>CM053145.1:134546563-137046563 GCA_028571685.1 Heterohyrax brucei | reverse complement strand
TTGCTCTGAGTCAACAAACTTCAATGCAGTTGCTTTGGCTTGGTATTAATTTCCCAAATGCTTTAATGTAATAAATTGATAATTTAGTGAAAGATGAACAAGAACACTCATTGTATTTTCATTAACTTTCACTTTGTTGGTTTTGATTTTTTTTCCCTCTTTTGTTAAGATGTTTTTACACAACGGGTTTGCTATGAGTCGGACCCAACTCTGCAGCAGTGGGTTTATCCTTTATTTATTTGTACTTAATGGGATATTATAAGTAAAGATTTAAATAAACACAGTAATTGCCTGTGGGAAAGAGTTAGTTTTCTAATACAGGCTGCAGAAAACAATTTAGCAAAGTGCCACGTTGAAAGGGTTCTGTATGTTTTTACCTAATAATTCCATTTTTAAAAATCCTTTTAAATGAAAAAATAAAACTGAATAAGTTGTATACACGCATATTGTGATTACACTATAAGTTATTTTGTCAAAATGTAAAAACACCTTGTATGTAATGCACTACAATGGATACTTTGGTAGACCCAAAGGGAATTTAAATTTTTGTCTCTGATTATTAGATTTGCATGAAAATAAATTACAGTGATTACACTCCCTTTTCTATCACCTATATGTGGCTCACTTGTTAGGAATCTACAGAGAAAATGAAAAAGAAAAAAAAAGAGAGTTTGAAAACATGAATTCAATCTAGTAGCACTTTCAGAACACTACATGAGTTTAACAGTTTATAATATTAGTCTACAGTAAGTACAGTTCTCAAATGTATGCAAAGTTAGCTTGCTACTGAAACCTAACCATATCAAAGTCTCAGCAGGATGATTAATCGTAACTATGTACTGTATAAATACCCTGGATACGTCCTAGTGACACAGTCATGAAGAGCTATGGCTGCTAACCAAAAGGTTGCAGTTGGAACCCGTGAGATGCTCCTTGGAAACCCTTTGGGGCAGTTCCACTCTGTCCTGCAGGGTTGCTATGAGTAGGGATTGACATGACGCCAATGGGTGTACTTGGATTTTTTTTTTTGTCTTTGGAAGGTCCTAATAGGAATATTTGCTTAACAGAGAGAGTTTAGAGGATTACTCCTATATAACAGTATATTCCAGACCACGGGAAGGCAGATCATTCCATTTTTTAAGGGAAAAAAAATCTCTTCACAGAACATTGTGATAGCTTGTGTGCTATTACGATACTGGAAGCTATTCCATCACTTTTTCAAATCCCAGCAGGGTCACCCATAGTGAAGAGTTTACAAAGAGCATTCCAGACTGAGGCAGACTAGGAAGACCGACGTGGTGATCTACTTAGCCAGAAAAGAGTATCAGTGCTTTGTAAAGTATAGAATCAGCATAAATAAATAAGGAAGATGAGGACTCTCAGTAGGGTGGATGGACACGATGACTGCAGTGATGTGCTCCAACACAGCAATAATGGTGATAATGACAGAAGACCAGACACTGTTTCGTTCTGTGGTACACAGTGTTTCTATGAGTCGATACCTACTCTAAGGAACCTGAAAACATCGATGTGAGGGAAATAAGAAGTAAGTCTACAAAAACATTTCAAGAATGTAACTCAACTTTGACAATGGACTCATAGATTTGTTCTTGAGTCTGTTACAGCATATACTTTGCTTTGAGATTTTTGGAAAACCAGAGAAGTTATTTATAGTTGCTTTGATAGAATATGGAAACATGACACTTCACTGGTGTTAAGAGGAAACCTAGGAGTTTTTTGGTTGTGTTTCCTGACTGTAGACTGCTATGTAGTTCAAGGTCTTTGGAGGATGGAATTTCTAGTGATTTTGTGAACAGCAGATTTTAGGGCCAACATATTTCACATTATTAAAGCAGCTAAAGATAGGACTGGGGAAAATAACACCCTACCATTTTCTATCCAAAGAATATACATTTAAGTTTTTCTTGGTGCTAAAGGAAAGCCTTTGCTGATATTTTTAAGAGCTATGTGAGGCTATACAATAAACAACTGAATATTTAAAATTAACTTCATTGCTGTTTATATTTTATTCAATTTTGTAATATGATTATGTGTTATATACATTTCTATTTAAATTTATTTAACTTTAAATGTATTTTAATTTGAAATTCAATGATCACAATTTTTACACACAGACATTATTGTTGATAGTATTTTAAAAAATATATAAATGTGGGTTGTCTTACAACATTGAATATAATTTAATCAATTAAGGTACTAGGAAGTATATATTCAACAAATTTTTTCAATATATTTGCCAGACATAGAAAGAAATCTCTAGATGTATTTAGAAAGTAGATATTTAAAGGATGGAATCAAAATATAAAAGGTCTATAAACACAGGGTAATTATGGACTAAATCTAAAACATAAAGACTAAGTAGTTTAAAGCACCATTACAGTCAAATGAAATTAAACCGACAAATAAAACTGCACAAGAGCAAGTAGAAAAAATTTACAGTGATTTTAAAAGAAAGCAATATTAAGAATGTTCTAATGATATTTTAGAGTAGTTCTTTTTTCTTGAAAACGTTGTTAACAGGGTTCTAGTTGCAATGGTTTGCATTTATTAAAGCCCCTTACTGTGTTCCAGACGCTTTATAAGTATTGTCCGTAATCACCAGATGATTAATTAGTTAAGTATTTTCATTCTTTTGACTCACGTTATACTTGGTCTGAAACAAATTCTCCGAGTTTACACTGTGATACTGGGAGAACAATAATCTTGAAATAACTATTCACTGATATTAAAAAACAACAACAACAGAAAAAAAAACCTCTGTTTTACCATTTGTTTTGTCACCTTTCAACACTAAGGAATGAAGATAATGATGATGAAATTTGAAATGATATTTCATGAAACATAATGAAAAAGATTAGAAAGGAGAGTGGGTGGAGGGCAGAGGAAGGGAGGCTGTTGGGAGGATGAGACATGTATGGAGCAGAGAGGAATAGTGTGTGGTCACCGGACAGGGAGAGCAGTGAAAGCTGCATATAGGTGGGCATGTAAATTTATACGGAAATGTACATTTTCACTCAGTCATAACAAAAAAAAGAAAAAAAAAGAAATAGTCTCAGAAATTACACTTGGTAGGGTACTATATTGGTACTTTAAGCAATGCTTGAAGATTTTTAGAATGAAGAATGAGGAAACATAAATCCTGAGACTTCATAAGGTGTATCTAAGATTACACAAGGCTTAAGAAGAGAGGTATTTCTTGTTTAAAATAAGAAAAAGAATATGCTTATTTAATCAGCCAAATAAAAAGAGTGTCAATTTTGGAAGAAAGAGTAGATAATTACCAGTCAAGGAATTTTTAGAGTGCATTCTGTGTCAAACTACGATTTGGATGTGGTTGTATGATTCTTAGATGTCCGTTATTTGGGGAGTCAATATTTGTCCGTATGTCGCATTTGAACAAGGACATGATAACCATCAAAGCTGAGGTCAGTCTAATCACTATGAGCACAGGTACAGGACAAAACTTGAAATCTTAAGAATTTAAATTAATGGCACTGGGTCCTCATTTTCTTAATAAGTAACAAATTTCCTTGATACAAATATGATTATGAGCAGCTCAAATGGTGCCAGTGACTTCTTTCCTCGATCTGTGAGGCCGTTTCAAAATCTCGACTTCATCTTGACACACACAGAAAAAAATAATGCGCATATTTATTTGTTAAAGATTCTCTGAGGTCTCAGATAGAAATTACATGATGTAAGTCTCTGCTTAATCTTGATTTCTACAAATTTTGATGTCGAACAGCAACCAATTATGTGTGTGATTTAGATCTGTGATGGATTGTCCAGGGACACCTGGCCTAGGTCCAGTCTAATTTTGAGTTAGTTGCTGCAGTAACAAGCCATGTGTCTTATATCACATTATTCTTTGCAAATGTTTCCTTCCCCTCTGATTCAGTAATATGATACTGCTTTAAGTGAAATACCACAAGCAGATGATTTCAGCAAAGAAGAGTTTATTCTCACACAGTCCAATAGTCTGGAAGTCTAAAAGCAGGGTGCCAGCTCCAGGGAAATGTACTCTCTGTTGGCTTTGAAGGAAAGTCCTCTGTTGCATCAGTTTGTCTTTGGTCTGAGAGCACCTTGTCTCATGGACTCTAGGTCCAAAGGACTTACTCTGCACCCCATGCCGCTTTCCTGATATGAGGTCCCCAATACCCACTTCACTTCTCTTTCCTTTTATCTCTCACGAGGTGACGTCAACACAACCCAAGGTGGTGGGTTAAGTCCAACTCACGGATACAGCTACTTACCATTCTTCCTCATTGCCATCATAGAGGCAGAAGTCACGACACATGAGAGAAATCACACCAGACTGGGACTCCAGGTGGAGTCAAAGCAACACATATATTTTTGATGGGACACAATGCAACCCATGACACTCTCTAAAGCGAATGTATTCACTTTAAATCATCTCCAAGGTTCTTTCAGGCTTGAACTTCTACTAAATTCATATAGATATCACTAGGCAAAAGACATATCTGAGTCCTATTTTAGGAGAGAAGTGACATGAAATGGACACAGGAAATGTTTCATTTCTATTGCCCTCTTCACAGCATCCTTGACTTCCTTGTTCCTTAAGCTGTAAATCAATGGGTTTAACATGGGAATCACCAGGGTATAAAACACAGATGCTATCTTTTCTTGTTCTAGGGAATACTGGGAGCTTGGCTGAATGTAACTAAAGCTTATTGAGCCATAGAATAAACTCACAGCTGTCAGATGTGAGGCACAGGTGGAGAAGGCTTTGTATCTCCTGGCAACTGAGCGGATCCTCAGGATGGCAGCAATGATGAAGATGTAGGAGACGACTACAATCAAAAAAGTGATCACGGCTATTATACTAGAGAAGATTAAAAGCAATAATTCATTCACTGACGTGTCAGAACAGGACAGCTTCAGCAGAGGAGGAAGGTCACAGAAGAAGTGACTGATGACATTTGGCCCACAGAAAGAAAGTTTCAGCAGGCTGATGGTGTGTGTTAATGAAGTGATTAAACCGCCTACACAGGATCCTGTGACCAACAAAACACACACTATTTTAGTCATGGTCACTGTATAAATCAGAGGATTAACAATGGCCACGTAACGGTCATAAGCCATTGCTGCCAGCAAGAAGCCCTCCGTGGTTATAAGTGACACAAATAGAAAATATTGTACAATGCATGCCAAAAATGTGATTGTTTCCTGTTCCACAAAGAAGTTTAACAGCATTCTGGGTGCAAACACTGATGAGTAGCAGGCATCTATAAATGACAGACAGCTGAGGAAATGATACATGGGTGTTTGGAGCTTGGGAGTGATTTGGATTAGAAAGAGCATTCCTAGATTCCCCACCAAAGAAATGATGTAGATGAGCAGGAACAAGAAGAAAAGGACCACTCTGACCTGTGAATGCTGCGTTAGGCCCAAAAGGATAAACTCAGTAACGATGGAAAAATTCTCATAAGCCATTTATTTTTCTTGATACCTGTCAATGATAAGGGGAGTGGAATAAATTAAGAGTGAACAATAGTAGGACAATATCAAGACTATTTGGAATTAAGCTATTGGATCCCATTTCTGTAGTTGTTTTGCTTTTGAAATTAGACGTTTTTAACTAGAAATAATTTACCGTCTCTGAGTGCTGTTGATTTGTGTGTTACATTGGAAAATTATGTGGGTTTTATAGTTTCAGGTTACAATGCTGGCGTAATGTAAGAAAATAACTGAAGTGAATTTCATTCAAAAGAAACATAACAAAAGCATCCATTTTTCAAAAATTGATAACTGAATTTGGAAATGTAAGCTGTTCTCCTCATTAAACATCTTTTTAAAGCTTCTGATTTGTGATTTCATAACAGCTTCTGTCAAGCATGGAAACCGTGGTAGAGTAGCGTTTAAGTGCTATGCCACTAATCAGAAGGCTGACAGTTCAAATTCATCATGTGCTTCATGGAATCTCTACGGGGCAGTTCTACCCTGTCACCAGGTGTCAAAATCGACTCACTGGCAACGGGTTTGGTTTTGAGTTTCTGTCAAATGTGTACCTGAGTGGTGCAAGTGGCTAAACTGGGCTGATAACTGGAATGTTGGAGGCTCAAGTTAACCCAGGAAACAACTCAGAACAAAAGCCTCGTGATCTACCATCAAAAAAATAGCAATTTAGAACTGTGAAATGTGGTTTTATTCTGACACCCATGGTTCACCATGAGTCAGAGTTGACTCAGAGTCAACTGGTTTAACACCACATATTGTCAAGCTATGAAAATCATCTGTACTATTGAGTTTAAACCTGAGACATCCCATTTATGTTAATGTGTACTCCAAATTTAAGTTGCAAGTAGTGAAAAGGAAGGCTCTAATATTTGAAAACTTTGGAGCCATCACACTTAGAAAAGAGCTACAAGGATTAGTTGGCTTCTAAGAGAAATGCCTACTGGGATCAGAGAAAGGGCACTGTGAGTTGGAATGTAAAACACAGTAAATATCACATTAGAATTTTAATTGACTTTGATGTCCAATGAAATCCCTTACTGAGACTCAGGAAACAAAAACCTTTATACTTTTTCTGAGAAAAAAGTTAAAGCAAATCTGGGTGATCGAACACCCCCATAAAAAGGAGAGATACTCCTTTGCAATACTTGGTTTTATTTTTAATGTGCAACACAATTTTTAGAACACGCAATGTCTGTTCCACACAACCAGTGATCACCTGTTTGAACGTCTCTATACTCCTCAGATATATGAAATAACTTCTCATATTTATATAAAAATAATAAAAATATTTTAAACAATTCAGAATACTAGCAGCTTTATATATACTAAGAAAACGATTATTATTTCTTTGTGATTTCTTCGTGCTTCCATTGGGAAGTACTATTCCTTGAGCACAGAAAGTAATATCAGAAAAAGAAACAGGAAAAAAATGCAAGGCTACTAAAAGAATAATAAATGAGGAGATGACAAATACTTTAGATTTAGATAATGTGCAGTGTCAGATGAATAATCTCCATTGCAGTAGGAAGTTAAGACTTAGATTGCAATGAATTCTTCCAGAAAGAATGCTCACAAATTGAATTAAGCCAGGGAATTAACGTTATTTCAGTAGAAGTTGGACAATGTTTTCATGAAGATGGAAGTTTAAAATAAAAGAGCAAATTAAATGGTCAAATTACAAAGCCTTCTCACCTGTTTATTTTCAAGTGCTTAACAAACTGAAATTTGGGTGTTTTTTCCAAACACATAACAAATGGTCTGCAGAATATGAGTATACAGAGTATTCAAATAAATGAATGTAACTCACCAAATGAAAGCAAAATGTTTAAAAAACAGGCTCATTTGGAAACTTTATGTTCACCTACTCCTATGTATTATATTCCTGTATAGGAAAAATCAGTTAACATTTGTCTGTCATTTATAGTATTACATAAATAAGACAAATGATAGCAGTCACAGGCTGCAAGATTGAAAACCAGACTTAACCTTTAGTATATGAGGATCAAAGGCGCAGCTTCCACAGTATGAAAGCAAGGATAAGTCTATTAAAAAAAAAAAGTTCAACTGTATATTTTCTTCACTTCAAATGGGAATAAGGTCCCTGGAGTCTATCTTCTGATGGTGCAGGTACAATAAATAAACATTATTAAAATTTCCTCCATGTTTCTTGGGGGATTTAGGCAATTCTCAAGAACACAAGGGTTCTCTGAGGTATTCAATTGCCTGAAAGTTGTACTTTATAGAAAGCATTGTGCGGGAAACACAGAATACAAGATCTCTGAAAAAAACTAAAATGTAATTCATTTTGGTATGGGTCCAGCAGGTTACCAAAGGAAGCTTTTACTTGGACGTAGTTATTGGAATAAAAATTAGAGGTCCTCAACTTAGCGACGTGAGCTTTGATGTAAACCAACGCTACTCTTTGACTTCTTTGGATGTCAAGAATGGCGTCAAAAAAAAAGTCAATTCTGTTGTGGTTGTTAATTGCCTTTGACTTGATTCCTACTCAAAAGAAGTTCATAAAAGGCATTTTTGAAATGGACTTGACCACCCATCTGGGGAACTTTTATTTTTGTGTCTATGCTGTGTTCTGCTGATATGCAATTTTGAGTATTTTGCTTTAGCTTAAATTACATCATGAGTGATTTTGATGGGGCATTTCACATTGCTCACTTAAATATGTATCGAAATAAGAATTACTTTTTACTCTTCATATTAGTTTGATATTAAATATTTAAAATTTTCTACATAATAAGGTCATGGTTAAAAGTTAATAGGGATGTGGTAAAGGTAGTGTTTGGAAAACATCTTAAGTTTGAAATAGGACAGAATATTGTTCATTATCTTAAGAACATTCCAGTATTTTAAGCACCTGGCACATTCTTTCTCTATTTTTTAAACCATTATTCATTTTCTGTCTAAGCATTAATTAAAAAAAAAAAAAAAAACCTTTGTAAAAAGATAAATTTAGTGTAGATTCTCCCTCTTCTGAGAAACTTTAGATCATGGACAAAAAAAACAATCTGAAAAGACTGTTAAGAAATCTAAGCTTACAAGCACTCAGTTGATAGAAACTATATAATTACAAGCAGAGTGTCCAAAGCAGATCCACTGTCTTACTCATCCACCACATTTCTGTCAATTTCACACTGTGGTGGCCTCGGTATTGCTGGGATGCTACATGCTATGCCACCAGTGTTTCAGATACCAGTAGAGTCACTTACAGCAGACAGATGTCAGCTGAGCCACCACGCTAAGACAGACTAGGAAGAAGGACTTGACAGTCTATTTCTGAGAAGAATTAGACATTGAAAAGTTTATGAATAGTAGTGAAACATTGTCTGATACAGTGCCAGAAAATGAGCCCTGAGATTGGAAGACATCCCAAATAAATTTATTACTGAGGAAGAGCCATTAGAGCTGTTGTTAGTTTCATGGATGGAGTTAAGCTTTCTGGACCTTCATTTGCTGATGTACCACAAGGTAAAATGAGAAGGGACAATGGGAATGATCATTTGAAGGAAAATGGATTGCATTCATCATCAGAAAGAATGTTTGTAGACCTATCCTAAAGAACCAAACTGTCAGTGATAGTATAATACGCATATACCTGCTAGGAATATCAGTTAGTCAAACTATGATACAAGCTTACGCACCAAACACTAATGCCGAAGATGAAGATATTGAAGACTTTTTTTACCAAATTTTCAGTCTGAAATTCACCGAACATGCAATGAGGTTGCACTGATAATTACTGGTGTTTGGAATGTGAAAGTTCAAACAAAGAGAAAGGACATAGTTGGAAAATACGGCTTTGGTGATGAAAACACTGGAGGGTCCATGAAAAAAATTTGCAAGACTAGTGACTTCTTGATTGAAAGTCTTTTTTAACAACGTAAATGATAACCATACACATGGAAGTCACCAAATAGAATATGCAGGAATCAAATTGACTACATCTATAGAAAGAGCTTATGGAAAAGCTCTGTATTATCAGTCGGAATAAGGCCAAGAGCTGTCTGTAGAACAGACCATAAACCTCTCATATGTAAGTTTACACTGAAGCTAAAGAAAATTAGAACAAGTCTATGAAAGACAAGGTATGACCTTGAGTATATGCCATCCTATTTTAGAGAGCATCTTAAAGACACATAAGTCTCAAACAATAATGAATTGAGATGAGATCAGTTGTGCACTGACATCAAGAAAATCATACAGGAAGAAAGTAAGAGACAATTAGAGAGACAGGAAAGACAAGACCAAAATGCACACCATAAGAGGCTCTGAAAGTTGGCCTTCAAATCAAGTAGCTAAAGTGAGAGGAAGAAGTAAAGACGTGAAAATGCTGAACAGAAGGCTTCAAAGGACAGCTAAAGAAGACAAAGCATTATGATTAAATGTGCAAAGACCTGGAGTTAGAAAAGTAAACGTGAAGAACACGTTCCACATTTCTCAAGCTGAACGAATTGAGGAACAAACTCAATCCTCAAGTTTCAGTGCAACGTTGAAGGATTCTACAAGGAAAATATTAAATGGCGCAGGAAGCAGAAGGAATACATTGAGTCACTGTACCAAAAATAACTTGCTGGCATTCAGAAGAGAACATGGAACTAGATATATTATGCTGCTGTTGGAGTGATTTTGGCTAAATGCAGAAAATACCAGAAAAATGTTTACCTGTGTTTTATTGACTATGCAAAGGCATTTGATTATGCAGATGATAACAACTTATGGATAATATTACTAAAAATGGGAATTCCAGAACACTTCATTGTGCTCATTTAGAATTTGTATATAGACAAAAAGGCAGTCATTAGAATTCAACAAGGGGATAATGCGTGGTTTAAAGTCAGGAAAGATATGTGTCTGGGTTGTGTGTTTTCATGACACTTATTCAATCCGTATGCCCAGCAAATAATCTGAGAAGATGGACTGTAGAAGAAAGATTCCTTAAAAATCTGCCTGATACAGGTGATGCAATCTCGTTTGATAAATGTGAAGGAGACTTGAAGAATTTATTGATGAAGATCAAAGACTACAACATTCATTATGGACTACACTTTGTTTTCTCTAGAGACACAAAATCTGTAATGCATAGGTGTACATATACATCTGTGTACAGACATATACACATATGACTATACACACACATATATATGTATGTATGGAAACCCTGGTAGAGTAGTGAGTTAAGTGCAATATCTGACAATGAAAAGGTGGGCAGTTCAAATCTGCCAGGCACTCCTTGGAAACTCTATGAGGCAATTCTACTCTGATCTCTAGGGTCCCTATGAGTCAGATCTGATTCGATGGCAATGGCTTTGGGTTTGAATATATAGATATATTCATACGTTTGTATATATGCAGAAAGAAAGAAGCTTTATACAAGAAAATGATTCATATTATCATAGATGCCGGAACCACTAAAGTCCATAGGTCAGGAGACAGGTTTCTGCTGAGTCACATAACCACAGATTCTAGCAAATCCAAGAACAGCAGGTCAGACAGCAGAGCTCTTGTTCACAGGCTGTGCTAATCGCCAACTCCCAAGATTGGCAAGCAAGACAACAAGGCCTCTCCTGATTCACATAGCTGCAGAGGAGGGTGAATACAAGATTAGGAGCTTGGAGGTAAGGGATCTTGGTTACAGGCTGTGAAGATGTTCAGATTCCAAGACTGGCAGACAAGCTGCTGGCTCGAGTCCCAAAAGTCAGAGGTCAGACAAACAATAGGTAGCCACAGGATCCAGAGAGGCCAAAGCCAGCATGTCTACTCATAGATGCAAAAGCCACACACTTGGGGAAACTCATTGTCAACTGATTGGCTATTACAGTGGATCCTATCATGGTGGGGGTCACATATAAACAATGAAAATCATACTCCGGCCAAGCTGATATAGAGTCTTAACCATCACAGTCCATCCCTTGTCAACTTGGCCCCTGTATGCATCTCTTCACCCATACATAATTTCTAAATAAAGACAATTTACAAAGTTGTACTTGTACCTAACATGATACAACTAATGTAAGTACAAGTGGAAAAGTACTATCCCTTTCTACATGTTATGATTTTAAAGAAAAAAAAACATAGTTGATGCAGGCATACAAAGTAGAAATACTCTTAGCAATTACAGTACATGTGGAGGTAACTTGGATTTAGGACTACCTTCTTTCACCATCCATTCTGTAATTTCTTTATCCCAAGTAAGCACCTCGGCAGGCGTTTTGTTGTTGTTGTTACCCTTGGGTTTATGCAAACCTTCACTCACGAAGGGTCTGTGTCACTAGTAGTCACGTAGGAAATGGGTTGCTGCAGTTTTCCATTGACTTTAGTCACAGTGCATGACAGTACTAAGAGATGCCCTGATGGATCTCCAGCATTCCAGACAAACTCTTCTTTACATCTTGTCTTGGGCTGAATTCTGTCCCACCCAATAGTGTATCTATCCATTTTACCAGGCTTTGATTCATGGTGTTGTATGATTGTCCACCATTGTGACATGTCTTTCCTATGTGTTGTAAATTCTATTACTGATTTAATAAGATAGATTAGTGGCAATTTTGTGGATGAGGTTTACAGTATTAGACAGTGTCTTAATCCAATCTCTTTTGAGATATAAAAGACAGAAGCAAGCAGAGAGACATAAGGACTTCATACCACAAGAAAGCAGTGTCAGGATCAGAGTGTATTATCTGAACCCAAGATTCAGTCACTGGGATGCTCCCAGGATAACGGAAGACTGATGATGAGGACCTTCCTCCAGAGGTGACACAGACAGAAAGCCCTTCGCTGTATCCAACACCCTGAATTTGGACTTGTAGCCTACTAGACTTTGGAAGAACGAACTTCTATCCGTTAAAGCCATCCACTTGTGGTATTTCTGTTGCAGCAGCACTAGGCGACTAAGACACCTCCATTCTGTAACATTAACCTAATTCCTTTGATAACCAGGAGGAGTCACACTAGCAAGTATGGTAACTCTCTTCTTTGTTGATCCAGAGACATGAGGAGCTCAAAGTGGCCAGGTAGCATTCTGAGTTTCCATTTCAATGGAGTCAGTGATGCATCTCCAGGTAGTAGCATTCCACCCTTTGGAACTAAGAAATCTAGACCTGCAGAGCATAAAGTTGGAGGGACAGGGAAAAATCTTGCCAGTGAGACACTAGGCGTAACAAGAAAAGTGAATAATGAGTTCCATGGCTCAAAGTCGTAACTGCAAAGGACTTCCCTTTGCTATTGTCTTTTCAGGAAGTCCCTGAAAGGGACTGTAGTGCTGCTGCTCTCCACTTTCAACCAGTGCTTGAACATCATGCAGAACTATCTGCAAACTAGGCAAGAATTTGATTTCCCTTAGTTAGCTGATGGTCGTAACTCCCCACGAGGCCACGGGTTCAGACTGATAGATGGGAGGTAAAGAGACTGAGGTGGAGACCACAGGCATTTCTGCTCATGTAACTTACTTGTGCTCCCAAGTCCTACTCAGGCCCATTCTCGTACATACCACATCCGTTTAATAATGGAGTGCTGCTGTGCATAGACACACCCGGTTCATGAGCAGTAGCTCAGGATGTGTGGCGTCCCATGATTCAGTGTTCAATCTGTTCTAAGGCCAATTAACAAGCCAAAAGTTCTTTCTCAAAAAGATAGTGGCTATCTGCAGAGGATGGCAGGGCTTTGATCAAAATCTTAAGAGTCTGTGTTGTGGTTCACAAATAGGGGTGTACCAAAGACTCCAAGCAACGTCTTAATTTGCCACTGACAGTTCACTTGCCATAGAATTGGTTTACTCATACTGCCTAAGTGGCAGAGCAGCTTGGATAACACCCTGAACCTGCTGCAGAGCCTTCTGTTGTTTGGGGCCCTACTCAAAACTAGCAAATGTTGAGTCACTTGGTGAATAGGCCAGAGTAGCACACTCAGATAAGAAATGTGTTACCTGCTAAATCGAAACAGACCCATTCGGCTTCATGCCTTCTTTTTTCGTTGTGGGAGGAGCCAGATACAATAACTTATCCTTCACTTTGTAAGGAGTATCTTTACATACAGCCCACAATTGGACCCCTAGAAATTTCTCTGAAGTCAAAGTGTTTGAATTTTTGAGGGGTTAATTTCCCACAATCTAGTACACAGATGTTTTGCTAAAGGCACTGATATTTTTTCCTTCCTCACTGATGCTTCTTCTTTACTAGATCAATTCAGCATTATGTCATCAATGTAATGGAGAAGTGTGACATCTTGTAGAACGGAAAGGCAATCAAGGGCCCTAAATTACAACATAAGGCTGAAAAGTTGATGTGGCTTTGAGGTGGGTAATGGGAGGTATATTCTTGGCCTTGCTAGCTACAGGCAAAGCACGTATGGTGGTCTTCTGAAACAGGTATGGTGAAAAAGGCATTAGCTAGATCAATAGCTGCATACTGGGTACTAGAAGATGTATTAATTTTCTCCATCAGTTAAATGACATCTGGAACTGCACCTGCAGTTAGCGTCACCACCTAGTTTTCAATAATCTATTCTCATTCTCCAAGGTCTGTCTGTTTTATGCATAGGCCAAACAGGAAAACTGAATGTGAATTTGATGGGAATTCCCATCCCTTTGTCCTTCAAGTCCTTGATCATGGCAGTGATCTATGCAATCCCTCTAGGAACATGGTACTGCTTTTGTTTACTATTTTCCTAGCTAGGGATAGTTCTAATGGCTTCTTCTTGGCTTTCCCTAGCATAATAGCTGTCTTAGGCTGGGTTCCCTAGAGATACGAAACCAATTGAATATAGGGTCAAAATGAATTGGAATCAACTTGAGGACACCTAACAAACAATAACAGCAACAAGGCAACAATTATGCATTGAAAAGATGATTTCAATAAACAAACAAACATAATTATGGAAAGTACTAAATGGAAATTCAGTAGTTAGGGAGTGTAATAACTCAAAAGAAAAATATAATAGAGGAAATCAAGAGCAGATAGGAGCTGTTTTATGGATTACAATATGTCCTCAAAAAAGACAGAGATGGATGGCATTTGTTTTAGCGAGGCAGGTCTCAATCTGAGAGACTGGCCTAAATTTTGAGGCAATCTCTGAAGTTATAAGAAATAAGCAAATGGAGAGACAGGAGGGCCCCATGCCATAAGGAAAGAAGCACTGGGAGGTGAGCATATCCTTTGGACGTGTGAGTCCCAGTGCCTGAGAAACTCCCAGACCAGGGGAATATTGACTACGAGAACCCTCTTCAGAGCCAACGAAGAAAAACTTCTCCTGGAGCTGTGGCCATGAATTTGGACTTTTAGTTGACTTTTTTGTGAGAACATAAACTTCACTTCGTCATAGCCATCTACCTGTGGTATTTCAATTATAGCAGCACTAGATGACTAAGCCAATTGGTCACAATATTAAATATTTACATGATGTGGGCACCATTAAAATCTCACCTCTATTTTACACTCATGACTATTTATTCATTCATCTATCCAATTATTCATAGTTTTCTTTCTTTATTTGGTCTCAAGGCCTAGAATTTGGTCAATGTCCTGAGAAAAAAATACTGGCATGTATGGTGCAACCTCCAGACTATCTGGTAAGAACATTGCTTGTTGCTCTGAACCCCAGTGGGCCCTCCATATATGCCAAATCTAGCATTTCAAGGTCCCCTGAGTCAATGCAATGACTCAGCCACCCTCTTTAGGGTTCATATTTCTGAATTTGCAGTCACTGCAGTTATCTTTGACTTAACATTGATTCCCTTTTTTTTGCTATATTTTGTTTCTGTACCTTATCCTACTGTTTTTTTATTTTTGCAGGAATATTTCCACCAGAAGCCAGTCCATCAAATCCAGAAATAAAAGTGTTTCTGTCTTTTATAAGAACCTTTACTATGTTTTCCTAGCACTTTATTTTGAAAAAATACAAATAAAATAAAGCTTACATTAGAAATGAAAAGAAATACAAATCTGTAAGACTACTGTAACAGTCATTCAAGTTTCCTTTGCCTCTATGCCAATTGCAATTGCTAAATTTCCTTTCTCTTTCTCTACATACATACACACATCAATATGTACAAGATCATGCACACATATATAATTATATATTTAATATTCTAATGTAATTTTCATGCTTGCCTAAAGTTTGAGAATTAGTATTAGGTAACGTTTTCATCTTCTCACAATAATGTGCACACCACTTTCTGTGTATGGTATTGTTTAAATTTATTTTCAATTTTTTTATTTTTTTGATATTAAAATGTCTGATCCTTGATCCTTAAGGCATAATTTTCAGCTTGTAGAATTTCACTCTTAACAGACACTAAAAACACATGAAACTTATCTACCTATCTACTTATTTAATACAACTCTGAAGAAGGTTTAATTCTTGCCCCTTTACAAGTGAAAATATTTCTTAGTAAATTTACATTGCTTTTTTGTACTTACAGAACTGCCACACCCCATCCTTTAACGTGTTTTAAGACTTTTTTTTTGTCCTGTCATGTGGACGACTTTGTAAATATTGTATACTTGCCTTGAAACATTGACATTTTAGATGCTGTTATCTTTTGTCTACTGTCCATTTTTCGAAACTTTAATATTCTTTTCTATCTGCAAATTTTTATTCAATAGATTTCTTTTTTTTATTACTGAGTGAAAATGTACATTCCAGTATAAATTTACATGCCCACTTGTATTAAAAAATAACAACCTTGGTTACCATCTTTGATACCTCTATTCCCTCCACCATTCTGTCACTTCTACCATCAAAATAAATCTTGCATTAGTGTTTCTCACAACTTTCACTACGGTAACTCTAATCTAACACTCTGTGAACCCTTATGTGAATTAAAAAGACTTGAAAACAATAAATTTAATTTTAAGTTTAAATTTAAATTTAAGACTTCAATAAATTTAAGACCTTACTTGATTTGCATGGAGAAAGTTTTAAAGCATGTTAATGTGGCGTCCAAGGGCCATCACGCACATTGCCCTAAATGACTTATTATTATTTTCTACTGCCTTTGTTTGGCTTGTTTAAACATTCCATACTAGAGCTAAACTTGTATAATTTCATGTTTTTAAAGAATCCGTTCTGTTACCCGTGTTCTGCCACTTCCTGCTTCTCTAAGAGCTTTTTTTGCTCCACAGATTAAACTTCTCTAGGCTTGGACCACAAAGAGTAACTGGCAAGATGCCAAGCCAAGCCAAGGGCCATGGAGTCGTATCCGACTCATGGCGACCCTAGGAGCCAGAGTAGAACTCATTCCCAGAGTATTCAAGGAGCACCTGGTGGATTGTTCAATGGAAGTGTGTTAAATAAGTAAATTACATACAATAACAGCTGATTTCTACAGGACAGTATTGAAATATATGAATTTAAATACAAAATGGAAGATGCGTATGTTTGTTCGAATTATGGCATTTGGGGAACAGTATCAATTTGTATAAATGATCTTAAAGAACTGGATAAATGATGTTTCAAATTTTCTCTGAGACATTAATCCATGTGCTAGAATATTCTTTTAATTTGACAGTGTCTGATTATTTTTAATTCTTTAAATTGTTGGTTAGATGAAACTTTACAGAACATATTAGATTCTCATTCAAGAATGTATACACAAATTGTTTTGTGACATTGGTTTCAGTCCCTGTGAAGTGTCAATAGTCTCTCCTTCCGTATGTGTTTTCAGTCCATTCCTGCCATCTCTTCATTGCTTTGGGGCATGTGTTGCCCTTATAATCTCATTTATGTGCTTGAATAAAGAAGCACATTCCTCACATACATTATTTTTTTTATAACCAAAAAACCAAACCCACTGCTGTTGAGTCGATTCTGACACATAGTGACTCCTTAGGACAGAGTAGAACTGCTCTGTAGAGTTTCCACCAAGTGCCTGGAGGATTCAAACTGCTGACCTTTTGGTTAGCAGATGGAGAACTTAACCTACTGCACCTCCGAAGTTTCATTTGTTTTATGGACAGTTCAAATCTGCTAGGCTTTCCTTGAAAATTCTGTGGGGCAGTTCTACTCTGACGTCTAGGGTTGCAATGGGTTGAACTGACTTGATTTTTTATTTTTACTTTTTAATCTTAGACTGAAGGGTGAACTCAGGTTTACATCAAAAAAGCGTCTGTGGGCAGTAGTTTCCAGGGTTCCTCCAGTGTTTGTCAGGCCATTAAGTCTGGTCTGTGTGAGTGTGTGTGTGTCTGAATTTGAATTTGAACTTTGTTCTACATATTTCTCCCACTTTATCTGGGATCCTCTATTGTGATTGCTGTCAGAACAGTTGGTGGTGATAACCAGGCACTATGTAGTTCTTCTGGGCTCAGTCTGATGGAGGCTATTGTTTTTATGGTCCGTTAGTCCTTTGGATTAATTTTTTCCCTTGTATCTTTGTCTTTCTTCATTCTCCTTTGCTCCAGATTAGATAAGACCAGTAGATGTGTCTTGAAAGACCATTTACAAACTTTTAAGATCTCAGCAATGTCTGAGTCTTTTTGAATCAACAATCAACACATCAGGGGGAAAAAAAAGTGTAAGCTTTGGAAGAAAGTAAACTATTGCAACACAAAAACCATAAATGGTGAATTAAAATAATTTTTAATCTCCATGTCATATTGAACACTTCTTGCACAAATTGCATGAGAACATCTTGATCATATTTTTGCTTGTGATTTTATCTATGAAACAGTTTTAAATGTGTGCTATGTCTTTACTGGATAATGGTATGTTAAAATGATAAGGATTGAGTCCAGTGCAGTTTATCTGCCGCAATATTGAGCTTTTACAGCATCTTTCACATCTTTTTCACAGATTTTTGCAATATTTTCATCAGTTCTGCTTGTTACTGGCCACCCTGATCTCTCTTCATCAGTGACACTTTCTCTCCATTCAGAAAAATGTTTAACTTGTTTGGACATTGCTGTTTGCTTCATGGAGTTATCCCCATAAACCTGGACTAACATGTCCTTGATTTTGCTTCCATCTTTACCAACTTGAACAAGAAATTTAATGCTTGTTCATCGTTCTAAGTCAAGCTCCAACATTCTCTCAATGACACACAAAAAATATGCAACAATAATGAATGGCACTAAGCAAGACGCTGCCATGAGTAAACACAAACACAGCTGTGAGACACTGGTATACCAAGGTTATGAAATCTTACCAAGTTGTTTCTACAGTGCTGCCAACATAAGCATACAGTGGTTAGTTCGTGACATAATTGCCAAACTTCATATCCTAGACAATTCATATATCATGACTCAAATATTTGGAACTTGAGATTATTTTACTCCCGGATTCTCAGTTTCTACACCATAAAAATGGGGATAATAAAAACCTACTAGGTTATAAAGCTGTTGATTGTTAGAATTGACACTTAAACCCAATTATGCCAGGCTCCAAATTTATAACTCTGTTCTATGAAACAGATAAGTCGTCTATTTTCATAACTAAAAACTGAGTAGTCATGAATGAAAACAAATTTTTCCATATCCTATGGCTGACTTTGAAATACTTACTGATGAAGATAAAGAACCACAGTCTTCAGTATGGATTGCAGCTCAACATCAAGGAAATGAAAATCATCACAACTGACCAGTAAACTCCGCTGTCATAACTAGAGAAAGGATTGAAGGTGCCAAGGATTTCATTTTATTTGAGTCCACAATCAAAGCCCATGAAAGCAGCAGCCAAGGAATCAAACGATGCACTATTTTGGGAAAATCTGCTACAAAGGATCTCTTTAAAATATTGAAAACTAAAGATGTCACCTTGAAGACTAAAATGTGCCCGACTCATGCCATGGTATTTTCAATCGCATACTATGAATGTGAAAGATGGACAATAAACAAAGAAGACAGGAGAAGAGTTGATGCCTTTGAATTGTGGTGTTGCAGAAGGATGTTGAATGTAATACCAGCTTCTAGAAGAACAAACAGATCTGTTCTGGAAGAAGTAGAGCCAGAGTGCCCCTTGGAAGCAAAGATAGTAAGACTACGTCTTGTATACTTTGGACGTGTTATCAGGAGGGGTCAGTCCCTGGAGAAGGACATCACACTTGGTTCAGCAAAAAAGACAAAGACCCTCCATGAGATGGATTGACACAGTGGCCGCAACAATGGGCTTAAGCATAAAAATGATAGTGGACATGGCACAAGACCTGGCAGTGTTTTCATTCCGTTGTTCATATCATCACTATGAGTCAGAATCAACTCTGTGGCACATAACAACAACATGGCTAACTTGTTCCTGTTTTATTCATGTCCATTGTGTGTTACAGTGCTGACCTCCACAAAACGCAAACTCCTTCCTTCCAAAGTCTCAGAACCCAGACATCTTTCAGCCACGTCTTCTTCCTCGATTCCGCATTTGGAAAATTGATGACTCCACCATCTCAAACACTTGACTTGTGTAAAAGATATAAAACAATATATTCCTTTGCTATTTAGTATTAAAGATATTGAAGATTCAGAATTCTATCTCACCAACATGAAAAGAAGGAAAAATATTCTATTATTTTCACTTTTCCTACCTTTATGGTTATTCACAGAAAATATTTGTTTTCATTGTCTTAAATATTCATTCCCACTTTGTACAATCTTCTTTAGTTTATACAAAAGCTGTTGTCTATAAAAATAATTGTTTTCCTCTTTTTATTGTCCTGTTACCCAAGTGGGTATTATTCTGTGCTTGTGTAAGTTTGTCATCTTTTCTACCTTTGTCGTGACATTTTTATGCCTATCTCATTGAAAAATAGATTACATATCTGTTTATAAGTTCAGATAAGTGTCCTCCATGCAAGGAACTAGTTATGACACTAGCTATCTAAAGAAGGATATATGAGCTTTCACCTTGTCTTAGTTATCTGGTATTGCTATAACAAAAATACAAGTGCATGACCTTGACAAGGAGAACTCTTTTTTTTCTTTTACAGTCTTGGAGGTTAGCAGTCCATATTCATGGTGACAGCTCCTGAAGAAAGCTTTCTCTCCCTCTAGGCTCCGGGTGAAAATCTTTCTGCTGTTCTGGAGCTTTCCTGCAGAGGGACACCTCCTAGGTCTGCCTTTTTGGTGGAAAAGGTCCCCATATCTCTTTTCTTTTTCTCTGTTGTATCTCTAAAGAGATTGACTTAAAACACTGTCCACTGTTGTAGACTGAGTCCTGCCTCATTAAAATAACTAATTCTAGCCCCATCTTATTAACATTACAGAGGTAAGAATTACAACGCATACGAAAATTACTTCAGGTGACAAAATGAAGGGCCATCTCACAATCTTGGGAATTATGGACTAGCCAAGTTGACACACATTTTTAGGGGGAAACATATTTCAATCCATAACAGCCCTCCTGGAACTTGACATGTAATGTATTGAGTTTTGGGTAAGTTTTGGAGGGGAGCATCTTCAGAGTGTTGTTAAATCATATTTAACATACAAACAACGTTTTGCCTATGTTTTCCATCAGTGCCCTTTGGAAGCACAGTGAATATTAAATCCAACTGTTCCATAGAAAAGAGGCAAAATTTGGCATGAAAGTGGCAATATTTTTTTTCTGTTAATATGATTATATCATAGACTAAAGAATTAAAAGATTATAGCGTATAAATAAGCCCAACTTAAAAAGAAAAAAATAAAAGAAGTGAACAGGCATTTGTGTGTTTTCCTCAGTGGCAACCAGTTTTCTTCCAGAAGGTTGCTCGTGGAAACATTATTGGTATACTAGAATGCATAGAATGGAAATTGTTTGGGTTCTGATATAGCTCTGTCCATGACTTTCTGTATACTTTCCTTACCTACAGTTAAGCCATGAAAAGGAACTGAGATATTAGAATTAGTGTGATATTCCCATTTACCCTCTAGAGATAAAGAGAAAAACAAAGTTCCTGCTGGTTTAAAGGGCATAAGTTTCAAACTGGGGAGTCCCAATGACCTGAACAAGATCCTGATGGAGAAGACTCCAGGCCAGAGCACAGAAAAACAAGACTCACGAGGAAGAGAAAGGAAAGGAGAGGAAAGAAAGGAGAGGAAATTAAGTGTATAAAAAAAAAAAAAAAAAAGCTTTCCAAAGTCAAGAGAAATAACACTTTTTCAAGTTTATAACATGTTAATGGAGGATCTTTGAGGAATAGTTAATACCATAAATGTAGAAGGTAGATTTTAAACATAAATAAAGAAAAGAAATAATCTCAGTGCTGTAGAGTCAGGTCCGACTCATTTAGATGCTAGAGGTCAGAGAAGAACTACCCCATGGAGTTTCCAATGAGCGCCTGGCGAATTTGAACTACCAACCTTTTGGTCTGCAGATATAGCAACAAACCCACCACGCCACCACAGTTTCCCCAAATAAAGAGTAGGGAAGACATACCTTAGCAAATGTTTATGATGACTGCATAAAACTCCTAACCTGTCATTTTTGTGACTGGCAATGCAAACATGCTTTCTATCTCCAGTAAAACAAATGCACTAGACGCAGAGCATGGCGAATGCAGTGCTACGTAAACACTAATCCCTGTGTGGGGAAGCACATCTATGCTTCACAAAGTTTCCAGCGGTTGATTTTTGAGAAGTAGATCACCCAGCCTTTCTTCTGCAGTGCCTCTGAGTGACTTCCCACCTCTAACGTTTCAGTGAGTAGCTGAGAATGTTATCTATTCTTGCTCCAGGTCCTTGATGATACTAATAAAAAAACAAAACCCATTGCTGTGGGGGTGATTCCAACTCCTATTAACCTTATAGGACAGAGTCGATCTGCCCCATAGAGTGCCCAAGGAGCAGTTAGCTGAAAGATTTGAACTGCTGACCTTTTGGTCAGCAGTCAAGCTCTTCATCACTCTGCAAATAGAGCACTTGATCTTAAGTTTATTAGTCTGAATGTTTTCATTTATAAACAATACAATGACATTAAGTAGTATTATTATTCAGAGTTTAGACCTAAGGAAATTGAGTCACTGAGAGATTAAACAGCTTAGCTAATGTCATATGTCTAGTAGCAGAGGAGCTGGGATTCAAACCCTAGCAGTCTGGATTCAGATGCCAGACTATTGACCCATCTGCCATATACTCATTGTTGTATCTCACACAGTTTCTCTTAAGTACTTGCTACCAGCTTGTGTCCTGCTTTCTTGCACCAAACCAAGTCCAAGACAGTTAAACATATTTGTCACACAGTCTGTCCTCAGAGCCCTAGCAATCGTTCCATTGTGCTTCAGAGTGCAAAATAGCAGGAAAGGTATTTTTAAGAAAAAGTATTTCAGGAAAGCCTTCTTTCATTATTTTTAACTGCTCTTTTGTCATTTCTTATATTTCTCCAATTTCTGTGGATTTGGGCACTTTAATCAAAGGGCAGTATTTTTACAATGAAATCAAGCATTCCACATGACTTCAATTAGTTTGCAGTGATATTTCTAACAACTAGTTCTGTTTGTTGAACTCATGAAACAATAGATAGAAGTGCTATTGAGTGTCAAGGTATTATTTGCTCCTGCACTGTGAGAGCTTGAACTAGAAGATGAATTCATTCAGTAAATGCACGCACAAGTTTTAACACTAAGTGATGCCTCTCAGGAAACCCTGGGGCCATCATGGTTATGAGCTACAGAAGCTAACCAAAAAGTTGGCGTTTGAAACCACCAGGCACTCTTGGAAACTCTGTGGGGAAGTTCTACTCTCTCCTATAGGGTTACTATGAGTTGGCCTCCACTCCACAACAATGGGTCAATGCCTTCAAGATAAGGAAAGTCTCCTTTTAAAACACTAGTAAGTGCACATATTCTCTTAGGAAGTGAAGACAAGGAAACAAAATTTTAAAACCTAATGCCATACACAAAGCCCCGGTGGTGCAATGGCTAAAAATCAAAGTGTGCTGCAGTTGCAAATCAAAAAGTTTGATAGTTCAAATCCATTAGCCACTCCTTTAAGACCTACCAAGAGCAGTGCTACTCTGGCGTACAGAGTCAGAATCTGCTCTGTAGTAATAGGTTTGATTTTGTTTGTTTAATGACATCTGACTTGACAGCACTTGGCTTGGCAACGACATTCTCTAATGAAATTATTCCAACATTCATGTCAGTATCCTCAAAGGTCACACTGAATCAAGCATAGTTGTTTAAAAAAAAAGAAAAAGGAAGGGAGGGAGGGAGGGAGGAAAGAAGAAAGAGAGGAAAGGAGGATGGATGGAAAAAAAAGAGGGAAGGAGGGAGAGAGGGAGGGAGGAAACATCTCCATGTAACTTGTTTTATTTATGACAGTAAGGGAACATTAGGAAACCTGTAGTCATGATCGAGAGCAGAGCTGAAATTAAGATGCCAGCAAACTAAGATACTGATGAGAAAAATAAGCAAGTTGAAAATATTTCAAATTATAGTGAAATAGGGAATCCAGCCCAATGTCTATGGAAAGGGTTAGTGATTACTGAAACTATTCTCTCTCCATTCTGTGGAACTACACCTGGTTGTTACCCAAAGTGCATGCAACCCAGTGTATGCCTTATAGGAGGCTTCCCTTTAAAATAGGATTTTGCTAACACATGTACAAAAGAATTTGTTATAAAATATGTAAAAATACTTTCATGAATTGTTTCATGTTATTATAACATATTATATACAATTACTTCATTGAATAAATGCTATGTGAAATTTTGTTTGAAATATAAATTGATAGCTGTATACATGCACACGTACTTTAAAACACTTTACAATGAATAGTTTATGACTTAAAATGCTTTATAGAATTAAACAAGCAGAAAAACCAAATACCTAAATGGTATAAAATTTCCCACACACACACACACAAAAAAACTTTCAAAAGCTCTGGCACACTGAAAGACATAAAAATGTAGCTCAGATAGTGTTATTTAAAGAAAATATGTTAATGTAAATCATTTGATTCAGGCAGAGTAGAGTCTTAGTAGGAAGTAGCGTCTTGCTGTAGCAAAATATGTCCTGAGCTCTGAGAATGAAGTGCCATTTGCAAGTCTCAGCTTTTTTTTTCCTACAGTCCAGATGAAGCAACAAACCAAAAGAAAACAGAAATTAATTCCTAATACCTTATTACAATCATAAAGAAATATTAACTCTAAATGATTGCCAAAGATTAGTATTGCATAATGACTGTGAAGAAATAATTTTTCGTTAAAACACATTACAACTATCAGCTATTATATTTTAATGGATTTTCTATAAAGATGCATGAAACTTTAAATTACTACATAAAGTATCAAATTTTGTAAATATTGTCTTTCCAATAAAAAGCAAACAGCTCCATATCACTGACCCACAAGTAAGGAGGAGGTAAATTCTGGCTCTTTGGGAATAACACTATTGGTATAAAACTGATATCCAATTTTTTTTGTACAAAAATATGAGAAAATGTTGGATTTAAAAAAATGACCCTACATCACCACTTATTAAAGATGCTCACAGCTAAGTAAATAAGACAGTATATGGAGCTTCTAGTGAAGAAGACTAGGTTTTCATGATTCTTAAAGGGTTTTATGTTTGATTTCTTTTCTCTTGGGGACACAGAGTGGAGCTATTGCACAAATTTGAATCTCAGATGTCCACAGGTGGGATCATTAACATCCTTTCTGGTCTCTTGGAGTGGAACTAATCATAGAGTTGTGGTTTGATTATTTTTCAGAAGATATTCTGACTTTTCCTTTTGGTAAAATATATATTCCTTCATAAAAAATGAATAAATAGCACACACGTACACACACACACATGCGTGCGCGCACGTGCACGCGCGCGCGCACACATATGTACAGTCCAACAATTAGGTTTATAAACTTGATTGCTCTAACTGCTACATACCTCACTGCTGAATATCACAATGGTTACCTTCAATGTACTCCCTTTGGGAAGTTATGTATTGATGTCTGTGCCTAGTCCACTCTTCAGAGCAATTTTGGAACTCTGGAATGGCCATTGCTCACAGTGGCATGGTGGCAAGTTCACTAACTTAGCTGCACAGTTGTCTGTGAAGGAGTTTTTAGCCAGTAAACAAGTAATTGTACCGGAACACCCTACATACTCACCTGATTTTTCCCCCAATGACATTTTTCTTTACCTGAAAATAAAGGCAGTATGGAAAGGAAGACATTTTAGTGACATTCAAAACACCAAGGATAATATGATGAGTGCTCTTACAGTCATTCAAAAAAAAAGAATTCCAAAATTGCACTGAAGGGTGGACTAGGAACTGGCACAGGTGCGTAGCTTCCCAAGCAGAGTACCTCGAAGGCGATTGTAGCGATTCAGCAATGAGGTTTGTAGCACTTTTTCTAGCATGAGTTTATGAACTTAATTGGCAGTCCTTGTATGAGTGCATGCATGCGTGTGTATGTGTGTGTGTGTGTGTGTACATACCTATGTTGTGAGAAGGAATCAATCCCTAGAGAAGGACATCATGGTTGTCAAATAGAAGGTGAGCGAAAAAGAGACAGACCCTCCAAAGATGGATTGACATAGTGACTTCAACAACGGACTTGAGCATAAAAATGATTGTAGGCGTGATGCAGGCCAGGGCAGTGCTCTGTCCTGTTCTGCACAGGGTCACTAAGAGTCAGAACCGACTCAATGGTGCATAGCAAAAACAACAACAAAATATGTACACACATGTTGTTTTGTTGAAAATGTACATATTTTCTAAAAGTCAAACGTCATGGCATCGTGTCAAAGTACACATAATAGATGCAATTTCAGAACCAAAAGAGGTGTTGTAATATGTGACCTTGAATATAAATCAGCACTTTGACTTTCAGAAAAATCAAGAAACATTCTGTACCACAAGCAGAACTGTCAATAGTTACCAATATTTTTGTAAATGTATTCCTTTCTAAAAAGCAGATGACTAGTGTAGGCCAAATGGTGGCCATTAAGTAATTTTTGTGACAGTATAACTACTAGAAAAATGTGAAGTAATACTTGTTAATATAAAAATCAAAACAAATGAGCTTGTCCTAAGAAATGATGGAGGTGGTGGGTAGTGATTAACACACCGAGGTAGAGTCTTTGGAGGCTGTCCTCTTGAAAACCTACCAGTGGAAATAGCTACACCTAATATTAGATACATCAATACTGTTTATCAGCGCTGAGATGATAAACTCGAGTCACTAATACTGACATATCATAAAGCACCAAATCAGCTGGTTAAGATGAGGAAAGAAGATGATGTCCTTTTAACCATGAAAGCTGAGAAGAAGGATGAGATGCCTGCCTTGATTAACCAGGTATTTTTGTGACCATCCTGTTACATCCCTTATTTACACAAGATTTGAGGAGACAAAAGTGTGATACAGACAAGCTTCTGCATCACCATGCTTCTATTTTAGTCCCGTATAGTTTCCATTATTAGAGACACTCATGCTTCTATAATCAAATGACACAAAAGGCCACAGTCAAAGGATTAAGGTCCTTCTCTACCAGGTTTCTGAGTGCCTCACAGGAAATCAAACCCTACTGTCTTAAAAATCCAAAAGTAGTATAATAACGGTAAGGATTTGTAAAAAAAAAAATAGTTATATGCAGATTACAATGTTCCATATACTGTTCCCAGAGTTTTGCAAATATTCTATGAACTGTATCTATTATTTTATTTAATTCTCAAATCATACAAGTGCTAGTAGCTTTCAATACCTTATCTTATTCTCAAAACAAAACTATGCAGTATATAATTATTCACATTTCCATTTATAAAATAGGACACTCAGACACTCAGATAAGACATAATATTCCATTCCAGATTTATTTGGCTAATTTTTTACTTTAAATTTACAACAGTACATTCAATGTAAATAATACAGTCATCTGTATTTTCAAAATTATACACATTCACATGTATACATTTTATTGTTTCAATTTTTGCAAGATAAAAAGTGAACAGACAATGAATAATTAAACGGAACCACAAGAATATGTCTTAATCATCAAAAATGATACATGAGAAAAAGTTGATTACACTTCAGGTAGTTTGTACTGCCAAATTATTAGAGGAAATATTCACCTTTTCTTAAAGATATTGTCCCAGTGGCCCCTTTGGCAATAAGTGTAGGAATAATAAGTCATGTATAGAGTTTACAATCTTAATTATTTTGAGTCTTGTTTGATTTTAACAAATACTCACTGTGAATGGAAGAGTAGGAAATCTCTGACAGGAATAATTCTCACCCAAAGAAAGCCAAACATCACCATCATCTAATACTAAACAGACTATTGCTATAGGTCTTCTGTCTGATTTCCCGAGAACCAATAACTTCACCTTTTTTGACCAAAATGACCATCTATTGTTGGTAACTCCACCTGTCCTTGATGACAAATGTTCTGTAGTTCCAGGATACAAACTCTCTCTCCCAAACACAAACTGATAGATTTATGCATCCATCCATCCATCCGTCCGTCCGTCCGTCCGTCCGTCCGTCCGTCCATCCAACCATCCTGTCAGTCATCCATTATTCAGCCATCCAGCAACTGAAAATGCATATAACGGGGACATACAATGAACCTGGTGTCATACAACAACAGCCCATTGCATTGAGCCCATTCTGACTCATACAAAAATGAACCAATAATGCATGCTCAGTTCAAAGATCTTCTACTGTGGTTGGGTTAACAGTAGTTCAACGTTGATCTTCAATAAAGTATGATCAATAATTTAATGAATCACTAAGTTATTTTAAGAACACTCGTGGGAAAGCAGTTACACTAGCGTTCCAAAATTCAGAAATGTTTCACATAGAAGACACGTTAGAGAAGGAACATATCTGGGAAGAAAGGGCAGAGAATTGGAAGGCACTGAGGTTGAAAAGTTGTCTTTACTTTTAGCCTACAGTGATACATTTAAACTTGTTAAATTATAAGCTGTGCATGTAGCACTTGAAAATGGAGAAACTGAGAGGGGAATTTGGTCCTAAAACATTGTCAAATGGAATAATAATATTTTTACAACTTGTTTATTTGGAAATTCAGTATCTTTCTAACAGTTTTTTGAGAGCACTCTTCACATCTTTGTTTCTGAAGCTATAGATAATAGGGTTAAACATGGGGAAGACAACTGTATAAAACACTGCAACCACCTTATCAGAGTCTAGAGAATAGTTGGCTGTGGGACGTAAATACATAAACAAGAGTGTCCCATAGAACAAGGTGACTGCCATGAGATGGGAGGCACAGGTAGAAAATGTCTTGCTTCTGCCTTCTGAGGACTTGATGCTCAAAACAGTAATAAGGATGGAGAAGTAAGAGATACATATGACCACAAAAGTGCTGGTCTGGATGAAGCCACACAAGACAAAGAGCAGAAGCTCATTGATATGGGTGTCTGCACATGACAAAGCCAAGAGAGGGGGGATGTCACAAAAGAAGTGGTTGACAACATTGGAACCACAAAATGGCAGCCTGAATGTGAGGCACACATGTACCAGTGAAGTCACACTTCCACTGAAGTAGGCCAGCACAATGAAACAAATGCAGACTCTCTTAGACATAAGAGTAGAATACAGCAGTGGGTTACAGATGGCTGCATAGCGGTCGTATGCCATTGCTGCCAGGATGAGGCATTCTGCATCAGCAAAACAAGCAAAGAAAAACATCTGTAGTGCACATCCATGGGTGGAGATACTCTTCCTAGATGCTAGGAAATTCATCAACATTTTAGGGGCAATTGCTGTAGAATAACTAAGGTCTAAAAAAGACAAGTTGCTCAGAAAATAATACATGGGAGTTTGAAGGCTTGAGTTGACCTTAACTAAGATTATTAGACCTGTATTTCCTATGACAGTTAATGCATAGACTATGAAAAATACCAGAAATAGTGTAACTCTAAGTGGTAGATAATCTGTCAATCCAATAAAAATGAACTCAGCTGGCACGGTACAATTATTCTCCAACATCTTCTTGGTTTTCTTGTTTTTATCATTTAAGAAAGATGATACTGACAGATATGAGTTGACTTGAGTGACTAATGAAGCAAGGAGGTCTTTTTTCTTCCTTTAAAGGAAAAAAATATATATAACTGTAATAAAATTTAAGTGTTGTATTTTCCATAATTTTTTTCTGTTCAAGGATGCAACTAGAAATTATTGTCAATACCATTTGATATTGCTCAGAAGATGATGACACGATGATACAGTAACTTGTTAAAATGTATAGGGTTTGGTTTGATTTTATGCAAGCATATTTTAATTTCTTGATGGGAATGACAATTAAGTGAACAGACAAATAAAAATCAGTAACTCTACGAAATCTCACCTAACAGAAATAAAATTTCTGTAATACAATCACCATCAATACAACAGAAAAACTGTAAAGCTAGACTCCACATTTTTGTCTCCTAAAATTTATTTTCATTTGGGTTTTCTATGAAATAGAATCCTGATATGTATATTTTAATAGAGTACCTAGTTATTTTCATTAAAGATGGTGATGATGATGACCATAAATAACAGATATAAATTATATAGATTGGGTCAAGATAAACAATTGACATACATGGTTATCGTATGAGATAGGTATTATTTCTGTTTTCTCACAAATGAGAAAACGAAAGCATGGGGATGTGATTACTTTGTTCAACTTCATATAGACTCTCGTTCTACAATTTTCTTTTCGAAAATTCTGTATAGTGTTCCCTGACTTTAGTCAAATCAGATGCAAAAGGAAGTCTTGTAAAGGAAGGTTTCACAGTCAATGGTGTCTGTCTCACACCTATGCCCAGCTCCGGAAGACAGTTTCTCCTTCTGTCTCACTTCTAACTTGGAGTTCTAAGTCTATTTACTCATCTAGATTAGGAGGCTGTGATTCTCAAGCTTTGTCTGAGAAACTTGATCACTTTAGCTCCGCAGTAGAGAAGCACTAACAAGGCAAAGGGACCTGAGGGCTCGCAGAGGAGACTTTAGAGTTTGAGGGTTTTTTAGATCAAGGTATTCATGTCATTGCTGACTTCTCTCTCCAACCTGATAAAATATCCTGCTCTTTCATTGTTACTCCCACTCTGGACACTTTCTATTTGGGAATAGCCTGAATGCTTCTTACACTATACTCTTAGAATTTTATGATTGATGTAAAATGTTTCTGTATTCAAGAGTAGATATTAGTTTTCCAAAAACTTTAACAAAAAATGATATACTCTGATTACATGTGTATTTCTAACGGATCAAGTGTCTTGACTTGTTACTCAAAGTCGCTTTCTCCTAATTTGTTCTTCCTGACCTATCTTTGAAAGAAGCATTTTTATGATTTCTGTCATGAGTACAGATTAAGCAATTTTCCCTCGTGCTACTAAGTCTTTGCATTGTATGCTATGTAAACATACAATAAAGTTATAGAAATCAATAATAGACCATGTCATGAGAAAATGCCACTGGCAGTTATATAACTATAATACATGAAGGCTTTTGACAGTAATATTTTATTTGAAGAAGCTACCTTATCAAAATAAAAGGTCACTCTTCCCTTTGAAAAAATAATACAGTGTCTCTAGTGTTGAAATATTTTCTGCTGTTACATGAATTCTATGGTAGATTATTTAATTATAGAATATTGGTTCTAGAAGGAATCTCAGCAATGATCTAGTTCATACTTTTAGGTCACATTCACAAACAAGATCAACCAGTCAGTGACAAGCAACCAGTAAGCTTTTCAAAAGTTTTTATTTAATATTCATAAACAAACTCTTTGAGATCAATGCCGAATTTTCCTTTATTGAGTCCCATGGTAACTAGAAGATTGATTAGCCTTGTTCAGTAGGTAATTGGTAAACAATAACTAGTCCTGGAAGATAGAGTCTTTTTGAGAAACCTCACTTCACTGCTCTGGAAGGATCCATCTCACACTTTTTTGAACTCAAATTAACCTCCTAACACAAGTTTGATACTGCAGGATGTCACAGAGATTGCAGCTGATAGGGCTGCTATGTCTAAAAGGTTCTGTTTGAAGGATTCATGTAGAAGAGCAAAAAGAAAAGAAACAATCATTCACTTGTTTGCCTTTTTAAATGATATTATCTTGTCAATACACAGAACTTAGAGTTAAACAGGCTGAGTTTAAACACATCTGACTCAATTCATAAACCCTTAAACTTCTCTGTTTCTATTTTGTTTATGATTAATTACTGTATTAGCATATCATAAGGATTAAAAATCATAACCTATTATAGTGTATGTTCACAGGGCATGTTATAGATAAAAGTGCTCTTTATTTGTTATCAATTATTAATCACTGTTGTTACTGTTACCCTGTTATTCTTGTGTGGTGTCCAGTCAATTCTGACTCACAGCAACCCTACTTGACACAGGGTTTCCAAAGGCCGAAAGTTTAATGGGAACTGGCAGCAGGCCATTTCTCCTGCAGAGCTTTTGGTGGATTCCAGCTGTCAGCCTTTCAGTTACCCGAGCATTTAAGCATCACACTACTAGGACTCCTTACTATCACCCAGTGCCATTATTGTTAATAATTCAATATTTGACTTTAAAACTACAAGTTCTCTGAATTGAAATGTATAGGCACAAACATAAAATGATCAATCGTATTGTGACTGCATGTATTCTATGTGCTGGTAGAATCTGAAGCTTCATTTACTGATTTAGGGAATTGACTAGACTATTGGATTCCCACAAAACTGAAAAATAGCTCTTTCACCTTTCCTCTAATGGCAATAAAATAAAACAAAACAAAAAACCCTTGACTGTTGAGCTGATTGTGACTCACGGTGATCTTATAAGCAGTGGATATGGGGGAGACTCAGATTTATGATGCTACCACTCTTACCACCCCTTCTATACAAACATACTCAGACTATTAAAAAATAAAATAAAATCACAGTCAATGGAGATACATTTTCTGGTAAGATTCATCCATTATCACTGCTACATTCTCAAGAGACAGTTTGTCAAACTTTGAGAAAATCACCTACCTTAGCACCATCTAGAATTTTGAGTTGTAGAATTTATTTGTTAAAGATGTTGGTAAAATTTCTGTCTACGTTTTAGAAATAGTGTCATAAGGAATGACTATTTATGTTCTAATCTGTGACAAATAGGATGTTATCCCCGGATACTCCCCAATCCCAGGAGCTCTTTGGTTAGGCAATTATTCTCTAGTGGTATGGATGATTTCTTTTAAGTCAAAAAGATAAAAACACATCATACAATTTACTGTGACAAACCACTTTAGGTCTGTGTTATTGGGAGATCTTGATTAAAATAATAATAATGATAAGAAGAAGAAGAAAAACTTTAAACCAGTCAATGGTGGGGGAAGAGTTTTTTCATTCAAAGTCTGTAATTTCTCTCAGTGCCTACTGTGGATTCAGATATTCAAGAGACTTTGTAGTATTTACTTTTATATGAAAATGCCAAGGTATACTCTCAATAATATAGAGAAGATGCCAACAGCCATGTTTTTCTTTATCATTTATAGGAGTGGCTAGGCAGAAATAAGTTTCAATGATAAGATGCAGAGTTAAGAGCTTACTAGTCAGCCTACACAAGTGTGAGTGACTTTTCCATGTCACAACAGTGATATTGACCTACTTAGTTAACATTTTTTAAAATTTACAAATAGTGACTAATGTCCCGCTAGATCAGATTCTTGAGGACGAAGGGAAATGACATACGTATTTAGCAGCAGGTTCACTAGACTGTTTTCATTTAATGACTCTTAGCTTTCCATCAGAATTAAGCAGTATTTCTTAACACTTCCAAATGCAACTCTAAATTTTACTTTCTTTAGATTATTGACACTGGCACTGTCTTATACCTTAAGATTCTTACAGTGCACAAAATGCAGAATGGATAAATGAAGAGTTCCAGGCTTAGTGGAAACAGTTGAGTTTTTATAGGGTGAACAATTTAAGTAAGTTTTTTAGCTTCTAAAGGGACATTTTGTCTGGTAGGTTAAAGATCAGTGTATTTAGGCAGAAAAAAAATATGTGTACATATATATATATATATATATATTCCTTCAACCAAAATGGCAACGTGTGTGAAGAATTAAATGTGGAAAAATTGCAGAGTTAAAAGAAGTGCCACAATCCCTCCTCCTTCCCTCCCTCCCTTGTTCCCTCCTTTCCTTCCTTCTTTCCTCTCTCTCTCCCTTGCTCCCTCCCTTACTCCCTACCTGCCTTTAATACATCTACAAGTCTGAAAAAACTAACATTTTCTTGTCATGCTTTTTAAAAAAATTAACTTTTTATCTTTTTAATGACAATGTTGAAATTATGGAGACATAAGTATTATCCTTAACTGTGGATAGAATAAAGTGTTTTACAAACAGAGAATTTGACCACAGCATAAAAACAGCTAAACAGTTTTCTTCATCGTAAGTATGACAGAAATAAGCTGAAAAAATACTGGATAATTCATAGAATTCATAAGGAAGCTCGAAAAACAGACTGAGAAAAGTGACAGGAACTAAACAAAACATGACAGAACAAAGATCTTCCCTTAGGAAAAATCTACTTCATATATGGCAATACCAACATTATTACTGGCTTTGTTGCTTGGCATCACTATAGTTAGTAACTTGTCTATATGATACTGGACTATATTGTCAACAAATGTCCTGCAGTGTACTCCTGGTGTTCGACTGTGATGCAAGTGTTACGAATAATTTTTCACAACTTTATGAAGTCTCGAATTGAGGGCTGAGACTTTAATCAAGTCCGGTTTACACAGTCAAATCTTAGTTGCTAAGGAGATAAAAGAAGAAATATCTGTCTCTTTCAGCTGCCATTGTGGAGGAATGAAAAGCTCTGTGCATTCTCAGCTTCTAATTCAGCAGAACTGTGTACCTTGCAGGAAATAGGCCTCCCTATATTTAAGACCCTCTAAAAGAGCTGACGAGTTGGAATCAACTTGATGGCAGTTGGTTTGGTTTGGGTTTAGGGCTTTTAATCTAAAAATTCCACGAGATAATAAAATTCTGCATTTCTAATAGAATGTTTAGGACACATGATAATCGGGTGTGCCTTGGTCAGTTATTGAATTTCAAACAGCACCCAATAGCAAGTCAATGCCTACTTCTCAGTATGGGAAAGATAATCTTTTTGGAAAAATATTTGTTATACTTAAATCTGTAAAGATTTTTGCTACTCTGTGTTACAACTCAGTGTGCTAGAATTACTTTATAGATACCTGTACCGAAAGAACAAAAGCATCAAACTGTTTGTATGGCATTCTGGAGAGCCCTTTCTTGCTGTGGATCCCACCCAAACTTGTTTACCTTTAAGAGGATTCACTCAGTGTGGCAACAGTGAACTTGCTCATATAAAATATGGAATCTCCCAAACTGGAAGGAGTCTAGCAAATTATTGCTGTTCTCTTTGTTGCTGTTGTTCGGTGCTGTCAAACTGGTGCTGACTTGCAGTGACCCTACTATGTACAACAACACTGTGTACAACAACACTGTCCATTCCTGCACCATGCCCACAATAGTTTTTATGCTAAAGTCCATTGTTTTGGCCACTGTGTCGATCAATTTCCTTGAAGGTCTTCATCTTTTTTTTTAATTATTATGATTGAGTGACAGTGTACAATCTCGTATAAATTTGCATGCCCACCTATGTGCAGCTCCGACTGCTCTCCTTGCCCAATGATAGTGCACTCCTCCTCTCTGTTCTATGTATGTCATGTCCTTCTAACAATCTCCTAGTCCCTCCTCCCCACCCTCTACCCACCTCCAGTAAGAGGTCAGCAGGATGACATCCTACAGATGCATGAAACCATAGAGTGCACACATGATATCGTCACTCTGCGTCACCACTCCAACCCATTCCTGTCCAAAGAGTTGACCTCCATTATGACTTATGGACAAGGGCAGCATCAGGGCCAGGGGCTATACTCCCAGGGGAACCCCAAGGCCCCTGGGCCATCAACTGCAGTCTTTTAGTGGAGATCTCAGGGTGCACTCCCTTTTATTCTTGTGGCCAGTGAGACTCAACTTGTGAGCCTCATTGTGTCTGTCACTAGTGGTGACCAGGCATCATCTGATTCTTCTGGTCACATGTCGATGTAGTCACCCACTCACATGGGTCTTACTGTCTTCTGGGTTCTCTTTGCCCCATGTCATTTTGGTCCTTGGTGATCATCCATTGCTGGTAAGTTGGGACCACTTGGTGTACCCGTAGCTTTTAAGACTCCAGAAGCCACTCACCAATGCGGGGTGCAGAAGACTCTCTTAGCAAAATACTAGTTATGTCAATTGTCCTTGATGTCCCCTGAGAGCCTGGTCCCTGGCCCCCTATGCCAGCTACTCTGTCCTTGCAATATTAGGTTAAGATGGGAGGGAAGCTCTTCATCTTTTTCCCTGACCATCTACTCTGCCAAGCATGATGTCCTTCTCCAAGGACTGATCCCTCCTGACAACATGTCCAAAGTATGTAAGACACAGTCTCTCCATCTTTGCTTCCACAAATTTGAACAAAGTGTGTTTTCCTTCATTTAGAAAGGGTATCCTGATGTGATCAAGATGACTGAACTCACAGAAAGTACCCCAATGGCAAAGTGGGTGGTGGTGATGCTTGTCACACCTTTGTATTTTTATTTTCACCCACTGGCATTGTTTAGCAAGGCATCTCAATTGCACTGCTTATACAGTGCACTCACAGTATGGTGACAGGTGAATTATGTCATAAGAAAGTAAGAATCAAACTAAATTTCCCTATCACCAGTGATTTAGAAATTTAAAGAGCAGTACTGAAAGGTCTTAGTTTCTTCTGTCCCTCTCTACCCCACCCTCCTGAAAAGAAAAGGAATAAAAAACTTTAAGAATGTTTGCCTGTTGTGGGATATGGAAGTAAAACACATAATCCATATCAAAAGCTACATTCAGGGTATCATGTGTTGTATTTAAGTGGACAATATATGGAATGCCAGTGAAAAATTGAAGTATGTTGCTTTGTTCAAAAGATATGTTCATCTTCTGTACTAGCAAAAAAAGAGTTAAAACACAGCTAATTAAGAATCACCAGCACTAAGATTTTGTTATCGGTACTGTGCAGTAAAGAGTTAACTCATCCGCCTTCACTGCTCAAGGTCTAGGCTTTCCTAGACCTTGATTTTACAAGGGCTAGCCTTTCTCTACATCCCTGGAAGTAAGCTCTGAGGACTTGAATATCTTGCTTGCTAAAAGTGTCTTTGTATATGTGGATTGTGGTGTAAAATAGACAGTTGATGCTAGCGATGTGTCTTACCTTCAGTTTCTAGTTTTTGTTTGATTTTTTCTCTTGCCTGCTTTTAGTCAAGTTACGAGTCTTGGAATTGACTCTAAAGCTATAGGTTTGGTTTTTTGGTTTGGGTATCTATTTAACCACTGGGGGCATAGAGGCTAAAGACTAAATACCTAAGGTCAGTCACTCTTGCGTTCCATACCTACCCTACTATTCTTGAACACATGGGAACCAGTGCTCAGATGAACTTTCCTGTTAGGCCACATTTTGTAGAGTTGTCACAAAACTCTGCTAAGAGAATATGTCACCGCTCCGTTTCACTGGAAGAAGACAACGGGTTCAAAGCTTTTTCTCCCAGACTTTATCTTCTGTGTATTTTTCCTTTGCCAATTACAGTCTGTAGACCTTGGCTAGGTGAACAGTGATGGTGACTATAATAACTTGACTCAGATCTATGAGATTCATCCAACTTGAGACTCTTCTAGCTGACGTGACTCAGGTATTAAGTTTTGAAAATGTCTTCTGATATTTTATTCTTCTTTTTAAGATTTTAATCTTTTTTATATTATACAAAAAAATCAGTATAATCTTGAAATATGAAATAGGTATGTAAATTAAAAGACAAAGTAAATGAACACACAGAAACTCAACATTCAAATTAAAAAAGAAAAAAGAGGGAATAGGGTATTTCAAACTTTGAAGGACTCTGTAATCATTTACAATTTAACGTTTCCTTGAAAGTGACACCTCATTCTGTCTGTTTATTCCCCAGATTACACTAAAAAAGCTATATCCCTAAAAATACATTTTGAATAAATCACATTTATTTTTAAATATTCTAAATGAGGTGTTATACACTTTCTTTTTGTATGTCACTTATATTTGATAATAATAATAATGTTGCTGTCAAACTTGATTACCAACTCATATGGAGCCTATAGGGTAGAGTAGAAATGCCTGTTAAGATTTTCAGGGGGTGACTGGTGGCTTCAAACTCCCAATCCTTGGGTTAGCAGCTTTAGCTCTTAACTAGTGCACAATCAGGGCTTCATTATCCTCAACAGTATGTTTCTAGTATTCATTCATGCTCATATCTGTCTTTGTGTAAGCTCTGAGTTAAGGGGCCTGGTAATGCAAAGCACTCTGCTGTTATCCAAAGGGTTGACAGGTGTAACCTACCAGCCACTCTGTGGGAGAAGGCTGTGGCAGTCTGCCTCTAAAGATTCCAGCTTCAGAAACACTATGAGGAAGGGCTAGGAGAGGAGTTCTATGCTGTCCTTTAGGTTGCTTTGCACAGGAATCAAATCCACGTCCTCCCCCTGATCCCTCACTTTAAGACCTATGATGAAGATTCAGTCACACGTGCTACCTTGACATCTGAAACCTTGAATGAATTAATATGAAACTCCACTTCTTTCTTCCACTCCAGCAGAGAAAGTCCCCAAGCCAAAGAATTCTTCTTAACGTGGGTACCAGACATGGTACCTGTTATACCTGGTGGTGTAGTTAAGAATTTTGGCTGCCAATCAAAAGTCAACAGTTTAAATCCATTGAGTACCGAAATAACCAAGCCCACAGCTTTCAAATCAATCCCAACTCATAATAACCTTATAGGTCAAAGTACAACTGGCCCACAGAGTTTCTAAGAAGTGCCTAGTGGATTTGAACTGTTGAGCTTCTGGTTAAGCAGAGGCAGCACTTAACTGCTAGGCCACCAATGTTTCCAAGCAGCTTGAAAATTCTATGAAGCAGTTCTACTTCATCCCACAGTGTTGCTATGAATCAGAATCCACTGGAAGACAGTGGGTATCTTATCCCTGAATAGTGGGCTTTAGTTTCCAATGAGCTCACAAAATTATTAAAATAAACCAGTCACATTTTCCTGTGGGAAGCAGGGATCACCGCATCCTCTTGATGCTATAAAGCCTATCTCCATATCTCCTGTTTGTTTGGTCTGTTCCCCAATGCAAGCCTTGTGTACTCCTGTTTGCTGGTGTCCTCCTGCCCTAGCTGTGAACTGCTACGAGGAATAAGCTACTCTCAGTTTCCTCTCAGTTTCGCCACCCCGTAACTATAAGGTGAGAATTCTTCCCTCATCAACAATTTAAATAGGAGTTAAAAAAAAATATATCTCTGCATTATTTAATTTCGTGATTCTGTGACATTCCATTTCTTTAATGCATCACCATTAAATTCCCTGTTACTTTCTATCATGATGAAAGCTACCATAAACATTACTGTACCTGTCTCTTGGAGCATATATACAAGATTTTGTCTCAGTAAATCCTTATACACTATAATGACTGGATATACTGTATACAAATGTCCACCTTGCTAAATTTCATTTTCTATTTATACTTTTGTTAGCAATGTGGGATGCATCAGGTGCTATATCCTTGCTAACAACTTTTTCAGTCATTTTAAATTTTTTGGCAAAGATAGTAGAGTTTAACAGTAGTTACTACGTGTGGGAACGGTGAGGAAATGGAAGGAATTGTGTATGTAACACTGAGTTTTTCATCATGGGGCTGAAAATTGGCAACCGAAATATATTTTTTTAATTTTTTATTTAATATAACTGAGTGAAAATGTACATTCCCATATAAATTTACATACCCACCTATATGCAGCTTCCACTGCTCTCCCTGCCCGATGACAGCACACTATTCCTCTCTGCTCCATACATGTCTTGTTCTCCTAGCAGTCTCTTTTTCCTTCCTCTCCACCCACTCTCCTTCCTCCAACCAGAGGTCAGCAGGATGACATCCTATAGATGTCTGGAACCATAAAGTGCATCCAATATATGGTCACTGCATCACCAAGTCCAATCCACTCCTGTCCAAAGCGTGGACCTTTATTATGATTTATGGTCAAGGGCAGCATCAGGGCGGGGGGCCACGGTCCCAGGGGAACCCTGAAACCACTGGATCATCAATTGAGGTCTTTTAGTGGGGATCTCAGGGTGCACCCCTTTTTATTCTTGTATTGCCAGTGAGACTCAACTTAGTGAGCTCCATAGCGGCTATCACTGGTGGTGGCAGGGCACCATCTGGTTCTTCCGGTCTCAAGTTGATGTAGGCACCCACTCATGTGGGTCTCTTTGTCTTCTCAGTTGTCTTTCCCCCATGTCATTTTGGTCCTCGGTGAGCATCCGTTCCTGCTGATTTGGGACCATATGCTGTGCCCTCGGATGGTAGCTTGGCACCTTTTAAGACCCCAGAAGCCACTCACCAACGTGGGGTGCAGAAAGCCCTCTTAGCAAAACGCTAGTTGTGCCAATCGGCCTCGCTTTCACCTAAGAGCATGGTCCTCCGCCCCCCGCCCCAGCTACTCTGTGCTTGCAATACTGGGTTAAGACGGAAGGAGTACTCATGTTATGTTTAAGTGCACTTAGTATTGTTCTTGTTTCTAATGTGTGCTATCACCGATTTCACCCAACCACACACCTAGCAACTATCTAATCTAAGCCCTCCCCCCTCCCCCTCCCTCCTCTCCCTTGCAGCTGTTAAAGAGTCTTTTCTTCTATACACGTCTGTTTTTGAGATCTTATCGTAGAGGTCTCATACAGTATTTGTTCTTTTGTCGTTGACTACTTTCACTCAACATAACGTCTTCCAGTTGAAACCAGGTTAGGAGATGTTTCCTGGAATCACCATTATTCCTTATCATTGCTAGTGCTCCGTTGAGTATATGCACCATAGTTTACCTATCCATACTTCTGTTGTTAGGCATCCGGGTTGATTCCATCTTTTTGCTATCGTGGACTGTGCTGTGATAAACATTCTGGTGCGCAAGTGAAATTTTTGATAATTGCACATAATCGATTTAATAGCTTTTATTATGTTGTATACTTGAAAAAATATTGAATTGGCAAATGTTTTATACTCTATATACAGGAACAAAAATAAATAAGAAAAAATCTTAACATATCTATAGTAAATATTGTTTGGAAATATGTAGCATTTGTAGGTCAATTTTGTTAAAATTATGTCTTTAAAATATTGAGCCTTCTAGTAAGCGTGATATTCTTCTTTATTTAGATCTTACCTTGGATGTCTCTTAATGATGTTTTGTAATTTTATTCATAGTTTCTGCTGATATAAATTTATTCTATATTTAGCAAACTAGACAAACTGCTTTATTAATTCTCATAATTATTTATTTAAACTGTCATAGACTGAATTGCATTCCCCACTTAGTGTGTCAAGTTTTCTAGATCATGATTCCCAGCATTGTGTGCTGGTCTTCCATTCTGTGATCCGGTATAATTATCCTATGTTTTGTAATCCCAATCTTTACGATTCTAATGAAATAGGACACAATCCACAGGATTAGGTTGTATCTTCAACCTATGGCTTTTGAGAAGCTCCTGGATTGGAAGAATATTGATGACAACAACCTTCTTTTAGATACAGAGAGAAAGCTTTCCCCTTGAACTAGCACTCTGAATTCTGACTTCCTGGCACCTGAAGTGTGAGAAAATAAACCTCTGTTTGTTAAAGCCAGTTACTTCTGTTATAGCAGCACTAGATAACTTAACACTAGTTTGCATCCATTCTCATTGTGATACATTTGTTTTGTTTTCTATGCTAGCTATAGCCAAAAGCAAATCATTACCTAAAAAGTTGACATTGTACATATTTGATTTCAACACTTTTTTAAAGTAAATTCCAATTTTGCTAGCTTGCCTTGTGGTATTACAGACATAGGGAAGACAAATCATGCTTGATACTCATAGATTATACTTCAAATAATAATAATAAATCATTGGAACCAATATTCATGCAAGTGTGTCAGAAAGTTTTAACCATTAAATTGTACAAGCAAATATGGCATGTAATGGCTATCACTTGCTGCTTTTGAAAGCATTTTATTTACTCTTTAAATTTACAGATTTTCATTCGTAATGATACCATTGTATGAGGCCTTATTATCCGTTCAAGTGCCCACTGAGTCTCATTTATAAGAATTTTTGGTGCACTTTTTGGATTATGTTTAAAGTAGGTACCAGCAAGTATTACTCAGATGAGAAGTAACAAAAGTAGTGATTATCATGAAGGAAGAACAAAACAAAACAAAAACAACAACTGACGACTGTACGGTAAAAAAACCTGAATCTCCTCCACTGTTTGTTTCTTTGATTTTCTTAGATTTTAATAGTACTGAATCCATTTGAAAACTGCAGATTATTTTGGTTTCCACTGGGGAAACTATAAATACCAGAACAAAAACCAAACCGGTTTCCATCGACTCTGACTCACAGCCAACCTATAAGCCAAAGTAAAACTGCCCCTTTAGCGTTTCCAAGGAGCACTGGCAAGCTGTTGCTAGCATCCTAGTAACACTTAACCACTACACCTAGAAACACTTAACCAGTGTTTCCAATTATGTACTTTTAATTTAAGTCTCAAAAGGTAGCTGTAGAATCATAATTATTCAATGATTCAACATAATTTAATTCTACTGTATAAAAAGATAGACTTTTATATTGACGTGTTTCAGTAACTGAAAAGGCTACAAAACTACCTATTTTTCCTATACTCTCATCTTTAAAATGTATTACATATTATTTGCCTTATTAATACAAAGAATTTACTGGAGTCAAAAATTAGCATCCTCAGGATAATCTTTATAGAAAAGACAGACATATAAATATTCTCAGCCCAAGAACCAAAGATAAATAAAACTAACCATTTATAAACCAAACAAGGAACTCTGGAGGTGCAAATTGTCAAGTGCTCTGCGGTAAACCTAAGAGGATAAGCTCCTAGGAAGAATAACTATGCAACCCCTAGAGACTGTTGTTGCTGTTGTGAGCAGAGCCTTATGGGAGAGTTCTACTCAGTCACATGGGATTGCTGTGAGTCAAATGACTCGATGACACCCGACAACAACATAAAACTGAATGAATTAGGAGATTTTAAAACTTACATTTAAAAATATAAACAAAATAACTTATTTGTTCACTATGTCATCAAAACTATTTATTGACTATCCATTACGTGGCAAGCACTATTTTATTTTATTGGACAGTAAGTCTAAGTATTTGTGCTCTGAAAAAGTTTGTTAGAAAAGTGAAAAATAAACAGGTAACTGATAATAGTAATTACTGATATCAACATGTTCTATGAATTCAGTTATAAAAGTTTTTGTAATTAATGCTTCTTTATACATTTGATGTTTGTGTGCTTTTAAAATATTTCATTACAGGGAAAATGACAGTCATTTAATAAAATCAAGATATGCATAACTGAATTGACAGGAAAAAAGCAGTATCTTCTTTTTTATGTAAACAAGTGATTAAACTCGTTTTAATCTATCCTTTGAAACTACTTTTGATACATTTTTTTTTTTGGTAGTGGTTGAGTAAACTGACATGTGAAAATACACAAATCATACTCCAATTCATCATACCCAGTTTATACCAAGTCAAGAGATTACAACTGCCAGAACACTAGAATATATCTTCTAAGCACCTTTAGTGCAAGCTGGTATCTGTATTACCTAATAAAACTTAAGGGAATCAGAACAAAAATACAGATAATAAATATATAAATACAGAAAACAAAGCTTGAATAGATGTGTACACTATTTAGTACATTGAATAATTAATAAGTGAACTAGACCTTTTGGATTTAACAAAAATCAAGTTACTGATATCATTCAAAATGATTATTTTATTTTTTTATTTAATATGACTGGGTGAAAATGTACATTCCCGTATAAATTTACACGCCCACCTCTATGCAGCTTCCACTGCTCTCCCTGTCCGGTGACAGCACACTATTCCTCTCTGCCTCATACATGTCTCATCCTCCCAAAAGTCTCCTTTAAGTGAAAGTTTACAATTTAAGACAGTCTGTCATAGAAAACTTACTGTCACATCATTAGATGACTCTAGTTCTCTCCCTGCGAAGTGACAGCACCCTCCTCTTCTCTACTCTGTGTTTCCCACGTATGTTCGACTAACTCCTGCCAGCATCTGCTTTCTCATCATACCTCCAGACAAGAGCTGACCTTTTAGTCTCACGTATCTACCTGAGCTAAGAAGCATACTCTTCACCAGTATTATTTTATGTCATGTACTTCAGCCAGTTTTTCATACTGTAGGGGATTGTGTATTGTGGTGATGCTGGAAGCTTTGCTACTAATGTTCACATAGCAACATGGGCACTGATGGTGGGCTCTTTTCAGCTGAGCTTACAGATAAAATAGACTAGAGAAAAGGATCAGCATTCTACTTCAGAAAATAATTAGCCAGCAAAATTCTTAAGAATAAAAGTGGAAGCAGTGTTGGAAGATGAGTCCCTCAGGTTGGAAGACACTCAAAAGACTATTGGGGAAGAGCTACTGCCTCAAAGTAGAGTCAACCTTAATGATCTAGGTAGAGTCAAGCTTTCTAAAGCCTCATATGCTGATGTGGCATGACTTATAACAAAAAGAACCAACTGCAAACTTCCAATACTAATCAGAATATGGAAAGTATGAAGTATGAATCTAGGAAAATTCGACATTGTCAAAAACAAAATAGAACACATAAACATTGATATCTAAAGTATTATAGGTTTGAAATGGACCTGTATTGGTCGTGTTGAACTGGACAATTTATGGTCTACTGTGCTAGGAAGAAAAAACTAGAAGTAGAATGCCAAGGCATTCATAGTCAAAAGGACATTTCATACTCTATCCTGAAAAATAAGGCTATCAGTGATAGGATAATAATCGATACGCCTACAAAGAAGACCAATGAATATGAATATTATTAAAATTTTTGTACAAACCATTAAGGTCAAATAGGAAGAAATCAAAGATTTCTAACAGCATCTGCAGTGTCTGAAACTAACCAAAAATGCAAACAGGACATTTTGATGCCTACTGGTGATTGGAATGCAAAAGTTGGAAACAAAAAAGAAGGATCAATGGTTTGACAATACGTCCTCAGTGATGAAAATGCTGCCAGAGACTGCATGATAGGATTTTTGCAAGACCAATGACTTCTTCATTGCAAACAGAATTTTAACCACTGTAACAGTGACTACATGTGCACCTCATCAGCTGGAATACATAGGAATCAAATTGACTACATATGTGGGAAGAAATGATGGAAAAGTTCAGTATCATCAGTTAGGAAAAGGTCAGCTGTTGATTGCAGCACAGGCCATCAATTGTTCATATGCAAATTCATATTGAAACAAAACAAAATTAGAACAAGTCCACCAGAGCAAAAATTTGACCTTGAATATATCCCACCTAGAGACGTAGTGGTAAAGCTAGGACTGCTAACTAGAAGGTCAGGAGTTCCAATCTCCCAGGTGTTCCTCAGAAAATTAATGGGGCAGTTCTACTCTGTCTGTAGGATTGCCATGTGTTGGAATCAACTTGATGGCACTGGATTTGGTTTTGGGTTTGTTATATCCCACCTAAGTTTTGATACCATGCCAAGGATAAATTTCCTTCATTGAACACTAAGGAAAAAGACCAGACAAGTTGTGCAATGACATCAAAAACATCATAAAAGATGGGAAAGAAAAATACATAAATTGGATGCTAGAAAAGACTCTGAAACTTGCTCTGGAATGTTGAGTAGATAAAGCAAAAGAAAAAAATGATGTAGTAGAAAAACTTAACCAAAAATTTCAAAGGGCAGCTTGAGAAGACAAAGTAAAGTACTACAGTGACATGTACAATGAGCTGGAGATAGGAAACAGAAAGAGAAGAACATACTCTACACTTTTCAAGCTGGGGGTAAAAAACTGAAGAAAAAAATCAAGTCTCAAGTTGCGATAGTTAGCATCAAAAGGTGTAAGGAATACAGAGTCATTACACCAAAAACAACTGGTTGATGTTCAACCATTTCAAGACGTAGTATATAATCAAAAACTGATGGTACTGAAAGAAGTTAAAGCTTTATTGAAGGCGATGGAGAAAAATAAGACATCAGGAGTTGATGCAGTATAAATTGAGATGTTTCAACAAATGGATACTGTGCTGAAAATTTTCATTCATCTATGCTATGAAATTTGGAAGAGAACTAACTCTCTAAACCACTAGAAGAGACTCATATTTGCACCTATTCCCAAGAAAGGTGATCCAACCAAATGCAGAAATTATGGAACCATATTATTATAACACACAGGTAGCATTTTGCTGAAGATCATTTAAAAACAGTTGTAGCAGTATATTGACACAGAACTGTCAGAACTTCAGGTTGGATTCAGAAAAAGAAGTGGAAAAAGGGACATCATTGCTGATGTCAGATGGATTTTGACTGAAAGCAGAGAATATCAGAAAGATGTTTACATTTGTTTTATTGATTATGTAAAGGTTTTTTACTGTGCAGATCATAACAAACTTGGGTAATATTACAGAGAACAAGAATTCTAGCACACTTGTGGTCATGTGGAGTCTGAACATGGATCAAGAGACAATCATTTGAACAGAATAAGGGACACTGCACAGTTTAAAGTCAGGAAAGGTGTGTGTCATGGTTGTCTCCTTCTACGATGCCTTCGACCAATCTAATCAAAATAATCTAAACCAAAATAATCCCAGAGACTGGACTATAAAAAGAAGATCAGGGCATCAGGATAGATGAAAGACTCAATAACAACATTCATTATGCCAGTGACACAACTTTTCTTGCTGAAAGTGAAGAAAACTGCAAGTACTTACTGGTTAAGATCAAAGACCACAGCTTTCGGTATGGATTGTACCTCAGCATCAAGAAAACAAAAGAGCTCACAACTGAACCAATAAGTAACATCAAGGCAAACAGAAAATAGATTAAGGTCTGTCAGTGCTTCAATTTACTTTGGTCTACTTCAGCATCCATGAAACTAGCAGTGAAGAAATCAAAAGACATGTTGCACTTGCCAAATCTGCTGTGAAAGTCCTCTTTAAAGTGTTAAAAAACATAGATGCCAACTTGAAGACTAAGGCATACCTGACTCCAGTCATTGTATCTTCAGTTGCATGGTATACATGTAAAAGCTAGGCAATCAATAAGGAGGACAAAAGAATAGCTGCTTTTGAATTGTGGTGTAGAGAAGAATATTGAATATACCACAGACTGTCAAAAGAATGTCTTGGAAGAAGGACAACCAGAGTGCTTCTTAGAATCAACGATGTCGAGTCTAGGTCTCACATACTTTGGATATCTTCTCAGGAGGGGTCAGTCTCCGAAAAAAGAACATTGTGATTGGTAAAATAAAGGGTCAGGAAGAAGACAGTGACCCTTATGAAGGTGGATTGACACATTGGCTGCAACAATGGGCTCAAACCTACCAATGATTGTTGGCACGGCACAGGACTGGGCAGTGCTTCCTTGTGTTGTAAGTAAGGTTGCTATAAGCTGGAACTGACTCAGTGGCACCCAACAACCACAACAACATAGTCTGAAAAGTTGACTTCAGGAAAGGTTGTAGTTCTGGGCTAATATTAAATCTGAAGACCATGTCTAACGTGGCCCCTCTATTCTGTTAGATCATCGAGTCTAGTCTATCCACTCGAGTTTATGCCATGTATTAGAGCTTCTAATGGTATCTCTATTTTTCCCTCAATGATCTATACCATTTTAGATTTTACATTTAGATCTTTTATCCAGTTTGAGTTAGTTTTCGTACATAGTGTGAGGTCTGGGTCTTATTAGTTAATTATTTTTTTGCAGATGAACATCCAGTTATGCAGCATCATTTTGTTAGAGTTTGTGAACTTAATGGACTTTGCACCTTTATCAAATATCAGCTGCTCATAAGTGGAAGATTTTTATGTCTGGATTCTCGGTTCCATTCTATTGGTCTAGTTACCTTTTGTTCCACAAGTGCCAGACTATTTTGACTACTATCTAAGTGTTACAGTAAGTTCTAAAATCAGATAGTAAGAGGCTTCCCACTTACTCTTTTTCAGTAGTACTTTACTCATCTGGGGCCTCTTCTCTTTCCATATTAAGTTGGTGATTTGTTTTTTCATCTCACTAAAAAATGTCATTGGGATTTGGATTAGGATTACATTGTATTTATAGATCACTTTGGTAGAATAGACATTTTCACAATGTTGAGTCTTATTTATGAACAAGGTATGCTTTGACACTTGTATGAGTCTAGTTTGGTTTTTTGCAACAGTGTCTTGTAGGTTTCTTTGCATAGGTATTTTATGTCTCTGGTTAGATTTATCCCCAAGTATTTGATCTTCTTGGGAGCTATCGTAGATGGACTAGTTCAATTTCCTCTTTACTGTTCTCTTGTTGTAGAGGAATATGACTGATTTTACTTTATCCTACTTTTTATGTTACTCTTGTATTCTAATAGTTTGCTGATTTTTTTCTACTAGTTCTAGTAGCTTTTGTTTGTTTTGCTTTTTTGGAAGATTTGTTAGAGTTTTCTGCACAGTTAGAGACATTTTTACTTCTTCCTTGTCAATTGTATAACCTTCATCTCGTTTTCCAACCTAGTTGTTCCGACTAGAAACTCCAGCATGAATGAGTAAAAGTGGTGACAAAGAGCGACTTGTTTTGTTCCTGTTTCAAAGTGAAGGTTTTCAGAGTCTCTGTTTAGGATGATGTTGGCTGTTAACTTTGTATAAATGCTCTTTATTACATCAAGGGATTTAACTTCTGATCCTACTCTGCTCAGAGTTTTTATCATGAATGACTGTTGACCTTTGTCAAATGCTGTTTATGCACTCATTGCTAAAACTACATGGTTCTTGTTTTTGCTTTATTTATGTGATTGATTACATTAATTGTTTTTCCAATGTTGAAGTATTCCTGCATACCTGGTGTGAATTCTACTTGATCATGATGAATCAGTTTTTTGATAGTCAACATTTAACTCTTAAAATGTTTAAATGTGACATGATATAATTGCATGTACTATTACAAAGAATACCAAGATCACCTGTCAATCCATCTTTTTCTGAATTTGGTCTAGAAACATTATTGTTCCAGTCTTTGTAGAATGATAGTAACAGACAGTAATTGCAAATAACCAAGAAAAACATAGTTGCAATCATAAAAATAAATTTGGTTTGGTTGTCTATTTTCTTATTTGCGCAGGCAACAGTATTTCTTTGAAGACTGATGCAAAGAATACTAGGTAGTTTCCTATTTCACCAGGGAACAACACTGGATTATAGATTAAATCTATCCAGATACACACACATAGATTTAGGAAACCACAAATTTAGTAGCTCTGTACATATAGTTTTGGAACAAGCTACAAATGCCAAGAGAGAGGTAATGTAAATGGTCAATTAAAAATGATTTCATCTGACTTTGAAAATAACACAGAGATCAGAAACTGTGCAAACTGCACATTTTTTATTCCACTGGCTTTCAATTAAGTAAGCATGTGCTCAGTGTCCTATTTTATTTCCCTTTAAGATTAAAACTCCTGTCTTTAGAGAATTGACTTCACAATTAATATCCTGTCTAAATCCCATAGCTCCCCAATCCTCCTAAAGGAATATAAAAATAAAAGCACCACAGCACACATTTACTCATAAGTTATCTCAAAATTTAGCAAGAGATAACTGACCTTCACACTGAATTATTTAAAACACTCAGAGGTGTCTTTAGTCCCTGACGGTAAAGAAAATGATAGACCATCCAGGTACGATCCTCTCCGGGAAGGAACTCCTAAAGTTTTAGTATTACTATTCATCGGGCTGGAAAGATATCATATCTGCTATTAAATAGTATTGGTTGGTGTGTCACCTCTGTCACAAGAACATTTCGTTCACTATGTAAAATTATTCCTAAGTTTATTCTCACAGTATCACTGAGCTGGGACTGTCAAAATTATTCCTATGCAGGGTTGTACAAATGCTACTTCTGGACAAATGTATGAATTTTGGAGAGACGAATGTGCAAAGTAGGTTTAAGGGACAAAAATATTAACCTTGAGTTAAATCCACGTATTTGTACAGAGAATTGAAGAGACTTTGGAAAGAATATTCCTATCTTTTAAAGTTGACTGGGGGCTGATATACAAATCGAAGAACAAGCAGTGTTACATTTTGAAGAAGCTGAAGTCTGTGGAATTAGATAGCTGACTGAAACGTTTTACAGCCCAGGTTCAAGGCAGACAATCTTTTATTAAAACAAAGTGTCTTTTCCTGTCATACTCTATTTCTCCTGTTACTTCAGTCTTTCTCTTTACCATTTTGTGTTATCTTAGGCTTTTTCTTTTCTCCTTCTTCCCCAAGTGTAAATATCTGTGTTAGTATTTCAACATCTTCCTGTCAAGTTTAGGAAAGGAAACTATTTATAGTTCTTCCAAAGTTTTTCTTTTTTTTAAAAAAATGTTGTACCAAATGACAAGAAACTGTACCTTCCTGACCGAGTTCATCCTTCTGGGACTAGCAGACACCTTGCAGCTACAAATCATCCTCTTTTTGCTGTTCTCTGTGATTTACACACTCACAGTTCTGGGGAACGTGGCAATGATCCTGCTGATCAGGACGGAGTCTCAGCTTCACACACCCATGTATTTCTTCCTGGCTAACTTGTCCTTTGTGGACGTTTGCTACTCATCCACCATCACCCCGAAAATGCTGGTCGATCTAGTGTCTGAGAAGAAAACCATCTCCTTTGCTGGCTGCTTCCTGCAGATGTATTTCTTTATTGCCCTGGCAACCACTGAATGCATCCTCTTCGGGCTGATGGCCTATGACCGCTACGTGGCCATATGTAACCCGCTCCTTTACTCCTTAATCATGTCCAGGACAGTCTGCCTGAAAATGGCAGCTGGGGCCTTTGCAGCAGGGCTGCTGAACTCCATGGTGAACACAAGCTATGTAAGCACTCTACCATTCTGTGGTTCCAATATCATCCACCACTTCTTCTGCGACAGCCTGCCTCTTTTCAAGCTCTGTTGTGCTGACACACACCGGAATGAAAGCATGATTTCCACTTTTGCTGGTGTGAATATGGTCGGAACTCTGCTGGTCATCCTGGCTTCCTACTCCTGCATCCTGTTCTGCGTCTTCCGGATGCGTTCCAGGGAGGGAAGGCGCAAAGCGTTCTCAACTTGTGCCTCCCACTTGACAGCTATCATTCTGTTCTATGCAACTGCTATCTATACTTATTTGAGACCCAGTTCTAGCAACTCTTTCAATCAGGATGAAGTGGCTTCTGTGTTCTATACCATTGTGATCCCCATGCTGAATCCTCTGATTTACAGCCTCAGGAATAAGGAGGTAAAGATGGCTTTATGGAACGCAGTTAACAGAAAAAAAGTTCTCTTCATTTCTGCCTTTGCCTGCTTAACTTTCTCAACTCAATTTACTATATAATTAACTTCCCGAAGTATATAAATTCTTTCCTTAACTTTCAAAGACTGGTTCACACCTACAGGTTTTTATTAGAATATTTTCATAGCAAATATATTCTTTTTATACTCTACTATCTATATGCAATTAAGGATAAGGTGAATTAGACAGATAATACAGGAGCATCCATGTTCATGTTATAATCACACTGTATCTTCACTAGGTCCTTAAAAATAAGGCTTATTTGTAAAGCGCATTTGTTGTCGTGAGGTCCCGGCGAGTGGATTCTGACTTATAGCGCCACTATGCAAAGCAGAACGAAATGCTGCCCAGTCTTGTGCTGTACCCGACTTTGTTTTTATGCTTAAAGCCCATTGTTGCACCAACTTGGTTGTGGAGAAAAAGGAGATTAAGTGTTTAGAGACAAAAGAGACAGTATCGCATGGAATTAACCACACAGAACGCTTTGGAACTTCTGCTCGGTTGTTTTCCCCTATGCATTTCCTTTATACCATTTGTAAGATAATTGTTAGCTATTTACCACATATTTCATAAATGTTGTAAAGTTATATTGAATTTTCCTTTTAAATTTAGTGTTACATATCAAGGAGATCATTTTGAAATCAAAACTTCAGGACTATGGGTTTAGTACTACATGCTTGTCTTTTTATTCGTCTTTGCCTATCTATATACACCTGCATTTACTAAAGAATGAATGTCATTTGAGCAAAACTTTCCTATTCAGAACATGGCTGACCAGTTTTCATGCAGCAATGAGAGCACTCCTTGCATTCCTCGCTCTTCTACTTGTGACTTTCCAAAAGCTGTCTTCCCATCTTCCTGATTCCGTCACTTCTCTCTCATTCTCTCTGTCTCTTTCTCTCTCTCACACACACACAAATACAAATACATACACACATACCATGTATAGGGACACAAGTCAAAAAGAAAATACACCCTAGTCAGATGCTACAAAAGGTTCAATACACATACACTTTTGAAGGTGGTAGACTAGTCTTGAAGGGGTGACTCTGACCCAAATTCTTTTTTAGGTTAATGATTTTCCATTTAATAAAAGTTATCTTTCAATTGTCAATAAAGAACATTTGAAATTCATCTCAATATAAATGTGAAGAATTATTGAAGTGAACATTGGCATCAAAAGTTCACTTACTAGGTGTGTCTTAATGAAATCGTTAGAGGAGAATACTGCATAATTTAACCCTAATATGATATTACTTCCAGTGTAAAACTTCAGGGTGCACACAGTGTTTTAGAGATGAATATGATTATTCTGACATTTGGGGGTTTCAGCATGTTCTGTTTCGAACCATGTTCTGTATTCTCTAAATCAGCTACCCTCAATCTGATTAATCTCATTTATGAAGTCTACTGATATTAACAACTTGGAAGATAGTACCGTTTCTGGATGTTCTGTCCATTTTAATTCACTGAACTTGTATTTTGTACATTTTTGATGCTTTGTTTAAGTCATCATTACTTGTACCAAAACATTTTTTAATTCCAAAATTCCCTTGCTTATTCTTCAATGTGTTTATGCGGGAAAAAAAATTTCAAAGCTTTGTTTTCTCTAACTCAAAAAAATTTTTGCTTTAAAAACTAATGAGAAACTTACAGTTTTATATCTAATGTAATTTCTTCACCTGGCTCTTTCATGAACTGTTGACAGTATTTGTTAAGCTCTCTTTCATAGAGTTAATACTATTCTTGTTTCTTTGTTACAGTACCGATATTTTTATTTTTATAATTTCCTAGTCTCTTTTACTTTTTACTTGTGCATTCAGTGTTACACCTTTCCCAAATATGCACGGATATCATCAATTCATGTTTTGTTTTTGCTCAGTTTGGGGGAGTAATGAATTTCTTAAAGTTAAGGGAACTTGTGGCGTTGTCACTTGATGTAGTTCTGCGTGGTCTATTCACCAATGATTAGGTGAGGTCAAACAGAGACCTGCTTACGAAACACAGGAACATTCCAAAATTCCAAGGCTGCAAAAGTAAAACAGTAAAAATAATTTGGAAGAAATAAAGGAATTCAAGAATCACAGGTGCAAATAATAAACCTAAAACAATAGCATTGTACTATTAAGAGACAGAGTTCTACATACAGACAGGAAACAAATGTGTAATAGGGGTATAATATTAATGTATAAATTTTTCTGAATTCCCTTAGTTATGTCAGCTAACATGCACAAGACACTGTACATGATTCTATTATAAATGGGAAGTCATTTTCGTTATAAAATATGAATAATATTCTAGTAAACTGAAGAATCGATTCTGTTTAAATTCACAGTGGTCAAATAAAGCCAATGATGTTATATTAATTTAAACTCAACATGCTTCAGAGGAGACAAATATGTTATGTGGAGACAGTAACAACAGATTGACCCAGTGTCTAAGGAAAAAGTCAAACAAAAAGTGGTCAAGCTAATGGGAGACATTTAATGTGTAAAATATCCAATGACTTAGCAACTGTTTTGAAAATACAGGATATATGTCAAATAGAAGCCATGGCATCAGAAAGTAGAAATGCAGTTGAGAAGCTAAGCATAAATACAATTTACAGTTTGGGCTAGTGTCATGAACTGAATTATGTTCCCCCAAAAATGTGCATAGCATTTTGGCTGGACCATGATTTCCAGTATTGTTTGATTGTTCTCCATTTGGTGATATTCCTGTGTTGTAAATCCTAATCTTGACCTGTGGTTAACAGGGCAGGATTGGATCATGTTAAAGAGAATTAGGGTGGATTGTAACACCCATACTTTGGTCACCAACCTGATCCAATGAAAAGCAAGTGTTCCTGGGGAGTAGCTTGCACTCCTTTTTATCCCTTTATCATACAAGGGATAAAAGGAAGGGAAGCAGCCAGAGAGCTGGAGATGACCCACCACCAACAAAGCATGGTGGGTAACAGCACACATCATTTGAACTTGAGGTTCCTGAGCTGAGATAATCCCAAATCAAGGGAAGACTGATGAAAAGGATCTTTCTCCAGAGCTTACAGAGAAAGTCTTCACCTGCAGCGGATGCTCTGCATTTGGACACCAAGGTGCTGGTCCAAGAGAGAATAAACGTCTCTTTGTTAAAACTATCCACTTGTGATATTTCTGTTAAAGTAGCAGTAGATGATGAAGACACCTGGGAACTTCGTACAAACTACTGTCGATATTTACTTTAGATTTGGTATTTCAATGCTTCTGTGCACTTTGCACATATCTGTCACATTAGAGATGTTTGCATTTCATAACTTAAAAATTATTGCCCCAGCTTTTTTACTAACGTATGAGGTGAAAAATACTAAATCACTGAATTTTTTGCCAGCCAGAGATCAATCTGGTAAAGATCTATATCACAAATTTGTCTAAATTTCTGAATTGGGCTGCAATCCATTACAACCTCTAGAACTTGTATGATAATTATAACTCTGTAATGTGAAATAAATTTGAAAAAATAAAAGTGAATTCTTTTCCACCAACTTTTTATTGAGGGCCTGTCAGATTTATTAATAGATTAGCAGAAGAAGTAGAAAAATAGGGGAAAAAATGTGGCTCAGAGGGAGCAGGGGAATAAACCAAAAAGCAAACCAAACTCTTTGCCATCAAATCACTTCCAACTCACAGTTGCCAAATAATTTTTCCCATTCTGTAGGTGGTCTTATAATTGTTTGGATAGTCTTTGGATGAGCAAAAGTGTTTGATTCTTAGTCGTTTCCACTTCTCTATTTTCTCTTTTTTTGATTCTGCTTTGTCAGATTTTGAAATCTGTATGAGCTACATATTAAAACTTCCATCTTTGATCTTATTTTTTCATGTATGATCTTTATCATTTTAGGTTTGATACTTAGGTCTTTTATGGAATTTGAGTTAGTTTTTGTGTGAAGTGTGAGAAATGGGTCTTTTTTCAGTTTTTTGCACATGGATATCCAATTTTACCAGTACCATTTGTTAAAGACACTGTTTTTATCCCAGTTTACAAGCTTAGGGCATTTGTTGAACATCAGCTGTTCACAAGAGAATGGTGTCATCTCTGGGGTCTCTACTCTGTTACTTTGTCTCTGTCTGTACCAAGACCAGGCTGTTTTGACTACTGTGGCAGTGTAATAGGTTTTAAGGTTGGGTTGTGTGAGACCTCCCACGGTGTTCCTCTTCTTCAGTAGTGCTTTGCTTATCTGTTTTTTTTCCCCCTTTCCAAATAAAGTTGATGATTTGTTTCTCCATCTCATTGTCACCAGAATTTATATTGGAATTGCACTGTATACATAGATCACTGTGGCTAAAAGAGACATTTTCATAATGTTAAGTCTTCCTGTCCATGAGCAAGGTAGACTTCTCTGTTTATTTAAGTCTCTTTTGGTTTCTTGCAGTAAGATCTTGTAGTTCTGCTTGCATAGGTCTCTTATTTCTCTAGTTAGGTTTATTCCTAGGTATTTCATCTTCCTGGGAGCTATAGTAAATTGTATTGATTTGGTCATTTCTGCTTTGATCACCTCTTTTCTTGTATAAAGGAATCCTACTGATTTACCTATTTTTATCTTATATCCTGATACTTTGCTGAACTCTTCTATTAGTTCAAGTAGCTTTCTTATGGATTCCTTAGGATTCTTTTTATATACAATCATGTCATCTACAAATACAGAGATGTCTACTTCTTTGTCATTGTGGGTGCACTTTATTGCTTTGTCTCATCTAACTGTTCTGGCTAGAACTTCTAGTACAATGTTAAATAGAAGTGGTGAGAGTGGACATCCTTATCTAGTTTCCATTTCCAAGACAAATTCTTTCAGTCTCTCTCTATTCAGGATGATGTAGGTGGTTGGCTTTGCATAGATGCCCTCTATTGCATTGAGGAATTTGCCTTCTACTCCTATTTTACTGAGAGTTTTTAGCATAAATTGGTGTTGGTCTTTGCTAAATGCCTTTTGTGCACCAATTAATATGATCAGGTGATTCTTATCTTTTGTGTTATTTATGTGGCTGCTCACATTAATTGTTTTTCTGATGTTGAACCAGTCTTGAATCCCAAGGATGAAACCAACTAAAAGCTGGGAACTGTCTGACAGCTTCCAAAAGCAGTCAGGCTGTCAGGTGGGCCAGGACAGATCCTGTCTTCCAGCTGACAGTGGAAGCATATCTTCAGCCATCCCCAGATGCTTTGAAGTATTTCAAAGTAGGGAGGGGTTACAGCCTTGTTGCCATCCTTAGCTGGGCACCACCCATAAGGTAACACTGTACTAAACACAAACTGCTAAAAAAAGTGTTTTCCAGACTGGCACTGCTTCTCACCTTGGAAATTAGCCCTTGCTGAGGCCTCCGGTTGGGTGGCTCCACCTCCCAGCCAACCAAGATGGCATCTCGGCCAAGCTGCCCTTCCCACGGTGACACAGTAAAATCTAAGGCAGAGCTCAGATAAGAGAGGGTAGAGGGGCTGTGGTGCCCCCAGTCAGTAACAAGGCTCTCCCGGTTGCTATCCCTGTGCCTATCCCATGCACTGTCTCTCTGCTGCACTGTACACTGTTTACTTTAGCCCTGCAGTTCACCATATTTGCTGACTCATGTCCATCCCCCCTTCCCAGGTAACAAAGAAGGCATCAGTACCTGCAGTCTACCCAAGCAGTGAGTCAGCAGAAGCGGGGCTCAGCATGCACTGACTCACGTTAGGGATAGGTGGTTTGCCACTTAGTGGCACATAGTCCAATCTGACAACCTTATGCCATATCCTAGGGCTCCCTGGGTGTCCAGAGTGCTAAGTTCAATTATCAGTCCAGGCCTTAGTTCTCAGAAGGAATTGAGGAAATGTGTGTCTAGTCTGCCACTTGGCACTGCCCCCTTGACATCTTGATTATTTTCTTCAAAAATCTTCAAAATTCATGGTCAAGACTCATCATTTTATTCTTTGGTAACAAAACTGGGGATAGAAGTTCTTGTCAACCAGCCAGATTCTTCTAATGTGATGAATATATATATTGTTTTCACAAAAGCAGTAAAATGTCATCATTTAAAGGTAATATGTACAATCTTCCTATCCAGAGCAGCAAATTGTATCTAAATTTAGAAACAAGTGACTCTATGTTTGATTCTTTATACCTAACATCCTATTTGATACACATTCTGTATTTTCAATACAAGTATTAAGTCCTTTGTGTATTCTAATTTACTGATTGCATTTTCTCACAACAACTCAACTACACTACATTTATTTATTTTTCCAGACACCTTACCATTTTGGGTATTATCTTTTTGACACGATAGTGTATACTTCTATTCTCTAAATATGTTGACTACAAGTTAATGCACTATCTTTAATTTTATTTGAGCAGTATGACTTTAAATGGGCTTATGCTATCTTTTAACTAGGACACTAGCCATATTTGACAACTGTTTATCAAAAGCATGACTGCTCATATTTAATTGGACCACATAACATACATTGTGTACATTAGTCGACACCTAATAAACTCAACACAAAATTATTTTATACATTATTATGCAATTTTGTTTTCTGCCTAAATATGTGAATCTATCTCTTAACATCATTTTATCATTTATGGTTTTATTTGGATCCATGTGATTCTTTCATCTTGATTCTTTTATTCCTTCAAAATATTTGCTTATTTTTCCAGATTTGTATTATCATATGTTTTGTAAATAAGCCTGTATTTGGCTTTATCTAAGCACTAATTGATCAGAACATAACCTAGTGGCAAGTATTTCAAACTTCATTAATTACACACACACACACACACACACGGTCACTGTGAATAATAACTGACTTGATGGCAATGGATTCTGTTCAATTCATGGATTTTAACATGTGAATTAGTCAAAAACACTGAACAAAGGCAACATTAATACCTATTTATATTTTAGGAATAATGTAGCATCAAACACCCAAATGAAAAGAAGTCTGATAAAATAAGAGCCAAAATACTATAGACACTATAGCAGAAAACAAAAGGGTATTACATACCATAAAGTGGGTTTTAACAAATGTTGTCATGTGCTCAGGAAAGAAAGAGGTAAGAAAATCACATGTGGTATAATAATTAACAGTTACTCATGACTTCTAATGATTAATTTTCTTTTGAGTTAGATTAAATTAAAGAGGTGAAACATTTGTAACTTTTTTTCACATAAAATCATTAAACAATAAGGCAGAAAGTGGGAGAATAACATATATTTACTAATAGCAATTATGATCCCTTGTGGCACAAAAGTTAATTATATGGCTGCAAACTGAAAAGTTGGTGGTTGGAACTGACCCAGCGACTCTGGGAGATGAAGATCTGACTATCCACTCCCATAAAGATTACAGCCTCAAACACTCTACGAGACCATTCTACTTTGTCAAATGTAGTTGATAACAGTAAAAAATCAACTCGATGGTACCTAGCAGCAACAATGATGATTAGTACAGAATGGGTCTAAAGTTATTTACATAAAATGCATAAATTCAATGACTTAAAAATGAAACATCATTAAGTGATAGTAGCTCCTACAGTTAGAAATATTTGTATACTTTGCAATGAGATAAATTAGATCGAAGACAGCTGGATTAGCAAGCAGATCAGATTAACGTATATCCAAAACTCCAGATATCAGAATAAGGGCATTTCATCTCCAAATTGTTTCTATCCCTAAGTTTTACATCAGGAGGAACGTAATATTAGCATTTGATTGTGCAGTATTTTATTCCCTTGAAACATGCCTACTTCCATATTAATAGTGCTTACCATTAACACTGACAATAATTTCAAGTTTAGTCACAAATAAGAATTCTATGAAAAGAAAAATCAGGAGCCAGCTCTAAGGAATATGGGTGTCAATCATCAATCAACTATTCATCTACCTCCTTTACCACTATGTCCCACTGAACTCTGTGTAGTCGCATGTGTTTTCATGGGTAAGTTTGAATCAAGGAGAGAAAAAGCAAAAGACTTAGGAAGTTTGGGGAAGAACATAAGAAGCAGAAAAAGTACTATCACTGGTGGATTCTAGTCAGTTGACAGTTTTTTTGATGGAATATTTTTTACAAATTCATACTTACCACTTAATGCATGCATAAACATGAGTAGGGAAAGACAAAAGTCTGTGGGTTTGGAGTTTTAATAAAACTAGAACCTGAAGTTTGACTTAAGCAAACCATTCATGAGGTAAATTGATAAACTAAAAATAAAAATCCATTATCACATAAGGAAATTTTAAGAATATGTGAGATGGAAAATAATTTTTTTTAAATTGGAAAAGTAAATGCGTATTGGGAAACCATGAATCCATAGTCCAGAATATTCTACATGGTTAGTCATGTAACATTAGGACTTTTATCTCCAAATACTCAGTAGAACAATTTCCATAGCCAAGATTTCATTATGAAGCCGATCCACTGGTAAGGACCCAGTAAAGTCATACAATGATTATAAGATGAAGATCCTGTGTTCCTGTATTAGCATTTTATTCTATCTTATTCATGTTTGGGTACAGATACTGGGGTATTTGCAAAATGTGTTTACTTTGAAAATACTCCAGTGAACACCAGTATGCTTGAACTAGATTTTCAAAGTTAATTACTTATTTTGGAAAATCAGCCAACCACAGAAAAAAAAGGGTTCTTTTCCTGGTCATGGCATTCCATAATGCCTTCTTGACTTCCTTATTTCTGAGGCTGTAGATCAGGGGATTGAGCATGGGGATCACCACTGTGTAGAACACAGACGCCACTTCACCCTGGCTCAGGGAGTAGCTGGAGCTGGGTCTCAGGTACGTGTAAATGGAGGTTGCGTAGAACAGGGTGATAGCCGCTAAGTGGGAGGCACAAGTTGAGAACGCTTTGCGCCTCCCCTCACCAGAATGCATACGGAAGATGCAGAACAGGATGTAGGAGTAGGAAATGAGGATGACCAGCAGAGCACCGACCATGTTCACACCAGCAAAAGTGGAAATCATGCTTTCAGTCAGATGTGTGTCAACACAAGAGAGCTTCAAAAGAGGCGGGCTGTCGCAGAAGAAGTGGTGGATGATATTGGAACCACAGAATGGTAGAGTGCTCACATAACTTGTGTTCACCATGGAGTTCAGCAGCCCTGCTGCAAAGGCCCCAGCTGCCATTTTCAGGCAGACTGTCCTGAACATGATTAAGGAGTAAAGGAGCGGGTTACATATGGCCACGTAGCGGTCATAGGCCATCAGCCCGAAGAGGATGCATTCAGTGGTTGCCAGGGCAATAAAGAAATACATCTGCAGGAAGCAGCCAGCAAAGGAGATGGTTTTCTTCTCAGACACTAGATCAACCAGCATCTTCGGGGTGATGGTGGATGAGTAGCAAACGTCCACAAAGGACAAGTTAGCCAGGAAGAAATACATGGGTGTGTGAAGCTGAGACTCCGTCCTGATCAGCAGGATCATCCCCACATTCCCCAGAACTGTGAGTGTGTAAATCACAAAGAACAGCAAAAAGAGGATAGTCTGTAGCTCCAGGGTGTCTGCTAATCCCAGCAGAATGAACTCGGTCAGGGAGGTATAATTTTTTCTGGTCATGTGTTACAAATACGGTTTGTTTAAACTTTGGATCAAGTACAATATTTCCCCCTCCAAAATATTGCAGGAAGAAGCTGAAATATCAGTGAAGATATTTATACATGAATAAACAAAAATAAAAAAAGCAGACAGAAAATCACCTATGACAGCACAGAATAGTAAATTCAATGACTGATGTAAGAAGAAAAATACTAATAGAAATTATTATGATGATTTTAGAAGATATTGTTTGTCTTGAGACTGGATGCCAAGCCTTTTGAATCACTTCTCTAAGTTCATCTTCTGCAAGTGTAACAAGTATTCTTTTATACCCATCCACAATCAAATGGAAAGGTTATCAATATTCTTGCTGTGTGTAATTATGTGGATTCCACTCACGGATATCATTTTCTGTCCCTTAAAACCACTGCCCAATCATCTCTCTGAAATTCATACATTTCTCCTGGAAATCGCTTTAGTGTAAACCTAAGTAGGAACAATTTTGACAATTACAACTAAGCAATACTTTGAGATCCATTATAAACATAAGAGTAATTTTATAATTGTGTATGGCAAACCAAATGGTTGTTTTTATTATAGGGAAGATGCACATATCAAATTAATGTCACTTAAGAGCAGATACGGCATTCTTCTACCCCAGTGTATAACAGTGCCAAATCCTTAGATTTTCCTAAAGAGTGTCTTACCTGTATTGTCAGTCATCTTCTTAAACATTAGGGGTTCTCATTTGGGGGCCAAAACATAAAAAGAACAATTTGATTTGTTTAATATTCAGTGCCAAGTGGAATTAAATCTTTGCAAATTTTGAGATACCTTCTGAGCAAATGCATATTGAGGTACCTTTGTTTTTGTTTAAGTGGATTGAGGAACTGTGAGGATTAGACATAGATATTAACTATGAAGTCAATTCTCTAAAGCCAGGAAATTCAGTCTCAAAAGAATAACATATGATGGTAAATACATGTCTGTGTACTTTAAAGCTGATGGAGTCAGAGAGATGGAGCTTGCATCGTGATGTGGTGTCTGATCTCCATGTCATTTCCAAATCCCCCAAGATCAGAATAATAATTTTTAATTGATAACTTACATTGCTTTTCTCCTGATACTTTTAGTTTATCCCTAAGGAATAGTTAGAATGCTACCAAATTTGTTCTTTTTTTCAGTCTGTGTGTGTGTATGTGGGTAAATTTAACCTAAAAATCGGCTGTGTGCCTCAGGGAAGTTAACAGGAACAGGAAACTATGTAGTTTTCTTGGTGCCAATCTTCAAAGAAATATTCTTGCCAGAATAAATAAGAAAATAGACACAGAAAAAAAATTTCCTTTTATGATTTCAGCATTTTTTTTTAATTTGTTTTCAATTACTGTCTGTGACTTTCATTCTAGAAGAGGTGTAACAACAGCCTTTTAAGACTGAATTTACAAGTGAAAAAAGAAACAGATCTCTTTGGCTGTCCATTTACAGTGAGAATCTATATTTTTTATAGTGATTAAGTGAAAACATACAATCCAAATTAATTTTGAATGTCCGCCGGTCTGCAGCATCTTCTATGCTCCTTGCTGTGTGAGAGCACACTCCTCCTTTTCAGTCTATACTTGTAATATTCTCTTAACAAGCTCCTGTTCACCCTCCTCCACCCTCTTCTCTCCCTTCTAGAAAGAGACCAGCATTACAGTATCCCAAAATGCAAAAAGCCATAAAGTAGACACACCATATGGTCACTCTGTGCCCCAAGTCCAGTCCATATTTGTCTGAAGAGTTGAACTCAGTGGTGTTTTCTGAACAGGGACAGCAGCAGGTAGGGCCATGCTCCCGGGGGATCTACCAGGCCATGGAACCATCAATTGTGATCTTTTACTGGCAGTCTTGAGCTGTCCTTCTCTTTCTCATTGGCCACAGGGACTCAACATTCTGTGCCCCATCAGGGCTGTCCTTGGTGGTGGCTGGGCACCATCTCGTTCTTCTGGTCACACATTGACACTGTCTCTTACTAACTTGGGTCCTTCTGTCTCCTGAGCTCTTTTATCCTCATGCTGTAGTTGATCTCGGTCATCATCTGTTCTTTTGGGAACATTTGGTGTACCTCACATGGCAGATTGCTAGCTTTTAAGACTTCCAGATGCCACTCACCAATATGGGGTGCAGAAGACTCTCTTAGCAATAGTCTGGTTACATCACTTGGCCTCAGTGTCCCCAAAGGCAGCCCCCAGACCCCGACCCCACTACTCCATCCTTTGCAAGATTGGGTCAAGATTAGAAGAGCATTCATTTTATGTTGTAGTCCACTTAAACTGATCAGCCTTCTAATGTGTGCTGCCATTGCTTTCACCTAAACAAATTCTTATTATCTGACCAATCTATAACCAACCCTCTCCCTCTCTACCCACTCTTACAGCCATCAAAGACTCTTTTGTACATAGTCTATTTTTAAGTTCTTATAACGGGTCTCCTATAACATTTGTCGTTTTGCTGCTGACTGATTTCACTCAGCTTAATGTCTTCCAGTTGAAACCAGGTTATGAGATGCTTCCTAAAATCATCAGTGTTCTTTATCATTGCATAGTGTTCCACTGAGTATATATTCTATAGTTTATATGTCCGTTCATCTGTTGATGGGCGTCTAGTTTGATTCCATTTTTTTGATATTGTGATTGTGCTGCAGTGAACATTCCTGTGCATGTATCTACTAGTGTGACAGTCTGTTTCTGTAGGATGCATTCCAAGCAGTGGGATTACTCAATCAAGTGGTGTAGCTACTTCCACCTTTTTAAGGAATCGCCAAATTGCTTTCCAAAGTGGTTATATCATTTTACAATATGACCAGCAGTGTAGGAGAGTTCCAATCTCTCCACGGGCTCTCCAGCATTTGTTGTTTTGTGTTTTTTGGATTATGACCACCCTTGTTGGTGTGCGATGGCATCTTATTGTAGATTTCATTTGGGTTTCTCTGATAGCTAATGATCTTAAGCATTTCCTCATGTGTCTTTTGGCTACCTGGATGTCCTCTTTGGTGAAGTGTCTGTCCATCTCCTTTGCCCATCACTTGTTTGGGTTATTTATCTCTTTCTTGTTGATATTTTGTAGTGCCTTGTGGATTATGGAGATCAGATGTCGGTCTGACAAGTAGTTGCACAATGTATATTTTTTCCATTCTGTAGGTGCTCTTTTAATTCTTTTCATAAAATATTTGCGTGAGCAAAAGTGCTTTATTCTTAGTAGTTTCCATTTCTCTATTTTCTCTTCTGTTGATCATGCTGCTATCTGGCGCTTCTTTAAAAAGCTGGAAATTGATATACCATTTGACCCAGCAATCCCACTGCTTAGAATATATTCTACAGAAGAAAGGCAGTCACATGAACAGATACATGCACATGAATGTTTATTGCAGCACAGTCGTCAATAGCAAAACGATAGAATCAACCCAGATGCCCAAAAACAGATGTATGGATGAATAAACTATGGTATATGTACTCAATGGAACACTATGAAATGATAAAGAACAATGATTATTTTAGAAAGTGTCTCATAATGTGGTTTCAACTGGAAGACATTATGTTGAATAAAATCCTTCAGCGGCGTGAGATTAAATATTGTATGAGACCCTTAGTATAAGGATTTAAAACAGACTCATGTACGGAAGAAAAGACTCTTTGATGGCTGCAAGGAAGGGGAGAGGGAAGGAGAGGGTTGGTTATAGATTAGTTAGTTGATGGTAATTTGGGTGGGTGAAATCAGTGGCAGCACACATTAGAAAGAAGATCAGTTTAACTGGACTTCAACATAACCTGAAAACTCTTCCAGTCTTAAACCAATTATGCAAGGACAGAGTAGCAGGGGCAAGGCTCCAGGGACCATATTCCCAGGGGACATTGAGACCAATTGGCACAACTAGTCTATTGCTAAGAGACTCTTCTTCACTCTATGTTGGTGAGTAGCATCTGGGTCTTAAAAGCTAGCAAGCTGCCCTCTGAGGTATACTAAATGGTCCCAACTCAGCTGGAACAGATGATCACCAAGGACAACAATGATGTGAGGGAAAAAGAACCCAGAAAAGAGAAAGACCCATGTTAATAGGTGACTATATCAACATGTGACTAGAAGAACCAGACAGTGCCTGGCCACCACCAATGACAGCTGTGATGAGGCTGACAATCTTGAGTCCCAGTGGCAATACAAGAATAAAAAAGGATACACCCTAAGAACTCCACTTAAAGATAGCAACTGATGGTCTGAAGGCCTGGGAGTTTCCCTGGGAGCATGGCCCTGAGATCTAATGCTGTCCCTGATGATAAATCTTTACTGAGGTCAACTCTTAGGACAGGAATGAATTGGGCTCAGGAACACAGGGTGACCGTATTATATGTGCATTTTATGGTTCTATGCATCTGTAGGATGTCGCCCTACTGGCCTCTTACTAGAAGGGAGTGAAGAGGTGCAGAAAAGGGGATCGGAGATTGTTAAGAGGATATGACATGTATGGAATGGGAAGAAGGAGCACGCTGTCACCGGGCAAGGAGAGCAGAAGGAGCTGCAGATAGGCGGGCATGCAGATCTAAACTGGATTGTACATTTACACTCAATCACAATAAAATAAATAAATAAAGAGAATGATTCAAGACACAACCTAATAGTGTGGATTGTGTCCTTCCTCATTAATATAACGGCTGTGACCCTGCCTCATTAACATCATAGAGGATTTATAACATACAAGAAAATTACATCTGATGACAAAATGATGGGCAACCACAAAATCCTGAGAATTGTGGCCTAGCCAAATTGACACACATTTTGAGGGCAGAAGGGCACAATTCAATTCAAAGCAACATATTTAACTCTTACAAATAGTCACTATAACTATAAGCAGACATCATTTCATAAAACTCCAGTAACTCTTTCACTTCTGCCTAGGAAATCACCAGCTTGCTATTCTACCCAAGCTTTCCGATCCAGAAGGATTGACTGTCTTCCTGGTGTGTAAGACTTTCAGGTAATGATAAACTGGCATTTCTTCCCACTCTCACATAGACCTGATACCTAAATCCATACTTGAGCATCAAAGTTCACAATATTTGTCATTGACTCATAAGGCCACACACAGACCGAACCTGTATATTGAGAAAACAATGGGAAAAATGTCATCTTTTGGAATACACACACATTATATCTAGGAGTACTCACAGCACAGTTATTAAAGTGTTTGGCTGCTAACCAAAAGTTGGTGGTTCAAACCAACCAGTTGCTCCAAGGTAGAAAGATATGGCAGTCTGCTCCTATAAGTATTTACAGCCTCAGGAACCACATGGACAGCTCTACTCTTTACTATTTTTCATTAGGAGTTCAAATTGATTAAACATCTGTGAATTTGATTTGGGTTTATATGTCTGGTAGTTTCACCATGTTTCTAGTGTTTCTATGGAACAATGAGGAGGTCAGGGATTTGGGGTGTCTTCTCTTAACCTTTAGTTTATCAGCTTTCCCTATATTCTGATCCTAGACCCTAAATATGTAATACAATGATTGTCTCCACTTTCTCCACAATAAATACTTGAAGCTGCAGAATTTGTAAGCCTTTTTAAGACTCAGAGGGACATCTTATTAAATCATTTTACTAACAGAGTTTTAATATTCACAGGTACAAATATCACAGTTATGCCATCTATTTCTACTTCGGGGATAATGTGGTAAATATTATTTCTATTTCTAACATAGTAGCGTTTTTTTTTTTTTAATAGACTAAGGAAGACTAGAAAGCTAGCTGGTAAAATTGGGTTGAGAATAGTTGTTGTTCTTGGTGTTTCTTGTAATAATAGATGCAATTCTGTTATGTAAAAAAAAATATTTTAAGAGGGAAAATTTTGAGCTTATAAGAATTATTGTCCACAGAGGGAAGTAAATGGAAAGAGATCTTTGGGTAGAGAGCAGCATAAATATGAGTACCCAACAATTAGGAAGAGGTCTGAGGAACAGGCAAGATTTCGTTCTGTTATACATAAGATCACCATGAGTTAGAAGCAACTTGATGGCAAATAACACCAATAACATTTTGTAGAGTGTCACCACAAATGGCTTTCTTTTTAATCGCATCAGTAGCCTGCTTTTTCATTTATTGATGTTTTGAGGTCTCTGAAGAATTTCACACATCTGTTCAACCTTCTTTGTGTTCACTGCTTTATTTACATACATTTTTGTTTGATTTTCCTGTTTTATGGAGGTGTCCTGGCACTGCAGTCTCTTCACTGAGTATAAACAGAGTGTCATCAAATAGAGTCCTCTTGGATGTAGGATAAGTGCCATATTTTCACATGTCCATTTATTCAGCATCCAAACTGGATGTCAGAGTGGACTCTGACAAGTAGATAAAACCAAAAGGGGGGGAAAGATGTAGTAAAAGAACTGAACAGAACATTTCAAAGCATGGCTCCAGAAGATAAAGTACTGTAATGACATGTGCAAGGAGATGGAGATAGAAAACCAAAAGGAAGAACATACTCTGCTTTTCTGAAGCTCAAAGAACTGAAGAAAAATTCAAGCCCTTGAATTACAATAGTGAAAGATTCAACAGGGAAAATATTAAATGACTCAGGAAATATCAAAAGAAGATGGAACGAATACACAGAGGCATTGTACCAGAAATAATTAGTCAATGTTCAACCATTTCAAGAGGTAGTATATGATCAGAAACTGGTGGTACCGAAGGAAGAAATCAAAGCTGCATTGAAGGCATTGGCAAAAAAACAAAGCTCCAGGAGTTGATGGAATATCAACTGAGATGTTTCAACAAAGGAATGCAGCACCGGAAGTGGTCACTTATCTATCGCAAAAAATTTGGAAGACAGGTACCTGACCAACTACCTGATTAGAAGAGATACATATTTCTGCCTATTCCCAAGAAAAGTAATCCAACCGAATGTGGAAATTATCAGACAGTATCACTGATATCACATGTAAGTCAAATTTTTCTCAAGGCCATTGAAAAGTGACTACAACATCGTATTGACAGGGAACTGTCAGGAATTCAAGCCAGATTCAGAAGAGTATGTGAAATCAGTGATATCGTTGCTGTTGTCAGATGGATCTTGGCTGAAAGCAGAGAATACCAGAAAGATTTTTTATCAGTGTTTTATTGACTACACAAAGGTATTCGACTGTGTGCATTGTAACATATTATGGATAACATGGCAGAAAATGGGAATTCCAGAACATTTAATTGTGATCATGAGGAATCTGTAAGTGGATCAAGAGGCAGTTGTGTGAAAAGAACAAGGGGACATTGCATGATTTAAAGTCAGGCGAGCTGTGTGTCAGGATTGTAGCCTTTCACCATACTTTTTCAATCTGTATGACAAGCAAATAATCTTAGAAGGAGGACCATATGAAGAAGAATGATCAGGACTGACAGAAGACTCATTAATAACTTGTGTTATGCAGATAACACAACCTTACTTGCTGAATGAGAAGAGGATTTGAAACATTTGATGCAGATCAAAAACCACAGCCATCAGTATGAGTTGTACCTTAACATCAAGAAAACAAAAACTCTCACAGCTGGACTGGTAAGCAACATCTTGATAAATGGAGAAAGGATTCAGTTTGTCAAAGATTTCATTTTACTTGATTCCACAATCAACACCCATGGATGCAGCAGTCAAGAAATCAAAAGATACATTTCATTGGGAAAATCTGCTGTAAAGAACCTCTTTAAAGTGTTGAAAAGTACACAAAGAGTGGACCTTCATTATGATTTATGGGCAAGGGCAGCATCCACTCTTCGGACACGAATGGATTGGACTTGGTGATGCAGAGTGATCACACGTTGGATGCACTTTATGGTTCTATACATCTGTAGGATATCATCCTGCTGACCTCAGGCTGGAGGAGGGAGAGTGGGTGGAGAGGAGGAGAAAGGAGGCTGTTGGGAGGATGAGACATGTATGGAGCAGAGAGAAATAGTGTGCTGTCACTGGGCAGGGAGAGCAGTGGAAGCTGCATATAGGTGGGCATGTAAATTTATATGGGAATGTACATTTTTACTCAGTCATAATAAAAAAAAATTGTTGAAAAGTAAAGATGTCACTTGAAGACTAAGCTGCACCTGACCCAAGCCAGGTTATTTTCAGTGGCATCGTATGCATGCAAAATCTGGACAATGAATAAGGAAGACAGAAAAATTGATGCCTTTGGATTGTGATGTTGGAGAAGAATAGTGACTATACCACGGACTACCAAATGAAGAAACAGATCTGTTCTGGAAGAAGTATAACCAGAATGCTCCTCAAAAGCAAAGATGACAAGACCGCATCTTACATACTTTGGACATACTTTGGACATCATGCTTTGTAAAGTACGTGATCAACAAAAAGAGGAAAAAGCTCTAGGAAACAGATTGACACAGTGGCTGCAACAATGCGTTCAAGCATAAAAGCAATTGTGGGCATGGGGCAAGGCTGGGTGCTGTTTCATTCTGTTGTTCCTAAGGTCACTAGTCAGAACTGACTTGATGGAAAGTAACAACAATTTACTCAACTATTCAAAAAAAATCCTGTAAATTTAGTTCAGAAGCATAGTTTTAACTGAGCTAAATGTCTTTCTTAATCATCAGTTGACATAATAAAAATGATACTGACTCTTTTCTTGCTGATTCAGATTTCTATATATATGATTTTATCAGAAAACATTCACAATTTACATTATCAAATAATTTAGAAAACAGTAAACATCAAATATAATGAAGCTCTTTATTATAAAAATGTTTTTATTAATAGAACATATTGATAACAGTATTTACCACTATCTGTCATCAGCTTATTTATTTTTTCACTTTTTTACTTTTGTAGTAAGTTTTCTCAGCACACAGACTTTTAACATTATTGTGCTGGAAGATAAAACAGTGTCTTTCATATATTAGACGGTCAATAAATATCTGTAAATGAAATAATGAATAAAATAAGTGATTAGTTTACATGTAAAACTATAAGCCAAGCCAAATGCCATCGATGTAAAACTATAAGTTATTTTAAGTATAATTCATTCAGTTTTATGTGGTTCTTCTTGGGTGCTGTTGAATCATTTTTGACTCATAACAATTGCATGGAACAGAGTGGAAATGTTCCATAGTGTTTTCTTAACAACAACAACTATCTTTAGGAGAGCAGACGTCCACATCCTTCCTTCAAGGGGCCACTGAATGGGTTCAGATCACCAGTTATTTTGTTCATAGACAGGCACCAGGTATTCTTATTTAGTTTTATAAGTGATTAGTTTTATGTATCATAGGTTCTTGGATTGAGAACATGTTTATATATGTCATTCCTGTAAGGGTTAACTTCAGGATGCTAATATTTTACTCTAATGAATTTTATTGCATTAATAAGTGAATGTATGTAAAACAATTTTTAAAGATAAAGCATAGATAAAATATGTGTTTTGTAATCATTTTGGTTGTTGAAATGCATGTAGGCGTTAAGTTGTATTCTTTTTACACTGAAGAGTAAAATTAGGTTGAATCATTAAATGAGTGTGTCTATTGATTTCCTGGGAGATTTAAATAAAAATTAACATAATGGGAGAATTCTCTGGCATTCTACTTTAAATTTTCCCTTATGAAAAAGAAAGGATCCATAATTTTCAAAGGGATTCATTACACTGAAAGAAAAAAAAAGAAAAATGGTGGGGAAAATTCTCTTTTCTGTGCCATGTATTCACCAATTTTCTCTCAGCATAATTATTGCTTTTTGGTGTTTGTCATTTCAATAATAATTGCTGTGCATACTCTTTGAATTCAAGCTAGAAAATGCACAAAAATTCTTGATAATTAGATTCATTGGGCACTTACTTTGAATGGATAGTAGACCTCTTAAGACGCCACCACTGGCACTGCAAATTTGTAAACTGCAAGAGTAAATGAAGATCCTTTCAAAAAACAGTGGCTGATAGCTATTACGTGTCATGTCTTCATGTATATTTTAATAACGAAAGGTTTCTGATTTAGTTGCATATGTTCTGGTTCCAAAGATTTGTTATTTTTTAAATGTTAAATGTAGGTTTTATATATGATTTTCTTTTTATTTTTCCTATGTGGATAACTGTGCAGTGAAAGGTAGATAAATTTCATCTATAAGTTCAAACATGACTTTAATTAATGTTTAAGAGTGAATTGCATCCTGTTGTCAAAGATTATAAACAGAATTTTAGTGGCATGTACTAGTAAACTTGTGTTAAGTTCCAGGATGTCTAATCATAATAATTCTAGAAAATAATTCATTGTTGGCTATTCCTAGCACAGAAAATGAAACAAATGATAAAGACAAGAGTGGATCCATGAAAAAAAGAAAATAAATAATTACAAAAATTGATATAAAAGAGTTTGTCTGGTTTGCTAAATATAAGAATCAATTTATATCTGTAACTATGGATAAAATTAGAAAACATAATGAAAGCCAATAAAAGAAAAGATCTACATAATTAAAGAGTAACTTTGTCCAGTTGATTCCATCTCATAGAAATCCTATAGAACAGAGTAGAGGGGGCCCATAGGATTTCCAAGAGTACCTGATGGATTCAAACTGCTGATTTTTTTTTTTTTTTTTTTTTTTGGTTAGTGGTCATAGCCCTTACTCCTATGCCACTAGAGTTTCCATGGCAAACCAGCCAAGTGCCGTCGAGTAGGATCCGACTCCTGGCAACCCAGCAGGCGCTCCTTGAATACTCTGGGGGTCAGTTCGACCCTGGCCTCTAGGGTCACCATGAGGGTTTCCATAAAGAACAACATATTCACCAATTCAATATTTTTCATGTGCACAGTATAAGGAATCCAATTGAATCAGCCACATGTAATTATTGCCAATATTAGCTTCAAGTTTTCTATACCCATAAACAAAACTTCAGAGCTACATACACAATAATGGCCGATCTCTCCACACCTGGAAACTACTGTTAAACTCTGATCTCTATATTCACACTAAATTGGCAACAATTTTAATGTAACTAATAAATGTTAGAAAGTACATGGCATCTGATGTAGCATGTAATGCAGAGGACTGTGTGAAAAGGAATAAGAAGTTTAGAAAGCTAAACATATTTTTACACTGTAGCCAATCAATACCACATACAGGGATGTACTGATATAAACTCTTGCATATATGCACTGTACACTAATGTCCGTAGCAATTTTTGTTGTGATATACCTTCTATGTGTTTCCTATTTTGTCATAATAAACTTTCTGTCAACTTCCTGTTCTAATAGGAAATCTAATTGTAACACATTCTGAAAATAAGATGCAGTAACACCATTAAATTAATTAATACAGGAATATGTGTTTTATTCACCCCCTATTTATACTGTTGTTGAGAGAGAAGTGTCCACCATATGGTTATGGAGACTGCAAAACACAAGAAACCTGACACTAACAGATGAGAATGACAGTAGCTTATTACCCATAGTTCAAGAAAGGAGCACACCACTACACAAGAATACACAAGGCCTGTATTGAGAACAGACTGAACAACCAAGAGCTATGGAAACTGGCTTTCTAGTAACAAGACGATGAGGTGATCCTGCTTCCCACAGGAGAATGTGATTGATTCACTAGAACAATTCGGCAAGCTTGCTGGAAACAAAATCCCGCTATTCAGGGATTGACCAAGTGCTGTGTCTAGTCCCCATGAGAAGGATTTTTTGGTTAGGGGAACCTTGTCTGCTAGAATGGAAAAGGGGAGCAGAGCTTCAGGCTCAGCCACTCAAGGCATTCTGGGTTTCAAATATCAAGGTAACACATAGGACTGAATTTTCATTGCAGGGCTTTAAAGACAGATGGGACGGGATGGGGACGGGACGGGGACGGGACGGGGACGGGACGGGGACGGGACGGGGACGGGACGGGACGGGACGGGACGGGATGGATGAGCCCTTGCTGTTGAGTTGATTCCTACACATAGCAACCCTACGGGACAGAGTAAAAGTGCCCCCCCCACCTCCCGGGCCCTCCGCTAGGGTTTCCAAGGCTGTAATCTTTATAGAAGCAGTTTGTCACATCTTTCTCCCTCAGAGAGACTGGTGAGGTCAAACTGCCATACTTTCATTTTTCATAATTGCTGAGTGCTGTGAGCTACCCCCCCAAAACAAAACAAAATGCAGACAAATAAATACCGTGCCACATAGTCAATCCCAACTTAAAATGATCCTACAGGACAGAGGAGAATCGCCCCATAGAGTTTCCAAGGAGCACCTGGTGGATTTGAACTGTCAATGTTTTGGTTAGCAGCCATAGCATTTAATTACTACCCACCAGAGTGTCCTTCATACCATTTTTATTTCAGGGCTTATATCACAGTACATACAAAAATGGGAGAACATTAAAAACATACTATTGTATTAAAAAAGTGTTACATGAAGTCAAATTGAGTAACACCACATTTATACAGCTCTGGATAAAGAAAGTAAGTTCAAAGTACAGTTTTAGTGATATAAATGAATTTATTTAAAAAACTCAAAGCTATGGATTAATTCAAACCACAGAACAGTGTTTGTCACTTCACAGAAACACTAAAATAGAGATAATTACAGAGCATTTCAAAGTTTGTCAATGCCCTCCCCCTTTTATTAACTTCGGTGGTGACTTTATGTGTCCAGTTATTTTGTCTTTGAATTTACATATTTATTTCATATTTTCACAATAAAATAATTTTGGCAGTTTGCATAACAAAGAGATAAAGAAGACTGAAATCTTAGTTTAAAAGATAGAATAAAACATTTGAAGACATTTTCAGAATTTCATACCCACGTTGGAAGTCCCTGAGACCACTCTCAGGTTAGATGTATCTCACATATCTCGTCATTATAGTTTACTGCAGTGGAAGAACATAGATGAAAATTGTCGAAGGAAAAAGATACATAGCATAGGGTCGAGTTCAGGAGAAACGTGCCTTGAATTTCTACTTGTCCTCCTTCAGTAAATCACACAGAAAATTCTTAATTCTTCTGGCAATATTTTGTGACGACATACACAAGATATTTTCAGACAGAGATCTTACCTGAGAGTGATGTCTTCAATTTATTCGGGATCAGCCATATAGATACGGAGCACCTGTGTGACTGACCTCAGCTACTTAGTCCTTAACCTCCTCCTAGAGGTCAAAATGACACAGTTTGCTCAAACACAAGCATACAACAAACAGAAAAACAGGCACTCAAACAGTGTATCACATTGTGAACATAAACTATTCGATTTGGCCCAAGACTTTAAGGTACATTAACCTTAAAGGATATTCAAGTGCTCAGAGCCTACTTCCTAGGAGACAGTCAAAGGTCAGTCCGGATGACTACTGGAATGTTCAGGCTTTGAAGAGTCCACGCCTGCTAAGTTAACTCTTTACTGCATAATATCAGTATCAAAATTTTAGTGCTCATGATGCTAATTCAACTGTAATTTAACTCTTCAGTATCGCCGGTCCGAAAGATGGATGACTTTCAGAATAACAGTGAATTTTTTTATCTGACTGTAATAAGCTGACTACTTCATTTTTTTTGTGTGTGGCTATTTCGTATATTATCCTGTTTCATTACAGAATGTATGTTGCGTCCAGCACCCGGGAAAAACCCGTATCTGGGAGTGACAGAAGAGGGGAGGAGAAAAAACTCACATCACACAAAATAAAGTTGAGGACAGGTGGGACCAAGGTCTCTGATGGAGAGCAATGACTGCCGTTCCTCAATAGGAAACCTTATTTATAGGGTTACAATCAGAAGGAGGTTAGCAGGGCAGTCTATTTTGCCCAAAACGGTTACAACGGTATGGGGGCACCTCATGATTGGCTGATCCATACGCGGAAGTATAAAGGCATGAGGTAGGGGAAAGAGGCGAAGATCAGGCTTTCTCAGAGGCTCTAGAATACCCGAGAAAGGCCTAAACATTTGTGCAGAAGTATCAGCAAGGTGGCAGATAAGTGAAAGAAGAAAGAGACAAAGGTTAGGCTTTCCCAGAGGCTCTGCCACACCGGAGAAAAGCCTAAACCTGCATCGCTAAGACCATAGGAGGGGCAGCACGTTCCTAGCGGCCCGCAGCACATGTGGAACCCTAAATTTACCTCTTGATAAGGATAATGTTTTATGACCCTCATACTGCGTAACAGACAAATATGTCTCCAAAATCATCATTCCTTACCACCTGCCTCAATCTAGATTTCTTGCTAAATAATGCAAGTAAGAGAAAACAAAAATCCAAGGACGTGACAAGCATCTCCGCTACCACTTCACTGACAGATTTTCTATGAATATAGTCATCTTGATCAAGTCACAGTATCTCCCCAGATGGAAGCACACTTGGCTCAAATTTGTGCTTCTCATCAACAGGCAAGGTTGGGGGTAGGGGAGGAAAAATTGATCAGCTCCTTTCACCTGTGGGACTACCTAACCTGCTTAATTGACTTTACTTTGCCCCACTAAGTGAATCTTCTAAGAGTAAGCAAGTCTGCATAGGTTCTACGGTGAAAAAGGGCTCTCCAGACTGCAATACAAAGAGTTCTGTATTTTAGATCTTTTAATATACTGGCCCTTAAGCTTAGTGTTGCACATTGAGGTGTTACATGGAGTAGCAGAAACCTTTAGAGATTTGAAGTATAATAAATATTTGTTTCAGCAAATTTGCCTTGGAGAAATAAGCACAGACTTGCCTTGGTTCGTTGTCGAGATTGAGTACCTGACCAAGGTTCCAAAAAAGCCAAAATAAGTGCTGTTGGACAAACGCCAACACCTAGCGACTGTACGGGTGAGAGCAGAACTACCCCAGAGTGTTTCCAAGGAGCACCAGGTTTGGTTAGCAGGTACAGCTCTTAATCACTATACCACCAGGTTTTCCAACCAAGGCTAAGCAGGTTATTTTTTGTCTTAAATATTCTATTAGGAACAGAGTTATAAGGTCAATTGAATGACAAAGGCAACATTTTCTTAAAGAATTTTATTATCTCATGGAATTTACAGATGAGAACCTGCACCTGAGGTCCAAGTCATTTTCAGGAGACCCTGGTTCACTTTCCCTTCACAGTCTGATACCTCCTTTAGCCCAGACTAAAGTTTTTGCAGGGAACTCTCTATCATAAGTCAAAATAGGGTTAATAAAAACATGAGCCTGTTTGCTGGTTGTCTCTCCAAGACGTTGTAGTTTCTGCAAGAAGTGGATTTATTCTATATTATAAACCCAGACCTAGGAATTCCTAAGTAATAATGGATAATATTAAAGAATGCACCCAAGAAGCAGAGCTTCCCAATATATTTTTGTCTATATTGCTTATTAGGAGAGATTTGTTTTGGTTTGAGCAGACAATCATGAACCTGAAGAAATACAAGTGGTAGCAGGAGGTTCAAGGAAGTTCTGGGTGGAGGGACTACCTTATATGGCCTCAGAGTTCAGCCGGCAAAAGTGTATACCCTCCTTATGTAACTCTTATCTCAGCTGCTGTAGAGGCTTTTATGTTCATGAAGCATTGTTTCCTCGAAGGTTCACAGTAACAGGTAGCCTTTCCACTGAACTGGAAGATGAGTGCTGTCTCTGCAATGACAGGTGAAAGGGACAGATATTGCCTCCTCCGGATCCTTAGCAAATAAGGCTGAGCTATGTGAACAAGGTTAACTTAACGTCCAGGCCCTGATGTTTGAGTCTTTAGGAAGTTATAAAGAATGAGAGATTATTCACAACAGGTGCATCAGTGTCAGTCTCCAGGAGTGCACTAGAGGGTGTTTAGGGAAAGCACAGACCAGCATCACGTTGACAAGGTACCAGGGATTGTGATGCAGAGGCAGCAAACCCAGTGCTGATGCTGGTGTTGCCCTACATGATGGAGACTTCCTACGGGGAGATCTTCATTCTCTCGTGGATCCTGGGTTCCTGCAAGTTTTCTCAACCTGTTTCTCCTGCTTCCTTGTGATTTTTATGAATTACCAAATATTCTTTCAGCAAATTTATATTGTTCTTAATGTGAAGAAAACTGTTTACAGGGTTTTTCACTGTCTGCAGGCAACATTGTAAATGTTTGCCACATGTGTTTGTAAAACATTTTATTACCCTATCCACAGTTAAGGATAAGTGTTGTATTTTGATAACTCACACTTTATGTGTTAGAAAGAAAAAATTCATTTGCAATTATTTTTTAAAAGTCGAAACTAGGAAAATGTTTACTATTTTTTGCCAGATTTGTGGATTTATTAAAGGAAGGGGGGAGGGAGGGAGGGATAAAGGGAGGGAGGGAGGGGAGTAGGAAGAAAGGAAGGAAGGAAGCGAAAGTTTGGTGGATGGGATATAGAAGGAGAAAAACATGAAGCAACCAAGAAAGAAATGCTTGTAGTAGTTCCTTTAACTGCAGTTTTTCCAGTTTTTAATTCTTCATACACATTACTGTTTTGGTTGAGGTAAGACAATCTTTTTTTTTTCTTCCTAAATATATTGATTTTTAACCTACTGGAAAAGAAGTCCCTTTAGCAGCTAAAATTTTTATTTAAATTTCTCACCAAATAAACAGCCAATTGTTTACACTGAGTCTGACATCCTTTGTTTATACTTTCTCCATCCTATGCCCCCTAAGCATCTTTGTTTGTAAGACTCTTTCATTGTCAATAATCTAAGACAGTTAAAATCTAAAATTGCATTTGAAAGTATTAAGAAACATTTCTGTAAAAACTGATGTAATTGTGACGGAAATCTAACAGTCATTAAATGAAAAAAGGCTACTGAACAAGCTGCTATGTACTTACCTGTCTTATCTCCCTTAGTCCTGAAAAATCTGATAGAAGGAAAATGTCTTCACAATTTGTAAATTTATGCAGGGCTAACCAGGCAGGTCAATGTCACTGCTATAAAATGGAAAGAGTAAAACTTGTTGGCTAAGTGTTAAACTCTTAGTACTGTAACTTATCAGTTAAATCATATTTACTCCCAGTCATCCTTAGAACTGAGAAACAAGAGTGTGACCCTTAGGATGCTTCTCAAGAGCGCTGAGTCGGTACCTTGGCATTTCCATGTAATACTAAACTCTGTGAAATCTCTTTAAGTATCTGGATTGATGGCAGATACTGAGAAATTACACAATCTGAAAAAGAAATAATTTTATTTTTTTGTTGATGGGTGTCGCTAAAGTTTTTATTGTTATTATTTGTTAAAAGTCTCCCTCAAACTCTGCCATATGTCCTGCGTAGTTTCCTTATAGTAAATTGTTATGTTTCTTTATCTTTTTCATTTTTTAAAAAGAAGCCACACCACTGGAAAGAGAATAATTGCCTGCCCAAACTCCTCCTGGGACTGGGGAGTATCCTGGGATAACAGCTTATTTGTCACAGACTTTAAAATACTCATCCCTTGTAAGACTATCTCTAAAACCTAGAGGGCAATGTTGCCAACATCTTACACAAAATAAATTCTGCAACTCAGAATTCTAGATGGTAGCTGATTTTCCAACTCATCAGCAAATTATCTGTTGTCAGTATCGCAACAACATTGTACTAACAGAAGTGGAGTGGGGGAAATGTATGCCTGCTGACTGTGGTTTTTACTTAGTCTGAATGTATTTGTATATGTGCAGGGGTGAGAGAAGTGGAGACAGATCTCTGAAAATCAACAAATCCTCTTCCTTTTCAAAACACAACTGTCCAAATTCCTGTGCAATCTATTGCCATAACTGGAAAGTAATTGGACTAAGTTTCCAGTTTGGGGGAATAAAGTGATCTAATTAATTCCTTGCACAGGTAAACCTAGCCTGAGGCTTTATACCTGTTACTTTTAAGTTGATTCAGCATTAATATATAGACACTCACAATATGAATCATTATTTTGTGTTTCTTCCTGTAAATACTGATTCAGAGATTTATAGTTTTAATCTAGATTTTGAATTAGTGAATAATAATAATGACTATCACATTAATGACCATTACACAATTAATGACCATTCCACAATTTACTAACTGAAATAGTAAATAATAATAATGACTTACACTAACACGATTATTTTTATTTACTAATCCAATATATAAGGGCTGTGCAATCATTGAGCATAGATCTACACTGAAAGAGTGACAGTTTGAATGCACCAGAGGCTCTGCAGGAGAAAAGACTTGGCAATCTGTTCCTATAAAGATTTCAACCTTTGGAAACCCTATAGTGCAATTCTATTTTGTTCACTAGGGTTCCTACGAGTGAAGATAGACTGGATTTCACACAACAAAAATCCTAGTGTAATAGTGATAACCCAGTGCCATGAAGTCTATTCCAACTGATAGCGACCCTAGAAGCCGTAGTGGAACCTTCTCATAGAGTTTCTAAGGAGCGCCTGGTGATTTGAATTGCCGACTTTTGATTAACAGACGTAGGTAGCACTTACCGCTTCGCCACCAGGTTTTATAATAGCAATAGCAATGGTAATAGTAATGTATAAGAAATGCGAGATACTCAGTCCATTCCAACTCATGGTGAACCTATAGGTCAGTGTACAACTGTCGCATTGAGTTTCCCAGAAGCAGCTGGTAGATGAAAGCTGCTGACCTTTTGGTGGGCAGCTGTAGCACATAACCACTGTGCCCCTAGGGTTTCCTCTCAAGGTAACATGGTCTTTTAAAAGAGCTATAATGAGTTATTGATTTTAATCCTGATTTCAACTTTATGACATGTTGACACGCTAATGGCACAGAAATTGAAATATGCTGGTGTTCAATGGCTTGTGGGTTAGTCAGACTGAAACTTAAACTTTGTCTGCCAATCTTGAAATCCTGTGTGCTCGACTGCTGCAACACAATGTCGTCTGAAAAGGAGAAGTGCATTTATTGTAGTTATTTCCTTTTTTTTTCTCTAAAGAAGTCCTTCAAGCAGAATCTCAAACAAAAAACTAAGTCATGGGGCATTTTTATAAATAGTAGTCTTGTCAAGTGCCATTTCTATGAGATCCAACTAGTCCAAAATTCTTCTAGGAGAGAAATCTGAATTCAAATTAGTGTGAGATGAATCTTTCAACAGCACTGAAGTTGTTCTGGAAGACTCAGTCTCTCCTTCTTCAGTTAAGTACTGAACTATGATAACAAGTTCTAAACTGTCTTCTAGGTGCCATGGGAACTCGAGGAAGGAAAAGTGAATTTTGATCTCAAGAAGTTTGTAAACTGTTTATAGATATCAAATTTAGATTTCTTAAAAAGAGTAATGGACAAGTCACTCTTTGGATAATGTTGTATGATTGAAAATAAAGGTATAAATTATATCATTGGTGAAGTTTCTTTCAGCACTAAAATTCTATAATTAAATAACTATCACAATATTCTTAAAATACCTGTTAACCCATTGCCATCCAGCCAACTCCAACTCATAGAGTTCCTATAGGGCAGAGAAAAACTGCCCCTTAGGGTTTCCAAGAAGCAGCTGGTGGATTTGAACTGTTGAATTTTTGGTTAACAGCTGAAGCTCTTAACCATGTGTCATCAGGGCTCCAAAAAGATTCATAAAATTCTTATAACAATAAGCAATATTTCAACATAAAACCAGAGCAAAATCCACTGCTGCCAAGTCAATTCTGACTCCTAGCAACCCTGATCAGAGATACTACATGCTATTTTTTAAGAGCAGAGTGATAGTCTTTTTTTTAAATAAATTACTGTCTTATTCATCTAGTACTACTATAACTACTAGTACATAATAACAGAAATGCCACAAGTGAATGACTTTAACAAAGAGAAGCTTATTTTCTCACAGAAATGTAGGCCAAAACTTCAAATTCAGGGACACAGTTCCAAACGATGTCTTTCTGTGTAGGCTCTGGAGAAAGGTTGTTAACGTCAGTATTCCCTTGGACTGGGAGCTTCTGAAGCACAGGGACCCTGTATGCAGAGGATGAGCTCTACTCCTGGAACTTCTTGTCTAATGGTATGAGGTCCCAAATCTCTGCTTCCCTCCTTTCCTTTATATTCCAAAGATTGCCTCAAGGTACAATACAGTCTTACAGACTGAGTCACGTCTACCCACACAATCACAGCCCCCTGCTTTATTAGCATCATAGGTGGTAGGACTTGCAACATAAAGGAACACTACCTAATACCAGGAATCACTGTCTCACCACATTGCTACATAGGTTTTGCTGGGATGGGCATAACTCAATCCATGACACCTATCCTCTAAGAAGAAAACATCACAGTTGTAAGATTCAATGTATTTTATTTATACAACTACCAACAGCAATTTCATATTGTGGATTCTAATATGGAATGTCCTACCTTCCAACCATAAAATTAGAAGACTAAGTAATACAAAGAAAAATTGCTAGATATGTACTCATGATAGAAATTTTCAAAATACTTCTTTTGAATAGATAGATAATGAAGAACAAATAAGGATAAAAAGGATTTTAATAACAGTATACCAACTCAACCTACAAGATATATGTAAACAGTGTACATTTCTTTGTAAAATTCCTTGGAAGATTATCTACAAGCTTAACACACAAGTATCTCAAAAAAGTCACTAAGAATCATTTAGGTTGTAGCCAAAGAAAAAGTGTCCAGAGTGGGAGTAAACATGAAGGGGTAGGATATTTGAGTCAAATTTTGCAGAGAAAAACCAGCAACAAGAGGTGAATAGCTCAGGCCCCCTGAGTGACTTTCAGCTGAAGACTCACTCCTCAAACTCGAGAATCATCTCGGTGGCCCTCAAGGCCTCTCTGTCTTGTAAGCACTCACCCATCCTTGGATAAAGAAATGAGGCTCTTCAAACAAGTCTTGAGAAACACAGCCTGCCAGTACAGAAGAATGAGATTTAGAACACAGAGTGGGACAGAAGTAAAAGAAAGAGAAACTTGTCTTCTGGATTTGGGCCCAGGGTGTGAGGGAGGCAGCAAACCCCCAGCTGTCTGAACCTCTCCTCTGACTCCTTTTGAGCTGTTCTGACTGAGATCAGGGTACACTGTGTATTTTTCTGATGAAGAAGTGTCAGTAGGAGTATGACCCTCTACATGAAGTTAACCAAGTTAATGACATGACAGTATTTAGTTTTCCTACTTATAAAAGACAGAAATAAAACCTAATTCCTAGGATAAATATGAGGTCTAACAATTAATTTTATGAATTGTTCTAAGTGTTATATATTTCATTCCTGAATATCACTAGAGGTCACCTTTGAATGCCCCCCTTGGGAAGCTACGCACAAACTCCAGGGCCTAGTCCATCATTCAAAGCAATTTTGAAACTCTTTCAAGAATGGCCATTATGCACGATGGCATGGTGGCAAGTCTGCAAAATTAATTGTATAATTGTCTGGGAGGGAATTTTTAGTCAGTAAACAATTAACTGCATGGGAACACCCTCCCTAGTCACCTGATCTCACCCCCAATGACTTTTTTCTTTACCTGAATATAAAGGAAATGTTGAAAGGAAAACATTTTGATGACATTCAGGACATCAAGGGTAATGCTATGACAACTCTGATGGCCATTCCAGAAAAAGAGTTCCAAAATTGCTTTAAAGGGTGGACAAGGTACTGGCATGGGTGCATAGCTTCCCAAAGGGAGTACTTCAAAGGTGACTGTAGTGATATTACTCAGTGAGATACATAGCATTTTTTGAAGGACGAGTTCACAAGTTAATTGTCGATCACCATATATAAGTATTAAAGATAGCACAATCTATATACTTTATTATTTATTGTCACCATATTGGCTATTTATCATTAATGCAGATAACTAGGTATTCCACCAGAATACATATACTAGGTTCTACTTCACGAAACCCAAACCAAATTCACTGCTGTTGAGTCAATTCTCACTCATAGTGACTCTATAGGTCAACGTAGAACTGCTCCATAGAGTTTCCAAGGATTACTTGGTGGATTCAAACTGCTAACCTTTCAGGTAGCAAATGTAGCCCTTAACCACTATGCCACTAGGGTTTCCAAGCTGCTGGCATGTCCCTGGGTGGGCATGAACCACCAACCTTTTGGTCTGCTTCACAGAAAACCTAAATGTAACTAAGTTAGAAAAGGAAAGCATGTAGCTTTGTTATTGCTATTTTTACGCTGTGGTGGTGGTGGTGGCGATTGAGGTGCTTACATTTTATTACTGCTTGGTGAGATTTTGTAGTTATTAATTCTTATTTGTTCATTTGATTGCTATTTCCAGTGAAGAAATAAAACATGGTTTGTTATACATGCACGATTTTAACCATTTCTATCACCGATATCCAAATGAACATCAAAGTTTGCTAAGCTATTTATGGAACATTCCAAAGTGCAAGTCTCATTTGCTTCAGTAGTGACATTGAGAATGTTAGGTAAAGTTTAGCAAAACGTTTGCACAGAGTAAACTCATAAACTTTTTCTCTGGTATTTCAAGAATTTGGACTTTTTCAGTATTGTTTCATAGGTCCATCTTCTAACTTTTCCCTATCAAGCTGTTTACTTTTTTAAGTCTTGACTCACAAAGAAGGCTGTCTTCTCTTCCTAGTTCTTCTAGATTATTCAAGGTCCTTTTGCCCAAGACAGGAACATTGTTTTTTTTTTCCAAACATGATACATTAAATTGATCCCCATTATTGATTTACCTTAGTTACTCCCTGTAGCATCAATCTCCTTTGTTGGTGTGTGTCATTGAATTGATTCCAATTCATAGCGTCTTTATAAGACAGAGGAGAACTGTCCCATGGGATTTCCAATGAGAATTTTTTTTTGTGGATGCAGACTATTGCCGCTTTCTTCCTTTGAGCAGCTGGTGGGTTCATATTGTTGAGCTAAAGACTTAACCTCAGCTGTCATTATGGTTTCTTAACTTTTAAAGAAAACCAAACCAAACCCAATAGGATCAATTCAGTTCCTGCTCATAGTGACCTTATCAGACACAGTAGAGCTGTGCCATAGACTTGCCAAACTGCTAGGCTGGTGGATTCAAACTGCCAACTTTTTGGTTAGTAGCCAATCTTTTGCTTTAGCTACCTGCGAAATTTCAGTTCTCAGGCATCCTGCAGAATAAATCATTCTCAGTCTACCTTATTTGCTCCCATCCTTTTTTTTATTGTTATTATTTTGTCTTCTAAGATATTTTTAGATCTTGCCTCAGTTTATAAATTTATTAACAACTGCAGGGATACAGCTTTCCTTAAAATGTCATTGTCGTTTGTGCAACCTCACTCCAAAATGACTAAATCGCCAGAAAAGAAAAAGGATGTGAATATCGGGTGTGGAAAGCAAAACTTGCAGATAATCAGTAACTGATAGGCTGCTTCTTGGGTATTGCATTAGCATAGAAGGCATACACCACACACATACACACATATGCATATATGCATACATATGTTTGTTGTAGAGCCCAGATCATGTTCAAGGACTTATCCATGACATCAAGGAGAAGATCAATTTCAAGTCAACCATTTGTACACTTTAAGCTATTAAGACAAGAAAAAAGACAAAAGGAAACAAAAAGTTATTTATGTTTAATATATAGTGTTTAATAAATGGAAACCCTGATGGCATAGTGGGTTAAAGGCTATATCTGCTAATCAAAAGGTTGGCAGCTCAAATCTGCCAGGAGCTCCCTGGAAACTCCATGGGACAGTTCTACTCTGACCTCTGGGGTCACCATGATGGGATCTGACTCAATGGCAATGGATTTGGGTTTTTATTTAATAAATACTCATGTAGAATTGGAAACCCTGGTATTTCAGTGGTTAAGAGCTATGGCTGCTAACCAAAAGGTTGGCATTTTGAATCCACTGGAGGTTGTTAACCAATTCTACTCTGTCATACAGAGTTGCTATGATTCAGAATTGATGGAAACTATTTTTCATATATTGCTTACATGCCAGTCACATTAATGCCTTACAAATAATTACTCAATGAACTATCTAATTTTCACAGTGGGATTTAGACACAAAACCAAGACTACAGAATCACTAAAGGTCAAAGCTAGTAATTAAACTCAGTAGTCTTTTGCCTAGAGGCTGTGCTCTTCACTGTTAAGTTCGTATTACTTTCTGAGCTCACAAATTTTCTGCTGTGAAACTATGTAGTCTATTTGGGAATACTTTCTTTTCCTCAGAATTTTACACAGCTCAGCTGTTATTGAAAAGTATGATTTTTATGGTGGTAAACACTGATTTTTACATTTTAAGCATTTTCCTGTTTTCATAAAGTGACCAGTTCTCTTCAGCTAAGCCCCTTTCAGCTTGGAAAGAATTAATATTAAACTTTAATGAACAAAGCTTTTAATGAGTTAATTGCGTCATGAGACATTACTTTCTAAACCATGTCTTTGGTATTATGAGTAACTTCTAATTATGTGATTTAAGAGAAAACAAAATCACTTTTCTTAGAGAAAATGCCACAACATTGTTTTATTAATCTTCCATTTACTTTCTCAGAAGGTTCAATCATTCTCTTTGGTTCAATCATCACTCAAGTCAACTCACATCTGTTGATATCATGTCTTTTGAATAAGAGAAACAAGAAAATCAAGAAGATGGTGGAGAAAAATTATCCAATGCCAATCGACTTTATTTTTGTTGGATTCACAGATTATCTACCTTTTAGAGTTACACTATTCCTAGTGTTTTTCATAGTCTATACATTAACTGTGATAGGCAACATGGGCCTAATAATCTTAGTTAATGTCAATTCAAGCCTTCAACCCCCGACGTATTATTTTCTGAGAAACTGGTCTTTCTTAGACCTTAGCTATTCTACAGCAATTGCTCCAAAAATGTTGGTGAATTTCTTAGCATCTAGGAAGAGTATCTCTACCTATGGATGTGCACCATAGATGTTTTTCTTTGCTTGTTTTGCTGTCGCAGAATGCCTCATCCTAGCAGCCATGGCATACAATCGTTGTGCAGCTATCTGTAACCCTCTGCTGTATTCTACACTCATGTCTGAGAGAGTCTGCATCTGTTTCATTGTGTTGACCTACTTCAGCAGATGTGTAACTTTCTGTGCTTCCAATGTTGTCAATCACTTCTTTTGTGACATCCCCCCACTCTTGGCTTTGTCATGTGCAGACATCCGTATCAATGAGCTTCTGCTCTTTGTCTTGTGTGGCTTCATCCAGACCAGCACTTTTGTGGTCATATTTATCTCTTACTTTTCCATCCTTATTACTGTTTTGAGCATCAAGTCCTCAGGAGGCAGAAACAAGACATTTTCTACTTGTGCTTCCCATCTCATGGCAGTCACCTTATTCTACGGGACAATTTTGTTTACTTACGTCCGATCACCAGCTATTCTATAGAAAGTGATAAGGTGGTTTCGGCGTTTTGTTTTTCCCATGTTTAACCCAATAATCTATAGCTTCAGAAACAAAGATGTGAAGAGAGCTCTTAAAAAACTGTTAGAAAGGTACTTGCCTTTTAAATAAATAATTTAAAAAATCTGATTTTCTTTAAGAATATTTGAGAATTAACATTCCTTTCTAATCTTACCATTTTCATCTACTCTCTGCAGAGCATATGATTCAATTTTTTTAAAGTATATTACCATTGTTAAAAATAAGGAGAACAATTCCACTTCAGTATCTTGTAATACCCTAGCCTTTCTTCTAGAAATGTTCTCTCTCTAATGCTTCCCCTGCGTGAGACACTTATGAATTCTAAAAAGCAAGAACAACTTCTCTCTAATGAGTATTCCAGAAGTAGTTTGCATATTTATTCATTAAATTATTTATCATGCTGTGTTGAAGATGTGTTTTGACCTATCTACTGACCCATCTGTATTACATAGTCTTTGGTTGCAGGGAACATGTATCATGGTTCATTTTTCTAACATCTATATAGCATCTTGTAAACCCTGGTCGTGTAGTAGTTAAGAACTATGGCTGATAACCGAAAGTCTGACAGTTCAAAACCACTAGATGCTCCTAGGAAACCATGTGGAACAATTCTATTCTGTACTACTGGGTCACTATAAGTTAAAATTAACTTGATACAATTTTTTGTTTGTTTTTTACTTAGCACCTATTTCATTGCTTGTCCTCATTATCTGGGTGTTGAATGGCTGAGTGGGTGAATGGCTGAGTAGATGCATGCCTGGTTAAATCTATTAGTTTGTGTTTGGCAAAGTGAGTCTACATTCTATATTTACCTAATATTCATCACCAGGGAAAGGTGATAAATGGTTGTTGTGTCTGAGAGGTGAATACATTAATTCTCAGGAAATCAGAAAGAAGGGGTTTAACAGTAGCAACTTTAACATCAGATAATACAGATGTTTGGCATTCTTTGGGTAAAAGTTATTGCTGTAAAAGTTTCCCGAGTTTTCTGTTCACTGTGGATGTTTGTAAAAACTAAAATTTTGAAGATCATCAAGATTACAAAATATACAAATCACTTATTATTTCTAAATACATTTCTGAAGTAGCGTTTTAGGAAATAGCCTCAAGAAAAAACGAGTAATTCGACAGATAATTTTCATATGGAAGTTGGCAATGTAAAATAAATAAAGTGTAAGCAGCTTTTTCTCTTACATTATTTGTGATCATTAAGTTTTCAGGTAATGCCTGTGGTTACTTTTGATTCTTCAATCTCTGGTTACTTTTTGTTTGATATTGAAAAAAATGACAAAAAATTGTATGCATACAGATGTATAGTACTATGTATTTTGAAGTAATTATGAAAGTTTAGAAAATTGTATTAAATATACTGAATGTACTTCACTGTTAATTTAACATAAAAATGTAGTCAAATAAAATTGGCATGAAATTGAAATATTAAGTCTTATTTGACTTTGTCAGCATGCCGTTCTGTAGGTGGAGACAAAAAGATACTTCATACTGAATAGTTTTGTCTTAATAAATAAATTGATAAATGAAAAGCTACTAGTGTATATTGTGTATGTTGTGAAATTACATGAGCTAATACATACAAAATTCTTTGAATATTCATAAAATTCTTACAGCAGTGCCTGACACACGATATCAGTGAATAATATTTGTATGTATATCTAACATTATTACATTTCTGTTTGATTTTAAGACAATAGGATTTGATTTCCTGTGAGGTGCTCAGTAACCTGGCAGAGCTGGGCACTGTTATCTAAGAGAAGGACCTTGGGCCTTTGACTACGGGCTTTATGTTGCGTGATTAGAGAAGGTGGAAACCAGAATGACGCACAACAGAAGCAGGTCATGACAAAAGCTTGTCTACATTAGAATTTTGTGTCTTCAGCATTTACCACTTGGGGAATAATAGCTAGCTCCGTGCCTTGAGCAAGGTTAAGAACCGGTGGTTCAAGCCTGATAGATACAAATGTATGACTCATCAGGGCAAAAACCGATCTTCCCCCTCACCCTTTATAGTTAAGGGAACACCACCTTCTTCTCCATCTTAATCAGAGGTTGGAGTGCAGTTGATGAGGTGCTTTATGACATGTCAAAACTTGTGACTTGATCAGGATCTCAGCACTGATTTTGAGTATCAGTTGCTTAACGTTAAGTTGTAACTACTCACCCTGCAGGTTTTCAAGAGAGCAGCCAACCAGGAGTCTGCCTTGGTTTATAAATGTTTACTTTTCTACCTCCATCAATTCTCAAGAAAAGCTCATATGTTTTGGCATTTTGTATTAACAAGTTTTATATCACATTTTACTAGTGTGCGTATTGTCATAAAAATTATGTAGACCACCAGTTAGCCTACACTGATCATCAGGTTTCAGAAAATACATCAATGTTTTTTTTTTTCTTATAACTTTTCCCTGGATTGTCAATAAAGTTAAAATTCATCTCAGTATAAATGCTAAGATTATTAACTGAGAAAGAGACATAAAGGGTGCATTTACAATGTATGTTTTCAGGGAATCAAATATGTGATCGAATTATTGTAACATCAAACAATATTATTTTCCTTCTTATGTCAACTGCATGAATAGAAACAACACAGAGATAGGATCTAAGTTTCTGACATTTGGAGTTTTATACATGTTGTATTTTTGATGTATGTCTGCCGTGTGCTACCTCAGCTCTCCTTAATTTATCTCATTTATAAAGTCTACAGATACTTAAAACTTTAGAACTTGTTACCACTTAATGATATTGGCTCATTTTTAATTAACTGAACGTATGCCTTTCATGTAAGCTTTTGTTCTTTCTCTACCTCATGATTGCTATTGTTATGAAGAGCTGTCGAGTTGATTTTTGATTCACAGTGACTATGAATGTCAAAGTGGCACAGTCCCACAGGGGTTTCCTGGCTGTAACCCGTATGGTAGCAGCTTGCCAGGCCTTCGTCTTGCAGAACCGAGGGATCAGTTGTTATCACCAACATTTTTGCAGCCAAATACCTGTTAGGTCTAAAGGGCTCGTAATTACCAGTAGCATAGCGTTTTTTATTCTCCCACTTTCTTGCTTGTTATTGAATGCATTTATGTCACGGGGGATGGGGTGGGACGATTCCAAATGTGATTTTTTTTTTTTTAATTTACTGTAACTCCAAAGAAAGTTAAATATTGGAAGTAATGAAAAACTACTAATTATCATATGAAATGTGATTTTCTACACCTATCTTTGCTTGGAAGGAAACCCTAGTGATGTAGTAGGTTAAGTGCTATGTCTGCTAACCAGAAGGTCAGCAGTTCAAATCCACCACGTGCTCCTTGGAAACTCTATGGGGCAGTTGTGCTCTGCTTTCTAGGGTCACTAGGAGTTGGACTCGACTCGACAGCAGTGGGTGTTTTTGGTCGTTGCTTGGAAACCTGACCACATAGTAGTTAAGAGCCACGGCTGCTAACAAAAAGTTTTGGTCGTCTGAATGCATCAGGTGCTCCTTGGAAACCATACGGGGCAGTTACCGTCTGTCCTGCAGGGTTGCTATGAGTTGGCATCAACTTGACAGCAACAGGTTTTTGGTTTATTTTGTTTTTTGTTTGTGTGTTTGCATATTATTTGAAAATATTTGTTAAAATTTCCTTTGTGTTATGAAATGCTCCTTTTTTTCTTTGGGCTACCTCTACTATCTTCCGATTTGTTATTATTTTCCCAATCTTTTTGTTGCCTTTACTCGATGCTTTTTGAGCACCTCGTGTTAAAAAACTAATGAAGAAAGTATGAAATACTCACCACTAGATTTCCTGCCTTCCCCGATTAATATATGTGCTATTGATTAGATAAGACCAAACAGACTTATTTACAAAACATGTGAACATCACAAATCTGGAAAAGTAAGCAACAAAATGAGAAGACTAAAGGAATCAAGATTCAAGAATCATATGTGCCCAGATAATAAACCAAAAGTAATTGTATTAGAAATGGAATCCCCTGTTTAGGCAGCAAATAATAATAATAATAACAATGCATAAAAATAGTTTTGGATTTGGTATCTTAGGTGTCTACCAAAATGAAAAAAATACTTTGTATGTCACCATTAAACACAGAAAGTCACATTTTCTGTGAACAGTTGTAAGATAAGGTCAGCATGCTAGTTAAAGAGATAATAATCTCACTTAGTTCACACTGCTCAAATAAAAGCAAAGATAGCACATTTTTTTCCAGTCAACATATTTCAGAGGCTAGAAGCACACGCTATTTTGTCAAAGAGATAGAACCTAAAACAGACATCTGGAAAAATAAGTGTTGAGTTATTATGGGAATATTTAATGTATAAAATAGAAACATACAAAAGATTTAATAGCACTACTGAAAATATAGAATGCATATTAAATGGAATGATTGAAATCTAGAAGAAGAAATACAGTAACTCGTTGCTAAATTCAGACACAGTTTACTGCTCTGGCTGGGAAGTGTGAATATACTCTCTTGAAATGTTTTATGGCTTCTGTGAAAATATTGCATATCTTCATCACATTGGTGGAGTTAGTCAAGTTGCAAAGAATTATCACATCCAGTTTTCTTACAAAGGTATAAAATGAGAAGTATTGACCTTAGAATTCCAAGATTTTTCCAAGATAATGATCAGCCCAATTCAGCTTTGCGTGAAAAACTCCTGCAAGTTTCTGATTGACCCCGCAAGCCCTCAACCACTGGAAATTATGTGAAGATTTTAACTTTGAATGTTGTTAAACAAACTAATAAAAGGAAATAAATAAAATGTAAAGTACTTGTTTGTGTTGAGGAATGTCAGAATCTATTAATATAAGAGAAGAGATGAGTGGAAAAAAGTGCTAATTCAGAGAAAGTATTGAAATTGATGTTTTATTTTCCTGGGAAATAAAATGCTTACATAAGCAGCAAGAAAAAAAGTAAAAGAAATATGGGAATTTCACTTCACAGGTCATAAAATCATTATGCCAAATCTAGTGTTACAGAAGATGACTATGTGTTAGAATCATTTCAGATCTAGATTTGGTTAGCATTAGTCAGAAGAAACAAACAACACATTTAAACAACAAATGAGACAGAGACACCTATGGCTAGATGCACTTGCACAGCTTTATTCTCCAATAGTAACTTGCCAGCTAACCATGGACTCTTAAAATCATATCATCTTAGATCATAAAAAGAGAAATGACGAATTAGTTCTATGTTTAAATGGCCCCTTGAAAATGATTAGATTTTATAATTTTGATTTTTGCCCTATGATAATGATACATATTATATTTTTCCCTTGAGCATAGGCCAATAACTTCATGTAAGACTGATATGAAGTATCCATTTATTGTTGCTCTATCCAGGCCAACAATACACTGGATGTGAAAAAAAAAAAAAAGGAATTTTAAGGACAGAAACATCCCCAAGAATACAAAATAGAGTATTATGATGATATATACAAAGACTTAGAAATAGAAAACCAAAAAAGAAGAACATGTTCTGCATTTCTTAAGCTAAATGAACTGAAGAAAAATTTCAAAACAAGAATTCTATAGGAAAAATATGAAACAACACAAGAAGTATCAAAAGATGATGGAAGGAAGGTACAGAGTCACCGTACCAAAAAGAATTGGTTGACATTCAGGTTTTTCAGGAAGTAGCATACCATCAGGAACCAATGGTACTGATGAAAAAAATCCAAGATGCAGTGAAGGCACTGCTTAAAATCAAGGCTGTAGAAATTGATGAAATAGCAGTTGAAATTTTTGAACAAATAGATGAAGCACTGGAAGGACTCACACATATACATCAAGGAATTTGGGAGATAGTTACCTGGCCAACTGCCTGGAAGAGATTCATATTTATACCTATTCCGAAGAAAAGTGATCTAACGAACACTAAAACATCATCATGCAGTATTGTTAATATCAAACACAAATAAAATTTACTGAATATCATTCAGAAGAAACTGCAGCAGTGTCTTGACTGGGAACTGTCAGAAATTCAACTGAGATTCAGAAGAGGCCCTGAAATCAGGAGTATCATTGCTGATGTCAGACAGCTCTTGGCTAAAAGCAGAAAACACCAAAAAGATGTTTACATGTGTTTCATTGACTATGCAAAGATATTCTCCGGTGTGTATCAAAACAAATTTTGGATAACTTTGAGAAGAATGGGAATTCCAGAGCACTTATCTGTTCTTGTAAGGAATCTATACTTAGTTCTAGAGGCAGTTGTTCGAACACGTCAAGAAGATACCGTGAGGTTATCAGTGTTGCATCCTTTTATCATACTTATTTAATCTGTATGACAGGAGAGTAATCAGAGAAGCTGGAATGTATGAAGAAGAACAAGGCATCAAATTTGGAGGAAGACTGAGTAACAACACACGTTATGAGACAACACAACCTTACTTGCTGAAAGCAAAGAGGACTTGAAGCACTCACTAGTAAAGCTCAACATATAGAAAGCAAACTTACTCACAACTGGATCATTATGCAATATCATGAAAAACTGGAATAAAGACTGAGATTGTCAAAGACTTCATTTCACTTGGATCCATGATCAACACCCATGAAAGTAACAGTAAACCAAAAGATGGACTACTCTGGTCTACTCGGCTGCAGAAGATCTCTGTAAAGTGTTGAAAAACACAGATGCCACCTGGAAGATTAGTGTACACCTGATGCAAACCGTGGTGTTGTCATTAGCCTCATTCATACGCATTTGACAGCTAGACAATCAATAAGGAAAACTGAAGCAGAAGTGATGCCTTTGAATGATGATACCAGCACATAATACTGACTATACTATGAACTGACAAAAGAATTACCAAAACTGCCTTGGATAAGGTGTAGCCAGAATGCCTTTGAGAGGTAACAATACTGAGACTATGTCTCATGTATTTTGGACATGTTGTCAGGAGAAATCAGTCCCTGGTGAAAGGCTTTGTGCTTGGTAGAGTGTCAGCGAAAAAGAGGAAGACACTCACCGAAAGGGACTGACGGTGTGGCTGCAACACGAGGCTTAAGTAGAGCAAGGACTGTGAGGGCTGTGCAGGATCAGGCAGTGTCTGGCTCTGTTCCATATACGGTTACTATGAATTGGAACCTACTAGATGGCACTTAACAACAATAGCAAGGATGTGTTACCAGGAGGCTTGATACTAAAGACTGAGTCACTGAGAACAGATTCTGTCCAAAAGTTGATGATAGAAAGCATTTCACAAATGCTCTATGATCCATATCTTTCCCCAGAATATGCTTATCATAAGCAGCCTCTTAATTCATGTCTATTTATCTTATTTGGTCAGCACCAGCACTTTTCATATCAAAATCCTTAGTAATCAATTGAATCTACTTAATGTTTGAAGTCACATTTTTTCTTATGCTGGATCTTTAAATTGGTGAATGGAATGAGCTACAAAATAACAACAGTAAGGATAATGTAATTTCACTAGCTTTTGTATGTATTCTGCTACTTAGTTTGGAGAGTTGCAATTTGTTAAAGACACTTTATGACAAATACTGCATTAACGCCTAAGTACACCTGGCTTTATTAAGCATTAAGCAAGATACAGCACTTTCTTTAATCCTTCACTAATTGTTTGGGATGCAGGAACTGTCAACTTATTTGAATGGATTGAAGAAGCAGAAAAATTAAACTAAAAAGCGTGTTTGAGTCTTTGTGTTTTGTATTCTTAATAAACTCAAAAGTCGATGTGTTTTGCATTATTCTATAATTAAATCATAATTTACTTTATCAATATTTGTCATACACACATCTGTACTGAAATAGTTAAAAAGACCAATTGGTTTTCTTTACCAGTGCTTTTATAACTGCCAATTTTTTTTCTTGTAACTTACAATCACATTTATCAGTTTCATTTTCAGAACTGGTCGATCTTTCTATTACTCTCTGTACCTTTAAATGTCTCACCTGCGACAAACCCTGCTTATTTCATCATAAATATACATTCTTGATGATTGAAACTCAAAAATGTCTAAAGTGAGCATGGAATAGGATATAAGTTAAGAAAATTGGTTTTAAAGTTATATACAGATAGAAATAGAGACAGAGACAGGGATTGGGATAGGGATAATGATGTTGTAGATATAGGTATATATAGAGAGAGAGGTTTTAAAGTTACATATGTATAAAGTTATATGCATGTGAAGTTATGTGTATATAGTTATGTATATATGTAGTTGTATATAGTTACATATATGTAAAGTTATATACGAAGTTACAGATATATAGTGTTTTATATATAACATAGATATAAAAAGTTATATAGCCAAAGCCAAACATATATATAACCAAGCCAAGTGCCATCAAGTCGGATCCGACATATATATATAACATTTTGTATATATAATATTATGTATGTATGTATGTATGTGTATATGTGCATTTCAACTCAAAGATGATGAGCTGTTAACACCACATAGTCTAATTTAGTAGGTCTAGAATAGTCTCTGTTAATGTTATTTTAGATCTAGTTGAGTTGATTTTTGCCTCATAGTAGTAACCCTGCGTGATAGAGTAGAACTGCCTCATAGAATTTTCTAGACTGTCGTTTTTAGGGGCCTTCAGGCATCTGCCAGTTTGTCATACTACAGGGTCTGTGTGTTGTTATGAAACTGTGTCCCTGATATTCAAATGCCAGAATAATCACCCATGGTACACAGGTTTCAGTCGAGCTCCCACACTAAGATGGACTAGGAAGAAGGCCCTGGCAATCTTCTTCTGAAAAAAAAAAAAAAAATTAGCCAGTGAAAACTTAATGAATAGCAATGAAGCATTACCAGATACAGTGCCTGAAAGACGAGCCCCTCACTAGCAAGACACACAAAAGACTTCAGGGAAAGGGTTATCCCCTCAGAGTAGACTTTAATGGTATCAATGAAATCAAACTTTTTGAACCTTCACTTTCTGATGTGGCACAACTCAAAATGAGAAGAAACAGCTTTAAACATCCATTAATTAATAATTTGAATGTGGGATAAATGAAGTATGAATCTAGGAAAATTGGACATTGTAAAAATGAAGCAGATATCCTAAGCATTAGTGAGCTGAAATGGACTGATATTGGTCATTTTGAATAGAACAGCTATACGGTCTCCAACACCAGGAATGACAAATTGACAAAGAATGACACCACGTCCTTCCTCATAAAGAGTATTGCAAGATCTATCCTGCAGAACAAAGCGGTCAATGATAAGATGATATTCATATGCCTATAAATGAAAACCAAATCCAGTGCTTTCAAGTCAATTCCAACTCAAAGCCACCCTATAGACAGTAGAGCTGCTCCATAGAGTGCCCAAGGATCATCTAATGGATTTAAACTGCTGACCTTTTGGTTAGCACCCATAGCACTTAACCACTATGCCACCAGGCATTCCCATATGCCTATAAGGAAGACCACTTAATACGTGTGGTGTAAATTTACACAACAACCACTAAGGCTAAAGATGAAGAAATTAAATATTTTTACCAATTTCTGCAGTCTGAAATTGATCAAACACACCAGTAAAATGCAAGGATAATTATTGCTGATTAGAAAGTGAAAGTTGGAAAGAAAGACAATGGCTCACTACTCGGAAAATGTGGTCTTGGTGATAGAAGTGACTCTGGAAATTACATGATGGAATTTTACAAGACCAACTACTTCTTCCTTGCAAGTACCTTTCTTTAACAACATAAATGGTGACTGTATAGACAGACCTCTCATGTAAAATACACAGGAATCAAATCAACTACATCTGTGGAGAGAGACAATGGGAAATCTCAATGTCATCAGTGAAAACAAGGCCAAGCGCTAACTGTGCAACAGCTTGCTCATATGTAAGTTCAAGTGGAAAGTAACATACAGTATATTCCACTTGAATTTGGAGACTATCTCAAGAAGAGATTAGAAGCAGTGAACACCAACGACTGAAGATCAAAGGAGTTATGGAATGACATCAAGGATATCATATTTGAAAAAAAAAGCCAGAAATGATTACAAAGACTGCACAGAAAGAAAAGATGAAAAGGAATGTTAGAGGAGACTCTTCAAAGTTGCTCTTCATTGTAGACTTGCCAAAGAGAAAGGAAGAAATGATAAAGTGAAATGGTTGACTGGAAGATTTCAAAGGGTGGCTTAAGAAGACGAAGTTAAGTATCATAATGAAATGCACAAAGGCCTGGAGAAAGAAAACTAAAAGAAATGAACAGGTTCCACTTTTCTCAAACTGAAAGAACTGAGTAAAATTCCAACACTAGAGTTTCAATAGTGAAAGGCTCAGTGGGGGAAATACAACATGCAGGAAGTACCCAAAGAGGATGGAAGTAATACACACAGTCACTATCCTGAAAAGAATTGGTAGACATTCAAGCATTTCAGAAGGGACCACATGACCAAGAGTCAATGATACTTAAAAAAGAAGTTCAAGTTGAATTGAAAGAGCCAGCAGAAACAAGCCTTCAAGAATTGATAGAATAGCAACTGAGATGTTTCAGCAAATGAATGCAGTGCTGGAAGTGCTTACTGGTCTATGCCAAGAAGTTGGGAAAACAACTACCCAGTCAACAGACTGGAAGATATCCCTATTTGCATCAAGTTTGAAGGAATGTGATCCAACTGCAAAAAATTATTGAACACTGTAACTAAAATCATACGACTAAAATTTTGCTGAAGATCACTCAAAAGTGTCTGTAGCAGTACATCCAAAGGGAATTGCCAGAAACTGAGACAAGTTGAAGACAGCATGGAACAAGGAATGTTGTTGCTGAAGTCAGATGGATCCTGAATGAAAGCAGAAAATTGTAGGAAGATGTTAACCTGTATTTCACTGACTATGTAAAGACATTCCACCACATGGATCACAGAAAACTGTGGCTAACGTTGCAGAGAACGGAAATTCCAAGTCACTTAATTGTGCTCATAAGGATCGTGTACATAGACCAAGAAGTCATGAGAACAGAAGAAGGAGACATTATGTGGTTCAAAGTAAGGAAAGGTGTGTATCGGAGTTGTGTCATTTCACTATATTTATTTAATCTTCATGAAGAATATGAAGAATACTGAGGCACCAGGATTGGAGAAAGATTCATTAACAACCTCTGATATGCAGATAACACAGCCTTCATTGCTGAATGTTAAGAAGACTTGAAGCACATACTGATGAAGATCAAAACTCACAGTCTTCAGCATGAATTATACCTCCACATAAAAAAATACCTTTACCAATAAGCAACATCATAATAAAGAATGAAGTTGTCAAGAATTTATTTCATTTTACTTGGACCCACCATCAGTGCCCATAGGTGGAGCACCCAAGAAATCATTTGGCACATTGCATTGGACAAACCAGCTGCAAAACAGCTCTTTGATGTGTTAAAAATCACAGATGTCACTTTAAGGACTAGGCAGCTCATGATGTAAGCCGTGGTATTTTCCATCATCAATGCATATTTTCTTATGCATATTAGAGCTGAAAAATACCTAACAGCAAAGAACTGATGACTTTTAATTATGATATTTGTGAAGTATATCGAATATTCCGTGGTCTATCAGAAGAACAAGCAAATCTGTCTTGGATGAAATACTGCCAGAATGCTCATTAGAAGTAACAATATAGAGCTTCATCCCTTATAGTCTGGACATGATGTCAGAAGGGACCAGCTCCTGGAGGAGGACCTTGTGCTTGGTAGAGAGTCAGTAAAAAAAGAAAGACCCTCAAAAAACGGAAGGACACTGTGGCTCCAACCACTGGCTCAAGCAAAACGGTGATTGTGAAGATGTCACAGACTGGAGCAGTGTTTCATTCTGTTACTCACAGGTTTGCTGTTGTTCATAGGAACTGATTCTTCTGCACCCAACAACAACGTGTGCAAAAAAGAACCCTCGGTGGCATGGTGGTAAAGAGCTTGGCTGCTAATTGAGAGGTTGGCCATTTGAATCCACCAGGTACTCCTTGGAATCCCTTGTGGCAGTTCTACTTTGTCCTACAGGGTTGCTACGAGCCTGAGTCAACTCAATGGCAAATGTATGTGCACAGTAGAGGATGCGAGTAAAGAAAGATTCTCAGATAATGCACCCTGGGGTCGAGTAGAAAAATCTATGCTGCTGTGCTGACTGCATTAAACTAAACCGAGGGACACAAACGCCCTAAGAGTCCAAGTTTCGGGAGCTTTAAAGATGAATAATCTTGAACAAGACTTCCAGGCTTAGCTGAGGCTCTACTCTAAGCAATTATTCACGGAGAGCTGGCTTTGCCATTTCCCTCTGGATTTCCATGATTTTGGGTCATCACTGTGTTGGCATCTAAATTAGGGAGAAGTTGTAGCCCAGGAGAAGATCTTAAGTGAATGAGGTTGAACTTTCACATAGCACTGTCATACCTATCTCACTGTCAAGATCTAAGTTATATGGCCATTCAAGCTACAACCAAGACTGACAAACGTAGTCTCTTAATGACAAGCTACAGCTCTTATAGAATGGAGTGTCAAAAGAGAAGCTATGTTGGGGGTGGGGGGTCTAAGAGTATTGCTTCAGAAATATTTGTGTATTCTGTGGGAAATAAAGTAGGAAAATGATATGGTGGTCTGCATCCATAAAGATTTATCCTTGGAAACTCTTGCTCTGTCCTGTGTGGTAGCTGTGACTGGATCAACACTATGGCACTGGATTTTATTTTTGCTTTTGGAGAATATAGTTACTTTTCACAAGAGGTCACATTCCAGCTGATTCTTAAAGATCAACAAGAGATTTCCAGGAAATCACTGTGAGTAAACTACAGGGTATAAAGTGTTCTGTGCCATTTAAAGAGTTCAGCACAGCACTTGAAAAAGTCAGATGAATGTTAAGTGATTACAGAAATAGAACAAGAAAAGGTAAGTTCATGAACTACACAAAAATCACCAAAGTTTCTAAACAAGGGGAATTCAACCAACAAAGTTTTAAATCACTTATTAAATCTTTGTACGTCATAATGACCTTGTCTCCCTTTAGAAAACTCTGAGACTCAAAGTACTTTTATTTCTATAAGTATCTTTAACTTAAAAATTAGTTTTCTTGCTGTATGAATAGAAACTTTATCACATAAACAACTTAGTTGATGCATAAACTCTAATTTCCAAGTTACTTTATTTAACGAGAGTAAGCAGCTTTCTGCTCATTTCAAATTTAGCATCCTCAGATTTAGTATTCGGATAGATATCACTTGACTCTTTCATAGATTAACTCCAAGACTGGTAATGTCTTATGCAGCTTCTCCCATTAATTATTTTACTCTGCAAAGGTGGAGCAGATGTGGAAAAAGGTAGAGGAGCGGCCTGGAGGCTGGTATTCCTCAGATCGTATTCCATAGAGAAATTTCATTGCACCAATACCCCAATCAAAGACAGCCTTGGTTATTTACCAAATATAACCAGAAAAAAAAAATTATCACTGAATTTAAAAGTACAACAGCTTTGAAAAAGGAGCCCTACAAAGAATAAAGGGCTGTTTCCCATCTTCAGGCACGACTGATTTATAGGTGAAGAATGTGTTTCGCAGGAAAACGAGAATGATTGCATTTGTTGCCTGAATCATCTAAACAGGAAGAGTTATACTCCTTAATCCTGTTTTCCTTAGAGAAAAAGCAATATAAGATGATTTCTCCCCAATATAACAAAAGGTGAGTAGTAATGTTTTTTTTATCTGCCTTATTTTATTATAGTCTTTTTTGAATCTCAAGTCTCTAAAGCTTTCAAGGAAAAAAAAATTCTGCAAGCAGTTTCATCTATGAAATGAGTCTTTTAACTTTGAAATACAGGAAGAGTACCAAGAAGTGACTTAATTTTATAATAGTAAGTAAAATATAAAATGGACACAAAAATCACATAATTGTTGCAAAGGATTTTCTATTAAAGTTTTACTGCTATCATTAGGGTATTAAACACAAAATAATATTTCCCATTGAATTTTCTGTGAAAACGGCTGAGTTTTGAACACAGCTGACATCACGCTGTTGAGCTGAAGTCAGCTCTGTTAAGTACTAGTTTCTCAACACCGTTCATGTTACTTTACCTCTTTATGGCACTGGCTTCACATGGAAAATGGGAATTATAACAATACCCAATTTATTACGAATGTATCAAATGAGCTAATAAAGATAAATTCATTAATGTGATTTTTAGGACACAATAAACATTCAAAAATTAGCAGCAGAAAAAAAAAAGTTTCAGCTCTTTTCCTATAGCTCCATGATGTTGATTTTGTCACCAACAAATTGATGCCAACTCAGACAGAACCCACATGTGCAAAATAGAACTGCTTCAGCGGGTTGTCAAAAGTCTGTGAACTTTCAGAAACAGATCACCAGGCCTGTCTTCTGGGGAGCCCCTAGGTGGATTTGAACAGCAAATCTTGGAGCAAATAGTTGACTGCTTAATCATTTGCACCACCCAGGGACTCCCAGCTCCAGGTCTGTCTCTGTTAAAACGGAAAAAGGGGCAAAAGTAGACGTTTCCTTGATGGAAGAAAACCTCTTTTCCATAAAAGTGTGGGAACAACTGAAATTGCTCATTTCTATAGCAAAGTCTTTTCCCGTGTGTCCGAAGTACCACAATAAGAGACTGGCACAAATGTTATTAATTAGAAAAATAACCCAGTAAGTTAAAGTGATTTCTCCCTAGTTATTGCTACTGGTTGTTGATCACATGGAACATAATAAAATCTATGAATCATCACTCCAGTATTCCTGTTAAAACACTCGCTTGTGCATTCCTCACTGTACCCAAATTGAGAAAAGAATCTTCTAGGGCAGGAAAAAATATGGAAAAAATTTGAAAGGAGAGAAAAAGAATATAATTTGAAATAATCATGATGAACACTGTAACTACAGTAATAATTATAGTAACAAAATCTAACAGAAACCTAAGTGATATAGTGATTAAGTTCTACAGCCACTCAAGAGATTGGCAGTTCAAAGTCACTAGGTGCCATTTGAAAATTCTATAGGACAGTTCCACTCTGCTCTATATGTTTGCTATGAGTTGGAATCCACTAGACAGCATTTTTTTTTTTTTTTTGGTCTTTTTAAGTCAAATGTTTGACAAGTATTATGCCACTTATTCTTTGTAACAATTCCCTGAATTATATGTTAATACTATTGTATAGGAAACCCTAGTGGCATAGTAGGTTAAGTGCTACATCTGCTAACCAAGAGATTGGCAGCTCAAATCCACCAGGTCCTCCTTGGAAACTCTATTCGATACTTCTACTCTGTGCTATAGGGTTGCTATGAGTCAAAGTCAACTCAGTGGCACCGGGTTTGGTTTGGATTTTGTCAATGCTATGTTGTTTGTGCAATCAGATCTTGAATCTAGGTTACATGGAACAAGATTATTGAGATTAGCAGGAATTTTTCATTCATTCTACTGGCATCAAGGAAATATTTACAAAGCACCTACCTGGGTAAAAAGCTGTATTGAAATACAAAAAAGAGTGAGAAGAGGATGAGGGCATGGCTTTCATTTTAAAATATTCTGTTCCCTCTTCTTAAATGTGGACAGAATGGAATAGTTTTGTGATAGTCTTAGATCTTACAAAGTCTCAGATTAGAAGTCACATCTTTGTATAACATTCTGTCTTTTCACCGGATAGACTATGTGCCACCCAGTACCCAGCGCCACCGAGTCAATTCTGATTCATAGTGACCCTATAGGGGAGTGGAACTGCTGCATAGAGTTTCCAAGGAGTGCCTGGTGGATTTGAGCTGCCAACCTTTTGGTTAGCAGACATAGCACTTAACTATATAACTTACAACTTATATATATAACTATATAACTTATATATATAGTTATATATAACTATATATATAACTATATATATAACTATATAACTTATACATATAGTTATATATAACTATGTAACATATAACATAACAAGCACTTAATTATTATGTCACCATGGCTTCCAGACCCAGTGCATTCTATTGTAATACCTGATTTGCATGTCTGACTTCACTACTGGCCCCTAAGCTCTATAAAGACAGAAACAAAACCCGTATCTGTGTTATTTTTAATCTTTTTATGTGTATTTAATACATAGTAAACTATATATTTAAAAGATCTATAAGCTGATGATCTTAAACATTCATCTAAACGCCTAGGGTCGCCATGAGTCAGATCCGACTCGACGGCACTTGGCTGGCTTGGCAAACGTAACTGGGGAATTGAAAGTCTGCATCTTTGTAGTTGCAGTTTTTTTAAAGCTGGTTTTCACGATGTGTGATTTCTGAGGGGGAGAAAAGTACAAGGAAGTTGATGTAGAATTACGAAGAGATGCAAAATGGGAAAAAAATTACTGAAAATGTGAAAAGACAAAAATAAAAGGAGGCCAGAAAAATAAAAATAGGGTAGAGATGGCAAAATGGGACTTTAGGGCATGTCTTATGTCTCAGTTTATAGAATGTATTTATTTCAGTCTCATACTTTTTGCACCCAGGATCTATCCTTTAAAAGGCATCTGATCTGTTAGGAAGGAAACCCAGAGACACAATTAGCCCTTAGGGCATCCTGTGAAGTGGGAAATGAGAATGCAGAATTAATGTGACTAAGAAGAAAAAAGTTATCTGTGAGAAACTAAAAGCAGAAACAGTAAGTTGCTTAAGTCTGGAAGATCTGAGAGGAGAGAGGAGTCTGCGGTATTAAAACAAGATAAACTGTATTCTACAGGAAGTGAAGGAGAATTTGGAATCTGGAAAATGGAAGTAAGAGTTCAAATCTCACTAGAGTGTCAGTTATGGAGTGTGTCACTATCTGTGAAGAAGATCACAGCTTAGTATTAACGTGAGAACCAAAGGCTGAATGGATATTGTGAAAAGTGATGCATGAGATCACAACATTGGAGGAGAGGCTGAGCTTCTTTGTGCTAAAAAGGATGAGTTCTGGAAGAAGCTGCTTAGAATTTCTTTACACTGCATTTAATACTATATTTTCTAATGATTATTTGAAAACAGTTCTTTATATGTGTTGTTATAGGGTCACTATGAGTCGGAATCGACTCTGTGGTTGTGGGTTTGCTTTTGATTTGGGTTGCTGTTATTGACAGTTTCCTGAAGTCAGCTCCAACTCATGGCAAGCCCATGTGAGCAGAGTAGAACTGTGTTCCATAAGATTTTCAAGGCTTTGATCATCTAAAAGTGGATCACCAGGTCTGTCTTCTGAGGCACCTGTGGAAGGGTTTCACAGCCTACCTTTTGGCTATCAGTCAAGTGCTTAACTGTTTATGCCACCCAGGGACTCTCTATGTACAGAGATGTGAGGAAAGTTCAAAAGGATCATTTAACTTTTTGTCTAGCATCAGCTCTTAACTCTATCATCAAATTTTTCTAGACAGCTTTCTTCTTTTCTTTGTTGAATAACTCTGTACATTACTAAATCTACCAAATTATGCCCTTAAGGACTGAAATTTAGACTAGAAATTAAATTGCCAAAATTTGTGGGGGTCATGGTATGGTTGAGGATATAGTAAAATAAGTTTACTCATTTTACTTCTTATTTCAAACATCAAGTGATTATGCAATTTGTCATAATGCAGATACTCCTATAAATTTGTATGATATACTAAGTGGTCTATCTATTCCAGGGAAAAAGTAGCATTTCTCATTTTTGTGAGGGTTAATTAGGTCTCTTTCCCAGGCAGCCAGTGGTCCGGGATGGACTGAGTTACACATGGCAGGAGAGTTTCACTGGCTGCCGTAATATTGTCTGAGATGTAGCTTGCTGAGGAAATACCAAAGCAAAAATGGAATATTAACATGAAAAAGATTGCAAATGGGAATGCATTAGGCAGAAAGTATATATAGTGTATACATATACGTACATATATAATAAAAAATTAAGCAGGTATCAGAAAAACAGAAGGAGAAATTTTTCTTGTTGGAGAATGTCACTTGTAAACTGAGGCAGATCTTAGTTGTTGTCAGGTGCCATCAAGTAGACTCTTTCTCACAGTGACCCTACGCAAAACAGAAAAAAATACTGCCTGGTTTTGCACCACGCCCGCAATCGTTTTCATGCTTCGGCCCATTGTTGCGGTCACTGGGTCAATCCATCGTGTTGAGGGTCTTCCTCTTTTTCGCCAATCCTCTTAATCAGAACACAGGAAATTGAATGTGTTTTTGTATTTTGTATTGTTTCCTATTTCTCTGATTTTTTTTTTTTTTTTTTTTACACAGGTTCATAATATTACCATGAGTACGAAGAATAAAATGTAGGATGATTTTCTATTTTTGCCTTGTGGAATTTTTAAGATACAGGATTTGAACTATATTATCAAAATAGCATAGCCTATCTATCAATAAAAATTTGGATGTCTGCCCTATGACAGCGAGCTTGAAATCATTGGTTCAAAGTGGGAGACTTTACACCTGGGGTCCAGAAATTCAAGTGACTTTTCAACCTTGAAATCGTGTTGCTCACAGATGGAATTCACAGGACAGGAACTACAAGGGAATCGCACCACTTTGCTAGAATTCATCCTGTTTGGCTTTGCTGATGTTCCTGAACTTCAGGGATTTCTTTTTGGGGTGTTTTTGGTAATCTATGTGATTATCCTGATTGGAAATACCCTCATTATCATAATAACCAAGATGGACCCTTCCCTCCAGATCCCCATGTATTTTTTCCTTGGGAACTTCTCCTCCTTGGAAATATGTTATGTCTCAGTCACTGTCCCCAGATTGCTAGCAGACCTTTGTCGAGAGAATAGAAATATTTCCTTTCTAGCTTGTGCTACTCAAATGTACTTCTTTCTGGTCTTGGGGGCCACTGAGTGCTTCATTCTGACTGCAATGGCTTACGACAGATATGTGGCCATTTGTAACCCATTACTCTACCCTCTCATTATGAACAGCAGAAGGTGTACTCGCTTGGCAGCCAGTTGTTGGATCAGTGGAATTCCAGTGCACATTGGATTCACCTATCTGATCTTCTCTCTACCCTTCTGTGGACCTAACCAACTGGATCACTTTTTCTGTGACATCCCTCCAGTACTTAAGCTAGCCTGTGGGGACACTTTTATGATCGAGGTGTTGATTTACGTGGTTGCTGTTCTAGTTGTCACTATTCCTTTTATGCTGATACTTGGATCTTATGTCCAAATTATCTCCACCATCCTGAAATTGCCATCTGCAACAGGGCGAGCCAAGGCCTTCTCCACCTGTTCTTCCCACCTCATGGTGGTGGCTTTATTCTTTGGATCAGGTATCGTTACTTATATGAGACCAAAATCCAGTCAATCGGTAGGACTGGACAAATTCCTTTCTCTTTTTTACACCATTGTGACACCTATGTTTAACCCCATGATATATTGTTTGAGGAACAAAGATGTCATGGCAGCAATGAGAAAACTTCTATCAAAATGGATTGTGTTATGATTTAAACACTTGACTTTTAAAATCTGCTTTATGTTGTTTGTTTCAATTTGCTACAGACTCAGCATGTTAACCTTTTGTTGCCTAATATTTCAAGAAATCTTATTCTCAATAAAGTAGTTCATATATCTTAAAAAAATCTTACCATAAAATCACTCTGCTTTTCAAAGGGTTATCAATCTCAATTTTTAAAATGTTCTTATGGAGGATGAGAAGCCACCTGCAAAAATCAATCCAAGACACTGAAGTTTCAGTATAACACCTTGAATCATCAAAGATTGTACTTAGTGGTTTTTTTTTTTAGGATTCTAGAGTATTGACTTCATCACTAAAGAAAGAAACAAACAAACAAAAAAAGTATTCAGCTTTATATTTCCAGAGTCCAACATATCGTCCAGAATATTATAGACATTTAACTAATTTGGTTAGATTGAAATGATGAGTTCTAGTGAAGGTTTCATTATTAGTATTTTATCTGCTCATGATCAGTAATGCATTATAAGCAAGTAAGTTCATGTAAAGAAGAGGAGGAAAGAAAGAAAGTAAGGATATACAAGTAACTGGAAACTAGAAATGTACTTACTTATAAAAAAGTAATGCCACAAGGTCTTAATGACAAAGGAATATTTGACTGAAGGCTGTCTGTTAAAGTTTAACCAAGACCAAACCCACTGCCATTGAGTCTATTTTGACTCATAGTGACCCTATAGACAGAGTAGATTGCCCCATAGAGTTTCCAATGAGTGCCTGGTAGATCTGAACTGAGGATCTTCTGATTAGCAGCTGCAGCACTTAACCACTATGTCACCAAGGCTTCCGTGTTACAGTCTAGAAATGGTAGACTGCAACGTTAGAGCCAAATAGAAGAGAAACTGAAAGAAAGGAATGATTGCCATAAAAAAAAGAAAAAGAAAACAGCTTTCTGGTTAACTAAGGAAAATAAGAATAGTAGTGCAATGGTTAATACCCTCAGCTGCTAGCTGAAAACTTGGAGATTTAAATCCACATGGAGGTACCTAGGAAGCGTGGCCTGACAATCTATTCTGACAAATCAGACACTGAAAATCCTACAAAGCACAGTTCTACTGTCACAGATACGTCCATCATAAATTGGAATTGATCTGATGACAACTGGTTATTTTTCAGTAAGTTAAAGAGACATATCATTAGCCCTAGAAAAATCATTCAGATAATTATAAAAAGAGGTATACGTATAAATCAAACCCAACCCACTAGAGTCATTTCCAACTTCTAGCAACCCAGAGCAGAAGGGTCCCTAGGGTTTGCAAGGCTGTGCTCCTCCCAGAAGCAGACTGCCCCATCTTTCTCCCTCAGAGCACCTGCTGGGTACAAAATGTCAATCTTTCAAACAGCTACACCACTGGGCTCCTTATACATAAGGACAACAATACAGGGAAAATGAAATAATTTGATTAATGAAAATGACCAAAAGAAGATAAAGGAGCAAAAACAAAAGGGTAGCGAAGAAACCTGAAGCCAGTGACAAATGGGACATTTGGCTTAAATATATCATGGCATCAAAGGCAAATAGTGGAGCCTATTCGTTAACAGATAGGCAGGTGGGAGAACAAAAGGCAGAACTTCAACAGGCACTGTCAAAATGAATGGTACTTTAAACAAATACATTCAATGTGCTTGAAAGGGAAAAGAGGAATTAAAGCTACACATTGTAAGCTTTAGGTATAAGAAGAGCAGTATGGCTATATTAGTAACAGAATAAAACTCAAGACAAATAATATTGCTTGAGATAAATAAGAATCTACCATAATGATAATACAGATCATTTTTCAAGATGGTGTGAAGATTTCAGATGTATTGGCACTGAAGTCAACTTTAACATTCATCAATTAAAACTAACTGAGATGTAATGAACTTAAGGAATAGGGATGAGGACATTTAAAGAGCTCAAAACTTAGGGAGAAATGTAGGAAATACAAAAAAATAAAATTTCTAGAGATGAAAATGACAAGACTTGAGAAAGAAAAACTAGTGCTATTCAGTGAGCTGCAAAGTTTCAGAATTAAAGTTCAGTATAGAAAAAAACAAGGTACATTTCTATATGTTAGCTTTCATAATGAGCCTGGCGGGCAGAGAACATTTGTGCTGAGTTGGAAATGACTCCACAACAACAGGTTCTGTTTTCTTTTACTTTATTTGGTACAACCAATGAAGACTCAGAAATTACAATTAGAAACATGGTCTAAAGTAGTATAAAGAAAGATACACTTAAAAGAAAAATCTGGCAAAGGCATACAAATTACGTACACTCAAACTGAAAACCATTGCGGAGAGAAATTAAGAAGACCAATGCAAATAGCATGTTAATGCTTTGAAGCTTAATTTGTTAAGATAGATTCTCCTCAAACTGACCTCAATGCAATGCCAATCTAAATGGAAAGTTATTTATTTACAGAAAAATGGAAATGTTATTTAAAATTCTGGGAACCTGGGATAGTCAAAACAAACTTGAGATAGCATTTAATAATTCACACTGCCTGTGATTTTCCTTATTTCTATAATAACACAATAATCATCCAGCCAAGTGCTGTCGAGTCGGATCTGACTCATGGCGACCCTAGGGGCCAGGGTAGAACTGACCCCCAGAGTATTCAAGGAGCGCTTGATGGATTTGAACTGCTGACCTTGTGGTTAGCAGTGGTAATTAAGCAGCCTCTATACTCTCATTAAAATAGAAAATATGTTAGTGAAGGTCACCAAAGCCCAGGAATCAACTGACACATATTTGGACAAGTTATTTTTATCAGAGGTGAAAGAATAAGCTAGTAGTGAAAGTATAGACTTGCAATCACAATGCTGAAACAAGATTCATAATAAAAACAAAAATACAAGGCAAATGACAAGACAAAAAGAAATAAATTTAATTCCTGTCTTGCATAAAATTAAAATTTCTCTAAAAACAGATTATATATCTAAATGCAAGACCTAAAATTTTCAGACATTCAGAAAAAAAAAACGAAGAAAGTTACTGTGATTTTGCATTTTTAGTTTTCTTTTCTATAAAGAAATAAAAAAATGATAAAGTGTATTTCATCAAACAGTCCTCTTTTTGAAAGACATTGCTCAAGAACAGAAAAACAAGCTGTAGAATTGGAGAAAACATAGTCAGTGATGTTATCAGATGGAGAATTTGTATGTGCAATATACAAAGACACTTATCCAGAGTAAGCAAAAATGATAATAAATTATTCAATTTAAAAATTGACAAAGTAGTTCGAGTTTTTTTTTTTTGCCAAGAAAACAGTAAAAGAGAAATGTTCAGTATCACTAGTTATCATGGAATTGCAAAAAAAAAAAAAAAAAAAGAAATGTACTTTACATCTATTAGCTGGATATAACCACACAATCTAACCACACCAAGATTTGTAAAAGATAAAGAATTGAAACTCTAACGTACTACTAGTGAGAATCGGAAGTGTTTCAACCACATGGAGAATAATTCCGTCAGTTTTCTAAAATATTAAACACGCATCAATCTTATTCCCTAGCCATCCATTTCTTATTTTTCCAAGAGAAATGGAAGTGTTTGCTCATTTCAAGAGCAAATACAGCTTTGTTTGTGATAGGCTAAAACATGAAACGTTAATCATCCCGTGAATGAACTAGTATATTAAGGTGTGACTAAACTACACAATTATCACTTAGCCACATGTAAGAGTGGACTATTGAAACAAACAATGATATGGCTAGACCTCAAAATAATTACACTGTGTAAAAAAAGACAGTCAAACAGTACTACGCACAGTAAGATTTCATTTTTAAAGACTTATAAAATCAAAATTTTTTTTCTAGTGGTAGATAACTAGATCAGTGATTCCCTGAGGAAAAGAAGTATAGGTGTAGGAAGCAGGGATCCCCTAACAACACAAGGAATATTTTGTGGGTGATGAATATATTCATTATTTTCATTAGGATGATGGTTTCACTGGGGTTTACATATGCCCAAATGTGTCACATTGTCCATGTTCAGTGTAAACCATTTATTGGGTCAATTATACCTCAATTAAACAAAACTACAGTTGCTATCAAGCCAGCTATGACTCCCAGCGACGCCATGTGTGTCAGATTAGTTCTGGATTTCACAGGATTTTCAACGGCTAATTTTTTGGAAGTAGACAGCAGGAACTTTATCCTGAGGCATCTTTAAGTTTTCATGTAGTTAACTATCTGCACTTCCCAGGTGCTACTATACCTCATTACAAGTAATAAGACAAAAGTATTTATAGTAAAACTCAAACTTCCTGAAAATAATCCTTGGGCTAGTAAGACAGCCTGTCTGTGTGTGCCACTTAGCCTCTTTTCTCACAGTGTATTGCTCAGTGGGACTAGATATAATGCGATGCTATTGGAGAAATGGAAGGAGGTACAGACTGAATGTTATCAGTGTCAGTGACCAAGGCCAGTGATGCATGCTTCCTGCTGAATGTCTGCCATGAAGAGTGCCAAACTTGAACTTTTCAAGTGACAGTATTGCCCAGGAGTCCGATCTGCCATCTGGTGGCCATGTGAATACAGTGGGAGTGGGTATCCTGCTTTCCTCGTGAGAATAGAGTTGTATTCCATGTATGAATTTGCCTTCCAAGCCAGAAACATATCTGCCAGCAATGCAACTGAGAATGCCTTTTACATTCTCAAGGTGTTTGACATAATATCTTCTCTGAACAAGAAATGCATTTTACCGTAAATAAAATGCATAGTGCCATGAATGTGGAATTAGTGGGTTAAGTGCTATGTCTGTTAACCAAAAGATCGGCAGTTCAAATCCACCAGGTATGCCCTGGAAAAGCCGTGGGGCAGTGCTATTTTGACCTATAAAGCCACTATGAGTCAGAACTGACTTGATGGCAGTGTTTTGTTTTGTTTTGTTTTAATCATCTTATGGGAAACCCTGGTGGCATAGTGGTTAAGCGCTATACCTGCTAACCAAAGGTCTACAGTTCAAATCCACTCCTTGGAAACTCTACGGGGCAGTCCTACTATGTCCTATTGGGTCACTATGATTTAGTATTGACTCAACAGCAGTGGGTTTGGTGTTTTATCATCTTATCTGGAGCCCTAGTGGTGAAGCAATTTAAAGTTAACATGGACTGTGGTTGCCAACCAAAATGTCGGCAATTGCAGTCCACCAGCTGCTCCTTGGAAACTTTATGGAACAGTTCTAGCTTGACCTATATATATATATATATATATATGTATATATATATATATGTTAACATATATATATATATGTTAACCATTTTATCTATCTCTCTCTCTCTCTATCTGTCTGTCTGTCTGTCCGTCCGTCCGTCCATCCACCCATCCATCCATCTATCTCCCTATCTTTTAACTATCTTATCTCTTAGAAATAATTGGGCCAGTTGGTGTTAAGGCATGCTGAAACAACAGCTAGTAAACATATTAGCCTTAAACTGAAGATATGAATCTTCCCCTCATATAGTCAGAATGCTTAGATTTGGAACTCAGAAAGTGGATTTGGAAATAGCCCCTATCAATACTAGACGTAATAAAACATTCTGTTATTATTTTGCTTCCTCCTCCTGTGACCTGAGGCTTACTTCATTGTTACTGACTTTCTAGTATTCAGAAGAAGAGTTTTCTAGTGAGTAAACAGTTAAGTTTCATTTAGAACTTAAGGTATGACTGCCCTCACACCCAGCCTTTTGGAATTATTCATACCAATTTAGGAATAGGAAGAGAAGAATGTCATTGTCTTGGCTGGGGCAATTATCCAAAATGTGTTCCTGTTACAGGATGGAAAAGAAGAGCATAATTGGAACCAGAGCTTTTACTGGATGAACTCTGCACACCCTCATGTCCAAAAGTGCTGAAGAATGAAAGGTAAGTCACCCGGTCAAGGAGTCTTAAAACTTAGAGTCTGTTAGAATGAAACTTTGAGTCAGCACACTTTTGTAAACATACATACATCTCAAGATAAAAACAAAACAAAGAAGTAAACAAACAATGAGGGAAGAGAAAGCTGACCAACCTAGATACTAGCAAAGCATCACGGGAAATATGAAAATGACCTCATCAACTACAGATGCATTTATTTTATTAATTTTTTTCTGCCCTCTCCTGCTGGCTTACATGAAGAAGTCTAGCGTAGGCCATGCTGTCTATTTAAATCCCCTTGAGTTTACATCACCTGATTACAATATGGTAGTGACATAATTTTTCTATTTTCCCTCTCTTGCTTTTCTTACTACCCTTTGAAGATAAAAGATAAGAGTAGAGGCTAAAAGAAAAAGGAGGTCAACTGTGCTAGATGACTTTTTGCGGTAACACTTCCATTTCCTGTTCAACTCTGTTTAGTTTTGTATACTTTGTCACTAAGCCCTGAGACTTTGATCTTTCAGACTTTCTCGAACTTTCACTTCTGATCGACCTTGGCCAGTGAAGGAGTCCCTAAGTGATTTTAAAATCACTTTTGTAAGCCCCCAGATTCCTATTTTGTTTTTAAATACGTAGTTTATACTTTTTTTTTCAGAGTTTTATACCAGCCAAGAATCAAATGCAAAGAATAAAAATGTTCTTACTGATCTCTCTCCAATTCTCTGAACAGCTACGTGGACAGCTCAATGATATGGTCTGTTCTTAAAACTACACTGCACAATATTTTTCAAAATTCATGCATGTTTTCTTGAAAGAACTCTTGGGTCACTCTATTCAGCAAGAATAGTGACATTTAGCTAAGCCATATTTTGACATTCATTTTATAATCATGATAAATTTTGTTGTTTTGAAATGTGAACCAAATTGTTTTTCTAGTCACAAGTCTGGTACAAATATCAAATTAGCGTTATAGTATGTTTGGGTAGTGTATCACTTTCTTTGATATTAGGAGTTCTCAGGGGTGAAAACATAACAAGCTGAGAAACTTCATTTTTAAAAAATGCTGTGTAGTGTTAAATGACCTCTTTATAAAATGCAAGTTAAATTCTGAGTAAATAAATGGTGAAATACTTATCTTGTTTTATCTCGAGAGGGTAGGGAAACCGTGGTGGTTTTCTGTAGGTATTAACTGTGATGTCAATTCCATAAAGGCAGGGACTCCAGACTCAGAAGAAAACAGCAGCATATGACACTGAACACTTGTAAATACACTCCAAAGCTGTTGGAGTTAGAAAATGTATAGAGCTTCTATCATAAATGGCCTCCAATCCCTAGGTAAAATCTTTCAGAGAAGTCAGATTAAATAAATTCAATAAATTATACCACCTCATTCTTTGTATTTTTAGATCAGTCCAAAGAAATAGGTAGCAAGCTATCAAATTTGTTTGTTTCCCTTTCTGTTTGTCCAACTTGACAGCACTTGGCTTGGCTGGCTGCTGTTTGTGCATGTGCGTTCTTTAATAAACATGTTTATAATGGCTATTCTGGAGTCTTTATTAAGTGCATTATCTGAGCTCTCACAAAAGCAGTCTTATTGTCTTTTTTTCCTGTGTATGGCTCCCACTCTTCTGTTTCTCTGCATGTTTTAAGATTTTATGTTAACATGGGGCATTTCAGATAATGTATTGTAGTGATTGTGAATATTTACCGATCCTGGAATTTACTAATTTTGATTTGCTTAACTGTGTAAATGATGCTTCTGATGTTGCTTCTCAGCGGGAACAGCCAGGGCATACACACAGCTACCCTGAGATGAGGGTTGTCAGGAGTTTCTTTGACTATCCTGATCTCTCTGTTGAGCTGTTGGCCTCTTGGCATCAAATTCAATGGTCAGGCTTCATTAATTACCAACTGATGGCTCTACAGCTTTCGACAATGCTGCGGGATACAAATCTTTCCATGATTTCATTCAATTTAATTTGGTACCTTTTGCAAGCATTGAGATCAGTCTTTGAAATTGCTTAGAACCAAGAACGATTCTGCTGACTTATATATTTCTAACCCTGGAAAACTAGCCACAGTGTTGTTCACCTGTTGCTTTTATGGAGCTACTAACCTCCGCTTAATTGCTTATCACCAAAATCTATTTTGTTTTTGATAAGTTGCAGGAAAGCACACCCCTATGACACTCTTTCCAAATAAATGCAATTATTTTCAGGAGAGCTTTAGAGTTTTCTGTTCTCGTGGCCTGTCTTTCTCTCTGGGCAAGAAAGACATTCTCTGGTCCACAGTTTCCATCAGGGACAACAGTACACTTCTCTTGGAGTAATACCTCTTTTTCACATGCATTATGCTGAGCCAAGGTGGCAGCTTCTGGTCTTCAAATGTTTCCTCTCCTATTGTGGAAACTCCACCTTAAAAGTGAGCTGGGAAAGTGTACTTGAGTCCTAAGTATTATTTTTTTACTTTGAGCTTTCTTTTCCTTTCTTTTTTTTTTTTAATTGTGATTAAGTGAAACTATACAGTCCAAATCAATTTTGCATGTCCACCTATCTGCAGCTCCTTCTGCTTTCCTTGCCCAGTGACAGCACACTCTTCCTTTTCATTCTATAACTGTCATATCCTCTTAACAAGCTCCTGTCCCATCCTCTCCACAGTCTTCTCTCCTATCTAGAAAAAGACCAGGAGGACAGCCTCCTATAAAAGCATAGAACCATAAAGTATACTCACCATATGGTCACACTGTGTCCTTAAGTCCAGTCCATTCTAGTCCACAGAGTTGACCTCAGTAGCGTCTTCTGGTAAGGGACAGCAGCAGATCTATGGGCCATGTTCCCAGGGAATCCTCCAGGCTGCTGGGCCATCAATTCTGGTTTTTTAGGAATTGTCTTTAGCTGCACTCTTTGTTTTCTCATGTTGTCACAGGGACTCCACATTGCGTGTCCCATTACAGCTGTCTCTGCTGGTGGCCACGTACTATCTGGTTCGTCTGGTCAAATGTTGATACAGTCTCCCATTCACACGAGTCCTTCAGTCTCCTGGGTCCTTTATTCCTTGCGTCTTTGTTATTCTCTATCATAATCTGTTTTGGATGAGTTGAGACCATTTGGTGTACTTGAGATGGCAACTTGCTAGTTTTAAGAACCCAGATGCCACTCACCAGTATGGGCTGCAGAAGACTGTCTTAGGAATAGGCTAGTTATGCCAATTGGTCTCAATGTGCCCTGAGAGCATGGTCCCCAGCCCTCTATCCCTGCTACTGTCTACTGTATCCTTGAAACATTGGGTTGAGATTAGAAGACCTGTCAATTTATGGTGAAGTCCAGTTAAGTTGATTTACTGTCTCCTGTGTGCTGTCATCACTTTTACCTAACCAAATTTCGATTGACTGTCTAATCTATGAACAACCCTCTCCCTCCCTCCCCACCCTTGTAGCCATAAAAGCGTCTTTTCTTCTATACGTAAGTCTGTTTTTAAGTCCTTATAGCAAGTATCTCATATAATATTTGTCCTTTTGCCACTGACTTCAATCAGTATAGTGTGTTCCAACTGAAACCAGATTATGAGAGGCTTCCTAAAATCATTATTGTTCTTTACCACTGTGTAGTGTTCCATTGGGCATATGTACCGTAATTTGTTTATCCATTCATCTGTTGATGGGCATCTGGATTGATTCCATCTTTTTGCTATTGTGAACTATGATTCAATAAACATTTGTGTGCATATGCCAGTTCATGTGACAGTCTTTGTTTTTGTGGGATATATTCTGATCCATTAAAGAGGAGAGACAACGCATAGACTGTACATGGTACAAAACATACCACTGTTTTCTTAAAAGTGTCTGGATGAATTATGGTGGTAAAAGTAAGGAAAACCAATTCATATCAAGCTTCAAGAGTCTAAAATGTCAGGGCTAGAGGATTAACTTTCTCCTTAAAGTAATTTTGGAGGTTAAGTAGTATTACTCCTCTGTGCACTCTCTTCATGTCTGGGAAAGCAAATTTGCTTGGAGATTATTCCAGGAATGGATTGCAGAAAAAGTCAGATCTATTCAGAGAAAATTGTTCTTAAAAATAAACCAGAGTTATTGCCAAAAACAAGCATTCCACTTGAAATTAAGAAAATACACAAGAGAGATTTCCCCTAGGGAGAGTGTAACTATTTCTCATTTAAAAACAGTTAGAATATGAAAACAAGCGAAGAGTGTTATGGAAAAGCAGTAACATCCAGAGACAAATAAATAAATAAAATATCAGTCTTTGAAATAATATATATGTCATTAAAATACCTAGTCTGTCCTGGACAGCTTTATGGAATTTTCAAAGGTATGTTCATATTATATTGAAGGGCTATTTTATGTAAGAATAGCTCTAAGCTGAAGGTCAAGATACAATTAATAAAACAAAACTATGAAATTTGTTAAAAACTGTATTTGAAAACAAATTTACTTATGATAACCAATGTAGCCCTCAAGCTTTATTGATTAGAAAGTAAATAAAGATGCATGACAAATGATCATAATGACAGTTTTTACTGTTTATAATAAACATATTTCATTTACTACCATGTTTAGGTTGCAAAGACCAGGTTGTTATATAAAAGCTGACGTTTTATGAAAACAGAAGGTTTTTTTCTGTTGTCAGACCATCTCAATTCATCTTTTTTTCTTTCCTTTTTTGAGTTACAAAACATAACCATAGAAATAATGAGGGCTAAGATATACTGATGTGGTCACACCTGTGTCTGTGACAATAATGAGAGCTAAGGTTTATTGATGTTCTCACGACTGTGAATTTTGTATTAATTATGCCCCTGTGCTTGAAGGCAACAAAGGTGGATAAAGCGAGGCTATGTGACTAATGGGCCCATAGTTTAAACAAGTCACCTTCCCTCTGAGCTGGATCAGAGCTTCCATCTTTGGGCTGCCTCAGAACTCCATTCCCACTCTGAAAGTCCTGCTTTGCCCTGGGAATCTGATAGATTACCAATACTAGAACTTCCTACCAGGGAGCTGAGATTCTGCCCTCCCTTTTCCCTCCACGTGTTCCACTAAGGCAGTCTTCAGACCCAGTTTGGATCTCTTTGGGGTGCCATTAAACCCACATGCATTTCTTCCAAACACCTCCTCTCTTGCCTCTTCTTCCCTTCCCATCTGACAAAAATTTTGAGCTACAAGGTCTCTGGCTGCAGAAGAGCTCAGAACCCAGAACAGATATCCCCTGGCTTGCTGCTGCCTGCTTGCTCGCACAGTGGCCTTGGTTGTGAAGGAGCTAGGGTCACGGCGGCTGGATGTAGCACCTCCATTGGCAAAGTGAGCAGATGTTGTAGCAACCCAGCCCACCCTCCCGGAGGTCGCTGAGAGAGCCTCTCAAGGGAAGGGACATTTCACAGCTGCTGGCACAATACCAGCTGCCTCTTAAATGTGCGAAAGAACAGTTCTTGGATTTGTTATTGTTTCTGTAAATACAAAATGTCACATCATGAGACATTCAATAAGTGAGGTGTCAGTGTAATTCAATTCAGATGACTTTGAGAACTAGTTCTAAGGGGTTTGGAATAAGAGTCAGAAGCAACCTGCATTATGCAGATGACACCACTCTGCTTACTTAAAGGAAAAAGTACCTGAAGCACCTACTGATAAAAATCAAGGACTACAACCATCAGTAGGTGTTAGACCTCAACATAAAGAGAACAGAAATCTTCATAACTGGGCTAATAACATCATGATCAATGAAGAAAATATTTAAGTTGTCAAGGATTTCATTTTATTTGGACACACAATCAACGGACATGAAAGCAATAGCTGAGAAACCAAAAGATACACTGAAATGAGCAAATCTGCTGAGGGGGAGGGGGAAACTTCTTTAAAGTGTTGAAAAGCAAAGATACCCTTTAAGGAAGAAGGTTAGGCTGACACTAGCCTTGGTGTTTTCAATTATCGCAAATGCATGTGAAAACTAGAGGACGAACAGGGAAGACCAAAGAAGAACTGACACCTTTGAATTATGTGTTGATGAAGAATATTGAATATACAATGAATTGCCAAATGAACAAAACTGTCTTGGAAGAATTATAGCCAGAATGCTCCTTAACAGCAAAAAAGTTGTACATGTTACCGAGAAGGATCAGTCCCTAGATTAGGACATCATAACTGGAGATGTAGAGGGTCAGCAAAAACAGTGGAATACCCTCAATGAGTGGCTGCAACAACAGGCTCAAGCATAACAACAATTGTGATAATGGTGCAGCAATGGGAGGTGTTAACCTTCTGTTGTAGATCGCATCACTGTGAGTGAGAACCTGCTCTTGAGCCCACAACAACGAAGAACAAAATGCTAAGAGAAATAAGGAAATATGAGGATATTCTCATCTGATCCCCTTCCGATTGGCAACTATTTAGGCAAAATCATTAGCAGATTGCGCTAGAAGATGGAGTAGGAGGAGAGAAGGAAATACATGAATAAATGTTTTGAAAAGTTGGAGAGTAAATACCACATTAGCATATCGTGAAATCTGCAGTTGTGTCCAGTGACTGCTTGATATGGGAGAACATTAATAGACAGCAAAGCAAGACAGCTGTGTTTTTCTTAGATGTCATTTGTGTGTCTGTCTTTAGGCAGGGCCTAAGTAATACTTGAAGTTAATCAAAATTATACTTTTATAAATGAAAATTACTATGAAGGTAAGGAGAGAGTTAGATTTATCTACAGGAAATTATAAAATTATGAAATACAGCAAAAGGGAGTGAGTCATACTTATTGTTTGAATTAAAGGTAAACTAACATTTCTTATTCACTGAATAGGAATATTAAAAGTCAATGGTATTGAAAAGTATACTGAGCTTAATTTTTTATGTATTTTATAAGTGAAGAAAGGGACACAGAAAATAGAACATTAATGGTGCACACATTTATTGTTTCAGCAACAAAATGTTGGCTTAGAAAACCAAGTCTTGTAATATAAAGAAGTCTTAAAATCAACTTTGAATTAAGAATTATGTAAAATAGAAATCAACAAAATATTTTGACTTGAAAAAGTGAAGTAGGGATATTTGCCAGCCAAAAAAAAAAAGCCAAGTGCCATCGAGTCGGATCCGATTTACGGAAGAAAAAAAATCCAAGAATTGAGTGTAAACAATAGAAAACAGATATACTCTTCTTGAGGTAACATAAACAGAGCTTTGTCCTGTAAAATGAGCTCTAACAGCATACACTTCTCAGTTTCTCCAGTACCATTACAATCCAAGCATAATAAAATAAATCACAGTTATATTTGTTGAATTGACTTTAATGACGTATCCATTCATTGAGTAAGTTTAAAGTGATCTTCTCTAGAAACAAAGTGTGATGATGGGGAAATACTAATTATGAGATATATAGGTTTATTCAAGTAACTAGCCAATTAAAAGATGTGATTTTTTTAATAGTAAATAAATTAACCATCTTGAATTTTCCCTATCCACAGATGGAAAGCAAATTAAATACAGGAGACTCAAATAAAACTACAATTATGGAATTTGTTCTTGTGGGATTTTCTGATGTACCAAATCTACAGTGGATTCTCTTTGGGATATTTTTTCTCATATATCTGATTATTTTGTTAGGCAACAGCATTATAATACTGATAACAAGAATTGACACTACCCTCCAGAAGCCCATGTACTTCTTCCTTGACAATTTTTCTGTCTTGGAAATATGTTATGTAACAGCCATTGTCCCAAGAATGCTCAGAGACATTTGGACCCAGAAAGGAAATATTTCATTTGGGGCCTGTGCAACTCAAATGTGTTTTGTTCTTATGTTTGGAGGCACGGAGTGTTTGCTCCTGACAGTGATGGCCTATGACCGGTATGTGGCCATTTGTAACCCTCTGCACTATCCTGTAGTTATGAACCACAAAGCCTGTATCCAGCTGGTGGTGGCCTCCTGGATCAGTGGAGTTCCAGTTGAAATTGGGCAAACTTGCCAGATCTTCTGTGGATCATTTTGTGGGTCTAACACAATTAATCATTTCTTCTGTGACATCCCTCAAATACTCAAGCTTGCTTGTGGAGACACATCAGTGAATCAGATGGTCATCTACATATTGGCTGTGATTCTTTTAATGGTTCCATTTTTGTTGATCATCGCCTCCTATGGCAAAATTATCTCGAGTATTCTGAAACTGTCCTCAGCCAAAGGGAAGACCAAGGCCTTCTCTACCTGTTCTTCTCACCTGACTGTTGTAATCTTATTCTACGGAACAGCTGCAATCAATTATTTACTGCCCAAATCAAATCAATCTGAAGGACTGGGAAAACTGTTGTCTCTTTTCTATACCATTTTGACACCAGTAATGAATCCTATTATATATAGTCTAAGGAATAAAGAGATTATCGGGGCACTGAAGAGATTACTACCTAATTATTAACATGAGATAATGACTTGAAATTACAGAGATAATTTGCTGGTATTTTTGTCCTTTACACAAAATGTAAAAATCTTCAATTGTTTTCTGTATTGTTAAACAGGTAAGTAACAGTATGTTAACAATCTCACATTACATCAAGGTACCTTTGTTTCATAGTATTAACTGATTTTGTGTAATCAAACCACAAATTAACTGAAAGGCTATACTCTAATCCTGAAAATCAGTCTTTTCTCTTTTTGTGAACACAGAGAGGTAAAAGATTTAATAATAGAGTGAAAAGGTAATTGAATGTGTTATATAATTAGGAATTAGGGTCATAGTCTGTGATAACTGTTTCTATATGTCCCATTCCTTCAGGTACATTTGCTACCTTTATCTGCCCCCTGGTTGGATTCAGCCAGAGAGAAACACAAACAGCAGCTCAGATGGTGAAAGCTGGGGAGAACTTGGGTTCTCTCTACAATTTCTTTTCTTTGCTTCTATACCTTGTCTCTGCCCCTGTCCTAAAAGTACATGTGCTTCAGTATATACTCACATCTGTGGTCCCATCTCTTAACATGCTCTGGTAACATGTCTCCTCCTCTGCTAGATTCAGGCCTTGGTTTGGCAGTAGTTGGTATTTTCATCCATAATCCAGTCATACCCATGTAAATAGCCTTTTCACTAAAATACTTTAATTGGAATCATCTTGAATTAATTCTACATCCTACTGGCTCCCACTAGTACATAATTCTTCCATTCTAATATTACATACATTTTGTACAGTGAATTAACATTTTCTTTCCTTTGTGTTGGAGAAAAAAAAAGAAAACTACTCTTTAACTCATAAACTGATTGAGGCCAAGCCAGTGGGAAAACTCATTTTATAGAAATAATAATACCTGTAGGAAAATGATTATTCCAAATATGCACTTGTTAAGGAATATTTAATCACATCCATCTATCTGTCTATGCATAGTGAAAAAGCAAAATTAGAAAGAGAAAAAAATTAGAGATTGTATTAAGATGCTGGAAACCCAGGGATGTAGCAGTTAAGAGCTACATCTGGTAACCAAAAGATCAGCAGTTTAAGTCTACCAGATGACCCTTGGAAACTGTATGGGGTAGGTCTATTCAGTCCTGTAGGATTACAATGAGTGTGAACTGACTTGACAGCAATGGGCTTGGAGGACATCTATATCATAAAATTACACAGATGTTAAGAAGATTTTAAAAGCCAATTAAAATCTGTTTTTAAAGTATCATCCCACTTTTGTAAAATAAAGAAATAAAAGCCTGTGAAAAAATAAACCCATTGTCAATGAGTTGATTCTGACCCATTGGGAACCTACAAAAAGAACAGAACTTGCACTAAGTTTTCCAAGGCCATGATTTTTTTACTGGAGCAGACATCCACATCATTCTCCCATGGCCAAGCCAAGCCAGTGGAGCTACTGATAAATTGAACAACCGTCTTCTCAGGGAGTAGCAGAAAACTTAACCACTGCACCACTGGAGGTCCCAACAACAAAAGATGCCATCCCATAGTCCTATCAGCTATTGAGATTTGCATGCCAGTGGCACTTGGCTTGGCTTGGCAGTGTATACGTATGACTATGTATATAAGCAGTATTAGTGGAGGTGTGGATTAGAAGAAATTATTAGCTTTCTCACCATAACAGCATTTCAAGTGTTTTCTGCTTTATTTTTTGTTTTTCTGTATAGCTTTGATTTTGTACAATGAGAATGCAATTAGTCTATCACAAGAAATAGTAATCAATGTAAGCCTTGAAAATAAAAAAATAAAAAAAGGAAATTTGTGTTTCTTTTTTCTTGCTACTAAATAGCTTAAAAATCCAGCTGAGAGACTTCAGTATGAGCCCAAGTGTCTTTGATTTGCAAAAGAAACCAAAGTGCATGTGTGTTTACTATCACCTAAAAGAAATCAATATGTACCAACGGTTATTCTTTAAAGAGCATCTCTAAGGCAAGTAATAGTAGAACGAGAAATGGACAAATTTGCACTCAGAAGAAGGAAGGTAGTTAAAAATAAGTATTTAAAGCTTGCTTGGATAATGAGAATAGACAAAGTTTAAAATGAAAAAGAAAAAGTTGTGAACCAAGACAATGTTTAAAATGAAAAAGAAGTTGTCAACCAAGATTGAATTAATGTGGGATTTGTAAGTATCCAACAAATAAAAAATACAAAAATATAAACTGAAAATTTATAACACTATCTACTAATATAATCTTTCAGTGTTTGACAAATCAAGAATATAAACATAAGAACAGCAATAACAACATGCTACTGGGAGCTTGAACACCAAATGCTGTCACCCAGAGCAGATTCTGTCCAAAAGTTGTTGCCAAGACACATTTCACAAATGCTCTGTGATCCATATCTTTCCCAATACACTTTTCTTATCAAAATCACACTCTTAGTTCTGTTCTATTTATCCTGCTTTGTCAGCACTGACATGGTTCACATCAAGGGACTTGGTAGCTTATTTGAATCCACTTAGTGTCTGGATTCACACTTTCTTCTTGCACTGCACCCTCAGATTTGTGAGTGGAGTGAGGAATAAAACATCAGTAAGAGATGATGTTACTTTACTACTGATGTTTGTTTGCACAATTTTGAGAACTTCAACTTGTTAAAATATTTTAAGAGAAGTTTTTCACTGATTAACATCTAACTACATTAGGCTTAATTAAGCATTAAGCAAGATAAACCACTCTTACATTTTATAAATAACAGACCAGTTATTAGGTACCAATCAACATAAAATAATGGGTTGATAAAGAGAAAAAGAAAATTATTCACGTGTATGTTTGTTTTGTCTTCTTAATAAACTTAAAAGTCTATGTGTTATTCTATACTTAAATCATCGTTGTTTGTTTAATTTCCATCCTACACACATTAACACTGAAGCAGTTCAACAAGCATTTTTCTTTCTTCCTTCCTTCCTTTCTTTTTCTTTCTTTCCTTTCTTCTTTCCTTCTTTATTTCCTTCCTTCTTTCTTTCCTCCCTTTCCCCTTCCCTCTTCCCCCATCCTCCCTTCCTTCCTTCGTTTCTTTTTTAAACACTTCTAAAGATGTTCCTATAAGTTACAATCACATTTATCCTTCCTATGACCAGTACTCTTCAATCCTTTCCATTACTCTCTGTGGTATAAAGTGTCCCACCAGCACTTAATTTTTGCCGCATGGTCACCCCATGTGATAGAGTAGAACTGCCCCTATAAAATATTCTAAGATGCAATCTTTAGGGACTCAGTGCACCTATCAGTTTGTCATACTGTGAGGGCTTGCCTGTGACTGTGATGCTGGAAGCTATGGCACCACTATTCAAATACAGGCAGAGTCGTCTATGGTAGATAGACTTCAACTGATCTTCTACTCTAACACAGACTAGGAAGAAGGACTTATTTCTGAAAAAAAGGAGTCAGTAAAACCTTTATGAACAGCAGTGGAACATGCTTCCAGAAGAAGAAGCCCTCAGGTGGGAAGACACTCAAAAGGTGACTGGGGAGTTGCTGCCTCCTCAAAATAGAGGTATTTTTAATGATATAGATGGAGTCAAACTTTCGACACTATTATTTTCTGATATGACACAACTCAAAATGAGGAGAAACATTGCAAATATTGCTTAATAATGTGAATGTGCAATATATGATTATGAATCTAGGAAGATAAAATCATGAAAAATGAAATGAAATATCTAAATACAGATATCCCAGGCATTAGTCAGCTGAAATGAACTGGTATTGGTCATTTTGAACCTAACAACCATAGAGTCTGCCATGAATTGAAGAGGAGTTATATCATGTTCACTGATAAAAGGAAAATTTTAAGATCTATTCTACAGTACAATGCTATCAGTGATAGAATAATATCCATATGTCTACATGGAATACCACATAGAACAAATATTATTTGAATTTAATCCACAAATGCTAAGTCCAAAAATGAAGAAACTGACAATTTTTAACTACTTTTGCAGTCTGAAATTGATCAAACATGCAGTCAAGATGAATTGATCATTACTGGAAATGGGAAGTTGAGAGTTGGAAACAAACAAAAGGATCATTGCTTGAAAAATGTGGCCTTGATGATAGAAATGACATTGGAGATGGCATGATAGTATTTTGCAAGACCAATGACTTCTTATTTGCAAATATCTCTTTTCCAAAATATGGACAGTGAATATACATGTGGACATCTCAGACAGAATATACAAGAATCAAATCAATTACATCTATTGAAAAAGGCTTTGTTGTTGTTAGGTATCGTTGAGTAAGTTCCACCTGATGGCGACCATATGCACAACATAACAAAATATTATCTGGTCCTACACCATGGACATAAGCTGTTTTTATGCGTAAGCCCATCGTTGAAACCACTGTGTCAATCCATCTTGTTGCGGGTCTTCCTCTTTTTCGCTGACCCTCCACTCTACAAAGCATGAGGTCTTTCTCTAGGGATTGCCCTCCTGAGAACATGACCAAAATATGTGAGATGCAGTCTCATCATCTTTGCTTTCAAGGAGCACTCTAGTTGTACTTCTTCCGGAACAGATCTGTGTGTTGTTTTGGCAGTCTGTGGTACATACAGTATTCTTCTCCAACATCACAATTCAAAGGCATCAATTCTCCTTCTGCCTTCCTTTTTGATTGTGCAGCTGGTGCTGGTTAGTCTTCAAAGCAATGTCTTTTCAACAATTTATAGAGGTCCTTCGCAGCACATTTTCTGAGTACAATGTGTGTTGACTTCTTGACTGCTGCTTCCAAGAGGGTTGATTGTGTAATAAAATAAAATAAAATCTTTGACAAATTCAATCCTTTCTCCACTTACCATAATGTTGCGTACTGGTCCATTTGCAAGGATTTTTGTTCTCTTGATATTGAGATGCAATACGTACTAAAGGTTGTGGACCTTGATCTTCATCATTCAATGTTTCAAGTCCTCTTCGTTTCAGCAGGCAGGGTTTTGTCATCTGCATAACACAGGTTGTTAATGGGTCTTCTTCCAATTCTGATGCCTTGTTCTTTTTCATACAGGCCAGCTTCTCAGATTATTTGCTCAGAATACAGACTGAGAAGGTATAGCGAAAGGATACAACACTGACACACACACTTTTCCTGACTTTAAACCATGCAATGGCCTGTTGTTCTGTTTGCATGACTGCCTCTTGATCCGCATTCAGGTTTCCCATAATTTCAATATCATCAGCCCAAACAAGGTCAAAGGCCAATTAAGCAACATACAATAAACTGTTCATATACAAATTCAATTTGAAGCTGAAGAAAATTAGAACCAGTCCTTAAAAGCCTAAGTACAGCCTTAAGTATATCCCATCTGAATTTAGAGACTATCTCAAGAATAGTTTTGAAACACTGAATACTAATGACAAAAGACCAAAGGAATTGTGGAATGACATCAAAAATATTATACATGAAGAAAGCAAGAGGTAATTAGAATGACAAGACAGAGAGAAAAGATGAAAATGAATGTCAGGAGAGTCTCAAAGCTGCTTTTCAACTTAGAGTTGCTAATGAGAAAAGAAGAAATGATGAAATAAAAGAGCTGACCAGAAGATTTCAAAGGGTGGCTTAAGGAGGCAAAGTTAAGTATTATAATGAAACGCACAAAGACCAGGTGATGGAAAACCGAAAGAGATATACATACTCCATGTTTCTCAACCTGAAAGAACTGATTACAAAAGTTCAATCTTGAACTTCAATAAAGAAAGATTTGGGAAAATATTAAATGATGCAGGAAAAATCAATATAAGATGAAAGTAATACGCAATCACTGTACCAAAAAGAATTGGTTGACAGTTAAATATTTCAGAAGGTAGTGTATGTTCAAGAATGAATGGCACTGAAGGAAGAGTCCCAAATGCACTGAAAGCACTTGGAAGAAAACAAGGTATCAGGAATAGACAGAATACCAGTAGAGGTATTTCACCAAACAGATAGAGAATCATCCATGCCAACGAATTTTGAAAACAACTACTTAGCCCAGCACCTGTAACACATTCATATTTGTATCCATGTCAAAAATAGGTGATTGGATAGAAGGCAGAAATTATTAAATGATAGCATGAATATCACACACAAGTAAAATTTTGCAAAAGGTCATTCCAAAGCGGCTGCTGCAATACACGGACAGGACACAGCTAGACTGTTAAGCCTAGCTTAACAGAGCTAGGTGTGTGAAGAAGGTGCAGAGCAAGGAATATTGAGGTCCTATAATTAAGTGTTCAAACATAACTGTCACAGAAAAAGAGTTCCAAATTGCTCTGAAGGGTAGACTAGGCACTGGCATCAGTGCATGGATTCCCAAGGGGAGTACCTCAAAAGAGACTGTCCAACATTCACCAGTAATTGTTATATCTTGAGTGTTGTTTGATCAGTTTCACCATGCAAAAATGTGCAAATATCTTCACTTTCTTTGTCTTTGGCCTGAGCAGTTAGTATGTAAATTAGTATAACTATCACATTAATTGATCTTCCTTGTAGGTTTGTGGATATTATCCTAGATAATTCATGCTAGGCCCCATTCCTCTTCAGTTTGGCATTTGTGACATAGTAGATGTGGGAAAGCAGGTGTTCAAAGTCAGGAATGCAGCAGGGTCAGATTCGGGCAAACTCAGTAATGACAGAGACTTTGAGGGAGGGTGCATGGAAATTTGATGGAGCAAAGGCACAGCGAGGTGGCGCAGCATCTCAGGCAGCAGCAAGTGGCTGAAGGCAATGCACAAACAACAGCACCTCATGGCCCAGTAACCTTACATATTAGTTTTACACAAAGGTGGCTGGCTGTGAGATTTGAGCCCTCAAGGCCAGCTGGGTATAAACAGGATATTCCATAGTGCTGTATCGCTTTTATTCAGAAGGCCTGTACAGAGTTGGAAAGCCTGAGCAAGACCTCTTTCATGTTGTGTCCTGACAACAGATTTTATGACTATCTAATTCAAAATGGCCAATATGTGTTCGTTTTTAGCTCAGTAATGCCTATGCTATTAATTCAAATGCATTCCATTGCAGTTTTAATTATTTCCAATTTGCCTAGATTTATACATCATACATTCCATATTTCCGTTATTAAAGGACGTTTAAGCATGTTACTTCTCGTTTTGAGTCATGCCAGATGAAAAATGAAATTTTCTCAAGCTTCACTTCATCTACATCATTAAAATTGATTTTGCTTGCACAAGACAACTCTTCACTAGCTGTATTTTTAGTCTCTTACAGCATGAGGGGGTTATATACTTGTACTGTATCAGAAAATGATCTGCTGTGACTCATGAGGATTTTATCGGCTTCCACTCCCCACAGAGGACCACCAGATTCTTCTTTCTAGTCTAGAAGTTTAGTTTAAACCTGTCCACCGTGAGTGAGCTCACTGATATTTGAAATACTAGCGATCAACCTTACAGCATCACAGCAGCACGCAAGCCACCACAGTAGGACAGAAAGATAAATGATGAATAGGCACAGAAGCCCAGAACAGGAAGAAAGAAATTACAAACAAAAGTGGATTTTAACTTGTGATTTCAAGCCTAATAAACTTCCTCTCTGTATAACCCAGAACACACTGAAATGGGAAGAGGATTATGAGAGGAAAGCTTCTTCGTTTATCATTTTCTGTGGTAAATAATGTTGGTAAAAATGCTCGTTCTTCAGGTGGCATGGCACTTTGAGTCAGCTAGATACCTTCCACGATACCTTAATGATCATCCTAACCTAATTAAAAGCATCTGTTTTTGTCAACAGATATGTTTTCATTTTCATGAAAGTTAATGTAAGACCAGAGTTCCACTTCTAAAAGGAGATCTCAGTACCCTTTAGAGGGAAGAAACCAAGTGTAGCATGTCCATGGGACAAAACATACCACTGTTTCTTAAAGAAGCATCTGGATGAACTATGGTACTAAAAGGGTGAACTAGGCACTGGCACTGGTGCATAGCTTTCCAAGCTGAATGCTTCGAAGATGACCGTGGTGATATTCGTCAACAAGGTATGTACCAATGAGAACAAATACGTTAACCGACTTCATTGTCAGACCTTGTATATATATATATACATACATATAAATAAACATATATATAAGTATACATATATATAAACATATATATATAAACAAGTTTGATGCTTAATTGTCAGAACTTTTTTATTGTTTATATAAATTGGCACTTGTCATATTAATATATACACACAAAATGTGTTATGCATTATGTGTCAGGACTTGAATAATACATTTTAAATACAGCAGTTGGAAAAAAAGATCAAAAGCCTGACTCCTAACTTTTCATTCTAATGTCAATCAAAGTGAGATATTTTCACACACCTACAGATAATCGGGACCATTAAGTAGTATCTATCAGTGCCCGGATGGTGCAAATGGTTTGCCTTCAGCTACAAACTGAAAGGTTGAATCCCCCCATTGGTATCACAGGAGAAAGGCCAGGCCATCTGTTCCACAAAGTCACAGCTATTGACAACTCTGTGGAATACAATTCTACTCTGAAATACATGGAGCTACCAAAAGTCAGAATCCACTTGATGGCAGCAGGTGTCCTAAAACAAGGGAAAAGATCCTTAAAGGGATTGTTAGCTGTTCAGATGACACACATTTGGAATCCTACAATTGCAGATTAGGAAAAAAGCTATCAATATTGGAAAAGTAGATCTCAGAAAAAGATAACCAACATTACCCATGTAGGAGACAACTCTCAGTGAGCAATTTGTACCAGACAAGAAAAAAACTAGAAATTTCTGATAATAGCACCCTCAACAGGAAATGGAAACCAGATTCAAGTTTCCTCCTGTATGTTACATGTATGTAATATATTATTTAGCTTAATTCAGTGGGAAGTGTTACAGTGTTTTCATGAATAACGAATACATCAGTAGCCCCCATAGAGTGCTGGAATATTTGTACCACTGTGGTATTCGACATAACATTGGTGTTTATGAAACCCAGAAGACTCTTCCTTGTGAGATCATGGAAAATTATCACCCTGGGGACCAGAAACACTGCTTTTTGTCACTCCTTCCACTCCTTTACCACTCCAGCCCTGCGTCTTTCCTCATCAAGCTCTGTTCCTAAATTTGCTTTTCAACAATTAAGCCAGGAGGTAGACAACAAACACCATAACCTGTGGCATTTTTCTGTCTGTAGAAAATAAGCAAAACTTAAGGAATATAAGAACGTGCTTCATCCTATCTTTATACCGTAGAGTAATAAACTCTTATGTTTTGTTCCCACACTTCTCTACCTTAGGCTGAAGAAGAATGCCCAGGGGCTGCCAACATCAGTTCCAAGGTCCCGTGAAGCACAGCTTAGAGTGAACTTTCACACACTGTGGGACACACAGCCAAGTGTTCCCTCCTGAAACAGTTGGACATTGAACCAATTCTATTGGGATAGTGACTCTGTGCATTCCTTCCATCTTCTTTGGATGCTTCCTGGATCATTCAATATTTTACCAATAAAATTTTTGAAAATTACAACTTGATTTTTTTCTTTCAGTTTAAGAATGGCCAAGCTTGTTTTTCCTTTTTGGTTTTTTAATCTTCGGATATTTCATTACACTAAGTTTATTTATCTGTTGGAGTCACTCTTTGAAATCTTCTGTTTAACTCCTTTTCTTCATCATTTTCTCGATTTCCATTAACTACCCAGCTTCCCAAAGCAAGCTGCAGAGTCAAGTTTCTTCTGACATTCACTTTAGTCTTTTCTTTCATTCTTGTCTTTTTAACGACCTTCGATGTTTTTCACGTATGATGTCCTTGATGTCACTATAAAATTTCTCTGGTGTTTTATCACTAGTGTTCAAGCATCCAACATATTCTTGAGATAGTGTCTAGATGCAGGTGGGATATATTCTGTCTTATTTTATCTTGTGTGAATTTATTTCAGTTTTGTTTGTTTGTTGTTTGTTTTTGAGATTCAACCTGTACTTATGTATGAACAGTTGATGACTTGCTCCACAGTCAGCCTTGTTGTAACTAATATTAAGCTTTTCTGTTGTCTCTCAGAGCAGAGGTAGTCTACTGGATTCCTGTAATCCCACCTGCTGAGTTCCACGTGTATGGTCATTGTCTGTATTGTTGAAAATGTATGGTCAAAGAAAACATCATTGATCTTGAAATTTTATATCATGCTATCTCTGAAGTCATTTCTATCACCAAGTACATATTTTCCAAACACTGATATTTCTTTATTTCCAAATTCTCTATTCCAAACACCAGTACTTATCAATATATCTTAAGTGCATATTTGATCAGTTTCCCAATGCAAAAATTGGTAAATATCTTCAATTTCTTTATCTTTGGCCTTAAAAGTCTGTGTGTAAGTTGGTATAACTATCATACTGACTTTCCTTTTCAATTTAGCATTTGTGGCATAATCTACTTTATGATTATCTGACTCAAGATGGTCAATATATGTTCATTTCAGCTCACTAATGCCTATGATATCAATTCTAATGCTTTCCACTTTGTTTTTAATAATTTCCAATTTTCCTAGGTTTATACTTCATACATTTCATATTCCTGTTACTAATGGATGTTTACCCCTGTGTTTTCTCATTTGGAATCATGCCACATCAATAAACGAAAGGTCACAAAGCTTCACTTCATCTATGTCATTCAAACTGATTTCACTTTCAAGAGACCACTCTTCTCCAGCTGTGCTTTTAGTTTCTTCCAGCATGAGGGACTCCTATTCTCGCATTATATCAGAAAATGATCTGCTTCTACTCATAAGGCTTTTACTGCTTCCCACCACCCCTTCTTTTTTTCAAAAGAAGACCACTAGATTCTTCTTTCTAGTCTATGTTGTTCCGAAAGTTCAGTCAAAACCCGTTCACCACGGGTGAGCCTGGTGGTATTTGGAATGGTACTGTAGAAGCCACCACAGGGCGACAGACAGATGAATGATGAATAGTCACAGAAGCCCAGAGCAGGAGGAAACAAATTAAATTACAAACGGAAGTGAATTTTAGCTTATGACTTCAAGCCTAAGAAATTTCTTCCCCATATATATCTAGAAGAAGCTGAAATAGAAGAAAATTACGTGAGGAAAGCTTCTTCACTTATGGTTTTCCATGGTAAATAATATTGGTAAAAATATTTATTTTTCAAGAGGCGTGATACTTTGAATCAGCCAGATACCTTTCACGACTTCTGAATAATTATGCTAACATAATTAAAAGCATCTGTTTCTTTCAACAGATATGGTTTCATTTTCATGAAAGACTCAGGGTTCCCCTTCTGAAGGGTGATCTCAACATCCCTTAGAGGGAATAAAACATGTGTAGCATGTCCATGGCACAAAATATGCCACTGTTTTCCTAAGGAAGCATTTGGATGAATTATGGTACTGAAAGGCCAATTCTCATCAGGCTTCAAGGGTCTAAAATGCAGTTGCTGGAAAGATTAACTTTGTCCTTAAAATAATGTTGCAGAATAAGTGATATTACTCTTCTATGCACTCTCTTTATATCTGGGAAAGCAAGTTTGCTTGATGTTTATGATAAGAATGGATTGCACAAAAGGTCAGATATATTCAGAGACAATTGTGTTGCAAAATAAACCAGAACTACTGCCAAACCGATGTGTTCCACTCAAAATGAAGAAAATACACAAGAGAGATTTTCCCCAGAGAGAGTACAGCAACTTACTGTTTAAAAGCACTTAGGATTTAAAAGCAAGCAAACACTGTTATGGAACGGCAGTAATGTCCAGGAAAAAACAAAAATGTAAACCTTAAAAAAAAAAAATCTATATTATCAAAACAACTGCACTCTGTTAGACAGTTTCATGCAGTCTTTAAAGGTAAGTTGATAATATATAGGTGGGCTATTTGTAAGGAGATATAAGAAAGTTTATATAAGAAGACTAAGGGATAGCTAAGGAAACAAAAAATACAAAAATTTCTAGGACAAACTGGATTTGAAAATGAGTTGGTTAAGCTAACACAGGCAGCCCTCTTACATTCCAAATTACAAATTAAAGTTAGATGTGTGGCAAATGATTATAATAACAGTATTTATAGATGACAGTAAAAACGTCTACCCTTTACTTATGGACATGCTTAGATTGCAAAGACCAGATTGCTATGTGAAAATTGGCATTAGGTGAAAATGAAGGATTTTTTTCCCCTGTTTTTGGATCATCTCAATTTGCCTTTTTTTTTTTTTTTTCAGTTAGAAAATACAATCGTAGAATTAATAAGAGCTAACATTTTCTGATGTGTCATCATTGTGACAAGTCCGGTCATGGATTCTGCCTCAGTGGAGACAGATGCTTGCAGAGAACAAGGTGGATAAAGCCAGACTGTGTGAGGGGAGGGCACATGGTTTAACCAAGGCATGGTCCTGTTCTGGGTCAGAGCTTCCATCACTGAGCTGCTTCCAGGCCTCTATTGCCACTCCGCAAGTCCTGCACTCAGGACCAGGACCTGCTTTGCCCTAGAGGCCTGATGAGTCACCGCTGCAAGGACTTCCTACAAGGGAGCTGAGAAATTACCCTCACGTAACCCCTCACAAGCCCCACCAAGTGTTCCTTCGGCCCAGCGTGGCCCATCTGGGGATAACATTACACTAGCATTCATTTTTCCCAAACACCTTCTCTGTTGCCTCTTTCCTACCTTCCCATCCAACAACAATGTTGAGCTACAAAGCTTCAGGTTGCAGAAGAGCTCAGAACCCAGAACAGACCCTCTGACTTGCTGCTGCAAGCTTGTCAGACCTGTAGCCTTGGACTTCAAGGAGGCAGGCCCTTAACAACTAGAGGCAGTAACTGCCCTGGCAGGAGGGAGCGCATCACTGCGGAAGTCCAGCCCAGCTTCCTCCAGGTTGCCCAGAGACCCACTGAAGGGAAGGGAGACTCCACAACTACCGCCACAACACCAGCGGCCTCTTTAATGTGTAAAATGTCAGATTGTAGACATTTCAGTATCGTTGTTAATGCAAAACATCACATAAAATGATAGTAAGTGAGGTGTAGGTAGAATTCATTTATGATTATTTTGATAAATAATACAATAGGACTGGAAGAAGACTCACTAACAAACTGCATTATGCAGATAAAACCACCTTCTTAAATGAAAGTGGAGAAGACTTGGTGCACTTACTGATGAAGGTCAATGTTACAGCCATCACAGTGGATCAAAGCACGACAGAAAGAAAGCAAAAATCCTCAAAAGTGGACCAATAAGCAGCATCACGATGTATGGACAAAAGATTGAAGTTGTCAAAGATTTTATTTTGCTTGGATCCATAAATAACATGCATGAAACCAACAATCAATAAAATGAAAAGACACATTGCATTGGTCAAATCTTCTGCAAAGGGACTTCTTCAAGTTTTAAAAGTGTTAAAAGTAAGAGGTGTTAAAAGTCAGAGGTGTCACTTTGAGGATTAAGACGTGCCTGACTCAACTTGTGATATTTTCAGTTGCCTCATACACATTCAAATGCTGGATGATGAATAAGACAAAAAAACCAACCCACTGTCACCAAGTCGATTGTGACTCATAGCAACAGGAAAGAATAAAGAATTGACATCTCTGAATTATGGTATTGGTGAAGATTATTTCTCATACCATAGACTGCCAAAGAATAAGTGTAACTTGGAAGAAGTATAGTCAGGATGCTTCTTAGAATCAAAGATGAGGAGACTATGTTTCACATTTTTTGAGAAATTATCAAAAGGGATCAGTCCCTAGAGAAGGACATGATGCTTGGTAAAGTAGAGGATCAGTGAAAAAGAGGAAAAACCTCAATGAAACAAAATTATACAGTGGGCACAACAATGAGCTCAAGCATAACAAGAATAGTGAGGATAACGGAGGACCACGCAATGTTCTCTTCTGTTGTACACAGGGAAATATGAGTTAGAACCTACTGGATGACACTTAACAACAGACTTACTGATAGAAATAAGGAAATACAAGGGTATGCTTGTCTGATCAATTTCCTATTGAAAGTTACTAAGTTGAAATTATCTGGTGATTGGACTAGAAGGTGGAGAATAGAGTACTAGATTTGAGAAGCAAGCCAGCCAAGCAAACACATGTTTAATTGTTTTGAAAAGCTGGAGAATAAATATTAGGCAAATGTGATATGAATTGTCAGCTAACATCTACTGACTGCTTGATATCTGAGGAGATTCAGAGAAAGTGAAGTAAGACAGTTGTGGTTTTCTTATGGCTCATTCTCAGGCTCTGTTCTCATGCAAGACCAGAGTAAATCATAATTGTGTGTAATCAACATTACTATTTTACAAGTGAAAATTATTACAAAGCAGGAGAGAGACAGGGCATTAGGTTTGATTGGTAGGGAACCTCGTATATGACAACGGAACATAAAATCTTGTTCAGGTGAGAAGAGAAAAAGCAAAAACTGTTGTGAGAAATGGATCATTTTTATTGATTGAATTAAAAGTTAATTAATATTTATCATAAACCAACAAAAGATGTTAAAAGGCAATGATATCGAAAAGTAGGCTATGTTTAATGTCTTCTTTATTATGTATAAATGGTGAAAAAGATTGAGGAAACTAACAATGCATGTTTATTCCCTCAGGGCCAAAGGAATGGTTTAAGAAAATCAAGTCTTATAAATAGTCTCATGACATTAACTTTGAATGAAGAATTAACTGTAAATAAATAATAAAAACTTTTGACTCAAAAAAGTGGAGTAGGGATGTCTGTGGGAAAAAATATCCAAGAGCTCTGTCCCACAAAATAAGCTTTAACTGAGTACACTTCTCAATTTCTCCAGTATCATTACAACCCAAGTTTAATAAGCTATACCAGGATTTTGTTGGTTGAATGGATTTTAATAGCTTATCAGTTCATTGCTAAGGTTCAAATGACATTTTCTAAAAATGGAGCATAGTCATGAGGAAATTAATCATGAGATATGTAGATTTATACAATTACAAATCTCATTAACAAAAGTAACAAAATGCTTTTTTAAAATAGTAAGCAAATTAACCCTCTTGAATTTATCATATCTACAGATGAAAAGTGAATTAAAAGTAGAAGAATCAAATAATACTACGATTATGGAGTTTGTTCTTGTGGGGTTTTCTGATGTACCGAATCTACAGTGGATCCTCTTTGGGATATTTTTTGCCATATATCTGATTATTTTGTTAGGCAATAGCATTATAATATTGATAACAAGAATTGACCCTACTCTACAGAGCCCCATGTATTTTTTCCTTGGCCACTTTTCCTTCTTGGAAATATGTTATGTTACAGCCACTGTCCCAAGAATGCTCAGAGACATTTGGACTCAGAAGGGAAATATTTTCCTTTTGGCCTGTGCTACACAAATGTGTTTTTTCCTTATATTCGGAGGAACAGAATGTCTGCTCCTGACCGTCATGGCCTATGACCGCTACGTGGCCATTTGTAAACCTCTGCATTATCCTCTAGTCATGAACCAAAAAGTCTGTATCCAACTGGTGGCTGGCTCCTGGATCAGCGCAATTCTTGTCCAGTTTGGGCAAACATGCCAGATTTTCTCTCTCTTCTTTTGTGGACCGAACACAATTAATCATTTCTTCTGTGACATCCCCCCAGTACTCAAGTTGGCTTGTGGAGACACGTTAGTGAATCAGATGGTGGTCTATATATTGGCTGTGATGCTTTTAATGGCTCCATTTCTGATGATTGTTGCCTCCTATGGCAAAATTATCTCCAATATTCTGAAATTGTCCTCAGCCAAAGGAAGGACCAAAGCCTTCTCCACCTGTTCTTCTCACCTGACAGTTGTGATCTTATTCTACGGAACAGCTGCTATCAATTATTTACAGCCCAAATCAAATCAATTGGAAGGACTGGGAAAACTCCTTTCTCTTTTCTTTACCATTTTGACACCAATGATGAATCCGATTATATACAGTCTAAGGAATGAAGATGTCACAGTGGCACTGAAAAGATTGCTACCTAATTGTTAACAAGAGGCAGTGACTTGAAATTACAGAAACAATGTGCTGATATTGTTGTCATATGGATACAGTGGTAAAGTCCAGTTTTTCTTTGTTTTCCAAATTGTAAAACAGAGATATTTAGCAGAGTGCTAGCTATCTCACACTTTGTCAAGGTACTTTTGTTTCATAGCATTAACTGCTTCTATGTAATCGAGCCATGAATTAACTGAAGTGCAATAATATAATCTTGAAGATCAATCTTTTCTCTTTTTGTGAAAAAGTAAGGCAAGTGACTGTTTGAATAATACACTGAAAGATAACTGAGTGTGTTGCATAATTAGGAATAGAGATCATGCTGTGTGATAACTTTAAATATATATATATATTTCCCATTTTCATGGACTCAGTTGTGTCCCCCTAAAAATGCATGCAACAATTTGACTGGGCTGTGATCCCCAGTATTTCGTGATTGTTGACAATTTTGTGATTTTCCTATATCGTAAATCCTAATCTCTACCTGTGGTTAGTAGATTGGATTACTTTAAAGAACATTATGATGAGACTGAAACATCCTTCTTAAAGTTACCTCATTGCTCCAGTGTAAAGGGAGTTTCCCTGGTAACTGACTTGCACCACCTTTTATTCTTTTATCTTACAAGAGGTAAAAGGAAAGGCAAGCAAGCAGGGAGTTAGGTACCTCACACCATCAAGAAAGCAGTACCAAGAGCAGAGTGTGTCCTTCCTGCCCTGGGATGCTGTCAGACCAAAGCAATACCTATAGAACACAAATATGTTTCTGCAGAGCCAGGAGAGAATCTGTTCGCCTGGAGCCAGCACCTTGACTTCTCACTTCCAGCCTACTGGGCTCTGTAATAATAAACTTTTCTTTGCTAAAGCCATCCATACAAGGTATTTCTATTAGAGCAGTACCCGATGACTAAGATAGCATTCCTTCAGATGCAGGGTGTCTTTGTGGTTGTATTCAGCCTGTGAGAAACACCAGCAGTAGCTAAGATGGTGGAAGCTGGGAGAATTTGGGGTTTTGCCACAGTTTAGTTTTTATTTTATTTATTTATTTTATTTTTCCTCTCCTTGTATACTTTGTCTCTGCCCGTATCCTTGAAACGGTACATGTCTTCAGGGTGTAACGACATCTATCGTCCCATCTCTCACCGTACTCTGTAACGTTGTATTCTCTCTTTCTAGATTCAGGCCTTGGTTTGGTACTGTTTGGTATTCTCCCCACCCCGTCATGTAACCATACACATGTAAATAGTCTTTTCACTAAAATTCTTTAATTGGAATCATCTTGAAAGAATTCTATATCCAGAAGGCTCCCATGGTACATCATTCTCCTATTCTAATCTTGGATAACTTTTGGACAGTGATTTAGTATTATTTTTTTATTTGGAAAAGAAAAAGAAAACCCTTTTTAATTTATGTATTGATTCAATGAAAACGTTTTATAGAAATAACAATACATGTAATCCAATGACTATTACAAATATGCATTTGTTGAGAAATATTTGACCAATAAAGATGATAGTGACAAAAGAAACTTGGTAGCAAATGGAATCAGAGATGGTATTAAGACATTGGAGTACATCTAAACCATAAAGTTACACCGACCATTAAGAAGATTTTGAACAGCTGTGGTGAAGAAATTCCATGTCCTTACATACAACATAAATTAAAATCTGTTTATGAACCATCACCCCATTTTTGTAAAACAATGGGATGTGAATCAGTAAAAACCAAACCCCTTGCTGATGAGTGGATTTTAACTCACAATGATGCTATTGGAAGGGTAGATCTGCAACATGGGGTTTCTAAGGCTATATTTTCCACTGTAGTGGATGTCCACATCCATTATCTGGGGAGCTACTGATGAGTTCAACTGTTATCTTCTCAGAGAACATTCTAGCACTTAACCCCTGCACCACCAGGGCTATCTGTAGTGAAAGATGGGACTCCATGATTCTATTCAACTATTTACATTTACGTGTCAGTAGCTGGTTTGGAAGGGTAATCATAGGAGCATTATTCAAGTGGGTGTGGATTAGAAGGGATTATTGGCTTTCTCATAGAGACAGTACTTCAAATGATTTCTGCTTTATTTTTTATATACTTTCAATTTAATGCAATGAGAGTGCAACTATTCTGTTATCGGGACCAGTAATCAATATTTGCTGTGAAAATAACATACAAGGTCTGACAATTAAGTTCACGAACTCATCCTAGAAAAAGGGCTACAAATCTTACTGTTGCGTATCTCTATAGTCACCTTCAAAGTGCTCCCTTTGGAAAGCTATGCACCAACACCAGCACCTAGTGTAGCCTTCAAAACAATTTTGGAACTCTTTTTCTGGAACAGTCATCAGAGCTGTCTTTATATTACCCTTGATGTCTGAATGTCATCAAAGTGTCTTCCTTTCAATATTTCCTTTATCTTCAGATAAAGAAAAAAAGTCATTGAAGGCCAGATCAGGTGAGTAGGAAGGGTGTTCCAATACAGTTATTTGTTATTTTCTAAAAACTCCCTCACGGACAACTGCACAATTAAGTTCATGAACTTGCCACCATGCCACCATGCACCATGGGTATTCCAGAAAGAGCTCCAAAATTGCTTTGAAGGGAGGACTAGGCACTGGCATAGGGACATAGCTTCCCAGGTGGAGAACTTTGAAGGTGAATGTAGTGACAGTCAGCAAAGAGGTACGTAGCACTTAGAGCAGTTACGTTCATGGACTTAACAGGTGGACCTCATGAGATAAAGCAAAGGGAATATTTGTGTTTCTGTCTCTCTTCTTCCTACCAAACATCTTAAAAATTTAGCATCTAGAAGAGATGTCATTATGAGCCAAGGTGTCCTTGATCTGTAAACGAAACAGAAGCATGTGTTTTTGTCATCTGAAAGAAATCAGACTATGCAACAGCTACAGTCCTTCCTTGAAAAATATCTCAAAGACATATAATAATAGAACTAGACAAAGGCAAATTTGCTATCACAATAACAAATACAGTTAAAAATAAATGAGTATCAGTGAACTTGTGTGATGTAAAATACACAATCTATTAAACAAAAAGGAAAAAGTGCCAAAGTACGTTGAGTTAATGAAGGCTTTATCAGTATTCAGCAAATAAAAAAGACACACAAAAAACCCGAAAATTTATAACACTACTGACTAATGTGATTTTTCAATACTTGACAAATCAAGAACATAAACACTTGAAAGATAATAATGTGATTTTAAGAGATATGTAAATTATATACTTAGGAACTTGGCACATATCTTTTTTCCAAGACCACTAAAATATTTATATGCTGCTCATGCTTCTGTTAGGCAGCTAACACTGTTATAACAAAAATACCACAAGTGATTGTTATCAAGAGAAGTTGATTCTCTCACAGTCTAGCAGCCTACAAGTTCGAATTGAAGACACTGGCTCCCAGGAAAGTCTTGGGAGTCTAGTCCTGGGGAAGTCTAGAACCAACAGAGAGGTTGGTTCCAGTGGAAGGGCCTAGTCATGAATCTTCTTTCACCTTGGGAGCATCTCAGCAGAGGAAACTTGTTCCCAAGGACACTCTACTCCCAGCACTGCTTTCTTGGTGGTATGAGGTCCCTGTATCTCTCTGCTCAACTCTGTGTTTTATATTTCAAGAGATTGGTTTAAGATTCAATCCAGTCTTGCAAACCTCATCACCAGAACTTTTGCTAAATCTACCTTATTAAATCATAGTGATAAAATTTACATTACACAGGAAACATCATCAAATGACAAAATGGTAGACAATCACACAATCTTGGGAATCATGGCCCAGCCAAGATGATGCACATATTGTTTGGGAAAGACAATTCAATCCATAACAGTGTACTTCCTGGAAAAAAATCAGCAAATTCTGAAAATTACAAAGTAAAAATTAATTATTAAAATTTTAATACTCTAGGTGGAGCTCATTTTCCACTCTAGACATAGATCAAACACTAAATGGACCAAGACAATGAAGGGAAACAGAGTGAAGTGCGGAAAGGAACAGAGGTCCCCTGTCAACTCACAAGGCATAGTATCATACCAGAAAGGACAGTCAGCAATAAACCAGGACAAGGATCACAGTAAAGATACTTCCCAGTGCTCCCAACAGGAGTCAGAGCACTCAGCATACTCAGAAATGTGTTTTCCTGCCCCTCTCCATTCTTCTCCATACTCGTCTCAGCTCTTTCTTAAAGTCCATACTATGTCCACTTAGCTAGAAAGCTGCTGTCAAACAGTCACCACTAGTCTGTTTGCCCCCACCATTAGCTAAACTAGTCTTTATTTTTTTCTTTTTCTTATTCTTCTTCTTCTTATCTCTTTGTTTTCTTTTTCTCATCAATTAGCCCTATACACAATCTTTCCCCCTTCTTGATAGTAATCAAATATATCTTCCCCCCACCTGCTGGCTACACATTTCTTTTTTTTTCTTCTCTTCTTTCTTCTGCCCATCAATATATGTACGCCACCGTCCGTGCTTGTTAGCTTTTGGTGTTCCACTGTGGCTAGTGTCACCTATGAAGTCCCACTGCAACACTGGGCCTTCATTGCTCCCCCCTTTCCCCATTCACCCAACTGCTGAATGGTACAAAGAGAGCCCATACCTCTCCCTTGAAAATACCCCAGTCTTTCTGTCAAAGTTCTGTGATTAATCCCACTCCTATAGACTAGCATCAGGATATAGGTAGTATCAACTCAGTCCAAACTCAGCCACCTCACCATGCCATTGTACAGCGAAATAAGCTCACCCTGCCTGCTGCTGCCTTGCTGACCTGGTCAAAGTGGATAGCAGTGTCCTTCCCACAAATGTATAAACAGCATAAAGTACTCAGCCTGCCTTCCCTGGTATATCAAAACAACAAAGAATTAGTATGAAACAAAGGAATATACGATCAATAAAAAAAGAAAATATCTTAATATCTCACAGGCAGCAGACAATATCAAAACACAATTTTTTTAAAGTAGCTCAAAATGGACCCAGCAAATATCCAAACAATCATGTGATTTTCTGATATACAAAATGGTCCTGGAACTGCATAATAGGGAATTGAAAGGACAAATGTTTAGGACTCTCGAAGAAATTAAGAAAAATGTCAAAGAAAGCACAGAAAAGAAAAGAAAAAAGTCAAAATGATAGAAAACACAGACAAAATCAATGAAAACACAGTCAATAGATGATGTGAGGAAAATGATACATGAAGAAAACATTATAATGAATAAAAAAATTAGAAATTGTACCAAAACAGTAACTAGAAATCCAAAAGACAGACAACAAAATCTCAGAAAATGTTCTAAGAGCAAATGTGAAGCAATATAAGACAGCATCTGTGAATTTGAAGACAAATCCATGGATGTTTCTTTGCATAAGGAAAAATAAAAAATCAGAGAAAATAAATGAAAAATTATATGGAAATTAAGAATTCTGTGGAATGCAATCAAGAGCAATGTTTCTAAGTGATCAGAGTTCCCTAACAGTAAAGAAAATAGAAAACACAGAGAAGATTGCTGAAGATTTGGTGGCAGAAATCTCCCCTAATATCATGAAAGAACAAAAAATTAACTACACAAGAAGCCCAGTGAACCCTGTGTAGAATAGATCCCGAAAGTAGTCACCAAGAAATATCAAAATCATGCTTCTCGAAAACAAAGATGAAGAAAATATTCTGAGAGCAGTTTGGTTAAAAACAAAAAGTCACTTACAAAAGGGCAACAGTACGATAAAGCTCTGATTACTCTGCAGGAACTACAGAGGTAAGAAGGTAATGAATGAGGTGTTGTGTATGAAACCTTGCAACATGCTAACCAAGAACAATATATTATGTAAAATTCTGTTGTACGTGATGGACATTTTCTGATAAGTAGAAATTAAGACACTTTATAAAAACCAATCCAACTTGAAAGAAAATTACAGAGGAGTCTTTTGGTTATAGAATAACATAGTACAACAACAACTGGAGTCTACAACACAGGATAATATCAGTCAGATGCAACCTAGGTAAAGAACTGTTGGTAATAAAACAGAACTAAAAGACTTAAAACAGGGAAACACAGACGTCAATATGTAAATGATAACACTATCAAAAGATTAAATAGCAGAATAAATTAGGATGAGGGAATGGAAGTTTCAAATGAAGAGGAAATTAAGCTAATGTGAAACAATAAAAGACTGGTTTAAGCTTAGGAAAATAGGAGTAAATTTCAAAGTAACTACATAACAAACATCAAAATAAAAAATAAGAAAAACAGAGTCTCAGTAAACAAAGAATCTACAGTTAAAAAAAAGACAATCTACAAGCAAAAGGAACTAGGGCAGGAAAGTAAGAGGAACAAAGTAAATATTAGCACCAATAACCACAAAAAGAGTGCAGCAATACAACAACAATGAATTTACACCTATCAATAATCACACTGAATTTTAATGGCTTAAATGTACCTAGAAAAAGAGTGTCAAAATGAATTAAGAAAAGCAGTACAACCCATCAGCATGCTGTCTACAAGAGACACACATTAGAGACAAAGACATAAACACACTAAAAATCTAAGGATATAAGAATGTTTTAGCTCCAGTAGGAAACTACAAGAAGTACTTCATCATAACCACTGTTGCCTTTGGTTATTCAGACTCATAGCAACTTTATAGAAAAGAGTAGAACTACCCCACATGAATTCCAGGGATGTAATCTTTAGGAAAGCCAACATCTCATCTTTCTCCCTCACAAGGAATACCTAGAAAACAAAAAGTAGAATTGTAGGTTGGAAAAAGCTAGGATTTCTTATTCACTCATCACGTGTCTTGCTGTTATATGAAATTAAGACAATCATTTATTGTGTTAGTCCTTTGCTGTATCTGAGATTTAATTTTTGGAATAGGATCTCAGTGAAATATGGGTTATGGACATTCAGTTTTTCCCAGACTTTACGTATGTGGCAAGTTTGGGGAAAAAAAAAAATCAAGAGGACAATTCTCATTTGTGGATATATATAAAGGAAGGCCAACATGAGAATTTCAATTCAGCAATGAGAAGGAGCACAGAGAACCAACATACAAAAAGAGAAAAAACTGGTATTTGCTGTGAGTCCATTCTGGCTCAAGTAGAACTGTGCTCCATAGGGTCTTTAATGCTATTTTATCAGGAGTAGGCCACCAGGATTTTCTTTCTAGAGGCTCAGATGCACTTGAACCTTCAATGTTTTGATTAGCAGCTGAGCATGTTAACTATTTGTACCACCAAGAGGCACCATACTAAAGAGTTAAAAAATGTTGTCATTGAAACAATTTTGACTCTTAAGACTCTATAGGATCTATAGGACAGAGTAGAACTGCCCCACAGAGTTTCCAAGGAGCACTTGGTGGATTTGAACTGCCAAACTTTGGGTTAGCAACTATAGCATTTAATCATTATGTCACCAGGGTTTCCTAGCAAAGAGTAGAAATTCTTAAAAGCCTAAAAGGAATGCAGATTTAGACATGCTGTTGAAGAATTTTAGAGCCCCTAAAAAGGAAGAAATAAATTCAGTAACAAATAGACATGGATATTGGGCAATAATTTCATGACTAATATTTTCATCTCCATGCACATCTGCAGAAAGCTGAAATACAAAAAAGATCTTAAGTGGAAAGCTATTTTGTTTTTTATTTATTTTTCTGTCTTAAGCAATCTTGTTGAAAATGTTTGTTTGGAGATGACATGGCCCATTGAATTACCCAGATACCTCCCATGATGTCTTAGTAGGCATTCTAACACTATTAAAACTATCTGTTTCTGTCAGCAGAAATGTCTTTGTTGTTACGAAAGTTAACAGAGTTCCACTTCTAAAAGGCGATCAGAAGATGGTTTTTGGTGGTAGCTAGGCACCGTCTAGTTCAGAATGATGGTGTCCAGTTTACCTCAGTTAACAAGGTCTGAAATGCAATAACTAACCAGAAAGATTAACTTTTTTTTCATGAGTGGTGGTGTCTCTGGTTCACGCCATCCCTTAGCCCTTAGGGCTAGGATTTTCCTTGTGTCTTTGATTTTCTTCATTATCCTTTGCTAAGGTGGGACAGGATCAACAAATTTATTTTATATGGCCAGTCACAGGCTTTTAAGACCCCAGACACTACTCACCAAAGTGGAATGTATAACATTTGCTTTATAAACATTATTATGCCAATTGACCTAGGTGTTCCCAAGACTATGGTTTGACAGGGATCACAACAAAGAGCCTGGGGCAAAGCAGGAGAAAATCGAGGAATAGAATTTAAATTCACATGAAAAGACCAGAATTACTGGTCTGACAGAGACTGCAGGAACCCCAAAACTATGCCTCCAAATGCTCTGTTAACTGAAATTCAGCCCATTCCTGAAGCCCACTATTCAGACTAAGATTAGACCAGTTTCTTAAAAAAAAAAGGCACATGCGAGTCAGGTGCTTCTGAATTCAGTCACGGATATGAGAGTCAACGGGCAGCTCCTGTCCAAAGGCAGAAAAAGCGGAAATGAACAATTAAAAAAATAAGGGAAGAATGGAAACAGGAAACCCAAGGTGGAAAGGGAAGGCATATTGTCCAGTGTGGGCATTATAACCAGTGTCACAATGTATGTATAAATTTTTGAATGGGAAATTAACTTGAGTTGTAAGGTTTCCCTACAGCACAATGAGAGAGAGAAACAGAGAGAAGAAGACAGCACCAAGTGCGGTGAAGAGAGCAAGGGCAGCATGGTCGTATGGAATATGTGATATATTTTCCTAAGGACCTGTCTGGATGAATTACGGCAGTAAGAGTAAGAAAGTCCAGTTCACATCAATTAACAAGTGTCTGAAATGCAAAAACTGGAAAGATGAACTTTGTTCCAGGAATTCACTGTTCTACACTAAGTGATATTACTTCTCTAAGCGCTCTCTCCATATCCAGGAAAAGAAGTTTACTTGAATTTTATGCCAAGAAAGAGTTGCGGAAAAGGTCAGATCTATTTAGAGAAAATTGTTCTGAAAAATTAAGCCAGATTAATTACCAGAAGAAGCATCTTGATACAAATTAAGTAGATACAGGAAAGAGATTTTCCCTAGGGTGAATTCAACTCTTTTAAAGAGCACTTGAAACAAAAGGAGGCATTTGAAACAAAGGGAGGCATTGCAGAACCCAAGGTGACTTCCAGAAAAAGAAAAATTTAAATTTGAAAAGAATATAGATTAAAAATACACCTAGACTCTCTGAGACAGGTTTATTCAACCTTTATAGGTAAGCTGTTGTTTTATTGTTGGGCTATTTTAGCTAAGGAAATTTTTAAATTTGAAGATCATGATACAACTAACAAAACCGAAAAAATGTTAAATTCTGTGAATAACTGTATTTGAAAATGAGTTAACTACTTGGGTAATACACGAAGAGATCCCACTTTCCAAATTATAAATTAAATTAAATGCATAGCAAACAAAGATAATAACGGTGTTTATTGTTTTTTAATAAAATACAGTCATTCACTTATTGACTGAAGTTTCAAATTCCTGGTCATTAGGCAAGCATTGGTATTATGCAAAATCAAGAATTTTTTTCCTCCTGTTTTCAGTCTATCTATCTGTCTGATTTTTTTGGTTAGAAAATATGATCATAGAAATAGTACCAGCTAAGGTTTACTGATGTACTGATCAGTGTGACCCCTGGGCCTGCTGGTGTGTCTGCATAGTCTGTGGCCACAGATAAGGTGGACGCCTTACTGCGGTTAGACACGGTGTGTGCCTAAGGGGGGAAAGTTGGAAGATCAGGGCCATCTGATCTAGCTCCTTGAGACTGTCCACAGATGGCCTTGAGGAGAGGACGCTTGGCAGCCTTTGTTGCTGCGCCTACCACCTCACTAACATACAAAAGATTCATAGTTAGAATTTTAGTATTGTTGTAAATGAGAAATTTTGCATAATGAGATAGTGAGGAGCAATTATAAGGTATCTATGGTCATTTTTATAGCTAGTTCTAATAAAAAGAAATAAACAAAACCTGTTGCCATCAAGACAATTTCAACTCAAAACAACACAGTGGGATAAGGAGAACTGCTCCAGGGTTCTTCTAAGGAGTGCCTGGTAGATTCAAACAGCCATAATTAGCAGCCACAGTTCTTAACCACTATGCTACCAGGGCATCTAATTGTTACTGGGTGCTGTCTAGTTGGTTCCTACTCATCGCGACCCCATGCACAAAGGCATGAAACACTGCCCAGTTTTGCTCCACGCCCACAATCATTTTTATGCTTAAGCCTTGGAAGCAAAGATTTCAAGACCGCATCTTACGTACTTGGGACACACTGACAGGAGAGGTCAGTCTCTGGAGAAGGACATCACACTCGGTAAAGCAGAGGGTAATCAAAACATAGCAAGACCCTCAACAAGATGGATAGGCACAGCAGCTGCAATATAACGAACTCAAGCATAAAAACAATTGTGGGTTTCCAACAGAAGTAATGAAATAAGTGAATGCTTTTCTGATCACCTTTACACTGCAAGTTATTACATCAAAATCATCAGTTGATTGGAATTAAAGGGGGAGTAGAGCGCTGTAGATATGAGGAGAGGAAAAACAAGGGTGAACAATTACTTTGAAAAGTTGAAAGTAAACATTAAGTAAGTGTACTGTGAATTATCAAATAATGTCCAGTGACTGCTTGATATTTGAGAACACCCACATAGACTGAAGCAAGACAACTGCACTTGGCTTTGGTCTTAGTCACATGATCTTTCCTCCAGCATAAGCAGAGTGAATAATAATCATGTTAAAACAAAATTGCTGTAAGCAGGAAGAGGCAGAAAGAGTTAGATTTGTTTGCAAGGAAATCATGGCGGTGGAACACAGAAACATACCTAAGAGAAGGAATAAACTGTCAAATAATGATGAAAAGTGGGTCATACTTCTAACCAAAATAAAGACAGCTTAACATCTATCATTAACTAATCAGGATGTTGGAAGCCCTATTGCTGTAGCAATTAAGTGCTATATAGTGGTAAAGTGCTACCAGAATGTTGCCAATTCAGATCTGCCAGGCACTCCTTGGAAACTCTATGGGCAGTTCTACTCTGTCCCAGAGAGTGACTATGAGTCGGAATTGACTTGATGGCAGTGGGGTTGCTTTCTTTGGTTTAATAAGGATGTTAAAAGATAACAGTTTATTTTCTTCTTTTTTTTTTTACAAACGATGGAAGGAATACAGAAAATCAAAAAATAAAAATGTATACATTTATTCCCACAGAAGCAAAAGAATGATTTAAGAAAACTGAGTTTTACAAAGAAGAGATATTAAAGCTAATTTGAATTAATTTTTTTTTTTAAGTTTAAATAAAAAATTTGACATGCGAGAAGCTGGAGTAGGGACATCATGAACTGAGACTAACCAACAGAAAATGACCCACTCTTATTGGAGTAAAATGACCAGAGCTCTTTCCTGAAAATAAATTTAAAAACAGTGCACATTTCTCACTTCCAGGGGTACTACAGTCCAAATTTAATAAGATACACTAGGATTCTATTCGCTGAATTGATTTTACTTGTACATAAGTTCTTTCAAATCCTGTTCCCTAGAAAAGGAGCAAGGTAATAGTCAAGTTAATTTAAGAGACAAGTAACACTCTCTGTGTAGCTGTCCAGTTCAGAGAGGTAAAGATGCTTTAAAAAACTGGATGAAAAACTTGTCTTGAATTACCCATATTCACAGATGAAAAGCAAATCAAAAGCAGAAGAACCAAAAAACGCTACAATGACAGAGTTTGTTTTGGTGGGGTTTTCTGATATACCCAGTCTCCAGTGGATTCTCTTTGGGATATTTTTCAATGTTTATCTCATTATTTTGTTGGGCAATAGCATCATAGTACTGATAACAAGAATTGACCCTTCTCTCCAGAACCCCATGTATTTTTTCCTTGGCAATCTTTCCTTCTTGGAAATATGTTATGTAACAGTCACTGTCCCAAGAATGCTCAGGGACATTTGGACCCAGAAAGGAACTATTTCTTTATTGGCCTGCTCTACGCAAATGTGTTTTTTTTTTATGTTTGGAGGAACAGAGTGTTTGCTTCTGGCAGCAATGGCCTATGACCGCTATGTGGCCATTTGTAACCCTCTGCACTATCCTCTAGTCATGAACCACAAAGTCTGTATCCAGCTGGTGGGTGGCTGCTGGGTCAGTGGAATTGCAGTTGCCACTGGGCAAACATGCCAGATTTTCTCTCTGTCCTTTTGTGGGTCTAACACAATTAACCATTTCTTCTGTGACATTCCTCCAACACTCAAGCTTACTTGTGGAGAAACATTAGTGAATAAGACGGTGATCTACATGTGTGCGGTATTGTTTTTAATGGTTCCATTACTGTTAATTGTTGTTTCCTATGGCAAAATTATCTCCAATATTCTCGAATTGCCCTCAGCCAAAAGGAGGGCCAAAGCCTTCTCCACCTGTTCTTCTCACCTGACAGTTGTGATCTTATTCTACGGAACAGCTGCTATCAATTATTTACAGCCTGAATCAAACCAGTCTGAAGGACTAGGGAAGCTGCTTTCTCTTTTCTACACAATCTTAACGCCGATGATGAACCCTGTTATTTATAGTCTGAGGAACAATGATGTCATCGTGGCATTAAAGAGATTATTACCTAATTGTTAAGGTGACTTACAATAACAAATAAATTCTTATGTTTTTGTCACAAGAAAAATCTTCTAGTTTTGTTTCTATATTCTTAAACAGAGATAATCAATGGTGTGCTAACAATCTTACATTATGTAAAGGGACTTTTGTTTCATAAAATTAACTACTTTAGTGTAATGAAACCACAAAACGTCTTGAAGAACAAACTTTCCTCTGACTGTGACCAAGTAGAGACTGAAAATACAATAAAAGATCATTGAGTGTGTTGTTAAAGTAACTAGGGACACGTTCTGTGACAATTTTTCTTGCACACATCATTTTTTCTTCAGAAGCATTGGTTGCCTTTCCCTTTCCCTGTGGATTCAGCCAATGAACAATAGTAACAGTAGCTAAGATGGTGGAAGCTGGAGAGTACTTGGGGTTTTCTCTGTATGTTTTCTGTGCTTCTAAATATTTTCTCTGCCTTTGTCTTTTAAAGATTACATATATTGCAGAATGTACCCAAATCTATGGTCCCAGTTCTCATCTGTCTTTTCTAACACCATTTCCTCTCTGTTTAGCTTCAGGCCTTGGTTTTGAACTATCTACCTGTACCTGCAAACATCTGGCATTCTCTAAATAATCTAATCATAACCATATTAGTAGTAATTTCATTAAGTTTATTAAATTAGAACCATCAGAAATGAATTCTGAATCCTTCCAAGATTCTATTAACTCATGATATTTCTAGTCTACTCTTGCATAAGTTTTAGGCAGTGATTTAGCCCTTTTTTTCTTTGTGGAAAACAAAACACACAAAATAAAATATTAATTCCTTTACTCTATAAATGGGTTAAAGAGCAACTCATCTTAAAGAAATAAAAACACTTGTGCAAAAGTGACTATTATAAATATGTATTTATTGAGGCATATTTATTACAAAATTTATAGTGAGAAAACAAAAGTATAGGCAAATGGTATTAGAGATTGTATTAAAACAGTGGAGTACACTATACCATAAAATTGTGCAAGCCTATCTAAGATGATTGTAGAAGAACTATTGTGAAGACATTCCAACTATGAACTGAGACATAAAAGAAATTAAAATCTATTTATGAAATAGTACATCATTTCATATGTCACCATATGGAATGTGTACTTTATGGTTCTATGCATTTATAGGATGCTGTCCTATTGATCTCTTTCTAGATGGGAGAAAAGAGGGTGGAGAGGAGGAGACATGAGCTTGTGAAGAGAATACGGTAAGTATAGAATGAAAAGGGGCACATAGGGCAAGGAGAGCAGAAGGAGCTTCAGATAGGCCAAGCCAGGCATGCAAAATTAATTTGGATTGTATACTTTCACTTAATAGGAATAAAAAATATGTCATCTCATATTTGTAAAACAATGAAAGATAAATACTTAAAACAGAAGCCTGTTGCCATTGAATTGATTGTGACTCAGAGACCATATAGGACAGAGTAGCCATGCACCCAACGTTTGCCCTACACCAAAGGTTTTCTAAGTCTGTAATGTTGACTGCAGAAGTTCCTGCATCTTTCACCTGTAGAAGTACTGATGAGTTAGACCACTAACCTCTCAGATAGCAGCCAAGTGCTTACACTCGGTTCATCAGGGCTTCCTATAAGAAAATAAAGAAACTCATAGTTCCATTCAGCTATTTACATTTGCATGTCACTAGCAGTTACACATGAGTAGACCTCAATACCCACACATGTTACTGAATCTTTGCTTGTCTTATAACTCACTATCAAAACGTGCCAAGCAAAGTGCCGTTGAGTTGGATCCAACTCGTGGTCGCCATGAGTATCAAAATGTACTTGGGAACATATACTCTAGTAAAAACAAGTATTCTATGCTATTAGTCTTTCTGAAATGATATAAACAGTATATTTTGTAATAATTTATACTGTCCAATTTTGATTTCCCTGTGCTTCATTTCAGGCATATTATTAAAATGATAAACTTTAATGTGAATAATTCACAGAAGATAGCAAGACATTTATGGATAAATGTATCAGAGTTCTTGAGATAATATCATTAACACACTGCAAATTAAATATATTGAAACATAATGCTTGATCAAATGATGCCAAGCCAGCCAAGTCCCATTGAGTTGGATCCAACTCATGGCGTTTTGGTAGATAAGTGAAATGAGAATACAGATTCAAACTGACGTGTGCACAAACAGATAAGAACTACAGCTATTCAAGGAAGAGAGGACACATGCTGTATTGCAAAATACTTCATGGCAGACTTCAGGCATTATGAAAAAAACCAATTCAAAGTGTAATGTGAACCAAACACCAGGAAATGGTGTGAGTTGAAAAGACTTCAGTCTTAGGATTTTGTCTGTTAATATGAAGAGTAAGGTAGATCCACATTGCTGTGCCTACAAACAGACAAAGATGAAAATGCATAAATCAAGAATCCATCGCTTCCAATCAAATCAAAGTCTAGCATTAAATATAAATTGTGATGAGATATCATAACTTTGGTGCCCTGATGGCACAGTAGTTAAGAACTTGGGTGCTAACCAAAAGAGTGGCAGTTTGACTCTGCCATCTCTATTCTGTCCCTAACAGTCACTATGAGTCAGAATCAATTTGATGGTAACGAGTTTAGATTTTGGTTGTCATGAGTTTAGCATACATTCTTACTGGACTCCGGTTTTATTCTTCAATTTGGAAATTTCACTGGAATTTTCATGAGGATTAAAAATCATATATGCTGAGGGAGTCAAGATGGTGGACTTAAGACATGTTTCTCTAAATCCTTCTGGAAACCAAGACCTGAACTGATAATTAAATGAAGCCTTCTGGACACCTAGTGAGCCCTAGGACATGGCATAGGGCTGTTAATTTGAACTTCATGCCACTGAGCTGAATGCTTATTCTCTTTCACTGACCCTCACATTTATTGAGTGCTGGCTTTCACAGACAAAGGGTAACTCACCATTTTAACTTTTTTTTCCTCTGTGTTGGTCAGTGGGTGGAGCAAGGAATTGACTGGCAGCTGGTCTTGGATACACCATGGGTGGGATCGGCAGGCAAGATTGCCATATTTTGAGAGCCCGGCTTTTGACTCTGTGAGTCTTGGCACCTTTGGGCTCTCTTTCCACCTTTGCCATTGAATGGCCTGTGCCAGGGCAGATGGGGAGCTTGTGAGGGACACCACCTTGTTCAACTGGGAGGTGGATATACATATCCACACAGAGGCTTCAGTGGGACCTAACTCCTAGGCTGGGAGGCAGCATCTGCCCAGAGGAGAGCACTTTTCAGGCAGTAAAGTATTATTCTACACAGTGTCACCTATGGCTGGGGCCCAACAACAGAGGCCAGCAAGGCAGTAGCCTTTCTTTATTTTGAACTAGTTTATAACATTTGGGGTTGGATATAGAGGTGCTTAATTTGCCAACTGGGAAGAGGGACCTGTACACCTAAAACCTACTGACTTTGGAGTTATCAGATGCTTGTCTCCTTTCATTTTAAGACAGCCTAGAAAAATAACTGAGGTCCACCCTGACAGCATCTTTCCCAGCCTCGATCAACTCACATGGTACCCACAAAGCAACAAACTCTGGATAAAAGTGTAAGCAAGAAATCACTCAAGGCTTCAGAAGGCCCCCAAAATAAAGCAGTAAAGAACTTCCCAGATGAAAAATTCTTTCTGAAAGTATCAGAAGGTGAATACAAAAAGGTAATAGATAGAGCCCTCCTAGACCTTACACAAGAGGCAGCAGAATACTACCTGATGGAACATCAGTACTCTGAAATCCAACAGATCAAGAACAAAAATCAAAGACATAGAAACTTCAATTCCAAGCCAAGAAAACAGAATGGAGTAAATGGAAAATAGACTTTCTGACTTGGAAGACAGAGCTACTGATGCCAGCGTCTATGAGCAGAAAACAGAAAAAAGAAACAAGAAAAATGAAGAAGCATTAAGAAGCATGTGGGACTCAATTAAGAGGAACAATCTCAAATTCATTGGAGTTCATGAACAGGGTGAGACACCTAAGAACACAGAGAGTATTGTTGATCAGCTTCTGACAGAAGACTTCCCAGAAATTATGAAAGAAGAGAACATAGATATCCAAGATACATATCACACATCACTCAATATAGATCTCAAAAGACTCTAAGACATATTATAATCAAACTTAACAAAATGAAACAGAAACTCTTAAAGGCAGCAAGACTCGAGGCAAAGCTAACATTCAGAGGGAAACCTCATAGAATTTCATCAGATTTCTCAGCAGAAACAATGCTGGCATGGAGACAGTGGCATGTCACATTCAAAGCCTTGAAAGAGATGAACTTCTAACCAAGAATGATACATCATGCAAAACTCTCTTTCAAATATGAAATTGAAATTAAGACGTTCACAGATAAACAGAAACTCAGAGACTTTGTAAAAACCAAACCAAAGCTACAAGAAATATTGAAAGAATCCCTTGGCTAAGAAGAACAAAATCAATATCTTTATGTTTTAGAAGCAAATATAGGACATGTTACCCAGAGACCTAGTCAGCTAGGGTAGGCTCCAAACTCAATCAAAGCTATAACAGTCAAAGAAATGATCCAGTGATCATATGATGAAAACTATGATGTCATCATGTCAAAAAGAGGGATGTACTACAGTCATCATAGCCCTTCCAGATGGAGAGGAAGTTAATAAGACTGGTAGTAGTTAAAACTGGGTTCACACATAATTTATTAAGGGGGATCATAGGAGCAGACATAAAGCACAATAAAGATACAACATATCAAATCACGAAATATAGTACAGGAGTCTCAACAACTACAAAAGAAACCCTGAAAGAGGTGAAAAATCAGCTCACAAAGAAGAATGTCCCAGAACAGATTAATAAGAACAACAGAGAAAACATCACCACAAAAATAAACATATCACAATGACTAAACACACACCTATCAATAATTACATTGAATGTGAATGGACAAAACACTCCAGTACACACTTTCTTCTCCAGCGCATGAGGAACAATCTCCTGAATAGACTATGTGTTAGGACATAAAGCAGTTCTCAACAAAATCATACCATTGAATTAATGCAAAGTACCTTCTCAGATAATAGAGCCATAAAAGTCAAAATCAGTAAGAGAAAAAACATAGATAGAAAGTGGAACTCATAGAAACTGAACAAGAGTCATCAAGTGACATCTTGGATCAAAAGACATGACCCATTCATATGTTGCCTACAAGAAACTCACCTTAGACTTAAAGATATGAACAAATTGAAAATTAAAGGATGGAAGAATATATATCAAGCTAACAATACACAAAGAAGCGCAGATGTGGCAATACTAATCTCAGATAAAACAGATTTTATGTAAAATCCATCATCATGGACAAGGATGAACACTATTGCTGAAAGTTTCAATACATAAGCAGAACTTAACAATATTAAATATTTATGAACTTAATCTCAGGGCACTTAAATACATCAAAGAAATACTGACTACACTCAAAAAGGAGATAGACCACTCCACAATAATCTTGGGAGATGTCAACCCTCCACCCTCACTATTGGACAGATCATCTAGAAAAAAGCTCAGTAAAGACACAGAAGACCTTATTGCCACAATTAACCAACCAGACCTAATTGACATATACAGAACTTTGTATCCATCAGTGGACAACTACACTTTCTTCTCCAGTGCGTGAGGAACACTCTCCCAAATAGACTATGTGTTAGGACATAAAGCAGTTCTCAACAAAACCATACCACTGAATTAATGCAAAGTATCTTCTCAGATAATAGAGCCGTAAAAGTCAAAATCAGTAAGAGAAAAAACATAGAAAGTGGAACTCATAGAAACTGAACAATATCTTGCTCAAAAAGCCATCAGTTATAGAAGAAATCAAGGATGAAATAAAGAAATTTATGGATTCCAATGAGATAAAAACACTTCCTACCAGAACCTATGGGATACAGCCAAAGCAGTACACAGAGGTCAGGTTATCTCCATAAATGCATGCATCCAGAAGGAAGAAAGAAATCAAACTAAAGAACTAACCTTATAGTTTGAACAAGTAGAGAGAGAACAATACAGGAACCCATTAGGCACCAGAAGAAAGCCAAGAGCCATTCAGAAGAAAATACATCATAAAGATTAGAGCAAAACTAATTAGAGAATAGACAAACAATTGAAAAAATTGGAAAGATCAAAAGCTGGTTTTTGAAAAGATCAACAAATTGACAAATGAATACCAACAACGAGACTGTTAAGGAGGAAATTTATCAAATCAATACCATTTACGATAACCACTTAGAAGACAAAGTACCTAGGAATTAATCTAACCAGAGAAACAACAGACCTTTACCAAGAGAACTACAAGCCCTTACTACAAGAAACTAAGAGATAGATACTTAGATAAATGGAAAAACCTACCCTGCTCATGGATAGGAAGACTTAACATTGTGAAAATGTCTATTTTACCCAAAGCAATTTATTTATATAATGCAATCCCAATACAAGTACCAGCATCATTTTTTAATGAGATGGAGAAACAAATCACCAATTTTGTTTGGAAAGGGAAGAAGCCCTGGGTAAGTAAGGTACTACTAAAGAAGAAGAACACATTGGGAGGCCTCTCATTACCCGACCTTAGAACATACTACACTGCCACAGTGGTCAAAACAGCCTGGTACTGGTACAAGAACAGACAGATCGATCAATGGAACAGAATTGAGACCCCAGAGATGACACCATCTGCTTATGATCAGTTGATATTCGACAAAGGCCCTAAGACATTAAACTGGGGTAAAAGCAGTATCTTCAACAAATAGTGCTGGCAAAATTGGTTATCCATCTGCAATAAACTGAATGAAGATCCGTATCTTACACCTTATACAAAAACCAACTCCAACTGGATAAAAGACCTAAATATCAAACCCAAAACAATAAATCTCATCCAAGAAAAGGTAGGAACAACAATGGAAGTTTTAATACACAATGAGGACAGATTCCAAAATCTGTCAAAGAAACCTCAATCAACAGAAGAGAAAATAGATAAATGGAAACTATTAAGAATCAAACACTTTTGCTCATCCAAAGACTTTATTAATAGAATTAAAAGAACACCCACAGAATGGGAAAAAATATTTGGCAACTCTATGTCAGATCGATGCCTGATCTCCATAATCTATAAGATACTACAAAATATCAATAAGAAGAAGATAAACCATCCGATTAAGTGATGGGCAAAGGAGATGGACAGACACTTCACTAAAGAGGAGATCCAGGCAGCCAAAAAACACATGCGGACATGTTCATGATCTTTAGTTATTAAAGAAATTCAAATCAAGACAACAATGAGATACCATCTCACCCCAACAAGATTGGCTGTGATCCAAAAAACACAAAACAGCAAATGCTGGAGAGGCTGTGGAGAAAGTGGAACCCTCCTACACTGTTGGTGGGGTTGCAAAATGGTTCAGCCTCTTTGGAAGGCAATCTGGTGCTTCCTTAAAAAAATGGATATCGATATACCATTTGACCCAGTAATTCCACTACTTGGAATATATCCTACAGAATCAAGGCCTTTCACACCAACGGACACAAGCACCAGAACGTTTATCGCGGCACAGTCCATGATAGCAAAAAAATGGAATCAACCCAGATGCCCAACAATAGAAGAATGGATAGGTAAACTATGGTACATATACTCAATGGAGCACTATGCAATGATAAAGAATAACGATGATTCCAGGAAACATCTCCTAACCTGGTTTCAACTGGAAGACATTATGTTGAGTGAAAGTAGTCAGCGACAAAAGGATAAATACTGTATGAGACCTCTACGATAAGATTTCAAAAACAGACTTGTGTATAGAAGAAAAGACTCTTTGACAGCTGCAATGGAGGGGAGGGAGGCAGGGTGAGGGGAGAGGGTTTAGTTTAGATAGTTACTAGCAATCTAGTTGGGAGAAAGCGGTGATAGCACACATTAGAAACAAGAACAACATTAAGTGGACTTCAGCATAACTTGAGTACTCCTTCCATCTTAACTCCATACTGCAAGGATAGAGTAGCTGGGACGAGGGGCGGGGGACTATGCTCTTAGTCGAATTCCAGGCCGATTGGCACAACTAGCGTTTTGCTAAGAGATCTCTCTGCACTCCACATTGGTGAGTGGCATCTGGGGTCTTAAAAGCTGCCAAGCTGCCATCTGAGGACACAGCAAATGGTCCCAACTCAGCAGGAACGAATGCTCACCGAGGACCAAAATGACATGCGGTAAAGACAACCGAGAAGACAGAGAGACCCACAAGAGTAGGTACCTACATCGACTTGGGACCAGACGAACCAGATCGTGACCGGCCACCACCAGTGATAGCCATGATGGAGCTCACAGAGAGGAGTCTTATCTGGCAACACAAGAATAAAATGGGGTGCATCATGAGATCTCCACTAAAAGACCTCAATTGATCATCCAGTGGTTTGGGGGTTCCTCTGAGAGCATGGACCCTGGCCCTGATGCTGCCCTTCCCCATAAATTATAACAAAGGTCTACTCTTTGGACAGGAATGGATTGGACTTGGCAATGCAGAGTGACCATATATTGGAAGCACTTTATGGTTCTATACATCTATAGGATATCATCTTGCTGACCTCTGGCTGGAGGAAGGGGACCGGATGGAAAGGAGGGGAAAGGAGGCTGTTGGGAGGATGAGACAGGTATGGAGCAGAGAGGAATAGTGTGCAGTCACCGGCCAGGGAGAGCAGTGAAAGCTGCATATAGGTGGGCATGTAAATTTATATGTGAATGTATATTTTCACTCAGTCATGTTAAATAAAAATTAAAAAATAAAAAATAAATTGACAAACCATTGGCTAAACTTACTAAAGAAAAACAGGAAAGGAAACAAATAACCCAAATAAGACATGAGACAGGAGTTGTCATAACAGATCCAAAAGAAATAAAAAATATCATAACAGAATACTGTGAAAGACTGTATGCTAACAAGTTTGAAAACCTAGAGTAAATGGACAAATTCCTTGATTCACATTATCTACCAAAATTATCACAAGGTGAAGCAGAACAACTTAATACACCAATCACAAATGACGAGATTGAAGAGTCATTCAAAAACTACCAACCAAAAAACGCCCTGGCCCATATGGCTTCGCTGTAGAATTCTACCAAGGTTTTAGAGAAGTGCTATCTCCAATACTACTGAGGCTATTTCACAGCGTAGAAACTGGTGGAATACTACCAAATTCATTCTATGAAGCCAGCATAAATCTGATACCAAAGCCAGAGAAAGAGTGGGTGGAGAGGAGCGAAAAGGAGGTTGTTGGGAGGATGAGACACGTATGGAGCAGAGAGGAATGGTGTGCTGTCACCGGACAGGGAGAGCAGTGGAAGTTGCATATAGGTGGGCATGTAAATTTACATGGGAATGTACATTTTCACTCAGTCATGTTAAATAAAAAAATAAAAAATAAAAAAGGAGAACTACAGACCAATTTCACTCATGACTCTAGATGCAAAACTCTTCAACAAAATTCTTGTCAATAGAATACAACAACATGTCAAAAAAATAATTCATCATGACCAAGTTGGATTCATATCAGGGAGGTAAGGCTGGTTCATCATCAGAAAAACAATTAATGTGACCAACAACATAAATAATGAAAAGACAAGAATTATCTGATTTTGTCTATTGATGCAGAAAAGGCCTTTGATAAAGTCCAACACCTGTTCATGCTGAAAACTCTCACAGAAATAGGAATACACAGAAAATTCCTCAATGCAATAAGGTCCATTTATACAAAGCCAACTGCCTACATCATCCTGAGTGGAGAGAGACTGAAACAATCCCCCTTGAGACTAGAACTAGACAAGGACGTCTGCTCTCACTTCTATTCAACGCAGTACTAGAAGTTCTAGCCAGAGCAATTGGACAAGACCAAGAAATAAAGGTCATCTGCATCAGCAAAGAGGTAAAAACCTCACTATTTGCAGATGATATGATTGTATACACAGAGAACCCTAAAGAATCCATAAGTAAGCTACTCAAGTTGATAGAAGAGTTCAGCAAAGTCTTAAAATAAAAGATGAACATAGGTAAATCAGAAGAATTCCTTTATACCAACAGTGACATTATTAAAGAAATCACCAAATCAATACCATTTACTATAGCCCCCAAGAAGATAAAATACCTATGAATAAATCTGACCGGAGAAATAACAGACCTTTACAAGCCAGCCAAGTGCTGTCGAGTCTTTACAAAGAGAACTACAAACTCTTAGTACAAGAAACTAATAGAGACTTACATAAATGTAGAAACCTACCCTGCTCATGGGTAGGAAGACTTAACATTGTGAAAATGTCTATTTTGTCCAAAGCAATCTATTTATATAATGCCATCCCAATAAGAATTCCAGTGACATTTTTTAATTAGATGGAGAAATGAATCACCAGCTTTGTTTGGAAAGGGAAGAAGCTCTGGATAAGTAAAGCACTACTGAAGAAGAAGAACACACTGGGAGGCCTCTGACTTCCAGACTTTAGAACCTATTTCACTGCCACAGTAGTCAAAACAGCCTGCTACTGGTACAAAAACAGACAGATATATCAATGAAACAGAATTGAGACCCCAGAGATGACACCATCTTCCTATGAACAGTAGATATTTGACAAAGGCCCTAAGACATTAAACTGGAGTAAAAACAATCTCTTCAACAAATGGTGCTGGTAAAATGGGATATCCATCTGCCATAAATTGAAATAAGACCCATACCTTATGCCTTGTACAAAAACTAACCAAAACTGAATAAAAGACCTAAATATTAAATCTAAAACAATAAAGCTCATCCAAGAAAAGGTAGGAACAACAATGGAAGTTTTAATATACAACTTAAACAGACTTCAAAATCTGTCAAACAAACCACAAACAATGGAAGACAGAACAGATAATTGGGAAATATTAAGAATCAAACACTTTTGATCATCCAAAGACTTTGTTGATAGAATTAAAAGGCCACCTACAGAATGGGAAAAATTTGGCAACTATATGTCAGACTGACATCTGATCTTCATAATCAAAAATGTGTGTATACTTGGCTAGTCTATAATTCTCTTCATTGTGTCCATATAGGTGACAGTGTCCATATAGTGTCAAAATAGGTGAGAGGAGAACTGCCTCAAAGAGTTTCCAAGGAGTGCCTGGTAGATTCCATCTGAGGACTTTTTGGTTAGCAAGTTTATCACTTAATCACTATGATACCTGAATTTCCAATACATGTATTAGCATTTAATGACTCATTATGTTAAGCCAAAGCCAAGTGCCGTTGAGTCATTATGTTAGTAATTCTATAATTGCATTATATAATGTCCTCCCTTGATAAGGATTTTTGCTTGCACTTATTTAATACAGTCAGTTGTAAAGTATAATCTGTTACACTCTTTAGCATAAAACATATCATTCATTTCTATGAATATGCATACAGTTATGACACCCATTTCAATCAACAGGTTTGAAATATCCATTAATGAAAACTATGCAGTGTTCTCATGGTGTCCACAAGATTATTAGTTCTAAGATGCAGATGAATGTCAAAATCCGTGGATGCTCAAATCTCTTACATAAAATGGCATGTATTTCCATATAACCTATTCACAAAACTCCATATACTTTAAATTATCTTTAGATTACTTGTAATACTAGCTAAAACACAAATGTTATGGAATATTGGTTATATAGTATTGCTTAGGGAGTAGGAACAAGACATGAGGTAGGCAATACTCAAACAATGAGTACTGGAGAGAGAGACCGAGAATCTATGAAATAGTGAGAAACAAAAAGTGGATATGTCTACCTTTCACTCTATTTGAATTGACTCAGTGTAATGCTTGGTGCAATAGCAGTAATAATATAGCCTGTATGATGAAGCTGTAAATTTCTCTCTAAAAAAGTGACAGTTTCACTGAATCTTAAATAGTTAGAAAGAGTAATTACACAAAAAAACATTTTAGGCAAATGAGAAAGCAAAGGAAAGCCCCTAAGAAAATAAATTACTAGGAAGAAATTCAATTAGTGAAATAAGAGACCTATACAAACAGAACTATAAGACCTTACTGCAAGAAACTAAGAGAGACTTACATAAATGGAGAAACCTACTCTGCTCATGGACAGGAAGACTTAACATTGTGAAAAAGTCTATTTTACCCAAAGAAATCTACATATAAAATGTAATCCCAATACAAATTCCAGAGACATTTTTTAATGAGACAGAGAAATAAATTGCCAACTTTGTTTAGAAAGGGAAGAAACCCCACAAAAGCAAAGCATTACTGAGGAAGTGGAACAAAGCGGGAGACCTCACACTATTGGATCATACAACCTATTATACCGCCACAGTAGTCAAAACAGTCTAGTACTGGTATAAAAAGAAATATATAGAACAATGAAACAGAGTTGAGACAACAGAGGTGCCACCATCCTCTTAGGAACAGTCGGTATTCAACAAAGGCCCTCAGATTGTAAACTGGGGTAAAAATAGTCTCTTTAACAAATGATGTTGGAAAACTTTGATATTCATCTGTAAAAAAACTGAAACAAGACCTATATCCCACACCTTACACAAAACCCAACTCAGACTGTATAAAAAACCTAAATATCAAACCTAAGACAATAAAAATCATGCTAGAAAGAATAGTGAACAATGGAAGTTTTAACATACAGCTTAACAGTCTTCAAAATCTGACAAAACACGATCAACAGAAGAAAAAATAGATAAATGGGAACTGCTAAGAAACACTTTTGCTCATCCAAAGACTTTATCAAAAGAATTAGAAAACCACCTACAGAATGAGAAAAAATATTTGGCAGATGCTGCAAAATATCTACAAGAAAATGGCAAATAACCCAATTATGAATTGGGCAAAGGAGATGGACAGACACTTCTCTAAAGAGGACACCCAGGCAGCCAAAAGACACATGCAGAAATGCTTATCATAATTGGTTATTAAAGAAATACAAATCAAAGCTACAATGAGATAGCATCTCACGCCAACAAGGTTGGCCATCACCCAAAAGCAAAAAATATTGGATTGTGGGGATGTGCATGTTTGGAAAGGCTATGAAATCCTGCTTACCCTAACCTTGTCTGTGTTTAGGTAGAGACTTGTCTTGAGAATGGCAAACCCGGGCAGAAGCCCTTGAGACAAGTTTTGTCCCGGTGGACTGGAAAACAAGGATGTGCTAAAAATAGCATTTGCTGAGAATAGTTCAAGGACTTTCCCTTCCCCGCTCCCAGGGAATGCTTCTTCTTCTTCTGAAGTAAGGAACACTGATAAGATGCCTTTTCTCACTTTCTCAGCAGACACCTTGTTTACTTTGCTCAGTAAAAGCTGGTGGGTTAAACAAACTGGTGTCAGTCTAGTATTCACTCACAGGAGTGAATACTACTCACAGGACACTGTCCCTTTTCTGCCCACAGCAAACTAAAAGTTTGTTGTCAGTGTGATTTTTCAACCTCGGCGTCTCGCACACATCACACCCATAAGTGGTGTCCCATTTCACACCAGTCTGTGGTGTCCCGTTTGACACCTGTAAATGGTGTCCCGACTCACACCTATAAGTGGTGTCTCATGTTAATCACACCAACGGCTGGTGTGAATCGCGCCAACACTGGAGAGGCAGTGGAGAAGTTGGAACTCGCCTACACTGCTGGTGGGATTGCAAAGTGGAACAACCTCTTTGAAAAGCAATCTGGTGCTCTCTTAAAAAGCTGGAAATAGATATACCATTTGACCCAGTAATCCCACTGCTTAGAATATATTCTACAGAATCAATGGCAGTCACATGAACAGATACTTGCACATGAAGGTTTATAGCAGCCCAGTCTGCAAGCAAAAAGGTGTCCAACATACAGATGAATGGATAAACAAACTGTGGTATGTGTACTCAATGGAACACTGTGCAATGGTAAAGAACAATGCTGATTTTAGGATGCATCTCATAACCTGGTTTCATTTGGGAGACATTATGTTGAGTGAAATTCATCAGTAGCACAAGGACAAACATTGTATGAGTCCCCTACTATAAGGACTCAGGTGCACCTTAGTCTTCAAGATGACAATTTTACTTTTCAATACTTTAAAGAGGTCCTTTGCAGCAGATTTTCTCAATGCAATAGTCTTTCAATTTCTTGACTGTTGTTTCCATGGATGTGGATTGGGGAACCAGGTAAAATGAAACCCCTGACAGTCTTTCTGCATATATGATGATGTTGCTTACTAGGACAATTTTAAGGGATTTTTGTTTCCTTCAAATTGAGGTGCAGTCCATAGTGAAGGCTGTAATCTTTGATCTTCTTCAATAAATATTTCAAATCCTCTTCATTTACAACAAACAAAGTTATCCATCTGCATAACAAAGATATTAATGAGTCTTCCTCTAATCCTAATTCCTCATTCATCATATAGTCCAACTTCTCAGATTATTTGCTCATTATGCAGATTGAGGAAGTCTGGCGAAAGGATATAACCCTGATGCATGCCTTTCCTAAATTTAAACCATGTAGTGTCCTCTTGTAATATTCATACAGCTCCTCTTGACCCATGTACAGATTCCTCAGGAGCACAATTTAGTGTTCTGGATTCCCCATTCTCCAGTGTTGTCCATAATTTGTTGTGATCTACACAGTTGAATACCTTTGTGTAGTCAATAAAACATATATAAACACCTTTCTGATATTCTCTGCTGTTATCCAAGATCTATCTGTTATCAGCAAAGATATCTCTGGTTCCATGTCCTCCTCTGAATCTGGCTTGAATTTCTGTCAATGTACTGTCATAGCTGCTTTTAAATAATCTTTAGCAAAATTTTACTTGAGTGTGATACAAATGATATTGTTCAATTTCTGAATTTTGTTGAGTCACCGTTCTTGGGAATACACATAAATATGGATCTCCTTCAGTTGATTGGCCAGGTAGCACTTCTCCAAATTCCTTGGCATAAGCAAGTAAGAACTTTGGTGGTGCATCTACTTGTTGGACTATTTCAGTTAATATTCCATCAGTTCCTGGAGCCTTTTTTTGCACCAATACCTTCAACGTAGCTTTGATTTCTTCCTTCACTCTCTTTAGTTCCTAGTCATATGCTTCCTCTTGAAATGGTTGGATGTCAAGCAATTATTTTTGGTATAATGACTCTGTATATTCCTTCCATCTTCTTCTAATGCTTGCTGAGTCATTTACTATTTTCCCTGTCGACTCCTTCATTACTGAAATTTGACGCTTTAATTTTTTCCTTAGTTCTTTGGGCTTGAGAAATACAGAACATTCTTTTCCCCTTTCAATTTTGTCTCCAGCTTTTTGCACATATCATTATAATACCTTGCTTCATTTTTCTGAGCTCCCCTCTGAAATATACAGTTCAATTCTCTTCATCATTTCTTCCTTTGGTTTTGGCTATACAACTTGTAATAGCTACTTTTAGAGTATTTTGAATTCCAGTTTGGTTCTTTCTTGTTTTCTTGTCTTTTTAAAAACCTCTTGCTCTCTTTATTCATGATACCTTTGACGTCATTTCATGACTCATCTGGCCTTCTATGTTCAATATGTCCGATCTGTTCTTGAGGTGATCTCTAAACTCAGGTGTAATGTACTCAAGGTCTGACTTTGACTCTCATGGACTTGCTCTAATTTTCTTCAGTTTCAATTTGAACTTGCTTATGAGCAGTTGCTAGCATGTTCCACAGCTAGCATCTGATCTTATTCTGACTGATAATATTGAATGTTGACATCTTCTCTTTCCACAAATGTAGATATTTTGTAAAATTTTTAGTTTAGTAATGGAAGCCTATATAATATGCTGCTAACTTCAAGGTTGGAGGAAATTATATACATTAAGAAATCACTACTTACTAAATAATAGGAAGTAAAATATTATTTTTACAAGGGGAAATTTGGCTTCAAGTCAATATTCTAAATTTTTTTAATGTCATCGAAGTTTGAAATCTTGAAGGGGGAAGTATTTTATGACCACAAACAGGCTACTCACCTAGAATCTTGTTTTCTCATGTTGCCTAGAATATATCAGAATCTTCCTTCCTCTTGATTGAAATTTAATAAAAATCACTCTGAAAAGTGGGTTCACAGAAGAAATGAAATTCAGCAAGGATGGTAGAATACTGTGAAGAAAATAAAAAGTCCACCCACTGGGATGAATCTTGGGGAAAAAAAAATTAAACTGGATTTTATATATCCAGCAGCCAGGTCTCAGTTTGCCCAGGTAGTCTGGAAGAAATAAATTATATTTTATATGATTTGTAGGTAAAAACATTCAGCCAGCTCCTGAATTTGGATCAAGGCACCCATTTCAGCGGAAAAAAGAATAAAGGGTGGGGGGAAATACAGGAAACTGTGAGAGGAACTCTGTTAGAAGCAGGGGTCAAGGGGATATAATCTTGATACATAAGTCAAGAATTAGATTTATGTCAATTTTGGATGCCCCTCAGTGGTACTGTGCATTTAAGAGCAACCAGGATCCTGCTCAAGTCTAGGACATACAACTTCTTGCATACTTGATTCCACTGAGAGGATGCAAAGGAAGAGAATTCATGGTGGACAGAGCTGTCTAGGAAAATAAACCAAATCAGAGAACACCAAAGAGATTCCTTTAATTAGAAATTTAACTGCTTCAGGAGAAAGAACTCCCCAGGGGATGGAGATAACAGTATTTAAAGAGCACTCCATGTTCAAAATAAACAGACTATTTTAAAGGTATATTGAAGCCTATTGATGAAAGAAGTTGTTCTAACGTGATTTAAATATATAAATATGTAAACCCTCTTCAGTGAGGAAGAAATAAGATTATCACAAACAACAAACCCAAATCCACTGCAGTCAAGTAGATTACTACCCACAGTAACCCTTCAGGACACAGTAGAACTGCCCCATCAGGTTTTCAAGAGCACAAATCTGTAAGTAAGCTGACCACCACAACTTCGCACACAGAGCAGATGAAGGGCTCTAACTACAGATCTTTTGGATAGCAGCCAAGCATCTTAAACCATTGCAAAAGCAGGTCTCCTATTATTCAAAATAAGATAGGTAAATATGAAAAACATATTAATATTCAGTTGCAGTTCATATTATTAAAGTTAATATTTAGCCAATGTACTGTTTTATTAAATCAGCTTATTTTTTTGTTTCAGACTCTTACAAATAATTTATCTTCAACAATTTTATGTAGTGATATTTATAACTTAGAAATGCTGTCAATTTGAAACATTGCTGTTTTTATATGAATACTAGATAATACAGGAAAACTTCATTTCCAGCCAAATCTTTATAGCAAATACACATTGTATTTATGTATTTGACTTTTGCTATTTAAATAAGACATTTAAAGTAAACAATCCATGAAGTAAATTTGCAAACATTGAGGAATCCAAGAAATATTTGCTTTAAAGAAAATAATTTCACTTCAAATAATTCCTAACATAGCATAGAATTTTAAGATTATACTGTCTTTCAAATTAATTTTAGTGTTTATACTTCTAGTTTATATAAAAAGATAGAAGCATATCTGAGGTTTAAGTAGATTGGGGACCTTGACAAGGACTGATATTTAATAGAATCAGAATATAGTTAACCAAACCACATGGCAATAATTGGGCAATACAAAAGGAAAATAAATTAGAGCATATTGTTTATATTTTATACAACACTGTGTGGAATTCTGAAGAATAAACTAACATTAGTTTTAATAATAATTTAAATAAACAGATTGTAATTGTAAGTTACTGTCGATAGCAATAACAATAATAGATAATAATAGGCTTTTATAAAAGCTGGGTCTTTAAGGTTTTTAACTTATGTTAAATAATTGAATTCACTGAATAATACTAAATAATGATATAGTTGCTAACAACATTATAGATAAACAAAATGTATCACGGAATGATAATTCAGTTACATTAAGTCATCACACAGCTAGATGTTAGAGCTATAGTTCAATTTCAGTGCATCTGAGAAATATTGTTGTGTAACCATGGCACAGAGCCCTGGTGACAGAGTGGTTTAGCTCTTGGCTGCTGATTGGAAGGTCAGTGTTTCCAACTCTCCAGATACTCAATGGTATAAAGACATGGCAGTTGGCTTCCCTAAAGATACACAGTCTTGAAAATCCTGTTGAGTAGTTCTACTCTGTCCTTTAGTACAGCTGAGTTGGAATTGACACCTCAATAATTTATTTTCACCCTGGCACCATACTTCTCTCTTTAGTAGACAAGATGCAAACCTATCAAGATAGAGAGATGAAAACAGAGTCAGGCAAGAGGCATCAAGACTCACGCAGAATTGGAGGAGGCACCCACTTTCAGAATTGTGCAAGTACAAGGACAGCCCTGAGCATCCTTAAATGTTGCAACTTAGAAGCTCCACTGACTAGTTCTTGTCCTGACCCTGATGAAAGAAAATGGTAGGACAAACATGCACCAACAAGGAAACTCAAAACCACTTTATTGAATACTTGCCTAACTAGGTAACCTGTTATATCCTGGGCCTACGATCTTAAAGAAAATTTCATTGTAATCATAATTATAAGACCATAACTAACAAGTAATCAGTTTAAAACTAGTAGGTAGGGAATACATTTTACCAACATTATCTCATTTGTTTCTCACAAACAAGCAAACCTTAGAAATTGTAATTGCTTAATAGCATAAAGAAAATAAATCACAGAGAAAGGGGTCAAACTGAAATCCAAAAAAAAGGTACTGATTTTCAGTCATGAAAACTATGCATAATCTGTCGAATCGTCAACACGCAGTGAGTCTCATTATCTTCAGATCTAAAGAAAAATGACTTTAGAAACAGTTATCTAGATTGTTTTTTGGTGAACAACAAAACTAATGACCTCTGAACAGGGCACAACGGGCAACAGCAAGTATTCTCCGCTCCCCAACACAAGCACACATAACAAATATCCTCCATGCTGCCTCTGTTTTTCCAGGGTGACAATATTTATTACTAGTAACTCAATCAATGTTCTCAGAACATTTCCCTGAATAAAATCCTCTCGTCTTGCCAAATTAATATCTTAACAAAAGATATTTGTTTTATTCCCCTGTTTAAAATGAAATGGTCTCTCACTTTTCTTTCTTAAACATCTAATATGAACTGTTTTGTAGGAACCTGAATACTTAAAGAATGACCTAGAAGCACAGCAGTTAAAGGCTCTAGTCATACCTAGACAAAGCTTCCTTACCTAAATATTATAATTAAATAAAATTTTTCTTCTAGAGTTATTTTATTTAGTTGTTTTTATTTAGTGTATTATTTGGAGTCTTTCTTATAGAAGGATAAAGTATTGATGAAAATGTGTGTTTTTCCTCAAAGACTGACCATATGTGCCAATAAAGTTTATTTTAGAAGTTCAAATTTACTCATTTCATTTACTGTCCTTGTATTATGATAAAAATGTCCTTTTTTCTTTAAGACTTCCATTTATGACATCAGAAGATCTGACTACTTATCGACAATATAACACAGATCAAATTATGAGACTTTAAAATTCTCTTTTAGCTTAGTTACTTCTGAATGTGTACCTACAGTAGCTCAGGCCTGATTGGCATTTCATTCCATTACTATGTTCTGCTATAGCAGTTTCCCTTGGGAGGCCTTTCTCACTATCTTCACTCACCTTCCATGATTTCAAAGTCGTATGTTCTGATAACTTTGAATTAACTTCCCTGTAATTATATTACAGGAATTCCCCTCTCCTGAGCATAGATGATAGATAGATAAATAGGTACATATACAACTTTTAGTTGAGTGGTGGAAATGTATATAAGAGGTCATCATAAAGACAGGAAAGAAAGAGAAGATCAAATTGGACATTGGAAGAGACTATGAAATTTGTGCTTGAAACATCAAGCAGCTAAAGCAAAAGGAAGGAATGACAAAGTAAAAGAATAGAAGAGAAAATTTGAAAGGGCAGCTCAAGAAGACAAAGTAAGACATAAAGAAATGTGCAAAGAACTGGGAATAGAAAACCAAAAGGGAAGAACATGCTCTGCAAATTTCTAACTGAAAGAACTGAAGAAAAATTTGAATCTGGAGTTGCAACAGTGAAGGATTCTACAGGGAAAATATTAAATGACTTAGTAATCATCAAAAGAAGATGGAAGGAATATACAGTGTCATTATACTATAAAGACCTGGTTGGCATTCAAAAATTTCAAGAGGTAGCATATGATCAGGAACCAATGGTACTGAAGGAAGAAGTCAAAGCTGCACTCAAAGCATTGAAGAAAAACAAGTCTCCAGGAAGTGATAGAATATTTACTGAGATGTTTCAACTATCAGATGCAGGGCTTGAAGTGCCCTTTCCTCTATGCCAAGGTATCTGGAGGAGAGCTACCTGGCCAACCAACTGGAAGAGATCTATTTTTTATATCCATTCCCAAGAGAGATGATCCAACCAAATGCAGAAATTATCAAACAGTATCATTAATATCAAATACAGACAAAATTTTGTTCAAGATTATTCAAAAGTGACTGCAACAGTATATTGACTGGAAACTGCCAGAAATTCAAGTCAGACTGAGAAGTGGACATAGAACCAAGGATATCACTGCTGATTGCAGATGGATGTTGGCTGAAAGTAGGGAATACCAGAAAGATGTTTTTCTGTGTTTTACTGACTATGCAGAGGCAATCGACTGTGTGTATTGTGACCAATTAGAGATAATATTGTGGAGAATAAGAATTCTAGAATGTGTAATTGTGCTCTTAAGGGGTTTGTAAATGAATCCAGAGGCAGCTGTGCAGACAGAACAAGGATACACTGCATGGCTTAGAGTCAGGAAAAGTATGTATCAAGGCTATATCCTTTAACCATACCTTTTCAATCTGTATGCTGATCAAATATTCTGAGAAGGTAGCCTATATGAAGAAGAATGATGCATCAGGATTGAAGGAAGGCTCACTAACAGTCTGTATTACACATAGGTGACACAACCTTCCTTGTTGAAAGTAAAGAGGATTTGAAACGCTGATGAAGATCAAAAACCGCAGTCTTCAGTATGGATTGTACCTCAACATCAAGAAAACCAAACTCCTCACCACTAGACCACTGAGCAACATCATGATAAATGGAAAGAGGATTGAGGTTGTCAAGGATTTCGTTTTACTCGGTTCCACAATCAAAGAAATTGGAAGCAACAGTTAAGAAATCAGAAGACATTTTGCATTGGGAAAATCTGCTATGAAGAACTTCTTTATAGTATCGAAAAGTAAAGATGTCACCTTGAAGACCAACGTGCACTTCACACAATGATTGTATTTTCAGTCACATTATATGCTTGCAAAAGCTGGACAATGAATAAGGAGGAAGAAGAAGGATTGATGCCTTTGAATTGTGGTGTTTGAGAAGAATATAGAACATACCATGAGCCACCAAAAGAATGAACAGATCTGTTCTGGAAGAAGTACAAGCAGAGTGCTCCTTGGAAGCAAAGCTGGCAAGAATGTGTCTCACTTACTTTGAACATGTTGTCAGGAGGGATCAATCCCTGAGAAAGGACATCATGCTTGGTAGGGTGGAGGCTTAGTAAAAAAGAGGAAGGCCCCCAACAAGATGGACTGACACAGTGGCCGCAAAGGTCAGCTTAACCATAAAAATAATTGTGGAAATGGTGCAGGATTGGGCAATATTTCATTCTGTCGTGCTATGTGTGAGAATGGACTCCATGGCACCTAACCACAACAATAACAACAACCCCAAGTCTGTGAGTAATTTTAAACATTTATGAATCATTATTTAGTAGAAAACAGTAAACCAAGTACTATCTTCACAAGAGGAAGTATTTTTAATCTACTTTTGTGTCACTCAGATCTGAAGTCTTGGGGACTTGCCTCTCATGTCAGCTTGAATTATATCAGAATGTCATTGTCTTCTAGTTGAAGTTTAATAGAATCACCCCTTACAAGTGGGTATGAAATTGACAGAGGATGGTGGAGTGCTGTAAGGAAAGTAAAACAAATCGTGTTGGGATAAAACTTGGGGGGAAAAATGGTCTAGATTTAACATATGCAATAACCAATTCTCAGTTTGCTCAGGTAGTCTTGAAGAAGTAAATTATGTGTTTCACGATTTTTAGGTAAAACCATTCTCTGTTGTCAGAACATTTATCGTAACTTTGACAGAAGCCAGAGCCAGACTCTGAATTTATATCAAGGCACCAGTTTCAGAGGAGGATTAAGCAAAGTGACATAAGGAAATGTGACAGAAGTTCAGTCTAATAGGAACAGAGAGTCTGTTTGGAGCACCCTTAATAGGTAGGTTAAGAATTGGATTTGTGTCAATTTTGGATTATCTGCAATGGTATTGCTCAGTTAAGGGTAACCTAGAACCCTATTCAAGCCTAAGAAATAAAACTTTCTGTCCACTTGCTTCCGCTGAGACGCTGCAGAGAAAGAGGATTCTAGGTAGAAAGAGCTGAGTGGGCAAATAAATAAACGAAATCAGTGAGTGCCAAAGAGATTTGTTTAATTAGAAAGTTAGCTACACCACACGGAAGAGATCTCAGGAGACTGAGATAACCGTATTTAAAGAGCCCTCCTTGAATACTCTGGGGGTCAGTTCTACCCTGGCCACTAGGGTCGCCATGAGTCGGGTCCAATTTGACAGCACTTGACTGGCTTTAAATTAAAAAGTTTTCCTCATAATAAAGAGACTGTTTTGAAAGTGGACTAAATAGCACTGATACAAGAAATTGTTTTAGCCAAAGTAATTGAAATACGTAAACATGTAAACCCTCTTCAGTGAGTCTTCAGTGAGGAAGAAACAGATGATCGCAAATAAACCCCAGACCCAGATGCTGCACTCTAATAGATTGTTATCCACAACAACAGAGTGAAACAGCTCCATCAGGTTTCTCAGGCTAGAAATCTTTAAGGAAGTTGATCATCACAACTTTCTCACACAGAGCAGATGGTGAGTTCTAACTGCAGACCTTTTGGATAGTAGCGAGGCACTTAAACCACTGAGAAGCCAGACTTCCTATTATTCAAAACAAGGAAGGTAAATATGAGTTGTTTTATATTAATGTTCAACTGTAGTGCATATATTATTAAAATTAATATTTAGTAAATGTACTGTTTTATTAAAGGAATTCATTTGTATTTCTGACTGTATTAAGTATAGCTTATCTTAAACATTGATTTTAAATAGTAATATTACTAACTGAAATACTGAACATTTGAAAAATTACTGAATTCTTATAAGGATACTAAATAATAATAGAAATACTATAATACTGTAATAATAGAAAAACTGCATTTCTGGGAAAGACTATATACTCAATAAACTATGTTAATATAATCCATGAAAAATTTACCATCATTAAGGAATCCAACAAACATGTATTTTAAAGAAAATATTTTTACATTAAAGAACTCATAAAATAATATACAGTTCTAAGTTCATACCGGTTTTCAAATTAATTTTAGGGTCTGTATTTCTAATTCATATTAAAAATACAAAAACAGCTGAGGCTGAGGTAGATTGGAGCCATGGACAATGACTGACATCTAATTGAATCAGAATATTGTTAACCAAAGCCATGCTCATTGCCTTCAAGTTGATTCCAACTAAAAGCAATCCTCAGATAGAGGACAGCTGTCTCATAGAGTTCCAAGACTGCAGATCTTGACAAAAGCTGACTATCACGTCTTCCTCCTATAGAATGGATGGTGAATTTGAACCACTGATCTTTCCGCTAACAGAGAAACACTTAATACTGTACAACCAGGAATTCTTCAATACACAATGCATTTGTTGGTTATCTGAGTTTTTTCCAAAAATTTATGTTTAGATTTCAATTAAAAAACAAGTCAAAAAACATATATATATATATTTTTTCTTTAAGCAATAATCAATGTTTTAAAGAAAGAAGAGTAATACAGATAGTTTTGGGAGAACATACGAGGTGACTCTCTGCTCTGTCTACCATGTTGTCTTGAAAAAACACAGAGAAATGTTACATTTTTAATATTACACACGGACAAGTTTATCACCAGAAAGTTGTGTTCTACAATGAAAAAACACTGTTTCATGTAGCAGTCACAGTCCCTTTATTTGTTTAACAAGAATTAAATTATTTTTCATTAAATGCCACCATTTGGAAAAAACACGTGAAAATTCTGTTCTTTGTCCTTTTGTGAATTTGAATAAAGGTGCTGCCTTCATTTTAATAATATCTATGCTTTTATTTTAGTTCAGAATCAATTTCTGAATACCATAGTCAATCCAATTTCTAGGATATATATTGATTTCAAAGAGGAAAAGCAGAATTGATCCAGTGGCACTGATTTTGCTTTTTTGTCTGCTTGTTCTGTCTTTTTTTCCTTTAAATCATTTAGCGTCAATATGAAAAAATGCATACAACAGCTATTACACTAATCGCAATTCGAAGTCCTGAACAGTGACAAGCACTATAGGTGTTACAAGTTCACACAATAGAGATAATGATATAAACCTGCTTACTGGCAGAAATTTCTGGAGAAATTCCACCTTTTGAGTTGAATATTTTGGGAATTTATAACATTTTGATAATGGCATTTCAAATGTCACTTCATTGCCCTAACAATTTTGTGATACAAAAGGAGCTTGTTGAGTGTATAGCATAGTATACTGAGAATTGAGAAGAAGGAATCAACAGTAGTTTTACTAATAATTAAAATAAATGGATGATAATAGCAACTAACTGTTGTTAACAATCATAGATAACAATGATAAAAGGCTTTTACAAGGGCCAGGACTTCTTCCAGGCTTTTGGTTCATATGAAACACTTTAATTCACTTAACAACACTAAATGTTGATACAGTTGCCAACCATTCTACAGCTGAACCAAATGTGACATGGAAAGATTAATTAACTTGCATGAAGTCATCACACAGTTAGATGCTGGAGTTATAATTCAATTTCAGTCCATCTTGGAAATATTGTTCTAAAACCGTGACACAGATTCCTGGTGATACAATGGTTAAGCCTTTGGCTGCTAATCAGAAGGTCTATGATGCAAACCCTCCAGCTACTTCATGGAATACAGATACGGTGGTTGGCTTCCCTAAAGATGTATATCCTTGGAAACCCTGATAGGTAATTCTACTCTGCTGTACAGTGTAGCTACTGGTCAGACTTGACTTCTCAGTATTCTTTTTTAACCATGGAACTGTATTCTTTCTCTAGTGAACAAGATACAAACCCATTAGGAAGGAGGGAGGAAAAGCACTGGTGAGGCAAGAGGCATCTTGCCTCTGACAGAATTTAAGGAGGCACTGGCTTTCACCACTGTGTAAGTGCAAGGATGGCTCTGAGCCTCCTTAAATTTTGCACCTCTGAAACTTCACTCACTAGTCCTCATCCTCACCCTGATGAAAGGGAATGGTGGACAAAGCAATCACCAACAATGGAACTTAGAACCATATTATCAAATATCCAACTAGACCATCTCTTAACTCCTAGGGCTTCATGCTAAAAGAACATATTATCTGAGTCGACGACACTTTTTGGCTGTCTATCACTCGACGGCACTTGGCTATCATAATCACAGTTATAGAAACTTAATTAATAAGTAACCAGTGTAAAACTGGTTGGAAGTTGATATATTTTACCAATATTGTCTCATCTAATTCTCACAAATAAGGAAAACATGGAAACTTTAAATGATTGCTTAGTAACACCAAGATAATAAATTGAGGAGAGGAGAAAATAGTCAAATTCCATTCTACAAAACCAAAAGAAATTTAAAAAGATAGTAATTTATAGTCACAAAACCTGAGTGTAATAGGTCCAGTTATCCACACTTGGTGGGTCTCAGTATCTCTACACTGAAAGAAAAGTGAGTTTAGAAACAGTTCTCTAAACTGTTTATGAGAAACAACAAAAGTAATGGCTGGTTTCACAGATCACAACGGGAATAACAATAGCCAATGCCATTCCTCCTCTCTTTTCACATAAAAACATGGGTGACAAATACCATCCATGCTGCCCTGTTTTTTTTCAGGGAGACCATGTTTGTTATCACTGTCTGAATCAATGTTCCCAGAACAATTTCCTTTTTTTTTTTTAATTTCCCCATTCAAAATGAAATACTCTCATACTTTTCTTTCTAAACTATCTAATGTGAACGGTATTATAAGAATAGGTATGCTTGAAGGTGACCTGGTTGCACAGTGCTTAAGTACCCATCTGATAACCCAAATGTTGGTAGTTGAATTCTACCAGCCGCTCCTTGGAAACCCTATGTGGTAGTTCTACTTGTCCCTGTAAGGTCACTGTGAGTTGGAATTGAGTCATTGGCAAAAGGTAAGGGTAAATGCTTACAATCATCAAGAGACAGAAGAAGGAAGCACTGAAATAGACAGCTAATAATGTGTGTTCGAAGGTACTGTATAAATACAGTGTTTGAGAGGCTTGACTGAGAAAATGCATACAGAAGTGTAATAAGATTGTCAAGATGTGTAATTAATTTAAAGTGAAATAAGATGGTAAAGCGGAGGGTCAGTCTCCAGCAACTGCCAATTGCTCCAGTGCCTGTGCTGAGTCAGGTATAGCTTATTCTATTATGAGTTGTGCTCTCAAACTATTGTTTCAAAATAAATTGAAGGGGACTGTTTACTGTGATTTATCAGGTGAATGTGGAACATACATAAATAGTGTCATTCTTAAGTGCAAACACTCGCAGTGATCATAAAATCCAATCCAGACATCTCAATACAACGTAAAGCAGAGGCACAGACATACAGAAAGGCAAAGGAAATGCACATGTAATTTACCTTTTCCACAGATGAAGCATCAAGAAAGACCACCAGAAGGTAATCTAACTGCGTCAACGGAATTTGATCTCTTGGGCTTTTCTGACGTGCCCCAACTACAGTGGTTTCTTTTTGGATTTATTTTAATAATTTATATCATTGTCCAGATAAGCAATGGCACCATATTTCTAATAACCCAAATGGATCCTGCTCTCCAGATCCCTATGTACTTTTTCCTGGCAAACTTTTCCATTTTGGAAATCTGCTATGTCTCAACTATTCTCCCCAGAATGCTTGTGAATATTGCAACCCAGAGAAGAAGAATCTCTTTGATAGCCTGTGCTACACAGATGTACTTTTTCCTTTTATTTGGAGGCACAGAGTGTTTGCTCCTTGCACTGATGGCCTATGACCGCTACGTGGCCATTTGTAACCCTCTGCGCTATCCTCTAGTCATGAACCGCAGGGCCTGTATTCACCTGGTGACTGCCTCCTGGAGCTTTGGAATCCCTGTTATAATAGGGCATACATATCAGATTTTCTTTCTTCCTTTTTGCAGATCTAGACAAATTAACCACTTCTTTTGTGACATTCCCCCAGTACTCAAGCTGGCTTGTGGGAACATCTTTGTAAATGAGATTTTGGTCTACACTGTTGCTATATTGTTTATAATCATTCCGTTTCTGTTGATACTTGGTTCCTACAGTAAAATCATCTCTGTCATCCTGAAGTTGCCATCAGCCACAAGCCGAGCCAAAGCCTTCTCCATCTGCTCATCTCATCTCGTGGTTGTGGTGTTGTTCTTCGGCTCAGGCATTATTGCCTACTTAAGACCCAACACCAGACACTCAGCAGAAACTGACAAAGTGCTTTCTCTTTTCTATATGATCCTAACTCCTATGTTTAATCCTATAATATATAGTCTAAGGAACAAGGATGTCATAATGGCACTGAGAAAATTGCTATGTAAATAATTCCTTCATTAAAGAATTACTTAAATGTGTAAGATTTTTTAAATGTATTTTTTAATCAAATTCAGATGTATACTTTTGACCTCATCTAGCATTACAGGTTTAATTTTATTGCCCCAATATATGTGCCCTCTTGGCTAGGCTATGAATCCCAAGGTTGTATTGCCATCAACCATTCTGTCATGTGAGCTGGAATTTTCTAGAAGGCAAGTGATTTGGTTTGATGATTGTCACACATGTTGTAAATCTGACTTCTGTGATGTTAATGAGACAAGTTTAGAGGCAATTATATAAATGCAGTAGGACTCAATCTACATTTGACTTTATCTTGAGTCAATCTCTTCTGCGATAAAAGAGATAGGAAAGGAATAGGGAAATCTTCTACTCCAAAGAATAAATAAATAGGAGAGGAATATATCTTTTGGACCCAGAGTCTCTATACTGTGAAGCTCCTAGATCAGGGGAAGATTGTTGACAAAGATCTTACAGTAGACCCAGCAGAGACAGAAACTTCACAGAAGCTGTCTCTCTGACTTTGAAATTCTAGCCTCCCAAACCGTGAGAGAATAAATGTCTCTGTGTTGAAATACACAATTGTCCTATTTCTACCTTTGCAGCACTTTACTAAGACACTTTCTCCTTCCAAGCAGTCATTTCCACATTAAAAATCTGTTGTAATGTTGTCAGAACTTTCTCCTCAAATTATATAAGTAATATATGTATTACCATACAGCAAATAATTACATTACTAATTTTGTAGTTGCATTGTGCAGTGACTCCCTCAATAAGAAGTTTTACTTAGAATGATCTAATTTAGTCATTGCTTAGCATAGAACATATCATTTATTTCCCTGAGTGTCCATACAGTTGTGACATGTATTTTAAGAACCAGGTTTGCAATATGCATTAATTAAAAAGTATGCAGGGTTCCAGAGGTATCCACAGGAGGTTGGTTACAGGACACCCACAAATATCAAACTCCATGGATGTTCAAATCCTTTATATAAAATGACACAATATTTGTATATAATCTACTCACACACTTCCATGCACTTTAAATCATCTCTAGATTATTCACAATACCTAATACAATGCAACCCTGTGAAAATTTTTGTTATGCAGTAGTGGTTAGGGACTAGTGACAGGACACGAGGCTAGCAGTGCTGGAACCGTGACTAGTGGGGACAGAGACTGAAGATCTGTAAAATGACGGGAGGCTGTGGCTAGGTGTGCCTACGCATTACTTCATTTGCGTGGATCCAGGGTAGCACCAGCCTCAATAACAGTGATAATGTAACTTTTATCATAAACCTGGAAAAGCCTCTCTGAAGAAGTGACGTTTGAACTGGCTCCTAGTTAGGAACAGTAGTAGTGTAAAGAACTTTTAGGTAGATGAAAAAGCAAAAGAAGACTGTTAAGTTTTATACTCTTAGGCTCCCAAAGAACCAGCTGCCTGTGGAAAAAAACGTGTTACCAGATGAGCATGGAAATTCAGGTAGGGGTCAAGTTATATAACAGTTTTCAATTTCTGGTACCCCATACCAAATCAAACCAAACCCACTGCTGTCAGGCAGATTCTGACTCATAGCGATCCCATAGGGCAGAGTAGAACTGCTCCATAGAGCTTCCAATTAGCTCCTGGCAGACTTGAACTGCTGACCTTTTGGTTAGCAGCCACAGCACTAGCCACTACACACCAGGGTTTCCAGCCCCAGCTGATGCCAAAATATGAGGATTTTCAAATCCATTTCATAAAATGGTGTACTATTTGCACCTGAGATATACACATCCCCACATGCTTTAAGCCATCTCTGAATTGTTTATAACACCTAATGCAATGTACTTTCAATGTAGATAATTGCTATACAGTACAATATTGCTTAGGGAATAATGTTAATATAAGAAACAGTGAATGTTGGAGAGATACTGAGGATCTATGAAATTTCTGAGAGACTGCATCAGGGAATGCCTACACAGCAGTGTGTTAGCTTGGATTTAGCTTGGTGCTACCAGCACGGGGAATCCAAAGTCGCTTTGGGGAACTTTCAGTTTCTTTTCTGAATACTTTTAATTTCCACTGATTAAATCCATGGATGGGGAATCTACAGATGCAGAGGGCTAACTGTATGTATTCAAATACTGTAAATTATTAATTACAAATGATAATTATATACATTTGGTTATATATGTATGTATTGGTACACATGTGTATCTATTGGTTCATCCATCCATCCATCCATCCATCATCTATTTACCTACCCATCTACCTACCCATCTACCTACCCATCTACATATCATCTATCTATCACCTACCTACCCGTCTACTTATGCGTCTACCTACCCGTTTACCTACTCGTCTACCTACCCGTCCGTCCGTCTGTCCGTCCGTCCGTCCGTCCGCCCGTCTGTCGTCTGTCTGTCGTCTGTCTGTCGTCTGTCTGTCTGTCTGTCTGTCTGTCTGTCTGTCTGTCTGTCTGTCTGTCTGTCTGTCGTCTGTCTGTCTGTCGTCTGTCTGTCTGTCGTCTGTCTGTCTGTCGTCTGTCTGTCTGTCGTCTATCTGTCGTCTGTCTGTCTGTCGTCTGTCTGTCTGTCTATCTGTCTATCTATCTATCATCTCTCTCTCTATCTCTCTCTCTATCCGTCTATCATCTATTTCCCTGCCCGCCCGCCCGCCCGCCCGCCCGCCCACCTACCTGCCTGCCTGCCTGCCTGCCTGCCTGCCTGCCTGCCATCTACCATCTTTCCATTTGTGGGGACAATATAGAAGATTGTTTTGTTCAAGTCTTTGGGCTGAGAATGGCTCAACAGTCAAGGCTTTTCAACCAGGGCAGGCCTTCCAGCCAGAAATGATTCAATGGTAGTTATTTAACTTGTTTATGACCTTTGGACCCTGTATTTGGCAGCCAACCACTTTTGTGCAAAACTGTATATAAGGTCACTGTGCCATGTGATGCTGCTTGCTTGCCCAATGTTGTACCTGCTCTCCACCGTTGTATCAATAAGCTTTATTATGACCTCACCTGCCGTGCCTCCATTCCTGGCTCTGCCCACAGCATGAATCTGCATTCCTGGTATGGAGTTCCTGGGTTCAGACACTATCTATGTGTATGAACCCTGGTAGTGCAGTGGTTAAAAGACTCTTCATCAAACAAAAGATCAACAGTTGAACCCAGGAGATTGAGGTGGCAATTTGTTTCTATAAAGCTTAACAACCTTGGAAACACTATAGGGCAGTTATATTTTGTCTTACAGGGTGTGTATGAGTTGGAATTGACTCAATGGCTGTTGCTTTGGCTTTGGCATACATACATATGGAGAAGAATATTGAATATACCATGGACTGCCAAAAGAATGAACAGATCTGTCTTGGAAGAAGTACAATCAGAGTGTTCCTTAGAGTTAGGAGTGGTGAGACTATGAGTTACATACTTTGGATGTGTTATCAGGAAAGATCAGTCCCTGGAAAAGGACATTATTCTTGAAGCCAAACCTGCTGCTGTCAAGTGTATTCTGACTCACAGTGATCCTATAGGTCAGGGTAGAACTGCTCCATACAGTTTCCAAGGAACACCTGGCAGATGTGAACTGTCAAGCTTTTGGTTAGCAGACTAAACCACCAGAGTTTCCATGTCATTCTTATGCATATATATTATGCATCTGTATGTATGAAGTATCTACAGTCTCACATTATTTTGTACAACAAATTTGCATTGCTTTTCCTACTTCATACATATGAAAGTACGTTAACTTGTTATCCACGTTCTGAATCCCTGGAGCAGTGCTTGGGAGCTATAGCTATTAACCCAAAGTAGCGCAGTTCAAATTCACCAGGCACTCCTTGAATAACCTGTGGGACAGTTCTACCTTGTCTGGTAGGTTAGGTATGAATTGGACCCACCTAACGGCAATGGATTTTTCTACACAAGATCTGTTTCTAGAACTAATGGGGTTTGAGTTAGGCCTTCACCATTTAAGTTTCTGTTTGATTTGGAAAATTATTTAGTCCTTCAAGGTCATCTTTTATATTTGAAAGAGAAGAATAAAAAGCTTACTGAGAATTATACAATGCAATGCAAAGAGCATATCTAACATTTATTCACTTTATCATATGATTGTTATTGTCGTGGATTGCATTGTGTTCCCTCAAAAATATGTGCAGTAATTTGGCTAGGCCATGACTCTTGTCATCATGTGATATCCCTATATGTTGTAAATCCAGTCTCTATGATGTTATTAAGAGAAGACGGGCAGCAGTTATGTTGATGGGCCAAGACTCCATGTGCAACACTGTATCATGCCTTGAGGCAATCACTTGAGATATAAAGAAAGAGGAAACAAGTAGAGAATTGGGAACCTCCTATCATCAGGAAAAAAAGCAGAGTTGAGAGCAAGGCACATCCTTTGAATCCAGTGTCCCTGTGTCTCAGAAGTTCCCAGTCTTTCAAAAATTGCTATCAAAGACCACGCTCTTTGATAGAGGCAACAGAGGCTTCCCCTGGAAGTGATGCCCTGAATTGGGACTTTCAGCTGCTGTTCCATTACACAATAAATTTCCTCTTGTGGGATAATGGTGCAAGGATCAAGAAGATGGGTCTGTCTGAGTGCACTGATATGGGGCTGTTAAGCAAAGATTCTTCATTCAGTGTTTCAAGTTGAGGAGCCCGGAAAGGATCTAATACTTTAGTTGGTTGTGTTGCTGAAGTGTTCATTTTTCCTACAATAACTGAGATGAAAATAACAGACTTGCCATCACATATGATGGAAGACGGTATCCAAAGCTTTAGGAAAATTGGTGTGTTAGAGTGGATTGATCAGTTTAGACTCCCAGACCCACACATGGAATACCTAGAGGACACACTCTTTACCACAATGGTGAGAAATAAATTTATGAAGGGAGTCCCAGCAGTGCTGTGATGCTATTTTAGGAGAGTCAGACTTGTCAGTGGAAATTATCCTAACCAGCCTAAGACCCTTACCCACAATGAGGTTGACCTGGCCTTGTAGTGGTAGAGGCCAAGTGGCAGAACTAAACTGACAAATACAGGATGAACACGATTACTGTAAAAGACAGCAGAGTCAAAGGAAGTAATCAGAGTAGTCTGATGTGTATGCACTTATTTTGTTAGCTACTGAGTCATGTCTTCCTCCAATCCTAAAGCCTCGCTTTTCATGCAGTCTAGCTTCTCAGGTTATTTGTTCAGCATATGGATTGAAAAGTTAAGCTGAAAGAATACAACCCTGACTCACACTTTTCCTGACTTTAACCCATGCAGTGTCTCCTGTTCTGTTTGCTTGGCTGCCTCTTGGTCCATATACAGATTCCTCAAGATCACGGTTAACTGCTCTGCAATTCCCATTCTCTGCAATGCTATCCAAAATTTGTTATGATTGACACAGTCAAACACCTTTTCACAGTCAACGAAACACAAGTAAACATCTTTACAGTATTCTCTGCTTTCAGACAAGATCTACCTGATACCAGGGACGATATTTCTGATTCCACAACCTCTTCTGAATCTGCCAATATACTACTATAGTTGATTTTGAATGATTTGTAGCAAAATTTTACTTGCATGTGGTATCAATGATACAGTTTGATGATTTCTGCATTTAGTTGAATCACCTTTCTTGGGAATAAGTATAAATGTGGATCTCTTCCAGTCAGTTGGCCAGGTAGCTGTGCTCCAAATTTCTTGGCATAGATGAGTGAGCACTTCCAGTGCTGTAACCATTTGTTGAAATAGCTCAACTGATATTCCATCAATTCCTGAAGCCTTGCTTTTGCCAGTGCCTTCAATGCAGCTTTGACTTCTTCCTCCTTCAATATCATCAGTTGCTGACCAAATGACTGAACACTGACAGTCCTTTCTGGTATAATGACTCTGCCTATTATTTTCATCTTCTTTTGATGCTCCTTAGTCTTTTAATAGCTTTCCCGTAGAATCCTTCACTATTACAATGCAAGGCTTGAATTTTGTCTTCAGTTGTTTCAGCGTGAGAAATGCAGGATGTGTTCTTCCTTTCTGGTTTTCCATTTCTGCCTCTCTGTGCATGTCGTTACAATACTTTATTTTGTCATCTTGAGTTGCTCTTTGAAATCTTCTGTTTAGGTCTATTACTTCTCCATTCCTTCCTTTTGCTTTAGCTGCTAGATGTTCGAAAGCAAGTTTCAGAGGCTCGTCTGACATCCAATTTGCCCTGTCTCTTTCTTGCCCTTTTAATAATCTCTTGCTTTCCTCACACATGATGTCTTTGATGTCATTCTACAATCCATCTGGTCTTCAGTAACTAGTGTTCAATGCATCAGACCTGCTCTTGAGATTGTCTCTAAACTCAAGTGGGGTTTACTCAAGGTTGTAATTTTGCTCTTTGGACTTGTTCTGATTCTCTTCAGTTCGAAACTTGCATATGAGCAACTGACGATCTGTGCCACAGTCAGCACCTAGTCTTGTTCTGACTGCTGATATTGAGCTTTCCCATCATCTCTTTCCACATATGTAATCAATTTGACTTCTGTGTATTCCATCTGGCAAAGCCCATGTGTATAGATGTGATTTATGTTGTTGAAACAAAGGTATTTGCAATGAAGAAGTTGTTGATCTTGGAAAACTCTATCAGTAGATCTCCAGAATCATCTCTATCACTAAGGTCATGTTTTCCAACTGCTTATTCTTCTTTATTTCTAACTTTTACATTCTTATCATGAGTAATTATCAGTGCATTCTCGTTGCATTTTTGATCAATTTCAGACTGCAGAAGCTGGTAAAAAATCTTCATTTTTTTCATCTTTGGCGTTAGTTCTTGATGTGTAAATTTACAGTCATATTAACTAGCCTTCTTCTAGGTTTATGTATTTTTATCCTATCACTGACAGCATTATACCTCAGGACAGACCTTGAAATGCTCCTTTTGTTGATGAATGCAATACCGTTCCTCTTCAAGTTTTCAATCCCTACATAGTAGATCATACGATTGTCCAATTCCAAATGGCCAATTCCAGTCCATTTTAGTTCACTAATGCCTAGGATATTGATGTTTATGCGTTTCATTTCATTTTTGATGATTTCCAGTTTTCCTAGTTCATAATTTCTACATTCCATGTTCCAATTATTAACGGATGTTTGTTACTGTTTCTTCTCCTTTTGAGTCATGCTGCATCAGCAAATGAGGGTCCTGGAGGCTTTACTCCACCCATGTCACTAAGGTTGACTCTCCTTTGAGGAGGCAGCTCATCTTCAGTCATCTTTTGAGTTCTTTCCAAGTTGGATTTCTCCTTTCCTAGCACTGTATCTGATAATATTCCTCTACTATTTAGAACGTTTTCACTGGCTAATTCTTTTCAGAAGTAGACTGCGAGAGCCTTCTTCCTAGTCTATCTTAGTCTTGAAGGTTAGCTGAAACCTGTCCACCATGGGTGACCCTGCTGAGAAATAAATACCTGTTGCATAGCTTCCAGCATCACAGTAACACTCAAGGGCCCACGCTATGACAGACTGACAAACAAGTGTGGTCCCCGGGTAGTCTTGAAAAAATAAATTGCATATTACTTGATTAGTAGGTAAATAGGTTTTTTGTCATTAGAACTTTCATAATAACCTTGACCAAAGCTATCTCCAGGATTTGGATAGTGATACCCATTTCAGATGAGAAAATAAGGAAAATAACTTCAGGAAAATGTAATTGGAGTTCCATATAACAGGAACACAGGGTCCATAAGAAGCATTCAGTTGGTAAGGGGAGAAGTGGACTGAGTCAGTTCTAGATGGCCTCCAGTGGTACTATTCAGTTAATGGCAATCAAAGGCCTTATGTAAGCATTATATTTGTGTATTTTAGTTCTGGTAGTGTTTTAATAACACATTTAAATTGAGCAATGAAAAAGAGGAAACAAAATCTACAATGACCGAGGAATCTAAGAACATAAACTTTTCTGTATCCTTGATTCTGTTGAGAGGCTGCAGAGGAAGAGTATTCTGGGTAGGGTGTGAGCTGTCTGGGAAGATAAATAAATAAACCAATTCAGAGAGGGCCAAAGTGATTTATTTAATTAGAAATTTAACTGTGTTAGGTGAAAGGCATCCCAGGGGGTAGAGACAACTATTTTGTATTTAAAGGTCATTCCACATTCACACTGAACAGACTATTTTAAAGGTGAGTTGACTATCACCAATGAAACAAGTTGTTTCTGCTAAAGTAATTTAAATATTTAAATGTATATATTTCAGTGAGAAAGAAACAAGGTTATCATAACTAAAATTGTAGTTGACTGCTGTCATTTTTATTCCAACTCATAGTGATCCTTCAGGACAGAGTATAACTGCCCCATTGGGTTTCCAAGACTGTGAATCTTCACAAAAGCACACTGTCATAACTTTCTCTCGTAGATTGGATGGTGGGTTCTAACTGGGCACCTTTTGGATAGCAGCTGAGAAAGTTAACCACTGCAACAAGGGCTCCTATTACGCAAAATAAGAAAGGTAAACATGAAATATTTTATATGAATATTGTTCTTTTATATTAATATTGAGTATTGAAGTTTAGCTCATGAGATTATTAAAATTGATACTTAATACACGGTAACAAATGTCCTGTTTATTAAAGCATGTCTTTTATATTTCTGACCCTATTAAACATGATTAACTTAAACACCAGTTTTTAAATAGCGACATTACATTAGTTTGAAACACTGAAAATTTGAAAATCTGTTATTGCAAGAATACTAAATAACATTACAGGAAAACTTCATTTCTCTCAAAGACTTTGTAGCAAATAAGAATTGTAATTATATACTTTAGTTCTGATAGTGTTTTAATAAGACATTTAAAGTAAAACAATGAAAAAGATGAAGCAAAATTCACAACCATTTAGGAATCCGAGAAACATTTTAAAGTAAATACTTTTTATGTGAAAGAATGTGTGGAATAATGGAAAGTTTTAAGTTCTTATTGTTTTTCAAATTATCCTCCGGTTTGTGTTTCTAATTTGTATAAAAAATTCTAACGTGAGGTTTAGACAGATTTGGACCACTGATGGTGACATACTTCTATCTGTATCAGAATATTGTTAACCAGGGTATACTCATGGCCTTCTAGTTGTAATAGAAGATAAAACAAGGGCAATATAAGATAGAGTAGAAGTGACACTTTTTGTTCTGACATAGTGGCTTGAACCACAAACCTTTTGATTAGCAGCTGACAACTTAACCACTGCCCAACAAAGACTTGGTCATGATATTGTTACACATTATTTGATCCTCCCTCTGCCCCAGCCCCAGGGAACAAATGTTTACATTTCAAATAAAAATACGATAACATTAAATTTTATAACATAATAAGAACTTAAACATTTTCAAGAAAGAAGAGTAATATAGTTTAGGGAGAGTACATAATCAATCCCTGCTCTTTCCACCCTGTTCTCTTGAGACAAACATAGCCATACCTTACATATTTAATGTTCTACATAGATAATTTAATCAAGAAATTGTTGGTACAACTAGAAATGCTATCTCTTTTAACACCTGAATAATTGCCAGCAAAGGACTACTTTATCAAATACCTACTTAACTAGGCAATTCTTAGTGCTACTGGTTTAAAAAACGTAATACCATAATTACAGCAATATGACTAATAAATGAACAGTTCCAAATTGGAAGTTAGTTGATAATTTTTACCAGTATGGTCTCATATAACAAGGATTTATACGCATATATGCATATATATAAATAATTTATCATTTGTAAGGAAACACATAACAATTTGGTTACTTTCTCCTCTTGCGAATCTTAACTTTTCTCTTTTACTTAAGAGCACTGCTTTTATCTTAGTAATGCCGATTCCTTTATTTCAGTACAGAGTCAAATCCTGAGTACCATTCTAGGAAAACACTAATTTTCTGGGATGTATATTGCTTTGAAGTAGCAAAATATTCACAGCTTTTACTTCTCAGATCATTTAATATTAGTAAAAGGAAGTGCATACACAGGGAATCACGCTAATTGAAATTCCAAGTGCTGAGCCATGATATTATAGATGTTACACGTACACCAACTAGATACAAATAACTGTTAAAAAAAAACAAGCAATAGATAACAATCGTCTTTTATGGATGTCAAAACTTCTTCAAAGTGTTTTACTTATATTAAACTATTTAGTTCATATAAAACACTAAACGCTGATATAAAAAAAAAAAAATCCATTGTTGTTGAGTCAATTCTGACTCATAGTAACCTTGTAGGTCCGAGCAGAACTACCTCATCTTTCCAAGGAGTGCCTGTTGGATTTGGACTGCCGAACTTTTGGTTAGCAGATGTAACACTTAACCACCATGCCACCAGGATTTCCAAAACTGGTATGTTGTTAGGTGCCGTTGAGGCTGTTCTGACTCATAGTGACCCTATAGGTCAGAGTAGAACTGCCCCATAGAGCTTCTAAGGAGTGCCTGGTGAATTTGAACCGTGGACCTCTTCCTTAGCAGTCATAGCATTTCACCACTAGGCCACCAGGGTTTCCAGTGTTAATACAGTTGCTAGCTACTTTACAGCTGTGTAAACTGTGGCACAGGATGGTTAATTTTTATAAAGTCATTGCAAAAAACTAGATGATGATGGAACCGTAAATCCATTCCAGTCCATCTGAGAAATGCCGTTCTTAAACCACGAGCATGAGGCCCTGGTGGCACAGTTTATAGCACTTGTCTATTAACCAAAAGGCAGTGGTTCACAACTAATGAAATAAATTTGTGGCAGTTGACTTCCCTAGTTTTACAGCCCCAGAAACCTATGGGATAGTTCTATTCTGTCCTACATGGTTGCTCTGACTTGTAATTGATGTGCAGGCAATGGATTTAGTTTATTTTCCCTCCCCTCTCCTTCCCTCCCCTCCCTTTTCCTCTCCTCTCCTTTCCTTCCTTCCTTTCCCTTGTCTTTTTCTTTCCTTTGTCACCTCGCCTCTCACCTCGCCTCACCTCTTGCCTCGCCTCGCCTCGTCTCCCCTCGCCTCGCGCAAACCCAATAGGATGGAGAGATGAAAAGCAGGGTAAGGCAAGAGACACTCACTTTTAGGATTCCTCAAGTGTAAGGATGCTCTGAATGTCACACCTTAGGAGCTACACTGATTAGTCTATTTTCTGGAATTGATGAAAAGGACTATGGGGAAAAATAGTTGACAACAAAGGACTGCTTTACCAAATACCTACTTAACTAGGCAATCTGTTAAATCCTAGGGCCATGGGTTTAAAGAACGTATTATCATAATTATAGAAATATAAGTAATCAATGAACAGTTTAAAATTGGAAGGTAGTTGTTAAGTTTTACCAATATAGTCTCATAGAATTCTCAAAAACAAAGAGGAAAGCTTATACACTCTAAACAATTGCTTAATATCACATAGGTAAGAAATCATGGAGATAGGAATTAAACCCAAGACTAAAAAATTATATATAGAGAGAGACACTGACTCGCAGTCACAAAACTTATATGCAATTGACTGAATGGTCTATACATAGAATGTCTGAATGTCTTTTCATCTAAAGAAAGGTCAGCACGGAAACAGTTATCTCAAATGTTAATTTTGGGGTAAAAATGAAAATAACCTGACTCTATGGCACCTGACTGGCTGGCACACACGGCGCATGGGATACAACAACCAATGTCTTTCCACCTCCTGTCTGACACATGCAAACGATGGTAAGGAATGCTCTCCATGCTACCCTAGTTTTCCAGAGTGAACTACACTGAATTTTGTTTCTGAATCAGTGTTCCCAGGGTGTTTTCCCTGAAAAAAAAATCCTCTTAACTGACCCACTTAATACTCGTAAAACCCTTTGCCATTGTGTTGGGTCTGACTCATAGTGACCGTTAGGTTAATAGACTATGAAAATATACGTGTTTTATTCCTCTATATAAAATAAAACATTTTCTCAACTTTCATTCTGAACTGTCTTATATGAACTGTATAACAGGAACCTACATGAGATCTGACAATTAAGTTTATGAGTTCATCCTAGAAAAATGTGCTACATACCTCAAGGCAAAATATCACTATGGTCACCTTCAAAGTACACCCCTTGGGAAGCTATACACCAATGTCAGGTTGTTGTTCACACTTCAAAGAAATTTTGGAACTCTTTTTCTGGAAAAAGAGCTGTCATTGTATGACACTTGACGTCCTGAATATCCTCAAGATGTCTTCCTTTCAATATTTACTTTATCTTCAGCTAAAGAAAAAAGTAATTGGGGGCCAGATCAGTGGAGTGGGGAGAGTGTTCCAGTACAGTTATTTGTTTATTGACTAAAAACTCCCTCACAGACAACTATATGATTAAGTTTGCAAACTTGCCACCATGTACAATGGCCGTTCCAGAAAGAGTGCCAAAATTCCTTTGAAGGATGGGCTAAGCACCAGCATCAGTGCATAGTTTCCCAAGGCGAGTATTTCAAAGGTCACCCTGGTGATAGGGTATGTAGCACTTAGAACAATTAAGTTTGTGGGCTTAGTTGTCACACCTTGCATGCTTAAAATCAAGTGCTGGGACAATGAAGCACTGAAATAAGCAGTTGAAAATGTATATTACAAGACAATATATGATATAGCTTCGGAAAAGCTTGACGGTGAAAATGGTTAAAGAAATATAATAGGATTGACAAGACACATTGTTAATTTAAAGCAAGATTAGATGACAAAACTGAGGGTCCATCTTCAGCAGCTGCAAACTGTTCCAACGCTTACATGGAGTACGGAATGTTGTTGCTGTTAGGTGCTACTGAGTCAGTCCCAGCTTATAAGCACCACATAGGTAGAACTGCCCCATAGGGTCTCCGAGGACTGACTGGTGGATTCAGACTGTTGTACTTTTGGATCGCAGCTGAGCTCCTCACCATTTGATGTATCCTGGGCTGTGCTCCAGAAGTATAGTGAGATGATATTAAAATAAGTCTGAGGGAACATTTTACTGTGATTTAACAGGAGGGCATGAGACATACATAAGTAATAACATTCTCAAAGTGCCAAAACTGCAGTGATCATCATATTCAACCTAGCTTCCTCAGCACAATTTAGAAAAGATGCAAAGCTGTACAGGAAAATAAAGGAAATGCATATTTAAATTTCCCACAGATGAATCATCAAGAAAAATCACCAGAAGACAATCTAACTGAACTGATAGAATTTGTCCTCTTGGGCTTTGCTGACATGCCCCATCTTCAGTGGTTTCTTTTTGGGTTATTTTTAAGCATCTATACTGTCATCCTGATGAGCAATGGCACCATATTGCTAATAACCCAAATGGATCCTGCTCTTCAGAGCCCTATGTATTATTTCCTGGCAAATTTTTCTTTCTTGGAAATCTGTTATGTATCAGCTACCCTCCCCAGAATGCTGACAAATCTAGGAACACAGAGAAGAAGAATTTCCTTAGTTGCCTGTGCTACTCAGATGTGCTTTGTCCTTACATTTGGAGGCACAGAGTGTTTGCTTCTGGCAGTGATGGCCTATGACCGCTACGTGGCCATTTGTAACCCTCTGCACTATCCGCTAGTCATGAACCGCAGAGTCTGTATCCAGTTGGTGACTGGCTCCTGGACCATAGGTATCCCAGTTATGATAGGGCAGACTTATCAAATCTTCTCTCTGCCTTTTTGTGGATCTAAACAAATTAACCATTTCTTCTGTGACATTCCTCCAGTAATCAAACTGGCTTGTGAGGACACCTTTGTAAATGAGATGTTGGTCTACGCAGTTGCTGTGCTGTTTGTCATGATTCCATTTCTGTCAATACTTGGCTCCTACAGTCAAATAATCTCTGTCATCCTGAAGTTGCCATCAGCCACAAGTCGAGCCAAAGCCTTCTCCACCTGCTCGTCTCATCTCATGGTTGTGGGGTTATTCTTTGGCTCAGCCATTATTGCATATTTAAGACCCAACACTAGACACTCAGAGAGAACTGACAAAGTACTTTCTCTTTTCTACACTATCTTAACTCCTATGTTTAATCCCATGATATATAGTCTAAGGAACAAGGACGTCATAATGGCACTGAGAAAACTGCTATGTAAATAATTCACTTAATTAAAGAATGAGTTAACTGTATAAGAATTGCTCTCTTACACAGTTTAGTCCACTTTAAATATGTATAATTTAATTCCATCTTGTCTTTCATACCCATGAATTGGATCCAACTCAACAGCACTTGGCTGGCTGGCTGTTTTTCATACTGTGGCAATTATGCCTGAATGGAAAATTGCTTGTAATGTTGTCAGACCTTTCTGCTCAAGTTATATGTGTCTGCTGATAGCACATCATTGCATTACTAATCCTGTAATTTCTGTGCAGTGTCCTCCCTCAATAAGAACTTTGCAGGTACCAATTTATTAGAAAGCATTTATTTCCATGAGTGTCCATAGAGTTGTAACACCCATGTAGAAAACCAGTTTGGCAATATACATTAATAAAATTATACAGGTCTCCTTTGGTATCTGCTGGGGAGTAGTTTCAGGGCCCCCAAGAATATCAAAAATCCTTGAACATTCACGTCTCTTATACAAAACAGGAAAACATCTTTATGTAAATTATGCATAACCTCCAGTACCCTTTAACTCATCCCTAGAATGATTATGATGCCTAATACAATGTAAATACTGTGTGAATCGTTGTTATGTGGAAACTCTAGTGGCATACCTATTAAGTTCTACAGCTGCTAACCAAGAAGTCAGCAGTTCAAATGCACCAGGTGCTCCTTGGAAACTCTATGGGACAGTTCTGCTCTAACCTATAGTGTTGCTGGGAGTCAGAACTTACTTCACAGCACCTAACAACAACAACAACAACAACAGCATTTCTTACATGGTATAATCTAGGAATTATTGAGAAGACACAAATGGAAAAAGGCTCAAACAAGAGCTGGATCTGTGAAACCCCAGGAGGCTACAGTAGGGTATCCTTATACAGCACTTTATTTGTGTGGGTTTAGCATAGCATAGTGCTTGGTGCAGTACCAATAATATAATCTCTACGTATACTAAAGACGTAAAAGCCTCCTTGAAGTAGTAACATTCGAGCTAAGTCTTAAATAATTAGAAGTAGTACCCATGTAAAGAACATTCCAGGCAGAAGAAAAAACAAAACCGACCATCCCTTAACATTTATATTCTTAGAAACCTAAAGAACTGATTGCCTGGGGAGAAAATATGTTAGCAGATGAGGCTGGAAATAAAGGCAAAGGCTGAGCTATATAGCAGTTTTCAATTTCTGGATAGAAATTTAGATTATTTCAATTACAGTGAGGATCCATGAACATGTAGATGTTCTTCAGAGAATATTTCGGCGGTTCAAATCCACTGGCCACTCCTTGGAATCTCTGTGAGATAGTTCTTTTCTGTCCTATGGTGTTGCTACAAATCTGAATTAACTCAACAGCAACGTGGCTTAGTTTTTGTGTCTGTTTTTTATAGAGAATACTTAAAAAATAATTAAAAATATAGATACCACAGAACAATATTGTAAAGAATAATGGGTGCAGTAATACACTTTTCAAGTGTTTCAATCAATTAAAAATTGAAAATTCACCCTTGAAACAGGAATCAGAAGAGGTGGGAAACATATTAAGTCATGATGTACTGCAACTATGGTGGTATTTTATGTTAGGTATTGCATATATGTACATACATGTGTGTATATATAACGTATATTTTGGTATACGTATTTGTGTATGCATACATGCCAAGCCAGAATTTTTATTATATATATTTATATATGTTACCATATATAAACCAAACAAACATCAACTGCATCAAAAAGAGAAATAGTAGGGTACCTCAACACACCACTCTCAGTAAAGGATAGAACATCTAGAAAAAAGCCCAAGGTGGACACAGAAGACATGATTGCCGTAATCAACCAACTTGACCTTGTAGACATAGAGAACCCTCCACTCAGAATCAACCAAGTGTACTTTCTTTTCTAATGCACGTGGAACATTCTCCAGAATTGGTCATATAAAAGGCCATTGCTGGGAGCCAGTCCCAACACTTTTCAGGGTCCCGCACGGAGGGAGGGAGAGGCACGGCGGGAAATGAATCAAGGAGACAGGAAAGACTTTTCTGGTTTATGGCAGCCCGACCCAGAGAGCAAGAGAGAAGGGTCGTCTTAGTTTATTGTTATCTTTTCATAGTTGGTAAGGCAGTAGTACTTTGACCACATCGGTGATTGGCTAGGCAAGAAGCAGGTACCTCGTGGTCTCTTCATGTCAATCACTGGAGTTTTCTAAATAATGGCCCGAGACTAGTGTCTCTTTTCATGTTAGCCATTAAGATCTTTTAAACAATGGTTAGAGACAATGGTCTTCTTCTTTTGTTGACTATTATTAGGGTCTTCTCTGTTAGTTAGTAAAAAGCAAACACTTTGTTATTCCTTTTTATGTTAACCATTAGGGTCCTCTAAAGAATGGTCTGAGACAGGCATATTTGTGATTTATAATTAACAGCTGGAGCAAAACTAATCTTAGACTTCTATTAACTTTACCTAAGCAGGAAGAGAGGACAAACCCATCTTAAAAGTTATACAGTCTCTATTTGTTCCTTTTCTGCCCTTCCTTATCTCTTCCTGTAAGGACAATGGGTGTTCACCGTCCCTTATTTTAAGTTTCTCTTAAACTACTCTAAGAAAGGCAATTCTTTAGTATTTGTCTGTTTGCCAATACCAAATGTAATAAACTTGGGAATCTAGTTATTTTCCTGAAGTAAGATGTTTGCTATCTAAGAGCTGAGAAAGGGAGAGAGGGGACTTGTCTCTGGAAGGCCCTTCAGGGCCTTCTTGCCAGCTTGCTTATCTCATGTGAAGGGAGGGGTGAGCAGCTGGGAGAAGTCAGCAGGGGTTGGGCCAGCCTCGCTGCTCTCAAGCTGGCTGTGTTAGAAATCATTCCTCTGAACTCTTTTCCCCAGAAATTCCTGTACAGGTTTTCCCAATATTATTTCATAAACCAAGGGGGTAGTAAAGGGCCCCTCTCAGAAGGCATCTCCCCTGATCCTTGTGCCAGGAGAGGAGGGGGTATCTTTTTGAAGAAAATTTAATTAGGAAGCCAATTAATATCAAGGGCAGTAGGCTAGAAAACATGTCACAGGTAAGATGCTTCAGCCCGTCATTTACAGGGGCTCGTGACTTTGTCTACAAGGCTGATGGCGGACCTCCACAGGCCGTAAGAAAGCAATGATTGATAGGTATGAGTTAGTACTATCATTTTTATGTCTTTTATTGTGCGTTGTAGACAATTCCTTTGTTTCATTTAATTTCACATGCTGAATCATTTTTCTTGATACATTTTTATTCCAATCATCTAGTTTTACTAAAACAGAAATACAACTATAAAAAGAGAAATTTTATTGTGTCACAGTCCAGTAGGATAGAAGTCCAAATTCAGGGTGTCAGCTTCAGGGGAAGGCTTTTTCTGTTGTCTCTGAAGGAAAGGCCATGTCGTCATTTTTACACTGAACTGTGAGCTTCTTTTCCAAAGGATGAGTCTTTTCTAAGGACATGCTCTTCTCCTGGCACAGCTTCCTGGTAATATGAGTTCCCCAACTCTCTTCACTAGCCTCTTTCCTTTACATATAAAGACATTGGCTCAAGGCAAGATCCATCTTACATACTGAGTCCTGACCTGCCGACACACCTGCTGCCTATCCCCCTCATTAATATCATAAAACCCCCAAACCAAGCACACTGCCCTCAGAGTGGATTCTGACACATAGCCACCCTGTAGGACAGAGTAGAAGTGCCCCACTGAGTTCTCCAGGAGCACCTGGTAGATTTGAATTACTGCCTTTTGGTTAGCAGACTTAGTACTTAACCACTAGGGTTTCCAAATTAACATTAGAGGCAGTATTTAGAAGTCAGAGGAACATCACATAATACTGGAAACATGACCTCTCTAAATTGCTAAACACATTTTTGAGGGTAACACAGTACAATCCATGACATTCCACTTTTTGGCATCCCAAAAATCACTTTCTTGCAACATGCAAAATGTTCAGAACTTAGCAAAAGTCTTAGGCCAGAGTCCAAAATCCAGAAATTCCTCTTCAATTGTGAAATCTAGAACACAAGTTATCTGCTTCCAAAATACAGCGCCAGGACAAGCAGGTACAAAGTAGACATTTCCATTGCAAGTGGGAGAAATTTCAGGGAAAGAAGGCATAATGCGAACCAAGCAAATTAGCAGAACACATTATATGCTCTTATTAACCTGTCAGGCTTTGAAAATAATATTCAATTCCCTGAGACAGTTTACACAATGACCCTGCACTCTGGACTCTAGGTATCGGCAACACTATCCCTTCTGAGTAGAGGCCTCTAGGCCCTAGGTTCTAGCTCTGCCTTCTGGACCCACTGTGCAGCAACTCTTCTCCCTCAGCCCTGGGTGCACCCTTTTCCTAGTCCATCTGAGTGGCAACTCCACCCTTAGAATCACCAGAGGCCGTGACTTCCCCCTTTGTAACCCTGACTTCATGGCTATACTTTTTGAGATTGTGGTAGCTTTGCTCCTTTTGCTCCTGTCTTTTCAGATTCTGCTTCCTGTGGCCTCACGGCCTGGGCCTTGTACCCACATCTGCCCTGCCAGGGCAACTGTTCCAAAGTTCTATGCCTTCACCAATTTAAATGCCAGAGGCACTCTGCCGGGAAGTGTCCTGTTCGCAGGCACTCAGTTCTTTTGATCCGTGGTTCTCCTCTAGCACTGTCTTGTCTGGTCTGGTTTGGCAGCTGCCTGTCCACTGCTGCTGGTTGTCCTCTGCTGCCTGTTTCTCACCTCTTCTTTGGTGTTAACAGTTCTATTAAGTTTCTTCTGAATCTTCTATTGAGTCACAGTTGCAAAACCACTTCCTCATTTTAGGCCTCTGTTAGAACTGCAGACCACTCCTGGTACCAAGTTCTGTTTTAGACATCTAGTGCTACTATAACAGAAATATCACAAATGGAAGGCTTTAAAAAGAGAAATTTTACTTGTCGTAATCCAGTATCCTAAAAGTCCAAGTTCAAGCTGTCATCACCTAGGGAAGGCTTTCTCTGTTGGCTCTGGAGGGAGTTTCTTGTTGTGAGTCTTCACCTGGATGGTGAGCTTCTGATGCACAGGGACAGAGTCCTTTCCAAAGGACTCACTCTGATGCTAGCACTGATTCTTGGTGGTATGATTTCCCCAGTTCTCTCTGCTAGCTTCTTTCATTTATGTATCAAGAGATTGACTCAAGGCATCATGCAGTCTTACACAATGAAGCCTTCCCCACCACCACAACTGCCACCCGTCCTCCCTCGTTAACATTGTGGAGGTAGTATTTACGGCATGGAGGAACATCCTACCCTACCAGGAATCATGGCTTAGCCAAATTGCTACACACATTTTGGGGGGTGTGCAGTTCAGTCCATGACAGTTTTCTTTTCATCTTTTTCAATGTTGGCATCTTTGTATGTGCTGAGATTCAGAGTTTTTTTTTTTTTTTTTTTCATTTCAATGCATAGGATTGATAATTTCCTTTGTGGTTATCTTAGTATTTAAGATTTAGTATTTATTTATCTCAGTTTTTCTGAAGTGAAACCAGTTGTTAATTTTTTTTATTGCCTTGACTTCGTCTCTGTAAGAAAGGTCTATGACTGTATTTTCTTTTAAGTCCCTCTTTTTTTGTTAGAATTTTCACATAATGGCATCTCTGTTTTCCTGTTTGATTCATTTGTGAGTCCCCCTGTTTATGGTGATAGCCAGTTGCTCTGTTCTGTGCTCTAGTCTTGATCTGTTGCTTGATATTACCATTTTTCTAACCAAAGTATTCTCTTTAGTATTTCCTTTAATTTTGGTTTGACTTTTGTAAACTCTCTTAATTTTTCTTCATCTGGAAATATCCTAATTTTGACACCATATCTGAGTGAGAGTTTTGCTGGATAGATACTTTTTCGCTGGCAATTATTTTCCTTCAAGAGTTTTGTATATGTCCTCTTGCTTTCTTGCCTGCATGCTTTCTGCTGAGTAATATGAGCTTAGTATTAATGACTGGCCCTTATAAGTTATTTTTCATTTACCCCTAAAACAACAACAACAAAAAAAAACCCACCACCACCAAGTTGATGCCAACTCATAGCAACCCTTTAAGAGAGAATAGAACTGACCCATAGAGTTTCCAAGAAACACCTGGCAGATTTAAGTTGCTAACATTTTAGTTAGCAGATGTGGCACTTAACCACTGCAACTTCAGGGTTTTCTAACCACTTTTAAAGTTTTTTTCCTTATCTTTATTTTTGATACGTTTTATTATAATGTGCCTTGGTCTCTTTCTTTTGGGATCTACCTTGTGTGGAATTCAGTGAGTATCTTGTATGGATATTGTTTCATATTTCATGCTATCTGGGAAGTTTTCTGTCAACAAAACTTTGACAATTCCCTCTTTATTTCTGTTATTCCACTCTCTTCTGGCACTCCAGTCACTCATAGATTATTCTTCTTGATCGAGTCCTGCATAATTCCTAGGGTATCTTCTTAATTCTTTTATCTGAATTTCCCTTAGATAGATTGATGTCACATTCTTTATCTTTAGTCTAATTAATTTGGCCTCCTAGTGCCTTATTTCTGCTCCTTTGCCTTTCTATTGAGTTGTATAGTTCTGTAATTTTATTACTAATTTTCCAGATTTCTAATTCTTGCTGTTCCATACTTTCTTGAAGCCTGTTTAATTTGTCATTATGCTCTGCTGCATTTTGCCTCATCTCTTTCCTAATCTCTTAAACAGCTCTAAATATTAGCCTTCTGTATTCTACCTCTGATAATTCCAGGAAATTGTCTCCCTCTGGAAAATTTAAATCTTTGTTTTAGGAGCTTTCCAAAACCATCAAGCTTTGCTTCATTAAGTGATTAGATATTCACTGTTGTCTCAAGCCATCAGAAAGCCATTAAATTTATTAATTTTATATTTGCTTACTGTGTTCACATTTCTTGTTTTATATTGTTCTGAGTGTGCAAATAGGCTGATTGTGTGTGCTACTTCAGTTATTGGTGTCTTTGAAGTTCTAACATCCTGTCACCCATTGGTTAGAGCTGCTACTAGATGTGTGAGACCAAGAGTCTGTTTACTTTTCTTGTATGAAGTCAGCTCAGGTGCCCAGTGTATGAGTCACAAAGTGTATGTTGAAAGCTTTTACCTGCTATCCCAGATGTGCAGGATTAACTGCTGTAGCCATAGGTATCTGGTTGTAGCTGCTGAGAAAGGCTGAGATTCTGTGTGGATGATGTGTCCACTTGTGTCTGAATCTAGGTGGAGGGATAGTTTCTGCATTGAATTTCCGGCTCAGGTGAGTCAGCAGATTTTTTTTTTTTTTTTTTTTTACCCCCTTTCCCCTATTTGTTAAATTGTTCCCTCTCCAAATCTTGCTGAATGGCTCAGATATTTAAGGAGACCTGCTCCTTGCTCAGTTAATGTATCAGACTCCAGAGCCCAAAGCAGTGCAAGGAAAGAAGAGGAAAACACTAGGAGAAGGGAGAGAGGTATAGCCCAAGGTAAAGATTTATACCTACATGCTTGGTAGTTAATATGCAAAGGTTTGGCTTTTCATGAACTTATGGTGTTCCTCACTGGTTCTGGAGGCATGAGTGGATTGTCTGGTCAGTTTCAACTTCTGAGAAGGACACGCTCCTACCATTTCACTCAGCTCACTGTGCTGGCCACAGTCATTTCCCTGTGAATCCTGCTTTCTGGTCCCTGTTATTCCACCTGAGTTCCCAGCTTTCTCTTTGATGTTTTGAGCTTCTGGGATGTCGTGTGCAATGGATTCACTTGTGCTGGGTTTTTATTGTCAGAGGGGTCAGAGGACATATTCAACTACTCTGCCATCTTGGCTCTACCTCTAAATGATTTTGTTTAAATTACTAAACTTAAAGAAAAAGTTCATTTTACTTCTTCAAATCTTATATTTGAACCTTAATGATAGCAAAAACAAGACTAATAAAATGCACATTTAGATGACCTGTTCTCATCCTTAAATTGATTCCTCCTGTTGTCAGTCTTGTCCATAGTAATAAATGACTTGCATACTTACTCAATTGCTTAAGTAATGATGTAAAAGTTATTTATTATTTCATTGCCTGTCACACACTGGCAAATATCTTTTCTTTCCTTTAGTATGACTGAGTGAAAATGTACATTCCTGTATGTAGTTGATATTATGTGAGTTTTCTCTTGAAGCAATCATTCTCATTAAGTTGGTAATAGTCACCACCAAAGGAGTGTACTTGTCTTATTTCTGAATCTCCTATAATATATTCACCCCAGACCACTTACTTTTTTAAAAAATTAGAGAAATTTTCTTTCACTTCTATATTTATGAATACCTGATAATTTTATAGTACCTTAAGAACAAACATGTAAGTCTTCACAATATTTAGAAAATGACAGACTGTCTGGCTCCATCTTTTTGCATTAAAACATATTGCAGGAGGTCTCAGAGCAACATGGTAAAGTAAGTGGATGCTCCAATTTACTCCTCCAGAAATTGACACACTGAATAATGAATAAAAACAAGCACAGGGTGAGATCTCAGAACTCTGGATGCAACCGATGTGCTGGAGAGTCAAGATAAGTCTATAAGCAAGAGACAGAAGGAGCAGGAATGGCACAGTAGATGAAAGAACCTACCCACTGTTGCTGGGACAACTTGTTCATTGCAACTATTTCGGGCAGGATTTTTCAGCATCCCATTGAACATAGTAAGGGAATTGATCTGGGGAATCTATAGGACAAATTTTTAAGGTAGCACAGATTGTCCATGGCCATTCATGGGCCATGAATTAGTAGAGGTAAAAGAATACTGTGGCACAGGTAGGTAGTACTGTTAAATTTTGCTGAGTCTGAGACAGGAGGGCACTAGGACCAGGGAGAACTACATGGCCAGCAGGGGTGGGGAAATACTTCAGACTGACAGGTAACACAGAAGAGAGTGACTGGTGTCCTGCCCAAAAGGGACACCATGGGAGAATCTGTGCAGGAGGACCCATGATGGAAATACGAGGAGAACTCCCCACAACTTGTTACAGGAATGTCAGAGACCACCACTTACATCACTGTCTTTGACCAACTAAAACCCACTTCTCCTATGAATGTATCCAAAAATTCATTCCCATCGAGTCAGGTTCGACTCACGGTGACCCTAGAGGTCAGAGTAGAACTGCCCCCTAGAGTTTCCAAGGAGTGCATGGCGGATTTGAACTGCTGACCTTTTGGTTACAGAGGTAGCAGTTAATTTACTATGCCACCAAGGTTTCCTACAAATGCACAATGAATTTTAAAATTGGTCATCCAGAACTCCTGAATCCAAACCAAAATGAAACCCACTGCAGTGGAGTTGATTTTGACTTACAGTGATCCTACCCACAGCCTTTCAAAGGAGTGTCTGGGAGATTTGAATGGCCATCCTTTTGGTTACTAGTCATTGTACTTAACCACTACACAACCAAGTTTTCCAACTCCTGAACAAACACTGAAAACAAACAAAAACTAAGGATAAGAATGCCCTCCAGTTGTTATCAAGAGAAGACACCAAGTTCACCGTTGGATCAGTTCTGACTCACAGTCTAGGTTGGAGTGGAGCTGTTGTAAGAGGTTTCCAGGGCTGTGAGTCTTTGAAGAAGTAAAATTCTACATCTTCCTCCTGTGAAAGAAGCTGGTATATGCAGATGCTGGCCTTTTGGTTTTCAACTGGACGTGTGGTCACTGTGCCACAAGGATGCAAATCAGAAACTTTGCAGATAATGTCTTTTGGGCACCATGTCTCTGCACCCAAGAAACTCTTAGACCAAGAGAAAATAAAAGACTTTCTCCCAGAACCCACAGAAAGAAATCTTCCCCTTGCACAAGCACTCTGAATTTGTATTTCAAGCCTACTAGACTGTGAAAGAATAAATTGTAAAGCCATTTACTTGTGGCATTTCAGTTATAGTAGCACTAACTAAAAAACTAAGACAATGTCCTTCTCAAGCACTAGTACCTCCTCATAGCATGTCCAAAGTAATGAGATGAAATCTTAGTCATCCTCGCTTGTAAGGAATATTCTGGCTGTACTTCTTCCCAAACAGCTTTATTCATTCTGGAAGTCTATGTTATGTTCATTATTTTCTTCCAGCACTATAATTCAAAGAGATCAATTCTTTGGTCTTCCTTATTCATCATTCAGCTTTCATATGCATATGAGGCAACTGAAGATGTCATGACTTGGGTCAGGCACACCTTAGTCATTAAGGTTATGTCTTTGGTTTATTTATTTATTTATTTAAAGCTTTTGAAGATAAATTGGTAGCAGATTTGCTCAATGTAATATGTCATTTGATTTTCTTGACTGCTACTTCCATGGAATTCGCAGTGGATCCAAGTAAAATGAAATTTTTGACAACTTCAAACTTTTCTCTGTTAATCATGATGTTGATAACTGGTCCATTTGTGAGAATATTTTCTGACTTTTTTTTTGTTGTGATTAAGTGAAAGTTCACAATCCAAGTCAGCTTTCTGTATAAAACCCACCTCTTTGCAAATCTGGCTGTTCTCCTTATACCATGACAGCACACTCTTCTACTCTTTACTTCCACTGTCCACTCAGTCAGTACTTGTTCCCTTCTCCCTACCCTGTCTGATCCCCTCTAAAAAGAAACCAGCAGGGCAGTCTAATATATATTAAACCACAAAGTATGAATGCTACCTGCCTCACACTGTGTTTCCAAGTCCAGTCCATTCCTTATCTGAAGTGTTGGTTTCAGTACTTGTTTCTGCTCTAAGCTAGGAGCAAGTCTAGGGACCATGTTCCCAGGGGACCCTGCAGGTCATGGGAATATCAGTGTTGTTATTTTAACAGTATTTGATCTGCACACCTCTTTTTCCCATGCTACATCAGGGACTCCGTCAGGGCTCTTTGGAAGTGGCTGGGCACCACCTTGTTCTCCTGTTCCCCTGCTCGTGTAGTCACACAATCCTACTGGTCCTTCTGTCTCCTGGGCTCATTTTTCCTTGTGTCTTTGATGTTCTCAGTTGTTACTTGTTTCAGGTGGGTTGTGACCAGTTGATGTTCCTCAGAAGGTAGCTTGCTGGCTCTTAAGATCCCAAGCACCGGTCATCAATATGAGGTGTAGAAGGCTCTTAAAAAAAAGACTGTTTACACCAACTGATCTCAGTGTCCCCTAAAAATACGGTCCCCAGAGAACTTTTGCTTTCTTTATGTCGAAGTGTAATCAGCACTGAAGACTGTAGTCTTTGATCTTCATCAGTTAGGGTCTGAAGTCCTCTTCACTCTCTGAAAGCAAGATTACATCATCTGCATGTCATGTGCTATTAATGAGTCTTTGTCCAATACTGATGCAATGACCTTTGTATTACCTGTTTTCTCAGGTTATTTGCTCAGCGTATACCTTGAACAAGTATTGTTGAATGATACGAACCTCATGCACATCTTACCTTTAAACCACACAGTGTCTTCTTGGTGTGTTGAATAACTGCCTTTTGGTGTATATACAAGTTCTGCATAAGCAAACTGTGTTGTGGATGTCCTTGTCTTCACAATTTTATCCATAATTTAATATGATTCACATTGTTGAAAGCCTTTGTGTAGTCAATTAAACACAAATAAATAACTTTGTGGCATCTCTGCTTTCAAGTAAGATTCATCTGACATCAGCAGTGATATTCTTCTTTCAATATCCTCTGCTGAATATGTCTTGGAGTTCTGGTAGTTCCCTCCTGGGAACTGTGGTTGTACTGCTGCAATCACTTTTTGAATTATGATAGTATGATAGTAGAGTAATAAAAATGATGATATGTAATATAATAAAAAGCAAACTAAAGCCGTTGCCATCAAGTCTATTCCAACTCTCAGTGACCCTTTAAGTAACATCACATTAAATGGGGAAAAACTGAAACGGTCAAAGATGTTATTTTGGGGATCCACAATCAACACTGATGGAAACATCAGCCAGCAAATGAAAACATGGATTGCACTGGGCAAATCTGTAGCAGGTGACGTCTTTAAAGTGGTGAATGGCAAACATAGCACCATGAAGACCCAAGTGTGCTTGGCCCAAGCTGTGGCATTGTCAGTTACCTAATACACATGTGGAAGCTGTGGAAAGAAGAAAGAAAACCAAAGAACCGACACCTTTGAATTTTGGTGTTCTAGAAGAATATTGACTATGGGTTGACTGCCAAGGAACACACAAATCTGTCTACAACCAGAATGATCTTTAGTAGCCAGGATGGAGAGACTATCTTTCATGCAATTTGGAACAATCAGTTCCTGGAGAAGGGCATCATTCTTGGTAAAATAGGAGTTGAGACAAAAAGAGAAAGACCTTCAATGTGATGAACTGACACAGAGGTCGCAATAGGCATAAGCATCACAAAGACTGTGAGGATGGCAGTGACCAAGCAGTATTTCATTCTACTGTACTTAGGATTACTGTGATTCAGAACTTACTTGATGGCATCTAACAGCAACCACACATTTAATAATCTGTTTAGACACTGCATTAATTTTCCAGTGCTATGCAACAAATAGCTAACAACTGTTCTATGCACCTGGCTGGCTTGGCATTACAGCTTATAACAAATAAATTTACTATCTAACTCACCCCTTCTGTTGGTCAAAAGGCTGGCAAGGCATTGATGATTTCTCTGCTTGCAGTCTCAGTGGCCAAAATGAAAGTGTCCACTGAGTTGAGTTCTTGTCTGGTAATTTTAGGAAAAATATCTGATTGCAAGCTCTTTGAAGTCATCGGCAGTATCTAGGTTCTTGTAGTTGTAGTGTTGAGGTTCTATACCTATGAAAGCTATCAGTCAGAAGTTGCTATCAGCTCTTAGAAGCCATCTACAATCCACGCTACTGGATTCCTTTCACGTTCAATCTCCGATTTCCTCTGTCTTTGACCTCTGGACCTATCTTTAAAAAAGGGATTATATGATTAGGTCTATCCCACCTGAATGATTTCCCTAATTTAAAGCCAAATGATTAGATTTCATAATTATTCTGCAAAATCCCTCCATATAATATCTGGGTTAATGTTTGAATAACTGAGAGAAGGTCTGTTGGCACTGCAGAGCTGGAGTCTTGAAGACTGTCTTAGAATTTTAGCTTCCACAGTTATAAAATACATATAAAATTCAAGGAACAATGATAAAAGATATGAAAACAAAAATTTAATAAAATAATAAAAAATGAATTGGTGAATAACAGCTGATGGAGTAGTTATTTGAAAACAGAGCCAGTTAACCCAAGACAAGTTTTTACTGAGAGTGGACAAAGTAAACACATTCATTACTAGGAATAAGAAAGAAAAGATGACCCTTGAGATTCAGGTGATTTGTTTACATTATTAGAAAGTAGTTTTCATGTATCTTTGGGAAATTTACGAATTACAGAAAAAACTGTATAGTATTCCAAGAAAATATTGGTTCCACAAATATGTAAACATACACATATGTATATACATAGATAGAATTTCAATAGAAAGCTTCAACAATTGTAACCGTGATCAAAATTTTGCATTGCTCAATATGTTAAAATCTATCAATTCAGTTAAGATCAAGAATACATTACCTGAAGTTCACTATGAATCAGATGCTATATCAGGCATACAGTATAATTTATCACAACAATAAATGAAAGGAAATAGTGGAGGTGATTTGAAAAAGTTCTTACTTTCATACAAAAAATAGTTAAATTCCCAAAGCTTATCACATTCTCAAAATAATGTAAAGCACTGCTCCTCCATGCTACTTTTCCTTATCTTTTGACAACTAAATGATGAGCTTAACTCTGTTTTATTTTTCATTTATTTTAACTTTGTATTAAAAACATCTCCTTATGTTGCCTGCAAATGAGCTGGAAACAAAGTCAGGTAGTGACAACTATAATAAAATTACAATTTCTGAAGATAAGGGACTCTAATTTGAATTTGTGATAGCAAGAATTCTACTTTCAGCTAAGATAGAGTAACATGACTTGATTCACCTCAAGACCGAAATCATTTAAAATCTAGAAACAATACCTACCCTACAATAGACATCAGCCAAAGGACAATGTTATTTATGGTTCCCTAGAAAATGTTACCTAACCCCACGTCACGATGATTTTCCTCTAGAAATTTTAGAGTTTGAGACTTTATATTTAAGTCAATGAATCCAGTTTGCTAATTTTTATTTTTATATTGACATGAATGGTGGATCTAAGTTCATTTTTCAGCAGAGAAATGTAATTAATCAAGCATAAATTGTTGAAACATCCTTTTTCCACTGAATTGACATTACAATTCTGTTGAAAATTAACTGTGTAATGTTGATTCATATAATCTTTTCCAATGAAAATTGATGTCTACTGTCACATGTTGAATTGTGTGCCCCCAAAAATGAATGCGGCAATTTGGCTAGGCCATGATTCCTGTATTATATCACATTCCTGTATGTTGTAAACCCCGCCACTATGATGTTAATGAGGGACAAGAGGTGGCAGTTGTGTTGGTGGGGCAGGACCCAAAATGCAAGATTGTAATTTGCCTAGCTTCAAAGAATGAAGCTAACAGAGAAGGCTGGGTACCTCGTACCACCAAGAAAGCACTGCCAGGGGCAAAGAGCATCCTTAGGAAAGGACATGCAGGGCCCTGTGCCCAGAAGCTCCCAGTTCAAAGAAAGATTGATACTAACGATCTTTCTTAGAGACAACAGATAAAGACTTCCTGCGTTGCTGGTGCTCTGACTTTGAACTTAATAGCCTAGTGAACTGTGACAAAATAAAATTTCTCTTCCTAAAGCCTTCCACTTGTGGTGTCTCTGCTATAGCAGAACTAGATGACTAAGAATTGTGTATATGGAAACCCTGATGGCATAGTTGTTAAGTGCTATGTTTCCTAAACCAAAGGTGAGCAGATTGAATCCTCCAGGCACTCCCCGGAAGCTCTATGAAGCAGTTCTACTCTGTTTTATAGCATCACTGTAAGTCAGAATTGACCCTTAGCTAGGATTTATGGGTCCAGGAATTACAGGGTAGAAATGCCAGTAGCATCACTCACTGTTACCCTTAGTGACCCACTTGGAAGATTCTTTCCTTCTTTTCTCATGAACTTCTGCTCTGCAGCTCTAGAGGTCTTACGTCCAAGGAGAAGAATTCTCGTACCTGAAGACACATCACTGATGCCATTGGACGGGAATCTAAAAATGCCATTATACCTCTAGATCAACAGGCAAAGAAGGGAGTTACCACGCTGGCTGGTGTAATTGACCATGACTACCAAGAGGAAATCGGATTGACAGTACATGATGGAGGTTAAAAAAAAGTATGTCTAGAATGCGAGAGATTCCTTACGGCGCCTCTTCCTGCTATTACCATATCCGGTGATTGAAGTCAGTGGAAAACTACAGCAACCTAATTTCAATATGCCTGCTAATAACCCTGAGCCTTGAAGAAGAGCGGTTTGCTTTACCCCACCAGGCAAGGAACCACAACCGGCTCAGGTACTAGTTATGGTTAACGGAATACGGAAAGGGTTGTGGAAGAAGGTATCTCTAAATACCAGTTATGGACACGTGAGCAGTTTCAGAAACCAGGTCTGTAATTATTATTACAAGTATTTCTTCTTTGTATATTTTTGATTTCTTATGGATCCGACTCGATGGCACTTGGCTTTGGCTATTAAATATAAGATGCAAGTAGAGCTAGTGCATTTTCAGTTGTACTTCGGATAGTTATATTGTGTTAGACACAAGTATGACTTTGTAATTGTGTTTATTCAGAAATTACCCATAGTATGGGAAAATGTGTACAGCTGCCAAGTTTCCAGGGATGGACTGTGACAGTTTAAGATTGTGTGTCCCCTAGGCTGGGCAGTGGCTCTCAGTGTTTTGGCAGTTGTACAGTGTATGACCATTGCCCTGATGGAACGTGCTATGGTCCTGGGAGGGGCAGGACTTGCGGTCGCTCACCACCCCCTCCGTTTTCGTCTCCCCACCTTCCACTGTCTACTTCCAGTTTATCCACCTTGGTGAGGTTTTGCCTTGTGGATCCAGCAGTTGCCATACTTTCATATTCTGATATCCAATTCTTAGGACTGAAGCCAGCTGCTCTTGGGATTCATTGATCTTCACAGCCTGTAAATAAGAGACTTGTTGTCTGCTCTTATGATCAGGGACTCACCAGCCCCTGCAGCTATGTGAATCTGGAAAAACTTGGCAGTCTCGCCTGCTATTTGGGATTAACTGACCTTCACAGCCTGTGAGCAGGAATCATGCTCTCTGACATGCTGACCTTTGGTTTGCCAGCTCCTGCAGCAGCATGAGACTTGTATTCTGATCCAAGACTTGGGACATTTCAGCCTCTACATTCGTGTGAGCTTTTTCATTTACATGAATCTCTATATATGTTTACACACTTTACTAGTTTTATTCTCTAGGGAATTCAGCCTAAGATATTGACTCTGAGAATATATAAGTTGCAATAAAATTACAGGAAATGTAGGAGGCATATTTTTACAGACAGTCAAGGAGAGAAGAGATGGTCAAATATGGGGAGTTAGTTTTAGGAACAAATAGAGAAAAAAAAACATGGCTCAAATAACATTTGATTCCAAATTAGAATATGACTGTCTGTACAAGAGTACAGAAATCTTGGTTGTGTCTAACAAATTATTTTTTTACTGATTAGAAAATTTGGTTGGAAGTGAGTTGTAATCTGTAGGATTTTTTCTTTGATACATAGTACTCCAGATTTAAATTCTTTATATTTGACACAGTCTCAAGCTATACCTTGATATAATGTCTATGCTATTTGGGGGGGGGGGTACTCTAACCATGGTATTTTTAGGTTTTTGTTCTTATTATCATTATTTTTTTCTTTTTATGTAGATCACAATAAATAAAATGTAGACATACAATGGTTAGAGGAACCTAATTTTGTTATATTGCAAGGTAAAAGGAGTGGAATTAAGAGAGAGAGATTTTAAAAGCTAAGGTAAGTAAGGGCCTCAAATATACAACTTTGATGGTAAATAGTCTCCAGTGAATGAGTGGATTGCTCTGTTTAGGGCATTCCTGCTGTTTGCTTGGGACTGGGACCTGAATTCCGCTGAGGGAAAATAAGGAAGTATAGATTTAGTCATAGCTTCCGGTAAATCAAATTAGAATGGGTGGCAAGCAAAGGCAGCAATTAAATATTGAAGTTGTTTATCAGAAAGGAAGTACAACCATTATAATAGAAGGTATGCTATTATTTAAAGAGAACTTGTTGATTTGAAAGTGCATGTATTCTGAAAAAAGACATTTATTCTAGTTAGGGGGAAACAAAATCATACTAAAGAAAAAAGTTATTACTAATATACAACTATATGTAATGTTTAAACCTTTGGACTTCAATGATTCTAAAAACTTGTGTAATTCTATGACTCATGGCTAAATATGATGATTGCTGTTTTAATGGAATCAATCTCTGATTTTTTTTTTCTCAAACATTTAAGTTCCTAGAAATATCTGCAGAGTTAAAACACGGCAGAATTAAGTAATAATAATAATTCTCAAACATCGACTTTTCAATGAAAAAAAACACACATATAGCATGGTTGTTTATATTTTAAGGGAAGTACTGAAAACTTTTACATCAACACTTGAGTTTTCTTGAGAAGTATTGAGAACATACAGAATGTGAGAGACAAAACTGGTTCTGCAGAATTTAGGGCTGATGTCTAGTGTTTCTACTTACAGCTATCACCAGATAGGATAAAATTCTAACCAACTGACATCAGGCATATAATGAAAAATGATAGTGACATAAAAGTGGATTCTCTTGATCTGGCTCCTTTTTCTACAGTAACTAGCATTGGAAAATATTTTCTTTGTTCATATCTGAAGAGATATTTTCTTGAGCCTCATGAAAGTATGTGTTTAATCAGAACTTATTCTGTCTTTTTAGCATAATAATTCCTTACAGTATATTACAGTAAATTAAACTGAGAATAATAGTTTAAAAGTGTCATGTGACCCACATTCTGTTAGCTAACACAGGGGAATGCTGTGGAAGACAAAAATCAGTCTGTTTGTTCTATGAAATTATTGTGTTAGGGGAAGATAGGACACAGGCTTCAATTCTCCTAAATGCATTATCAAGAGTTAGTGAGCGACACACAGTTTAGAAGCAAAGAGATAGAGGATGAGATGACAGTGAAACATAAAATAATCTCTAAGAGATCCACAGGTGTCACCCCAATTCGTGAGTACAATAATTTTACATTTATTAATTTTTTGTTACTTAACTTTGACTATTATGATATGTGTATAATGTTATATAAACACATAAGATACATAATTTAGACCCATATTTAGAAACTACATTTGATCTCATATCAATAAGTATCTTCTCTATGTAGTTTCATTACATTACTCAAAATTATATTTTATACAGACAAGTGGAAGCAGAGAGAAAACTGACTTTATGGCAAACAGAACAACTTGGTAAATAGCAGATGCAAAAATAAAGCACACTCAAGAATCAATGTCAGAGGTAGTTTAAGACTGGAAGTGATATTTCGGGCAAGAGAACTTTGAATAATTTGAATCCTTAATCTTGATCAACAATTATTTATCAAAACTTATAGTGCTATGTCCTTGAGACAATAAAAATGTGACCATAAATACAGAATACAACAATACCATATAATAAAACAGAAAAGTTATAATAAATTCTTTATAATTTCTTCTTAGTTCTGATGACCTTAAGATAGACATTTAAGTCCATATATAGCTTTAAAATTCCATGTTTAAGTCATGGCCAAAGGAAACTAAAACTATGAGTGTTAGAAGACTCACTCAAATCCAGGTCTAGAAAAAGGACAGGAGAAAGGGGTGGAAATTTCAGCACACACATGAAATAGCTACACACATGTGAATTCTTTCAGCCTGTGTTTCTTCATTTCTAAAATCATGTGAGAACATTAACACTTATCTCAAGAAAGAGTTTAGAATAAATGACAAAAATGTTATGGAAATTGCTTGACCTACACTCTAGGAACCCAACTGAAACCAGTTTCCCCACTTTTTTCTCGGGCTGTCTAATGCAATGCTGCTGCTAATTGACTTTTGCTTTTAATTTCTGTTATTATCAACCTAGATCTCAATGTCTGGAAAAGTCAGTTGAGCTCTGCATGTTTTGTAACTCACTGTCAAAATGTACTTGCTTATACAGTCTGTATTAATATTTTTTATTAAAATGATGTAAAAATTTATATTGTCCAATTTTGATTTCCATATACCTCACTTTAGGCATGTTATTAAAATGACAAATTTTAAGGAGAATAACTAAAGGCAGATAAGGCATTTAAAGATAGAGAAACTAGGCAGAGTTGCTGAAGTAATAGCATAAATGCAAGGTAAATGAAATATTCTAAAACCTAATGTCTGATCAAATGATGTCTATTTTATTTTGGTAGACAGATGAAATAGAAATACAGTTTCAAATAAAAATGCACACACAAAGAGTAAGAACTATAGCCACACAAGCAAGAGAAGGCACATACTGTCTTACAAAAGACTTTGGGGAAGAGTTGAGGCATTACGGAAAAATCCACTTTAGAGCTAATCTTGAAAATCCACCGGGGAAAGGCATAAGATATAAAGGCTTCTGTCTCAAGATTTTGTTTGTTAATGTGATGAGTAAAATAGATTCAGTTTGTTACGCCCACAAACAGACAAAACCACAAATCAAGTGCTGAACTAGTAAAATGTCTCAAAATATAAGCAGATAATTTCAACAAATATTCTCCAAAGGATTGCCATATGCTATACTCTTTACCAGCATATATCTCTAGGAAAAGAGGTAAATAATAGCCACACAAAGAAAACACTCAACAAAAAAAGTTTGTTTTGCCCATAAACATACAAAATGCACAGAATGAAAATGCACAAATCAAGAGTCCATCACTGCCATTCAAGGGCAAGCCGAGCATTAACTATTAATTATGATGAGATAACATGAATTCAACATGCGTTCTTTACCAGATCAAAGTCGTGCTCTGAAATTTACATGGGGATAATAAGTTGTAAATGCTAAGTCTACATCGTTGCTAGGCTGCAGAATTGGAAAACAGGTTGAAAAGATAATGAATCAATTTCACTACTTTTGCAGATGGAACAACAAGACCACCTACCAGAAGAAAATCTCACTTCCTTGGTAGAATTTTTTCTTTTGGGGTTCTCTGATATTCCTTATCTTCAAGTGTTACTTTTTGGGATATTTTTCTTTGTTTACATGACTATCTTGATGGGAAATGGCATAATTATTCTCATAACGATGATTGACAAGACTCTCCAGACTCCCATGTATTTTTTCCTGGCAAATTTTTCCTTCTTAGAGATCTGTTATGTGTCTATTACGGTTCCGAAAATGCTTGTGAACCTTTGTACTCAAAAAAGAAGCATTTCTTTGTTAGAATGTGCTACTCAAATGTGTTTTTTCCTGATGCTTGGAGGCACAGAATGTTTGCTGCTGGCAGTGATGGCCTACGACCGTTACGTGGCCATTTGTAATCCTCTGCACTACCCCCGACTCATGAACCACAAAGTCTGTACCCAGCTGGTGGCTGTCTCCTGGACCATTGGAGTGCCAGTTATGATAGTACAGACATATCTGACTTTTTCTCTGCCTTTTTGTGGATCTAATCAAATCAACCTTTTCTTCTGTGACATGCCCCAAATATTCAAGCTGGCTTGTGGAAACACCTTTGTGAATGAGATGTTAGTCTACATATTTGTTGTGTTATTTGTCTCTATTCCATTTCTGTTGATACTTGGCTCCTATGGCAAAATCATCTCCACCATCCTGAAGTTGCCATCAGCCACAAGTCGAGCCAAAGCCTTCTCCACCTGTTCATCTCATCTCATGGTTGTGACTTTGTTCTTTGGGTCAGGAATTATTGCATATTTTCAACCGAAATCCAAACATTTTTCTGAAAGAGACAGGTTTCTTTCTCTTTTCTATAGTGTTGTCATACCAATGTTTAACCCCATGATATATGCTCTGAGAAACAGAGATGTCATGGTGGCCTTGAGAAAATTGTTACCTTAGTGTTTAATCACATTAACCATTAATTCAACATCACTAGGTCTTTTCCTGTTTAATTCTGCTATTGTATAATCAGAAATTAACTTTTAATTTAATTTATTGCCTCAGTATTGATTGATTGTCTTTACTCATTCCTGACCTTTTCATTTTATATCTGAGTATCTGATTCAAGGTTCTGTCCACATGATTGTATTGCAGTTAAGAATTTAATTATTTGTTTATTTTTGGCAAATTTCATATGTAGGGGACTAGTTTATCACTCCAAGAAGTTAACCAGTGGTTTCAGACAGTTTATTGAATAATGTTGTATTTTTTATTAATGAATTGATTTTGTAATGACTTTGTCTCCTAAAAATCATTCACCTTTAGCTAACTTTTGTTTGTGTTGAGCGTTTTCTTTATGTAATTATTATTTACCTTTTTTCATAGAGATATGTGCTAATAAAGAGCATAGCATATGGTAATCCTTTGGAGAATATTTGTTGAAATTATGTGCTTATGTTTTTAGACATTTTACTCATTCGACACACAGAAGTGAGCTCTAGGTTTTTCTATAGAGAACTGAGCTAAAACCACACACATTTCTGTGAGTCAATTCTGACTCTCAGCAACTCTGTAAGAGAGTAGAACTGCCCCATAAGGTTTCCAAGGAGTGGCTGATGGATTCAAATCGCTGACCTTTGGGTTAGCAGCTAAGCTTTTAACCTCTGTACCACCAAACTTCCTTTATAGAGAACACTTAAGGAATAATTCAAAATGTAAACACTACAGAAAACTGCACTGGTTGGGGATATGTGATAATGATTCTTTCAAGTGTTTAAATCACTTAAAATGTTGCCAACCTGACCTTGAAACAGCATTCAGATAAAGTAGGAAGCAAATTAACCTATCACCTACTGCATTATATGGTAATATTAGATTAATGTGCAAACCCCAAACTCATTGTCATCAAGTCAAGTCCAACTCTCAGTAGTCTTATAAGATAGAGTAGAACTGCCCTATGCGGTTTTCAAGGGGGAGGGATGGATTTGAACTGTGGACCTTTTGCTTGGCAGCCAACTTCTTAATCACCGTGCCACCAAGGATCTAATAGTATATATGTAAGTGAATATACATACAAATACATATATTCGGACCCTTGGTGGCACAGTGCTGACTATGTGTATATACATACAACCCATACTCTATATTATTAACTATAAATGGTAATTATGAATTATATTTGATTATAAATGTATCTAGGTGTACATATATGCTTGTATATGTACACACACAAATATATCTATATGTGTGTATATATATATCTATACATACAGAGACATGTGTGCATTTGTGTATGCATAAATCTATCAATATTGTGTGCTGACTTACCTGGGCTGTGATTCTTAGTGTGTGTACATAATTATTCCAATGATGGAATCTCCTATGAGTAATCAACCAGTTAAAAGGCAGTTTCTTTGTGTTTGTGGTCTGTATCTGAATATAAGCAGATGTTCTGGCTCTGGATATTGAAACTTTCTCCTATTCTTCTCATCTCAGATTCTTGAGACTTGACCTATCAGTTTATTTGCCAATCTTTTAGCTATGGGAATTGAGAGAATGCTTTCTCCTCATCTATGGTCTCAGGATGTTGCAGACTCTATGATCTTGTGAGCCATTTACTTGATATAAATCTCTGTCTGTATACATTTATATATTTTACTGGTTTGCTTCTCTAGGGAAACCAGCCTAAGACAAATATATAGCTGGAATATATGAGGAAGAATGCATTGTGAGGATTGAAGGAAGACCATTAATGACCTACATTATGCAGGTGACAACTTAGATGATGGCCCAGGCAAAGTGTCATTCTGTTGTGCTGAGGGTCACTAACAGTTGGAACCAACTCAGTGGCTGCTAACAATAAAACAACAAAGGACACACCTACAACTGATTTAGTGTATCATGTGACATTGTTATATCTATAATTATGATCATATTTGTGATTGAAGAATTTTTAACACATTTCCTTAGCTACAGCCTTAGTAGCAAATCTATTATGGAGACAAGGGGTTAACTAATCATGACCAAACTGATTTCACACTCAATATAATCCAAATTAGTATTTGTTCATTTATGCCCTGTTCCCAACTACTTTTCATATAGATTATATACTCTTTTTGGAATGTGGTCTAAGTCAATTGTTGCTACTGTTGATGTCAGATATCATGAAATTAAAACCTGAATTATGATGAGTTCATGTGCTGCAGCTTAGAATTGCCCATGGTAAGGTTTTATTGGTAATAATTTTTTCAAGAATAGGTAGGCAGACTTTATTCTCTACAGGCACTGTAAGAGTGTGATCTTCTAACTTTTCTACTAGCACCTGACTGCAACATATATTTGTTATCCAAGTTCCTTATCAAATCAATTAAACAATGTTTTGCGTTCTTCATAATCATCTCTGGCTTAATATGTAAACAATACATTATGATTTATTTGCTGTCGAAAAATATTTTAAAATATTCCCATTGTATATAATACCTCAGGTTGGAGAAGTAGATATCTATATTTAGGTACTCAATATTTATATTATTGTTTGACTTTAAGTTGGGCTTAATAACACAGGAAGTGCCAACATACACTGCCTTTAGTGTAGCCTCACAAATAACTCTTGCGATTTGTTGTTTTTGTTGTTGTTAGGTGCTGTAGGGTTGGTTTGAACTCATAGCAACTTTATGCAGGACTGAACAAAACACTGCCCAGTCCTGCATCTTTCTCACAGTTGTTGCTATGCTCGAGCCGGTTGTTACATCCACTGTGCCAGTCCATCTTGTTGAGGGACTTTCTTTCTTTTTTTGCTGACCACCTACTTTAACCAGTATGATGTCCTTCTCCAGGGACTGATCCCTCCAGACAACATGTCTAAAGTACATGAGATGTAGTCTTGCCATCCTTGCTTCTAAGGAGCATTCTGGCTATACTTCTTCCAAGACAGATTTGATAGTTCTTTTTTGGTCCATGGTATATTTAATATTCTTCATCAAGACCAAAATTCAAACACCACTTATTCTTTTATCTTCCTTATCCATTGTCCGTTTTTCATATACATGTGAGGCAATTAGAAACATCATTTCTTGAGCTGAGTGTACCTTTGTCCTCAAGGTTACATCTTTGACTTTTAACACTTGAATGAGGTTATTTGCAGCGGATTTGCCCAGTGCAATGTGTCTTGGTTTCCTGACTGCTACTTTTATGGATGTTGATTGTGGGTCCAAATCAAATGAAGTTCCTGATAATTTCGTTGTTGTCTGTATTCGTCATATTGTTGCTTACTGGTTCAGTTGTGTGGATTTTTGTTTTCTGCATATTGAGATGTAATCCGTACTGAAGGCTGTGGTCTTTGATCTTCAAAAGTAAGGGCTTTAAATTCTCTTCACTTTCAGCAAGTAAAATTGTATCATCTATGTGACACAGGTTGCTACTGAATTTTCCTCCAATCACGATGCCCTGTTTGCTTTCATGTAGTCCAGTTTCTTGGATTATGTCCTTAGCACATACATTGAATGATAAGTATGGTGAAAGAATACAACCCTCACATACACCTTTTCTGACTTTAAACCATGCAGTATAGCCCTGATCTGTTTGAACGACTGCCTCTTGATGCATGTACAGATTTGTCATTTTCTGGAATGTTATCCATAACTTGCTATGGTTCACATAGCCAAATGCTTCTGTATAGCCAATAAAACACAGGTAAGTGTCTTTCTGGTATCCTTTGCTTTCAGCCAGACTCCATCTGACATAACCAATGATATCCCTGTTTCCATGTCATCTTTAATCACACCTGAATTCCTGGCAGTTCCCAAATGATGTACTCCACAGCCACTTTTGAATGATCATTAGCAAAATTTTGCTTGCATGTCATAATAGCTATACATTGTTCAATAATTTCTGCATTTGATTGGATCACTTTTCTGGGGAATATGCATAAATATAGATCCCTTCCTTGGCTGTCCAAGTGGCTGTCTTCCAAATTTGTTGGCGCAGAGTAGGAAGCAATTCCTGTACTACATCCAATTCAGTCAATTTTCAGAGCTTTGTTCTGTGCCAATGCCTACAGTGAAGATTGAGCTTTTCCCTACAGCACCTGTGGTTCCTGATTATATGTTACTTCCTGAAATGGTTGAATGTTGAATACTTCTTTTTGATATAGTGACTCTGTGTATTCCCTTCATCTTCCTGTGATATTTCCCATATCACTTAATATTTTTCCCATAAAATTCTTCATTATCACAACTCAAGACCTGAATTTTTTCTTCAGTTTTTCAGCTTGAGAAATAGTGAGCAAGACCTACTCTCCTGGCTTTCTATCTCTGGCTCTTTTCATAGGTCAGTCTAATTTTTTCCCTGCTTTCTCAGGGCACCCTTTAAGTCTTCTATTCAGCTCTTTTACTTTATCCTTTTTTTTTTTTTTTAAATTTTCCTTATGTAGTAGATGTTCAAAAATAAGTTGCAGAGTCTCATTTGACATCCATTTAGGTCTTCTCTTTTTCTCCTTTCCTTCTAATGACTTCTTGCTTTCTTCATACATAATATCCTTGATGTCATTCCATAACTCTTTTGATTTAGTAATTATATAATTGAATTTTCTACTTCCCTTGAACAACTTCATTTTATTTTAAGCAATGGAAAAGTTGAGTTTTTGCCTTATAAAAATATTATCAAATTCTAAAGCAGGAAATTCTTAAGAATATTAGCTACTGTCTACATATATCCTCATTTTTTGAGTATCAATGAAATATAAGTTCAATTAAGTGTTGAAAACAACACTTCATGAAAAATTTCAGTTTACTTCTCCAAGTCAACATTCCCAATATCTGCCCCCATATCTGATTGTCACTGAGTCGATTCCAACTCACAGCAACTCTATAAGTCAGAGCAGAGCTGCCCCACAGAGTTTCCACAAAGTGCCTGGTAAATAATTATGCCAACCTTTGGTTTGCAGTCATAGCATTTAACTACTACACTATCAGCATTTCCACATTCCAAATGCAGTACTATAAAAATCAACTTCAAGTATGGACACTTTTAGATGACTCATATGTCATGGCTTGAACTGTGTTCCTCCAAAAATCTGTGCACCAATTTGGCTAGGACATGGTTCCTGGTACTGTGTGATGTTCCTCTATGTTGGAATTCCAGTCTTTATGATGTTAATAAGGGTGGATGGGCTGCAGTTGAGTTGGTGGGACAGGATTTAATGTGTGAGGTGGTTTTGTGCCTTGTGGCAGTCTTTCAAAATATAAAAGAAGGGAAGGCAAGCTAACATTTGGGACTCTCATATCATGAGGAAAAAAAGCAACACCTGGAGCTGAGTACATCCTTGGAAAGGACCAGGGCCCCTATGCCTCAGAAGTTTCCAGTCCAGTTGAAGACTGATGACTACCACCTTCCTCCAGTGCCAGCAGAGAAAGCCTTTCCCTGGTGCTGACACCCTGTTTTGGGATGTCTAGCCTACTGGACAATGACAAATGGCATTTTTCTATGTAAAGCCATCCACTTGTAGTTTTACTGTTAAAGCAGCAAGCATGATTAAAACACCATTCTTGCCTATTCCTCCCAATAGTCTCCTCTATGTCAGTAAATGACTTCTGTACTCACTCAGTTGCTTAAATAAAGGTTAAAACTTATTTGTCCATCTATTGCCTCACAAATGTTTATAAGTACCTTAAACATACAGCCACTTTTACACATCTTCTCTTTAAAGAATCATTGCCGTTAAGTTGGTCTTTAACAGTTATCACTGAAGGAACCTATTTGTCTCATTTTTTATCTTCTCATAAGCTGCTAGGAAACCATGGTGGTGTAGTGGTTAATTGCCATGGCTGCTAAACAGGAGATTGGCAGTTTGAATCCACCAGATGTTCCTTAGAAATCTCATGGGGGAGTTCTACCTTGCCCTATATGGTCACTGTAAGTAAGAATTGACTCCATGACAATATTTGTTTTAGTTTTTTTTTTCTTTTGGTAAGCATTCATCACAGTTTATACACAGGAAGTTTTCAAAATTAGAGAAATAACCTATTCACTTGTATTTATAAGCATCCAATAGTTTTATAATGAATTACAGACAAAGATATTTCCAAATCATTTAGAAAAAGCCACTCCCTGTTTTCACCTTTTTTGAATTAGAATATACTGTAAGCTGGAGTGGAGCAAAATGGCAAAGCAAATAGTTGATCTCTCACCAACTAACATACTGAACAATGAAGGAAAACCACCAAAGACTGAGATCTAAAACTCTAGAAAGCAGATGAGGTATTGGAGAGTCAGTGAGCATCCGGAAGCAGGAGGAGGGGAAGACCGCGAACAGGGAGCTGGGGGACCTACTCTCTGTCTGCAGGGTCACATGCTCATTACGGTCATATGGACAGGGTTGGGCAACACCCCAAACATGGAACACAGAAAGGAAGCCAGTTTTAGGAAACTATAACCTGATTTTTTTTTTTTTTTTTAAGTAGCACAAACTGGTCCTGGGAGTTTCTGTACCAAGTGGTCAGAATGCTTTGAAGGGAGACTGTGTATGAGAGAGTGCTGTTGAACTTTCCTGAGACCTATCAGAGATAAGCACTAGCACCAGGAGGAAATGAACAGGAAAAAGGTAAAGGGGCACACTTCAGATAACAGAAAACAAATATATAAATGGCTTGCTTGCTGTCTGCCCACAATAGGGCACGGTGAAAGAGCTGTACAGCAGCACATTGCAGAAAAAGATAGAGAACTCCTTAACTTTGTTACATGAAAATTGAGTCCCATCACTTATGTTGACATCTGCAACAAGTAATCCTCTGTGTCCTGTATATACATAATGAGTTCTAAAGATCAGTCACCCAGTATTCCTTTTTATGCACGGGCAAACATCTTAAGGATAAGAGCAAAAATCAGTGGTTATCAAGACATGACACCAAGCTGTGTAGCATTGAGTTTGATTATGAATCATAGTAATCATGTAGAGTGGAATTTGCTGTCCCATGTGAATTCCAGGAACAGGAAAATTTGTGAAGGTGGGATGCCACATCTTTCTACCAAGAAATGTTGGTAGGTACAGGTGCTGACCTTTCAAAGTTGTCAACTGAGGACTTGTATGCTACTGCACAAGAGTGTCCTATAAGAAAATTTTCCCACAAAATCTAGAATAACAAATGTCAGTACATGACACAAACAACTGATGCCAGAACCTCCACTTCAGCAGAACCTGGCTTGCCATACCATAGCTGAGTAAATGGTCCTGCTTGTTGGACAAGGGAGTGAAAGCTACTGTGACCACGATAAAACAAGCAATAAAGAATACACAGCCCACCTTCTCTGACTTTATCAAATACAACAAAAAAGGACAAACAAAAAGAACTATAATCAATAAACACAGAAAATAACTACTGAATGTCCCTAAGACAGTACACAATATCAAAATTATTAAAAAACAAAAAGGGACAGAATTGCTCTAGTCAATGTCCAAAATAAAACAACATATGACTTTCCAGCACGAGAAGAGATACTAGAATTATCTGGCAGGGAATCCTAGTCTCTAATATTCAGAAATGCTCAAGAGTTGAAGCAAAAAGCAAATAAAAATGAGGAAAAATAAGACAATTCATGGAAAAGGCAGACAAATTTATGTAAGAATTCATGAAAATAATACATGAACAAAATGCTGCAATAAATTTACAACTAGAAATCATACAAAAACAATCATTAGAAATCCAAAAGAGAAACAACAGGATTTCAGAAATGCACAGCATCTTAGAAAGGCTGAGGAGGAGGTCTGAAATGAAGGAAGACAGGATCAGCGAAAGGGAAGGCAAATACGTAGATACAACTCTGCAGAAAAATCAGAATGAAGAAAAGTGAAGAAACCCTGAGAATTATGTGGAATAAAATCAAAAACAAAAATTTGTGAGTGATCCGAGTTCCAGAGCAGGGGCAGAAAATGAAAAACACAGAAGCAATTGTTGAAGAATGACTTATAACTTCCTTAATAGTGGGAAAGATGAAAAGCTGACCATCCAAAAGGCTCACCTAACCCTGTATAGGATAGACTCAATCCCCAAGGGGTATTGTTCTCTTTTTCGCCAAAGTCAAAGACAAAGAAAAAAATTGGAGAAAATCTCAAGAAAAATAAAAAATCACATATGGAAGAAAGATAAGAAGACAGTGGGATGATGTATACAAAATATTGAAGGAAAACTTGTCATCCAAGAACAATATACCTGCAAAACTCTTGTTCACATATGATGGTGAAATTAGGACAATTGCAAACAAACAGATATTAAGAGAAAATGTGAAAACCAAACCCAACTTACAAGAACTATTGAAGAGCTTGAGAAACAACATCAGACTATAGTCTGAATTTAAGACTCAAGACTGTACTAGCCAAATATCAGCCTAGGAAATGAACTCTCAAGGACTATCAGAAGACAAGAGAATTATAATAAGGTATCAGAGAGATTAATCTATAAATGACAACATAAAGCAATGGAAAACAAAACAAAACAACAAAACCTGTAGGTATAGAACTTTCTACTGGAGTGGAGGGCAAGGTGATTCTAACTAATAGTGGGGTGGTTCAAACTAGGAAGATAAGAGAAAATTTTAAGGTAAACACAAAGAAAGTCAACAAACCTACTCATCACAATCAAAAAAAAAAGAAAAGCATAAAACCTCAATATGAACAACACATACAAAAGCAAAGGAATATACCAACGAAAAATTTCAGCACAGGAGAGTGAGAGGAATAGAGAAACTGTTAGCACCACAGAAAAGGAAAAAACAGAAGCACCACAAAATGAAAGCAATACAATCTCTTGTATTTATAATTACATCAAATTTGAATTGCTAAATGTACCCATAAGGAGAGTGCCAGAATGGAATAAAAACAAAAGAAACAAACAAAAATACATATAATCCATTAATATGCTGTTAACATGAGACGTATCTTAGAAACAAAGACATAAAAAAAATCAAAGGATGAAAAAAATACATATTAAGCAAATAACTACCAAAAAAAGAGAGCAGGAGTGGTGATACTAAATTTAGATAAAATAGACTTTAAAACAAAATCCAACAGAAAAGACCAAAAAGGGCACTACATAATAATGATTAAAGGAACAAGCAATCAGGAAGACTTAACCATAACAGACATCTACTCACTCAATGATAGGGCTCCAAAATACACAAAACAAACCCTAACGACACTGAAAAGAGAAAATTACAGTTCCATAATAATAGCAGGAAACGTCAATACCCCACTTTTGGTAAATGACAGAACATCTAGAAGCCAGCTAGACAAGCCAGATGCTGTTGAGTTGGATCCGAAGACACTCAAAAAAGATACAGGAGAGTTAAACGGTGCAATCACACAACTTGATCTCATAGACATAGTTAGAACACCACACTTAACAGCTGAACAGTACTCATTATTTTCCAACACACGTGAGATGTTCTCCAGGATTAAACACACCATAGGCCACAGAGGAACCCTCAGCAAGGTTCAAAACATAAAAATAATACAAAATATCTTCTCTGACCACAGCATCACCAAAATAGAAATGAACAGCAGGAAGAATAAGGGGGAAAAAAAAATCAATTACTGAAACTAAGACCCTGCTGAAAAAAAACTGGGTAATAGAAGAAATCAAAGAGAGAATCAAAAAGTTCCTAGAATCAAAGGAGACTGGAAAGCGTCATAACAAACTGACTGAGCGCAGCAAAGGCAGTACTCAGATACTGATTTATAGCAACTGGTACATACACCACGAAGGAAGAAACAAAATCAAAACATTAGCTACACAATTTGAACAAATAAAAAGAACAAAAGAAGCCACTAGAACAAGAGAAATAAGATCAGAGCAAAAACAAAGTAAAAACAAAGGAAAGAATCAGCAAAACTGAAAGTTGCTTCACTGAAAGGGTCTACAAATTGACAAACCACTGGACAAACTGACAAAAGAAAAAAAGGAAAAGAGGAAAAATAACCCCCAAAAGAAATGACATCAGGGACACTAAAACAGACCCAAATGAAATCAAAAGGATCATAATAGAGTGTTATTAAAAACTATAATCCAACAAATTTGAAAACCTAGAGGAAATGGACAAATTTCTAGAAACACACCACTACCCAAGTTGATAGAAGATGATGCTGAAAATCCAAACAGAACCGTAACAGAGAAGATACTGAAAAGACAGTAAGAAAATCCCACTCCCTTCCCCCGCAACGCACTGGCCTAGATGTTTTTGTTGGAGAATTCCACCAAACATTCAGAGACAAACTTAGACCAATACTACTCAAACTATTTCAGACCACAGAAAACAAAGAGATACTTCTCAACTCTTTCTATGAAGCCAGCAAAACCCTGATACAAAAAAAGGGCACAGACACCACAAAAAAGAAAACTACAGAGCAATATTTGTCATGAATATAAATGTAAAAATTCCCAACAAAATTCTAGCCAATAGAAATTAGAATCATACCAGATAGACAGATAGAATATAGATAGAGATATAGATAGATACAGACAGATAGATAGATAAATAGATAGATAGCTGATAGATAGATAGATGATAGACAGACAGACATGCACAAAGATCAGAAGAGAAAATAGATAACTAGGAACTCCTCAAAATCATCCAAAGACTTCTCCAAGAGTAAAAAGACAACCTACGGACTAGGGAGGGGGGGGAATGTCTGTAACAAATTCAGTTAGCATCTAGTCTCCATACTCTACGAAGTACTGTAAAACCTCAAGAAAAAGATGACCCAATTAAAAAATGGGCAAAATCATGAGCAGGTACTTCACCAAAGAAGACACCCAGGCAGCTAACGCATACATGAAATTTTGCCTAACCCCAGGCCACAACGTTTGTTTTTCTATGTTTGCTAGCCAAGTGCCATCGAGTCAGTACTTCTACACATTTAAGAATGTCAGGTTTTATACTTAGGACAATGATTCCAATCTTTACTTTTGAAGTGCTATGCACAGTGCATCTAAGTTCATTCTTCAGTAGAGAAATGTAAATGTTCCAGCACAAATTACTGAAGAGTTTCCTTTCCCCGCTGAATTGCCATTACATTTTTGTTGAAAATCAATTAACCGTATAACGTTGATTTATTTCTGTATTTCATTATCCTTTCCACTTCAAATTGATGTTTAAGAAAACATACATTACAGTAAAATTGCAGGAAATTCAGGAGGCGTATTTCTATAGCCAGCCAAAGCAAACACAGTCCAATATGCAGTTGGTCTAATATGGGCATGTAATGCTGAGAGAAACCTAGTTTTGCTCTATTGCAAAGTACAACTTGTAGAACAAAGAGAGAAACGTTTAAAAAAAAAAAAAAGCAACAGTAAGAAATGGCCTCACATAGACAACTTTAATGAATAGTCTCCAGTGAATAAGTGATATTGCTCTGTCTTGGGCATTCTTGCTCCCGCCAGTCGCTGGGACTGGGACCTGAATTCCACGGAGGAGAAATAAGAAATGAAAGCTTTAGCCAGAGATTCGGGGTTGAGGTTGGGGGAGACACAGAATGAATGGCAAGTAGAGGAATCACTAAAATAGTGAAGTGACATCCAAGAAAAGAAATACAACCAGTGTAACAGGAGGAATACTTTTATTTAAGAGGAACTTGTCAATTTCAAAGTACATGTATTAGGAAAGAGATGTCAGTTTCAGTTGGAGTGAAAAGCAAACTTTTATTAAAGCAAAACTTCATTGCAAATATGTAAATCTATGTATTTACACTTTTGTACTTAAACAGTTTTCAAGGGAGGAAAAAAGATAGAATAATCAATTCCAGAAAGTAAGTATGACATTCTTTATGTTGCTATGCTTTTTGTATTGGTATTTTATATTTATGTTAGAGCACTATAAAAGTCTGAGAATTACAGTTCAATAAAGGACATAAAAATGATCTTAAGCTAAAAAACAAACACAAATTAAAACCTACTAACTTAGATTTCTCATCTTCCTAATTATGATGTAAACTACAAACAAAAATGATATTAAAACACTTTAAAAGTCGTAAAACCCAATATCATGCAGCACATTTAAATGATAAAACTAAATCTGGTAAACTACAAAAAGTATTATTTGGAGTAAATCACTTCTAATAAGTAAAACATTAGTGTGTGCTTCTATCTAGACATCAGATGCTTGCTATCTTAATGCAGAGTCTGTTTCTGATAGTTTTTCCAGAAGTTTAATGTCCCAGAAATATTTGCCCATTTAGAATGATAGAATAAAAACAGGAACATAATTTACAAACATGGACTTTTCAAATTTTAAAAAAAAAAGGTTCTACCTAGCACCTTTCTTTATATCTTAAAAGAAGTACTAAAAGCTTTTAAACCAACACCTGAGTTTTCTTGAGAAATATTGAGAAGTTACAGAATGTGAGAGAGAAAGATGGTGCTGAAGGATTCAGGGCTGAGGGCTGAAGTCCAGTGTTTCTGCTTACAGCTCCATCAGACAGGATTCAACTCTAACCAAGTGACATCAGGCACATAATGAAAAATTTTTGTCACATTAAGGTAGGTTCTCTTGGTCTGGCTCTTTTTCTGTGATCCATAGCACTGGAAACCATTTTCTTTATTCATATCTGAATAGATATTTTCTTAATTTGCATGAAATTATGTTTAGTCAGAAAATATTCTCTCTATCATAAGTACTCAGTCATCAAGGTTTCCAGTTTTGTTTGTTTTAATGATCTCTTACAGTATATTACTTTAAATTAAATTTAGAATAATAGTTTAAAATATTATGTGACCCACATTCTATTAGTTTTACAAAGGGTAACACCAAGAAATATAAAAATTAGTCTCTGACCACAGAAAGTGGTCGGATTAGGGGAAGAAATGAAAGACATTATTGCTGCATCTAATATTTACCAAGTAGTTCTGTTTGCCGTATAGTCAGTTTTCTCACTGTTTCCACTTGATGTAAATGTCATTCTAAATAATATAATAAAACTATACAGAGACGTTATTGACTGAAGTGAGAGCAAATGTTTCTACGTATGGATCTCAATTAGGTGTTTTATGTATTTATATAATATGTAAATTACATAATTTATATAACAACAAATACACAAAATCTCCTAAAATTAGCATCAAGTGTTAGTGAATGACACACAGTTTAGAATTAAAGAGATAGAGACGGCGAGATCACACTGAAACTTAAAACAATCTCTAGGAGATTCATGGGAATTATCCCGCTTGGTGAGTAAGATAATTTTACATTTGTGTACTTTTGGTACTTACCTTTGGCTATCATGTAACATGTGTAATATTATATAAATACATAAAATATATAACTGAGACCCACTTCTCACATCAGTCAATAATTTCTCTGTGTAGTTTTATTACATTATATAGAATGATATTTGCATAGAGATGTAGAAATAGAAAACTGACTTCATGGCAAGCAGAACAACTCAGTAAATATTAGATGCAAAAACAAATAAAGCTTACTCAGGATTCGAAGTCAATAGTAGTAAAGATGAAAGAAATGTTTCAGGTGGGAAAACAGTGCATAATTTGAATACTTAATTATTTCACTCAACAAGTGTTTATTGACACTTGTTTTATGATGCCATATCTTCAAGAAATTCTTAATTATAATAGACTATAAAAATGCTGTGTAATAAATTAGATAAATTTTAAGTAACTTCTCTATAACTTCTCTTTAGTTCTCTCAGCCACTATAGTAGGTCCATATATTTTTTAAAATACAAAAAAAAAAAAAAGAGGACTTTAAATATTTAAATAATGGATGAGGTCAACCAGAACCAAAAATGTTGAAAGTCTAATTCAAAAGAACACTGCGAGGGAGTTGAAATTTCAGTGTGTGTGGGAGTAACACACATGAAAACACTTCAGTCTATGTTTCTTCATCTATAATATAACACGAGAACAAATAAATGAGACAAACAAATAAACAAGAGAAGGATCTGGTAATCACTTTACCTTTTTCTAAATGCTATCTGCTGCTAATTTGATATTATTTGCCTTCTTCCTTTAATTCCTGTATTATCTCAACACCCAGGAAGTTTATTGAATGTCTGTATGTCTTATAACCTGTTATCAAAATGTGCTCACTCATATGGTCTCTGTTCAAGTGGAAATTCTCTGCTATTGATCTTTTGGTAGTGATGTCGTGACTGTATTTTATAAAAGTTTATAATGTCAAATTTTGATTTCTAGGTTCTTCATCTCAGACATAATTTTCAGATGATTAGCTTTCATGAATACAAATAACAGCAGATAGTGACATTTAAGGATAAACTATGCAAAGTTCCTGAAATAATATCATAAGTGAGAGGTAAATGAAACATCTGGAAACAGAATGCCTAATAAAATGCCATCTGTTTTATTTTGGTTGGAATAGAATGGAATGGGAATACAGTTTCAAACGAAGCCAAGCCAAGTGCCGTAAACAGCATGCAAAAAGAATAAGAACAATAGCTCTACAAGAAATAGAAGGCACACACCATACCTGAGGAAGACTTCTGGAGGAGTTCAGGCACTACTGAAAAATCCCATTCAGAGTTCAGCGGTCAACAATCCACCGAAAAAGGAAGGCTTACAAAAACTTTTATCTCAGCATTTTCTTTGTTAACATGATGAGCGAAGTAGATTGACTTTGCTATACCCACAAACAGACAAAAAATGAAATACATAAACCAAGAGTCCAGTTCCATTCAATTTTAAGACTAGTATTAAATATTAATTATGATGAGATGTCATGAACTTATTACACATTCTTGAGTGAACTTCAGTTATACTATTTGATCTGGAAATTCCACCAGAATATTTGTGGGAATAAAACACTGTACATGTTAATTATATGTACCTTGCTGGTCTATAGAATTGGAAAACAATTCAAAAAAGATAAATAATTAATTGCACTATGTTCGTGGATATACACCACAAAGTCCAATTAGAAGTGAATGACACTTTAGTGATGAAGTTTTCCCTTTTGGGGTTCTCAGATTTTCCCAAGCTCCAGATGTTTCTTTTTGGGATATTTTTCCTTGTTTACTTGATTGTCTTGATAGGAAATGGCATAATTATTCTCATAACTGTGGTTGACAAGACTCTCCAGACTCCCATGTATTTTTTCCTGGCAAATTTTTCCTTCTTGGAAATTTGTTACGTGTCTATCACAATTCCTAAAATGCTCATGAACATTTGGACTCACAAAAGAAGTATTTCTTTGTTAGAATGTGCTACACAAATGTGTTTTTTCCTTACACTGGGAGGTGCAGAGTGTTTGCTCCTGGCAGCAATGGCCTATGACCGCTACGTGGCCATTTGTAACCCTCTGCACTATCCGCTAGTCATGAACCACAGAGTCTGTATCCAGTTGGTGATTGGCTCCTGGGTCGCTGGCATCCCAGTTCAGATAGGGCAGACATATCAAATCTTCTCTCTGCATTTTTGTGGATCTAAGCAAATAAATCTCTTCTTCTGTGATATGCCCCAAATATTCAAGCTGGCCTGTGGGGACACATTTATGAGTGAGATGTTGGTCTACGTAGTTGTCATGCTTTTTGTCACAATTCCATTCCTGTTGATACTTGGCTCTTACAGTAAAATCATCTCTACCATCCTGAAGTTGCCATCAGCCACAAGTCGAGCCAAAGCCTTCTCCACCTGCTCATCTCATCTCTTGGTTGTGATTTTATTCTTCGGATCAGGAATCATTACATATTTTCAATCCAAATCCAAACATTCTTCTGGAAGAGACAGATTTCTCTCCCTTTTCTATACCATTGTTATCCCGATGTTTAACCCCATGATATACACTCTAAGAAATAAGGATGTCATGATGGCGTTCAGAAAATTGCTACCCTAATGTTTTGTCACATTAGCCATCAGTTTGAACTTACTATGTCTTTTGTCATTTAATTTTGCTGTTTGATAGTCACAGGTTACCTTTTAGTTTGATTTACTCCTTCAGTGTAGACTGATTGACTTTATTTATTTCTGAGCTTGTCATTTTGCATCAGACTTTCTGATTTCTAGGTTATGTCCACAATGGTTGTATTAGAAATAAGAATTTAATTATTCTGAAAAATTTCATATATAGTGAAATATTACATCACTCCATGATGACATTTAATGGTGATTTCTGACTTTTATTGAACTACGTTTTCTCTCTTATCCATTAATTGATTTCACAGTAGTTTTTTCCCTAAAAATCATTCCTCTTCACACAGCTTTTTGTTGTTTTTGTTAAATATTTTCTTTATGGGACCGTTCTTTACATGTGTATACTATTTTAATTTTTTCCATAGACCTATCTGCTAGTAAAGACAATGGTATTTGGTAAGCTTTCGGAGACTATTTGCTGAAAATACAACTTACATTAGTAGACAATTTACCCTTTCAATACAGTGATGTTACCTCTTTAATGTTGTCTGTAGAGAAATAAGTACAAACCAAACACTTGCTGCTGAATTGATTCCAACTCATAGCAACCCTATAGAATGGCCCCATAGGGTTACCAAAGAGTGACTAGTGAACAAACTAGTGACCTTTATATTAGCAGCCAAGGTTTTGTCCACTGTGCACCAGAGGTCTTGTATAGAGAACACTAGAGAAATAATTAAACTACACAGAATAATGTAAACTACACAGAACAATACTACACTTATTGGTGGATGTGGTAATGATTCTTTCCTGTGTCTGAATCATTTTCAAATTGTGAACTGAGCCTTGAAACAAGATTCAGATAAGATAGGAAGCATATTAGTCCATGTCTACTTCATTCTACAATGGTATTTAATTTCATGTGTAAATGTGAAACATTTCCCTCAAGTCAATTTCAATTCACTGCCACTCTATACAACTTTGGATCTTTTGGTTAGCAAAAAATTTAACTGTGCTCTTAGGACTCCAATGATACACACATAAGTGTATATATATATAAGTGTGTGTGTGCATAAGTCCACTGCTGCTGGGTCAATTCTGAGCCATAGCAAAACTATAGGACAGAGTAAAGTGCTCCACGGAGTTTCCAAGGAGTGACAGGCATATGTGTGTGTGTTGATATGTATATATTAGACACATGTATATATATGTATACACACACACACACACACACACACACACACTCACACACGGAAACCCTGGTGGCATACTGGTTAAGGGTTACATTTGTTAACCAAAAGGTGGACAGTTTCAATCTGCCAGACATTCTTTGAAAACTCTATGGAGCAATTCTCCTCTGTCCTAAAATGTTACTGTAAGTCAGAATTGACTCAACGGCAGTAGGCTTGTGTACACACTCACACATATAGTGGTTAATTGCAGTGGCTGCCAACCAGAAGGTCAGCAGTACAAACTCACCAGGAATTCCTTGAAAAGTCTGTGGGGCAGTTCTACTCTGTCTATAAGGTCACTACGAGATGGAATCAACTCTACAGCACTGGGTTCACTTATAGCATACATACATTCCCCCGACACATATGTAATGGAAGCCCTGGTAGCACAGTGTGTGTAGATACATAAAAGCTATACTTTGTGTTGAAACTCTTGAAACTCTGTTTGCAGAGTTTCGATATAGATGTCAGTAGTTCAAAGCCATCAAGTGCTCCACTCCTTGGTAACTCTATGGAGCACTTAGACTATCTTAGAGCATCTCCATGAGTAGACATAACTCAATGGTACTGGGTTTTATTTTCTTGTTTAATTATATTTTGGACACATCACTAGGCAGAATCAAACTCTGAAGATCATTATACTTGGTAGAGAGTTAAAAAAAAAATGAGGAAGACACTTAATAAAATCAATTGACATGGCAGCTACAACAATTGACTTAAGCATAACAATGATTGTGGGCATGGTATAGAACCAGGCAGTGTTTCATTCTTTGGTACACAAGGTCATTACAAGTTGAAAGAAAATCGGTGACACCTAACACCCCAAATTATTAATTAGAAATGGTGATCACAAATTATACTGGATTATAGATGTACACATGTGCACATGTCTACATATATGCATATGTATCCATATGTAAATATATAGCAGGAACATATGAGGAAGAATGCCCCATCAAGACTGGAGACACTCAGCAATTTACTTTAGGTGGATGACACAACCTTGAGCGTGGTGGGAGACGAGGCAATGGGTTTTTCTCTTGAACATATGGTCACTGAGACTCAGAACTGACTCCACGACACTGAACAACAAAGGGTACACTTACCATTGAATTAGTTTCTCATTGACATTTTTGTAAGTATGATTAAATTTGTGATTAAGGTATTTTATTAACATCTTTCATTAGCTACAGCCTTACCAACAAAGATATCAGAGAGACAATTAGGAAGTTAATTAACCATCATCAAATGATTTTTTCACTCAATATAATCCAAATCAGCATATGTTCATTTACACCCTATTTACAAACACTTTTCATGTATTACTGTTTTGTTTTTTTCAATGTGGTCTAAATCAATTGTTGGCGTTGTTGATGTTAGCTGTCATTGAGTCAAAACCTGCCTCATGATGAATCCAAGTGCTACAGCATAGAGCTATGCATAATAGGTTTTACTGGTGAATAATTTTTATGGAAGCAGATAGTCAAGACTTTCTTCTGCAGAGTTACTGTGTGTATTTGATCTGGCAAACTTTCCAGTAGCAGCTGATTGCAAACACTTGTGCTAGTCAGGTTTCTCTGTAAATCAACTGAACATCACCTATTCTATGATTTTCAACTGTTTAAATGCTTTATAGTCAACACTGGCTTCATCTAGAGATCATGCATTCTGTTGCATTTGCTGTCAGGTGGTGTCAGAAAAAAATATTTTAAAAAGTTCCTGGTGGATACCATTTCTCAGTCAGGATGGAGAAGTGGAAGTCTATATTTAGACACTCAGAACATACATTTTTGGGGGACTGTAGGTTGTGCTAAATAACAAAAGAATGATAAATCCACCCCAGAAATTATTTCACTATATTCTCACAACTAAGTCTTTTAATGTAAGAGTTGTAAAGCACATTTTTTGTTTTTTTGAACAACTTTAGTAATGAAGAAGTCAAGTTTTGCATTACGACCATGATAACATCAGATTCATAAGGGAGAAACTATTGAAGTATTAGCTATAGTCTATATGCATGTTTATTGATTGATCAATTGATTGATAATTAATCAGAAATTAAGTTTGGAAAAAAATTTCATATTTAAGAAAAAAAGTTCAGTTTACTTCTTCAAGTCTGATGTCCAAAATATATTAATATGAAACTCAAGATTGATGCCATATAGTTTTTAGATGACCTATTCTCATCCTTAATCCTATTCCTCCAATTTGTTTTTATAACAAAAAGCTACCTTATTTATCTATTTGTCTACCGAATTGTGGAAAACCTATGTTATTCTATCACCTCTCGTAAACATATATAAATATCTCTAAAATATAGCCAATTTTGCAATTTTTTTTTTTAATCTCTCTCTCTGTCTTTGAGCAGTCATTGTCACGAAGTTGGTCTGTAGCAATTTTCACCAGAGGAATCCATTTGTCTCGTTTTTTTAGCTTTCTATAAAAGCCAAACCCACAGCCATTGAGTAGATTTTGACTCCTAGCAACCCTGTAGAACAGTGCAGAAATGCTCCATAGAATTCACAAAGAGCACCTGGAGGACCGAACTGCCTGCCTTTTGGTTAGCAGCCATAGCACTTAACCACTACACCACCAAAGTTTCCTAATTTTTTGTAGGCTTATCAAAAAGCAGGCAGTTTATGCCCACTGGCCATTTCTTAGAAACTCTACATGGCAGTTCCTCTCTGGTTCATAGATGTGCTATGAGTCAGAATTGACTGGATGGCAACAGATTTTTTCCCCCCATAATGCCGGTCTAACGACTAACTCCAGGGAACTTAATAGTTCTAAGTACCGCATACCTCACTGGGGAATATCCCCATGGTCACCTTCCAAATACTCCCCTTGGGAAGCTCTGCACCAATGCCAGCACCTAGTTGACCCCTCAGAGCAATTTTGGAACTCTTTCTGGAATAGCCGTTGCCCACGGTGGCGCACTGACAAGTTGGTGAACTTAACTGTGTATTTGTCTGTGAGGGAGTTTTTAGCCTGTTAATAAATAACTGCATTGGAGCATCCTCCCTACTCACCTGATATGGCCCTCAATGACTTTTTTCTTTACCAGCAGATAAAGGAAATATTGAAAGGAAAACATTTTGATGACACTCAGGACATCAAGGGTAATACTATGACTGTTCTGATGGGCATTCCAGAAAAAGAGTTCCAAAATTGCTTTGAAGAGTGGACTAGGTGTTGTCAGTGCATAGCATCCCAAGCAGAGCACTTCAAAGGTGATAGTAGCAGCTGGTATTCAGTAATGAGATCTGTGACACTTGATGAGTTCACCAACTTAAATGGTAGTCTTCATACGCTATTAAGCCCAGATTACACGAGATCTGCCAGTTATGTTATTGGCTAGAAACTCCCTGCCAGACAGTGTCATGTGAGCTAGCGTGTTGCGATCCAAGAGCCATGAGCTGTTGGTGAAAAGTTCAGGTCGTTTTCTTCTAACTTTTTCATACAGCCTATTCAGCCCTTTCAAACAGTAAACTTGGTTAACTGTTTGTCCAGTTGGTGCAAATTCATCACTAATGATCCTTCTGATGTCAAAAAGTTTACTAGCATCGTTTTGACTTGATTTGGACTGACAGAATCTTTTTAGCAGTAGAGATTTGCTTGCCTTCCATTGTGCACATTGATGTTTGTTTCAGGGTCACATGGGCACTTTCATCACCAGTGATTACAAGGCCCAAAACATCATCTTGCCTCTCAAAAAGGTCTTCGTGAATTTCCGCTTTCCTTTGGTTTTGTTCATTGATGAGCTCCTTCCAGATTTTTCGCACACACCTTTATCATGCCAAGATTTTCAGTTAAGATTTTCCTGTTTCTCTATCAATGTTTACTTGGTCTTCTATGCTTCTCACAGTCAACCAACAATTCTGACACACAATTTGATGAACTTGCACAATGTTTTCATCACTTCTGCTCATTACTAGCTACCATAACCTCTCTTCAGCAGTGACATTTTCTCTACCCCCCCGAAAAATGATTAAGCCATTTGTACACTGCCATTTTCTTAATGACATTATTCTCACAAAACTTGGACTAACATGTCTCTGATTTCACTTCCACTCTTGCAAAGCTTAACAAGAAATAAAGACCATTCAATAAAAATAGGACAATGTTAGCAATGCTAATAATGGCATAGACAGAATACAGAACATTACTGAGAATGTACAAACACTAGCCGAGAAAACGGATAACTGAGAACTCCCTCAATTCAAACACTGATATTCATTCAAAGACTTTTCCAGAAGAGTAATAAGACAGTGTACAGACTGGGGGGGGGGGGGGGGGGTAAGAAAACAAAATTTTGGCTACAACAAACCCAATCAATGTCTAAGCTTCATAATCTACAAGATACTGTAAAACCTCAACAACAATAAGACAATCCAATTTAAAAAAAAAAAAAATGTGCAAGGGGTTTGAACAAGTATTCACCAAAGAAGACCTTCAGATGGCTAACAGACACGTGATGAAATTTTGCCTAACTCCAAATCCAAACCCACTGCCATGGAGTCAATTCTAATTCACGATGACCCTAACCTCAGGCCACAAAAATTTTCTCCTACATTTACTTCTAGAAACTTTAGAGTTTTAGGCTTTATATTTAGGACAATGATCCCAATTTGTCAATTTTTATTCTTATACTGATACGAATGATGCAGCTAAATTCATTTTTCAGCTGAGAAACATAAACATTCCAGAACAGATTACAGAAGCTTATCCTTTCTCCAGTGAATTGCCCTTGCTTTTTTGTTGAAAGTTAATTAACCGTGTAATATTGATTTATTTCTGTATTTTATTATCTGTTCCACTGCAAATTGATGTTATTCTAAGAAAATATAAATTACAAAAAAAAAAGAAAGTTGTAGGAAACATAGAAGGCATATTCTATAGGCAGTCAAAGTTAAGGACTGTCATATGGAAAGTTAGTCTTTGATACAAATAGAAAAAAATGGCTCAAATACCATTAGTTTCAAAGTTAGTGTAATTGCAAGAGAAATATTAAAAAAAAAAAAAAAAGCAGAGGTAGGAAAGGGCCTAAAAAGTACACCTTTGAGGGTAAATAGTCTCCAGTTATTAAGGGTATTTTTCTATCTAGGATATTCTTGCTCTCTGCCAAGATCGTCTTGGGAGTGGGACCTGAATTCCACGGAGGGCCAATAGGAAAGTGTAGCTTCAGCAACAGCTTAAAACAAGTTAGAATGAGTGGCAAGCAGAGGAATCAATAAAATAGTGAAGTGACATCTGAGAAAAGAAATCCAACCAGGACCACAGGATATGTATTTTTATTGAACTGGAACTTAATGATCTGAAAGCATATGTATTCTGAAAGAGATGTCAGTTTCGGTTTGGGCTGAAAAACAAATTTTTTACTAAAGCAAATGTTTACAGCGAACTTATACATCTGTGTATTTAACCTTTTGGACCTAATCATTTAAGTTCTGAGAGGAAAAAAGCAGCTATAATCAATTCCAGAAAGTAAGTATGACATTTTTTATGTTGGTATGATTTTTGTGTTGCTATTTTATATTTATCTTAGAACAGTATAAAAGTCTGAGAATCACAGTTCAATAAATAACAAAAAAAATGATCTTAAGCTACAAAATTAAGATTCAAATTAAAGCCTGCTAATCTGGATTTCTCATCTTCCTAATTACGAAGTAAACTAAAAACAAAATTTATGTTTAAACACTTTAAATGTCATAAAACCCAATATCATACAACACTTTGAATGAGAACAGTAAATGCGGCAAATTGCTGAAGGTTTTATTAAGAGTAAATCATTTCTAATAAGTAAAATATTAGTTTTCTTTTGTTTATATATGTTTCTGTGACTCTTTACATGTAATACGTGTTCTCTTTCAATGGAGGGTCCATTTCTGATTGTTTTCCCCTTAGTTTAATTTCCAAGAAATATTTGCCTATTTAGAAAGGCAGAATTAAAACATAATTTATAAACATGGACTTCTCATGTTAAAGAATAAAAATAAAAGTCCCACACAGCATCTTTTATATATATATCTTTTATATATATGCCTTAAAAGAAGTACAAAAAGCTTTTAAGTCAACACTTGGGTTTTCTTGAGAAGAATTGAAAAATTACAGAATGTGAGAGCAAAAGCTGGTGTCGAAAGATTCAGGGCCAAAGTCCCGTGTTTCTACTTACAGCTCCATCAGACAGGATACAATCCTAGCCAAGTGACATCAGGCACATAATGAAAAATGAGAGTGACATAAAAGTGAGTTCTCTTGGTCTAGCTTTTTTTCATTAATAAGCAGGTATGAAAATTTGTTTATTCATATCTGACTAGACATTTTCTTGAGTTTGATGAAATTATGAGTTTAGTGAGAACTTATTCTCTCTTGTTAGCATAAGTAATGATTTCTTACAGTATATTACATTAAATCAAATTTAGAATAATAGTTCAAAAATATTATGTGACCCACATTCTGTTAGTTTAGTACAGAGGAACACCGTGGAATACAACAATTAGTCTCTGTGGTGCAGAAAGTGGTTGGATTAGAAGAAGAAATGATAAAGACATAAATTTTCCTAAAAGTAATACCCAGCATTAGTAAATGACACACAGTTTAGAAGTAAAATGGTAGAGACTGAGATCACACTGAAACTCAAAATAATCTCTAAGAGACTCATGGGACTTATTCCTCTTGGTGAGTAAAAGAATTTTGCATTCATTCTTTTTTTTTTTACTTAACTTCGATTATTATGCAACATGCAATATTAGATAAATACATACAACCCGTAACTGAGATCCATTCACAGAAGCTACAGTTGATCTCACCTCAGTCAACAACATCTCTGTATAGTTTTACTACATTATTTAGAATGGCATCTACACAGAGATGTAGAAAGTAGAGCGAAAACTGACTTGACGGCAAACAGAACTACATGGAACATATTAGATGTAAAAATAATAAAGCAGACTCAAGACTCCGTATCAAAAGTAGTTAGAACAGAAATGATATTTCAAGTGGGAAAACAGTGAATAATTTAAAGACCTAACAATTTTGCTCAAGAAGTGTTTACTGACACTTGCCTTACGGTGCTATGCCCTGGACAGTCCTTAACCACAAATGTGATCCTAATTATAGACTATAGCACTGCCATCTAATAAATTAGATACATTTTAGGTAAACTCTCTATACCTTCTCCTTAGTTCTCACAATCATAAAAACCATGGCTTTAAATATTTAAATAATGGGCTAGTTTTACTAAACCTGTCAGCGTTAGCCTAATTCAAATCCAGGTCTGGAACAAGAACATTGGGAGAGAGCTGAAATTTCAGTGGGTGCTGAAGCAGCAACATGCGTGCCAACTCTTTCAGTCTGTGTTGCTTCATCTAAAAAAAAAAGAAAAAAAAATTAAAAAAAAGAACAAAACATTAACACTCAACTCAAGAAAAACATTTGTGAAACAAGTGAGACAATGTCATGGTAATTGCTTTATCCACGCACTGGTACTTAGCCAAAAACAGTTTTTTTCTCTTTTTCTAAATGCTGTCTACTGCTATGATGCTATTAACTACTTTCCTCCTTTAACTCCTGTATTACCCACGTGCATCTCAACACCAAGAAAAGTGGTTGAATGTCTCTGTCTTGTAACTCCTTATCAAAATATGCCTCTTCACATGGCTTCTGTTAAAGTGGATATTCTCTGCTATTGATCTTTTGAAAATGATGTCATGATTATATTTTATAATAGTTCATACCACTCAATTTCGATTTTCAGATGCTTCACCTCAGGCACAATATTAAAATGATAAACGTTTATGAGAATAAATAATAGTAGACGAGAAGACTTTTAAAGATATATAAACTACATAGAGTTCCTAAAATAGTATTATAAGCGCATGGTGAATGAAATGCCTTGAAATGTAACGCCCAACTAAATGGCAGCTATTTTGGTAACTAGATGAAACCGGAATGCAGTTTCAAATAAAATTCAATGCAAAAAGAAAAAGAGCTATACCTATACAAACAAGAGAAGGCACACACTGAACTTGCAGAAGACTGTGAAGAGTTGCAGCATTACTGAAAAATCCGTGTCAGACTTTAACGGTGATCAAGTTGCCAAAAAAGTGTGAGATATAAAGGCTTCTATCTCAGAATTCTGTTTGTTAACATGACGAGTGAAATAGATTCACTTTCCTGTGCCCATAAACAGACAATAAATAAATAAGTATGCATAAATCAAGAGCTCATCATTTCCATTCAATCACAGGTCAAGTATTAAATATTAATTATGATGCAGTGTCACAAATTTAGCGTGCATCCTTTATAGAACTTCATTTGTTCTCTTGATCTGGAAATTATGTTTGGAATTTTCATGAGATGAAAGACTGTGCATGTAAATTCTGCATAGCTCACTGTTCCATAGAATTTAAAAACAGCTCAAAACATTAATAATTACACAACTTTCATAGATGGAACACCTAAAACGTCTAGCAGAAGTGAATTACACGTCAGTGAAGGAATTTTTTCTTTTGGGATTTTCGGATATTCCTAATCTCCAAATGTTTCTTTTCGGGATATTCTTCTCTGTTTATGTGATTATCTTGATGGGAAATGGCGTAATCATTCTCATAACTGTGACTGACAAGACTCTCCAGGTTCCCATGTATTTTTTTCTGGCCAATTTTTCCTTCTTGGAAATCTGTTATGTATCTGTCATTATTCCTAAAATGCTCAAGAACCTCTGGACTCAGAAAAGAAATATTTCTTTATTGGAATGTGCCATGCAGATGTGTTTTTTCCTTATACTTGGAAGTGCTGAGTGTTTGCTCCTGGCAGTGATGGCCTATGACCGTTATGTGGCCATTTGTAACCCTCTGCATTATCCTTTGGTCATGAATCACAGGATCTGTATCCAGTTGGTGACTGGCTCCTGGATCACCAGTGTGCCAGTTCAGATAGGGCAGACATATCAGATTTTTTCTCTTCATTTTTGTGAATCTAACCAAATCAATCTCTTCTTCTGTGATGTACCCCAAATATTCATGGTGGTCTGTGGAGACACGTTTATGAATGAGATGTCAGTCTACATAGTTTTTGTGTTACTTGTCATGCTTCCATTCCTGCTGATACTTGGCTCCTACAGTAAAATCATCTCCACCATCCTGAAGTTGCCATCAGCCACAAGTCGAGCCAAAGCCTTCTCCACCTGCTCTTCTCATCTCGTGGTTGTGACTTTATTCTTTGGATCAGCACTCATTGCGTATTTTCAGCCCAAATCCAAACACTCTTCTGAAAGAGACAGATTCTTCTCGCTTTTCTATACTGTTGTTGTCCCAATGCTTAACCCTATGATACACACTCTGAGGAATAAGGATGTCATGATGGCATTCAGAAAATTGCTACCTTAATATTTTGTCATGTTAGCCACTAATTTGAACTTACTGTGTCATTTCTCATTCATTTTTGGTGTTTGGTAATGAGAAACTAACTTTTAGTTTGATTGAATGTTTTGGTACAGATTGAGTATCTTTATTTCTGAGCTTGTCATATGGTATCAGACTTTCCGATATCAGGGTTCTATTCACAATGGTTGTATTGGAAATAAGAATTTAAGTATTCTGAAAAATTTCATATGCAGTTAACTGTTATATCACTCTGATGTTCACTGGTGATTTCTGATTTTTATTGAATAATGTTGTCTCTATAATCCATTAATTGATTTCATTAGAACTTTTTACTGAAAAATCATTTGCCTTTATATAGCATTTTGTTGTTTTTTAATGTTTTGTTTATGTGATCATTGTTTACTTTTTAATTTAGCTTAATTCTCCATAGAGACATCTGCTAGCAAAGACTGTGGTACATGGTAAGCTTTTGGTGACTACTTGTTGAAATAAAATGCTTATATTTTTCAACATTTTACACTTTCCTCACACTGATGTTACCTCTTCAATGTTTTCTATAGAGAAGTAAACCAAAACCAAACCAATTGCTGTTGAGTTGATTCCAACTCATAGCAACCCGACAGGACTCCCCCATGTGATTTTCAAAGAGTGACTAATGAACAGTGACTACTGAATACAAACTGGTGACCTTTGCGTTAGCAGCAAGCTTTTGTCCACTGTGCCACTAGGGCCCTGGTAACAGAGTACATGCAGATATATAAAACCTATACTCTATGTTGGAACTCTGGTGGCATAGAGGTTAAGAACTATAGCTCCAGTCCAAGAGGTCAGCAGTTCAAAGCCACAAGGCACTCCTTGGTGATGCCATGGAGAAGTCAGACTTTGTCTTATATGGCCACCATGGGTCAGATACAACTCTATGGTAGTGGGTGTGTTTTCTGGGTTTGTTTTGTATTTTACTCTATATTATTAACTATACTTTGGGAATGTCATCAGGAGGGATCAATCCCTGGAGGACATCATACTTAGAGGATCATGAAAAAAAAAAAAAAAAAAAAAGAGGACATCATACTTAGAGCGTATAAAGTAGAGGGTCAAAAAAAAAGATGAAGAAAAAGATGCTTGATAAGGGATTGGCACCGTGACTGCAACAACAGGCTTAAGGATAAAAGTGACTGTGGGCATGGCACCGAATCTGGCAATGTTTCATTCTGTTGTCACATGGACACTATGAGTTGGAACTAACTCTATATGGCAGCTAACACCAACAATTATTAATTATGAATGATAATAGTGAATTAAATTTGATCATAAATTTAGGTCTGTACACATGTGGTATGTGTATATATATATGCATACGTCTCTCTAGATGTAACTATATAGCAGGGCTTAATGAGAGAGAATGTGGCATCAGGATTGGAGGAACTCATCAGCAATTCACATTATGCAGATAACACAACCTTGATGGTGGTGTGACCAGGCAATACACCTTTCTCTTGTTGTACATAGGGCTACTGAGAGTCAGAACTAACTCCATGACACCTAACAACAAAGACGACACTCACTTTTGAATTAGTTTATCATATGACATTTTTCTGTCTGTAATTATGATCAAATTTGTGATTACGGTATTTTCTTAACATCTTTCTTCCTTAGCTACAGCCTTAGGAACAAAGATATCATAAAAACCATTAAGAAGTAATTAATCATCATCAAATGGCTTTTCTTTCAATATAATTCAAATTAACATTTGTTCATTTATGCCTTATGTACACTTTTCACACATATTGTTCACTCTTTCTGAGTGTGGTCTAAATCAGTTGTTGGCATTGTTGGTGTTAGCCGTCATTGAGTCAAATCCTGACTTATGATGAATCCATATGTTACAGCATAGAGCTGTGCATCATAAGGCTTTAATGGTCAATAATTTTTACAGAAGAAGGCAGCCAAGTCTTTCTACTGCAGATCAACTGTATGGGTTTGATCTGTCAGCCTTTCACCAGCAGCCTGTTATAGAGACTTGTGCTGGCCAGGTTCTCTTATAAATCCATTGTGCGTCACCTAGTTTATGATTTTCAATCTTTTTTTACATGCTTTATAATCAGGACTGGCTTAATATAGAAATAATACATACTGCTGCACTTGCTGTCAGGAATTGTCAGAAACATATATTTTCAAATGTTCCAATTGTATACCAAATCAGTCAGAATAGAGAAGCAGAAGTCTATATTTAGACACCCAGTATGTATATATATTTTTTGTTAGATTATGCTTAATAATAAAAGAACAGCAAAAATACCTCATAGCCGCTTTTACTATAGTCTCACAACTAACTTTTTTAGTGTCAAAATTGTAAAGCATCATTTTTTAGTTTCTTTGAACAACTTTAGTTTAGCAGTGGAAAAAGCTGAGTTTTGCATTATGAAAATAATCATTGTTAAGAAGGAAAGTTTTAAAAATCTTACCTACAGTCTATATGCACTCTCATTTTTTGAGAATTAATCAGCAATTAAGTGTTGAAAATAATACCATATTCTAGAAAAAGTTCAGTTTACTTCTCCAAGTCTTGTGTCTCAAGTACATTAATATGAAACTCAAGACTTAATTCAGCGTCCTTTTAGATGATCCATTCTCACCTTTAATCCTATTCCTCCTATATGTTTATGTCTATCGACAAATAGTTTCTATATTTACTCCTTTGCTTGCCTTACTGTGTAAAGCTTGTTATTCTATCACCTCTCCAAATACGTATAAATGTCTCCAAAACATAGCCAATTTTCCATGTTGCTTTTTTTTCTCTTTGAGCAGTCATTGTCATTAACTTAGCCCATAGCATTTTTCAAAAACACTGGTGGTCGAGTGGTTAAGTACTAGGGCTATTAATGAAAAAGTCGGCTATTTGAACCCACAAGGCACTCTTTGGGAACTCTATGGGGCAGTTTTACTCTGCTCTGTGGGGTCCCTGTGAGTCACAATTGACATGATGATAATGGGTTTGATTATTTTAGGTAGCAGTTTTGACCAAAGGAATCCACTTGTCTCATTTTTAACATGTTACAAAAACCAACCCAACAGCTTTCCAGTTGATTCTGATGCTCAGTGACCCCTAGAACACAGTAGAACTCCATTGAGTATCCAAGGAGAGCCTGGTGAGTTCAAACTACTGACCTTTTAGTTAGCAGCTGTAGCATTTAACCATTAAGCCACCAGCCTTTTTGTAGCCAAAAGGCTGGCGGTTCATAACCACCAGTCACTTCTTGGAAACTCTACTGGTAGGCTCTAGTCTCTCCCATAGGTTTGCTATGAGTCAGTATTGACTAGAAGGAAACAGATTTTTCTTTTTCTTTGTTTCTTTTCCTTTTTTTCTCCCTTTAATACGCCAGCCAAGCCAAGTGCCGTTGAGTCAGATCCGACCCATAGCGACCCTTTAATATGCAGTTCTGACAATTAAGCCTATGAAATTAATTGTTCTAAGTGCTATATACCTCACTGTTGAATATTGCAATGGTCACCTTAGAAGTATTCTTCTTAGCAAACTATGTACCGACACCAACACATAGTTCACCTTCCAAAGTAATTTTGGCACTCTTTCTGGAAAGGCTGTTTGCCACAGTGGCCCAGTGGCAAGTTGGCAAACTTAGTTGTATAGTTGTCTGTGAGGGAGTTTTTAGTCAGCAAACAAATAGCTGTTTCAAAACACCCTCTTTGCTCACCTTATCCAGTCCCAGCATCTTTTTTCTTTACCTGAAGATAGGAGAAATGTTGAAAGGAAGATATTTTGAAGAAGTTGAGGATATCGAGGGTAATAAAATGGCAGTTCTGATGGCCATTCCAGAAAAAGAGTTCCAAAATTGCTTTGAAAGGTGGACTAGGGGCTGGGGTCAGTGTACAGCTTCCCAAAGGGAGTAATTCAGAAGGTGATCTTAGTGATACTGGACCATGAGGTATGTGACACTTTTTCTGGGATGAGTTCCTAAACTTAACTGTCAAACCTCAGATAATCTCTCATGCATAGCATGTGAGTGAGGATCGACCAGTTTTCAAACTCATCCTAGGAAAAGGTGTCATATGCCTCATTGCTAAATATCAGTACTGTCATCTTTGAAGTACATTCCTTGGGAAGCTATGCACTAAAGTCAGCATCTAGTGCAACCTTCAAGGCAATTTTTATGTCTTTTTCTGGAACAGTCATCAGAGCTATCTTCGTATTACCCTTGATGTCCAGAATTTCATCAAAATGCCTTCCCTTCAACACTTACTTTGTCTTTGGGTAAAGAAAAAAATCACTGGGGGCTAGATCTGGTGAGTAGGTAGGATGTTCCAATAAAGTTATTTGTTTACTGGCTAAAAACTCCCTTACAGACAGTGCCATGTGAGCTGGTACACTGTCATTATGTGAGACACATGAGTTGGCAAAAAGTTCAGGTTGTTTTTATCTAACTCTTTCACACAGACTTTTCAGGAATTCCAAATGGTGAACTTGGTTAACTGTTTGTCCAGTTGGTACAAATGCATCGCAAACAATCCCTCTGATATGAAAAAAAGGTTAGCAGCATCATTTTGGCTCTAACTTTGACTGGTGGTGGAGAATTGGCTGACTTCCATTGTACACTCTGATACTTTGTTTAAGAGTGGTGTTGATACATCCATATTTCATTACCAGTGATAACAAGCCCTAAAGCATTATCTTGCCTCTCTGAAAGGTCTTCGAAAATTTTGACTCTTCTTCTCTTGGCTGGCCTCATTTTTGTTTAGTGGTCAGCTCCTTTGGGATGATTTTTGCACACACCTTTCTCATGCCAAGATTTTCAGTTAACATTTTTCTTTTTCCTGTAGGTGTTTACTTTGCCTGCTATACTTCTCATAGTCAGTTGATGGTTTTGACACACAATCTGATGAATTTTTGCAATATTTTCATCAGTTTTGTTTGCTGTTGGCTACCCTGACCTCTCTTTATCAGTGACACTTTCCCTTCCCTCAGAAAAACAATTAATCCATTTGTACACTGCCAATTTACTCATGACATTACCCCATAAACTTGTACTAACAAGTCTCTAATTTCACTTCCTCTGTTGCCAAGTTAACAGAAATGCAACGTTCCTTCATCATTCCAATTCAAGCTCCGGCATTCTAACCACAGCACACAATAACATGCAACAACAGTAACAAACACCAATCAGGAAGACATGGCCACGTGTCGACAGGAACACATCTATGAGAAACAGGTATACCCAAATTATGGAACCTTACCAAATAGTTTGCACAATGCTTCCAACACAAGTGCATGAGGGTAAGTTTGTGAACTTAATTGTAAGATCTGGTATTAAAACTAAAACAATAATTATCATGCAATAAAAAATAGGGACAATACTGAGAGCCCTAATAATGGCATCAACAGAATATAAAAAATTACTAAGAATCCACAAACACCAGAAGAGAAGATGGATAAATGAGAACTCCTAAAACTCAAACAATGATGCTCCTCCAAAGACTTCTCCAAAGGGGTAAAAAGACAACCTATGACTGGGGGGCGGGGGGGAGGAAGGCAACAAATCCAGTCAGCATCTAATCTCCATAATCTAAAAGACACTGTAAAACTTCCACAGTGAAAAGGCAACCCAATTAAAAAATGGACAAAGGATATGCACTAGGACTTCATCAAAGAAGACATTTAGATGACTCACAGATATGTGATGAAATTTTGCCTAACTTCAAACCAAAACAAAATGAAAAAACAGCCAAACCCACAGCCATCAAGTTGATTCTGAATCATAGCAACCCTAATTCCAAGCCACAACAATTTAGTCCTATGTTTACGTCTAGAAATTTTAGAGATTTAGGCTTTGTATTTAGGACAATGATCCCAAATGGCTATTTTTTTATATATATAATGGTATGAATGATGGATTTAAGTTCAATTTTTTACAGAGAAATGTAATTGTCCCAGCACAAAGTAATGAAGCTTATTCTTTCTCCACTGAAATGCCATGGCATTTTTCTTAAACATTGATTAACTGTGTCATGTTGGTTTAAATTTCTGCGTTTTATTATCTGTTCTGTTGTAAATTGATGTTTACCATAAGAAAATATGAACTACAAAATGATTCAGACATAAAGCAAATCTCAACAAAATACATACCACTGAGTTATTGCAAAGCATCTTTTCAGATCATAAAGCCATAAAAGTCGAAATCTGTAGCAGGAAAAACACAGATAGAAGCTGGAACTCATGGAAACTGAACAACCTTTTGCTCAGAAAGTCATGGGTTATAGAAGAAATTGAGGATGAAATAAAGAAATTTATGGATTCCAATGAGAATGAAAACATTTGCTACCAGAACCCATGGGATACAGCCAAAGCACTGCTAAGAGGTCAGTTTATCTCTACAAATACACACATCCAGAAGGAAGAAAGAACCAAAACCAAAATCAAAAAAATAACCCTATGCCTTGAACAAGTAGAAAGATAGCAAAAGAGGAACCCCTCAGGCAGCTGAAGAAAACAGATCATAAAGATTAAAGCAGAACTAAACTAATTAGAGAATAGAAGAAGAATTGAAAAAATTGATGACACCAAAAGCTAGTTTTTCACTGACATCAACAAAATTGACAAGAAACGAGATAGGAGATGTCACAACAGATCCAACAGAGGTAAAAAATATCCTAACAAAATATAATGAAAGACTGTACTCTAACAGATTAGAAAACTTAGAGGAAATGCACAAATTCCTAGATTCATATCATCTACCAAAATTATCACAAGGTGAAGCAGAACAACTTAATAAACCCATCACAAAGGCAGATATTGAACAAGTCATCTCAAAACTACCAACCAAGAAAAGCCTTGGCCCAGATGGCTTCACCACAGAATTCTATCAAGATTTTAGAGAAGAATTAACTCCAATACCACTGAGATTTTTTGACAGCATAGAAAGGTATGGAGTACTCCCCCAATTAATTCTATGAAGCTAGAATAACCCTGATACCAAAGCCAGAGAAATATCCAGCAAAGAAGGAGAGCTACAGACCAATATCACTCATGAACCTAGATGCAAAAATCTTCAACAAGATACTGGCTGAGAGAATTCAACAACATATCAAAAAAAAAAAAAAAAAAAAAAAAAAAAACCAAAACTTCATCACAACCAAGTTGGATTCATACCAAGGATGCAAGGCTGGTTTAACATCAGAAAAATGATGAATGTAATCAACCACATAAATAACACAAAAGACAAGAATCACCTGATTTTGTCAATTGATGCAGAAAAGGCATTTGATAAAGTCCAACACACATTCATACTAAAAACTCTTAGCAAAATAGGAATAGAAGGCAAATCTCTCAATGCAGTAAGGGCTATTTATACAAAGCCAACTGCCCACATCTTCCTGAATGGAAAGCAATTGCAACAATTCCCCTTGAGAACGGGAGCTAGACAACGATGCCCACTCTCGCCTCTCCTATTCAACATTATACTAGAAGTTCTATCCAGAGCAATTAGACAAGACCAAGAAAGAAAGGGCATCTGCATAGGCAAAGAAGAAGTAAAAATCTCCTACTTGCAGATGCTGTGGTTGTATGTGCAGAGAATCCTAAAGAATATATAAGTAAACTAATCAGACTGATAGAAGAGTTCAACAAAGTCTCAAGCTACAAGATAAACAAGTAAATCAGTAGGATTCCTTTGTACCACCAATGAGATTATTTAAAAAAATCACCAAATCAATACCATTTACTATAGCCCCCAAGCAGATAAAATACCTAGGAGTCAGTCTAACCAGAGAAATAACAGACCTTTACAAAGAGAACTACAAGACCTTACTGCAAGAAACTAAGAGAGACTTACATAAATGGAGAAACCTACCCTACTCATTGATAGGAAGTCTATTTTACACAAAGCCATCTACTTATATAATCCAATCCCAATACAAATGTCAGTGACATTTTTTAATGAGATGGAGAGACAAATCACCAATTTTGTTTGGAAAGGGAAGAAGCCCTGGATAAGTAGAGCACTACTGGAGAAGAAGAACACACTGGGAGGTCTCTCACTATCTGACTACACTGTCACAGTTGTCAACACAGCCTGATGCTTGTACAAAAAGAGACATATACGCCAATGGAACAGAGTTGAGACCCTAGAGATGCCAACATCCTCCTACGAACAGTTGATACGTAACAAAGGCCCTAAGATTTTAGACTGGGGTAAAAACAGGGTCTTTAACAAATGGTGCTGCCAAAAATGGATATCCATCTGCAAAAAACTGAACAAGACTCATATCTCACACCTTAAACGAAAACCAACTCAAATTGGATAAAAGACCTAAATATCAAATGTAAAACGATAAAGCTCCTCCAAGATACATTAGGATCAACCATAGAAGTTGTAATACACAATGCAGACAGGCCTCAAAAATATGTCAAAGCACAGTTTACAGAAGAGAAAATAGATAAATGGTAAGTATTAAGAATCAAACACTTTTGCTTGTCAAAGACGTTATCAAAAGAATTAGAAGACCACCTACAGAATGGGAAAATATATTTGGCAACTATGTGTCAGATTGACATCTGATCTCCACAATCTACAAGGTACTACAAAATATACACAAGAAAAGGATAAATAATCCAACTAAGTGATGGCTGCAGTAGATGGACAGACACTTCTCTAAAGAGGATATCCAGGCAGCCAAAAGACACATATGGAATTGCTCATGATCATTAGCTATTAAAGAAATTCAAATCAGAACTACAATGAGATGTCGTCTCACCTCAACAAGATTGACCATGATCCAAAAAACAGAAAGCAACAAATGTTGGAGAGACTGTGGAGAAATTGAAACTCTCCCACTGCTGGTGGGAAAGCAAAATGGTACAGCCTCTTTGGAAAGCAATCTAGTGCTTCCTTAAAAACCTAGAAATAGATATACCACTTGACCCAGTAATCCCAGTGCGTGTAATATATCCTACAGAATAAAGGCCATTCATACTAACTGATAACATGCACTTGAATCAACTCAGATGCCCAACAACAGATGAACGGATACATAAGGTATGGTATATATACTCAATGGAACACTACGCAATGATAAAGAACAATGATAATTTTAGGGAGCATCTCATAACCTGGTTTCAACTGGAAGACATTATGTTGAGTGAAATCAGTCAGCAGCACAAGGACAAATACTGTATGAGACACCTACTATAAAGACTTAAAAACAAATTTATGTACCAAAGAAAAGACTCTGACAGCTCCAAGGGAGGAGAGGGATGGAGGGAGAGAACTGGTTATAGATTAGATAGTTCACAGAAATTTGATTGGGTGAAATTGGTGACAACACACAATAGAAGGAAGGTTAATTTAACTGGACTTCAACATAACATGAATATTCTTCCAATCCTAACAATATTGCAAGGGCAGGGTAGCATGGGCAGGGGTCTGGGACCATGCTCTCAGGGGACATCAAGACCAATCGGCATAACTAGCATATTGTTAAGAGAGTCTTCTCCACCACATACTGACGGGCGGTGTCTGGGGCCTTAAAACATAGCAAGCTGCCATCGGAGGTACACCAAATGGTACCAACTCAGCCAGAACAGATGATCACCAAGCACAACAATGACATGGGGGACAGAGAACCCAAGAGACAGAAAGACCCATATAAATGGGTGACTATATCAATATGTGACCAGAAGAACCAGATGGTCCCTGGCCACCACGAGTGACAGCTGTGATGAGGCTCACAAAGTTGAGTCTCAGTGGCAACATGAGAATAAAAGGGGTACACTTTAAAAATTCCACTAAAAGACCACAATTGATGGTCCAAACGCCTTGGGGTTTGCCTGGGAGTGTGGCCCCTGGACCTGGTACTGTCCCTGTCCATAAATCATTACTGAGGTCCACGCCTCACATAGGAATAGATTGGACTCGGCGACACAGAGTGACCATATCATGTGTGCACTTTTTGGTTCTATTCATCTATAGGATGTTCTTCTACTGGCCCCTTACTAGAAGGGAGTGGAGAGATTGGAGCAGTGGGGACAGGACATTGTTAAGAGGCTATGACGTGTATAAAACAGAAAGGAGGCGTGTGCTGTCACTGGGCAAGGAGAGCAGTAGGAGCTGCGCATAGGCGGGCATGCAAATTTAAACTGGATTGTACACTTTCATTGAATCACAATAAATAAATAAAATATTAAAAAAGAAGAAAGATCAAAAACCTCATTAAATTAAAAACAAAAAAAGAAGCCCAAAGCTACTAGAAAAAAAGGAAATAATAAAGATCAGTGTAGAAGTAAACCAAATAGAAAATAGAAAAACAGTGGACAGAATCAACAAAACTGGAAGTTGATTCTTTGAAAGGACCACAAAATAACATGCTGGCTAGACTGATAAAAAGAAAGACCTAGAAGAATAAATAACCAAATTAATAAATGAAATGGATAATAACCAATTCAATGGAGAAAAAGATCATAACTGATTATTAGAAAAATTGTATCCCAATAAATTTGAGAACCTAGATGAAAGGAATAAATACCTAGAAATAGAACAACATTACTAAGCCAAACAAGCACCAACAGAAGTACAAGATTTACACAAACACATTACAAAAGACGAGGTTGAAGAGATTGTCTAGGAACTGACAACAACAGCAACGAAAACCAGGACAAGGTGGCTACAGCGAACAATTTCATCAAACAGCCAGAGGCTCGTTGCCAGTCCTACTCAATGTATTCAGAAACATAAAACAGAAGGGAACACTGCCAAAACCTTTCCATGATACCTAAACCAAAGACATCATCAGAAAGGAAAATTATAAATTACAGACTAATATCATTTATGAACATAGATGCAAAGTTTTTCAACCAAATTCTAGACAACAGATTTCAGCCATATATAAAAAAATCGCATCCTTTGATCCACTGGAATTCATGCCAGGATTATAAGTGTGATTCAGTTTTAGAAAATCAGACTAATCCAGCACATAAATTAAAGGAACAATCATGTGATCACACATATTGATGCACAACATGCATTCAACAAAATTCAAATTTCTCCCTTCATGAAAACTGTTAGCAAGATAGGTGTAAATAAGAAATTTCTCATCCTAACTGAGCCTGTATGTGCAAAGCCAAGATCCACTTTACTCGAGATAAAAAGACTGAGAGCCTTCTTTTTAGGAACAGAATGAGACAAAGATGCCCACTTTTTCACTTGTATTCAGTATTGTACTGGAAGACCTAGCCATAATTAAAACAGAAAGCTTAGTCCCAAGGACTTTGGGGATATAACTACCCCAGCCTTCACCAGAATGAGCCCTGGCTACCACCACTGACTGCTCTAAATGGGATCACAATGGAAGGTCCCACAGACAGCTGGAGGCTGGAGAAAAACATAGAACATAATTCCATCTAAATAAATAAATAAATAAAACAGACTTACTGGTCTGACAGAGACTAGAAAAGCTTCTAGAGTATAGTCATTTGTGTGGGTAAAATTATTTTAGATGCAGAAAATACCTTATATCACCATAAAGTTCATGAGTCTTTCTTTCTAAGCCCAGATTTTTTATTTTGTTTTGTTTTTCAGGTCATGATTCTTTTTGATCCCACTGGCTTACTAAAACCGAAAACAATGCTGTCAAGTTGGATCCAACTCATAGTGACCTGAGAAGTCGGAGTAGAACTGCCCGGTAGAGTTTCCTAGGAACACCTGGTAGATATGAACTGCCAACCTTTTGGTTGATAGACATAAAACTTAACCAACTATGCCACCCGTGTTTCCACCAGCTTAGTGGGTAAATATAAATGTCCTTGATAAAATATATTGACTAAAGTATTAAGATGTAGCGGTTTAGGAGATAATGTGAAAGAGACAAGAAAATACAGGCTTCAAAAAATATATTCAATATTTAAAGTATTAGTTACAAATTGTAAACTTCCTTTTCCTTAGCTGCTGTTCTATTTTCAAAGTCATAAAATAAGAATCTTAAAACAAGATTAAGATGCCAGTGCACTACATGTAATTGCATTACATTGTCAACAAGTTTGGGAAAGTTCATTATTCCATTTCAAACCTAAACCAAAAACCCAAACCCACCACCACCGAGTCAATTCTGACTTGTTTCCCCTACATAGGATAGAGCAGAACTGCCTCATAGAGTTTCCAAGGAGCACTTGGTGGATTTGAACCACCAGCCTTTTGGCTAGCAGCTGTAACAACAAATGATGACACAAACCTACCCCCCAAAAAACAATTCTACTGCCATCAAGTCAGTTAGCACGCGTAGGGACCCTGTGCAACAGCGCAGAACTGCCACATAGTGTTTTCAAGGAGCACCCGGTAGACTCAAACTGCCAACTTTTGCATTAGCAGCCATAGTACTTACCCACTACACCACCAGTGTTTCCATAGCAAACCTAGGGAACTGGAAATCTATGGCTTTGAAATACCTGATAAGAGAGTTAAAATTCAGAATGTGTGAAAACCACAATGATATCACACAACACATTCCGTACACTAGGAAAAAAAATAAAATAAAATTCTCACAATGCCAAATACCTGCAAAGGGTCAAGCTATTGATATTCTGATATCCCTGGGCAGTCACACTATAACATGGTATAATTGACACTTCGACACTTTTTGAAAAAGCTAAACATATGCCTACAATGTGACCCAACTATTCTACTCCTAAGATTTGTCCAAAAACTAATGGAAATGTATTTCACATCGAAAATTGTACATGGATATGTGTAACAAGTATGTTCAAAACTGTCAAAAATTTAAAAACAACATGTCTATCAACAGATCAATGAACAAACAAATAATGATGTATGTATACAATGAAATTCTACTCTACAATGGAGTTAATTTAAATATACAGCAGCATAGATGACTCTTAAAAAATCATGGTGAGTAAATGATTCCAGAGTACATCCTGTACATAGAGTACATTCTACTTGTGAATGTACTATACTTACAGAAAACTTATCAGTGATGCTCTTCACTGAAAGAGTATATGGAAGGAATAGATTTGCATAGGTGCACAATGAAATTTTGGGGCATGAAGTAAATGTTTTGTATTTGATTGTGAGAATGGTTTTACATGCCTCTCTCAAATTTCATCAAATAGATTGTAAGGGAGGTGTTTTAGCTTGTTCTACTCTAGCCTCTAGGGTCGCCACGAGTTGGACTCAACTTGACAGCACTGCGTAAATTGTTTCTCAATAAAGCCGCTACCGTAAGATGTTACTGAAAAAAATGACAGTAACTAACAGAAACAAATATTTCTAATGAATCTGCTAAGATACTTGAACATGTATTAAGAATAATTATACTCTATGAAAATTTTCATGTTTAAGCGTGGTCACCCACAGAGAACAGGTTTCACTGAAACTTCCAGACTAACACAGACTAGGAGGAAGTTCCTTATGATCTACTTCCAAGGAAGATTACACAATTAAAAAATCAGCAAAGGGTTCTAACAGGCACTTCACCAAAGAAGCCATCCGGGCAGCTGACAGATATCACAGCTCACAATCATCAGCTGTTAGAAAAATCCAAATCAAAACTGAAGTAACATTTCATCTCACCCAAACAAGGCTGGTATTAATCCAAAAAACAGAAAATAATGAATGGTGGAGAGCTGTGCAGAGACAGGAACACTTATACATAGCTAGTGGGAATGTAAAATGGAACAACCAGTGTGGAAAGTGATTCGGTGCTCTCTTACAGATCTAGAAACAGAAACACCATATGATCCAGTAGTTCAACTTCTTTTACTGTATCCTAGAGAAGTAAAGGCTGTAACAGCAATAGATGCATGCATGCCAACGTGTATTGCAGCACTGCCACAGTAGCAAAAAGGTGAAATCAACCGAGGTGCCCACCAGTGGATGAATGGATAAACAAACTGCGGTGTATTCACACAGTGAAATACTATGCAATTATAAAGAACAACAATGAACTTGGGAAACACAACAAGAAGGAATCTGGAAGGTATTATGCTGAGTGAAATGAATCAGTTCCAAAAGGACAAATAATGCATGAGACCACTATTATAAAGACCAAGAAAAGTTAGATTTATTCCTACGTATTTTATCTTCTTTGCAGTTATTGTAAATGGTATTAATTTGGTGAATTCCTCTTTGATGTTCTCTTTATTGGTGTAAAGGAACCCGACTTGTTTTTGTATGTTCGTCTTGTATCCTGATAATTTGCTGAACTCTTCTGTTAGTTCCGGTAGTTTCTTTGTGGATCCCATAGAGTTAATTGTGTATAAAGTCATTTCATTTGCAAATGGAGATAGTTTTACTTCTTCCTTACCAACTTGGATACACTTTATTTCTTTATTTGGATTGTTCCTGGCTAGAACCTCCAGGACAAGTGGTGACAATGGGTATCCTTGTCTGATGCCTTTTCTCAAAGGCGTTACTTGCAGACTTTCTCCACTTAGAAAGATGTTGGCTGTTGTAGAAATGCCCTTTATTATGCTGAGTAATTTCATTTCTGTTCCTCTGTTGCTGAGAATTTTTAACATGAATGGGTGTTGGACCTTGTCAAATGCCTTTTCTGCATCAATTGATGAAATCAAGTGGTTCTTGTCTTTTTTTTTAATCTATGTAGTTGATAACATTGATTGTTTTTCTAATGTTGAACCATTCCAGAATCTCTGCTGTGAGCCCCACTTCAAAAAAAAAATGGAGTCAAGTCACGTCTGACTCACAGGGACCCTAGAGGTGAGAGTAGAACTGCCCCATAGAGTTTCCAAGGAATGCCTAGTGGATTTGAACTGAGAACTTTTCGCTAACAGACGTAGCACTTAGCCCACTATGCCACCAGGGTTTGATCATGGTGAATTATTTTTTAGATATGTTGTTGAATTCTATTGACTAGAATTTTACTGAGTACTGCAGAATACAAGTTCATGAGAGATACTGGTGTATAATTTTCCTTTTTTAATGCTATCTTCACCTGGTTTCGGGATTGGGGTTATGCTGGCCTTATAGAATGAGTTTGGCAGTATTCCATCAGTTTTATGCCTGCTACTATGCTGTGAAATAGTAATAATGGTAACTCTTCTCCAAAGAAGTCTTTAGAGCCCTGACTTGTCATCATTGTTGGGAGTTTTTTAATTACCTTTTCCATCTTTTGTTATGAATCTGTTTATCTGTTCTATCTCTGTTTCTGCTAATTTTGGTAGAAAGTGTGTTTCCAGAAATTTGTCTATTTCCTCTAGGTTTTCAAAATCATTAGAACATAATTTTTCATAGTATTCTGCTTTGATTTTTTAATTTCAGTTGAATCTGTTATGATATCACCCATCTCATTCTTATGTTCACTCTTAGTTTCCCCTGCTGTTTTGTTTTTGTCAGTTTGGCCCATGATTCATTTATTTTGTTGGAAAAAAAAAAGAAATTAAACAAAAATTTCTTTGTTCTCCTGTGACTTCCTTTCCATAAGTAAACTCTATGACTCCATTTTTAAGTCCACTTTTTGTTATAATGTTGTTATCTTTTACATAATGACATCCTTTTTTTTGCTGTTTTTGCCATTGATTTATTTTTGTAATTTCTCTATATAAGTTGATACACATTTGCTGTGTTCTGCATTCTGCTCTTGGTAGGTATTTGATGTTACTGATTTTCTAACTGAATGACTCCCTTAGTTTTTCTTATAATTTTGGTTTGTTTATTTGCAAAATTCCTAATTTTCTGTTTACTCTGAAATATCCTAATTTCAACATCATATTTGAAAGATAGTTTCCTGGATAATCTTAGCTGCAATTCTTTTTTTTTTTCTCCAAGTTTTTTATATGTCACTCATTGCCTTCTTGCTTGGATAGTTTTTAGTGAGGAGTCCAAGTTTTGCCTTATTGACTTTCTTTTCTAGACTATTTTTTTCTTATACCTAATCACTTTTAAAATTATCTCCTTATCTTTAGTTTTGGTGATTTTGGTATGTCTTGGTGTCTTTCTTTTTAGACTTACACTATGTGGAGTTTGATAAATATCTTGGATAAATACCTTCTCATCTTAGTGAAATCAAGGAAGCCTTCTGTCAACAAATTTTTGACAGTTCTCTTCTGTCCTCCCCCCATTCTGGTACTCAAATCACTTGTAAATTATTCTTATTAATAGAGTCTCACATAGTTCTTAGTGCTTCTTGACTTTTTGAAATTCTTTTATTTGATTTTTCCTCAAATATGTTACTGTCATGTGCTTTATCTTCATTCTCGCTAATGTGGCTTTCCATTGTCTCAATTCTGTTCCTTTGAATTCCTACTGAATTGTCTAATTCTGTAATTATATTATGAATTTTCTGAATTTCTTCTTTTTGTCAGTACGCTTTCTTGCAGGCTGTTCAATTTGTCACCATTCTCTGCTGTGTTTTGTGTCATCCCTTTCCTGATTTCTTGGAGAGTTTTAATTTAATCTTAGATAAATGGAAAAACCCAAGATGGCGTCCTCTACACAGGCAGGAGACAGGGGGGCTAAGGGTGCCCAGAGGTAGTGATTCCTCTGGTTCTCTTGCAGGGCCCCCAATGCAGACAGCACTGTGCAAAATCACTACTTTTCTATTGGAGAAGCGCTGTCCCGTTTGCAGGCGCTGGCTCCCAGGCTAAGAAGGAGGTCCCACTAAAATCTCAGTACCAACATGGCGTCCCGCACCCTGACCACGGAGTTCCGCACAAACCCCACTGAGGCAGCTACAAAACGAAAGGCTCAAAGTGTCTAGATTAACAGAGTCCCGAGCCTGGCTCTCAGAATATAGGAATTTCGCCTGCCTATCCCCTCAGCAGCGCGTCTGAGTCCAGCCACCAGGCAAGACCCAGCTCCGCCCGCCAGCCGAGGCAGAGGAAAAAAATAGTCAAAACGGTGTGTTTACCTTCCGTCCGTGAGAGCCGGGGCTAGCCAGGAGCGGGAGTCAGCGAAAGAGAGGAGGTTTTTCGCTGAGTGGTTTGAAGTCCCAATTAACAGCTCTGTGCCGTGTCTGAGGCTGATTAGGTGATCAGAAGGCTCTGTTTGATTGTCAGTTCAGGTCTTGGTTTCCAGAGGGATAGAAGGAGACGTGGGCTTAGTCGGCCATCTTGACTCCGCCCACAGCATTTATATTTCTACCTTTTCAAGGAAATGTCAAATCATTTTGCCAAAGTGGGTGTACCATTTTTACATTTTCACCAAAACTGTGTAAGCATTCCATTCTTTCCACAACCTCTCCAGCATTTATTATTCTGTATTTTCTTTGTATTAGTACAGGCTTGTTGGATTCAGATGGTATGCCATTTTAGTTTTAGCTTTCATTTCTCTACTGGTCAACAGTCCTAAGCCTTTCCTCATGTATCTGATAGCTGCCTGATTATATTATTTGGTGAAGTGTCTGATCATATAATTTTTCCATTTTTTAATTGGGCTATTTTTCTTTTCATTGTCAAGGTGTTGTAATATCCTGTAAATTTTAGAGACTAGACCTTTATTGGATATGTCTTAACCAATTTTTTTCCCCAGTTGGCAGATTCTGTTTTCACTCTTTTTGTGAAGTCCTTGGATGAACATAAGTGTTTCTTCTTTAGGAGCTGTCAGTTATCCTTTTTTTTTTCACCCTGATGTCTGTGGATGTCACTTATTGTTTGTATACTATTTATGTCATGTCTTCAGACTCCTAACATTGTCCATATTTTTTTATCTATGATCTTTATCATTGCAGATTTTATATTTAAGTCTTTGATTTATTTTAACTTAGTTTTGTATGTGGTATGAGGCATGGTTCTTTTTTATGTTAACAGATGTCATGGACTGAATTGTGTTCCTGGAAAATGAGTGTGGTGGTTTGACTTGGCCATAATTTTCTGTTACTGTGTGATGTTCCTCCACGTTGTAAATCCTGCCTCTATAATGTTAATAAGGGTGGATGGTCAGTAGTTGTGTTGGTGTAGCAGGAATAAATGTGTAAGTTTGTATGGCACCTTGAGGCGATCTCTTTAAATATAAAAGAAAGAATATAGCAGAGATATTTTTGGACCTCATACTACCAAGAAAGCAGTGTCCAGAGTTTAGCACATTCTTTGTAAAGTACCAGGGTCCGTGAGCCTCACAAACTTTTAGTCTAGGGGGATACTGATGACAAGGATCTTCCTCTAGAGCCAGCAGAGGAAGCCTTCACCTGGAGATGACAGCGTGAATGTGGACATTTAGCTTACTGGATTGTGACAAAATAAATTTCTCTTTTTAAAGCCATACACTTGTAGTGTTTCTGTTAGAGAAGTACTAGATGACTAAGACAAAATCCAGTACTGAGAGAGTGGGCTGTTGCTCTAACAGATACCTCAAATGTGGAAGTGCTTTGTAACTGTGAATGGATAAAAGACTCAGAAGGAACCTAGGAGGTAACACTGGAAAAGGCACACATGGTGAGAAGTAGCAGTGGACAAGGAGCAGCAGAGCCAGGAGACAAGTTTGGCACAGCACTGAGATGACCCAGTGGAACCAACCCATGGAGTAAGACAAACACATGCATGCATTCAAGAGGCTTCCTGGTGGAGTGGGGTGCCTCCAGGCACTTAAATCTGTGGAACTAGCCTTGCTGTTCCACTGAGGGAGACAGCTCAGTACTTGTCTGTAGGAGGTTTCCCAGTGGTGTAGGGTGTCTCTGGGCAGTTAAGTAGTGGAATTACAGACCTTTGCCTCAAGACACAATACAGTCTTGCACATTGAATCTCCCCAGCAACAAAAATGTTGCCCATCCTCCCTCATTGATGTTATAGGGACAGGGTTTACAGGGTATAGGAACATCACACAATACCAGAAATTAAGGTCTAGGCAAATTTCTACACATATTTTGGAGGATACTCAATTTAGTTCACGAAAATCCCATTGCCTTCTTGCTTGCATGGTTTCTGCTGGTTATTCAGATTTTAGTCTTACTGGCTCCTTCATTGGTGACTTTTCTTTTATCCCTAGCTAGTGTTAAGATTCTATATTTAGTCTTATTTTTAAACTCACTGCCATCAAGTCCGGTCTGACTCACAGCAACCCTATAGGTCAGAGTAGAATTTCCCCATAGAGTTTCCAAGGAGAGCCTGGCAGATTTGAACTGCTAGCCTTTTGGTTAGCACACATAGCACTTAACCCACTATTCCTCTTGTAATATACCTTGGAGACTTTCTTTTGTCATCTACCCTGTGTGGAGCACATTGAGCTTCTTGGATAGATACCTTTTTGTCTTTCACAATTTCAGAGAAGTCTTCTGCCACCAAATCTTCAACAATTCTGTCTGTATTTTCTTATTATTTCCCCTTCCACACTGTTCAGGTACTTTAGTCACTCATAGGCTTCCCATCCTGATAAAGTCGCACAGAATTCTTAAAGTGTTTTCTTTTTTTTCTTAATTATTTGTTCTGATTTTTTTCTTAAATAAATTGGTGTCAAGGGATTTATCTTTAGTTTCACTAATTCTGACATCCAATGCCTCAATTTTTCTCCTATGGACTTCTATTGAGTTGTCTAATTCTGAAATTTTATTGTTAAACTTTTGCATTTCTTGTTTCCCTCTGCCTGTGGTTCCTACAAGCCTGTTAAATTTATTGTTCTGTTCTTGTATAGCTTTCTGGAATTCCTTTATTTGTCTATTTGTTCCTTATCTTGGTCTGAGTTTTTCCTGATCTTCTAAAGAGCTATGTATGTTAATCTTTTAAATTCTAAATCTGGTAATTCCAAGACCTTCTCTTCCTCTGCAGTTTTTCAAGGTTCTTTATTTTGTTTACTTGCTAGAGCCATCTAGGTTAGATTTGATATTGACTGTTTTCTTTAAGCCATGGATAAGTTCGCCGAGTAGCCAAGTGCCGTCGAGTCGGATCCGATAAGTTATGATGTTTATTTATTGTATGTTTGTTTACTGTTTCCTAGCTTTTTGATTTGTTTTGTTCTGATATGCCCAGGTAGTCTGGGTATTTGACTTCCTTTGATTGCTGGAGTTATCATGGGTTGACTTCTGTCACTCAAAATTAACTGGCAGCTTGGCTAGGTCATAATTCTCAGTATTATGTGATTACCTACCATTTGTAATCAAACCGATTTTGCTGTGAGTTCTAATCCTATCTCTGTGATGTAACAAGATGGATAGGACAATTATATTGCTGATATCTATATGATTAGTGTTTTATGTAGTAGAAGTCAGGTCAGTATAACTGTACTCCACCATAAGCTAAAAGGTTTTCTAAATTCAACCAAACATTTGAAAGGATAGAGTAGCTGGTACATGGGGGCTGGGACATCCAGGTCAATTGTCTTAACTAGTCTTTTTCTAAAAGAGTGTTCTGCACCCCATATTGACAAGTGGCACCTGAAGTCTTAAAAGCCAGCAAGCTGCCATCTAAGGAACATCAATTGGTCCTGGCCCACGTGGATGGCATCAAAGACATAAGAAGAAAAGTCAGTCCAGGAGAGAGAAGGAGTCATATGAATGGGAGACCGCATCAGATGCAGAACTAGACGGTGTCTGCCACCACTAAAGACAGCCATGACCAGGAACACAATGCAGAGTTCCTGTCATGAGAGAAAGGGCTGTGCAGGTCTAGAACTTTATTATAAGACCAGTCTAGATGGTCTGACATCCTTGAGTCCTCTGAGAACATGGCCCCTAGTCTTGCTGCCAGCCCAGAGCTGAAACCAGTACTGAAGTCAACTCTTCAGGCAAAGAATGGACTGGATCAGGGGGCACAGAGTGATGCTGGTGGTGTGTCTACCCTATGGTTTTATATACCAGCTATATATACATATATATGCATATATGTATATATTATATGTATATATGTATTATATGTATATATTAAACCAGCTCTATATACATATATATACATATATACATACGTATATGTATGTATATATGTGTGTGTATATATGTATGTATACATATACATACATATACATATACATACATATATGTATATATATGTATATACAGCTGGTTTAATATATGTATAGCTATATCTATTTATCTATCTTTATAAATAAGGCTATCCTATTGGTTCCTTTTAAGCAGGGAGAGGAGTGGAAAGACGAGAAGAGAAAGGAGAGAAGAGACGGGAAGGGAAAAGAGAGGGTACAGAGGAGGAGATAGGTATTTGTTGACTGGATATTGGAAGTAAAAGTGGAAAAGAAGAGTGTGCTACCACAGAGTGAGGAGAGCAGATAGACTTGCACACAGGCAGGTGCTTGGGGGTTTATATGGCAAGTTGTCTTGCACTGTAAGCTTTCATTTAATCTTAATATATATATATATTTTTAAATATTAGTGTTTTAAATCAATCTCTTTTTACATACAGCAGAGAGAAGTGAGCAGACAGATGTGAGCAGGGACGTTATATAACCAAAACAAGCAGAGCTGGGAGCTGAGTCTTTGGGCCTGAAGTCCCTCTGTCGAGAAGATCCTAGTTTCAGATGAAGACTGATGAGAAGGATGTTTTTTCAGAGCTAATAAGGAGACGAAACCTTCTCCTGGAGCTGATGCCCTAAATTTGGACTTGAAGCCTACTAGACTGTGAAGAAAATGGATTTCTCTTTATTAAAGCCATCAACTTGTGGTATTTCTGTTATCGCAGCACTAGAAAACAAAGAAAAGTATTTTCAAAGTTGTCCTGTCACCAGGTGATTTGTGGAATTCCAGAAATCTCTTCAGTTTTTGTGTCAGTGCAGCTCAGGTGTCCATGTCATCAGTCAAGTGTGTGGTACAGAATCTATCCTGTAGTCTTAGATAGGTAGAACTACGTAGGGGTGTTTGGAGCAGGCACAGGTATCTGCCTTCAACAGAGGCCTATGTCCTGAGCAAAGCAGAGGTCTGACTGCTTTCCTTGAGTACCTGGCTGGAGAGTGTGTACCTGTCCCCTAGAATGACTTTGGACGCCCGTGCTGTTGGCCATAAGGACTGGGAGGCATCACTTCTTCTTGGGCTCCTGTCATGGGTGGCTAGATTGACTAGGTGCTACTGCTAGCCCTCAGGCACCTGAAGCAAATGATTGAGGACCCTGTTTAATGGGCAGCACAGTGTCAAACACTAGGAAGCTATACCTCTCCTTTTGTTGCCACAGTTGGAAACAGGCTTCAGTGTTTACTGTGTCATTCTATGTTAGTGGGGGCCTGCAGTGTTGAGAAAACCCTGGTTGCATAATGGTTAAGTGCTATGGCTGCTAATCAAAAGGTTAGCAGTTGGAATTCACCAGGTGCTCCTTGGAAACTCTACAGAGCAGTTCTACTGTGTCCTATAGGGTTGCTGTGAGTTAGAACTGACTCAGTGGCAGTGGGTTTGCTTTAGTTTTTGCAATACTGAATTGACCCACACAGGCCTAGGCAAGAGTAAAAGATGATACAAGTTTCTGGACTGCCCTGAGTTCCCAGCTTAGGGATTATGATGACTTTTTTTAAAGCTACAAGACTGATTTGCATTCATATAGTCTTTGTTTACCAGCTGAGGGAGCCTGGCATTAATCAGGACTTCAGATGTTGAATCAGCCCACACAGGTCTAGGCAGGGGTTGAGGAAGCCACGAGTCTGTGTATGCATTATGTCATTGCGTAGGCAAAGGGGCAAGGCCTGACTTGAATTCTCAGCTTAGAGGGCATGGTGAGTTTTTAAAGTTAGGAGGATGTTTCGGCACAGATAGTCCTGAGTTCTGTCTTATGGGGTGTGACAGTTGTTGAATACTACAAGACTGGTACCAGAGAAGAGTGAGGTGCAGGGTTTATGGTGAGGAGAAAGAGGAATTCTCCACTGCAGAAGTCCTATAGGGGAAGGTGTTATTTTGATCCAGTGTGGTAGGTGAGACTTTTCCACTTTAGCAGATTCAGCACCACATCTCTGAACCTGAGTCTTGTACAGACTCTACTGCTCAGCCTCTCCTGAATTGGTGATGTGTGCACTCAGAGGTACTACTTGCCACAGCCAAAGAGCACTGGCAGAGCCAGCTCACAGGGTGACTAGTACATGATAACCGGCACTTCTTGGCTGCTTCTGAACTGCCTCTCCTTCCGCCTGTCAATCAATCAAACTGCTCTCCTTTGCCTTTGGTGATCAGAGATCCTAGGTTGTCATGTACAATCAATTCACTCTTTTTTTAGGGTCTTTGCTTTTTTCACAGGGTTTTTTTAATGCTGTTTTTTCTTTTTTTTTTGGAGAGAAGATCATCAGGCTTTTCTTTGGACATGAAACTCCAATCTTTTTGTTAGCAGCTAAGTGTGTATGCCACCCAGGGACTCTATAGGAAAAAGAGGCAGTAGTGGAATACGTAAAAGGAATATTGTTCTAGAAACACACTCTTGAATAGTCACAGAATCCGAAATAGGAAGGAACAAAGTTAGTGACAAACAGAAGCAGTTATTGGGCCTATAATTTCATGCTTAAGAATTTATTTTCTCCATACTCACCTGGAGGAAACTGGAATAGGAAAAAGATTATGAAAGGAAATGTCTTTACTTCTGTTTTTTTTTAAAAAAAAAAAAAAGAAAGAAAATCTTTCTTAAGTAGTCTTGCTGAAAATGTTCATTTTTTGCAGTAACATGACTTTGAATCCACTTAGCTCCCATATTGTGTGAATGGATATCCTAATGTCATTGAAACCATCTGTTTTTGTCAGCAGAAATGTTATTTTCATGAAAGTTAGCCTAGGAACACAGAATTACACTTTTAAAAAGGAATCTTAGCACTCATTGCAGGAGAGAAAACAAGCAAATCATATTCATGGGACAAAATATGTGACACATTTTCCCAAGGATCCTTTTAGATTACTGGTAGTAAAATAAACAGGAACAGTTCACATCATTCACCACAGATCTGAAATGCAACAGCTAGAAAGATGGATTGTTTCTGTAAAATAATTGTGGTGGTATAGTGGTTACATGCTGTAGCTGCTAACCGAAAGTCAGGAGTTCAAATCCACCAGACACTCCTTGGAAACTCTTTGGAGTAATTCCACTCTGTCTTATATGGTTGTTATGAGTCAGAGTTGACATGATAGCCATGAGATTTTTTTAGGGTGTGACTGGTACTAGTCCTACATGTACTATCTCTACATCTGGGAAAGCAAGTTTCCTTGAAGTTTATGCCAAGAAGAGGGTTTCAGAAAAGGTTGGGTTATTCAGAGAAAATTGTTTTCAAAAATAAGCCTGAATGACTGCCAGAACAGAAGTATTCTGCTAGAGACTAGCCAGATACACAAGAGAGATTTCCCCTAGAGAGAGTGCAACTATTTCCTATTTAAGAGTACTTAGTTTTAAAAGTAAGCAAAGGCTATTGTAGAATCCATGTGACTTCCTGACGCCCAAACAAAAGGTGAAGAACAAAAATAAAAATAGTAACCTTGATAAGAGTCTGTGTTACGAGGAGCTGTGACATAGTAGTTAAGAGCTTGACTACTAACCAAAAGGTCAGGAGTTCAGATCTGCCAGTCACTGCTATGGGACAGATCTACGCTGCTCTTTAGAGTTGCTATAAGTCAGAACTGAATTTATGGCACCAAACACCAACATATGTTAGCAACGTATACAGACTCTACTCAACAGCTTTATTCAATCTTTAAGGGTAAGCTTCTATTATATTGATAGGCTATTTTATGTAAATATATTTCTAAATTCAAAGTTCAGGATACAACTAATAAAAAAGAAAAAAATGACTTTCTGTGAAACACTGTATTTGAAGATAAGTTAACTGTTTAAAGCATACTTGTAGTACTCAAACTTTCCTAGTTATAAGTTAAATAAAATCAGTTTTCTGGAAAATGGTCATAATAATGGTATTTATTACTTATAATAACATATGTCCCATTCTCACTTATGGACTCTGTTACATTCCAAAAACCAAGTCTTTATATGAAAACTGACGTTATGTAAAACTAGAGTTTTTTTTTCTTTCTGTTTTCAGGCAATTCATTTGTCTTTTTTTTTTTAAGGAAAGTATAATCATAGAAAATATAATAGCTAAGGTTTACTTATGTGCTCATCACTGTGATAGGTCCAGTTATAGGGTACTCCTCTGTGGAGAAGGAAGTTTGTAAGAAAGAAAGCTGGATAAAGCTGAGCTGTGTGATTGGAGGGCCCAAGGCTTAACCATTTTGCAGCCTTCTGCTAGGTAAGAGCTTCCATCATGGCACTGTCCCCAGTGCTGCCACTTCTGCAGATGCTGTGGTCATGAAAAGGGCTGGCTAGCCCAAGAGTTGGACAGGGTACCCCCGACATCAGGAGAGAGTAGAGAACACCAGAAGACCCTCCATGATGAGGGGGACCATGCATTTTTCCCTAAAGTCTCACTTTACAGGCTGTGTCCTAATTAGGGCCAGAATAAATAGTAATCGTATTAAATCAAAGTCATATTTTTGTTAAGTGAATTAGTACAAAGGGAAGAAGGAAAAAGGTGTTAGATTTGGCTACAAGGAAATTATATGAAAATATAATACAGAACTTTCATGGGCAAGGAAGGAAAACTAAAACATTGTGAGAAGTGGCCATATTTCTTGATTATGTTAAAGGTTAATTAACATTGATCATAAACCAGAATTTTAAAAGGCAGTGTTACTGAACAGAATTCTGAGCTTCAAGTTTTTTTTATATTTGTGTAAGAGATGAAAGGGATACAGAAACCAGAACAGTAATTATGCACACGTTATTCCCTCAGTAACAAAGATTAGGTTAAGAAAATTGAGTCTCATAAATAGAAATCTTAAAACTAAGTTTGAATTAATAATTAAGTAAAATTTTACAGAACATTTTGCCTTGAGAAAAGTGGGAGTGGAATATCTACCCAGAAGCCCATAAACAGTGGAAACTGCTCATTATTATTGGATTAAAGTAATTCAAAATCTTTCCTAGAAAGTAAACTCTGAAATAACAGTGTACAGTGTCATTATGATACAAGCTTAGTGAAATATACCAGGGTTTTCTTTGTTGAATTGATTTTAATAGCGTATCAGTTCATTGCTGAACTTTCAAACCACATTCCCTAGAAATGGAGTATGGTGGTGGTGGATTTAAGAGACGTTTAAGCTTATCCATGTACCTATTCAGCTAACATAAATAAAAATGCTTAGCAAAAATGTGACTGAATTAACCATCTTGAATTTGCCATATTCACAGATGGAAAGCAAATTAAAAGCGGAAGAATCAAGTAACACTACGATGATGGAGTTTGCTCTCGTGGGGTTTTCCGATACCCCTAATCTCCAGTGGATTCTCTTTGGGGTATTCTTACTCATATACCTGATTATTTTGTCGGGCAATGGCATTATAATACTGGTAACAACAATTGACCCCACTCTCCAGAACCCCATGTATTTTTTCCTTGGCAATTTTTCTTTCTTAGAAATTTGTTATGTGACGACCACTATCCCGAGAATGCTCAGAGACTTTTGGACTCAGAAAGGAAACATCTCTTTTTCAGCCTGTGCTATTCAAATGTCTTTTGTGCTTATATTTGGAGGCACGGAGTGTTTGCTCCTGACAGTGATGGCCTATGACCGCTATGTGGCCATCTGTAACCCTCTGCACTATCCTGCAGTCATGAGCCGCAGGGTCTGCGTCCAGCTAGTGGCTGGCTCCTGGATCAGTGGATTTCCAGCTGAAATTGGGCAAACATGCCAGATTTTCTCCCTGTCCTTTTGCGGGTCTAAGACAATTAATCATTTCTTCTGTGACATCCCCCCAGTACTCAAGCTTGCTTGTGGGGACACATTTGCGAATGAGGTGGCGGTCTATATAGTTGCTGTGGTGTTTTTCATGGTTCCGTTTCTATTGATTGTTACCTCCTATGGAAAAATTATCTCTAATATTCTGAAATTGTCCTCAGCCAGAGGACGGACAAAAGCCTTCTCCACCTGTTCTTCACACCTGACAGTGGTAGTTTTATTCTATGGCACAGCTGGTATCAATTATTTACTCCCCAAATCAAATCAGTCTGAAGGACTCGGGAAGCTGCTTGCTCTTTTCTACACAATTTTGACACCAATGATTAACCCCGTCATATACAGTCTGAGGAACAAAGATGTCACTGTGGCGATGAAGAAATTAGTACTTAAGTTATTTACATGAAATTACAGAAACAAGTTGCTTACTTTTTTGTCACGAAGATACAGAAGGACAAATTTAGTTTTCTTTCTAGCTGCCTAAGTAGATTTGGCCGGCTTGGCTAAGTAGATACCATAAATGGTAAGCTAACAATCTCACATTATGTCAAAGGAATTTTGTTTCATAGAATAAACTTCTGCTGTTTAATCAAACCACATGTTTACTAAATTACAGAAATCTAATCTTAAAGATTAATCGTTCCTCTGACTGTACTCAAGATAAGAGATTGTCTAAACAGCACAATGAAAGACTGGGTATACTGTATAATTAAGAATTAAGGCTGTGATCTGTAACAATTTTTCATACATTTCCCATTCCTTCAGATGCATTCACTTATCTTCTTTGCTCCTTTTAAACCCTGGTGGTGTCGTGGTTAAGTACTATAGCTGCTAGTCAAGAGGTCAGCAGTTCAAATCCACCAGAAACTCCTTGGAAACTCTATGGCACTGTTCTGCTTTGTTCTATAGGGTTCCCAGGAGGCAGAACTGACTCACTGACAAGCGGTTTGGTCGGTGTGGGTTGGCCCTTTGGATTGCATTAAGCCAATGAGAAACACCAGCAGTAGCTATGACAGTGGAAGCTGTGGAGAACCTGGGGTGTTCCTTGCATTTCTTCTATGCTTCTATTTCCTGGCTCGGCCTGCATGCCTCAGGACTACAGGGAGGTTATTTGCATCAGTGATCTGAACTCCTACTGGTCTTCAGCGACACTGTTTCCACCCCTTGCATCTTCATGCCTTCGTTCCATAATATCTACCTACAATTGCAATGTTCAGGTGTTTTCCCTGTAATCTAGCAATTCTTGTGTAAATAGCCCTTCATTAAAGTACTTTTGTTGAAATAATCGGGAAAGAATTCTGTAACTTGCCAGTCTCCTGCTGATACATATTCTGACATTCTGTTCTTCCATACCTTTCAGACAGCAATTTAGCATCCCGTTTCTTTGTGAAAGAAAAGCAAAATGTTAACATTTTCCCTGTATCAACTAATTCAAGGAAAATCTATTATATAGAAATAACAATACTTGTATAAAAGTGACTATTACATATATGCATTTGTTGAGGAGTATTTAATAAAAATAAACATAAAAATATCATGGAAAAGACAAAATTTGAAACCAAACGATTGGAGATTGTTTTGAGACTCTGGGGTACATCTATACCACAAAATTACATAGCCCAATAAAGAGTTTTGAACATCTGAGGTGAAGCAATTCAAGGCATGTACTGATATGTGAGAGAAATGAAAATATATCTATAGTGTCATTATGAGTCAGAATCGACTCGACAGCACTGGATATTTGTAAAAATTACCCTTCCTTATTGAAACAAGAAAAGATAAACCAGTAAAACCAAATCCGTTGCTAATGCGTGAATTCTGTCTCATAGTGACGCTGTGGTTAGGTGCTGTCAGGCGTGTCCCAACTTGTAGATACCCTTGGAACACTCGCTGCACCATGTCATACCTAAAATTGTTGCTATGCTTGAGTTCTAGGTTGCAGCCATTGTGTCAATCCATCTCCCTAAAGGATCTTCCTCTTTTTCTCTAATCCTCCACTTTATCAAGTATGATGTTCTTTTCCAGGGACTGATCACTCTCAGTAACATGTGCAAACTATATGAGACAAAATATCATCATTGTTGCTTCTGAGGAGCATTCCGGCTGTACTTCTTCTAGAACGACAGACTTCTTTCTTCTTCTGTCAGTCCACGGTGAATTCAATAGTCTTTGCCAAAACCAGAGTTCAAAGGTGTCAACTCTTCTTTGGTCTTCCTTATTCACTGCCCAGCTTTTTCATGCATATGAAATGATTGGAAATACCATGGCTTGTGTTAGCAGCATCTTAGTCTTCAAATTATATCTTTTTTTTATACTTTAAAACTTTAAAAAATTATTTTTCAACTGAGTTTCTCAATGAAATATGTGGTTTGATTTCTTGACTGCTGTTCCCGTGGGTGTTGAATATGAAATCAAGTAAAATGAAATTCTTGACAACTTCAGTCTTCGCTCTATTTATCATAGTGTTGCTAACTTGTCCAATTGGGAAGACTTTTGCTTTCTTCATGTCGAGCTGTAAACTTGCCCCACTGGATTTTCATGGCTCTAATTCTGTCATGAGCTGGAATCAACTTGAGGCAGCTGGTTTGGTTTTGTTTTTAGAAGCCATCCACAATCCATGTCATGTTACCACATCCAACTTTCTCACCTTGAATCTCTGATTTCCTCTGACTTTGAACTCTGGAGCCCAGGTTTAAAGGAAATCATGTGATTATGCTATCTCACCTGATCAATTTCCTTAACTTAATGTTAACTGATTTAAGGCGATGAAAACTTCTGCAAAATCCCTTAATGCAGCATTTGGATTAAGGTCTGAATAAATGGGTGAAGGACTATGTGCACTATGAAACAGAACTCTTGGATATTCTCTCAGAATCTCATCTATTATAATTATAAAATAAGTATAAAAACTAGGGAACAATGTTAAAAAATGCACAAGCAAAAATTGAATAAAATAATTAAAAACAGAATCAATAAGAGTTCATGGGGTAGTTCTTTGAAAACAGAGCTAGGCGACCTATGACAACTTGTACTGAGGGGCAACAAAATAAATGTGATTATTACTAAGTAATAGAGAAATAATGTGAGCCAACGAATTGAGGTTATTTGTTTATGTTATAAGAAAGTAGTTTGCATGTAAATAAGCTATGTCTATAAATTACAGAGCAAAATGCAGTTTTCCAAGAAAATATCAATTCCACAAATAAGTAAGTATAGACACACATACATGTATAATTCTAGGAAAAATTCTCAACAGTTGTAACTAAGAACAAAGTTTTGCATTGCTCAGTGTTTTAAAATTTATTCCTTCGTTTGAATTCAAGAAAGTGTTACTCATGTTCAAGACAGGTCATGTGACATTTCAGGGGTACAATATAATTTATCATAATAATAAATAAATTAGTACTAGCTAATGTGATTTAAAAAATTATATTACTCATATAAAAAATGCCCTTTTTTTGTCAAGTCAGTTCTGACTCATAACTATCCTATAGGACAGGGTAGAACAGCTGCATAAGCTTTCCAAGGAATGACTGGTGAGTTCAAACTGCAGACTATTGGATTAGCAGCCTTAACTCTTAACCACTACACCATCAGAGTTTCCCATATAAAAAATAGTAACCCCCCAAAATTATCACATTCTCAAAATAACATAAAGCACTGTTCCCCTATGCTGTTTTCATGTTTTGATAATAAAATGACATACTTAACTCAATGTTTTATAAAGATTTGTTTTTCATTTTTGATTTCAATTTTATATTAAACATATGTCCTTATGTTTTCTGCAAATATGTTGGAAGTGGAATAGTGCCAGCCATAATAATATAATAACTTCTGAAAGTAAGGGAATCTAACTAGTGTAATGAATTTGTAATAGCAGGACTTCTACTTCCATGCATGGTGGAGTAACATAACCTGATTTACCTCAAAACTGAAGCACTTTAATGTCTAGATATCAAACAAAGAAAGGAATCACTAGCTATTTGTTTCCTAAGAAACTTTCCTCTAACCCCAGGTCACAACCACTTTCTCCTATGTCTTCTTCTAAAAATTTTAGAGTTTTATACTTTATATTTAGGTGAATCACCTGATTTACCAACTTTTAATTTTTGTTTTATAGTGGTAAGAATAATGGATCTCACTTTATTTTTCAATAGAGAAATTGTAACTGTCTGGCACAAATTACCGAAGCTCATGCTTTCTCCACTGAATTACCGTTTTGATTTTGTTGAAAATCAGTTAACTATAATGTTGATTTATTTCTGTATATTATAATGTATTCCATTGTAAACTGATGAACACTACAAGAAGAAAATGCTAACATATAAGAGATGTAGGAGGCATATTTCTTTTTCTTTTTTTTTTTTTTTGAATTGTGTATTAAGTGAAAGTTTACTATTTGAGTCAGTTACTCACACACTTTTGTAGTGGGAACCTGCCTCTCTCCACAGCGTGACAGCACAATTTTCCCCTCTACCCCAAATTTCCCATGTCTATTCAATGAGCTCATGTCTCCTTCTCATCTCACCTCCAGAAAGGAGCTGCACAGTTAGTCTCCTGTATCTACTTTGCCAAGAAGCACGGTCTTCACAATTATCATTTTGTTTTATAGTCTAGTCCAATCTTTGTCTTAGGAGTTGGCTTCTGGTGTGGTTTTAGTTTTGGACTAACAGAGAGTTCAGGGGTTGTGTCTTCTGGGGACGCTCCTGTGTGTCAGAACATCAAGTTAGGTCTTTTTACTAAAGTCTACGTTCAGAACCCCATATTTCTTCTGCTCCATCAGGGACTTTTTATTGAATTCCCTGTAGGGGGAATCATTGAGGTAGCCACGCACCATATGCTGATGTAGACTCTGGCTTATGTGGCCCTTTCAAGGAGGCATGTTTTGAAAGGCAGTCAAAAATAGAAAAGCAGTCAAATATGGGGAATTAGGTACCGCAACAGAGAAAGTGGTTCAAATATCATTTGATTCCAAATTAGAATATGATATAGCATCACATAAACAGAAATTTCAGTAGTGTCTAATAAATTGTTTTTATACTGATTATAAAAGTAATTTGGAAAGGAGTGTGCACTCTATAGTTATTGTTTCCTCTTTGATATAAAGTACTTTAGATTTAAAATGCTTACATTTAACACAGTATAGAGATATACCTTGATGTAATACCTACACTTTCCATGACAAAAATTAATTAGCTCTCTAGACAGGATTTAGTTAAAGTTTTTTTTTTTTTTCTTTAAGGAACATAGCAGTAAATAAAGTATGGTCGTGTGATGGTGAAAGAAACCTAGTGTCGCTTTATATCAATGTCTATGTAGTGAAATCAAGAGAGACATGAGAGTTCAGATTAGAAAAGATCCTCACATATACAAGTTTGATCTTGAATAATCTCCAGTGAATAAGTGATATTGCTCTGTCTAGGTCAATCTTGCTCTATGCCAAGATCATCTTGGGATGAGGACCTGAATTCCATGGGGGCAGTAGGAAAGTACAAATTTAGCCAGACCTTTTGGATAAACAAATGAGAAGTGTTGGTAAGCAGAGGCATCAAGTAACTATTGAGGTGACATTTGAGAAAGGAAATATAACTATTATAAGAGGAGCATTTTCATTTAAAGAGAATTATTGATTCAAATGCATATATATTTCTAAACAGATGTTAGTATCTGTTAGGAGGAAAAATATTAATAAAGCAGAAGTTTATTACAAACATATTGGGCTTCAGGAGTTCTGCTGTGCAGAAAAAAGGTAACTGTAGTCAAATCTGGCAGAGTAAGTATGAATTTTTGTATGTTGGTGTATTTTTGTGTTGGTTTACTATATTCACTTTAGAATGCTATAAAACTCTAAGAATCACAGGTCAACAAATAGCAAACAAAAACAATTAAGCGAAAAAAATGAACACTCAAATCAACGCCAACTAATCTGGATTTCTCGGTTTCCAAGTTATGGAGTAAACAAAACAAAATTGATACTGAAACACTTTGAATGTCATAAAACTGAATATTAATGCAGCATGTTTGATGGTAAATTACTGAAAGTTTTATTTGGAGTTAGTCACTTCTAATAAGCATAGCATTAATTTACCCTTGTTTATATATGCTTCTTGGACTCCCTACACAATACGTGCTTGATATTTTAATGGACAGTAAATGTTTGAGTTTTTTCTTGAATATTTAATTTTCCTGAAATATCTGCCTGTTTAAGAAAGGTAAAGTTAAAAAATAACAGTAATTTACAAACTTGGGACTTCTCATTTATTTATTTCAATCACAACATGATTCTTTACACCTGAAAAGTAGTAGTCCAAAGTTTTAAGCTAACCCTTCGGTTTTATTGGAAGCACTGGGAAATGAGCAAATTTGAGAGGGAAAACTGGTGTTGAAGGATTCAGGGTGATGTCCAATGTTTCTACTTAAATTTGCCTTAACATAGGGTAAAATCATAATCAGTTGATATCAGGCACATAATGAAAAATGATTTTTTTTAGAAAAGTACCATGAAGTTAGTTTGGACTCATGGTGACACTATAGGGCAGAGTAGAGCTACCCCACAGAGTTTCCAAGGAGCACCTGGCGGATTTGAACTGTTGACTTTTTGCTTAGCAACCATAGCATTTAACCACTATGCAACCAGGGTTTCCAGATAGGGTTACTATGAGTAGCAATCGACTCAACAGCATGTTTTTTATAGTGAAAAATGATAGTGGTTTGAAAATGAAATTTCTTGGTCTGATCCTTTTTTCTGTAACTAGCAACACTTGAAATCATTTTATTTATTCCTATTGGCCCTGAATAGATATTTTCTTGAGGCTTATAGAAATTCTAAGGGTAGTCAGGGTTATTTATTGTTTTCTTTTTGACACAGATAATGAATTCTTGTTGTATATTAAATTTAAAATAACAGGTTAACAATGTTATGTGCCCCACATGCTGTTGATTTAATATAGGGGACCTTAGAATATGAAAAACAGTCCACTTGTTGTGGGAAGTTGTTGGGTTAGTGGAAGACAAGACACAGGCATAAATTCTCCTAAAATCAGTACCAAGCATCAGTGAATGACACATAGTTTAGAAGTAAAATGATAGAAACAGAGAACACACTGAAACTTAATCTCAAACAGATTCACATGAATCTAGCCACTTGGTAAGTAAAAACATTAACATTTATTTACTTGTAAATACTTAACTCTGACTGTCATGTAATACGTATGATGTATAAATATCTAACTTACCTAACTGAGACCTATAGATAGAAACCACACTTGATCTCACATCAGTCATATCTTTTCTGTGCAGTTTAATTACATTACTTACAATGACATTTCATGCAGATATGTTAAAGTAAACAGAACAATGGGGTAAATGTCTGATGCAAAAATAAAGTTGTTCAAGAGTCAGTGTCCAAAAGTCATAAGAAGAAAGTGATGGTTCAGGTAAAAGGAAAAAGGAATAATTTGAATATTAAACAATCTTCCATACCACATATGTAAGGCCTACATATCATTTTCAATTTAAAAAATGACATTATTGAAATGATGGCCCAGGTGAACTAAAAATATAAGTGTTGATTTAAACCTAAATTGAGAAGAACTTGAGCAGGAAGTTGAAATTCCTGTATGTTAGTGAAGAAGCAGCACATATGCAGAGACTTTCATTCTGTTTATTCCTCTATAAAAGAAGAATGCTAACATTTAACCCAAGGAAAAAAACTGATTAATACATTAGAAAGTATTATAGTAATCACTTGGCCTATGCCCAATTAATTCAGCTAAGCCCAGTTTCATTTCTCTTTCCTAGATGATATCTGCTGCTACAATGCTGTCTTCATCCATTAAATCTTGTGTTATCTACTTAGATCTCAATATCTTGAAAAGTTATTGAATCTGTGCATGTCTCAGAACTTTTATCAAAATATATTTCCTCACTAAAATGGTTCCTCTTTCTATTGATCTTTTCAGAAATAATGTAAAAAATACATATTTTACCACTGTTTATGCTATCCAATTTTGATTTCCAGGTATTTCATCTCAGACATATTATTGAAATGATATTTCATGAGGATAACTAATGCTAGATAGCAACACAATTAAGGATAAACTAGGCAGAGTTCCTGAAATATCAGCTTAAAAGCATGACAAGTAAAGTATTTTGAAAAATAATGCCGAATCAGATGAAGTGTATTGTACTTTGATGGACTGATGAAATGTGGATACAGATTTAAACCAAAGGGCACACATGAGGACAAAGAGCTATGGCTAGACAAGGAAGAGAAGGCACGCACGGCACTTTCAGAATACTCATGGAAGAGTTGAGGCACTATGGAAAAATCCAATTCAGAATTTAATGCTGAACAATCCACCATGAAAGAATGTGAGGTGTGATGGCTTCTGTCTCAGGATTATGTTAATAAAACGAGACAAATAGATTCATTTTGCCACTTAGACAAACACACAATAAACGAAAATGTGAAAATCAAGAACGCTTCCTTTACATTCAAATTCGTGCCTAGCATTAAGTGTTAATATGATGAAGTGTCGTGAATTTTGTATGCATTCTTCATTGCTCTATCAGATCTCAGTTACATTCTTTGAGTTGGAGTTCCTTCCAGAATTTTCATGAAGTTAAAAAAAAAAAAAAAAAACTGTTTATGCTACTGCTACATACCTCTCTACTCTGTAGAATTGGAAAACTGGTTAAAACATAATTAATTTAACTGTTTTCACAGATGGAACACCAAGAAAACTTGCCAGAAGTAAATCATACTTCAATGATGGAATTTGTTCTCTTGGGATTCTCTGATTTTCCTAATCTCCAAATGTTATTGTTTGGAATATTTTCCCTTGCTTATGTTGTTATCTTGATGGGAAATGGCATAATTATTCTCTTAACCAGAGTAGACAAGGCTCTCCAGACTCCCATGTATTTTTTCCTGGCAAATTTTTCCTTCTTGGAAATCTGTTATGTGTCTATCACTATTCCTAAAATGCTCATGAACCTTTGGACTCAGCGAAGAAACATTTCTTTGTTAGAATGTGCTACACAAATGTGTTTTTTCCTTATACTTGGAGGTACAGAGTGTTTGCTCCTGACAGTGATGGCCTATGACCGCTACGTTGCCATTTGTAACCCTCTGCACTATCCTCTAGTCATGAACCGCAGGGTCTGTATCCAGTTGGTGACTGGTTCCTGGATTACTGGAATCCCAGTTCAGATAGGGCAGACGTGTCAGATTTTTTCTCTACCATTTTGTGGATACAATCAAATCAACCACTTCTTCTGTGACATCCCTCCATTGTTCAAGCTGGCCTGCAGGGACACCTTTGTGAATGAGATGTTGGTCTATGTAGTCGTTGTGTTATTTATCACAGCCCCATTTCTGTTGATACTTGGCTCCTACAGTAAAATCATCTCTGTCATCCTGAAGTTGCCATCAGCCGCAAGTCGAGCCAAAGCCTTCTCCACCTGCTCATCTCATCTTATAGTTGTGGCTTTATTTTTTGGATCAGGAATCGTTACATATTTTCAACCCAAATCCAAACATTCTTCTGGAAGGGACAGATTTCTCTCCCTTTTTTACACCATTGTTGTCCCGATGTTTAACCCCATAATATACACTCTGAGGAATAAGGATGTCATGGGGGCACTGGGAAAATTGCTACCTTAATGTTTAGCTGTATTAACCACTAATTTGAACTCATTACCTATTATTTAATTCTGTTGTTATGTAATCAAAAATTAACTCTAGATTAGATTTCTTCCCTTAGTATACATCATATGTATACCAGAGCTTGTAATTTTGTGTCAATTTTCTGACTTCAGAGCTCTATCCATGATGCTTATACTGAAAATAAGAGATTGTTTTAACAAATGTCACATAAGGTGCACTAGTTTAATCTACCACAAATTAGCTGAGACTTGAGACTATTTTCTGAATAATGTAGTAGTATCTTTTATGTAGGAATTCATGTCACAGTATGTTTTTCTCTTAGAAATCATTCCCTTGTACATACCTTCTGTGTGTGTGTTGAATGTTTTTTTTTTTATGTAACTAATGTTTACTTTTTTCATTTCAGAGATGTCTGTTAGTAAAGAGTATTGTGCTCATATTTTTAGATGTTTTACTCATTCAACACAGTGAAATTGCTTCTTTAAATGTTTCTGTAAAACAACAACTAAAGAAGTAATGAAAAATGTAAACTCCATAGAACAATGCTGTAGTGGTTGCTGGATGAGGTAATGAATCTTTCAAGTGTTAAAATTACATAAAATTGTAAGCCAAGCTTTGAAACAAGAATCAGATGAAATAGGCGTATATACATATATGACTCTCTCTATGTATAAGACTCGACGGCACTTGGCTTTTGGCATATGTGTATGTATGTATATGAGTGTGTGTGTGTATATATACATATGCATATATGTACATACTCTGGTCATGCAGTGTTCAAGCTCTTTGTTGCTAACCATAATTGTTGGCAGTTCAAACTCACCAGCTTTCCTTGGGAGAAAGATGTGGTAATCTTCTTCTGCAAAGATGTACAGCTTTGGAAACTATGGGGCAGTTCATCTCTGTTCTATAGAGTAATTGTGATTTGGAATTGACAACATTGAGTTTGATTTTAGTGTATATATATATATATATACATATATATATACATATATGTGGGTGTATTTCTATCTATCTATCTGCATCTACCTATCATCTATCTAGATAGATATTTAGGTATCTTTCTATCTAGCCATCTGTCTGTCTATCATCTATCTAGATAGATGGGTGGTTAGATTGGATGGACGGATGGACGGACGGACGGGTGGACGGACGGACGGGTGGACGGATGGGTGGGTGGGTGGATGGGTGGGTGGGTGGATGGATGGGTGGGTGGATGGGTGGATGGGTGGATGGGTGGATGGAAGGAAAACCTTAATGGTACAAATGGAGTCAAGCTGCAGGGACCTTTATTTGTTGCTGTGGCATGACTCAAAATGAGAAGAAACAGTTGAAAACATTCATTAATAACCAGAATGTAAAATATAAGAAGTATAAATCTCAGAAAATTGGAAATCACCAAAGGTGGAATACATAAATAATATCCTAGGCATTAGTGAGCTGAAATTGACTGGCATTGGCCATTTTGAATTGATTAATTTCAAACTGCAGAAGTTGCTAAAATTTTCAGTATCTTTATCTTTGGACTTCGTGGTGAGCTTGTAAATTTGAGTAATAGTCGTATTAATTGGCCTTCCTCATAGGTATGCAAGTATTTTCCTTTCACTAATGGCATTGTACTTCAAGATATGTCTTGAAATGTTCTTTTTGATGATGCATGCAGCACTATTTCTCTTCATTTTGACACCATTGGTATCATTAAGGTTGAGTCTACTATGAGGAGGCAGCTGACCCCAAAGTGTCTTGTAACGCTGTCCAATCAGAGGAGCTCATCTTCTGGCACTGTATCCAATAAAGTTCCACTATTTTTCATGAGGTTCACCCTGGCTAACTACTTTCAGCAGTAGATTGCTAGGTCTTTCTTCCTAGTCTGTCTTAGACTAGATCCCCAGCTGAAACTCGTCTGCCGTGTAAGACCCTGCTGCTATTTGTCTTCTAGCAGCAAAGTAACACAAAGCCTTCACTGTAAAACAAACTGACAGATGCACAGGTCATAACATAAAACTATAGAGCTAGTTAAAGAAGATTTTAGAACATCCATTGTGAAGGAATTCCAAGCATGCCCTGACATGTAGAAGAAATTTCAATCTATTTATGAAAAACGACTCCATTTTAGCAAAACAATGAAAGATAAACCTGTAACAAAAATCTGGGGTGGGGCCAAGATGGTGGGCTAGACACACATCTCCTCAATTTTCTCTGAGAAATAAGTCCTGGAATGATAATTGAACGGGGCAGTGTGGACATCCTAATATCTGGCATTGGGTTGTCAGCTTGGGCTAATCTCCACTAACAGGGAAACTACCTCTCTCTAACACGAGCCCACGGTATGCTGAGTCCTGCTTCTGCTGACTCACCATGTGGGAGGACTGCAGGTACTGACACCTTTTTTGCTATTCAGGAGGCAGGGACTGGGCATTCAATGTTTGAATTTTATTAAAGATTCCTTTAGGGCCTAATATACGAACAATTCTGAAAAATGTTCCATGTATTTTGGAAAAGAACTTGTACTTAGCTGCTATTGGATGGAGTGTTCTGTATACGTCTATGAGGTCCAGTTGTTTGCTTGTGGCATTTAGTCTTCCGTGTCTTTTTTGATCTTTTTTTTCCTGGTCATTCTGTCCTTCATTGAAACTGTTGCACTGAAGTTGCCTACTGCTGCTGCAGAGTTGTCTATTTCTGTTTTCAATACAGTTAGTATTTGTTTCATTTACTTTGGAGCCTTGTTTGGTGCCTAGATATTTATATGGCTATGTCTTCTTGGATTACTGATCCTTTAATCATTATAGAATGTCCTTCCTTTTCCAGTGCGATGGATTTTATTTTAAAGTCTATTTTATCAGAGATTAATACTGCTATTCCAGTTCTTTTTTAATGTAATTACCTTGGTGTATATATTTTTTCCATCCTTTGAGTTTTACTTTGTTTCTGGCTTTCAGTCTAAGTTATGTCTCCTGTGGGAGCACATAGATGAGTCATATTTATTTTTAATCCAGTCTATCACTCTCTGTCTTTTTATTATTGCATTTAATGTATTCACTTTCAGTCCAGTTACTGACAGGATGAAGTTAGTGCTGTCATTTAAATGTCCTTTTTGCAGGTTGTAGGCAATTCTTTCTTTCCGTTTAATTTTCTGTGCTGAGCAATTTTTTTAATGTATTTTCAACTTTGATGGCTTTGTAGTTGCTGAGACTTCATGTTTTCACTGTTTTTTATTTTGATGCATAGGATTTATAGTTTCCTTTGTGATTACCTTAATATGTACCTTTTTTTTCAACATTTAAACTAGTCCTTAATTTCTTTATACTATCTCAACTTCCCCTCCTTATAAAAGATCTACGATTGTATTTTCTTTTAAGTTCATCTCTTTTGTTATAATGTTTACATAATGATGTGTTGTTTTTCCTGTTGTATTTATTTTTGTGATTCTCCTATTTAGGTTGATATCCATTTGCTCTATTCTGTGTTCCAGTCTTAGGCTGTTACCTGAGTTACACTTTTTCTAACCAAAGGACTCCCTTTAGTATTTCTTATACTTTTTTCTTTTTCTTTCTTTTTCTTTCTTTTGCAAAGTCCCTAAATTTCTGTTTATCTGAAAATGTTCTAATTTCACTATCATATCTGTGGGACTGTTTTGCTGCATATATGTGTCTTGGCTTGCAATTATTTTCCTTCAAGCTTTTGTGCATGTCATCACATCCAACTGCCTTCTTTCCTGCATGGTTTCTGCTGAGTAGTCCAAGCTTAGTGTTACAGATTTTTTAACTCTGTTGGTTTGTCCCTAGGCGCTTTTAAAAGTCATACTTTATCTTTAGTTTTGGTACTTGTCATTGTAATATGTCTCAGTGTCTGTCTTTTGGTATCTATCTTGTGTGGAGTTCAATGAGCATTGTAGATAGAGATCTTTTCATCTTTCATGGTATCAGAGAAGCTTTCTGTCAACAAATCTTCAACAGTTATCTGTGTATTTTCCTTTATCCCCCTCTTCTGGTACTCCAATCACTTGGAGATTATTCTTCCACATAATTCTTAGTGTTTCTTTGTATTTTCTAGAATTTTGTCTGAATTTTTTCCTCAAATATTTTGATGTCATGTGCTTTGTCTTCACTCTCACTATTCTGCTTTCCATGGCCACAGATTCGTTCCTTTGACTTTCTACTATGTTATCTATTTCTGTAATCTTATTATTCATATTCTGAATTTCTAATTCTATCCACTTATTCTGTCTTGAAGACTTTCCAGTTTATTTCATTCTGTTGCCATTTGCCATATATCTTTTCATATCTCTTGAAGTGTACTAAGTATTAGTCTTTTGTATTCTACCTATGATACTTCCAGGAAGTTGTCTTTCTCTAGTAGAGTGAGATATTTCTTTTGGGAGCTTTCTGAAACCATCGTGGTCCACCTCTTTAAGTGATTTGATATGGATCGTTGTCTCTGAGCCATTGGTAAGTTGTTGAATTTATTTATTTTATATTTACTCAGATCCGAATCGACAGCACTTGGCTTACTCATTATCATGAGTCAGATCTGACTGTACAGCACTTGGCTGGCTGGCTGGTTGTGTCTAAATTATTTTTTTGATTTGAAATGTCCAAATAGGCTGCTGAGGTATGCTAGTTTGTTTTTTGTACTTTTGAGGCTCTAAGGTCCTTTACCAAATGGTTAGCACTATTTACTAGACGAGGAAGCCAAAGATTCTGTTTACTTTTCAGGTCTCTAGGTAGTCAGTCACCAAGTGTGTGGTATAGGATTTCACCTATATTGTCTGAGATGGGCATGGGTGATTGCTGTAGGCGCAGATATCTGACTGCAGCCATTAACAAATGTAGGAGGCTAACAGCCATGTCTGAGTGCCTCTGGAGATTCTGTCTCCCCTATGTTTGAATTTAGGTGAATTAACAGTCTCTGTCCTGAAATTCTGGTTCTAGGAAGTCAGTATTTGTTTTTTTCTCCTTGCTTCCTTCTGTTTGTTAAATTGTTCTCTGAATCTTAGGAAATGTTTCCAGCTCAATTAATGGCATCATATTTCACAGCCAGATGCAATGCATAGAGGATACAGGGAGGGACTGGAAGAAGGGACAGCACCATACCACAGCCAAAGACGTAGCTTTTGACAATCTTCTGCTGTTTGTCACTGGCTGTGGAGGTGCAGGTGGGTTCTGTGGTCACTTTTTCCTGCTGGGGTGGACATTTTCCTACCACCACACTCAGCTTGTTATGCTGGCCCCAGCTGTTTCCCAGCAGGTCAGTTCTGGCAAACTGCGTTTTCTCTTCCTGTTAGTCAGTCTCATTCTTCAGATTTATCTCTGACTTTCTGGGTTCTTAGGATGTCATATGTAATGGATTCCTTTGTTCTTTTAGGTCTTTGTTGTTAGAGACGTCAGAGGAATCATCTACCTACTCTGCCATCTTGGCTCCACCTTCTCTTAAAATCTATTAATGTTTTGATTAAAGAAAATATTACTTGATTCAATTAGCAAAGATAGTAAAAATGATTTGTAAAATGATCCTCTTTCACAAAAAGAGTGCCTCCCTAAACTGATCATATCTCAAAATAATACAAAGCATTGCTCTCCTATGATACTTTTTGTCATCTTTTGATAATAAAATGACATGCTTAAGCCTGTTTTTATACATTTTTTTAAATTTTCCATTTCAATTTGATATGTAAGAAATATCTTTATGCTATCTGTAAATGTATTGGAAGCAAAGTGGCAGCTGTAATAAAATTATAACTCCTGAAGGTAAGGAGTAAAGAGACTTAATTAGGTAAGTGAATTTGTAATAGCAAGACTGCTTTTAGCCAACATACAGTGATATGACTTGATTTGCTTCAAGATTGAATCAATTTAAACTACAGAAAAAAAGTATAAAAGAAAAGCAATGAAGAACTTAGATGTTAACCAAAGAAGGAGAAAATGTCTTTCTAAAAAAATTTTAGCTAACCCCAGCCCACAACAATTTTCACTTATGGTTTCTTCCAGAGATTTTACATTTTTAGGCTTTATGTTTAGGTCAGTGGTCCCTATTTGTTAATTTTTATAGAAATATGAGTGAGGGATGCAAGTTTATTTTTCAATAGAAAAGCGTAATTTTTCCAGCATCACTTGTTGAAGTTTGTTTTCCCTACTGAATTATCACTGCAATTTTTTTGAAAAATCAGTTAATCATATAATGTTGATTTTTTTAAATTTTATGATGTGTTCCTTTGTAAAACGATGAATAGTCTAAGATAATATAATATATAATAACGTAGGAAATGTTGAGACATTTCTACAGGCAGAGAAGAACACAAGAAATAGTCAGGTACGGGAAGTTAGTCTCAGAAATAGACAAAAAAATGAAAAGAGTCAAACAACATTTGGTTCTAAATTAGAATATGATATAGGATTGAGCACAGAAATTTCAATTGTGTCTAATGAATTGATGCTAATTATAAAAGTTGGTTGAAAAATGAGTTTGCATCTACATTTTTCCTTTAATGCACATTTTCCCGGATTTTAAAATGGCTTGGCTATAATTATTACAGTGTAGAGGTGTACGTTTACATAGTGTCATACTGTCTATGACAAAAAATAATAAATTAGTTCTCTAACAAGGGCTTTGTGAGTTTCTTTGTTTTAAAGGTAGGTCACAATAAAAAAAAGTATGCACATATAATTGTGAGAGAAATCTACTGTTTTTTTATTCCAAATTCTTAGTGCTGAAATCAGGGAAGAAATATTAAGAAAGTGGAGGTAATCAAAGGTCTCACAAACATAAATTGGGTGATGAATAATCTCCAGTGGAGAAATGATATTATTCTTTTCAGGGCATTCTTTCTCTCTGCTGAAAGCTAGATGAGGTGAGAACCTGAATTCTGTGGTGGGAAATAAGAAAGTACAGCTAAATCAAGAGAGTCTGGATAAACTAATTAGAATGAATAGCAAGCAGATGCACTAATTAAATATTGCAGTGGCATCTGAGAAAGGAAATATAACCATTATAAAAGTAGGGACAGTTTTATTTAAAAAAGAACTTGTTAAATTGAAAGCATTTATAATCTGAAAGAGATGTTAGTTTGTTAGAAGGGAAAAACAAATTCTTAATATGGCCAATGTTTATTACAAATTTGTATATGTATTTTATTCCATTGGACTTAAACGATTCTACTGAGAAGTGAAAAAGCAACTGTAGTCAAATCTAGCAGAGTGTGAATTTTGTAAACTAGTATAATTTCGGTGTTGGTATTTTATATATTTTTTAGAACTCTATAAAACTCTGAGAGTTAGAGTTCAACAGATAACATGTGAAAACAAGTTGAGGGTAAAGATACACACTCAGTGCACAAATTTCAATTTCTCACTTTCATGATTCGACGTGTGCAGAAAACTGAACACAAAACTGATACAAAAACACTTAGAATACCATAAAACTCAATATAAAACATCAAATTTAATGATAAGAAAAAATTAGGTAAATTACTGAGTTTTATTGGGAGTTAATCACTTTTAGCAAGCACAACATTAATTTACCTTTGTATATGCTTCTATGGCTGCATGATCACTTGCTTGCTCTTTTAATGGTGACTCAGTCTTTAGTGCTTTTCTCAAACATTTAATTTTCTAGAAATATTTATCTACTTAGAGTAGTACAATTGGGGAATAAAAGCAATTTAAAAATAGGATTTCTCATTTAATTTTTTCTCACAGTATATTTTATATATTTTATATACGTGTATATATACGTCTATCTAAAAAGAGGTAGTAAAATGCTCTAAGTCAATGCTTCAGTTTTCCTGAGAAGTGTAGAGAAATTACAGAATCTGAGAGACAAAGATTGAGTTGAAGTATTCAGGAGCAACGTCCAGTGCTCCTACTTATCTCTACCATCAGATAGGATAAAATCATAATCAACTCATATCAGGTACATAATGAAAAATGAGAATGATGATAAAAATAAATGCTCTTGATCTGGCTCCTTTTTCTGTAGTAGGCAGTATTTGAAACTGTTTACTTCTGTCTTAATAGATACTGTCTTGAGTCTTACAACATGAAACTATAACTTTAGTCAGGACTGCTTATTATTTTCTCTCTTTTAGCATAAATACTGTTCTTACTGTAAATTGCACTAGACTAAATTTAGAATAACTGTTTAAAAATATAATAGTTCCCACATACTATTGGTTTAACACAGGAGAACATCTAGGAATACAAAAAACAGTCAATTTGTTATGAGAAGTTGGTAACACAAAGCTATAAATTCTCCTGAAACAGTATCAAGTACCAGAGAAGGATATACTTATTAGGAAAAAAAAATAGAGACTTAGATCACCCTGAATCTTAAAGTAATCTCTAAGAGATTTGTGGGAGTTATCACATTTGGTGAATAATTCCACAATTATTTGTTTTTTATTACTTAACTTTGATTTTTATGTAACATGTATAGTATTATAAAAATATATAAGATATATAATGGAGACATAGATACAGAAACTACATTTGGTCTCATGTCAGCCAATATCTTTGCTGTATAGTTTTATTACGTTACTTGGAATGACGTCTAATAAAGATACGTGGCAGTAGGGAGAAAAAAATGTCTTCATGGCAAACAGAACAACTTGGTAAGTATCAGATGTGAAAATAAAGATGTTCAAGTGTCAGTGTCAGAAGTAACAGGGAGGAAGTGATGTCCAAGTTAGAGAACAATGGATAATTTGAATACTTATCTATCTCACTTAACAATTATTTACTGACATTTATCTTAGGGGGCTGTATCCTGGAGAGTCTTCAATAAACTGTGACCATAATTACAGAATGTAACAATCCTATATACTATACTAGAAACCCTGGTGATATGGTGGATAAGTGCTACGGCTGCTAACCAAAATGTGAGCAGTTCAAATCCACGAGGAGCTCCTTGGAAACTCTACGGAGCAGTTCTACTCTGTAATATAGGGTCACTATTAATTGGAATCAACTCAATGGCAGTGGGTTTATATACTAAACTAAGTAAATTTTAGGTAAAAAATATTTTCCTTCATTCTCATAACAACTCTAAGATAGATATTTATGTCCTTTTTTTAATATAAAATTTTTATTTTATTTAAATAACAGACTGTGTCACCTAAAACTGCAAGTGTTAGAAACCTGATTCAAATCTATGTCTAGAAAATGATCTTGAGCTGGGAGTTGAAATTCTACCATGTGCATGAAGAAGCAATACGTATGCCAGCTCTTTCAGTCCGGCTTGTCCTCTGTGAAATAACATGAGAATACTAACCCTCAACTCAAGAAAAATATTTTAAAAATAAATGAGAGAATACTATGGTAATCACTTGACCCACACATCAGTAACTCAGCTAAAACCAGTTTCCTTTCTCTTTTTACAGATGTTATCTACTGCTGTGATCCTATTGATTGCTTTGCTTTTTTAATTCCTATGTTATCCACCCAGACTTTAAATCTTGAAAATGTTATTGAATTGCTACATGTCTTATAACTCCCTATTAAAATTTGATTGCTCACATGGTCTCTAGTTAAAATAGACATACCCTGATACTGGGTTTTTTTTTTGGGAAATGAGATAAAATGTATTTTATAATAGTTCATGTTGTCCAATTTTGATTTCCATGTGCTTCACCTCTGATGTACCACTGAAGTGATAAATGTTATGACAGTAACTAATGATAAATAGTAATATACTTAAGGATACATAAATTAGGCAGAGTTCCTGACATAACATAATAAATTCATGGTAAATGAAATATCTTGAAACATACTGTGCAATGTTTTATTTTGGCAGATGGATGAAACAGGAATACAGATGCAAACCAAAGAGCGCACATAAAGAATATGACTTACAACTATACAAAGAAGAGAAGGCACACGATGTATGGCAAAACACTTCATGAAAGATTTGAGGTGTTAGAGAAAAATGCAATTCAGAATTGAATGGTTAACAATCCACAAAGAAAAGTGTGAGATATAAACTTTTCTGTCCCAGGATTTTGTTTGTCAACATGATGAGGAAAACAGATTTGTTTTGCTAAGCCCACAAACAGATTTTTTTTTTAAAAAAAGAAAATGCATCAATTGCCCATCAATTCCATTTAAATGTAAGCCTAATATTAAACTTTAATTGTGATGAGATGTCGTGATTTAGCATGAAGTCTCTATTGAGTTCCAATAGTGCTCTTTGAGTTGGAATTGCTGCTGTAATTTTCATGAAGGTTAGAAATCACATACGCTGCTGCTGTATGCCTCTCTAATCTGTAGAGTTGGAAAACTGGTCAAAAGCATAATTGATTTCACTATTGTTACAGATGGAACACCAAGAAAACCTACTAGAAATAAATCACACTTTAGTGATGGATTTTTTTTCTATTGGGATTCTGTGATATTCCTAATCTTCAAATGTTTCTTTTTGGAATATTTTTTCTTGCTTATATTATTATCTTGATGGGAAATGGCATAATTATTCTCATAACCAGGGTAGACAAGGCTCTCCAGACTCCCATGTATGTTTTCCTGGCAAATTTTTCCTTCTTGGAAATCTATTACGTGTCTATCATTATCCCTAGAAGGTTCATGAACCTCTGGACTCAGAATAGAAGAATATCTTTGTTAGAATGTCCTACACAAATGTGTTTTTTCCTTATACTTGGAGGGGCAGAGTGTTTGCTCCTGGCAGCAACGGGTTATGACCACCATGGGGCCATTTGTAACCCTCTGCACTATCCTCTAGTCATGAACAGCAGGGTCTGCATCCAGTTGGTGACTGGCTCCTGGACCACTGGAATCCCAGTTCACATAGGGCAGACATGTAAGATTTTCTCTCTGCCTTTTTGTAGATCTCATCAAATTAACCACTTCTGGGACATTCCCCCTGTATTCAAGCTGGCTTGTGGGAACACCTTGGTGAGTGAGATGTTGATCGACATAGTTCTTGTTTTGTTCATTACGATTCTATTTTTGTTGATACTTGGTTCCTACAGCAAAATCATCTCCATTACCCTGAAGTTACTATTAGCAACAAGTTGAACCGAAGCCTTCTCCACTTGCTCATCTCACCTTATTTTTGTGGCTTTATTCTTTGGATCAGCAATCATTGCATATTTTCAACCCAAATCTGAATATTATTCTGGAAGAGAAAGATTTCTCTCCCTTTTCTATAGTATTGTTGTCCCGATGTGCAACCCAATGATACACAATTTGAGGAATAATGATGTCATAGTGGCACTGAGAAAATTGTTACTTTAGTATTTTACTCATATTAGTTGCTAATTTGAACTCATTACCTCTTTTATTATTTAATTGTGCTGTTGTATAATAATAAATGAACTGTAAATTTGATTTCCTGCCTTGGTATATATTTTCCACATTCCTGAGATTGTCATTTTTGTCATACTTACTGATATCAGGGGTCTATACACAATGCTTGTACTGCAAATAAGAATTTAATCATTTTGACAAATCTCATTTAAGACGAGCTAGTTTATCAACCTCACAAATTACCTGACAATTTGACACTGTAACGAATAATGTAATTTCTTTTATCTAGTAATTGATTTCACAATACATTTTCTCCTAAGAATCACTCCCCTGTCCCATAGCTTTTTTTGCATGTGTTCAATACTTTCTACATGTCAGCATCATTTATATTTCATTCTTACAAATGTATCTGCTAGTAAAGTATATTGTATGTGGCAACCCTTTGGACTGTATTTGCTGAAACTATGTGTGTATTTTTTGACATTTTACTCATTGAACATACTAAAGTTACTTCTTTTAAATAAAAACACTTAAGAAATAACTAAAAGTGTAAACTCCACAGAAAAAATACTGTACTGGTTGGTGGATGCACTAATGAGTCTTTCAATTGTTTTAGTTTCTTGAAATTGTAAATCTAGCCTTGAAACAAGAATCTGATGAGAAGCTGAATCAAGCAGCAATTCAATCCATTCTGTGATAGTTTAGATTACACACACATGTCCCTAAAGTTTAAGAGTTCAAATTCACCAGCCACAGCTACTTTTTAGAAACACTTTGGTTTTGCTGTGAGTAGGAATCAACTCAGTGGAAAAGAGTTTGGTGTTGATTTTACATGTATAGTATTCATTATGAATGATACTTGATTATCTATGTACATATGCATATATGTGGGTGTATGAGTGTGTATGTATACACACACACGTACTCATATATATCCTGATTGTGCAGTGGTTAGAGCTCTCTGTTGTGGCAAACAGTTGACATTTCAAACTCACCAGATGTTTCATAGAAGAGACATGTGGCGGTCTGCCTGTTAGTGCCCTGGAAACTATTTGTTCTTTGTTTCTTAGAGTAGTTAGGTTTGAGAATTGACTTGAAAACATTGAGTTTGATTTTGGTGTCTCTGTGTGTGTGTGCGTGCGTGTGTGTGTGCACGCGCCTATAGTGTTGATGTCCTCACATTATTTTGTGTATGAAAAAACAGAGATTCAAGGTGACTGCATAATGTTTCCTATATCATAGAAGTGAGGATTTTATCTCACTATCCATGTGGTAATTCCAGACTTGAGTCTAATTCCAGACCTGAGTTAGTCTTTGTTGCTTAAATTTTTGTTTGACTTAGATGGTCACTTAATCTTTCAATGGCATATATTGTGTCATAAAAAAAATTACCAATTTTATGAAAAATGATATGTTGCAAAGAATATGCTTAGCATCAATTTAGTATTTCATATGACTTTATTATGTTCACACTTGGCTTGGCCATGGCAATTATAATCACAATTGAGATTAAGAAATTTCTTTAGCATCTTCCCTTATCTACAGCCCTAGGAACAAAGATATGGTAGAAACAATTAGAAGTCAGTGAATCATCACCAAATTGATATCTTACTCAATATAACCTAAATAAATATTTATTTATGCCCTATTTCTCAACATTCTTAATATATATTGTTGATGGAAGTTTCCCCTTTTTTGAGTGAGATCTAAGTCAATTGCTGTTATTAGTGTTACTTGACATCTTGTCAGAGCCCAGCCCACTGTGATTCCCTGTGGTACAGAGTACAGCTATGCTCCAAAGTTTTGTTTTGTTTTTCATTTAATCTTTATAGAAGCAGATCACCGAGACTTTCTTCTGCAGAGCCACTGGGTAGGTTCATTCCACCAACATTTGCACTAGAAGCTAGTTGCAAACCACTTGTGCCAACCACTTCCCTTAGTAAGTTTCTTAAACGTTGCATGCTCTATGATTTTCAATCTTTTGCATGCTTTGCAGTCATGTATAAGTTAATTTACAAATGATCCATTCTGTAGCTCAAACATGTACAAAGGGAGCAATAAAAGAAGCTCTTGGGCATTAGAAGACATAAAAAGTAGAGGTGCAACAGAAAGAATTAGAAAACAGCAAAACTACAGAAAGAATTAACAAGATCAAAAGTTGGTTATCTGATATGATCAACAAAATTTATGCACCATTGATCCAACTGAAAAAAGGAAAAAAATAAAAAAGGCATGAAGCAAGTTACCTGAGTAAGAATGAGATGAGCAATATCATAATACACCGAAATGACATTAAAATATATATATGCATATATATATATAACAGATTACTGTGAAAAATTTTACTCTCACAAAGTTGAACACCTAGAGGAAATGGACAAATTTCTAAAAACACATTACCTATATAAATTAACACAAACAGAAGAAAAAATTGAGAAGATAATTGAAAAACTCACAATAACAACAAAAAAGCCCTGGCCTTGGTTACTTCCCTTGAGAAGTCTACCAAAGTTTTAGAGAAGAGTCAGCACCACTATTAATAAAGTTATTTTAGAGAACGGAAAAGGAATTAAACTCATTCTATGAGGCCTCCATAACCATGATACCAAAATTAAGCAATGACATCATAAAAAATGAAAATTACAGACCAATATCTTTCATGAACTTAGATAAAAATTCTCAAAAGAATTCTAGTCAATAGAATTCAACAACACATCAATAATAATAATGCCAAGCCAAGTGCCGTCGAGTTGGATCTGACTCATGGCGACCCCAGGGATAATTCATCATAAATAAGTGGGATTTAGACCAGGGATGCAGAGGTTGTTCAACATTAGAAAAAAAAAAAAATCAATTTTATCAACCACATGAGTTAACTGAAAGCAAGAATCACTTCATTTCCTCAACTGATGCAGAAAAGGCATTTGACAAAGTCCAACACTCATTCACGTTAAAAATTTCTGGTAAAATAAGAATAGAAGAGAAAATCCTCAACATAATGAAGAGCACTTACACAAAGCAAAAACAGACAATATCATCCTAAATGGAGAGAATCTGAAAGCACTTTCCTTGACAATATGAATGAGACAAGAATGTCCTTCATCACCACCTTTATTTAACATTGTGCTAGAGGTTATGGCTAAAACAATCAGGCAGGAAGAAGAAATATATGACATCCAAATTGCTAAGAAGAATTAAAATTATCTCTACTTACAGATGAAATTATATTATGCACGGAAAAACCTAAAGAATCCACAAAAACAACAACAAGAAATCTATTGGAACTAATGGAAAAGTTCAGCAAAATATCAGGTCACAAGAAAAACATGCAAAAATCAGTTTGATTCTTTTACACTGACAAAGAGAATATCAAAGAAGAAATTGCTGAATCTGTAATATTCACAACAGCCACAAGAAGATAAAATACTTAGGAAAAAATCTAACCAGAGAAGTAAAGACCTATACTAAGAAAATTCCAAGGCACTACTGTAAAAAACTAAAGGGTACCTATGTAAGTAGGGAAACCTACTTCATTGATGGATAGAAAAATTAAACATTGTAAAAATGTCTATTCTACCCTAAGTGATCTATAGGTACAACACAATCAGTGATCTATAGGTACAACAAACCAGATTTCAATGATGTTTTGTAATGAGGTGGAGAAACACATCACCAGTTTTATACAGATGAGATGAAGTCCTGGATAAGTGAAACATTACTGAAGAAAAACAAAGTTGGCAGTCTCACACTACCTGACTTTAGGACCTATAATACCGTCATGATAGTCAAAGCCGTCTGGAAATGGTATGACAACTGATACATAGACCAATAAAACATAGTCAAGAACACAGACATAAAATCATCTACATATAAGTAGCTGATATTTGACAAAAGCCCCAGTTCTGTAAGCTGGGGAGAAAGGACAGTCTCTAATAACTGGTATTGACATAACTGGATAGAAATCTGTAAAAAAATTAATCAAATAAGGTTCTTATATCTCACACCATGGGCAAAAGCTAATGCAAAGGGATCAAAGACATAAATATAAAACCTGAAGTTATAAAAATCATGGAAGAAAAAATAAGAACAATGCTGAGAGCCCTGAAGAGAAAATAGATAACCAGTCTCTCCTACAAACCAAACATGTATGCTCATCAAAAGACTTCGCTGAAAGAACAAAAATTCAACCTAGAGAACGGGAAATTGATTTTGGCAATGACAAATCTAATGAGTATCTTATCTATAAAATCTGTAAGACACTGCAAAACCTCAACAACAAAGACAAACAAGCCAGTTTAAAAATGGACAAAGGTAATAAAAGTCACTTCACCACAGAAGACATCCAGCTAGCTAACAGATATATAAGGAAATGCTCATGATCATTAGCCACTAAAGAAATCCACATGAAAACCACAATGAGATACTATCTCACTCCAAAAAGATTGACATGAATCCAAAATATACAAAGCAATAAATGTTGGAAGGGTTGTGGAGAGACTGGAACACTTAGACACTACTGGTGGGAATGTGAAATGGTACAACAGATCAACTTGTAATTGTAATGTTCATAATAGCAATGTTTGAAAACTCCAGTGTGATATTCTATTTCATGATCAGCACTCAGTATTATCATCCTTCATGATTTCTACCCATAGCTTGATATAGATTATGTCACTGTAGTTTCAATTTCAGCATTTACGATTAGTGAAATAGGTAAGATTTTAATATGTTTATAGATATCTCTTCCTTAAATTGTTTTTTTTTTGGCACCATTGATCATTTTTATTTTATAGTTTCTATCATTTAAAACAAAGAAAGAACTTCTATTTCTGATTGTCAGTCGGTGAGTCACAGCAAGCCAGTGTTTCTGCTTCAACAAGTACAAAAATCTGTATAGACTTAAAAGAGCATTTATAGAAACATCAAGGATCTGTGAAAGAAAAAGGAAGGATGAAAATAATTAAGGTGAACACTCATTAAGTCACAGGAAGACAACCTACATAGATTCAAATTTATTTTTTTATAATTTTTTTGCAATTGCAAACACTGCCACAATATACATTTATTAAATAATTTCATGTGTAAGCATATTTTATCGATTCAAAAATTAAATCTGAAAGTCCTTTGCTGTCAAGTTGATTTTGACTGATGGAGACCGCATGTGTTACAGAGCAGAACTACTCTATAGAGTTTCCTTGATGCACTGTTAAGAGAAGATCTCCAGATCTTTCTTCAACTGTGTTGCGAGGTGGACTGAAACCACTAACCTGTAAGTTAACAGTAGACTGTAAACCATTTGTGCCACCAAAGACTAGATGCAACTGTGATATTAATCAATAGTGTCAGATTCCTCTTTACAGAGCTTGCACCATTTTGCACTTTTCTAAGAAGTATACACAAATGACATGTTTTCCCAAAATGTTGCTTGTTTTTTTATAAACTAAATTCTGTGTAGGTTAAAATTTTCACTCTTTTTTTTTTTTGATATTGAGTATACCCTCATCATATATTCCATTCCTTGGAAACTCTACGGAGCAGTTCTACTCTGTCCTTTAGGGTGACTATGAGTTGGGATGGATTTCACGGCAGTGGGTTTGGTTTTGGTGATTATTTTACTCCCTTTTTATGCAAAGTGGTGTAAGTTTGGTACATTTTCTGTTTGCATTTCTTAACTTCCTCACACTTAAGAATATTTTATTTATAAGGAAAATTAATACTTTATCTTTTACATGATTTATAATAACTTTCTCCATTTCATTGTTTCTATTTTCGCATGAATTTGGGTGTTTGATTATTTTGGGCACGCAAAACCAATTCTACATAGTTTATTTTTTATGTACCATTTGTGCATTGTATTCTAATTTTTAATCATAACTAGACAATTCTTTATTATTCAAAAACTATATTTTGAAAAACATTACACTTAGAAGTGTTTTATTTTGTCTAGTGTACCATTTGGAGTCTTTCCTGCTACAGTATGAAGTATTAGCAAAAATGTTTCCTTTTTCCTCAAAGAGGGCCCAAGTAAACAAATAACATTTATTTTAAAGTGCATATTTGACCCATTTTGTTATCCATCTTTATTCCTTATTCTATAATCAATTCTCATTTTTGTTTGAGTTTTCCACTTATGACATCAGAAAGCCTACTCTTTATGTACAATATAACCCTGAGCAAATTTAGAATTGCCTTTACTGATGGATTTGAAATGCTGACATTTTGTTTGTAGGATATGCACCAGCTGTAACTCAGGTCTGGCTGGCATTTCACCTTATTGCTCTGTCACTTCTTATTCCCAGGGGAAGCAATTTTCACCACCCTCTCTTCACTCACCTTCCATATTTTTAAGGTCATAGTTCCTGATACCTTTCAATTAACCTACATAATCATTCTTTATTATGAAAATTTTATAGAATTTCCCTCTCAGATTATAGACTGATAGATAGCCAGAAAGACTGACAAATAGGTAGGTACTTATGTATATACTTCAGGTTAGTAGTGGAAATATATATATTCCAGTACTAATCTCACGGTCACCCTGGTAGCAGGGTGATTAAGTGCTATGTCTGCTAACTGAGAGATCGGCAGTTTAAATCTGGCAGGAACTCCTTGAGAACTCTCTGGGGGCAGTTCTACTCTGACCTCTAGGGTTGCTATGTGTCAGAATCCACTTGACAGAAGTGGGCTTTAGAATCTCAAGGTTGATGGTAAATGTGAAGCTTTAGAAACCACTATTTACTAGATAGTCAGAAGCAATATTTTCACAAAAGAAATTTTGTTTCATGACAATATTCTTAAACTACTAAATATCACACATATTTGAAGTCTTCAAGTGGAAGTGTATTATAACAATAGACAGACTGTTGTCCAGGAATCTTGCCTCTCATCTCAGTTAAACTTACATCAGAATCTTGTCTTCTAAATGAAGTCTAATAAGGTTCACATGTTCAGAATGGGCTCATGAAGGGAATGAAATTGGGTAAGAATAGTGAAATACTGCTGAAGAAGAAAAAGTGCACCACATGGGGATTAATCTGGGTTCAAAAACAAAAGAAAAATTGACCTTGATTTAGTAGATCTAACAGCCAATTCTCAGTTTGCCCAGGTAGCCCTGAAAAAGTAAACTGTATGTTATCTGTTTTGTAGGTACAATTATTTTTTGTCAGAATATTTATTACAACTCTTACAGAAGCCCGTCCCTGAATCTGAATCAAGACTTTCACTTTAGATGAAAGAAAAGAAGCAAAAAAGCTAGAGGAAAATGTGACAGGAACACAGCCTGATAGGAAAGCAGGTCCACATGAAGTAGTCATAATAGATAATGGGAGAATTGGATTTAGGTCAATTTGGGATGACCTTCAATGGTACTGCTTGTCAAGGGCAACCCGGAACTCTATTCAACCCTAAGAAACAAAACTTTCCTCACACTCTATTCCATTGAGAGGCTGCAGAGGAAGAGTGCTCTAGGTAGAAGGGGAGCTCTTTGGTAGTAACTAGATGAATGCACCAAACCAAAGAGTGCCCAAAAGACTTGTTTAATTGGACATCTAACTGTGTTAGGTTGCAGTAATCCCGGGGGGGGGAGGGGGAAGATAACTTAAAAAAAAATAAAAGAGTGCTGTATGTTCAAGATGAGCTATTTCAAAGATGGACTATCGTTGACGAACAGATTGTTTCAGTTAAAGTAATTTAAGTACTTAAATATTTAATCTTTTTTCAGTAAGGAGTAAAAAGAAGATTATTTCAAATAAACTCCAACCAAAATCCACTACCGCTGAGTTGGTCCTGACTCATAGTGACCCTACAGGACGGAAAAGAAATACCCGACATTATTTTCAAGTCTATAAACCTTTCTATGGAAGCAGATTGCCACCTCTTTCTACTGAGGATTGGCTGGTGGGTTCGAATTGTCAAGCCTTTGATGACAACTGGGAACTTGGATCAGTACCACCAGCGGGACTTCTACTATTCCAAATAAGAGAGGTAAATGTGGAATGTTTTATATTAATATTCAAAGATAGTTCATGATATTAATAAAATTGCTATTTACTATAAAGTAGTAAGGAAACCCCGGTGATGTAGTGGGTTCAGTGCTACATCTGTTAATCAAAAGGTCTGCAGTTTAAATCCACCAGGCACGCTTCGGAAACGCTATAGGAAGTTCTCCTCTGACCTCTGGGTCGCCATGAGTCGGACTCAACTTGATGGTAGTGGCTATAGAATATCAAGGACACTCTGGTGGCACACTGGTTAGGTGCTACGTCTACTAACCAAAAGGTCAGCTTTTCACATCTTCCTGGTGCTCCTTGGAAACTCGAATATTGCGATTCCACTCTGACCTACAGGGTCTCGGTGAGTCGGAATCAACTCAACCACAGTGGGTTTTGATAGAGTAGCAAATACATGTCCTATTTTATTAAAGGAGCTTCTTTATGTTTCAGACTTTATTAAATATAATTGACGTATTTTAAATAGTGATATGAAAATACTTTGAAATGTTGAAAATTGGAAAAAATTATTGTTTTTGTAAGAATATTCGATTATATTAAATTTATGAGAAAATTTCGTTTCCAGCAAACACTTCACAGCAAATAAGCATCACACTTATTTTAGTACTGATGATATTTTAATAAGATAGTAAAATAAAACCGTCCATGAAATAATTTATAATCACTGAGAAATCCAGGAAAAGTGTGCTTAAGAGAAAATAATATTTTTAAGTTGAGGAATTCACAAAATAATAAAGTTTAAAGTACATATTGTTTTTCAAATTACTTTCAGGGTTTATATTTCTAATCTGCATAAAAATGCAGATATAACTGAGGTTCAGCTAGACTGGGGACATTGACAGTGACTAATAACTAATGGGAGCCTTGGTGGTGCAATGGTTAAGAGATTAGGCTGCTAACCAAAAAGTCAGCAACTGAAATGCACCAGTGGCTCCCTAGAAGTCCTGTGAGGGGTGGAAAGGGGCAGTTCTACTCTGTCCTAACTGAATCAGGATATTGTTCAGCAGAGCCAAACCCATTGCCTTCAAGTGGATTCTGACTTCAAAAGCCAGGATAGGTGGATAGAGTAAAACTGCCTCTTAGGGTTTCCAAGGCTGTAAGTCTTTAGAGAAGCCTGCTACCATTTCTTCCTTCCGCAGGCTGGTTGATGGGTTTGAACTACTAATCTTTTGGTTAACAGCTGAGTACTTAACCACTTTGGTACCAGGACTCTGTCAGAATATTATTAAGCACTACCTAATCATCTGGACTTCTTCCAGTGAATGGATACTTACATTTCATTAAATTTTGTTTCCCTTGGTAAAAAGAACTCAAACATTTTCAAGAAAGAACAATGATATAGTTTGCGGAGAGAACACATAGGGTAAGTCTCTGAAGTTTCTATCGTGTTCTTGTCAGAAAAGCTTAAAAAAAAAAAAGTGCCATTCTGACTCAAGTGACCCTAGAGGTCAAAGCAGAACTGGAGTTTCCAAGGAGTGCCTGGAGGGTTTGAACTGCTAACCTTGTGATTAGCAGACGTAACACTTAACCCACTACGCCACCAGGGTTCAATAGTGTACTGAATAAAATTCAGCAGATTAAAGGAAAATTAATTTTAATAATAATAATAATAAACAGATGATAAATAATTAATAACAATAACAACAATAGATTACAGTAACAGTTTTTAATAAGTGGTAGGATTTCTTCAGGTGTTTTATCTATATTTTAAATGATTTAATTCATTTAAGAACACTGTATGCTGATGCAGTTGGTAGCCAACTAACAGCTGAGCAAATTCTGACTCAGGAAGATTATTAACCTGCAGAAGTCATCCCGCAGGCAGATGTTATCGGAGCTATAATTCCATTCTAGTCCATAGGGGACATGTGGCTGTTAGAGTGGGCACGGAGCTCTGATAGAATACTCTGCTGCTAACATAAAGTTCAGTGGTTCACATCAACCGGCTGTTAATTGTAATAAAGATGTGGCAGTCTGCTTCTCTAAAAGGTTACAGCCCTGAAAACCTTATGGGGCAGTTCTTTTCTGCCCTGCAAAGTTGCTTTGAGTTGGGACCAACTCCTTGACAACCGTTTTTTATTTGTTTTTGTTTTTTTTCTTTTTAACCACGGAGCTATACTACTCTGCTTCTTAGTGGACAAGGTGCAAATATTAGACAGAGTGCAGAGACACGAAGCAGGGTGAGGCCAGAGGTAAATTGCCTCTTTCGAAATTAAGGAAACACTTATTTTGAGGACTCAGCAAGTACAAGAATGGCCCTGAATGCCTCCTCGCATTTTACAAATTAGGAGCTTCCCTACCTAGTCCTTGTCCTGGCCCTGACTAAAGGGAATGTTGGTAAAAATCACTGTCAACAAAAGAAATCAAAACCACTTCATCAAACACCTGCTTACCTAGGCAATCTGATAAATCCTAGGGCTTCAAGCTTAATTTTGTAATTCTTTCCTCTTTTTTTTTTTTTATAAATGAGTAAAAATGTACATTCCCATGTAAATTTATATTCCCACCTATATGCAGCTTCCACTGCTCTCCCTGCCCGGTGACAGCACACTGTTCCTCTCTGCTCCATACATGTCTCATCCTCCCAACAGTCTCCTTTCCCCTCTTCTCCAGCCAGAGGTCAGTAGGATGATATCCTATAGATGCACAGAACCATAAAGTGCATCCAATATGTGATCACTCTGCATTACCAAGTCCAATCCATTCCTGTACGAAGAGTGGAACTTCATTATGATTTATGGGCGAGGGCAGCATCAGGGCCAGGGGCCATGCTCCCAGGGGAACCCTGAAGCTGCTGGACTGTCAATTGAGGTCTTTTAGTGGAGATTGTAGGGTGCACCCCTTTTTATTCTTGTGTTGCCAGTGAGACTCAACTTAGTGAGCTCCATCTCAGCTATGACTGGTGGTGGCCAGGTACCATCCAATTCTTCTGGTCCCAAATCTGTGTAGGCACCCACTCATGTGGGTCTCTCTATCTTCTGGGTTGTCTCTACCCCATGTCATTTTGGACCTCGATGAGCATCCGTTCCTGCGGAGTTGGGAAAACCACTTCATCAAAGACATGTTTACCTAGGCAGTCTGTTATATCCTAGGGCTTCAAGCTTAATATTGTAATTCTGATTATAGAACTGTAACTAGAAGTGTAAACAATTTAAACTTGGCAGGTAGCTTATATGTTTCACCAACATTACCTCAAAGAAGTATATCTTAAAACTTTAAGTTTGTTTATATCACACAGATAATAAATTACAGACATAGGAGTCAAACTGAAGTCAATTTTTGAAAGCTATGCTGACTTGTTGTCACAAAACTTACATGAGTTTGGTTGAATTCACCACAGTTGGTCTAAATATACTTATATCTAAGGAAAAGTAAGTTTAGAAGAGTTATCTAAAGTGTTGTTTTTGAGTAACAGCAAAAACAATGGTGGGTGCAAACAGCAAAATGGGTATAACATAGTGCCAGCGTCTTTCTTCTTCCTGTCCCGTGCACATAAATACAGGCAACAAATACCCTCTATGGTATCCCTGTTTTACCAGGTAACTACATTTTGTTGTTCATATCTAAATCAATGTATGCAGGCTAAGGACCTTGAATAAAATCCTGTTACTTTAACAACATAACATGCATATTTTTTATTCCTGTATGTAAAATGAAATATCTCTCCGTTTTCTTTTAACTACCTAACACTAATTAAGCAGTAGGAACTTATGTGGTTAAAACTGGCAAGTGATGAAAGACACAAGAGTTGAATTGGACAGCGGAAAATGTTTGTTAGATGACAGTTTGTGATAAAGTGTTTGAAAAGCTTGACTGAGAAAATGCATAGAGAAATACAGTATAAGATTTTCAAGCTGTGTAGTCAATTTAAAATGAAATTAGATGGCAAAGCTGAGCCGTTGTCAGTTGCTACAGTGCATATGCTTAGTCAGGTGTAGCCTGCATTGTGCTCCCAAAGTACACCGAAATGATCTAAAAATAAGTGTGAGGGGACTGTTTAATATGATTGAGGAGGAAGGTGTGGGACAGGCATAAAGCGTATCATTCTTAAAGTGCAAACAGTTGCAGTGATCATAAAACCCAACAGAGGCACCCCAGCACAATTTAGAGAAGGGTCAAGACCACACTTGAAGGCAAAGGAGATGCATCTGTAAATATGCCTTTTCTACAGATGAATCACCAAGAAAAACCTCCAGAAGATAATCTAACTGAACTGATGGAGTTTGTTCTCCTGGGCTTCGCGGACATGCCTCATCTCCAGTGGTTTCTTTTTGGGTTGTTTTTAATCATCTATATCATTATCCTGATAAGCAATGGCACCATATTTCTAATAACACAAATAGATCCTACTCTGCACAGCCCTATGTATTTTTTCCTGGCAAACTTTTCATTTTTAGAAATCTGCTATGTATCAGCTACTCTCCCCAGAATGCTGATGAATCTAGGGACCCAGCAAAGAAGAATTTCCTTAGTTGCCTGTGCTACGCAGATGTGCTTTGTCCTTATGTTTGGAGGCACAGAGTGTTTGCTCCTGGCTGTGATGGCCTATGACCGCTATGTGGCAATTTGTAACCCTCTGCACTATGCTCTCGTCATGAACCACAGGGTCTGCATCTGGTTGGTGACTGGCTCCTGGACCGTTGGAATCCCAGTTATGACAGGGCATACCTATCAGATTTTCTCTTTGCCCTTTTGTGAATCAAATCAAATTAACCACTTCTTCTGTGACATTCCTCCAATACTCAAGCTGGCTTGTGGGGACAACTTTGTAAATCAGATGTTAGTTTATATTGTTGCTGTGTTGTTTGTCATGGTTCCATTTCTGTTAATTCTTTGCTCCTATAGCAAAATCATCTCTGTCATCCTGAAGTTGCCATCAGCCACAAGTCAAACCAAAGCCTTCTCCACCTGCTCATCTCACCTTATGGTTGTGGGGTTATTCTTTGGATCAGCCATTGTTACATACTTAAGTCCCAACACCAAACACTCGGAAGGAACTGACAAAACGCTTTCTCTCTTTTACACCATCCTAACTCCTATGTTCAATCCCATAATATATAGTCTAAGGAACAAGGATGTCATAATAGCACTGGGAAAATTGTTGTGTAAATAATTTGCTTCATGAAAGAATCAAATATATAAGTAATTTCTTACATAGCTTTAATCAAATTTCAACAGACATGTAATTTTAACTCTGCATTTTGGATTGAATGGTAGCAGCTGAAAATATATGCCGACTTGTATAGACCGTGATTTTTACTATTGTATAATTGTCCACTGTTTTGTCATAGAAATTGGGATGGACTAGAAGGCAAAAGGTTTGTTTTAATCATATTCCTGTGTATTGTTGAATCCTATGTCTATGATGATGACGTGGCAGGATTAGAGGTAGTTATGTTAATGAGGGAGAATTCATTCTACAACATTAGGTTTTATCTTGAGTCAAACTCTTTTGATATGTATCTATGTATGTAGAGATAAATAGGTATATATACACGTGTACAGTGAGTAGAGAGAAGCGGGACTTCCTGTCACCAAGAATGAAGAATCTAATGGGTGTGCACCTTTGTAACCACATCCTTGGTCTGAAATTCTCCTAGAAGACAGGAAGACTGACGTCAAGGAGCTTCACCCTAGATCCTACAGAGAGAACAAGCTTCTTCTGGAACTGTCATGCTGAATTTGGAATTCTAGATTCCTAAACTATGACAGAATAGTTTTTTAAAGCTATATACTTATGATATTTCTGTTATAGCAGCACTAAATGAAATAGGCATTTTGTCTATCCATACAGTGACAATTGTTTCCCAACTAAAAATCACTTGCAATGATTTCAGAACTTCATGCTCAAATTCTATAAACAATATATCTATCAGTAGACAGTATATCTTTCCGTTGGTAATTCTGTAATTTCATTATACAGTTTTCTCTCTCAGTAAGACTTTTTGCTTGTGCTAGTTTAATTTAGTCAACTGCAACGTGTAATTTTTTATATCACTCATTGTAAGCCATATCATTCATTACCCTGATAGCCATACTGTTGAGACAGTCATTTTAAAAACTAAGTTTACAATAAGCGTTAATTAAAACTATGTAGTGTTCCCTTTATATCCATGGAGGATAGGTTCTAGAACTCCCAAGATAATCCTGTTGATGCGCAAGTCCCTCATATGAAAATAGTACACTATTTGCATAAAACCTATTCACAGCCTCCACAAAAATAACCCCAAGTTATTTATACAATGTAAATGCTATATAAGTAGTTGTTATACATTATTGTTTAGGGAAACACTACCTGGTCCAGCCCATGACCACAGTTATTGTTGTGCCTGAGTCCACTATGCAGGCACTGTATCACTCCATCTCATTCAGTGTCTTTCTCTTTTTCACGGACTCTTTACCAAGCGTGATGTACCTCTCCAGGGATTGATCCCCCCTTACATCACGTCCAAAGGGTGTAAGATGTAGTCTCACCATCATTGCTTCTAAGGAGCACTCTGCACTTCTTTTGAGACAGACCTGTTTGTTCTTTTGGCAGCCCAGGGTATACTCAATATTATTCTCTGACACCACAATTCAAAGGCATCAGTTCTTCCTCTGACTTCTTGATTCATTGTCCAGCTTTTGCATGTACATGATGCGATTGAAAATACGGTGGCTTAGTCTTCTAGGTGACATCTTTGCTTTTCAACACTTCTACTTTATACTCCTATCTAATCTTCGTCTAGAATAGTAAGCTATGGTAATGGCTTCAGTTTTTTGTCTAGGGGACAAAGCTTAGGGGCTTCCTCCAGTTTCTATCAGGATATAAGTTTGGTCTTTTCACATGAATTTCAGTTCTATTCCACATTTTTCTCCTGCTATCTGCAGGGCTTTCTGTTGTGTTTCCTATCAGCATGGTCATTAGTGGCAGCCAGGTATACCATCTAGTTCTGATTTCACGCTAGTGAAGTCTCTGGTTCATATGGCCCAGTAATCCTTTGGGCTAATATTTCCCTTGTGTCTTCAGTGTTCTTCAGTCTCCTTTGCTCCAAGTGGGTTGGGAACCAGTTGATGTATCTTGGATGACTGTTTGCAAACTTCTTAAAATCTCAGACAGCACTCACCACCACCGGATGTGGAATATTTTCTTAATAAATTTTGTTATGCCATATGACCTAGGTATCCCTTGAAACTGTAATCCCAGGCTCTAGCCCCAGCTCCCATGTATCTCAGAGTATTGGGATATGTTCGGGAAACTGCTTAGCCTTTGCTTTGGTCCTGTTGTGCTGAATTCCTCTGTATTCTGTATTGCCCTTCCTTCATCAAATTTGATCCTTGTCTAGTACCTAATTAGTTAGTTCTTCCACTCTTCTCCATTCTCAAAACCATAAAATAAAGCTTTTACCTGTGTTTAAACTTTTTCATAAGTTCTTTTCATCGTGGTCTCATATAATATTTGTCTTTTTCAGATTGACTAGTTACACAACATAATTCCCTGTAGATTCATGCATATTTTGAGACATTTCACATACATATCATTATCCTTCATTTTTGCATGGTATTACATTGCGTATATGTACCCTAACTGGTTCATTCATTCAGTTGTTGATGGGCATTTAGGTTGTTTCCATCTTTTTGTTACTGTGAATAGTGCTGCAGTGAATACAGGTGTGAATAAGTCTATTCATGTAAAGGGTCTTATTTCTGTTGGATATATTCCTAAGAATGGGATTGCTGGATCATGTGGTACATCTACTTCTAGCTTTCTCAGGAAGTGTCAAAATATTTTCCAGAATGGTTGCAGAAATTAACACTTCCATCAACAGTGTGTGTAGATTCTAATCTCTCCACAACCGTGCCAAGATTTCTTATTTTTTTTTTTTAGAGTAATGTCAGCCTTATTGGAATGGGATAATATCTCATTGTAGTTTTAATTCTCATTTCTCTAATGGCTAATGATCTTGAACATTTGTTCATGTGACAGTTATTTGTTATTTTATGACCTCTCATACGTATCTGTAAATATCTCTGAAATATGGTATCTTTTACATGGGTTTTCTCTTTGTGCAATTACTGTTATTAAGTTGGTTTTTAGCTGTTATTACCAAAGAAATCTACTTGTTTTTTATTTTGATGGTTGCATAGTGGTTAAGTGCAACATTGGCTAGCCAGGAGGTTGGCAGTTTGAATCCAGCAGGCATTCCTTGGAAACTCTATGGAGTGGTTCCACTCTGTCCTACAAGGTTCCTATGAGTAGGAATTAGCTTGATGATACTGGGTTTGTTTGTTTGTTTGTTTGTTTTTGTTGTTGTTTATTAGCCGATAATGCCAGATTATCTCTAGAGGTTTTTAAGAAATGCTTTTGCCAAGTGCTGTCGAGTCGGATCCGACTCATGGCGACCCTAGGGGCCAGGGTCGAACTGACCCCCAGAGTATTCAAGAAGCACCTGGTGGATTTGAACTGCCGACCTTGTGGTTAGCAGTGGTAGCACATAACCCACTACACCACCAGGGTGTAGTTTATTTGACTTCTCTATTTACATATCTCCAGTAATTTTTTTAGCTATGCCAAGAGCCGTTGAGTCGGATCCGACTCATAGCAACCCTAGGGGCCAGGGTAGAACAGACAAAAATCTAACTCTTAATAACATTCAAAAAATGCCCCTTCTCTGGCTTCAGCTTTGTGAAATAACATATATTACAGGAGTACAAGATGGAGAAATGAGCAAATGATCTCATTTATTCCCCCCAGGAATTCATCCACTGAACAATGAACATAAAGAATCACAGTCTGAGATCTTAAAATTCAAAGGGAGCTGAGGTGTTGGAAAATCTAGCTAAGTACAAAAGCAAGAGAGAGCTGGAACAGGGATGACAAAGATGCTTGTGGAACCTAACTGCTGTTATTGGGAAAACTTGCACGTTTCTGCCCTTGTGAAACACCCTAAACAGGGAATGCAGAAAGGGAGCTAAAGTTAGAAAGAAATACAACCCCCCCCCCCTTTTTTTTAAGATGGCACAAATTTGTTCTGGGAATTGATGAGTCATGTAATTGAGAGAATTCAAAGGGCAACTGTGGCACTGTGAGAGAGTTCTGGTTGAACCTTGCTGAAGTCTGAGAAACATGAGGACCAGGAGAAATTGCACAGGAAGTAAGGTGAGGGGACTACTTCAGACTAAAAGATGACAAAGAGGGAAAACAGTTGACTTCTGCCCACAGCAGGACACCAAGGGAAACCTGTGCAGGGAGTGCATGGAAGAAAGACATAGAGAGCTCCTGTTAGAGCAGCACTAGCTGACAAAAACATGTCAGCTCTGGAGGAAAGTACAGCATTGCATCAGTCTTTGTCCAGGGACCATCTTGGTGCCAGAACCTCAGGTCTGAAGGACACGCTCTTCTCCTGCTGCTGCTTTCTTGATGGTGTGAGGTTCCCAATTTCCTACCTGCTTTACTTTCCTTTTATCTCTTACAGGATGAAAGGATTAAGGGTGGTGCAAGCCACACTCCAGGGAAACTCCCTTTACAGTGGAGCAGGGAGGTGATCCTATGAAGGGATTTACAGTCCCACCCTAATCCTTTAACATACAGCACAGCAAAATCACAAAATGGAGGGCAATCATAGAATACAAGGAATCATGACCCAGCCACATGGTCACATCTATTTTGGGGGGAACACAATTGGATTCGTGACAGCTCCCATTTTTGCTACTGGACAATCAAGCACCATCTCTTATGTCTGCATCCTTAAGCAGCTAAGTAACCCCTCTCCTGTCAATGAAGAATAAATTCCAAAGATCAAGCATCCTAAACTCCTGAATAAGTGCTGAAGAAAAACCTTGTATATATGAATGACCTTTAGTAATTCTTAGAAGAACTAATATTACTTTGATTAATGACTCATAGTGACCTTGTGGGATGGAATATGCTGCACCAAGGGTTCCCAGGGCCATGAGTCTTTGTGAAGGTCAGACGACACATCTTTCTTCCACAATTAAGCTACAGATTTTCCAGCAAGGACAAAGTGCTGCCCTTTCCATGATTATAGGTGGTCTGATGTAATCAACTTGCCACCGGGTCACTGGCTGATCATCTTAAAGGATAGTGTCACATTGGAGACTCAGTGTCAGTCTGTGCTTCTGGCAGCTTAGGCATTTAGCAATTGCCAGAGAGCCAAGTCAGCCTTCTTAAGTGGAAGTCCATGCTGCTGGGCTGTACGTAACCTCCACCTCTGCCCCCATGGCCACTTTTTCTTGAGTACACTGAAAAATGACAGTAGTAGCTGGGAAAGAGAATGAGTGGTTTCCACAGAATGCATCATCCTATCCCCTTGGTTACTAACATAGTCCTCTGCTGAAGTCACCTTTTGGTAAATATTTACACGAGACAAATAGCTTCACTTCCTTGGCCCATTCTGAGAGATCTATCCACACACTCTTCCTCCAAAATTCTTGTGTTCAATTTTCTGATCACGTTCCTTTCAAGTCCATGACAGTCCAACCGAAGTATTGCTCATAACCCATGAATTAGCATACAATCATACATTTGGCCATTTCTCCTTCTTATCAAAGCTATCAACTGGTTTCACTGTTTGATTTTCTGCCAGTTGGGAGGATTTCTCTTTGTGCTGTCTTTGATGGAAGTTTCTGTAGTGCCGCCACTGTTAATTTTTGAGTGGTGCCTGCATATCATGCAGAACCATCTGTAGACTAGGCATGATTTTTCTCTTCCTCAATCAATCATAAGAAGCTCCACATAAAACTGTAGGTGCAGACTGGAAGATGAAAAGTAATGTGACAGGAGTAGAGAAGATGTGCATTTGAGCCACTTTCTCATGAAACTTACTTATGATTCCTGTCCAGGTCCAATCTCATATATACCATTTTGTTTTAATGATAGAGTGTTGCCTTGCACATCCAATTTTATGATTCTTTGGGTCAGACAACACCCAGTTGACAGCTTGGGCCGTATGGTGACTTGGTGTCTTATAGTTAAGACTTTAGTCTGTACTGAGGCATAGTTACAAACTAGAACTATTTTTCTGAATGAAAGCAGCTATCTGAAGACAATAGTAGAGCTTTGATCACAAATCCTAATGGTCTGTGGTGTGATTCACCAAAAGGGGTCTTCCAAAGACACCAAACAGTGTCACTATATGTCACTTTTCCTTCAAGCACCATTGGATCATCTGGATCTTATAGCCCAAAGGGCAGAGCAGCTTGTACAGCAGACTGAACCCACTGTAATACATTCTCTTGTTCAGAGCCCCACCAAAAGCTAGCAGCTTTTGGAGTCATGTGATAAAATATGTAGCACACCTGAATGAGAAATACATTGCCTTCAAACCCCTAAGAGACCCACTAGGCACTGTGCCTCCTTTATGGGGGTGTGAGCAGCCAGATACCATAATTTATCTTTCACTTCAGAAGAAATAGCTCAATATTCCTGCCTTGGTCTTCTAGTACTGCTCTAACAGGAGTGGCACTAGTGGATGACTTTAACAAAGAAAAGTTTATTCTCATACAGTCCAGGAGCCTACAAATCCAAACTATGCTCTATGGGAAGGTTTTCTCACTTTGTCATATTGAGAGGAAGGTCCTTATGTTGCTTCAGTCTTTCTTTGTTCTGAGAGCATCTCAGCACAGGACTGTCAGGTCTGAAGGACACATTCTGCTCTTCATGCTACTTTCTTAATGGTATGAGGTTCCAAACTCAGTTTATTTCCCTTTCGTTTTAATCTCTTGTGAGGTTAAAAAGATAAAACGTGGTACAAGCCAAGCTCCAGGGAAACTCCATTTATATTGGAGTAAGTAGGTGATGCCAGAAAGAGTGTTACAGTCCCACCCTAATCTTCTTTAACATAAGCCAATCTTTCACGTGCAGGCAGAGATTAAGATTTACAGCACAGCAAAATTACAAAATGAAGGGCAGTAGTCAAATACTGGGAATCATGGCTCAGCCAAATTACTAGGCATGTTTTTAGGGGACACAGTTCAATCCATGACAATGCCCCACATCACTGGGCCTCTAGAAATTTCACAGAGGTGGAAGGAACCTGAATTTGGGGGGGGCGGGGGATTAATTTTCCACCCTCTAACACACAAATGGTTTAGCAGTAAGTCCAGAGTCATTGAAACTTTTTCCTTGCTAGATCCAGTCAGAGTAATGCCATCAATGTGATGTAACCAGTCTGATGTCTTGTGGAATTAAAAACAATCAAGATTCTAGTAGACTAAACTATGACACATGGATGAGAGTTGCTGTAGTTCTGAGGTAGGCAACTGAAGGTGTATTGCTGGCCTTGCTAGTTGAAGGCAAACTACTTCTGATCATCCTTCAAAACGAATGGATAAAGTCACTAGCCACACCAACAGCTTCATACCAGGTACAGCAGGTGTATTAATTTTCTCAAGCAATAAAACTACATCTGGAACACAGGTGCACTCAAAGTTACTATCTGTTTACATTTTCAGGGTCTACTGTCTGCAAAACTATTTATTTCTGTCCCAGAAATCCCCAAAAGAAAGTACAAAGTGTAACCCAGGAGGTAAGCTATACTCCAAAAGAGCTGCTTGACTCTTCTAATACGTATAAACCTACACCCAGGGAATATATAAGGCCTGACAATTAAGTTCACAAACTCATCCCAGAAAAAGTGCTAGACACCTCACTTCTAGACGTAACCTTTGAAGCACTCCCCTTGGGAAGCTATGCATCTATCCCAGTGCCTTGTACACCCCCAAAGCAGTTTTGGACCACTTTTTATGCAATGGCCATGGGAGCTGTCATTGTATCCCCTTGATGTCCTGGATGTCATCAAAATGTCTTCTTTTTTTTCATTCTCTTTATCTTAGGGTAAAGAAAAATCATTGGGGGCCAGATCAGGTGAGTGTGGAGGATGTTCCACTACAGTTGTTTGTTTACTGGCTAAAAACTGCCTCACAGACAAATATACAGTTAAATTCACAAACTTGCCACTGTCCCACAGTGCACAATGGCCATTCCAGAAAGAGTTCCAAAATTGCTTTGAAGTGTGAACTAGTTGCTGGAATCAGTGCATAGCTTCCCAAGGGGAGTACTTCAAAGGTGACTATTTTAGTCAGCTAGTGCTTCTCTAACAGAGCTACCACCTGTGGATGGCCTTATGAAAGGAAAGTTTATTCTTACACAGTCTAGTAGGCTACAAGTCCAAATTCAGGATGTCTGTTGCAGAGGAAGCCTTTTCCCATTGTTGGCTCCAGAGGAAAGTCCTTGTGTTGTATCAGTCTTTGTTCAGGGAGCATTTTGCCACAGGAACCTCAGGTCTGAAGGATATGCTCTTCTTCTGGTGCTGCTTTGTTGATGGTGTACATTCCCAGTTCTCTCTGATGGATTTTTTTCCATTATAGCTCAAGAGATTGCCTCAAGGTGTAAAATAAACTTAACACATTATGTTTTGCTTTACCAGCACAACTGCTGCCCATCTATGCTCATTAACATCATACAGGCAGGATTTCCAACATGGTAGATATCACAGACTACCAGGAATTAGGGCACAGTCAAATTGTTGCAGTTTTTTTAGGGAACCCATTCAATCCATGACAGTGACTGTAGTCCATATTCAGCAATGAGGTATGTAGCAACTTAGTTAAGTCTGTGGACTTAATTGTTAGATCTTGTATGCGGGAATGGCTGCTAGGGGCATAGGATAACGGAACAAGCAACATAAAGATGGATAAATCTGTGTTTGTTGTTATGGGGCTACTAGATACAGATTCTCTATTCCATGTTTCAGCTTGAGAAATTAGGAAAGCATCAAATAATTTATTTGCTTTAGCTGCTAAAGCATGGATTATGCAGCAGCCTACTCTACACCAAGTTGAATTAGCAAATCTGCCTTGGTATACTGTATGAAAAGTATCCAAAGGCTTAAGGAAATTCATATACTAGAGTGGATTTATCAGTTTAGACCAACTGACTCACACGTGGAGTGCCAAGAAGACACACTTTTCACCACAATGAAACCAAAACAACTCATTACCATCAGATTGATTCTGACTGATAGAACAACTCTAAACCCTGGTGGTGTGATGGTTAAGTGCTACATCTGGTAATCAAAAAGTTGGAAGTTCCAGTCAACCAGATGTCCTTGGAAACTCTATGGAGCTGTTCTACTCTGAACTATAGGGTTGTTATGATGTTCTATAGGGTTGTTGTGATGTTATTCACAATGATTAATAACAAATTCATGAAGGGAGCCTCAGAATCCTTGAAGACTGCTGGCATTGCTATTTTATGTCAATCAGATTTGACAGCAGGTACTTCCCTAACTGAATTAAGACACAAAATCACAATGGGTCTGATGGGACCCTGTGGTAGTGGGGGTCAAGAGGCTATACTCAACCGAAAAAATCAAGCTGGGTGTAGATACAGTAATGGATAGCAGAATCAAAACAGGAATCAGAATAGTCTGACTCATGTGAACTTATAGCAATGGCTACTTAGTCATGGTGTCTGCCAAGCCAAGTGCCGTTGAGTCAGACCCGACTCTAGAGGAGACAAATAGATAGAAAATCTATTAAATGTTTACTTAATCTGTGAAAATGGAAGAAAAAATTTGTTCAGGTGAACAGTGGTCTAAATCACCACATTAGGGAGTCAGAGTCCTTTGATTCATTCCCAGACTTGCATGAGTTTAAAGACACACAAACCCTTGAATGAAGGGGAGGCTGGGTACCTTTCAAGAGAGATTCTAAAACACTACCAGAATTTAGTACCTGGAATGTGATGCTGCTTTAACAGATGCATAGAATATGGAAGGATTTTGGAAAAATGTGAATGGATAGGCCCTGGAGGTGTTTTTAAATCAGCTAACACTAAAAGCCTAGGAGGGATAAAAATTACTAATTTTGACTTTGGAAGAATATCTTCCACTTACTAAGTCATGGAGCGTTATTTCTGCTCTGTTCTTAGAAATGTCTTTAAACAGCCCCTAACAACAGTATGTATCAGTTTGTTTGATTTGTTGTACAGACACCCAAATCTACCATTGCTATGCCACTTTTGTGTTTAGGGTTATGGTACTGCATTAAAGTTTTAATTATCTGAGCACTAAATAAGGATGGATAGATACCCATTTGTTTTTCATTTTTATAAAGTGCATGCTAAAATGTGAACACTAATTTCCTGAACAAAGGAATCAAGATATAAAAATTCAACTATAATAAACATTAGCTGCTACATGCAGGCATTGGCAGTTTCATATTTGAACAATATTTGCCATCACTCATTAGTGGATCCATGAGAAATGTGTGATGTAAAAAAGACCCAAATGTGTGATATACTGAAAGGACACAAATGTGAGAACTGTAGACATGCTAACATAGATTAAAGCCTTCGATATTAAGTTTGTCCCTTTTCTGTAGAAAACATAGAAGAAGAAATGTAGAGGGATTATTTCAGGACTTCCAATCAAGATTCCATTTAGGGCATAAGATTGCTTTAAAAAAAAAAAAAGTGGGAAGGAGCTTTCCAACCTGTTCTTATACAAATTCATTGAGATGATGTCTCTAACCAATCAAATTGCCTAATGTAGTTCACACATGCATTTATTCACCTTAAATTAAATCTTCAGTTAAAACCCATTAGAGGTAACTAAAAATACACAATGCAAATCAAATCACTCTTTTGATGGTGTAACATATAACTTTAACATGGAAAGAAGATGGGTTAATTAAATGCAATGAACACAACTTCTGCATTCGAGAAAAATCCACTGAATCTGGTACTTCCCAAACATTGTTTGGACAGTAATATATCTAAAATACTGTTTGATGCCAGTCTACTTTTAATGCAATATCAAAATAATGTGGATTAAACCACAACAAAAAAAATTGTGAAAGAGGAAACCCTAGAAACTTTTTCACAACAAGCTCTCTTGACATACTTTTTTCTAAAATCTTGTCTTTCCTGAACATGTCGAAATGTCTGCCATATGAAATGCCACTTGGAAAAGCAAAAGAGCTCTTAGGATTTACAGAAATTCAAATTGTTTTCACAAAGTAGTATTTTGCTTTGACAACTATACTGCCTGTGACCTTCAGTGATTTTTAGCTTCTACATTTGTAATCAGTAATTCAGAGCGTCTTTTACTGTGTGTACCTCATTGCTGTTGACTCAATTCCAACTCACAGCTACATTAAAGGGCAAAGCCAAGCTGGTCCATCAAGTTTCCAAGTAACGCCTGGTGGATTCATACTACTGACCTTCCAGTTAGCAGCCACAGCTGTTAACTACTTTGCCACAAAGGTTTCCTGAATATTCTACTGGCCTTTAAATATAAGCCTATATTTCTGTTTCTGAACTAGTCTCACTCTCTGCTTTGGCTACCAAAAAATTAAAATACAGCCCAGTGAAGTACGCACACATCAAGGAAGTTCTCAGATGAATGCTCTTTATTTCTCAAGCAATTAATATGCATATATTCATAGGTCCATTACCACTAATAAGCACAACTGTACTGTGAACTTTCTTAAAAGATGTAAAAATCATCTTCAAGGAGTGTGCTATTGTCTCAGTTACTTTTGTTTTAGCTTCCATGTAAACATGACTCAAAAAAGTCATCCAGTATGTTGATTTTGTCATCATATATGTTTTCCCATTCTCTGTTACGGACACAATCCAGGTGCTTCTTATAATAGGAGTGAAGCACTCATCATCACATAATTCTCGTAATGTCAGCTGATATCTAATGTTGTGACAAACCAAGTGACAGGTGAAACGATGGCTTGAGAAGAGGATCATTTATGATTGAAGACTGGGGAAATTTGCTGAGGTTTGAAATGCGATGAGTAGAGGGAATGAAAGGAAGCCTTCTTAGGGGAAGGAAATGGGAAGTTAGGAATTACAGCATCAGGATGGACTTCGCCAAGATCCTCCTCTTTGCTCTTTAATATCTAATAATTTGAGGCTTTATTTCCTCTAAAAAGGTAGTCTTCTCCACCTCACTCTCAATAAATCACCAATCCTTCTGCCCAGAATACTTTGTTCTCTCCTATTTTGCATCTCTATTCATCGTTTAGCTCAGAAATTGCATGTCCCTATTTCCAAGAAGGTTTTTCTTTTCACCAGAGATTGAGACATTCTATTTTTCACTAAGAGCGCTATAACTTTTCATTTCATGTTGCTTTATAGTTTGCTGTAAGTTATTTGACTTATTAGCTAATTAAAGTTCATGATTTACAGAATTTCTTATTATAGAAACCACTGGATTGACTATAAAATGCAAAACACTAAGAAATATGAATTCAAGTAAACAGTAACTCCTATACAAATTCAGTTATTCCATAAAAGAAACACCAAATAAAATTTTGATACACTAATAAAGGAGAACAGAAAGTTTTCTAAAATTAAATCACACTCTATTTAAATGGAAAACTCATAAAAATGTGTAGCGTATTTAGGAAAGAACCTAATACTTGATAGATTATAGAATTTGTACAAATACTGCATTAAAAAATTGAGACTATGTTATGTTACAGAATACGATTTGAAGAAAATTACCACTGCCTATATATGTGTTTTACTATTTAAAATAGCATTTTATTTTTCAGTTTTTCCAGAGCCTCTTTTACATCTTTATTTCTTAGGCTGTATATCAGTGGGTTCAACATGGGAATAACAAGGGTATAAAACAATGAGCTCATTTTGTCTTGATCTAGAGAGTAAGAAGAACTTGGTCTGAAATACATAAAGAGCATAGCTCCCTGGAAAATGGCAACAGCAGTTAAGTGGGAGGTGCAGGTGGAGAAAGCTTTGAATCGTCCCTCAGCAGAGCGGATCTTCAAGACTGAGAGAACGATATAACAGTAAGAGACGAGAACCCAAGAAATGGTGCTCAACTCAATGAAGCCAAAAACGGTGAATATCACTAACTCATTGACCTGGGTATCTGAACAAGACAGTAAGAGAAGAGGAGGAACGTCACAGAAGAAATGGTTAATTTCATTTGATCCACAAAAACACAAGCGAAAAGTTAACACTGTATGTGTCAAAGCATCCACCATGCTCACCAGGTAAACCCCAGCCAGGAGCACCGAGCACACGGAGCTGGACATGCTGACTGGATAGTGCAAGGGGTTGCTAATGGCCTTGTACCGATCCAAAGCCATCACTGCCAGCAGGAGACACTCAGAATCGGTAAAGATACAGAAGATGAAGAACTGCAAAGCACAGCCATAGAAGGAAATTGATTTCTCCTTGGCGAAAAGGTCTACCAGCATCTTGGGTCCAGTTGCTGTAGAATAGCAGAGGTCACAGAAGGAGAGGTGGCTGAGGAAAATGTACATTGGTGTTTTAAGCTGGAAGTCGACTCTAATTATAATGATCATTCCAAGATTTGCCACAAGGATAATGAGATAAACAACCAGAAATATGGCAAATATGGCTTCTTTGATTTCAGCGTTATTAGTAATTCCCAAGAGGTGGAAATGTATTAAGGAGGAGCAATTTTCTCCATCCATTCTTCTGTGCTCTAAACGGCTACAAAAAAGGATCAAGAGAATGACAGATCAGGGTTTAACTCTGCTAGATATGCACAAAATATTATCTTTAAGGCAGAACACTTTCTGGAAATTTCTTCTTCACCCACAGAACACAAGCCCCTATCAATGCTGTATTAAAGAGGCACTGTTGCATTATGGAGAAAAGCCAAAATGTTTGAAACACAAAGTTCAGAAACTTCAATCCTAAATCTGTGTATCATCCTTGACATCTGTTGTGGGTATTGTCTTGTATTGTCTTATCTTAGACAGTAAGTCTGAAAAATATAAAGCTCACTCCAGATTCAAAATAATATTAAAAGTGACAACAGTTAGACAGACAAATAAGCTACAGGTTTAAATTTCTGACACGTAAAATGAAATACCTCGCTGTACCAAAAAAGTGGTCATATTTGTGGTATTTATACAGAAATATAATTGATGTTAAAGATTCGGCAACAATGAATGACATTCCATATAAATCAATATAGAAAATTATTGTTAGTTTTATGCTTGACCTCTTTAGTCTTAATTGAACAATAAACATGAAAGAAAAATGTTTTATTCAGCTTTTCTATCACATTTCTCCTCTTCTCCTACTATCTATAACCCTATTGTGTTACTGATCTCATCCCAAAAGCTAAGGCTGTAGACAAATGACAAAGAAGTGATAAAAGTGAGGAAAAAAAAGAAATTAAATGCATACATTTGTATTTACTTGAAATTTAAATTGAAGATTCCACAAAAATTAAAATGGGAAGAGGAATAATAATAAGTGTTCCAAAAACATAAAGAATTCATTTTCTATGTCTGTGTATGAATATTTCTGTTGATGTATGTAATTTGAAATGAAAATTGTTATCTTTGTTTTCCAAAGATGATAATTGTTTTTTGTTTTCCTTACTGTATAATTAATATAGTATGTGGTTCACATGATCTTGAATTCACACATATTGAATTTTTACTCTGATATGTCAATTCTTGTCTGAATAACAGTAGAACAAATCTATAGTGATATAGTGATATCACTTGCAGTGGGTATGAATTTTAGTTAAAATATAATATCTGCTTTACTGAAACAAATGTGGTTGGTCAAATTCCCAGTTTCCACTACAGAATATTATGATCTTCTTTAAGTTTATAGTATTTACTTAACTGAGTAAGTAGGTATAAAGTGAAGCATTTACAAATTTCTCAATATTTGGTTTCTCATTTTTCAAAAATACTATTTTTTTCTATAGTTATTTTACTTTGACAATTCAGAATCTTACCCAAGATGAGCATGTCTTTATGTTCTGATTTTGAGTAGTTGAACACTAGGCAGGCCCTATTTTATCTCTGCATAGTCACATTTGGGACCTAAATCTCTAAAGACTCTGGTCTCATCTTTTTGTTTTGTTCATGTGATGAACTAATTTCTTATTCTGGGTTTTCCCTCTGAGAACACTGCAATAATTTTAGCACAGACTGAAGTTTCTATTTTGTAACAATCATTGAGTTTAATGATATGCTATATGGCTACATGAACTACCCCTACTTTTCATCCAATTGCACATGTAATCCAGCCTACTCAGGCCCTCTACTAAATGATTTTCATTTCCTTTCTATTTTTTATCTTATTTTTTCCATTTCTAAAACAAATGTCTTCATTTTCTATTTGAGTATAACAATAATTTAATGATTTTTCCTAACTTTTCATTAATCACTGTCTGATCTCCTTTCCCAAGCCACATGTCAGCTACCTCAATCTAATAATTTTATGACTGCACGACAGACATTACACATAATCTACCGTCTTGAGCTATTTTTGTTTCGGTTCTTAGTTTTTTGTTTTTTTTTTATTTTTATTTAACATACTGAGTGAAAATGTACATTCACGTATAAATTTACATGCCCACCTATAGGCAGCTTCCACTGCTTTCCTTGTCCAGTGACTGCACACCATTCCTCTCTGCTCCATACATGTCTCATCCTCCCAACAGTCTCCCCTCCCCTCCTCTCCGTCCACTCCTCTTCCTCCAGCCAGAGGTCAGCAACATGATATCCTATAGATGTATAGAACAATAAAGTGCTTCCAATATATGGTCAATCTGCATTGCCAAGTCCAATCCATTCCTGTCCAAAGAGTGGACCTTTGTTACAATTTATGGGAAAGGGCAGCATCAGGGCCGGAGGCCATGCTCTCAGAGGAACTCCCAAACCGCTGGACCATTAATTGAGGTCTTTTAGTGGAGATCTCAGGATGCACTCCTTTTTATTCTTGTGTTGCCAGTGAAACTCATCTCTGTGAGCTCCATCGTGGCTATCACTGGTGGTAGCCAGGCACCATCCAGTTCTTCCGGTCCCAAGTCGATGTAGGCACCCACTTTTGTGGGTCTCTCTGTCTTCTCGGTTGTCTTTACCGAATGTCATTTTGGTCCTCAGTGAGCATCCGTTCCCGCTGAGTTGGGACCATTTGCTGTGTCCTCGGATGGCAGCTTGGCAGCTTTTAAGACCCCAGACGCCACTCACCAATGTGGGGTGCAGAGAGCTCTCTTAGCAAAACGCTAGTTGTGCCAATCGGCCTGGAATTCACCTAAGAGCATGGTACCCCACCCCCCACCCCAGCTACTCTATCCTTGCAGTATTGAGTTAAGATGGAAGGAGTACTCAAGTTATGCTGAAGTCCACTTAATGTTGTTCTTGTTTCTAATGTGTGCTATCACCGCTTTCTCCCAACTAGATTTCTCCCAACTATCTAAGCTAAACCCTCCCCCCTCACCCTCCCTCCCTCCCCACCCTTGCAGCTGTCAAAGAGTCTTTTCTTCTATACACAAGTCTGTTTTTGAGATCTTATCGTAGAGGTCTCATACAGTATTTGTCCCTTTGTCACTGACTACTTTCACTCAACACAATGTCTTCCAGTTGAAACCAGGTTAGGAGATGTTTCCTGGAATCATCGTTATTCTTTATCATTGCGTAGTGCTCCATTGAGTATATGTACCATAGTCTACATATCCATTCTTCTATTGTTGGGCATCTGGGTTGATTCCATCTTTCTGCTATCGTGGACTGTGCTGTGGGTAAACATTCTGGTTCATGTGTCCGTTGGTGTGAAAGGCCTTGATTCTCTAGGATATATTCCAAGTAGTGGAATTACTGGGTCAAATGGTATATCGATATCCATTTTTTAAGGAAGCGCCAGATTGCCTTCCAAAGAGGCTGGACCATTTTGCAACCCCACCAACAGAGTAGGAGGGTTCCACTTTCTCCACAGCCTCTCCAGCATTGTTGTTTTGTGTTTTCTGGATCATGGCCAATCTTGTTGGGGTGAGATGGTATCTCATTGTTGTCTTGATTTGAATTTCTTTAATAACTAAAGATCGTGAACATGTCCGCATGTGTTTTTTGGCTGCCTGGATCTCCTCTTTAGTGAAGTATCTGTCCATTTCCTTTGCTCATCACTTAATTGGATGGTTTTTCTTCTTATTATTGATATTTTCTAGTATCTTATAGATTATGGAGATCAGGCATCGGTCTGACATAGAGTTGCCAAATATTTTTTCCCATTCTGTGGGTGCTCTTTTAATTCTATTAATAAAGACTTTGGATGAGCAAAAGTGTTTGATTCTTAATAGTTCCCATTTATCTATTTTCTCTTCTGTTGATTGAGGTTTCTTTGACAGATTTTGGAATCTGTCCTCATTGGGTATTAAAACATCCATTGTTGTTCCTACCTTTTCTTGGATGAGCTTTATCATTTTAGGTTTGATATTTAGGTCCTATATCCAGTTGGAGTTGGTTTTTGTGTAATGTGTAAGATATGGATCTTGATTCACTTTATTACAGATGGATAACCAATTTTGCCAGCACCATTTGTTTAAGAGACTGTTTTTACCCCAGTTTAATGTCTTAGGGCCTTTGTCGAATATCAACTGTTCATAGGCAGATGGTGTCATCTCTGGGGTCTCAGTTCTGTTCCATTGATTTCTTGTACTAGTACCAGGCTGTTTTGACCACTGTGGCAGTGTAGTATGTTCTAAGGTCGGGTAATGAGAGGCCTCCCAGTGTGTTCTTCTTCTTTAGTAGTACCTTCCTTATCCAGGGCTTATTCCCTTTCCAAACAAAATTGGTGATTTGTTTCTCCATCTCATTAAAAAATGATGCTGGAATTTGTATTGGGATTGCATTATATAAATAAATTGCTTTGGGTAAAATAGACATTTTCACAATGTTAAGTCTTCCTATCCATGAGCAGGGTAGGTTTTTCCATTTATCTAAGTCTCTCTTAGTTTCTTGTAGTAAGGGCTTATAGTTCTCTTTGTAAAGGTCTGTTGTTTCTCTGGTTAGATTAATTCCTAGGTACTTTATCTTCTTAGGGGTTATTGTAAATGTTATTGATTTGATAATTTCCTCCTTAACAGTCTCGTGGTTGGTATAAAGGAATCCTACTGATTTACTTATGTTTATCTTGTATCCTAAGACTTTGCTGAGCTCTTCTATCAGTTTGAGTAGCTTATTTATAGATTCCTTGGGGTTCTCTGCATATACAATCATATCATCTGCAAACAGGGAGATTTTAACTTCCTCTTTGCCAATGCAGATGCCCTTTATTTCTTGGTCTTCTCTAATTGCTCTGGCTAGAACTTCTAGCACAATGTTGAATAGGAGATGTGACAGTGGGCATTCTTGTCTAGCTCCTGCTCTAAAGGGAACGTCTTTCAGTGTATCTCCATTCAGGATGATGTGGGCAATTGGCTTTGTATAAATGGCCCTTATTGTGTTGAGGAATATGCCATCTATGCCCATTTTGCTAAGAGTTTTTAGCATGAATGGGTGTTGGACTTTATCAAATGCCTTTTCGGCATCAATGGATAAAATCAGGTGATCCTTGTCTTTTGTGTTATTTATGTGGTTAATCACATTAATTGTTTTCCTGATGTTAAACCAGCTTGCATCCCTGGTATAAATCCCACTTGGTCATGATGGATTATTTTCTTGATATGTTGTTGTATTCTGTTGGCAAGAATTTTGTTGAAGATTTTTGCATCTAGGTTCATGAGTGATATTGGTCTGTAGTTCTCTGTCTTTGTTGAGTCTTTCCCTGCCTTAGGTATCAGGGTTATGCTGGCTTGATAGAATGAGTTTGGGAGTACTCCATCCCTTTCTATACTGTGAAATAGTCTCAGTAGTATTGGGGATAAGTCTTCTCTAAACGCTTGGTAGAATTCTGCCTTGAAGCCATCTGGGCCTGGACTCTTTTTTTGGTTGGCAGTGTTTTGATGACCTTTTCAATCTCTTCCTTTGTGATGGGTTTATTAAGTTGTTCTGCTTCATGTTGTGAAAATTCGGGTAGGTGGTATGAGTCAAGGAATTTGTCCATTTCCCCTAGGTTTTCAAATTTGTTAGAGTACAGTCTTTCATAGTATTCTGTTATAATATTTTTGATTTCTGTTGCATCTGTGGTGACAACTCCCTTCTCATTTCTAATTTGGGTTATTTGTTTCCTTTCCTGCTTTTCTTTAGTAAGTTTAGTCAGTGGTTTATCAATTTGATTGATCTTTTCAAAAAACCAGCTTTTGGTCTTTTCAATTTTTTACATTGTTTTTCTATTCTCTAATTCATTTAGCTCTGCTCTAATCTTTATGATCTCATGTCTTCTGGTGCGCTAGGGGTTCCTCTGTTGTTCTCTTTCTACTTGTTCAAGCTGTAGAGTTAATTCCTTGATTGGGTTTCTTTCTTCCTTCCAGATGCGTGCATTTATGGAGATAAACAGACCTCTGAGCACTGCTTTGGCTGTATCCCATAGGTTCTGGTAGGAAGTGTTTTTGGTCTCATTGGAATCCACGAATTTCTTTAATTCATCCTTGATTTCCTCTATAACCCATGTTTCTTTGATCAAGATGTTGTTCAGTTTCCAAGAGTTCTACTTTGTATCTATGTTTTTTCTGCTATTGATTTCAACTTTGATGGCTTTATGATCTGAGACGATGCTCTGCAGTAATTCAATGGCATGGATTTTGTTGAGCATTGCATTATGGCCTATCACGTGGTCAATTCTGGAGAATGTTCTATGTGCACTGGAGAAGAAGGTGTAGCTGTCTGCTGATGGGTGGAAAATTCTGTATGTATCAATGAAGTTTAGTTGGTTAATTGTGTCAATGAGGTCTTCTGTATCTTTACTGAGCTTTTTGCTAGATGATCTGTCTAGTAATGAGAGTGAAGTGTTAAAGTTTCCCACTATTGTTGTTGAGTCATCTAACTCTCATTTGAGCATAGTCAGTGTTTCTTCAACGTATTTAGGTGCTCTGACATTAGGTGCATTAATATTTAACATAGTTAAGTCTTGCTTGTGTATTGAACCTTTCAGCAATAAATAGTGTCCATTTTTGTCCACGATGGTGGATTTGACATTAAAATTGATTTTGTCTGAGATTAGAATTGCCACCCCTGCTCCTCTTTGTTCATTGTTAGCTTGATACATATTCTTCCATCCTCTAATTTTCAGTTTGTTCCTGTCTTTAGGACTCAAGTGAGTTTCTGGTAGACAACATATGGATGGGTCGTGTCTTTTGATCCAAGATGACACTCGGTGTCTCTTTACTGGAGCGTTCAGTCCATTCACATTCAATGTAATTATTGATAGGTATGTGTTCACTGCTGCCATTGTGATATGCTTATTTTTATGTTGATGTTTTCTCTGTTGTTCTTTTTAGTTTGTTCTGGGACACTCTTTTTTGTGAGTTGATTTTTCACCTTTTTCAGAGCTGGTTTTATAGTTGTTGAGACTCGTGTGTTGCATTTCTTGAAATGGTATGATACATCTTTGTTGTACTTTACAGCTGCCCCTATGAACCCCCTTAATAAATTATTTATAAACCCAATGTTAATTACTACCAGTCTTGTCATCTTCCTCTCCTTGTGGAAGGGGTATAATGACTGTTGTACATCCCTTTTTTTATTATGATGACACCATAGTTTTCATGATGATCACTGGATTGCTTTTTTCCATATCAAAGCTGACTTACTTTGGAGCCTTCCCTAAATGAGTAGAGTATTGAGTAGTGAGTCGTTGTAACATATAAAGTTAGTGGTTTTGTTCTTCTAAGCCAAAGCCAAGAACTTCTTTCAGTGTTTCTTGCAGTTTGGGTTTGGTTTTTACAAAGTCTCTGAGTCTCTGTTTGTCTGGGAATGTCTTAATTTCATTTTCGTATTTGAAAGACAGTTTTGCAGGATATATAATTCTTGGCTGGAAGTTCTTCTCCTTCAAGGCTTTGAATGTGTGGTGCCACTGTCTCCGTGCCAGCATGGTTTCTGCTGAGAAATCTGATGAGAGTCTACAGGGTTTCCCTCTGAATGTTATCTTTGCCTTGAGTATTGCTGCCTTTAAGAGTTGCTGCTTATGTTTCATTTTGTTAAGCTTGATTATAATATGTCTTTCAGTCTTTCTTTTGTGATCTATATTAGGTGGCATACGACATGCATCTCAGATGTCTATATTCTCTTCCTTCATGATTTTGGGAAGTTTTCTTTCAGCAGCTCAGCAACAATATTCTCTGTGTTCTCAGATTTCTCACCCTGTTCAGTGACTCCGATTAATCGAAGGTTGTTCCTCTTAATAGAGTCCCACATGCTTCTTAATGTTTCTTCATTTTTCTGGCTTCTTTTTTCTGATTTCTGCTCATAGACGCTGGCATCAGTAGCTCTGTCTTCCAAGTCAGAAATTCTTTTTTCCATTTGTTCCATTCTGTTTTCTTGGGTTTGCATGGAAGTTTCTATGTCTTTGATTTTCTTCTTGATCTGTTGGATTCCAGAGTACTGGTGTTCCATCAGATCGAATAGCTTGCTGAATTTTTCATTTTGTTCTGCTACATTTTTTATAAGGTCTAGAGGGGCCCTGTATATAATCAATTTGTATTCACTTCCTGATGCTTTCATAAAAGTTTCTTCATCTGGAAAACTCCTTGATTGCTTTGTTTGGGAGCCTTCTGAAGCCATGAGTGATTGCTTGTATGCCACAACTGTCTGTTGCTTTTTGGGTCCCATGTGAGTATGTAGAGGCTGGAAGAGGTACTGTGAGGGTGGATTGCAAATGTTTCTCTAGGCTGTCTTCAAATGTAAAGCAAAAGGTATCTGACCGGTTCACAAGTCAGTTAAGTTTTCAGGTGTAGAGGTCCCTCTTCTCATCTGACAAAGTAAGCGCCACTATATCCAACCCCAGATGAAAACAAACTAGTTCAGAATACAGCAATACTACTGCCCTGGTGGTCTCTGCTGACAGGGCCTAGCCTTGTCCAACACTGCGTCGAGTACTGGTTTTGTGATAGAAAAGCGCTCTCCTGTGGGCAGGCTCTGGCTCCCAAGCTAAGAATTAGGTCCAGCTGCGGCCACCGTACCCAACATGGCGTCCTCCACACAGGCAGCAGACAGAGGGGCTAAAGGTGCCGAGAGATAGTGATTCCTCTGCTTCTGTTGCAAGGCCCCCAATGTAGGCAGCACTGTGCAAAATCACTACTTTTCTGTCGGAGAAGTGCTGTCCCGTTTGCAGGCGCTGGCTCCCAGGCTAAGAACGAGGTCCTGCTAAAATCTCGGTACCAGCATGGCGTCCGCTCCCTGACCGCGGAGGTCCGTACAAACCCCACTGAGACAGCTCCAATATCAAAGGCTCAAAGTGTCTAGATTAACAGAGTCCCGAGCCTGGCTCTCAGAATATGGGAATTTCGCCTGCCTATCCCCCCAGCAGCGCCTCTGAGTCCAGCCGGCAGGCAAGGCCCAGCTCCGCCCGCCAGCCGAGACAGGGAAAAAAAGTCAAACTGGTGCGTTTACCTTTGGTCCGTGAGAGCCAGGGCTAGCCAGGAGCGGGAGTCAGCGAAAGAGAGGAGGTTTTTCGCTGAGTTGTATGAAGTCCCAATTAACAGCTCTGTGCCGTTTCCTGAGGCTGATTAGGTGATCAGAAGGCTCTGTTTGATTGTCAATTCAGGTCTTGGTTTCCAGAGGGACATAAGGAGAGGTGGGCTTAGTCGGCCATCTTGACTCCGCTGGTTCTTAGTTGTTTTAATGACAGTTTCATAGTCTCTAGAACCAAGAGTCCAAAAGTAATGGATCACTAAGCATTTGCTTTTAAGCATCTTCTAGTTGTTTGTAGGATAAAGAACAAAAAGTAGAAATAAACTCTAAGGGCTCTTTCTACCTATTTCTGCTGATACAGTTGGTATGTACAAGGATGATTCTTTTTAGGAAAACATGTATGTTAGGATGGTGCTTTTGAGAGGAAGGAAAAAAATAGACCCACCTCAGACAGAGCACAGGAACATCAAAAGAAAATTAAAGACACAAGGTTTATACTGACTAATTGTTTTCAAAGGAGACTACCATGCCTTTCTTCTTGCCCTGCCTTAGCCTGGATGCTAAGCTGAAATCTGTCCTCCCTGGCTTACCTTACTGGTCTTTCAACACTAATGGAATAGCTTTCAACATCACAGCAACAAGCAAGTCCCTACAGAATGACAAATTTAGAGACATGTGGCAGCCAGAAGAAGATCATCAGCTGATTGTGGAAGCAATCATCAATTATCTATACGTAATTTTAAACTGAAACTGAAGAAACTTATGAAATGTCCACAAGAGCCAAAGTATGACTTCCAGTGTATCCTGAGTGTGGACACCATCTAAAGAATAGATTTGACACAGTGAACAGGAAAGACGAGTGTGGAACGACATCAAGAATACGATACAGAAAGAAAGCCAGAGATCATTGAAAAGACAAGAAAGAAAGACCAAATTGGATGTCAGAAGAGACTCTAAAACTTGCTCTTGAACATCAAGTAGCTAAAGCCAAAGGGAAAAAATGATGACATAAGCTAATGGAACAGAAAATTTCAAAAGGTGGCTTAAGGTATTATAACAACATTTACAAAGATGTGGAGAAAGAAAACAAAATGAGACAAAAACAAATGGAATTTCTGAAGCTATAAAACCTGAAGGAAAAAAATCAAGTCTCAAGTTTCAGTAACGAAGGATTCAGTGGGGAAAAAGATAAATGACACAGGAAGCATCAAAAGAGGACGGATGAAATACACAGATTCATTGTACGAAAAAGAACTGGTTGACATTCACCCTTTCAAGAGGTAACATATCATCAGGAACCAATGGCACTAAAGGAAGAAGTCTAAGCTGCACCTAAGGCATTGTTGAAAACAAAAGCCTTCAGGAATTGATGGAGTATCAATTGAGATATGTCACCAAACTGATACAGCAATGGAAGTACTCACTTATCACACCAAGAAATTTGGAAGACAGTTACCTGGCCAAATCACTGAATGATATTCACATTTACGCCTCATTCTAAGGAAGGTGATCCAAACAAATGTAGAAATTATCAAGCAACATCATTAGTATTACAAGAAAGAAAAATTGCTGAAGATATTTCAAAAGCATCTGCAGCAGTGTATTGTTAAGCTGGATTTAAAAGACGTTGTTGATATCATTGCTGATGTCAGACAGAGCATGGCTGAAAGCAGAGAATACCATAAAGTTGATAGCCTGCACTGTGTTGACTATGCACAGCCATTCAACTGTGTGGATCAAAACAATTTATGGACAACATGGTGGAGAATGGTAATTCAAAAATACTTAATTGTGCTTATGAAGAATCTGTTCATGATTTAAGAGGCAATGTTCAAACAGAACTAGTGTACACTGAATGGTTTAACATCAGGAAAGGTGTGCATCAGGGGTATATCCATTTACCTGACTTATTCACTCCATATGCCAAACAAATAATCTAAGAAGATGGACTGTGTGCAGAAGAATGGAGCATCAGGGTTGGAGGAAGACTCAGTAACAGCTTACATTATGCAGATGACACAACCTCACCTGTGGAAATGCAGAGAACTTGGAAGACTTGCTGATGGAGATCCAAGTGCCTTCAGTATGGATTACACTTCAACATAAAAAAAGCAAATATCCTCTGAACTAGACCAATAAGCAACATGACTATAAATTGAGAAGAGTGTGAGGTTTTCAAGGATTTCATTTTACTTGAATCTACAATCAGTGCCCATGGAAGTAGCAGTCAAGAGGTAAAAATGGTGTTGCACTGAGCAAATCTCATGCTAAAGACCACTTTCAAGTGTTGAAAAGCAAAGACGTCACAGTGAAGACTAAGTTGCTCCTGACCTAACCCATGCTAGTGAATCTAAGATCAGCAGGTAAATTGGCCAGCAGCTGGCCCAGGTCCCAAGAGCAGAAAGTTAGATGCAGAGAGGCCAGATGTCAAATGTAGGTCAGAGCAAAGCGAGGCAGCAATGCTCAAAGGTCTCCACATGTTGAATGCAGGCCACATGCCCAAGGAAATTCCTTTGACCTACTTGGCTACTCACAGGAGATCCTCTCATGGCGGTGATCACATTGTGCCAGACCTCATCATAGAAGTTATTATCTCATTTTACTACTGCCAAACTATATTGTAATTGCCAAACCACTGAGAATCACGACAGCCATGCTGACAGGCAAGCTTAACAATAATATTTCCTAGGTCTGTTGCTCAGATTTGAAGCCTTGAAGAGGAAGTTTTTTTTTTTATAACATTAGACTGACTAATGTCCTGGAATCTTGCCTCTTTTCTAAGCTGGAATTATATCCGAATCTTATTTTCTTTAAGTGAAATTCAGTAGGATTAACATCTTCAAAGTGGGCTAACAGAGGCAAAAATATTCTCTTTTATGACAACAGTTATTACAACTCTTAGAGAAGCCAGCCCCAGAACTTGGATCAAGACACTCATTTCACAGGAAAGAAGCAAGATAACTTGAGCAAAATATGACAAGAGCTGAATCTGGTTGGAAAAGAGGGTCCATATGAAGCAGTCATAAAGGATGAGAAGAGACTTGGGTTTGTGTCATTTTGGATGGCCTCCAGTGTATTGCTCAGTTAAGGGCAATCAGGACCCCAACCAAGCCTAAGAAATAATCACTGAAAGGCTGCCAAGAAAGGGTATTCTGGGTAGACTGAGAAATTTGGGAACATACGTAAGCAAACCAAATCAGAAAGTTCCAAAGAGATTTGTTTAATTAGAATTTTAACTGTGTCAGGTAAAAGAGATCTCCTGGGGGTGAGAGAGTAACTACTTTGTATTTAAATCATATGCCATGTTCCAAACTAATGTGCCTTTTTTTTAAAGGTGGACTCAGTAGCCCTGATGACAGCCAAGGTAAATAAATATTTCAATATACGAACTCTGTCTAGGGTCGCCGTGAGTCGGACCCGGCTTGACGACACTGGGTTTATTGAGGAAGAAACAAGATTCTCCCGAACACACCCAAACTCAAACTCACTGCCGTCAATTCGGATCCACTGCAACCCTCGAGGGCAGAGCAGAGCTGGCCCTTTGAGTTTCCAAAGCGGTCAGTCTGTGCGGATGCCCATCGCCACAAGTTTCTCCCATGAAACAGAGGTTGGTTGTAACTATGGACCTTTTTGGATAGCTGCCGAGTACTTTAACCACTGAACCACCTGGATTCCTATCATCCAGAATGGGAAAGGTACATTTGAAGGGTTTTATGCTAATATTCAACATTAGTATGCCAAGCCAAAAGCCAAGGATATGATGTTAAAAAATAATATTTCATGTGAAGTAACAAATGTCCTGCTGTATTAAACAGCGCCTTTATATTTCTGATTCTATTACATACATTTTTCCTTAAATAATGAATTTAAGTAGTGATGTTAAATTACTTTAAAATACTGGAACTTTGAAAAATTGCTATACTTTTGTATTAATGCTTAATAATGTTACATGACAACTTTGTTTCTAATAGACTGTAACAAGTATAATATTCATTTATTTTACTTCTGATATTTTATATTTAAAGCAAAATAATCTGTGCAATAAGTTTCCAGTCTTTGGGAATTCCCAGAAACATCTCTTAAAAAAAAAAAAAAAAAACTTTTATGTTTAAGATCTGATAAAATAATACAAAATTTTGGGTTTATACAGAAAAATTTATACTGAAAAGATAATTTTTCAAATTCATTTCTGGGTTTATGTGTCTAATTTATATCAAAAACATAAACTTAGCTGATCTGGAGACATTGAATTTGACTAATATCTACCTGAATCAGAACGCTGTTAGCTGAAACCCAAACCATTGCCTTTTAGTGGGTTCTGACTCCTAACTGCCCTATAGGAGAAAGTAGAACTGCCTCAGACGGGTTCCAAGGAAGTAAATCTTTATCAGAACTGATGGCCACATCTTCTTCCCACAGAGGAGCTGGTGGCTTTGAACTACTGACTTTTTGGTTAACAGCTGAGTTCTTAACCACTGAATTGTCAAGATTTCTTCAGATAATTCTTAACTATTCTTTAATCATTTTGATTTTTTCCAGAGAATGAATATTTGTGTGCTTAATAGAAATGTGATAATACTAAGTTTCATATCCCTAAAATCTCAAACATTTGAAGGAAAGAAAAGTAATTTTGGGAGAATGCACAGGCTAAATCTTTCTCTCTAAGTTGTTCTCTTGAGAAAAACAGACAAATGCTACTTATTTAATGTGACACATGGATAAATTTTATCACCAAAGAGTTTGTGTTTGTACAGTTAGAAATGCTATTTCATGTAGCATTCATCATCATTTTACTCAATCAACATTTATTTTTATTACATGCTGTAATTTGTAAAATCAGATATAAAAATTTAATTCTTTTGTCTTCTTGTGAGTCTTAGTTCTTCTTTCCATCTTCAGAGTGCTGGTTTTACTTTCATAATGTTTAGTCCTTCATTTAGGTTCAAAATCAAATCCTGAGTACCATATTCATTGAACACCCATTTTCTAAGATCTGTCTTGACAGAATTTAAGTAGGAAGCCAGTCACAGCCTTTAATTCTCAGGTCACTGAATATCAGTAAAAGAAAATGACCCTGAAAGGTATTATCCTAATTGCAATTCAAAGTGCTGAACAGTGATGGATACTGTAAGTACTACAGACAACAAAATAAAACCCAAATATTAACAGAGAATTCATGGACAAATTGCAATTTGAGAGTTCGATATTTTGGGAGTTTTGTTAAGCTTTGGAAATTATTTTTTAATATTTCACAATAATCTTATGATATGAAAGAAAAATAGAGTATCGTTTTTGTTAAATAGCATACTGAGTAAAATTGAGAAGAATAAATTAATTTTTGATTAATAACTATGGATGACAATCATAAGTAACTTAGTAAAGGTAATAATAAATAATAATGGTCTTGTACGTAACAGGACTTCTTCAAAGCATTTTACTTGTATTATTTGATTCATATAAAGAAACCATAAGTAGGTATACTTGCAAGGCATTTTACAGCTAAGCTAATTGTGAAGTGAGGAGATTTATTGACTTACATAAAATTATCACATAGCTAAATGTCGCTGAGTTAAAAGTCAATTCTAGTACATCTGGGAAATACCATTACTGAACTGTGATCTCAAGGTCCTATGATCACAGTGATTAAGCACTTGGCTGCTAGCCAAATGGCTAATGGTTCAAACTAACCAGGTGCTCCTTGGAATAAAGATGGGACAGCTGAATTTCTAAAGACTTACTGTTTTCAAAACTCTATGGAGTAATTCTGTTCTGACCTACAGAGTTGCAATGAGTCAGAATAGAATGAGTAGTTCTATTCTGACCTATAGAGTTGAAATGTTGTCTTTGACAACAGTTTTTGTTCTTTGTTTTTTCCAATGATGGCACCATACTTCTCTGCTTAGTGGACAAGGTGAAAATCAACTAAAATGGAGAGATGATCAGCAGGGTGAGGAATGAATCCCCTTACCTCTTTTAAAATTTAAAGAGGCACTCTCTTTGAGGATTGTTCAAGGGCAAAAGTGGCTCTGAATGCTTCCTTCAGTTTTAAACTGTGTTTGCTTCATTAACTAGTCCTCTCCTGAACCTGATGAAACAGAACAGTAGGTACAAAATAATTACTAACAAGGGAACTCAAAACCACTTCATCAAATATCTGTTTTAATATGTAATCTGTTAAGTAATAAGAATGCAGACAAAAGAATATACTATCAAAATCTTTATTTTAGAAACATCACTGAAACACAAGCAGTTTAAAAACTGGTAGGTAGGGGATAGATTTGACCAATGCTATCCCATTTAATGCTCACAACCAAGAATTAAATGTTAGAAACTGTAAATAATTTCTTGATATCACAAGGATAATAAATCACAGAGATAGGAGTCAAACTATCCTAAAAAGAAAAGAAAAAATAAGTAACTGGCTTACAATCACAAAAATCATGTGCGCTTGGTCAAATTGTCCAAAAATCCTGAGCCTCAACCTCTTTAAATCTAAAGAAAAGTAAGTTTAGAAACAGTTACCTAAAGTGTTAATACTTAAGGAACAACAAAAGTAATGGCAGGTGAACCCAGCACAATGAATACAACATAACAGTTAGTATTTTTCTTCTCCTGCCCCACACACATGAACCAGAGGTAACAAATGACCCTCATGTTACTGTGTGTTTCCCAAGTTGATTGCATTTATGGTTTGTTTCTGAGTGGAAATTCCCAGTCTAATTTCCCTACCTAAAATCCCCCTATTTTACCCACTTACTATTCCATCAAAAGAAATTTGCTTTATTCCTCTGCGCAAAATGAAATAGTCCCTCAGTTTTCTTCCTAATCTAATAAGACCTGTGTAATAGAGACGTATACCATTAAGAAATGTCAAGGAATGGGATAATGAAGTGTTGAAAATAGTCATTGAAAATGTATGTTAAGAAGACTGTTTGTGTTGCAGTGTTTGAAAAGCTTCAGCGAGAAAATGCGTAGAGAAGTACAACAGCAGACTTTCAAGGCTTATAATTAATGTAAAGTGGGGTACAATAGTAAGTCTGAGGGTCCGTCTTCAGCCATTGCTAATTGCTCTAGTATCTGTGCTGAGTCAGGTATAACTTCATTTGTCCTGAGCTGTACACAAAAGTAAAAAGAAATTATCTTAAAACAATTTTTTGAGGAGACTATTTACTGTGATTTAACAGGAAGAAAAGGGGCACACATAGATAGTATCATTCATAACGTGCAAACAGTTGTAGTGATAAAATCCAAACCAGATACCTCGATACAACTTGGAGAAGAGGCAAAGAGATACAGGCATGTCAAGGAAGTGTGCATATAAATTTACCTTTTCCACAGATGAATCATCAAGAAAAATTACAAGGAAGTAATCTAACTGGATTGATGGAATTTGTCCTCTTGGGCTTTGCTGACGTGCCCCATCTCCAGTGGTTTCTTTTTGGATTCTTTTTAATCGTCTATGTCATTGTCCTGATGAGCAATGGCACCATATTTCTACTCACACAAATAGATCCTGCTCTGCACACCCCCATGTATTTTTTCCTGGCACATTTTTCCCTTTTAGAAATCTGTTATGTGTCAGCTACTCTCCCTAGAATGCTGACGAATCTTGGGACCCAGAGAAGAAGAATTTCTGTGGTTGCCTGTGCTACACAGATGTATTTTTTCCTTATATTCGGAAACACAGAGTGTTTGCTCCTGGCGGTGATGGCCTATGACCGCTACGTGGCCATCTGTAACCCTCTGCACTATCCTGTAGTCATGAACCACAGGGTCTGCATCTGGTTGGTGACTGGTTCCTGGACCATTGGAATCCCAGTTATGGCAGGGCTTACTTATCAGATTTTCTCTCTGCCTTTTTGTGCATCAAATCAAGTTAATCACTTCTTCTGTGACATTCCACCAATCCTCAAGCTGGCTTGCGGAGACACTTTTGTAAATGAGATATTGGTAAACACAGTTGCTGCATTGTTTGGCATGGTTCCATTTCTGTTAATTCTTGGCTCCTACAGTAAAATCATCTCCACCATCCTGAAGTTGCCATCAGTCACAAGTCGAGCTAAAGCCTTCTCCACCTGCTCTTCTCATCTCATGGTAGTGGGGTTATTCTTTGGATCAGTTAGTATTACATACTTAAAACCAAACACCAGAAAGTCTGAGGGAACTGACAAAGTGCTGTCTCTTTTGTATACTATCCTGACTCCTGGGTTTAACCCCATGATATATAGTCTGAGGAACAAGGATGTCAGAATGGCACTGAGAAAATTGCTACATAAATAATTCACTTTGTTAAGGAATATATTGAGTGTATAATAATTGTTTAATCACGTATTTTTAGTCCAATTTTTGTGGATATATATACATTTAACTATAGCTTGTCTTTCACACCATGGCAATTATTTCAAGCCTTTCTTCTCCTCATGTAATTCAAATATGTGTCAGGTGATGGAAAATCACTCCATTAGTGGTTCTATAATTTCACTGTGTAATGCTCTCTCTCAATAAGCACATTTGCAGGGACTGATTTAATCCAGTCATTTTTAATGGATGATCTGTTATACCACTTATTGGAAAGCATTTAATTTACTTCCGTGAGGGTCCATATAGTAGTGACACCTTTGAAAAGCCAGATTGGTGATATGCACTCATCAATACTATACTTTGTTCCCCAGTGTGACCATATGATGTGTTGTACTTCATGGTACCATATATTTATAGGAGGCTGTCCTACTGCTTTCTTTCTAGATGGGAGAGGAGAGGGTGGAGAGGAAAAGACAGGTGATGTTAATACTCAAAATACAGAGTGGAAAGGAGGATTGTGCTGTCACTTGGTGAGGAAAGCAGATGCAGCTACAGATAGGTGGGCATGAAAAACTGATATAGGTTGCATGCTTTCACTTAATCACAATAAAGAAAAAACTATACAGTGTTCCATTGGTCACCACCAAGTACTAGGTTCAGGATCCCCACAAACACCAAAATCTATGAGTGCTCAAGTCTCATACATAATGCTTAGTATTTTCATGTACACAAAATTACCTATATATGTCTACAAGTACTTATAATACCTAGTACAATGTAAATACTGTATAAATGGTTCTTACACAGCATAGCTTAGGGAATAAAGACAAAATGCTCAAACAAGTGGTAGGGAGGCCGAGGACCCGCGTAGTGGGAGAAGCTGCAGCAGGGTTTGCCTGTGCATCATTTCGTTGGCTTGGGTTCAGTGTAGTGGTTGGTGCCGTAACAACAACAATATAATCTCTGCAATAAAGCTGCAAAGGCCTCTCTGATTAAGGAGCAAATGTTGTCTGAGTCCTGAATGGTTAGGAGGAGTGACTTTGTGAAGGACATCCTTTGTATTGTTGTTAAGTATTGTCGAGTTACTTCCAATTCATACTGACCCTGTGCACAACAAAATGACGTACTGTCCAGTCCTGTACCATCTCATAACTGATGCTACGCTTGAGCCTATTTTTGCAGCCACCGTGGCTGTCCATCCCACTGAGTCTGTCCCTCTTCTGTGATGTTCCACACTACCAAGCATGATGCCCTGCTCTAAGAAATAATCCCTCCTGATGACATGTCCAAAGAATGTGAGAGGTATCTTGCCTTCCTTGCTTCAAAGGAGCACTCTGGTTGTACAACTTCCAAGATGGATTTGTTCATTCCAGGAAGAAGAAAAGCACAGGAAGACACTTGGAAGCCTAAGGAACTGATTGTCTGGGAATGAAAAATGTCTTTGCAGGTGGGGTTGGAAATAAACTCAGGGGCCACATTACATAGTGTTTTTTAATTATTGACTGTACAGCAAGTGGTTTATTGGTTCGTTTCCTTCTTTTTATTGATATCACTTAAATAATCAAAAATAAAAATTCAACAGAACAGTATCTGTATTGTAGAGCATTCTGGGTATGAGAAAGAATATTTCAAGTGTTTAAATCACTTGATTGTAAACCTAGCTTTGAAAGAGAATCATAAGAAGTGGAAAGAATGTTAAAAAGGAATCTCCTGCATGAATCTTTGTTAAAGTTTGGGAAATTCTCTCTGACTACTTCACGTAAAATCATTTGATGTGTAAGACTTAAAGTAAATTAAACTTTTTCATTTTCTTTTTTTATTATGATTAAGTGAATGTATACATCCAAACTGATTTTGCAGGCCCGCCTATCTGCAGCTCCTTCTGCTCTCCTTCCCCCATAACAGCACACTCCTCCCTTTCACTCTGTTCTTGTCAGATCCTCCTAACAAGCTTGTGTCCACTTCTTTCCACCCATTTCTCTTCCTTCTAGAAAGAGACCAGTAGGACAGCATAGTATAAATCCATAAAGCCATAAAGTGCACACCATATGATCACAGGTGTCCCTGAGTCCAGTCCATTTTTGTCCAAAGAGTTGACCTCAGTAGTGTTTTCTGGTCAGCACAGCAGCAGGTCTATGGGCCATACACCCAAGGGATCCCCAAGACCGTAGGACTATCAGTGGTGGTCTTTTAGTAGAGTTCTTGAGCTGCACCCCTTTTACTAGTGTTGCCCCAGGGACTCAACATTGTGTGCCCCATCATGACTGTCTTTGGTGGTGGCCGGGCACCATCTGGTTCTTCTGGTGACATGTTGATGCAGTCTCCCATTCACATGGGTCCTTCTGTCATCTGAGCTATTTTTAGTTCATGTCTTTGCTGTTCTCAGTCATCATCTGTTCCAGATGAGTTGGGACCATTTGGTCTACCTCAGGTGCCTGCTTGCTAGCCTTTAAGATTCCTGATGCCACTCACCAATATGAGTTACGGAAGAGCCTCTTAGCAATAGGCTAGTTGTGTCAATTGGCCTTGATGTCCCCCAAAAGCGTGGCACCCAGACCCCCATGACTGTAATTCTATCCTTGCAATACTGGGTTGAGATTAGAAGAGCTTTCGGTTTATGGAGAGGCCCAGTTAAGTCGATTTGCTTTCCACTGTGTGTTGTCACTGCCTTGACCCAACCAGATCTCTATCAACTGTCTAATCTATGACCAACCCTCTCCCTCTCTCCCCACCCTTTTAGCTGTCAAAGATTATTTTCTTCCATACATAAATCTGTTTTTAAGTCCTTATAGCAGGAGTCTTATACAATATTTGTCCTTGCGCCACTGACTGATTTCACGCAGCGTAATGTCTTCCTACTGAAACCAGATTATGAGATGCTTCCTAAAATCATCACTGTTCTTTTTCATTTCATAGTATTCCATTCAGTATATATACCATAGTTTCTTTGTCCATTCATCTATTGATGGGCATCTAAGTTGATTCTTTTTGCTATTGTGGGCTGTGCTGCAATAGGGATTCATGTGCATGTATCTGTATAACAGCCTTTGTTCCTGTAGGATATATTTTGAGAAGTAGGATTACTGGATCAAATGGCATATCTATTTCTAGCTTTTTAAGGAAGCTCAAGATTGCTTTCCAAAGAGGCTGTACCACTTTTCAATCCCACCAGTAGCATAGGAGGCTTCCCACCACTGTACAGACTCTCCAGCATTTATTGTTTTGTGATTTTTAGATTGTGGCCAACCTTGTTGGGCTGAGGTGGTATCTCATCATCCTTTTGATTTGGATTTCTCTGATGGTTAATGATTGTGAGCATTTTCTCATGTCTTTTGGCTGCTTGGATGTCCTCTTTGGTGAAGTGTCTGTCCATCTCCTTTAACCATTGCTTAATTGGGTTATTTATCTTTTTCTTGTTGATATTTTGCAGTACCTGGTGGATTATGAAGATCAGACATTAGTCCGTCATGTGGTTGCCCATTGTTTTTTGCCATTCTGTTGGTGGTCTTTTAACTCTTGATAAAGTCTTTGGATGCACAAAAGTGTTTGACTCTTAGTAGTTCCTATTTATCTTTCTCTTCTGTTGATGATGCTTTGTTTTTCAGCTTTTAAAGTCTATCTAAACTGTGTATTAGAACTTCCATTGTTGACCATATTTTCTACTGCTTTATCTTTTTAGGTTTGATATTTATATTTTTGATCCATTTTGAGTTGTTTTTTGTATAAGGTGTAAGATATGGGTCTTGTTTCAGTTTTTTATAGATGGATATCCAAATGTGCCAACATCATTTGTTAAAGAAATTTTTTCTTTTGTTTTTATGCATATATATCCCAGTTTACATTCTTATGGCCTTTGCTAAATATCAACTTTCTGTAAGAGGCTGGTGGTGTCTCTGGAGTAGTCTCAGCTCTGTTCCATTGGTCTATATGTCTTTCGTTGTAACAATACCAGGCTGTTGTGACTATTGTTGCAGTGTTAATAGGTTCTAAGGTAAGGTAGTGTGAGGCCTCCCACTGTGTTCCCTGTTTTTCAATAGTGATTTGCTTATTCAGGGTTTCTTTTCTTTCCAAACAAAACTGGTGATTTATTTCTCCACCTGATCAAAAAATGACATTGGAATTTGTATTGGACTGCATTGTGTACATAGATCATTTTGAGTAAAATAGACATTTTCACAATATTTGGTCTTCCTATCTATGAGCAGGATAGGTTTCTCAATTTATGTAAGTCTCTTATGGTTCCTTGCAGTAAGCTCTCATAGTTCTCTCTGTATAGGTCTCTTATTTCTCTAGTTAGATTTATCCCTAGGTGTTTTATCTTCTTGGGGGCTACAGAAAATGGTATTCATCTAGTGAATTCTTTCTGAATGATCTCCTTTTTCATATAAAAGAATCCTACTGATTTACTTATGTTTATCTTATATCGTGATAATTTGCTGAATTCTTCTATTAGTTTCAGTTATTCACTTACGGATTCTCTAGAGTTCTCTGCATACACAATTATATCATCTGCAGACAGGGAGATTTTTATTTCTTCGTCAGTGTAGATGCCCTTTGTTTCTTTGTCTTGTGTAATGGCACTAGCCAGAACCTCTAGTACAATGTTGAATACAAGTGGTGAGAGTGAGCACCCTTGTCTAGTACCCATTCTTTTTTTTTTTTTTTATTTAACATGACTGAGTGAAAATGTACATTCCTGTATAAATTTACATGCCCACCTGTATGCAGGTTCCACTACTCTCCCTGTCCGGTGACAGCACACTATTCCTCTGTGCTCCATACATGTCTCATCCTCCTAACAGCCTCCTTTCCACTCCTCTCCGTCCACTCCCCTTCCTCCAGCCAGAGGTCAGCAAGATGATATCCTATAAATGTATAGAACCATAAAGTGCTTCCAATATATGGTCACTCTGCATTGCCAAGTCCAATCCATTCCTGTCCAAAGAGTGGAACTTTGTTATAATTTATGGATAAAGGCAGCATCAGGGCTGGGGACCATGCTCTCAGGGGAACCCAGAAACCGCTGGACCATCAATTGAGGTCTTTTAGTGGAGATCTCAGGATGCACCCTTTTTTATTCTTGTGTTGCCAGTGGGACTCAACCCAGTGAGCTCCATCGTGGCTATCACTGGTGGTGGCCAGGCACCATCCGGTTCTTTGAGTACCAAGTCGATGAAAGCACCTTCTCTTGCGGGTCTCTCTGTCTTCTAGGTTGTCTTTATCACATGTCATTTTGGTCCTCAGTGAGCATCCGTTCCCGCTGAGTTGGGACCATTTGCTGTGTCCTCGGATGGCAGCTTGGCAGCTTTTAAGACCCCAGATGCCACTCACCAATGTGGGGTGCAGAGAGCTCTCTTAGCAAAACGCTAGTTGTGCCAATTGGCCTGGAATTCGCCTAACAGCATGGTCCCCTGCCCCCCGCCCCAGCTACTCTATCCTTGCAGTACTGAGTTATGATGGAAGGAGTACTCAAGTTATGCTGAAGTCCATTTAATGTTGTTCTTGTTCCTAATGTGTGCTGTCACCGCTTTCTCCCAACTAGATTTCTAGTAACTACCTAAACTAAACCCTCCCCCCCTCGCCCTCCCTCCCTCCATCCCCTCCCTTGCAGCTGTCAAAGAGTCTTTTCTTCTATACACAAGTCTGTTTTTGAGATCTTATCGTAGAGGTCTCATACAGTATTTGTCCTTTTGTCGCTGACTACTCTCACTCAACATAATGTCTTCTAGTTGAAACCAGGTTAGGAGATGTTTCCTGGAATCATCATTATTCTTTATCATTGCGTAGTGCTCCATTGAGTATATGTACCACAGTTTACCTATCCATTCTTCTATTGTTGGGCATCTGGGTTGATTCCACCTTTTTGCTATTGTGGACTGTGCCGCGATAAACATTCTGGTGCATGTATCCGTTGGTGTGAAAGGCCTTGAATCTGTAGGATATATACCAAGTAGTGAAATTAGTGGGTCAAATGGTATATCAATATCCATTTTATTAAGGAACCTCCAGATTGCCTTCCAAAGAGGCTGGACCATTTTGCAACCCCACCAACAGTGTAGGAGAGTTCCACTTTCTCCACAGCCTCTCCAGTATTTGTTGTTTTGTGTTTTCTGGATCATGGCCAATCTTGTTGGGGTGAGATGGTATCTCATTGTTGTCTTGATTTGAATTTCTTTAATAACTAAAGATCGTGAACATGTCCGCATGTGTTTTTTGGCTGCCTGGATCTCCTCTTTAGTGAAGTATCTGTCCATCTCCTTTGCCCATCACTTAATTGGATGGTTTATCTTCTTCTTATTGATATTTTGTAGTGTCTTATAGACTATGGAGATCAGGCATCGATCTGATATGCCAAGCCAGCCAAGTGCCGTCGAGTCGGATCCGACTCATGGCGACCCTAGGGGCCAGGGTAGAACTGACTGATATAGAGTTGCAAAATATTTTTTACCACTCTGTGGGTGTTCTTTTAATTCTATTAATAAAGTCTTTGGATGAGCAAAAGTGTTTGATTCTTAATAGTTCCCATTTATCTACTTTCTCTTCTGTTGATTGAGGTTTCTTTGACAGATTTTGGAGTCTGTCCTCGTTGTGTATTAAAACTTCCATTGTTGTTCCTACCTTTTCTTGGATGAGCTTTATCATTTTAGGTTTGATATTTAGGTCTTTTATTCAGTTGGAGTTGGTTTTTGTAGAACGTGTAAGATATGGATCTTGATTCAGTTTATTGCAGATGGATAACCAATTTTGCCAGCACCATTTGTTTAAGAGACTGTTTTTACCCCAGTTTAATGTCTTAGGGCCTTTGTCGAATATCAACTGTTCATAGGCAGATGGCGTCATCTCTGGGGTCTCAATTCTGTTCCATTGATCCATCTGTCTGTTCTTCTACCAGTACCAGGCTGTTTTGACCACTGTGCCAGTGTAGTATGTTCTAAGGTCGGGTAATGAAAGGCCTCCCAGTGTGTTCTTCTTCTTTAGTAGTGCCTTCCTTATCCGGGGCTTCTTCCCTTTCCAAACAAAATTGGTGATTTGTTTCTCCATCTCATTAAAAAATGATGCTGGACCTTGTATTGGGATTGCATTATATAAATAAATTGCTTTGGGTAAAATAGGCATTTTCACAATGTTAAGTCTTCCTATCCATGAGCAGGGTAGGTTTTTCCATTTATCTAAGTCTCTCTTAGTTTCTTGTAGTAAGGGCTTGTAGTTCTCTTGGTAAAGGTCTGTTGTTTCTCTGGTTAGATTAATTCCTAGGTACTTTATCTTCTTAGGAGCTATCGTAAATGTTATTGATTTAATAATTTCCCACTTAACCGTCTCGTTGATGGTATAAAGGAAACCTACTGATTTACTTATTTTTATCTTGTATCCTGAAACTTTGCTGAACTCTTCTATCAGTTTGAGTAGCTTACTTATAGATTCCTTGGGGTTCTCTGCATACAAAATCATATCATCTGCGAACAGGGAGATTTTAACTTCCTCTTTGCCGATGCAGATGCCCTTTATTTCTTGGTCTTCTCTAATTTCTCTGGCTAGAAATTCTAGCACAATGTTGAATAGGAGAGGTGACAGTGGGCATCCTTGTCTAGTTCCTAATCTCAGGGGAAAGTCTTTCAGTCTCTCTCCGTTCAGGATGATGTGGGCAATTGGCTTTGTATAAATGGCCCTTATTGTGTTGAGGAATTTGCCATCTATGCCCATTTTGCTAAGAGTTTTTAGCATGAATGGGTGTTGGTCTTTATCAAATGCCTTTTCGGCATCAATGGACAAAATCAGGTGATCTTTGTCTTTTGTGTTATTTATGTGGTTAATCACATTAATTGTTTTCCTGATGTTGAACCAGCCTTGCATCCCTGGTGTGAATCCCACTTGGTCATGATGGATTATTTTCTTGATATGTTGTTGTATTCTGTTGGCAAGAATTTTGTTGAAGATTTTTGCATCTAAGTTCATGAGTGATATCGGTCTGAAGTTCTCTGTCTTTGTTGGATCTTCCCGGGCTTAGGTATAAGGGTTATGCTGGCTTCATAGAATGAGTTTGGGAGTACTCCATCCCTTTCTATACTGTGAAATAGTTTCAATAGTATTGGGGATAACTCTTCTCTAAATGCTTGGTAGAATTCTGCCGTGAAGCCATCTGGGCCCGGACTTTTTTGGGTTGGCAGTGTTTTGATGACCTTTTCAATCTCTTCCTTTGTGATGGGTTTATTAAGTTGTTCTGCTTCACGTTGTGAAAATTTGGGTAGGTGGTATGAGTCAAGGAATTGGTCCATTTCCCCTAGGTTTTCAAATTTGTTAGAGTACAGTCTTTCATAGTATTGTGTTATGATGTTTTTGATTTCTGTTGCATCTGTGGTGACAACTCCCTTCTCATTTCTAATTTGGGTTATTTGTTTCCTTTCCTGCTTTTCTTTAGTATGTTTAGCCAGTGGTTTATCAATTTTGTTGATCTTTTCAAAAAACCAGCTTTTGGTCTTTTCAATTTTTTCAATTGTTTTTCTATTCTCCAATTCATTTAGCTCTGCTCTAATCTTCATGATCTTCTTTCTTCCGGTGCCCGAGGGGTTCCTCTGTTGTTCTCTTTCTACTTGTTCAAGCTGTAGAGTTAGTTCCTTGATTTGGTTTCTTTCTTCCTTCCCGATGTGTGCATTTATGGAGATAAACAGACCTCTAAGCACTACTTTGGCTGTATCCTATAGGTTCTGGTAGGAAGTGATTTTGTTCTCATTGGAAGCCATGAATTTCTTTAATTCATCCTTGATTTCCTCTGTAACCCATGTTTTTTTGAGGAAGATGTTGTTCAGTTTCTAAGAGTTCCACTTTCTGTCTGTGTTTCTTCTGCTATTGATTTCAACTTCGATGGCTTTATGATCTGAGAAGATGCTTTGCAGTAATTCAATGGTATGGATTTTGTTGAGCATTGCATTATGGCCTACCACATGGTCAATTCTGGAGAATGTTCCATGTTCACTGGAGAAGAAGGTGTAGTTGTCTGCTGGTGGGTGGAAAGTTCTGTATATATCAATGAGGTTTAGTTGGTTAATTGTGTCAATGAGGTCTTCTGTATCTTTACTGAGCTTTTTTCTTGATGATATGTCTAGTAATGAGAGTGGAGTGTTAAAGTCTTCCCCTATTATTGTGGAGTCATCTAACTCTCTTTTGATCATAATCAGTGTTTCTTTGATGTATTTAGTTGCTCCGATACTTGGTGCATAAATATTTAATATAGTTAAGTCTTGCTTGTGTACTGAACCTTTCAGCAATAGTGTCCATCTGTGTCCACGATGGTGGATTTGACATTAAAATGGATTTTGTCTGAGATTAGAATTGCCACCCCTGCTCCTCTTTGTTGATTGTTAGCTTGATATATATTCTTCCATCCTTTAATTTTCAGTTTGTTCTTGTCTTTAGGTCTCAAGTGAGTTTCTTGTAGACAACATATGGATGAGTCATGTCTTTTGATCCAAGATGACACTCAGTGTCTCTTTACTGGAGCATTCAGTCCATTCACATTCAAGGTAATTATTGATAGGTACGTGTTCACTGCTGCCATTGTGGTATGTTTATTTTTATGTTGATGTTTTCTCTCTTGTTCTTATTAGTCTGTTCTAGGACATTCTTTTTTTGTGAGTTGATTTTTCACCTTTTTCAGAGCTGGTTTTATAGTTGTTGAGACTCGTGTGTTGCATTTCTTAAAACGGTATGATACATCTTTGTTGTGCTTTACAGCTGCCCCTATGAACCCCCTTAATAAACTATTTATAAACCCAATTTTAATTACTACCAGTCTTGTCATCTTCCTCTCCATCTGGAAGGACTATAACAACTGTAGTACATCCCTCTTTTTATTATGATGACACCATAGTTTTCATGATGATTACTGGATTGCTTCTTTCCATATCAAAACTGTGATTTACTTTGGAGCCTTCCCTAAATGAGTAGACTATTGAGTAGTGTGTCGTTCTAAAATATGAAGTTAGTGATTTCGTTCTTCTAAGCCAAAGCCAAGAACTTCTTTCAGTATTTCTTGTAGTTTGGGTTTGGTTTTTACAAAGTCTCTGAGTTTCTTTTTATCTGGGAATGTCTTAATTTCATTTTCGTATTTGAAAGATAGTTTTGCAGGATATATAATTCTTGGTTGGAAGTTCTTCTCCTTCAAGACTTTCAATGTGTCATGCCACTGTCTCCGTGCCAGCATGGTGTCTGCTGAGAAATCTGACGAGAGCCTACAGGGTTTCCCTCTGAATGTTAGCTTTGCTTTGAGTCTTGCTGCCTTTAAGAGTTGCTGCTTGTGTTTCATTTTGTTAAGCTTGATTATAATACGTCTTGGAGTCTTTCTTTTGAGATCTATATTGGGTGGCTTACGATATGCATCTGAGATGTCTATATTCTCTTCCTTCATGATTTCTGGGAAGTTTTCTGTCAGCAGCTCAGCAACGATACTCTCTGTGTTCTCAGATGTCTCACCTTGTTCAGGGACTCCAATTAATCGAAGGTTGTTCCTCGTAATAGAGTCCCACATGCTTCTTAATGTTTCTTCATTTTTCTTGTTTCTTTTTTCTCATTTCTGCTCATAGACGCTGGCATCAGTAGCTCTGTCTTCCAAGTGAGAAATTCTTTTTTCCATTTGTTCCATTCTGTTTCCTTGGCTTTGCATGGAATTTTCTATGTCTTTGATTCTCTTCTTGATCTGTTAGATTCCAGAGTACTGTTGTTCCATCAGATCAAACAGCTTGCTTAATTTTTCATTTTGTTCTGCCGCATTTTGTATAAGGTCTAGAAGGGCTCTGTATATAATCATTTTGTATTCACTTCCTGATGCTTTCATAAAAGTTTCTTCATCTGGAAAACTCCTTGGTTGCTTTGTTTGGGAGCCTTCTTGAGCCATGGGTGATTTCTTGTATGCCACAATTGTTTGTTGCTTTTTGGGTCCCATTTGAGTATGTAGATGCTGGGAAAGGTACTGTGGATGGATTGCAAATGTTTCTCTAGGCTGTCTTAAAATGTAAAGCAAAGGGTATCTGACCACTTCACAAGTCAGTTAGGTTTTCAGGTGTAGAGGTCCCTCTTCTCAACTAACAATGTAAGCACCACTATATCCAACCCCTGATGATAATAAACTAGTTCAGAATGCAGAAATGCTGCTGCCCTGTTGGCCTCTGCTGACAGGGCCTAGCCTTAGGTGACACTGTGTTGAGTACTGCTTTTGTGATAGAAAAGCGCTCTCTTGTGGGCAGGCTCTGGCTCCCAAGCTAGGAATTAGGTCCATCTGTGGCCACCATATCCAAGATGGCGTCCTCCACACAGGCAGCAGACAGAGGGGCTAAAGGTGCCGAGACGTTGTGATTCCTCTGCTTCTGTTGCAGGGCCTGCAACTTAGGTGGCACTAGGAAAGTTACTGCTTTTCTGTCAGAGAAGCACTGTCCTCTTTGCAGGCACTGACTCCCAGGCTAAGAATTAAGTCCCGCTAAAATCTCAGTGCCAACATGGCTTCCCACACACTGCGAAATTCCGTACAAACCCTCGTGATGCAAATATAAAATGAAAGGCTCAAAGTGGCTAGATTAACAGAGTCTTAAACCTGGCTCTCAGACTATGGGAATTTCACCTGCCTATCTCCCCAGTAGCTCGTCTGAGTCTAGCCACTAGGCAAGGCCCAGCTCCGCCCGCCGGCCAAGACAGAGAATAAAAAAGTCAAAATGGTGTGTTTACCTTCCGTCCGTGAAAGCCAGGGTTAGCCAGGAGCAGGAGTCAGTGAAAGAGAGGAGGTTTTATGCTCAGTGGTATGAAGTCCCAATTAACAGCCCTGTGCCATATCTGAGGCTGATTAGGTGATTATAAGACTCCATTTGATTATCATTTCAGGTCTGGTTTTCCAGAGGGATATAAGGAGACGTGTGCTTAGTTCGCCGTCTTGACTCTGCCCCCCCCCCCAGTACCCATTCTTAAGCAGATTTCTTTCAGTCTCTTTCCATTCAGGATTGTGGGAAAATATGTTAACTCTCTTGACATGACTGCAGCCATCTTGGCTGCTATACTGTTACTTCAACTTTATGTAACCTTTGTACTAAGAGCATGATAATCAATTACCTTGACTTTACCACTGTGTCCAGTAACAAAGGAGTTATATGGGAACACATCCAGTTAATGAGATACGGCATGTGGGAACATGGAAAACCGTGACAACACAATGGGTAGCAAAAAATCGTTCCCACCTTAGCAATTAGCCAGGTAACTGGATGTCCCCAACTCCTTGGTTTCCAGGATAGCTAACTGTTTTCAGTGGATATATAAATACTTCAATAAAGTTTGATTCTGGGCTCTTGGCTGTGATGACCATTAGCCCCCTGATCCCAAACTTTTGACTGTTTATCTTTTCCTTAACCTCGGAGTGGCTTCTCCTCTGCCCATGTTCATGAGAGAACTCTCTGACACTGACACAGGATGATGTAGGCAGATGGCTTTAGGTAGATGCTCCTTATTGCTTTGTGGAATTTCCCCTCTATTCTTATTTTGCTGAGAGTTTTTAGCATGACTAGGTCTTACACTTTTTCAAATACCTTTTCTACAATCAATCGACAAAATCAGGTGATTCTTATCCTTTGTGTTATTTATGTGGCTGATCACATTAGTTGTTTCTCTGATATTGAACCAGCCTTTCATTCTTGTTATGAATCCAACTTGGTCATGATGATTTTTTTTTTTTTTTTTTGATATGTTGTTTAATTCTGTTGACCAGGATTTTGTTGAAGATTTTTTCATCTAAATTCATGAGGGATATTGGTTTGTCTTGTTCTTTTCATTTCTTTGGTGGAATCTTTCCCTGGCTTTGGTATCAGGGTTTTACTGGCTTCATAGATTAAATTTGAGAGTATTACTTCTCTTTCTATGCTGTGAAATAGCCTCAGTAGTAGTGGAGTTAACTTCTCTTTAAAGGTTTGGTAAAATTCTCTGGTGAAGCCATCTGGTCCAGGAGTCTTTTGGTTGGTAGTTTTTTGATGACTTTTTTGATCTCTTCCTTTTTGATGGGTTTATTAAGTAGTTCCACTTCTTGTGATAACTTTGGTAGGTAATATGAATCTAGAAATTTGTCCATTTCCTCTAGATTTTCAAATCTGTTAGAGTTCAACCTTTTGTAGTATTTTCTTATGATATTTTTTATTTCAGTTGGGTCTGTTGTGACATCTCCCATCTCTATCTCTTATGTGGGTTGTCTGTTTCCTCTCCTGTTTTTCTTTTGTAAGTTTAGCCAATGGTTTCCCAATTTTGTTGATCGTTTCAAAGAACCAGCTATTGGTTTCATTGATTTCTTTCAATTGTTCTTCTATTCTCTAGTTGATTTAGGTCTGCTCTAATCTGTATGATCTGTTTTCTTCTGGTGCCTGAGAGGTTGTTCTGTTGTTATCTTTCTACTTACACAAGCTGGAGTGTTAATTCCATGGTTTGAGGCTTTCTTCATTCCAGATGTGTGAATTTATAGAGATAAATTGATCTCTGTGCACTGTTTTGGCTGCATCCCATAGATTCTGGAAGGATGTGTTTTCATTTTCATTTTATTCCATAAATTTTTTAATTTCTTTCTTGGTTTCTTCTATAACTCATGGATTTTTGAGCAAAGTATTTTTCAGTTTCTGTGAGTTCAAATTTCTCCCTGTGTTTTTTCTGCTATTAATTTCAACTTTTATGGCTTTCTGATCCGAGAAAATGCAATAGTTTAATGGTTTGGATTTTCATAAAATTTGCTTTACTTCCTAACGCATGGTCTATTGTGGAAAATGTTCCATGTGCATTTGAGAGCAATGTGTACTTATCTGTTGATGGGTAAAAAGTTCTGTATGTGTTGATGAGATCTTGTTCATAAATTGTCACACTAAAATCTTGTGTATCTTCCTGGAACTTTTTTCTGGATGATCTGTCCTTTACCCAAAGTGGAGTGTGGAAGTCTCTAACTATTATGGTGGAGTGATCTATCTCGTTTTTCAATGTTGTCAGTGTTTGTTCGATGTAACTAGGTACTTTGATTTTGGGTGTATAAATACTTAATATTCTTATGTCCTGCTTATGTATTGAATCTCTCAGCAATAAATAGTGACCATTATTTTCCATTATGGTGGATTTTACACTAAAATCTATTTTATCTTTGGTTAGTATTACCAGTCCTTCTCTTGTTTGAATGTTATAGGCTTGATATTTACTAGTCATCCTTTGATTTTCTGTTTGTGCATATCTTTAAGTCTAAAGTGTGTTTCTTGCAAGCAATGTATAGACGGTCATGGCTTTTGATCCAGATGTCACTCACTGTGTCTTTATTGGAGCATTCAGTTTACATTCCGTGTAATTATTGATAGTTATGTGTTTAATGGTGTCATTTTGATGCTTTTGTTTTTGTGTTGTTGATGTTACTGATTATTCTCCCTCGGTCATTCTTCTTTACAGGTTGACTTTTCTTCTTTTTCATGTTGGTTTTGTTTTTGTTGAGACTCCTATATTATGTTTCTTGTTTTACTCTGTCACATTGTTGTTTTGCTTTGTCACTACCCTATGTTGCCCCTTAATATTTTAAGTTTAAACCAGACTTGAACTTCTGCATGTCTTTTTAATTTCTTCTTCTTCTGAAAGGTTGGAACTACTCTCCTACATCCCTCTTTGTAGTGTGATGATGTCATACTTTTTGTTTTCTGATCACTGATTCCCCCCCTTGTTTTTAATATTGTAGCTTTGATTGAGCTTTATGACTGGATGCTGGATGCTGTCTCCTGCACTGCCTTCTTAAGTATACACTTAATGTTTTTGTTTTTCTAAGTAGTTTTTATTTGCTTTTTGCAAAGTAACCAAGCTTCTGTTTACCTGTGAATGTCTTAATTTCATTGTCATATTTGAGAGACAATTTGGTAGGGCACATAAATCTTGTTTGGAAATTTTTCTCCTTCAGGGCTTTGAATGCGTCTTCCCATTGCCTTCTTGCAAACATCGTTTCTGCTGAGAAGTCAGACAAAAGCCTACAGGGCTTCCTTTTGATTGTTAGCTTTGCTTTAAACCTTGCTTCCTTTAAGAAACTCTGTTTATGTTAAGAAACTCTGTTTATGTTTCATTTTATTAAGCTTGATTGAAACATGTCTTACAACATGTCTTTGTGTCTTCCTTTCAAATTGTTGATGTTATATCAGTTCAGATAGCTTACTTAATTTTTCATTTTGTTCTGCTACATTTTGTTTAATCTCTAGGAACACTCTCTACATAATTCTTTTGTACTTGACCTCTGATCATTTCAGAAAGACTTCTCCATCTGGGAAGTTTTTGATTCTTTGAGAGTTTTCCAGAGCTATAGTGGACTGCTTCTTTAAATGGTTAGCTATTGATTGTTGTCTCTGCTCCACCTAGAAGCTATTCATTTTCTCTGGTGTTACCTCAACAGGATCTGAGGTGTAGTTCTAAGTGAGGAGTTGGTCACCAGTCTCTTCTGTGTACTCTAGTGACTTGCCTTAGGTGAATTCTCTGGGGTGGCAAGCTCTGTGTCCTACCTGGCAAAGATAGACCTCCCTTATGGAGTCAGAGGGTGGGGAAATGTCTGATTTGCACAACACAGTAAACCTTTTTATTTCTTCATTTCTGCTTCCGTGATTGTACATTGAAGTAAAATAAAATCCTTGACAATTTCAGTCTTTTCTTTGTTTATCATAATATTGCTGATTGGTTCCATTGTGAGTCTATTTGATATCTTTATGTTGGGATGTAATCCACACTGAAGGCTGTGGTCTTCCATTTTCACCAGTAAGTGTTTCAGGTCCTCTTCAGTTGCAGCAATCAAGCTTGTCTCATTTACACAACACAGGCTGTTAAAAATTGCACTTCCCAGCTTAATGCCACATTCTTCTTTGTATGCTAACAATCATTAGCTATTAGAGAAATCCAAATCAAAAGTACAATGAGATACCATCTCACCCCAACAAGGTTGGCCGTAATCCTAAAAACACAAAACAAATGCTAGAGATGCTACAGAGAGATTGGAACTCTCCTACACTGCTGGTGGGATTGTAAAATGGCACATCTTTGGAAGCAATTTGGTGCTTCCTTAAAAAGGTATATAAGTATACCACTTGAGTGTGTAATACCACTGCTTGGAATACATGCTAAAGAAACAAAGGCTGTCACATGAGCAGATATATGCACACAATGTTTGTTGCAGTATGATCCACATAGCAATAAGTGGGATCAACCCGGGTGCCTATCAATACATGAATGGATAAACAAACTATGATGCATATACTAAATGTAACACCATGTAGTGATAAAGAACAATGATGATTTTAGAAGCATCTCATACCTTGGTTTCAGTTGCAAGATATTATGCTGAGTGAAATCAGTCAGCAGGAAAAAGACAAATATTATATGAAACCCCTGTTATAAGGACTTAAAAATAGAATTTCATAAACTAAAAAACTCTTTGAGAGCTACAGGGGTGGAGAGGGAGGGAGAAGATTGGTCATAGATTAGGCAGTTGATAGATACTTGGTCAGGTGATAGCAGTGACAGCACACAGTATAAAGTAGAACAACTTAATTGAACTTCACCATAAACTGAAATCTCCTCTAATCTCAAGGAAATATTTCTAGGATTAATTAGCAGGGGTGTGGGTCTGTGAACCATGCTTTCAGGGGAAACTGAAGCCAATTGTTATAACTAGCCTATTGCTAAGAGAGTCTTCTGCATCCCATATTGGTGAGTGCAGCCTGGGCTCTTAAAAGTTAGCAAGCTGCCATCTGAGGTACACCAAATGGTTCCAACTCATCCAGAACAGATGATGGCTGAGAAGAACAAAGGCACAATGAAAAAAGAGCCCAGGAGACTGAATGACCCATATAGTTGAGAGACTGTATCAGCATTGTGACCAGACAAACCAGATGGTACTCAGCCACCAACAAAGACAGCCACTATGTGGCACATAATGTAGAGTCCCTGAGGCAACATGAAAAAAAGAGGGGTCCAGTTCAAGAACTTCACTAAAAGATCAGAACTGATGGTCCAATGACCTGGGGGATCCCCCAGGAGCATGACTCCTAGACCTGCTACTGCCTCTGACAAGAAAACACTACAGAGATCAATTCATTGGACAAAGATGGACTGGACTTGGAGACACAGTGTGACCATGTGGCCGTGTGCATAGTTTATGGTTCTGTGCATTTATAGATGGCTGTCACACTGGTCTCTTTCTAGATGAGAGTAAAGAAGGTGAAGAGGAAGGGACAGGAGTGTGTTAGGAGGATACTATAAGTGTAGAATGAAAAGGAGGAGGGTATTGTCATGGGGCAAGGAGGGCCTAAGGAGCTACAGATACGTGAGCATGCAAAATTGATTTGGATTGTACACATTCAATTAATCAGAATGAAAAAAAAAAGAAAGAAAAGGCAAATTTACATACAGATTTACTTTTTCCCTTCAATATCACTTCTTTAAATTCTATTGAGAGATGTGTACACTGGATTATGTGATCATTGAAACGTTTTGCACTATAGCAATGATACTCTCTATGTATGTCCCAAATCTAATTGTTGGTCTGTATTTTAATAATCTACCACTGCTATGACAGAAAGACCCCAAGTGAATATATATCTATCTTAAGATCATTTTACTATGATTTTGAAGCACTGTCCAGGATAGGTCATGATATACCTGGCTGAGCACAGATATTGAAACAATAGGAAACTGCTGGAGGTGGACTCAGAGCTTTGCCATCTAATCTCACTTTAATTATGCACACTAATTATCCTACTGTGCTTCTCTATTTAGTATCTAGGTCAAGTTTCTCAAATACTATTTCATAAACTTCCTCTAACATACATATTCACCTGCCTGTTTTGCTGCTTTATTTTCCCATCATTTGATGGTTTTAAGCAAATAAGTTCCTGTTATTATGAGTTGGAATCAAGTCAATGGCAGTATGTATGTGCTGGGGGGGTTGGCATATGCAGTCATATTAGAAAGTTTATAAAGAAAATTATAAAAGTATTTCATTTTGTATAAGGAGTCAAATAAGTATCTTTTTGTAAGATATAATCTGAGTAAGATTCAGGATTTTATTCAGGGAAATTAGCCTGGAATCATTGATTCTGACATGGAAAATAATGGTAGTTACCCTGGTCAAACTGGATAGCATGCAGGGAATTTTTGTCTGTCCATGTATGTATGGCCAGGAGGAGGAAAAATATTAGCTTTTAATAGCCATTGTGCTATGTATATATTCCTTTATTTGTGTTGTCCCTCAAAACATAACACTTCAGGTAAATATTTCCAAATCAGTTTCTTAAGATGTAAAAATACTGATATTCAGTGTACATAATTTTAGTGACAACTGCACAAATTACATATCATTTTTAAAATACATATTTTAAAAATATTTCTCTAATAATTATTCTGCCGTTTAACTTTCTAAAACATTTAAACAAGTATATCATATAGAATCTTTCCTGTTGTAGTATGAAGTTTAAAAAAAAATATTTTTTTCTAAATACCTATCCAGGTATCCCAGTAAAATTAATTTTAAATGTTCATATTTCTACTATTTCATATGCTGTGCTTATTATGCAATGTATTCTCACACGTATTTGAGTCTTCCACTTTCACCATCAGAAGACTTCTCTATTTATGACAATATTCAAACAAAATAAAGCAAGAAACTAACCCATTAGCATCAAGTGAACTCCACCTCATAGCAGACCTATAGGAAATACTAAACCTGTCCCACAAGGTTTACATGGAGTGGGTCTCAACTGCTGACTTTTTTGGTTAACAGCTGCCCTCTTAGCCACTGGACACCAGGGCTCCACGTGCACAATATAGCCCTATATGAATTATAGGACTTTAAAACTTACTTTTAGCTTAGTTACTTCTGGAAAGATCAGTGTCTGTAATTCAGACATGGCTGGCACCTCACCCTATTGCTGTCTCTACCACAGCTTTCACCCATGGGAAGCTTTGTTCACCACCCACTCTTCCCTCACTTTCTGTATTTTCAGAGTCATGAATCCTAACAGCTTCCAATTAACTTTACTGATCACTATTTTTGATAATGATATTGTAGAGTTTCCCTCTCCTGGGCACAGACAGACAGATAGGTAAACACTAACTACAACTTTTAGGTTAGTTGCAGAAAAATGTATATGTCACTTTGAACACTAACGTGAATGTGACCCAAGCCAGGGTATTTTCAGTCACCTCAAATGCGTGCTAAAGCTAAACAGAGAAAAAGGATGACCAAAGAAAAACTGACGCCTTGAGTTACAGAATTTATGGGAAATATTGAATATACCATGGACTGCCAAAGAATGACAAATCTGACTTGGGAGATGTACAGCCAGAATGCTCCTTAGAAATAACAGTTGCAAGACTATATCTCACAGATGTTGGACATGCTATCAGGAAAGATTGGTCCCTGAAGAAGTACATCATGTTCGGTAATGGAGGGTCAACAAAAAAGATGAAGACTCTTAACAAAATGAATTGACGCAGTGGTTTCCCAACAGGCTTGATAATAACGATTGTAAGGATGCTGCAAAACTGGGTGGTGTTTTGTTCTGTTATACACAGAGTAGTTGTGAATTGAAACCTACTCAAAGGCTCTTAAGAATGACAGCTAACCTCAAAGTTGGAGATAATTACAATGGCTTAGAAATAACAACGAAATAAAAATAATAACAGTTGCCATCCATTCTGACTCATAATGACCCTACAAGATAGGACAGAACTGGCTCATAGGGTTTCTAAGAAGCACCTGGTAGATTTAAACTGCTGACCTCTTGGCTAGCAGCCATAGCTCTTTCCCACTACATCACCAGTGTATTCATAACACCAAGGTTTCCTATTAGATAATAGGAAGTAGCAACCCAATTTCACAAGGAAATTTGTCTTCAAGCCAGTATTCTTAAACGAACTTGCTCAGGCTGAGTTTTCTAGAGATGCAAAACAAGAAAACCATTTATTTTTATACGTGCACGCACACACACGTGCTCACACACATGGACATATTTAAAGAGAGAAAGATTTATGTCAAGTCAATGGTTCAGGCAGTTGGCAGTTGTAGTGTACAGAAAGTCCTAAATCCCTGGATCAGACATAATCGGTTGATGAATCCAAGATCCACAGATCAGATGGTAAGCCACTGGCTCCCAGCTGTGAAGGGTAGTGAGTCTAAGATCAGCAGGTAAATTGGCCAGCAGCTGGCCCAAGTCACAAGAGCAGAAAGTTAGACGCAGAGAGGCCAGATGTCGGATCCAGGTCAGAGCAAAGCCCGGCAGCAATGCCCGAAGGTCTCCATGTGTTGGATGCAGGCCACATCCCCAAGGAAATTCCTTTGACCTACTTGGTTACTCACAGCAGATCCCATCATGGTGGTGACCACATTGTGTCAGATCTCATCACAGAAGTTATTATCACATTACACTAATGCCAAACTACAGTGTAATTGCAAAACCACTGAGAATTATGACAGCCATGCTGACAGGCAAGCTTAACAATCATATTTTCTAGGTCTGTTGCTCAGATTTGAAGCCTTGAAGGGGAAGTATTTTTTTATAACATTAGACTGACTAATGTCCTGGAATCTTGCCTCTTTTCTAAGCTGGAATTATATCAGAATCTTATTTTTTTTAAGTGAAAATCAATAGGATTAACATCTTCAAAGTGGGCTCACAGAGGCAAAAATATTCTCTGTTATAACAACAGTTATTACAACTCTTAGAGAAGCCAGCCCCAGCATTTGGATCAAGACACTCATTTCAGAGCACAAAAGGAGCAAGGTAATGGGCAAAATATGCCAAGAGCTTAATCTAATTGGAAAAGAGGGTCCATATGAAGCAGTCATAAAGGATAAGAAGAGACTTGGATTTGTGTCATTTTGGATGGCCTCCAGTGTGTTGCTCAGTTAAGGACAATCAGGACCCCAATCAAGCCTAAGAAATAATCACTGAAAGGCTGCCAAGGAAAGGTATTCTGGGTAGAGTGAGAAATTTGGGAACATACGTAACCAAACCAAATCAGAAAGTTCCAAAGAGATTTGTTTAATTAGAATTTTAACTGTGTTAGGTAAAAGATCTCCTGGGGGTGGGAGAGTAACTACTTTGTATTTAAATCGTATGCCATGTTCCAAACTAATGTGCCTTTTTTTAAAGGTGGACTCAGCAGCCCTGATGACATAACTTGTTTCAAGGTAAATAAATATTTCAATATATGAACTGTCTAGGGTCGCCGTGAGTCGGACCCGACTCGACGGCACTGAGTTTATTGAGGAAGAAATAAGATTCTCCCGAACACACTCAAACTGAAACCCACTATTGTCAAGTCGATTCAGATCCACTGTGACGCTTAAGGACAGAGCAGAGCTGGTCCTTTGAGTATCCAAGGCGGTCAATCTATGAGGACTCCAACTGTCACAGCTTTCTCCCATGGACCAGAGGTTGGTTGTAACTACGGACCTTTTTGGATAGTTGCCGAGTACTTAAACCACTGAACCACCAGGATTCCTATTATTTGTAATAGGAAAGGTAGATGTGAAAGATTTTATATTAATATTCAACATTAGTATGCCAAAAAATAATATTTCATATGGAGTAACAAATGTCCTGCTTTATTAAATGGTTCCTTTATATTTCTGACTCAAACACATTTTTCCTTAAACAATAAATTCAAATAGCTGTACTAAATTACTTTAAAATACTGAAACTTTGAAAAACTGCTGTTTTTGTATTAATGCTGAATATTACATGAAAACCTTGTTTCTAATAAAGACTGTAACAAGTAAGTATTATATTCACTTATTTTACTTCTGATGATGTTTGTAAGATATTTAAAGTAAAATAATCTGTGAAATAAGTTTACAATCATTCAGGAATCCCAGAAATATTTCTTTAAAAAAGATAACTTTATGTTAAAGAAGAATTTATAAAATTATATAAAATTTTCAGTTTTTACTGTTTTTCAAGTTAATTTCTGAGTTTATGTTTCTAATTTATATCAAAAGTACAAACTTAGCTAGTCTGGGGACATTGAACATCTACCTGGGGACATTGACTATCTACCTAGGAACATTGATTATCTACCTGAATCAGAACACTGTTGACTGAAACAAAACCATTGCCTTCTAGTGGCTTCTGACTCCTAACTGCCCTATAGGAGAAAGTAGAACTGCCTCAGAGGGGTTCCAATGAAGTAACTATCAGCCACGTCGTTTTCCCGTCAAGTAGCTGGTGGCTTAAAACTACTGACTTTTTGGTTAACAGCTTGAGTTCCTAACCACGGGACCACAAAGATTACTTCAGGAAAGTGTTCCAATGCTTTAATCGTTTTGATTTTTTTCCGGAGAATGAATGTTTGTGTGCTTAATAGAAATGTGATAACATTAAGTTTCATATCCCTAAAAGTAAAAATAACTCAAACATCTTAAGGAAACAAAAGTAATTTGGTGAGAATGCTCAGGGTAAATCTCTCTTTCTAAGCTGCTCTCTTCAGAGAAACACAGATATTACATATTTAATATGATACATGGATAAGTTTTATGACAAAAAAGTTTGAGTTTGTGTAATTAAAAATGCTATTTCATGTAGCATTCAACATCATTTTACTCAGTGAGCAAGATTTATTTTTATTACATGCTGTAATTCATAAAATCAGACACAGAAATTTAATTCTTTTGTCCTCTTGTGAGTCTTAGTTCTTCTCTCCGTCTTCAGAGTGCTGATCTCACTTTCATAATGTTTATTCCTTCATTTAGGTTCAAAATCAGATCCTGAGTACCGTATTCATTGAACACCCATTTTCTAAGATCTATCTTGATAAAATTCAAGTAGGAAGCCAGTCACAGCCTTTAACTCTCAGATCATTGAATATCAGTAAAAGAAAATGAACACGAAGGGTATGATCCTAATTGCAATTCTAATAGTTGAGCAGCAACAGATATTATAAGTATTACAGACTGCAAAGTAAAACTCAAATATTAACAGAGAATTCATAGAGAAATTGCAAATGGAGAGGTGAATATTTTGGGACCTTTGTTAAACTCTGGAACTTGTTTTTAAGATCTCACAATAATCTTACCATACAAAAGAAAAATAGAGTATTGTTCGTGTTGAATAGCATACTGTGTAAAATTCAGAAGAATAAATTAATTTTTAATTAATAATGATGAATGACAATAATAAGTAACTTAAAAGTAATAATAAATAATAACAACAGTCTTGCACATATCAGGACTTCTTCAAAGCATTCTACTTATATTATTTAATCCATATAACAAAAGTGTATGTAGGTATACTGGCAAGCCATTTTCCAGCTAAGCTAGTTGTGAAGTGGGAAGATTGATTAACTTACTTGAAGTTATCACACAGCTACATGTTGAGCTAAAATTCAATTCTAGTACATCTGGGAAATACCGTTACTGAACTGTGACCACAAGGTCCTAGGGTTACAGTGGCTAAGCACTCGGCTGCTAGCCAAAATGCCAATGGTTCAAACCAATCAGGAGCTCCTTTGAATAAAGGTGAGACAGTTGACTTTCCTAAAGACATACAGTTTTCAGAACCCTATAGGGTACTTGCGCTCTGACCTACAGAGTCACAGTGAGTCAGAATTGACTCCTTAACAGCAGGCTTTCTCTTCTTTTTTTTTTCTCAAAGATGGCACCATTTTTCTGCTCCACTTAGTAGACGGGTGCGAATCAATTAAAATGGAGAGACGGCCATCAGGGTGAGCAGTGCCTCTTTTAAAACTTGAGAAGGCACTCATTTTCAGGATTTTTCAAGTGCAAAGGTGGCCCTGAATGCCTGCTTCAATTTTAAACCTTGTTAGCTTCATTGACTAGGCCTCTCCAGAACCTGATGAAATGGAACAGTAGGAAAAAAATAATTACCAATAAAGGAACTCAAAACTACTTCATCAAATGCCTGTTTTAATATGTAATCTGTGAAGTAAAATGGGGTTACAGCTTAAAGAACATACAATCAAAATTATTACTTTAGAACCATTACTAAAAAGTAAAAAGTTTAAAATTGGTAGGTAGGGGATAGATTTTTTACAAATATTATCTCATTTAATGCTCAAAGACAAGAAGTAAACATTAGAAGCTCTAAATAATTGCTTGGTATCACAAAGATAATAAATCATGGAGATAGGAGTCAATCTCAACTCCATTAAAAAAAGAAAAAGTTACTAACTTGTAATCACAGAACTTAGGTACATTTAGTTAAATTGTCCACAATTCCTGAGTCTCAACCTCTTTAAATCTAAAGAAAATTAAGTTTAGACACAGATGTCTGAAGTATTAACATTAAGGTACAACAAAAATAATGGCTGGTGAAACAGCACAATGAACAGAACACAAACGCCATTCATTTTCTTCTCCCGTCCACACACAGGAGCAAAGATAAGAAACACTCTTCATGTTACCCTGTTTTTCCAAGTTGACTACATTCATTGTGTTTCTGAATCAAAGTTGCCAGTCTAATTTCCCTACATCAAATCCTCTTATCTTACCCACTTACCATTCTACCAAAAGACATTTGTTGTATTCCTCTATGCAAAATGAAATACTCCCTCAATTTTCTTCCTAATCTAATAGGTACCATGTAAAAGAAACCTATGCACTTCACAAAAGTCAAGGAATGGGAGAAAACAGTGTTGACAGTAGCAGTTGAAAGCACATGTTTAGAAGACCATTTGTGATAATACTGTTTGAAAAGCTTCAGTGAGAAAATGCATAGAGAAGTATAACATAAGGTTGCCAAGATTGTAATTAATGTAATGTGAGATATGAAGGTAAATCTGAGGGTCCGTCTCCAGCAGCTGCCAATCGCTCCAGTGCCTGTGCGGAGTCAGGTATAACTTCATTTGTCCTGAGCTGTACCATAAAAATCAAGAAGAAATTATCTGGGAACAAATTTTTTGAGGGGGCTACTTACTGTGATTTAACAAGGAGACAAGGGATCTGCATAAATACTATTATTCTGAAAGTGCAAACAGTTGCAGTGATAAAAGCTAACTCAGATACCTTGATACAACTTGGAGACTAGGCAATGAGATACAGGAATGTCAAGGAAATATGTAAGTAAATTTATCTTTTCCACAGATGAATCATCAAGAAAAAACACCAGAAGGTAATCTAACTGGATTGATGGAATTTGTCCTCTTGGGCTTTGCTGACGTGCCCCATCTCCAGTGGTTTCTTTTTGGATTCTTTTTAGTCATCTATGTCATTGTCCTGATGAGCAATGGCACCATATTTCTACTCACACAAATAGATCTTGCTCTGCACACCCCCATGTATTTTTTCCTGGCACATTTTTCCTTTTTAGAGATCTGTTATGTATCAACTACTCTCCCCAGAATGCTGATGAATCTTGGAACTCAGAGAAGAAGAATTTCTGTGGTTGCCTGTGCTACACAGATGTATTTTTTCCTTATATTCGGAGCCACAGAGTGTTTGCTCCTGGCGGTGATGGCCTATGACCGCTACGTGGCCATCTGTAACCCTCTGCAGTATCCTGTAGTCATGAACCACAGGGTCTGCATCTGGTTGGTGACTGGCTCCTGGACTATTGGAATCCCAGTTATGGCAGGGCATACTTATCAGATTTTCTCTCTGCCTTTTTGTGGATCAAATCAAATTAACCACTTCTTCTGTGACATTCCACCAATCCTCAAGCTGGCTTGTGGAGACACTTTTGTAAATGAGATACTGGTAAACACAGTTGCTGCGTTGTTTGGCATGGTTCCATTTCTGTTGATACTTGGCTCCTACGGTAAAATCATCTCCGTCATCCTGAAGTTGCCATCAGCCACAAGTCGAGCCAAAGCCTTTTCCACCTGCTCATCTCATCTCATGGTTGTGGGATTATTCTTTGGATCAGTCAGTATTACATACTTAAAACCAAACACCAGAAACTCTGAGGGAACTGACAAAGTGCTGTCTCTTTTGTATACTATCCTGACTCCTGGGTTTAACCCCATGATATATAGTCTGAGGAACAAGGATGTCAGAATGGCACTGAGAAGACTGCTGCATAAATGATTCACTTCATTAAGAAATGTACTGAAAGTGTAATAACTGTTTCCTCACATATTTTTAGTCCAATTTTAATGGCTATATATACCTTTAACTATACCTTCTCTTTCATACTAGAGCAATTATTTCCAAGTAAAAAATTATGTCCATTGCTGTCAAGTTTTTCTGTTCAACTTACATAAGCAATATACATGTCAGCTGATAGAAAATCATTCCACTAGTAAGTCTATAGTTTCAATGCACACTGTTCTCCCTCAGTAAGACTATTTGCAGGGTCTGATTTAATCTAGTCATTTGTAATGTATGAATTGTTATACCACTTATTGGAAAGCATTTAATTCACTTCCATGAAGGTCCATATAGTAGTGACACACATTTGAGAAGCCAGGTTGGTGCACTGATCAAAATTATACAGTGTTCCCTTGGTAGCCACTGTGGACTGGACGTTGGCTTCCCACAAATACCAAAATCTATGCACGCTCAAGTCTCTTATATATAGTACATAGTATTTTCATATACACTACACATAACCACCTCCATAATTTAAATCATCTCTATATTACTTATATTGCCTATATTTACAGTGTAAATACTGTATACATTGTTTTCACATAGTATAGTGCAGAGAATAATGACAAGGAGTTCAAGCAAGTGGGACGGAAACTGACGATCTGTGAAATGGTGAGAAACTACTGCAGTGTCTGGAGACTGCCTGTTAAGTTAGCTAACTCCTCTGAGAAAAAGGGCTACATACCTCTTTACTGAGCATCCCTACGCTCACCATCGAAGTACTTCCATGGGGAAGCTGTACCCTGACTACAGCACCTAGTGACACAGACCTTTCCTGACTTTAAACATGAAATGTCCTCTTGGTTTTTGTTTGTTTGTTTTTTACAGCAACTAATTTTTTGGTCCATGTACAGATTTTTCATGACCGTTACTAAATGTTCTGGAATTCTCGTTCTTCACAAATTTATCCATAATTTGTTATGATCTACAAAGTCCAATGTCTTTGCATAGTCAATGAAACACAAGTAAACATATTTCTGATATTTTCTGCTTTCATCTGTGATCCGTTTGACATTAGCAATGCTATCCCTGGTTCCATGCCTACATCTGAATCAGGCCTGAATTTCTGGCAGTTTCTCGTCAATATATTCTTACAGCCGCTGTTGAACAATTTTTAGCAAAATTTTACATATATATGATATCAAAACTGATGATTCCTCCCCTGGAGCCTACAGAAAGCAAAGCAACCCTGATAACACCTCTACTCCTGTAAGGACATTGTTCTGTTGGACTATGATCTACAGAGATGTAAGATTTAAAAAAAAAAAAAAAGTGTTGTTTTAAGCCAAAGAATGTATGGCAATTTGTTATGAAACCAAAGACAAAGATGCAGACTTCTGTAAAATGATGTGTGAGATGTTGCAGATTGGCTGACAACATGCCAGTCTAATCCATGATCACTTCCAAGATAGATGGCTGTGGTCTCAAATATTCAACTCCTGAAACCTCCCTTCCAGCTAAGTATGGGCAGATAACTCAGGTCGTGCTACTGAGATGAATGTAAATGTTAGCAAGTGATGCCCTCTGTTTTCACTTTATTTCACCCACTCAATGTCAACGCACTCACACCTAAGAATAAAAAAAAATGGGAAAATGTAAGACGCTTGTCTCTGTGTAATTATTTTAAAGCCCTGAATTGGCTAATTTATCACACTAGACATTTTGATGTGCAAAATATTTCAATTTTATTTTGCACTTTTGAAGGTAATTCCAAGGCAGATAATATCATCAATATTAATGTTTGCAACATGTGGCATCAGACAGTTTCTCTTTGGTATGTTTTTTAAGATGTGCAAAACTTGTGATATGAAGTGTGTGCTCAGAAGTGCAGGTTTTGGTACTTGAATCAGTAGAGTATGACCAAACATTTCAGGTGTTCAAAGTGTGGCATTTTGTGTTATGTAAGTTTTTAATTGCTTTCAGATGATGCTTAAACTTTTGTGGATATAGACAGCTTGAAATATCTCTGCCCTTCACAGAGGTTTGGAAACATAGGTGACTAACTAGTTAAGTGCTACAGCTGCTAGCCAGAAGGTTAGCAGTTCCAATCTGTCAGATACTCCCTGGAAACTCTATGGGGCAGTTCTATGCTATCTACAGGGTTTCTATGAGTTTGAATCAACTCAACAACAGTGAATTTACAAGAATATACTATTCATAAATTATCAGTGGGGGCAGTAACAGGAAAGATTTTAGAATGATCTATTTCAATGTTCCTACAGCCAACATTCAGTGACATTAATTATGTTTATTACCTTATTCAACCATTTCCATAATCAATTTCTGAGTATTTCTATCACCTAACAGAAGCTCGTTGTTGCCTAAGAAATACAAGGTCCGTCTCTTAAGTCTGTGAACTTAATTCTTCTAAGTACTGCATACCTCGTTGCTGAATATCACCACGGTCACCTTTGAAGTACTCCGCTTGGGAAGCTATGCACCGATTCCCGAAAATAGTGCACCTTTCAAAGCAATTTTGGAACTCTTTCTGGAATGGCCTTTGTGCACGGTGGCACAGTGACAAGTTCACAAACTTAATTGTATAGCTGTCTGTGAGGGAATTTTTAGCCAGTAAATAACTGCATTGGAATACCCTCCCTACTCACCTGATGTGGCCTCAGTGACTTTTTTCTTTACCTGAAGATAAAGGAAAATATTGAAAGGAAGACACTCTGGACATCAAGGGTAATACAACAACAGCTCTGATGGCCATTCCAGAGAAAAAGTTCCAAAATTGCTTTGAAGTGTGGACTAGGCACTGGCATCAGTGCATGGCTTCTCAAGAGGAGCATTCTATAAAGAAAACAAAGAATACAAACTTATTTACCATGGTATTAAAATAATGAAATACCTGGGAATAAATTAAACCAAGGGAGTGTAAAACAAAACTTCAACACATATATCTTTGATTATCGTAGCACATTCTTTGAGTAGCAGACAAAATGGCTTAATCCAATGAGAAAGTCACCTGAGAAAGGAGTTGTTCCCCAGAGCTGAGATGATTGCCTACTTAAAGAAGAGTGTTTGTTCTGAGAGTAGAATATAGTTTAGAAGGTAGTTAACCTGTTTCAAGCAACAGAATTACCTCACTGTTAAAAAAGCTTATTTGCCATTTTCTACCTGATTTTCACTCAGTCACTATACGTAAACAAGAAATTTACCTTGATCAAACAAGTAAGCATGAACAATTTCTGTCCTATATCAAATTTATTTTTATGTGTATCTTTATGTTTGAAGCATTAACAGAGAACTTTCCATTTTAGAAAAAAAAAAAATTCTTATTCAATTTCAATCACTTTTCAAATAGTCATTTTACTTTCTTTTCATGATTATGAGATAAAATGAGAACTCAATAATACAATGGGAAAATATATAAAAACTTACTGTCTTCATCATTTCATCATAGTGTTAACCTTTTTTTTGATTGCTTACGGGGGATAAGTACAGATTTAAGTGCTTTAATTGTGTTAAATCTATGGATCATATATCAAAAATAGTAATATTTAGAACTAACAAGATAGTGAATGTGCTTGTATCCTATTGCTAAGAGATTATCTGTTTTTTACAAGTTTAGTTCTGATCTGAAAATACGAAGAATATATAGGCATAGTTTTCTTTTTATACTTACAGAGTCCTAATAGAGGAAAACTTCCTATCAATTGCATTTACCAATGTCTACCATTTCTTTCCTATTATCTATTTAATCTACTTAAACTTGCTCTTAATACAAGATACATGCATACACATACATACATATATATGTATATATATGTAGATATATCCAGATGCTGTCTTAGTTGATAACAAAATCTCAACCCTGAATAGAGTGTAAAGACCACAAAAAGGTACTTACACTGTTTGAATAAGAACAAATTCCAGCGTGTATGTCCGGTTATTTTCTTTCTGAGTTGTGTGATAATAGTTTCAAAAGATATGAGGAAGTTAGGCAGAATTTGAATAATTATAATATTTATTATTTTAAAAGAGGCTTTACACTGAGGAGCTTTTTTTAAAGCTTCATAACATTGTTTCCTCCTTTTATAGAAAAAAAACAAGGGTAAAAAAGAGAAGAAAAAAAAGGTTTCAGTAGCTGTAGAACACATAGAACACTGGGTTCCTATTTGAAGGTCCAACTGTTTTATTTTCTTATTAATTATTTCTGCATACCTTTGTTTCAGGTTTCTTTTCAAATGTAGTAACTTGCTTGATTAGTGAAAATAATGTTGAGGCCAAAAGCCAGAGTCTAAAATTGAGAGGGCAGTTTATGAAAAGAAAAAACAAAATAATGAGGATGCAGTTTCTGAGATTAATGATCATATCAAATGAGGTGGCATGATGCATGGCTGTGACACGAATTTAGCAAACAGCTTTGGTCCTCTCCCATGCATTCGGCTCTAGAGCAAATTATAAATGTGGATAAAACACAGCTGTATTTTTGTAGAGTGGTGAAGTGAAAGTATGGGTTATGTATTCTGAAAAGTTAAAATCATATCTTGTTAATATGATGTTAGACACTAGTTTCTGATCATCCTTAAGACTCAGTTACAGCATCTTTAAGATTCCCTACAATCCAGTTATTGTTAGGAGAACTTTGTCAGATAAAGATTATAGAAATAGCTCTAGTGCAGTACCACTTAGTCTAGAAAGTGGTAGCTGCTACAGTAAGTGATTATTTGTTTTTCCTTAGTTACAGAAAATCCATAGAATGTTCAAACTTGACTACTGTGTCTCCTGTAGAATATGATGCATGCTTAACATTCTTTGTGTGTAGTTTATAGGGAAGTCTCCTCATTGCAAGGAGTTATTCTATATTCACAGGTCCCAGGGAAGTTGGAACAGTTGAGTGCTGGAGTACTAGTCAGAAGGTTGGCCATTCAAATTTACCCAGAGGTTTCTTGGTTAACAATCTCCTTCCAAAAGATCATGGCTTTAAAATGAGGTCTCCAAGAATTAGAATAGACTCAATGGCAACTAACCACACATATACACACACAAATAGCATTCTGTATATAATTTGAAAATAATTTACACATAATATTAATCTGGGAGTACTGAAAATAATGAGTAATGTGCTGATTCTGCAACAGTGAATAAAAGGAGATATTAAATCAAGTTACATGGCTGCTAATTAAAAGGCTTTCCATTCAAGCCCAGTAGCAGTCTGCTTTAGTGAGATTTCCGCCTTGGAAACCCTTTGGGGCAGTTCTACTTTGTGCTATAGTGTCATTATGAGTTAGAATCAATGCAATACCAACAGGTTTTGTGTTTTGATTATGTGGATATTAGTGAATTAACGTTTTGCTGAACAAAATGCTTAGTATTAAACAGAAAAATATATTGAATTCTATATAAAGCTCATAACATAGGAACAAAAAAACTCAACCAATCAACCACTGCCTTTGTGTTGATTCTCATGTGTAGCAACCCTATAGGGTGAAGTAGAACTGCTTCATGAAATATCCAAGTAGCACCCGGCAGGTTTGAACCACCAACCTTTTGGTTAGCAGTTGTGGCTCTTAACCACTATACTACCAGGGATTCCATAAGGGTAAAGAAAGAGTGTAGTCAAAATGGACAGTCACAGTCTAATACACTCATGTGAGCAATATGCAATACATACGGAAGAGAAGATTGAATGGAACACGCGATCAGCAAACAGCAACTAGAAAGGATGAGATGATTTAGGAAAATCTCATAGATGACTCGCCGTTGATGTTCCTTTTGTAGAACATGTGTGTAGGAAAAACGAAGCAGTGGACGTTGTAGTTAAAATTGCTTTCTTGAGCATAAATGCTAGGTGAACTTGTTTCCAAAGTGCCTGATTGCAAAATGGGTAACTTCTAACTTCACAGAAATTACATTTAAAAAGAAACACAGATTTTAGACTAAATGCCAGTACATATTTATTGATTAGTTCATCATCATGTTTCCTAACAAAATAGCGTTGATGTACAGTATGTTAAAGCCAAACAAGACTCACAGGCAAATCCTTGTTTTCTATTAAATTCATTTAAGTGGTTCAAAACTATGAGAGATGCCTTACAGAGTTTTTATACAGGCAATGAATTTAATTTTCAATTGATAATATTGGAAAGCAGAGAGGAAAAGATGCCAACTGAAAGAAAAATCATTGTCACTGAACATAATTTCATTTTTTTCTTAATTTTAAATGTTCGTGTGAATGAATAAAAATATTTATAACCACCTACACCATCAACAGAAGTAAGGAAATATAAGAAAACACTTAGCTGGGGAAAACAAAAAAGGAAGTATTTCTTGACGCTTTATTAAACAGTAATTTAAAAACATACTTAACCTTTCTTTTAGAGCAACTGTTATTTACAGGATTTCTTCTTAAAGGAAACTGGAAAAATTGCAAAAAGTATACCACCCTTAGTTTGCAAGTAAGAGTACAAAAGGCAAACAAAGGCAGTAACTTGTATTTCTGATTTAATTATCCCTACAGATGAAGCCTGAAGTGAAAAAAGCAGAAGACAATGCCTCTACAGTCATGCAATTTGTCTTGCTGGGATTTTCTGACCTTTCAAATCTCCAAGGATTTCTTTTTGGAGTGTTCTCTATCATTTACATGATTATTATCATTGGAAACAGTCTCATCATAATATTAACTAGACTCGATCCTGCATTACAGAAACCCATGTATTTTTTCCTGGCAAATTTTTCCTTATTGGAAATTTCTTACGTAACAGTCACTCTTCCCAGGATGTTGGTGAACCTTTGGACTCAGCATAGAAACATTTCTATACAGGAATGTGCCACCCAAATGTGCTTCTTTCATATGCTGGGAGCCGTTGAATGTTTCCTCCTGGCTGTGATGGCTTACGACCGTTATGTGGCCATTTGTAACCCTCTGCACTATCCTCTAGTCATGAGCCAAAAGACGTGTGTCCAGCTAGCTGTTGGCTCCTGGATCATTGGCATCCCAGTCCAGATAGGGCAAACAGCTCAGATTTTCTCTCTGCATTTTTGTAATTCTAACCAAATTGATCACTTCTTCTGTGACATCCCTCCCATTATCAAGCTGGCCTGTGGGGATACTTCTGTTCACGAGCTGTCCGTCTATGTAGTAGCTACATTGTTTGTTGCTGTTCCTTTTATGTTGATACTCGCCTCCTACAGCAAAATCATTTCTACCATTCTAAAGTTGCCAGTAGCGTTAGGACAGGCTAAAGCCTTCTCCACATGTTCTTCTCATCTGATGGTTGTGGTTTTGTTCTTTGGATCCGTTACCACCACCTATTTAAGACCTAAATCCAATCATTCTGCAGGAATTGACAAGTTGCTCTCTCTTTTCTATACAATAGTGACTCCGATGTTTAATCCGATGATATACAGCCTTAGAAACAAGGATGTTATTGCCGCACTGAGAAAATTAACGCTAAAAAAGTAGCATGATGAGGTACAAACGGTCTAAATGCCTATCAGTAGATGAATGCAGTACATGCAGTATTACTCAGTCTAAAGAAAATAAAACTCTGTTACACACTATGACACGAATGAAACTTGAACACTTTATCCTGAGTGAATTAAGTCGGTCACACAAGGAAAAACAATTCAAGATCTCAGTTATAACAAATATTGCAAATACACAGAAACCAATGGTTAGTAATAATTATAGGGGTGGGAATACGAAAACTTTTGCCTAGGAGGCATGAATTTATTCTAATAGTGATGTAATGATTTGTGCAATAGTAATGAGAATGGTTGCACAACACTGAGAATATATTTAATATCACTGAATTATCCAGGTAGAAATCACTGAATTAGCAAATGTTTTGTTGTACTTATTTCACTACATTTTTTTAAGTAGAATGAGAAGCATAGTCACTAATATTTTAAGTGCATGTTACAGAGTTATGAAAGAAACTTTTTAACTCCCCACATTTCCCAGTTGCTGGTCAGCTGTTTCCAGCTTAGGAAGTCGTTTGAAATACCTACTTAAGGTTGACTGTGCTTGACCATTTACTTAGTAAATTGATCTAGTTTTACTTTTCTGTTTCTAAACAATAATATTGCTGTATAAACAAAAGTGTGAACTCTTCCACACATTCTTCATAAAAATTAAGGACAAAATTTAGGCTATTAAAATTTTTGGTTTAAATATTTTTGTAGATATACTGGAATGAGGTTCCAACTCACGGCAGTGCCAGACTCAACAAAACAAAATACTGTCTGTTCCAGTGCCATCCTCATCATTGTTGCTATGCTTAAGTTTAGTTTTGCAGCCATTGTGTCAATTCACCTCATTGAGGGTCTTCCTCCTTTTCATTGATTCTCTAGTTTTCTGAGTATATTGTCCTTCTCCGGGAACTGATCCCTCCTAATAATGTGCCCAATGTATGAGGACATAGTTTTGCCATCCTTGATGCTAAAGAGCATTCTAGTTGAAAATTTTCCAGGGTAGATTTCTTCATTCTTTTGTGGTCCATGGTATATTCAATATTCTTCAGCAACACCACAATTATTTTTCATACTTCCTTATTCATTCTTCAATTTTCTCATGCACACGAAGCAATTGAAAACACCATGGCTTGGGTCTGGCGCAACTTAACATTCAAGATTGCTTCATGTGTTTCAACACTTTAAAGAGGTCTTTTGCAGGGGATTTGCTCAATACAGTGAGTCTTTTGACTTCTCAACTGCTGCTTTCATAGATGTTGGCTTCGCATATAAGTAAAATGAAATCCTTGACAACTTCAACTTTTTCTTTCTTTGTTGTGATGTTACTTTTGGTCTAGTTGTGAAGATTTTTTGCTTTATTTATGTTGAAGTACAAACTGTAACAAAAGCTGTAGTCTTTGATCTTCATGCTTCAAGTCTGCTTTGCTTTCAGCAAGCAAAGCTGTGTCATTTGCATAATTCAGGTTGTTAGTTTGCCTTCAATCCTGATGTGTTGCTCTTCTTCACACACTTCCACTTCTCAGTGTTTCTCAGCATACAGATTGAATAGATATGTGAAAAAAAATACAACTCTGTCAGCTCTTTACTGATTTTAAACCATGGAATATCTCCCTGCCCTTGAAATAGCTTCCTAATAATGCTCCATAATTAAATGTTCCATAATTCCCATTCTCTTCAATATTATCCATAATTCGTTATGATCCAGTTGAATGGCTTAGCATAGTCAATAAAATACAGGTAAATATCTTTCTTGTGTTCTCTACTTTCAGCCAGGATCTATATGACATCAGCAATGATATTAGATGACTTAATTGATTAAACATCAAAAAAAAAAAAGAAAGAAAGAAAGAAAATACCACTGCCGTCAAATTGGGTCCAACTCATAGTGACCTTAGAGGTCAGAGTAGAACTTCTCCACAGAGTCTCTAAAGTGCTTGGCAGATTTGAACTGCTGACCTTTTAGTTAGTAGACTCATCACTTAACCGCTATGCATCCAGGGTTTCCGCTTAATTGATTAGGTGTCTAGATTTCCATACTTCTGTTTGTTAACATTGTTTTCTGAGAGTACATCGCAGAAACTGGTTAATAGAAGAAAATACTGTTTCATCAATGAAAAATGAGTGTTTGTGGCGTAAGTGATGAAAAGACAGCGTGCATAAATGGATACTGCTTTATGCTTTTTCAAACTTTTGAGTAAATCTAAAGATTGAAGAGCATTGATAAGTCTTGAGAGCATACTAATCAAACCTACTGTGCAGTTATGTAGGATTGTTATTTTCTGCTGCTGTGTAGTCAGCCCCAAGTCATGGTGACTCCATGAATGAAGGAAAGAAACACAGGCTGATCTTGGGTCATCTGCCTGATTGTACAGATGAGACTATTCTAATCCATAGTGTTTTCATTAACTGATTTTTAGAAGCAGAGAGTGGTCTTTTTTTTCTAGTTCATATTAGTTTAGAGACTCCCCTGAAACCTGTTCAACATCATAGGGCCATGCAAAGCTGTATTTACCCATGAGCAGTGGCTATGATCAGGTGCACTGACCAAGAACTGAACTCAATCTTGACCCACTAATGCCTCCCATGTAGAACTATTTAAATCATATTCACAAAAGAAAGCTTACATACATTTAGCTGTCTCCATGGTAACTCCCTGTCATTGTACACGATGTAATGACTGGAAATTCCTACTCACTTCAGCCAGTTTAATTTGCAGATATTGCTATAATCTTTTTTTTTTTTAAAACAATTATGACATATTGCTCTGGATTATTTCACCTCTCTCATGAATGTATTGCAAACAGGAGCTACCACTTCAAATTTTAAAAGATAAAATATGAGGAAAAAAGTTGAAAGTTATTTCTTGATTCCTTAAATTCTACAGCACTGTGACTATATTGGTGGTGTAGTGGTTAGGTGCAATGGCTGCTAATCAAGAGGTCTGAATCCTCCAGGAGCTCCCTGGAGACTCTATGGGGCAGTTCTACTCTATGGTATAGGCTTGTTGTGAGTCGGAATTGAGTCCATAGCAGTGGGTTTTTGATGACTATACTAACTTGCCTAATATTTGCAAACATTAGTCCTTTCTAAAGGACTGGAAATTTTCAAACCTTTCTACTGGCATTGTCAAGAAAAGTGACCATCTTGCTGACAAAGCCAATAATGCCTAGGCTGCCGACTCCAGATCCTCAAAACAAGAATTCACATAAGAACATTATTAAATACATTCTGTCCCTTAGAATTTCTATCATTAGTTCTCTGTAAAAGACAATCTGTAAGTTAGCTATGATTGTACAGGTGTATACAAGTCAATTTTAGGTCCTGTTCTTAGTTATATTTTTGCATCATCAACCTATTTATATCTTCTAATATCTGACATGATGTCCTATAGTTATGATTTATTTACTTATTTATTTTATTATGTTGAAATTAAAAAAAACACATGTATCAAATATTTTTATATGCATACATAAAACATCTCAGAGGATTTGTTTCCTTAGTTTGGAGGCATAGGCTCAGGGTTACATGAAATATACCAGTTAATTAACCCAGTAAGATGTTTATTGTGTCTGTTTTATCTCATAGAGCATTGTGTGTGCTTGGTCCTTAAAAGCTTGCAAGCAGTGACTGAAGGCACAACAGTTAATCTCTATCCATTCACTTGGAACAACAGAGGAAAAATATGATTCAGGAATAGAAGGGGATATGAAAAGTGAGGCCTCTTGCCTCCATGAACAACTGCTTCCCTTGCCATGAGCCCAGAAGGAATGCATGGTGCCTGGCTACCACTACTGAACATTTTGGTCAATAGTACCTTAGATTAATCTTTGATCAAAAGAGGGAAAATGCAGAACAAAATTTCAAATCTCAGAGACTCTGGACTTCCTGGAGCCATGAAGGTTGAATGAATCCCTGAAACTATTTCCCTGAGATAGTCTCTAAACCTTAAATCAAAAGTGTCCCCTAGCCAGTCAAGTACCATCGAGTCGGATCCAACTAAGTCATCCTAAAATTAAAAAACGATTTAGTTTCACTGCTAAAAACATTTGCCTTGATCATTGTGCCCTTTAAGAACTATTGTATGGGATTAGAAACTTGAAAGATTAGAAAAGAGCCATAGGGGTAAGCAAGCTTCTGCAAACGAAGGAAGAACAACTCAGAAAAGAAGTATTAGAATGCTTGCACAATGAAGAATGCAATAAATGTCACTGAATTGTACATGCAAAAACTGCTAAATTGGTGTATGCTTTGTTGTACATATTCTCAACAACAAAATAAGTAAAATTAATTTTCTTATTTAATATTTTATACATTCTAGGAATTTGATACATAGTTCATGTGATGATGATAGTGATGATAAGAATGATTATTATAGGAACTACTGTGATGTTTTTTTTTAATTTAGTTACGGTGAATCACAGTATTGTGAAGCAACACTATCCTAGAAATTTACTCGACTGATTTTTAATATTTTTATTGATAGTATCTTGGAAGTTACTTAATTCATCGTCATCACATTTAAAATTAGTAAAATAAGAATTATTTTCTACATAATTCATTAGCTCATAATTGCTAGCAAGTTCCCTCCACGGTTTTTTGAAGCAAAATTTATAATTCATATTCACTTTTTTGCAATAAATTTCATATAGTTCCCACTTTCTTTATCATGGCACTTACTGATCTCTGGCTATCCAATGAAACCCTGGTGACTCATGTTTAAGACTTCAAATGCTGACCAAAAAAGTGTCAGTTTGAATCCACTGGCTACTCCTTGAAAATCCTTGGGGAAAGTTCAACTTTATCATATAATGCTGCTATGAGTTGGAATCGACTTGACAGAAATAGCCTTAATTTTGTTTCTGTTTTTCTTGTCCACCCAATATATGAACACTAATGACCAAATACTAGATGAGTTATGAGTTATGAAATGATGTCAAGGACATAATCCAGGAATAAAGCAAGGTATCGTTAAAAATACAGCAAAGAAAGAAAAGACTTAAAATGGATGTCAGAAGAGACTCTGAAACACACTTTTAAATGTCTAGTAGCCAAAAGGAATAAATGATGAAGTAAAAGAACTAAATAGAAGATTTCAAAGGGCAGCTTGAGAAGACAAAGTATTATAATGACAAAGAGACGGAAAGACAAAAATTGAAAAGGGAGAACATGTTCTGCATTTCTTAAGATGAAAGAACTGAAAAAAATTGAAAACTCCAGTTGTGATACTGAAAGATTCTATAGGGAATATGATAAACAATGCAAGAAGCATTGAGAGAAGATGGAAGGAATATACCGAGACATTAAATCAAAAACAGTGAGTCGACATTCAGTCATTTCAAGAGTTAGCATGTGATTTGGAACTGATGGTACTGAACGAAGAAGTCCAAGGTACACTGAAGGCATTGGTGAAAAACAAGGCTCCACTGACTGATGGAATATTAAATGAGACACTTCAACAACAGGATGTAGTACAAGAAGTACTCGTGGTGTGTGAAATGTGTGAAACAGCTATTTGGAAAGTTGCCTGGAAGAGATTCACATTTATGATCTTCGACAAAGGTGTTTCAAATGAATTCAGAAATTACTGAACAATATCAACATCTCAGGCAAGTAAAATTTTGCTGACAATCACCCAAAAGCAACTGCAATGATGTATTGACAGGCAACTGCCAGAAATCCAAGCTGGATTAAGAACAGGACATGGAACCAAGGATATCACTGCTGATGTCGGATGGATCTTGGCTGAAAGAAGACTATGCAAAGGCATTTGACCATGTGTATCATTAAAAATCATGGACAAAACTGCAGAGAATGAGTATTCCAGAACACTTAATTGTGCTCATGAGGAATGTGTACATGGATCAAGAGGGAGTCATTCAAACAGAACAAGCGGCTAGTACATGGATTGTAATTAGAAAAGATGTGCATGAGAATTGTATCCATTCCACATGTCCATTCAGCCTACATGTTGAGCAGATGATCTGAGACTGTGGACTACGTGAAGAAGAACAAGGCATCAGGGTTGGAGGAAGACTCATTAACCCTTTCATTATGCAACTGATGCAACCTTGCTTGCTGAAGACTTAAAACACTGATGAAGACCAAAGACCCCAACCTTCAGTATGAATTGTGTATCAATATAAAGAAGCCAGAAATTGTCACAACAGCACCAATAAGTAACATCTTGATAAATGGAACAAAAAATAAAGTTGTCAAGGATTCCATTTTACTTGGATCAACAATCAATGCCCACGGAAGCAGCAGTCACGAAATCAAAAGTCTCATTATAATCTGAAAATCTGCTGTGAAAGACATCTTTACAGTATTGAAAAGCAAAGAGGATGGTCTTAGTCAGATAGCAGTGCCTTAAATGAATTATCACAAGCAGATTGCTTTAAAAAGAGAAATTTTATTTGTCACTGTCTGGTATGCTGAAAGTCCAAATTCAAGGCATCAGCTCTAGGGGGTGGCTTTCTCTGCTGGTTCTGGAGGAAGAACTTTGTCATCGATCTTCTCCAGGACTGGAAGCTTCCGAGGAATGGAGAACCCAGTCCTTTCCAAAAGACATGCTCTATTCCTAGCAGTGCTTCTCTCCGATGTTACAAAGTCCCCAAATTTTCTGCTAGCTTCTCTCCTTTATGTCTTAGAATAATGCCTCAAGGCACGTTATAATTTCTCTCAAGTCCTGCCACACCAACACAACTGTCATCCTGCTCCCTCATTAATATCATAGAGGCGGGATATATAATAAAGAGGAACGTTGCACAATAGCAGGAATCATGGCCCAGAGAAGTTGCCATACATATTTTGGGGGAGCACAATTCAATTCACGGTATTGTACCCTTTGTTCCCTGAAAAGCACATTCTGGTGACATGTAAAACACATTCATCTATCTCATCGTTGCAAAAGTCATAAGTTGAAGTCCTAAATCCAGAAATTTCTCTTCAGCTGTGAAAAATAGAACATAAATTATCAGCTTTCAAAGTACAAGGGCAGAACAGCTAGGTACAAGTAAGACATTTCTATTAGAAATGGGAGAAATTACAAGCAAGTGGGTATAACAGGCAACAAGCAAGTCAGCAGAACACATTATATTAGCCCTCAAACTTTTGAATGTAAACCTCCATTTTTTGAGACGTTGGACACAATGCTCCTGCCCTCCAGACTCTCGGTATCGGCTACATACCCCTAATTGTGAGTGGAGGCCTCTTGGCCTTGTGTTACCACCCTTCTTTCCAGGACCATCAGGATAGCAACTCTGCCTCCTTGGCTTTAGGCACACCATTTCCTAGTCCACTGGAGTGGCAATTCCATCCTTAGAAATGCCAGGGGCCATGGCTCTATTTCCAGAGACTCCTGGGGTCGTGGTCCTACCTTTTGAGACTGAGGCATCTTAATTTCTCTTGTTCCTTGTGTCTTCAGCTTCTGCTTCCCGTGGCCTCCTGGTCCAAGCCTCAGTCCTGCGCCTTCCCTGCTGGGGCGATACTCCAAAGCTCCATAGCTCCACCTATTTAAGTGCCTGAAGATACTCCACTCTACCCAGTAGCCTCCTGTGCACAGCAAGTCAGGTTAAAACTATGTTTTAGAGTTAATGAGATTTTAATAGCAGGCTTGTTTTCTGTGGCAACTCTGGATGGGTTTGAACTGCCTATCTTTGACTGGCAGATGAGTAGTAAACCTCCAGGTACTCCAATATATACATGTATGTGTGTATGTATACATAGTAAAATAATGCAATGAATGCGATGTAAAAATAATACAATCATGTGGGTTTTATTGTTGTTGTTTTATTGTCCTGTTATATAAATGAATCGTGATGGTACTGAAATGTTAAATCTTTTATTTTTATTTTTTTTTAGGGGAACCTGTTACATTCCTAAAAGAGATGCTTCACAGATAAGTGTGCAAATTCTGTAGCAATATTAGCATGATATAATATTAATATATCCCGGGTTGTGCAAACATTCAAGCATTCATCTATCAGCCAAAAGATTGGTGGTTTCCACCCATCCAGAGATGCCTCAGGAAATGTGTCTGGCAATCTGCTTCGAAAGATCACAGCTTTGAAAATTTTGTGTGCTGTTGTACGCTCCACAGGTGGGGGCACCACGAGTCAGGGTCTACTTAATGGCAGTGGGTTTGGTGGTGTTTTATGTCCCTTTGTTTTTATTTTTGAAAGTTCTTCTCAAGTTGACTTTTGATACTATTTTGGCCCGATACAACAAGTTAGAAAGTATTCTTTGTGTCTGTATTCTTATGATAATATTTGATAGTTTGGATTGTTTCTTGCTGAAATTTTTGTAACTCATCAGCAAAGCCCTTGGGGTCTGGTGGTTTTTGTTGTTTTTTTGTTTTGTTTTGTTTTTTAAATCAAACCACTCTTGCTATTTATTTTATTTTTTTTTACCAAGAGACTATGTGTTTATTTTGGTTTAGTTCAATGCCTATAGAGCAAATTAATTTCTTATTAAACAATTAAAACACATAATATTTTGTGACATTGGTTGTCAGTCCTGTGATGTTTCAAGACTCTTTACTTTTCCCTGTTTCCATTCATCTAGGTTTCCTGTCGTCTTCTGCCTTCTTGTCCTTGCCCTTGGTCTGGTGTGCCCATTTAGTCTCAGATATATGGCTGAGCTACATGTATTCTTATTTGTTTTAGGGTCGTGTTCATTCTTTGGCTGAAGGGTGAGCCTCAGGGGTGACTTCAGTACTGAGTTACAAAGGTGTTTGGGGGCTAAACTCTCAGGGTTTCTCTAGTCTCTTACAGACCAGTAAGTCTGGTCTTTTTTTTTTTCTGAATTAGAATTTTGTTCTACATTTTTTTCTCCCACTGTCCAGGAACTTCTATTGTGATCCCTGTCGTAGCAGTAGGTGGTCATAGCCAGTCACCATCTAGCTGTATCAGCCTCAGTCTGCTGCAGGCTCTGGCAGTTGTCCATTAGTCCTCTGGATGGAGCTTTCCTTTGTATCTTTGGTTTTCTTCATTCTCCCTTCCTCCAGATGGAGTGAGATCAGTAGAATATCTTAGATGGTGGCTCACAAACTTTTAAGTCCCCAGAAGCTAATCACCAGAGTAAGATGTAGAATATATACATTAATGTTTTAATATTCATGTTTTGAGAGAGATTTTTTCTTGATAGCAACATAATGTTGTTAGGTGTCCTCTTGTCGGTTCTGACTTACATTAACTCTATGTACAACAAAACGACGCTGCCCAGTCCTGGGTCATTCTCACAATCATTGCAGCCACTGTGTTACTTCAACTAGTTGAGAGTCTGCCTGTCTTTCGTGGACACTCGATTCTACCAACAGCAATGTTCTTCTCCAGGGACTGGTCCCTTCTGACAACATGTCTCAAGCATGTGAGTAGAAGACTTACCATCCTCTCTTCACAGGAATATTCTGGCTGAACTTCTAAGAGAGTTTTGTAGTTGAACTTGGTTTGGGCTTTGTTGAAATGGCAGTTGAATTCATTTTTGTCTTTTTCCTTTTTTCTAAATTGTGCTTTCAGTGAAAGTTTACATTAAAGTCAATTTTTCCTTTCATAACTTTACCTTAGTGGCTCTCCCTACAATGTGACAGTACACGTTTCATCTCTACTCTGTATTTTCTAGTATTCTGTCCATTTAACTAGCTTCTGTCCCCTTTCAGCCTTTGTCTCCAGCTTCTGAAAAGGAGCAGGCCATTAACTTGATTTTGACTACTGGCTACAAGTATTTCTATTATTTACGCGTTATAAATTGATGAAAATATTGTCTTCTTTGATCCTTGTTCTGACAGTAACTAAACATTTTCTCAGATCTTTGATGGTTTTGAATAGATTTAAAACAACTTTGTATGCTTCCAGTCAAGAGATAGTCTCAATATCTTAACTAGCTATAACTCCCAAAACAAAGATCTTCCGTCTTGTAAAATTTGTTGCTGGTTCCTGGAAATGCCATTTTTCTCTAGCTTTTACATTTTTTCTAATTCAGAAAAGTGAATCACTTACTATTCAGTCAATATTGACTCATAGCCTCCCAATAGGACAGAATACAACTGCTCTGTAGAATTTCCAAGCAGCACCTGATGGATTCAAGCAGCGGCAGCCTTCTGGTTAGCAGCCATAGCATTTAACCACTATACCATCATGGTTTCCTAGCCGTTAATAGAAAAATGCCTGTAGTCTTTGTTGCTTTGATACTTGTCAAAAGCATGAGTTCACTATTAATTCAATTTTACTTTAACTAATTAGTAAGAAAACTAATCTAACCTTTTGGGACATTGGCACCAAAAGTAGGGAAGTTAAAAAGTCAGGACTTCTCTGATGACGGTTTATTTGGATTTGCAGAAGTAAGTATCATATACTCACAGAAGTATGATATCAACCTGCCAAAGTAACAGAAAAGTGCCTTAAATGAAAATGAGCAAATTTGAAAATGTTATCTGCAGAGTGAGAAACCAAACACCATCCAGCCTAATGAGGGATCTGGGTTGTACAGAAGATCCGGAAGAGCACTGAAATAACAGGGTATTTTTGAGGATCTGGAGACTTGCTTACTAATTTTGTGATTGTATTACTGTTTCTGCTATTATCAAATACGTGAAAGATATAAAACTTTGTGGGTTCTGTGATAACAGGAAAGCATTTTGAAGTCATTCAGCTAAGTAGTTTTAAAGTAAAGACTAATGGCTAAAAAAATTTGATTTTTTTAAGGTTCGTGATGGATATCCCGGATGTTTTGGTGAACGCAATGTATATTATTTGTGACGACTTTCTGTATCAAGGTGATTGCCACCTCCAAGATAAATTCTTAATACAGACTCTTCTGATATGCTTTTTTGACCCAATGTCCTGATTCCTAATATTCCATCTATTGTTGAAATCCATTTAATAAGTTGCTAAATATATTTTGTTTTTCAATTTTAGAATGTCCATTTGAATGTTCTCTATACATTCCAATTTGAATTGGATGAAAACAATTCCTACCCTTTTTAAACTAATATCTAACATTTTGTCATTTTACCTAAGATAATACTAGTTATTTTTAAGTTTTGTCTGCAAATTTAAAAGGCCGTCATCATGTCTTAAATACTTGAATGGTTTCCAAAGAACCTCTTAAAGCAGGTCATTTGTAGAATTCTAAGTACCTGTAAAAACAACCCCAATGTTAGCAAAAATGAAAATTATCTATTTAAACCAAAGGTAACATTATTTCTCAAATAACTAATCATGCAACTGAGTTTTAAAAAAAAAAAAAACACAACATCAATAATACTTTTAATAATTCCCTAGGTGCCTCTTTAAAGTGAGCATGTTTGGAACACTTCACGTGTTAGGTCCCCATTGTATAATAATGTATTTAAAAGTCCTTAGATCTATTGGTAAAAGTATTTACGCAGGTACTTGGAAAACAGTTCTTTCCTTGGTAAGCGGTTTCTGTGGATAGTAGATTTGTTTGACTGGTACATACACTGGCTTTCATGGATGTGAGAAAGAACAATTGATTTGTGTCCAAAACTGCAAGAAAGTACATTTATCAGTCAGTACCGCCACATACTTGGTAATTCATCTTATGTGAACCTTTGTGACACAGCTTGTTTGGTAAACGTAAAACATCATTTGTTTAAAGAAACTTTAATGAACTTATTACCTATAAGAAAACTGAAGTATGACCGCTTGAATTACTTTAAATTTACTTTCTATCCTAAAATCATGTTGTTACAGCTTTGGGGAAAAACAAAAAAGTAAATCATAGCATTCTGATTGAATCTTTCCGTTGATTACTATTTAAAGTGAGACTCTCACCATTCCCTATGTTCTCCCACCATTATACTTGTGCCTCTTTGCTTCCTTCTCACCTTTGCGTAAATGGAATTTTTAGAGCACCAGAAGGGATGATTGAAATTTCCAGAAGCAGATGTCCTGTTCAGTAAATACATGAGAATTTAGTACTTGCCTCAGCCTCCTTATGCCCCTCACCCTGTCTTACAGTGGCCGCACTGTTCTTACTCGAATACTCTGGGGGTCAGTTCTACCCTGGCCCCTGGGGTCACCATGAGTCCGGCTCGATGGCACTGGCTTGGCAATATTGGCTTGGCAATATTATCCTAAGCCTTAATTTTCTAATCCAAAATAAAAAATTAATGATGGCTAAGTATCTCCTAAACAGCCTATGTGTCATACGGCTTCGGAATCAGGTTCTTAGATTCCAGTGCTGTCTCTATTACCTTCTATCTCTTAAATCTCATGTATCTTAGCTCCCTATTCTGTAAGACAAAAATGATAATTAAAGTATATACACCAAATTTTTTTCATTTTTGTTGTGACAAGATACATGTAAAGTGTTTAGAATATCACCTTGAAGATGATAGTAATCACTGTATAAACAGTAGTCATTATTAACAAAATTTGACGTACAGCTCTAGCTATCAATCAAGATTAAGTCTTGAGATCTCCATGACAACACTGACATAGCTCATTGAATGCTTGTTTGATTTTTATGTGTTTTCAAGTGTATTCTTCCTTGTTAGCTTCAAATTTCTTATACTTTCAGGTTAGGTACAAATTATTTCAGGAGTGTTCTGAGGCCATAGAACCAGTGATTGATAGAATTCTGAGAATAGCCTGAACTGTAAGAATCATAAAAGCATAAAAAGTCTTAGCAGTTAAGTATATTTCAGTATGGAGGCCATATAGAATTACTTTATTTCTGTGATTCTAGGTTAACTTATAACTATTTATTTTGTCTGCTTCACTCATTTATCCAACCAATGCTCACTGGTGCTCACTGGAAACCAGGCATTGTCATAGATGCAAAGATGTATTTAAGTAATTTTGTTAGCTTGGTAATATTTTGGTAAGATACATAGAATTACTCAATTTACTTCCAAAAATATACTCACAGCTGGCAATTAGTGACATTTGTTTTTATTTCGCTAATATCACTTTTAGTTTACATTAATAAAAAAACAGAAACAACAACAAAAACAATTAGCTGGTATGTTTTTATTATATTACTCCATCCACCCTGTAATGAGATACTTGGTACCAGTGACTGCCATTTCTTGATAGAAAAAAAAAATCATGTCATAAAATTTCTTTATTCAGTGGTATATTCTGTAAGTCATTTTCTGTTTAATAAATATTGATATTTTTCTTTTCCTTTATACCGTCCTCAGTTCCTTTGATAATCCATTTAATTTTATGTGACAATTATTGTGTTACATTTGGGGTACAAAAAGGTAAGCAAACTCTAACACGTCCTGTGGACATACAGAGCCAACTGTCCAATGGAAGAAGTAGTCATTAATCAAACAACTTATGAAATAGCTACTGAATTCTGAAATATTTCATAAATTTTATATGCGAAGAGAAGTTTGAGTTTGAGTTGCTTTTCTTGACTGTTTTTTGAAACAATGATAGTATGTTTGCATACTATCTCTTTAATCATTATAATATTTTAGGATATTGCCAGCCAGCCAAGTGCCGTCGAGTCGGATCCGACTCATGGCGACCCTAGGATATTAGGATTCTCAATAAATGAGGAAATGAAAGATGTAATATGGAACCAGCAGAAGGAAGCTACACGTTGGTGACTCAGTTTACCCTGTTAGGGTTTCCAGCTCACCCTGAACTGCAAATTGCCCTGTTCCTCATGTTTCTGGTGTTGTGCTGTATGATTCTAGTCAGGAACATTGGCTTGATAGTGTTCATCAGAATATATCCGCATCTTCAAACACCCACGTATTTTTTTCTCAGTAACCTATCCTTCGTAGACCTTTGTAATTCTTCAATTATCGTTCCCCAAATGCTGGCCAGTTTCCTCTCAGAGAACAAATCCATCTCGTATTATGGTTGTGCCCTGCAGTTCTACTTTTTCTGTACTTCTGCAGATACAGAATCCCTATCTTGGCTGCCGTGGCCTACGATCACTGTGATGCCTTCTGTAATCCTTCGCTGTATTCCGTTGCGATGTCCCGGGGCGTCTGCTCACGGCTGATAGTCTTGTCATATGTTGGTGGCAACGTGAGCTCCCTGGCTCACACATCCTTTGCCTTCATTCTCAAATACTGAGACAACAGTGTGATGAACCATTTTTTCTGTGACCTCCCTCCGCTTCTGAAGCTCTCCTGCACAGATACCGTGGCTAACGAGTGGCTCCTCTCCGCCTACGGCAGCTCGGTGGAAATCATTCTTTCATCAACATCATCATCCCCTACTATCTCATTCTTCTGTCTGTCTTGAAGATTCGCTCCTCCAGTGGGAGGAAGAAAACCTTCTCCACATGGGCCTCGCACTTGACTTCAGTGGCCATTTATCAGGGGACGCTCTTGTTTACCTACTCAAGGCCCAGCTCCCTGTATTCTCCCAACGTGGATAAAGTCATCTCAGTGTTCTACACCGTTGTCATCCCAGTGCTAAATCCACTGATCTACAGTTTGAGAAACAAAAATGTAAAAGATGTACCTAAGAAAGCTCTAAGATCAAAGATAGATTCCTCATGAGATGTTAATCTCCAGGGACTCACCCAAATCTCCAATTACAGGGTCTAGTTGGGAATCTGTCATCATTTAATTAACACACACAACTTCTCGCAGAAGGGATTTCACCAACCAGCTAAATGCATTTTCATTTAAACATAGTCAAATGCATTTTATAACCCCCAAAACATTAGACTACATTAAAAGTGTCATAATTGCTACCACATAAGTCCCAGTAGTCTTTAAGTAGAAATCCTGGTGTTGTAGTTGTTAAGAGCTACAGATGCTAACCAAGAGGCTGACAGTTGGAATGTCCCAGGTGTTTAAAAGTTTCTAGCTTGTATGCTAAAATGAATTTCATCAGACTGTCTTAACATTAATAGTAAATGTGTTGTGTGTATGTGCGTTTATAAAATATCTCACATACGAGAGTAGATTACTGGATGGCAGAAGGAGCCAGAATGCTTTGGTTTATATGTCAACTCTGTGCCTGAATAATAAATAGCACCTTGAGCAGGGTACCTAATTTTTATACATCTGAGTTTCTTTGTATGCAAAATGTAGAAAATATAGAAACTACATCATTGACTATTGAATGATGAAGTGAATTAAGTGCTGAGAATAGTGCTTGGATCACTTTAAACAGTGAATAGATGTTAGACATTGTATGTATCTATATATAAAATATACTCCCTTTAAGTAATTAAGGATTGTCATGCAATTAGATAATGGAAGGCAGGAAGGCTACAAAAGCAATAGTGATAAAATCAAATCCCAAATTTCTGAGTTCAATCCCATGCAGATGGCTTTCTACTTCCCATAGTCTCCAAAATAGTTTTGAAATTTTTTTTTGACTGGGTATTAAATAATACAAGTTAATTGCAATTCAAGATATTTGGTTTTCTCTCTATTTCTTACTCATTACACAACTCAAAGTATTACTGAAACTGTAAAATATCCTTCTATAGAATCTCATAAGCAGAATAAGCTATCTAATGTCTTACATAACCCTATCTGTATCCCTGTGAAGAAGTCAGCACACAGGTCACAAAGGAGGAACATTCAGCAGTACTGAATTTGAAGAAAGAAATTGGAGGATGTGCCTATTGCAAAATGTACTTCAGCAACTGACATTTTTATTGTTTAACTATTATTGAGCTTGGCTGGCTGGCATTACTGAGTAATAATAAATCCTATAATCAGTGTTCTGGAAATATCAGCACTTAAAAGTAAGTTTCAATCCACATGCTCTTTTGTGTAAAAGCCTATGAGATGTGGCCAAAGTCACTTATCAATTTCTGTCAATTATAAGTTTGCTTGGGAGATTTTCTTGAGATTTCTGACCAACAATGCTTCTCTTGAGCATGTCTGTGCCTTAAGTTGGAATAGAACCGACTCACGTATAGCTACAAAAGCTATCCACATGCTTTAATATTAAAGTTTCATGTTTACTTAACCAAGGTTTTAAGGATCATGACAGTCACATAGAGTAAGATTTGATGTAGCACATCTGTGCATAACTTTCCAGTGTCCAAAATTATTGACATATACAAATATCTACATAGGGTAACATTCTCATTGGACAGCATCAAGTTACATGTAAGAATCTGATTTTTGCCACATCATTGTCTTTTCATTTCCAGAATTACCTCAACAAAGATTATACTTCTTATGGGAAAATATAAATGTTTTCAGTTAAGGGATTGACTAAAAAGACAAGGTTTATCGGTACTGTTTCAATATCTTAAAGTGGAAACACTTGTATAGATGAAACCTTCACTCAGGATATGAAGTCAGTATTATCTGTTTAGCTTGCCACACAGTTCACAGTACTTACTCGAGCAAAACCAAAACTACAGGAATTGCCATCAGTTCCGACTAATGGCAAAGCCATGTGTTTGAAAGTAAAACAGCCTCTATGTTGGGTATTCAATGTTTATGGCTTTTTTGGTAGCAGAATGCTGAGTCTTTTTTCCAAGACACCTGAAATTACTCAACCCTTCAAACTTTTTGTTAGTAAAAAAGAGTGTTAATCATTTATACCACTCAGGGATTTCTAAAAAACCTAAAGTATCATTTAAAATTATTTTTTATTTTTTTTCAGCATTATATTTTTTTAATTTTTTATATTTTTGTTTAATATAACTGAGTGAAAATGTACATTCACATATAAATTTGCATACTCACCTATATGCAGCTTCCGCTGCTCTCCCTGTCTGGTGACTGCACACTATTCCTCTCTGCTCCATACATGTCTCATCCTCCCAACAGCCTCCTTTCCCCTCCTCTCCATCCACTCCCCTTCCTCCAGCCAGAGGTCAGCAAGATGATATCCTATAGATGTATAGAAACATAAAGTGCTTCCAATATATGGTCACTCTGCATTGCCAAGTCCAATCCATTCCTGTCCAAAGAGTGGACCTTTGTTATAATTTATGGGAAAGGGCAGCATCAGGGCCGGGGGCCATGCTCTCAGAGGAACCCCAAAACCGCTGGACCATCAATTGAGGTCTTTTAGTGGAGATCTCATGATACTCCCCTTTTTTTCCTGTGTTGCCAGTGAGACTCCTCTCTGTGAGCTTCCTCGTGGCTGTCACTGGTGGTGACCAGGCACCATGCGGTTCTTCCGGTCCCAAGTCGATGTAGGCACCCACTCTTGTGGGTCCCTCTGTCTTCTCGGTTGTCTTTACTGCATGCCATTTTGGTCCTCGGTGAGCATCCGTTCCTGCTGAGTTGGGACCATTTGCTGTGTCCTCGGATGGCAGCTTGGCAGCTTTTAAGATCCCAGACGCCACTCACCAATGTGGGGTGCAGAGAGCTCTCTTAGCAAAATGCTTGTTGTGCAAGTTGGCCTGGAATTCGCCTAAGAGCATGGTCCCCCGCCCCCTGCCCCAGCTACTCTATACTTCAGTATTGAGTTAAGATGGAAGGAGTACTCAAGTTATGCTGAAGTCCACTTAATGTTATTCTTGTTTCTAATGTGTGCTATCACCACTTTCTCCCAACTAGATTTCTAGTAACTATCTAAACTAAACCCTCTCCCCCACTCTTACTCCCTCCCCTCCCTTGCAGCTGTCAAAGAGTCTTTTCTTCTATACACAAGTCTGTTTTGGGGATCTTATCGTAGAGGTCTCATACAGTATTTGTCCCTTTGTCACTGACTACTTTCACTCAACATAATGTCTTCCAGTTGAAACCAGGTTAGGAGATGTTTCCTGGAATCATCGTTATTCTTTATCATTGCGTAGTGCTCCATTGAGTATATGTATCATAGTTTACCTATCCATTCTTGTATTGTTGGGGATCTGGGTTGATTCCATCTTTTTGCTATCGTGGACTGTGCTGCTGTAAACATTCTGGTACATGTGTCCATTGGTGTGAAAGGCCTTGATTCTGTAGGATATATTCCAAGTAGTGGAATTACTGGGTCAAATGGTATATCGATATCCATTTTTTTAAGGAAGTGCCAGATTGCCTTCCAAAGAGGCTGGACCATTTTGCAACCCCACCAACAGAGTAGGAGGGTTCCACTTTCTCCACAGCCTCCCCAGCATTTGTTGTTTTATGTTTTCTGGATCATGGTCAATCTTGTTGGGGTGACATGGTATCTCATTGTTGTCTTGATTTGAATTTCTTTAATAACTAAAGATCGTGAACATGTCCACATGCGTTTTTTGGCTGTCTGGATCTCCTCTTTAGTGAAGTGTCTGTCCATCTCCTTTGCCCATCACTTAATTGGATGGTTTATCTTCTTCTTATTGATATTTTGTAGTATCTTATAGATTATAGAGATCAGGCGTCGGTCTGACATAGAGTTGCCAAATATTTTTTCCCATTCTGTGGGTGTTCTTTTAATTCTATTAATAAAGTCTTTGGATGAGCAAAAGTGTTTGATTCTTAATAGTTCCCATTTATCTATTTTCTCTTCTGTTGGTTGAGGTTTCTTTGACAGATTTTGGAGTCTGTCCTCATTGTGTATTAAAACTTCCATTGTTGTTCCTATCTTTTCTTGGATGAGCTTTATCATCTTAGGTTTGATATTTAGGTCTTCTATCCAGTTGGAGTTGGTTTTTTGTGTAAGGTGTAAGATATGGACCTTGATTCAGTTTATTGCAGATGGACAACCAATTTTTCCAGCACCATTTGTTGAAGATACTGTTTTTACCCCAGTTTAATGTCTTAGGGCCTTTGTCGAATATCACCTGTTCATAGACAGATGGTGTCATCTCTGGGGTCTCCATTCTGTTCCATTGATCGATCTGTCTGTTCTTGTACCAGTACCAGGCTGTTTTGACCACTGTGGCCGTGTAGTATGTTCTAAGGTCAGGTAATGAGAGGCCTCCCAGTGTGTTCTTCTTCTTTAGTAGTACCTTACTTATCCGGGACTTCTTCCCTTTCCAAACAAAATTGGTGATTTGTTTCTCCATCTCATTAAAAAATGATGCTGGACCTTGTATTGGGATTGCATTATATAAATAAATTGCTTTGGGTAAAATAGGCATTTTCACAACGTTGAGTCTTCCTATCCATGAGCAGGGTAGGTTTTTCCATTTATCTAAGTCTCTCTTAGTTTCTTGTAGTAAGGGCTTGTAGTTCTCTTGGTAAAGGTCTGTTGTTTCTCTCGTTAGATTAATTCCTAGGTACTTTGTCTTCTTAGGGGCTATCGTAAATGGTATTGATTTCATAATTTCCTCCTTAACAGTTTCGTTGTTGGTATAAAGGAATCCTACTGATTTACTTATGTTTATCTTGTATCCTAAGACTGAACTCTTCTATCAGTTTGAGTAGCTTACTTATAGATTCCTTGGGGTTCTCTGCATATACAATCATATCATCTGTGAACAGGGAGATTTTAACTTCCTCTTTGCCGATGCAGATGCCCTTTATTTCTTCGCCTTGTCTAATTGCTCTGGCTAGAACTTCTAGCACAATGCTGAATAGGAGAGGTGAGAGTGGGCATCCTTGTCTAGTTCCTGATCTCAAGGGAAGGTCTTTCAGTCTCTCTCCATTCAGGATGATGTGGGCAATTGGCTTTGTATAAATGGCCCTTATTGTGTTGAGGAAATTGCCGTCTATGCCCATTTTGCTAAGAGTTTTTAGCATGAATGGGTGTTGGACTTTATCAAATGCCTTTTCGGCATCAATGGACAAAATCAGGTGATCTTTGTCTTTTGTGTTATTTATGTGGTTAATCACATTACTTGTTTTCCTGATGTTGAACCAGCCTTGCATCGCTGGTACGAATCCCACTTGGACATGATGGATTATTTTCTTGATATGTTGTTGTATTCTGTTGGCAAGAATTTTGTTGAAGATTTTTGCATCTAGATTCATGAGTGATATCAGTCTGTAGTTGTCTGTCTTTGTTGGATCTCTCCGTGGCTTAGGTATCAGGGTTATGCTGGCTTGATAGAATGAGTTTGGGAGTACTCCATCCCTTTCTATACTGTGAAATAGTCTCAGTAGTATTGGGGATAACTCTTCTCTAAATGCTTGGTGGAATTCTCCTGTGAAGCCATCTGGGCCTGGACTCTTTTTGGTTGGCAGTGTTTTGATGACCTTTTCAATCTCTTCTTTTGTGATGGGTTTATTAAGTTGTTCTGCTTCACATTGTGATAATTTGTATAGGTGGTATGAGTCAAGGAATTGATCCATTTCCCCTAGGTTTTCAAATTCATTAGAGTACAGTCTTTCATAGCATTCTGTTATGAAATTTTTGATTTCTGTTGCATGTGTGGTGACAACTCCCCTTTCATTTCTAATTTGGGTTGTTTGTTTCCTTTCCTGCTTTTCTTTAGTGAGTTTAGCCAATGGTTTATCAATTTTGTTGATCTTTTCAAAAAACCAGCTTTTGGTCTTTTCAATTTTTTCATTTGTTTTTCTATTCTCTAATTCATTTAGCTCTGCTCTAATCTTTATGATCTCATTTCATCTGGAGCCTGAGGGGTTCTTCTTTGTTGTCTCTCTACTTGTTCAAGCTGTCGAGTTAGTTCCTTGATTTGGTTTCTTTCTTCCTTCCAGATGTATGCATTTATGGAGATAAACAGACCTCTGAGCACTGCTTTGGCTGTATCCCATAGGTTCTGGTAGGAAGTGTTTTCGTTCTCATTGGAATCCATGAATTTCTTTAATTCATCCTTGATTTCCTCTATAACCCATTTTTTTTTCAGCAAGATGTTGTTCATTTTCCAAGAGTTCCACTTTCTATCTATGTTTTTTTCTGCTTTTGATTTCAACTTTGATAGCTTTATGATCTGAGAAGATGCTTTGCAGTAATTCAATAGTATGGATTTTGTTGAGCTAAAATTATTATTTATACAATATTCATAGCATAAATACTCATGATAGCCAAAAACATAGCCAACTGAAAAGTCCATTCACTGATAAGTAGATAAATAAAATGTAGTATACAATGGGGTATTGTTCAGCGATGTTAAATAAGTATTGACATATATTAAAATACAGATGAATATTAAAGGTAGTATACTAAGAGGAAGATGCAAACACAGAAAGCCACATATTGTATGATTCCGTTTTTATTAAATATCCACAGTAGATGAATTCATAGATTCACAACAAAGGTTAATGGTTTGCAGGATTGGGGGTAGGGAAGCAAGGAGGATGAGTGGAGGAAGCACAAGGCTAATGGATGCAGGCTGTCAGGTTGTTTTTTGGGATGATGGAAAATATTTTGGCCTTAGATAGTTGTCCAACTCATGGTGACTCTAAAGATCAGAGTAGAACTGCCCCATAGAGTTTCTAAAGAGCGCCTGGCAGATTTGAACTGCTGACTTTTTGGTTAGCAGATGTAGCACTTAAGTAACTATGCTGCAGTGGGTTTAGATAGTTGTAGTGCTTGCACAACCTTGTGGACGTGCTACAAAACACTAAATTCTACAATTTGGTGAATTTTATCGTGCGAAACATAAAAAATAAAAATAGTTACCGTTGAAGAGAATAAGAAAAAAAAAAAAGATTTCTAAATTAGTGAGTGAGTTTCAGAAAAGGAAGTCACAAAAAGAACAAAAGAGTTGAGAATGATAAACCAGAAGATCTCTTTTTGCTTCACTGGATTTCTGATTTGACTGCAGAAGGAATTATTGATTCGGGGTTGCTAACATAAAAGTAGGTTACAGTCACCTTCTCAATACTGATTAATTTGAAAATAGGGGTAAGAAATGGAGAACTCAGCCTTTGCTAAGGATATTTCAGTGTTTGCAGCATGTTAGGGATTAAATTTGTCTCCCAAAAATATGTAGCTACTTGGTTAGGTCATGATTCCCAGGATTGTGTGGTTGTTCACTATTTTGTGATCTGGTGTTGTTTTCCTATGTTGTGTGAATTCTACCTCTGTGATGTTAATGAAAATGAATCAGAGGTAGCTTTGTTAATGAGGCAGAACTCATTTTATGAAGTCTGCATTTCAAATCCACAAGGTACTTCTTGTAAACTCCATGGGGCGCTTCTAATCTGTCCTGCATGGACACTATGAGTAGGAATCGACTTGACAGAAAGGGGTTTGATTTAGTTTGGTTTCAATTCTACAGGATTCGGTTATATTTTGAGTTAATCTCTTTAGAAATATAAAGAAGAGAATACAGTAAAGAAGAGAAAAACCCCACAACACCAAGAAAGAAGAGCAGCAAACAGAGTGTGTCCTTTGGAGCTGAGGGTCCTGCTGTGAGAAACTCTAAAAGGAGATTGCTGACAAGGACATTCCTCCAGTATCCATATAAAGAGAAATACTTTCCATGGAACTGGTCCCTAAATTTGGACTTCTAACTTCCTAGACTGAGAAAGAATGAATTTGTTTGTTAAAGCTATCTACTTGTAGTATTTTTGATAGAGCAACATTAGATAGCAGAGACATGGTGAAAAATACAGAACTAGAACTCTAATTAATCCTAAATGGATAACACAGAACCTGAGAACAGATGCTTCTGAAATTTAAGTCCCAAATGTTAGTGAGTAAGACCTAGTGACATCTGCCTATTATTCATCTACCAAAGGAAAGACAACAAGCTTATGTCAGGTAGGTTTCTGAGTTTTCAAACTTAAAGAACACAGAAAGAGAAAACTAACGTTTTCAGGGAAAAGAAATGGGCGAACCTGAAAATAAATTTGATAGCTGTACGTTATTGTTCTACCCTGGCCCCTAGGGTCGCCATGAGTCGGATCCGACTCGACAGCACTTGGCTGGCTTGGCACGTTATTGTTGTTGTGAGATACCATTGAGTCAGTTCTGACTCATAGTGACCCTGTGTACAACAGATTGAAATACTACCTCATTAGGCAGCATCCTCACAAATCGCTGTGGGCCTAAGCCCAGTGTTTTAGCCACTACGTCAATTCATCTCATTGAAGGTCCATGTCTTTTTCACCAAACCTCTACCAACCACGCTGTCCTTCCCCAGGAATTGATTCCTCCTGGCAATGTACCTAAAATGTGTGAGACACAGTCTATGCATTCTTGCTTCTAAGGAATGTTCTAACTGTACTTCTTCGGAGAGAGTTCTATCTGTTCATTCTTTTGGTAGTTCTTGGTATATTCAATATTTTTTTCCAATGCAGTGTTTCAAAGGCATCAATTCATTGACCTTTTATATACATTGTCAAGCTTTCATATGCAAAGGAGGTGACTGAAAACACCATGGCTTGGGTCAGGTGCACCCTAGTCTTCAAGGTGACTACTTTACTTTGCAACATTTTCAAGAGGTCTTTTGCAGCAGATTTGCCCAGTACAATGTGTCTTTAGATTTCTTGACTGTGGCTTCCATGTGTGTGGATCCAAGTAAAATGAAATCCCTGGCAACTTCAGTCTTTTCTCTGTTCATTATGAAGTTGATTATTGGTCCAGTTACGAAGATTTTGTCTTCTTCATGTTGAGTTGTAATACATACTGATGGCTGCAGTCTCTGATCTACATCAGTAAGTGCTTCAGGTTCTCTTCATTTTGAGCAAACAACATCATGTCGTCTTCATAATGTAGGTTGTTAATGAGTCTTCCTCCAGTCCTGATGCCTGCTTCTTCATCTAGCTCAGCTTCAGATTATTTGCTCAGTATATGGATTGAACAGATACCATGAAAGGATACAACTCTAATGCTCACCTTTCCTTAATTTAAACCATTCAGTATCCCCTCATTCAGTTCAAATGAATGACTCTTGAACTATGTATGGATTCTTCATGAGCTTTAAGGTTTATGGAATTCCTTTGCAAATGATATTCCTGGTTCTGTGTCCTCCTCTGACACTCATCTGACTTGAATTTCTGAAAGTTCAGCAGGACATTCCGTTGATGTACTGCTGCAGCCAATTTTGAATGGTGTTCAGCAAAATTTTACTCTATCACTTTATTATTCCATCAATAGTTTCAAATAAGAAAAAAAGAGAGTGGAAGGAAAAATTATTCCTGTAGGCTGATTTTTTTTTTCTTGATTTGCTAATAAGAAGAGATCCAAGTGATCCTCTTTAATGTGTTTATAGTTACCTATGTCATTAATTTCCCGGTAGATAAAATACTGAGGCTGTCAAGATTTTACTTTACTGAGATCCATAATAATGCCCGTGAAAGCAGGGGTCAAGAAATCAAACAATTTATTGCACTGGGTAAGCGTGCTGAAAAGACCTCTTTAAAGAGTTAGAAAGTAACGATAGAGCCTTGAGAACAAAAGCGTGCCTGACCTAGGACTTAGTGTATTCAATTGCCCCATATGCATAAGGAAGACCAAAGAAAAATGGATTCCTTTGAATTATGGTGTTAGAGAGGAATATTGATAATACTATGGACTTTAAAAGTATGGTTAAGAGGTAAATCTGCCAGAATGCTCCTTAGAAGCAAGGATAACTAAATTTCCTCTCACTGGGGAACGACATCGTGCTCATTGAAGTAGAGGGTTGGTGCAAGAGAAGAATACACTCAACAAGACAGGTCAGCACAATGACTACAACAAGTGGCTCAAACTTTGCAATATTCATAAATATGTTCCATAACCGGGCGATGTTTCCTTCTGTTACACAACTAGTGCATATGAGTCAGAGACGACTCAAAGTCATCTGACAATAATAACTCCTTGGCAAATCTTGCAATGATCATTTTAATTAGAATATACTCCCAGCTTAAAACATCAACTGACTTTTTCTCAGACATCTCTCCTTCTATGACTTATTTTATTCCACACCAAAGTGCCCCAAGATGCTGGTAAACCTCCTACACAAGGCAAATTCATCCCCTTCTTGTATAGCTGTGCTCTGAAATTTGTCTTCTGTGTCCTTGCAGATTCTAAGTGTCTCCCACTCCCAGTGATGGCCTTTAACTGTTAAGAGGCCAGTAACAACTCCTTGCTGCATGCAGTCAGCGTGTCCAGTGCAGTGTGTTTCATGGTCCGGACAGGGGTTTACCTGGTCGGTATACTGTATGCTCTGATACACACGATGTTAACTTTCCACTTATGCTCCTATGGGTCCGATGATACTAATCATTTTTCTGTGATTTATCTCCGTCATTCTGTCTTTTCTATTCAGATATGCAAGTGTCAATGAGCTGGCATTAAACATTGTTTTTGGTTTGAGTGAACTGAGTACTTTCTCTGGTGTTCTTGTCTCTTGCTATTGCATCATCCTCTAAGTCTTAAGATCCACTCTGCTGAGGGCCAGTTCAAAGCTTCCTCTACCTGCACCTCTCACTTAACTGCTGATGCAATTTTCCAGGAAAATCTACTGTTTATGTAACTCTGCCCAAGTTCTTCTTATTTTCCAGATGATGTTTTCTTGAAAAAGCTAGAAATAGAAATACCATGTAATCCAGTAATTCTATTTCTAGCAATAAACCCTAAAGAAGTAAGAGTTCTCATTTGGATTGACATACGCACACCTGTGTTCATTGCAGCACTCTTTACAATAACCCAAACCATAGAAACAAGCTGAATGGCTATTAACAAATGAATGGATGAATGAATTATGGTACCTACACACTGTAATACTACGCAGGGACAAAGAACAAGTGATGAATCCTCAAATATCACAACGTGGAAGAATCTGGAGAAAATCATGATGCTTGAAATAAGTCATTATCAAAATGACAAACACTGTATGAGATCACTCTTATTAGAGCTAAAGACAAGCTTGCATACAGGAAAATAGAACTTTTTTGTTGTTGTTGTTGATTATTAGAATGGGGAGGGAAGGAGATAGTATATCACTAACTAGATAGTAGACAAGTGTCAATTTTGCTTAAGAAAATACAGTGTAGAATTATAGGAAAATCAGCACAACTAGACCAAAACAGAAGTATAGACATTTCTTGGACACATCTAAAACTTGGTCTGAGGACTGGGGATCATAGTGTTACTAATGTCTAGGTCATCTGGCATAACATAGTTCATAAAATTTTCTGCATTCCATTTTGGTGAATGGTCTTTGAGGCTTTAAAAGCTTGCTACTGATAATCTGAGGTAAAACTATTACTCCTGACCTATCTGGAGCAAAGGCAAATGAGAAAAACAAAGACAAAAGAAAAACATTAGCCCAAAAGATTAAAGGATCACATGAACCAGCTCCTCCGTCAGCCTGAGACCAGAAAATCTAGATGGTCCTGGCTAGCATCATATTCTTCTCTGACAGGGATCCCAGCAAAGATTCCTGAGCAGAAATGGAGAGAAACATAGAATAGAATGCAAGTCAAAAATAATTAAAAAGACCAGACCTACTTGTCTAACAGTGACTGGAAGAACTCCTGAGACTCAGGCTCCTGGACATTCTCCTTAGTCAGAACAGAAACCACTCCTGAAGTCTATTTTACAGGGAAACATCAGACAGACCTATAAAATGAAAATAACACACATTTATGAGGTTTGAGTTCAGTCAAATATTGTAAAACCAAATGTCCAAAAGCAACATGAAACGACAGGAAGGGACTGGAGCTGCATTAACAGATACAGGGCACGCTAGGGTGGTAAGGAGAAGTGTGCCACCACGTTATGGAGATTGCAGCCAATGTTGAAAAACAATGTATATAAATTGCTCAATGCAAGATTAACTTGAGCTGTAAACTTTAATTTACAGCACAATAAAATTAACCATACACATTTTATTAAAACACATGCATACAAGAACTGACAGTTAAGTTTGTGAACTCATCCTACAAAAAGCGCTACACACCTCATTGCTGAGTATCACCACGGTCCCCTTTAAAGTGCTTCCCCTGAGAAGCTGTGTGCTGATGTCAATGCCTAGTCCATCCTTCAAAACCATTTTGCATCTTTTTCTGGAATGGTCATCGGAGCTGTCATCGTATTACCCTTAATGTCCTGAATATCACCAAAATGTCTTCCCTTCAATATTTCTTTTAAATTTGGGTGAAGAAAAAAATCACTGTGGGCCAGATCAGTTGAGTAGGGAGGGCGATCCAATACAGTTGTTTTATTTATTTTTTATGGCTAAAAACTCCTTTACAGGCAACTATACAACTAAATTTGCTAGTTTGCCGCCATGCCACTGGGCAACGGTCATTCCAGAAAGAATTCCTAAATTGCTTTGAAGGGTGGGCCAGGCCCTAGCATTGGCCTGTAACTTCCCAAGGGAAGTACTTTGAATGTGACCCTGGTGATACTCAGCAATGAAGTATGTAGCACTCAGAACAGTTAAGTTTGTGGACTTACTTGTCAGACCTCGTGTTTGAAAGCATATGTCAAACAGGTTTTCAAAGATACTCCAGTGACACTGATCACATTAATAATATTGTGTGATCATCACCAGTATCTGTTAAGAAAAAGATTATTTTTAGCAAACAGTATTCATCTATTCGATGCTCATTGAAATATTTTTCACAATAAAAAAAGGAGGAAAGAACTGAAAGGTTCATCAGCAAATTAATGGCTAAACAAATTGTGATCTATACACGAGTGGATTGCTACTCAGTCATAAAGAGGAGAAATAACCACCTGAAGTAAGCTGCAGTGTGGGTGAACCTTGAACAGCTTGTATGATGTCATTTATAAACAGATATGTGGCCACCTAGGAACCCTGATGGCATAGTGGTTAATGTCAGCTGCTAACCAAAAGCCTGGTGATTCAGATTGAGGAGACACTACTTGCAAACTCTGTGGAGCAGTTTTACTGTGTTCTATAGGGTCGCTATACATCAGAATTGACAACAACAGGTTTGGTTTTAGGTTTAATAGAAAGCAAAAATTATTAACAGTTATCAGGTGTGAGAGTGAAGGGGAAAGGGAATTTTGCAAAGGAGGAATTTAGTTTTACATTAACGATAGTAGATCAGGAGAATGACTTGGAAAAGGGTAGTGAGAATGGCTCTACAACTTGTAGAAGGCAATTTTATGAAATTGTGCATTCAGAAATTGTTGATCAGCTCTACACTTGATTATGTGTTTTAGCCAGCTAGGGCTGCTTTAACAGAAATACCACAGAGTGGCTGGCTTTAACAAAGGAATGTTTACTCTTGCACAGTCCTGTAGGCTAGAAGTCCATATTCAGGGTGTCTGCTCCAGTGGAAGGCTTTCCCCTTGTCAGCTCTGGAGGAAAATCTGGTATTGCATCAATCTTTGTCCAGGGAACATCTTGGCACAGGAACCTCAGGTCTGAAGGATGTGATCATCTCCCGGTGCTGCTTGCTTGATGGTGTGAGGTTTCCAGTTCCCTGCCTGCTTCCCTTTTGTTTTATCTCTTTCCGGATGAAAGGATTAAGGGTGGGGCAAGCCATACTCCAGGGAAACTCCCTTTACAGTGGAACAGGGAGGTGATCTTATAAAGGGATTTACAGTCCCACATTAATCCTTTAACACACAGCATAGGAAAATCACAAAATGGAAGACAGGCACGAGATACTGGGAATCATGGCCCGGCCACATGACAACGCATATTTGGCAGGGGGACACAATTCATGACATTATGTATAATTTTACTATTATGTATAGACAGATAAACAGAGAATACTGAGATAAGTTTTTTTTTTAATTTAATATGACTGAGTGAAAATGTACATTCCCATATAAATTTACATACCCACCTATATACAGCTTCCACTGCTCTCCCTGCCTGGGGACAGCACACTGTTCCTCTCTGCTCCATACATGTCTCATCCTCCCAACAGTCTCCTTTCCCCTCCTCTCCATCCACTCCCCTTCCTCCAGCCAGAGGTCAGCAGGATGATATCCTATAGATGTATAGAACCATAAAGTGCATCCAATATATATTTGAAAGCATCACTCAACACTTAATGTTTTCTTAAAAAGTCATTTTTCCCTAAGAATTCCATGAGTAGAAACAGCAATAAAAGTCTGTTTTTCTTTGTTTGTTTTTCTTCTTTCTGCATCATCCACCAAAAACCCAGATTAAAAGCAAACACGTAGTGATCTATACTTCAAAAAAAAAAAAAAAAATCTTGTTCTACAGACTCTGCGAGTTTTAGAGAAAACAAATATGAAATAGAAAATGAAAATGATTCAAGATAGAGTGAGTTATGTGCAACCACCACTGTACAGTCATGGAGTCATTGGATTGGGGTGACTGACATGCATTTGGGGAGAGAAAACCTCACAAAGATTAATAAAAACTTAGCATAGCCATTAGAAGATTGTCATATTCTAAATGTGAATGTAACAAAGGTTGTTTCAGAAAAGGAAGAAACATGATGAGGAATGGAAAGGTGATGAGAATTGTTTAGTAGAAAGTCAATCTCAGCTTCACTAGATGTGTTATTTGACTGTAGCGGTAAAGCATGCATTAAACTCAATTATTGCCACAGACATTGATTATTCTCAAAGAAAATATCAGGCTTTGCTAAGTTGTTGCAGTATTCACAGGGGAAAAAGAATCGGAAATTTAATTAATCATGTGTTTGTGTAACACAGACAAAAGAGAGCAGAGACTTCAGAGATTTAGTCCCAAATGTCACTAAGAAAAGATAAAAGGCGTACTGCCTAATGTTTGCCTAATCAAAATCAGAATGAAATACATGATCATTTCAGGTAGGGTGCCAGACTGACAAATTTTTAAAGGAACAATATCAATGGTGGATACCAAGAATGACATACGGCCTTAGAATCAAACTTTCTGAGCTTGCTGTTCCAGATGTTTTTGCTTTATGCAATAACAGTGCCTCTTTAATAATGACATTTATCTGGGCTTGTTTCCATGGATAAAGAAGATAATTTACAGAAAATGTTCTGTTTTAAATATCTGTTGATGTCCAGCAGCGTTAAACTCCGATCTAACTTCTCTTGATCTCAAAACAAGAACAAAGAAGAATGGATGGAAGAAATTGTTCCTCCTTGACTGAATTTCACCTCTTGGGAATTACTAATAATCCTGACACCAAAGGAGCCATGTTCACCGTATTTCTGGTTGTTTATCTCATTATTCTGATGGCAAATCTTGGAATGATCATTTTAGTTAGAATGGACCCCCAGCTTCACATACCAATGTACTTTTTCCTCAGCCACCTCTCCTTCTGTGACCTCTGCTATTCCACAGCAATTGGACCCAAGATGTTGGTAGACCTCTTAGCCAAAGACAAATCAATCTCCTTTTATGGCTGTGCTCTGCAATTCTTCATCTTCTGTATGTTTGCAGATTCTGAGTGTCTGCTTCTGGCAGTGATGGCCTTTGATCGGTACAAGGCCATTAGCAACCCCTTGCTCTACGCCGTCAACATGTCCAGTAGAGTGTGTTCCTTATTTATGGTTGGGATTTACCTGATTGGCATGGTCGATGCTTTAACACATACAGTATTAGCTTTCCACTTATGTTTCTGTGGCTCTAATGAAATTAGTCATTTCTTCTGTGATTTACCTCCACTTTTCCTAATTTCTTGCTCTGATATTCAGGCCAATGAGCTCACACTGTTCACTGTTACTGGCTTCATTGAACTGAGTAGCATTTCTGAGCTTCTTCTCTCTTATTGTTACACCATCCTCTCAGTCTTAAAGATCCAGTCCGCTGAGGGAAAGTTCAAAGCTTTCTCTACCTGTATTTCTCACCTAACTGTTGTTGCAATTTTCCAGGGAACCACACTCTTTATGTATTTGAGACCAAATTCTGCCTACTCTCCAGATCAAGACAAAATGACCTCGTTGTTCTACACCCTTGTGATCCCCATGTTAAACCCACTTATATACAGCCTAAGAAATAAGGATGTCAAAGGGGCTCTGGGAAAACTTAAAAATAAAAGATGGTTTTAAAACTTATAGAATACATATACACAAATGTTTTTGTGAAATTATACCATAAAATACTGTGTGTGAGAGAAATTTTTCTCAAGTACATGAACTTAAGAACTTGCATATTTTAGCAAAAACCGTATCATAAGAAAATCTTGCATTTTCTGGAATGTAGCACGCTTCATGATGTTTCTTAAATTGACCAATGATCCTATTTTGTGTGTGTGTGTATGCGTGTGTGTGTGTGTGTGTAGGACCTCACAGGCATTTCTTAGCTTGCCAACTTGTATTTTCTAATTGTATTTTTCACAGATTACATCAACCGGTCCAAAACATATTACGTCTTTCCTAAGTGACTAGTATGCATTTTAGTGTTTTATATTTTGGGATGAATCCAGCAGTTTCTATAGTAATTCTATAATCTTGTAGAAGTTATAAACGTTAAGTATTTGAACAATTTATAATACATTACAAACTTCAGGAAATAAAATGGCTGGGCACTATTATTCCAAAAAAAAATTCTAAATCTTGTGGGCAGAAGAAAGTCATGCCTGGAACAGAAGCATTTAACCTCAGAACCAAGAGTCCTGTGCAGTGTAAACGGTACTTATTAGCCAAAGGAATATGAACTTGGAATATTAGCAAAGTAATGTGGACTTACTAGTTAAAGAAATATTAATTGAGTGTATCATATCTGCCTTGAATGTATTTTCTCTATGTTGACATGTAAACCATACTGAAGACTGTGTTCGTTGATCTTCAATTGTAAGTGCTTCAAAACCTCCACACTTTAAACCAGGAAAAGTGTATAATCTGCGTAATGCAGGATCTTATTAAGTCTTACTCTAATCCTGATGCCTGTTTCTTCATTGTATAGTCCAGCTGTCAGATTATTTGGTTGGCATATGTATTAAATAGGTATGGTGAATGGCTGTAACCCTGACATATACCTTTCCCAACTTTAAAACATGCGATATTCCCTTGTTCTGTTCAAACAACTGACTCTTGACCCATTTACTAATGCCTCATAAGCATAATAGTTTCAGAATTCCAGTTTTCCACAGTGTTATCCATAATTTGTTATGGCTCACACATTCAAATGCCTTAGCTTAGTCAATGAAACATAAGTGAACACCCCTGTGGTGTTTTCCACTTTCAGACAGGATCCATTTGACATCAGCAGTGATACTACTGGTTTCATGGACTCTTCTAAAGTCAGCTTGAATTTACGACAATTCCTATCAATATGTTGTTGCAGCCACTTTTGAAAGATCTTAAGCAAAAAATTTGCTTACATGTGGTACAAATGATACAATTTGATAATTTACGCATTTGGTTGAATTGCCTTTCCTAGGAACAGGTATAAATACAGATTTCATTCAGTCGGTTGACCTGCTAGCTATCTTCCAAATTCGTCATCACAGATGAGTGAGCAGTTCAAGCACTGCATCTTGTTGTTGAAATAGTCCATCAATTACTGAAGATTTGCTTTTTGGCAAATGCCTTCAGTGCAGCGTGAACTTCTTCAGTATCATAGGTTCCTAGTCACATGTTCCCTCTTGAAATGGTTGAGTGTTAACCAGTTGTTTTTGTTGTAGTGACTGTTTATATTCCTTCTATCTTCTTTTCATACTTTCTGTGACATTTATATTTTCTCCGTAGAATTTTCCTGTATTTAAACTTGCACCTTGATTTTTTTCCTTTGGTTCTTTCAGCTTGAGAAATTCTGAGCACATTCTCTCCTTTTGGTTTTCTATCTCCACCTTATTTGAACATATCGTAATGTTTTTCCATTTTCTCTACCTGCCCTTTGAAATCTTCTGTTCAGCTTTTACTTCATCAGTTTTTTTTTTCTTTTACTTTTGCTACTCCATGATCCAAGAGCAAGTTTTAACATCTTTTCTAAATTCCAGTTATGTCGTTTCTTTCTCTCTTGTCTTTTTAATCAGCTCTTGCTTTAAGTCATCACATAACTTGTTTAGTCTACGGTATTTTGTGCTTAACGTGTTAAATCTATTCTTGAGAGTATCTCTGAACTCAAGTGGAATATACTTGACTTCGTATTTTGGTTCTAGTCAACTTGTTCCAATTTTCTTCAACTTCAACTTTAACTTCTATGTAACTGACAGTCTCATCCACAGTCATCCACTGGATTTACTCTGACTGATGATATTGACGTTTTCCATTGAGTCTTTCCACAGATGCAGCTTATTTGATTCCTGAGAATTCTGCCTGGCAAGGTCCTATGAACAGTTGCCATTTATGTTGATGAAAAAAAGATGTACCAATGAAGGTGTTGTTGGTCTTCCAAAGTTCAGTCATGTGACTGTTGGCATTTTTTTTTCCTTATCACCAGGATATTATTTTCCAAAATTGACCCTTCTTTGCTTCCAACTTTTCCTCTTCAGTCTCAACGATTATCAGTGCATCTTGATTGCATGTGGGATCAATTTCAGACTGCAGAATCAATTTCAATTTCAAGCTGCAGAATTTGATAAAAACCTTAATTTTCTCTGTCTTTGGCCTTATTGTTTGGTGAATAAATTTGAGTAACAGTCATATTAGTTGGTCTTCCTTGTTGGTGTATGGATATCATGCTAACACTTAACAGTGTTGTACTTCAGGACAGATCTTGAAATGTTCTTTTGATGATGCAACTCCATTCCTTTTTGTCTTGCCCTGCATAGTAGACCACGTGAATGTCAAATTCACAATGAGCAGTGCAGTTTGTTTCAGCTCACTATGCCTAGGATATTGATTTTTAGGCATTCTGTTTAATTTTTGACAATTTTTCTGGATTCATATTTTATTCATACCATGGTCTGATTATTAATGGATATTTTCAGCTTTTTTTTTTGTTGTTATTTTGAGTTGTACCACATTAAGAAATAGAGATCCCCGACTCCACCCACATCTTTAAGGTCAACTCTACTTTGAATTGGTAGCTCTTCCTAACTTGTCTTTTGAATACTTTTGACCTGAGTAAATCATCTTCCCATACTGTATCAGACAATGTTCCACTGCTATTCAAAAGATTTTCACTGGCTAATTTTTTCAGAAGTAGCCAGTCAGATACTTCTTAGTCTTAGTTTGGAAACCCAACTGAAACCTAACTGCCATGAATGACTCTGCTGGTGTTTGAACACTGGTCGCATAGCTTGCAGTAATACAGCAACACACAAGTCCTCACAGCATAAGAAACTGACAGATGAATAGGGGTTATCAGCCTGAGTGCTGCCAATACAAAGCAGATTAATCAAATCTAATGTGTAGAGTTAAGAAGTCCTTCATTAAAATGGATATATTTAATCTTTGATCCAAACAATGATTAGGCATTAACTGAGACATGCTTATGGAAAGAAAAGACAGCTGGTGCAGCAATATGAGAGTCTTTAAAGTGAGCAGGAACCTGAAGAGGTTAAATATGGCTAGCTTATGACGAGTAAAGGGACTGGCCTGATGAGTTATCCTTGTGCTACGGTTCTTTATTAAGTCATTTCCTTTAGGGAACATTTCTTGCCTCTTGAATTCTCTAAACTCCACTTTATATATTTCTTTCCTTGATACACACACCACCATGTGCCTGAGGACATAGTTGAATCTGTGACTTTGTTTACTAATTGAAATATTTTAATCAACACTACTCTTCTAATTTAAAATTTTCCTTTCCCTTCCTTCTCTGTCTCTCTAAATCATATGCTTCTCATATATCCACCATAAAAATATTATTGTCCAAATATGAAATTACCAATGTCTACACACAGTGAGTTAATACTGTAAGTCTTTAATTTTTTTTATTTATTGTGATTGAGTGAAAGTGTACAATCCAGCTTAAATTGGCATGCATGCCTATGTGCAGCTCCTACTGCTCTCCTTGTCTGGTAACTGCACACTCCTCCTTTCTGTTCTATACAAGTTCTATCATCTTAACAATACCCTGTCCCTCTTCTCCACCCTCTCCAGTCCTCTCTAGTAAGAGGCCAGTTGGGCTGCATTCTATAGATACGTAGAACCACAGAGTGCACACATGATATGGTCACTCCGTGTCACCGAGTCCAACCCATTCCTGTTCGAGGAGTCAACCTCAGTAATAATTTATGATGAGGGGCAGCTTCAGGTTCGTGGGCCATGCTCCCAGGGGAATCCCCAGGCCTTCAAACCATCAATTGTGGTCTTTTAGTGGAGTTCTCAGGATGTACCCCTTCTTATTCTCATGTTGCACTGGGACTCAACTTTGTGAGCCTTATCACAGCTGTCACTGGAAGTGGCTGGGCACCATCTGGTTCTTATGGTCGCATGTTGATGTAGTCACAAGTTCACATGAGTCTGTCTGTCTTCTGGGTTCTCTTTCCCTCCTATCATTTTTGTCCTTGGTGATCATCTGTTCCTGCTGAGTTGGGACCATTTGGTGTACCTCAGATGGCAGCTTTCTTGCTTTAAGATCCCAAACACCAATCACCAGTATGGGGTAGAGAGGATTCTCTTAGCAGTAGGCTAGTTATGCCAACTGGGCATTAGCCCCCACTGAGACCTCTATTTGGGTAACTCCACCTCCCAGTTGGACAAGATGGCGGCCCCCAGAGGCTCTCCCTCCCACTGTGAAACAGCCAATTCAATGGTGGAGGTTTGGAAAGAGGGGTGGAGCGGCTGTGGCGCTCACAGTCCAGAGCCAGGCTCTCAAAGTTTGGCTTTTTCACCTGCTGGTCATGTCAGCAATGTGGCAGAAATTTGCTGACAGTTAAGCCCAATCACTGCCACAGGCTAACAAAAAGGGGAAAAAAAGTTAAAGCCAGTAGTTACCTTCAGTCTGCAAGAGCCAGCCTTTCAACAAAGGTGGCAGGTCAGAGAAAGAGAAGAAGTTTCCCATTCAGTGGCAGGTAGCCCCAAATCACAGCCCTGTGTCATGTTCTAGGGCTCACTGGGTGTCCAGAAGGCTCTGTTTAATCATCAATCTTGGGCTTAGTTTTTAGAGGGAGTTGAGGAGATGTGAGTCTAGTCTGCCGTCTTGACTCTGCCTCCTTTTTCTTAAAATCTTAGTTGCTTCATTCTATCCAGTCCCTATTGTCTTTTATGGGTAAACATAACACAGTTGTAACAGATTAGAGCTTCTGTATGATGAACAACAACTAGCCGCATAGGGGATGAATTATCTAGCAAAGTTTCATAAAGCAAAAAAGTAACAATACTCAAACAATCAGAGTAGGCTCCCTACTATTACTCCTGTAAGAGCAGTCAGTGGTGGCAGACAAGCACAATCTAGTTGTACTGACCTCAGTCTGGTCAGGTCTTGGTACTTGTTGTCTGTGAGTCCTTTGGACTAATTTTTCTCTTCTATCTTTGGTTTTCTTCATTCTTCCTTGCTCCAGAAACAGTGAGACTCATGGAGTATCTTAGATGATTAATCCCAGCTTTTAAGACCCCTTATGCTGCTCAGCAAGGTAGAACTTAAAACATATTTTTTTGTATCCTTTATTATTATTATTGTGATTGTGATTAAGCGCAAGTTTAGAATCCAAGTCAATTTGCCATATAAAATCCCTGGCAACCATCTGTGTGCAACTCTGTCTGCTTTCCTCACCCTGTGACAGAATTCTCTTCCTTTCCACTTTTTACTTTCAGTATCCACTCAATCAGCACTTGTTCCCTTCTCTCCACACTCTCCTCTCCCCTCTATAAAGAAACCAGTTGGACAGCCTTACATATTTATTAAACCATAAAGTATATACACTGCCTGCATCACTCTATTTCCTATAGTCTGGTCCAAACCTTGTCTAAAGGGTTTGCTTCAGTAATGTTTTCAGCTCTGGGCTAGTAGTAAGTCCAGAGGCCATGTTTTCACAGGGCCCTCCAGGTTGCTGGACCCTCAAGTCTGGTCTTTTAATAGAGGTCTAGGTTTGCTCCCCCTCTTTTTGTCATGCTGCATCAGGGACTCTACATTGTGTTTCTTGTCAAGGCAGTCTTTGGTGGTGGCTGATTACCATCTACTTCAGGTCTCATGCTGACATAATATCTCAGTCACATTGACCCTTTTTTTCCCGGGCTCATATTTTCCTCATGTCTTTGATGTTCTTGATTTCCATCTGCTCCAGGTGTGTTGGGACAAACTGATGCTCCTTAAATGACAACTTGCTGGTTTTTAAGACCCCAGGCACCACTCACCAACATGCAATGCAAAACAGTGTCTTAGAAAAAGACAAGTTATGCCAATTGAACTTGCTGTCTCCTGAAATCATGGTCCTTGGGACCCTGTTCCTGTTACTTAGTCCTTTAGAATGTAGAAAACTTTCTTTACAAACTTTTAATGCCAGTTGAGCTATACATTCCAAGATACTTTGGTCACCGCAGACCTCAGTCCAGCAATTCAGTTCCTCAGGGAGTTTGGCTGTGTCTATGGAGCTTCCAGGACCTTGCCTCGTACAAGTTGTGCTGTCTTCCATTTACCTGTTGTCTAGTTAGTGTTTTGCCTTCCTATCCATTCCCTCCTTCATAACATTAAAGATTGCTTCTTTTCATCTGTAAAGCTTTCATGAGTTTTTACAGTAGTAGTCTCATATAATATTTGTCCTTTTGCGATTGATTTATTACACTGAGTATGATGCACTCCAGATTAACCCATTTTGCTAGATGCTTCACAGTTTTAACATAGTTCTTCGTCACTGTGTAGTACTCCATTGTGTGTATGTACAAAGGTTTGCTTACCATTGATCTGCTGATGGCCATCTAAGTTTTTTTTTCCCATTTTTTCAAGAAGAGTGAACATGGGTGTGAGTATGCCTTATTTCTCTAGGATATACATTATGTGGTATTTCCACTTTTAGCTTTCTAAGGAGGCACCATATGGTTTTCCAAAATGATTGTATCATACTGCATTCCCACCAGCAGTGCATAACAGCACCAGTCTCCCCACAGGGTCCCCAAATTTGCTATTTTCTGTTTTAATTGATTGATTGATTACATTTGTGCTAGTATTGCTAGGGTAAGGTGATTTCTCATCTTGGTTTTGATTTGCGTTTTCTAATGACTAGTGATCCTGAGCACTTTGTGTATCTGTTAGTGTTTCCAATTTCTTTGGTAAAATGTCCATTTCCTTTACCATTTTTTTTAACTGGATTATCTTTTTATCATAGAGGTATTGTATTTTCCTTTATATTTTAGAGATAAGATCTTTGTCATATTTGTAACAGCCAAATTTTATTCTCCCTGTCTGTAGATTCTCATTTTAATTGTTTGGAGAAATCTTTTGATGAATTTAAGTTCTTAGTTTTTAGAAAATTCCAGTTTTTATTTTATCATTTAGAGTCATATCTGACTCGATGGACTTGGCTTGGCTGGCTCTAGAGTGTTTGTGCTGTTAGTTATGGTTTGTATCTACAATCTTTAGAATCTTTGGCTTTGTATTTGGGTCTTTGATTCATTGTGAGTTAGTTCTTGTGTATGGTGTGAAGCATAGATCCTGTTTCAGCTTTTTTTTTTTTTTTTTTTGCTGATGGACAATCGGTTTTCCCAGCACCATTCATTAAAAAGATTGTCTTTTCCTTATCTGAGGAAACTTGGGCCTTTGTTGAAGACCAAGTGGACAAGAATGGATGGATTTACATCACAGATACTTAGCCGATTGTTTCCTTTAGACCTTCAGAATCTTTGATGTGTTTCTTTTTAGATGTTCTGTCTTTTATCAGAACTGATGTGTTGAAGTCTCCTACTGTTATTGTGGAACTGTCCATTTCTCTTTTCAGTACTGTGAGAGTTTGTTTTGTATTTTTTGGAGCCTTGCCATTGGATGAGGAGATATTTATTATAGTTATGTCCTCATGATAGATTTTCCCTTTAATCATTATATAATGTCTTTCTTTGTATTTAATGAAGGATTCCTTTAATATTTCATTGTGCTTTATGGTTTAAGTTTATAGTCTAAGTCAATTTGCCATGTAACCCTCTCCCCCCCACATGTACACTGCTGTGCAACTCTGGCCTCTCACTTCAACCTATGACAGCACATTCCTCATTTACACCCTCTACTTCCCATATTCATTCAACCAACTTTGCACCACCCCACTCGTCATCTTGCCTCTGGTTAGTGACTGTTCCAAGAGCTCAGTGTATATATTTAAGTGTCAAAGCACACAATTCATCATCTCTCTTATAGTCCAGTTCAATCTTTGTCTAGGGACTTAGCTTTGGTACTAATTTCAGCTTTTGGCTAACACGGAGTCCAGAGCTCATGTCTTCAGGGGAAACTCAAGGATGCAGACCATCAGGTCTGGTATTTTAACAGAGTTCTAGATCTGCAATCAGTTTTTCTCCAAGTTGTGTTCCTGTGTTGGGGCATTCATTGGTGGTAGTGGAGCACCATCTAGTTCTTCCAGTCTCATGCTAATGTAGTCTGCTTATCATATATCCCCTTCTATCTCCTAGGGTCATATTTTCCTCATGTTTTTGATGTCCTTCATTTTCCTCATGTTTTTGATGTCTGATTCAGATAGATTAGGACCAATCGATGCTCTTTAGATGGCAACTTGCTAGCTTTTAAGATCCCAGATGCCACTCACTAGAATGAAATTCACTCACCAAAACATTTTCTTGGGATAAAAAAATGTAGCTACTTCAGTTGACCTGGATGTCCTCTGAAGCCATGTTCCCCAGACCCCTACCTGTGCTACTCTGACATTCAAAATGTTGAGTTGAAAAAATATTTGACAACTATATGTCAGACCTATGCCTGAGCTCCATAATCTATAAGGTACTAGAAAATATCAATAATAAAAAGATAAATCATCCAATTAAGTGATGGGCAAAGGAGATGGACAAACACTTCTCTAAAGAGGAGATCCAGGCAGCCAAAAAATATGTGCAGACACGCTCACAATCATTAGCTATTAAAGAAATTCCAATAAAAATAACAATGAAATGCCATCTTACCCCACCAAGGTTGGCTATGATCCAAAAAACCAAAAACAACAAATGCTGGAGAGGCTGTGGAGAAACTGGAACTCTCCTACACTGCTGATGGGATTGCAAAATGGTGTAACCTCTTTGGAAAGCAATCTGGCACTTCCTTGAAAAGCTGGATCTATATATATCATTTGACCCAGTACTTCCACTCTTTGGAATATATCCTACAGAATCAAGGCCATTCACACCAACAGATGTGTTCACACGAATGTTTATCTCAGCACAGTCCACAATAGCCAAACGATGGAATCAACACAGATGCCCAACAACAGAGGAATGGATAGGTAAACTATGGTACATATACCGAATGGAACACTACTCAATGATAAAGAACAACAATGATTTTAGGAAACATCTCATAACCTGGTTTTAATTTGAGGACATTATGTTGAGGGACAGTACTCAGAGAGAAAAGGACAAATATTGTATGAGACCCCTCTGATAAGAACTTAAAAATAGAGTCATGCATAGAAGAAAAGACAGTTGCAAGGGTGGGAATGGAGGGAAGGAGAGGGGGGAGGGTTTAGATTAGATAGTTGATAGAAATTTGGCTGGGTGAAATCTGTGACAGCACAAACTAGAAAGAAGATCAGTATTAACTGGACTTCAGTATAACATGATTAGTCCTCCCATCTTAACCTAACATTGCATGAATACCCTGTGATGGATTGCACTGTGTTCCCCCAAACATATGTGTACCCATGTGGATGGGCCATGATTCTCAATATTTTGTGATTGTCCTCCATTTTGTGATTTTCCTATACTGTATGTTAAAGCATTGGAGTGGGACTGTAAATCCCTTTATAAGATCACCTCCCTGCTCTACTGTAAAGAGAGTTTCCCTGGAGTGTGGCTTGTCCCACTCTTAATCCTTTCAGCCTGCAAGAGATAAAAGGGAAATAGGCTGAGAACTGGGAACCTGACACCACCAAGAAAGCTACTCCAGGAGAAGAGCACATTCTTCAGAACTGATACAGTATCGAACTTTCCTCCTGAGCCAACAAGGGGGAAAGCCTTCTCCTGGAGCAGACATCCTGAGTTAAACATGTAACCTACCAGACTGTGTAAGAAAAAACTTTCTTTTGCTAAGGCCATCCACTCTGTTATTTTTGTTAGAGCAGCACTAGCTGGCTAAAGCACACCCCTATCTTTCTTTGCCCTCTCTTGTACCCATGAAAGATTATGTTACTCTATACCTAAAGTTTTTCTTCAGTTCTTTTAATAGTGGTTTCAACTGTAATTGTCTTTTTGGGACTGACAAATTTCACCCAGCAAAATGTTTCACAATATCATCATTATTCTTCCTTATTGCACAGTATTCCATTACGTGACTATACCATAGTTTGTTGATCCATTCATCTGTTGATAATCATTTCAGTTGATTCCAGTTTTTAGCTATTGTGGACAGTACTTCAATAAACATCTGTGAGTATGTATCCATTTGTGTAACAGCCATTATTTCTCTAGGATAAGTTCCAAGAAATGGGATTTATGTATCATATGGTATTAATATTGATAGCTATTTAAGAAAGTGACAAATTGATTTTCATAGTGTTTGTACAATTTTACATTCCAATCAGCTGTGTGGAAGTGTTTGAATTTCTCTATAACCTTTCCAACATTTATGTTTTATGTTTTTTGGATTAATTCAAGCCTTGTCGGGATAAGATGTTATCTCCTTGTAACTTTCTCTTGGATCTATGAATACATTAATTTGTTCCTCTTTTCAGTTTAATTTTGTCGTCATTTATATACTGAGATCCCTGTTTTCCTATTTTTAATGTCTTAGCTTTGGTTTATTTTTGTTGTTTCCTTGCCTGTGTTAAAATCTTGATGCTCTATCCTGCCTTGTATCCCTTAGTATATATCTGATGTAATTAATTTTCTAATTAAAGTATGTCTTACAGTGTTTCTTGCAATTTCTGTTTTGTTTTTGGAAGTTCTGTAAACTTTTCTTTATCTGGGAGTGTTCCAACTTCACTGCCATATTTAAGATGCAATTTATGGGGTAAATCATTCATGATTGGCAGCTTTTTTTTTTTTTTTCTTTTCAAGTCTATGTGTATGTCATGTCATTGCCTTATTGCACAGAACAAGACAGGGTTTTGTTCTGTTGTCCGTAGGGTTTATATGAGTTGGAACCATCTGTTACGTGATGCACCTGACCAAAGCAGTGCTGTTTTCAATCACCTCACATGCTTGTGAAAACTGAATGATGATCAAAGAAGACAGAAGAGTTAATGCTTTGGAATTGTTGTGCTGGACAAGAATAATAAATATACCATGGACTGCCAGAAGAATGAGCAGATCTCTCTTGGAAGAAATACACACAGAATGCTCCTTTGAAGCAGGATGGCTAGATAATGTCTCGCATACTTTGGACACGCTGTCAGGACTGATCAATCCCTGCAGATGGGCATCATGCTTGGTGAAATAAAGCATTAGCAAGAAAGAAAAAGACTCTCAATGAGATAAGCTGACTCAGCACCTACAACACGGTTTTCAAACATGTCAACGATTGTGAGAATGGAGCAGGCCAGGGCAGTGATTTTTCTGTTTTGGATAGGGTTGCTATAAGGCTGAACCTACTCAAGGGGACCTAAAAACAATAACAACAAGGGATATGGAAACTGTGAGGGTTTGGGTTATTTATTAACTTAGCTAGGCCACAATTCCCAATAATATATAGTTGTATTCTGTTTTATGTGATGTAAATTTTAACTTCTAAGTGTTAAAAAAGCAGTATTTTTGTGGGGTATATTTTGGGTTACAAACTTACAGGAGGATGTGACTGAATTCCCAAGATATGCACTTTTCTGGGGTGTATAGATATCTCTGAAACCCAAATCCACTGTCACTGAGTCAATTCTGACTCATAGAGACACTATAGAACAGAGTACAAATCTTCTGTAGAGCTTCCCAGAAGTGCTTGGCAAATTTGGACTATTTCCAAGGAGTATCTGGCATATTTGAACTGGCAGAATACATCACTAACCAAAACCCCTAACCACAAAACAACCAGAATTGTAAGCGTGTACATGGAGGTGGGGTGGGGGGAGTCTTAATAAGTCTCTCTCTATATGTAATTCAGTGTCTAGTTCATGATTATCCAAACTTGAGTAGAAACAGTCCTTAAAATTTGTTTCGATTCTTTGTTCTTTGTCCACCAAACAAGCCAAGCCAAGTGCCATCGAGTCGGATCCATCGCCATGACCAAACAAAGAGTAGATAAATAAAAGCAAACATCTCAGGATCCATTCCTTTTGAAAATCCTTGTAGACAGTATGAAAACGTCAGGAGAAACAAATATGAACAACAACAACAAATCAAGACAGTGGATTGTGTGGGTTGGATGCTATATAGTCAAAAAATTATTCGATTGAAATCGTTACCATGTGATTGGGGGAAGAGAATCCGACAGAAGTTGATGAAAACAAGAGATAACCAAGAATTATTTAGTAGAGGGTCTAACTAAGTTTTGTTAAGTGTGCAATTTAACTATAAGATGGATACATTCAAAAGATCTGTATCATTAATTACAAATTTTGTTGTTGCTATTTTTTTTAATTAGTACTGATCAGTTTTAATGAAAATTTCTTGCTCTGATGAAGCTGTTGCTGTGTTCACAAGAGAATAATTATATAACCAGAAATCTAATTAATCACATGTATAAAACAAACAAAAAATGAAGCCAGAAGCTTTAGAGATTTAAGTCCCAGATGTCAGCAGGTAAAGATAAAATGTGGCCTTCCCAGTGTTCACCTAACTAAATTCAGAACAGAAAGACATGCTTATCACAGGGGTAAGATTCTGAATTGTCAAAGTAAAGGACTATAGAAAAGTTTTTATTTTTATTTTTTTAAATGAGGTCTCAAATATTTAGGAATTTGTAAATGAATCATTTTATTCCTAGTTATTAAATTAAACAAATTCTTTAAACTTAAGAGTAAACAGTAGTATATTATGGTGGAAGAAACACAGTACTTTTCACTTTCCAGTTTATGTCTAATATCGTTCATTGCTGTTGAACTTATAAATTATATTTGAGGAAAAACATGATAAACAACATTGTTATTTTTATCCAGTGGGGTATTTGATTTTACACATCAGGAATTCAGATCTGACTCCTCTAGCTTTGTCTCTCTACTTATTATTTTCTTTTACATCATCATTTTGAATCTGGAATGAGCTTCAGGTTTATTCAAACTCATTGTCTAAGACAAGACAGTAAAGGACAATATAAATGACAGATATTAAGAATGACATAGATTTAGAATCAGAGTTTCTGACCTTTGTATTTCATACTTTTTTTTTTAAATAACATGACTATTTCCTTAACAGTGATGTTTATCTGGCCTTCTTTCTGTAGATAAGCAGGACAATTTTCAAAAAAAAAAAAGTGTTCTGCCTCAAAGATAATATTTTTTTGATGTTCAGCAGACTAAAACTCTGATCCATTATTCTCTCAATTATTTTTTCTAGCTGTTTAGAAGAAGAACAAAAGACAATGGATGGAGAAAATTGCTCCAAGTTGACTAAATTCCATCTCTTGGGAATTACTAATAACCCCGAGATCAAAGCAACCATATTCACCATGTTTCTGGTTGTATATCTCATTATCCTTGTGGCAAATCTTGGAATGATCATTTTAATTACCATGGATTCTCATCTTCAAACCCCAATGTACTTTTTTCTCAGCCACCTCTCCTTCTGTGACCTCTGCTATTCTACAGCAGTTGGGCCCAAGATGCTGGTGGACCTCTTAGCCAAAGACAAGTCAATTTCCTTCCATGGCTGTGTTCTGCAGTTCTTCATCTTCTGGGTCTTTGCAGACTCGGAGTGTCTGCTGTTGACTGTGATGGCCTTTGATAGGTACAAGGCCATCAGTAACCCCTTACTCTATACAGTCAACATGTCCAAGAAGGTGTGCTCCATGTTCATGGCTGGTGTTTACCTGATGAGCATGGTGGATGGTTTAACACAAACAATACTAACTTTCCGCTTATGTTTCTGTGGGTCCAATGAAATTAATCATTTCTTCTGTGATTTACCTCCGCTTTTCCTTCTTTCCTGTTCTGATATTCAGATCAATGAGTTGGCATTATTCACTGTTTTTGGCTTCATTGAGCTGAATACCATTTCAGGAATTCTTGTCTCTTACTGTTATATCATTCTCTCAGTCTTAAAGATCCACTCCGCAGAGGGAAGGTTCAAAGCTTTCTCCACCTGCACCTCCCACCTAACTGTTGTAGCAATTTTTCAGGGAACTGGACTTTTCATGTATTTCCGACCAAGTTCTTCTTATTCTCTAGATCAAGACAAAATGACCTCATTGTTTTATACCCTGGTCATCCCCATGTTAAACCCTCTGATTTATAGTCTAAGGAACAAGGATGTGAAAGAGGCTCTTAAGAAATTTAAAGACAAAAGATGGTTCTATTAAATATTGTGCATATATTTTACTCCAAGTTATTACTATAATGTGTGAAAATCAAAGTTGTTTCAACTAATTCTGCATATTCTTATAAGTATTTTAACTACACTTCATGTTTAAACCTGCTACATTCTCCAGATATACATTATGCATCATTATGTCTTCAATTTATATAGATTTCATATACATAATTCATATACATATACTTTATATACATGTATATTACATATGTATTTCCTATTTGGGAAAGCTTAGAGACTTTTTTTTAATGTGTCACATTTTTATTTTTTTAAAATCTTTTATTCATGCATTAATTTATTTTTCCTAGAATTTGTTAAATGTTTGATTAGTGGCTATTATGCATCTTAGAGCTTTGAGTTTTATGGTAAATCAAGCAGATTTACACAATAATGAATCTACCAATCTAAATGAAGTTATAAATTGTAATTAACATAATAATTTAAATTAGTTAAATTGTTTATTAATAAAAACGTCATGAAATAAAATTTTTGAAAGAGGCATTACAAATATGAAAGAGTTTAATCAAATCTAGTGTGTAGAATTAAGAAGTCTTCCATTGTAATGGAGACAGTGCTGTGTGAATGATGAGTAGATATTAAGTGAGAGATAATAGTAGTAGAAACAGGTAGATGAACCAACAATTGGAAAGACCATAAAGTGAATAACAGAATGTTATTTCTCCAGAAATTAAAGTTCTACGTATCTAGCCTATAAAACAACACTTGTTAAATCCTTGCATAGCTGCTCTCAACTCAGTCAGTTTCTTCAGGGAAGATTTCTTCCCTCTTGAATCCTGTAAGCCCTGGTTAAATGTCTCTTTATTTGGTTCACATACCACCATGTGCCTTAGGACACTGTTGAATCTATGACTTATTTTCCAAATTGTTACATCCACTGTGTGATCATGAACACTCTGAGGTCAAGGACCACGCATTTCATCTCCTTTATTTGAGTGCCAACATAATATCTGAGTAAAGAGGTAAATAAAACAAGAAATGATCTAAGTTTTATTGAATGTTCATTAAGGAAAAAAAGGAAATATCACTCAAGATCTATTTCATTCCTTGAATATGGTTTTTGTGTCTTATGAGCAATTACATAAATAAATTGTGAATACTAAAATAATGAAACTTTTGTTGTTCATATTGTTAATTCCGGTCAAGTCAGCTTCAAATCTTGGTCACCATAAGTGCAAAGACACAAATTACTATTTGGAAATCAGTTAAATTGTCGATGCAAGGCATTTGACAATTTCACATAGATCTACTCCATTTCTATGATTATAAAAACTCTAGAGCATGAGAACATTTCATAAATCTGGACATGAGCACAGGCTGGGAGGACCGTGCAAGAATCCAGAACACTGTTAACATACTGCAGTGATTACACAAGCTGAAACACATTCAGTGCCTAAGACCATATCATTTGAATTGAAAAATGCCCTTAAGTTTACCAGGAGAGCCCAAGAAGGACAATATTACTCCTTTGTTCTCCAGAGTTATGCTTTATCTGGGATCCTGAGACACAGTAAGATTAAGTAGGACGGTAGGAAAAAAGAAATACACATGCAACAAATAAATAAATAAATAAACAACAAAAAGGATAGATAATGCTTCTTTTGGACATAATGAATTCTCAATAAATTCATGCTCTTAACATTAGTCCAAAGGATCCATGGCTCACATTTACGATTATCTCCTGCTAAATGAGTTCAGTACAACTAGATGATAGGCTACTACCATGGACTGGACTTTCCCGACAGGGATCACAGAGGGTGGTTCCAGACAGAAATGGAGAAATTTATAGAACAAAATTCTGACTCAAAAAGAAAAAATAGACTTGTGAAACCCTGAGAGTACAGCCTCTAGACATGCTTTCAGCTCAGTAATGAAATCACTCTTGATGTTCAACTTTCAGCCAAAGTCTGAAGAGGCCAATAAAACACGATGTGACTAAAGGGGAATGCCAGTCCAGGGATCAAGGACTAGAAGACAGGAGGAGACAGTAAACCTCTTTATAGTTAACCCAAGTTTGAGAAGGGAGGGTGTTGACATGTGGTGCAGTTATTAACTAATGTTATAAAACAATACATGCACTGTTTACTGAGAATCTAATTTCTTGTGTAAAACTTCATCTAAAGTACAATTTAGGTATCAATTAATCCAGTAGTTGTAGTTGTTGTCTTGAATGGCAACATGGCAGGCACACATCTGAATCATAATGAAATCCCAAACAAAGAAGGGTTTAGGTGGGTGTCCTATATCTCTGATGGTACACAGATACTATCTAGCTAACTCATGTTTTTTCATAGGGTGACTTTTATGAATTTAAGGTAAATTTGACTTGCATATCCCCTATAAACAAATATTTATGGTGATGAATTCTGTTTCTAAAGAGGACATTTTAACTTCATTGATAAGCTTTTTAAGCTCAATAAAACAGTATCTAAATGGAATAGGCTGGTTTGTAACACTGTGAATTCCAGTGCCTAAAGTGGTAAAAGTACAAAATAAAAAAATTCCTCAACAGACTCATTGGTTGCAGGATTCATGATTCAGCTAGAGGTTTGGACAGATGATCTGTGAGACCTTTCTATCTTGGTCCTCTATAGGGAAAGATATCATTGAAATACTTTAATCTTTCCTACTCTAGCTAATTCAAACATTTTGCCTCCTGTCTCAGTCTCTCTGACTCATGTACTTCTCATATATTCACCATGAAAATATTATTATCTAAAATAAGACATTTTTTAATACCTGTGTGTCTAGTGAGTTAATATCATAGGCCCCCTCCTTTTTTTTTAAATCTTAGTTGTTCTTTCTATCTAGACCCTGTGACCCTGTTATCCCTAAAAATATACATAACAAAGCGGTTGGAGATTAGATTACATGTACAATAATTCTAATAAGTAACTGCTCCATACTTGTGATAAACTAGTTAGCACAACTTGATAAACCAAAAAGGTAATAATGTTCAATAGTCTAATAGTGAGATTCTTTCTTAATAGGCAACAAATTTTAACCTAACTTTAAATGCATCCTAGAAGCATGTTAGGAAACAAGGAACCTCTAAGAAGGAAAAGTGGATCCGAGTCTCTAAACTTACACTGTGACCTTGAACAAATCATTTGTTTGTTAGAACATGAATTCCCTGTCTGTGAATAGAAAGGCCCTAACTAGATAATCTTTGTGTCCATATCTATGTCAATATGATTCCATTGCTGCTTAAATTTACTTGGGAGGAATTAAAAAAAAAAATGTAGTAATAGCAGATGGGGGTAAAATATTTATCCAAAGAACAGTATTACAAATCTAGACCAGTTTTACCTGAAATGAAAGTAGAAACGATAACAGCAGGATAGTATGAAATAACTGCTACCCAGTACTACTAAGAAGGAGCCAGTTAATTATCATCTGCATTTTATCCGAATGGATACATCACAAAAGTGGATGCACAGATTTCTCAGTCTTGAATCAAATGACAACTTCTACATAAAAGCTAAAATTAGAATGACAGACGGGGCGCCAGTGTGGTCCTACAGACAGAAGCAACATGCTGTTCCTTTGCCGCAAAACCTGGAAAAAGTAAGCAAAATAGGTACAAACATCCCAACTGGAGTCATAAGCAACAAACGGCAGGATAAAAATTAGTAAAACCCTGAAAAGGAACAAAAGGAACTGACAAAGAAGAGAGAAGGAGAGGAGCTACAGAGCGCAGGTGCCCTGTCGGCTAACGGGGTACTATTACGCTGCCTTGGAGCACAGTCAGTTGTGTCCCCGGACAGGATGCACAGAATCTGCACAGAGGTCCCTGTCAACAGATGTTATGATGATGATGAATTGTAATTTAATGAGGGTAGTTTAATTTATTTCATAAGCATTTTAAGCTCAGTGAAATAGGGCCTAATTGGAATAAACTGGTTGGGAAAATCATGAACTTCTCAACAAGAGACAGAGTACTGGGTAACCAAAGAAACAGTATTACCAGTCTCCCATCTTTCTGCCTTGGAAACCAGCATACTGTCCCCAAAAGGCCTCAACTAGAGAGATGCCGCCTCATTGCCACCACAGGTCTGCCCTGCCCACACTGCCCTGCTCCTTCAGCACAATTCTATAGTTTTTTTTTTTTCTCTCTTTCCCTTTCTCCCTTTTCTTGACCCCTCCACATAGCTCTCTGCTGTGCCTTCACTCTTTCCTGACAACTCATGCAGTACTGCTTGGCTGTAGAAAGACCAGCTTGTACCCACCTGAGGTCCAACACAACCCTACCAGCTGGCTCCCTCTGGGCCATTTTTCTCTCTCTCCCTTAGCTTTTCCCTACTTCCCCGCAGCCCTATGTGCCACCTCTGCCTCTTCCCAGTGAGGCATACTGCACCACCCAGGGAGAGTACACCAGCTTGCCACCACTCCGAGTTCCAACGTGTTCCCACTGACCAACTGTCTCTGCTGTCTACTCTGTTGTTCTTTCCGATTCATTCTTTCATTTTATTTCTTATGCCAAAGTAGCGCAACGAGCCACCTCTACCTCTTCTCCCTGGGCTGTGCTTCACCACATGCTAAGAAAGCCACTGTCACAGGCCTCTTTGGGTATATCTCAACCTCATGTGCCAGCTTTCCTCATATTGCCTTTTTTTTTCTTTTATACCCCTGTCTCTTCCTTTATTTTTTCTTTTCTCCCTCTCATCCAGCTGTATGCAATAAAACTCCTCCCTTCAAACTGACCTTCAAGTTCGCCTGATTCTTAGCAGCTAGTTCCCACTAAACCATTTTTATCTCTTTCCCTTTCTTCCTTTACTTTCTCCTTTCCACCTAGACCTATGCACCCTGACTGTCCCTTCCAAAGAGTATCTTGCCTCCCAGCAAAAAGAGACACCAGTTCACTACTACCCCAGTTCCACCCTGTCACCAAAGACTGGTTCCCTCAGCATCATATATGTATTTTGTCCTTCCTTTTCGTTTTCTTCCCCTCTTCGTCCTATGTGTTTTCTCTACACCTTCTCAACTGAGTGGGATCCCTGGTGGTGTAGTGGGTGAATGCTACTACTGCTGACAAAAAGTTCATCAGTTATAGTCTGCCAGACCCTCCTTGGAAAATCTATGGAGCAGTTCTGCTCTCTCCTATAGGGTTGTTAGGAGTCAGCATCCACTTGACAGCACTGGACTTGTTTTTTTTTTTTTTTTTTTTTTTTTTTGCTTTTCTTAACTCAGTGTGTTGCTAGAAAACTGCTGGTGCATTGTTTCTTCAGGTTTTCCCCACCTCCACGTGCCAGTATCTGCCTTGTCCTAAGTTTTTGTTGTTATTGTTCCTCCACTCTGTTTGCTTTCCTTCCTTTTCTTTGTTCCTAATCCCATATACCGTTTCCACACTGTCATACCTCATTACCTTGTCTAGAAGGACATTGGCCCACGGTAGTAATAGATCTTCCTCATCTGCATTCACTGGCTCCCCCGCTCCCTCGTTTCTTGGTCCTTCTTCCCTTCCTCCCTCCCTTCCCCCCTTCCTTCTTCCCTCCCTCCCTACCGCCCTCCCCCTCCCTCTTCACTCCCTCTCTCCCTCCCTCTCTCCCTCCCTCTCTCCCTCCCACCTTTCTTCCCTCCTTTATCCCTCCCTCTTCTTCTTCCTTTCTTCTTCTTTTGTTTTATTTCTCTCACTTTTTTCTCCCTCTAACTAGCTGCACGCATCACACCCCCCTTTAAATCTTCCCTTAGGTATTTCCAATCTCAGTCACTGGCCTCCTTGACACTGTCAGTTTTTCAGTTTTTTTCTTTTTAATTTCATAGTACTAGCTGAACTTAAAAAGTATCATAAGATAATATTGTAAAAAACTGCACACCAAAAAGTTTGAAAACCTAAAAAAAGTGGACAAATATCTAAACTAGACTACCTACTTAAAGTAACAAAAACTGAGATAGAAAATCTGAACAGACACATAACAAGAGAATAGATGTCAGAGGTAATTAAAAATCACACTCCTCATCCCCTCCTCCAAAAAAATCGTGGTCCAGATGATTTCAATGGGTAATTCTATCAAACATTCAGAGAAGAGCTCACACAAGTAGTTTAAGCAGTACACAAGTACTACTTAAACTATTTCATAGCATGGAAAGGGAAGGAATCTTCCCAAATGGGTTGTATGAAGCTAGAATAACCTGGATACCAAAGTTGGTCAAAAGTACTAGCCAAAAATTAAAAGTATAGCCTGATAGCTCTCATGAATACAGATGTAAAAAATCCTAAACAAAATTCTAACCAAAAGAATTCAGTTTTTCATTAAAAAAAAAAAAAAAGGAGTACATCATGACAAAGTGGGATTCATATCAGGCATGCAAAAATGCTTCAACATTAGAAAATCAATCAAATCAAATAAAAAATACAAAACAAAATAAAAGAATCACATGATAGTCTCAATCAACACACAAAAGGCATTTAACAAAGTCCATAGGAAATCCCAGTGACATAGTAGTTGAGTACTGCATGTGTTAACCAAAAGGTCAGCAGTTCAAATCCACCAGGCAGTCCTTGGGAACACTATGGGGCAGTTCTACTGTGTCTATAGGGTCCCTGTGAATCATAACTGACTCCATGGCAGTGTTTTTTTTTGTTTTGTTTTTAAAACCATACTTGGTAAAATTTCTCAGCAAAACATAAGGGGACTTACTCACCATGATAGTTGGCATCTCTGTAAAACCAGTAGATAACATCATTCTCAATGGAGAGAGGTTGAAAGCATTCCCCTTGATAACAGGGACAAGACAAGTAGGCCTTTTACCACCACACCTATTTAACATTGTAGTGGAAGTCCTAGCAAGAGTAATAAAGAAAGAAAAACAGATAGATGATAGATGGATAGATGATAGAGAGAGAGAGAGAGAGAGAGAGAGAGATAGCATACAAATTGCAAAACAAGAAGTAAAACTATCCCTATCTATAGATGATATGATTGTATACATAGAGAACCCCAAAGATTCCACAAGAAAACTACTGGAATTGATAGAAAGATCAGAATAGCAGGATACAAGATTAACAGTCAAAAATAAGTTGAATTTCTACACATCAGCAGAGAACTTCATAAAAGACATAAAAGAAAAAAAAATGTTGCCAGAGCAATTAGACAAGACTGAAAAATAAAGGTGTCTGAATTGACAAAGAAGAAGTAAAAATCTCCCTTTTTGCAGATGATATGATTGTATATGTAGAGAATCCCAAAGACTTCCTAAGTAAACTATTCAGAGTGATAAAAAGAGTCCAGCAAAGTCTCAGGATACAAGATAAACATAAGTAAGTCAGTAGGATTCCTTTATACCAACAACGAGACTGTTAAGGAAGAAATCACCAAGTCAATGTCATTTACTATAGCCCCCAAGAAGATAAAGTATCTAGGAATAAATCGAACCAGTGAAATAACAGACCTTTACAAAGAGAACTATAAGCCCTTACTACAAAAAACTAAGAGCCTAAGAGAGACTTACATAAATGGAGAAACCTACCCTGCTCATGGATAGGGAAAAAAAAAAATGATACCATTTATAATAAACCCCAAACCAACCAAACCCATTACCGTTGAGTTGATTCTGACTCACAGCAACCCTATAGGACAGAGTAGAACTACCTCATAGAATTTCCAAGGAGCAGCTGGTAGATTCAAACTGTTGACGTTTTTGGCTAACAGACACAGTTCTTAACAACTGTCTCAAGAGTTTCCACCATTTATACTGGCAACTCTTTCCAAAAAACAAAACAACAAACAAAAAATGTTGGGAAAAATTCTGAACAGGGATGTAAAAGAACTATACAAAGAAAGCTACAAAACACTAGCACAAAAAAGATAAAGCAAGCCTATATAAATTAAATAAAATAGCATACTCGTAGACTGAATCAACACAATGAAAATGTCAACTATTTAAAGCTATCTATAGACACAATTAAACCTTAATGTAAATACTAACATCATTTTTTAATGAGGTGGAAAAACTAATCACTAACTTTACTTGGGAAGGAAAAAATTCCAGGAGAGCAAAGCACTGTTGAAAAAAAGAGCAAAGTAGGACGCCTAATACTACTTAATATCAAACAAACTATATACCCACTGGTATTGGTACAGTGATAGACACATACACCAATGGAGTAGAATTCAAAGCCTAGAAACAAATCTATCCACCTATGGAAACCTTGATGGCATAGTGCTTACAGCTCTGGCTAACAGACAAAGTAATCCAGGAGAACAATCGTGCTTACAAAAATGCAAATCAAACCTTCATTGAAATACCTACTCACCATGAAATTGTTGTTATTCCTGATCTGCATGTCTCTGGTGTCTTAAATTTCACCTTATGACATTTCTTCTCCATGATTTAAGGAATCCATTTTTGATTAAATATATATTTCTTCAGGAAGCTTAGCAGCGTATCCAACTTCTAATGACACGACAGCCACCATGACTCAGGTTTTAATGGAGAGGATGGAAAGGAATTTACAATGCATGGTCTGGAGGGACAGCGACTTTTTTTGGTAGGAATGTGTGGGTCTTGCCTAATCAGAGTGTTACCAGTGAAAATTTCATATTCCAGGAGACAGAGAAACCTCAAGGGAAACATTAGTAAGAAATAAATCAGAAAGTGACCAAGAATGACATCATCTCCTCCAAAAGTGAATTTTTTTTTAAAACTTGTAGACGGCACTTGGCTGGCTTGGCTATACTTCCAATTTTTACAATTTTTTCTTTCATGATGAAGAAATAAATGAAAGGCATTAAGACACAACCTTCAGTGAGTATATATAATTATTATTTATTACCTAAAAATATCAATTGACAGTAAATATTTAATAATAATAGAAATATGCGCTTGTCAGTGTCCAACAACTCACAGTTATTAAATATTGCTCAGAATCTGGAGAATCTGAACTTCTTCTACAGGGCTACCATCTTGTACAACTTGAGTTGACATCATTTTTCTTGGAATTGTGCAATATAATAGTCTATTTTACACCAACATTAATAATGTTCAGGAGTACAATTAAGATGAAACAGATTATGTGTGAAATCTGGTGACATTTTCTACTTGCTCTCTTCTGTCCCCAGTCTTTGCTGGAATCCTGCCTTGGTTTAAAAGTTGGACTTTGATGATCTATAAGTTCTCCTAGATCTCTAACAATCCGTGGATAACTATTTTTGTCCATTTTCAAATTTAGTTTTAACATAAAAACATTATAGCTTTCCAAAAGAAAATAAATTATTTTTTTAATAAATGATTTGTTATATTGCAGTTCAGAACTGATTGAGAGCAAGTTCTTTGAAGTCAAATAAACACAAAGCTCGTGATCCGACTCGACGGCACTTGGCTGGCTGGCTGGCATGACCCTACAGATGTTAACTTGGAATATTTGGGTCTTGCTTTCCATGTTTATATAATGAAACAATTAGAGAAAACTCAGATACACAAGATAGTTGTATGATGATATATCAATATATGAAAAATACCTGTCATTCAATAAGGACACTATGATGGATTATATTTAACCCATACTTGTGTCTCTAAAAGTTCGTTGCTGAATGAAAAGAAAACTAAAACACTCATTCATAAGGCAGAAAAAGGAATATTTTCAAGATTTAAAACAAGATGAAGGCATGATTTGGCTTTGGACCCCAATGAAGAAGTCCAGTCAAGCTGACAAAGATAGTAGACTAAATTTCAGGGAAGGTAGCACAGTACACTGATAACAAAAGCTGCAAGGAGGGTTAAGTGGGAACAAACCCGCTTTTTCAATATCTATCAACTTTTAATGTATTTCCATAAAGGAATGAATACAAAGTCTTTTTGTGTGTTGTTTAAATAAAATGTATTTTGGTGAAAAATATATAGGACAAGACATCGAACAACTACACACTTTTTTTTGTTCATAATTTTGTGACACCATTGCATGAAGTATGTTGTGCAACCATCAGTAGTATCTGTTGCTAAGAGTTTTCTTAAAAAATAAATAAACAATATACAAATGCAATGTGCATCACAGAACTTTTCACATCAGTCAATGGATAAAACACCTGAAATGTTCATCAAAAGATGAATGCATAAACAAAATGTGGTACATACACACTGAAATACTAGTCAATCATACAGAGAAATGAAGCCTTGACGCATGCTACAACATGGATGAAAGTTAGAAACATCATTCAAATTGGAATAAGTCAGTCTTAAAAAAAAAGAATATTACAGATCTCAATTAGTGGTTATCAAGGACAAGAAGGAGGTGAAAGAATTTTTGCTTAGGGAACACTGAGTTTATGTTAACGGCAATACAAGGCTTTGGAACACATGAAGACAATGGTTGCATAACTTAAATGAGGTAATTAATTTCACTGAATTGTACATGATGAAATTATTGACTTGATATATATTTTGTTATGCATAACTTCACTATGACACATGAAAAAAGTAGAACTACGTTTATTTGTCTTAGAAGTATTATCCTATCATATACATGTTTCTTAAAAAAGCCATCTTTACAACTGTATGAGAGAAATGGCACTTAAAGTCTAATTATTTCTGCTCTTTGTTCATTATCCTCAGACAATCATAAGATATTTAAGAGTAAATAATTAATGATGCATTACTTTTGATTAGTGGATTTCTCATTAATTGCTTAATTGTACACTAATGACCAAAGACCAGACAAGGTGTAGAATGACATCAAAGACATCATACACAAAGAAAGCAAGGGGTCACTAAGAAGACAGAAAAGAATGAAAAGACCACGTTAGATGTCAGAAGAGACTGTGAAACTTGCTGTCAAACATTGAGTAGCTAGAGCACAAGGAAGGAATGATGAAGCGAAAGGAATCAATAAGAGATTTCAAAGGGCAGATTGAGAAGACAAAGTAGAATATTTTAATGACATGTGCAAAGAGCTGGAGATAGAAAACCAAAAGGCAAGGACACACTGTGCATTTCTCAAGCTGAAGGAACTGAAGAAAAAAATTCAAGCCTTGAGTTGCAATAGTGAAGGATTTTACAGGCAAAAGAGTAAACAATTCTGGAAACAAACAAACAAATATGGATGGACTATACAGGGTCATTATACCAGAGAGAACTGGTTGACAGTCATTTCAAAAGGTAGCCCATAGTCGGGAACCGATGATACTGAAGGAAGGAGTTGAAGCTGAATTGCAGGTATTGGTGAAAGACAAGGCTCCAGGGATTGATCTAATGCCAATTAAGAGTTTCCACAAACCAGTGCAGCAATGGAAGTGCTTGTTAGTCCAAGACAAGAAACCTGGAGGACAGTGATCTGAGCAACCAACTGACAGCGATCCACATGTATTAAGCCTATTCCCGAGACAGTTGATCCAACTAAATGCACAAATTATCAACAAATATCATTAATATCACACACAAGTAAACTTTTGCTAAAGATCGTTCAAAAGTGATTGTAGCAGTGTATTAACTGGGAACTGTCAGGAATTAAAGCTGTATTCAAAAGTGGACATGGAACCAGGAATATCATTGCTGATGTCAGATGAATCTTGAGAAATCAGAAGTCAGAAGACCTCAGAAAGATGTTTGCGCATGTTTTATTGACTATGTGAAGGCATTTAACTGTGAGGATAATAACAAATTATGGATAACAGAGAAAGAGCATGAGAATTCCAGAACTCTTAATTGTGCTCATGAGGAATCTGCACATGTATAAAGAGGCAGTCATGCAAAAAGAACAAGCGTTTAAATCAGGAAAGGTTTTCATCAGGGTTATATCCTTTTACCATACTTTTCCAACCTATATGCCAAGCAAATAATCCAAGTTGAACTGTATGAAGAATGAGCACCAGGACTGGAGGAAGATTCATTAACAATCTGCATTATGCAGATAACACAACCATGCTTGCTGGAGGTGAAAAGGATTTGAAACACTTATGGATGAAAATCAAAGACCAGTGTCTTCAGTATGGATTGCACCTCAACATAAAGAAAACAAAATTCCTCACAACTGGACCAGTAGGCAACGTAGTGATAAATGGAAGAAGTATTGAGCTTGTTAAGGATTTCATTCTACTTGGTTTCACAATCAATGTCCATGGAAGCAGCAGTCAAGAAATCAAAATACACATTGCATTGGGAAAATCTGCTGCAAAGGTCCTCTTCAAAGTGTTGAAAAGTAAAGATGGCACCTTGAAGACTAAAGTGAACCTACCACAAGACATGGTATTTTCAATTGCTGCATCATACGTACACAAAAGCTGAACAATGGATAAGGAAAACAGAAGAAGCATTGACACCTTTAAATTGTGATTTTGGAGAGGTATGAGTATATTGAATGTACATAGACTGCCAAAAGAACGAACAGATAATTTCTGGAAGAAGTACAACCAGAATGCTACTTGGAAGCAAAGATGCTGAGATTGCATCTTACACACTTTGGACATGTTTTCAGGAGAGATCAATTCTTGTGGAAGGACATCATGCTTGGTAGAGGGTCAAGGAAAAAGAAAAAGACTCTCAACAAGATGACTGACACAGTGGCTGCAACAGTGGGCTTAAGCATAAAAAATGATTGTGAACACAGTGCAGGACTGGGCAGTGTTTCTTTCTGTTGTGCACAGGGTCACTATGAGTTGGAACAGGCATGATGGTGCCTAACAACAACAATAACATGAGTAGATGTGAGAATATAGAGAAAATCAAATGTAAAGAAGAAAATAATTCATGACTCAGTGGGTATGTATAACGTATGTCATACAGTCATAAAATCATCCTCAAGGATGGCTATTGTGGTTGGGAGAAGGGAATCATACAATGATAAATGGAAATAAAGGATAGTTATTATAGGATTGTTGTATTTCTAAATGTAAAAGTGAAGAACTTTGTTTCTCAAATGGAAGAAACAGGATGAACAATGGAAATGAGATGCAATTCATTCAGTTGAAAGTCTCAGCTTCATTAGATGTGTGATTTGACTGGAGGAGGATGTACAGTCAAGGTAACTATAAAGGATAACATTAGACTCATTTTTTTTTTTTTTAATGGCTATTGATCACCTTGAATGAAAACTTTAGGCTTTGCTAAAAAGTTGCAGCATTCACAAGGGGAAAATGTTATGTAAAATTAATCACCTGTTTCCAACTCGATGGCACTTGGCTGGCTTGGCTTGCATAACACAGAAAAATTAGAGCAGAGGCTTGGGAGTTGGGTCTCAAATGTCACTAAACACAAATAAAACTCTTAGTGTTCACTATGCAATATCAAATCAGGAAGACATGCTCATTGCAGGTAGGATTCTAAACTGGCAAATTAAAAGACTATAGGAATTACTTTTTTAATGAAGAATTTGTAAATCCATCATTGTATACCTACTTATTCAGTGAAATAAATTCCGCAATTTAGCAGTGAAATCATAGTATTTTATGGTTGAAGTTATGTGAATTAGACTGACCTCCTTTGTATGAGTATTTTTATAAAATACATAAATGAATCAATACCTTTGTTTCTGTTCAAACAATATCACTATGTATGTGACTGTAAGATTTGGTTTAGTGTTATTCCACCTATAATTTAGGTATCACATTAAAGATTCCAATATGTATAACTGTATGCACTATATGGAATAATACCTAAGTATAGGGAGAAAAAAATCTGGCACCCAATTTTATTTCAATTTTTATATACCTACAGAGATTCACATTCACTTGTGCATGTGCATGCACGCACACACACACACACATACACACATTCGCACACACAAATAAACCCTTTGTATTTCTGAACTACTTATTATCCCTCTTCCCATTTTCATTTTTTATGGAACATTCAATTTAATAATCCAAAGAGATGAAAACGTGTGTGATAAATCCGTTTTGTCCACTTTGTATCACTTTTCTTTAGTTTGTCAATAGACTTATCCTTTAGGATCAGGTAAGTCATATAACTGGGATATAAATGTTTAAAAAAGGTGAAATAGGAAAGTACAATAAAACATGATTCATTCATGTTTAACCATAGATCAAAAAAGTAGTGTAATAATTTTCATTTATTAGTTGATGTGGAATATTATTTATTGTTACTGAATATTTTAAAAGCAATTGTTTCTTGGATGAATACTATACACGTGATCTTTTTTTGTGCAATGGGTAGTTATGTTTACACATCAGATGTTTCGGTATGTATCTTCTAGCTTCAGGTCTCTAAATTTTGTGGTATTATTAGTGTCATTTTGAATATGGAATTAGCATTACATTTAACCAAATTAATCAAATCTACTATCAGTACAAAAGAAGAGACCTATAAAAATGACATATATCAAAAATAATACAGAGACTTACAATAAAATTCCGACTCATGGCAACTGCACTTGGCTTGGCTACAATAAAATTTTCTAAATTTCCTGTTCCAGGCATTTAAGTTTTTCAATAGTGTGACAGTATCTCCTGAACAGTAACAGTTATCTGGATTTGTTTCAGAGGATGAAAATACAATTTACAGAAATAAATGTTCTGTATTACAGGTCACGTTTCATGAATGTTCAAAACAGTTTAACTCTAATTTATCAGCATCTTTCATTTTTATAGTAATTTGGAACACAAGCAAGAAGAATGGATGAAGGAAATTGCTCCTCCTTGACTGAATTCCACCTCTTGGGAATTACTAATAACCACAAGATCAAAGTGACCATATTCTCATTGTTTCTTGTCATATATCTCATTATTCTTGTGGCAAATCTTGGGATGATCATTTTAATTAGAATGGACTCCCAGCTTCACACACCAATGTACTTTTTCCTCAGTCACCTCTCCTTCTGTGACCTCTGCTATTCCACAACAGTTGGGCCCAAGATGCTGGTGGACCTCTTAGCCAAAGACAAATCAATCTCCTTCCATGGCTGTTCTCTGCAGTTCTTCACCTTCTGTGTCTTTGCGGATTCTGAGTGTCTTCTGCTGGCAGTGATGGCTTTTGACAGGTACATGGCCATCAGCAACCCCTTGCACTACACAGCCAGCATGTCCAGCAGGATGTGCTCCCTGCTCGTGGCTGGGGTTTACCTCATGGGCATGATGGATGCTTTGACACACACAACACTAACATTTCGCTTGTGTTTCTGTGGATCCAATGAAATTAATCATTTCTTCTGTGATTTACCTCCACTGTTTCTCCTTTCCTGTTCCGATATTCAGGTTAATGAGCTAGCATTATTCACTGTTTTTGGCTTCATTGAACTGAGCACTATATCTGGAGTTCTTATCTCTTACAGTTACATCATCTTGTCAGTCCTAAAGATCCACTCTGCTGGAGGGAGGTTCAAAGCTTTTTCCACCTGCACCTCCCACCTCACTGCTGTTGTAATTTTCCAAGGAACTATGCTCTTTATGTATTTTCGACCAAGTTCGTCTTACTCTTTAGATCAAGACAAAATGACCTCATTGTTTTATACCCTTGTCATTCCCATGTTAAACCCACTCATATATAGCCTAAGAAATAAAGACGTGAAAGAGGCTCTAGAAAAACTGAAAAATAAAATCCTGTTTTAAAAAATTATACATGTATAAGCAGTTGTTATTTTTCTTAAGTGATATAGTACAATACAATGTGGTCTCAAATATTTAAGTATAATGAGTATTTATACAAATTATGAACTATACCAATTTATTAAGTTGTTTCCTAAATATGCTATAACCTTTTGTGTTTTTCATTTTCATTCTTTTCCAGATAACTATATTTGAAAAAAGTCAATAATATACATGTATTACATTAACAAAACTAGTTTCTGGCAAGTCAATTTTGACTCATAGTGAATAGGACTACTCAGTATAGTTTTCAAAGTGCATCCGATTGAGTTCAACCACCAAGGTGCCAACGTTTTGGATCACAGCAGAGCTCTTAATCACTGTGCAACCAGGGGTCCCAGGGATAGGAAAAACGGAACACTCGTTTTGCAGTAGCGGTTTATATGTGGACATTATTTGTAAGTGTTCACACCCGAGTGTATGTGTGTGTGTGTGTTTAGATATGTGTGCCTGTTAATGGACATATGTATGAATTTAGGAAAATTACTCTATCCTCACGGATTTTCTTGTATTTTATTACTCATTTATTTCATAGACCAGATTTCTTACTTAATTAAGCAATTATAAAATATATTGGAATAACATCTATAGCATATTCCAGACTCAATTAAATTATTTGCATATGTTCTCTCCACTGTAATTGATTGGCAAGTATTCCAGTTATGGAAAGCATAGCACAGTTTGAGGTTCTTAGGGTTTTAGGTTGTTTTTATGAAGAAAACGTGCAAGTGTTTTCCTCCAGATCTATAATACAGAGTAATAACATACATGACTTCTTTTATTTAGGTCTTCCCCCTTAATTTTACATATTCCTTTAGTGTGTAAAATGAGCTAAGTATTATATACTTAAAAAAATCATAAGGATGAATTTATTCAATCAAACATAAAATATACAGCCAGTTATTTGTTTTACATTATTTACTAAACAAGGTTTTAGAACAAATTTATTATCTCTTAAACTTGTGTTTTACTTTATAATCTCAAATATTTTGAAAGCTATACATTTTTTTTTATACTTCACTTTAGTTGAAGTTCTTCAGAACAAACTAACTTCTCACTAAACAATTAGTGCATATATTGTTCTATGACTTTGGTTACCAAGTCTACAATATGTCAACACTCTCTCTTCTTGATCTCAGGTTCCCTATTACTAACTTTCCTACCCACTCCTGCCTTCTAGTCCTTGCCCCTGATCTGGTGTGCCCCTTCCATCTTGTTGTGTTTTATGGACCTACACAGCCTTTGGCTGGAGGTTGAACTTCAGGAGTGACGTCAGTACTGAGCTGTAAGTGTATCCAGGGACCATAGTCTTGGAGTTTCTCCAATCTCTGTCAGGGCAGTAAGTCTGGTCTGTTTTTGTGAGTTAAATTTTGATCTACATTTTTTTTCCCAGATAGTAGAATACATTGTATTATTTATCAGGATGTAAAACTCACTCTCCAAGCTCCTTCCAAACTCAGTATATTCTATAAAATATCATATTATTTAACTCTATCCTCATCTATGAAAATTAAACCTATTCATGTTGTCCAAAATTTTCGTTCCTGAATACCATTGTATATGCTTAAGGAAAAATACATTATTTACTTTTTTTTCCCCTTATGCATTCCTTTAAAGACACTGATAGCCTTTGCACATGGGCGTAAAATCAGAATTGATAAAATTTAGTTTGATTGTTTTTGTTTTAAGAAAATCATCAAGAGGCTAAGGTAAGAACTTGAAGTGAGACACACCTAAGTTTAAATCTATAAACTACCAGACTCTTGCTGGCTGTATGATGCTCCTCAGACTATTTAATCTTGTTAGATTTCAGTTTCCTTATGTATTTAGTGAAATTTTAAAAAAAGGCTAACTTCGTAAAAGAACTTGACATAACTAAAAGGCTTGACAGTACTAATTATTGTTACAAAGGGAATACTTATTTTTAAAGAGAGTTCACAAAACTACCCAAGTTGACCCAAAGATTTTCTAAGATAATATAGATCCTGTAATAACAAATTCCCTACCCAAGGATTGAATCTTGGTATGACTAAACACTGGGGGGGAGGGGAGAGATGGTATTATTCATGTCTTGAAATCAAGTCTTCAATCCTCAAATGTCTGCCTTTTGTAGAACCTGCTCACACAGTCTGGGATACTCTAGTTGTAGGTCCTAACATCCAAATTTCCACATGTGTAGATCTCTCTGCAGACACTAAGACATGTCTTTTCCATATCTGTTTTCACTCTTCCTTATAGCTTAGTGGACATTACTTAGCAGAGATTTCTTCATGGCTATCTATTTTGTTCAAAACATTTCCACAGTTAACTACTTGGATCACACTCCTTATCTAAGTCTCTCATCTCACATTCCAGGAATTGAGTTTTAATTCCAGCATACTTGATTTTATGGCATCTTATATTATTCTATGGAAACCCTGGTTGCATAATGCTTAAGTGCTACAGCTGTTAACCAAAAGGACAGCAGTTCGAATCTGCCAGGACCTCATTAAAACCATTATGGGACAGTTCTACTCTGTCCTCTAGGGTCCCTGTAAGTCAGAATCGACTCAATAGCAGTCGGTTTTTGTTTTTATGTTGTTCTATCTTCTGGGCCATAATCAGCAGATACCAGTTATGGTTGATTCACTCTCTTCAGAGAGCATTCTTTAGAAAGAAGCACTTGGTTCTTAATCACCTCAAACTGCAATACACAGCCATCTTTACTGTTGAAAACATACAAGTGTAAGAGCCCAATCCTACCATTGAGCTACTTGGACAACAGAACGCACCTCAGTGAAATGAATTGTGATCTGGATTTAGAACCCAGCACGCACAGTCACTGTCAGAAGACTTTGCTGTCCTGGTATTCCTGTATCCTATGCCTCTGTCTGCTTTGCATATAGTGCATTCTTTATATTTTCCAGGTTTCTCTATGGATCCCCTCCTGCTGTCATCCTACCATTAGTAAGCTCCTTATCTCTTAGAGCTCAACTTCTCTCAGAGCATTCTGCTTGTTTATTGTTTATGTAGATTGCAGACTGAGGATGTCTTTGATGAAATAGTCTCTTTTAATCTGGTCAATATTAGCAAAAATATTTTCTACAACCATCAAATTAAAAACTATCTTTTTAATACTTATTTGTGTACACTGTGCCAATCTAGAAAAGAAACAAAAATACTGGGGTAAAAGTAGTATCTGCTTGCCAGAGGCATAGATTCAATATTAAAAATAATCAATATTAAAATTACCTACTTTTTTTTCATAAAAAATCTGTTCAGTAAGTCCACTGAGAAAGATACTATAGTAGAGGTAAGGGGTCAAAGAGTGAGTAAAGAGTTTATGACTATGTCTGAAAGAATCACAGGACACAGCTGCATATAGCTTGGGGTTAAGATAGAAATTTGAGGAGGGTGTGTTAAAAGAAGCACACGTAAGATTTTAGTGGCGCTCAGAATCTGATGTGAATTGTCACCCATAATTGAAGTAAAATGCATCAAAAGTTGTATGCATATATATATATATATATATATACATATATATATGTTGCATTTGAGCAGAACATTTTTAGAGTGAGCAGGATTTGTACAGGTAAATTTAAATCTACACGTACACAAGGATAAAACTTAATTGAGAAAAGAATCTCAGTAAATCTGTTTTTTTAAATGTACATACATCCATGAATCTGGGAATTACAGTACGTCAATGGTTTATTCATTAACGGTCCTAATACAGCCACGATGAGGCACAAAAAGTTGAATCCCAGTAGCAATACGAGAATAAAAGGAGGTGCACTGTGAGAACTCCAGGAAAAGACTGCAAGTGATGGTCCGCAGACCTGGGGGTTCCCCTGGGGACATAGCCCCTAGACCTGATACTGCCAGTGTTCATATATCGTTACTGAGATCAACTTCCCGGACAGAAATGGATGGAGTCAGTGACACAGAGTGACCATATCGTGTATGCACTTTATGGTTCTATGTACCTATAGGATATCGTCCTGCTGGCCTCTCACTAGAGGGGAGTGGAGAAGGGGGGACAGGAGATTGTGAAGAGAATACGACATGTGCAGAGCAGAAAGGAGGAGGAGTGTGCTGTCAGTGGGCAAGGAGAACAGTAGGAGCTACACGCAGGCCAGCCAAGCCAAGTGCCGTCAAGTCGGAACCGACTCACAGCGACACATAGGCAGGCATGCAAATTTAAACTGCATCGTACACTTTCACTCAATCACAATAAACTTTAAAAAAAGTGTTTGTAATAATGGCAGAAGGTTAGCATGAGTACAGGAAAGGAAAAAGAGTATGGAGTATAGAAGATACAGTGAACAGTACATCTTCTCTAGAAACAAGTATTACAAATGTCAACTTTAAAATAGTAGAGACAGACATAAGGCAAGTCTCATGAGAAGACCAGTTCTGATGTTAGCTCCTGGCCTCATTCTCTGTTAAGGTGTCAGTACCTGAAATTTTAAAGACATCCATATTAAATGTAAATTTCCGGCATTCTAAAAATAGGCCAAACAGGCATTGTTCAAAGGTTTTCAAGTCTCATTTCATCCTTACTTAAGAAAACAGTTTTGCCTGATACTTTTCCTAAATGCACTTTTGACATCTTTGTTCCTTAGACTGTAAATCAGAGGATTCAGCATGGGTATAATCAATGTATAGAATACAGAGGTTACTTTATCAATATCCAGCAAATGATCTGTGCTGGGACGCAAATAAATAAAGATCAAGGTACCGTGGTAGATGGTGACAACTATCAGGTGGGAGGCACAAGTGGAGAAGCCTTTCCTTCTTCCCTCAGCAGAACCTGTCTTGAGAATGGCTGCTATGATGAAGACATAGGAGAGAAGAACTGTTAGAAGACAGACAGCTTCGACCACACTCGCAGAGACCACCAGAACGATGTCATTCACGTAAGTGTCAGAACATGACAGGGAAAGTAGTGGGGAGATATCACAAAAGAAATGGTTAATTTCTTTGGAGCAGAAAGAGAGATGGAAAGTGTTAGTGGTGTGAACAATGGAGCTCATGGTGCCCCCCAAAAATGCTCCCATTACAAGCTGGCAGCAAATTCTCTTGGACATAATGACAGTATAAAGCAGTGGGTTGCAGACTGCTATATACCGGTCATAAGCCATGGCAGCCAAGAGGAAAGATTCTGTATCTACGAGAGAACAGAAAAAATAGAGCTGTGCAGCGCATCCCTTGTGAGAAATTGTCTTCTTAACAGAAATCAAGTCTGCAAGTAGCTTGGGAGCAATGACAGTAGAGTAGCATGTATCTACGAAGGACAAAACACAGAGGAAAAAATACATCGGGGTGTGCAGGTGGGAACTGACTGCGATTAATAAAATCATCCCAAGGTTCCAAATGAGTGTCACAGAGTAGATGGAAAAGAACACAGCAAAAAGGAGACTCTGAAGTTCAGGGTGGTCACTAAATCCCAGCAGGAAGAACTCAGTCTTCACTGTGCCATTCACTTTCTCCATCTCTTTGCAGTGCTTTGTGATTCCTGGAGCTGCAACAGAGTAATGATGGCTATGGTAACAATCTGGACATGGAAAAAAAAATTAAACTTAAAATTCTGAAAGAAATAAACATTCATTCTACTATCTGTTGTGGACTCCTTATAGCACTTAGTTGGGTCTCTAATTAATCTAACATAATGTGTAGGTCTTCAAATATTTAATAGAAGTTTGTATTTTTCATTTAAATTGTTCATGGATCAATTCTTATTCCTTATACTGTTTCCACATTAAATGGCACCACTCTCAAGTTAGCTGTCTAACTCTAAACCTTGTTTCACCCTTAATTTCTCCAAGTCTCTCCTCTGCCACATTCTGTGCATCTAAAACTCCACAACTAAGCATCTCCCATCTGTCTAGTCAACGCAATCCCCACTACCATAGTAATTCATTCTTATTTCATCTCTGCCCATTCTCTTGCACTAGCCAATTTATCATCTGCTTTAGCTTTGAGTCCTGTCTGATCCGATCTGCTCTCCCCTGCTTCACTGTCCTGTGATCACAGAAACTCCCTTTCACTCACTATGATCTTGCCTCCCTCAACAGATCTACTGTTGATCTCTGTAGTGTGCTGTTGAATCTAAGGAAAGGTTTATACATCTTGAATGATGCAGTTCACATGCTTACAGATTACTTAGTAGGCTGTCTTTGACCAAAAGGGAAGGTAAGACTTTATTCATTCTACCTTTTGCCAGACAACAGCTCAGCTAATGTAGAACAATGAGATTTTAGCTGACATTTGTTCTCATAGGTGGAGTGCTGTGAGCTTTGTTCTACGTGTTCTTTGCACATGCAATTTATTCTACTCATTTCTTCTTCCAAAATGTATTGTTTAAGATATGTGTATAGGTAGGTGATAGATAGATAGACAGACGGACGGACGGACGGACGGACGGACGGACGGACGGACGGACGGACGGACGGACGGACGGACGGACAGACTGGACGACCGACTGACCGACTGACGATGATGGACAGAGAGACAAATAAAATTCCAAAACTGAATTTTTTGTTATCCAGTTAATTCTAACTCTTAGTGAATGAATATACAGGACAGATTCAACAAACCCTTAGAGTTTCCATGGAGTAGCTGGTGGATTTGAACTGCGAATCTCTTGGTTAGAAGCCAAATGCTTAAGCACTGCACCACCAGGGCTTACTCAGAATCTAAGCTGAATTTTCAGCTAGTTCTCTGCTGTTCAGTTCTATGTGATTTCTCTGTTATTCTCTGTCTGTGCATCCTAGATAATCTCTTCATAACCCATATCACAGCTTTCACATATTTTCTGTACTCTTTATCTGTTTTTATTACATATCTCATTCTCTATCTTTTTCTAGATTGTAGAATCTCTGAAGGCATGAATAATATATTTATATTTTTAATTTCCATGACTGTATAATTAATATCTCTGATAATCTGACTCAGTATAATCATGAGTCATCCCATTGCCATCAAGTACCGTTGAGAGTGAAACTGCCCATATGGTTTCCAAAGAATAGCTGGTGGATTTAAACTACTGATCTTTTGGTTAATAGGCTGAGTTTTTACCCACTGTGCCACCAGGACTCACAGATCCTGGCATCTAGAGGATTCTAATTCAACAAAGATTGAATAAATAAAAGATAATCCCTAATACAAAGACAGTGAGAGGTGTTATATCATGACAGAACTCTGGTTATATCGCAATAGAACTCTAACCCACAACCTTTGCAGCAAATAGCCCCAAAGGCAAATCATAATATTCTCAGTAATTGACCCAGAACAATCACGGTTTGGTCAATACACAAGTATTGCCAGATGCCCTCAATTTTGTCTAGTTCCTCTTAAAAACATAAATGTATGGAGAAACATTAGAAATGTATATAATGAATTATGTGTTTTTTGGGTAGACACAATCCAAATGGGGCAGCATCAAACCAAAAGTATCAGGAAGATGCTCAAATATGGAACAATGACAGAAGGTAATACAGGTCTTTATGTGACCTCTAGATATAGGACCACCACACTTGTTCATCTAGGGTCCAATGTGTCAACCCTCAAGGTAGCCAGTTCTCAAGAATCCTAAGTATCTGGATCTGTCAGAGCACATCTGAGGTTATTGTCATATTCATTTCTCATGAGATAGTATTAAAGCACTTATCGGTTTCCAGAATTAGTTATAGAGTCAGTAACCTAACCTAATCCTTTGCCTTCAAGTCTCTCTCATAGTAACCTATAGCACAGAGTAGAACTGTCCCACAGAGTTTCCAAGCAGGGCCTAGTGAATTCGAACTGCTGACTTTTCAGTTAATAGCTATAGCACTTAACCACTACACCACTAACCCATTGCTGTCTAGTTGATTCCAACTCATGGCAACCCTATAGGAAACAGTAAAACTGCCCCCATAGAATTTCCAAAGAGTGCCTGATGTATTTGAACTGGCATCCTTTTGGCTAGCAGCCTTAACACTTAACCACTACACCACCAGGGTTTCCACTACACTGTTAGGGTATCCGCAAAGAGTCAATAAGCCAAATCAAACCACTGACATTGATTCAATTCTGACTCATAGTGATCCTACAAGACAGAGTAGAATTGCCCTTTGGGTTTCCAAAGATTACTTGGAAGTTTTGAACCGCTGACCTTTCAGTTAGCAGCTTTATCTCTTAAATATTGTGCCACCAGGGTTTCCAAAGGAGTCAATAAGGACATGCAATGTATCTCTCAGGTCATGGGGTTCTGCATCTCCAAACTGGCTGCCAAAGAGCACTCTCTAAATGAACCCAATGCCTATGCCACAGTGGTTCTGCTAACTCCTTTACTAGGCTATTGTTTGACTTGAATTTGACTCCAAGTGAACCATTCCCTTAAAGGTTCAAGATTCAAAATGACACTAAGGCCAGTGTCCTGAGTGCCCACCTGACTCCATCAACCCAGAAATGCAGATTATCGAAAACAGATTCTTTTTTCCAACTGAGGATCAACCTGAAAAAGACAAATATGCTCCCAAGCCAAACAAACTAAATAATAGGCCCAATTTTTACTTTCTCCAATTCCAGCTTTCCTATGTCGACAACTTCCAATCGGAGCATACCTTCAGCCTTATTTTTTTTTTTCTCACTATAAGCTCTCTCACAGCGCTGTCTGCCTTTGGGTTCCTGTCAAATGCAAGTGATGGTGATGGACATCCTTGGTATAGAAAAATGAATAATTATACTGTGTTCCCAGTGGTGTTGCATTTACTTGCTTATTTCCACAACAGATAAAGGCATTACCTTCTAAGTGAGGAGCTGTGGTTAGAAGAGCAAGTTATATGTTTCTCATCTTCAAATGCAGTTCAATTCTGAGGGAACAAAGGAAAAAGTTTCTTTAGAACAGCTTGAAATCCACTGATAATTTTGAAAGACCAAAGACTGAATTAGTAAGGTAAGTGATGAATCCTGCCCGTGTCACTCAGTATTTGGGAATACCTGGGCAACACAACTAACACTTCCTTTTAGTTTCTTCATCTATAAAACACCAATGACGGTAATAACAGCGATTTCTAAATAAATTTCCATCTACAATTTCAATAACCCTGCTATTTTGTTCCTTTACTGTTCAAACTGACAACACAGAAAGCAACTCTGGGTCAGTTCAAACATCTATTTTATTTAAAATCCCAATTTATTATTTTTCCATCCAGGCAACTGCTTTAACTATATCCACAATCACTTCTATTTTTTCTATATGGAGAAACTGTAAACAATTTTCAAATAGGCTCACCTACCCACCCATCTGGGTTATTTCTGCTTTTATTCTCCTTGCCTTATTTTATAACTCTACCACTTGAAGGCAATAGCAAGCAATGGCGGTTCTAATGCTGCTTGTACAGAGACACGGATGTATTTTTTCCAATGGAAATGGGATCAGTTCCATCCCACTTGGGGAAAAAGCCACTTGTGTTTCTGTTTGTAAGTGTATTTGTTATTGTTTTATAGATGAAATTATGCTCTTTTTAACTTCCTTCTGCAGTGATTGTTACCTCACGGATCTTTCCCAGATTTGTTACAGGTTTTTCATAAAGTTAAATATTTTTTATTAAAATTTCCTGTACATTTGTGGTGAATAAGCAGAGTTTTTCTCTCAGTTGATGGGACACAGTATCAATGCAACAATGATCATAAAATCTATAATATTGTTTATAATGTTTCTTTTTCACCTTTGTTCTGTTTCTGGCTAGTTAAATTACGTGGATTTTGGCCGAGTACTTGGCTATCATACACCTGGCTTTAACGTATTTTGATATTAGGATCTCCAAAGTACTTTCTTATTTAAATTATACACAGGATGATATCTTTATAGCAAAGGAGCTGATAATCAGAGGCCAACCGACCAGCTCAAGTTTAAACAGCTCTACAATAAAAAGACACTGGTTAGGACTTCAGATAATCGATATTATTGGATTAGAGGAGTCTCCAATAAATAACTTGAATTCTAATTAGCGTCCAAGAGTCCCTGGGTACCAGAAACATTCACACTGTGTTACTAGCTGAAAGTTTGGAGGTGCAAACCCCCCCTAGCTGCCTCAAAGAGACCCAGATGTGCCTTGGAAGGTAGGCCACAGCCTTGAAAACTTTATGGAGTGTATCTACTCGGCACACATGGATTTGCCTTAAGTCGGAATGCACTTGATGGCAATTAACAACAGCAACTAGAGTCCATTTATCCAAGTTTCAACTAAGAAAAAACAAAACAAAAAAGTGCTGAATGGGCCTTGTTTTTACTGTTTAGCTGGACATACTTTGATGATTTACATCCTCTCTTATTTGGAACATATGTCCACTTCCATGGTCAAATTTGTGCGTATAAAATGAGTGAATGTAAGAGACGATCTTGAGAACCCATTCAGCTGTAAAGCTGTATAATTCTTTTAAGAATACTTACCAAACTAAAGTCTGTTTTGCACCCACGTCCTCACTATGCTGTTGTCCACTTCAGCGAATTTTCTGGTGGGAAAATCAAACATGACACTCAGCGACAAAAACATCCATTTTGTTGCAAAATTTATCAGAAACCTTTTGGGGTAAGCCTTCTGAGTTTGTAGAGTAAATGTTTGCCTCCCTAAGGAAGACTTTTGTTCTTTCTTGAATGCATGGCCTTTTTATAATTTGCTTTGAGACACTTGAGATCTTTCTGATTAGATATCCAATCTCAGGGACCTACATTCTCATATCTAAATCCCAGGGGGATTTAGAAAAGATATGGGAGCAATTAAAGAGTTCTAATTAGGAGCTGGTTAGCACAAAATAAAAAGTAGTATGTTTTTGTGTATTTTGAAGCTGTTTGAAAGAAACAGATCTTGGCCCCCAAAGTGATAGATTACTAAGTAGAAAATTGTATCATGGTACCTATTACTTAATTTCATTTAACCAGCTCAAAGAAATTTATATTACAAGTATTGCAATATTCTACATAAGGGATTTTTCAATGATCATAAAGGAAGCAAACATGTATCTAGCTATCTACTGAGAGATAGAAAGATCCTGACATACAAAACTTCAAAGAGAACCAATTGTGAACAAAGTTAATAATTCCTATACGGCTTTTTGGTCATTTTTACCTATGTTCAAATTAAGTGTTGGCCATTAAGGACCAGAACACATTAGAAAGTTTTCGTTCACACAACGCAATTATGATGTATATTTTATGTCCCGTACTGATTTAGGTACAAAACATAGATGACGAGAAGCATTCAATCTGGACATTTACGATTTGTTTAAGCACAGAATAGCGAATGACAGAAAGTAGAGAAACAACATTAACTATTTTATGGTGATAGGAAAGTCCATGGTGAGCTTGGAGACTATAACACTATGTCTAGAGACAATGTGTTATATAATGAAGAAAGACATGGCAAGAATGAGACATTTGATTTGGACAAAATGGCCTTGAATTAAACTGCAGGCTTTGTGAACACAGGATGTCCAGTATTTAAGATTCCCGAATCCGACTCAATGGCACTTGGCTGGAGTAAATAGACAAGATATAGCCTATGTATATTGTCATTAACTAGTTTTTTGATGCACTATGTCTGTGGCTCCTAACATGAGTGGTTTCTGTCATCAGAGAATTTTTCACAGTGTTTGGAGAGAGTTTTCACTATCAGAACTAAGAAGTGGGTCATCAGGAGACAGAAGGAACCATGTGAATGGGAGACTGTATCAACAAATGACCTGATGAACCAGATAATGCCCGGCCACCAACAAAGGCAGCTGTGAGGGGGCACACAATGCAGAGTCCCTCTGGCAGCGTCAACAAAAGAGGGATGCACCTAAAGAACTCTTCTGAAAGATCACACTGATGGTCCAATGGCCTGGAAGATCCCCTGGGAGCACGGCAACTATACCTGCTGCTACACCTGACCAAAAAACGGTATTGAGGTCAACTCTTCAGACAAAAATGGACTGGACTTGGGGACACAGTGTGACCATATGGTGAATGTACTTTATGGTTCTATGCATTCATAGGATGCTGTCCTACTGGTCTCTTTCCAGACAAGAAAGAAAAGGGTAGAGAGGAGGGGACAGCAGCTTGTTACAAGGATACTACTAGCATAGAATGAAAAGGAGGAGTGTTCTGTCACTGGGCAAGAAAAGCAGAAAGAGCTGTAGATAGGCAGATGTGCAAAATTGATTTTGCACATAATCACAATTGAAAAGTAATATAATGATACAAAGTAGCACCTTATTCTGACATCAAATGTAATACAGTGCAATTAAGGGTTTCAGAAAGAGGTATTTTTCTCTTTGTAAAATATCTAATATAGAACTTTATAAATTACACCAATGTCTTTGAACTAATATCAAGTACTTTTTAATAAATAAAATGCTCAAAATTAAAAACACAACAACAAAAAGAACTCTGACCAGTGAATCAGGGAAGAGAAGAAGGATTTCGCTTGCATCTAACAGGCAGAGGTCAAGGATGCTGTGAATATCCCACAATGCCAAGGAGGATTCCATAGCAAAGAATCGTCTAACCCAAAATGTCAATAGTATCAAGGCTGAGGATCTCTGCTCTAGTTGGAATTCAAAGGTAAATAATTTATCTTTTCTCTCAACGTGAAATCTCTCAGGTAACATGAGAAACATCACATTATTTAAAACAGTAGACTTTCAAGACAGTGCCATATTTTCATCTGAATCACAAAATTATGCCATCATTTTTCAGCTGGTTATTCATTTATTTAATTAAAATACAGAGTGACTGTTCATACCAGAGATTCTGAAATACTTATAAGTGACAAACACACGCTCCTTGCCAACAGGTGCCTTATTAAAAGATGCCATTAAAAGTGCTTTCTATCAATATGCCTTGCAGTTTAATGATTTAACACAGAGAAACATATGCAGAGGAAGTGGTTGTAAAGACAAAACAGAGTTTGAAGATGAGGGCATGGAAGACTGGAATGATAGTGTCACCAAGCTAAGGAAAACACGGATTCCTCAGGCGCTGTAAGGGGCAGAAAGCAAATTCTTCTCAAGAGTTCCTGGGGAGAGTATGGCCCTGCCTAGGTGGTGATTTCTGCCCAGTGAAATCAGAGGTCAAATCTAGAGATCAGATTTCTGGCTTCCAGAACTACAAGAGAATAAATTTGTCTTCTTTAAGTTTCATGCTGGGGAAACTGGTTCAGAATACACGAAGAATAAATACTGTTGGTACAATTTAGTAATGTGAAAATTATATGAAACAGAGAACAACAACATTAGCAAAGCCATAAACTCACTGCCACTGAGTCGATTCCAACTTATAGTGGCCCTATAGGACAGAGTAGAACAGTTCCATAGAGTTTCCAAGGAGCTCCTGGTGGATTTGAACTACCAGCCTTTTTGTTTTAACCACTGTGCCACTAAGGTTTTCAACAAAGCTGTAGATCCTTGAAAATATTCACATGGCACCAAATACATGATCTATTTGTTTATTTAAGAATTACAAAGATATACAGAAAAAAAGTGGTAAACTACACAGCAAAATAACAACAGTTGCACTGTTAATCACTTATACTGTATAAATCACAAAGAGTTTGGAATCCTTTGTTTAATTAATTTCCATGACAATATTATGAGAGGTAAGCAACAAGTTATCCCCAGTTGGATTTCCATCTCATACCCACCACGTGTGTGTCAGAGTACAGTTATGCTCCACAGGATTTTCAGTGGTCCATTGTTTTGGAAGTACACCCTCTGGCTTGTCTTCCAAAGCACCCCCGGGTAGACTTGAACTTCCGAACTATTTATCGGTGAACAAATGCCTGAACCTTTGCACCACCCAGGAACTCATAGGGTAGGCAGAGTACTGTTGTTCCATTCATTTTACAGATGAGAAAGTTTTTAAAAGTGGAAAAACTTAGGACATTGGAAAACAAAGATAGTAAAAGAGAAAATAATAACAACAAAAAGACTGAAAATTAATTCTCACAAACATCCATAAACACATGGGAAGTTCCTTCCAAATTAAAAACAATCAAAAAGTGAAATAAATGTACATTTATTCCCTGGAAGAAAAAAGGAAGTAAATTCAGTAAAAATAGTTACATGCATTAAGAACATTGGACAGATATGTGTATTTATATTTATTTTGCTAGAAATATATTGGTTAAAGACAAAGCAAAAAAAATGAGATATAACAGGAACATCCTCAAATCCAATCTAAATACTCAGAGACAATATAGAGTAGCAAATGGGACAGAGGCATTGGAACAAAGTTCTGTCTAATACTGGGAATGTTTAGCAAAGTCTAAAATGTGAGTAGACAAAAAAGAATTACGCAACAAGAATGCTCCTTGGAAACAAGGAAGAAGAGACTGTCTTACATACTTTGGACATTTTTTCAATAGGGATCAATCCTCGGAAGAGGGCACCATGCTTGATAAAGTAGAAGGTCAGCAAAAAAAAGAAAGTCTCTCAAACAAGATTGAGAGTGGCTGTAACGATGGACTGAATCATAAGAATGATTGTGGGCGTGGTACCGGACGGAGCAGTGTTTTCGTTGAGTTATGCGTTAGGTCACTACAAGTTGGAACCAACTTAATGGCATCTAACAGCCAAAACTTGATACTAATGAAATTGTACATAAGAAAGTATTTGCATCTTAAAGCAAATAAAGTACATGGAACCAGTGACTGTTAGGACTGTGTGTTAGCTAGTCTAGGCTGCAATTTCAGTATTGTACAATTGTCCTCCATTTTTTGTGTTGTAAATCCTAACCTCTACATGTCAATGAGGTGGATTTTTGCAGTGTGTATCATGAATTACAGTCTTACAGAAAAGTATGACTCAATTTCCAATTTATACCCTTCTCTATGGTGGGCTTCCTTCCAAGTTGTATATATGTATATACATATCTGTGTATGTGGATATGTATAGAGAGACATTATGTATTTCCTCCTGACAGGCCTCTCTATCTCTCTACATCTGGATCCTGTGTCTAGATCATGTTATCTAACTTTTGGTTTGGGGGTCTTGAGACAGACCTGCTGTATGACTTGCTGATACTGGGATTTACCAGCCTTATCAGCCCCTGATTCACCAACTTCCAGTCTTCTAAACCAGCAGTCGATGGTTTATCTGCTGGTTGGGGGTCATCAGCCCTTGGAGATGTGTTGTATTAGAAGACTAAGCCAGATCCCTGGATATGGGACAGTGTTTTGCTTCAAGACAGACCTTGAAATGTTCTTTTTGATGATAAATGCAGTGTTACATACTAGGCATAGTAGACCATGTGATTGTCTGATTCATATTGGCCAATACCAGTCCATTTCAAACCATGAATGCCTAGGATATCAATATTAATGCTTTCCATTTAATTTTTGATGATTTCCAATTTTCCTAGATTTGTACTTCCTACATTCCACATTCCAACTGTTAACAAAAGTTTGTAGCTCCTTTTTTCTTTTTTCCTCACTTTCAGTCTTCTGAGATTAAAAGACAAAACAAAAGAAGAAAGAGAAAAGAGAATTTTTGCTCAGGGATATTTTACTGCTTTTGTAAGAGAAACAGCACAAGTGGATGGATTTAACAAACAGAAACTTCTTCTTACAATCTAGGAGGCTGGAAATCTAAATTTGGGCTGTCAGCTCCAGTAGCAGGCTCTGAGAATGGAAGGCTCTGAGAATGGTTCTTGTCTTTCCCTGGTCAAGGAGTTTCTTATTTCAAGATTCCTGGGTCCAAAGGGCACGCTCTGCTCCAAGCAATTCTTTCTAAGATTTTTATTCTCCACTCGATTCTCTTTTATATCTAAAAGGAGATTGACTCAAGATAAAATCTTACTGGGTCACAATTCATTAACATAACTGGTTTAGTTCTGCTTCACTGACATCATAGTGGTTAGGATTTATAACACTTGGATATTCAGTTCAGATCACAGATTGATGGACAACAACACTATATTGAGAATCATGGTCTAATAAAGCTGATTTATGCTTAGACAACATGATTCAGTTCATAGCAGGGACCACTGAGTTTATCTTAATGATGATGGAATGATTTGGAAAAGGACAGAGATGATATTTGCAAAATTGAAAAAATGTAATTTCAGCTGAATTGTGTATGTGGAAATTGTTGACTTTTTGAATACTTTCTTATGTACAATTTCATTAGTATGAATACATAGAAAGATGGACAGAGAAAACAGAACTCTTGCCTTGTTCTTTTTTTGTTGTTTACTATATATTTTTTAATTCTTCCTTAGATGAAAATTTACAGAAGAAATTGCTGTTGTCATTAGTTGCTGTCAAGTCAGTTCTGACTTGTAGTGACCTATGCACAGCACAACTAAACACTGCCCGGTCTTCCGCCACGCCCACAATCATTTCTCACACTTAAGCCCATTGTTGCAGCCACTGCGCCTGTCCATTTATTTGAAGGTCTTCCTCTTTTTCATTGACCTTCCACTCTACTAAGCATGATATCCTTCTCCAGGGACAGACTCCTCCTGTCAATGTGCACAAAGTATGTGAGACAGAGTGTTGTCATCTTTGCTTCCAAGGAGCACTGTCTCAGAATAGATTTGTTAGTTCTTTTGACAGTCCATGGTGCATTCAGCATTCTTTCCCAGCACCGCAATTCAAAGGTTTCAATCCTTCTCTCTTCCTTATTCATTGTCTACCTTTGGCACACACGTGCATATGATGCAATTGAAAATACCATGGCTGGCACCAGGTGCACTACAGTCTTCAAAGGGCCAGCTTTACTTTTCAACACTTTGAAGAGCACCTTTGCAGCACATTTTCCCAGTGCAATGTGTCTTTCGATTTCTTGACTGCTGCTTCCATGGACATTGATTGTGGAACCAAGTAAAATGGAATCCTTGATGACTTCAATCCTTTCTCCATTTATCACAAAGTTGCTTACTGGTCCAGTTGTGAGGATTTTTGTTTTCTTTTTTATTTTATTTTATTATGATTGAATGAAAATGTACATTTCGATATGTATTTGCATGCTCACGTATATGCAGCTCCCATTGTTCTCCCTGCCCGGTGACAGTACACCCTTCCTGTCTGCTCCATACACATCCTATCCTCCCAACAATCTCCTATCCCCTCCTCTCCACCCATTCCCCTTCCTCCAGTAAAATTCAGCAGGACAACATCCTATAGATGCATAAAAACATATGGTCACTCTGTGTAGCTAAGTCCAATCCATTACTGTCCAAAGAGTTGACCTCCATTATGATTTATGGATAGGGTGACGGTACCAGCCGTCAGACGAACAGAGCTGAGGGGAAAGCGCGGGAGCCGAATAAGACCGAAACAATCACACCGGGGGGACTCAGTCAAGCTGAGACACCGAACTTTATTTTTCAGTTACATATATATTTCACACATTTCCTCGTTTCCTTTTCCCAAGCATTCTTTTGCTAGTCATATCGAAACCATATCAGGGGCATGCTGACCTCTGCTTATTCTGAGGACAATGCTACAATACTTGGAATGTGCTTAATTTAGAGCTTGTTAATACAAGAGTTAACTTGACCATATTCTGGCCTTGCTTCGGGAAGTCTCGGCTTCCCACAATAGGGGCAGCATCAGTTCCCGGGGCCATGCTCCCAGTGGAAACCTGAATGACCTGGACCATCAATTGTGGTCTTTTAGTGGAGAGCTCAAGGTGTACCCCTTTTTATTCTTGTGCTGCTAGTGAGACTCAACTTTGTGAGCTCCATCACGGCTATCACTGGTGGTAGCTGGGCACCATCCGGTTCTTCTGGTCACAAATTGATGTACTCACCTACTCACGTGAGTCTCTGTCTTCTGGGTTGTCTTTCCCCCAGGTCTCTTTGGTCCTTGGTGATTATCTGTTCCTGCTGAGTTGGGACAATTTGCTGTACCCTCAGATGACAGCTTGGCAGCTTTTAAGACCACAGATGTGACTCACCAATGTGGGGTGCAGAGATCCCTCTTAGCAAAATGCTGGTTGTGCCAATTGGCCTCGATTTCCCCTAAGAGCACGGTTCCCTGCCCCCTGCCCCAGCTACTCTGTCTGTCTTTGCAATATTGAATTAAGGTGGGAGGAGTAATCGTGTTATGTTGAAATCCAGTTAATATTGATCTTCTTTCTAATGTGTGCTGTCATAGATTTCACTCAACAAAAGTTCTACCACCTGTCTAATCTAGACCTTCCCTCTCTCACCCTCTCTCCCTTCCCACCCTTGCAGCCATCAAAGAGTCTTTTCTTCTACGCATGAGTCTATGTTTAAGTACTTATCATAGGGGTCTCATAGATATTTGTCCTTCTGTCACTGACTACCTTCACCAGCATAACGTCCTCCGGGTGAAACCAGGTTAAGAGGTGTTTCCTGCTATCACCATTGTTCTTTATTATTGCATAGTGTTCCACTGAGTGTATATGCCATAGCTTACCCATTCATTTCTTTGTTGTTGGGCATCTGGGTTGATTCCTGTTTTCTTCGTGTAGACGCGCAATCCATAATGAAGATAGTGGTCTTTGATCTTCCTCAGTAAGTGTTTAAATTCCTTTTTGCCTTCTGGAAAGAAAGGCTGTGTCATCTTCATAACACAGGTTGTTAACCAGTCTTCCTCCAATCCTGATGCCTTATTCTTCCTGTACTCCAGCTTCTCCCATTATTTGCTTTTCATACAAACTGACAAGGTATGGTGAAAAGATACAAGCCTGACACACACCTCTCCTGACTTTAAACAGTGCAGTGTCCCGTAGTTTTGTTCACATGACTGCCTCTTGATCCACGTGCAATTTCCTCATAGGCACAATTAAGTGTTCTGGAATTCCCATTCTCCCTGATGTGTCCATAATTTGTGATGATTCACACAGTTGAATGCTTGTGAGTAAATCAGTTTCTCATTGAACAGTTAACATGCACACTGTTTTATGAAATTGGTTGCTAACTATGCAACATGACTGCACTCTCCCCTTAACATTGGGTTTCCCTTTTCCGTTTATCCGGTTTTCCTGTCTCCTCCTGCCTTCTCTTGCTTGCTGCTGGGTTAGTGTGCCCATTTAGTTCCTGGCACTTGTCAGAACAACACATACTAGCTTGTTTTATGGATCTGTCAAATCTTGGGCTGAAGAGTGTACCTCTGGAGTAAATTCAGTCCTGAGGTAGAAAGGTGCTTAGGTCTTCTCCAGATTCTATTAGATCTTTATGTCTCCTCTTCTTTTGTGAGTTTGAATTTTGTTTTACATTTTTCTCTAGCTCTGTATGTATCCTCTGTTGAGATCCCTGTCAAAGAAGTAGGTGGTGGTAGCTGATTGCCATCTAGTTGTGCTGGACTCAACCTGGTGGTGGCTGTGGCAGTTATGGTCCATTAAACAATGAACCTAATCTTTGTTTTGGGTCTTTGGTTTCCTTTTTATGTTTCCTTGCTCCATTTTGGGTGGAACCAATTTTATTTTTTTCTTGAAAGTATCATCCTAACATATAAAGTTTCTTAAAAAGAATCATCTTTGTACTTGTCAACTGTACGAGTAGAAGTTGTCCCTTACATTTGGTTTTCTTTTTTTCCTCTTTATCCTGCAAATAACCAAAACTTACTTAAGAGTAACACTTGATGTGCACAATAAATGTTACATGGTCACAAACTTGTTGGATCAAGGTAGCTGACGCATGGTTGGGGAAAGTAAATCAGATAGTGATTCGTGAAAATTGACAAAAACCATTAAGGGACTACCTATCCCCAGTAGGAAATGAAGAAGATTGATTTAGAAATGGAAGAAACAGGATGAAAAATGGAAAAGAGCTAAGAACCCTGTACTAGAGGGTCTAGTAGGCCTGATTAGGTGTGTGATTTTAGTGTGGATTCAATGCAGCCTTACAGAATCATTAAACACAATTATTATTATAAGACTTTGATCACTCTGGATGAAAACATTAGTCTTTGCTAAAATTGTTGCAGCATTCACAGAGACAAAATATAAACAAGAAACCTAATTAACCACATGCACAAAAAAGATAAACGAGGCCAAGGAGATTTAAATCCCAAATGTGACTGAGTAAAAATAAAATGTGACTTGCCTGCCACAAAATCAGAACAGAAAGACGTGCTCATCTCAGGTAGGATCCTGACTTGTGTAAGTTAAAGACTTTACAAGAGAATAGTTTTTTAAAAAGAAATTTCAGAAAAAATGAAGAATCAGATATTACAGACTTTGTAAGTGAATCATTTTACACCTACTTATTCAGTTAAATAAACTCTGTAAACAAAGTAAACCATAATATTTTATAGTAGAAGCTGTGGCAATTTAACTGACCACATTTTCTTGAGTAAAGCAGATATTATATTAATTTGTATTTTAACTAAAACCCGTAACTAAATTGTTACTTTTCATTATCATTCAAGTAATATCATTATAAATGTGGATTTTAGATTTGTTCTCCATTATTCAGACTGGAATTTATATCATATTCAAAAATTCAATGGATTTGAATTCAATTTCATGGAAACCACAAACTATAATACCTGTGCACGGGGGCAAAAAATACGCCTGATTCACATTTCTGTTTTCACGTACTATCAAGGATTGAACTGTGTTCCCCCAAAAATCTGTGTAGCAATTTTGGAGCTGTGATTCCTGGTATCGTGTGATATCCTCCATGTTGTAAATTCTGCTCCTGTGAGTTTAATGAAGGAGGGTGTGCTGCAGTTTTATTGGTGAGGCAGGACTCACTGTGTGAGACTGTTTTGTGCTTTGAGTCTGTCTCTTGATATATAGTAGACAGAGGGCAGCAGAAAGATTTGGGAACCTTGTACCACAAAGAAGCGGTGCCAGGAGCTCAGCATGTCCTTTGGAAAGGACCAGAGTCCCTGTGCAGGGGGAGATTGACAACAAACATCTTCCTTTAGAGCCAGCAGAGAAGGCCTTCCAAAATAAAATTTCTCTTTTTAAAACCATCTATTTATGATACTTCTGTTAAAACAGCACTAGATAACGAAGACACTTGCCAACAGAAATACTCATATGCACACACAGAGAGAGAAAGCGAGAGAGAAAATAAACAATTTACAAATATGTTTCTGGATTAATTACCCCTCTTTCTGTTTAAATTTTTATGTAACATTCACTTTAAAATTCAAGTAAATGCAAATAATGCATTAATTCTTGTTTTTTCCACTTTTACCACTTATTTGAATTTTGTCTACAGATTTATCATCCATCGGCATCCTATCAGTAAAGTAACAGAGTTATACAAACTAGGAAAAGAAGAGAAGAAATGTGATAGAAAAGTTCTACACAATGTTTTTCTTTCATGTTTAATTCATCAGATAAAACTCAAGGCATAATACAGCAAAACAGTAACAATAATTTTATTTGTTAATTTATATGCAATATCATTAATTTTTGTAGAATCTTTAAAATCAATTAGATTTCAGGATGGATACAACAAATATGATTCCTTTTTTTGGTCTGATGTGGTGTTCAGTTTTACACATAGGAAATTTAGAGCTGTAATCTCTATTTCTGTCCCACTAACTATTGTGATTTTTAATATCATTTGAATACAAAATGAAGTTTACATTTTTTAAAACTACTGTCCCAGATAAGGTAACACAGGACAGTACAAATGACCGATTTCAAGAATGATACAGATTTGGGAATCAAAGTGTCTGAATTTTGTGTTTCAAGCGTTTTAGTTTTTCTCAGCAATAAAACAGTGCCTCTTTGAAAGTGACATTTATCTGGGCTTGTTTCAGTGAATGAAGAAAATAGTTACAGAAAGTATTCTGTCTTAAAGCTAATATCTTGTGGATATCCAGCCGAGTTAAACTCTGGTATATCATTCTCTTGATCCTTTTTTTTTTTTTTTTTTTTTAAATAGCCATTTCGAACAAGTACAAAGAAGAATGGATGGAGAAAATTGCTCCTTCTTGACTGAATTCCACCTCTTGGGACTTGCTGATGGCCCTGAGGTCCAAGCAGCCATATTCACCACGTTTCTCTTTGTTTACCTCGTTATTCTTGTGGCAAATCTTGGGATGATCCTTCTAATTAGAATCGACTCCCAGCTTCAAACACCAATGTACTTTTTCCTTAGCCACCTCTCCTTCTGTGACCTGGTTTATTCCACAGCAACTGGGCCCAAGATGCTGGTAGACCTCTTATCCAAAGACAAATCAATTTCCTTCTATGGCTGTTTTCTGCAGCTTTTCATCTTCTGTGTCTTTACAGGTTCTGAATGTCTCCTGCTGGCAGTGATGGCCTTTGATCGGTACAAGGCCATTAGCAACCCATTGCACTATCCAGTCAGCATGTCCAGCAGGGTATGCTCCATGCTCATGGCTGGGGTTTACCTGGTGAGCATGATGGACGCTTCTACACACACAGTGTTAACATTTCGCTTGTGTTTCTGTGGGTCCAACGAAATTAATCATTTCTTCTGTGATGTTCCTCCTCTTCTCTTGCTGTCTTGTTCTGATACCCAGGTCAACGAGTTAGTGATATTCACCGTTTTTGGCTTCATTGAGCTGAGCACCATTTCTTGGGTTCTCGTCTCTTACAGTTACATCATCCTCTCAGTCTTGAAGATCCGCTCTGCTGAGGGACGATTCAAGGCTTTCTCCACCTGCACCTCCCACCTCACTGCTGTCGCGATTTTCCAGGGAGCTATGCTCTTTATGTATTTCCGACCAAGTTCTTCTTACTCTCTAGATCAAGACAAAATGACCTCATTGTTTTACACCCTTGTTATTCCCATGTTAAACCCGCTGATATACAGCCTAAGAAATAAAGATGTGAAAGAAGCTCTGGAAAAAGTGAAAAATAAAATTCTCTTTTAAATAGTTAAACATACATTCTAAGCAATTATAGTTCCTTCAAATTGCATTCTACAGTGTAACGTAATCTGAAATTCTATAATACAATGAGTATTTATATAAATTCTCTACCAATTATTAGGTACTTTCCAAACTGTGCTACGTATTTTTGTGAGATTTAAATTTAAATTGAGTGCCATTTAATTTTAGAAAACTTTCTGATCTCTGCATTAGCATATCAAAATTTTCTGTTTCACATTTTCTTAAAGCATTAATTGAATTATTCTAGGAGTTACTGTTTACTTGAAATCTAATATACTTGTTAGTTTTTTTTGTTTGTTTTGGTCAAACCAGTGGTTTCTATACTAAGGATTTCTATAAATGGTGAATCTTAATTTACTAATAATTCAAATAATTTATAAAAAACTATAAAACATCACAAAATGAAAAGGTACAGTGATCTTAATAAAAAATATAGTCTTGACCTACTGTGAAAATAAAATAATAATAACCTTCCTTTGAAATGGGGAGATGTACTTTCTGATCTAAATGAAAGGACATACAAATTGGAGATGAGGGAAATATTCTAGGCATGGGAATTGGCAATTTATTGATCATGAGATGGAGAGGACTTTGACTTTTTAGAGGAAATAAAGTCTCTAATCATTAGATCTTGAAACACAAAGAGAAGAACTTTGGTGAAGCCCATCCTTGTGCTGTAATTCTTAACTGTTTATTTCCTCTACGAAGACGTCATATTTCTCTTCCGCATGCTGTCTTAGGTCTGGGCGAATGTCCCTCATCTTGTATCAGAAATCATCCTCTCCTCAGGACATCATTTCATCTGTCACTTGGTATGTAAACTCATTTTATATAAGCTGAAATTATGAGAATTCTCTGACAGTGAGTTTTCATCCCTGTTATAACAAGCATCTGCATTATGTTTGTGATAGGCAATGGGAAAAAAGATACTTCATTATAGCAACATACTTGATAGCATTTTCTGAGCAATATTTACCTGGCAGTCAAAACAAAATTGACCGAGACAACAGCATACTCCTTGAATATATTTTTTACATCTTGTAAGAAAACTCGTAATATGGTTGTGGTTATTAGCCTTAATAAATCTACAAAGATAGACAAATTAATTACTTGAGAATTAAAGAGCATTCATTTGGGTAATTTCCTGATGTATGCCTACTTCATCAGGCTCTTTTTTGTTTTTTTGATAGCCAAAACCAAACATGAGGCTGGTTCAGAAGCATGGACATAGAGTTATATTTAAAGGACAATACAAAACTGAAGTGTCTCCCATAGAAGCAGTTCAGAGCTACAGCTGCTAACCAAAAGGTCAGCTGTATGAATCTACCAGGTGTTCCTTGGAAACTCAGTGAGGCAGCTTGACTGTGTCCATTAACGTTGCTATGAATTCATATCACCTCAAAGCCAATGGTTTATCCAAGACTAAAAGACACTCTTAATTACTCATTACAAATGTAGAAGCTAAAAGCCATTGTACGTCGTATGCCATGTAGCTGCAATTGTGAATTCCTTTTATGAAAACAATTCAGAATTCTGGTAAAACCCAAAAGTTCCTCTGCATGTCTAAAGGGGCATTTCTCATGCTGGAAATTATGACATGTTTGGGAAACAAAAGAAAAAGTATATAAGGAAGAGTTATTTTGAAGAAGTTTCTACAGTTTCCCCTCTCACCATATATTCTCAGTTAATGCACTCCCTTTTGGTGTCATTACCTACTAAAGGTAGAATAGTATAAAAGTGTGTTTTACATATATTGATGTCCAAACAACATTTGGGAGTTACCAGATTCAGTCTACTTTCTGTAAATCGTAAAGTACATTCATTACATCCAATTAACTTGTCTTCCTTCCATATTACAATCATGTTACACCACCAAAAGAGTGATCTGATTTGTGTATCACCCTCTTTTATCACATCTGCTGGGTCTGTGCTGAAGAAAAGGAAATTTTAAGCCAAATAAATGATTCACTGCAGGCTGAATAAATGGATTTCTGAAATGGATTGGACAATTTGCTTAATGTCAGGTGTTATCTTACTTCAGTCCTGCAACAAGTAGGATAACTTCTGCTGGGGAACTTTTTATTAGAGATCTTGTTTGAAATATGAACTTATTCAGATGGCCTGAAATAATCTTTCCACCTTTCTTCTATGCTTCCTGCAGAAATGGAGAAAACATAATTTCAAAGGCTTTAATCTATGCTAGCCTTCCTACAGTCCTCGTTGTTACCTTTCTTTCTCTCTGTTTATATCACACCTTTCTCATGAATCCATTAATAAATGATGACAAATTCTGTTGCCCAAATATGATACTACCAGTACCTTTGTTTAAAGATTCATATTATAGTTGAAATCCTGTATCTTGACTCCTTTCTTCAGGAAATTGGCATTTACATCTCAATATGCCATTTAACAAAAACAAACAAAATAAGTGCTTATCCACCTTTGTACTCAAATCAAAAAGCAAAGTTTGATGCAGTACCATAACCTTAAGTATAAAAGTGGCATAGTGATGATAGATTTGTGTATAAGTATAACACAGCAAACAAAATGCTACATACCACTGATAAGGGCTATTTAAAGACATTTGTAAGAACGAAGCAGTAATAGTACTCCATGACTCAGTACGAGGGAGGTACTCTTTCAAAGATAGAGGCGGAAAGTTTTATCCTTCCAAGTAAAGCCACCGCAGAAACATCCGGGGATAGGGATGGAATTTAACTCTAAATCTTTGTGCCATTTAATAAGTTACTCTTTCTCACAATGCTTCCTTATTTATTATTTTAAAAATATTTTATTGTGATTGAGTAAAAATGTACAATACAAACTAAATTTGCGTGCCCGCCTATCTGCAGCTCCTTCGGCTCTCCTCATTTGGTGGTGGCAGCACACTCTTCCTTTTCATTCAATATATGTCGTATCCTCTTAACAATCTCCTGTCCCCTCCTATCCACCTTCTCCTCTCCCTTCTAATAAGAGACCAGTAGAACAGCATGCTATAGATGCATAGAACCATAAATTACATGTTACTTATGGTCACATTGTGTCCCCGTGTCCAGTCCATTCCTGTCCAAACAATTGACCTCAATATCTTCTGGTCAGGGGCAGCAACAGGACTAGCAGCCATGCTCCCATGGAAACTCCCAGGTTGCTGGATGATTAAATGTGGTCTGTTGGTGGAGTTCTTGAGGTGCACCACTCTTTTTCCTGTGTTGCCAATGGGACTCAACACTGTGGGCCACATCACTGCTGTCTTTGATGTCTCAGGTTCTTCTGGTCACATGTTGATACAGTCACCTATTCACATGAGTTCTTCTGTCTCCTGGGCTCTTTCTTCACTCATGTCCTTACTGTTCTTGGTGATCATCTGTTCTGGAGGAGTTGGGACCATTTGGTGTTTCTCAGACGGTAGTTTGCTAGCTTTTAGGAACCCAGACACCACTCACCAACATGGGATGCAGAAGACTCACTTAGCAATAGGCTAGTTATGCCATTTGGCCTGGATATCATCTGAGAGCATGGTTTTCAGATCCCCGCTCCTGCTACTCTGTCCATGCAAAATCTGGTTAAAATTAGAAGATGTTTCAATTTATGTTGAAATCCAGTTAAGGTGATCTTCCTTTTGCTGTGTGCTGTCACTATTTTCACCCAACCAAGTTTCTATCAACTATATAATCTATGAGTAGCCTTCTCCCTCCCTCCCCACTCTTGCCCCTTGCAAACATCAGTCTTTTCTTCTGTATGTACATTTATTTTTATGTCCTTATGAGTCGGATCCGACTCGACGGCACTTGGCTTGGCTGGCTATAGCAGGAGCCTCATACAATATTTGCCCTTGTGCCACTAACTGATTTCACTCAACATAATGTCTTCCAGTTGAAACCAGATTATGGGATGCTTCCTAGAATCATCATTGTTCTTTATTATTGCATACTGTTTATCCATTCAGCTGTTGTTGGGCATCTGGGTTTGTTCCATCATTTTGTTATTGTAGACTGAGCTGCAATAAACATTTTTGTGCATGAATCTGTTCATGTAACTGCCCTTGATTCTATAGTATATATTCTGAGCAGTGAGATTACTGGATCAAATCGTGTATCTATTTCCAACTTTTTAAGGAAGTGCCAGATTGCTTTCTAAAGAAGTTGTACTATTCTGAAATCCCACCAGCAGTGCAGGAAAGTTCAAATCTCTCCCTTGCCTCTCAAGCATTTGTTGTTTTGTGCTTTTTGGATCATGGCCAATCTTGTTGGGGTGAGATAGTATCTCACTGTAGTTGCTGTATAGATTTCTCTAATAGCTTATGATCATGAGCATTTCTTCATGTGTCTTTTGGCTGCCTAGATGTCTTTTTTGGTGAAGTGTCTGTCCATCTCCTTTGACTATTGTTTAATTGGGTTACTTAACTTTTTCTTGCTGATGTTTTGCAGTGCTTTATACATTACGGAGATCAGACACCAGTCCGACATGCAGTTGCCAAATATTTTTTCCCATTTTGTAGGTGGTCGTTTAATTCTTTTGATAAAGTCTTTGGATAAGTAAAAATGTTTGATTCTTAGTAGTTCCCATTTGTCTATTTTCTCTTCTGTTGATAGTGCTTTCTTTGTTAGATTTTCAAGTCTATGTAAGCTGTGTATTATTGACCCTATTTTTTCTTGCGTGATCTTTGTCTTATGTTTAATATTTTGTTTTTTTATCCAATTCGAGTTAGTTTTTGTGTAAGGTGTGAGGTATAGGTACTGTTCTGAATTTTTTGCAGATGAATATATAATTTCCCAGCACCGTTTGTTAAAGACTGTTTTTACCACAGTTTACAATCTTAGGGTCTTTGTTGAATGTTAACTGTTCATAAGAGGATAGTGGTATCTCTTGTGTCTCAATTCTGTTACATTGGTCTATACATCTCTTATTATGCCAGTACTAGACTGTTTTGACTACTGTGGCAGTGAAATAAGTTCTAAAGTTGGGTAGTGTGAGGCCTCCTATTGTGTTGCTGTTCTTTAACAGTGCTTTACTTAGCTGGTGTTTCTTCCCATTCCAAACAAAGTTGGTGATTCATTTCACCATCTCATTAAAAAATATCAGTGGAATTTGTGTTGGGATTCCTTTGTATATGTAAATTACTTTGGGTAAAATAGATGTGTTCACAATGTTAAATCTTCCTATCCACGAGCAGGGTAGATTTCTCCATTTATGTAAGTCTCTCTTAGTTTCTTGCAGTAAGGTCTTGTAGTTGTCTTTGCATTGGTCTCTTATTTGTCTAGTTAGACTTACTCCTAGGTATTTTATCTCCTTGGTGGCTATAGTAAATGGGATTGATTTGGTAATTTCTTCTTTGATTATCTCTTTTTCAGTATAAAGGAATCCTACTGATTCACTTATGTTTATCTTGTATCCTGAGACTTTGCTGAACTCTTCTATCAATTTGAGTAGTTACTTGTGGATTCTTGAGGATTCTCTGCATATACAACCATATCATCTGCAAACAGGGAGATTTTTACTTCTTTGCTGATGCAGATGCCACTTCTTTCTTTGTCTTGTCTAATTGCTCTGGCCTCAACTTCTAGTACAATGTTGAACAGGATAAGTGACAGTGGGCATCCTTGTCTAGTTCCTGTTCTCAAAGGGAGTTTTTTTCAGTCTGTCTCCATTCAAGATGATACAGGTGGTTGGCTTTGTGTAGATGGCTCTTATTGCACTGAGGAATTTACCGTCTGTTCCTATTTTGCTGAGAGTTTTTAGCATGAATGAGTGTTGGACTTTATCAAATGCCTTTTCTGCATTTTCATGTTATTTATGTAGTTGGCTACATTCATAGTTTTTCTGATGTTGAGCCAGCCATGCATTCCTTGTATGAATCATTTTTTTTGTTCATCTATGTACATTCCAGACTTAACAAGTTCTTGATAAAATATCTTATGAATTGGGATTTTAATCTAGTCAATATTAGCAATCTTTTCTTTTAAGAAGGTAATCAAACAAAAAGATATCTTTTAATATTTATTTATGTATACAAAGTCACTCTAGAAAATAAGCCAAAATTACTGGAGAAAGAATAGTTTCTGCCCACTAGAGGAATACATTTAATATTAAAAACAGTCAACATTAAAATTACTTAATTTTTTCATAAAAATTCACTCAGTAACTACACTGAAGAAGATACTATTATAGAAGCAAGGAGTCAAATAATGAGTAATGAGTTTATGAATAAGCCTAATAGAGCTACAGAACACAATCACACATATCTTCAGGTGAAGACAGAATTGGTGTGGGAGTGTTAAAAATAAGCACACTGAAGATTTCACTTCCAATCAGATTGTGAATTATCTTTAATTGAAGGGAGATTCAGAAAAAAAAATGTAAATATTAAATTTGAGCAGGACCTTTTCAGAATCAGTAGGATTTATACAGCTAAACTATAATGCACACATGTATAAAAGGGGATAAAACATTTGAAAAAGAGCCACAACAAATAGTATTTATTTTTGTTCATAAAAGGGGGAGTTACAGTATGCTAATAGCTTACCCCTGTTGGGAGTAGCCATGATGTAAGGTTAAGGGGGGAAGAGAAACAGAGTCAAGACATGGAATACAGGTTATAAAAGTGAAGGGTAGATCTGCTCTGGAAATAAGTATTATAAATGTCGACATTAAAAGGGTAAAGGTAGACATAATGTGAGAGGGCAGTTCTGATGTTAACTCCTGGCCCCACTGTCTGAGACCTGACATCTTGTAAATTAGGGCTAAATTTACATCTCCAATGTACTAACAATAATCTGAGTAGCAGAACGGTTAAAAGATTTATAAGTCTTATTTTAACCTTTCCTAAAGAAGCAATTTTTGACTGAGCATTCTTCTAAAGGTATTTTTGACATCTTTCTGAATTCAACATAGGCATAATCAATGTGTAGAATACAGAGGTCAGTTTGTCAATATCCAGTGAAAGACCTGTGCTGGGACACAAATATATAAAGAGCAAGGTACCGTGGTAGGTGGTGACAGCTATCGGGTGGGAGGCACAAGTGGAGAAGCCTTTCCTCCTTCCTTCAGCAGAACCTGTCTTGAGAATGGCTGCTGTGATGAAGACACAGGAGAGAAGAACTGTTAGAAGACAGATGGCTTCGACCACACTCGCAGAGACCACCAGAGCGAAGTCATGCATTTAAGTGTCAGAGAAAGACAGGGAAAATCGTGGGGAGATATCACAAAAGAAATGGTTAATTTCTTTGGAGTAGAAAGAAAGATGGAAGGTGTTAGTGGTGTGATCAATGGAGCTCGTGGTACCTCCCCAAAATGCTCCCATTGCAAGCTGGCAGCAAATTCTCTTGGACGTAGTAACAGTACAAAGCAGTAGGTTGTAGATTGCTATATACCGGTCATAAGCCATGGCAGCCAAGAGGAAAGATTCTGTATCAACGAGAGAACAGAAAAAATAGAGCTGTGCAGCACACTCGTTGTGAGAAATTGTCTTCTTATTAGAAACCAAGTCTGCAAGTAGTTTGGGAGCAATGACAAAAGAGCAGCATGTGTCTATGAAGGACAAAACACAGAGAAAAAAAGTACATGAGGGCGTGCAGGTGGGAACCGACTATGTTTAATAAAATCATTCCAAGGTTCTCTGTGATGTGACAGAGTAGGTGGAAAAAGAACAGAGCAAAAAGAAGACTCTGAAGTTTTGGGTGATTAATAAACCCCAAGAGTTAGAATTGAGTCTTCACTGTGCCATTCACTTTCTCCATCTCTTTGTAGTGCTTTGTGATTTCTGGAGCTGTAACAGAGTAATGTAGCAATGGTAATAATAATCTAGATATTGACTTAATAAATAAAATTAAAATGTCCAAACAAACACAACATTCAGTCTAATGTCTTATTTGGAATCCATGTAGCACCTAGTCACGTCTGTAGTTTATCCAACATAATGCACAGGTCTTCAAATATTTAGCAGCAGAAGTTTACACTTTTTATCTAAATTGGCAATGGGCCAATTTTTATTGCTTGAAGCTATCCATTTCCACATTAAATGGCACACTAATTGCCTGACTGTAAATCTTAACTTCACCATTAATTTCTCTAACTTTCTCCTCCAGCGCATTATTAGCATCCAAAATTCTACAGTTAAACATCTCACCTCTGTTCCATCTATTTAGTTCCCACTATCATACCAATCAATGCTTCTTTTATCTCTGCCCGTATGTGCTACACAAGCCAACTTATCATCTGCTTCATCTCTCATGTTGTCTGAAAATCTCTTTTCCACTTATTTCACTGTCCTCTAGCCACACAAACTAACTCACCAAGATCTTGCTTTCCTGAACAGGTTCTCTACTTGTCTTCACATTGTGTTGTTGAATCTAAGGTAAAGGTGTCACCTCTGAAATGGTGTACCTAATGTGCTTACAGCTTAGTTAGCAGATTCATGTTTTTGTGCAAAAGGAAATATAACCAGTTATTCAGGTTGCGCCTTCCTTTTGCCACAGTGCAGCTCAGCTAACATAGATGAATGAGATTTTAGTTGACATTCACTCCCAGGGACAGTGTTTTGATGGAGCGCTGTAAGTTCTGTCCTACAGTGCATTTGCACATGCGCATGCAATGCAATGCACATGCACATGCAATTTCTTCTAAAACATTCTTTCTCCTATGAGTGTTATTCTTCAAAAATAAAACCAAAATCCATTTCCATTGCCATCGAGTCAATTTGGACTTACAGAAAACACACAGGGTAGATTTAAACTGTCCCGTAGAAAACCCTGGTTGCATAGTGGTTAATTTCTACAGCTGCCAATCAAAGGGTAGGCAATTCAAATCCAACAGACACTCTTTGGAAACTCTATGGGCCAGTTCTACTCTGTCCTATAGGATAGCTATGAGTTGGAATCAACTTGACAGCAGTGGTTTTGGTTTCAGCATAATTTCCAGTGAGAAGCTGGCACATTCGCACTGCTGGTTTCTCTGGCTAGCAGTAGGGTCGTTAAGCACTGTACTACCAGAACACTTTCTGGTCGAGTGTTGACTTTTCAAAGAGGCCTCTATTGTTCAACTTTATGTGATCTCTCTATTATTTTCTGTCTCTGTATCCTAGCCATTCTCTTGATACCACTTATCACAATTTGCAAACATTTTTATTTACTATTAATCTGTTATTTATTTTATGTCTCCTCCCCTAGATTTCTCTATATGATACAGTCTCTGAGCACATGTATTATGCATATATTTTTTTTAATTTACATCATTTTCTAATCAATGCCTTACATAATCCTGATCCAATCTATTATCATTGCATGGGTTCTCACTCGTAGCAACTCACAGGGCAAAGTAAATCACCCCATACGGTTTCTAAGGAGCAGCTACTAGATTTGAAGTGCTGATCTTTTTGTTAACATCCTAAGTTCTTAACCACTGTGCCACCAGAGTTCCCAGATTAAATTTGGGACCCATAGCATGTTCCAATTCAACAAAGTTTGAACAAAACCCCTAAAACCAAACCCACTGCTGTTGATTCAATTCTGATCAGAGTAGAATTTCCCATGGAGTTTCCAAGGAGCACCTGGTGGATCTAAGCTTCTGACTTTACAAAAGATTGAGCAAGTAAAGGTCAATTCCAAAAGTGCAATGGCCAGAGCATGTATCACAATAGAACTCTGACCCACAACTTCTTCAACAAATGTTCTTGGAATCCAAATCAGAACATTCTAAGTACTTGACCCAGAACAGTCATGATTTGGTAGTATATTGCTATTTTACTTTAATTTGTCTAGCTTCTGTTAAATAACTAAATGTACAGAATAAAACTAGAAGTACTTATGACAGATTATGCATATTTTGAGTAGATACAATTCAAATGGGCAGCATCAATCCAAAAGTATTGAGATGATACTCTATAGACAAAGCAATGAAAGAAGGTAACACAGGTCTTTGGATCACCTATATGTGTGTATAGGACTATAACATTTGCTCATTGATGGTCGGTCCCAGGTGTCAACACTCAAGGTAGCCAGGTCTCAAGAATCCTAAGTATCTGGGTGTGGTAGGGCATTCCTGAAGGTCATTGTCATGACAATTTTTCATGAGATAGTTCCAAAGCACTTACAGTATTCCAGGAATCCTCAGTTATAAAGAAAGTCAATAAATCAAACGAAACAAACACATTGACATAGAGTTGATTCCAGCTCATAACAACCCTATAGGACAGAGAGGTACTGCCTGATAAGGTTTCAAAGGAGTGCCTGATGAATTCAAACTTCAGACCTTTTGGTTGGCAGTCAAGCACTTAACCGCTTAACCACTACACAACCAGGGTTTCTTTTTTTTTAGGAAAAAAAGAGAGAGAGAGAGAAAGAATCAAGAAGGACGTGTAATAATCTTCCCATCAGATTATAGGGTTTCTGCTCCTCCAAACTGGCTGCCCAAAGATCATTCTCTAAAGATCCCAATGCCTAAGGTAAAACAATCTCCTCTGATCTGCTTACTAGCTATTGTTTGGCCTGAACTTGACTCCAGAAAATTCGTGTCCTTCAAGACTCCATGAACCCAAAATCTAGACTCCAGGAGAATTGAAACAGTTTCTCAGAGGTGATGCCAAGATGGTGGAGTAGTCAGATGTTTCACTGTAATCCTTCTAACAATAAAGACCCAAAGAAGAAATGAATTGATTACATATGATGCTAAAGGAGTCCTAAAACATCGAAGGAAAAGCTGAGAAATCAGACTGAGCAACGGCAGAGGGATAGTAGGTCCAGACATACTCAGAACCAGCTGGATCAGACCCTCCAGGAGTTCGCTACAGCCAGTGTGGTGAATGGAACAGTGACGTTTGGAGAGTGACCCCCTTGGAGGAAGAGACTAAGTAGTGGAGAGAATCCACTTGTTCATCCAGAACCAGTGAATAGTTAAACGGGACCATCAAAAGACTGGCTTAAAGTTAGAAAAATAGAAATAAATATTAAGGTAATCACAAAGGAAATTAATGACCCTACCCTTCAAAAAATACAAAGACAAATATGAAGTCTCAGCAAACACTAAACCATCAACAATTAAAAAGGTGAAAAGAAAACACACAAAGAAAATTAGCACAGAAAATAAAGTGGAACAAAGGAGTTGTCTACAATGCACAAAAAACACTTTCTCCTTTCCAAAACAGGAGCAACATGAAAAAGACAAGTGTGATCACGAAGCCAATCATTTGCCCCATTTCTATTTTTTTCAATTCCAGTTTTCCTGTGTCAACAACCTCCAAATGGAAAATAGCTAAACCAAAACCAAAGCCACTGCTATCAAGGTGATAACTTAAGACTTCCTTTTTCTCACTGTAAGCTCTCTCATATCCCTGCCTGTCTTTGAGTCTCTGCGAAAGACAAGTGATGAGGCTAGACAATTTGCTATAGAAAACTGAATATTAGACTCTGTTTCCAGTTGTGTTGCATTTATTTATTTCTACAAGAGATAAGGGTGTCATGTTCCAGGTGAAGACTTGTGGCTAGAAGAGCAGAGAGCAGAAGTTATGTGTTTCTTACCTACAGATGTAGTTTGACTCTGAGTGAGAAAAAAAAAAAAAAAAAGCATCTCTTAGATAAGTGTGACATCTGTTGTAATATAGAGAGACCAAAGACTGAATTAGCAAAGTTACTAATTGTACCCCTGTCACCCAGTAGTTGAGGATACTTGGGCAAGACTAAAAGTTCCTTTCACTTTCTCCATAGATAAAATGTCAATGAGAACACTTTTCTCATCAAGTTATAATGGCAAGTATTAAATAAGTTTCCATACAAGGTCGACGGCACTCGGCATACAAGGTTTCAGTATCCTCATTATCTTGTTTCTTTACTCTTCAAAGTGGCAGCAGAGTAAGCAACTCTTGATGAATTCAGATATTTATTTTATTTTATCCAGAATTCAAGGGAAGGAATGCAACTCAAAAAAATCCTTACACTACTGAATTTATTACTTTTCAATCCAGGCAACTGCTCTAATTGTATCAACACTCATTTCTAGTCTTTCCATAAGGAATAACTCTAAGCAATTTTCAAAGGACTCATCTATCCACCCATCTGGATTATTTCCACTTTTATTGCCTTTGCCCTATTTTACAACTCTGCTACATGTAAACAATCAATAGCAATTCAAAGAAGTCTTGTCCACAGACATATACTTTTTTTTCTATGAAGCTGATTTTGAATCTATTTGTACATATCTAATGGATGAAATCATGCTTCCTTAAATTTCCTTGCCTAGCAATTGCTACTCCATTGCCTTTCCTCAATGTTTTTCAGAGCTTTTAGTAAAATTAAATATTCCAATTAAAACTTTATATACATTTGGGTTAAATAAGCAGAGTATAACCAACAGAACAGTTTTCCTTTGAGTAGGTAGATCAAAATGTAGATGAAAGAGTGATCATGAAATCTGGGATATTTAACAGTTCTTTTTCAACCCTTTTTTTATTTCTGGCTAGTTAATTAGGTGATTTCTGCATGGTGTCATATACCCATCTTTAACATAGTTTGGTTTTATGATCCCCACAGTACTTTTACATTGAATTTAGTTCTTACAAGTCTTTAAAACGTGTTGAAGATGATGTCTTTATAGAAAAGGAACTGATAATTGGAGTCCGATTGTCCAAACCAGGTTTCTACAGCGCTACTATTAAAACAAACAAACAAACAAAAAAACTGCCATCAATTCAAGTCTGATTCATAATGACTCTAAATGTCAAAGTAGAACTGCCCCATGGAGTTTCCAATTTCCAAAGAACACCTGGCGGATTCGAGCTGCCAACATTTTGAGTAACAGACTTAGCACTTAACCCACTATGTCACCAGGGTTTCCTATAAGATACTCTCTCTATATTATTGGGTTAAGGCATTCTCTGATAAACAGATTTTTTGTTTGTTTGTTTAATTGCGATTGAGTGAAAGTTTACAACACAATTCAAATTTGCATGCCCTCCTATCTGAAGCTCCCTCTGCTTTCCTTGCCTGGTAACAGCACACTTCTCCTTACCATTCCATACATGTTGTATCCTTTTAACACTCTTCTGTCCCTTCTTCTCCACCCTCTCAACTCTGCTCTAGTAAGAGGCCAGTAGGACACCATGCTATAGATACATAGAACCATAATGTTCATACAAGATATGGTCACTCTGTGTCCCCAGGTTCAATCCATTCCTATCTTAAGAGTTGACCTCAGTAATAACCTATGATCAGGGGTAGCATCAGGTCTAGGGGCCATTCTCCCAGGGGAACCGCTAGGCCTTTGGACCATCAATTGCAGTCCTTAAGTGGAGTTCTCATGGAGTGCCCTTTTTTATTTTCATATTGCCACTGAGACTAAACATTATGAACCCCATCACAGCTGTCTTTGGTGGCAGCCAGGTACCATCTTGTTCTGGTCACATTAAACAGATAATTTGAAACCTAATTAATATCTAGGGTTTCATGTGTGCTGTGAACATTCAGCACTGGGTTACCAGTGTTGAAGGAATGCAAGTTCAAACCTACTGACAGCCGCCTCAACCTCATTAAGAGACACCTTGAAAAGCAGGTCTGGTGGTCGGTTTCTGCAAAGTTGCAGTCCTGAAAACACTGTGAAGTAATTCTAGTCTGCACACATGGGTTTGCATGCATTAGAGTCTGCTAGACGGTATCTAGCAACAGTAACAATTAGAGTCCATTTATTCTGAGTTTCATCTAAAAAATAAAATGCACTAAAGTAGTTGTTGCACATACCTTGATGGTTTAAAACCTATGTTATTCTAGGCATATTTTCACTCAAAACATCAGATTTCTATGTGTAAAGTAAGTGGATATAAAAAGTGATCTCAAGCACCCCATTCAGCCTCATACTTATATGATTATGCTAAGAATACTTACCAACTTAATGTCTTTCTTTCACTCACCTCCTTACTACACTGTTGCCAGTTATTTTTGTGTTATTTTTAGCAGGAAAATCGAGTATGACAAAAACATTGACTTAATTGCAACACTTATCTGAGCCCATTTAGAGGCATGCCTTCCGTGTTCATAAAACAAGTGTTTGCCAACCAAAGGAATGCTTTGGTTGGTTAGGAGAATGCACAGCTATTTTATACTTTTTTTGGAGCCTTTGAGATCGTCTTCCTGATCACACAAAACACTCAGGGACCTACTGTCACACCTAAATCCCAAACAGAAAAGATACGTGAACAGTTAAAAGGTTCTAATCAGAAGTTGGTTAATTACATAATCAAATGATATAGTATGTTTTTCTGTATCTTAAAATTTACCCCAAAAGTATGCCTTGATCCTCAAAGTGGTAGATTATTAAATATTAAATAAAGAATTGAATCCTAATACTTGTTATTTATTTTTTAAATATTTTATTTTTTTAAACTAGTTCGATGCAATTTATCAAACACATATTGGAACATGTTACATAAAAGGACAATTCAATAAGCAGAGAGGAAGTAAACATGAATCTATCTGTTGAGCAACTGAAAGCGTAGTTCTGAAATTCAGTGTCAAAGGAGAACCAACTGTGAATGAAGTTAATAACTTTAATATCTGCTACTGTTTATTTTGAACTATATTCAGATTGAATGCTGACCACTGAAAACCAAAACAAATCAGAAAATCTTCACTTGAACAACACAATAATGGTGGGTATATTTTGTGTCAAGCACTCTTTAAGGCATGAATGAGAAGAAGATTGTAACTGGGTATTAAGGATTTGCTTAGCTACAGAAGAGGGAGTAACAGGAAACGGATATGAAGATACACAATTGTATGGTGATAAGAAACTCCATCGCAAGCTTGGAGAATTTAAAATGAGGTCTAAAGAGAATATGTTGTGTAATTAAGAAAGATATACATGAAAGACAAGTTTGATTTAGACAAATTGGCCTTGAATTAACTTCAAACTTTATAAACAAAGGGAAAGTCAATATTGAAGGTGCCTATGAGAAGACCAGAAACCCTGGCAGCGTACTTGTTATGTGCTATGCTTGCTAAGCAAAAGGTCAGCTGTTCAAATCTGCCAGCTGCTCCTGGGAAACTCTGTGGAGCATTTCTACTCTGTCCTATAGGATCTCTATGACTTGGGATCACCTCAATAGCAATGGGTTTGGTTCTGGTATGAGAAGACCAGATACACAGCATATACAATTAGATTGTATAAATTTATCGATGCACTAGTTATGTGGTTCCCCATACAGGAGGTTTCTCTCATCAGGGAACGTTTGGTAATGTCTGGAGACAGTTTTGCTTGACAGAACTTTAAGGCATGAATCAGGAAGGAGAAGAAGTGTTCTGGTTGCATCTAACGGGCAGAGGCCAAGGACACTGTGGACTTTCTACAGTGCCTAGGAAAGAACTTCATAGCAAAGTACTGATTGATCCAAAAATGTTTATAATAATGAAGGTTGAGAAAGTCTGCTCTAGTTGGAGATTGAAATGTGAACAATTTATCCTTTCTCTTAACATGAAAAATCTCCCAGATATATGAGACACCTACATCATTTAAAATACGTGACTTCAATACAGTTACCGTATTTTATCTTCAAAAGAATATTATTCCATTTTTTTAGCTAACATTTATGTATTTAATTGAAATAATGGGCAACTGTTTGTGTCAGGGATTCTCAAATGTGTTTAAATGATTAACACATGATCCTTGCCTCAATTTTACCTTCTTAAAAACTGTTAGAAAATGTACTTTCTGTAAAGTCCTTACAGTTTTGTCATTTAACACACACAGAGAGACACACACAGAAAGTAGTTTAAATACAGGACAGAGAGTGTTTCAAAGATGCTGGCATTGAAGACTGGCATGACAGGACAAAAGACAAGGAACAGCAGAAGTCAACAGAAGCTGTAAGAAGTAAGAAGCAAATTTTTCCCAAGAGCCCCTAGAGAGTCTGTAGCTCTGTCCAAACTTTGATTTCAGCACAGTGGCACTGATTTCAGGTTTCTGACTTCCAGAAAAAGAGAATAACAAGGTGTTTTCTTTACATCCATCTACACTGTCAAAATATGTTTAGGATCTACAGAAAACTTGTATTATAGGCAAAATTTACAAATATGAAAATGATTAAAATCATCTCAGACAGCGCATAAGCACATTAACAAAGATACTGACACTTGAAAAACTTAGGACACTGAACACATAACCTACTCATTTAACCAATAATTAAAATGAAATACAGAGAAAGAATAATAAGCACATCAGCTACTGTATTAATCAAATACATTATATTATATATAGCACACTAACGGTTTGAGATTTATTATTGATTTAATGTCCATGATAATATTATGTACAGTAACCAACCAGTTGTCTTCAACTTGACTCTGACTCATGGATACCCCATGTGTGTCAAAGTACAATTTTGTTCCATAGGCTTTTCAATTGTCAGTTTTTCATAAGTACAACATTTGGCCTTGCTTCTGAAGCACTCTTGTGTGGACTTGAACTTCCAAATTATTTCTCAGTAGTCAAGCTCCTCAACTGTTTGCACCATCCAGGAACTCATGAAATAGGTAGAGAATTATTATTGCTTTTATTTCACAGATGACAAAGTTTTTAAAACTAAAACACTGACAATATTACTATAGAAAAAGTAGTAACAGAGAAATTACCAGAAAATGATTAATAATTAATTCCCATCGATAGTCATAAACACATAGGAGCTTAAAAAGATTATATGAAACAAATGTGTGTTTGGAAAATACAAGAAAGGAACACCAAAGTGAACTCAATAAGAATGGTTACAAACATTGAGGGTATTAGAAAGATATGTCTCTTTAATTTCCGTTTGTTGGAAATACATTGGTGTGACACTAATTGAAAAATTGAGACTTACCAATGCCAACCCAAAGTCCAATCAAAATACTCAGAAACCCAAATATAGTAGCTAAGTGGCAGATGAATTTGAACAATGTTCTGTCTAATGCTTGGAATTTTAAGAGAAATCTACAAAGTGAATAGGAATCAAAGAATCATGCTTAATATCCTCTTTCTCTAATATCCTTCCTGGGTTTCCATTTCATTCACTTTCATCCAGAAAAAATTCACTTCCTAAAGATTCATTTTGAAACTCTAAATCCAGCTATGCACCCTAACGGAGCAGTGATTAAGAGCCTGGCTGCTAGTAAAAATATTTGCAATTTGCATCAAACACCTTCTCTTTGGAAAACCTATGGGACCGTTTTATTCCATCTCATAAGGTTACTATGAGTCAGAAACGACTCTTTAGCAATGAGTTTTTTGGTGAAGTCCAGCTAAGAAAATGACCCTCTGAAGAGCAAGTTAAATCCCAGCGCTCTCCTGAGAGATTCTTTCACATCTTTGTTTCTCAGGCTGTAGATCAGTGGGTTCAGCATGGGAATCACTACAGTATAGAAGACTGTGGCTACCTTGTCCATGTCCAGACTGTTGACAGAGCTGGGCCTGCAATAAACAAAAAGGACTGTTACATGGAAGACAAGGATGGCTATGAAGTGAGACCCACAGGTGGAAAATGCTTTGCGCCTTCCCTCTGCAGAGCGCATTCTTAGAATGGTCATGAGAATAAACAAGTAGGAGATGAGGATGACCACAATGGTCGTGACTTCATTGATAGTGGTCACAGTATACAACAGCAGTTCATTCACAGAGACATCAGAGCAAGCAAGAGATAAGACAGGGGGTAGATCGCAGAAATAGTGGTTAATCACATTGGATCGGTAGAGTGGGATCTTGAGAGCTAAACACAAGTGCATCAGAGAACACACTGCTCCACACAGGTAGCAGCCAGACACCAGCTCCACACGGAGCTTCTTGGACATGATGACCACGTACAGCAGGGGATTGCAGATGGCCACAAAGCGATCATAGGCCATCACGGCCAGCAGGATAACTTCAGTGATTGCATAAGTACAAAACAAAAAGAACTGCACCATGCATTCCAGGAAAGAAATAGCTTTGTCTTCGTTTATGTTGTTGGCCAGCATCTTCGGTACAATGATAGTGGAGTAGCAGAAATCCACAAAGGACAAGTGGCTGAGGAAAAAGTACATAGGAGTGTGAAGTTGACTGCTGACCTGAATCAGTGCAATCATGCCGAGGTTGCCCACAACCGTGGCACCATAGATGAGGAGGAAGAAGAGAAAGAGGAAGATCTTCAACTCAGGGATGTCTGATAATCCCAAAAGAATGAATTGTGCTACTGTAGTGCAGTTCTCCACCATTTTCCACCGTATTTCAGGTTTAGGAAAACAAATTAAATCTTTCACGTTTCTCCTGGAAAAGAATAAGAGTTTTAAATTAACTTTACAAAAATACAGCATTTATATGAGAAATAGTTTTTATGAAAACAGAAATAAGGAAAAGGATGAGTAGTTGGAAAATGTAACCTTGCGGATAGAAACAGTGCTAGAGATAGCAGAATTAAATTTTCTAAGACCAATGATTTCGTCATTGCAAATAACTTTTCATCAACATAAGCGGTGACTGTATTTGTGATCCTCTCCAGATGTAATACACAGGAATCATATTGACTACATCTGTGTAAAGAAACAATAGAAAAGCTCAACATCATCAGTCAGGACAATGCCAGGGATTCTGTGCAGAGCACACCACCAATTACTCATTTGCAGGTTCAAAATGAAACTGGAAAAAATGGAACAAGCCCACACGGACCAAAGTAGGACCTTGAGTGTATCCTACCCGAATTCAGAGAAAATCTCAAGAATATATTTCATGTGTTGAATATTAATGAAGATCAGACAAGCTGTGGGATATCAGGGACATTATACATGAATAAAGCAACAGGCTACTAAAAAGACAAGAGAAAGAAAAGACCTAAATGGGTGTCAAAACAGACTTGGAAACTTGATCTTGAACATTGATGTGGAGTAAAATAAACAGAAAAAAAATGTCAAAGTGAGAAAGTTGAAGAGAGGAGTTCAAAGGACAACTCTGGATGACATAATAAATAAAGTATTATGAGAATATGTGAAAAGATCTGGAGATAGAATACAGAAAAGGCAGGAAAAGCACAGGATTTCTCAACATGAAAGAAAAAATTCACGCTTAGAGTTGTGTTAGTGAAGGATTCTAAGGCAAAATTACTAAATGACACAGGAAGCATTAAGAGAATTTGGAAAAACTAGTCAATACACCAAAAAAAAGAGACAAACTGTTTGACATTCAACTACTTCAGGAAGTAACATGCTCAGGACCGAATGGCACTGAAAGCAAAAGCCAAAGCTGCACTGACAAGAATCTGTACATGGATGAAGAGGTAATCATTTGAACATGACAAAGGAATACTGCATGACCTAAGTCAGGAAAGCCATGTGTCAGAATTGTAGCTTTTCACCATGCATAGTCTGTTTGCTGAGCAAATAATCTGAGAAGCTGGACTATATGAAGTAGAACAGTTTATATCAGAACTGGAAGAAGACTCCTTAACAACCTGAATTATGCAGATGACACAATCTTGCTTGCTGAAAGAGAAGAGAACTCGAAGCACTTACTGATGAAGATTAAACGCCAAACTCTTCAGTATGGATTACACCTTAACATACAGGGGAAAAAAAAAATCCTCCCAAATGGACCAACAAGCAACATCATGATAAATGGAGCAAAGAACAAAGCTGTCAAACATTTCATCTTACTTGGATGCACAATAAAGATCCATGTAAGCAACAGTTGGAAAATCAAAAGATTAATTGCTTTGGGCTAATCAGCTGAAAAAGACCTCTTTAAATGCAATGGATATTACCTTGAAGACTGAGGTGTTCTTGACCCAGGGCTTTGTGTTTTCAACTGTCACCCATGCAGGCAAAAGCTGGACAATGAATAAGAAGACAAAAAAAGTATTTATGGCTTTGAATTGTGATGGGGAAGGATATTTAATATACCATGGACTGCGAAAAGAATAAACAAATCTACCTGGGAAGCAAGCATGGCTTGGACAGGTTTTCAGGAAAGATCAGTCCATGGACAAGGGCATCTTGCTTCATAAAGCACAGGTCAGAGAAAAAGAGGCAGACCCTCAACAAGATGGACTGACACAGGGACAGAAACAGGTCTCAAGCGTGTCAGCAACTGTGAGATGGCATGCTGGCAATGCTTCCTTCTTTCATACATAGGTTTGCTATCAGCTGCAATCAACTTGACAGCGCCTAAACACAGCAACAGTGAACAAGAACACTTTCATGTCAAATCACGCAGACTAACTTTTGTGGATCCCATTGGTTAAAAATAATCATTATCAGACGTCTCAAATGACTCTCTGAGTTTATTAGCACAATAGGTTGAGATTATCTACTAACTAGGTGGTTTGATGGAACTTTGGAAGAGATCCAATGTTATGCTTTACAGCTCTACTGAATTTACCTCCTGTTCAAGGAAAAACTGAAGCTATGTACACTTAGGACTGTTGTGATCCTGTATAACACACATTTGTCGTTACTGTTGTTGTTGTGCTTCCAGTTTATAGGTAGCATAAGTTTTTAGTGGATGCAGTAATTCTATTTTTTCCAGTGTTGTGGAGTGTGACAAACTTCTTTGGTATCAGTGGCTTAGAAAGATGGAGTTGCATTTATTACTGCAAAAAATGAAAAAAATAATAACAATAATTGCGTAATGAACGGTATAATTTTTTAGCTCATTAAAATAACCAAGAGATTTTGATAACTATAAGGGTAACGATCAATGCTAACATTACTAACTATTGTGTAAATTTTTCTGGAAAGTAATTCAAGAACATGTAGCCAAAATATTAACTCCAAGTCATGTCTCCAAAGCAACAATAAAAGCTAAATTAGCCTTTGTTTTTAAACATTTCTTTCTTGCCAAGCCAAGTGCTGTCGAATGAGTCAGATTTCTTAGCAATCTGTTAAAAGAGTTGTTTAAATGGATGGACAAAATATTTGACAAATTTAATTAAAAACTATATTGCAGCAATATTTATGGTGTTAATAATAGGAAAATACTAAATATAAAAAATAAAATGTTAAACACATATACTGTGAATGTAATGCAAAATCACAATGTTGTTTGAAACTAAGTTTTAGACCTAGTTAATTAAGCACAGGATAACTGATAATATACATGGGACAGACGTACCTGCTGATGTGGAGACAGACATGGACACATGGGCAGAGACAGAGTTTGTGTATTTAATTTCAGGCTACAGTTCAGGCTACATATTTTATTCTTATTAAAAAAAGAGGAAAATAAGACTTTCCTAGGTTCTCACAGAGTAGACTAGGGGGAGTGATTGTTAGTTATATTATGAAATTCAGGACTTCAGACATTTTGCATAAAACAAAGACATACACAAATTGAGTAATTTTACTGTCTGTCCCCTCTCCTCCACTCACAGACACATGTGTTGTCACAATTGTGTGAGAAAAATTGGAATAGGAGTATGCACCCTCTGGTATTTTATCCTCATCTTGAACTAATTTTAAAGAAGTGGGTACAGTTGTTTGAAGTCATGGTTTCATCCTTTACCTATCATAATTCCATATATACATACTTACATGTGGCTCTTTGACAAACCCTAAATTAAAGACCAATATAAAACTGAGAATGTTTCTTTCCAAGCTAGGCTGATGCTATAAAACTGGTCACTGCAAAAGTCAATCATCAGTTAGAAAGAATTACATCCTTTCCTGAGCAAAAGTTTCTGACAAGTCCGCATGTCCTCCTAACAGCTCTGTGGGCATGTTAATGAAAACTTAGAATGGGTGAGACAACTAGGAAACATCTCTGTGTTTGTCTTTGCCAGAATCAATGAAGTAAATCCATGCGAAAGAAGATAGAAAGGGAGGGAAAGGGGAAAAGAAAAACTCTACCATTTTGTTTGCTATGTATTCTAATGCACATTATTAAATGTCACCAAATGTTTGGAATTCTAGAGAAACAGTTCTAACTTTCTAGCAAATGAAAGAACAAAAGCATTTTAAATAAAGAATTTTATGTATTTAAAATTTAAAATTTTTTAAACAAGTATGTAGGAAAAGGGTTTTTATGTAAACATACTCTAACTAGAAGAGAACTTATAAATATTACAGAAACAGCTTATAATTATTACTTAAGCATATGAGTCTTTGTAAATCCATTGACATAAAGTCAGTTTCAGCTTATAGAGACCCTACAGGACAGATTAGAACTTTCCCATAGAGCTTCAAGGTGTGTTTGGTAGATTTGGACTGCTGACTTTTGGATTAGCAGCCATAATTCTTAACCAATATGCCACTAGCGTTTCCAGTCTTACATATGACTATAAGAATTACATATGTTTCAAAAATATTTTCTTGTTCCCAAAATATACTTATTGTAATATTCAAGTAACTGGAGTCCAGTTCTAGCTAACAAACCTGACTGGCAGACATTTCTTTTCTAGTCTTGAAAATGTCAGCCTGTGATTAAACAGTACAGAGTTAGCAACTTTATATTGCAATTGAAGCTCCAGGGCTCTGGGTCCCTTAAGTTCCGAAAACTATTATTTGTCTCTATGGAATACCAAAAGTAAACAATTTAAAATAAAACTTGCTCTATATAAAACACACAAATGATTGTTCATCTCACTGGAACGTCTACTGGAAATTAATAATGCAAACCCAATACCCTAACTTGGGAAACAAACAAGGAAATCCAAACAAATCTCCCACATTTCGTGATGTATTATTGGAAGCCAAAACTCAGTGCTGTGTGAAGTCTGACAATTAAGCTGGCAAACTCAGTTGTTCTCAGTACTACATACTTCCATTGGTGAATATCACTACTGTCACTATCGAAGTAGTAGCCTTGGGAACTTACCCACTGATGTCAGAGTTTAGTCAACCCTTCAAAACAATTTTGGAGCTGTTTCTGGAATGGCTATTGCACACAGTGGCAAGGTGACAAGTTTCCAAACTTAATTGTATAGTTGTCTGTGAGGAAGTTTTTAGCCAGTAAGCAAACAACTTTATTGGAACACCTTCCCTACTCACCTGATCTGGCCCACAATAACTTTTTTCTTTCCCCCAAAACAAAAGAAATACATTTTGGTGGCATTCAGGCCACCAAGGGTAATACCACAACATCTCTGATGGCAATCCAGAAAGAGTATTCCAAAACTTGCCTTGAAAGGGGGACTAGGCATTGGCATCAGTGCATAGCTTCCCAAGGGGGTACTTCGAAGGCGACCATAGTGATTATCAGCAGTGAGGTACAAGGCACTTTTTCTAGAATGAGTTTGTGAACTTAATTGACAGTCTGTGTATATAAACCAAATCCATTGCTGTGGAATTGAAAGTTTGTATTAACATTCCAAAATGCTACGAGTATTTCTTGTTGATTTTCGCTTTTCCAAAATATTCCAAAATATGCTAATTTCCTGCAAGGCATGGTGTCTAAAACCACTCTAATGGTAATCTAATCAGCAGTAGAACTGGCTTAAAAATTTTACTGTTTCTTTAGTTACCTCTGTGCTCAACAAGCTTCATATTCATATAGTGTTCTACTAGAAACCCTGACTATTCAGTGGTTAAGAGCTCCAAGACTGCTAACCCACCAGGTGTTCTTTGGAGACTCTATGAGGCAGTTAACTCTGCCCTTCCGAGTCACTATCAGTTGAAACTGACTTAACATAAGTGTTGTTGTTTTTTTTTTTAAACTTCATACTTGATGTGAGACCAGGTTTGTCACAGATGCACAGTAGTTGATCCAACATGAACTTTAAGTCTTTCCTTTCACCTCTGCCCCAGAGAGGGTCTTTCTCCAGATCATTCTTCCTTCTTTGATCCTGAAAGGCTGGTTTGGATGGCTCAGTGTTTGTGTTAGCTGATTTTCCACTGACCTCAGCTTCTGTTGTGTTCCAGTAACATCGTGATTTTGCAGATGATGGCTGTGCTGTAATAATGGAAGCAAGTTCATTTCAACTTTCTACTTGCTGAACTGAAGCTAGAGTCTGTTTATATTGGTTTAAAGAATATTCAACTAAGTATAACTGCTAAATAAATGTCATTTAGTATAAAACATATTAAATAACTTTATCAGATAATGAGATGGAGAATGTCCCTAATGACTACATAACAATTCCATACGAAGATAAGAAGACTGATGAATTGTCTTAAACAAAACTGGAAAAATGTAATATTTAGTAAATTATTAAAATAATAATTGATAGCAAGATACCATGAAACCTTTCACGTATTTGATAAATGATGTTAAATAAAATTGAGTGACACTGCAATTTCAACAAAACACAATTCTGTTTTGTCTTTGCTTTGCTTTCAAATTTAAGATACTGAAGTCTGTATTATTCTCATGACAAAAACATTCATCTGTGAACAGTGAACAACTTTGCTAGTTGAAATAAACAAAACATAATTTAGTTTGTTACCTAGGGTCACCATGAGTCGGATCCAACTCGATGGCCCTTGGCTTGGCTGGCAATATCATTGAGATGCATTTCCAATGACATATGTAGTTTTTCTTTGAAATTTTTATCAGAAATTGACATACCTTAACCCAAACCCACTGCCATCAAGTCATAGCAATTGCCCCATAGAGTTTCCAAGGAGCGCCTGGTAGGTTTGAACTGCCCACCTTTTGGTTAGCAGGTGTAGCATGTAACCCACTATACCACAAGGGTACTATTTTTTTTTTTAAGATAGCACTCATAGGTGTAAAGACAATTCAATGTACACAAAAAAATCACAGTTTCGTGACCATATAAAATTATAGGTCCATTTATACTTAGTTTTTTTGTTTCGTTTTGTTTTTAAGTTGGAAATTACCCTTTTAGTGTCATTTATAAGGACAGAATACTGGAAAATAAGTGAATGTAAGTAGTTCAGAAGCAAAAGAAATGATATAAAATCTGGTGATTCGTGTATTTCAAATTAATCACGTGCTTGACATAGCAACTGTGAAAACTTCTAAAGATAAATTTGGAATCTAACAGTAGATACTGGAAGAATATGAGATTTAACATCAGTGCTTACTGAAAAGTGTTATTGTCTATGTGGCTAAAGTGTCAAATTTAAAACTTTGCTTAAAGCACTCAAACCATGTGGATCTCCATACCCTTCAGAACAAAAGTTCAAGTGGTTGTGTCCCCTCCTTCACAAAAAGCAAAAACACTTTTGTGATTTTGTGGAGAAAAATAGAGATTATTCTTGAAAAGTGACTCTTCACTACTTATTAAATTTGTGATTAATTTTCTAGTACTTTGCACCCTTTCTATGTGACATGAATATTGATTAAGTTACAAAGAGGATATCTAAAGATATCCTGGTCCTAATTATACAGGCAAATATTAACTAACAAAAGGTTATTTTAATTCATCATGTAAATTTACAATAATATGCCCTTTCCAAATCATTTCATTGAAACAGTATAAAAATGGTTTCCAAGATGACATGATTGTATAGGCAGAAAATCCTAAAGAATTCATAACTACTCAAACTGATAGAAGAGTTCAACAAAGCTTCAGGATACCATATAAACATAAATAAATAAGTAGGATTCCTCTATACCAACAACAAAGTTATTAATGAAGAAATCACCAAACCAGTACCATTTACTATAGCCCCTAAGAAGATAAAGTACCTAGGAATTAATCTAAAGAATTAACAGACCTTTACAAAGAGAACTACAAGCCCTTACTACAAGAAACTAAGAGAGACTTAGAGAAATGGGAAAACCTACCCTGCTCATGGATAGGAAGACTTAACACTGTGAAAATGTCTACTTTACCCAAAGTGATCTACTTATATAATGCAATCTCAATACAAATTCCAGTGACATTTTTTTCAAAATCACCAACTTTGTTTGGAAAGGGAAGAAGTCCGGGATAAGTAAAACACTACTGAAGAAGAAAAACACACTGGGAGGCCTCTCACTACCTGACTTAAAACCTATTACACTGCCACAGTAGTCAAAACATCCTGGTACTGGTACAAAAAAAGAGACAAATAGATCAAGGGAACAGAATTGAGACCCCATAGATGACATCATCTTCCTATGAACAGCTGATATTCGACAAAAGCCCTAAGACATTAAACTGGGGTGAAAACAATCCGTTCAACAGGTTGTGTTGGCAAAATTGGATATCCATCTGCAAAAAATTGAAATAAGACCCATATCTTACACCTTATATAAAAACCAACTCAAACTGTATAACAGAATCAAATCTAAAACAATAAAGCTCATCCAACACAAAGTAGGAACAACAATGGAAATTTTAATACACAATGTAGACAGACTTCAAAACTTGTGAAACAAACCACAAATAACAGAAGAGAAGATAGATAAATGGGAACTATTAAGACTCAAACACTTTTGCTCACGCAAAGACTTTATTAATAGAATTAAAATGCCACCTACAGAATGGGAAAAAATATTTGGCAGCTATATGCCAGATCAGTGTCTGACCTCCATAATCTATGAGGTACTACGAAATACCAATCAGAAAAAAATAAATCAGCCAATCAAGCAATGAGCAAAGGAGATAGACAGACACTTCTCTGAAGGGAGATCTGGGCAGCCAAAACACACATGTGGACATGCTCACAATCATTAGCTATTAAAGAAATTCAGATCAAAACTACAATGAGATACCATCTCATCCCCCCAAAATTGGCCATGATCCAAAAATGCAAAACAACAAATACTGGAGAGGATGTGGTGAAATTGGAATTCTCTGATGCTTTTGGTGGGACTGCAAAATTGTGCAACCTTGCAGGAAAGCAATCTGGCACTTCCTTAAAACGCTGGATATAGATATATGATTTGACCCAGTAATTATACTGCTCAGAATATATCCTAAAAAATGAAGGCCATTCACACCAACAGATACATGCACACCAACAGACACATGTTTACTGAAGCACAGTCCACAACAGCAAAAAGATAGTGGTATCAACCCAGATGCCCAACAACAGAGAAAGGGATAGGTAAACTATGATATGCATACTCAGTGTAACACTATTCAGTGATAAAGAGCAAAGATGATTTTAGGAAACACCTCATAACCTAGTTTCAATCTGAAGACACTACGTTGAGTGAAGGTAGTCAGTGACCAAAGGACAAGCAATGTATGAAACCCCTACGATAAGAACTTAAAAACACTCATGCATGGAAGAAAGGACTCTCTGCCAAGCCACCATTTGAGGATACAGCAAATCGTCCCAACTCAGCAGGAACGGATGATCACCAAGACCAAAATAACATTGGGGAAAGAGAACCCAGAAGACAGAAAGACCCTTGTTACTGGGAGACTATATCGACTCGTGACCAGAAAAACTGGATGATGCCTGGCCCTCACCAGAAGAGCCGTGACAGAGCTCACCAAGTTGAGTCTTACTGGCAACACAAGAATAAAAAGGAGTACACCCTGAGATCTCCACTAAAAGGCCGCGATTGATGGTCCACGTGCCTTGGAGTTCCCCCGAGAGCATGGCCCTTGGCCCTGAAGCTGCCCCGTCCATAAATCATAATGGAGGTCAACTCTTCAGACAGGAATGGAATGGGCTTAGTGACACACAGTGACCATATCATCCATTAGGATGTCATCCTGTTGACCTCTTACTGGAGGAAGGGGAGTAGGTAGAAGGGAGGAATAGGAGATTGTTTGGCGAATAAGACACATAAGGAGCAGAGAGGAAGCCTGTGCTGTCATTGGGCAAGGAAAGTAGTGGGAGCCGCATATAGGTGGTCATGCAAATTTATATGGAAATATACGTTTTCCTTCAGTCATAATAATAATAATAATAAAACTGGTAGAGAAGGAAACCTTAAAAAATATATGAAAAGACAATAAACAATTCAAGATAGAGTAGGTTACGTTTCATGGATATTGCATAGCCATAAAATTATTGGATCTTAAGCGGTTAAATGTTCTTGGAGGGTGGAAATCAGACAATGATCAATAAAAATATAGGGCAAGTGTTATAGGATTGCCGTATTTCTAAATGAGGAAGTTAAGAAAGTTTTTTCAGAAGTGGAAGAAACTGGATGAAGAATGGAAGTAACTAGAATCATTTAGTAGAGCCTATCTGAGCATCTGAGCTTGGTTAGATGTGTGATTTGACTGGAGGAGGGTGCAGATTTAAGGTAGGCAGCAAGCAGACCATTATACCCAGTGGTTGTTCGCGCACAATGATTTTTTCTTAATGAAAATTTGAGCATTTTCTCAAGTTATTACAGCACTCACAGGGGAAAATTACATAACCAAAAGTCCGATTAATTGCATATTTGCATAACCTAGAAAATGAAGTCAGAGTCTAGAGATTTAAGTCCCAAATGTCACTAAGTAAAAATAAAATGCAAACTACCTAGTGTCCACCTACTGAAATCAAAAGAGAAAGATGCTCATCTCAGGTAGGATTCTGAATTCACAAATTAAAAAGCTACAGATTTTTTTTTGAGGGAAATAGACTAATAAAGTATTTAGGAATTTGCAAATAAATGATTTTTTACTCACTTAAGTGAACTCTTCAATCTAACAGCCAAGCCATAGTAGTTTGTGATTGAACCTCAGTGACCTTGACTGATCTCATTTGTATTAGTAAAGTAGATATTTTATTAAATTATACTTTAACTAAAATCCGTAAGTAAATCACTGCTTTTTATTACTGTTTAAGTGATATCACTTTACATGTGAATTTAAGGTTTTTTTCTAGTGTGATTCCAACTCTGCTTGAGGTATCACATTAACAATGCAAATATGTAGGAATTCAAGTCAGTATGAACCACATACTATAATATCTTAGTACAAAAAGAAATAAAAATAGCATTATCATTTGTATTTCAATTTTTATATATTAAGGTATTCTCACACACAAACACACACACACACACACGTGAACCCTTCATAATTCTGAAATACTTATTATTCCTCTTCCCAATTTCATTTTTTGTGGAAAATTCAATTAAAAATTGCAAACAGATACTAATAAATATGTTAAATTCTGTTTTACGTATTTTGTATCACTTTGGTTTGTCAATGGACTTAGCCTTTGAGATCAGGTCAGTGATGTAGCTGGATTAAAAACGCTCAGGAAAGAAGAGATAAACGGTGATAAAAAAGTTGAGTAAAGTATGTTTCATTCACGTTTAGTTAATTTGTTGAAATTAAAGATACTATAGACAAAAGCGGTAACAGTAAATTTGCTTCTGTATATGTAACACCTTTCCTTGTTGCTGAATCATTAAACTCAGTTATATTTTAGGACAAATATAATAAATGTGACCATCTTTGCTTCATAAAGATATTTTTACACATATTAAAAGGTTAGATATGCATATCTTGCTTTGTATAGTTTTTGTGTTTCTTTTAATCATTACGAATCTGGAATGAGGTTTAGGTTTATTCAAATCTGCTGTCTAGGATCAGAGAGGTAAATACAAGTACAAATGTCAAATATTAAGAAGCACATATAGATTCAGAATCAAAGTTTTAGTACTTTGTCTTTCACAATTTTTTCCCCAGTAACATAAAAAATAAATGTCTCTTGAGCAGTGATACTTATCTTGGCTCAGTGAGAATAAAAGAAATAATGTATAGAAAGTGTTCTCCTGCACAGATAACAATTTGTGGATGCCAAGCAGAGTCAAATTCTCACCTACCACTATTATGGTGTTTTTTTGTTTGTTTGTTTGTTTTTAACAGCCATTTGGAACAAGAACAAAGACAAATGGATGGAGGTAATTGTTCCTCCTTGACTGAATTCCACTTCTTCGGAATCAGTGAAAATCCTGAGGATAAAGCAACCATATTCACCATCTTTCTGGTTGTTTACATCACTAATGTTGTGGCAAATCTTGGAATGATCACTTTAATCAGAATGGACCCCCAGCTTCACACACCGATGTACTTTTTCCTCAGCCACCTCTCCTTCTGTGACCTCTGCTATTCCACAGCAATTGGGCCTAAGATGCTGGTGGACCTCTTAGCAAAAGACAAGTCGATTTCCTTCTATGGCTGTGCTCTGCAGTTCTTCACCTTCTGCATCTTTGCTGATGCTGAGGCTTTGCTGCTAGCAGTGATGGCTATTGATAGGTACAATGCCATTAGCAATCCATTGCTCTATCCAGTCAGCATGTCCAGTAGGGTGTGCACAATGCTCCTGGCTGGGGTTTACCTGCTGAGCATGGTGGGTGCTTTGACACACACAACATTAGCTTTCCACTTGTGTTTCTGTGGGTCAAATGAAATTAATCATTTCTTCTGTGATTTACCTCCACTTTTCATCCTTTCCTGTTCTGATACTCACATCAATGAGCTGGTGATATTCACGGTTTTGGGTTTCACTGAACTGAGTAGCATTTCAGTAGTTCTTGTTTCTTACTCTTACATTATTGTCTCAGTCCTAAAGATCCGTTCTGCTGAGGGAAGACTGAAAGCTTTCTCCACCTGCACCTCCCACCTCACGGTTGTTGTGATTTTCCAGGGAACTGGTCTTTTCGTGTATTTTAGACCAAGTTCTACCTACTCTCTAGATCAAGGCAAAATAACCTCATTATTTTATACTCTTATCACCCCCATGTTAAACCCTCTGATTTACAGTCTACGGAACAAAGATGTGAAAGAGGCTCTTAAGAAACTTAAAACAAATAAATGGTTTTATTGAAAAGAATTGTTTATGCATTTTCTCTCAAAGAACCACTACAACATACTGTCTAGGATCAGAGAGCTAAATACAAGTACAAATGTCAAATATTAAGAATTTATATCAACTACTTTGGTATATTCGAATAAATACTTATACTATTTGTTATGTGTTCCCAGGCATTTCGTATGTTATTATGTGTTGATAAGTGTACTCCTTCTTTGTTGAAAACTTTCCAGTTTCTCAGTTTGCCAACTTCTCATTTGTCCAGCTTTTAATTTATGCATTACTTCATTTTTTAAAAATGTATTGAACATTTACTAAATGCCTATTACACACCTAGATGTTTTGAAATTTATGGTAAATCCAGTACATTTTTTAATACTGGATCTTATATTCTAATGGAAGTTGCAAAGATTAAATAAATAACACAATCACTGAAATTATTAATATTATTTATTAATAATTCCACGAATGAAAACACTATTACAAATACAAAGCAAATTAATCAAATCTTCCGTACAGAGTTAAGAAGTTCTCTGGTTAAATGGAGATACTTAGTATGGCGCATAAACAACGAATACATGTTCAATGAGGGTTGAGAATGAGGACAGAAGGCAGTTGAAGCAGCAATTGCGAAGGCCCGGAAGTGAACAGGACCATGCTATTTCCGCAGAAGTTACAGAGGTTCAGCACAGCTTAGCTTGGAGAGAGCAAAAGAACTGGCCTGATGAGTTCAATTTGTGCTGCAGCCTCTTCCTTCAGGATACATTGCTGTCCTCCTGAATCCACCAAGTCCTGATTCAGTGTCCCTTTCCTTGTTTCTCCCACCACCACACACTTCAGAGCCTTGTTGAATCAGTGACTGTGTTTTCTAACCCATTATTCCCATTATGGGTCATGAACAATCTAAAGTCAAGGGCTATGCACTTTTTTCTCCTTTACTCAAGTACCAGTGTAATATCTGAGGAAATACGTAAACAAAACAAGAAATCACCTAATTTTTATTTAATGTTCATTATCCATAGGGCAAATAAAATAAATGTCATTGAGGTCTATCATGGGCTTTCAGTATATTTTTTGTGTCTTACAAGTAATTGCATAAAGAAGATTGAAATACTTAAAGTGCTAGAACTTTTGTTGTTAGTTATTGTCAATTAAGCCTCGAATCATGGTGACATTAAATATATAAAATTATTATTTGGAAGATAAATAAAGTGCATTTACAAGACAGTTCACGACTTCGGCTGGATCTTTGTTTCCTGATGGCAAAAGCCTTTAGATAGGAGGTTGTTTCTTGAAGGGGGACCTGAGTGTGCTGGGAGGACCTTACAAGAGTCACACCCTTTGCCGTTAAGGCAATTCTGATTCACAGCAACCTATAGGACAAAGCAGAACTACCACATAGGGTTTCAGAGGAGAAGTTGGTGGATTGAAACTGCTGAGCTTTCGATTAGCTGACATGTTTCCTACAAGGGCATGGACCATCAAGGAAGGTATCACAGACATGTTGTTGAAAACAGCACAAGCTCTAAGTATCCAGTCATGCAAGGGTTTAAAAAAATGATCACAGTAAGAGTTCGCAATAATTCTATCCCTGTGAAAAATAGACTTATGACTTAAAAAGAAACAAGTAGAAAACTCTAGGGGTACTAAGAATATTCTGATTTTTGGTCTGGATGCTAGTTTCAATTGTGACTTTATTTTGTGAAATTCCTCTTACGGCATATTTCTCTATGTATGTGTTTCGTACCAAAACTTTTTTTTTTTTTTAACACAGTCTACTTACCACTCAGTTGTAAGGAATGCCAGAGTTTCTTTAGGATAAATACTGATTTCTTACAATGCCCTGTGTAAAGAAAGAAGTTCAACATTTTTTTTAACTAAAGTTGAACTTTTCCCTGTATATTGCAGTGAATAATTATTCTTTTATAATTAAAACCTGCTGTCTTTCAAGGTGACTTAATATATATAAAAAACCGAAAAAACAAACCCAGTGTCTTTGAGCTGTTTCTGACTCATAGCGACTCCACCAGACAGAGTAGAACTGCCCCCTAGAGTTTTCAAGGAGCACCTAGTAGATTTAAGCTGCTTGCTGAGCTTTCGGCTCGCAGACATAGCACTTAACCCACTCTGCCGACAGGGTTCTAGTGGCATAGTCATTAAGTGCTACAGCTGCTAACCAAAATGTTAGCAGTTCGAATTTGCCGGTGCTCCTTGGAAACTCTCTGGGGCAGTTCTGCTCTGTTCTGCAGGGTTGCTGTGAGTTGGAGTTGACTTGATGGGACCAGGTTAACATATGTAGATAGCAGTATATACACTTAATTTATTTCATAACACCCATGCTTTATGAAATAAAGAACTGGGGGGCGGAGTCAAGATGGCTGACTAAGCACACGTCTCCTTCTATCCCTCTGGAAACCAAGACCTGAATTGACAATCAAACAGAGCCTTCTGATCACCTAATCGGCCTCAGGACACGGCACAGAGCTGTTAACTGGGACTTTATACCACTCAGTGAAAAACCTCCTCTCTTTTGCTGACTCCCGCTCCTGGCTAGCCCCGGCTCTCACGGACGGAAGGTAAACGAACCATTTTGACTTTTTTTTTCCTCTGTCTCAGCTGGCAGGCAGAGCTGGGTCTTGCCTGGCGGCTGCACTCAGACACACTGCTGGGGGGATAGGCAGGCGAAATTCCCATACTCTGAGAGCCAGTCTCGGGACTCTGTTAATCTAGACACTTTGAGTCTATCATTTTGTAGCTACCTCAGTGGGGTTTGTGCGGAGCTCCGAGGTCAGGGTGCGGGACGCCACGTTGGTACCGAGATTTTAGCAGGACCTCTTTCTGAGCCTGGGAGCCAGCACCTACAAACGGGACAGTGCTTCTCCGTCAGAAAAGTAGTGATTTTGCACAGTGTTGCCTACTTTGGGGGCCCTGCAACAGAAGCAGAGGAATCACTACCTCTTGGCACCTTTAGCCCCTCTGTCTGCTGCCTGTGTGGAGGACGCCATCTTGGGTACGGTGGCCTCAGCTGGACCTAATTCTTAGCTTGGGAGCCAGAGCCTGCCCACAGGAGAGTGCTTTCCTATCACAAAACCAGTACTCAACGCAGTGTTGGCTAAGGCTAGGCCCTGTCAGCAGAGGCCACCAGGGCAGTAGCAGTGCTGTATTCTGAACTACTTTGTTATCATCTGGGGTGGGATATAGTGGCGCTTACTTCATCAGATGAGAAGAAGGACCTCTACACCTGAAAACTTAACTGACTTGTGAACCGGTCAGATACCTTTTGCTTAACATTTGAACACAGCCTAGAGAAACATTTGCAATCCATCCTCACAGTACCTCTTCCAGCCTCTATATACTCACATGGGACCCAAAAAGCAACAGACAATTGTGGCATACAAGCAATCACTCATGGCTTCAGAAGGCTCCTAAACAAAGCAACCAAGGAGTTTTCCAGATGAAGAAACTTTTATGAAAGCATCAGGAAGTGAATACAAATTGATTATATACAGAGCCCTTCTAGACCTTATACAAAATGCAGCAGAACAAAATGAAAAATTAAGCAAGTTGTTAGACCTGATGGAACACCAGTATTCTGAAATCCAACAGATCAAGAAGAAAATCAAAAACATAGAAACTTCCATGCAAAGCCAAGAAAACAGAATGGAACAAATGGAAAAAAGAATTTCTGACTTGGAAGACAGAGCTACTGAGGCCAGTGTCTATGAGCAGAAATCAGAAAAAAAGAAGCAAGAAAAATGAAGAAACATTAAGAAGCATGTGGGACTCTATTAAGAGGAACAACCTTCGATTAATCGGAGTCCCTGAACAGGGTGAGACATCTGAGAACACAGAGAGTATTGTTGCTGAGCTGCTGAAAGAAAACTTCCCAGAAATCATGAAGGAAGAGAATATAGACAACTCAGATGCATATCGTACGCCACTCAATATAGATCTCAAAAGAAAGACTCCAAGACATATTATAATCAAGCTTAACAAAATGAAACATAAGCAGCAACTCTTAAAGGCAGCAACACTCAAGGCAAAGCTAACATTCAGAGGGAAACCCTGTAGGTTCTCGTCAGATTTCTCAGCAGAAACCACGTTGGCACGGAGACAGTGGAACAACACATTGAAAGTCTTGAAGGAGAAGAACTTCCAACCAAGAATTATATATCCTCCAAAACTATCTTTCAAATACGAAAATGAAATTAAGACATTCCCAGATAACCAGAAACTCAGAGACTTTGTAAAAACCAAACCCAAACTACAAGAAATACTGAAAGAAGTTCTTGGCTTTGGCTTAGAAGAACGAAACCACTAACTTTATATTTTAGAACGACACACTACTCAATACTTATTTAGGGAAGGCTCCAAAGTAAATCACAGCTTTGATTTGGAAAGAAGCAATCCAGTGATCATCATGAAAACTATGGTGTCATCATAATAAATGAGGGATCTACTACAGTCGTTATAGTCCTTCCAGATGGAGAGGAAGATGACAAGACTGGTAGTAATTAAAATTGGGTTTATAAATAGTTTATTAAAGGGGTTCATAGGGGCAGCTGTAAAGCACAACAAAGATGTATTATACCATTTCAAGAAATCTAACACACGAGTCTCAACAACTATAAAACCAGCTCTGAAAAAGGTGAAAAATCAACTTACAAAAAAGAGTGTCTCAGAACAGACTAATAAGAACAAGAGAGAAAACATCAACATAAAAATACACATATCACAATGGCAGCAGTGAACACATACCTATCAATAATTACATTGAATGTGAATGGACTGAATGCTCCAGTAAAGAGACACCGAGTGTCATCTTGGATCAAAAGACATGACCCATCCATATCTTGTCTACAAGAAACTCACTTGAGACCTAAAGACGGGAACAAACTGAAAATTAAAGGATGGAAGAATATATATCAAGCTAACAATGAACAAAGAAAGGCAGGGGTGGCAATTCTAATCTCAGACAAAATCAATTTTAATGTCAAATCCACCATCGTGGACAAAGATGGACACTATTTGTTGCTGAAAGATTCAGTACACAAGAAAGACTTAACTATATTAACGACTTATGCATCTAATGTCAGAGCACCTATATATGTCGAAGAAACACTGACTACGCTCAAAAGAGAGTTAGATGACTCCACAATAATAGTGGGAGACTTTAACACTCCACTCTCATTACTAGACAGATCATCTAGAAAAAAGCTCAGTAAAGATACAGAAGACCTCATTGACACAATTAACCAACTAAACCTCATTGATATATACAGAACTTTCCACCCATTAGCAGACAAGTACACCTTCTTCTCCAGTCCACATGGAACATTCTCCAGAATTGACCACGTGATAGGCCATAATGCAATGCTCAACAAAATCCATACCATGGAATTACTGCAAAGCATCTTCTCAGATCATAAAGCCATCAAAGTTGAAATCAATAGCAGAAAAAACAGAAAGTGAAACTCTTGGAAACTGAACAACATCTTGCTCAAAAAAACATGGGTTATAGTGGAAATCAGGGATGAATTAAAGAAATTCATGGATTCCAATGAGAACGAAAACACTTCGTACCAGAACCTATGGGATACAGCCAAAGCAGTGCTCAGAGGTCTGTTTATCTCCATAAATGCACACATCTGGAAGAAAGAAAGAAACCAAATCAAGGAACTAACTCTACAGCTTGAACAAGTAGAAAGAGAACAACAGAGGAACCCCTCGGGCAACAGAAGAAAGGAGGTCATAAAGATTAGAGCAGAGCTAAATGAATTAGAGAATAGAAAAACAATTGAAAAAATTGAAAAGACCAAAAGCTAGTTTTTTGAAAAAATCAACAAAATTGATAAACCACTGGCTAAACTTACTAAAGAAAAGCAGGAAAGGAAACAAATAACCCAAATTAGAAATGAGAAGGGAGTTGTCACCACAGATACAACAGAAATCAAAAATATCATAACAGAATACTATGAAAGACTGTACTCTAACAAATTTGAAAACCTAGGGGAAATGGAAAAATTCCTTGACTCATACCACCTACCTAAATTATCACAACGAGAAGCAGAACGACTTAATAAACCCATCACAAAGGAAGAGATTGAAAAGGTCATCAAAACACTGCCAACCAAAAAAAGTCCGGGCCCAGATGGCTTCACGGCACAATTCTACCAAGCATTTAGAGAACAGTTATCCCCAATACTACTGAAACTATTTCACAGTATAGAAAGGGAAGGAGTACTCCCAAACTCATTCTATGAAGCCAGCATAACACTGATACCTAAGCCATAGAAAGACAGAGAACTACAGACCGATATCACTCATGAACCTAGATGCAAAAATCTTCAACAAAATTCTTGCCAACAGAATACAACAACATATCAAGAAAATAATCCATCATGACCAAGTGGGATTCATACCAGGGATGCAAGGCTGGTTCAACATTAGGAAAACAATTAATGTGATAAACCACATAAATAACACAAAAGACAAAGATCACCTGATTTTGTCCATTGATACCGAAAAGGCATTTGATAAAAACCAACACCCATTCATGCTAAAAACTCTTAGCAAAATGGGCATAGACGGCAAATTCCTCAACAGAATAAGGGCCATTTATACAAAGCCAATTGCCCACATCATCCTGAAAGGAGAGAGACTGAAAGACTTTCCCCTGAGATCAGAAACTAGACAAGGATGCCCACTGTCACCTCTCCTATTCAACATTGTGCTAGAAGTTCTAGCCAGAGCAATTAGACAAGACCAAGAAGTAAAGGGGATCTGCATCGGCAAAGAGGAAGTTAAAATCTCCCTGTTCGCAGATGATATGATTGTATATGCAGAGAACCCCAAGGAATCTATAAGTAAGCTACGCAAACTGATAGAAGAGTTTAGCAAAGTTTCAGGATACAAGATAAACATAAGTAAATCAGTAGATTTCCTTTATACCATCAACGAGATTGTTAAGGAGCAAATTATTAAATCAATACGATTTACGATAGCCCCTAAGAAGATAAAGTACCTAGGAATTAATCTAACCAGAGAAACAACAGACTTTTACAAAGAGAGCTACAAGCCCTTACTACAAGAATCTAAAAGAGACTTAGATAAATGGAAAAACCTACCCTGCTCATGGGTAGGAAGACTTAACATTGTGAAAATGACTATTTTACCCAAAGCAATTTATTTATATAATGCAATCCCAATACAAGTTCCAGCATCACTTTTTAATGAGATGGAGAAACAAATCACCAATTTTGTTTGGAAAGGGAAGAAGCCCCGGATAAGTAAGGTACTACTAAAGAAGAAGAACACATTGGGAGGCCTCTCATTACCCGACCTTAGAACATACTACACTGCCACAGTGGTCAAAACAGCCTGGGACTCTTACAAGAACAGACAGATGGATCAATGGAACAGAATTGAGACCCCAGAGATGACACCATCTGCCTATGAACAGCTGTTATTCGACAAAGGCCCTAAGACATTAAACTGGGGCAAAAACAGTCTCTTCAACAAATGGTGCTGGCAAAATTGGTTATCCATCTGCAATAAAGTGAATCAAGATCCATATCTTACACATTATACAAAAACCAACTCCAACTGGATAAAAGACCTAAATATCAAACCTAAAACGATAAAGCTCATCCAAGAAAAGGTAGGAACAACAATGGAAGTTTTAATACACAATGAGGACAGACTCCAAAATCTGTCAAAGAAACCTCAATCAACAGAAGAGAAAATAGATAAATGGGAACTATTAAGAATCAAACACTTTTGTTCATCCAAAGACTTTATTAATAGAATTAAAAGAACACCGACAGAATGGGAACAAATATTTGACAACTCTATGTCAGACCGACGCCTGATCTGCATAATCTATAAGATACTACAAAATATCAATAAGAAGAAGATAAACCATTCAATTAAGTGACGGGCAAAGGAGATGGACAGAGACTTCACTAAAGAGGAGATCCAGGCAGCCAAAAAACACATGCGGACATGTTCACGATCTTTACTTATTAAAGAAATTCAAATCAAGACAACAATGAGATACCATCTCACCCCAACAAGATTGGCCATGATCCAGAAAACACAAAACAACAAATGCTGGAGAGGCTGTGGAGAAAGTGGAACCCTCCTACACTGTTGGTGGGGTTGCAAAATGGTCCAGCCTCTTTGGAAGGCAATCTGGCGCTTCCTTAAAAAAATAGATATTGATATACCATTTGACCCAGTAATTCCACTACTTGGAATATATCCTACAGATTCAAGGCCTTTCACAACAACGGACACATGCACCAGAATGTTTATCGCTGCACAGTCCACAATAGCAAAAAGATGGAATCAACCCAGATGCCCAACAATAGAAGAATGGATAGGTAAACCGAGGTACATATACTCAATGGAGCACTACGCAATGATAAAGAATCACGATGATTCCAGGAAACATCTCCTAACCTGGTTTCAACTGGAAGACATTATGTTGAGTGAAAGTAGTCAGTGACAAAAGGACAAATACTGTATGAGCCCTCTACGATAAGATCTCAAAAACAGACTTGAATATAGAAGAAAAGACTCTTTGGCAGCTACAAGGGAGGGGAGGGAGGGAGGTTGAGGGGGGAGGGTTTAGTTTAGATAGTTACTAGAAATCTAGTGGGAGAAAGCGGTGACAGCACACATTAGGAACAAGAACAACATTAAGTGGACTTCAGCATAACTTGAGTACTCCTTCCATCTTAACTCAATATTGCAAGGATAGAGTAGCTGGGGCGGGGGGCGGGGGACCATGCTCTTAGGCGAATTCCAGGCCAATTGGCACAACTAGCGTTTTGCTAAGAGGGCTCTCTACACCCCACATTGGTGAGTGGTGTCTGGGGTCTTAAAAGCTGCCATCCGAGGACACAGCAAATGGGCCCAACTCAGCAGGAACGGATGCTCACCGAGGGCCAAAATGGCATGTGGTAAAGACAACCGAGAGGACGGAGAGACCCACAAGAGTGGGTGCCTACATCGACTTGGGACCGGAAGAACTGGATGGTGCCCGGCCACCACCAGTGATAGCCATGACGGAGCTCACAGAGAGGAGCCTCACTGGCAACACAAGAATAAAAAGAGATGCATCATGAGATCTCCACTAAAAGACCTCAATTGATGGTCCAGCGGTTTTGGGGTTACTCTGAGAGCATGGCCCCCGGCCCTGATGCTGCCCTTTCCCATAAATTATAACAAAGGTCCACTCTTTGGACAGGAATGGATTGGACTTGGCAAGGCAGAGTGACCATATATTGGAAGCACTTTATGGTTCTATACATCTATAGGATATCATCTTGCTGACCTCTGGCTGGAGGAAGGGAAGTGGACGGAGAGGAGGGGAAAGGAGCCCGTTGGGAGGATGAGACAGGTATGGAGCAAAGAGGAATAGTGTGCAGTCACCGGACAGGGAGAGCAGTGGAAGCTGCATATAGGGGGGCATGTAAATTTACATGTGAGTGTACATTTTCACTCAGTTATGTTAAATAAAAATAAAAATTAAAAAAAAAAAAGAACCATTTTCACAAGGGAGTGAGTTTGTAAGTTAACAGTTGCCTACACCGTGTTGTGCTAATGGCAGCGGTGATGTTAAAGAAGTTGTCTAGATAAATATTTCTTTTTTCCCCTAAGTTGTTTCCTACCGGGGTTTTCAATTCTCTCTTAAGTATTTTTTTTTTTTTTACCGTGATCTAAGGAACCCACCAAATTAAATATAAATGCATGTGGAGATTAGTAATCTTATGCAATTTTTAATAAGAATATAGCTGCCGTGGCTCAGTTGTCATGGGACTGATGGAAAGAAAATTTATTTAGACGGTCTGGAGGGACAGCCATGTTTTGGTAGGAAATGTTTGGGTCTTGCCTAATTAGAGCATAGCCAGAGGGAATTTGATATCCTAGGAGACAGAGAAGCACTTGAAGGGAAAAATTATTTTGGAAAGACGTCAAAAGAAGGAGACCAAGAATGACTTCGCTTCTCCAAATGCACACTAGAAAAGTATATAACTGTAGTAGAGCTCTTGTGTAACACAAAGGCACCACTATTTGGAATTATCTGGTGGAGTATCATTAACAATTAATAAAGTCATATCTTTGTCTCAACATATCTCCCGTAATAGTACCTTAAATATTGCAGTATTGAAATCATCAAATAAAAGAATTGCAATGAAATATGAAAAGTCACTGATTGTATCAAATAATAGCATGTTGTGCAGTATCAGGAATATTTGAATGTATCTGTGGCATTATTGTACTTTACAGGGAAAATAGAAAAAGCTACTTCTGTCTATTCCCAGTGAGGGTTCAGAACACACGAGACATGATATAAACTATTAAGCACATCTACTGGTTTATGCCTATTGCTTCTTAATTCTTTCAGGTATATGCAAATCTTTCAGTTATTTTTTTTTAATGTGATAAAGAAACATGAGCTGCATTAACCTACAGTATACTGTGAGTATGCATAATTATTATGCATTAGCTAGAAATATTAACTGAAAGTGTTTATCAAATGTAGGAATCTGTGCTTGTCACTGTACTGCAATTCACAATTAACAATTATTACTCAGTGTGGCACATAGAGTGAACATCAAAAGGATTGCCATCTTGCACAATGTCAAGTGACATCATTTTTTTTTTCTGTGACTTCCTCGGAGCTTTGCAATTCAGTAGTCCATTACACATCCATTACACAGTAGTCCATTCCAGCTTTAAAATATTCAAGTGTTCAGCAAAGATAAGCAAAACAAAGTATATTTCAAACCTGGCAACACTTTGTTTGCCTCTAGCTCTTACTCTTTCTAGACTCCTGGGTTGGCAGGACTTTGATTCCTCTAAGTTCTCTTACTGCTGTAGCTATGTACTGTCTTGTCAGTTTGGGCTCACAGCAACTAAACGCACAACAGAACGAAGAGTCCCGTCTCATGCCCACAGTCCTTGTTACACTTAAGCCAGCTGTGACAGCCACTGTGTCAATCCATCTTGTTGAGGGTCTTTCTTCCTTTAACTGACTCTATGTTACCAAGCATGATGTCCTTCTCCAAAAACTCATCTCTCATGACAAAAAGTCATCTCTCATGACAAAAAGTCATCCCTCATGACAACATGTCTAAAGTATGCAAGACGTAGTCTCACAATCCTTGCTTCTAAAGTGCAGTCTGCTTGTTACTTCCTCCAAAACAAATCTGTTTCTTCTTTTGACAGCCTGTGGAATATTCACTATTCTTCTCCACTCCCCCAGTTCACATGCTTCAGTTCTTCTTTCTTATTTATTGTCCAGCTTTCACATGCATATGATGCAATTGAAAATACCATGGTTTGAGTCAGATGCACCTTAGTCTTGAAGACAACATCTTTTCAGCACTCTAAAGAGGTCTTTTGAAGCATGTTTACCTAACGCAGTGCATCTTTTGATTTCCTGACTGCTACTTCTATGGATGTTGATTGTGGATCCAAGTAAAGAGAGATCAAAGGCAACCTCGTCACGTGTTCATCATAATGTGCTTATTTATCCGGTTGTGAAGCTCTGTGTTTTCTTTATTCTGAGGAATAATCCAAACTGATGGCTGTGGTCTTTGATCTTCGTCAGCATGTCAAGTTGTCTTCTCTTTCAGCAAAGAAGTTTGTGTCACCTGACTAATGCAGGTTGTTAACGAGTCTTCCATCAATCATGCTGCCTCATTAGTCTTCACATAGTCTAAGTTCTTGTATTATTTGCAAGGCATACAGATTGAATAGGTATGGTGAAAGGATACAATCTTGATATACACCTTTCCTGACTTTAAACTATGCAGTGTTCTCTTGTTTTGTTCAAAAGACTGCTTCTTGATCTGTGTAGAGAGACTGGAGTTCTCATTCTCCACAAAATTATCTATGATTTGTTGTGATCCCCACAGTCAAATTCGTTTGCATAGTCTATGCAACACAAGAAAACATCTTTCTGGTATTCTCTGCTTTCAGCCTAGTTCTATCAGACATCAGCAGTGATATCCCTGGTTCACATCCTCTTTTAAATCTGGCCTGAATTTCTGGCAGTTCCCTGTCAATATAATGCTGTACCCACTTTTGGAAGATCTTCATCACTTGCATGTGATGTTAATGATAATTTCCACATTCAGTTGGATTCCCTTTGTTTGGAATAAGCATAAATATAGATCTCTTCAATTGGGTTGGTCACGGAGCTGTGTTTCAAATTTCTCAGGATAGATAAATTAGCACTTGCAACACTTTGTCCATTTAATAAAACAGCTCAGTTGGTATTTCATCAATTCCCAGATATATATTTTCCACCAATGCTTTCAATACATCCTGTACTTTTTCCTTTAGTACCATTAGTTCCTTATCATATGCTGCCTCTTGATATGGTTGAATGTTAACTAATCTATTTTGATATAATGACTCTGTGTATTCCTTTCCATCATCTTTTGATGCTTACTGTGTCCTTTAATATTTTCACTATAGAATCCTTTGCTGTGGCTACTTGGGGCTTGAAGCTTTTTCACTTCTTTTAGCTTGAGAAATGCAGAACATGTTTATCTCTATTGGTTTTCTATTTCTAGCTGTTCGCATTTGTCGTTGTAATATTTCCACTTTTCTTCTCGAGTTCCCCTTGGAAAACTTCGGTTCTTTTATGTCATCATTTCTTCCTTTTCTTTAGCCACTAGTCATTTATAAGAAAAATTTCAGGGTGTCTACTGATATCCAATTTGCTCTTTCCTTCCTCTCTGGCTTTCTTCATCTATGATGTCTTTGATGTCATTCCACAACTCACCTGGTCTTTAATCATTAACATTCAACACATCAAATCTATACTTGAGATAGTCTCTAAACTGAGGAAGAATGTATTTAAGATTGCATCTTAGCTCTTGTGGACTTCTAATTTTATTCAGTTTCAATCTGAGCTTGCACATGAGCAATTGATGGTCTATGCTGCAATAGGCACATGGGCTTACTTTGATTGATGATACTGAGCTTTTCCATTATCTCTTTCCACAGATATATTCAATTTGATTCCTACGTATTTATTCTGATGACGTTGACCCACATAGTCACCATTTATGCTGGTAAGAAAAGAAAAATGCAATGATGAGCTAGTTGGTTTTGCAAAATTCTATCATGTTATCCCTGGCATTGTTTCTATCACTGAGGCCATATTTTCTGACCGAGAGATTCTCCTTCTTTGTTTCCAGTTTTTGCATTCTAATCACCAGTGGTTGTTAGTGCATCCTACTTGCATGTTTGATCAATTTCAGACTCAGCAGTTGGTATAAATCCTCAATTTCTTCATCTAATTTCTTCATCTTGGGCTGTAGTGATTGGTGCTTAAATTTGAATGATAGTCGTATTAAATGGCCTTCCTTGTAGGCATATGGATATTATCCTGTCACTAACAGCATAGTACTTGAAGACTGACCTTGAAATATTCTTTTGGACTATGGATGCAACACCATTCCTCTTCAAGTTGTCATTCCTGGAAAAGAAGATTGTCCAGTTCAAAATGGCCACTACAAGTCAATTTCCCAATACGTGAATTTTGGTGGTATAGCTTTCAGCATCACAGCAACACACGTGTCCCCAGAGTACGACAAACTGACTGACACAGGCATTAATAAGTTCTCCCAGATGTCTAAAAGTCTTTGGATTGTAAGTTTAATGTTTTTCAACCTTTTCTGTAACATAAAAACACTCTAGAGTTCAAAGAGCAGCAAAGAAAGTTACTTTTTAAAAAGAAACATGTTTTATTAAACTCTAGTCAGATATCAGTTGTAAACAAATGCTTTGCAGTCAGATAAACTTGATGTCTGTGATTCTCTATACATTTATTTGCTAGCTCTGGCTCTCACTTTTTACATTTATATAAATGGGGCTGTTAAAGGCAACTTATGATGCACAAGACAATACAAGACATAAGTAATATAATAATTTAGTATATTAAAAAAAACCATCGCAATAGTAAGAATACTACACTCCTCTACACTTGAAATCACATTTGTGTACCTGAAAGATTGCTGTTGATTGAAAAGGTACTCAGAGTATCCATTTGTAGAAGGAAGAGCGGATACATATTTTTATGATTCAGAACAAGATGAAGACATGATTTAGCTCTAGTATCTGACATGATGAAGAAGTCATCCAAGGCAACCAAGTGCACCAAGGAGGTAGATTGAAATTCGAGGAGAGTGGCATACTGCATTGATTACTATGGAGGTACCGGGAAGGTTGAATGGGTACAAAATCCTGTTTCTAGTAACTGCCAGTTTTTAATATGCTGTCATGAATAATAGTACACAGACACTATTTGCATGGGCGATTTTTAAAAACGTGTTTACATATATATGCAAATATACACACATACATATAAATATATGCAAATTAACATTATTTCCTATGTGAATCAGTGACACTTATTGTGATAATTACACTGTGCCTCCATCACCAGTGTCTGTTACCAATGACTGTGTTTCAATATAAACAGCGTTCACTTGTGTCGCATTCGTTACAGACCTTTTCACAACAATTGAAAGGAGGAAACAACCGAAATGCTCATCAGTAAGCAATGGATGAACAAAACATGGCATGTACGTCAATGAAAGACTGCTCAGCCCTAAAGAAAAAGGAAATCCTGACACATGTAATCCATGCTGCAGCACAGGTGAATTTTGATAACAACATGAAAAGTGAAATAAGTCAGTCTCAAAGTAACATGTACTGTGTGATATCATCTATACAAAACAAGAAAAAAACTAAAGAAACCAATGATTATTAGTGCTTTTTAGGCTTTAAAGGAGAGGAGAAAAAAAGAGGTTTTGCTCAGATGGTGTTGAGTTTATGTTAATTTCACTGGAATGATGTTGGAAAAGACAGTTGAATGTTTCTACAACATAAAGAATGTAATTAATTTCATCAAGTTGTACATGTACACATTATTGACTTGATATGTTTTACTTATGTGCAGTTTTGCCACTACACACAACAGAGTAGAACTGCCCCATAGAGTTTCCAAGGAGCATCCGGTGGATTTGAACTGCCAATCTTTTGGTTAGTAGCCATATCACTTAACAACTATTCCACCAGGGTTATAATTATACACATACCATGTACATACATGCACACATATATATATATATATAGCTCATACGTAAGTCCAAATGCTGATATGCAAGTAGTAGTTGAAGTAGAAGAAAAAAGAACATGTCTACAAGAGCTAAACTATGGCTTTGAGCTTTTGTGAACTTGGACCTGAATGTAGAGACCGTCTTGAGAAAAGATTTCATGAGTTGAACACTAATGAACAAACACCAGCTGGTTTGTGGAATGATTACACAGTCATCATGTATGAAGAAAACAAGAGGTCATTAAAAAGACAGGAAAGACCAGAATGTATGTCAAAAAACACACTGAAACTTGCATAAATGTCAAGTAGCTAAACAAAAAGAAGAAATAAAGTAAAAGAGCTGAAAAGAAGATTTTCAAGGGCTACATGAGAGGACAAAGTAATATGAAACTTGCCAAGAGCTAGAGATATAACCAAAAGAGAAGAACACATCTGGCATTTCTCAAGCTGAAAGAACTGAAGAAAAAATTCATGCCTTGAGTTGCAATACTAAAAGATTCTACATGAAAATATTAAATGTCATAGAAAATATCAAAGAAGATGGAAGGAATACAGAGAGTCATTATACCTAAAAGTTTCGGCTGATGGTCAAACATTTCAGGAAGTAACATATGATAGAGGACCCACGGACTGAAGGAACAGGATCAAGTTACACTGAAGATATTGACCAAAAAACAAGGCTCAGGAATTGATGGAATAACAACTGAGATGTTTCCAAAAAAAGGATACTGCACTGGAAGCAATCACTTGTCTCTGTCAAGAAATTTGGAGAATAGCTACCTGACCAACTAACAGGAAGAAATCTGTGTTTGTACCAATTCCAAAGAAAGACAGCATAATGGTTAAGATCTATAGCTGCTAACCAAAAGTCCAGCCATTCACATCCGCCAGGAGCTCCTTAGAAACTCTATGGGGCAGTTTTACTCTGTCTTATATGGTTACTACTACTTGAAATAGACTCAGTGATAGTGGGTTTGATCCAAATGTGGAAATTATTGAATAATATAATTAATATTATACACAAGTAAAGTTTTGTGAAGATGATTCAAAAGCATTTGAATGTCACCAGGGAACTGCCGGAAGTTTAATGCAGATTCAGAAGACATGGAACTAGGGATACCATGAGAGACAACAGGTGGATCCTAGCTGAAAGCCAAGACTACCAGAAACATGTTTACCTTGTTTCACTGACACATTCAACAGTGTAGATGATAACAAATTATGGATAATTATTGTGAAGAATAGGAATTCCAGAACACTTAATGTTTTCCTGAAGATCCTGTGTCAAGACCAAGAGGCAGTCGTTTAAACAGAACAAAGGGACATTGCATGGTTTAAAGCCAGAAAGATGGGTGTCAGGATAATATCTTTCCACCACATTCAGTTGGAGGAATCCTGGTAGTACAGTGGTTAAGCCTTGCCTGCTAACTCAAGTGTCAGTACTTTGAAACCACCAACTGCTCTTTGGAAATACTACGAGGCAGTTCTAATCTACCCTATAGGGTCTTTAAGAGTGGGAATGGACTTGTTGAAAACAGGTTTGTTTTTAGTATCTTTAGTCCATATACTGAGCAAGTAATCAGAGATGGGACATCAGAATCAGAGATACCTGCATTATGCAAATGACACAACCTCTCTTGTTGAAAGTAAAGAAAGACTTGAAGCATTTAGTGAGGAAGACTGAAAACTAGAGCTTCTGTATGGAATACAGCCTAACAGGAAAAAAGCAAAAATCCTCACAACATACCAATATACAACATTATGATAAACAGAGAAAAGACTGAAGTTGTCAAAGATTTCATTTTAGCTGGGTGTTCAATTAACACCCATGGAAGGCGCAGTAAAGAAATCAAGACACCCTGACTGCACTGGCTAAACCTGCTTCCAAGGAACTCTTTCAAGCATTTAAAAACAAAAATGTCATCTTGAAGATTAAGGTTCATCTGACCCAAACCGTGATAATTTCAGCTGTGTCTCATGCATGTGAATTCTGGATAATAATTAAGGAAGACTGAAGAACAACTGATGCCTTAGAACTGTGACATTTGAAAAAATATATACAAATATACGCACACACACACACACACACACACATATATTTATATACACCATGGACTGCCAAAAGAATGAACAAAGCTGTCATGAAAGAAGTAAAACCAGAATGCTCCTCGAAAGCAAAGGAGGTAGGACTAAGTCTGACTAACTTGGGCCTGTCACCTGGAGGGCTCAGTCTGAAGCGCATCATCCTTGGTAAAGTACACCATCATCATCAACAGTGAGGATGGACTGGCACAGGGACTGCAATAATGGGCTCAAGCATAACAAGTATTGTGAGGATGGCACATGACCTAGCAGTATTTTAGTTTTGTTGTGCATAGGGTTGCTATGAGTTGGAACTGACTGAATGGCTTCTAACAGCAACAATGTGGCTAGCTAAAGAGAATGAGAGGGGAAAAAAAGGGAGAACTAAGTTTATAGTGTCTTGAAAGCCTGACTCTAACCTATATGTTTTTTAAAAGAGATTCATCCTTGCACCCGTCAGGTGTGGGTAGAGAGGCCTTAAAGTCTGTTTACTTTTATTCGTTGTTTTTTATCCACAAAACAAGCAGAGAATACTTAAGGGCAAACATTTAATGATCTGTTACTTATGAAAATTCCTATTCTAGAGACTGTGAGAATGTCAGGAGAAACAAATAGAAACACAAAATAATAATGACTCATGAAAGAGTGGATTAAGTGTAACCGATGTTATACTGTCATAAAACCATTGGCTTGGGAGTGATTGACATGTAGTTGGAGAAGAGAATCAGAGAGTGACTAATGAAAATGTAGCGTAATGAAGATAAGATTGTCCTTTTATTAAATGGGAAGGGAAGAAGAATGTTGCAGAAACAGCAGAAACAAGGCAAGCAATGCAAAGGTGATGAGAATCATTTAGTTGTGATTCTGTCTGAACTTCATTAAGTGTGTGTTTTGATTGGAGGAGGGTGAACATTCAAGGTGGCCGTAAAGCATGGCACTACACTAAATGATTCTTAGAAAACACTGATCACTTTGAATGAGAACTTCAGACTTTGCTGAAGTTGTTGCAACATTCACAGGAGGAAAAATACAGAACCAGAAATTTAATTAATCACATGTTTGCATTACACAGAAGAACGAAGTGAGAGACTAGAGATTTAATCCCAAATGTCAAGAAGCAAAAATAAAAGGTAACTTGCCTAGTGTTCACTCACCAAAATCAAAAGATAACAACAAGCTTATCTCAGGTACGATTATGAAATCACAAATGAAAGGATTTTAGAAAAAATATTTTTTATGGAAAACAGCACAATCAATTATTGAAAAATTTGTTAAGAAAGTATTTTATACTTACTTATTCACTCAAGTAAATTCTGTAATCTAACTGCCAAGCCATGACAGATTATAGCTGAAGCTGTGTGAATTTGACTGACCTCATTCATATGAGTAAAATAGCTATTTTATTAAATTGTATTTTATCTAAAACCTGCAAGTAAACCTTTATTTTTTTTTTAATGTTCCAGGGATAGCACTGTACATGTATATTTGGGATTTGTTCTAGTGCTATTGTGACCACAGCAGAGGTATCACAATAAAAATAGCAATATGTATAAAACCAAGCTCATATAGACGGACAGAAATAAAAAGAAACCGCCATTAGTATTTCAATTTTCATATAGCAATGACATATTTGCACACAGTTACATACACACACACACACACACACACACACACAGAGAGAGAGAAAGAGAGGCAAATCAACCTTTATAATTCTGAAATGTTTGCTGTTCCTCTTTCTATTGGATTTTTTTTTTATAAAAACATCCATTTAAAAATGCTAAGAGAGACAAATGTATTTGCTAAATTGTGCTGTGTCTACTTTGGATCACTTTAGTTTGGCAACGGACTTATCCTTTGAGATCAGGTCAGTTATATAACTAGCTTAATAATGCTCAACAAAAAAGAGATGAAATATAATACAAAAGTTGAATAAATCATGTTTTACTCATGTTCAATTAATCAGTTGAAACTAAAGACATCATAGAACAGTAGCTTCATAAATGGATTTATATGAAAGGTCATTCATTGTTGATTTTTTAAGCTAAATTGTATTTCAGGATGAATGCAATGAATGTGATCAAATATCTTGTTCAATTGTGTTTATTTTTATACATGTCAGAAACTTAAGCATGCATTTTTTGTCTCTGTCTATCTAGTTTTTGTGTTTATTTTGTTTTGAATCTGAAATAAGGTTTAGTCAAATCTACTGTGTAGGATAAGAATGTAGAGGCATATACACATGTGTGCATTAAAAAAGACATAGTTTTAGAATTCAAGTTTCTGAACTGGTGTCCCATAAATGTTAGGTTTTTTCAATAACATAAAAATGTATTTTTAATGGTGACATTTATCTTATTACTGAAGACAAAGAAAACAATTTATAAAAAGTGCTCCACTTTACAGATATATTTTGTGGATGCCCAACAGAGCTGACCTCTGATCTAGCATCTTCATGATCTTTCTTTCTACCCATTTAGAACACGAGTAAAGAAGAATGGATGGAGACAATTGTACTTCCTTGGCTCAATTCCATCTCGTGGGAATTACCAATAACAATGAGGTCAAAGCAACTATATTCAGCATGTTTCTGGCTGTTTATCTCATTGTTCTTGTGGCAAATCTTGGAATGATCATTTTAATTAGAATGGACTCTCAGCTTCACACACCAATGTACTTTTTTCTCAGTCACCTCTCCTTCTGTAGCCTCTGCTATTCTACAGCAATTGGGCCCAAGATGCTGGTGGACCTCTTAGCCAAAGACAAGTCAATTTCCTTCTATGGTTGTGCTCTGCAGTTCTTCACCTTTTGTATGTTTGCAGATTCTGAGTGTCTGCTGCTGGCAGTGATGGCCTTTGACAGGTACATGGCTGTTAGCAACCCCTTGCTCTACACAGTCAACATGTCCAGCAAGCTGTGCTCTGGGCTCATGGCTGCGGTTTACTTACTGGGCCTGGTGGATGCTTTGACACATACAACATTAGCTTTCCGCTTGTGTTTCTGTGGGTCCAATGAAATTAATCATTTCTTCTGTGATTTACCTCCACTTTTCCTCCTTTCCTGTTCTGACACTCACATCAATGAACTGACGGTATTCATTATTTTTGGCCTCATTGAAATGAGTACCATTTCAGGAGTTCTTGTTTCCTATTCTTATATCATCCGCTCGGTCTTAAAGATCCGCTCTGCTGAGGGGAGACTGAAAGCTTTCTCTACCTGTACCTCCCATCTAACTGCTGTTGCAATTTTCCTGGGAACAGAATTTTACATGTATTTCCGACCAAGCTCTGCCTACTCTCTCGATCAAGACAAAATGACCTCATTGTTTTATACCCTTATCATCCCCATGTTAAACCCCCTGATTTACAGTGTACGAAACAAGGATGTGAAAGAGGCTCTCAAGAGACTTAAAAATAAAAGATGGTTTTATTGAAAATTTTTATATGAATTTTCTCCCAGTGATCCACTGAAATATATGAAAACTGAATTTGTTTTAACTACTTGTAAGTATTCTAATTTAGTATATGCACTGTATTCCAGATGTATGAATAGTGCATTCCCCACGATAGTTCATGCATTAACGATGTCTTGAATTGCTATTCCCTTTGTGTTGAAAACTTTCCAACTTCTCAGTCTGCCAACTTTTCGTTTGTTCAGACTTTTATTTATGCTTTAGTTCATCTGCAATATCATTTACTAAGTGACTATTATAGGTACTTTGAATTTTATGGTAAATCCAGTCGATTTTTGTAATAATGAAACCTGTTTTCTAATGGAAGTTTCAAAGATCAATTAAATAATCCAATTATTAAAATTAAAATTATTTATGAATAATGCCATGAAATGAGGAGACTAAGTGTTATAAACATAAAGCAGATTAATCAAAATTAGCGTGCAGAGTTAAGAAGTTCTCCATTGAAATGAGGATATTTAGCATGGTATCTGAAAGATGATAGGCATCAAATCAGGATTAAAAATGGAGAGAGAATACTGTTGCAGCAGCGCTTGACAAGGCCTTGAAGCTAACAGAACTTATGCTAAAGACATTCAGCGGAGCTAGCTTAGAGATAGCAAGTGGGCTGGCTTGCTTGATGAGTTAAATCCTTTTGCTGCAGTCCTCAGCTCCTTCACTTCCTTCAGTGAGCATTGCTTCTCAACAGAATACTCTAAGTTCTTATTAAATATCCCTTCCCTTGGTTCACACATCACCATATGGCTCAGAGCATTGTTCCATATATGGCTCTGTTTTCTCAATCATTCCCTCTGTTGTAGGGTCATGAACACTCTAAGGTTAAGGACTATGCGTTTTATCTCCTTTACTCAAGTAGCAACATAATATTTGAGTCTAGAGATAAATTAAACAAGAAATCACCTAATTTTTAAAGTTCATTGTTTATAGAGCAAAAAAAAATAAACGTTGCTGGGAGTCTATTACACGCACTGAATACAGTTTTTCAGTCTTAGAAGTAACAACATAAGGAAGATTGAATATAAAACATAAGGGAACTCTTGTTGTTATTTACTGTCAAGTAAATATAAAGCCAAAAGCCAAAAAGCCGCTACCTTTTAATCTATTCTGACTCATAGCAACTCTATAGGTCAGAGTAGAACTACCTCATAGAGTTTCCAAGGAACAACTGGAGGATTTGAACTGCCAATATTTTGGTTAGCAGACATAGAATTTAACCACTACACCACTAGGGTTTCCATTTAAATATAAAGATGTATAAATTGTTACCTGAAAGACAAATAAAAGTACAAGACATTTTACAACTTCAGATGGATCTACTCTGTTGTTCTGATGGCAAAATCCTTAGATACTGCAGTTATTTCATAAATAGGGACCTGAGTGTGATAGGAGGACCTTACTAGTAATCAAACTCTTTGACATCAGGTCAGTTCTTACAGATAGCAACCTATAAGCTAGGATATAACTGCCACATAGGGTTTCCAAAGGGACCATCCGAGGGTTAGAACTACTGACCTTGCTGTTATTGACGATACTTCTTATCCACTACACCACTAGGCTTCCAAAGCACAGGCTTTAAATATCGCAACAATCATACAAACACACTCTAAGACTACCTAGTTTTCCTGGCAAAACGCCCTTGAGTGAAAACATTTAAGAATGCCAGCAACATCCAAGAAGGGTAATGTGATACTTTTGTTCTCCAAGTTAACAGTTTTTCTGAGATTCTGAGACACACCATAGGGTGAGTATGAAGGTAAGTGGTTGTGGGGAGGATGGGTGTGATGGTAAGCACTTTTGGCAACCTGCATGGGCCTTGATTATCAGTAGTGTGACAATTGTATGATCCTTACCATGATGAGATTTGATATAATGTTACCACTCCCATGACAAGATCTTCCATGAATGGTCATTCAATTGTAAAGAATTTTCTCAGGCACATGGCCTGCATGGAATATGTATAGATTTTTTGGCAGGGCTTGGGAGAATTCGCATCATATAGCTGGTTCCTGTTAGTTTGGTCTCTGATTCTTGGGACTTGAGCCAGCAGCTTGCCTGTAGTCTTTACTGCCAATCTTTGGATTCCTTGATCTTCACAGCCTGTGAGCAAGTACCCTGCTCTCTGCCATGCTGATCTTGGACTCACCAGCCCCTCTGGTTGTATGAAGTAGGACAAACCTCTATCCTGACTCAGAGACTTAGAATGTTTGTCAATACCCACTAAATCTGAGTGTATATTCCAATCCCTAGTTTATTACCAAAGAGAAGTATACATCTGTACCCAAAGACATGCACAAAAGTGTTCACAGCAATAGTACTGGTAATAGCAAAAGAGAAAACAATTCAACTATCTATCAACAGTAGAATACACAAATTATGATATATTTATATAATGGAATATCATACACACAGTGTAAGACAATGAGTGATGCATCTTTTGGATGCATCATCTTCTTAGTTAATCATTGCTATTTTGAAAATGTTGCACATGAACTATTGCTGTCTTGAATAGCAACTTGCTGAAGTGCATCTGAATTATAATAGATCCCAAGTAAAAAGGGTTTTAGTGGGTTTTCTCTGTAACAGAAGGTACAAAGCTACTATCTAGTTAACTCACAGTTCTCTCATATGATGATTACAATCTGTTTAAATTCTAATTTTATTTGCATATTGACCCCTGTATGTCAGATAGTTATGATGGCCAGCCAAGTGCCATCGAGTCAGATCTGACTCATAGTTAATTTTATTTCTAAAGAAGGCATTTTCCATTTATTCAATAAAGAATTTTAACTCAATCAAAAGAATGACTAAATGGAAAAAATTGATTTGTAAAATTTGTAAGATTGGTGTACTTAAATTGGTACAAGTAGAGGGTCAATCATTCCTCATTAAACTCATTGGGGGATTATTGATTCAACCAGGAGTTTGAGCAGATGATCTTTAAAACAGTTCTATCTTGATCTTCTGTAAGGAAAGCTAGTATTCAAATATTCTGATCTATGACACTCTAATTCAAACCTTCTCTTCACTCTCTGTCTTTCCATACTATATGCTTCTCATATTCCCACTGTCTAAAATATTATTGTCCAAATAAGACACTAACAATATCTATTTATAATGGGATAATACTATTAAATCTTCTTCTTTTTTTTTCTTTCTAAACAGACACTGGTATCCCTAAACATAAGCATAACATCACTTTCACAAATTAGACAAAATTTGATAAACTAAAAAGGAAATAATGCTCAATAATCCATTTTTTTCACTCTTACTTGCAATAAATTTTAAATTAGCTTTACATGTTCTCTAGAAACATAATATGAAATTGGAAAGTAATAGATGGAAAATGGCTCTGAGTCTTTTTTTAAATTTACATTAAATATGAATATAACCTTTAACAAATACAATTTTCTTTAGAAATTAGTTCCTTTTCTGTGAAAAGAGAGATGAGAACTAGATAATTATCATGCTTTCCAACTGCAATCTTTTGTAGCTGTATACACATAATTCTACTTAGGAGAGATTTTTTTTAAAAAATTGAACAATTGGATGTTATGATACATATCCAAAGGATTGTGTCACATCCATAGGCCAGTGTTATCTGAAATGGTAGTGACAGTGATTAAAGCAAAATAGCATCAGTTGTAGGATCCCCAGTACACTAAGATACATTTAATTAGTTTCCAATTCTGCATTTTTATTTTAATAGCCATGTTATAAAAGTGGATCTTTCAATTCTTGTTCAAGAACAAAATGACACATAATACACAAGGGCTAAAATTAAAATAATGGTCATATTAAGGATTGGTGACTTAGTAGACTAACAATATGTTTTGTATATTAGTGAAAAGTCTTCTGCTTAGGAAAGCAGTTTGATACTATCCATTAAATCTGAGTGTATGTATCATGTTCTAATTACCAGTTTATTATCAAAGAGAATTAAGTATACACCTCCATGAACAGACATACATAAGAGTATTCTCAGTAGCAGTATTAGTAACAGCAAAAGGGAAAACGTTTCAATTTTCTATCAGGATTAGAATACACAAATGATGATATAGTTATACAATGGAATATCATACAACAATAGAATGAATCTCTTACAACTGCATGGAACAACAAGGAAGTATATCACAAATATAATGTTGCATATAGTAGATGCTGTTAAGTAGCCACTCATGCATCAGTCAAAAAATTTTTTTATCATAATAAGAGTAAAGAATTTATCCCTGTGAGTAATAGGCTTATGACTTAAGAAGATGCAAGTAGAAAACTCTGGGGATTCTAAGAATACCCTGTTCCTTTGTCTAGATGCTAGTTTCAATGGTGGTTTTATTTTGTGAAATTGTAAATTTATTACTTGAATATTCACTATGTATATGTTACACATCAAAATGCTTTTTAAAATGTGATCTATTCACCATTTGATTGTAAGAAATTTTAGAATTTCTTTAGTATAAGTATTGATGTTTCACAATGCCTTCTTTATAAAACTGTCAACATATTTTTTGTAAAATTAAAGTTGAAATTTTCATCAGATATTTCAATGAATAATTATTCTTTTTATCATTAAAAATTGTCTTTCAAGGACACTTAATGTACACAGACATCAGTGTATACACTTAATTTATTTCATAATGCCTGTAACCCAGAACAAAACAACTATTTTCACAAGGAGGTGAGTTTATAAGCTAACAGTTGCTTATATAGCATTATGTTAATGACAACAGTGACGTTAAAGGAGTTGTATAGGTACATATCGATTTTTATAACATTTCTTTCTGGTGTGTTGAGTTTCACCTTAAGTCATTTTTACTTGTGATCTCAGGAAACTATCTTCAATTAAATGTAAATACATGTTGGAGATCAATTAGCTTACGCAATTTTTTAGTAAGAGTACAACCACCGTGGTTCAGTTTTAATGGAGCGAATGGAAACAAAATTAGATCACATGGTCTGGAGGGACAGTCATGTTTTGGTAGGGAAAATCTGGGTCTTGCCTATTTCAAAGCTAGTCAGGATTTTGAAATCCCAGGAGACAGAGAAACACTTGAGAGGAAAAATTAGTTTGGAAAGACATCAGGGAGGGAGACCAAGAACGACTTCACCTCTTCCAACGTGCAATAGGGAAGTACATAATTGTGGCAAAGCTCTTGTGTAACACAAAGGTGTCATGTGTGTCGAGACTGGCATTTAATGAGATTATTGCATCTTTGTCTCAACAATATCTCCCATAAAAGGACCTTGGGTATTGTAATATTAGAATCATCATAAAAAAAAATTACAATGAAATCTGAAAATTCATTGAAATGTATCAGATAACAGCATTGTAATCAGTCTGAAGAAAATTTGTAATAATGAGTATAGCCTAAGGCATGTTTATGTTTTATAGGAAAAATAGAAAATGCTGTTTCTCTCCACTCCTACTGAGTGTTCAGAACACACAAGAAATGATCTGGAATATTGAGTACATTCACTGACTTATGCCTACCACTTTTTAATTTATTTCTTGTATGGGAAAATCTTGTCTTCACTTCTTATGTGGTAAAGAAATAAATGAATTGCATTAACATACAATGTACTGTGGATATTCGTAACTATCATGCATCTCCTAAAGATATCAACTGGAAGTACTTTTAAAAAAATTTTACTGTGCTTTAAGTAAAAGTTACACACTAAATCAATCTGCCATATGAAACCCTGCACCCACACCCACATGCAGCTAACAGCCATCCCACCATCCATAGCCCTCACCTCTCATGACAGCACACTTCTCCTTTCTACCCTGTGAAAGTACATGTTTAATCAATGTACAGATAAGTGCTTGTCAGTATACTATGACAAGTCACAACAATCAAATACTCAGAACACGCCCTATACAGTACACTTTCACAATGCTGCCGTTTTGGACAAACTCAGATGATACTGTTTTTCTCACTTTCTGTAACCACCCTGGAATTATACAATACAGTAGTCCACTACACATTGAATTTAATACTGTTCAAATGTTCAGCTAAGATGAGTAAAAGAGATTAAGTTTCAAATCTGGCAACACTTTTTATTTGATTTCCTCTAACCTTAATTATAGAAAGTGTTGCCCGGTGTGGTGAAATGATATAACCCTGATGCACAGCTTTCCTGACTTAACCCACATAGTGTCCCCTGATTCTGTTAGCATGACTGCCTTTTGATCCACTTACAGATTCTTGATGAGCACAATTAAGTGTTCTGGAATTCCCATCTTTCAGAATGTTGTTCGTAATTTGTCATGAGCCATACAGTACCTTGGCCTAGTCAATGAAACACAAGTAAATATCTTTCTGGTATTCTCTGCTTTCAGCTAAGATCCATCTGACATCAGCAATGATATCCATTGTTCCACATCCTCTTCCGAAGCTGATCTTGAATTTCTGGAAGTTTCCCGTTAATATACTATTGAAGTCACTTTTGAATGATCTGTATAAACTTACATATGATTTTAATGATATTGTTTGATAATTTCTACATTTGATCTGATAACCTTTCTTAGGACTCTACATAAATACGGGACTCTTTCAGTCAGTTGGCCAGATAGCAATTCTCCAAATTTCTTGGTGCAGATGAATGAGATGGGTCACAGACAGGTTTCAGCTGAGCTTCCGGACAAAGATAGACTAGAAAGAAGAAGCTAGTGGTATACTTTTGAAAAGAATTAGCCAATGAAAACATTATGAATAACAGAACACTGTCAGGCAGTTCCAGAAAATGAGTCCCCCTTCCCCAGGTTGGAAGACACTCAAAAGATTACTGAGGAAGAAACGTCTTCCCAAAGAGTTGACGTGAATGACATGGATGGAGCTAAGTCTTAAGGATCTTCGTTTGCTGATGTGGTATGACTCTAAATAAGAAGAAAAAACTGCAAGCATCCATTAACAACTGGAATGTGGAATGTACAAAGTATGAATTTAGAAAAACTGGAAGTTGTCAAAAATGAAATGGAACACAGAAACGTCGATATCGTTAGGAAGCTGAAATGGACCAGTATTGATCATTTTGAATCAGACAATTCCAGGACCTAACATGCCAGGAGTGAAAACTTGAAGAGCTCACATTCATTGTCAAAAGGAACATTTCAAAATCTGTCCTGAAGTACAATGCTGTCAGTGATAGGCTAATATCCATATAGCTACAAGGAAGTCAGTTAGTACAACTATTATTCAAATGGATGCATCAAGTACTAAGGCGAAAGATGAAGAAATGTAATATTTCTACCAGCTTCTGCAGTCCAAAACTGATCAGACATGCAGTCAGGATGCATTGCTAATTATTAGTGATTGGAATGCAAAAATTGGAAACAAGGAAGGAGCAGTAGTTGGAACACACAGCCTTGGTGACACAATGATACCAGAGATTGCATGACAGAATTTTTCAAGACCAATGACTTCTTCATTGCAAATATCTTTTTGCAACCAACATAAACCACAACTGTACACGTGGACCTTGCCAGATGGCATACACAGGATTCAAATAGACTACATTTATGGAAAAAGATGATGGAAAAGCTCAATATCATCAGTCAGAACAAGACCAGGTGCTGAGTGCAGCACAGACCATCAATTGCTCATGTACAAGTTCAAATAAAAACCAAGGAAAATTAAAACAAGTCCACAAGAGCCAAGGTAGGCCCTTGAGTGTATCCCACCTGAGTTTAGTGACCATCTCAAGAACAGATTTGATGCACTGGACACCAATAACTGAAGACAGATGAGTTGTGATTTTAACATACAAGCACTATAAATTTCCAAGAGTAGCAAACATTATTTTTTAAAGGGGAATTTGTTTCTTTACACTTTAGTCAGGCATCAGTTGGGAGCAAATGCTTTGGAGTCAGACAAAGTGAATGTCCATAATTATCCAGATGTTACTATCTCTGGATCTCATTTTCCACATTTATATAAAGAGGATGTTAGAGGCAACTTACAAGATAATACAAGAAATATATAATATATTGTGATAAGTTAATCTATGAAAAGCACCTTTCCTTAGTAAGAATGCTACTACACACAACAAATATCATCCTGCTGACCTCTGGCTGGAGGAAGGGGAGTGGGTAAAGAAGGGGGGAAAGGAGACTGTTGGGAGGATGAGACATGTATGGAGCAGAGAGGAATAGTGTGCTGTCACCAGGCAGGGAGAGCAGTGGAAGCTGTATATAGGTGGGCATGTAAATTTATATGGAAATGTACATTTTCACTCAGTCATAATAAAAAGAAATCATATTTCTGCTGGTCAAAGTCTATTGTTGAGTGAAAAGGTGCTTAAATCATGCATTTATAGAAGGAAAGGGGAACAGATATTTTTATGATTCAGAACAACATTAAGATGTAATTTAGGTCTGGGCCCTGATGAGGCACCATCAAGGCGACCAAGACCACCAAGACTGTAGTTTAAAATTCAGTAAGTGTGGCATAGCACACTGACTACTATGGAGGTGTGAGGAAGGTTGAATGTGCACAAAATCCTGTTTTTAGTAACCCTCAATTTTATATATGCTGTCATGAACAATAATGCTACCCAGCTGACTGGAAAGGATCCCGATTTATGTCTGTTCCAAAGAAAGGTGATCCAACCAATTGAGGAAATTACTGAACAATATCATTAATGTCACACACAAGTGAAATTTTGCTCAATATTATTCAAAAGCAACTGCAACAGTATATTGATAAGGAACTGCCAGAAATTGAAGCTAGATTCAGAAGATGTAGAACCAGGGATATCATTGTTGATGTCAGAGGGATCTTGACTGAAGGCAGAGGATACCAGAAAGATGTTTACCTGTGTTTCACTGACTACACAAAGGCATTCACCTGTATTGATTACAAAAAGTTGTGGCTAACGTTGCATAAAATGGGAATTCCAGAACACTTGGCTTGGCTAATTATGTTCTTAAGAAATGTGTATATGTATCAAGAGGCAGTCATGCAAACAGAACAAGGGGACACTGCATGGCTGAAAGTCAGGAAAGGTGTACATCACAGTTGTGTCCTTTCACCATACCTTTTCAATCTGCATACCAAGAAAATAATCCAAGAAGCTGGATTCTACAAAGAAGAACAAGGCATCAGGGCTGGAGGACGACTCAGTAACAACCTGCATTACACAGATGCCATCATCTTACTTGCTGAAAGTGAAGAAGATTTGAGACACTTACTGACAAAGATCAAACACCACAGCCTTCTGTATGGATTAAATCTCAACATCAAGAAAACCAAAATGCTCACAACTGGACCAGTAAGCAACATCATCATAAATGGAAAAAGGATTGAGGTTGTCAAGGATTTCATTTTACTAGGGTCCACAATCACTATCCATGGAAGCAGCAGTCAAGTCAAAAGATGCATTGAAGTGGGAAAATCTGCTGCAAAGGATCTCTTTAAAGTATTCAAAAACAAAGATATCACACTGAAAACTAAAGTGTGCCTGACCCAAGCCATGCTATTTTCAGTCACATCATATGCATGCAAAAGCTGGATGATGAACAAAGAAGACAGAAGAATTGATTCCTTTGACTTGTGCTGTTGGAGAAGGATGATGAATGTATCATAGACCACCAAAAGAGCAACTAGATCTGTTCTAGAAGAAAGACAACCACAGTGCTCCTTGGAAGCAAGGATGGAAAGATTGCATCTTATATACTTTAGACATGTTGTCAGGAAGGATCAGTTCCTGGAGAAGGACATCACGCTTGGTAAAGTGGAGGGTCAGCGAAAAAGAGGACAACTATTAATAAGATAGACTGACACAGCAGCTGCCAAGAATGGGCTTAAGCATAAAAACGATTGTGGAGATGGCTCAAGACCAGGCAGTGTTTCATTTTGTTATGCATGGGATCACTTTGAGTTGGAAATGACTTGACGACAACTAGCAACAACAGAAGAATATTAAACGTCACACAAAGCATCAAAGAAGCAATACAGAGTTACTAAACTTAAAAGTTTTCACTGACATTTAACCAGGAGATAACATGATCAGGAACCAACGGTACTGAAGGAACAGGACTAAGCTGCACTGAAGACACTGGCAAACTCAAGGCTTTAGAACTGATGTAATAACAACTGAGCTGTTTCAACAAAAGGATGCTGTACTGGAAGTGATTACCAGCCTCTGCCAAGAATTTTTAAAGATAGCTAGCTGGCCAAACCAACAGGAAGAGATCTATTATTTACACGTATTCCAAAGATGATCTATCTAAATGTAGAAATCATTGAGCAATGTGATTCACATCATATGCAAGTAAAGTTTTCACGAAGATGATTCAAAATAATTTGAACACTGCCATGGAAGTGCCAGAAATTTAACACCTGTTCAGAAGGGGATGGAATTAGGGATATCATGAGTGACAGTGAGATGGATCTTAGCTGAAAGCTGAGCCTACAAGAAACAAATTTACTTGCGTTTTATTGTTTATACAAAGACATTCCACAGTGTGTTATCATAAAAAATTATGGATAAGACTGGGGATAATGAGAATTCAGGAAGACTTAAATGTGCTCCTGAGGAAAGGTACACAGATCAAGAGGCAGTCATTTGATCAGGTCAAGGGGATACAGCATCATTTAAAATCAGGAAGGTGGGCATTAAGGCTGTATCCTTTCACCATACTTGTTCAATTGTTTGAACTCTTGTGGTGCAATGGTTAACTCTTAGGATGCTAACCAAAAATCAGTCATTTGACTCTACTATCTGCTCTTTGGAAAATGTTATGGGACAGTCCTACTCTGGCAGTATAAGGACACTAGGAGTGGGAATCGGCTTGTTGAAAGCAGATTTGGTTTTGGTTCCTTCAATCTCTATGCTTAGCAAATAATCTGAGAAGATGCACCACATGAAGGAAAATCGGGAGTCAGAAATGGAGAAAGACTCAACAGTGACCTGGATTATGCAGACAACACAAAGTTTCTTTCAGAAACTGAACACTTAAAGCACTTACTTAAGAAGATGAAAGACAACAGTCTAAATTATAGATTACATCGCAGCATGAGGAAAACAGAAGTCCTCACAAATACCAATATGCAACATAATGATGATTGAAGAAGAGACTAACTTTGTCGAGGATTTCACTTTACCTGAATCCACAATTAACACAATGGAAGGAGCAGTCAATACATCAAAAGATGGAATGCACTGAGAAAATCTGCTTCAAAGGAACTCTTCAAAATGTTGCAAAGGAAAAAAATGTCACCGTGAAGGCTAAGGTGCACCTGACTCAAGTCATAACATTTTCATTTGTGTCTTGTGAACATGAAATCTGGATAATGATTAAGGAAGACAGAAGAACAATTGCTGTCTCAGAACCGTGGTGTTTGAATGCACCATAGACTGCCAAAAGAATGAACAAATCTGTCTTGGAGGAAATAAAACCGGAACGTTCCTTTAAAGCAAAAGAAGCAATACTAAGTCGAAAGCTATTTTGGAAATGTTATCAAGAGCAAACAGTACAGAGAAGGACATCATGCTTGGTGAATGACAGTGTCATCAAAAAAGAGAAATACTTACTGAGATGAACTGACACAGTAGTTGCAATAATGGACTCAAGCTTAACAATTATTGTGAGGATAGCACAGGACCTAACAGTATTTCTTTTTGTTGTGCATAGGTTTGCTATGAGTTGGAAATGACTAAATGGTTTCCAGCAATAAGAACATAACTAGCTAAAGAGAATGGGGAAGAAATAAAAAGAAAAAACTAAATTTACAGTTTCTTGAAAGCGTGACTTTAACCTAGAAGTTTTCTTTAAAAAGATTTATCTTTGCCCCTACTAACTATGGAAATGAAAAATCAAATGGAATAGAAAACCAAACCAAATCCACTGCCTTCAAGTCAATGTCGACTCATAGCGACTCTATAAGACACAGTAGAACTACCCCATAGAGTTTCCAAGAAGCACCTGATAGATTTAAACTACTGGTCTAAACCCACAGCACTTAACCACTAGGTCACCAGAATTTCCAATCATGAGTGGAAAGAACCCTTAAAGTTTGTTTATTTCTGCTCTTTGTTCTTTGTCCACCAAACAACCAGAAATATTCAAGAGCAAACATTTAACAATCTATTACTTTTGAAAATTCCCATTGTGGAGACTGTGAGAAGTTCAAGAGAACTAAATATAAACAGAAAGATATAATAATCCAAGACAGAGTGGGTTAAGTTTAACGGAGGCTATACAGTCGTAAAATCATTGGATTGGGAGTGATTGACATCATTGGGGAAGGTAATCAGACAGTGATTAACGAAAATAAATGGTAACCATTATAGGGTTGTCATATTGCTAACTGTGAAGCAAAGAAGGTTGTTTCAGAAATGGAAGAAATGTGATGAAAAATGGCCAGGTGATGATAATTTTTTAATAGAGACTCGATCTGAGCTTTGTTAGATGTGTCATTCAGCAACAGGAGGCTGTATGTTCAAGGGAGCCATTAAGCATAACATTAAACTCAGTGGTTGTTAGCAGGCATTGATCAGTTTGAACGCAAACTTCAGACTTTGCTTGAGTTGTTGCAGCATTCACAGGGGAAAAAAACAGAGAGTCAGACATCTAATTAATCACAAGTTTGCTTAACACAGAAAAATGAGATCAGAGACTGGAGAGATTTAATCCCAAATGTCACTAAGTAAAAATAAAATATAACCTGCCCAGTGTTTACTGACCAAAACCAAAAGAGAAAAACATGCTCATCGCAGGTATGATTCTGAAATCACACATGATGGAAAGTAGAGGAATCAAATAGAGAGGGACTTGTTAGTAAATCATTTTATTCACTTAAGTCAACTCTGTAATCTAATAGCCAGGCCATGATAGTTTATGGTTGAAGTTGGGAAATGTGACTGACATCGTTTGTGTGAGTATAGTATAAATACTATATTTATATTTTAAGAGAAATAGATAATTTATATTTTAACTATAATGAGTAAATCGTTACTTTTTTACTGTTCAAGTGATGCCACTATACATGTGCATTTTCAGATTCATTCTGGTGCTATTCTAATCATAATTGAAGAATCGGGTTAAAAATACCAATGTGTATAAATTCAAATTCATACCGACCACGTGCTATAATACCTTAATATAGAAAGAAATTAAAATAGGACCATCATTAGTATCTGTTTTTATGTACCGACAGGCAAATGCACGCGCGCGCGCACACACACACACACACACACACACACACACACACACAGACAGACAAATGTACCCTTTATAGTTCTGGAATATTTATTATTCTTCTCTCTAGTTTCACTTTTTGAGAAACTAATTCAAAAATGCAAAGAGATACAAATGTATGTGTTAAATTCTCTAGTATTCAAAGTGTACTACTTTAGTTTGTCAATAGATTCATCCTCTGTTCAGTTCAATTACATAACTCAGTTAAAAATGCTCAGCAGAGATGAAATATGATAGAAAAGCTGACTAAAATGTTTGTTTCATTCATTCATTGATTCAAGTTAATCAGTTGAAACTAACGACATCATAGACAAAAAAGTAACATAAATTTATGTATTTATGTGTAGTATCATTATTTGTTGCTGAAGCTTTAAAATTAATTATATTTCAGGATGAATACAATAGATGAAATAAAAAAATTTGTTCAAATGTATTTTAAACATGTCAGAAGTTTAAGCATGGATTTTTTTGTTTGGCTATGTCTACTTAGCTTTTGTGTTTATTTATATCATTTTGAATCTGGAATAAGGTTTAGGTTAAGTCAAATCTACTGTCTCCAAGATGAGAAAATAGAAGAATATACAAACTATATGCATTAAGACACACAGACTTAAAATCAAAGTTTGTGAACTTCATGTTTCACACATTTTAGTTTTTTGTTTTTTTTTTTTTTTCCTATGACTTAAAAATGCCTCTTTAACAGTGCTCTTTATCTTGGCTTGTTACTGAGGATAAAAAAAAAAAATGGAGACAGTGTTCCACTTCATTGACAGTACGTTGCGGCTGTACAATAAAGCTCTGATCTACCACTTTCAAGATCTTGTTTGTACCCATTTAGAACAAGAACAAAGAAAAATGGATGGAGACAATTGTTCCTCCTTGACTGAATTCCACCTTGTGGGAATCACCAATAACCCTGAAGTCAAAGCCACCGCATTCACCGTGCTTCTGTTTGTTTACCTCATCATTCTTGTGGCAAATCTTGGAATAATCATTTTAATTGGAATGGACCCCCAGCTTCACACACCAATGTACTTTTTCCTCACCCACCTCTCCTTCTGTGACTTCTGCTATGCCACAGCAATTGGGCCCAAGATGCTGGTGGACCTCTTAGCCAAAGACAAGTCAATTTCCTTCCATGGCTGTGCTCTGCAGTTCTTCACCTTCTGTATGTTTGCAGATTCTGAGTGTCTGCTGCTGGCAGTGATGGCCTTTGACAGGTACAATGCCATTAGCAACCCCTTGCTCTATACAGTCAACATGTCCAGCAAGCTGTGCTCTGGGCTCATGGTTGGGGTTTACCTGCTGGGCATGGTGGATGCTTTGATACATACAACATTAGCTTTCCGCTTATGTTTCTGTGGGTCCAACAAAATTAATCATTTCTTCTGTGACTTACCTCCACTTTTCCTCCTTTCCTGTTCTGACACTCACATCAATGAGCTCGCAGTGTTCATTGTTTTTGGCCTCGTTGAAATGAGTACCATTTCAGGAGCTCTTGTTTCTTATTCCTACATCATCCGCTCAGTCTTAAAGATCCGCTCTGCTGAGGGAAGACTGAAAGCTTTCTCCACCTGCATCTCTCACGTAACTGCTGTTGCAATTTTCCTGGGAACAGAATTTTACATGTATTTCAGACCAAGTTCTGCCTATTCACTAGATCAGGACAAAATGGCTTCATTGTTTTATACCCTTATCATCCCCATGTTAAACCCTCTGATTTATAGTGTGCGAAACAAAGATGTGAAAGAGGCTCTCAAGAGACTTAAAAATAAAAGATGTTTTTGTTGAAAAATTATACATGTATTTTCTGCCAATGATCCACTATCATATGGGCAAATCCAAACTGTTTCAATGACTTTGTTATTCTCCAATAAGTTCTCACATTATTGAAGACATGTACCCACTTTGTTCCTCACCTGTTTCAGGCATCACTACATGTCTTAAATTGCTATGTGTACTCTCTCTGTGTTAAAAACTTGCCAACTTTTCAGGTTGCCAACTCTTTATTTGTTTAGTCTCTTATTTATGTATTAGTTTATTTTATTTAAAATACACTGAATATTTAATAAGTGACTATGTACCTATAGGTGCTTTTAACTTTATGGAGAATCTAGTATATTTTTTGTAGTAACAAGTCTTGTATTCTGATGAAAGTTGCAAAGATTAATTTAGTAGTCCAATCACTAAAATTATTAAAATTATTTATTGATAACGTTATGAAGTGAAAAGATTTGGCATTAGAAAGAGGATAAATCTAATGTGCAGAGTTAAGAGCTACTCCACTTAAATGGAGATATTTAGTGTGGTATCTAAAGAATGAGTAGGCATTGAATAAAGGATGAGAAGGGGGAAAGAAATCAGTTGAAATAGCAATTGTCCAGGCCTTGAAGTGAACTGCACTGTGCTAGCTCTTCAGAAATCCAAGAGGTTCAGCATAGCCAAACAGAGAGCAAAGGGACTGGCCTGAAAAGTTAAACCCCTGTTCTTTAGATATCTACTGAGCTGCTTCTTTCAGGGAATGTTGCTTCCCTCCTTAAACCTTTAAGTCTTAATTAAATTATTCTTTGCCTCAGTTCACATGCAGCCATATTCTTCTGAACATTGTTGAATCGCAGACTCTGTTTTCTAAACCATTATTTCCATCGTGGAGTCATGAACACTCTGAGGTGGAACATGCATCTCATCTCCTTTGATGGACACCCTGGTGGCGTAATGGGCAAGAGCTAAGGCTGCTAGCAAAAAGCTTGGCAGTTTGAATCCACCAAGTGCTCCTTGGAAACTCTATGGGGGCACTTCTACTCTGTTCTATAGGGTCACTAGGAGTAGGAATCATCTCTGCAGCATTAGGTTTGTTTTTTTTGTTGGTTGGCTGGTTTTTTGGGTGGGGGGTTTACTCAAGTACCAACATAATATCTGAGCAAACAGAAAAATAGGACAATAAATCACCTAATTTTTAAATAATGATTATTACCTGTAAGGCAAAAAAGAAAGAAATGCTGCTGAGGGCCTATTATGTACCTTTTCAGTCTTATGAACAATTAATTATATAAAAAGGATTTGAATACTAAAAGCAACGGAAATTTTGTTATTGTTGTTAGTTACTGTCAAGTAAGTCCCAACTCATGGCAACCTTAAAGTTATACAAACGTTTATTTAGAAGATAAATAAAAGGGCACTTACAAGACGTTTCACAACTTCAGATGAATCTACTCAATTTTTCTGATGGCAGAAACCTCAGATCCTGAGGTTGTTTCATAAACAGGCATGTCAGTGGGCTGGAAAGTCCTTATGAGCATCAAGTCGTTTGCTGCCAAGTTAATTCTTATTCATAGTGTCAGAACCTTACAAGAAGCAAACTCTTTGACATCAAGTTAGTTCATACTGATAATCACTTACAGGACACAGTAGAACTGCCACATAGGTTTCTAAGGAGGGTCTGGTGGATTTGAACTGCTGATTTTTTGGTTAACAGTCATATTTCTTACCCACTACACCACCAGGTTTTCCAGGGCACTGTTAAAATTTTGCAGTGATCATACAAGCTGAAACATATTCACTGTCTGGTTTTCACTGCAAAATGCCCTTAAGTGAAAACATTTCAGACTGCTAGGAAAGCCAAAGAAGGACAATGTGATATCTTTGCTGTCTAAGGTGGCAGCTTTCCTGCCATGAGAAATACAGTAGGGTGAATGAGAAGGTAAAGGGGAAAAGAATGATAGGTGCGATGGCTAAGGTGATGTGTCTCAACTTGACTGGCCCTTGATTCTCAACAGTATGACAGTCACATGATACTGTGATCCCTCCCCTGATGATATTTGATATAATGTTGCCACCACCACGAGGGGATCTTCTGTGAATAGCCAGTTGCTTGAAGGGATTTCCCTTTTGCCTGTAGCCTGCATGGAGTATGTGTAGACTTTCTGGCAGGGCTAGTGGGAATTTTTCTCCTTCTGAAACTTGTAGCTGGTTTTTGTTAGTTTGACCTCTGATTTTTGGAACTTGAGCTAGCAGGTTACCCAGAGTCTCTCCAGTGAGTCTTGGAATTCCTTGATATTCATAGCCTTTGAGCAATAGCCATGCTGTCAGCCCTGCTGACCTTGGACCACTAGCTCCTCTGGCTGTATGAAGCAACAGAAATCTCTACCCTGCTGCAGAGGCTCAGAGGTCCCAGCCTAAGACAATAGGTGATGCTCCTTTTGGACCTAATATTTCCTCAGTTAATCATTGGGGAATGTTACCTGTGAATTAGTTACTGCCTTCAGTAGCAACTTGCAGCAGCGCACTCAGGTTATATTAAATCCCAAGCAAAAGGGTCTAAGTGGTTTTCCTTGATTTCAAAAGGTAAAAAGCTACCATCTAGCTAATTCATAATTCTCCCATATAATGATTTTAATGTTTAAAGTAAAATTTTATCTGTATATTGACTCCCATAAATTTATGTAATTTTGATGATGAGTTCTAATTCCAAGGAAGATATCTAAAGTTTACTCAACAAAGCAGTTTAAGATCTGTAAAAGTGTGCCTAAATAGAATATGTTGATTATTAAATTTGTAAAATCTCTGTGTCTAAATTGGTACAAGCAGAGCATATATGTTTCCTCATTAGAGTCTCTGTTTGGTGGATTCCTGATTCAGTTAGGTGTTTGAACAGATTATCTTTAAGATCTTTCTTTCTTTGATCTTCTATAAGGAAAGTTAATATTCAAATACTTTAATCTATCTTATTCTAATTCAAACCTACTCTTTCCCTTCACTGTCTGTATCTAATTCATAAGCTTCTCATATTCCCACTATCTGAAATATTACTGTCTAAATAAGACACTGACAATGGCTGGTGCCATAGTGGGTTAAGTGTTTATGTCTGCTAACCAAAACGTTGTCAGTTCAAATCCACCAGGCGCTCCTTGAAAACTCTATGGGGCACTTCTAATCTGACCTCTAGGGTCACTATGAGTGGACCCAATTTGGCAGAAGTGGGTTATTTATAATGAGATAATACTACTGACCCCTCCCTTTTTTCTATTTTTTATCTTGTTGCTTCCTTCTGCACAGATACCGGTATCCTCAAACATAACACCACTGTCACAGATTAGATTAAATCTGATAAACTGAAAAGACAATAATGTTCAATATCCAGTGTATTTTTCACTCTTAAGTACTATGAATTTAAAGGTAGCTTTAAGTCTACTCTGGAAACATATTAGGAACTTGGAAAGTAATAGATGGAAGAATGGTTCTAAGTCTCTGTCTAAATTTACATTAAAGTGACCATTAACAAATTCTATTTTATTGTGCTTCCCAGCTGGCATATTTTGTGTCTATATGTGCATGATTCTTTTTATTTATGAGAGATTTTTGAAAAAATCAAAAACAAACAAACATCAACAGCAAAAAAAAAACCTGTGAAACAGATGGAAGGTATGTTTTTCCAAAGACTGTGTTGATTCTTTAGGCCAGTTTTACCTGCCATAGTAGGGACAATGATATTAGCAAAACCGCAGGAATTGCAGAATCTACAGTGCCACTAAATAAACTCTTCAGTTAGTCTCTTAGTCTGCATCTTTATTTTAATGGGCATTGATAATAACATGTACAAAATGACATATAAAATAACACAATGACTAGAAACCATGGTAATGTAGTGGTGGAGTGCTGCATCTTCTAACCAAAAGGTTGGCAGTACAAATCCACCAGGTGCTCCTTGGAGACTCTAAGGAGCAGTTCTACTCTGTCCTATAAGATCTATGAGTCAGAATTAACTCAATGGCAGTGGGCTTGGTTTGGTTGGGTACGCAATGGCTGAAACCGACATAACAGTTATATTAGGAATTGGTGATTTTGTTGACAAATCAGATATTTCATGCACTGGTGAGAAGTCTTCTGCTTAGGAAAATAGTTTAGCCCAAGAAACGGAAACAAAACAAAACAAAACAAAAAACTAACAAATAAACAACAACAACAACAAAATCAGTGTCATCAAGTTGATTTCAATTCGTAGAGGCCCTATATGACAGAGTAGAACTGCTCCATAAAGTTTCCAAGGAACACTTGATGGATTTGAACTGCCAATCTTTTGGCACTTAACCATTATGCCACCAAGGTTTCTAAATCTGTTTATACCATATCCCAGTTCCTAGCTTACTACCAAAGAGAATTAGGCGTACATCTCCATCGAAAGATATGTACAGGAAAGTTCACAGAGATAGCATTGATAACAGCAAAATGGAAAATATTTCCAGTGCCAGCCAACAGTAGAATAGGCAAATGATGATATATTTGTAAAATGGAATATCAAAGACAACAGAAGGAATCTCTTACAATTGTTGCATGTAACAGCAAGGAAAGATTTCAAAAATAGGTTGTTGAAACCAGTGCATGCTGAACATCTATTCATGTGTTGGTCAAAAAACAGTCTATCAGAGTAATAGTCCTCAAAGCAGTTATTCCTGCAGGTAATAGTTACAACTTAAGGAGCATGTAGAAAGCTCTGAAGATTTTATGATTATTCTGGGTTTATCGGTCTGGGTACTAGTTTCAGTGATGTTTTTGTTCTGTGAAATTCCTCTAACTGTACACTTGCTACCTGGATATTCTCTACACATATTTTACACACCAAAATGCTTTTTTAAAGACAATCTGTTCACCATTTGATCATAAGAAATTTCAGAATTCTTTAGTACAAATACTGAATTTTAGAAATGCCTTGTATGCAAAGAACTTCAACATATTTTTGTAAAATTAAATGTGAAATTTTCATCAGATTCTCAATGCATAATTCTTTTTATAATTGAAATTTGTTGACTTGCAAGGAGAATTAACATACACCACATCAGTATATGCCAAAGCCAAGTACTGTCTATATAGACTCAATTTATTTCATAAAAACCCATGCACCAGCACAAAGAAACTATGTTCATAAGGAAGCGAGTTTATATGTTAACAGTTGCCTATACAGAATTATGTTAGTGGTACCACTGACAGTAAGGAAGTTATCTAGATACATTTTTTTTTCTCTAAATTGTGTCATGTTATTTTTAATCCCACCATAAGTCATGTTACCTGTGATCTCAGGAAACCCATCTTCAATTAAATACAAATACATATGGGAGACTAATTAGCTTATGGAGTTTTTAATAAGAATATAGCCACCATGGTTCAATTTTAATGGAGAGGGTGAAAAGAAAGTTAAATTGGGTGGTCTGAGGGACAGTTACGTTCTGGCAGGAGAAGCCCAGGTCTTGCCTACTTAGAGAGCAGCTAGACATAATTTTATATCCCAAGATACAGAAAAGCACTTGAGGGGAAAAATTAGTTTGCAAAAAAGTCAGAAGGTAACCAAGAATGACCTCACTCCCTCCAAAAGTAATTAGAGAAGTACATAATTGTAGCAAAAGTAATACAAAGGCATCATTTCTTGTGATTATCTGGTGGACAATTATTGCAGTTAATGAAGTTGTTGGATCTTTATCTCAACAATATCTCCCATAAAATTATCTCAGATATTGTAGTATTGGAATCATCATGTGAAAAAATTACAATGAAATACAAGAAGCCATTGATTGTGTATCAAATAACAGCATTTTGCTCAGACTTAGTGTCTCAGTCAGCTAATGATATAGTAACAGAAATACTACAAGTGGAAGATTTTCACAAAGAAAATTTATTCTCAGACAGTCCAGTAGACCAGAAGTTTAAATTCAGAATGCTGGCTCCAAGGAAATGTACTCTCTCTCCGTTAGCTCTGGTGGAAAGTCCTTGCGTTGCATCAATCTTTCTTTGGGTTGAAAGTATTTTGATGCAGAATCCTCAGGTCCAAAGGACACACTGTGCTCTAGGTGCCACTTTCTTGGTGGCATGAAGTTCCCAAATCTCTACTAGCTTCTCTCCTTTATATCTCAAGAGACTGTCTTAAGGCGCAAAACAACCTTATACATGAGACCTTCCCCACCAACTCAACTAGCCCAGTGTCCTTCATTAACATCACAAAAGAAGGGGCAACAGAATATACAACATAGGGAATCATGGCCCAGCAAGTTTCTACACACATCTTTGGGAAACACAATCAATCAGAAACAGAATGAAACACTGTCCAGTCCTGTTTCATGCCCCTAGTCTTTGTTTTGCTTCAGCCTGTTCTGGCAGTCACCATGTCAATCCACCTCATTTGGAGACTTCCTCTTTTTCAGTGGCACTGCTATACAAACGTGATTTCCTTCTCCAGGGACTGACCGTTGGTAACAGACAACATGTCTACAGCATGTAAATCATGGACTCGCAATTCTTGCTTCTAAGGAGCACTCTAGTTGGATTTTCTCTAAGACAAATCTGTTCCTTGTTTTGGCAGTCCAAGAGATATTCAGTATTGTTCTACACCTCCACAATTCAAAGGCATCAGTTCTCCTGTATTTCTCATTTATTGTCCAGCTTTCACATGCCTATAATGCAGTTGAAAATATCATGGTTTGGGTCAGGTGCACAATAGTCTTGAAGATGACATCTTTGTTTTCAATACTTTAAAGAGATTTTTTGAAGTGTATTTGTCCAATGCAATGCATCTTTTGATTTTTTGCCTGTTCCTTCCTTTTTTTTTTTTTTCTTTTTGGTAGATCCAGGTAAAATAAAATCCTTAACAATCTCAGTCTTTCTCTGTTTATCATGATTTTGCTTATTGGTCCCGTTGTGAGGATTTTTGTTTCTTATGCTGAGGAGTAATCCATACTGTATACTGTGGTCTTCAATCTTTGCCTGTAACTGTTTCACATCCTCTCCACTTTCAGCAGGCAAGGTAGTGTCATTTGCATAGTATAACTTTTTAATGACTCTTCCTCCAATACTGATGTCCCTTCTTTTTCCAATAGTACAGCTTCTCTGGTTATTTGCTAGGGATACACACTGAATAAGTATAGTGAAAGGATACAAACTTAATGTACATCCTTCCTGATTTTAACCATGAAGTGTCCTCTTGTTCTGTTTGAAAGATTGCTTCTTAGTTCGTGTACACATTCCTCATGAGCACAATTAAGTGATTCAGAATTCTCATTCTGCACAGTGTTATCCATAATTTGTTACAATCCACACAGTCAAATTCTTTCCCATAGTAAATAAAACACAAGTAAACTTTTTTTTTTTTTTTGGTATTCTCTGCTGTCAGCCAGGATCCATCAGATGTCCATCAGCAATGATATTGTTGATTTCACATCCTCTTGTAAATCTGGCCTGAATTTCCTTCAGTGCTCTGTCGATATACCGCTGCACCAACTTTCGAAAAATCTTCAGTAAAATTTTATGTGAGTATGATATTAATGATACTGGTTGATAATTTCTGCCTTCTGTTGGATTACCTTTCTTGGGAACAGGCATAAATATGGATCTATTCCAGTCAGTTTGCCAGACAGCTGTCTTCCAAATTTGTGGGCATAGATGAGTGAGCACTTCCACTTCTGTGTCTGTTTTGTTAAAACAATTGACATTCTGTGAATTCCTGGAACCTTGTTTATTGCCACTGCCTTCAATGAAGCTCTCACTTCTTCTTTCAGTACTATCAGTTCTTGATCATATGCTACTTGTTGAAAGGGCTGAATGTCAACCAATTCTTTTTGGCATAATGACTGTGTTTTTCTTCCATCTTCTTTTGGTGCTTCCTGTATCATATAATTTTTTTTTCTCTGTAGAATCCTTCACTATTGCAACTCAAGGCTTGGAATTTTTCTTCAGTTCTTTTAGCTCAAGAAATACAGAGTGCATTCTCTTTGCACATGTCGTTATATTGCTTTATTTGTGTCTTCTCAAACTGCCCTTGGAAATGCTCCTTTTGTATCTTTTGCTTCATCATTTTTTCCTTTTTTTTTTAGTTACCAGAAATTCAACAGAAAGTTTCAGAGTATCTGTTGACATATATTCTGATCTTTTATTTCATTTCTGTCTTTTTAATGATCTCTTGCTTTCTTCATGTGTGATGTTTTGATGTCATTCCACAACTCATCTATTCCTCGGTCACTAGTGTTCAAGTCATCAAACTTATTCTGAAACTTTCTCTTAAATATCAAGTAGCTAGAGCAAAAAAGAGGGAATAAAATGAAAAAGTTGAACAAAAGATTTCAATGGCAAGTCGAGAAGAAAAAATATTAAAGTGACATATGGAAAGACTTGGATATAGGAAGCCAAAAGAAAGGATAGGTTCAACATTTTTCAAGCTAAAAGAACTGAAGAAAAAATTCAAGCCTTGAGTTGCAATATTAAAGGATCTAAGGGAAAAATGACAAATGTCACAGAAAGCATAAAAGAAGATGGAAAGAATATGAACAGTTACTGTACCAAAAAATCTTGGTTGACATTCAACAATTCAGGAGGTAATATACAATCAGAAACTGACAATACTGAAAGAATGGGATCAAATTTCACTGAAGACACTGGCAAAAACCAAAAAAGTTTTAGGAATTGATGGAGTAACAGTTGAGATGATTTAACAAAGGATGCAGCACTGGAAGTGATTCCTAGCCTCTGTTGAGAAATTTGGAAGACAGCTACCTGGCCAACTGACAGGAAGAGTTCCGTATTTTTTCCCATTCTAAAGAAAGATAGTCTATCCAAATGTGGAAATTGTTGAACAATATCATTACTACCACACACAAGTGAAATTTTGCTGCAGATGTTTCAAAAGCATTTGAACATCAGCAGGGAACTGCCGGAAATTGAACTCAGATTCAGAAGAGGCCATGCAACTAGGGATACCATGAATGATGTCAGATCCTTGCTGAAAGCCAAGAGTATCGGAAACTTGTTTACCAGTGTTTTATTCACTACAAAGAGGCTTTTGACATAACAAATTATGGATGACATTGGAAAGAATGGGAATTCAGAACACTTAAATGTCCTTGTGAGGAACATGTACATAGGTCAAGATTCATTGTTCCAACAGAGCAAGGTGATACTCCATGGTTTAAAGTCAAGATGGTGCGTGTCAGGGCTGTATCCTTTCACTACATGTATTCGATAGGTGGAAACCTTCTGGTGCAGTCGTTAAGTCTTTGCTAACCAAATAGTCAATGGTTTGAGTCCACCATTCATTCTTTGAAAAAGCTACGGGGGCAGTTCCACTCTGTCCTATAAGGCTTGTATGAGTTGTAATTGACTCATTGAAAACAGGTTTAGTTTTGTTTTCATCAATCCATATGCAAAGAAAATAATCTGAGAAGATGGAATGTATGAAGGAGAATAGAGCATCAGAATTGGAAAGAGACACAATAATGAGCTGCATTATACAGATGACACAACATTTTTTTTTGCTGAAAGTGAAAAAAGACTTGAAGCACTGATAAAGATCAAAGATCATTGCCTTTATTATAGATTACACCTTGACAAGAAGAAAACAAAAATCTCAACAGGTAATAGTATGACAAAGAGAAAAAAGATTGGAGTTGTCAAGATTTCATTTTAATGGGATCTTCAATCAACACACCTGTAAGCAGCAGTCAAGAAATTAAACTATGCAGTGTGTTGGGAATCTACTTCAAAGGACCTCTTTAGGCAGAGATGTCACCTTGAAGACTAAGCTGTGGTTTACCGACACTGTGATATCTCATCTGTGTCTTATGAAAATGAAATCTGGACAACAATTAAGGAAAATTGAAGAACCATTGACGTCTTAGAATTGTAGTGCTTTGATCAATGTTGAATATACCATGGACTGCTAAAAGAATGAACAAGCTTGCCTTGGAAGAACTACAGCCAGAATGTTCCTCAGAAGTAAAAAAGGCAAGACAACATCTCATGTGCTATGGATTTGTTTTCTGGAGGAATCAATCCAGAGAAAGACAACATGCTTGTTAAAGTACACCATTGTCAAAAAAAGGAAGACTGTCAATGAGATGGATAGACACGGTGGCTGCAATAATGGAATCAGACATAACAAGAACTGTCAGGAAGGTACAGGAGCTAACAGTGCTTCATTCTGCTGTTTGGCGGGTTGTTTTGAGTAGGTATTAAATGGCTCTTAAAAACAAAAACAACTTAGCAATCTAGAGATAATGAGAAAAAAGTAGAACTGAGTGTGTTTTTCTTGCAAGCACCACACTAACCCACATGCCTTCCAAAAAAGATTCATCCCAGCACCCCTATCAACCATGAGTAGAAAGAGTCCTTAAATTCTGTTTATTTCTACTCTTTCATCTTGATCTATCAAACAACCAGAAAATGTTTAAAACTAAACATTTAATGATCTATTACTTTTGAAAATTCCTATTGTAGATACTGTGAGAATTTCAAGAGAAATAAATATTAACAGAAAACAGTAGCAATTCAAGGCACAACAGATTAAATATAATGGATGTTATACACTCATAAACCTATTGGATTGGGAGTGGTTGACATGTGTTTGGGGAAGCAGACAGTGATTAATGAAAATAAAGAATCATCAATTCTAGCATTTTTGTATACATAATTGAAATAGAGAAGAAATTTGTTACAGAAATGGAAACAGAAAGGATAAGCAATAGGAAGGTATAAAAATCACTTAAAAGAAAGGATCTGAGCTTCACTTGACATGCAATTTGACTGGAGGGTAATTTGACTGGAGGGTGTAGGTACAACATAGTGATAAAGTACAACATTAAACTCTCATTAATAATTCAATTAATTCAGAAAGAACTATAAAAATCCATGAAATGCAAATTTAAGGTGTTCTTAATCCAAAATAAAGTGTCTCAATCTGCTGGGTAAAGATAAAAAACTTTCTTTGCAACTGGACCATTTAGTTTCTGGTCTAAATGATGAACAGAGATGGAAAGCGGGGGAGAGTAAAATATCCTAGGCAGAAAAATTGGCAATTAGTGATGATGAAGTATGCAGGACTAAGACTTTATAGAGGAAAACCAAAAACCAAACCCACTGCCATTGAGTTGTGTCTGACTCATAGGAAGCTGCAAATTATTCCATGTTAAGGAGAAAAAAGAAGAACCCTGGGAAAGTGCATTTTTGTGCTGTAAATCTTAACTTTGATCTTGGAAGACTTCCTTCTATCCCCCCTCTTCACCCCATCTCCAAACCAAGAAACCAAGCCCATTACTGTCTAGTCAATTCCAACTCAAAGCAACTCTATAGGATGGAGTAGAATTGACCCATAGAGTTTCCAAGGAGTGCCTGGTGGATCTGAACTGCCACCCCACCTCAGGCTTGGGCAAATTCCCATAGTCTTGTTTCATAAACCACCCTCTCCTCAAGGTATTGTTTTTTGTTTGTTTTGTTTTTGTTTTTGTGTCTTTTGTTTTATTGTATCACAGCATAAGAGCTGAAGTTGTGAGCATTCTGTTGTGGTGACTGATTCATCTGTTTCACTCCTATTATAACAAGCACCTGCATCACGTCAATAACACAGAATGAGAAAACATGTACAATAGAATCAACACATTCAGTAACACTGAGTTATGTTTAGATGGCAGTCAAAGTAAAATTAAGTGAGAGAATAGTATATGCCTTGAATATATTTTTTAAACCATCTAAGAATGTTCATAACATGGTTGTGGTTACTAGAGATAATGGATCTACTTAAAAACAACAACATCAATTTATTGATAATTAAAGAGCATTCATTTGGTTACTCTTTTCATGTGTACCTACTCCAACAAGATCTGCTTTAACTTTGTAATAGACAAAACAAAGCCAGGGAATGGTTCAGAAACAGTGACCTTGTCCTGTATTTAAAGAATTATACAAGACTAAGACAACTCTGGTGGAAAACTGGTTAAGAGTTATGTCTGCTAACTAAAAAGTCAGCAGTTCGAATCCACCAGGCACTCCTTGAAAATTTTCTGAGGCAGTTCTATTCTATCCTAAAGATCTCTGTGTTTTGGAACTGGCACAATGGCAATGGTTATAGAAGACTCAAGGACACACTTATTTGCACATTACAAGTACAGAAGCTAAAAGCCACTGATGTCATAGGAAATATAGCTGCCCCTACACAGTGTTCTTCACAAAAGTGAAGTGAAAACATTTCAGAAATTCAGCAAATCCCAAGAGCTCTTCAGCTTTTCCAATTGGCATATCTTACGTGATGCATTGTGACAGATTTTGGAAAGGCAAGATGGCAAAAATAGTTTATGGGGAGAAATTGTGCTGAAAAAGTTTCTAGAGTTTTCTCTTATACCATATATAGTCAATTAACTCCGTGTTATTAAGTTGTTAATTATGTAAAGCAGAATGGCATAAAAGTGTGCTTTACATATATTAATGTCCAATATTTACAGAATACCAGGTTCAATGAATTGTCTCTAATTCATAAGATACACTCATGGCATCTGCTTAACTCATCTTCCATATCACAGTTATATATGACACCAATGAAAGATTGATTTTTTTCAAACGAACTTCTTTAATCACATCTAGTGAATTTGAACTGAAGATAATTACCACTATTGTTGTTGCTGTACTTTTTAGATAAAGTCTTGCAGAGCAAACTTGTTTCTCTTACACAGTTTGTACATATTATCCTTTTACAACATTGGTTAATGACCCCACAACTGGTCAGTACGCTCCTTTTTCAAACTTGTGTTTCTTATTAACAGCTTTCCTGTTCCTTTGTGCTTTCTAGATTTTGCCCTTAAGCTAGCATGCTCCTTTAGTCTCATTTTGTTTTATAGATGAGTCCAGTCTTTGGCTGCAGGTTAAATCTCAGGAATGACTTCATTACTTAGCTGAGAAGGTTTCCAGGGACCGTACTCTCAGGATTTGTCCACTCTTTTCCTGTCCAGCAGGTCTGATCTTTCTTTTTGAGGTAGAATTTTGTTCTATGTTTTTCTCTAGCGTTTGTTTTTGAGGTTCACTGATGTGACACTGACAGAGCAGTTAGTGGTGGTAATAGGGCATGACCTGATTGTACTGGACTCAGTCTGGTGGAGGCCACTGCAGGTATGGTTCATTAATCTTTTGGACTAATCTTTCTGATAGATAAATCATGCTTTTACATTTCTCTTTATAGCAATTGTTACCTATAATAAAATTAAATATTTTTATTATGACTGTGTATGCATTTAGGTAAGCAAGGAGAGGTCACTACCGGGAAAATTATTCTGAATAGAGAGAATGAACCATAGAAACAGCAATGATCATGGAATCTTTGCTCAACATAAACAATGGCATGGTGATAGGAAAACCCATGGCAAGCCTGAAGATTTTAAAATGAGGTCTGGAAAGTATGTATCATCTATTGAACAAAGACATGGCAGGGGAGATACATTTGATTCAGACAAAATGACCTTGAATTCTTTGCTAACCTTTGTAAATACAAGGAAATGCAATACTGAAAGGTCTTATGAGGAGAAGTATTGTGTGTGTATGTACATATAGTCCTAGTATATTGATGCGTTAGTTCTAGGATTCCCTATAAGGGTGATTTACCTCCTCAGAGAACGCTCAACAATGGCTGGAGACAGTTATTTGTCAGAGCCCCTAGAGGTGGGTCTAACAGGTAGAGACTAAAGACATTGTGCTATACCCTCCAATGCCAAGGACAGAACACCATAAAAACAAGTTTATGACCCAAAGTGCCAGCAGTGCCAAAGCTGAGAAACTGCTCTCATTGGAAGTTCAAAGGTGAAGCATTTATCCTAAATTGAAGAATGTCCCCAGTAATATGAGAACTGTCAGTTCATTTTAAATATTTGAATTTTAATGCAGTGCCACATTTTCATCTCAGACAAACATTATTCCAGTTTTTCAGCTAGCCTTTATTTATTTATATAATTGAGATAGCTGTGTGTGCCAGGGATTCTCAAATACTACTAATTGGTTAATACACAATTATTTCCAAGTAAGAATACTATATGCTGAAAACTCTGGTTCATATACGATGGTGACATTCGGACATTTTCAGGTAAACACAAATTAAAGGAATATGTAAAAACTAAACCAAATTTAAAAGAACTGTTAAACCACCTATAGAATGGGAAAAAATATTCAGCAACTATATGTCAGACTGATGCCTGATCTCCATAACCTACAAGATGCTACAAAATATCAATAAGAGAAAGATAAATAATCCAATTAAGTGATAGGCAAAGGAAATGGACAGATGCTTCTCTAAAGAGGAGATCCAGGCAGCCAAAAAACACATGCGGACATGCTCATGATCATTAGCTATTAAAGAAATTCAAATCAAAATGACACTGAAATACCATCTCATCCCAATGAGGTTGACCATGATCCAAAAAACTCAAAACCGCAAATGCTGGAGAGGCTGTGGGGAGATTGGAACTCCCCTACACTATTGGTGGGATTGCAAAATAGTGCAACCTTTTTGGAAAACAATCTGATGCTCCCTTAAAAAACTGGATACAGATATACCATTTGACCCAGTAATTCCACTGCTTAGAATATATCCTACAGAATTAAGGCCATTCACACCAAATGATACACGCACATGAATGTTCATCAGAGCACAGTCCACAATGGCCAAAAGATGGAATCAACCCAGATGACTAACAATAGAGGAATGGATAGGCAAACTGTGCTACATATACTCAGTGGAGCACTATGCAATGATAAAGAACAACGATGACAGCAGGAAACATGTCTTAACCTGGTTTCAACTGGAAGACATTATGCTGAGTGAAAGTAGTCAGCAACAAAAGGACAAATAATGTATGAGACACCTGTGATAAGAAATTAAAAACAGACTCATGCATAGAAGAAAACACTCTGATGCCTGCAAGGGTGGAGAGCAAGGGAGAGTAAGGGGGGGAGGTTTAGATTAGATAGTTAATAGAAATTTGGTTGAGGGAAATTAGTGACAGCACACATTAGAAAGAAGATCAATAGTAACTGGACTTCAACACAATTTGAGTACTCCTCTCATCTTACCCCAATATTGCAAGGACAGAGTAGCTGGGGGCTGGGACTGTGCTCTTAGGTGAAATCTAGGCCAAGTGGCACAGCTACGGTCTTGCTAATGAGGACTCTCTGCACCTCACATCAGTCAGTGGCATCTGGGGTCTTAAAAGATGCCAGGCTGCCACGTGACGGTACAACAAATGGTCCCAACTCAAAAGGGATGGATGATCACCGAAGACAAGAACGACATGGGGAAAAGAGAACTCAGAAGACAGAGAGACCCACGTGAGTGGGTCTCTCCATCGACTTGTGATCAGAAGAATTGGATGGTGCCTGGCCACCACCAGTGGTAGCTGTGATGCAGCTCACAAAGTTGAGTCTCACTGACAACAAAAGAATAAATAGTGGCGCACCCTGAAATCTCCAATAAAAGACCACAATTGATGGTCCGGGGTCTTTGGGGTTCCCCTGGGAGCATGGACCCTGGCCCTCATGCTGCTGCTGTCCACAAAGCATAATGAAGGTCAACTTTTTGGACAGCAATGGATTGGACTTGGCAACACAGAGTGACAGTATCTTGTGGGAATTTTGTGGTTCTATGGATCGTTATCCTGCTGACCTCTTGCTGGAGGAAGGGGAGTGGGTGGAGAGAAGGAGATAGTAGATTGTTGGGAGGATAGGACACTATGGAGCAGAGAGGAGAGGTGTCCTGTCACCGTGCAGGGAGAGCAGTGGGAGCTGCCTATAGGTGAGCATGTGAATTTATATGGGAATGCACATTTTCATTCAACCATAATAAAAACAATAATAATTATAAAAATAAACTGTTAAACAGAATCCTTCAGTTTGAGAATAAGAATTATCAGATCAGAGCCCGCATGTAGGACACAAGGTTGCGCCAGCCAGATTCCAATCAACTCTCAAGGATAACCGAAAACCAAAAGAATTACAAAGGAACAGAAGAGGTTAATCTTTAAATGACAACAATATCCGAACAATAGAAAAGGCAATAAACTGTGTAGATACAGAACTTCATACTGGAGTCAAAAGCAAGACACTGCCAAGTAACAATAGACTGGATCAAACCTAGGGACACAAGGGTAAATTGCAAGGTAACCACAAAGAAAGTTAATAAAACTACTCATCAAAATAAAGAAAAACATAAAGTCAATAAAAATAAAATACACAAAAACAAAAGAAGTGAAATTCACACACCAAAGGGATTCAGCATAGGGCAATAAGAGGAAAAAAGAAAATGTTAGCAGCTCAAAAAGTGGCACTACAAAATAATAGCAATAATTTCATATCTAGCAACAATTACTCGACGGCACTTGGCTTGGCAACAATTGCAATGAATATAAATGACCTAGATGCACCCATGAAGAAACAGAGTGACAAAATGGATAAAAAACAGGGTTCATCAATATACTGTTTATAAGAGGCACAGCTTAGAAACAAAGACACCTCACGCTATCATAACGGCAGATACCTTGACCAATGAAACAGAATTGAGAGCCCAGATGTAAATTCTTACATATATGGTGTCTTGATCTTCATTGCAGGCCCAAAGTCCATCAAACGACAAAAGGGCCATTTTCTTTTTAGTGGTTGGATCCAACTCAACAGCACTTGGCTTGGCCCTGGCTGACAAAACTTGATGTCATCTCGTAACATGGAACAAACTGGAGGGTATTATGCTGAGTGAAATGAGTCAGTTACAGAGGGACTGTTGTGTGATACTACTGCTATGAAAACTCATGAAAAACTCTGCACATAGAAACAATCTTTGATGGTTACCTGGGAAGAGACAGGTGGGGAAGAATAAACACAAGTGATTGTTAACTGGCATATATATATATATATATATATATATATATATATGTACACATACACATGTAGATATATGTAAACATATGCATATATCTATATCTGTGAATTTTCAAGTGGTAATCCAAAACACAACTGATCTCTGTTTACTGAATCAACAGAGGAAGGAGAGTCAGGATCAGGAAGGATGATACAGAATATTGCTGATTGTCTCTAGGAATAACTGCCACCTTTGCCACTAGACCAGAGCTGGACAGTGCCTATTGTGTGAATTTTGACTGAAGATGTTATGGAAAAATCCTAATCAAAAGGGGAAAATGAAGAACAGAATATAAAATTCTCAGGGACTACACACTTTCTAGAGCCATATAGGCTGGGGAAATTCTTGAAACTATTGCTCTGAGGTAATCTTTAAAACTCAAGCTAAATATATCCTCCAAAGTCTTCTTAAAACAAACAGTAATCTTGATTAACTAGTAAAAAATATCTGCCTTGACAAGGTATTGAAAGCTCCATATACACATCCACACTTCTTGAGGCAGCTAATTGCTGGGCTGAGGGTTGTGTGGACGGTGGCCTCTGGGAAGGTTTAGCTCAAGCTACATAACAATTTATAACAAAAGTGTTCTACATCTACTTTGATGAGTAGCATTTAGGGTCTGCAAAGCCTAGGGCAACTATCTAGGATGAGCCAATGGTCTTACCCCTTCAGGAGCAAGGAAGAATGAATAAAACTAAGGACACAAAGGAAAGATTAGCCCCAGGGCTAATAGACCACATCTACAATGGCCTCCACCAGGCTGTGCCCAGTAGTAGATGGTACCCGACTGCCACCTCTCAGTGCTCTGACAGGGATCACATCAGAGGGCCCCAGACAAAGCTGGAGAAAAACCTCTAACAAAATTCTAACTCAGAAAGAAAGATGAGACTTGATGGCCTCACAGAAACTAGAGCAACCCTGAGATTATGGCCCCCACACACAGTTTCAGCTCAGTAACGGAGTCACTCCTGAGGTTTACCCTTCAGCCAAAGATTGGCCCATAAAACAAAATGAGACTGTAGAGTCATGCCAGCCCAGAGGCAAGGATGAGAAGGCAGCAGGGGGCAGGAAATCTGGTACTATAGAACCCAAGTTTGAGAACGGGAAGTGTTGACATATTTTGGGGTTGTTAACCATTATCATAAAACAGGGTGTTTACTAATTATTTACTGAGAAGCTGGTTTGTTCTAAAAGAAATAAAATAAAATACCAACTTCCAAATAAGACATGACCAATGTCTATTTTTAAAGTTAATATTGTTGGTCTTCTTCTTCTTATTATTATTAATCTAGGTTGCTTCTTCCTGCACAGACATCAGTATCCTTATACATGCTAAGCATTACACAGTTGTCACAAATTAGAGTATGCTTTGGTTGTTAGGTGCCTTTGAGTCAGTTCTGAATCACAGTAATACATATGTGATAATACCAATGGCTAGTTATATAAAGTGATAACCTTGCAAATAAAATTAGATAAATCAAAAAAGCCATAGTGTTCAGTAAGCCAGTGTGTTTTTCACTCTTAAATGCAATAATTTTCACTTGGCTTTAAATCTACTCTAGAAATGTGTTATGAAGTAACAGAGTAATAGAGGGAAAAATGGGTCTGGGTCTCCATTTAAATTTCTGATAAGTATGACTTTTAAAAAAATCTTATTTTCTTGGAACTAGAAAATATTATACTTTCCAACAGGAGAATTCTGTATCTATAGAAGGACTGTCAATTAATTACACAAACTCATCTCAGAAAAAGTGCTATTTAACTTATTGCTGAATATCACTGTGGCCCCCTTTGAAGTACTCCCCCTTGGGTACAGCAGCACCTACTCTACCCTTCAAAGCAATTTTAGAACTTTTCTGGAATGCCCGTGAGAGCTGTCATCATATTACCCTTGATGTCCTGAACGTCATTAGAACGTCTTCCTTTATCGTGTCCTTAATCTTGAGGTAAAGAAAAAGTCACTGCAGGGCCAGACCAGAGGAGTGAGGGAGGGTGTTTCAATACAGTTATCTGTTTACTGGTTCAAAACTCTGTCGTGGATTGAATTGTGTCTCCTCCCCAAAATATGTGTGGCGGTGTGGCTGGGCCATGATTCTGATTATTTTGTGATTGTCTTCCGTTTTGTGATTTTCCTGAACTGTATGTTAAAGGGTTAGGGTGGGACTGTAAATCCCTTCATAGGATTATCTCCCTGCTCCGCTGTAAAGGGAGTTTCCCTGCAGTATGGCTCACCCACCCTCAGTCCCTTTGTCCTGCAAAGGAAAGAGATACAAGAGGAGAATTGGCGATCTCACACCCCCAAGAGAGCAGCATGAACTGACTAAAACAAACTCCCTCACAGACAGTTATGCAATTAAGTTTGCAAAGTTGCCCCCATGCCACCGTGCACAACGGCTGCTCCAGAAGGAGTTCCAAAATTTCTTTGAAAGGTGGACTAGGCACTGGTGTTGGTGCAGAGCTTCCTAAAGGAAGTACTTTGAAGATAATTGTAGCTATATTCAGCAATGAGGTATGTAGCACTTAGAAAACTTAAGCTCACAGACTTGTCAGCCCTTGTATACACATGATTCTATTACTATTTTAATTTACTTAAGTGAGATTTTAAAAACAAAAATCTAACAGATAGGTGATATGTTTACCGAAAGGAATGTGTCGCATCACTAGGCCAGTTTTACCTGAACCGGCAGTGACAGGTGTGGAAGTAAAATAGCACGAGTTGTGGGATCCTCAGTCCCATTGAAAGAGACGTGTTTAACTGCTCTCAGACTCTGCAACTGTACCTTAATGGACGCATCATAAAAGTGGATAGCTAACCTTCTTACTAGTGAATAACATAATATACTCTACATAATGGTTAAAATTAAATGACAGTCGATGTTAAGATTTGGTAATTTTAAGGACCAATCGGATGATTCATACGTTGGAGAGATGTCTCCTTAGAAAAACACTTTGACGGCACCCACAAAACCTGAGTGTGTATATCATATGTAAATTCCTGGTTGAAGGCCAGAGTGAAATAAGTGTACATCACCAAAAAACATGCACAAGAGTATTCTTGATAATATTATTGATAATAGCAAAAGAGAAAACAACTCAATTCCTTATCGGTGTTAGAATAGACATATAAATGGTGAAGTATTTACACATGGAAACCCTGGTGATACAGTGGGTAAGAGCTATGGCTGCTAACCAAAAGTCAGCAGTTCAAATCCACCAGGCACTCCCACTCTGTCGGGTAGTTCCACTCTGCCCTATAGGGTCACTGTGAGTCAGAATCAACTTGATAGCAATTTATTTGTTTGTTTTTTGGTATGTTTATATAACGAAATAGCGTGCATTGAGAATGAATTTCCTACAACCCCATGAAACAACAAGGAAGGGTATCACAAATACATTGTTGAAAGCAGTACATTCTCCAAGTGAAAACAATTTATCTTTTAAGTGAAAAAAACACAATCTATCATAAAAGAGTTAAGAAAGTACTTGTCCATGGGATCCGACTCCACGGCACTTGGCTTATGTGAGTTATGACTTAAGGAAAAGCACCTAAAAAGCTCTGGGAATTCAGAGGATATTGTGTTTCTTGGTGTGGATGCTAGTATCAAAGGTTTTCTGTTTGTGAAAATTCCTGTAGCTTTACTCTTATTACTTAGGTATTATCTATGTACACATCACACATGAAAAAGGCTTTTCTAAATACAGTCCAGTCACCATTTGATGATAACAAATTTTAAAATTTTAGTATAATTTTTAATTTTTAGCAATGTCCTTTGTATAAAGTTCAACATAGTGTTTGTAAAATTAGAGCTGAAATTTCTTTAGGCATTTCATTGATCTTTTTTTTCACAATTAAAGCTTATCTTCCAAGGAGACTTAATGTCCATTTAACTTATTCCATGTACACTTAGTTTATATACTTATTTTACTCAATAATAACCCACACATCAGGACAATGCAATTATCTTCTAAGGAAGTGAGGTAAGCAAACATTTGCCTATCGCTGTGTTAGCGTCACGGACCACACTAGAGAAAGCAGTTTTTGTTTTGTTTTTTGTTTTTCCCATAACTGGCATTCTCCTGGTGTCTTACATTACACATAAAGTTGGTTTTTTCCCCCATGACTTAAGGAATCCATCTTCAATTAAATATAAAGCTCTTTGGGAGGTTTGTTAGCGTATTCAGTTTTTAATAAGAATATAATCACCATGGCTCAGTTTTAATGGGGAGAGTGGAAAGGAAGTTAGACTACCTGGTCTGGAGGGATGGTCATGTCTTCACTGGCAAAGTCTGGATCTTGCTTAGTTAGAGTGTCGCCAGAGGGAAACTGGCATTCCCAGGAGACAGGAACACTTCTGGGCAAAATTAGTTTGAAAAGAAATCCAAAGAAGGAGACCAAGAGTGACATTACCTCTTCCAAAAGTGCACCGGAAAAGTAGATAATTGTAGCAAAGCTCTTGAGTAACAGGCAATTATTAGCAATTACTGAGTTTGTTGGAGCTCTGGCTTAGCAACGTATGTTTGATACTGTATGTTTGGTATTGTATGTTTCATATTTGTATGTTTGGTATTGTAGTTTTAGAATCATCACATAAAAATTTACAATGAAATATGAAAAATCATCAGGATATATCAACTAAGCAATACTTTGCTCAACATCAAGAAAATTTTACTTTAATGAATGTATCCCAAGGTGTGACTTTGATATATAGGAAAAAATAGAAAACTGTGTTTCTATCTACTCTCAGTGATGGTTCAGAATAAGCAGGAAATTATCTGAAATACTGAGTAGAGTCATTGACTTAAACCTAACACCAAACTAAACCCACTGCCATTGAATCAATGGTAACTCAGAGTCCAGCATTTCTTAATCTTTATGTTGTAGATATGAAAATTTTTGAAATTATTTCTTCTTTGGTAAAGAAATGCAGAAACTACATTAAGATACAACGTACCGTGGGTTTGCATAATTATTAGGCATTACCTAAAAACGTCAGTGAATGACAGACTTTGACTAAATTTAGAAATATGCGCTTGCTGGTATTCTGTAAAAATTAATAGTTATCACATATTACTTAGATCATGGCCAAAACAGTGAACTTCCCTAAGGCCGAACTCACTTTACACAATTTATCTTATTTTCTGTGACTTCCCTGCAAGTGTGCAATACAGTAGCCCATTTAACAAGAATGTTAGTACTTACTGAGTGTTCAGCTAAGATTTATAAAAACAGATTATGTTTCAAGTCTGGCAGTGCTTTCTATTTGCTCTCCTTTAACCTTAATCTGGAAAACTCTGGTTGCATAGCGGTTAAGTGCTACATCTGCTAACCAAAAGGTCAACAGTTCAACTCCACTAGGAGCTCCTTGGAAACTCTATGGGTCAGTTCTATTCTGCCTTATAAAGTCCTTATGAATCAGAATCCACTTCATGGCAGTGGGTTTGTGTTGTTTTTGATTTTAGCTTTAATCTACTACATCTTAGATACACAGAAATCGATCCCTGGAGAACATTATGCTTGGTAAAGAGTCAGTGAAAGAGAGGAAGATTCTTGACCAGATGAACTGACACAGTGGCCGTAAAAATGAGCTCAAGCACAGCAACAGTTGTGTGCATGGTGCGGGACCAGGCTACATTTCATTCCATTGTACATAGGGTTTCTATGAGTCAGAAATGACTCCGTAACACCCAACAACAGCAACACCCTTACTCGTTGCTAGAAGTCTGCCTTGACTGGACCGTGATGACCTCTGAGTTACCTCAGACGTCGAAAAATGTTTGGATTATGTTTTTCCACTTTTGATTTTAATATAAAAATTTTCAAAGTCCCAAGAGCGGAAAAGAAATTTATTTTTTAAAGAACATTTGTTTTATTGCTCTGTAGTCAGGCATTAGTTGTGAGTTGTGCTCTGGAGTCAGGTAAACTTAATGTCCGTGATCCTCCAGATGTCTGGATCTCACTAGCCATATTAGTGTAATGAGGCTGTTAGAGACAATTTAGCATGCGGAAGATAATAAAATAAAGGAATATACTCTGGCCCCTAGGGTCACAGTGAGTCGGCACTTGGCTGGCATTGTAACAGTTATTATATGAAAATGTTATTTAGTTGTAAGGCTACAATGAACTACACTTAAAATCATATTTGTGCCTCTGAAAGCCCACTGTTCAATGAAAAGATACCTAAAACACACATGTATGTAAAGAAGAGGGGAACAGATATTTTTATGTTTCAGAACCAGATACAAACGTAATCTACAGAAGATGAGGGCAAGATGGAGGAGTAGACAGACGTTTCCTATGACTCTTCTAATGACAAAGACCCAAAAGAGCAAATGAATCCAGTATGTATGACATTCTAGGAGCTCTGAACATCAAAGGGAAAGTTGAGAAGTTACACTGAGCAATGGGAAAGAGAGAATGGGGACAGAAACTCATAAGATTCCACAGACCAGACATGCTAAGAAATGTTAAAGCCTCCACAAGTTGGGCTAAGCATTGAGGTTGCCACCCTCAGGAATAATTATTTGGAGAATTTACATGCACCACCAGAACCAGTGAGAGACAACACCAGATCACTGAAAGCTAAGTCTTTGTGTATAGAGCTGTGGTGGTCAGATTTAAATCTTGTCTATGAAATAGACCTAGCTCCCTTTTCCTGGTGCACCCCCTCTCTTTTTTGAACTGTGTCAGTGCTAGAGTCTGCCAACATTAACTCAGGTGGAAGTAGAGCACTTCATATCTGCCCTAAGCCGTTCTCCCTTTCTCTCCTCTGCACTGGGCCTGGCTGCATAATCTGATGGCATTAACCGAGCTACAAGTAGCTTAAGCCTACCCTTAGTGGTTCTCTGAGACTCAGAGTAGGAACAATTTAATAAACTCAGGGAAGGAGGTAGAGAAAATTCTTCTGACTCCCCTAAACTAGAAAATAAGGTCAAAAAATATCCCTTCACTTAGATTCATACATAGATTCACTAAGATTAATTCATACACCATCCTCACAGACACTCAAGCACAACTGTTAGCACCCTGCCCTTCTCAGCAGCTGCAGCGGTACACTTGCACCTATGCCAGTCACCCCTGCCCATTTAGGACAGTAGACAAAAGCTTGCATAATATATTTGGTGACTGATAATCTGGACACCTATGTTGAATTCATATAAGAAGAGTAAACTATATATTTCAAAATGAGAAGCTAGAACATAGTAAGTAAACATAAATGAACACAATTTATTGAAAGTCTGGAAACAGTGGTTCACATCAAACGAATTAAAGAGGCAGACCATCATCTTGTCAGAAAGTTTCCAAGAATCAAATTATCCAGGTAACTTCCTGGAATTATCATAGGTAGAATATAAAAGATTAATATTTAAAAGTGTTCAATAGATGAAGAAGGAGACAAGGTAAAATGCAGCAGAATATAATGACAAATTCAAAAAACTTAAAAAAGTACTAAGCAGCAAGAATTACAGATTCACAAAGTTAATAATAAAATCACAGAATTAGATAACTCAGTAGAAAGCCAAGGGAGCAGAACTCAGGCAACAGACGCCTGAATTAGTGGCATTGAAGATAAAGCATGTAACATCAGTATAATTCACTACCTACAACTGTCGCAGTAGCCCTATAGGCTTACCAACATTAATACATGCAAGGAAATATCAGATGAAATAATTTTTTAAAAAAATCAAGAATCACTAAGAATTAAATATGACTTTATGAGAAGAAATGTACTGTGAGTGATGGAAATATCAGAATATGAAGTTATGAGAGAATTTGTGAAAGTTTGCTAACAGAAAACTTCCCCAATATCATGAAAGATGAGAAGATATTTATCCAAGATTTTCAGCAAATCCTACACAAAGTATATCCAAAAAGAAAGATACCAAGGGACATTATAATCAAATTGCCAAAACCGAAGATAAAGAGACACTTTTAAAAGTAGTCAGGAACAAATAAAAAATAGCCTAGAAAGGAGAGTCCAACAGAGTAAACCTGGAATACTCACTAGAAATCACGCAGACAAGAAGGCCATAGGATGGCATTTCCTGGAAGAAAAATAATTGCTAACCAAGAATTATATATCCAGCAAAACTGTCTCTCAAATCTGATGGCAAAATTAGGACATTTCCAGATAAACAGAAATTTAGGGAATTTGCAAAAAACAAATGAAAACTACAAGAAATACTAAAAAGAATCCTTTGGTTAGAAAATCAATACAAGGTAACAACACAAGACCAGAACACAGAACAGAGCAACTAGATATCAAACCAAACAGGGGAATCCCAAGAATTAATTGATGCAAAACACTGAAAACTCAAGGAAAACAGTGATGCCATTAACTAAACATTATAACAAAAAAGAGATATCCAAAAGAAAACTCGACCGCACTTGGCTGGCAAAAGAAAACATAGTCATAGATCTTTCATATGGAGAGGAAGTCAAGATGGTATAAAGAAATTATTAAAGATTGGGTTAAATTCAGAAAGAGACTACATAATGTTAATAACAATGGACAAACACCATTAGAAAAAATAGATAACTGGAAATTCCTAAAAATAAAGGATTTATGCTCATCCAAAGACTTCATCAAAAGAATAAAAAGCCTACCTCCAGATTGGGAAAAAGTTTTACCCCCTACAAATCCAATTGGTGCCAAATCTCCATAATCTACAGGGGACTGAAAAGCTCAACAAGAAAACGACAAACACCCAGTTAAAACATGGTCAAAGGATATGAATAGGCACTCAACTAAAGAGGATATCCAAGATGCTGACAGATATATGAGGAAATGCTGATGATCATTAGCCATTAGAGAAATCCAAGTTAAATCTGCAATGAGATACCATCCCACCACAACAAGGCTGACATTAATCCAAAAAAACATGAAACCAATCAATGCCAGAGAAGTTGTGGAGAGACCGGAACTCTTCCACTTTGCTGGGGGAATACAAAATGGTACAATGATTTTGGAAATCAATTTCACACTGCCTTAAAAAGCTAGAAATAGAAACAACATATGATCTAACAATCCCCCTTCTTGGTGTATACCATAGAGAAATAAGGATTGTAACACAAATATATACACTCACACCAACATTTATTGCAGTGCTATCCACAACAGCAAAAAGATAGAATCAACCCAGGTGCCCATCAGCAGATGAATGGACAAACAAAGTAATAGTCACACAATGGAATACCACGCAATGATAAAGAATGATGATCTTAGGAAACATCTCACAACACAGTCACCTGGAAGCCATGACACTGAGTAAAATTTGTCAGTTGTGAAAGGACTAATCTTGTGTGAGATCCTTATTATAAGAACTACAGAAAAGGTTTAAACACAGAAGAAAATCCTTAATGGCTACAATGCTAGGGAGGGAGAAGGGATTCATAAATTAGATAGTAGATAAGAATTGGATTAATTGAAAGGAGTGGCTACAAATAGTAGAAGGGAAGTTAGCAAAACTGGACTACATCAAAAACTGGAAGGTTTTCTAAATACAACCTAACATTTTTAAGGACACAGTAGCAGGTACACAGCTTTGGGACCATGGTTTCAGGAGACATCTAGGCTAATTGGCATAACTAATTTTTTTATTTTTTTTATTTTTAAGAAAAAGTTCTGCATACTCCTTTGATGAATGGTGTCTCAGGTCTTAAATCTAGCAAGTGGCTATCTGAGTAACATCAACTGATCCCAACCCACCTAGATCAGAGGAGAAGGAAGGATATCAAAGATCTGCAGAAATAATGTGTACAATAGATAGCAGGTGTTGTATGATCCAGATACTACATCAGCTCGAAACCAGAAGAACTGGACGGTGTCCGTGATCACCAATGCCTGCCCTGACAGGGAATACAATGTAAATTATCTGATGTAGCTGGAAAAAAATGGGTGTGCAGAACTAGAACTCTGTTAAAAGACCATTCTTGCTAGTCAAACTGGAGGTTTCCCTGAGGACATGACCCCGGTTTGCTTAGAACTGAAACCAATACAGAAGCCCATTCTTCAGTAAAGATTGTACTGGACTATAAGATATAGAGTGATGCCAACAAAAATGTACTTTTTGGCTTAAATATCCAAATGAAACCATCTGTACAGGTCTTGTCCAGAGGCACTGAAGGCACTGGAAAAAGAAGTCTTCAGAAATTGTCTGAATATCAATTGAGATGTTTCAACAAATGAATGCGTTGATGGAACGTGTTCATTTGTCTATGCTAAAAATAAGGAAGACAACTACCTCGGTCAACTGGCTGGAAGAGACCCTTATCTATGCCTAATTATAAGAAAGGTGATCTAACTGAATGCAGAAATTATCAAATCTTATCATTAATACAACACACTACTAAAACTTTGCTGAAGAACATTCAGAAGTGGCTTCAACGGTACATTGACAGGGAACTGCCAGAAATTCAAGCCAGATTCTGAAGACAATATCACAGCTGATGTTAGATGTATCCTGACTGAACACAAAGAATGCCAAAAGGGATGTTTACTTGTGATTTATTGACTTGCAAACCCCTTCAGCTGTACGGATCATAACAATTATGTATAACATTGGAAGGATGAGGAATTCCAAACCATTTAATTCTACTCATGAGAAAACTGTACGTAGCTGAAGAGGCTGCCACTGAAACAGAACAAGGAGATGCTATGTGTTTTAAAGCAGGGAAAATGTTTATCAGGGTTGTATCCTTTCACCATATTTATTCAGTCTCTGTGCTGAGTAAATAATCCAAGAACCTGCACTACATGGAGAACAGAACATCAACATTTGGGGAAGAATCATTAACAGCCTGCGTTAGGCAGATGACGCAAACCTCCTTGCTTAAAGGGAAGAGGACTTAAGCTTTTACTGATGAAGATCAAAGACTATGTTCCAGTATGGATTACACCCCAACATAAAGAAAATGATAATCCTCACAGCTGGACTTGTAAGCAAACTCGTGATGAACAAAGAAAAGATTAAAACTGTCAAGGATTTGACTTTCTTTGAATCTACAATCAACACCCATGGAAACAGCAGTTAAGAAATCAAAAGACACATTGCACTTGGAAATTGGACCCAAAAGACCTCTTTAAAGTTATGAAAAGCAAAAATGTCTCCTTGAATGCTCAAGTACGCCTGACTTAAGCCACAGTATTTTCAATTGCCTTGTATGCATGGAAAAGCTGGTTGATGAACAAGGAAGACCAAAGAAGAACTGACTCCGCTAAACTGTGCTAGCAAATAATATTGAATATGCCATGGACCGCCAAAAGAACCATCAAGTCTGTGTTGGAAGAAGTACAACCAGAATGGGTCTTGGAAGCAAGAACGACGTGACTACGTTTCACATACTTTGACATGCCTTCAGGAGAGGACCATCTCTGGAGAAGGATTTTATATTTGGTAAACAAAAGATCAGCAAAAATGAGAAAGATGTTCAATGAGATAGATGTTTACAGTGCCTGCAATAACGTGCCCGAGTATAACAAAGATTGTGGGGAAGACGCAGAACTAGGAGTGTTTTATTCTGCTTTATATAGGGTTGCTATGAGTCAGAACTGAACTGATCGCACCTAACAACAACAAAAATACCCAGACAGGTAAAGAGTATGAAAGAGGAGAGAAAAAAAAGATAGAATTCATTTTATTTTTTTCTGAAAAGCCTCATCCTAATATATATGATTTCTTAGACAGTGATCTTTGGCTAAACAGTGATCCCTGTACCTATGAACTACATGAATAGAAACAGATGTTAGTATCTGTTTGCTTTTACTCTTTGTTTCATATCCACAAAACAAACAAAAATATCTAAGAGCAAACACTTAATGGGCCATTACATTCGAAACTACCTGTTCTAAAGACGAGAATTTCAAGAGAAAAAAAAAAGCAGAGAAAAAAGTAAAAGATTCGAGACAGAGTATATCGTGAGTAATGCCAAATGAAATCAAACCCACTGCCACTGAGTCACTTCCAACTCATTGTGACTCTATACAACAAGGTAGAAGTGCTCCCTAGGTTACCAAGGAGCGTGTGATGGAGTCACACTGCTGGCTTTTTGGTTAGCAGATGTGGCACTTAATCACTACATCAGCAGGGTTTCTGTCATGAGTGATAGGTGTTATAAAATTAGAAAATCACTGAATACGGTGTGGTTAACAAGTGGTTGGGAGAAGGGAATTAGACAGTGATTAATGAAAATAAAGGGTAACCATTACAGGATTGTCACATATCTAAGTAGAGAACTGAAGAAGTTTGTTTCAGAAATGTGGGGAAAAAAAGCTTGAACAATGGAAAAGATGTGAAAATCATTTCATACAGAGTATCTTAGCTTCATTAAATTTGTGATTTGATTGAATGAGGGTGTTTTTGTCTGCTAGTGCTGCTTTAACAGAAATACCACAAAGTGGGTGGCTTTGGCAAAGAAAAGTTTATTCTTACACAGTCTAGTAGCCTGTAAGTCCCAAATCAGGATGTCCACTCCAAGGGAAGACTTTCCCCCATGTTACCTCTGGAGGAAAGTCCTTCTGTTGTATCAGTCTTTGGTCAGGGAATATCTTGTCACAGGAACCTCAGATCCAAAGGACGTGCTGTACTCCTGGTGCTGCTTTCTTGATGGTGTGGTGTTCCCAGTTCTCTCCTTGCTTCTCTCTCTTTTTATCTCCCATAGGATGAAAGGATAAAGTGTGGTACAAGCCACACTGCAGGGAAATTCCCTCAGCAACGCTGACCCTAATCGTCCTGCCTATTACCATAATCATCCTATCTATTAGACCCAGGCAGAGATTAGGATTTACAGCATCAGAAAATCACAAAATCGAGGGCAATCACAAAATACAGGGAATCCTGTCCCAGCCAAATTACTACACATATTTTTGGGGGAGGATACAATCTAATCCATGACAGAGTGTGTAGATTCAAGGCAGCCATGATGCATAGCACCAAGCATAACTGTTATTACGGGGCATTGATTACTTTGTATGAAAACTTCAGTCTTTGCTAAAGTTATAGCAATATTCACAGGGGAAAAACATTGAACCAGAAACATAATTAATCATATGTTTGCACAACATAAAAAGATGAAGGCAGAGACTTTAGAGATTTAATTCCCATGAGTCATTTAGTCAAAATAAAATGTGACCCACCTATTATTCACCTACCCAAAATCCAAAGAGAAAGACATGCGTATCCCAGGTAGGATTCTGAATTGACAGGAGTACAGGAAAAAAAAATTGAAAACTGGGGAATCAAATATTGAGTAATCAATAAAAGAATCATTTTTGTACTAACTTATTCACCTAAATAAACTCTGCAATTGAACAGCCAAACCATAATATCTTAAGTGGAATCTTTATTCATTATTATTCATATATTTTATTACTATAGTTCAACTAAAATTCATAAGTAAGTCAATACTTTCTGTTACTGTTCCAGTGATATCACTATATTTGTAAACTTTAAGATTTATGCTACTGTAATCATAACCATGATGGCGGTATCACATTAAAAACACCAGTGTATATAAATTCAGGTTCATATGGACCACATGCTAAACTCCTGAAGTACAGAAAGAGATAAAAACCAGACCACCACTGACATTTCAACTTTTGTATAACAGCAGAGAGATTCACACACACAGACACACACGCAGACACACACATACACACAGAATGAACCTCTAATATTTCTGAAAAACTTATTCCCCTTCCTGTTTTCATTTTTATGGAAAATTCAATTTAAAATACAAAGAGATGCAAATGCGTATGTTAAATTCTGTCATTTCCTATTGCTTCATTTCTCTTGACACATCCTTTGGAATCAGGTCAGTTATATAACTCGATTATAAATCATTGGCATAGAGTAGATGAAGACAGAAAAGTTGAATAATACATGTTTCTGTCATGGTTAGTTTTTCAGATGAAAATAAAGACCTCTTTCACCAGAATAGTACAAAATAACTTTCATTTCTTAACTTATAAGCAGTATCATTGGTTGTTACTGAATCTGTAAAATAAATTTTATTTCTGGGGGAATACAAAAAAATGTGGTTACAATTTTTGTGCAATGAGGTGTTTCTTTTTACATGTTTAAGTCTGTATCTTCTGACTTCGTCTCTCTAACTACTGTGTCTTTTTCCTGTTTTTTGTATCATTTTGAATCTGAAATGAGTTTTACATGTATTCAAATCTACTGTCTCAGATAAAATGTAATTGTCATATGTCAAGAGAGACAAATGGATTTGGAATCAAAGTTTGTGATCTTTCTATACAAGACATTGTGAAATTTTTCAATAACATAACAATGTCACTTTTTCCAGTCATATTTATTTCAACTAATTGCTGAAGATAAAGAAAATAAATGACAGAAAGTGTTCTGCCTTACAGATAATGTTATGTGGATGTCTTCCAGAGTTTAAACCTGAACTATCATTGTCTTCATCTTTTTTATAGCTAGTTAAAATAAGAAGCAAGAAAAATGGATGGAAAAAATTGTTCCTCCTTCACTGAATTCCACCTCTTGGGACTTACTAATAACCCTGGGATCCAAATGACCATATTCAACATATTTCTGGTTGTATACCTCATGATCCTTGTGGCAAATCTTGGGATGATCATTTTAATTAGAATGGATTCTCGTCTTCAAACACCAATGTACTTTTTCCTCAGCCATCTCTCTTTTTGTGACCTCTGCTATTCCACAGCAATTGGACCTAAGATGCTGGTGGACCTCTTAGCCAAAGACAAGTCAATTTCTATCTATGGCTGTGCTCTGCAGTTCTTCACCTTCTGTATGTTTGCAGATTCTGAGTGTCTGCTGCTGGCGCTGATGGCCTTTGACAGGTACAAGGCCATTAGCAACCCCTTGCTCTATGCAGCCAACATGTCTAGCTGGGTGTGCTCCGTGCTCATGGCTGGGGTTTACCTGGTGGGCACGGGAGATGCTTTGATACATACAACGTTAGCTTTCCGTTTATGTTTCTGTGAATCAAATGAAATCAATGATTTCTTCTGTGATGTTCCTCCTCTTCTATTGCTGTCTTGTTCTGATACCCAGGTCAATGAGTTAGTGATATTCACCATTTTTGGCTTCATTGAACTCAGCACCATTTCTGGAGTTCTTCTGTCTTATTGTTACATCGTTCTCTCAGTCTTGAAGATTCGCTCTGCTGAGGGAAGATTCAGAGCTTTCTCTACCTGCACTTCCCATCTCACTGCTGTTGCAATTTTCCAGGGAACTATGCTCTTTATGTATTTCCGACCAAGTTCTTCTTATGCTCTAGATCAAGACAAAATGACCTCATTGTTTTATACCCTTGTCATTCCCATGTTAAATCCACTGATATATAGCCTAAGAAATAAAGATGTGAAAGAGGCTCTGGGAAATGTGAAAAATAAAATGCTGCTTTAAATAGTTCTATGTATGTAGAGGAAGTTGTTAATTTCTTCAGACCATATGAACCAAAAAAAAAATAAAAAGAAAGAAGGAAAGGAAAAAAAACAAACCCAATGCCATCAAGCTGATTCCAACTCATAGTGACACCATAGAACAGACTAAGACTGCCCAGTAGAGTTTCCAAGGTGCACCTGGAGGATTCAGACTGCTGATCTTTTGGTTATCAGCTGTAGCACGTAACCACCAAGCCACCAGGGTTTTCTGAAATCATACAGTACAATATAATGTGATCTTCAATAGCTTAATACAATGAGTGTACACATCCTTACTAGAACTATTAGGCACTTAACTAAATGTACTGTACTTTTTTATGCATCTTCAATTTAAATAGTACTCTCTAATATTAGAAAAATTTCTGGTCTCTTTATTAATGTGTCAGAATTTTATTTGTTCAGTGTTTCTTTAATGTATAGCTGAATGATTGTAGGATTTATTGACTATCTGTGTGACATCTATTACAGTTCCGGGTGTTGAGTGTGTTGCGGTCAATCCGGTTGCTTCTGTAGTAATTGGTTCTATAACCAAAGGTAAACAGCAAACTTTCTTTAGCTAGTATTTCAAACTAATATCTAACAAGCTATAAAACATCATGAAATAAAAAGCAAGGGACTCTTAATCCAAAAGAAAAGGTCTCACTCTACTGTAGAAAGAAGAAAAACTTTTTTGAAACGGTGAAACACAGTTTTTGATCTCAATGATGAATGGAGACACAAAGTTGTGGGGAGCACAATATCCTAGGCAGAAGGATTAGTGATTAGTGATCCTGAAGTGGGTAGAAATATGCCTTTTTAGAGGAAATGAAGCCCAAATTGCTAAATATTGAAGAATGCAAAGAAAGGTCTCGGTCAAACCTATCTGCTGCAAGTTAACTCTTCCTTCCCCCTTCCTTCCTTAGGGAGGATTTCCTTTCATTTCCCATCACCACCCTGTCTCAAGCCTGGACAAATTCCCCTAGCCTTGGTTTATAAGCTGTCTTCAAAACATCCTTCTGTCATTTGGCTTACAAAATCATTGCATACAAACTGAAATTCTGAGAATTTTGTGATGATGAGTGTTTTATCCTGTAATAACAAGCACCTGCATTGTGTCCATGACATATTCATAGAGTGGCAAATGTGAGAAAACCAAACCCAGTGCCGTTGAGTTGATTCTGACTCATAGTGACCCTATAGGACAGAGTAGAACTGCTCCATAAGTTTTCCAAGGAGCACTTGAAGGTCAAACTGCTGACCTTTTGGTTACAGCTGTAGCACTTAACCACTGTCACCAGGGTTTCTGGTAGTAGGAGGGTAATACAGACATAAAATCAACATACTTGATAACATTCTTTGAGTGATGTTTAGATGGCAGTCTAAATTAACTGAGAGAATAGTAAACATCTTGAAAATATTTTTTATGCCTTATAAGAAATTTCATAATATTGTTGTGGTTGTTATAGGTAATGGATCTATGAAGATATGCATATTTATTACAGATCATTCATTTAGGTACTTTCTTGATTTGTGCCTACTTCATAGGGCTCTGTCCTAGTTTTCCGAGGACCAAAACAAAGCAAACGGCTTGTTAAGAAACAGTGGATATAGCCCTGTATTTAAAGGAATCTACAAGTGGGTAAGTGCTATGGAGTCTACAAATGGTTAACTAATGTGTAAATAGGACTAATCAGGTCTAATCCAACTGTTCCTTGGAAACCCTGTGGGACAGTTCTAATGTGTCCTATACGATTGCTGTGTGTTGCAATCTAGTCAACAGCAACAGTTTTGTTTTGTTTTATTTGTTTCTTTCTGGTGTGAGACCCAAGCACACTCTCAATTTTTCATTAGCAACATAAAAGGTGAAAGCCACTGAATGTCAATATAGCTGCCTTTGCAAAATGTCGTTTTATGAAAAGATTTCAGCATTCTGGTAAATCCCAAGAGCCCCTCTGCTTATCCAGCTGATATTTTATTTGTGGAACACTGACATAGCAGGGAAAGATCAGATACTAGGGAAAGTATGTGGGAGGGAATTGCTTTCAGTCTCTCTTTCACAGTATGTTCTCAATGAATCCAAACTTTTTTGAACAGGTACTTAAGAACAGCAGCAGAATGGAATGAAAATGTACTTTATGTATAGTAACATTCAAGCAGCTTGGGGAAGGTTCTAAGTTCAGCAGATTTTCTCTAATTCAAAACAAATGTCCATGGCATCTAATTAATTCATGTCCTTCCATATCACAGCTACATATTAGATCCTCAAAGACTGATTTGATTTACATATTTGCCTCTTTAATTCCATCTAGTTGATTTGAACTTAAAAAATGGAAATTTTAACCCAGATAAATGGTTAACTTTAAGCTCAATAAATGGATATGTGAAATGAATTAAACAATTTGATTAATTTCAGACATCTTCTCCTTGAATTTGTGCAAGGACAGGTGGAATAACTGCTTCCTGGAAATCGTTGTTAGGGACATTATATTTCAAACAGTAACTTGGTCAAATGTGCTGAACTAATCCTTCCATGTTTTCCTCGGGATTCTTCAAGAGTGGAGAAAAAATAATATGAAAGCCTTGGATCTATTCTAGGCAGTCTAAAATCCTCACTGTTCCCTTCCATTCTCTCTGGCTTTACATTTACACCTTGTTCACGCATCCGCTAGTGACTGATGACAACAATTATTATCTAAATATGTACTACTAATGTCTACAGGTAGTGAGTAATAAAATCAAACCAAAACAAACCCACTGCTGTCAAGTTGATTACATCTCATAGCAACCCCATAGGAAAGAAGAGAACCATTCTATAGGGTTTGGAGTGAGGGTCTGGTTGATTCAAACTAATAGCCTTTTAGTAACAGACAAGTTGTTAACCACTGCACCACCAGAGCTCCAGTGGCCTAACACAATAGGTGAATTCCATACCTTAGTCCTTTCTTCAGCCTTAGTAGTGGAATTCCTAAACATAAGAGTGGCTAGTGACTTTGCTTTATGTAAAACACAGAAAACAGGCTAATACATACTGAGAACAGGGGCTGTTTCACCACATTGGTAAGAAAGAGCAGTAATATTACTCAAGGACTTACTTAAGTAGTAGGTCCTCTTATAAAAGACACTGGTAGAAACTTTTAATCTTGGTAAGTCTTCCCCTGAAATATGCTAGGAGCCAGGGATACATTGGCACTCTGAATCACTGTTCCATTTCATCAGTCACCCTTCCTCACAAATCCCAGTTCATCTCGTGCAAAAGATGAGATCAGAATAGGTGATCTTTGTGATCCTTTCCAACTGGCAAACGATGTTGTTTTGTATCTGTTGTTCTAAACCCAAACCCAAACCCAAACCAACCAACCAAACAGACAAAAAAAGACTGCTAAGTTGACTTCAATTCTTTTTGACTCCAGGCTTAACAGAGTAAAACTTATCTAAAGGGTCTCCTTGGCTACAACTGTTTTAGAAATAGATGGCTTGGAGTTTATTCCTTAGTGCCGTGAGTGGGTTAAAAGCCTTCAGTGTTTAGGCTAGCAGTTGAGCACAAACTGTCAGTGCCTCCAGTGATCTATGTAAGTTTCTATTGTTGTGTAAACCCACATCCACTATTGAAGAGATTATAAAAAATAATAAGACCTGATCTTAATGCAAACAAAACAAAACTACATTGCTACTCTAGGTAGATTGATCTGAAATGGCCATGACAGTTAAGGCAGCTAACAGTGTTAGTTACACAAAGCTGTGTCTTTAAAAACCTTTCTTTTGACTGACCTCCTAATCTGCATTGACATTTAATATATACATTACTAAAAAAAAAAGATTATCCAGCTTCAGTGTGCTTAGATAAATAAAAAGTAAATTTCAATACAGTATCATAACTACAGAATGGGAAATAAGAAAATCATGGAGAATATCTAGCACTGGTGAGAGTGGAGAAGAACCACGGCCGTCACACACTGATAGTGGAAATGGGGAATTGGTGTCCCGTACCGGAAAACTGTCTAACAATATCCATTATAGCCAGACGTATAAGTGCTCTGAGATTCAAAAGTTGTGTTCCTAACTTTATAACCACACAACAGAAGTGAATATACACCATAAGACACTTACAAAAATATTAACAATCCCATTATTTACAGTAGTGTAAAAATAAAAGCTATGAAAACGTTATATCAAGAACTGATTAACACTTTGTTAGAGTCAGATTACACAGTAATTAAAACGTTTGACTGCTAACCAAACCGTCAGTAGTTTGAAACCACTAGCAAAAGGTTCTGTGTGAGAAAGATGTAGAAGACTGCTTCTGTAGTTTTATAGCCTGGGAAACTGTATAGGGCCATTATGAGGAAGAGCTAACTCAGCAACAGTGGGTGCATTAGCATGAGATATGTAATTTTAGGCTCTGGAGACCATAAAGTTTCTTTCACAGTCATTTAGTTCTCTCCTTGTATTGAAAAAAACATCCATATGCAATAATACATAAATGAATGAGATTACATTGCAGTTAAACCTTAGAGGTTGTAGCTTTCCTACCTTTGCACTTGATTAGATAAATGACGAGTGGTTTGCTTGTACATTAGAATATTACTCAGCGGTTGGCAGATCCAAAATGCCAGAGAAGGCTGATGATTCCTGTGGTCCCTCTAACAATAAATATTCAAAGGAACAAATTAATCCAATACATGTGACATCCTAGGAGCCCTTATCATCCAAGGGGAAGTTCAGAAATTAGACAGAACAACCAGGAAAGGAGAACAGCACCAGAAGCACACAGGATTCCACAGACCAGAAGAGCAAGGCCACAGCCACTACACGGTGGGATGAGTGTGGACTTCGCTGGTCACCCTTCTCAGCAGGTATAGTTGTCCGGAGAATCCACCTGCACCCCTGGAACCAGTGAGAGACAGCATCAGGTTGTGGGAAGCTAAGTTTTTGCATGTAGCTAGTCGTGTAGCTCTGTATCGTTTCTATGACATAAGCCAGTCTCCTCTGTGCTGGTGTTTCCCTCTCCCTTCTCTAGCCTGTCCCAGGCATTAGAGTCTGATAGCATTAACCAAGCAAGAAGTAGGATTCCTTAAGCCTACCCTGAATTATTCTCCCCTTTCTTTTGCTGCTCTCACTGAGATCTGGAATCTGATGCTATTCACTGGGCTAGAAGTAGGACTCCTTAAGCTCTCTCTGAGCTGTTCTCCAAGACGCAGAAGGGGAACAATTTAACACACTTAGGGAGAAAAAAAGAGCCACTGTTGCAGAGTTAATTCCTACTCATAGCAACCTTATAGGACATAGTCGAACTGACTCATAGAGTTTCCAAGGAGCACCTGGTGGATTGGAACTGCTGACCTGTTTTGGTTAGCAGCCACAACACTTAACCAGTATGTCACATAGAAGCACTGGATTTCTGCTGACTTCCTTAAGCTGGAAAGTCAGGACAGAAACTGTTCCTTCAGCTAGATTCAGACATAAGGGGATATGTCACCCTCACAGATACTCAGGTGTGGTGTTATCCTCCCACCTTTCTCATCAGCTGCAGTCAAACTCTTGTGCCCATACCTATTACCATTGCACATCTAGGGCAGCAGGCAAGATCTTGTACAACACACTTGGTGATGGACTAACAGGATACCTGAGCTGAATCTACACAAAAAAATAAACTCTACATTTTAAAACAAGAAACTTGAACATAGTGGCCAACATAAACTAAAGATAATTTACTAATGACTCAGAAGCAGCAGACTGTATCAAAGCACTTAAAGGAGCAAGCTGCAATCTCTTCAGACAGCTCGCTAAGGAAAGAATCAAATTTTCCAGAGGAAGAGAAGTTTCTGGAACAGTCAGAGTTAGAATACAAAAGATTAATATTAAAAACTCTTCAAAACACGAGGCAACAACATGCAAGGGAGTTTAATTACAAATTGAACAAACTACAAGAAAGCATAGACAGTAAGAATTAGAAATTCAGAAAATTAAAAATAAAATTATAGAACAAAAAAATCTGATAGAAAGTCAATAGAATTGAAGCAATGGAAGGTCAAATTAGTGAGATTGAAGCTAGAGCACATGATAGTAACATATTTGAGGGAAAAAACAAATACAAGAATTAAAAAAAATCAGGAAACACTAAGAATTATGTGGGTCTGTATGAAGAAGAATAAACTGCAAGTGCTGGCATTACCAGAGTTTAGTAACAGGAGTATGGGGACCACGGTTTCAGGGGAACTAATTTGCATAACTAATTCTATTTTATTTTTTAAAGAAAATATTCCATATACCACTTCAGTGAATGATTTCTTGGGTCTTAAAATCTAGCAAGCTGGCGTCTAAGTATCATCAATTGGTCCCAGTCCACCTGGAGCAGAGAACAACGAAGGGGATCAAAGATAAGAATAGGAGCACGGCGGACAGAAGGTACCATATGATCCAAAGACTACATCATCATGAGGCCAGAAGAACTAGATGGTACCCAGCCCCCACCAATGGCTGTCCTGACAGGGAGCACTGTGAACTCTTTGACACAGCAGAGAACTAGAACTAGAACTCTATTCAAAGACCACACTCGGTAGTCAGTCAGACTGGAGGGTCCCTTGCAGACATGGCCTCCAGAGATGAAACTAGTAATGAAGTCAACTCTTCAGACAAAGATTGTACTGAACTACTATAAGACGTAAAGTGACGCTAGCAAAGAAGGTGTTTCTTGGCTTAAATATGTCCGTGACGCTATCTGAGTAGGTCTGTCAAGAGGCGAAATGAGACAGTGTTGTTGGTTGAATGAATGTGTGAAGTATAGGGTGGAAAGGAGGAACGTGTTGTCAAGGGGAGAAAGCAGTTAGAGTTGCATAGTAGTCTGCTGGGGGGGGTTATACGGCATGGCAAATTGATTTGGATTGCAGACTTTCACTTAAAGCACGATAAAATGTTTGAGGAAGAAAAAAAGAATTATATTCAGCGTATGAGAATGAACAAGCTACTGCCATTTGCAACAGCATGGAGAAATATAAGAAAAATATTGTTAAGCGAAAGAAATCAAAACTAAAAGTACGAACTCCGTGTGATTTCATCTCCAGGTAGCTCAAAATCATACAAAACCAATCTGTTGCATTTGTCATCAATTTGTTATGGGGCCTGTGGGTAGTCTTTAAAATGCTGATGATTTTCTGCTTTTTTGGTCAGTATTGTGACATCAGGGGGTGTCTGAAAGTCCATTTGCTATACAACTTACGACTTGAAAATCTTCTATATGCACATTATACCTCAGATAGTGTTACATAGTCTATTCATTATGAGATTTTATACAAAACAGCCATTTTTTGTATCTCTATTTCTTGTACAATGTTTTCATATTTGTAAAATTAATCACACTTTTATAGACTATTTCAGTAAATAGTGGTCCTATATGTTACCCAAAATGTGCTTCCTTGATAAGAATAATGATGTTCTTACAAACTCACAGGCTCTGCTAATCTGGTTTCCAGTACCATGGAGACTAAGTAACTGTGGTTCACTTTGTGGCTATTGTCTTGTACTGAACTTCCTTCACTGCAGCCGTGTTGCACTGCAACACAACTATCTTCTGTAGTAAGAAGGTTGTAAGTAGACAATATGTTAAGGGCACCATGACACCAGAGAAGCTGTTGAGATACAGCTTTAAATTCCACTCAAATCATTTTCTCCACCCCATGAAAATTTGTCAGTATAGAATATGGTCTTACCATAGGATGGATAGATACTATAACTAAACATACATAAATAAAAACTGGGCAGGGAGAGCAGTGGAAGTTGCATGTAGGTGGGCACGTAAATTTATACTGGAATGTACATTTTCACTCAGTCATAATAAAAAAAGATAAAAAATAAAAAATACAACATTATTTATAATATTTGTATACACAGAAACTAGATTCATTCTGAAGTCATTTTTCATTTTTTATTTTATTTTATTCTAGTAGATTATGCATCAAAATCTGGTTATTCCTAGGCTATGAGATTTTGGTTACTTTTTCCTATCTTTAAATAGTTCTTTATTTTGTGCATGTGTTTATACAGGAACAGTACGGGGTGTACGTGTGTAGCGTGTGACCGTGTGAAGTTTTGTAGTCTATTTTATGAAATTAAAACATAATGTTTATATAGCGAGTGATGAGCCCAAATTAATGAATGATGATTGACTAGAGATTGTTTAAGTATTATTTCATGAGATACAATAGTGGACATCAAAGTAGATAGGAAGAAAACGATAATGGGAACTAAAGATTTATTTTTAAACACTCTACCTGTATGAAATAATGGATAATAAATCATGTAATTACATCAGTCCCATACTCCCTTGAGAGAGACCATCAGACACTCAGGGACTAGACACAGAGATAGTTACATGACCTAGCTCAGCCAAAGATAAAGGTGAAGTTCCATGCAGAGAGAGCCGCACCTAAGAAATAAGTCAGTAGGTCTGAATCAGATCCTAGTATTTACTGCTGTGGTTGTTTGTTTGTTTGTTGTTAATTATTATATTACTTTTCTCTCTTGTCACTGACTTTTTTTCTTTAAACCAGAGTAGGATACATCTCCTTACGTAACTTTTTATTTTTAATTAAATAGATTAATACCGGTAGAGAGCAGAGCCTACAGCAAAGTGCAAATAGCAATTGGGGATGTGGTCAGTATTGCTTCTATTATTACTGTTATTTTAATCTCTGAATTAAACATTATACATTTGAAAAATGTTCTCTCCCTTTAAAGGAAAACACTTCTAAAGACATACCTTCTGAGATAGACATTTAAAAGAGTTCAGGTCAAGGTTTTGGAGTCCTACACTTTTATCAACAGACCACCATTTAGATATCACCCATTTCTCTCTGCATCCTTTTTATTTCGTCTGTCTGCATTCCACTTCTCTTATATCCCCACAGAGCAGGAAGTGCGTGTATTACATGTATATACATACACATATATATGAAAAACATGATTTCAGGCAAATGCAATAGTTTCCTAAAACATAACTGTGCTCTCAATTTCCACAACCTCTTTGGAACCAAGGGCAAACAGATTGCAAAAGTATAAAAGGGAAAAAGCGGCACAACATTGTTAACTTCTGGAAATCGAGAGAAGGAACACAGTTCTGAGGATATGGGAGTTGACTGGATGTGTGAGTATTACTATCAAAAGTCTTACAGATCTAATTTGTTCATGAATGGACACCATTATTTCTTGCAGACTGCTTTAGAGAGAACACACGGGACCCCATACTCCATTTCAGGCTTCTCTGTCTCACGTGCTAACACCAACTCTATGATAAGCTTCAAAATGTTCTTCGTATCTCTCCTGAGCAACATAAATTTGCAGAAGGGAGCCTAGCCAACTCTGGCGGACCTCTGTGTGTTCACTTCAGCCTGTTGCTCACAGGTTGCCCTAATGGTACAGTGATTAAGAACTATAAGTAGTAGCTAAACACCAGCAGTTCAAATCCACCAGCCGTTCCTTGGAAACCCTATGAAGCAGCTGTAGTCTGTCCTGTAGGGTTGCTATGAGTTGAGTCATAGGTACTTTCATGGCAAAGGACTTTTTCTGTTTGTTTTTGTTTTTATTTGCTTATAAAGCTCTTTCTACTGTTTTTGCTAGAAACAACCACCTACTCTACTCTAGCATGTCCTTAATCACAGACTGTGTCTCTCCTAACGACAATGGGAAGAAATCTTCTTTGTTGAATCTGAATAAAACCTTTGGGGTTAGTAGAATGAAAAGGGGAAGGTTTTATCATGAAGACTACGTAAGTGTGTGTGGAAGTAACATGATCTAATTTGGATGAAAGTGTACTGCAAACTCTGCAAAACCAAAGCAAACCATTGCTGTTGAGTCAAGCTGGCTCACTGTGACCTGAAATGTTAAAGAGAAGCACTGCATCCCTTACAGTTTTGTTGGCTATAACCTTTATGGAAGCATTTTTCCAGGTCTGTCTTCCAAGAGGACCACTATGTTAATAGTGAAGAGCTTCCCCTTTTGCCACACAAAGACCTTGCAAACTGAATAGAACTCTAAAAATGCAAATAGTGCACTATTATTCAGTATATTTGCATTTCAATAGATATATTTTGAACTGACTCTGTTCATTTCAAGCAATCCTACCATTTTTCCTTTACTTATTTTTAATTTCAAAAAATGAGAGAGAACCTGGGTTTAACTTATGAAGAGTAAAATGATGCAAATCTCTCACTTCGATTCTTTCAGGGATTCATAGATCTAAGAGATGTCCAGTGAGAACCACACTGTCTTTACTGACTTCATATTGCTAGGATTTTCTGGCAGAAAGGACATGCAGCAGGGGCTCTTCGTGATCTTTCTCCTGGTTTACGGCATAACTGTGATTGCAAATCTAGGAATTACTCTACTGATCAAAATGGACCGCAGACTTCACACACCCATGTATTACTTCCTGAGCAATCTGTCTTTCTGTGATGTTTGCTACTCCTCCACTGTCTCCCCCAAGATGCTGGCTGATTTCTTATCTGAGCAAAAGAGGATTCCATACAATTTATGTGCCATTCAGATGTATCTTTTTGGGACATTTGCTGATGTGGAATGTCTCATGTTGGCTGCCATGGCCTATGACCGTTATGTAGCCATTTGTAACCCACTTCTATATACAATTGTCATGTCTAGAAGGGTCTGTACCCAGCTAGTGGCCTGTGCTTACTTAGTGGGGTTGGTGGATTCAGCAATCCACACGTGCTGCACATTTCGACTGTCCTTCTGCAAGTCCAATGTTATCAATCACTTCTTCTGTGACATTCCTCCCTTGCTAGCCCTCTCCTGCTCAGATACTTCCAACAATGAGATAGTGATGTTCACTTTTATTGGTTGTGTTGTGGGGTGCAGCATTGTAACTATTCTTCTCTCCTACATCTACATCATAACGACCATACTTAGAATGAACTCAGCTGACAGCAGACGCAAAGCCTTTTCCACGTGTGCCTCCCATCTCACCGCCGTGGCTGTATTCCATGGTACACTCCTGTTTATGTATTTCAGACCTAGCTCCAGTTACTCAATGGACACTGACAAAATGGCATCTGTGTTCTACACAGTTGTGATCCCTATGTTAAACCCACTGATCTACAGTCTGAGGAATAAGGATGTGAAAATCGCTATGGAAAAATTAATCAGCACGAAATCATATTCTGGGTAAAATCGTGTTTTGCGCCTGTGAGTACGAGGTCTGACAACTAAGTCTGAATTGTTGAATATCAATATGGTGACCTCTGAAGTACCACCTTGGGAAGCTGTTCACCAATGCCAGCACCTAGTCAACCTGTTAAAGCAATTCTGAAACTGTTTCTGGGATGGCCACTGCACACGTTTGCATGGCGGTAAGTTCACAAATTTTATTGTGCAGTTCAGTTGTCTGTGTGGTAGTTTTTAGCCAGTGAACAAATAACTGTATTGAAACACCCTCCTTGCTCACCTGATCTGACCCCCAAATGGTTTTTTCCTTCACCTGAAGATAAAGGAAATATTGAAAGGAAGACATTTTGATAACAATTAGGACATCAAGGATAATACAATGACAGTTCTGATGGCCATTCCAGAAAGAATTCCAAAATTGCTTTGAAGGGTACACTAGGCACTGGCATTGGTGCATAGATTCCCAAGGGGAAGATTTCAGTAACAGTAGTGATATTCAGCAATGAGATATGCAGCACTTTTTCTAGGCTGAGTTTGCAAACTTAATGGGCTTCCCTTATATTTAGGCAAATATCCCTAGAGCTAAAGTTGAAGGGCTATGACATGCGAAACCAAAAACCCTTTGCAGTGAAGTCAATTCTGACTCCTAGCAACCCTACAGAACAAAATAAACTACCCCATAGAGTTTACAAGCTGCATCTGGTGAATCTGAAGCACTTAAGCACAACGCAACTGGAGTTTTTTGAAGGACTTTAACATAAGTACCTGCAGTTTCACCAGTGCAGTCTCTTAGATGGTTTTTGTTAGTGATCTTTGTCCCTAGGTAGAGTATTAAAAAAAAAAAAAAAAAAGTCTGCCGTTTAGTCAGTTGTGACTTATAGCAAACACATGAGGTTTTCATGTTTGCAAATCTCTACAAAATCAGACTGCTAACATCTTTCTCCAGTGGAGCAGCCCTGTAATTTGGGATTGCTGAGCTTTTAAATGGCAGCCAGTGGCTTTAACTACTGTACCCCTAAGGCTCCCACTATGTATATCAAAAAAAACAAATCCTATCCCAAGTCATAGTGACCCTGTGGGACCAAGTAGAAATCCCTTGTAGAGTTTCCAAGGAGGTCCTTGTGAATGGAACTGCTTATCTCTAGGTTAGCAGCCATAGCACTTAACATTTATACCAGCAAAGTTTCCCTAACTGTATAAAACCAAATAACACCAAACTCATTGCTGTGGACTCAACTCAGACTAACAGTGACCCTGCAGAATGGAGTAAAACTACTCCCATAGGGCTTCCACGGAACTGCTGGTGGATTTGAACTGCCAACTTTTGATTAGCAGCTGTAGATCACAGTAGCTCTTAACCACTGCCCCACCACGGCTCCTTAGCTATATGTAGGGACTCTGTATCATTGGTCTTAGTCTTCTCTTCAAAGTAAGAAAAATTAGTTATGGGTTAGTTAATTTTGCTATCATGAGTGTACACAAGTAAGATACATTATAAGTTACAGCAGTTTAGCCTCTAACATCAATTCATCTTACCCTCCTTCACTGAGGAAAGAAAAAACACGGGTTTAATAAATATAAGAAACCCTGGTGATGCAATGGTTAAAGCAATTGACTAACAACCAAAAGCTAGTCATTCTAAACCACCTTTGACTTTTCAGAAGAAAAATTTGGCTGTCTGCTTCCAAAGAGATTTACAGCCTTAGAAAACTTATTGGTTGCCATGAGTAAGAATCAATTTGGGTTAATAAATATAACCAGTCAACCAGAAAGGAGTTGTCATGAACCAAGCATAGGATTGTCTGTACTCTATCTACTAGCATGGATCCTGGATATATTAACAAAGTAAGTGTCACGGATTGAGTTGTGTCCCCCAGAAGATGTGTACAGAAATTTGGTTGGGCTGTGATTCCCAGAATTTTTGTGATTATCTTCCATTTTGTGATTTTCTTATGCTGTAAATCCTAATCTCTGCCTGTGGTTAACAGACTTGATTAAGTTAAAGAGCATCAGACTGGGACTACAAAACCCTTCCTAAGGTCACCTTCTTGCTCCAGCGTAAAAGGTTTCCCTTAAATGTGGCTTGCACCACATCTTAGCCTACAGAATTAAAAAGGACAAGGAAGCAAGCATGGAGTGGGAACATCCTACAAGCAAGGAAACAGCACTGAGAGCAGAGCACATTCTTCAGACCCGGGGTTCCTGTGCTGAGGTGCAGACTGATGCAACACAAGACCTTTCTCCAGAGCCAAGAGAGAAAGAATACATATCCTGGGATCTAGCACCCTGACTTTGGACTTGTGTCTTAATGGACTGTGTGAGAATAAACTGTTCTGTGTCAAAGCCATTCACTTGTAGTATTTCTGTTAGAGCAGTACCAGATGACTGAGACAGTAACTCATTGATATAAATGAACAGTAAAGAAGAATCTGCTGCACTAAATTGAAAGTTCATAAAGGTAAGTTCTGTCTGTCTTGCTCACTATTATTTCTGCATGGCTATTCACTATACTACACTATAAAACACCCATATTTGTTGAATAAATAAATGGCTACCCTCCTGCAAAACTGCTGCAGATACTATTCTTTGTATGTTTATCAATAGGACATCTATCCTTCAATTTTATTTTGGCACATTCACTTTTCATGAAGTATGTTTGTACCTTTTCCCATTCATCCTCCTTCAAAATAAAAAACCAGGGACAGGGCTCATTTGAAGTAAAAATTCTCTCAGGTCCACTCTTCTTCATTACTGTTTCTACTGTTAGTTGCTACCGAGTTGATTCTGACTCATGGTGATTCCATGTGTGCCGACTATAACTGTTGCATAGAACTTTCAGTCCATGACCTTTCAGAAGTAGACTGCTTACCTGTCTTTCAAAGCACCTCTGGGTGAGTTTGAACTCCTTCTTTCAGCTAACTACAGAATATATATCCACCCAGGCATACTTTATTCCTCACTAACCTTTCAAAGTAGTATCAGCTAATGTCCCCAGAATCAATAGTTCATGGTTTATGTTATTCCTCCCAGGCTGAGAATCAGCCTGTGGTTTTCCTTTCCTGTTCTCACTTGGAGATTGGGTGTGGTGATGTGGTGCTATTGACAACTGTATATCAAATTAAAGAATGGAAATTTAAGTTGAGAAAAAAAGACTCAGTAACAGGAAAATGTTCCTCATGTTTAGTGGGGAAAATTGAAAATAAATAAATAAAGGTTAAGGTAGAATTTATGTTAGAAGTCCATTTGTGATTTAAGTTGTCTTTCTGTGAATCTGTGAAATAAACTGAAATTCTAGTTTGAGTGAAAATTTAATAGTGGTTTTAGAAGCAGTACGGACGAATAGTCTGAACTCCTTTCTCTTCATGAGGATAAGAATGATGATCAGCTGCCCAAGACTGACTCTGCGAGGTGAAGGTCAGACTTCCTTCCTCTCTGCAACGTCTTTGCCAAATCTAATATCAAACATGCCTTACACAGCACTTCATTTTTCCTCAGTGTTTGATAATTCGTTGTAATGGCCACAAAGAACTCACATATACTCACAATTATGGAATTCATTAGGGAAGAAATAGGCTATAATTCAGGTTCAGGAAGACTCAAAGATATGGTTCTTCCATCAGGGCTGCCTCTACCCAGCTATGTTTGCAGGTACATCTCTCCCTGGCTCTAGGCTTCTACCGAATCACTCAAGTTTCTCTCTTGGTGGGCTGGGAAGCCCACCTCACTGTCTACTGCTGCTGGGTTGCTGTTGATGAGTATCTCCTGCCATTGCTTCTCAGGATCTCTAGGTTTATAGCTTACTCTCTCAGTCTCACTTCCAAGACCTTCTTAGCATAGGTACCCTAATTCCAAAGGACATGCTGTCTTCTGATTGTTCTTGCTTTGTAGCAGTGGAATTGTGTCTTTCCCACCTCTGGGTGGCTTATTTCAAGCCTAACAGGATAGCTCAATTGACCAGCCCCTTTGGTGAGCCACAATGAACATATCACCACAGCCCCAGTAAATCACTTTGGTGGGAGTTAGAAGGCTATGGACAGAAAGGCCACATAGATGTGATTCATCACATCAAAGTGGTCATCTCTGAATGACTGGAAGTTATTATGTAATAGAATTTTCTTTCTTTTACATATTAGCATTCTTGAAAAAAAATTCATAATATATATATACTGTATTTAAAAGAAAAATTAAAAAAAAAACTTGTTTGATATTACCGACTCATATGTGGACATTGTGAGTATGCTCACACATGTGTGTGAGTGATTATGAGGAGATATATAAGCTTGCATAATTGACACATTTACAAAGTCATAAAAAGTAATTTATTTCAATGAATTTCTTGTAATTTTTAATAAATTACTTTATGGACCAGATTTCTTAAGTATATTATTATAAATTGTTTTAGAATAATCCCATTATATTTTCTAATGATGAAATTCGGTTAATAGTGAATGTTATTCCCACTGTAATCAACTAGGAATTAATAGTCGGCTTCTACTCTACGGCACTTGGCTTGGCACGAAAAACATGTGGCTTCAGAAGACCCCCAAAACAAAACACCAAAGAATTTACCAGATGAAGAAAGCTTTCTGAAACTACTGGAAGGTGAATACAAAAGAGTTATATAGAGAGCCCTCCTAGACCTTATACAAAATGCAGCAGAACAAAATGAAACATTAAACAAGCTGTTCGATCTGATGGAACATCAGTATTCTGAAATCCACCAGATGAAGAACAAAATCAAAGACATGGAAATTTCAATTCAAAGCCAAGAAAACAGAATGGAACAAATTGAAACTAGACTTTCTGACTTGGAAGAAAGAGCTACTGAATCCAGCGTCGATGAGAAGAATTACAAAAAAAAAAAAAAAAAAAAAAATACGAGAAAAATAAAGACGCCTTAAGAAGCATGTGGGATTCTATTAAGAGGAACAATCTATGAGTCATTGGAGTTTCTGCACAAGGAGAGACAACTAGAACACAGAGAGCATTGTTGCTGAGCTGCTGATAGAAAACTTCCCAGAAATTATGAAAGAAGAGAATATAGATATCCAAGGTACATATCAAACACCACTCAATATAAATCTGAAGAGACAGACTCAAAGACATATAATAATCAAGCTTGGCTGGCTAGCACAATGAAACAGAAACAGAAACTCTCAAAGGTGGCAGACTCAAAGCAAAGCTAACATTAAGAGGGAAACCCTGTAGGCTTTCTTCAGACTTCTCAGCAGAAACAATGTTGGCACAGAAACAGTGGCATGATACATTCAAAATCTTGAAGGAGATGAAATTCCAGCCAAGAATTATATATTCTGCAAAACTATCTTTCAAATATGAAAATGAAATTAAGACATTCCCAGACAAACAGAAACTCAGAGACTTTGTAAAAACCAAACCAAAACTACAAGAAATATTGAAAGAAGTTCTTGGCTCTGGCTTAGAAACCACTATCTTTATATTTTAGAATGACTTTACTACTCAGTTAGGGAAGGCTCCAAAGCCAATCACAGCTTTGATAAGGAAAGAAGCAATCCAGTGATCATCATGAAAACTATAGTGTCATCATATTAAAAACATGGATGTACTACAGTTGTTATAGTCCTTCCAGATGGAGAGGAAGATGACAAGACTGGTAGTAATTAAAATTGGGTTTATACATAGCTTATTAAGGGGGACCATAGGGGCAGCTGTAAAGCACAACAAAGATGTATCATATCATTTCAAGAAATGTAACACAGGAGTCTCAACAACCACAAAACCAGCTCTGAAAAAGGTAAAAAATCAACTCACAAAAAGAACGTCCCAGAACAGACTAATAAGAACAACAGAGAAAACATCAACATAAAAATAAACACATCACAATGGCAGCACTGAACACATGCCTATCAATAATTACACTGAATGTGAATGGACTGAATGCTCCAGTAAAGAGACACCGAGTGTCATCTTGGATCAGAAGACATGACCCATCCATATGTTGTCTACAAGAAACTCACTTGAGACCTAAAGATAGGAACAAACTGAAAATTAAAGGATGGAAGAATATATATTAAGCTAACAATGAACAAAGAAGAGCAGGGGTGGCAATTCTAATTTCAGACAAAATCAATTTTAATGTCAAATCCACCATCGTGGACAAAAATGGACACTATTTATTGCTGAAAGGTTCAGTACACAAGCAAGACTTAACTATATTAACCACTTATGCACCTAATGTCAGAGCACCTAAATATGTCAAAGAAACACTGACTACACTCAAAAGAGAGTTAGATGACTCCACCATAATAGTGGGAGACTTCAACACTCCACTCTCAATACTAGACAGATCATCTAGAAAAAAAACACAGTAAAGATACAGAAGACCTCATTGCCATGATTAACCAACTAAACTGCATCGATATATACAGAACTTTCCACCCATCAGCAGACAACTGCATCTTCTTCTCCAGTGCACATGGAACATTCTCCAGAATTGACCATGTGATAGGCCATAATGCAATGCTCAACAAAATCCATACCATTGAATTCCTGCAAAGCATCTTCTCAGATCATAAAGCCATCAAAGTTGAAATCAATAGCAGAAGAAACATAGATAGAAAGTGGAACTCTTGGAAACTGAACAACATCTTGCTCAAAGAAAAAACATGGGTTATAGAGGAAATCAAGGATGAATTCAAGAAATTCATGGATTCCAGTGAGAACGAAAACACTTCCTACCAGAACCTATGGGATCCAGCCAAAGCAGTGCTCAGAGGTCTGTTTATCTCCATAAATGCACACATCTGGAAGAAAGAAAGAAACCAAATCAAGGAACTAACTCTACAGCCTGAACAAGTAGAAAGAGAATGACAGAGGAACCCCTCGGGCACTGGAAGAAAGGAGATCATAAAGATTAGAGCATAGCTAAATGAATTAGAGAATAGAAAAACAATTGAAAAAATTGAAAAGACCAAAACCTGGTTTTTTGAAAAGATCAACAAAATTGACAAACCACTGGCTAAACTTACTAAAGAAAAGCAGGAAAGGAAACAAATAACCCAAATTAGAAATGAGAGGGAGGTTGCCACCACAGATGCAACACAAATCAAAAATGTCATAACAGAATACTATGAAAGACTGTACTCTAACAAGTTGAAAACTTAGAAGAAATAGACAAATTCCTTGATTCATATCAACTACCCAAATTATCACAATGTGAAGCAGAACAACTTAATAAATCCATCACAAAGGAAGAGATTGAAAAGGTCATCAAAACACTGCTAACCAAAAACAATCCTGGTCCAGATGGCTTCACTGCAGAATTCTACCAAGCATTTAGAGAAGAGTTATCTCCAATACTACTGAAACCATTTCACAGTATAGAAAGGGATGGAGTACTCCCAAACTCATTCTGTGAAGCCAGCATAACCCTGATACCTAAGCCAGGGAAAGACCCAACAAAGAAAGAGAACTACAGACCGATTATCACTAGACAAGGATGCCCACTCTCACCTCTTCTATTCAACATTGTGCTAGAAGTTTTAGCCAGAGCAATTAGACAAGACCAAGAAATAAAGGGCATCTGCACTGGCAAAGAGGAAGTTAAAATCTCCCTGTTTGCAGATGATATGATTGTATATGCAGAGAATCCCAAGGAATCTATAAGTAAACTACTCAAACTGATAGAAGAGTTCAGCAAAGTCTCAGGATACAGGATAAACATAAGCAAATCAGTAGGATTCCTTTATACCAACAACGAGACTGTTAAGGAAGAAATTATCAAATTAATGCCATTTACGATAGCCCCTAAGAAGATAAAGTACCTAGGAATTAATCTAACCAGAGAAATAACAGACCTTTACAAAGAGAACTACAAGCCCTTACTACAAGAAACTAAGAGAGACTTAGATAAATGGAAAAACCTACCCTGCTCATGGATAGGAAGACTTAACATTGTGAAAATGTCTATTTTACCCAAAGCAATTTATTTATATAATGCAATCCCAATACAAGTTCCAGCATCATTTTTTAATGAGATGGAGAAACAAATCACTAATTTTGTTTGGAAAGGGAAGAAGCCCCAGTTAAGCAAGGTACTACTGAAGAAGAAGAAGACACTGGGAGGCCTTTCATTACCTGACTTTAGAACATATTACACTGCCACAGTGGTCAAAACAGCCTGGTATAAGAATTGACAGATCGATCAGTGGAACAAAACTGAGACCTCAGGGATGACACCATCTGCCTATGAACAATTGATATTCGACAAAGGCCCTAAGACATTAAACTGGGGTAAAAACAGTATCTTCAACAAATGGTGCTGGCAAAATTGGATATCCATCTGCAAGAAACTGAAAGAAGATCCATATCTTACACCTTATACAAAAACCAACTCCAACTGGATAAAAGACCTAAATATCAAACCTAAAACGATAAAGCTCATCCAAGAAAAGGTAGGAACAACAATGGAAGTTTTAATATACAATATGGACAGACTCCAAAATCTGTCAAACAAACCACAATCATCAGAAGAGAAAATAGGTAAATGGGATCTATTAAGAATTAAACACTTTTGCTCATCTGAAGACTTTATTAATAGAATTAAAAGAACACCCACAGAATGGGAAAAAATATTTGGCAACTCTATGTCAGACCAACGCCTGATCTCCATAATCTCTAAGATACTACAAAATATCAATAAGAAGAAGATAAACCATCCAATTAAGCGATGGGCAAAGGAGATGGACAGACACTTCACTAAAGAGGAGATCCAGGCAGCCAAAAAACACATGAGGACATGTTCACGATCTTACTTATTAAAGAAATTCAAATCAAGACGACAATGAGATACTATCTCACCCCAACAAGATTGGCCATGATCCAAAAAACACAAAACAACAAATGCTGGAGAGGCTGTGGAGAAAGTGGAACCCTCCTACACTGTTGGTGGGGTTGCAAAATGGTCCAGCCTCTTTGGAAAGCAATCTGGCGCTTCGTTAAAAAAATGGATATTGATATACCATTTGACCTAGTAATTCCACTACTTGGAATATATCCTACAGAATCATGGCCTTTCACACCAACGGACACATGCACCAGAATGTTTATCACAGCACAGTCCATGATAGCAAAAAGATGGAATCAACCCAGATGCCCAACAACAGAAGAATAGATAGGTAAACTATGGTATATATACTCAGTGGAGCACTACGCAATGATAAAGAACAACGATGACTTCAGGAAACATCTCATGACCTGGTTTCAACTGGAAGAGATTATGCTAAATGAAAGTAGTCAGCGACAAAGGGACAAATACTGTATGAGACCTCTACAATAAGATCTCAAAAACAGACTTGTGTATAAAAGAAAAGACTCTTTGACAGCTGCAAGGGAAGGGAGGGAGGGTGGGAAGGAGGGCTTAGAATAGATAGTTGCTAGGTATCTGGTTGGGTGAAATCGGTGATAGCACATATTAGAAACAAGAACAATATTAAGTGGACTTAAACATAACGTGAGTACTCCTTCCATCTTAACCCAATATTGCAAGGATAGAGTAGCTGGGCAGGGGGCGGGGGACCATGCTCTTAGGTGAAAGCGAGGCCGATTGGCACAACTAGCGTTTTGGTGAATGGCATCTGGTGTCTTAAAAGCTGCCAAGCTGCCATCCGAGGGCACAGTAAATGGTCCCAACTCAGCAGGAACAGATGCTCACCGAGGACCATAATGACATGCGGTAAAGGCAACCGACAGGACAGAGAGACCCACAAGAGTGGGTGCCTACATCGACTTGGGACCAAAAGAACCGGATGATGCCCAGCCACCACCAGTGATAGCCGCGATGGAGCTCACTAAGTTGAGACTCACTGGCAGCACGAGAATAAAAAGGGTGCACCCTGAGATCCCCACTAAAAGACCTCAATTGATGGTCCAGTGGTTTCAAGGTTCCCCTGGGAGCATGGCCCCTCACCCTGATGCTGCCCTTGACCATAAATCATAATGAAAGTCCACGCTTCGAACAGGAATGGATTGGACTTGGCGATGCAGTGACCATATATTGGATGCACTTTATGGTTCTGTACATCTATAGGATGTCATCCTACTGACCTCTGGCTGGAGGAAGGAGTGTGGGTGGAGAGGAGGGGAAAAAGAGACTGTTGGGAGAATGAGACATGTATGGAGCAGAGAGGAATAATGTGCTGTCACCGGGCAGGGAGAGCAGTGGAAGCTGCATATAGGTGGGCATGTAAATTTACACGGAAATGTACATTTTCATTCAGTTATATTAAATAAAAAATTTAAAAAAAAAGAAATACTGAAAGAATCTCTTGGCTTAGAAGAACAAAACCCACTAACTTTCTACTTTAGAAGTAAATACAAGGCACAGCACCCAGAAACCTACTCAGTTAGAGAAGGCTCCAAACTCAATCAAACCTGTAATAGTGAAAGAAACGAATCAGTGATCATATCATGAAAGCTAGGGTGTCATCATATTAAAAATAGGGATGTACTACAGTCATTATAGTCCTTCCAAATGGAGAAGAAGTTAATAAGACTGGTAGCAATTAAAATTGGATGTATACATGGTTTATTAAGGGGGATCATAGGGGCATCAGTAAAGTACAATAAAGATGCAACATACTATATTAAGAAATGTAATACAGGAGTCTCAACAACCACAAAATCAACACTGAAAAAAAGTGAAAAATCAACTCACAAAGAAGAATCCCCCAGAACAGATTAATAAGAACAACAGAGAAAATATCAACACAAAAATAAACATATCACAATGACAGCACTAAACACATACCTATGAATAATTACATTGAATGTGAATGCACTGAATGTGCCAGTAAAAAGACATCAAATGACATCTTGGATCAAAAGATATGACCCATCCATATATTGCCTACAAGAAACTCACCTTAGACTTAAAGATAGGAACAAACTGAAAATTAAAGGATGGAAGACTATATATCAAGCTAATAATACACAAAGAGCAGGGGTAGCAATTCTAATCTCTGTAAAATACATTTTAATGTAAAATCCACCATCATGAACAAGGACAGACACTACTTATTGCTGAAAGTTTCAATACACAAGCAAGACTTAAAAATATTAAATATTTATGCACCTAATATTAGAGCACCTAAATACGTCAAAGAAACTCCAACTAACTAAAAAATGAGATAGATCACTCCACAATAACACTGGTCACCACCTGACTTTAGAACCTGTTACATTGCCACAGTAGTCATAACAGCCTGTTACTCATACAAAGAGGCAGATAGATCAATGGAACAGAACTGAGACCCCAGTGATATCACCATCTTCCTATGAACAGCTGATGTTCGACTAAGGCCCTAAGACATTAAATTGGGGTAAAAACAATTTCTTCAACAAATGGTGCCGGCAAAATTGGATATCTACCTGTAATAAGTTGAAACAAGACCCATATCTTACACCTTATACAAAAACGGTTATCAAACTGGATAAAAGACCTAAATATCAAATCTGAAACAATAAAGCTCATCCAAGAAAATGTAGGGACAGCAATGGAAGTTTTAATACACAAAATAGACAGTTTTCAAAATCGGTCAAACAAACCACAAGCACCAGAAGAGAAAATAGATAAATGGGAACTTCTAAGAATCAAACACATTTGCTCATCCGAAGACTTTATTAATAGAATTAAAAGGGCACCTGTAGAATGGGAAAAAAATTTTGGCAACTATATGTCAGACCAACACCTGATTTCTATAATCTATAAGGCACTACAAAATATCAATAAGATGAATGGTCTAATTACGTGATGGGCAAAGGAAATCGACAGACACTTCTCTAAAGAGAAGATTCAGGCAGACAAGAGACAGATGTCGACATGCTCACTATCATTAGCTACTAAAGAAATTCAGATCAAAATGACGATGAGATATCATCTCACCCCAAAAAGTTTGGCCATGATCCAAAAAACGCAAAACAGCAAGTGCTGGAAAAGCTGTGGAGAAATTGAAACTCTCCTACACTGTTAGTGGGATTACAAAATGGTCCATCCTCTTTTGAAAGCAATCTGGCACTTCCTTAAAAAGCTGGATACAGATATATCATTTGACCCAGTAATTCCACTGATTGGAATACATCCTATAGAATCAAGGCCTTTCACACCAACTAACACATGCACACAAATGTTTATTGCAGCACAGTCCACAATAGCCAGAACATCAACCCAGGTGCTCCCAAACAGAGGAATGCATAGGTAAACTATGGTATATATACTCAGTGGAACACTGTGCAATGATAAAGAACAACAATGATTTTATGTAACGTCTCATAACCTGGTTTCAACTGGAGGACATTATGCTGAGTGAAAGTAGTCAGCAACAAAAGGACAAATGTTATATGACACCCCTACCATAAGAACTTAAAAACAGACTCATGCATAGAAGAAAAGACTCTTCAATGGTTCCAAGGGTGGGGATGGAAGGTGGATGAGGGGGGAGGGTTTAGATTAGACAGTTGATAGAAATTTGGTTGGGTGAAATCTGTGACAGCACACATTAGAAAGAAGATCAATAATAACTGGACTTCCAACACAATTTGAGTACTCCTCCCATCTTAACTGAATGTTGCAAGGACAGAGTAGTTGGGTAGGGGGCCGGGGACCATGCTATCAGCGGAAATCGAGGCCAACTGGCACAACTAACATTTTGCAAAGAGAGCCTTCTGCACGCCACACTGGTGAGTGGTGTCTGGAGTCTTAAAAGCTGCCAAGCTGCCATCTGGGGGTACAGCAAATGGTCACAATACAGCAGGAATGGATGATCACCAAGGTTCAAAATGACGTGGAAGAAAGAGAACCCAGAAGACAGAGAGACCCACGTGAGTAGGCGAATATATCGATCTGTGACCAGAAGAACTGAATGGTGCCTGACCACCACTAGTGATAGCCGTGATGGAGCTTACAAAGCTGAGTCTCACTAGCAACACAAGAATAAAAAGGGGTGCACCCTCAGATCTCCACGAAAAGACCACAGTTGATAGTCCTTGGGCCTTGGAGTTCCTCTGGGAGCGTGGACCCTGGCCCTGATGCTGGCCCTGTCCATAAGTCATAACAGAGGTCGACTCTTTCAACAGGAATGAATTAGACTTGGCAATACAGAGTGACCACATCATATGTGCACTTTATGGTTCTAAGCATCTAGAGGATATCCTCCTGCTGACCTCTTACTGGAGGCGGGGGAGTTGATGGAGAGGAGGGGCTAGGAGACTGTTGGGAGGATGAGACATGTATGGAGCAGAGAGGAAGAGTGTGCTGTCACTGGGCAGGGAGATCAGTGGGAGCTGCATATAGGTGAGCGCGCAAATTTAAATGGGCATGTACATTCTCATTCAAGAATAACAAAAGAAGAAAAAGCAAAGATAATGCAACCGAGAAAGAAGTGTCAGGAGGGTACCATGTCCTTTTTGACCTGGGGTCTCTGTAATAAATTCCTAGATCAGTGGAAATTGATGACAAGGTCCTTCCCTGGGAACTGGTACCCTGATTTCAGACTTGATCTAGCCTCCTACAGTGTGATAGAATAAATATCTATTTGTTAAAAGAAAAAAAAAATTATACAAATGAAATAATTGATTACCAATAATATTCAGCATACTATTTGTTTTGCATTACTTATTAAACAACTTTTAAAACAAATAACATTATTTCATTATCTCTTAAATATGTATTTTCCTGTATATTCTCAAATAATTGGTGTTCCTAGAATAATTTACATTACATTTGAGGGCATCTCAATCATTAACTGAACCCTTTCAAAGCTCAATATTTTGTATTAGAACAATTAATTAACTATAGAATAAATAATTAACTATAGCTTAATTTATGAAAAGTAAACCTACTCATATTATTGAAAATTCCTTTTCCTGACCATCTTCCATGTATATGTAAAAGAAAAAATATGTTCTTCATTATTATTTTTTCTCACCCTTTCTATTACAGACATTGATTTAATAGTCTTTATATGTAGACAGAAAACAAGTGTTTTTAAACCTTTGTTTCACCACTTTTGTTTAAAGAAGATTATGAAGAGGAGAGTTAAAAATCTGAACTTTAAAGACAGACCTGATAGTTAGTAAAACTGCCATTTTTACGAGTAGTTATATGAGCATTCACAGGTTTCTGTTAGACTTACACTTCTTAGTGCTTAGAAGGGATTAAAACCACTATATTTCGCTTGCATAGTGTGCCTGACATTATTAAAAGGTTTTTAAAATGCTAATTTAATTACAGAAACAAAAGTTTACTTTCATGGAGACTCCATATAACTTCCTGAGTCTGATCAAGAAAGTTCCTAAAATGAAATAAAACCAGAACCAATACCACTGCCATCAAGTCAATTCTGACTCATAGCTGTCCTATAGAACATAGGAGAACTTCCCCATAGAATTTTGAAGGAGTACCTCTGTTTACCTTTGGATTAGGGTTTCCTAGAAGAATACTTAATAACTAACTACCTGGTGGATGAACCTTGATATGATTGAAACCTGGGGCAAAAAAAAAGTATGTCATTATCTCAAAAAGAAAGTCTCCAAGTCCTATCTGTCTACCCTCCTTCGAACCTACTCACCCTGTCTAGAAGACCCCACCTGTAGATCCTAACCCCAGAATTTCCATGTGTGTAGTTCTCTCCCCAACCACCTTAACACATGTTCTTTCTAAGCCTGTCTTCATGACTACAAGTTTTAGTCACAGCATTCCTATGTGTATTCCCTTATCCAGCTAACTATCTGGGCCCTACTCCTGGTCTAGGGCCCATACCTCATACTCCCAGGAAGCGATTTTAGATAGTTAATGTCAGAGCACTTGATTTGGCACTATCTTACATGACCCTTTCTCCAGGGCTGTGGCCAAATCGGCATACTTAGCTACAACTGTATCAGTAGCTACCATTTATGTTTGACCATGTCCTTCAGACAGTATTTCCTGCTTAGCATTTAGAAAGAAACACTTGATTCTTATCAGCTTCAAACCACTCTGTACAAAAATGTTCACCGGTGAGAGCACACAATGGACAGAGCCTGTGCCACCAATAATCTATATGGACAAACCCCTTCTTGTGAAAATAGCTCCCACCTTGGAAAACTGAACCACAGTGTAGAGTTAGAACCCAGCATGTATTTTCACTGTATGGTGGCTTTGGTGTTGTGGCCATCAGTCTCACTTTGGATAGAACACTTCCTTTGGATTTCACAGCCTTTACCATGAGTCTTATTCCACATGCAAACCAGGGTATCTTCACACCATTTAGTCAATCTTTTTTTATTTGAAAACAACCATACACAAAATATACTTTAATAGTTATTTGTGTATACGTTACCACTCTAGTGAATGAACTGAAATTATTGGAAAAAATTAGTTTCATCTTACTAGACACGTATATTCAGTATCAAAAAAACAACAGTAAAATTACGTGTTTTTTTTTTTTTCATGAAACGTTTATTCAGTAACCAAGCTGTGGAAGATGTTATGGCAGAGGCAGGGGATCAAATAATGAGTAAGAAATTAATGAATAAGTCTAATAGGGTTATAGAACAGAGTCACATACGACTTCAGGATGAGGCAACAATTGTCAAAAATGTTAAAAGAATCACAGTAAGATTTGTGTGCTGTTCAGATTGCAAGGGAAATTCATGGGAAAAAATAATGTAAGGATTAAATTAAACGAAATCTTTTAAGGTGAGTAGGATTTGAAGCTACTGTGTATGCTTATTTACAAGTGGTTAAAAGTTAATTGAAAAAGAATCTCAATGAATTGTACTTATTTATATTCAAGAAAGAAGAAAGTATAGCACATCAACGTCATATCTGATATTGTGAGTAATCATGGTCTAAGGTTAGGACGGGAAGAAAAAAGGAGGATGTACATGGAATATAGGAAAGAAAATGAGGAGTAAATCTTCTCCAGAAATAAATATTACAAAAATCAAATTGAAGATGGAAGAGTTAGACATGACCTAAGTCATGAGAGAGGACCAGTTGTGATGTTAAGTCCTGGCCACATTTCGTGGCCGAGGAGTCACTGTCTGAAAACTTGGAGAACATCTATATTAAACTTGCATCTTCGGCACTATAACCCTTGAGCACGTAATTACACGGTTGAAACATTTTAAAGTCTTATTTTATCCTTTCCTGAGAAAGCAATTTCTGACTGATCATTTTTCTAAAGGCATTTTTGACGTCTTTGTTCCTTAGGCTGTAAATCAGGGGATTCAACATAGGTATAATCAATGTATAGAACACAGAGGTCACCTTGTCAATATCCAGTGAATGACCTGTACCAGGGCGCAAGTAAATGAAGATCAAGGTACTGTGGTAGATAGTGACAACTATCAAGTGTGAAGCACAAGTGAGGAACCCTTTCTTTCTTCCCTCAGCAGAACTTATTTTGAGGAGAGCTGCTATGATGAAGATATACGAGAGAAGAACTGTTAGAAGACAGATAGTTTCAAACACACTAGCAAAGACCACCAGAACAATATCATGTATATAGGTGTCAGTGCAGGATAGTGAAAATAGTGGGGAGACATCACAGAAAAAATGATTTATTTCTTTGGAGCAGAAGGTGAGATGGAAGGTGTTAGTGGTGTGTATAATGGAGCTCATGGTGCCTCCCAAAAATGCTCCCATTGCAAGCTGGCAGCAAATTCTCTTTGACATAATGGCAGTATAAAGAAGTGGGTTGCAGATTGCTATATACCGGTCATAAGCCATGGCAGCCAAGAGGAAAGATTCTGTATCAACCAAAGAAATGAAAAAATAGAGCTGTGCAGCACATCCATTGTAAGAAATTGTCTTCTTATCAGAAACCAAGTCTGCAAGTAATTTGGGAGCAATGACAGTAGAGTAGCATGTATCTACGAAGGACAAAACACAGAGGAAAAAGTACATAGGGGTGTGCAAGTGGGAACTGGCTGTGATTAATAAAATCATCCCAAGGTTCCCCGTGAGTGTCACAGAGTAGATGGAAAAGAACACAGCAAAAAGGAGACTCTGAAGTTCTGGGTGGTCACTAAATCCCAGGAGGAAGAACTCAGTCTTCACTGTGTCATTCACTTCCTCCATCTCTTTGCAGTGCTTCATGGCTTCTGGAGCAGCGATAGAGTAATAGTGGCAATGTTAATAATAACGTGGACATGGACAAAAAAAAAAGTATAAAATAAATAAAAGTGTCAAAATAAATACAGCAATCATTCTAAAATCTGGTACATCCTTATAGCATCCAGTCATGTCAACAGTTAACCCAACATAAAGCTAACATAGATTTTTTAATATTTTAGTAGCAGAACATTACATATTTTTAAGCTAAATTGCCAGTTCTACAACGTCTCATTCCTTTACGGTATTTGTTTGTACATTGATCTAATTGTTGTCTTAAGTTGGGCTTCACCCTTCATTGCTTCAACTCTCTCCACCACACTCTGCAAATCCAAAATTTCACAACTAAACATCTCATTTCTATCGAGTCCACTCAGCACCGTTGCCATATTAATCATGGCTTCTTTGACCTCCTACTATCTGTTGCAAAAGTCAATTTACCAGCTCCTCCATCTCCAGTTTTTCCTGCTGTGGTCTTTTCTCCCCTCGTTCACCATCCTCTAGCCACACAAACTCCCTGCAGTGCACTAAGATTTCATTTGCCTCAACAGGCCACTGCTTGACTCTACAGAGTATTAGTTGATCTAATGGGAAGCTGCTATCTGTGCCTAGAGCTTGATCGCCAAAACCAAATTCAAATCCTTTGCCATCGAGGTGTTTCCAACTTACAGTGACCAGGAAAAGTAAAAAGTACTCTGTTATTTAGGCTGTCTCAATGCTTTGCCAGATAACAGCCCAACTGACATAGAATAACACAGTTTTAGTTAACAATCACTCTCCTAGGCTTGTGCTTCGGTGACGTGCTGTTTGAGTTTTGGGTTTCAGGGTCTTTGCACATGTGATTTCTTCTACCCAGAACATTATTCTTTTAACATGCATTATTCTCCAAGCTCAGCTTAAATGTTAACTTTCTTTAAGGTCTTTACTGACCAACTCTAAGTAATCCCTCCATTACTCTCTGTCTCTCAATCTTAGTCATTTCTCTTCAAGCATTTATAATCTGCAAATAATTTGATTATTTATTTATTTATTAATTTATTATATGTGTCACTCCCAGGGCTGTATGATCTCTGACAAGAAGAATGAGGGCTTTATTAATTTATCTATTCACTTACCTGTCTACCAAATTTTCGTCATTCCATAAACAATGTTTTGTGTAATCCTGACCCATAGTAGATTATCATTCACAAAAGGTTGAATAAATTGTAACTTCTAATACAGATTGCATACATAAACGGGCAATTGTGAGATCACATGTCACCATAGAGCTCTGACCCATAACCTCTTCAGCAAACAGCTAGGAAACCAAACCAGAAACTTCTCAGTAACTGGCCCAGAGCAGTCATGGTTTGGTCGATACCTTGCTAGCTTTCCTCAGTTTTGTCTGATTTCTGATAAAAACTTAAATGGTTAGAGAAACACTAGAAATGTGTCTAAAATATAAAGTTAGTAGCTTTGTTCTTCTAAGCCAAAGCCAAGAACGTCTTTCAGTATTTCTGGTAGTTCTGTTTTGGTTTTACAAACTCTCTCAGTTTCTGTTTATCTGGGAATGTCTTCATTTATTTTCTTACTTGAAAGATAGTTTTACAGGATATATAATTTTTGGTTGGAAGTTCTTCTCCTTCAAGGCTTTGAATGTGTCATGCCACTGTCTCCATGCTAGCATGGTTTCTTCTGAGAAATCTGACAAAAACCTACAGGGTTTCCCTCTGAATGTTAGCTTTGCTTTGAGTCTTGCTGCCTTTAAGAGTTGCTGCTTATGTTTCATTTTGTTAAGCTTGATTATAATATGTCTTGGAGTCTTTCTTTTGAGACCTGTGTTGGGTGGCATACAATATGCATGTGGGATATCTATATTCTCTTCCTTCACGATTTTTGGGAAGTTTTCTGTCAGCAGCTCAGGAACAATACTCTCTGTGTTCTCAGGTGTTTCATCCTGTTCAGGGACTCCAATTAATCAAAGGCTGTTCCTCTTAATAGAGTCCCACATGCTTCTTAATGCTTCTTCATTTTTCTTGTTTCTTTTTTCTGATTTCTGCTCATAGACACTGGCCTCAGTAGCTCTGTCTTCCAAGTCAGAAATTTTTTTTTCACTTCTTTCATTCTGTTTCCTTGACTTTGAATGGAAGTTTCTATGTCTTTGATTTTGTTCTTGATCTGTTGGATTTCAGAGTACAGGTGTTCCATCAGATCAAACAACTTGCTTAATTTTTTCATTTTGTTGTGCTGCATTTTGTATAAGGTCTAGAAGGGCTCTGTATATAATCCTTTTGTATTCATCTTCCGATGATTTCAGAAAAGTTTCTTCATCTGGAAAACTCCTTGGTTGTTTTGTTTGGGAGCCTTCTAAAGTCATGGGTGATTTCTTGAGTGCCACAAGTGTCTGTTGCTTTTTGAGTTTCGTGTGAGTATGTAAAAGCTGGGCGAGATACTGTGAGGATGGATTGCAGATGTTTCTCAATGTAAAATGTTTCTCAATGTTTCTCAAATGTAAAACAAAAGATATCTGACCACTTTTCAAGTCTGTCAGGTTTTCAGGTGTAGAGGTCCCTCTTCCTTCTGTATCCACCCCAGATGATATGAACTAGTTCAAAATACAGCAATGCTGCTGCCCTGTTGGCCTCTGCCTACAGGGCCCAGCCTTATGCAACACCATGTAAACTACTGCTTTTCTGGTAGAAAAGTGCTGTACTGTGAGCAGGCTCTGACTCCTAAGCTAAGAATTAGGTCCAACTGTGGCCACCGTATCTAAGATGGCGCCCTCCATGTGGTTGGTGGATAGAGGGGCTAAAGGTGCCAAGACATAGTGAGTCCTTCACCTCTGTTGCTGGGCCCCCATCGTAGGCGACACTGTAAACTACTGCTTTTCTGTCAGAGAAGCACTGTCCTGTTTGCAGGCACTGGCTCCCAGGCTAAGAATTAGGTCCCGTTAAAATGTTCTTACCCAACATGGCGTCTCACACATAGGCCCTGCTGTTCCGTACAAACCACGCTGTGGCAGAGATAAAAAGAGAGGCCCAAATTGGCTAGGTGTACAGAGTCCTAAGCCTGGCTCTCAAAATATGACAGTTTTGCCTGCCTATCCCACCAGCAGTGTGTCTGAGACTAGCCTTTAGGCAAGGCCCAGCTCCGCCCACCGGCCAAGACAGAGATATAAAAAATCACAAAGGTGCATTACCTTTAGTCCTTGAGAGCCAGGGCTAGCTAGGAGTGGGAGTCAGTGAAAGAGAGGTGGCTCTTTGTTCAGTGGTATGAAGTCCAAATTAATATCCCTGTGCCATGTCTTGGGGCTCACTGGGTGACCTGAAAGCTCTGTTTGATTATCAATTCAGGTCTTGGTTTCCAGAGGGGTATAAGGAGACATGTGCTTAGTCCACCATCTTCACTCTGCCCCCTAGAAATGTGTCTAACAGATCGCATGTGTTGTTATTAGATACAGTTCAAATTGTGCAGCATCAATCCGAATGTGTTCAGAAGGTGCTCTAAAGAAGGAACAGTGAAATAAGGTTATGGAGATTGTTGAGTGACTTTTAGAATTAGCACCACAGCACCTGCTCTTCAAGTCACCGGCAAAAATTCTTAAGAAGGCCATTTCTGAGAATCCTAAATATCTAGGTCTGATAAGGCAGTCCCCTGAAGGTCCTGTTACATTTTCAAGAGATAGCCTCAAAGCACTTTCGGGGTTCCAGGGTCAGGCTATTGCAGAAACAAAAACAGTAGGGATATGCTATATATCTTCTGGAAACCCTGGTGGTGTAGAGGTGAAGTTCTAAGGCTGCTAACCAAGAGGTTGGCAGTTCAAATCCACCAGGTGCTCCTTGGAAACACTATGAGGCAGGTTCTACTCTGACCTATACGGTCACTAAGAGTGAACCAACTTGTTGGCACCTAACAGAACAACATAAATCTTCCGGTCAGAGGCTTTAATTCCTGTTTGTCTAAACTCCCTGTATGTAGATCATTCTCTATAGAGCTCAGTGTCTAAGGCAAAATGGTCCCTGTTATCCTGCTTTCTAGGCTGTTGTTTGACCTGAAGTTGGGACCAGGAAAATGAGTTCCTTCGAGTCTCAAAGTTCAAAAGAACACCTAAGGGTGAAAAGTCTATGTGAATCACTAGAACTCCTTGAACCCAGAAATGTAGATTCCAAGAGAATTAGAATGGTTTCTTACTTCAAATTCTTGACCAAAGAGAAAAATCCAGACTCCCTAAGTCAGTCAATTTTTAATAAGCCCATTTACAGTTTTCCTATGTCAGCAACCTCCAATCAGAGCATACCATTAAGCCTTCTCCTATAAACTTTTCCATTCCTCTGCCTGCCTTTGACCCCCTTGCCAAATACAAAGGATGGTGATGAAACAGCTTGCCACAGCAAACTGAATAAATAGAATTTTTGTCCCCATTTGGATTGTCTTCATTTGTTTCTAAAATAGATAAAAGCATAATTGTTCCAGGTGAAGATTTTTGGTTAGAATAGCAGAAGTTCCGCATTTCTTACCTTCAGATGTAATACAACTCTGAGGACAAGGGGATCCATTAGAATTGTTTCAAATTCACTGATAATATATTAAGATAGTTACTGAATTCTTCCCTCGTTATTCAGTAGTTGTGAATAACTGGGCAATACGATAAATCTCTTAATTTCAGTTTCGTCATCTATAATATGGCACTGAGTGTACTTTTTTCATCAAGTGTTAACTTTCTAGCCATATTCTCAATGCAGAAACCCTGGTGGCATAATGTTTAAGTGCTATGGCTGCTAACCAAAAAGTCAGCAGTTTGAATCCACCAGGTGCTCCTTGGAAACTCTATGGAGCAGTTCTACTCTGTCCTATAGAGTTGCTATGAGTTGGAGTCAACTCGATTGCACTGGGTTAGGTTTGGTTTTTGGTTATTCACAAAATCCTCACCATCATGTTTCTTTACTGTTCGAAGTTGGAAATGTGAAAAGCAAGTCTGTGTTAATCTATACATCTATTTTAGTTTACCCACATCCAAGCTATGGAATGCAACTTGGCAAATACTTATACAAGCAAGTTTATTATTTTTCAGCCCAGGCAAAGAGTTTCGTTATATTGATAATGATGGCTATTCTGTCCACAGGAAATAATTGTAAGAAATTTTCAAACATCTCTTCTGTTCTCCTCTCTGGGCTATTTCTTCTTTTATTGCCCTTCTACTATTTTACAAATCTGCAATTTACAGACAATCAAAGCAATGCAAATAATACCTATTCATAGTGGAGAGGGAGTTGATTTCTTTCCTTGCGATGGAAAAACACAGCTTTATATCTATTTATAAATGTATTTGTGCATTTCTGAGAGATAAAATAGTGCTTCTTTAAATTTCTCTTTGTAATCATTTTTATCTTACACACTTTTCCCAATTTGCTGCCAGTTATAATAAAATTAAACATTTTTAATTAAAATTTGTATACATTTATGGTAAAGAAGAAGACTGTAACTATCAGAAGAGTTGTTCTCTGAGTAGACATAACAAAATACAGATTAAAAAAAAGATCATGGAATCTGCAATGTTGGTCAATGTTTCCTCTTCTAACACAGTTCAGTGTCTGGCTAGCTAAAGCAGATGAATTCTGGGCAATTGTCAGATAACTGTCCTTAACATATTTTGATCTTATGATTTCAAAAGCATTTTTACATTTACTTTATTTCACATCTATTTAAAATGTGTAGAGGTTGATTGCCTCTCAGTTTTACAGGTAAAAGCAGGCTGATGTGACCAGCCCAGGGTCTACAGTGAAAGAGTCTTGTCAAGACATAGGAAATTCTATATCATTGGATTAGAGTATTCAACAGTAAGCAAATAATTAGATTGTTAATTATTTTAGTTAATTCTTTGCCAATGGGAAGCACAAAAGTTAAGCACTGGATTATTAGCTGAAAAACTAGAGTTTCAAAACTACCCAAAGATAACTCTAGTGGCATTTTCGTAAAGTTGACAGCATAGAAAACCCTGCAGAGCTGCTCTACATTGCACTTATATGGATGCCATGAGTCAGAATACAGTTAATTGCAGCTAACAGCAACAATAATTACAACTTATTAAGTACATGCTTCATCTTAAAAATTCAATATGCTGAAAGTACTTTGTAATCACTGCTGTTGTTGGAAATATGATGAAAATTTAAACCTATCTTATTTCAGGTGTGTTTCCAGTCCAACATCAAATTTCCATTTGTAATATAAATGAGTATAATAAATTATCCTGTAGAGTCCCATTCAGCTATAAAAGTGTACGATTTTGTTAAGAATACTTACCAGATTAACATTTCTCTATCACCTGCCTTCTTATTACACTGTTAGCAGCCTCAGTTCATTTACTATTGGTAAAATCATGTGTGATGTTTACAGAAAAAACATTATTTTGGTGGCAAAATTTATCAGAATTCACTGGGGGGGTTTTCTTCTAAGTTTATAGAGCAAGATTTGCCTACCAGAGGAACACTTTGTTTTCTTAGGAGAAAGCACAGTCTTTTTACATTATGCTTTGAGACTTTTGGGACCACTTCCCTGATCTTGCATAAGTTGTCAGGGGACCTATACTCTGACATCTAAATCACAAACGGAAAAGAGGTCTGACAATTAAAAAGTACTAATCAGGAACCCTAGCGGCCTAGTGGTAAAGTGATACAGCTGCTAAACCAGATTTGGTTAGCACTTCAAATCCGCCAGGAACTCCTGGGAAACCCTACGAGGCAGTTCTACTGTGTAATATAGGGTCACTATGAGTTCAAATTGACGAGTACAGTGGATTTTGTTTTGTTTTATTCTGTGTTAATTAGGAATTGGACACATACAAAGTGATATAATATGTTTTCCTATATCTTGAAAATATCCCACAGAAGACTGTCTTGGCCTTCAAAACAGTAAATTATTAAATTGAAAATTAGATCATAATTTTGTTGTTGTTAAGTGTCATCTGGTCAGTTATGCCCACAGTCACTGTATGAACAATCAAAAGAAACACTGCCTGGTCCTGCTCCATGCCCACAATTGTTTTTATGCTTAACCCTGCTGTTGTAGGCACTGTATTGATCTGCTTCCCTGAGGGTCTTCTTTTTCGCTGATCCTCTACACTACAAAGCATGATGTCCTCCATGGAAGGATCTCTTCTGATGACATGGCCAAAGTATGTACGAAGCAATCTCTCCATCCTTATTTCCAAGGTGTCCTTGGACTGTACTTCTTCCAGCACATACCTGTTTGTCCTTTTGGCAGTTCATGCTTTATTCCATAATCTTCACCAAAACCACAATTCATAGGCATCCATTCTTTTGTCTTCCTTATTCATTGTCCAGATTTTGAATGCATAAGATATGACTGAAAACACAGTAGCTTGGATCAAGCACATCTTAGTCTTCAAGGTGGCGTCTTCTCAACACTTTAAAGAGGTCCTTTGCAGCAGATTTTTCCAATGAAATCTATCTTTTGAGTTCTTGACTGCTGCTTCCCTGGGCATTGATTGTAGATCCAGGTAAAATGAAATCCTTGACAACCTCAATTATTTCTCCATTTATCACAATTTTCCTTTCTAGTGCAATTACGTGGATTTTTGCTTTCTTAATGTCAATGTACAATCCATACTGAAGGCTGTGGTCTTTGATCTTCACCAGTAAGTAGTTTGAATTCTCTTTGTCACGTAGTCCCTGCTGCACATCTTTCCTGACATTAAGCCACGCAGTTGTTCTGCTCATGTAAGTGTGGTGTCTCCAGACGAAGAGAGTAGGAGGAACTGCAGGTGGACAGGCATGCAAAATTAATCTGGATTGCATACTTTTGTTTAATTACAATAAAAGAATTGTAAAACCTTACTCTATTTATGTTCGGAAATGTAATTTTAAAAACTTACAAGTGTTATGGTTATTAACTTCAGCAATTTGGATAGTACCATATCTTCCAGTCCTCACATAAGCTTTCCAATCTTATTAAATCTATGAGTTCTGGATAGAAAAAGTCTAGGAAAATGAAGAAAAAAGGTACTTGTATCTGTCCCACTCAAATTAATGAAAAGTGAAAATATCTGAAATACCTTCTGTAGTTAAAACCAATTTTGTGTAATATTGTCATGCATATATTACAACACAAAGAATAATCCTTATATTCATCATTTATACTCATATTTTAAATGCAAGTTTATTAGCTTAATCATTATTCTTTTTAAGCAAGTCAGACATCAAAGGCAATAGTGATTTATTATTTTCTGTAAAGACTATCAATCTATTGGGCCATATGCTCATCCCTGTATATCAGGCTCTGGTCCATAATACAGGTTGAAATGCTAGCATTTTTCTTTTCTAAAGATCACAGGTTCAAATACATCATTCTGTTAATGTTTAGGGTGCTTATATGACAAATTTCAGACTGTAGAGTTATGGAAATTAACTTAATAAAAGTACTGAGGACCTCAGAGTTGTTCTGAAGGACTGTATCAAGATGAAACACTAAGAAAACAAACAAATACACACATACACAAAACTACCATTGACTCAATAACTCAGATGCATGGTAGCCCTGTAGGACAGAACAGAACTATTTCATAGCGTTTTCAAGAAGGAGATATGTGGCTTGAACTACAGACCTTTTGGTTAGCAGACATGGCTCTTAACAACTGTGCCATCAGAAGTCTAGATGAAACAAAGGGTAGCAGAATGTACAGACATGCCCCTGTTCAAAAATAACTTTGGTAAAAACTCTTTAACTTTGATGAAGATGCTTCATTTTTCTAAGTTCTTGTCTCATCTCATCTCTCTCTTCAAGGCGCTATTGATTCTGTTCCTATATTTCCTGTTGAAAAGATGGGCAAGAATCTGCAAGTGAGGGTATTTTTGAGGAAGAAGTTCTTAATACAAAAGGAACGATGAGATTTCACAAATTGATGTAAGTAGATGTCTCAGATAAACCAAAGGTACTCTGATAGATTTGAAATTGATTTTTTTTTCTCTTTGGTAAAAATGTGTCTCAAATATCAGATGAAACCTTCATACTAAAATAAAAGCAAAGTATTTTAAGTTCAAATTTAATGGGATGTCTTGTATTTACATTTTCTGAATGTGGCAGCTCCATATTTAGAAAAAGTCACCGTCTTAGTATTGCAGACCTATCAGTTTTCCCAGGACCTTCCTTGTTTTAATACTGTTTTAAATCACATGTGCTGTGAATGCCTTCAACGAGTTTCCTGTAATGTGGACCTCTTACTCAGACTGTGACTTCTGGTAAGCTCTTCTCTGGTTCTTCACTCCAGGACACAGGTTCCAGCTGTTGCATCAGTAACAGCCTCAGTTCCCATATAACACTTAGAACTCTCAATTTCCGTAACTGCTAAGCTATTAAAAGGTCTAAGAAGGAATTCAAAGGCAATCTTTCTGTGACATTTCATAGTATTTCAAATGTTTTCTTAATATCATGATTCAAGGTTTCTCAACCTTGGCATTGCTGCAATTTCATGCCAGGTAATTGCTGTGAGGAGCTGTCTTGCACACTGTACAACGTGCAGCGGTCTCCCTCACCTCTTCCCGTTAGAACCCAGTAACACCTTTGCTTCCCAGTCTTCATAAACAAAAATGTTCTCAGATGTTGGTAAACATCCACCTTGAATGGGGGGGGTGGGGACTTAGAGGGAGGAAAATTACACGTAGTAAATGAATAAATAAACTACATCTATTTCCTTGAAGGCACTAGATTTGAATATTTGTGCTGCCTGAGTTCAACTTACAACTAATGGTATTTAACATCATCACTCCTTTTCAACCAAGTGATGTCATACAGTTTAAATAATGTGCATTGTCTTTGTATCCAGGAAATGTGGTAATCAATATCTTCTTCCTTTTAATTTCTTTTTTTGTGTGTGTTTGCTTGTTTTCTTTTTGTCCTCTTAAGCACATGAACCAGTGTTTTTTTCCATGTTCTAAAATCTTTTTTTGTAGACCTGGTTCTGCATATTTTGCTTTTCTCTCTTCCAGGAAGTGTATTTTATTGCTTTCAACTCAATTTTATATAAATAAATGCCTATTCTTCTATTCTTCTTTATACTGCTCTTTCTTAAACTCACAGAAACCTCTCAGAACTGTGTTCTCTGACTTCCTGGAAACAGTGATTCAGGAAACTGCTGCTGAAGTTCTCATCTAAGTCAGGCTGTCTGTACAAAGAGTTGTTGAAAGAGTGAACCTCCTCTTCCCTGGAAATCCAGATAGGAAATAACTGCATTGACTAGAAATTTCCCCAAATAATTTTTCCTTTGAAGAACTACCTGAAACTAAGATATTTTCTAGATTCCCTACATGGAAAAGAACAACCATGTTGTCTTGGAATCAGAAAACAAGCCTGCCATTGAAAGAAACGGCCTCTTTTCTCTCTCTGGAGAGCTTGCTAAGGAAAAATACTAGGATTCCTCTATCAACTTCCATTCCCTGTGACACCAGGATCTCACAAAAGATTTGTTGACTTCTTCTGTAAAGGCCTCAAAACAAGCAATTAAAATCAGCTACTGTTTTGTGATGCTATTTTAGATTCTTTAGAAAACCTGAAGGTAAACAGCAGCAGCTTTAGAAACATTTTACACAAAATTTAACTAGAAGTTAAATGTTTTATACTATGAAAACATATTAGCAATTATCTTTATATTTATGCAACAAATATTTCTTAACTGTCTACCAGGTCCCTAGTCTCTTTAAGGGAAAATGACCCACTGATGACACTAACCACACTGGGGAAGTAGGAAGATACTGCCTGCCGTTCCACGATACTTGGTTGTGTTCCTGTGAAGGGCATTTTATGCAGAGTATGTCTTCATACATGTTGATTCTAGGACTATAAATTTCAGACACTGGATCTCTCAGTGTCTCCAGAAGTAACTACATTTGTCTAGGAACAATATTATTAGGATTTCTAAAGCTACTGCCAACATCTCAGAGCCCTGAAATACAGAGAAATGGTCTACTGTTCCCAGTAGTTCTCATCTGAATTTATGATTCATCTTCTAGTTTTCATTAAATCATCCAGATTCGGCATTCCTTTAACATCCCACATTTATGCCACATTCTTGACTATCTTCTCTTTCACCACTGACATTTTCTTAGATTGTGTTTTTATTATTTCACGTCTGCATTGTTCAATAGTTTCAGTAACATTTGCGCCCACCTAGTGATGTGCCCAAAGTAAATGAGTCAGTGTTCTGTTGTGATCCATAACATTTTCATTGGCTAAGATGTTTTGATTTCTAGGGCTTTCTAGTCCGCCTTAGTAGGGCATCTCCATTAAAACCTGTCTTTGGTGGCTGACCTCCTGGTAATTTAAATACCAGCAGCATAGCTTCCAGCACCACAGCAATATACGAGTCACAGCAGTACAACAAACTCATCAGTTGTGTCACTTAATTTTCCTAAGAATTTTATGAAACAATTGTTAATATTGTCTTTATTTTGCAAATGCGAAAGAATGTAAAATTTCATCACACCAGTCACTGAAGTGTCAATAATAACAGGAAAATGAATAAAGGAGACTGAGAAATAAACAACAAATATAAGACAATATTTTTTAAGATTTTAAAATACGGACAGATGGAATTCTCCTTTTATGCATAAACTATTTGACAAAAGAATGTCCGTCATCATAATAAAGAAAAAGGGAAATTCACTTTTGAAAAGAATTCTAATTTCTGTTGTGGATACTGAAAGAGATCATCGTGAATTCTCAATTAGATTGTTAAAGTTTTCTAACAAATTACTTCTATGTCTTAACAGTATCATTACAGCTAGTTAAAAGATTGCAGATTGAAGAAAAGCAAATAAGTGGACTAAAACTTTTGAAATATATTCAGTCCTGTTAACTGGAAAGGCACAGACACAAGTCAACCAAAAGCAATCATTTGTCTTTTTTTAAATTGAGATTATGTGAGTCTGTACTATCCAAATCAATTTGCATGCCTGCCTATCCGTAGCTCCTTCTGCTCTCCTTGCCTGGTGATTGCACATTCCTCCTTTTCATTCTATACTTCTAGCATCCCCTTAACAAGTTCCCATCCCCTCCACTGTACCCTCCTGTCTCCCATCTATAAAGAGACCAGTAGGACAGCCTCCTATAAACACATAGAATCATAAAGTACACACACCATATGGTCACACTGTGTCCCCAAGTCCAGTCCACTCCTGTCTGGAGTTGACCACAGTAGTGTTTTTTGGTGAGAGGCAGCAGCAGTTAGCAATCATTTTTAACAACCTAGTTTCTTACTACTTTCTCCACTCTTAACTCTTTATCCCATCTACTCATCCCTCCACTGCTTCCACTTTGTAACCTTGAATCCTACTGAAAAAGTGTTCACTAGAAAAATATTTTGGGCCCCAGCACTCTCCTGAGAGCTTCTTTCACATCTTTGTTCCTCAGGCTATAGATCAGGGGGTTCAGCATGGGAATCACTACAGTGTAGAACACTGTGGCTACTTTGTCTGTGTTCAGACTGTTGCCTAAACTGGGCCGGCAATAAATGAAAAGGATTGTTCCATGAAAGACAACGACGGCTATGAGGTGAGAGGCACAGGTGGAGAAGGCTTTGCGCCTTCCCTCTGCAGATGGCATCCTCAGGATGGTGGCGAGAATATACAAGTAGGAGGTGACGATAACCACAATGGTGCCGATCTCATTGACAGAGGCTACAATGAACAGCAGCAGTTCGTTCAGAGAGACATCAGAACAGGCAAGAGATAAGAGAGGGGGTAGATCACAGAAGTAGTGGTTAATCACTTTTGATCGATAGGATGGGATCTTAAGAGCTAAACACAAGTGCATCAGAGAACACACTGTTCCACACAGGTAGCAGCCAGACACTAGCCCCGCACGGAGATCTGGAGACATGATGAGCATGTACATCAGGGGGTTACAAATGGCCACAAAGCGGTCATAGGCCATTACAGCCAGCAGGATGACCTCCGTGACCACACATGTGCAAAATAAGTAGAACTGTAAAGCACACCCCACAAAGGAAATGTCTCTGTCTTGTTTTATGATGTTGTCCAGCATCTTAGGCACAATGACGGTAGAGTAGAAGAAATCCACAAGGGACAAGTGGCTAAGGAAAAGGTACATGGGGGTGTGAAGCTGAGAGCTGACTTGAATCAGTGCGATCATGCCCAGGTTGCCCAACATTGTAACTCCGTAAATTAGAAGAAACAGCAGAAAGATGAAGATTCTCAGCTCTGGAATGTCTGATAATCCCAGGAGAATGAAGTTTGTGACTGTTGTGCAGTTTTCCTGGTCCATGTTCCAACTTTGTGTAGGATTGGAGAAAATAAGCAAAAGTTTACACACCGTTATGTGATCAGTTTCACACCATTATGTGATCAGTTTCAGATCTTGCTGTCTTCTAAAAAGAGATCTAAGAAAAAGTAGTAATTTTTGTCAGCAAAGAAATGGGACATAGTTTTGTGAGGCTTAAGAAAGTTCAGGCATAGTAAAAATATAGATATATAAGGCTCATGGTTTGGCTCACAGATCACACAGAAATATTAACATCTACTGAAATCTGTGATTCTTGCAACTCATATTCTATGACTTAGAGACTTTATACTAAGTTATTAGAAAGAAGTTCAAATATTACTTAGCCTTATTGGCCCATGTAATTCAGATCCCCTTTTCCTGGTCAACTCTACAATCAATTCCTCAAATATTGGGATCCTAGAAAATAACTTTAAATGCATAGCATCCTTTCCTGAGTTTACCATTGAGTTGATGTGAGTTTTTCTGTTTGACAGTGCTAACTCACAAGTGTTTATTTTTTACTAGTTCTGTTTAAATTGAGAGTATGGTTTCCCCATAAAATTTTCACAATTATTTTGGTTATTAACACCATTTAATCTTGGTCAGTGTTCACAGAATTGGATATTCTCGAGTACTTCCTTCCTATGAGGCAGCTCTACTCTGTCTTCTACTATATCCCTGACAAGACTTGTCTAACACAGAAGTTCACTGCTTCAAATCAACTGGAAGAATTGATCAAAAATGGAGATAGAAAATTATTAAGAAAAATGTCTACTTGCTGCTTTGAAGCATTACTTATAATAATAAACCTTAGAAATAACAAGTGTAAAATGAGAGAAATGGCAAAATGATACACAAACATATGATGCAGCTCACAAAAAATAATTTTGAAGAATTTTTAATGATGTGAACAATGATTCACAAAATGTCAAGTTAAAAAATAGAAGGCACAGTCAAAATATTACATATGCACAAGCTGAATTATACATTTTATACTCACCACATCCTTGAAACATATTTTCATCCTTATTTTTTTAAAGAGAAATGTATAAACTTGACTGAATGAAAATAAAAGCACAAATATTGTGGTGTGGGTGGGAAAAGGATGACTCCTTTGTTTTTCTTTTAATGGCGACTGGCTTCAAGTTCAGGGACACAAAGCAAAGGCAGAGGATAAGAGCTATTTCATTTCTTCTATCTCTCTCCCTGACCCTTAGTAGAGACATATACTATTGTAGATATACCAGCTGGGTCTTCCTGGAGGGAAGAGAATCTTGAGTGGGAAGCAACACAGCCAGATATTTTTCCTATTCTTCAACTAATGTAACAGGATGTAGGATATGTTTGTTAAGAAATTTTCAGGAAACCAAGAAATAATTCTGATATGATGTTCTCCCTTTCATTGCCAGAAAAAAAGAAAAAAGAAATGAGTTACTTATCTTTCTCTAACTTTAAAGTAGTACAAAATTTTGAGATTTTGTTTTTCCTTTGAACTCTGAAGGTGGAAAAGCAAGTTATATATTACCCAGTGAATAGTAATTCCAAACTTGGAGTGATTTTGATACTCAGGTATTTGACTTGATTGTTGTTATAACTGGAAGGTAGGCTGTTAGTGGCATCAGTAAGTCAACATGAGGAATCTTTCTCAGCCCTACAGTACACGTGACAGTCCCCATTCCCGCAGTAAAGAATTATCTAGTGCAGATGTCCATAATGCCAAGGTAAAGAAACTCCATCTCAGGGAGACATTTCAAAATACTTCACATAACGTCGAACTATCCACTTTTCCTTTCTGCTTCAGAGGTAGCTCACGAGTCTATGTCTCTCCAGGAGCAGTTGGCAGGACACCTCAGCTACCCTCCTTAGACCAAGAACATTGTCAGGAAGATCTCTGTGCTCTCTTAGTAACTCTGTGAGTACAGTGGATTTGAGAGGAAGAAACAGAAAAGAAAGACAAAACAAGCATTCTTTCTGTTTTGTTTATACTGCTTGATGATAATGATAAATAACAGCCCTGACAGGATATTTGGTCTGTAGATTAAAATGTTCCCATTTCCTTTCCAGGTTGTCTGTTAATATGCAAACAGAAAGCTATTTTCATGTGGAGCGGTCAAAGTGTGGTTTTCCTTGAAATTTTCTTCAATTAAAAGAGAGCTAAAATAAATTTTTTCTAAGTCTCTAATAGTACCTCTTCACTCTTTACATTTCCCCCTTCTCACTCATGTGACTCTAGTGAATTATGTCTATGAGAAAGAAAAAAAAAACTTCTAGACTGTGGAAAATATCACACATGTACATTTCTACACAACTAGATCATAGTCTAAGTGACCGACCTGTGGGACAGGTATAGCTTCAACTTTCCCAAAGATGCTATCATGGAAAATGCTATAGGATTTATGATTTTTCTTTAGGGGTCTCTGGGGTCCATTTTCCTTATGCTTACTGAACAAAATGTTGATCTCTATGGGATATTAATAAAAACTCAAGAAAACTCCTCTGTCTTGGGAATCAAGCAATTATTGATCTCTATGGGAAACCCAGAAACCCTGGTAGCATAGTGGTTAAGTGTTATGGCTGTTTACCAGGAGGCTAGCAGTTCAAACCCGCTAGATGCCCCTCAGAAACTCTCTAGTGCAGTTTTACTCTGTTTATAGGGCCACTATGAGTCAGAATCAATTCTATGGCAGTGGCTTTGCTTTTGGTGTATGGGAAACCCTGGTGGAGTAAAGGTTAAGTGTGATGGCTGCCAACCGAAATCCACCAGACTCTCCTTAGAAACTCTATCAGACAGTTCCATTCTGTCCTGTAGGGTTGTTATGAGTCAGAATTGACTAGACAGCATTGAGTACTTTTAAGGGATTTAAATCCCCAGCTGATAGTACAAACAGTTAAGTGTCCTTGACTGCAAGACTAGCAGTTGATAGCCACCCAGAGTTACCTCAAAAGAAAGGTCTGACAGAATCTACTCAGTAGCAACTTGCATTTGGTTCTTATGAAATACAAACATGGAGGAAAAAGAAAAATGATCTTGATGTGTAATTTATAGGATTATAACCCATCAAGATTTCTCCCAGAGTTTAACGTGAATAATAGAAAATGTATGCTGGGTGCAAGCATTGCCTCTATGATCCAGTTGTGAAGTACGTGATCAGGTCTCATAAATGATGCTTGTCTACACTCCAAAGCTCCTGTACAGGGCAGGGCTAAACTCACACTAGAGTTTCATTGAAAGCCCCAAATGGTGGAAAAAATAAAAGTCTTTTATTGAGAGTTGAGAGTAATATTAATAGTTTCAAAGTATTGAATCTTTCCCATGTACCCATGTTCTAAACACAAGTGATAACTCATTTCATCTTTACAAAACAAAATGGTAAGAGTGCTGTTATGCTGTCTCCTTTGTAAGGTGACTGAGTTATAGGCAGGTGAAACTTGCCAAGAGTCACACATATAATGACTGGTAGGAAGAAGTCACGGGATGTTTTTTGATTTACACTATCTGTATGAATGAGTGAGGAAGAGCAGAGATACAGAGGATCCCTGAAATGGCATATTACCTAGGAAGAATTTTTAGTACCAGAGTTCTTCAAATGAGACTTCCTCAAGTATTTATCCAAGGGCTGTGCTTTTGTTGACTATAAAATGTCTATGAAGAGCACTGGTGGAGCAATGGTTAACAACCAAGGCTGTTAACGAAAGAAAGGGTGTGCACTTTGAATCGACCAGCTACTCCTTAGAAACTTTATGGAGCAGTCCTACTCTGTTTTATAGTGTCTCTGTGAATTGGATTCAACTTGATGACAATAGATTTGTTTCATTTTGTTTTTAGTTGAAATGAAAGAATAACAAATATGTGATTTTTCTTCTTTCTTTTATTGTGACTAAGTAAAAGTTAGCAACCCAAATAAAATTTGTATGCCCACGTCTGCATCTTCTGCTCTCCTTGCCCAGTGACAGCACGCTTCTCTTTTCTGTTGTATATATGTCATATCTTCTCAACAATCTCTGGTACCCTCCTCTCTACCCTCTCCTCTCCCCTCTAGTAAGATGCCAGTAAGACAGGATCCTATGGATATATATACAATCATAAGGTACAAACACCTTGTGGCTGTATTGTATCCTCAAGTCCAGTCGATTCCTGTCCAAACAGTTGACCCTAGTAATGTCTTCTGGTCAGGGGCAGCAGCAGGTCTAGGGGCCATGTTCCCAAGGGGAACCCCCAGGCCGCTGGATCATCAGTTGTGGTCTTTTAGCTGAGTTTTGGAGGTGCACCCCTCTGTCTCTCGTGTTGCCACTGGAACTGTACATTGTGTGCCCCATCATGGCTGTCTTTGGTGGTAGCCAGGCACATGTTGATACAGTCACCCATTCACATGAGTCCTTCTGTCTTCTGGGCTCTTTGTCACTTGTTTCTTTGTTGTTCAAGAATAGAGGATACTCTTAATTGGTACATGATAAGTTTGGGGAAAGTCTTTTTGGTAATCCTCCCAGAAATTGAGAAAGTAAGTGCCTCTGGTGTTTACTTAAACAAACCCCTCCGAAACATACTATTCGAAAGGGGCAACCATTTACTGTTGTCCACTATTGCATAGATCAGATGGGAAGTTCTGTTGATCTGATCTAGGCTTGGATGAGCCTGGTTCATGGTAATTAGATGTGTGGCATCATCTGGTAAGGCAGTAGATCTAAGAACAGCTCCTTATCAAATTTGGCTGTGAGCTAGATATTAGGTGGTAGGATGGAGGGGAGTGGTGTTAGGTGACTAGTTTATCTCCCTGTCATTGTCTGGTTGGTCTGTGTTTGCTGCTACGATGGTTTGATAGGATTCCAAAAGACTTTACAAAAGCTTCAAGGTATCTCAAAGACTTGGAACTGACACAGTATCACAGACGCCACCGCTAGCTAAACATTGGAAGAGTTGCCTAAAATTAAGAAGTAGAAAAATTGATACTACCACTTGTTGGGAGAAGCTGCAAAGGGCATGTCTACAGGAAGTACTAGAGAACATAGGCAAAGTTTGCAGCTTACGCGCTATGTAGCAAGTACTTTGGGAAAGAAACTTTATACCCAAAATAATCCAAAATTAATCTAATTCCATTTAATGCACTCATTACTCAAAGTAATTTTTTGATGAAATACCAGCATAAGAAATTGGTACATACCTTAGACGAACTTGGAAGAACTGAGTGGTGTTCGTTTTATAGCACAATTTCAGTTTCTATCACTATTTGCTTTCAATATGACCAAGTTTTCTTAGCATTTTCATTTATTAAAATACAGAGATGATGAACCTGTTTTCCATTAGCATTATGTTGTTTACCTGTGGATTCGATAATTAATCAAAATAAGTGAAATCTATTCGTTACATGCAAAATTATTTCAGATAACTTTTTTCATTTCTGATTAATTATAATTTACTGAGATTTGCAATACAGATATATGTCTGAATTAATACTAATTGTTATGAGGTTAACACGACTCGATGGCACTTGGCTGGCTTGGCGTTATGAGGTTAACTTAAAAAAACTTTTAATATTAAAAGCCTTATGATCTCAAAAAATTAAAATAATCAGTGTGATCCAGAAGATTATGTGTATGAGGAAAATTAAATTGAAATATAAGTCCAAGATAGCAAGAAACACATATATCTGACTGCTTAAAATGATCTTGTTCAAGTAATTTAAATTAACTGTAATACACAATGGAGATTACACATTGTGCTGTTATTTAAACTTAAAAAGAAATATTTCACATGTCAGATTAAATTTCTTGTTCATGACTAGTTTGGAGACACGTGACTGTCTCAGGCCATGTTCTCTAGAGAAGGAAAACCGGTAAATCATATACATAGAGAGGTATGCACCTCAAGGAAATAGCTAATGTGGTTGCAGAGTCTGGCAAGTACCAAGTCCATGGGTCAGACATCACTATGGAGGCTTCTACTGACTCATGCACCTGTAGAGGCTGATTAGTTCAAGACCTGCATGCAGGTAAGAAGGCGAGTCGCTGGCCCACAGGCTGTAGAGGCTGCCAAAACCTCACATTGGCAGGCAATACATCAGGCTGCCAGCACTAGTCCCAAGAACCGAAAGTCAAAAGATGACAAGCTGAATGCAGGATGCTAACAAAGGAGCTTTGCCAGAACATCTATATACATCTTTTGAATGCAGACCACACCACTGAGAAAACTGCCTTACAGTTGATTGGCCAATCACATGCGATTGTATCATGGAGGATGACTACATCATTACATAACTGCCAAATTACATTACTGGATAACTACATTGTTACATAACTGACAATACACTGAGAATCATGGCCCAGCCACACTGACACATGATCTTACTCAACAGTGACTAAAACATTTGATTGCTTAAATTTGATAACTGAATTAAGTTGTATTTTACTTATAGGAAAAAGTATTTATAATAAAGAATCTAGATTATAACAACTTTAAAATGAAAGTATATGTGACCCTATGTCAGTATTTGGAAACCCTGGTAGCATAGTGGGTTAGGTGCTAAACTGCTAGCCAAAAGATCAGCAGTTCAAATCCACCAGGCACTCCTTGGAAACTCTATGAGGCAGTACTACTCTGACCTCTAGGGTCACTATGAGTGGGACCCGACTGGATGGCAGTGGGTTTTATGCCAGTATTTAGTAAAAATATGACAGTATGGTTGGAATCTTAAATGATTGGCCTGGTTCTATCAACAATAGTGTTTACAGCCTTGGCCAAGTTTCTGTCAGTTCTATCAGAGTAAAAGCTAAGTGGGTTGTGTCAGTGCCACCACAAAATATGATTATTTCCCAGAGCATAAGAGAAGTAATTTTTTTCTATAAAAGGAGTTGAATTGCCCTTTATTGATTCCATTTAAGATTAGCATTAACAACTTTCTAATTTTAAAGAAAACTAGAATTTTTATGGTCCAGATGTACAGTGAAAGATACTTACAAAAACATCCAGAGAAACAGAAGTCAAGTGAAAAAGTCTCTCACTGAATGTCTATTCAATATCTAAAACAATGTACCCTAATTCTTAATAGTCTTTTCATATGCAAGGATCATTTAATTGTTGCCTCATTAACAAGTGCATAAGTCTGAAGACAGAGATTTTAATTAATGATCATAAGTTAAAAATCATGTAACCATCCAAATAATTTTTAGCCCATATAATATTGTTCCTCAGATAATTTTTTTCTCTCTCTCACCAAAACATCTGACAAATTATTTCTCTCATTATATGGCTGATTTTTTAAAAAAATTATCTAGACATACTGAGTGCAGGAAAGGAGAAATATGTACATAGTAGTCAAGCAAAGACAAGTTATTAAGATGAGGTATGTAGTATTCTGAATTTACCATACTAAATATATCAAGGATTTAATGGATTCCTGATGCCCTTTTTCAGTAACTTTAAGTGAACAATTAATGTTCAACCTGTAACTCAATGTTTTTCATTTATTTAATTTTAATAGAGGATGATAGTTGCGCTGAGGATTCAAAAATTTTGTCCATGTTTCAATAAAGAACGAGAAAACAAAAGATTTATAATTATTGTGATGACTGAGTAGGCAGAAATATACCACAAAATATAGATTAGGAAAATTCTCATTATTCCCGTTTTTCACACGTACAGGTTTTCTGAGGTCCATCTCTAAGCATATGCACCAGCAAAGTTTAGTTCATTATTGTGATGTAGCCGGATCTGACTCTACTGCACTTGGCACTTGGCTTGGTACCATAACTCTTTTGAAAACATGTTCACGATATGACCCATCTTTTTTCTAGAGTTCAGTTGTGTGAAAGAAGCTTGTATGTAAGATAGCACTTACACGCAGAGGGAGACACACATACATTATATAGTATTAATTCAGTAAAATTTGAAGAGATAAGTGGCTCAATATCACACTGTCTGTTATTTCAATTTGTACATTCTAGTTTCTCCTGAGTAAAATCCCCTTTTTTTCTTGAAATGTATTTCCTAAAATCCTGTTCATACTCCAAGGGCACTATCAAATAAAACTTTATGAAGACTTCTAGTGTCCCTAAGTGTATTTGAACTATTCCTTTCTCCAGCCTTTCTAGGACACTCATTACTGTCAGTCTCATGGAATATCCACTTTCATCTACATTATGCATTCCTTGAAGGTAAGATCAAAGTATTCTCTTAATTGCCTTTGTAGATTTGTAAAAAGAATGTGTGCATTACTGAGAACCTAATATACTCCATGTATCTTATAATAAAGGGATATAGAATTAAAGTACTTAGCTTGAACAAATTCCCCTACATGACATATATATTATCTCTTGTTCTTTACTATTAAATTTCAGGCTACTTTATGTTATGTCATCTAAGGAAAACATAACATAAAGTAGTTGTTCACAACTGAAACAATAAGCAATGGCCTATCAAATGGACAAAATATTGAAATTCTCAAGGATTTCATTTTACTTGAATGCACAATCAACATCCATGGAAGTAGTATTCAAGAAATCAAAAGATGCATTGCTTTGGGATAATCTGCTGCAAAACTTCTCTTTAAAGTGTGAATATATGTGTCCGTTTAAAGACTAAGGTAATTGACGAAACTATGGGGTTTTCAGTAACCTCATATGCACACAAAAACTGGACAATGAGTAAGGAAGACCAGGGAAGAATCAATGCCTTTGAATTATGGTGCTGACGAAGAATACTGAATATACCATGGGCTGTCAAAACAATACTCAAGTTTGCATTGGTAAAATTATGGCTAGAATTCTCATTAGAAGTGAAGATGACCAGCCATTGAAAGTATTGTAATAAAGAGGGATCAGTGCCTGCAAAAGGACCTCATACCTGGTAGAGCATCAGGGAAAAAGAAGACTTTCAGAAGATGGATTGATACCATGGCTGCAACAGTGATCTCAAACATATACAAATTATGAGGATCGTATATGACCAAAAAGTGTTTTGTTCTGCTGCACATAGGGTCTCTACGAGTTAGAACCAACTTGTCAGCATCTAACAAGAAAAATGGCTGACAAGTGGGAAACAGAAAACACTTTGCACTGTCCTTCTGCAAAATCCAATCTCAGGAGGGTGATGAAAAGAAAATTATTAGGAAGGAAGTGAGGATGGTTACCATGATGCTAGTTTCACTGATAGTGGCCACAGTGTACAACAGCAGTTCATTTACAGAGACGACATCAGATCAAATAAGTGATAAGAAAAAAAGATTGATTGCAAAAGTGTTGTTGAATCATGTTTGAGAGGTAGGAGAGGATCTCAGGAGTTAAGTACAAATCAGGGAACATACTCTCTCTCCTCAGAAACTTTCTGGGACATGAACACCACATACAGCAGCCAGTTGGAGATGGTCTTGAAGTAGTTGTTGGTCCCCACAGCCAGCCAAAAGATCTCAGTGACTGCGTAAATAGAAAAGAAATACAATTGAACAATGCTTCTTATGGAGGAAATGACTTTGTCCTCATTTATGTGTATTTATTTCCATGTAGAAAATTAGTATTAAGCGTATTTCTAAACCCATGTGGTGAAAGATTAAACCATGAAATGCAGTAGTGATGACATATTTGTTTACTATCCAATTTTATTTTTCAAGTGAAGCAACCAAACTACTGTTTTTGAGTTTATGTCTTCTGAAGGACAGTCACATTATAGCAAAATCCAAAAAGTATGTGGAAAAAAAATAACTGAAATTATTCCTAATACTATCTAGGCAAAACACTCACAACAAAATTTCAATATGTATGCATTTTTCTTTGATTTAAGGATATGGGAAGTGTTTTAAAAGGCTTATTTAAATTTAAAACATTGAATGAAATTCACATCAGGATCACTCATAAATTGAACAATCACACCGTGAATAAGTCTTCAAACTCCTTGTCACAATTATTTTAAAGCATACAAGGTAATACCATTTTAGTGAAACATTATATTTATCAGATTCAATTAAATTACAATATTTTAACATTTCTAGACTTCTTAATTTTTAAACAAGGAGCCTGTAAGAATAACCAATGTCCTAAACTGCCATATGATAATTTGATAGAAAATATTTTTGGTAAAATTTCTGGAAACTGAGAAAGTGAGTGACTCTATTGACTCTGTACAAATCAATCAAAATGTGTTAGTTATTATTGCTAACCATTAAGAAAAAGGATGAAAAAAATGAAGGTTTTTACAACCTTCTACAGCCTGAAATTCAGCTAACATACTCTCAGACTACATTGATAACTAACGGTGATAGAAATAAGAAATCTGTAAACAAAGAAGGAGCAACAGTTGGAAGACATGGCCTTGGTGACAGAAATGATGCTGGAGATCACATGACAAAATTTTGCAAAACAAACAAGGTCTTTATTGTTAATACCTTTTTTTCCCAACCTTTTTATACTGCCACTACATGAGTGGACCTCACGAGGTGGGACACAGAGGAATCTGACTAATTATACATGTAGAAGGAGATGATGGATAAGCCTTATATCATTAGTTAGAACAAAGCTAGTGGCAGATTACAGAACACTACTCAATTGTTCATATGCAAGTTCAAATTGAAGCTGAAGAAATTTAGAACAAGTCCACAAAAGCCAAGTATGACCTTGAGTATATCCCAGCTGAACATAGAGACAATCTCAGGAAAAGATTTGAAACATGGGCACTACTGACTTAAGAACAGATGACTTTTGGAATAGTACCAAGGACATCACATACAAAGAAAGCAGGAGGTCATTAAAAAGAGGAAAGAAAAACAGTGTCAAAATGTATGTCAGAAGAGACTCTGAGACTTGCTCCTAGACATCCAGTAGCTGAAGGAATGATGAAGTAAAAGAGTTGAACAGAAGATTTTGAAGGCTGCTTGAAAAGACAGAGTTATTATAATGACATGTGCAAAGATGTGGAGATGTAAAATCAAAAGAGAAGACTACATTCCACATTTATCAAGCTGAAGAAAAAAGAAAAAATAATTAAAAGTACAAGCATCAAGTAGCAGTATTGATGGATTTTATGAGCAAAATGATGAGTGGCACAGGAAGCATCAAAAGAGGATGGAAAGAATACACAAAGTCTTCATACCAAATAGAATTGGTTGATAATCATTTCAGGAGGTAGCATATGATCAACTACCAATGGTACTGAACAAAACAGTCCAAGCTAAACTAAAGATTTATTGGAATGCCAATTGAGACTTCCAACAAACAGATGCAATGATGGAAGCGCTCAGTTGTCTAAGCCAAAAAAATTCAGAAGACATCTTCCCGACCCATCTACTGGAAGAGATCCTTACTTATATGTATTGCAAAGAGAGAGGACCCATCTAAATATGGAAATTAAGAAACAATATCAATAATATCACCCATAGTGAAATTTTGTTGATGATCATTCAAAAGTGGCTGCAGCATTATACTGACAAGGAATTGCCAGAGTCAGTGTGGATTCAGAAGAGGACAAGGAACTAAGGATGTCATTAACTCAAGTCATCTGGATCCTGGTTAAAAGCAGAGACTACCAGAAAGATATTTACTTGTATTTTATTGACTATGCAAAGACAATCAACTGTGTGGATCATAACAAATTATAGGCAACACGGGGACTCCAGGACACTTAATTGCGCTCATGATGAACCTTCACATAGAGGAAGAAGTTGTTTGAATAGAACAATGGGATACTGAATGGTTTAAAATTAGACAAAATGTGTGTCTGGATCACATTGTTTTACCACACTCGCTTGATCTGCATGCTAAGAAAATAATCCAAGAATCTGAACAACATGAGGAAGAAATGAAGCATCAGGATTGCAGGAAGATTCGTTAACAACCATGCATGCTGAAAGTAAAGAGGATTTGAAGCATTTATGGATAAAGACCAAATATCACACCTTTCAGTAGAATTATACATCAATATAAGAAAACAAAACACTCTCACAACTGGACCACTAAGCAACATCATGATAAAGGGGGAAAAGACTGAGTTTGTCAAGTGTTTCATCATACCTGTATTCATAGTCAATATCCACAAAAATAGCAGTCAGGAAACCAAAAGACACATTGCATTGGGCAAATCTGCTACCAAACACATATTTCAAGTGTTAAAAAGCAAAGATGTTGCTTTGAAGACCTAGATCCACCTAACTCTGGTCTTGGTGCTTTCGGTTACCTTACATGCATGCAAAATCTGGACAATAAATGAGAGATACCAATCAAGAATTGATAATTTGGAGTTGTGGCACTGGCAAAAAAATACTGAATATACCATGGACTACCAAAACAACAAACAAATCTGCCTTGAAAATACATCCAGTATGCTTCTTAGAAGTGAGGATTGGAGACTTCATCTCACATACTTTGGACATGTTGTCAGGAGAGATAAATCCCAGCAGAGAGATAACCTTAGTAAAGCAGAGGGTCAGCAAAAAAGAAGACCTCCAACAAGATGAATTGATAGAAACGGGCTCAAGCATAACAAGAACTGTGAAGAAAACGGGTCTGGGCAGTGTTTCATTCTGAAATACGTAGGGTTGCCATGAGCAGAAACAGGCTAGAATGTATCTAACAAAAACAACAAGAGCTCAACTACTGAACAAAATGTCAGTAGTTTACATCTATGTAGTTTCAATCTTTGGAAATCTTATGAACTCCTTCAGCTCTGTCCTATTGGGGAGCTATCATTTTGAATCAACCTGATGACAACATACATTGCATGGGACAGGCAGGTAGCTCAGCTTACTCAAGTTTATGAGATCAGCTATCAGTCAGCTGACATAAGAGAGTCTAATTCTCAAGTCAGGCGGTGGGCTAGATGGCAGCTGATGTGACTGGGGGAATCAGAAACTGGGCTATATTTCTCCCATCAGCCAATATGCTAGTCTGTGTTTGTGCATGTGTCAGCTTGACATAGTTCCAACAGAGTGTGCAAAGGCCTTAAAGACTCTCGAAAGTTTGGAAGTAGCCTCAGTGTCACTTTTACCAGCATCTGTTAGCCAAAACAACTCACAAGAGTAGGCTACATTCGAAGATTGGTAAATTGATTCAACTGATTGATATATACAGTTGTGAAGTGCTATCATACCCAAAAGGTTGGAGAATTTAGACATGTTCGCATTCTTTCGTAATGGGGACCAAACTTTTTTCAAAGAAATATCATTTTCAAAATATTGTCTTTTCAACAAAATGTGGCAGACAATCTCTTCGTGTTGCATGCAATTCTGAATATATATATGTATATATACACACACATAAATATTTTATTTATTGTGATTGAGTGAAAGAGTACAATCTGCTTTAAATTTGCGTGCCTACCTGTGTGCAGCTCCTACTGCTCTCCTTGCCTGGTGACAGCACACTCCTCCTTTCTGTTCTATACACATCATATCCTCTTAAAATTCTCCTGTCACCTCTTCTCCACCCTCTCCACTCCCCAATAATCTTTGATGAAAGATAAATTGGCACACAACTTGGGATGACTTGAAAGATTTAATCTAATTGTTACTAAAACACAGAGTTTGGTAGTTTTTATTCTCATTTACTTTTGATACAACCCCATTATCTCAGAATTTTCATCTATTCAAAAATGGAAAGGAATTGTGTTGAAGAAATGATTAAAGGCTTGGCTCCTAACCCCAAAGACGTGGTTCAAACCCAGCAGCTGCTCCATGGGGAAAAAAAAAAATGTGGTAGTACTCTTTCATAAAGATTTGTATCCTTGGAAACCCTGATCAGATTATTTGTAGAGGCACTGAATAAACAAATCGTTAGTGAAAGAAAGAAAGAAAAAAAGTGATAAAGTAGGAGGCCTTAAGCTACCTAATCTCATAACCTGCCATGAAGGTATGGTAGTCGAAACAGTATGATTGGTGCTGTTACAATGACAGACAATGGAAGAAGATTCAGAGCCTAGACATAACTTTATCCACCGTGCTAGCAGACCTTTGACAAAGCACCAAGGTCTGTTAAATGGGGAAAAGACAATTTACTTTATGAATGGTACAGACAAAACAGAATGTCCATCTGTACAAAAAATGGACTCATACTTCACACCATACATAAAAATTACCTCAAACTGAATCTAAGATCTAAATATGAAATTTAAAATTATAAGAATATGGAAGAAAAAGCAAGGACAATGCTGGGAGCCCTAATACATGCCATAAATGCACTAGGAACTATAACTAACAATGCAAAAATACCAGGAGATAAAACAGACAACTGGAAATTATTAATAGTTAAACACTTATGCACATCAAAAGACTTCATCAAAAGACTAAAAAGAGAATCTACAGACTGGGTTTTAAAAAAAAAGTGATTGGCAGTGGGTAGTGGGTATGACATGTCTGACAAGGGTCTCATCTCTGAAATGTATAGAATACTTTAAGACTTCATAGTAAAAATAATAACCCAATTTAAAAAATAGGCCAGACACTTTATCAAAGAATACATTCATATGTCTAACACTCACATGAAGAAAAGTTGAAGATCATTAGCCAATCATTAAATGCAAAGCAAAACTCCAGTGAAATATCATCTCACCCCAGTAACACTGGTACTAGTCAAAAAAAAAAAAAGAAATAATAATAATTGATTTGTTATAAAGCCTGCCTGAGTTGAACCTTAAAATTTGAATAATGATCATAAATTCAAAATCATATGGCTGTTTCAAATAATTTCTAGAGTTGTATAAAATTGCTCAAAAGTTAATTTTTTCTCCCACTTAAACACCTGAGAAACCATTTCTTTTGCTGTATCGCTGTTGTATTTGGAATTTCATCTAGACATATTTATTTACAATTTATTTAAGGTCAGCAGTTCAAATCCACTAGGTGCTCCTTGGATACTCTATGGGGCAGTTTTACTCTGACCTCTACGGTCACCATAAGCTGGACCCAACTGGACAGAGTTGTTTTTTTTTAATTATTTATCTTATTTGGAATTTTATCTAGACAAGACAGAAAAGGAGACAGATGTGTATGCAGTCAAGAAAAGTTGTCATAAAAAATATATACCTCGTATCTTGAAGTCAATTAATTTCATATATGTACATGTAAAAGACTGACTCTTTTCATTTTATTTTGAATAAGTTTATGTAGTGAATTACTGTGAAACAGTTTTTTCCACTCCAAATACTATTTCTGATTTTCTGTTTTATGATGGATGAGATTACTTTTGAGAATTGAGTAATTACATCCGTGATCCAAAAATACATAGAAGAATGAGCAAATGAAGTACATATACCATTTGCAATGGGTGGATGACCAAATAATAGCATGAACCACAAACTGGAACAACATTCATTGTCCCTATTTTTTGCATGTGTTCTGAGATCTATTTCTTTGCCTCTGGAACAGCCTACCGTTCTGTTACACAGGAGCTGCTTTGTCAACATGTTCAGTTTACAGACCATATTCCTTCAATTTTACATGCATGCCAAAGTAACCTGTGCATAACACACCATGTGCACATACAGTCAGATGAACACACAGACACGCATTATACAGTGTTTACTTTAAAATTGGTTAACTCAATATTACATTCTTATTTTCTTGAGATTGTCCTAATCTTTGCTGAATAAAATACTTTCTTCACTGATTATTCACTGAAATGTGTCCCCTAAATTTCTGCCCATTTATCAGGGCAACTTCAAATAATGTCTTTTTTATAAAGAAATACATTTAATGTCCCTAAATGCATTCAAACTATTGCCCCAAAAGTCTATGAGGCTCATTCTTATGCAATAATAATTTCTTTATTATCAAATAATATCGCTACATTGTGCAATCCATGAAGACAAGGCTTACGAGTTGTCTTCACTGCAATTTGTACATTTCCAAGAAGAAAAAAGGTGTTTACAAAGAACCTACTCTATTTCTGGTATCTTATCAGAAAGGAGGATAGAATCAGTGTTTACTCAGATTATATAAAATATCTCACATGATATCTGTATTACATTTTGGTCTTCACTATCAGATTATGAGTTATATTATAGTAATTTCATTAATTTAAAATCGAAGACAAGGTAGATTGTTGGTCTTTTCCTGAAGTTCAGAAATGAAGCCAAATTTACTATCACTGAACCTAATATCCACATCTTCACAATTATACAGTGTTAACTACTGATTATAAAAGTATTTTTTTTTTTAAACAAAAAAACAACATCCTTTAGGACATACTTTGTTCACAAATTAGGGACAAATCCTACTGAAAACAATATGATCAATGAAAAAAGATTTTAGTGTCCTTTATCCTGCTGACTGTATTCTTGACATCCTTATTCCTCAGACTGTAGATCAAGGGATTCAGCATGGGGATCACCACCGTGTAAAACACAGAGGCTACTTTGACAGTGTGCCTGGAATTTTTGGAGTTGGGCACACAGTAGAGGAAGAGGATGGTGCCGTGGAAGATGGTGATGGCGGACAGATGAGAGGCACAGGTGGAGAAGGCCTTACGACGGCCACTGGCTGAATGCATTTTCAAGACAGTGACGACAATGAACACATAAGAAGTGAGAATGATGAGTAACGTACTCACCTCATTAAAAGTAACGACAATGAAAAGCCACAACTGGCTGAGAGAAGTATCAGAGCAAGAAAGAGAGAGAAGTGAGGAGAACTCACAGAAGAAGTGATTGATTGTGTTGGAACCACGAAAAGATAATTTCAAAGCAGAACATGTGAGTATCAAGGAACATCCCACTCCCCACGCGTATGATCCACCCACCAGCATGGCACACAGTCTCTGAGACATGGCAACTGTGTAGAGCAGAGGGCTGCAAATGGCCACAAAACGGTCATAGGCCATTACAGCCAGTAGAAAGATTTCAGTCACCACAAAGGTGCAAAAGAAAAAGAATTGTACTAGGCATCCCAAAAATGAAATGCTTCTGTCTTCCACAACTAGGTTGATTAGCATCTTGGGAGCAACAGTGGAAGAATAGCAGAAATCCACAAATGAGAGGTGGCTGAGAAAAAAGTACATGGGAGTGTGCAGCTTGGGATTAATTTTGATTATCACAATCATTCCAAGATTCCCCACAAGAGTGACACCATAGATGGCCAGAAATGTTAAGAAGAGGGGAACCTGCAGTTCTGGGTAATCTGAGAATCCCAAAAGGGTAAAGGTAGCCCCACTTTTATTTCTCTTTGACAATAACATGGCTTCTGTTTGTCCAAATCTTGAAATCACTCCTGAAAAATAAAAATAAATAAAAATTTATATATATAAAAGACAGTAAGAATATGAGAAGCTCAGTCAACTGTCGTTTCTCCAGACTGGAAAAGGTGTCTCTTTCAGAACCTCTTTATGTATGCCAGTGGTTAAACTTTATTTAGGCTGTTAACCAAAAGATTGCCAGTTCTAATTCAACAACTGCTAGCTGGAAACTCTATGGTGCACTTCTACTCTGTCCTATATGGTAGCTTTGGGTCGGAATGGATTCCATGACCTTTTTTTTAATTATTAATTTTATGATGCCAAAAAAAAAATATCCTCTGCCACTGAGTCCATTCTGACTCCTAGTGTCCCTATACGACAAAATAGAACTGCCCCGTAGGGTTTCCAAAGAGTGGCTGGTGGATTGTAGCTGTTGATCTCTTAGGTTAGCAGCTGTAGCAGATCATATGGAGCTCTGAACCACTGTGCCACCAGAGCTCCCAGGTACGGCGAACTTCTAAAAGTTTACAACATGATAAACATTTTTAAAAATTTAATTAGGGAAAAGAAAGCCACTTAACTGAATTTTACTTCAGTTTTCAACCTCAGGTTTTAGTACTTACAAACATATAAAACTGAGAGGGATTTTATGGTAATTCAAAATACAATTTTCACATAATGCTTTTAGAGCACCTTGAATGCTTTAAGTTCATAAAAGACAAGCCTAGCATAATGCAGCGACAGATTATGACAGTTCCACAGACAATAACAAAAATAGAAATGTCAGTAATTTTTACTTCTTGGGTATGTCCCATGGACATAAACTGAGGACAGCTTTAATACTTCCTATCTGTTTTTTTGTTTTTTATTTCTAATTCTGTATAGTATTCTAATGTTTGTTTTCCTTTCTGACATTGTTAATCTTATATCAAAGTAAATTTTAATTATTATTTTTGTAATAGTTTGTGTGGTGCCAGTGGTTAATACAGTTGGAAGGAAACCTGGGGTTTGGAGGTTCTAGTCTAACCAGAGGAACCATAGAAAAAAGGGCTGGTGATCTGCTTTTGAAAAAGAAGTGACTGAAAATGTCATGGACACACTTTTACTCAGTGAATCAACATGATTCCAAGCTGATGTGTCAGTAACATTTTTTTTTCTCTGAATCAGGAAGGAGTCCTAATAGTCAACTCTTCCCCACTGATTGAGGAATAATACACATTAGAATATAGGCTAAAGACAATCGACTCCACATCCTTATTCTAGAAGCAACATAACAGGCATCGGAAGGAGTTTTGGCTTACTTTGCAACATACAGCTAACCTGTACGTACATTTGACATGCTTGCAACACACATTTGACCTGTTAGTAGCTGAGCTCTTAAATACTGTGCAACCAAAGCTCCAGGCAGAAGTAGTGCACAATTAATTCATTTCCCTCTTCAAAGCAAAAGAATAGGTTCCCATCACCTCTTAGATCCCAACAATTGCAAACTCTGGCTATGATTTCTGGTAAGTTTGTTTCTGATTCTGAGACCCAACAGATAATTTTCAGATGGCTCAGAAATACAGATCTCAGGTCACGTACTAGACTGAGACCCTCAGTGGTCCTATTCTGCTTCTGTGTAAATCTGAGTGTTAAAAACAACCACAAAAGCAACAAGTTGCACAACTGGTCATTCTAATTATCATTCTTAACATCGTATTTCAAGTACACAAGGCCTTTAAAACTTAACTTTAATCAAATACATGGCTTAAATGTAATGGCCTTTGTCTCAACTTTTGTCATTAAATTGATAGTAAATTTACTCTCATTTAGTTCAGGAAATAGAATAGCTAAAATCTTCCTCTCATTTCCTTTATCCTTTATTGTATCTTTAGGGACCCATATCTTCCCATATTTGTGCTGTGTAACCTTAATTAAAGCTGGAAAGACAGGTAGGTAGGTTGATATAAAAATAGGTTTTTCTTGCTAAAGATTCTATTCAATCTCTGGTTATTCCATTCTGCTTAATACTTGCCTATTTTACGTTTACAACCAGTACAAAATTTTATGAAAGTAAGAAAATGAAAATATTGAAACTGAAGTTGCCTCCATTCTTTCCATCCCAGGAAATTACCGTCCAGGTTACTGTTACGAAGGAACTCTGAAGAGCCAGGTCCTGTATACAAAGCTGTGAGCAAAGGCTGTGTGTGCCTCCTGTTCCTCTGTAAAATGTGTACCTTTTTGGAAAGAATATTTTCTGCAGTGGCTCAGCGTTTCTGAAGAATTCTCTATATCTATAGATTAAGTTTGCCCACTGTCAAATTGTTTTCCAGGTGCCCTACGTTGACTTTTGAAGTCATTGTCTTCAAAATCTAAAAACAAACCTGCTAATGGCATAGAGAAGACCTCTTCTGCCTCTGAGAAACGGTCAGGAGTCAAGTACATGACTCTTGTCTCTGTTAACACAACCTTGGGACATGAACTCCAGAGACTCTAGCACCGTTCTCTAGGGAATTAAAACAAGACAATTAAAATTAACTACCTTTCTCAGACGTACTAGAAAACCCAGTATAGTTAGAAACAGTTTATAAGAAATAATTTACATTTTAAAAACATAGTTTTCAGTCTCCTGAACACTCCCATACTCCCCTATAGTTATCAAGAATACGTATCTACAGAAGTCAGTTTGCCAATATTAATTGAATTATTACTACATGTCATTCCAGCATGTAAGAAATGATGTTCCATGGCAATTTTCTTTATTGCTTCTATTAATTATGACTCCTACTGAACAACTCTTCATACCTTTATAGAGCTGTTTGTACTCATTTAATGAGGAATCTTCAATCAAATCTCATGTTGTTCTTTCTGAGACTCATTTTCTCTTCCACTCTACATTATGTAAGTGGTTATTTCTTTCTCAGTTTGTCACTTTATGTCCTTTTGTTTTTGCTATGAAGCTTCTGTAGATTGCTATAATCTAAAAGTTAAACATCAGAAGCTGTTTTCACAACTTGTTTTCACATGTGGAGTAAGAAAGAGTAGTGAAATACATTCGTGTCACTTTTTAACATTTGTTTATCCCAAAGTATGCCATTTTAGCAATAAAAACAAAAAAGCATGTACCAGTCACTGTCAATTCAATTAGAACTCATAATGACTACAATGGTTACATGTAGTTGTTATTAGGAACCATCAAGTCATTTCCCACTCTTAGTATCCCCATGCACAACACAACAAACCACTGTCCAATCCTATGCCATGCCCACAATCTTCGTTATAGTTAAGCCCATTGTTGCACCCACTGTGTCAATCTATCTCTTTGAGTTTCTTCCTCTTTTTCACTGACCCTCCACTTTACCAGGCATGATGTCTTTCTCCAGGAACTGATCACTTCTGACAATATATTCAAAGTATGTAAGACATAGTCCCTCCTTCCTTGCTGTTAAGGTACGTTCTGGTTGTACTTCCTCTGGGATAGATTTGTACATTCTTTTGGAGGTTCATGTTATATTAAATATTCTTCAGCAACAACACTATTCAAAAGCATCAATCTTCTTTGGTCTCACTTACTCATTGCCTAGATTTCAGATATGTGTGACGTGACTGAAAATATCATAACTTAAGACAGGTGCGCCTTAGTCTTCAAAGCAATATCTTTGTTTTTGTTTAACAATCTCAAGAGGTCTTTTTGCAGCACATTTGCCCAGTGCAGTGGGCTTTGGATTTCTTGACTGACGCTTCCACTGATGTTGATTGTAGATCCAAGCAAAATGAAATCCTTGACAAATTTCAATCTTTTTTCTGTTTATTATGATGTTGCTTAATGATCCACTTGTGAGGGCTTTTTTCCCCCCTTATACTGAGGTGTAATCCAAAGTCAACTCTGTGGTATCTAGTATTCCTTAGTAAGTGCTTCAAGTCCTTTTCACTTTCAGCAAGCAAGATTGTATCATCTTCATAACACAGGATATTAACGAGCCTTCCTCCAATCCTTACGCCTTGTTCTTCATATAGTCTAATTTCTTGTATTATTTACTTTGCATGCAGATTGAATAGGTGTGGTGAAAGGATACTACACAGATGCATACCTTTTCTGACTTTAAATCACACTGTATCCCCTTGTTATGTCCAAGCATCTCCCTCTTGGTCCATGTATGTTCTTCATGAGCACTCTTTAGTGTTCTGGAATTCCAGTTTTGCAGTGTTATTCATAGTCTTTTTATGATTCACACAGCTGAATGCCTTTGCAGAGTCAATAAAATAACAGGTAAATATCTTACTGATAATCAATACTTTCAGCTAGAATCCACCTAAGAGTTGCAGTGATATATATGGTTTCACATCCAGTTCTGAATCTGGCTTCAATTTCTGGCAATTCTCTGTCAATATACTGCTACAGCTGCTTTTTAATGATCTTCACAAAAATTTTATATGAATGTGATATTGATGATATTGTTCAATAATTTCCACATTCAGTTGGATGATATTGTTCAATAATTTCCACATTCAATTGGATCATTTTGCTTGGGAATAGACACAAATATGAATCTCTTCCCATTAGTAGCTGTCTTCCAAATTCCTTGGCGTAAGCACATGACCGCTTCCCATGCTGCAGCCATTTACAGGTAAACCTCAAGTGATGCTCTGTGAGTTCCTGGGGTCTTGTTTTTCATCACTGCCTTCAGTGCAACTTGGATGTCTTCCTTTAGCACCATTGGCTCCTCATCATATGCTACCTCTTGAAATGGTTAAATACCAACCAGTTCATTTTTGTATAATGAATCTGTGTATTCCTTCCATCTTCCCCCCCCCTTTTTTTTTTGATGCCTCTTGTAGGGTTTAATATTTTCCCCATAGAATCCTTCACTATCACAACTCAAGGTTTGAATTTTTATTTCAGTTCTTCAAGCTTGAGAAATCCCAAGGGTTTTTGTTTTCTTTTTTTCTTCTGATTTTCTATCTCAAGCTCTTTGCGTATGTCACTGTAATACTTTACTTTTTCTTCTCAAGCTACCCTCTGAAATTCTCTATTGAATACTTTTATTCATCTTCCTTTTTCTTTAGATAGTCAATGCTCAAGTGCAAATTTTAGTCCTTTTTTTTGATGTCCACTTGGTCTTTGCTTTCTTTTCTATCTTTTGAATGACTTTTTGATTTCGTCTTGTAGAATGTTCTTGATGTCACTCTACAGCTTATCTAGTCTTCATTCATTAGTGTTAAGTGCATCAAATGTATTCTTGAGATTTTCTTTTAACTCAAGCAAGACATACTCAAGGTAGTACTTTGGTTCTTGTAGACATGTTCTAATTTTCTTCAGTTCCCAGTTGAACTCATTTATGATTAATGGATGGTCTGATCCACAGTCAGCCCCTGGCTTTATATCTGATGATATTGTGTGTTTCCACCATTGCTTTCTACAGATATAGTTGATTTAATTCCTATGTATTCCATCTGGCAGGGTCCATGTGTATGGTTTCCATTTATGTTGGTTAAAAAAAAAAAGGAGGGGTGCTTGTAAGGAAGAAATTGCTGATCAGGTCAACTCATACCATGTGATCTTCAGCACTGTTTCTATCACCAAGGCCTCATGCCCCAGTTACTGATCCTTCTTCTTTGCATTCCAATCATCAGTAATTATCAGTGCATGCAGATTGTATATTTACTCAATTTTAGTCTGTAGAAACTGGTAAAATTCTTCAATTTCTTCATCTACAGTCAGTGAGTAGTGTATAAAATATTATGTAGTAATGTTAACTGATCTTTCTTATAGGTGTATGAATATTATTCTGTCACTGACAGTGTTGCGCTGCACGATAGATCTTCAAATGTTCTTTTGACAAGGAGTGGAAATCCATTCCTCTTCAATTTGTTGTTACTGGCACAGTAGATCATACTCTTCTTGGATTAAAAATGGTCAATATGAATCTCTTTCAACTCACTAACAGCTAAGACATTGATGTTTATGCATTCCATTTCATTCTTTTATGATTTTCCTATTTTCCTAGATTTGTACTTTGTACATTTTCAAGTTCTGATTATTAATGAATGTTTGTAACTGTTTGTTTTCATTTTGTGTCATGTCACATCAGCAAGTGAAGATTCCAGTGGTGAGGCTCCATCCATGTCATTAAGGTCAATGCTACTTTGAACAGGCATATCTTACCCACTTGTGTTTTGAGTGCCTTTCAACTTGGTGGGCTCATATTCCACATCACATCAGATAATATTCTACTGATATTCATAAGTTTGTCACTTGGCTAATTCTAATCAGTAGTACATGTTGGCTGTTTCTTCCTTGTCTGTTTTGGTCTAGAGGTTCATCTGAAACCTGTGTGACATGGGCTACCCTGCTGATATCTGAATATTTATGGCATAGCTTCCACACAACACATAAGACCCTATACAGTACAACAGACTGGCAGACACAGTGATGCTATATACCATTTTAAATTTATTTTAAACTGAAAATATAACTACCATAGGACCAGCAATTCCAATCCTAGATACAGACCCCAAAGACTAGAAAAAAGAGACTTGTACGTTAATGTTTATTGTGGCACTGTTTATGATAGTCAAAATGTGGAAAGGACCTAAATGTCCATCAACAGATAAATGAATAAACGAAATGTAATACATACATATAATGGATTGAATTGTGTTCCTCAGTGACCAGGCCATGATTCCTGGTATTGTGCGATGTGCTATACGCAATAAACTCTGCCTCTATAATGTTAATGGGGGAGGATGGGAGCTAGTTGTGTTGGTGTGGCAGGACTCAGAGTGCAAGACTGTACTGTGTTTGAGGCAATCCCTTGAGACATAAAGCAAAGGGAAGCAAGCAGAGAACTGGGGACTTCATACTATCAGGAAAGAAATAATGCTGGGAGAAGATAATATCCTTTGAACTCCAGATCCGTGTATCTCAAACTCCCCGTCCAGAGGGAGACTGATAACAAATATGTTTATTCAGAGCCAACAGAAAAAGACTTTCCCTTGGGCTGATGCCCTGAATTCAGACTTTCAGCCTGCTTTTTCTGTAAGAAAATGAATTTATCTTTATTGAGGCCATCTGTCTGTGGTATCTCTATGACAGCAGCATTAGATGAGTAAGATAATGCATACTACGGAATATTACTTGGCCAGTAGGAGTAAGACTTTCTTGTTACATACTACAATACAGATACAGCTTGAAGCATACTGACACAAATCAATCACAAAAAAGAAATGCTTTATTATCTCTATTCCATAAAAGACGTAATTTTTAATAGCTTCTATTCCCATATACTTTTTTCCCATTTTTTGTTTTTATTTATTTATTTATTTGACTGAGTGAAAATGTACATTCCCGTATAAATTTATGTGCGCACCCATTTACTTTTAGTATGATCACTTTATCACAGTATTTTCAGCACTTAAGATCATAGAGAAGTGGGGCGGAGTCAAGATGGCCGACTAAGCCCACGTCTCCTTATATCCCTCTGGAAACCAAGACCTGAATTGACAATCAAACAGAGCCTTCTGATCACCTGATCAGCCCCAGGACACGGCACAGAGCTGTTAATTGGGATTTCATACCACTCAGTGAAAAACCTCCTCTCTCTCGCTGACTCCCGCTCCTGGCTAGCCCCGGCTCTCATGGACGGAAGGTAAACGCACCGTTTTGAATTTTTTTTCCTCTATCTCGGCTGGCGGGCGGAGATGGGTCTTGCCTGGCGGCTGGACTCAGACACGCTGCTGGGGGGACAGGCAGACGAAATTCCTATATTCTGAGAGCCAGACGTGGGACTCTGTTAATCTAGACACTTTGAGCCTTTCGTATTGTAGCTGCCTCAGTGGGGTTTGTGCAGAGCTCCACGGTCAGGGTGCAGGACGCCATGTTGGTACCGAGATTTTAGCGGGACCTCGTTCTTAGCCTGGGAGTCAGAGCCTGCAAACGGGACAGCGCTTCTCCAACAGAAAAGTAGTGATTTTGCACAGTGCTGCCTATATTGGGGGCCCTGCAACAGAATCAGAGGAATCGCTGCCTCTGGGCACCTTTAGCCCCCCTGTCTGCTGCCTGTGTGGAGGACGCCATCTTGGATACGGTGGCTGCAGCTGGACCTAATTCTTAGCTTTGGAGCCAGAGGCTGCCCACAGGAGAGCGCTTTTCTATCACAAAACCAGTACCAGACGCAGTGTCGGTTAAGGCTAGGCCCTGTAGGCAGAGGCCAACAGGGCAGTAGCATTGCTGTATTCTGAACTACTTTGTTATCATCTGGGGTTGGATATAGTGGTACTTACTTTGCCCGTTGAGAAGAGGACCTCTACACCTGAAAACCTAACTGACTTGTGAAGTGGTCAGACACCTTTTGCTTTACATTTGAAGACAGCCTAGAGAAACATTTGCAATCCATCCTCACAGTACCTCTTCCGGCCTCTATATACTCACATGGGACCCAAAAAGCAACAGACAATTGTGGCGTACCAGCAATCACTCATGGCTTCAGAAGGCTCCCAAACAAAGCAACCAAGGAGTTTTCCAGATGAAGAAACTTTTATGAAAGCATCAGGAAGTGAATACAAATTGATTATATACAGAGCCCTTCTAGACCTTATACAAAATGCAGCAGAACAAAATGAAAAATTAAGCAAGTTGTTCAATCTGATGGAACACCAGTACTCTGAAATCCAACAGATCAAGAAGAAAATCAAAGACATGGAAACTTCCATACAAAGCCGAGAAAACAGAATGGAACAAATGGAAAAAAGAATTTCTGACTTGGAAGACAGAGTTACTGATGCCAGTGTCTATGAGCAGAAATCAGAAAAAAGAAACAAGAAAAATGAAGAAACATTAAGAAGCATGTGGGACTCTACTAAGAGGAACAACCTTTGATTAATTGGAGTCCCTGAACAGGGTGAGACATCTGAGAACACAGAGAGTATTGTTGCTGAACTGCTGAAAGCAAACTTCCCAGAAATCATGAAGGAAGAGAATATAGACATCTCAGATGCATATCGTACAGCACCCACTATAGATCTCAAAAGAAAGACTCCAAGACATATTATAATCAAGCTTAACAAAATGAAAGACAAGCAGCATCTCTTAAAGGCAGCAAGATTCAGGGCAAAGTTAACATTCAGAGGGAAACCATGTAGGCTCTCGTCAGATTTCTCAGCAGAAACCATGCTGGCATGGAGACAGTGGAATGACACATTCAAAGTCTTGAAGGAGAAGAACTTCCAACCAGGAATTATATATCCTGCAAAACTATCTTTCCAATACAAAAATGAAAATAAGACACTCCCAAATAACCAGAAACTCAGAGACTTTGTAAAAACCAAAACCAAACTATAAGAAATACTGAAAGAAGTTCTTGGCTTTAGCTTAGAAGAACAAAACCAGTAACTTTATATATTAGAACAACACACTACTCAATACTCTACTCATTTAGGGAAGGCCCCAAAGTAAATCGCCACTCTGATATGGAAAGAAGCAATCCAGTGATCATCATGAAAACTATGGTGTCATCATAATAAAAAGAGGGATGTACTACAGTTGTTATAGTCCTTCCAGATGGAGAGGAAGATGACAAGACTGGTAGTAATTAAAATTGGCTTTATAAATAGTTTATTAAAGGGGTTCATAGGGGCAGCTATAAAGCACAACAAAAATGTATCATACCATTTCAAGAAATCTAACACATGAGTCTCAACAACTACAAAACGAGCTCTGAAAAAGGTGAAAAATCAACTCACAAAAAAGAGTGTCCCAGAACAGACTAATAAGAACAACAGAGAAAACATCAACATAAAAATAAACATATCACAATGGCAGCAGTGAACACATACCTATCAATAATTACATTGAATGTGAATGGACTGAATGCTCCAGTAAAGAGACATCGAGTGTCATCTTGGATCAAAAGACACGACCCATCCATATGTTGTCTACAAGAAACTCACTTGAGACCTAAAGACAGGAACAAACTGAAAATTAAAGGATGGAAGAATATATATCAAGCTAACAATGAACAAAGAAGAGCAGGGGTGGCAATTCTAATTTCAGACAAAATTAATTTTAATGTCAAATCCACCATCGTGGACAAAGATGGACACTATTTATTGCTGAAAGGTTCAGTACACAAGTAAGACTTAACTATGTTAAATACTTATGCACCTAATGTCAGAGCACCTAAATATATCGAAGAAACACTGACTATGCTCAAAAGAGAGTTAGATGACTCCACCATAATAGTGGGAGGCTTTAACGCTCCAGTCTCATCACTAGACAGATCATCTAGAAAAAAGCTCAGTAAAGATACAGAAGAACTCATTGACACAATTAACCACCTAAACCTCATGGATATATACAGAACTTTCCACCCATCAGCAGACAACTACACCTTCTTCTCCAGTGCACATAGAACATTCTCCAGAATTGACCATGTGATAGGCCATAATGCAATGCTCAACAAAATCCAAACCATTGAATTATTGCAAAGCATCTTCTCAGATCATAAAGCCATCAAAGTTGAAATCAATAGCAGAAAAAACATAGACGGAACTCTTGGAAACTGAACAACATCTTGCTCAAAAAAACATGAGTTATAGAGGAAATCAGGATGAATTAAAGAAATTCATGGATTCCAATGAGAATGAAAACACTTCCTACCAGAACCTATGGGATACAGCCAAAGCAGTGCTCAGAGGTCTGTTTATCTCCATAAATGCACACATCGGGAAGGAAGAAAGAAACCAAATCAAGGAACTACCTCTACAGCTTGAACAAGTAGAAAGAGAACAACAGAGGAACCCCTCGGTCACCAGAAGAAAGGAAATCATAAAGATTAGAGCATAGCTAAATGAATTAGAGAATAGAAAAACAATTGAAAAAACTGAAAAGACCAAAAGCTGGTTTTTTGAAAAGTTCAACAAAATTGATAAACCACTGGCTAAACTTACTAAAGAAAAGCAGGAAAGGAAACAAATAACCCAAATTAGAAATGAGAAGGGAGTTGTCACGACAGATGCAACAGAAATTAAAAATATCATAACAGAATACTATGAAAGACTGTACTCTAACAAATTTGAAAACCTAGGGGAAATGGACCAATTCCTTGACTCAAAGCTCCTAACCAAATTATCACAACGTGAAGCAGAACAACTTAATAAACCCATCACAAAGGTAGAGATTGAAAAGGTCATTAAAACACTGCCAATCCAAAAAAGTCCAGGCCCAGATGGCTTCACGGCAGAATTCTACCAAGCATTTAGAGAAGAGTTATCCCCAATACTATTGAGATTATTTCACAGTATAGAAAGGGATGGAGTACTCCCAAACTCATTCTATGAAGCCAGCATAACCCTGATACCTAAGCCAGGGAAAGACCCAACAAAGACAGAGAACTACAGACCGATATCACTCATGAACCTAGATGCAAAAATCTTCAACAAAATTCTTGCCAACAGAATACAACAACATATCAAGAAAATAATCCATCATGATCAAGTGGGATTCATACTAGGGATGCAAGGCTGGTTCAACATCAGGAAAACAATTAATGTGATTAACCACATAAATAACACAAAAGACAAGGATCACCTGATTTTGTCCATTGATTCCAAAAAAGCATTTTATAAAGTCCAACACCCATTCATGTTAAAAACTCTTAGCAAAATGGGCATAGATTTCAAATTCCTCAACACAATAAGGGTCATTTATACAAAGCCAGTTGTCCATGTCATCCTGAATGGAGAGACACGGAAAGAATTTCCCTTGAGATCAGAAACTAGACAAGGATGCCCACTGTCACCTCTCCTATTCAACATTGTGCTAGAAGTTCTAGTCAGAGCAATTAGACAAGATGAAGAAATAAAGGGCATCTGCATCGGCAAAGAGGAAGTTAAAGTCTCCCTGTTCACAGATGATATGATTGTATACGCCGAGAACCCCAAGTAATCTATACGTAAGCTACGAAAACTGATAGAAGAGCTCAGTAAAGTCTCAGGATACAAGATAAACATAAGTAAATCAATAGGATTCCTTTACACCAACAACGAGACTGTTAAGGAGGAAATTAGCAAATCAATAACATTTACGATAGCCCCTAAGAAGATAAAGTACCTAGGAATTAATCTAACCAGAGAAACAACAGATATTTACCAAGAGAACTACAAACCCTTACTACAAGAAACTAAGAGAGACTTAGATAAATGGAAAAACCTACCCTGCTCATAGATAGGAAGACTCAACGTTGTGAAAATGTCTATTTTACCCAAAGCAATTTATTTATATAATGCAATCCCAATACAAGTTCCAGCATCATTTTTTAATGAGATGGAGAAACAAATCACCAATTTTGTTTGGAAAGGGAAGAAGCCCCGGATAAGTAAGGTACTACTAAAGAAGAAGAACACACTGGGAGGCCTCTCATTACCCGACCTTAGAACATACTACACTGCCATAGTGGTCAAATCAGCCTGGTACTGGTACAAGAACAGACAGATCGATCAATGGAACAGAATTGAGACCCCAGAGATGACACCATCTGCCTATGATCGGTTGATATTCGACAAAGGCCCTAAGACATTAAACTGGGATAAAAACAGTGTCTTCAACAAATGGCGCTGGCAAAATTGGTTATCCATCTGTAACAAACTGAATCAAGATCCATATCTTACACCTTATACAAAAACCAACTCTAACTGGATAAAAGACCTAAATACCAAACCTAAAACGATAAAGCTCATCCAAGAAAAGGTAGGAACAACAATGGAATTTTTATAACACACAATGAGTACAGACTCCAAAATCTGTCAAAGAAACCTCAATCAACAGAAGAGAAAATAGATAAATGGGAACTATTAAGAATCAAACACTTTTGCTCATCCAAAGACTTTATTAATAGAATTAAAAGAACAGGCACAGAATGGGAAAAAATATTTGGCAACTCTATGTCAGACCGACCCCTGATCTCCATAATCTATAAGATACTACAAAATATCAAGAAGAAGAAGATAAACCGTCCAATTAAGCGATGGGCAAAGGAGATGGACAGACACTTCACTAAAGAGGAGATCCACGCAGCCAAAAAACACATGAGGACATGTTCACAATCTTTAGTTATTAAAGAAATTCAAATTAAGACAACAATGAGATACCATCTCACCCCAACAAGATTGGCCATGATCCAGAAAACACAGAACAACAAATGCTGGAGAGGCTGTGGAGAAAGTGGAACCCTGCTACACTGTTGGTGGGGTTGTAAAATGGTCCAGCCTCTTTGGAAAGCAATCTGGCGCTTCCTTAAAAAAATGGATATCGATATACCATTTGATCCAGTAATTCCACTGCTTGGAATATATCCTACAGAATGAAGGCCTTTCACACCAACAGACACATGCACCAGAATGTTTATCGCAGCACAGTCCACGATAGCAAAAGGATGGAATCAACCCAGATGCCCAGCAATAGAAGAATGGATAGGTAAACTGTGGTATATATACTCAATGGAGCACTATGCAGTGATAAAGAATAATGATGATTCCAGGAAAAACATCTCCTAACCTGGTTTCAACTGGAAGACATTATGTTGAGTGAAAGTAGTCAGCAACGAAAGGACAAATACTGTATGAGACCTCTATGATAAGATCTCAAAAACAGACTGGTGTGTAGAAGAAAAGACTCTTTGACAGCTGCAAGGAGGGAAGGGAGGGAGAGTGAGGGGGGAGGGTTTAGTTTAGATAGTTACTAGAAATCTAGTTGGGAGAAAGCGATGATAGCACACATTAGAAACAAGAACAACATTAAGTGGACTTCAGCATAACTTGAGTACTTGTTCCATCTTAACTCAATACTGCAAGGATAGAGTAGCTGGAGGGCAGGGGGCGGGGGACCATGCTCTTAGGCGAATTCCAGGCCAACTGGCACAACTAGCGTTTTGCTAAGAGAGCTCTCTACACCCCACATTGGTGAGTGGCGTCTGGGGTCTTAAAAGCTGCCATCCGAGGACCCAGCAAATGGGCCCAACTCAGCAGGAACGGATGCTCACCGAGGACCAAAATGACATGTGGTAAAGACAACCGAGAAGACAGAGAGACCAACAAGAGTGGGTGCCTACATCGACTTGAGACCAGAATAACTGGATGGTGCCCAGCCACCACCAGCAATAGCCACAATGGAGCTCACAGAGAGGAGTCTCACTGACAACGCAAGAATAAAAAGGGGTGCATCATGAGATCTCCACTAAAAGACCTCAGCTGATCGTCCAGTGGTTTTGGGGTTCCTCTGAGAGCATGGTCCCCAGCCCTGATGCTGCCCTTTCCCATAAATTATAACAAAGGTCCACTCTTTGGACAGGAATGGATTGAACGTGGCAATACAGAGTGACCATATATTGGAAGCGTTTTATGGTTCTAGACATCTATAGGATATCATCTTGCTGACCTCTGGCTGGAGGAAGGGGAGTGGACGGAGAGGAGGGGAGGGGAAGCTGTTGGGAGGATGAGACATGTATGGAGCAGAGAGGAATAGTGTGCAGTCACCGGACAGGGAGAGCCGTGGAAGCTGCATATAGGTGGGCATGTAAATTTATACGTGAATGTACATTTTCACTCAGTCATGTTAAATAAAAATTTAAAAAAAAGATAATAGAGAAGTGATGTTGAATTTATTGCCTTTTATTACTAAGTTTTGTCCTTCCATGGAAACATGAATAAATCTGAACTGAAAGTCCAAAACTATTCTTCTCATGAAGAAAAATATTTCTTTAACTTTCAAATCTGTGATTAATTATATTTTAGCTAAATTTGCAATTCAAATACAAATTGTTTTCTTTATTTAATTATTAATTTTTACATTATTAATTATTTTGTGTTTATGTAATTATTACTAGGTATATATCTAGGATTGGAATTGGTGGGTCACATAGTAGTCCCTTTTTCAGTTTAAAATAAAAAAAATCTTTCAATAATAGTAAAATCATTATTACAAGCCCAATCAAAGTCTTTCTCTTTAAGTTAATTCTAACTCATAGTGAGCCTTCATGACACAGCAGAACTTCCCCATGGGGTTTTGAAGGCACACGTAGTGGATGTGAACTGCCAACACTTTGGTTAGTAGTTGTAGCTCTTAACTACTATCTTGCTCATATAATTTGAATTAATTACATTTTTCTGATATTTAAACAGCATATGATAAAATATTTTATATGTCATATTCAATTCCAATTCATTTACAAAACTAATTCAGTAGTATATGAAAAAAATGCACTCATATGTAACATACAATTTACAGATGAAGAAATCTACCATAAAGAATCTGGAATGTCGCAATATGAGAATGAAACAATATCAAGTTGTATGAAAGTATAAATTAGAAAATGTGTTTGCCGGTCAGTATGACTGTATGTTTAAATTTTTAATGTGGTCAAGGGTTGGTTTTACACCTGTATCCAAGTTATTGAAAATAAGGGTTAATTTGGCTGTGACACTTCAACCAAAAAATGAGATTAACATTACTGCAAAGAGAAGTGAAAGTTCTCTGTAAAAGGAGATTGATTACTTATTATTGATCCAATTTAAATGATTTAATTAAATAGCAATTATTTCCTAACATCAAAGTAAATTATAACTTATATAAGTGCCAGATATGTGCTGAAATACAAATTATTAAATGCACACAAAATAGGAAATTAAACAAGTGAAAAACCATTACGTCATCAGACATTCAACACCTAAGACAATGCTTCTAAAATATTTATATTTGTATGTAAAATGACTGCTTAATTAATTTATTATCAACTAATTCATAAAAAGCTTATTGTCATGCTGTCAAATTTGACTCATAGCAACACTATATAATTGAAAATTAAAAATTAGAATAATAATCAATAGTTCAAATTCACATGACTCTTTCAAATAATTTCTTGAACCACACAAAGGTTTTTCACAGATTAGAGTTTTCTCCCTTACTAAAACACCTGACAAATATGTTTTCCACGATATTGTTGTTTTATTTGGAATTTAACCTAAATGTACTGAGTACAGAAAAGAGAAGGATGTACAAATTAGTCAAGCAAAATCAAATTATTAAAATGAGATAGACCTGATATTTGAAATTGGCCAGATTACAAATGTCTAGATACAGACGGCAGCTGGTCTTCTGTTTTATTTTTGGTGAGCTTTTCAGCAATTACTGTGCAATATGTTTTGCAAATCTGCACATATTTTTTTTTTACTTTTTAATAATGACTGTGAGTCTTGTTGAGAAAGATTCAGCAATTATTCTCATGTTGCAAATATATATATGTGTGTAATTTAAGAAAGTAATAAAGTATGTGTAACATTAATGATGACTGGTTGGGCAAAATGATAATACACAAGAACTGCCTATTAAGTTAATCATCAACTCATCCTAGAAAAATTGCAGCCTAACTCATTACTGAACATCACTATCATCAAATTCCAAGGCCTCCCTTTAGGAAGCTATGCACCAAATCCCCACGCCTAGCTCACCCTTCAAAGCAATTTTGGAAGTCTTCCTGGAATGCTTTCAGAGCTGTCGTCATATTACACTTTATGTCCTGAATGTTACCCAAATGTCTTCCTTTAACATTTCCTTTATCTTTGGGTAAAGAAAAAGTCATTTGGGGGCAGATCAGGTGAGTAGGGAGGGTGTTCCAATACAGTTATTTGTCTCCTGGCTAAAAACTCCTTCACAGACAACTATACTGTTAAGTCTGTGAACTTACCACTTTGCTGCTGTATGCAATGGCCATTCTAGAAAGAGCTCGAAAATTGCTTTGAAAAGTGGACTAGGCACCGGCATCAGTGCACAGCTTCCCAACTGGAGTACTTTGAAGGTGACCCTAGTGATATTTAGCAGTGAGTTACACAGCACTTGTAACAAACAAGTTTGTGGGCTTAATTGCCAGACCTCATAAAACATGGAAAGGAGCGAGGACAGGTACATTATCTCTATTTTTTCAAATATTTGTTTTCTGATACCCCTTTCTAAGTGTCTGTTACAGCTTATCGAAATGATCAATTAGTAATACTGGAGCTCTTGTGAAAGGTAATTCAGATCATAGACCAGATTTATTCAATTTTGCATTCATATGGAGAGGAGGGGAAAGGAGACTGTTGGGAGGACAAGACATGTATGGAGCAGAGAGGAATAGTGTGCTGTCACCGGGCAGGGAGAGCAGTGGAAGCTGCATATAGGTGGGTATGTAAATTTATATGGGAATGTACATTTTTACTCAGTCATATTAAATAAAAAAAAGAAAAAGAAAAAAAAAACCACATGCACACACATATATATACATTGTATTCACTCAATAAAAATTGATAGACTGAATATTACTTTCTCATTTCTTTGAACTCATCCATTCTAGTCTCTGTAGAAAAAAATACCTTCTTCACTGAAATGTGCCTTCTGAAATCATGCCCATTTTCCAAGACATCTTCAGATAAAACTTGTTTTATGAAGATATACATCCAATACTCTTAAAATTGATTCAAACTTTTCCTTGTACCAAGCCTTCTAGGATAATCATTGTAGTTAAGCTTATGCATTATTCACTTTCTTTACACTCCAGCATCACCACTAATTTACACACTCCTTGAAGGTAAGGGCTGTGTCTTATCTTTACTGACTCTTACAAATATGTGAACAAACAAACGAACAGATAAAATCTATTTATTGAGAACCTACTATACTCCAGGTACCTCATAAGTAAAAGGAATGCAATTAATGTTTATTCAGATTGTGCAAGGTTTCCCAAATGATAACTATATCCTCTTTGGTCTTCACTATCAGATTAAGAGCTAGCTCATGGTATCACAGTTTCATTGATTCAAAACTAAGACAAGAGATTGTTGCTCTTTTCTTAAAATAGACAAAGCCCAGTTTTAATCTTACAGTTAGATGATACTACCACATTCTTAGTATTCTGCAATATCATCTATAAATTTAAACACATTTTTAAAACCAGCCTTTTAGACACACTTTATTTAAAATTTAGGGACAGATTCTACTAACATGGTGTGCTCAATATGAAAAGATTTTAGTGTCCATTATCTTGCTGACTGTATTCTTGACATCCTTATTCCTCAGACTGTAGATTAAGGGATTCAACATGGGGATCACCACCGTGTAAAACACAGAGGCTACCTTGATGGTGTGTCTGGAGTTTTTGGAGTTGGGCACACAGTAGAGGAAGAGGATGGTGCCATGGAAGATGGTAATGGCAGTCAGATGAGAGGCACAGGTAGAGAACGCCTTACGACGACCACTGGCTGAATGCATTTTCAAGACGGTGACAACAATAAACGCGTAAGAAGTGAGAATGATGAGCAGTGTACTCACCTCATTAAAAGTGGCAAAAATGAAAAGCAGCAACTGGCTGAGAGATGTATCAGAGATAGAAAGAGCAAGAAGCGAGGAGAACTCACAGAAGAAATGATTGATTGTGTTGGAACCGTGAAATGATAAATTCAAAGCAGAGCATGTGAGAATCAAAGAACATGTGACTCCCCATGCATACGATGCCACCACCAGGATAGCACAGAGTCTCTGGGACATCGCAACAGTATAGAGCAGAGGGTTGCAAATGGCCACAAAGCGGTCGTAGGCCATGACGGCTAATAAAAAGGATTCGGTCACAACAAAGGTACAAAAGAAAAAGAATTGCACTATACATTCTAAAAATGAAATTCTTCTGTCGTCTGCAACTAGGTTCACCAGTGTCTTGGGAGCAACGACGGAAGAATAGCAGAAATCCACAAGTGAGAGGTGGCTGAGGAAAAAGTACATGGGGGTGTGCAGTTTGGGATTAATTTTGATGATTACAATCATGCCAAGATTCCCCACAGCGGTGACACTGTAGATGGCCAGAAATACCAAGAAAAGAGGAACCTGTAGCTCTGGATAATCTGAGAAGCCCAAAAGGGTGAATATGGTACCACTTTTATTTCTTTCTGAAAGTAACATGGCCTCTGTTTGTTGAAATCTGAAAGTCAGTTCTAGAAGTAAATATATGCACATGTATTAAAGAAAGTCAGGATATAGGAAACTTTGTTAACTACTTTTTGCCAAGCCTGGAAAAGATGTCTCTTTCAGAATCTGATTTAATTAAATAAAATACAGTAAAATTTTAAAATTTAAAACATAACCTTCTTAAATTTCTTAAGGAATTTAGAAATTTTACGGTAATTTTAAATCAAATACTCCCATAAACCTTTAAATTGGCCTTGAGTATTACCAGTTCAAGAAGAGAAACCTAGCCTATTGTTAAATTACATCAGCCTCACAGTCAATAACAAAAATCAGAAAAAATCTAAACTGCACCATTTACTTGGTTCTTAACAGGCATACACTATGGACGAAAGAAAAAAAAATGAACAAAAGGACAGCCTTAACATTACAATTTATATTTTTATTTATTTTCACATAGTATGTTAATCTTTGCTTTTCTTTCAGTCACACTAAATCTGATATAAAAATAAATTTTAATTACTTTTTAACAACCTGTGTGGCACCACTGGGTTGTTGAACTCGACTAGAAACCAAAACTTTGAAGGTTTCTGTCCAAGTACAGGCATCTTTGAACAAGGTGTGGTGATACGAGTCTGAAAAATCAGACACTGAAAGATTTATAGAGCAGAGTTCTGCTCTTACACTTGTGTGCTCACCATGAATCCATGTTGCCTTGTCAAAAATACTTTTTCATTCTGCAAACATGAGAGTTAGAAGTTCCAATTCACCGTCATTGCTTGAGGAATAAAAAGACTAGAGCAGATGATAAATATAATCTAACCTACGTTCTTATCCTAAAAGTGTCACAACAGAAGTCAGAAGAGACCTTGACTTTCGCAGGGACCTACAGATAAAATCCATCATCCTCAGGTAGATGTCTGTTTTTCCACCCCATACAATAGTCCATCTTATATGTCTGTCCAGTAATGTATGTGCTTTTGTCAATGATCTCTCACTTTAATTTTAAGCAACCTGCAGAATAACACTACGACGGCAAATATTCCAGTGATACTTTACGTGCCACAAAGGTGTAGTAGACAGCAGCATCCAGGAGAATGGGATTTAGAGATATTTTTACACAAGAATAACTAACAACTCTTTGACTTAGAAATTCACATTCGCAGTTTTCCCATCTACTTCTCTTCCTTCAACACACCTAGGATGCTCATTCTGTCCTGTATTATGTGCGTATAAGAATTAAAACATGAAGTAGTATTGCACAGTTCAGTCATTTCATACAAAAGCAGTAACATACACATACACATACACACACACACACACACACACACAAACACACTGTATTCCTTGAATTGGTGCCCAGTACCTCTCAGATCCCAGCATGCTGAGAAAGTACTTATCTGCCCATAATTTCTGGCAAGTTTTATTTCTGCTTCTGAAGCCCAACAAATTATTTTCAGATGGTCCAGACGTAAAGATGTCCAGTTATATGCCAGACTGAAGCCCTCAATGGCCCTGTCCTGTTCTCACATAAACCTCAGTATTGAAAACAATCTCAAAAGGAAACTCATCACACAACTAGTCATTCTAATTATCACATTTTTTCTCTTAACAACATATTTCATTTCTTTAAGGTATTTGAAACTTAATTTTAATCAAATATATGTCTTCAATGTAACAAGTAATTTATGTCACAAATGTTGGTGTTAAATTGATGATGCATTTATCTTCTGATTTAGTTGAAGAAATAAGATAGCTAAAAACTTCTTCCCTATAAAATTCTCTCCCATTTTATTTTCATTTTGGTTTCAAGGCACACAGGTTTCCTTATTTATGGTTTGTAATTGTAATTAAAGCTAGAAGTTTAGGTAGTTATATTCTTTTTCCAAATGATTCAATTTCTGATGATCCCATTCTGTTCAAAGACTTGTCTATTCTACCTTAAGAGTTTTTCAAAAAAAAATTATAAAGGGACGAAAATACACATATCCAGACCTGTCAGGACTTCTCTATTCTCCCACCTCAGATACTTGTCATTCAGGGCACTGAGGAGCCTTGTGAGTCAGATTCAACTCAAACTCAATGGGTTTTTGTGTTTGTGTTTTGTTTTTGTGTTTTGATGAGTCAGATCCTCTGTGTAAAGCCCTGCATAAAGGGTACACACAATATTACTTGCAGGTTCAGTTATATACTTTTTGCTATGACTCAGTATTCCTCAAGACCTCTCTACTGGTAAAGATTACATTTTCTACCTTCACTTTCTTTTCTAGATATCCTTCATTGACATTAATATTACATCTTTAGAATTTTTAACAAACCTGCTAATGGCTAAGAGAAGGCTTCTCCTGCCTCTGGGCAACCTGAATAAGAGTATAATATATGCAACATGACATTTCTATTTGCAACCGTGGGACATGAACCCCAGAGACTATCCGTTGCCTTGTTCTCTAGAGTCCAAAAACAAACAACTAAAATTAACCACTTTTCTCAGGTGTACTAGAAAGCCAGGAGGAGAATTATAGTATCACTAGGAACATTACGGCACTTGGCTTTTGGCAGGAACATTTTATAGGGAACAATTTATATTTTAAAGTCATCTTCCTTAGACTCCCGAAGACTCTCATTATATCCAGTGGTTATCAACTATCTGTGACTATGAAAAAAAATGTTGCCATCGGTAAATTCCAACTCGTACTAAAATTTGTGGTTCAGCTATTTTGACTGCCATTGAACAATTCTTCATACTTTTGGACCTATCACATTCCCTTAATGACAGCTCTTTAGTCATGTCTTATGTCTATTTCTCTTCAGGATGAGTTGTTATTTTATCCTTCACTCTAAGTGATATAAACGGTAATTTTTTCCAAAGTTTTTCATTTGTGATTTTAATTTTTGTTCTTTTGCTTCTGCTATAAAGTTTCTGTATATTCAAGTGATCTACCTTTTTAACTTTATATTCAGAACCTATTTCAATGTGTGTGGTAAGAAAGAGGTCTAATTTTGCCTTTTATGGCTAAGGGAAGATGCCCATATCTCTCTTGAACAGCTGTTTTGTCTCAATGTTATACTATTTTAATAATGAACACAAACCACTTCTGTCAAATTGATTCTGACTCATAGAGACCCTATAAGACAGAGTAGAACTGCCCCAAGGAATTTCTAAGGAATTTCTGGAAGATGTGAACTGTCAACCTTAGCAGATGTAGCATTTAGCCACCACACCACCAGGGTTTCCATTTTAATAATAGACACTTGATAATTTACCTTTTTTACTTTTCAGAATTAACCTTTCTACTCTCATTATTTTTTAAGTCTTTTTCTTACCTGAGTATCTGTTATTTTTTTTTCTTTCATATGAACATTAGAACAAGAATTTCAAAGGGTGATTCCTTTCTAGATGAATATTGTAGTACATTCATGTTGGTCCTAGTACATGTGAACTAAACTAAAAAAATATTAGAAAGATTTCTGGACCTGATACTATTGGTCATGTAGCATTCGAGTAAATAACATCCAAATGTACTTTAGGAGTATGAAATGGTACCAATGGTTGTCTCTTTCAAGGAGCAAGTTAATATTCATGACCTCTCAGACTGACAGTGTCAGAGACAGAATGGAAGTACAGTAAAATTAAAGACAGAAGAGTTAAGCTCCTGTCCTAAACCAATTGTTTCTAGTTATATGAATCTGTATGACTCATAGGTTTCTTGAACCTCTGTATCACCATCTATATGCACTGGTATAATGGTCCTTTTTGTGTCTCTTTCTCAAGATGAGCTGATTGTTGAAACTACAAAGATCTCATTCATAGGATCCACACAACCAAAGGAACAAAGGTGTCAAGCAAAAATATTTTTTCTTTATCACTACAAAACACTAGTGGTACCTAGAGCAAATAAGGAAAAAAGCAAGGCAGGCAGGGAGGGAGGGAGAAAGTAAGAAAAAAGAAAGAAAGAGCATCCAAATCAGAGAAGGGTAAAGAAAAATATCCATATATATAATACAATCTTAAACATACAGCATTCCAAGGATTATAAAAGAAAACTACTGAAACTAGTAGAAAGATTGAGCAGAATACTAGAAAACAAAGTCAACATAGAACAATCAGTTGGATTTCTATGCACTCAGAAAACTTGGAGAAAGATATTAGGAGAACAAAACTATTTATGATAATCCCTAAAAAGAAAAGAACCTACAAAACACTTTGCAAGAAACCAAAAGAGAACTGCTTCAACAGAAACAAATGCATTGTGCTCTTGGATAGGTAGAGTTAACATTGTAAAAAAGTCAGTTCTACCCAAAGTCAACTACAGATATAATACAATTTCAACCCAAATACCAATAGTGTTCTTTAGTGAAATGGAAAATTAATCAATCTCTTCAAATAGGAAAAAAAAAAAAAAACAGTTCCCCCAAAGCAAAGCATTACTGAGGAAAACAAGCAAAGTAAGAGTTCTCAGACTACATGATCTTGAAATCTACTATACAGTGATTGTAGTCAAAATAGCCTGGCTCTGGTACAGTGACAGACACGTAGATAAATGAAACAAAATCAAGAACTCAGGTATAAATTTGTCTACCTATGGTCAACAGATTTCTTACAAAGAACTGAAGTACATTAATTGGGAGAAAAATAGTCTTTTTTAACAAATGGTACTGACATACCTCGACACCCATATGGGGAAAATGAAACAGGACCCATAACTAACACCATACACAATGACTAGCTCAAAATGGACCAAAGAGGTCATGAAAGAAAAATGCAGGTGTGGTGGTTAAGATTATGTGAACTTTGCTGGTCCATGATTCTCAGTGTTTATATATCATTATTCCTGTGATGGGATCTGCTGTAAATAGCCCATCAGTTGAAAGGCAGTTTCCTTGGACATGACACCTGCTTAGAATATAAGTGGGCCATATTACTTTTGGCCTCTCTGGGTCTTGCTGCTGTCTCCTGTTCATCTGACCTCTGGTTCTTGGGACTTGAGTTAGCTACTCACCTGCCTATCTTGGGATCTGTCAATCTTCACAGCCTATAATAAAAAAATTCTGCTCTCTGGCATCATGACTTTGGGTTTGCCAGTGCCTGTGGCTATGTGAATCAGAAGAAGCCTCTAACCTGATCCATGGAGCTGGGCCATTCCAGCCTCTACAGTCATGTGAGAGATATAAATCTCCCTATAAATATTTATGGATATATTTCACTAGTTTCGCTTCTTTAGAGAACCCAGCCTCAGGCAAGAGAGAAAATTCTAAGGGTCCTAGTACATGGCATGAATACAATAAAAACTATAACTAACAAACATCAAAAAACTAGATAACTGGAAGGTCCTGAAACTTAAAAACTTAAGCACATCAAAAGACTTTGCCAAAAGAGGGAAAAGTAAACCTAGAGGCTGATAACAAAAAAATTTGGCTATGACACATCGGACACAGGTATAGTCTTTCAAATCTTAGAATAGTGAGCACCTCAACAACTAAAATGCAAATAATGGCATTATAAGGCTGGTAAAGGATGTGAACAGAGACTGCACCAAGGAAAACAGTCAGGTAATGAACATAGTAGGAAGTGTACTCAAATATTAGAACTTGGAGAAAGGAATATGAAAAATACAATGAGACATCATGTTACCCAGATGTCACTGGCAGATATTTTTTTTAAAGTTAGAGAGCTGGCATAAGATTGGAATTTTTATGCAGCACTGGCCAGAGTGTAAATAGGTACAATCACTATGACAAAAAATAGGAGGTCTCCTTAAATAGCTAGAAAAAGAAATGCTAGAAGATCCAGCAATTCTACTTCTCATAATATATCCTAGAGAAATAAGAATTATCACACAAATAGACATATACACACCCAGTATTGCGCACAACAGCAAAAAATAGAAGCAGCCTAAGGGCTCACCAGCAGATGAATGGATAAATAACTTACGGCACATAGTCACAAAGGAATATGCAATGATACAAAACGTGCAACATGAATGAATCCAGAGGACATCATGCTAAGTGAAATAAGTCAATATTGCATGAGACCACCATCATAACAACTCAGAAAAAGCAATCTTGGATGATTATGAGGAAACTGGGGGATAGGGAGAGGAAACAGCTTAAGTGTTAACTTTGGCAAAGGAAAGACAATGCACAATGTAAGTGAAGGTACCACATCTTGACCAATGCAAAGTCACAGAGGCTTCCTAGACACATGCGAACACCATGATGGATCAAGTTACTGTGGCTGAGGGCTTAGGGCGGGGGACAATGACCACAGAAATATCTAGGTCAGTTGGCGTAGCATGATTCATATGAAAATGTTTTACTCTCTACTTAGGTGAGTAGCACTGTTTAGGGTCTAAAAAGCTTTTGAGTGACTGCACAACATACACATACTCATTTCTTTCCGTCTGCAGCAAAGGAAAATGAAGAGAAACCAAAACACAAGGAAAATATTAGTTCAAACCACTAATGGATCCAGAGAATCACAGCCTCCACCAGCCTGATCTCAGAAGAACTAAATGATGCCTAAATGTACCATCAACTCCTCTGACAAAGACTACAGTAGGAGAAAAATGTAGAACAAAATTCAAATTCACAAAATAAGACTAGACTTACTGGTCTGGAAAAAACTAGAGGACCCTCTGATACTATGGCCCATGGGACCCTAGTATCTCAGAACTGAAGACCTATGAAACAAACAATAAGCCATATGAGCAACAAGGGTCTCAGTCCAATCAATTATGCAAGACCAAATAGGTAACACCTGTCAAAAGTAAAACTAGGAAGGGAAAGGAAAACTGGAGGAATGGACACTGGGAGTCCAGGGTGAAAGGGAAAGAGATCACACAACGCAGAGTCTGTAACTAATATCACAAAAACAATTAGTCTATAAATTTATGAATGAGAAACTAATTTGTGTTGTAAATTTTTACTCAAAGCATTGTAAAATAAAACATAATCGTAATTAAAAATTTTTCTTCACCAAAAGACTTTACCAAAAAAGTGCAAACATGAGCTAACAATCGGGGCAAATGTCCTTGGAAATCATATATTGGAGAAGAACCTAGTAACCAAAAAATATTTTAAAATCCAGTAACTTAACAACAACAACAACAAATAATCCAGTCACTAAATGGGCAAAGGACTTCAACAGTTACTTCGCCAAATGGCCATCAAACACATGGAAAGATACTCAACATCACTAACCATCAGAGAATACAAATCAGTACAAAAGTGAGATAAAATTTAATTTCTGCTAAGATGACTAATAGAGACCTATTGGTGAAGTGGTTATGAGCTTTCTTGCTAACTGCAGGTTTGGCAGTATGAATCTACCAGACTATCCTGGAAACACTAGAAAACAGTTGTATTCTATCTTGTAGTCACCATGAGTCAGAAGGCACTCAACCCAACAGGTTTGTTTTTGGGTTTAAGAAAAGGAAACCCTGGTGGCATGATAATTAAGTGTTACAGATGCTAACCAAAGGGTCAGCAGTTCAAATCCTGAGGCACTACTTGGGAACTCTATGCATCTGTTCTATAGGATCACCATGAGTTGGAATCAACTGGATGGCAACAGGCGTGGGGGTGGGTGTAATATTAAAAAACGATAAACAGTTTGCTGCATCTATGCACTGACTACAAGAGACACACCTTAGACTTAAAAACACAAACTAAAACTCAAAGGAGAGAATATATATATGAGTGTGTGTATATATGTATATATATATACATATATATATATACACACACACATATATTAAGTGAACAACTTTCAAAACAGAACAAGAATGGCAATATTGATTTCTGACAAAATGTATGTTATGGTAAAATCTACAATGAATAAGAAGGAATACTATATATTAATTAAAGTGTCAATACACCAGGAGAACAAAATTCAATATAACTTAAAAATATTAAATATTTGTGCATCCAACAGCAGCATTCCTAAATACACAAAACAATCTCTAGCAGCACTGAAAAAAGGAACAGGTTGTTCTACACTAATAGTAAAAGCCATCAACCCACCACTTTTGGTGAAGGACAGAACATCCCACAAATCAGTAAAGATGTGGAAGTTCTGAATGACACACTCAACCAGCTTGACCTCATAGACATACATGTAACACTCATTCCAACAAGCACTAAGCATATTTTCTTTTCCAATGGACATGGAACATTCTCCAGTATAGACCACGTGTTAAGCCATTAAGCAAGCCTTAGCAAAATCCAATCATAGAGCTCTAAAAGTAGAAATCAGTAACAGTAAAAGCTAGGATGGAAAGTCAAATACATGGAAACTCAGCAACAGCCTGCTCAAAAACTACTGGTCTATAAAAGAAATTAAAGACAAAATAAAGAAATTCGCAGAATCAAAAGAAGATGACAAGATAAACTACCAGAACCTTTGGCACAGCAAAAGCAGTGTTCAGAGGTCTGTTTGTAGCAATAAATGTACATATCTAAACTGAAGCAAGGGCCCAAATTAAAGCATTAACCCTACAACTCAAACAAATAGAAAGATAACAGAAAAAGAAGCTTTCTCAGGTATCAGAAGAAAGTAAATGAGACTAAAGTGGGAGATCTCACCCTACCTAACATTAGAATCTGTTACACAGCCACAGTAGCCAAAATAGCCTGGTACTAATACAGCAAAACAGTACACCGACCAATAGAACAGAATCAAGAATCTAGATGCAAAATCCTCCACTTATGAAGCAGCTGATATTTGACAAAGGCCCAAACTCAACAAACTGGGGAAAAGACGGTCTCATTGACAGATTCTGTTAGCATAACTGGCTGTCCATCTGGAAAAAAAGACTGAAACAATGCCATTACTCACGTCATGCACAAAAACAAATTCAAAATTGATCAAAGAACTAAACAAAATCTAAAATAATAAAGACCATGGAAGAAGAACGTGGGCACCAACGGGAGCGCTGCTGTTGTTAGCTGCTGTCAAGTCAGTTTCGCGTCACAGCGACCCTACGCACAGAACTAAACATGGTCTTTTCCGGCTCCGGGTCCACAACTGTTTTTATGCGTAAACCCGTTATTGCAGCCGCTGTATCTATTCATCTCCTTGAGAATCTTCTTCATTTTTGCTGACCCTCCACTCAACAAAGGATAGTGTCCTTCTCCAGAGACTGACCTGTCCTAAAAACATCCAAAATATGTGAAACACAGTCTCACCATCTTTGCCTTCAGGGAGCATTCTGGTTGTAACTCTTCCAGGACAGATCTGTTAGTGGTTTTTTTTTTGGCAGTCCGTGGTACATTCAATATTCTCCTACAACACAATTCAAAGGCTTCAATTCTTCTGTCTTCCTTATTCTCTGTCCAGCTTTCACGTTCATATGATTCAGTTGAAAATATCATGGCTTGGGGCAGGCACATCTTAGTCTTCAAGGTGAGATCTTTACTTTTCAATACTTTAAAGAGACTAGGGTCGCTGTGAGTTGGATCCGACTCGACGGCACTTGCCTGGCTTTGCAGCAGATTTTCCCAGTGCAATGCATCTTTTGATTTCTTGACTGCTGTTTCCATGGGGGTTGATTGTGAAACCAAGTAAAATGAAACCTTTGACAACCTCAATCTTTTCTCCATTTACGACAATGCTGCTTACTGGTGCAGTTGTGAGGATTTTTCTTTTTTTGATGCTGAAGTGCAATCTATACAAAAGGTTGTGGTCTGTGATTTTCATCAGTAAATATGTCAAATCCTCTTCACTTTCAGCAAGCAAGATTGTGTCATCTGCATAATGCAGGTGTTAATAAATCATCCTCCAGTCTATGCCTTGTTCTTCTTATAGTCCAGCTTCTTAGACTATTTGCTCTACATATAGATTGAAAAGCTATGACAAAAATAGACAACCCTGATACATACCTTTCCTGGTTTTAAACCTTGTAGTATCCCCTTGTTCTATTCACGTGACTGCCTCTTGATCTGTATACAAATTCCTCAAGGACACAATTCAGTGTTCTGGAATTTCCGTTCTCTGCAATGTCATCCATAATTTAAGATACGCAAAGTTGAATGCCTCTGTATATTCACTGAAACACATATAAACACATTTGATATTCTCTGTTTTCAACCAAGATCCATCTGACGTTAGCAATAATATCCCTGGTTCCACATCCTCATCTGAATCAGAGTGGAATTTCTGACATTTTCCTGTTAATATACTATTTACGACACTCTTGAAAGATCTTGAACAAAATATTACTTGAGTGTGACATTAATAATTATTCTGTAGGTTTTGCATTCGGTTGGATCACCTTTCTTGGAAATAGGCATACATATGGATCCCTTCCACTCAACTCGCCAGGTAGCTGTCCTCCAAATTTCTTGGCATAGATGCATGAGCACTTTCAGTGCCGCATCCATTTATCAAAATATCTCACTTGACGCTCCACCAGTTCCTGGAGGCTTGTTTTGTTTTGTTTGTTTATTTGTTTTTGCTTTTTTGCCAATTCTTTCAATACGCTTTTGACTTCTCCCTTCACTATCCTTGGTTCCTGATTATATGCTATGTCTTCAAATGCCTGCACTATAACCAGTGCTTTCTGGTATAGTGACTGTGTGTTCTTTCCAATGTCTTTTGATGCTTCCTGAGTTATTTAGCATTTTTCCCTTTAAAATCTTTCACTACTACAACTCAAGTCTTGAATTTTTTCTTCAGTTCTTTCAGCTTGAGAAGTATAGGACGTGTTCTTCCCTTTCGGTTTTCTATTTCCAGCTCTTTGAGTATGTCATTATGTCTTTTACTTTGTAATTCCTTCCTTTTGCTTTAGCTGCTAGATGTTCAAGAACAAATTTCATAGCCTCTTCTGACATCCAATTTGGTCTTTTCGTCCTTTCCTGTCTTTTTAATGATTTCTTACTTTCTCAACGGATGATAACCTTGATGTCATTGCACAATTCATCTGGTCTTCAGTCATTAGTGTTCAACACATCATATCAGTTCTTGAGATGGACTCTAAACTCAGATGTGACATACTCAGGGTCATACTTTGGCTCTGTATAAGAAAATACAGATATATGGATGCAGGCTTTCACATTATTTGAAGACACGAAAACAGAAACCCTACAGATGGGATATTTCACTCATTTGACATAACATGGTTCACAGAAATAATCATGTCAACATGAACACAGCTGTGAGATACTGATAAATCACAGTTATGAAACCTTACTCAGTTGTTTGTACAGTGTTGCCAACATAAGTGCATGGTGGCAAGTTCATGAACTTATGAGGCTTCATAGAATTGGTTGTTGTTGGTTGCAGTGTCTGTATACATCTGTGAGGTCACTTTGGTTCATGGCAGCATTTAAATCTTCCATGTGTTTATTGAGCTCCTTTCTGGATGCACTGTTGTTCTGTGAAAGTGGTGTGTTGAAGTCTCCTACCTCTTTGCAATGCTATCAGAGTTAGTTTGTTTTATATATGTAGGAGCCTTGTCATTGGGAGCATAGGTATTTAATATGGTTCTGTCCTGGACTAGGCACTGGCATCAGTGCATAACTTTCCAAGTGGAGTATTTTGAAAGTGACCATAGTGATATTCAGCAATAAATTATGTAGCACTTAGAACAACTAAGTTTGCAGACTTAATTTTTTGACCTTGTATTTCTTGAAATTTTGGTTTTGTTTTTCCAAATACACTAAATTTCTGTTCATCTGGAAATGTCTTTATTGTACTTTCATATTTGAGAGAAGTTTTGATGAATATATAATTCCTTTCTAACAGCTTTTTTCTCAACACAAATCTTTGTATATACCATTCCATTGCCTTCCTGACTGGTTTCTGCAGAGTAGTCTGAGCTTAACATTTTGAATGCTCCTTTGTACATTATTTTTTGGTTATCCTTAGTTGGTTTTAAAATTCTCCTTGGCTTTGGCAAGTTGGTGTCCATTGTTTGGGATCTACCTTCTCTGGAGTTCAATGAGCACCTTAGACATTGAGATTTTCTCATCTTTCAAAGTATCAAGGAAGTTTTCCATCAACAAATCTTCAACAATTCTCTCCATATTTTTTTTGTTATTTTCCCTGTTCTGGTACTCCAATCCCTCATAGATTATTCTTCTTGATAGTGTCCCACATAATTGTTACTATTTTTTGATTTTTTTAAAAAATATTTTATCTCATTTTTTCTCAGGTATGTTGGTGTCAATTGCTGATTGCTTTACCTTCAATCTCACTAATTTGGCTTCAAATCCACCAAGTGCTCTTTAAATATTCTAGAGGGCAGTTCTACTCTGGCATGTAGGATTGCCATGAGTCAGATCCAACTTGATGGCTCTTGGCTGGCTGTCATTCTCAATTCTGTTTCTTTGACTTTCTATTGACTTGTCTAATTCTGTAACTTTATTGTTAATTTTCTGAATTTCTTGTTATTGTCTCTCTATGATTTCTTGCAGCCTGTTCACTCACCACATTTTGCCTGATCTCCTTCCTTATTTCTTGAAGAGTTCTGGACATTGATATTTTGTATTCTGCTTCTGATAATTCCAAGAAGTTCCTTCATCAGGCAGGTACCTTGATTCTTCATTTTGAGAGCTTTCTAAAGCTATTGTGGTCTGCCTCTTTAAGTGATTTGATATTGATTGTTGTCTCTGAGCCATCACTAAAGTGTTGTAAATATTTATTTTATGTTTGGTTTGTTAATGTGAATTAGTTTGATTATTGGCACCTTTGAAGCTCTAATGTTTTGTCAGCGAATGTTTAAAACTTTTACTAGGCACGTAGTACAGAATTTTGTTTACTTCTACGTTTTCAGCTCCAGCATCCAGGTAGTTGATCACAGACTGTGTGGTTTAGGCCCTCGCCTAAAGACTTGGATGGGCAGGGTGACTGGTATAAGCACACATATCTAGCTGCACATGCTGAGAGGGGTTGGGGACTAAAAGCTACTCCTGAGTATCTCTGAGAAAAGTATGTCTCTGTTCCTTAAAGGTTTCAGGTAGACACATTTCACAGCTGAACTGTGGGTACCCAGTGCTGTGTGTAGCGGTGAAAGCTGTTCAGAGTCCATGGACCCCTTTTGCCTGCATCTTGGCAAAGAAGCTGCTTCTGCCCTAAGTTCCTTGCTTAGGGTATCCAGCAGATATTTCTCCCCCTGATAATTTGTTCCTTTTCCAAGATTGGAAGAATGGCTCAGGGCCTGAAAGGGGTCTTACTTCTTTACCCAGGGATGCCTTGTTTTATGGAGCAAGCTTGGGTGCCATGCATAATACTGAGTAAGAAGTGCAGGTAAAAGTGTGAAAAGTTTATCCCAAAGGAAAGTTTTAATTCTTTGTGCAGCTAGATGCAACCTGTTTATATTTTAAATGACAATCAAATGTCATTTTTCCTGATTCTTTAGGTGTGAATGGTCTCACCTGTGCTTTCTCAATTCCACTGATTCCCTCCCACACTCCCTGTCACCGATTCATCTGCAGGGTGCCAATTTCCATTGCTTCAGTTCCAGGTAATCCTGAGTACTTTTGGATGCACTCTTCTTTCCCTGTTGTTTAGTTCAAACATTCCCTTTGATGTTCAGGGTTCTTAGAATGTCATATATAATTGATTCATTTGTCTTTTGGGGTCTTTGATGTAAGGAGACTCATAGGATGCATCTAACTACTTCATCTGCTTTTACAGCTCTTAATAGTGTAACTGTTATTGTATTGTTATAAAATAACATTAAACAAAATAGAAATTTTAATAAAACCAGAGGATTATAGGAAGCTAAAAATAAGGTGATTCATGACATTGCCATATTTATGAGGAAAGTTAAATTGAAATAATGAGTTTAGGAGAAGAAAATATATAAACTGGATTGTTACAAATGATCTTGATTATATAGTTTGAATGCATTATGATGTGTAATGCAAATTAGACTCTTTTCTAATAATTAAGCATATGATGAAATATTTTGTATGTCAGATTGAATTTGCAGAATGTGTGTACATTTCCAAAACTAATTTAAGAGTATGTGGACAAAAGTTTTGAAAACTACTTTTACATATTACATCCAACTTACAGGCAAAGGAATCTGCCATAAAGAATCCGGATGTCACAATTTGAAAATGAAAGAATTCAAAATTGTACAAAAGTATTTATTAGAAAAGGTGTTTGTTGATGTGGCTGGATTATTAATTGATTTCTCTAATTATGTCAACAGTTGATTTCGTAACTATAGCCAAGTTAGTTTCACTGTAGGAGTCTTAGTTTCACCAGAATAAGCGCTAAGTTGTCTGTGTCACCATAAATTGAGCTAATTGTTTCCTGAAATGGGAAGAACTGGAAGAAAATCATCTATAAGAGAGGATTGATTAGTCATGGCTGATTCAATTTAAGGTTAATATAGTTTATTTCTTAACTTCAAAGACTTGACGGCACTTGGCTTTTGGCTATATAAGTTTCAGATATGTAGTGAAATATATACTTGCAAATTCTCAAAGAAACAGAAGTTAAACAAAAAAAAAATATATATCATCAATACCACTATCTAAAACACAGTCTTTGTATTTGCATGTACAAAAACCATTCAATTAATTCTTTATCAATTAATGCATAATGAAAAACCTCATTGCCATTTGATGGATTCTGACAGGAACAGTATAAAGCTGAAAATTCAAAATTGGAGTAATGATAATAAATCCAAACTCATATGACTCTTCTAAATAATTTATTCGGTCACATAGAATTGTTCTGGAAGTTATGTTTTTCTTCCTTCTTAAAACAGCCAATGAATTATTTCTCCCACTATATTTGCACTTTATTTGGAATTTAATGTAGACATATTGAGTAAAGAGAAGGATGTGAAACTTAGTTGATATTATGAACTGGATAAATTACATACATCTAGATGCAAATGAGTCGGATCCGACTCGATGGCACTTGGCTTGGCAGATGCAAATGAGAGGTTGTCTTTCATTTTATTTTGAATAAGTTTTTGTGACAATTAGTAAGTGACACATTTGGCAATAATAAATTTGATTTGTTAGGAGTTCTGTTGAGAAGTCAGTAATAACGCCCATGTTCCAAAAATATGCATAAAAGTAAAAGTAAATCAACACAGCATATATAGCATAGGGGATGGCTGAGTAGGCAAAACAGTAACAGGAGACATGGATAGGGTAAGTACTCATTGTCTATTTTTTGTGTATACTTGTTTTCTGAGATCCATTTCTAAGCCTGTGAAAACTATCGCTCTGTCATCCTGGAACTGTTGTGAAAATAAGTTCAGATTGCAAGCCAAGCCAGCCAAATTCAGATTATAGGCCATATTTGCATTCTTATGCATAACAAATTACACACACACACACACATGCATATGTATGCACACACAGACATTATGTTGTGTTCACTAAATAGCAACTGATAGACTCAATGTCAGCATTCTAATGTCTTTGAATTTGCCTATAGTCTCTCCGGAATAAGGTAGCTTCTTCTCTGAATTGTGTCTCTTAGAGTCCTGGCCATTCTGCTGGCCCACTTCGTGTAATACCACTTTAATGAAAACGTATTTTAAAATTATCTTTCAATTGTCTTTTAATTGTCTACAAATTTAAATTGTCTTTAAATTGTCACTAAATTAATTCAAACGTTTATTTGCCCCATGCCTTCTTTGATAATTATAGCCAGACTTATTAAATACATTCTTTTTCATTGTCCCAGTATCATCATGAGATTACGCATTGCTGGAAGACAAATCCTTTCTTATCTTTACTTCTGTGTGTGTGTATGTGTGTGTAAATGTGTGCATGTACAGATACTCACACACAGAGATATATGTGTGTATATATATAAATGTGTGTACATACACACATGCACACACACCCTTTTATATACGTATGTGCGAGCCAAGAACACCTGTTCATTGAGAACTTACTATTCCACAGGCCTGTTAAAGAAAAAGAGATAGAATTAATGCTTATTTGGTCTTCACTATCAGATTATGAGCTAGCTCATGATGTCACAATTTCGTAGAGTTCAAACTAGAAATGAGACCTTTCTGCTCTTTTCTTGCAATGAACAAAGCCAAGTTTAGTGTCTGAATCAAAATCGCATCCTTACTATTATGAAATATTAGGTGTAATTTCTAAAGATTTTTTAAAAACAATCTCTTTCAACATAATCAATTGAAAAATTATGGGAAGAATTCTACTAAAATAATAGGTTTAATGAAAAAAGAATTTAATGTCTTTTATCTTGTGGATTGTACTCTGGACATCCTTATTCCTCAGACTGTAGATCAATGGATTCAGCATGGGAATCACCACTGTGTAAAACACAGAGGCTACTTTGCTAGTGTGCCTGGAGCTTTTGGAGTTGGGCACACAGTAGAGGAAGAGGATGGTACCGTGGAAGACAGTGATGGCTGTCAGATGGGAGGCACAGGTGGAGAAGGCCTTACGACGGCCACTGGCTGAACGCATTTTCAAGACAGTTACGACAATGAACACGTAAGAAGTGAAAATGATGAGCAATGTACTCACCTCGTTAAAAGTGGCAAAGATGAAAAGTAGCAAACGGCTGAGGAAAGTATCAGAGTAAGAAAGAGAAAGAAGTGCGGAGAACTCACAAAAGAAGTGGTTGATTGTGTTGAAACCACGAAAAGCTAATTGGAAAGTAGAGGTTGTGACTACCAAGGAACACACTACTCCCCATGCGTACGATCCCACCACCAGCACAGCGCACAGTCTCCGGGACATTGCCACTGTGTAGAGGAGAGGGTTACAAATGGCCACAAAGCGGTCATAGGCCATTACAGCTAAAATAAAGGATTCAGTCACCACAAAACTACAAAAGAGAAAGAACTGGACTACGCATCCCAAAAATGAAATGGTTCTGTCTTCTGCTACTAAGTTCACCAGCATCTTGGGAGCAACGACGGAAGAATAGCAGAAATCCACAAATGAGAGGTGGCTGAGGAAAAAGTACATGGGGGTGTGCAGTTTAGGGTTTATCTTGATGAGTATAATCATTCCAAGATTCCCTATGACAGTGGCACTGTAGATGGCCAGAAATACCAAGAAGAGGGGAACTTGTAGCTCTGGATAATCTGAGAAGCCCAAAAGGCTAAATGTGGCCACACTTCTGTTTTTCTCTAACAGTAACATGGCTTCTGTTTGTTGAAATCTGAAAATCAGTCCTAGAAGTTAAAAAAAAAAAAAAAAAATTACAGATGAAGGAATATAGAAGGCTTGGTAAAGTATCCCTGTCAAAACTGGAAAAGATGCCTCTTTCAGAATCTTCATTTTTACTTATCAAAAATGTGGTAAATTTGTAAAATTTTAATACATGGTAATCACTTTTAAATTCTTTTTTAAGAAACTTAGGGATTGCACAGCAGTTTGAAATCAAATCTCACATAATATTTTAATTTTTCTTGCATGTTATCATTTCAAAAAATATAATCCTAGCCTAATGCTTGATGATTTCACCTCAACAGTCAACAACAACAAATTAGAAATGTCTAAATTATATCATTTAATTTGTTTGTAACATATACATGCTATGGAAATAATGAATGGGTAGCCTTAACATTTTCCCTTTGTATTTTTATTGTTAATTCCACATAGTATGTTAATCTTTATTTATTTTTTAACACAGTAAACCTGATACCAAAATAAATACTAATTAATTTTTCACAGACTGTGTGGTGCCATTTTTTAATGCTCTTGGCTATAATTAAAAAATCTGAAGGTTCTGGTCCACCAAGAGGCACCTTTGAAAAAAAGCTGGGGGAAACTGATTCTGAAAAATCAGACACTGAAAAATATATTGAACACAGTTCTATTTTAACAGTCATGGGCTTGTGATGATTCTAAGTTGACTTGTTGACAATATTTTTTCATTCCTTAAATCTGAAACTTCTATACTGCAATTCTTCCATATTGCTTGAGGAATCGAAAGAATAGAGCAGATGATGAATACAATCTAGTCTACACCTTGTTCTAAAAATGGCATAACAGAAGTCAGAAGAAGCCTTGACTTTCAAATGACTTGCAGATAAAATCCAATTTATGATCCTTAGCCAGGTATCCATTTCTCCTCTATCCAATGTCTATCTTATGTGTCTGTCTACTAATAAATTTCATTTGTTAATGATAACCCCATTTAATTTTGAGCAAACTAGGTAATCTAAAACTATGGGAAATATTCCAATGACATTAATATGTACCACGTAGTTATAGAAGAGAGCAGCAGCATACAGACAAAACACAGAAGGACTTTAACTTAGAAATTCCCTTTCCCAAGGTCTCTATCATTCACTTCTCTTCTGTTAACACACCTGGGAGGCTTATTCTGTCCCTATAGTACACGTGTGTAAGAGTTAAAACATAGAGTAGTAGTACACAATGAAGTCACTTGGTGAGAAAACAGTAATACAAAGAATAATGGTATTTCTAGAATTAGTGCCCACCACTTCTCAGAACCCAAGCTAATGGGAAACACTATCTCTACCTGTGATTTGTAAAAAGTTTATGTCTGTTTTTGAAACTTACCAAATCAGTTTCAGATGACTCAGAAATAAAGATGTCAATCTTGTGCTAGATTGAGACTCTCAAAAGCCCTTTTTCCTGTATAAATCTGAGTGTTAAACACAACCTCAAAAGGTAACCCACTGCACTGTAGTCATACTAATTATCACTTTTTTATTTACAATGTATCTGAGATATTTAAAATTTAATTTTAGTAAAACACATAGCTTTAATGTAAAGACATTTCTATGTTTCAAATGATATTAAATTTGTGATAAGTGAATTTTCTCATTCAGTCAAGGAAAAAGGATAGCTAAAATCAAGCGTACAGTAAAACATTTTCTATGTCAGATTGAATTTTGGTGGTATATACACGTTTCCAAAACAAATTTAATACTATGTAGACAAAGCATTTGAAAACTACTCTTACATATTATATCCAACTTACAGGCGAAGGAATCTTCCCCATACTTTCTTCCCATTGTATTATTGTTTTGATCTGAGAGACATATGTCTCTCTGCTTTATGTTCTGCAATCTTAGTTAAACTTGGAAAGATAGTTTTGTTTTTTTATCACAAAAGAACATATTCAATCATTGATTATTCCATTTGGCTTCAATACTTGTCTGTTCTATCTTGACAACTGTTCCAAAAATTTACAGAAATAAGAAAATTCACTTTCCCAGACCTCTTAGAGATCCTCTATTCCCTTACCCTAAGTATCTGTATTCCAGAACACTATTATTTAGAGGCTATGTGATTTATGGAAAGCTCTACACAAAGGGGGCATGTCCTGCTTCTTGGCTGTTCTCATATATACCCTTTACAATGGCTCAGGATTCCTCAAGAACCCTCTACTTCTAAAGATATGATTTTGTCTATTCAAGCGGTTTGTAGACACCCTGAACTGAATTTACCTTCATTATGTCTTTAAAATCTTAAAACAAAACTTCTAGTGGTAAAAAGGGTGTCTCTCCCACTTCTGGGAATCTTGATCAAGAGTGAGGTATATACATCTTGTATCTGTAATGTAACCCTGGGACTTGAACCCTAGAGACTCTCTGTTGCCTCTTTTTCTAGAGGGGAAAAAATAAACAATTAAAATCAACTACTTTTTCAGCTATACTAGACAGCATAGAGGAAAAATGTAACATCATTAGGAATATTTAATAAGAAAGCCAGAAAAACAAATCTGTTGCCATCGAGTTCTATTTCATCTCATAACAATCTTTGTAGGACAGAGTAGAACTGCCTCATAGAGTTTCCAAGGAGCATCTTGCAGATTCCAACTGTTGACCCTTTGGTTAGCAGCTGCAGCACGTAGCCATTAAGCCACCAGGATTTCCAAGCAATTTGTATTTTAAAGTCATCTTCCTCAGTCTGCTTAACTCTCCTATACTCTCTAATTATTATCAGGTGTAAATGTTTATAGAGTCATCGTCATCAAATAGTAACTGACTAATAATCATGTGGCTGTGCCACTGTCATACATGAAAAACATTATCTAAAATCAGTTGTATCTGTTTCTGTTAACATGAGCCCGACTGCACAACTCTTCAAACATTTTTCAGTTATTTGTGTTCCTTTAATTTGGACTCTTTAATTGCATGGTGCGTCCATTGTTTTCTATAAGACTAATTGTTCTTTTCTCCTCCATTCCGCAAAGCAAGTGGAGATTATTTCCTTCTTTTTTTTTTTTCTTGTTAATTTCTTTTGTTTTTTCTTGTGAAGTCTCCATATATTCATGCAATCTAAATTTTCAACTTTCAGTTCAGAATTAGTTTTGATATGTGGAGGAAAAAACAAATCCAATTTTATCTTTTCCTCATCTGGCTAAGCAAAGATGATCATATGGCCCTTAGACACCTGTTTGTCCCGATATAACATTATTTTAATAATAAAGCATAAAACAACCCTGTTGCTGACAGATGTCAACTGATAGGGACTCTATGGTACAGAGTTGAACCGCCCTGTAGAGATTCCAAGGCTGTGCCTCTATACTGAAGCAGATTGTCACATCTTTCTCCCATGGACTGGCTTGTGTGTTCCAGCTTCAGAGTCTCAGTTAGCATCTGAATGCCTAACCCCTATTATCCGCAAATCCTCTGGTGTATTTCCTAGAGAATTAAAAATAATTACTCAAATAGACTATGCACAAATTATTCATGGTTTTCATTCACCAAAAACAAAAAACTGAAATGAAATAAACGGGAAAAAGATGTTTGTAATAAGAGATGAACAGACAGGCAAATTGTGGTGCATGTATACAGTGGAGCACTTGCTATTTGTTAAGGGCCTGTGAGTCACTTTTGAGTTACTGCAACCTCGTGGGCAAAAGACTAAAACATTGTCCAAACCATCATCTTCACAACAGTTGTCATGCTGAGCGCATTGTTGCAGCTGCTGTATCAATCTGTCTCATGAAGATCCTCCTTTCTTCTGCCATGTTAGCAAGCATGATGCTCTTCTCCCAGGAAAAGTGATGATTCCACAAAGCATATACCATGGGTGTACCTGAAACAAGTGAAGCATACAAAGACTAACAGTGAATCATCTTTCTTTTATAACATAACAAGAATATATGTAGTGACAATTAAGTTCATGAATTTATTCTAGAAAAAATGCTTCATATCTCACTGCTGAATATCACCACAGTTACCTTTGAAGTACTCCCCTTGGGAAGCTATGCACCAATGCCAGTATCTAGTCTACCCTTCAAAGTAATTTCGGAACTCTTTTTCTGGAATGACCATTGGGGCTCCCATCATATTGCCCTTGATATCCTGAAAGTCATCCAAATGTCTTCTTTTCTGTATTTCCTTTATCTTCAAGTAAAGGAAACAGTCACTGGGGGCCAGATAAGGTGAGTAGGTAGGGTGTTCCAATACAGTTATCTGTTTACTGGCTAAAAACTCCCTTACAGACAACTATACAACTAAGTTCGCAAAATTGCCACTGTGCCACCATGCACAAGAACCATTCCACAAAGAGTTCTAAAATTACTTTGAAGGGTGGACTAGGCACTCACATTGGTTCACAGCTTAACAAGAGTAGTACTTCTAAGGTGACTTTAGTGATATTCAGAAATTTGATATGCATCACTCAGAACAATGAAGTTCACAGACTTAATTGTTGGACCTTGTGTGTAGGTGCTGATGTGTGTGTGCATACCATTGCTGTTGAGTCCATTCTGACTCACAGTGAACCTAAAGGACAGAGTACAACTAACCTTAAAAGGGTTTCGTTATCAAGACTGGTGGTGGACTAGATATCAATTGACTGTGGGGTTGGGCTTCTCCCATACACCAATATTATATAACTTGTTCATATGACAGCTTCATAGTTCCAACAGAATGTTCAAAGGCATCAAACCCTTTTAAGGGCTGGAATATGACCTTCATATCACTTTTGCCACTTGTTAGCCAAAGCAAGTTTCAAGTGTGGCTGTATTCAAGGGATGGTCAAATGGGTTCAACTATTTGATGTATAATGCTACAAAGAACACAGGAGGGCTTGGAGAATTCAGAATATGTTTTCATGCTACCATAAGAAGTAGCAAATGTTTTGAAGGACAAGTCACTCCAAAACATTAGTTTCCAACAAAATTTGGAAGACAATGTACTTGTTTCATGTGTTTCTTGAAATAATTTTTATGAAAGATGAATATGAGAAATTAGCACATAATTGTGATGAGTTGAGTGCCCTATAACTATAACAAGATTTTCAAGTTTGAGTTCCTATTGCTTTCAATGTGACTAAATTTCCTCAGCATATTCAACTGCTAAAGAAACAGAAAATTTATGCTGAATTTATCGACTACTGGCATCAAGTTTTCTTCTTCCACAGCGACATCAATAAATCTAAATTAAAGACTCAAAGCTATTCTGTTATAAAGACATTTTTCCAAGAATATTTTTTCAATTTTGATTAATTGTATTTTTTCCTACATTTGCAGTGCAATTACAACTTTTTTTTTATTGTCTTTTAATTGAAAGTTTACAAGTCAGATCAGTTTCTCATACAAAAATTTGCATACACTTTGTTATCTAACCCTAGGTGCTTTTCCTACTCTTTGACAGCACATTCCTACTCTCCAGTGATTTTTTTTTTTTTTTAATATCAACCATACCAGCTTACCTGGAAGAAATTCCCTTTGGTCATGATGGATTATTTTTTTCAACACATTGTTGAATTATTTTTGCTAGAATTTTGTTGATGATTTCTCTTGAGAGTTGCCAAAGCCAAGTGCCAAGCGCCTTCGAGTCGCATACGACTCATTACTGGTCTATAATTTTTCTTTTTGGTGGTGTCTTTACCTGATTTGGTCTCATGGCTATGATAGTGTTATAGAACTACTTTAGGAGTATTCCATCCTTTTTTCTATGCTCTGAAATAACTTTAGTAGCACTCGTGTTAACTCTACTCTGAAAGTTTGGTTGTATTCTCCAGTGAGGCTGTTAAGGCCAGGACTTTCATTTTATTGGAAGCTTTTTAATTACCTTTTCAGTCTTTTCTTTTGTTGCAGGTTTATTGTTTTACCTTAATGTTAGTTTAGGTAGGTACTGTGTTTATAGAAATTTGTCCATTTACTCTAGGTTTCCAAATTTGTTAGAGTATAATTTTTTTCATAGTGTTCTATTACGATTCCTTAATTTCAGTTGAGTCTGCTGTGATATCATACATTTCATATCTTGGTTGGGTTATTTGCTTCCTCTCTTGTTTTTTCTTTAGTCAGTTTGATTAATTGTGTTTTGTTGATCTTTACCAATTTTGTTGATCTTTTCACAGAATTAGTATTTGGTCTTGTCAATTCTTTCTATTGGTTTTCTACTCTCAACCATAGTTATTCTCTAATTTTTATTATTTCCTTTCTTCTGGTGCTGGAGAGGTTCTTTTGCTGAACTCTTTCTACTTCAGGTAGTTATAGTGTTAATGTTTTGACTTGGTTCTTTCTTCTTTTGGATGTGTGTATTTATCGAAATAAGTTGATCCCTGAACACTGCTTTTGCTGTATCCCAAGGGCTGGATGTGTTTTCATTCTCATTCAATTCCGTGAACGTTTTAAATTCCTCCCCTGACTTTACGTATAATCCAGCAGTTTTTGAGCCAAAGCGTTATTCTGTTTTCATGTTTTGTTGTTGTTGTTCTTTTGTTTTGTTTTTCCTTGCTTTTACTGTTATTGATTTCTACTTTTGTGGATTTACGGTCTGAAAAGCTGCAGTACAATATTTGATTGCTTTGGATTTGGTAAAAGTTTACTTTATTGCTTAATGTGTGTTCTATTCTGGAGAATGTTCCGTGTTCATTAGAAAAGAAAGTATACTTGGTTGCTGCTGAGTACAGTGTTCTCTACATGTCTATGAGGTCAGATTGATTCATTATGACACTTAAATCTCTCATGTCTTTAAGGAACTGCTTTCTGGATTTTCTGTCCTTCTGAAAAAGCAGTATGCTGAAGTCTTCTACCAGTATTGTGAAGCCTTCTATTTCTTTTTGCAATGATGTTACAGTTTGGTTTATATATAAGAACTCTGTAACTGGGTGTGAAAATACTTCATATGGTTCTGCCCTCCTGGCGTACTGAGCCTTTAACCATTATATGGTGTCCTTCCTTAGCCACTGCAGTGGATTTTATTTTAAAGTTTATCAGAAATTAATATTGCCACTCTTGCCCTTTTTTGAATGTTGTTTGCTTGATATATTTTTCATCCCTTGAGTTTTAGCATGTTTGTGTCTTTAAGTCTAAGGTATGTCTCTTGGAGCCAGCATATAGTCAGACATATATATATATATATATATACACAGATGATTGATAGATGATAGATAGGTAGGTAGGTAGATAGATACGTAGATAGATGATAGATGATAGACAGACAGATAGATAGATAGATAGATGATAGATATAGATAGATACATAGATACATTGTTACTCTGTCTCTTTACTGGTGCATTTAATCCATTGACATTCAAAGAAGTTATTGATAGATATGATTTTAGTAATGTCATTTTGTTGCCTTTTTTCTGCATTGTTGATTGTTTCTTTGTTTCAATTTTTTGTGCTGAGTAATTTTTCTTTGTGTTTTTTTCCAGCTGTTTCAGTATTATTGGTTCTGTGTTTGCTGAGATACTATGTATTTCTTTTTTTGTTGTTGTTTTCTTTTTTTAACTATATAATTATTAATTTTCTTTGTGGTTACCTTGATATTTACCCTTACTTTTTCTAAATTTAAATCAATCTTTTATTTCTTTGCATCACCTTATTTTACTCTCCATATAAAAGATCTGTGACTACTCTTTTTTTCCTTTTTGTTATAATATTGTCATCTTTTACACAATGACATCATTGTTTCTCTATTTTCAGTGTTTTAGCTTTGGTTTATTTTTATGATTTTCTTACTGAGTTGATATCTGGCTGTTCTGTACTGAGTTCTAGTCTTCGGTTGCAATCTGATGTTACTGATTTTCTAACCAAAGGACTCTTCTTTAGTATGTTTTCTAATTTTGGTTTTGTTTTTTCAAATATCCTTAATTTATGTTTCTCTGGAAATATATTAATCATACCATCATATCTGAGTAAAGTTTTCCTAGGAATATAATTCTTCCCTGGTATTTTTTTTCTTTAAGTCCTTGGATACATCATCCCATTGCCTTCTTGACTACATGCTCTCTGTTGAGTTGTCCAAGTTAACCTTTCTGACTCTCTTTTATTTTTTGTTTATCCTTAGTTACTTTTAAAATTCTCTCTCTATCTTTGGTTTTGGCAAGCTGGATTATAATATGTCTTGGTGTCTATCATTTTGGATCTCCCTTCTGTGGAGTCTGATAAGCACTTTGGATAGACATCTTCTCTTCTTTCATGACATCACAGAAGTTTTCTGTCAACAAATATTCAACAATTCTCTCTGTATTTTCTGTTATCCTCCCTGTTCTGGTACTATAGCCACTCATAGATTATTCCTCTTGTTAGAGTCTCACGTAATTGTTAATATTTCTTGATTTTTTAAAAAAACATTTTATCTTCTTTTTCCTCAAATATGTTGGTACCAATGGCTCTATCTTCAGCATTACCTTTTCAGCTTTCCATTGCCTCAATTCTGCTGCTTTGACTTTCTACTGACTTATCTAATTCTATAACTTTATTGTTAATTTTTTTGTTTCTTATGGTAGTCTCTTATGGTTTCTTGCAGCCTGTTCAATTACCCAGTAGGCTTTGCTGCATTTTGTGTGATCTCCTTCCTTATATCTGGAACAGTTCTATGTATTAGTGTTCAGTATTCTATTTCTGAAAATTACAGAAGTTTTCTTCATCTGGAAAATTTCTTGACTTTTAGTTTTGGGAGCTTTCTAAAGCCATTGTGGTCTGTCTCTTTAAGTGATTTTATATTGAGTGTTGTCTCTGAGCCATCAGTACATTTTTGTATATATTTATTTTATGTTTGCTTTTTGTGTTCTAGCTTTTTCTTTTGTTTTGTTCTGAAATACCCAAATAGGCTAGTAATTTGTGCTAGTTTGATTATTGGCAGTTATGAGGCTGTAACACCTTGTCATTAGGTGTTTAAAGCTTTTACTAGGCATGTGAGTACAGGAGCTTAATTTTCTTGTATGTTTTCAGTTCAAGTACCCAGGTAGTTGGTCACCAATGATATGGTGCAGGTCCTCCTCTAAAGTCCTAAAACGGCAGGGGTGATTTCTTCCTTTCAAGTTGTTTCTAGATACTCTGCAGTGAAGTTAATATCATATATCTTTAAAATCTTAAGACAAACTTTCTAATGGCAAAGAGAAGGCCTCTCCTTCCTCTGGGAAACTTGGTAGATAATGAAGTATATGCATCTTATATCTGTAATCACAGCCTTGGGACAGGAACCCCAGAGTCTCTCTGTTGCCTCATTTTCCAGAGGGGAAAAATGAACAATTAAAATTAATTACCTTTCTCAGTTACATTAGAAAACATGGAGGAAAATTACAGTATCATTAGGGATACTTTATAAGAAAACCAAAAAGCCAAACCTGTCACCATCAAGTCAGTTCCATTTCATGGCTTCCCTATGGGACAGAGTAGAATTGCCTCCACAGAATTTCCAAGGAACACTTGGTAGATTCCAGCTCATGACCCTTTGGCTAGCAGCTGTAGCATTTTAGCTACTACGCCACCAGGATTACCAAGCAAATTATGTCTTAAAGTGATTTCTCTTAGTTTGCTAACTACTCCTCTACTTTCCAATTTTACCAAGTATATGTGTCTCTAGAGTCATAATTATCAAATAACAATCAAGTGATAACTATGTGCCTCTGTCATAGGTAAAAAGTGCTATATAAAGGCAGTTTTCATCTGTGCTTTTATTAATATGAGCCGGATGGCACAATTCTTCAAACATTTTTGTGTTATTTGTATTCCTTTAATGTGGACTCTTTGACTGTATCTTATATCCCTTTTTTTATTTTTATTTTTTGTAGTTGTCCTTTTCTCCTCAATTCCTTGATGGAAGTAGAGATTACTTCCTCTATTTTTCTTTCATTTATTTTCTTTTGTTTTTCCAACAAAGTCTCTGTATATTCATGTAATCTAAATTTAAACTTTGTTTTCAGAACTTGTTTTCATATGTGGCATAAGAAAGACATCCAAATTTATCTGTCTGCAAACAGCTAGGGAAAAATACTCATGTGGCCCTTAGGCATCTGTTTGTCCCAATATAACATTACTTTAATAACAAAGCAAAAATTGTTTGACTAGTAGATTATAACTCATAGCGACTCTATAGGGCAGCAGTGAACTAGCCTACAGGGATTCGAAGGCTGTACTTTTTTATTGAAGCAGATTGCCACATCTTTCTCCTGTGGAAGCTTGTGTGTTCCAGCTTGGACTTTTTACTTAGCAGCTGGAGGCTTACCCACTGTTCTTCTGGAATCCACTGGTGTATTTCCCAGAGAACTAAAAATAATGACTTGAAAAGAATAGGCACATCTTTGATCATGCTATTTCACTTCACAAAAACATGTACATGGGAAAAAAAGGTTTCCAGTAAGAGATGAGTGGAGTGGATAAGCAAATTGTAATACATGTATACAATCGAATACTTGTTAGTTGTTATGTGCCAGTGAGTCAGTTCTGATTCATAGCAACCTCTTGGATGAAAGGCTAAAAACACTGTCCAGTCCTACACCATCCTCACAAGAGCTGTCATCCTTGAGCCCCTTGTTGCAGTTACTGGGTCAATCCATCTCGTGAGGTTTTTCCTCTTTTCTGCTGACTCTTTAAATTACCAAGTATGATGTTCTTTTCTAAGGAAAAATAAATGATCATTCCACATAACATATAACACAGGTGGACCTGAAACAAGTCAAGCATACAAAGACAAACAATGAATCGTCTTTCTTTTATAAGATGACAGGAATAGTGATACACACACATATGAGGATTGACAGTTAAGTCCTTGAAATCATCCCATAGAAAATGCTACAGACCTCATTGCTGAATATCACTACACTCTCATTTGAAGTACTCCCTTTGGGAAGTTATCCACCAATGCCTGTGCCTAATCCAGCCTTCAAAGCAACTTTGGAACACTTTTTCTGGAATGGCCATCAGAGCTGTTGTATTACCCTTGGTGTCCTGAATATCATCACAATATCTTCCTTTCAATATTTCCTTTATCTCTGTGTAAAGAAAAAAGTCATTGAAGGCCAGATCAGGTGAATAGGTAAGGTGTTCTAACACAGTTATTTGTTTACCGGCTAAAAACTCCCCCATAAAACTGAGGGGTTATAGGGAAATTGGTATATGTATAGGTACATGTTTGTATATAGATGAAAAGATAGAGAAACATGTATAGGTATGTGTAAATATAAATATATAGGTGTAGGCATGTATGCTTATTGAAGGCACAAATAAAGGAAACTCTCGTCCCTTATCGGACAGCTCTCAACACTGTTTTTTGGGCAGGGGATTGAAATTTTAAGACCATAATTTCTTACAATTAAGTTCACTAACTTGGCACTGTGCCATCATGTTTTGAAGGGTAGACTAAGCTCTGACATTGATGCATACTTTTTCAAAAGAAGTATTTTAAAGGTGACCATAGGGATATTCAGCAATGAGGTCTGTAGCACTTAGAATAATTAAATTTGCAGACTTAATTGTCTGACTCTCTTTCTCTGTGGGTGTGCGTGATAGTGTGTATGGAAATCCCAGTTGTGCAGTGGTTAGGTGCTATGTCTGATAACCAGAAAGTGAGCAATTCAAATTCACAAGGCTCTCATTGGAAACTCTATGAGGCAGTTCTGCTCTGTCTGTAGAGTTACTAGGGAGTCAGAAGCCCTTGGACAGCAGTGAGGTTGGTTTGGTTCACATATAAACCATTGATGTTGAGTCAATTCTGACTCATAGTGACCCTATAAGGCAGAGTATAGCTGACCTATAGAGATTCTAAGGAGTACTTGTTGGATTCAAACTGCCAAGTTTTTAGTTAGGAGCCACAGCACTTCGCTACTAAGTCACCAGGGTTTATAGAGAAATCAAGGTCCATTGGCAGTTAAATGTTGTCCATTGAATGTTGGAACAATCCCAGTTTTACAGATACTAGCTACTTTTGGCGGTACTGAATATGGAGTCAGTGAGCAAAGCACAAAGTAAAAAATGGGTATCTAAGTACACAGGAGATGGATATAGGGAAATTGATATATGTGTAGGTACAGACTTGCATATAGAAGGGAAGATAGAAAAACATCTACAGGTATATGTAAATACAAATATGTAGGTGTAGACATGTATGTTTATTGAAGACACAAACATAGGAAATCCTCATCCATTATCAGACAGCTTTCAACACTATTTTGGGGGGGGGTTGAAATTTTAAGACCATAATTTCATGAAATAATTCACTCAGTTGGCATAACATAGTTCACAAAAATAATAAACCAAATCCTTCAGAAGTGACTAAGGTCTAGGATGTTAAAAGCTGGTTAGTGGCCATCTGAGATACAACAATAAATGTGTAGTTTCCATTAGCAAAACAATAAGAAAGGACTCAAAAGAGCAGAGAAGAAGTCCACAGGAGCCACAACTTCATTAACATCTAGACCAGAGGAACTAGATGGTGCTAAGCTACCACAATTGACTGTTCTAACTGGGAGTCACAACAGATGGTCTCAGATAGAATGGGAGAAAAATGTGGAGTAGAGCCCAAATTCCTATTAAAAAACAAAACAAACAAACAAGAAGCACAACCAGATAAGCTGTAACAGTAGAGAATAGAACTCCCTGAGATTGTTACTCTGAGACACTCTTTAAACCCCAAACTGAACCTATCGCCTGAAATCAACTTTTAGCTACAGAGCAGTGTCACACAAAATAGAGACTATTACTCATGAGACCCATGGTCTGCCAAAAAATCATCAGTATGACACCAAATGCCAGTAATTATTCAAAAACAAAACTGAGAAGATAATTGGGAAGGAACACTAGAGTTCTGGAAATGGAATAATACAAATACAATTAAAGCAGCTACCTACACATTGTGATAGATATAATTAATGCCACAGAACACTTTATAAGAAAATTATAAAATAGGAAGCTAACTTGTATAAATTTTCACCAAGAAAATCAATAAAGTAATAATAACTACGTAGAATTCTGGAATGTTGCCCAGGTATCTAACTGTATCTCCATTTTAGGTGTTCAGGTTGGAAAACCTACGATTTTTCTTTTCACAGTGAATGGCATAGGCCCTGGAATATATGAAGACTTGGGAAGGGGCTTTTGGGTCCCTTTGCCATGGTGTGGAAACCCTGATGGCATAGTGGTTAAGTGCTACGGTTGTTAACCAGAAGGTCAGCAGTTCAAATCCTCTAGGAGCTCCTTGGAAACTCTATGGGGCAGTTCTACTCTGACCTATAGGATAGCTATCAGTCAGAATTGACTTAACAGCATTAGGTTTGGTTTTGGGTTTTACCATGGTCCATTATGGGGAACAGCAGAGATACTTTCATTTATTTGAACTCTCCAAATAATAATAATAATAAATGTGTGAGAAAAATGTATATCATTTCCTGGAAGAAAAATTAAGTAAATTCATTAAAAATTGCTAGAAATATTAATGATGTTGGAAAGTCAAGTGTCTTTACATGCATTTTGTTAGAAATACCACAGACCATAAAAAATAAGGAAAATACAATCTCACAAATGCAATCAAAGCACTCAGCTATTAGAGAAAGTAGACACATTTGATTTAGGGTCTCTAAAATATTAGAAACTTTAAGATAAGCCTAACAGTTGAAAAGACAATAAAAAAGCGTGCACAGTTCCTTAAATCCTTCCTCCTTTTCATCTATTTCCATCCAAGTGCAAACCTGTCTTTAAAGGTCCCTTTCAAAAGCTTAAGTCCAGAGAAGAAAATGTTTCTTCAGAAACTATACTGAATTCCACCATTTTTCTGAGAGCTTTATACACGTGCTTGTTTCTCAGGCTACTGTCATGGGGTTCAGTGTGGCTGTCATTGTGGCGTACCACATCATACCCTCCTTAATAGTGTCCAGACTGCCACCAAGGCTGGACTTGAAATGAATGAAAAATATTGTTCTGTGGAAATCAAGGATGGCTGTAGGCAGAAAAGGCTATGTGGCTTCCCTCTGAGGAGCACATTCTCCAAAAAGTGCCGAGAGCAAACAAACGGGAGGCCAAGGTGGCTGTGACGGTGATACTCTCATTGCCAGTGGCCGCAATGTACAACAGCAGTTCATTCAGAGAGACATCAGACCAAAGCAAGTGATCAGAGAAGGGACTGGCTGGAGAAGTCGTGTTTAATCGTGTTTGATAACTAGGACAGGTGGCTCTTCACAAGTATCAGCCAGACAGCAGCTCCTCGCAGAATTTCTGGGACATGATGACTGCGTACAGCAGTGTGTTGCAAGTGGCCTCAAAGCAGTTGCATCATGACCCGTGGGATGACTTACAAAAAATCCACTATGGTTAAGTCTATTCTGACTCACAGAGGCCCTATAGGACAGAGTAGAACTGCCCTCATAGAGTTTCAGAGGCGTACTTGGGAGACTGAAACTGCTGATCCTTTGGTTAGCGGCTGTAGCATCGAACCGCTACACCGCCAGTGGTCATGATGGCATCATTACTGAACGAATAGAACTTCACAACGCATCCAAGCAGGAAAATGGCTTTATTATGCATATTTCTTTCCATGGAAAAGCTTGATCTTAGACATGCTTTTAATCCATACGCTGATATACTGAATTCTGATATATAGTAATGATTACAGTATTTGCTTACTAAATTATTTTTAATTGCAGTCCCAAACTATTGTTACTGAAAGTGTGTCTCTTGAGAAAGGAAGTCTAATGATAGCAAAATTATAAAACAATAAGGAAAAGAAATAACTAGCAGTGATTCCTTATATTATGTAAGCAAAACACAAGAAAATGGACTTGTTTTGTAGTTAGATTTATAGAGATGGGAAACATACTGAAAGATTGATTTAAATTTAAAATAGTGAATGAGAATCATGTCATGATCACAATCCATGAATCGAATAATGTTACTGTGAATCTCCGAGTTCTTGATCAACTAAGTTTAAAGCACATAAGATAATGCTATTTTATAAAATATTGTTAGTAATACTTAATGAACTCACAATATGTTATTATTTCTAAACTTTTAACTGTGTTGTTTTAAACAAGAGGCCTCTAAATAGAAAAATACACTGTAGTAAAAATTGTACATTGTCATAAAATAAGCCTTGGAAAAATGACTTTGGCCACTTTCCCAGAAACTAAGAAAGTAAATGACACTACTAACTATAAAAAAAAAAAAAAAAAAAACACCTCAAAAATGTATTAATTAAAACCGCAATCATTTATAACTGCCCACTATCATATGGATCAGTTTGGCAGTTCTACTAATCTGGTGTATGCTTGTCTGGGTGACCTGTGCTCAGCTTGCTTAGGTCTACGAGATCAACCAGCAGGTCACCTGACCTAAAAAGGTCTCGTCCTCAAGTCTGTAAGTGGGCTAAATGCCAAATACTAGAATGAGAGGAACAGGTAAATGGTTTCTTTTTCTCTTATTAGCCAATATTCTAGTCTCTGTTTATAGTGCAACTTCACAGGTTTCCAAAAGAGGGTCAAAAGACTCCAATCTCTCAAAGTATTGGAACTTCAATATCATTTTTGCTACCTTTGAATTACTCTTTCAGCCAAAATAATTCACAAACATAGGCTACATTCAACGATTGTTCAAACTGAGAGATATGCTGAGTACAATTTAGTAATTATACTCATGTTCCAAAACTGCATGAATAAATAAGTTATGTAAAACATTTGTGATGGTTTGGTGAGCAAAATAACAGCATGAAATGCAGATGGGTCAGGTATTCAACATCCCTGCTTTTTGCAGATGCTGGTTTTCTGAAATTCATTTCTAAACTTGTGGGATACCTATCAAAATTATCATTCTGCCATGCCAGATCTCCTCGGAAAACACATACAGGATATAGACAATATGTATTCAATTTTACAGTCATGCCAAGATACCACACTCATAGATGAAGCACTAAGACAGACATGTTAGTTATTTGCTCAATAAAAATTGATTGACTTAATATTTATTTGAGTTTGTTGATTTTAGTTTCATCTCAATCAAATGCCTTCGTCTTTGAAACGTGTCTTCTGAAATCCAACCCATTCTCCAGACCAACTTCACATTTGTGAAGACATATTTCTGTTGCCCCTAAGTGGATTTAAATTATTCCTTTCCTAAAATCTTTTTTAAGATATTTATTATAGTATATTTATAGTGGATCCTTTCTTTACTGCTCCAGCATCACCATCGAATTATGTATTCCTTGAAGGCAAAACCTATGTCTTATCTTCAGTACCATTTGTAGATGAGCAATCAAAAACCATGTGTTTACTGAGAATCTACTATACTACAAAGAAGGAGGGATGGAATTAATGTTTATTCAGATTTTGTAAGGAGCTCCACATTATACTTAGAATATTTTTGGGGGTTTTGTTATTAGATTATGAAACAGTTTATGTTCCATAGATTTAAAAGAAAGGATGAGAAAAAAAATCCCTTGTCTTTTTCTTCAACGAGAAACAAAACCAAGTTTAGTCTCTTTGAACAAACATCCACATTGCTATCATTGTGAATATTAACTATCAATTTTAAACATACATTTCAAAACCACTTTAGGCACATTTTACTTACAAATTATGACCAAATTCTAACATAATATGCTCAGTGAGAAAGGATTTTAGAGCCCATTATCTTGCCGACTGTATTCTTAACATCCTTATTCCTCAGACTGTAAATCAAGGGATTGAGCATGGGGATCACCACTGTGTAAAACACTGAAGCTACTTTGATGGTATGACTGGAGTTTTGAGAGCTGGGCACACAGTAGAGGAAGAGGATGGTGCCGTGGAAGATGGTGATGGCGGTCAGATGAGAGGCACAGGTGGAGAAGGCCTTACGTCGACCAGTGGCTGAATGCATTTTCAAGATGGTGAGGACGATGAACACATAAGAAGTGAGAATGATGAGCAATGTGCTCACCACATTAAAAGTGGCAAAGATGAGAAGTAGCAACTCATTGAGAGAAGTATCAGAACAAGAAAGGGAAAGCAGTGCGGAGAACTCACAAAAGAAGTGATTGATCGTGTTGGAACCGCGAAAAGATAATTGCAAAGCAGAACATGTGAAAATCAAAGAGCATGTTACCCCCCATGCATAAGACCCCACCACCAGGGTAGCACACAGTCTCTGGGACATGACAACTGTGTAGAGTAAAGGGTTGCAAATGGCCACAAAGCGGTCATAGGCCATTACAGATAATATAAAGGATTCAGTCACCACAAAGACACAAAAGAGAAAGTACTGCACCATACACCCTGAAAATGAAATGGTTCTATCTTCTACAATTAAGTTCACCAGCATCTTGGGAGCAATGACGGAAGAATAGCAGAAATCCACAAATGCGAGGTGGCTGAGGAAAAAGTACATGGGAGTGTGCAGTTTGGGATTAATTTTGATGATTACAATCATGCCAAGATTCCCCACGACAGTGATACTGTAGATGCCCAGAAACACCAAGAAGAGGGGAAATTGTAGCTCTGAGTCGTCTGAGAAACCCAAAAGGATGAACGTTGTTCCAGTTTTGTTACTTTCTGACAATAACATGGCTTCTGGTTATCAAAATCTAAAATTCCTGGAAATTCAAAAATAAATAAATAAACAAACATAGTAAGAGTACAGGAGTATTACCTAACAATCCCTAGCAGAGACTAGAAAAGATATCTTTTCAGAATCTGTGTTTGTTAATCAAGAAATGACAAACTTCCAAAGATTTTGAAACATGACAACTACTTCTTTAATTTCCTTAAGAAAGAAAACAGTAAAGCCACTGAACTGAATTTTGTTTACATTTCCAACACTAATATTTAGTATTTACTACTAGATACAAATGAGATTCAAAGATTATATAAGACCTGTTGCTGTTGAATCAGTTCTGACTCATGGAGAACCTAAAGAACAGAGCTGAACTTCCCCACAGGGTTTTCAAAGAGTTACTGGTAGATATGAACTGCCAACCCTTTGCTTAGCAGCCAAGCTCTTAACAATTACACTACTATGTTTCCAAAGACTGTATGGTTATTTTAACTGAAATCCTCATGTCATGTAACCCTTTCAATTTTTCTTGAATACTATAAATTCATAAAATACAAACCTAGCATGATGCAGTGACAGAGAACTTCGTCTCTACAGTCAATAACGAAAATCAGAAATATCTAAATTATTTTGTTGACGTATTACGTCTACACTCTATAGACATAAAGAATGGACAGCCCTAACACTTTCCATTTATGTTTCTGTTGTCAGTTCCACACAGTGTGTTAACTTCTGTTTCTTTTTTTCTTTCTGATACAGTAAACCTGGTATCGAAATAAATCTTAATTTTTCAACAGTCTGAGTGGTGCAATGGTTAATGTTTTTGGTTATCTGTCCAAAACTTTGGATGTTACAGTCAACCCAGTAATGCCTTTGAATAAAGGGCTGGTGATGTATTTCAGAAAAATGAGTCATTGAAAACATTATGCAGCAATTTTACTGTTATATGTATGGGGATATCATAATTCCAAATTGATTCAAAGGCATTTTTTGTTGTTGTTGTTCTTCAAATTTGGAAATCCTAAATTCCGATCAGAATCCCTAGTGTTTCAGTGATTAAAGGGCTCCACTGTTCTCCAAGTTCTTTTAATCAACCACCCACTTTGCAGCAAAAAACAACAGTGTTCTGTTCTGTAAAGATTTACAGTATTGGAACTCCACTGGGGCGCTTTCTGTCCAGTATGGTTTCTTTGAGTCAGAAGTGACTCAATGGCAGTGGAATTTTTTGTTAAGTTCCAATTCTTTCTCAATGCTTGAGAAAAAAAACTATATATATATATATATATATATATATATATATATATATATATACACACACACACATAAGAGAATTGATAAAAAGAATCTGGTCTACATCCTTATTCTAGAGATGGCATAATAGAAATTGTAAGAACCCTTGATATTCCCAGTGACATAAAGATAAAGACCAGTCTATGAGCCCTAGTCATGTATCCATTTTGCTTTCCCAAACACTGGTCAGTTAGATAGGTCTATCAACTAATATATTTCCTTTGTTAATGATCTTACAACTCCCTTTAACTGGTCAGCAAACTAGAAACACTACATATGGGAAATATTTCACTGGGCTTGATATGTGCCACAGAGATATCCTTGAGAGCGACCTAAAGGCAACACACAGGAAAGGGGGATTTAGAGATGTTTTCACACCAGCGATGACTAAAGACTCTTTAACATAGAAATCCCCTTTCCCAAAGTATCTCCAACTCTCTTCTCTTCTTTCCACACACCTAGCATACTGATCCTGTGCCTGTATTACATACGTAGGAGACAAAAAGATGGAGCAGTAAGGCACCATTGAGTCATTTCATGTGTAAACAGCAATACAGACAAATCAGTATATTTCTGGCATCCGTGCCAGGCACCTCTCAGATCACAACATACTGAGAAACTCTTTCTCTGTCTCCGAATTCACATAAGTTTATCTCTTTTTCTAAAACTCAGCCAATCACTATCAGATGGCCCGGAAGTAAAGATGTCAAGCAACGGGCTAGATTGAGATCGTCACTGGCCCCATCACACTCCTGCATAAATCCAAGTGCTAAATATAAGGTCAGTAGGCAAAACATCACACTTAGTCACTTTAATTGTAACATTTTGTTCTTTAACGTTATAATAGATCTAAACTATTTAAAACTTAATTTTAATAATATATGTGTCTTTAATGTAATTTTTGTCCCAAAATGTGGATGGTAAACTGATGACAAATTTAAGCTCTCATTTAGTCCAGGAAATAGGAGAGTTTAACGTTTTTTCCATATAATTACGTACCATTTTTTTGGAGACCCAAATGGTTCCCGCTATATAATCTTAACTATGTTCTTAATTAAAGCTTAAAGGATAGATATAATTCTATCCAGTCACTTTTCTATTCTACCTTGCCAACTGCTCCAAACATTTGCAAAAGTAAGAAAATATTCAAGGCACGTCACCACAGGTGGCCGTCTTCCAAGGTCAGGTAACCTACGCAAAGCTGTTACAGAGTGCATATCCGGTTCCACGCATGTTCGGATATTTACCTTTGCAACGGTTCAGTATTCCTAAAGAACTCTCTACATCTAAGGAGTGTATTTTCTGCCTTCAAGTTGTCTCCTAGATACCCTATATTGACGTTAATATCATCCCGTCTTTAGAATTTTTAACAAACCTGCTAATGGCAAAGGGAAGGATTGTCCTGCTTCCGGATGACTTGGATGAGAGTGAAGTGTATGTGTGCACTGTGATGTCTGTAGTCACAGTGTTGGGTCACGAACCCTGGAGACTCTGTTACCCATTCTCTAGGGGACAAAAAAAAACATATACAATTAAAATTAACTACCTTTCTCAGCTGTACTAGAAAATTAGGAGGAAATTTATAGTATCATCGAGGGCATCTCATAAGAAACAATTTCTATTTCAAGTCACCTTCTCTAATCTGAACACTCCAATACTATCCAATAGTTATTATGTACATGTAATTATTAAATATTTATTTATTGGGTGAATTTTATGTGATATTCTAATAAGTGAGAAATTACATCTAAGTGCAACTTTCATTTGTACATCTATTTTTGAGTCCAGTTACACTACTCTTTATACCTTTCAGAGCTGTTTATATTTCTTTAATGTAGACTCTTTAATCATACATTATATCTGTTTTTCTATAAGATTAATATTCACTTTCTACTCAGCATGATAGGTCATTATTTTTACTTTTGTCATTTTGATATAATTTCTCTTGTTTTTTATATAAGCTTCTGTATATTTATGTAATCTAAATTTTAGACTTTATTTTCATAAACTGTTTTGATGTATAGAGTAAGGAAGTAATCCAAATTCATCTCTTTCTCACATGACAAAGGAAAGATCCCTCTACGGCTTTTGAATATCTGTATGTTCAAATATAACTGTATTTTAATAATAGATAGTTTATAATCTATTTTAAACTTCTTAGGATTAATCTTCCTATTTTAAACTTCTTAGGATTAATCTTCCTACTCTATTTTTTTAGCCTTTTTTTTTCTTGAATTTTATTCATTCATATGAACGATAGAGCAGAAAATTAAGGTCTAATTCCTCAATATTCCCACACAAATTTTGTGCTGGTCCCAGTGAATGTGAAATAGAGAAAACAAATTGAAGAACATCTCAAGACCTGATACTACTGGTAATATAGCTTATGAGTAAATTATCCAGCATTATCCAGGAATATAAAAATGGCCCCAGTGATTGTTCTTTCTGAAGGGTAAATTAATTTTCTTAACCTTTTAGACTAACAGAATAAAATAATAGAGAAAAGTCTGGCATAATTGGGACCAAAAGAGCTAAATTCCTGTCCTTAAACTAGTCATTTCTGGCTACACAGACTTGAGAGAATCACAGTCACACAGGTTCACCTCTGTGTCGTCATCTGTACAATGGTTGCTATTGTTGTTAGGTGTCACTGAGTTGCTTCCAACTCATAGCTGCTCTGTGTACAACAGAAGGAAACGTTAGCTGGCTTGTGTGATCCTCATGGATTATTGTTATGCTTGAGCACATTATTGTAGTCGTTGCGTCAGTGCATCTCATTGATGATCTTCCTCCTTTTTCAGATCCTCTACTTTACCAATCATGATGCCCTTCTTCAGTGACTCTTTCCTCCAACCACATGTCCAAAGTATGTGCCATGAAGTCTCAGAATATTTGCTCCAAAGAAGCATCCTGGCTGTACTTCTTCTAAGACAGGTACCATCATGGCTTGGGTCGGCCACACCTTGGTTGTTAAGTGATTTCTTTTAAGCACTTTAAAGAGGGTTTTCCAGAAGATTTGCCCAGTGTAGTGCATACAGGTGCTGATTGTAGATTCCAGTAAAACGAAATTCTTGAAAACTTCAGTCTTTTCTTCATTTATCGTGATGTTGCTTGTTGCTTGTACAGTAATAGAATGGTCCTTTTCCTCTCTCCTTCTCAACATTTTCAAGATTTTAAATGCAAGTTTGCTCAATCTTAGAGTACATAGAATTCAACGCCAAAGGTGTCAGACAAGAATTATTACATTACATTTCATCATGAGTAACACATCCATTTGCATCTCCCAATAGACACTCAATGCTTCCTCCACATGTTTGGGAAACACAGTGACATCTTACAGAAATAATTTTAAAGGTAAGTCACTCAATGTCACAAAGCAGTAACAAACTAGAAAGAATTTTTCCAAAAGGAATTGATATTGTACTGTCAAAAACTTTATTCTCTACATTTGATTGATAGAGGAAAAAGAACACTGTCATAAAATGTATTGATGCTCAGTGACAGTTCAAACAGGTTCATGTTTATAAACATTCCCAGATACAAAAGAATTAACTGCTACTGTTAAGACTAAAGGGGGGGGAGCATTTTGTCTCCTAGAACAAGCTAGCCCTCAGGTTACAGATTTATTACAAACCCAATGACAGTATTTTGGGGTTTAATTCATTCCAAAACAATTAGTTTCAAAATAACCTCGGCTAGTGACAAAGCACTGCCAATCCACTGCTTTGTCAAAGATACCATTAAAACAACAAAAACAAATTCATCAACCAAACACACCCACACTCAAAAAAAACTATCTTCTACTGATGTAATTTTTCCAAGCCAGAGCAAATATTTCTAAAGCTAGAGTAAGACAGCAAAGTGAATGGCTGCTCCTATTTACTCCCTGGAACTACCTATTGAATAGCAGATCAACAGAAGCACAGGTTCATGTCTTAGAATGTCAGAGAGAGGTTGAGCTGTAGAAGAGTAGGGTTGAGTCTAGAAGTGGTGGAGAGGTAAAGTGGAGAGGGCACAGACACTGGGAGAAGCTCCACGCTAACACCAGGAGCGCTCACTCATACCAGTCATTTTAGAATGGAACTGGGAAACACTTCAAACCGGAATCACAGAAAAGAGATTGATACAAACAAGCTACAGCTCAGTCTTTCAAGATGTCACACAAAGTGCCTATGGAATTTATCAGGCCAAACAATGGAGAGGAGGCAAAGGGAGGCCATGGCAGTGTGAGAAAGTACTGTTGAAGTTGCCTGAGACCCAATGCAGAGAGACACCATGAAAGGGAAGAACAGCAAGGACAATACAGCTAAGCGAAAAGTTTGTATTAACAGGGGAAAAACAGCCCATAGACAGGGATAATGATGAGGGAAATACATAGAGCCCCTTCCCTTCACCAGAGGAAAGTCCAATTCTACCACTTATGTCAGAATCTGAGAATAGCGAAAACCCCCATCCCGCACACATTTATTGGATTCAGATCAAGTTCACCCCTCCCACACACATGTATTGAGTTAGAGATAAGGCATCCAGATGTCCTGGGTTAGCAATGAGCAAAGCCTAAGGATAAAGGTGTTGTCTAGTAGATTTTAGGAGAAGCCACCAAGTCTACTGCTGATGGGTCCATTTTGACTCATAGTAACACTGCGACACTGAGTGGAGCTGCCCTGTGTGGTTCCGGGAGGTATAAGTCTTTGCAGAAGTAGGCCTTCACATCTTTTTTCCGTAAACTGGGTGGTGGGTAAGAATCCCAATCTTTTGGCTGGCATCTGTGTGCTTGGCCCTGTGAGACCAGAAAGTACAATCAGAAAGTTTTCCCACAAAACAGTACAAAATCTAAAATAAAATAACGAAGATAACAAAATGGTGTGAGTTCAACAAAGAAATAGTAAAATACAGAAAATTATAAAAGAAGAAGGAGCAGTCAAAAACAAAACAAGACGAAAAGGACATTTCTGTTATGAAGGCCAGACTAATACAAATAACTGATAATTATCAGACTACAGTGCTAAATGTGTTTAAGGGAAGCAACAGAAAACAAATATAAAAACAAAATGAAAGCCTTAAAGTGGACATTGAAAGCATCCAAAAAGAAGCAAAGAAGACAGGAAGGGAAGGAGGGAAGGAGACAGGGAGGAAACTACTAGGACAGGAAAAAAGAAATTGATCACACCAACACACACACACACACACACACACCAAAAAAAAAAAAAAAAAAACAAGAGAAACACTCAACAATAAATTGGAACATACGTAAGATAGAATAAATGAACTAGAAAGCAAATTAACTGAACTTATCATGTCTCACGTGCAACCAGAAAAAAGGATAAATAAAAATAAACAAACCCTAAAGGAAATATGGAATTCAGTTAAATGTAATGTTAGAATTACCGGAATCCCAGGGCACCCTGTCAATAATAGACACATAGAAATGATCATCCAAGGTAAAATTTGAGAGAACCAAGCCTGTCAAGACTGAAGACGACATGAATTCCAACGAAAAGAGACAAAAGAGGGCAACTCCATTATACATCTTAATAAAATTCTTGAAAACCAAAGACAAGGAGAGAATTCTGAAATCCACAAGAGAAAACTGTAGCAGCACATACCAAGGGGGTTTCGTGACAAGCATTGTGGGTATCTCCACGGAAACTCTAGAGGTCAGAAGAAAATTGAGAGACATTCATAAAGTACTGAAAGAAAACAATAGCAGAGAATTATTTACCCAAGAAAGTTCTCATTAAAAAAACGAAGGAGTAATTAAGAAACTTTGTGGAAGCTCTGGAAATTTGATATCACCAGACTAGCTCTTTGACTTTTTGAGCTGCCCTTTGAAATTTGTGTTTAGCTTTTTGCATGATCATTTCTATCTATTGGTTTTGCTACTCCACGTGCAAGAGCAAGCTTCTGTCTTCTCTGACATCCATTTTGGTCTTTTCTTTCTTTCACGTCTTTTTTAACAAGCTTGATTTCTTCATGTGTGGTGTGCTGCTCGATGTCATCCCACAAGTTCAGTCTTCAGTTATTTATGTACCATATGTCAAAACCATGAGACTGGGTAGTCTCAAACCTCACGTGGTATATACTCAAGGTAGCGCTTTGTCTCTTGTGGACTTGTTTTAATTTTCTTCAGCTTCAGTTTGAACTTGCACCCGAGCAACTGATGACCTGTTTCAAAGTCAGCCAACAGCCATTTTCTGACTGATGATATTGAGCTTCCTCCTTATTCTTTCCCAAATGCAATCAATTTGATTCTTGTGTATTCCACCTGATGAAGTCCACATATATAGGTGATGTTTATATTTTTGAGAAAAAGTATTTGCAGTGAACAACTTAGTGATCTTGCCAAATTCTATGATGTGATCTCTGGCATCATTTCTACCACCAAGGCCACATTTTCTAACTACTAATCTTGCTTGTTTGATTCCAACTCTTGTATTCCAATCTCCAGTAATTGTCAATGCATCTTGAATGCATGTTCAATCAATTTCAGAATGCAGATGTTGGTAAAAAAATCTTCATGTTTTTCATCTTTGGAACTAGAGGTTGGTGCACAAATTTGAATAATATTTATATTAACAAGCTTCCGTGTTGTTAGGTGCCTCTGAATCAGTACGGACTCAAAGAGACCCTATAGAATGGAATACAGTTGCTGTATTTCCAGTAAGTGGCTGGAAGATCTGAATTGCCAAGCTTTTGGACAGCAGCAGAACTCTTAATCACTATGCCAGCAGGGTTCCATAGAGGCTTATGGGTATAATTCTATCATTGATAATGTTATACTCCATTATAGATCTTGAAATATTCTTTTTGATAATGACTGTGACACCATTGCTCTTTAATTTGCCATTCCAAGTACTGAGGAATGTATGATTATCTTATTCAAAATGGCTAATGCCAGTCCATTTCAGCTGACTAATGCCTAAAATATTGATCTTTATGCTAGTCCTTTCGAGACGGCACTTGGCGACTTGGCTGGCTAGTCCTTTCACTTTTAATGGCTTCAAATTTTCCTAGATTCATACTTTGTATTTCCACATTCTGATTATTAATGAGTCTCTGCAGCTATTTCTTCTCATGTTGAATTTTCCCACATCATCAAATGAAGATTTGTAAACTTTGTTCCATCCACATCATTAAGGTCTACCTTAGTTTGAGAAGATGACTTTTCTACAGTCTTTCACTGCCTGTAAACCTGAGGGCCTCATCTTCTGTCACTATACCAGGCAAGGTTCTACTGTAACCGAAGAAAAAATTCAAAACTCAGTTGCAATAATGAAGGAGCCTGTTGGCAACATACTAAGTAATGCAGGAAACATCAAACTAAAATTGAAGACATACACAGTCACCATACCAAAAGGAACTGGTCAATGTTCAATCATTCGGTAGGTATCGTATGACCAAGAACCAGTGAAGAAATGAATGCAAGCTTCCCTGAAGATATTGACAAAAAATAAAACTCAGTAATTGTCAGGCTATCAATTTACATGTTTCACAAAAGAATGCACCTATGGAAGCACTCATTAGTCTTTGCGAAGACTTTTGGAAGACAACTAATCATCCCACCTCTTAGTCAACCAGGTTCACGTTTGTGAACATTACTAAGAAAGTGATTCAATAGAATACAGAAATTATAGAACACTATTATTGATACCACACACAAGAAAAATTTTGACAAAGATAATTGAAAAGTAGTTACAACAGTACATGATCAGGGAACTGCTAGGCACAGGTGTATGACTGCAGCTTCTGAGAAAGCTGGGGTGCTAACAGTCATCCCGGGGTGTCTGTGGTGGTGCTGTACCCCTTTATGACTGCCCTGATTTTCCAGCTTGGGGAAGTTGGCAGAATTTCCTTACCCCTTTTCTGAGTTTGTTAAATTGTCCCCCTTCTGAGTCTCAGAGATTGATTCAGGGCACATTAAGGAGTTCTACTTCCAGCTCAGTAAATAGCATCAGGCTGCAAAGCCAGGTGTAACACAGAGAAGGGACAGGGAGAATGGCTCAGGGAGGGCATGAAGAGACCTACTTCCAGATCAGTTATAGGCATCAGACTGTAGCACCAGGCACATAGTAGAGAAGGGAGGTGGGATTGATGAGACAGAACAGGTAAGAGCCTGCACTGCGTACTTGGTAATTGACTACCTGGACACCTAAAGTTGAATCCATGTAATAAAAGTAAACAGAATCTTGGTCTCTAATGTCTAGCAATAGCTCTAACGACCTGGTAAAAGGGCATTAGAAATTCAAAGATAACAATAGCCAAATTATAACACACAACCAGCCTCTTTGTACATTTCAAAACAAAAGGCTAGATCAGAGAACACAAACACAAAATAAATAAACAAAATTTACTGATTTCTTGGAAACAACAGTCCATATCAAAGCACTTAAAGAAGCAGAGCATGATTTCTTCAGAAAAGATATTTCACAAATCCCAATGCCATTTCTTGTCAAAAATTCTCTGAAAAATAGGAATAGAAGGAAAATTCCTCAGCATAATAAAGGGTATCTATGCAAAGTTAACATGGCTTGGCATGCAAAGTTAACAGCTAACATCATCCCAAATGCGGAGTCTGAAAGCATTTTCCTTGAAAATAGGAATCAGAAAAGGATGCCTACTGTCATCATTCTTATGCAACGTTGTCTTGGAATTTCTAATCAGACAAGTTTGAGAAGTAGCCAGCCAAGTGCCATCCAGTCGGATCTGACTCATGGCGACTCTCCACCCAGTGCTCCTTGAATACTCTGGGGGTAAGTTCTACTCTGGCCCCCAGGGTTGCCATGAGAAGTAGAGGACATCCAAATTGGTAAGGAAGAAGTGAGCATCTCTCTGTTTGCAGATGACATGATTTTATAAACAGAAAAGTCTAAAGAATCCAAGAATCCTCAAAAAAAAAAAAAAACTAATAGAACTAAAAGCAGAGTTCAGAAAAGTATCAGGATATAAGATAAATATATATATATTTATAATACAATATAATATATGTAATATAATGCAAAATAGATCAAAGGTCTAAATATAAAATTGAAAAATAATAAAGATCAAGGAACAAAATTGGAAACAACTCTGGGATCCCTAATACATGGCATAAACAGACTACAAATATTACTAAGAATATACAAACACCAGAAGAGAAAATAGATAATCGGGAATTACTAAAAACCAAACACTTAGGCTCATCCAAAGATTTCATCAAAAGAGTAAAAAGACCACTTAAAGACTGGGAAGTAATTTGGGGCTACCACAAACCCACTCAATATATAATCTCTATAATCTACTAGGCACTGCAAAACCACGATACAAAAAATACAAATAATGGAACTAAAAAAAATGGGAAAAGTAAATGAAGAGGCAGTTTACAAAAGAAGACATCCAAGAACCTAACAGACACATGAAGAAATGCTCATGATCTTTAGCTGTTAGAGAAATCCCAATCAAAACTATGATGAGATACCATCTCAGCCCAAAAATGTTGGTATTAATCCCAAAACAACAAAATAAAAAATGTTGCAGAAGCTGTAGAGAAACTGAAACTTCTACACTGATAGTGGGAATGTAAAATAGTACAACCAGTTTGGAATTAATTTGGTGCTTCCTTAAAAAGTTAGCAATAGAAATATCATGTGAAGTAGCAATCCCACTTCTTGGAATACAGCTTGGAGAAATAAAGTTGAATAGATACGTACGCACCAATATTTATTGCAGCACAGTCCACTATAGGAAAAAGATGGAATCAACCCAGATGCCCATCAACAGATGAATGAATAAACAAACTATGGTATATTCACACAATGGAATACCATGCAATGCTAAAGAACAACAATGATCTTCAGAAACATCTCGTAACATGGAGTCATTTGGAAAATGTTATGCTGAATGAAATTAGTTAGAACACTATTTAAGGACTTAAGAAAAAGTTTAAGCGCAGAAAAAAGTAATCCTTGATTGTTACAAAGGTCAGGAGAGGGAGGGGTGTTCATAGACAGCACCTGAACTAGGTGAAGAAAGGGACAGCATGCAGTAGAAGGGAGGTTAGCACAACTGAACAATATCAAAAGTTAAAAAGTTTTCTAAATATAAGGTAACATTTTGAAGGACAGAATAGCAGGGACAGGGGCCTGGGGACCACATTTTCAGGGACCATCTAGGCTATTTTATATAACTATGTTTTTCTCTTTTTAAGATAATGTTCTGCATACCACTTTCGTAACTGGCATTCTTAAAGACTAGCAAACTGCCATCTCAGTAGCATCAAGTGATCCCAGTCCATCTGGAGCAGGGGAGAGTGAACAACATCAAAGAGATGCAGAAACTATGAGTCCAGGAGACAGAAGGTGCCATGTGATCCAGAAACTACATTGGCGTAAAGAATTAGATGGAGCCTGGCCACCATCAAGGATGGCCTTGACAGGGAACACAATGAAAAGTTCCTGATAAAATAGGAGAAAATTGGGTGTGCAGAACTAGAACTCTATTAGAAGACCACGTCTGATGACCCATTAGACTCGGGGGGGATTCCCTGAGGACAAGCCCCTCGACTTTCCATTAGCCCAGAGCTGACACCAGTGATGAAGCCAACTCTTGAGACAAAGATTGGACTGGACTCTGAGACCGGCAGTGATGCTAGCAAAGAATGTGCTTCTTGACTTAGACGTATCAATGAGGCTTCCTTAGTAGGTCTTGTCTAGAAGGGAGATTTGAAGGTGGAGGTTGATAGAAGTAGACTGAATGAATATTGGAAGGACACGGTGGAAAGGAGGAATGTGCTGTCATGGGACAGGGGCTGGGAGAGCAGTTGTATTTATAAAATATTGTGTGTGCAGGGCTTTCATATGCAAATTGATTTGAGTTATAACCTTACACTTAAAGCACAATGAAATATTTAAGGAAAGAGAGAGAGAGAGAGAGAAACTTTATTCTTTCACTGTCCAGTATACTAAGAGTCCAAATTCAGGGATTCAGCTCCAGGACATGCCTTTCTCTGTGAGTTCTTGAAGAAAGTCCTTGTCATCAGTCTTCCCCAGGAAGCCTCCAAGGTACAGGGACCCCAGTCCAAAGAACATGCACCTTTCCTGGTACTGCTTTCTTGCTGGTTTGAAGTCCCCAGCTCTCTGCTTGCTTCCCTTTCCTTTATATCCCAAGAGATTGCCTCAAGATGCAATATAGTCTTGCTCATTGAATCCTGCCCCACCAACACTTCTGCCCATCCTCCCTTATTAATATCAGAGGAAGGGTTTACAGCATCAAGGAACATCACACATTACCAAGGATTGTGTCCTAGCCAAATTGATACACACATTTTGGGTCACATTATTCAATTCCAGGATAGCCTGCTGGCATAGTAGTTAAGTGCTATGACTTTCTAACCAAAATGTTGGTGGTTCAAATCCTCCAGGTGCTCCTTGGAAACTCTATGGGGCAGTTCTACTTTGCCCTATAGCATCTGTATGAGTCAGAACAAACTCAGTAGCAGTGGAATATTCAATCCTTGATAAATGTTATTTGTTGTCAAGTAAATTTTGACACTTAGTGATACTCACGATAGGACAGAGTAGAACTGCCTTATAAAGCTGCCTAGTATTGTAGAGAAAAACTTGATGCCTATTTCAAGTTGAAACAGAGGTTTATTAAAGTTTTAACAGAATTACTGCTTGGGAACCTCATAGTTCATTGAAAAAGGAACAAAGTAATCTTTAGGCAGTTTCCTTACTAGTGGCATTCTTTTGGTGTAAAAAGAAAGAGGCATTCCGTATACCCACCTATAGGCAGCTTCCACTGCTCTATACGAGAATGTACATTTTCACTCAGTCATATTAAACAAATAGATAAATAAACAAATAAAAGAGGCAAACTATAGGGAAGGAAACTGTAGGAATATCAATGAGGACATTACAACAATCACACTCTGATAAATCATTGATTACTAATAGTGCATTTATTGATTATGAATAGTTTTATGGGATTTGCTTAGATTATGATCACAGGATGCTTATAGGCACTCTTTGTATGTCTTTGTAGCATCTTGCTGGCAACAACACCCAGAGAGCACTCTTCCTAACTGTGTATTTTGAGGGGTGAAGATGGTTGCTTGATTAAGACTTCTTTGTTCATATGATTTCATATCTTGGTTTTGATCATCAAGGAAAAACATGTTTTCATTTAAAAAAAGAAAAAATATAGCTGGCAGTCTAGGAATCCAGATTGAAATTACATAGCATGGACAGCATATTTTGTCTGTCTCATTGACTCTTCTAAAAGTTGTCTTTTGCTGAGACAGTAGGCTGTAATCTTTATCAAATAGCCATGTCTCTTCTCCCATACAGCTAGGACTAGGTTTGAACCATTGACCTTTGGATTAACATTGAGTGTTTCACTACCATGCCACCTGGTTCCCTTTGTCTATTACTGTATGTGTGATATTGGCCAATTTAACCTCAGTATCTGTTTCCTTATACATGAAAAGAATATAAAGAATGCTATATGTCATGTAATTACTTTGAGTCTAAATGTGATAAAGTTTGTCAAAGTTTAACTCAGTGCCTCTAATACAGAAAGCATTGAAAGAATATATTATTGGTGGTAGTATGACTTTATTATTATTTATTTTAATCTGTTGTGATTTATAGCATTTGAATTTGTTTTTAGAAAATTTAAAGAGGTAGATTCTCCATGGGTCATAAACGTGTGCAGTTCATTTCAGAACTAAACTTCTTTGGCATTTTAGAGAGATTTGAACTTATTAATTCACAGTATATTAACATGACAGTCATTCTTAAAAATTTCATACAAATGTGTGCTATCTATTAAAAAAAAAAAACATTTCGGTTCTCATCCAGTTGCTAATGGGGTTTGCAATCATCCTTAGAGGTTGGGTCAATGAAATAGGAATTTTGTGTGTATTAATTTCCAGAAGGCATCCTTCACATCTTTGTTTCTCAGGCTGTAGATGAGGGGGTTCAGCATGGGGTTGACCACTGTGTAGAACACAGAAGCCACTTTGACTGTTTGCCGAGAGTTTTTGGAGTTAGGCACACAGTAGAGAGAAAGGATGGTCCCGTGGAAGATGGTGATGGCGGTCAGGTGGGAGGCACAGGTGGAGAAGGCTTTGCGACGTCCACTGGCAGATCGGATTTTGAGTACAGTCACAAAAATAAAAACATAGGAAGTGAGGATGATTAATAGTGTACTCACCTCATTGAAGGTGGCAAACCCAAAGAGCAGAAGGTGGGGAATGCGTGTATCAGAGCTAGAGACAGCTATGAGAGCAGTGTACTCACAGAAAAAGTGGTTGATTACATTGTGTCCAGAGAAGTCCAGAAGGAGAGCATAACAGAGGAGTACCAAGGGACCAAACATCCCCCACAGATATGAACCAGTGACCAGCAGGTTACAAAGCCTTTGTGACATGGCCACTGTATACAGCAGAGGATTGCAGATGGCCACAAAACGGTCATACGCCATCACTGCCAGCAGGAAGGACTCAGTCACCACTGCAGTGCAGGACAGAAAGTACTGCAACATGCAGCTAAAGTAGAAGATGCTTTTGTCTGCCATGACTAGGTTTTCAAGGAGCTTTGGAGTAACAATAGAGGAGTAACAGAAATCAACAAAAGAAAGGTGACTGAGGAAAAAATACATGGGGGTGTGAAATTTAGCGTTCATCTTAATGATGACTATCATGCCAAGATTCCCTACCACAGTGATAATGTACATGATCAGAAACACAAGAAAGAGAGGAATCTGAAGCTCTGGGTAATCCGTGAAACCCAAGAGGGCAAAGACTGTCTCCACACTTATGTTTCTTTTAGCCATCATCAAACTTCTTTGTTGTGAAAGGAGCAGGAAGACAGAGTTGTTCCTGCCAAAAGAGAACATCTATTAGAGTGAATGACAAATACATTATGATTTATTGTGGTAAAGAAAAGAAAGTGTTACTGGAATGAAAACGATGCCTTATCCAGATAACTGCCGTGCGCATACTAACTCAAACAAATGTCTAAAACATATATGTATTTACATTGCCCTTTGTGATATTAGAATATAGATTTTTATATAAACACTTATGACATTGAAGGTACAGGAGGTGTGTTTATATATACATTACCTTTTTCCTTGAATGCACATACTAGATACATGGATCAAAGTAACATAACTAATACTGAGCAAATATATACATACATGTAGTATACAATTACAGTACAAAAGGTAGGGAGATTCTGTGGGAAAAAAAGTAAAATGTCTCAATGAGCAAAATATACTGCTGCTGTATTTTGCCTGTATACTCAGATCAATTAAAATATTTGGAAGAACATACTTGTATTCTAAGCCCAAGCCCAATCCCAGTGTCATGAAGTTGATTCTGACACATAGCAACCCTATAAGACAGAGTAGAACTACTCCATAGAGTTTCAAAGGAACACCTGGCTGATTCGAACTGCCCAACTTTAGGTTAGCAGCCACAGGACTTAACCACTATGCAGGGTTTCCTGTATTCTAAGGGGAGAATAAAATACCAGACAACTTAGGAAGAAAAGAGTGTAATCTAGTTAGCACGTTTTACTGCATGAAGGCAACTGCTTCTGCTGTATAGCTTAATTGCTTAGTTGTTGAGGCTAAGGAGTGCAGTAACTTCCTTTTGACTTCAGTGGAGTGCCCACTTTATTAGGGCTCATGGCTTAGCTTATAACTTAGGCTTACTTTCTATTATAACCCCCTAACCAGAAAAACCAAACCCTTGCCGTCCAGTTGATGCCAAGTAGTAGTAATATTATAGGACAGACCAGCACTGCCCCATATGGTTCCCAAGGATGCCCTGGTTATTTCAAATTGCCTACCTACAGGTTAACAGCTGTAGCTCTTAACCATTACTCAGTCAGGGCTTCCATTTACAACTATACATTATACATGATCTCATCATTAAGCCCGCAAACTTAATTGTTCTATGTGCTACATACCTCAGTGCTGAGTTTCACTATGATCACCTTAAAAGGACTCCCCTTGGGAAGCTATGCACTGATGCCAGCACCTAGTCCACCCTTCAAAGCAATTTTGGAACTCTTTATGAAATCATCATTGTGCACGGTGGCAAGGTGGCAAGTTCATGAAGTTAACTGTATAGTTGTCTGTGAGGGAGTTTTTAGCAGGTAAGCAAAAGACTGTATTGGCACCCCTTCCCTACTCACCTGATCTGGCCCCAAAGATAAAGGAAATATTGAAAGGAAGACATTTTGATGAACTTCAGGACATCAAAGATAATACAAGGACAGGTCTGATGGCCATTCAGGAAAAAAAGAGTTCCAAAATTGCTTTGAAGGCTAGATAAGGCACTGGAATGGTGCATAGCTTCCCGAGGAGAGTACATTGAAGGTTACTGCAGGGATATTCAGCAACAAGAAGATACATAGCACTTTTTCTAGGGTGAGTTTGCAAACTTAATTGACAGTTCTGGTATACATCTGAGGAGCTGTGATAGAGTTGGCACAGTGTTTAAGAGTTTGACTGCTAGTCAATAAGGTTAGCAGTTCAAATCTACCAGCTGCTTGTTAGAAACTCTGTGGGACAGTTCTATTCAGTCTCTAAGGTCACTATGAGTCCAGATCAGCTGGATGGAAACAGGTTCAGTTTTGATTTGTGTGCAGTGGTGGTTAAAGATCTCTGCTGCTAATTAGGTAGCCTGTTCGCAGCTGAAACATCGCAGCTACTCTGTGGGAGAAAGATGTGGTAGTCAGCTTCCACAAAGATGTATTACCTTGGAAACCATATGGTTGCTATGAGTCAAAATGGGCTCTATGGCAGCAGGTAAGTGTATATACGTATGTATGTATGTATACAAACTTGTATGTAACACATGTGTGTATATGTGATTGCATACATACACACATGCTGACATGTATACATATATTAGAGTTTCTAAGATTTATAAAATTAGAGCTATAACGAGAGTAAACAGAAAGATTTGGGTAAGAATCTTAATTCATGAACTCAACTCTTATAAAAGTTCATATACCATTTTAAGGTGCATATAAAGTATATATAACGAAATACTCATTTATGGAAAGAAAGTTGATTTTATTCTTTCAAAGTGTCTGTCAATGGCTAATAAAGCAAATATTTACATGACAGTTAACTTTTTCAATTAATATGATTGGGCTCAGATGTAGGATTATAGTGTCTTAATATAGGAAGAAAAATTAAAGATCACAGTTATATCAAGTTCCTTCTTAAGGAACTTAATATTTTAATTTTCTCATAACAAAAACCTGATGAAACTCACCTGCTGCAGGGAAACAGGACCGCAGCCTCCTGTTTCTCTGTAGGCCAAGTATTGTGGGAGCCTCACACCTCTTACCTCTAACTCCTTAGCCCTTGGGACGCCAACTCCGGAGGATCACTGCCAACTGTGTCTCAAGTCAGTTAATGAAGGCAAGTGCCAGGTTTGGTGCCACTGTTAATTACTGGCATTTACTTGCAATCACACAGAAAAATTGCAGCATGATGTTTTTTATTTGCACATCACAAAACATCTTACAGAATTAATAAAACTAAGCTAAGGTGGTATTTGTTACACCAAAGAGCCTCACCACATCTAAAATATAATTGCCTCTAATTGCAGGTTATAGTTCTCCAGGCTGAAGAAAAATGTCTGGGATCAGAATTCCTTGGAATGAGACCAGCAGTATCCACATTTAAGAAAGAATTTAGAGGAAATGGATAAACCACTGTTAAGTGGCTAAGTGCTAAAAACACATTGTTTTCCCTAGATGGTAAGATTCAGTAGTTTGTTTTTTTTCTTTTTTCACTCTTCTGTGTATTTAACATGATTGTGTTGGGTGGTTCATTAATTTTCTGATCGTCTCCTTCACATCTTTGTTTCTGAGGCTATATATTAGGGGGTTCAGCATAGGGATGACCACTGTGTAAAATACAGATCCTACCTTAACTATGAGCCATGAGTTTTTTGAGTTGGGTATACAGTAGAGGAACAGGACAGTCCCGTGGAAAATGGTGATGGCAGTCAGGTGGGAGGCACAGGTGGAGAAGGCTTTTTGGCGCCCTCCTTTGGAAGATATTTTTATGACAGTAATGAAGATGAAGGTATAAGTAGTGAGGATAATTACCAGGCTGCTCACCTCATTGAATATGGCAATGACAAAACAAAGCAACCGGTTGATGTAGGGGTCAGAGCAGGAGACAGATACAATAACGGAGTGCTCACAGACAAAGTTATTTATGATGGAAGAGTCACAAAAGGTTAGTGCCAGGAGAAAATAAGTGAGAATTAGGGAAGCAACTATACCCCATGTGTAGGGCCCGGCCACTAAGGATGTGCAGAGCTTTGGGGACATGATGACTGTGTAAAGCAAGGGGTTACAGACTGCCACAAAACGATCATAGGCCATCACTGCCAACAGGAATGTTTCAGCAATTGCAAATACACAGGCCAAGAAGAACTGTGTTATGCATCCTGTGATGGAGATGGTTCTGTCTTCAACAACCAGGTTTTCCAACAGTTTGGGTGTAACTACAGTGGAATAACAGAAATCAACAAGAGACAAGTGACTGAGGAAGTAGTACATGGGGGTGTGGAGTTTGGGATTGATCCTGATGACCGCAATCATGCCCAGGTTCCCCACCACGGTGACGATGTAGATGGTCAGGAACACCACAAACAGGGCCACTTGGAAGTCTGGGTATTCTGAGAAGCCTAAGAGGATGAACACAGCTCTGGAACTCTGATTTCCACCAGTTAACATCGTGATTATTGCTAAACAAAATCTAAAGGAAAGATAATAAGAATTAGGAGCAATAATAAAGATGATAACATACTTATGTAATGTTTACTGTATGTCAGATGTTGAGCTAAACCATTAAAATGTATTAAGTAATTAATTTAATTCTCCAAATAGCACTGTTTTCTATAAAACAAGTAACATCGCAAGTTCCATTTGGAAACTGAGGCATATGTAAGTTGAAGACCTTCTTTGAGATTACACAGTATATTTAGTGATGAGCTGGGTTTTGAACCCGGGAAGTTGATCCTGAGAGATAGAACTTAAGTAGCTTTTCTTGGGGAGGAGGGAGGTTAGAAACTATGTGCATTTCACCATTTCATCATTCTAAAAGTTGGTGTTTGCTAATAGTACCAAGGTAAAAATGAATATAAATTTTAGTGCTAAACAAAAATGTCTAAAAGAAGGATCAGGAGAGGTAAAGCGGTAGAAGAGATAAGACTGCTATCATTAGAATGCTCAGCTCCAGAATTATAAGAGATAGCCTGGCTTGGAAAAGCAGGCTAATGTCCACGCTGGTTGAGTTTGGGGAAAGAAAAGATATTGAAGGAGGTATATCAACTGCCGATTGCTATTCATAGTGACCCAATGGGACAGAGAGGAATTCCCTCCACAGAGTTTCCAAAGCTGTAATTTTTAAGGAAGCAAATTGTAACATCCTTTCCTACTGATAGCAAAAAAAATCCAAACCCACTGCATCAAACTGATTCCAACTCATAGCAAACCTATAGAGTAGAACTGCCTAGTTTGAATTTGTCAACCTTCTGGTTGGCAGTCGTAACACGTAACCACTGTGCCAACAGGGTTTCCTACTGATACACTGGTAAATTTGTATCATTCACCTCTCAGTTAACAGCCAAGAACTTAGCCACTGCTTCTCCAGAGATTCTTGTAGGAGGTATATGAGTAGCTTTGTATATCTTCAAATTACTCTTTGATTCTCTCCCAAAGGAACAATGGTTAATCGAGTATCTAAAATTAATATTAACAACCTGGTAAAAATGATGAACTTACATTTTTTACACATCATTCTTTCAGCAATATGCTTTTGTTCCCATTTTAGTTCTTTCGTATTTAGTTACTTGATATCCATGACATACTCATGTTGATCCCTTGAGTCCCATCTTTAGTACCCCATTATCTTTTTTTTTTAACTGCCTACAGTATGGCAAATATAGTCCCATTAAAAACTCATAGCTTCTCTAACATAAGGGAAAGTCAAAATGTATTTTTCCCAAATTCTACAGATTTTTCAAAGCACATGTATCAATAGTTACATGTCTATTGCATCCAGTTGATTCCGATTCACTAGAATGCTACTTTTTTCGGTACTATTGAGGGGTTGTAATTGAAGCTATATTTGTGATTATCTCATTTTTAGTCAATCTTTCTCTATACTAGGTTTGAAACAAAAAGGCACACCCTGTGTCCACAGTTTATAAACAAAATATGAATTGGCCAATGGTATTTAAAACAAAAAAAAAGTAGACCAAGAGGACACAAATTTCCAGGTTAATAAAAGATCCTTAATCTGAATCCCGTAAGAGAAGACACCATGCCAGTTGTTTTGTTCAGCTCAAGGTTGAAAGAGATTATGTGCTTTAGAGCTAAAGGGTTATTTCTGACTTAAAAAAAAAAAGAAAATGCATTCACTATATGAGGAGAAAGGAATGGACTGGAGATTGATAAAGACCTCATGGACTCAGCATAATGAAAAAAAAAAACATGGGCTTTGGAAACAAATTTAATTTCAGGTTTAGGATTTGCCATGTACTGTGTGATCTTTTATGAGTTTCTCAAACTTCCTGAGCCTCAGTTTCTTTACCAATAATACAACAACAACAATAATAATGATAAAATAATCCCTAACTCATATGAGTGGGAGTATTAAATTTAAAATGGTGTGAAAATACTTAACTCAGAGTCTAGTAATTAAGGAATCCAATACATCTCAGTTCTCCAGTTTTCAATTTTTAGTATTACTACCAATTGGTATGATTCTTAAGTCTTTGTAATGCTATAAAGCCAGCCAAGCCAAGTGCCATCGAGTTGGATAAAATAGACTTGAAATAAAAAAATATGCCAAAGTGGCTAGTAATACACATAAGAGTACAGTTTAGAGTTTGAAACAAATGAAAGCCAGCTTTTTATTTACTTGTTTGTTTTTTACTGACTCTCCTTTTGGCTTCTTTAGTCTTAATTCACCAATTACTACCCTTTACAAAACATTTTCTCTTAGATTTCATATCACTGTCTGGCGATCTCATCATCTTTTTCTCATCTCAGTTTGGTTCCAGCAGGAAAGATATCAAACTTGAACTACTCATCTGCTAGATTACAGCAGAAGATACATAGTCCAACTCCTTGTAGTGATCTTTCCTACTCTGTGAGATCATCAATTTCTTTGTCCCTGAATTACCGTGGTTAGTAGGAGACTGTATGGCTCAGAAGACCTCAACTGTTCCGTATTACTTAACATATCAAATCTAACTTTTTCTGTTCTTTTTACGTAAAGCTTATTCTAGTTATTCGCCACTACTCATCCTTAAACAATCAAGCCAATATTCTCAGCCTCTCATGAACAGCACATACTCAATTATTTATTTGCTTGTTTGATTTTTCTTGTTACATTGAATAATTATTTTCTGGTCTACTAAAGCAGCACTTGCCACATACAAAGCTTTATAGAAAACGAGTAACACAAGTAAACTTTTTCTTTTTAATTGAAAAAAAATCATATTATCAGTGTGCCTGTATTATATTAGGCATTTGATGGATAGTTTCAAAGCAGAAATGAGAAGAATACACCAGAGAAGGAGGAAGCAGGTAGAACTTAGCAACCTGAGCCTTCAGGTACATGGAACTGGTAGATAATACGGCATTTAGAATAAGGCAGATGTTCCAGCTTCAATGCTGGAAGAACATCAGTACTCCCCCATACATATGAAAGATAACACAAGATACATCACCTACTCTGAAGAAAACTCATCTGAAATTCCAGGTCCTATTTCTAATCCTATCCAGGACAGCTCCCACTCAGGATTCAAGCATTAAGGAGGTGAATAAAGCAGGAATCCACAATACACTTCCATTAATTTTCCAGGAATATAATTTTTTTCATAATACCCAGAAGAACTCAAGCAAAAGTAGAAAGAGAGTAAAATGGACAGAGAGAACTGGAATCTTCCCTTCAGGAAGAAAATGTGACGCTTATGTATACTGCCATGGCCTTGAGAATTCAGACCCTAGAGAATTCTTACTGAAATGTTTATTCTCAGAACACAAACCATTAACCAGATGACATATTCTCCCATGCCCTACTGTGGAAAATTATAATTTCGTCTTACTTCCACATTATGCTCACTTCATAAATCTCCTTAAAAAATCTAATTACATCAAATACACAAGTCAACTTAGGATAAGTGGTAACTACCAAAAAACCAAATCCACTATTGTCTATTTGATCCCAACTCATAGTGACTCTATACGGCAGGGTAGAACTGCCCCCATAGAGTTTCAAAGAGCACCTAGTGGATTTCGCAGTCTATCTTGGATCAAGCTGTATCCCCCCAAAATGCACATAGCAATTTGGCTGGATTTGTGATTCCCAGTATTGTGTGATTGCCTTCCTTTTCATGATTTTCTGATGCTACAAATCCCATTCTCTGCCTGTGGTTAGTAAATGGATTATGTTAGAGAGGATTAGAGTGAGACTGTGACACCCTTCCTAAGGTCATCTTCCTGTTTCAATGTATAGGGGGTTTCCCTGGAGTGTGGCTTGTACCACCTTCTTTCCTAAAAAAGACGAAAGGAGAGGGAAGCTGTCATTGTATTACCCTTGATGTCCTGAATGTTATCCAAAGGTTTTCCTTTCAATATTTCCTTTATCTTTGGGTAAAGAAAAAGAAGTCATGGGGGGCCAGATCAGGTTTCCCAATACAATTACTTGTTTACTGGCTAAAAACTCTTTCAAAGACAACTAGACAATTAAATTTCCATACTTCTCACTGAGCCACCATCCACAGTGATCATTCCAGAAAGAGTTTCAAAATTACTTTGAAAGGTGGATTAGGCACTGGCGCTGTACATAGCTTCCCAGAGGGAGTACTTTGAAGGTGACTGTAGTGATATTCAGTAATGAAATATGTAGCTCTTAGAACAGTTAAGTTTGCAGACTTACCAGACTTGGCAAATCCAAAGTGAGACAAAGTCTCGTTGTCTTCACTTCTCAAGAGCTTTCTATCAGTACTTGGTTCCACAGCTCCTTAATTCTACCCTCATGTATCAGAATTATGCAATCTGTGGGCCCCTGGCACTCTTACTCTTGCCAGACACTCTGCCATTTCCTGTTAAGATGACAGGAGTTATTTCACAATTAAAAAAACCCACTGCCATCAAGTCGATTCCACCCTATAGGACAGAGTAGAATCGTCCCAGAGTTTCCAAGGAGCGCCTGGTGGATTTGAACTGCTGACCTTCTGGTTAGCCATAACAGTTCACTGTCACACCACCAGAGTTTCCTATTTCTCAGTAGGCATGAAATTCTTTACTACAGGTAGAATGCATTTCCTCCAGAACCCCAGGAATCTGCATTGTTATTCTGCCACTGAAATTGACTTCAACTTCACACTGCATCTTGACTCACTACTGACACCTCCTTAAACTGGACCAGCCACAGTACCCTTTCCTATACTGGGTCCCATTCAAAGCTGACAGTCGCCTGTGTCACTAGGAGTACTGGTTTTCTATGCTACATAAACAAATTTACACAAACTTATTGGTTTAAGTCAACACACATTTATAACTATAGTTTTGGTAGGGCAGACATTTGGACACAATTTATCCGGAGTTTCTGGTCTCAATAAGCTCCATTCCAGGTGTTGAGAACTCTGCAGTCCTCAAATACGCATCCATTCTTTTCTAACTCATGGTGATTCCACCTCTTACAGGTTGTAAATGCTTCATCAAGTTTCATTGGCTATAATGGTTATGAAGTAAGCTTTCTTCTATAAGCTACTAGGTGGGTAGAAAAAGTCTTTATGTTAGCAGTCAATGACAAATCTGTATTTTAATTTTCATCTCTTTTGCTGTTACACAATTCCAGTTATAAATATAGTGCTTGCCATCAGTTCTGTGGATCATTTTAACAAATTATCCAACCTGTGGGAGTATTAGCAGTTAGCAGGTTAAATGTGAGGAGCCTGCAGACCCCCCAATTTACAATCTGATGTCTGAGGTCTTGACCGGGAGTCTGGAGGACTGTTTCTTTTATCTTTTGAAATCTGACCTTCCTCTGGGTGGTTAGATTCAGAGGCAAAACTGATTCATGTGAAACTGTTACCAGAACAAAAGTAGGGGACAAGTGAACTATTCTGATTTTTTTTTCCCGTGCATCCTTTTTATTCTAATGGACCTTGTCGTACTTTTATGATAACCCATTTTTCTAAATTCTGTCTGTTTAAAAGCAAGAAGTCATTTTTCTTGTTCCAACCTAAACATCAATTCATAAAGGTAGTCTGTCCTATCTCAGGAATAATGGCAACTGAGGAGGGCATCCCTTTCTCGAAAAACCGTAACTCCATTTTTATCTCAACAGGACCTTTACATGAGAGAGAATTAAATATCATCAGTGTAACTCCTGAAGTTCACTTAGTTAGCTGAATTATGAATTGCGACATCAATGTCAATGAAGGCACAACACAAAGATTTACTTGCTATATACATACATTATAATGAGATGTGTACATGTGTGGTTATTACTGTGTGCCATCCAGTCAATATATTTCAGTTTCTCTGTGTTAAAATGACAATAGCATTTCTTATTGTTCCTGCTTATGCTTGATAATACATCACAAAAAGAAAAGACACCTCTTGTAAGAAAATCACTTTTTAAAAAAAAGAGCAAAACATTTACAAAAAGAAAACAAACACACTTATATACACACCCACCAATACACACACCACTCTCTCTTTCCCTCCTGTTTGAAATGGCATACATTAAAAATAAATATATTCTCCTAAGTTCAGATACTTGATTTCTATTTTCTTGGGTAGATAAATACCTAGCTAAGAAATAGCTGTATTTTATGTAGAATATCTGTGTAAGTCACATGCATGAGAAGGCTGGGCAATGAACAGAGACAGAAGAAGAAATGATGCATTTGAATTGTGGTACTGGAAAAAATTACTGAGTCCCATGGACTACCAAAGAACAAACAGATCTGTTCCGGAAGAAGTGCAAGCGGAGTGCTCCTTGGAAGGAAGGATGGCGAGACTGCCTTTTCTGAACTTAGACATGTTGTCAGGAGGCATCACTCAACAAACGATTGATGACTCTCTGCTTTATCAAGCTTGTTAAAGTAGAGGGTCACCCAAAAAAGGAAGACTCCTAAGAAGGCGGCTTGACACAGTGGCTGCAACAATGGGTTTATGCATAAAAACAATTGTGAGCATGGCACAGGACCAGGCAATGCTTCATTCTGTTGTTCACAGAGTGGCTATGGGTGGAACCAGCTCAATGAAACCTAATAACAACAACTCTGTAAGTTTTATAAGCTGTTGCTAAATTTGTTTTCATATACATTTTACCTGTTACATTTCCATCTGTAGTTCATGAATATTCCCCCTCCTTCGTGTTCACAGGAACACTTGCCATTTCAGTTTTCTTAATCTTACCCATTCCGGTGGGTAAGTAGTGGTATCTCATTATAGTTTTAATATACATTACATTGATAACTGGTTATGTTAATTATCTTTCAGGTGCTTATCGGCTCTTTGTATGTTTTATTGGGTCGAGTCTCTGCTCAAATATTTTGTCCCTTTATGAATGGCTCTTTTCTTTTCTGAGTTGTAAGCATTCTGTATACACTTTACATATACAGCCTTTGTCAAGCATATATATGTTGCAAATATTTTCTCACAGCTTGTGGCCGAACTTTTCATATTCTTAATAGCATCTTCCTAAATGCAAACATTTTCAATGCTGATAAAATCATTTTATGCATTTTTAATTTATTATTATTTATTATTTATTTTATTTATTTATTTATTATTTATTTATTTATTTTATTTATTTATTTTACTATTTATTTATTTTTTATTATTTATTTATTATTTTTGTTCGATGTAAAAAAGTCCTACCCACACAATGTCAAAAATTTTCCTGTATTTCTTTCTTTTTAAATTTATGTTCTGTTTTAACTTTTATCTTTATGATCTATATATGTTAATTCATATTAATGTCTGTGTACAGTATGAGGTATGATCTAAGGTTACTTTTTATATAGGGATAGCTTATTGTTCTAACGTTATTTTGTTGGAAAGTATACTTTCTGCATTGAAATATAAATGGCCAAACACATAGGAATCTACTTTTGGCTCTACTTTATTTTTCTTGCTCTAATACCTACTCTTTTAATTACTCAAATACCTTTTTAGAAACAAAAATATTAGACTGACAAATAATACTCTATTAAATTGGGTTTCTCAGTTAGCAGGCCGTGTGTGTATGTATGTGTGTGTGCATATGGCTCATACACAGATATAATTTTATTGTGATTAAGAGAATGCATGCAATCCAAATCAATTTTGCACGTCCATCTATCTGCAGTTCCATCTGCTCTCCTCACCCAGTGACAGCATAATTCTTGTTTTCATTCAATATTTCTAGTATCCTCTTAATATGCACCTGTCCCCTCCAATCGACCCTCTCTTCTCATCTAGAAAGAAACCAGTAGGGCAGCCTCCTATAAATGTATAAAACTGTAAAGTATGCACATCATATGGTCGCACTGTGTTCCCGAGTCTAGCCCATTCTTGTCTGAAGAGTTCACCTAAGCACTGGTTTCCAGACAGAGCTGGCAGCAGTTCTAGGGGTCATATTCCCAGGGGACCCTTCAGGCCTCTGCATTTTATATGCGTGTGTGTGTGTATGTATATGTGCATGTATACATGTATAAATCATAAAATTATAAATTATAATTATAAATAAATTGCATATAAATATACATTAAATGCATGTATATTTAATTATAATGATAATTATAAATAAACTATGTATAGATGTATATTAAATGTATGTATTTAATTACATATAAATATATACTAAATTTACATATATTTAATAAAAATAAAATCTGCTATTCAGTGTAATAACTATTAAAGGTTTGGTTGGTGTATGAGATACAGTAAGCTGAAGCACTTGTTTTAAAGCCATCACTAGAGAAAATAATTCCTGATTAAAATTCTAGGGAAACTTCCTGGATTTGTGCATATTTGATGAACTGTGAATTTTCTACAGGAATTCACATAAAAAATTGCACCATGTATAGTAAAGTATGTTTAAATAAGGCGTATAAACAGAAGAAAAAGATTTGTTTTATTTTTTTTAATTTTTGCTTTACATGTGATATAGAGCTGTTTGACTGAACATCAATGTGTGCAAACCTTAATCATAAACTCATACACTGCTATAGATGTATTAGATCATAGGCTACTTATACAAATAATAAATTATGCTACAAGAGTTGAACAATCTTTAGCATAATAAACCAAACTATTTTTTTGAATATAAAATCTTGAACCTATTTGACATCATCATGTCGATTGAAAAAGAAGTTTTGTTTTAACTAATTTTCTGAATGAATTCTTCACATCTTGGCTCCTAAGGCTGTAGATCAAGGCATTCAACATGGAAATCACCACTGTGTAAAACACAGAAGCCACTTTAACAGTAAGCCTGGAAGTGTTGGAGTTGGGGATGCAGTAGAAGAAAAGGATGGTCCCGTGGAAGATGGTGATGGCAGTCAGGTGGGAGGCACAGGTGGAGAAGCTTTTACGATGCCCACTTGCAGAGGGCATCCTCATGACTGTGATGAAGATGAACACATAGGAAGTAAAGATGATTATCAAGCTGCTCACCTCATTGAATATGACGATAATAAAACACAGCATCTGACTTATATAGGGGTCAGAGCAAGAGACAGAAATGATTACAGAATGGTCACAGATAAAATTATTTATAATACCAGACTCAGAATAAGATAATCCAAGAAGAAAGTATGTGAGTATCAGAGAGCATACTACACCCCATGTGTAGGACCTAGCCACCAGCAGGACACAAAGCTTCTGAGACATAGTAACACTATAGAGCAAGGGATTACAAATTGCCACAAAACTGTCACAGGCCATCGCTGCTAACATGAATGTTTCTGCCACTCCAAATATGCAAGCAAAAGAGAATTGCATGATACAATCAGAGAAAAAGATTGTTTTGTCTTCCACTGTCAAGTTCTCCAATAGTTTGGGGGTGACTACAGTGGAATAACAGAAATCCACAAAAGACAAATGACTAAGGAAAAAGTACATGATGCTGTGGAGTTTGGGATTGATCCTGATAATTAATATCACGCCTAAATTCCCCACTACAGTGACTGTATGGAAGGACAAGAAAATGAGGAAGAATGGAACCTGGAGTTCTGGGTATTCTGAAAAACCTAAGAGTACAAATTTGGGTATGAGGCTTTCCTTTCCTTTGGGTAACATGATTCCTGTTGGAGGAAAAGCAAAAGCTATTCCTGGAGACCAGAAGAGATCAGAAAGCAGCAGAGAGGAAGAGACTTCATGTGGTTCTGTGAAGAATGATATGGAGCAGTTAGTCTCAAAGGCTAAGATCCCAAATCAACAGCATCAGAATCCTCTGGGAACTTGTTCAACCCAGTGCTTTTGAGTCAATTCCAACTCGTAGTGACCTTATAAGGCAGAACAGAAATGTTGCACAGTTTCCAAGGAATGCCTGATGGATTTGAATGGCCAACCTTTCAGTTAGCAGCCGTAGCCATTAACTATTATGGCACCAGGGTTCTTGGAACTTGTTAGGGAGGTAAATTCATCAGCCTCACTGCCAGCCTCCTGAATAAAAATTCTGGTATAGGGCTCGTGATCTGAGGTGTAATCAGGTGTCTAGATGATTTTGTTGTATGATAAAGTGTGAAAAACACTACTGTAAAAATACATAAAAATGAGAAAAAAAGAAAATCCATTGCCTTCTAGTTGATTCCAATTCATAACGGCATTAGAGGCAGCTGGTGAATTCAAAGAGGTGACCTTTGGGTTAACAGCCAATCTCTTAACCACTTCTTTAACATGGCAAATTATATATAGTATGTGTGTGTGTGAGTATGTAAGAATGTTTTATTATTTAAATGTCAGCCTTGTTTAGTATTATTAATATAAAACCAACATAAACATAGAGCATGAAAGAAAATTATACAAACGAGAATCAAAGGTGACAAAAGACTAATGAACTTTTATAAATTTTAGAATTTCTTTTTAAACTTTAGTTCAAAATTAAACATTTACAGAATCTGTGACTTAAGATATACCTTAAAATGTATCTAGCCTAACTTTCTACTTATATTTGATATTTCTGTACATACATAATTGCATGCATGGTATGTTCATGTAGCCTCCATCATCAAAATTTCCATCAATAGTACCCTGTTTCCTGAAACACTTTATGGGGATTTCATTGATTGCTGTGTTTCACTTTTATCATTAATTGAACTTAATAAATTCAATTTTTTGTGTAATAACAACTAATTGAAGTTATTTCTTCTTAAACATACACATGTGTGTAGACAAATAAATCTACATGTATAATTTCAAGAAAGCATATGTGTGTGCGTGTGTTCACCAACAACACATTCCTAGAAAATTATACACTGTAAATTTTTTGTTCTCTGAATAAGATTAAGCCCTCTTTCATGACAAAGGAAAGTAGGCAATGATTAGAGTAACATCACAAAATGACTGGCACCACTATATTGGCATTAGGCTGCAGTAGAAATACATGGATGATCTGTCCCATTTTTATAAGCTTACCTGGTACAAATCCTGGCTCCTGAACTCAGCCCCAGGAGCACCTATCTTAAGTGTACCACATATAGCCCTAAAAGTAGAGCATCTGTTCCGAGCATACTCTAACTAGTAATTAATAAGACTGTGCAGATATATTTGAAACATTATTGTTCATACAGTTTTCATAAATAGATTCTCCTCCGATGTTTAGACATATAGCATACTTTTAATTAGGCAAAATTCAGGCAGGTTATGGAGATTGCTGCTACTGCTGTGACTACCTGAAACACTTTTCAGGTCAGTATCAAAAAGATACACAGAAAAAGCCTTGGTACTGTACCCTAGCAATATGAAATACATTTGTTTAAAACCTATGGATTAGAATGAGAATTTTACTTAAACTGAAACTAAGGCAGGAAAAGTTCAAAATCAACACATTTCTCCAAAGTCTTCTGACACTTTATTAATCCTCAGTGGAGTGACCAGTTTATACAACACACAGTTTCTCAGGATCATTTCATGCCCTGTTCGTGAACACTGAAAGCATGTCCAACCTTAATAAGGCATCCCTTGTATTTTTAAATGATCTGCATGGACTGAAGCTGTATGTTTTCTACCTTAAAAGAAAAATAACAGGAGAGGTGAACTAACCTGAAACCAGGAATTTTTGATCAACTAATTTAATGAGGATTTCCCTTCAGAAGTCATGAACTTCAGGCATATTTCTTCTCAGTAACTGAATATTCTTTTAAGAAGTTACATACTTGGGGTTTGTGCCTAAAGCAACAGCATATTTAAATGAATTTGCCAGAGACATGGCATTTTACTTCCCAGATTAAAAAGAAGGAAAAAAAACCTGAATCCAAATCTACACAACAAATCCTCCCAAACTCTGGGATTTATATCTCCTACCATAATCATGGAGATTTAAACCCTAGGGAATCAAAACTAAAATACTACTCAGGAGTCCTCACACCAAGCAACTGGTTAAAATACTGTCTCTTATGTCAATGTGATGGATATATTTTCTTTAATATCATTAGCAATAATTGCTCAACCTATTCCAATTTCTTTTAAAATTGTATTAAAATAATTCACATTTATGTAAGAAAGTATAAACTGTGGAGTTTGAAAAAGGAAGAACTTACAGCAATAAATGAGAAATAGCTACAATTACCTCAACTGGATTTCGAATTCTCCGTTCAAGTTTATAGAGGAAGCTTTAAAAAAACAACACCTTAACCAACTAATGAAGGTAATTATCATGCGTGATGTCATGTGAATATCACTGTGATAAAGCCCAGTGACACTGAGCTGATTCTGACTCACAGTGACCCTACAGGACAGAATAGAACTGCCTCATAGAGTTTCCAAGGAGTGCCTGGTGGATCCGAAGTGCTGACTTTTTGGTTAGCAAATGTAGCAATTAACCACTATTGTCACCAGAGTTGATCTTTCTCAAAATTCACAATCCCAGCTTAATCCCAGAAAACCATCAGCTATACCTAGATTTGGGGGACTTTCTACAGAGTGCCTACTCGGTGCTCTCAAAGATTGTCAAGGTCATGAAAAATAAGAAAAAAGTTACGAAATGTCACAGAACAGATGAGACTGGAGACACTCTGTAACTAGCTGCAATATAGTAACCTGGATTTCATCCTGGGAAAAAGGGCAGACATTGATTTTTTTAAAAAAAAAAGTTGGAGATTCATATATGATGGCACTTGGTTTTGGCATGGTGTTTAATATTATTAACATACTGTTTTAGTTATCTAGTATTGCTGTAACAGAAATACTACAAGTGAGTAGCTTAAACAGAGAGTAGCTACTTTCCTCACAGTAAAGTAGGCTAAACATCCAAATTCAGGGGGTAAGCTTCAGGAGCAGTCATTCTTTCCTTATTGATTCTGTAGGAAGTCCTTTTTGTCAGTCTTCTCCTGGTAAAGGATTTTGTCAAGCTCAAGGGTCCTGGGTCCAAAAGAAGCACTTGTGTTCCTCGTGATTCTTTCCTAATGGTATGAAGTCCCCAACTCTGCTTGCTTCTGTTTCCGTTTATCTTTTAAGATACATAATATGGTGTATACCACACCTGAGAGGAACTCCCTTTACAGTAGATCAGGGAAGTGACCTGGGTAAGAATGTTACAGTCCCACCCTAATCCTGTTTAACATAAGATTACTATCACAAAATGAAGGACCATAACTGGAATACTCCTTCCATCTTAACCCAATATGTAAGGACAGAGTAGCTGGGGCAGGGGGCAGGGGACCATGCTCTTAGGCAAAATTGAGGCCAACTGGCGCAACTGGCATTTTGCTAAGAGGGCTCTCTGCACCGCACATTGGTGAGTGGTGTCTGGGGTCTTAAAAGCTGCCAAGCTGCCAAGCTGCCATCTGAGGGCACAGCAAATGGTCCCAACTCAGCAGGAACGGATGCTCACCAAGCACCAAAATGACATGGGGTGAAGAAAACCCAGAAGATAGAGAGATCCACATGAGTGGGTTCCTACATAGACTTGGGACCAGAAGAACCAGATGGTGTCCAGCCACCACAAGTGATAGCCACGATGGAGCTCACTAAGTTAAGCCTCACTGGCAACACAAGAATAAAAAGGGGTTCCCCTGGGAGCATGGCCCCCAGCCCTGATGCTGCTCTTGCCCATAAATCATAATGAAGGTCCACTCTTCAGACACAAATGTATTGGACTTGGCCATGCAGAGTGACCATATATTGGATGCACTTTATGGTTCTATGCATCTATAGGATATCATCCTGCTGACCTCTAGCTGGAGTAAGAGGAATGGGTGGAGAGGAGAAGAAAGAAGACTGTTGGGAGGATGAGACATGTATGGAGCAGAGAGGAATAGTGTGCTGTCACTGGGCAGGGAGAGCAGTGGAAGCTGCATATAGGTGGGTATGTAAATTTATATGGGAATATACATTTTCACTCAGTCATAATAAAATAAAATAAAATAAAGATGCACATGTAATTTTGATGTCTAAAACTATAATAGTATAATAAAAAATAGAGAAAATTCAATTAACGATATTGATTTCAAAAAATCCTAAAAAAATATTGACACAATAAAATAACTAATAAATAAAAAAAGGACATAAATTGTCTCAGAAGTAAAATTGAGCTTTTCTGTCATCTCTTTCCATAGATGTAATCAATTAGTTTCATGTGTATTACTTCTGGTGAAGCTCACATGTTAAGTCACCATTTTTGTGATTAAAAAAAAATATATATATTTGCAATGAAAAATTCCTTGGTCTTGAAAAAATCTAACATGAGATCTCTGAAATAATCTCTATCACGAAGGCCATATTTTCCAACTACTGATCCCTCTTCTTTGTTTCCAACTTTTGCATACCACCTACTGGTAATTATCAATGTAACCTAATTAAATATTTGATCAATTTCAGACAGAAGAAGTTGGTAAAATCTTCAGTTTATTCATCTTTGGGCTTAGTGATTAGTACACAAATTTGAAAAATAGTCATAATAACTGGTCTTCCTTGTAGGTATATGTTTTAGTCAGCTAGTGCTGCTCTAACAGAAATACCACAAAGTGGATGGCTTTAACAAAAGAAGGTTTACTCTTACACAGTCTGGTAGGCTACAAGTCCATATTCAGGGTGTCCACTCCTGGAGAAGGCTTTCCCCCTTGTTGGCTCTGGAGGTAAGTCCAGTACTGCACCAGTCTTTGTCCAGGGAACATCTTGGTGCACGAACCACAGGTATGAAGAATGCACTCTTCTCCTAGTACTGCTTTCTTGATGGTAGGAGGTTCCCAATTCTCTGCCTGCTTCCCTTTCCTTCTATCTCTTGCAGGATGAAAGGATTAAGGGTGGGGCAAGCCATACTCCAGGGAAACTCCCTTTGCAGTGGAGCAGGCAGGTGATCTTATAAAGGGATTTACAGTCCCACCCTAATCTTTAACATACAGCATAGGAAAACCACAAAATGGAAGACAGTCACAAGATACTGGGAATCATGGCCCAGCCACATGGCTACACATATTTTTGGGGGGACACAATTCAATCCATGACAGTATATAAATACTATCTGTGGGCAACATGGCCACAGTTAGGACCAACATTATAGCCTGTGTGCAGGGCTTGTGAGCCTGAGAAAGTAGGAATGTAAACAGCCGAAAATAGCTGGAATGTCTGACACCAGATCCCTGGAAACAAATGAGTCTGACCGTGTGGTTCTGACCCTTGCACCCCACCCAAGCCCTATGTGCTTTTCTTCTCATGAGAAAAAGTCATATAAGTGGCCTTTATTATGCTGTATAGATAGGAAGACACGAGATTGTTGTATGACTTACCTCCCAAACTCTATTCAAAAGCAGAGCTTGTTCACTGCACTTATGCATGCTCTAGCCAGAGTTGGGGCATCAAAGTTACCACTCTGCTACTCACCACCAGTGTTTCTGTGGCATTCTTCATCAGCACCAATCACCCATGGAAAATATAGACCTGTGGACACGACACTATCCTACTACTGATAGTACTATTATCCAAGATAGATATTGAAACGTTCTTTATGCAATGCCTTTTCTCTTCAAGTTTTCATTCCTAGCATAGTAGATTATATGATTGTCCAAATCCAGATTGCTAATACCAGTTCATCTCAGCTCATGAACACCTAGGATACTGATGTTTACACAACCCATTTCATTTTTGAGAACTTTCAGTTTTCCTAGATGCATACTTCATACAATCCAAGTTTGGATCATTAATGGATGTCTGAGCTGTTTCTTCTTATTTTGATTCTTGACACATCAGCAAATGAAAGTCCCAGAAGCTTGATTCTATTCACATCATTAAAGTCAACTCTACTTTAAAGAGGCAACTCTTGGATACCACCAGTCAGAAAAAGGGCAGACACCAACTGTGGAACAGATCATCACCTACTTCTGTGTAAGTTCACTTTGAAACTGAAGAAAATTCAAACAAATTGACAAGAGCACTGAAGTTTATCCCACATAAATGTAGGGATGATCTCAAAAACAGATGTGATGCATTTAACACAAATGACCGAAAACCAAAAGAGTATTGCAGTGACGTCAAAGACATTATACCTGAAGAAAGAAAGACAGCATTAAAAAACAACAACAACAAAAAAAAAACAGGACTGGCATTGGTGACTGACATGCCACATCCTCTAGGGTGGAAACAGGACTTATCTCTCACCCTGAGCCATTCTCTGGGCTTTGAAGAGGGATAAACATTAACAAACAGTAACAAATAATCTGTTGGTTACCCTAAACCAGCAATTCAAGACAGAAACAGTCCTTCTGACTAGTCGCAGGCATAGGGGGTCTACAAGCTTTGAATGCCTTTCACTCTTGCATAGATATATTTGTGTCTATTTCAAAACTAGAGGCTCTCCTTAGCACAGTGCAATGGCGTATAGACATGAAACCTAACTTCAGCTTCATCAGGTACATGTTGGACAGGGAAGATCATGACATCTGACATCACTCTACCTATTAAGTGGAATCCTCACTACCCTCATCAGGGGCTTGAACTGGTTGTTCCACATGTATTACCTAGCCACCGACTACATTATACTGGCTGAAATTAGTCAATCACTAAAGGACAAATATTGTGAGACCACTATTTTAAGAACTTGAGAAAAGTTTTAAACACAGAATAAAATATTTTTTAATGGTTACAAGTGTGGGAAAGAAAGGATTGGCATATTCACCAACTAGATAACCCACCACACTCGTGGATTTCAACTCATAGCAACCCTGTAGACAGAGTAGAACTGCGCCATAGAGTGTCCAAGGAGCACCTGGCAGATTTGAAGTGCTGACCTTCGGGTTAGCAGCCATAGCACTTACCCACTACACCACCAGCGTTTCTCAGTAACCAGATAGTAGACAAGAATTATTTTAGGTGAAAGACACTATATTACACAATACAGGGCTAGTTAGCATAACTGAACTAAACCTAAAGGTATGAAGTTTCCTGAATACAACCAAACACTATGAGGGACAGGGTGGCAGGCACTGGAGTACAGGACCACAGTTTCAGGGGACATCTAGATAAACCGGCATAAACATTTATTAAGAAAATGTTCTGTATCCCACTATGGTGAGTTGTTTCTGGGGTTTTAAAATCTAGTGTGTGCCCCTCCAAGGTACATCAACTGATCCCAACTCACCTGCAGCAAAGGAGAATGAACAAGGAAAATTTGAGCCAAAAGAACAGAAATGGCCACATAAATTAGGACTGCATCAGTTTGAGACCAGAAGAACTAGGTGTCATCAGTCTGCCACCAATGACTGCTCTGACAAGGAAAACATCAGACTGTCTCTGAGGCAGTGGGAGAAAATGGAGTGTAGAACTCAATGACCTAGTAAAAAGATCAGACTTAATCTGAAACTTGAGGAACCCCAAAAGACACTGCCCTTGATTCTCTGTTAGCGCCAAACTAAACCCATTCCTGAAACCAACTCTTCAAAGGTTAGGCTCTACTTGTGAGACATAAAATTATATTCGTGAAGGGAGGTGAGGGAGGGAGGCAGAGAGCTGGTTATACATTAGATAGTTGTTAGAAATTTGCTTGGGTGAAATCAGTGACAGCACACATTAGAAAAAAGATCAATTTAACTGGACTTCAACATAACCTGAAAACTCTTCCCATCTTAACCCAACATGGCAACGACAGAGTAGCAGGGGCAGGGGTCCAGCGACCATGCTATCAGGGGAAATCAAGGTCAATAGGCATAAATGGCCTATTGCTAAGACAGTCTCCTCCATCCCACATTGGTGAGTGGTGTCCGGGATCTTAAAAGCTGGCAAGTTTCCATCTGAGATACACCAAATTTTCCCAACTCGGCAGGAACAGATGTTCAGGAAGGACCAAAATGGCATGGGGGAAAGAGAACCAGGAGGCAGAAAGGCCCACATGAATTGGTAACTACATCAACATGCGACCAGAAGCAGATGGTGCCCAGTCACCTCCAGCGACAGCTGTGACGGGGCTCACAAAGTTGAGTCTCAGTGGCAGTACAAGAATAAGAAGGGGTGCACCCTGAGAACTCCGCTAAAAGACCACAATTGATGGTATGAAGGCCTGCGGGTTCCCCTTAGAACATAGCCCCTAGACAAGATGCTGCCCCTGGTTATAACTCATTACTGAGGTCAACTCCTTGAACAGGAAAAGACTGGACTCAGTGACACAGAATGACCATATCGGGTGTGCACTTTATGGTTCTACGCATCTATAGGATCTTGTCCTACTGTCCTCTTACTGGAAGAGAGTGAAGAGGGTGGAGAAGAGGGGACAGGGGATTGTTAAGAAGATACGACTTGTACAGCACAGGAAGGAGGCATGTGCTGTCACCAGGCAAGGAGAGCAGTAGGAGCTGCAGACAGGCAGGCATGCAAATTTAAACTGATTGTATACTTTCACTCAATCACAATTAAAAAAAAATTATGCTTGTGAAGAGTGTGCTTCTTAGCTCAAGCAGACACTTAAGACTAATTGGATAGCTCCTTGTCTAGAAGTAAGAGAAGTCAGAAAGGGACAGAGCTGATTGAAAGGACATGGGAAATGAAGGGTAAAAAGTGGAAGTGTGCTGTTGCATATTACTAAAAGAGCAATAGGTCGCATAACTTGTGTGTGTGTGTGTGTTTTCCAAGAAATTAATTTGAACTGTAAACTTCCACTCAGAGCACAATTTTAAAAGTTAAAAGAAAATAACCTTTCAGAATAAATCCTTTGAAATCTTGCTTTGTCTCTTACTATCGTTTCATGTCGTCATAGCCATCTAATGCTGCTATTAGAGAGATGCAATAAGTGTATGGCTTTAAAAAGAGAAATTCAGGACATCAGCTCCAGTGGAAGACTTTCTCTGTTGGCTTTGGAGGGAGATCCACGTCATCGATCTTTGGCAGAAATGGCAGCTTCTGTGGTACAAGGATATTCATCCAAAGGATGCACTCTGCTCCTGGTGCTGCTGTCGTGATGGTAGGAGGTCTCCAACTCTCTGCTTGCTTCTCTGTAGTTTCTATCCCTAGAGATTGCCTCAAGGCACAACACAATTCTGGACAATGAATCCTGCCCACACCCCAACACTGGCACAACACTGCCCATCCTCCCTCATTAACATCATGGAGCCAGATTTATAACATGTAAGAACATCACACAATACCAGAAATCATGCCCTATCCATTCTGGGGAGAAACAGTTGAATCCATGACACGTGTATGTGTCACCAAGTCAGATTCAAACCTTGGTGACGCTCACTAGCATCGCACAGAAAAATGTGCAGTCTATTTAAAGTTAAAACAGAGAGATTTATTAAAAGTTTAATACAATTGCAATTGGGGAACCATGCAGCTCATTTAAAAAGGATCCAGGTAGGTCTCAGGTAATTTCTTAACAAGTATTGTATTCTTTTAGCTTAAAAAGATGAACCAAAATATAGGGGAAGCAATTACTGGAAAATCAATGAATATTGTAATAATGATATTGTGATAGGTTATTGACTATTAATAGTACAGTTAGTGATTATGGATCATTTTACAAGATGCTTAGATCACGGTCCTAGAATACTTCCATGTGTTATCTTTGCATATCTGGTAAAAATAACTTGTTGGCAATGGAACCCAGACAGCATTCTTCCTGAGTATGTGTATTTTGTTTTTTCCTGTATGTACGATATTGGACAATTTATTTAACTTCATTGAGCTTCTGTTTCCTAATATACGTAAAAGATATAAGTAGTATTCTAAGTCAAGTAATTACATGAAGAATAGAAGAGATTTTTTTAAAAATTTAACTCAGTATCTCTCATATAGAAAGCACTGAAGGGCTATGTTATTAGCAGTAGTGTTTTATTATTTTTCTCTATTGTGACTGATAGCATTTGTTGTTGTTTTTAGAAAATTTAAAGAGGCAGATGCTCCATCTATCATAATCCTGTGGATTTCATTTGAGAATTAAACTTCTTTGGCATTTTTAAGGGATTTGACCTCATCAATTCACAATATACATATTCTTAAAAATTTCATGCAAATGCATGCTATATGATTTAGAAGCATTATAGGATCTTGTCCAGTTGTTCATTGGGATTGCAATTGTCCTTAGAGGTTTGGTTAGTGAGATAGGATTTTGGTGTCTGTTAATTTCCAGAAGGCATCCTTCACATCTTTGTTCCTTAGGCTGTAGATGAGGGGGTTCAACATGGGGTTGACCACCGTGTAGAACACAGAGGCCACTTTGACTGTTTTTCCAGAGTGTTTTGAGTTAGGCACACAGTAGAGAGAAAGGATGGTCCTGTGAAAGATGGTGATGGCGGTCAGGTGGGAGGCACAGGTGGAGAAGGCTTTGCAACGTCCACTGGCAGATCGGATTTTGAGTACAGTCACAAAAATAAAAACATAGGAAGTGAGGATGATGAATAGTGTACTCACCTCATTGAAGGTGGCAAACCCAAAGAGCAGAAGGTGGGGAATGCGTGTATCAGAGCTAGAGACAGCTATGAGAGCAGTGTACTCACAGAAAAAGTGGTTGATTACATTGTGTCCAGAGAAGTTCAGAAGGATTGCATACCAAAGAAGTACCAAGGGATCAAAGATACCCCACAGATATGAACCAGCCACCAACAAGTCACAGAGCCTTTGTGACATAGCCACTGTATATAGCAGAGGATTGCAGATGGCCACAAAATGGTCATAGGCCATCATTGCCAGCAGGAAGAACTCAGTCACTACTACATTGCAAGACAGGAAGAACTGCAGCAGGCAGCTAAAGTAGAAGATGCTTTTATCTGCCATGACTAGGTTTTCAAGGAGCTTTGGAGTAACAATAGAGAAATAACAGAAATCAACAAAAGAAAGGTGACTGAGGAAAAAATACATGGGGGTGTGAAACTTAGGGTTCATCTTGATGATGACTATCATGCCGAGATTCCCTGCCACAGTAATAATGTACATGATCAGAAACACAAGAAAGAGAGGAATCTGAAGCTCTGGGTAATCCGTGAAACCCAAGAGGGCAAAGACTGTCTCCACACTTACGTTTCTTTCAGCCGTCATCAAACGTCCTTTGAGGGAAAGAAGTGGGAAGAGAGAGTTGTTCCTGCCAAAAGAGAAGATTTATAAGGGTGAATAACAAACCTGTTATGAATTGTTATAGTAGAGAAAAGAAAATGAGAAGAAATAGTTACTGTAACTAGTTCTTTCCATAAAGAACATGCCTCAGTCAGATAACTGCTTTGTGTACACCAGACCAAGCTGATGTCTAAACCATTTATGCATTTATGCTGCCCTTAGGAATATTGGAATGTCCCTCTTTATTTAAATACTTATAATACGGAGTGTATAGTAGTTTAATTTACACATACTTTAACCTTTTCCTTGCAAGCATACAGTAGATAGTAGCACTGAATGCACATAATTGATACTGAGCAAATTTTTGCACATACGTACAATTCATAAATGTGTGCAATTTTGTGGAAAAAAAAGTAAAATGTTGCAACAGACAAAATATAGTACTCCTGCTTTATTTTATCTGTATATTCAAGTAAAATAAAATGTTAAAGGAATATATTTCTAGTCTAAGAAGAAAATAGGATACCACAAAACTTAGAAAGAAAGCAAGAACTATCTTACTGGCAGGTTTTATTCCTGAAGGCTACTTCCTTGGTTGAATAGCTTAGTTTCTCAGTGGCTGAGACCAAGGAGGGCAATGACTTCCTTTTGACCTGAATGGAGTGTTCACTTTATTAAGGTTAGTGGCTTAGCTTATAATTTAAGATTTATCTTATATTACAGCCAAGAGCTCTGAGAGGTGGTGACACAGGGGTTAACAGTTCAGTTTCTAACTGAAAAGGTCCAAATCTGCCAGCTGCTCCTTGGAAACCCTATGCAACAGTTGTACTCAGTCTTACGGGATCAGTATGAGTCCAAACCAAACTAAGGTGAATGTGTCTGGTTTTAGTTTGAGTGGAGCAGTGGTCAAAGCATCCGGCTGTTAGTGGTTTCAGCTACCCAGTGTCTCTTCAGAGAAACTACAGTTGCCTTCCATAAAGATTTACAGCCTTGGAAACCCTATGTGGTTTCCCTTAAGATTACTCTGAGTCTAAATTGACTTTATGAAAGTGGCTATACACATACATGTGTGTGTGTATGTATACATACATATACATATATATGTATGTATGTATATATACATACACATATGTATACATGCATATATTTTAGAATTCCAAAGATTCATCAAATTAGATTTATAACAGGGCTAACCAGAAACTTATATTTGCATATGAATTATCACTATGAATCAGACCTGGCTTGACCACAGTGGGTCTGGTTTTTTTAGCCGAATTTTATAAAAATTTTGTCAGCCAATTTAGGGTGCTTATGAAGAAGACATAGCTAAATATCCCTTTCCAGGTAGCAAGTTGTTTTTTCTGTTCTTTGTGACATGTCTGTCAGTGAACAGTAAAGCCACATATTTACATAATTATTAATTTCTTTCTTTAACATTACTGAGCTCAGAGTTAGCAGGTATAGTGATTTAATAGAGAAAGAAAAATCAAAGACTCTCATTATTGTATCAGGAAGCTAATGTGTTCACTGTCGCATAAAATCAAAATAAAATAAACATGATGAAACTCACCTGCTGCAGAGAAACAATCCAGCAGCCTCCTAGTTCTCTGTAAACTGAGCTCTTACATCTGATTCTATGGCCCTCGGGACTCCAACTCTGGAGAATCACTAGCAACTATGTCTCAAGTTAATTACAACAAGTGTCAGGTTCTTTGTGCCATTGTTAATGACTGGAATTTTCTTGCAATCACGTAGAAAAATTGTAGCATATCTACCAGGTTTATTTTCATATCACTAATGTCCTATGGATTTAATAATACCAAGCTAAGGCAGGATTTGTCATGTAATATATGCTCACCATGTCTATAACAAAATTGATTAGGATTTTAGGTTCCTAGGCCCAAGTGAAACTTCAGGGATCAGAATTTCTAGAAATGGGACCCAGTGGTATCCACATTTAAGAAGGAACTTGAGTAACACATAATAATTGAAATGTAAAGTCCATTAGCAGAGTACTAAAATCACACTGGTAAGTTGCTAAGATGAAGTCTTTTCTCGCACCTCCCCCCTCTTCTGCTTACTGAATAAGATGCTAGAAATTAGAATCAAATAGTAGTCGAACTCATTCAGGGATTAATTCAACACATTTTTCAATGTCTAGAACACTGATTGTCCCAAAGTGAAAAGATGGAATTCAGACTTAAGAACAACTGAAAAAATTAACAAAACCAAAAGCTGTTTTTCTGAAAAAGATTAACAAAATTGATAAACTGCTGACTAATCTTACAAAAGAAAAATAGGAGAGGAAACACATAACTTGAATCAGAAATGAGACGAGAGATGTCACCCAGCTGAAATCAGAAGTATCATAACAGAAAACTATGGAAGATGGTACTCCAATGTATTTGAAAACCTAGAGGAAATGGACAGATTTATAGATTCATACTACCTGCCAAAATTATTCCAAGGAGAAGCAGAACAACTTAATAAACTCATCACAAACAAGAGATTGAAAATGTCATAAAAAAAACTACTAGCTAAAAAAAGTCTTAGCTCAGATGGCTTCACAGGAGAATTCCACCAAACTTTTAGAGAAGAGTTCTTTCCAATACTACTGAGACTATTTTACAGCATAGAGAGAGATGGAACACTCCCAAATTCATTCTATGAAGCCGCTGTAACTCTAATACAAAAGCCAGGGAAAGATCCAATGAAAAAAGAAAGTTAAAGACCAACATCACTCATGAACCTAGATGCAAAAATCTTCAACAGAATCCTTGTCAATAGAAATCAACAACATGTCAAATAATAATAATAATAGTAATTCATCACGACAAAGTTGGATTCACCCCAGGGATACAAGGCTGGTTCAGCATCAGAAAAACAATTAATGTGATCAACCACTTAAATAACACAAAAGATAAGAATCACTTGATTTTTGTCAATTGATGCAGAAAAGGCATTTGACAAGTCCAACACCCATTATACTAAAAATGCTCAGCAAAGTAGGAATAGATGGAAAATTCCTCAATGCAATTAGGAGCAACTACACAAGCGAAGCACTTACATCATCTTCACTGGAGAGACTGAAAGAATTTCCCTTGAGAATAGGAACTAGACAAGGATGCCCACTCTCACCATTTCTATTCAGCATCGTACTAGAAATTCTAGCCACAGTAATTAGACAAGACAAAGAAAAAAAGGGCATCCACATAGGCAAAGAAGAAGTAAAAATCTCCCGATCTGCTGATGATATGTTGTATATACAGAGAATCCTAGAGAATCCATAAGTAGACTACCCAAATGAATAGACAGGGTCAGCAAAGTATCAAAATACAAGATAAACATAAGCAAATCAGTAGGATTTTTGTATATCAGCAAAGAGACCATCAAAGAAGAAATCATCAAATCAATACCAGGTACTTTCACCCCCAGAAGGATAAAATACCTAGGCATAAATCTAACTAGAGAATTAAGAGATGTAAATAAATGGAACTACAAGACCTTACTGCAAGTAATCAGGAGAGATTTACATAAATGGAGAAACCTACCCTGCTCATCGATAGGAAGACTTAACATTGTGAAAATGGCAATTTTGCTCAAAGCAATCTACATATACTGTGGAAAACAATATGACACCTCCTTCAAAAGCTAGAAATAGAAATACCATATGATCCAGCAATCCCACTCCTGAGAATGTATCCTAGAGAAATAAGAACTGACACAAATAGATCCATGTTCATTGCAGCATTATTCACAATACAAAAAAATATAGAAACAACTCACGTGTCTAACAACAGATGAATACATAAACAAATTCTGGCACATACATACAATAGAACACTATACAATGATAAATGAAACATCTAACATTATGTATGTATCTAGAGAACATTACATGCAGTGAATTAAGTCAATCAAAAAATACTGTACAAGAACATACTATAAAACTCAAGAAAATTTTTACGTGTGCATACACACACAAATTCTTGGATGTTATCGGTGGTAAAGGAAAGAGGAAGGGAAATCACTAACTGAATAGCAGACAAGTTAACTCTGATGAAAAGAAAGACAATACATAGTGTAGGGGGATTCAGCACAATTTGACCAAGACAAAGTCATAGACACTTTCTAGAAACATCCAGACAGTCGGAGGGGCCCAGTTACTGAGGCTGGATGATAGGGACCATATTTTCAGGGAACATCTAAGTGTGGACTAGGCTCTGGCATAGGTGCATGGCTTTCCAAGGGGAGAATTTCGAAGGTGACCTTAGTGATATTCAAGTATGTAGAACTTAGAACAATTAAGTTAGTGGAATTAATTGCAGATCTTGTATTTGTGTGTACATTTGTATATATTTTAGTTATCAAATTATATTGTAGGCAGTTATTTTTGTCAATCATGGTAACGTAACTTCTGGCTAGCACAGATTATTAGTATTTGCCAGCATAAATGCATAAACAAATAGTTATACTAAATAGAAATGCAAACATGCTGATTTTGGTAATACACTCCCTGACAAGAAAAAATTAAAATAATATATGGATTAAATGGATAATTTCACAAATTACTAGATTGAGGAAATATAAAAAAGTCACTCCTGTTTTTACACAAGCAGCACAGAAAAATTACTGTTTTAATAAGTAAGCCATTTTCATAAACACGTTTTGCTGTTCTGTATCAAATTTCAAGTTTTTCCAGGAACATGTGTTTAACATTCATGTCAAACATGACACCATAACCTTCCTTGATACCAATATAACAAGAACATCGGACACTAGCAATCGATTTTCAATGGAGCAATTTCAGGTAGCTGGAATTACTTTATAGCTTCCTGATTTTTACAATTCTTACTCAGTATGATTCTCTTTAAATAGGGGTCAAAGATCTACTCATATAAAGTTAGGTCATACCTAAATAGGTTTGGATCATGAAGAACTCCTGAAGACTACAAAAGAGCAGAATTCAAGTGAATTCCTAACTACTCAGAGAAGACCACTACCCCTAAACTCCAGGATAGGAACAGACAGGTATCCCCAGTATCTTTCTGTATCTGACAAAATAGCGCTCAGAAGGCCATTCTCCCCTCTATATTTGTAGACGCTTCTCAATAATGTTGGGCTTATAAAATTAATCTCATACGTTTTGTGTTTATGAAGCTAGGAATTGCTTGGAACATCTTTCATCATTTGCAAATCCCTATCTGTGTCCTAATGGTTTGCTGATGGCTGCTAATGGTTTCATATCTCCTACCTCTTCCCATCTACTGATACCATTTCTCCATGCCCTTTAGGACTCAAAATATCAGTAATCCAGTGAAAACCATTCTGCTGCAATACAAATACTTTTCCATTTTTACTTTTAACTGTTTGAAGAGTCACCATATAAAAAACGTTAACATCCATGTAATATTTTACATGAAAAAAGAATTAAATAAATACATGATGTTAATGATTATAATTATTTTGTTGCTTGTGAGAACAATTTTTATAGTGATATTGGTAGCAGTGAATTGAACAAGGAAAAATTTATTGGCAATTGATCCTTTCATTTAATCCCTGGCTTCTAAATTATTCCCTCAACAAAGGAAATAATCTCCTTAAAAATCTACAAGCTGCACCAAGAACTACATTTTTTAAAAAAGTAGCATTCATTGTTTTTGAGAAAGGGCACAGCCGAAAGTCTAAAGTAGCTAGCATGATAGGATAGGGTAATTACGCTGCACTTATTTCATAAGACTCACATCCTTGCTATTTATTAGACCCCTGGGAGGTGCAGACAGTTGGCACTCAACTACCAAACAACAGATTGGTGGTTCAAATCCACACTAAGGAGTTGATGACAAAAAAAATGACTAGTGATCTACTTCCAAATAGATTATGGGCAAGAAAACCCTCTAGAGAATTTCTGCTGTGTAACTGAGTCAGAATTGACAAGAGTGTGATAGGTTCGGGTTTTCGTTGTTTTTGTTTTGGTTATTTGTTAACTCAGAGAATCTTCATGGATTTTAAATTGTTCTGAGCCTTGATTTCCTTGTGAGTAAAATGAGATGATTAGTAATATAAAACTTAAATTGGTAGAATGAAGGTAATTTTTTTTCTATATATCTTGAATGCAAAAGATACAGTAAACAGGCTACATTTAACAGACATTGACCTTCACTACATTTTAAAATTATGGGTAACTTGTGTGATCTCCAAAACCTTATATAGATTTTGAAAATCATACTCAATCTTGACACACATAGACATCTGGCTCATCATGAGAAATCAATAGAAAAAACACCTACTCTGTAAACCTGCTCAGTAGAAATACCAGTGTGTTTCTCAGAGATGCTTTTAGTTTCAGATGCATAAATACTTTTCTTCATTCTCCACTATGCTTTCCTACTACACTGTAACTGATCTGGGTGCATTACATGCTTGTGCCTGTAGAATAGATATTTTCCAAAAGTGAATTTTTCAGCAATTCCTTTACTACTTTAGTACATAAGGCCTTAGTGTGACTCAGCTAGGTTATGGCCACATGTTCAAGCCAAACACTTCACCAACAAAATATTCTGTGCAACACTAAATGAAACCCACTGCAATCAAGTCAAGTCTGTCAATCCAATGGGAAAGAATAGAGCTGCTCCACTGAGATACCAAAAAGCACCTGGCAAACTACTGCCCTTTGGTTGCACTTCACCATTGTGCCACTATGCCACAGAGTAAATTTCCATGATCCCTCTCTGTTGACAGACAGTGGCTTTTATGTTTCTTTATAATTTTATTATTAAATGCATAAAGACCACATTTTTTTTTTTTTGCAAACCTTTCTAAAAAGTCTGAGGTCTATTTATTCACCCTAATTGGGACTAATTTACCACTGTCTAACCAAAATCTACCCCCTTGCCATAGAATCCATTCCAAGTCATAGCCACCCTATAGGGCAGAGTAGAATTGCACATAGGGTTTCCAAAGACCACCTGGTGAATTCAAACTGCCAAACTACTATGGTTAGTAGTCAAATATTCAATTATTGTCTACTCGTAGTTAATTTATCCACCTCCATTTAGCATCCACAGTCGTTTGACACGGTTTATTTTTCCAACTGTTCTCTATCTTGTAAATCTTTATTTTTTCAGCTACTCATTATAAACATTAGAGTTGTTGCATTGTGGACATACAAATTTAATGTTGAAACATAGCAGATATCATGTAACTTATCATATAATTTTCAAATATGCTTCTTCTTGTCAGCTTGTTCTTCAGGGATGTCTTTTGAAAGAAAGGAATATATATGAAAAACAACCTAAGGTCTCATTCAGCCTAAGTGAATTTAACCACAGTTATATTTGCACATGTGTTTAGCTCTTAGGAAGATTATTAAAACTCAATATTACCTTCATTTTCATTGTAGGCATACTCAGCCCATATATACAGACCTCTTTCCCCAACTACTATAGCATCCAATGGGGAGATTATAAAATGTACTTCTTTTGATACCACTTGAAAACAAGGGAATCAAAATGCATTATTACCATATTAAGACAGAGGAAATTGTAAGGCAAGCTGAAGATTTTGAACTGTGGAATATGTAATATTAAATTAATATAGAGCATAATTACATGTATTTTTAAAAACTGAAATAGCATCAACTATACATATAGAAGTTTGTGAAAGAGTTAAAACATATGGTCATATAAAGATATAGCTATAGATATTTATACACATGAATTAAATTGAATGAGAAAGCAGTTTAGAAATCATTAAATTCTTCAATGTTTCCTTCACATCTTTGTTCCTAAAACTGTAGATTAAGGGATTCAGCATGGGGATCATGACTGCGTAAAACACAGTCACAACTTTGACGAGAAGCCAGGAGTTTTCGGAGCTGGGCACACAGTAGAGCAAAAGGATGGCACCGTGGAAGATGGTGATGGCAGTCAGGTGGGAGGCACAGGTGGAGAAGGCTTTACGGACTCCCCCAGAGGAAGGCATCTTGATGACCGTGACAACAATGAAAACGTAGGAAGTGAGGATTATCAGGAGGCTACTAGTCTCATTGAATGTGGAAATTATTAAACACATCATCTGGCTGAATGTCGGATCAGAGCAAGAGACAGAGAGTATGGCAGAATACTCACAGCAAAAGTGATTTACGATGTTTGAGCCACAGAAGGAAAGTTCTACAAGAGAATAGGTGAGTGTCAGGAAACAGATCCCACCCCAAGTGTAGGACCCAGCTACCAGGAGGGTGCAGACCTTACGAGATATAATGACTGTGTAGAGCAAGGGGTTGCAAACAGCTACAAACCGGTCGTAAGCCATCACTGCTAACATGAACATTTCTGTAATCACAAATGCACAGCCAAAGAAAAACTGTACCATGCATCCGTTGAAAGTGATACTTCTGACTTCTATAACCAAAATTTCTAGAAGTTTTGGTGTAAATACACTAGAATAACAAATATCCAAAACTGATAGCTGGCTGAGGAAAAAGTACATGGGTGTGTGGAATTTGGGATTGATCCTTGTGATCACAATTATGCTCAGGTTCCCCACTAGAGTGACTGTGTAGATAGTCAAGAATACTAGAAAGAGTGGTACCTGGAAGTCTGTGTATTCTGAGAAGCCCAAAAGGATGAATGTTTTCATGGAAGTCTGGTTTTTCACATCCAGTACCATGACTGTTGTGGTAACAAACAAATAAAACCCAGAAAATTGATTTGGAACAGCAAAATGGAGAAGTCAAGCATAGGAATAACTCTGGAGAGGAGAGAGGTAAACCAATGAAGACAAAGTTGGTCTTTCATGGTCCGCTTCACATTTTTACTTGTTCACCTATTTCTTTAGTATTATTATTAAAATTGGAAAACTATGTATATCTTTCAATACTTTAGTGTCTTCAACTGTAAAATAAACAAAATGGTACTTATTAATGTAGTTGTTTGATATAAATTTTCCATATATGTATATGATGCTTAGAACATTATATATCACATGGTAAAATATAATTATGTGAGAAAAAAAAGTAAAGCATAAAGTAAAGCATAACAAAGTCAGGAAACCATTTAGCAGGTCACATTACTCATATGATCATTGCAAAAGCAACCATAGGGATATTACACAGTTTTAATGAGAGAAAAAAGAAAGCAGAAATTTTTTTCAGTGTAAATACCATTCCAGTTACTCACAATTCCGCATTTATGTTCTGAATTTTTAACTTTGGTATATATATCCAGTTATCAAGGAGTGATAAAAAATCTACTTCAAAGAGTGTTCCTTTAAGTAGTACAGTCAAAACTGCCTAGTGTTAACTATGTTCCCTTCACTATATCCTTGGTATACGTGCTCAAAACACTCAATGATTTAAAGCTATCTACCTCCTAAGGAAGTGTTTTGGAAGTACTCTTAAAAGATTCACTTTGACTTTCTTCCTCTAGTTATGTAATTGCCTTATAGTGCATATCGTATTTAATAATAAATAGTAAATCCTTTCAAACTAGGATAAAAACACTTCATTCATCATCATTTATAAAGCACAAAAATGTACAATGAAAAAAGAAATTTATCACCATTAATTGTTAATGACAATCAAAAAAGTCTTTTCCTGATATGGCGAAAGAAGTGAAAGTGTATTGAAGATTAAGAAATGGGAACTTCTCGGTTTCAGAAAGAAAAATAGTTTAAGTATTGGAAGGTTTATATGATGAAACCTAAATTAAATACTTATAGTAGAAATGGATTCAGAGACACAAAAGAAAAGGTGCTGCCACTTTGAACCATCCAGGAGCCAGTGCAAATTTTGGCCTTGCCTGTAACAAACAACACCTGCCATCTAATTTATAGAAACTAATCTCAGGAAGGGAAATCCTGGTAGTGTAGTGGTAACGGTCTACAGCTGCTAACCAAGAGGTTGGCAGTTTGAATCCACCAGGAGCTCCTTGGAAACACTGCGGGCAGTTCTACTCTGACCTGTAGGGTTTCTTTGAGTTGGAACCCACTCGAAGGCACTTAACAACAACAGCAACAATCCCAGGAAGACAGCATCATCTATAGGACCAGATTTTCTACTATGTAGAAGATTGAGTTTACTTTATTTGAACTGTAAGTGTTTCATCTCAGATGTTGACAGTAAAAATGTCAGTCTTTAAGTATCTTCTTTTTGCTCTTCTTGGATCACAGCTATGCAGGTAAAGAATTTAGAGATGCAGTCTGCTGTTACTTCCTTGCGCTCTATTGAAACATTAAATCAGTCGATATTCCAGAAGGTGGACTTAAGGGTGAAATCTTAGGGATGTTAGAGCATACTCTGCTAAAGAGAACACGGTGATGTTTATTAAAGAGTCTATTCCAACACAACACCACCTTACTTGCTGGAAGTGAAGAAGATCTTAGACACTTACTGATGAAGATGAAGGACCACAGCCTTCGGTATGGCTTACATCTCAACATCAGGAAAACAAAAATCCTCTAACTGGACCAGTAAGCAACGTTGTCGTAAATGGAGAAAAGATTGGGGTCATCAAGGATTTCATTTACCCGAGTCCACAATCAACACCCATGGAAGCAGCAGTTAAGATATCAAAACATGCATTGTATTGGGAAAATCTGCTGAAAAGAACTTCCTTAAAGTATTCAAAAGTAAAGATGTCACCTTGAGGACTAAAGTGCATCTGACCCAAGCCATGGTAATTTCAATCGCATCATACGCATGTGAAAGGTGAACAATAAACAAAGAAGATTAAGAAGAACTGGTGCCTTTGAATTGTGGTGTTGGAGAAGAATGCTGAATGTAGTGTGGACCACCAAATGAGCAAACAGATCTTGTCTGGAAGAAGTACAACTAGAGAGTTCCTTGGAAGCAAAGATGGTAAGACTGCATTTTATATAGTTTGGACATGTTGTCAGGAAGGATCAGTCCCTAGAGAAAGATGTCATGCTTAGCAGAGTAGAGGGTCATGAAAAAAGAGGAAGACCTTTGAAGAGATGGATTGACACAGTGGCTGCAACAATGGGCTTAAGCATAAAAACGATTGTGGACATGGCGAAAGACGAGTGATGTTTCTTTCTGTTGTTCATAGCTGTCACTATGAGTCAGAACTGACTCGATGGCACCTAAGAACAGTAACATACCAAGATTAAGGGTCCAGAAAAAACCAACTCCACTGCCGTCGAGTCGTGTCCAACTCATAGTGATCCTATAGGTCAAGGTAGAAATGTCCCATGGAGTTTCCAAGAAGCGCCTGGCAGACCTGAACTGCCAACCTTTTAGTCAGCACATGTATCACTTGGTCCACTACACCACCAAGGTTTCCTTAAGAGTCAAGGAAATTTAAAAATAGACAAGTCTTGGGCATTTTTGCATACACCATCTTCTGTCTTCATCAACAGTATTTCTTCTGCCATTTCTTACTTTAAAGCACCTGTTCTCACAATTACTGATCTGTTCTCAAACCCTGTCAGGGATGCTTACCAGGGATTAACCATAAATCATTTTTTTGTCCTTTTGTAATTGCTGGAATCTTCTAAGTTCTAATGAATCTGTCTCTCAGGTTCATAGGAATTAAGACTCATTCCTTTTTTATATTATACACTTAATATTTGAAGACAATTTACATAGGCTTTTTATACTCTTTCCTAGGTTAATATCCTTAGTTTTTGTTTTGCCATTTACTTCAGCATGCTGGTTATTAAACTTTTCTGAGGATCTGCTCAATATTCTTGGTATAGCATCCTCCTCCTGAGTCGATACTGACACTAAGAACAAAGCCTAAATTTCTCAAGAAAATCTTGCCAGACCAAGAGAGAACACAGTCAGTAACCTATTTTTATTTGCTATACATCTAATTATAAAATCTAACTGAGGACTTGTAGTAAAATATGTGAACAACACTTCTTTATCCATGGTTGACTCATAAACCACAAACCCTGTACTTAAGTGTTTGGAATTTTTGGACAGAATTGAAGATTCTGGGTTCTTTAGTGCATTTCATGTACTGCTTAACTCTTACCCTAGTTGTCCATTAGTGTCTCCACAACTCCTCACTGCATTTGTGGTGACGCCTCACTGTGCTCAATCTTGTCTTTATTCAGAACATTTTGTCTTGCTTGGAATGACTTCACCATAACTTCACTTTCCATTAATATGTCAATGTCCATTCTATTATATGATCTGATGCAGTTTTTTAAACTTTTCAGATACAATCTTTCATCTCAACCCCTGGAGAATACATATGTTGTACTTAACACATGTTTTGAGTTAAATACAATGAGTCATAGCAATATGGAAGAGCTTAGAAGAATTTTTTAAAAATATGATGCTTCCTTACTTATCTCACTGTCATTTTGAGGGCAAAGGCCACATTATGTATTTATTAGTTTATAAGTTATGGAAGAATGCATAAAAGGCAACAATTATTATAATAATGTTACAGGGATAGTTTTGTGAAAGTAATTATTGTGTTATTTTAAATTAAGTGTCTGGGAAGATTACAGGGATTGAATGGATCAACTGCATTCTGACTGATGGTGTTAAAAATAAAGTTAAAAAATGACAGTCCAGGGAAGTGTCCAATCAGAAACTCTACTCTCAATATTTTGATCTTTTTATTCAGTCAAAGGGCTGATTTGTATGAATGGAGAAAAGACAGTCATTTGTAGAAATCATGAGCTTAGGGAACACTTAACTGGTTCAGATTCAATCTTAATAACTTATTATACACATTAATGTCATCAAGCTATTTCATTTCCATAAATCTCAATTTCAGCATGTATGAAACATTAATAACATTACTATGTAAGGTCCTTTAGTACTCAGTGTAAGAGTCTTAAAGTTATGACTTTAAAATATTTAGTAAAACTTACATCTCCCCCTGCCAGTGTTACTTCCCTTCACTCTCAAATTTCTAATGTTATTAGCATCCAGTAAAATACCAAAATTTACAGGATTTAAAAATGACAAAGCAGTGCAAATTTGGAAAATCTTTTTAAAAGTTTTATGTACTGAACTTCTTTTGAACAAAAGTATTTTAGATTTTTCACTCAGTCTTATGTTCCAACTTCCATCCGTTTTTCAATCTACCGGTACACGATCTTCATTGTTCACATTGCTTTCTACTCATTGCCTGGTACTTGATTCTTCTTTTGCTATCTCAGGTTTGTTGATGTTGAAAACGCAGATGGAAAAATTAACAAAGAGAAATCTGAAACATGTGGCTTCCTCTTCACTCCCACTATCAATATCTACTCATCCAGGCACCGGATTCCCCAGCTAGCCTATCTAAATGCAATCCTTGAACCCTCAGTTATCCTGGGATAAACTAGGGTTAGTGGTGTAGATATATACTTAATTATGAAAATGCCTTGAAAGTAAAACTATGTGGCTTCAGCTTCTGGTAATATCACTGTAACTATTTAACTATATACTCTTATAATTCTATTGATACAAATATTTTAAATTTTTGTTGTTCTAAACAACATTATTAATACTTTCTTTTGGCTGACATTTCCTCTCACATGCCTCCTTTCTGTCTTTAATATTTGTACTCATCATATTTCAGTGATGAGTTTCCTACACTACTCTCACAAGAACAATGTGCTGATTAACCCAGATCTCTCTCTCTTTTTCCTTCTTGCTGTTTTCTTTCCATCAACATCTTTAAACTGTATGTAATATCCGCATATTTTGCTATTTTTCATGCATGCATATGTATATTTTACTTTTTTCACTCCTGAAGTTTTCATATTTCTCAAGGACAAGAATTTAGCATTTCTTCTATAATTCTAATATATTTAAGATGGAACTTAGAGACATAGTCTGAAACTAACTACAGTAAGGGTCCTGGGGATGGTGCTAGTAGAGTTTTGCACCTTGAATACACGGCATCAGCTGAACTACACTGAAGTTATTCTAACTCAGTTCACTCAGGTTTTCCCTGTCAAATCCTTCCTGCATTTCAGTACCCCTTACATAAGACGGAAGACAGCCAAGCCAAGTGCCGGAGGACAACTTGATGTTAAATCAACTTACCAAAAGACAAATTTGCCTGATGTATTTTTTACTGAAGCCTTTCTTGCTATTACTAACAAACTGCACACACATACTTTCTGAAAATTGAATTTTCTATGAATTTTCCTTCTGTTAAAGCAGACAGTGTCCCGTTCAAAATGCAATTCAATAAAACACTGAAGAAATATTTTTTTTTCATTAGTAAAGAAATTTTAATGGAAACATGGATGTTCCTGGAGGAAGAATTGGACCTGGAAATAAAATCCCAGGGTTATGTTGTTTTACATGGAACTGTTTGACTTTAGGGACACAGACCCAAGAGAGTCATGACTGGGCTGATTTTCATGAGTCACTAACTAAATAATTAGGAGAAATTCTCTCTTCCATAGCTTAAGTGATAATTCCTTCTAAGTAGTTATCACTGATTTTCATGTCTTAATACAATAGCTTGTGTGAGTACAGAGGTTATGCTTCTAAAAATCCCCTAAAGAAAACCACATTCATATTTATTTCAATGACCTCCAATATAATTATAGTTTCATAGTGAGTTTTTCTTTCTGTATACATTGCATTTATATTTTTGTACATGTATTTGTGTAGAATTTGTTGGAGAAGAATGTTGAATGTACCGTGGACTGCCAAAAGAACAAACAGCTCTGTTCTGGACGAAGTACAACCAGAGTGCTCCTTGGAAACAAAGATGGCAAGACTGCATCATACATACTTTGGTCACGTTGTCAGGAAGGATCAGTCCTCGGAGAGGGACGTCATGTTTGGTAGAGTGGCCAGTCAGCGAAAAAGAGGAAGCACTCTTGATGGGATGGATTGGCAGAGTGGCCACAACAATGGATTTAAGCATAAAAACGATTGTGGACACCGTGCAAGACTGGGTAGCGTTTCGTTCTGTTTTTCATAGGGTTGCTATGAGTCCGAACTGACTCAACAGCACCTAACAACAACAACATTTGTGTAGAAATACCCTTATCATTACACTATAAATAGCGTTACATTCTATCCAGTAGTATTATATCCTGAATATGCTGTCACTTGGGAGCTAGGACAGAGGCAGTCCGTTGGGTACCTTGATTACTGCCATAGATCTAGGTATATTTTTCAGCACAATCATAGGTTCACAATGATGAGAGTTTAAATCCATCTGTGTTATTTCGCACTGATTGCTCAATTTTGTAAGAAAGAAAAGCATCCAGTAAGAAGGCAAATGTTAAATGTTGACCTAATAAAATGCCACACATTGGTTCCTTGGCCAGAAAATCTTAAGAGAGAATATATGTAGTCACATTTAAAAACAAAGCATATCAAAATTATTCAAATGAATTGGAGGTGCTAGTGCCACTAATATTGGTGAAATTGGCCAAAATAGTGGTTTAAATATGTATAGCTAATCAGGTGAGCGTTTATAAGTATGACTAGCTGCCATCAAGTCAGCCCCAGTTTGTGGTGAGCCACATACAACTGAACGCACTGCTTTGCATTCAGCCTATCCCTGCGAGCAGCTCTGATTTGACAGTGCCCTTTTGTGATCTATAAGGTTTTCATCAGTTGAATTTCAAAGTTTATTTTCAGGTCTTTCTTCTTAGCTCATTTTAATACGTGAGCTCCACTGAAACTCGGTTCCCGTAAGAGTTACATGCAAGCCACAGCTGACAGTGGATGGTGGCTCTAAATGTGTAAGCTCTTTTTGATAGGGAATAACTAGGTAAAAATTGCCCAATGGTTTTAAGTTTACAAGCTTTGTGAAATTGTGTGAGTGACTCATATTAGCTTAGTTATCCTGGAGTTTCTGTTGAAGTCAAGGTAGGGATTAAATCACTGAAAACAGATTTCAGCTAATGACCACTTTCAAACAGACCAATGAGAGGCAAAAACTTTTTTGCTGTCAGTTTTCAGGTTTTTCAGTTTGGTTCATAAGCCAAAATTTAAAGGTTAAGTGGAGCTCAAGATCATATCTGTCCGATAGATTTTAATAACAAATTCTATTTTTTTAATTGTTAATTAAATATATTATTATGCTGCAATTTTTTTTATTCCAGCCTTCCAAACTTTGTTTGGAGTTCTACATAGGTTTTGGTGAAGTAAACTAACTAACCTGTTTTTGTTTTTCAATATGCAGTTTCATTATAATTTTAAATTGTTAATTTCAAAAGCTCTGAACACAGATTTATCTCAGAAACTCAGATTGAGGGTCCTCCAACAGAAGGGTAGAGGGATCTCAATACATACATACATAGATAAATAGGTAAAAAAAAATGAGTATATTTATTATGGGTGATGTTTCATCATCTTGGACTAAAGTACAGAAGTATTTCAACAAGTATTGTAAGTTCAAAGGTTAAAACTGTATTTAAAACATAGATGCTAAACATTCGGAATCAAGTAATCTAAGAATTCCTTATCTTTTACCTTTGAAATTAACCCGTTGTCATTGAGTTGATTCCAATTCTTAGTGACCTCTTTTGTTTTGGAGTAGAAGTATTTCATACAGTTTTCATGGCTGTAATCTTTACAGGAGCAAATCCCTATGCCTTTCTTTCTTATGGCACCCGGAGCTCAACGGTCCAAACTTTAGGTCAGTAGTCAAGTGCCAGCAGTGTACCACATCCAAGAAACCTACTCTGGATTTAACCATGTGATTTTCTTTCAACAACACAATGATTCCTGTTGATACCTAAACAGGAACTTGTAATATGTTTTTTTGTTGTTGAGCATACCCTGTTGTGACACAACTTTCAACAAAGACCATTAACCAACTGGACCAAGGAAGTGACATATATACATATTTGTGAAGTGAAGGCAAGGTGATCAAGTAGCCCACTTGTGACATTTAGATAGCTCAGCTGATATCATCAAAGCAACTTCAACGAAGCCACTGACACAAAATGAATTGTGCATATTGTTGCGTAGTACTGAGAGTCTATGATTGTATGCTTTATATTAACGAAGAACTATGCCCCAATATATCTGTTGATTGTGTCACTGCTAAAATCTTGAATGTTATATTTTTCAATAGGGGTAACTGAGGTAAAAGATATATGTGATATCTTTGCATCGGTCTCAAGACTGAAAATTAACTTATGTTTATCTTAGTAAAATTTTTAAGTAAAAAATTCATAAGTAAATCACAGTTGTGTAAATGTACTAATAAAAGTAGAGTTCCAGACATGTATTTCTAAACTGACTGCATATTGTTTTCTGTAAATCTATTGCACTGAGGAAAAATATAATCTATAATTGATAACCAAATATAATTTACATGCATCAGGATGTAGGAAAGAGAGACTTATGATTTATTTTTCTTACTTGAGAATCTTCCAATGTCAAGATCATCCAGTTGGAATTAAATTTACATTTAGATTCTTATGCCAAACACCTCTTACTGTACTAGTTGATAGCATGGACAAAACTTTCTCATTGTAACCTGTAATTTGTCAGATCACCTAAAAACTCCATATACCTTGTAACTTAAAGAGGATTGAAGGTGTCTTCAACAAGTGCACAGTCATATCTAATAACAAAGACATGTGTGGCAATTTATGAATGGAAGACTTAGTTTATTGGTTTGAATTTTACTTTCTAATGGTATTTGTAGTTTCAATGTTATTTAAAAAAATGTCAAAGTGAACAGATAGTGAATTGTGAGCTGATAGATTCAGGTTCTGACTTGCTATTAATTCTCATCAGGAGTCTCACTAAGGAAAAAAAACATGAAATATTTATAGATTTAGACTTTAAAACAGAATAATGTGGTACTGATTAACTTCCTGACTGCCTCCTTCATATCTTTGTTCCTGAGGCTGTAAATCAGGGGGTTCAGCATAGGGATGACCACTGTGTAAAACACAGAGGCCACCTTGACCATGAGCCATGAGCCATTGGAATTAGGCACACAGTAGAGAAAAAGGATGGTTCCATGAAAAATGCTAATGGCAGTAAGGTGAGAGGCACAAGTAGAGAAGGCTTTGTGGCGTCCTCCAGTGGAAGGCATCTTCATGACAGTGATAAATATGAAAGCATAAGAGGTAAAAATGATCATAAGGCTGCTTATTTCATTGAATGTGGCAGACACTAAGATGATTATCTGGCTAATGAAAGGGTTAGAGCAGGACACAGAGACAATAGCAGCATGCTCACAGACAAAATTGTTTATGAAGTTGACCCCACAGAAAGACAATGTCAACAGAAAGTAGGTGACTGTTAAAGAACAGACTATGCTCCAGGAGTATGAAGCAGCCACCAAAAAGACACAAAGCTTCGGGGACATGGCAACCGTATATCGCAAAGGGTTGCAAACTGCCACAAATCGATCATAGGCCATCACTGCCAGCATGAATGCTTCTGTCACCACAAATATACAAGCCAAGAAGAACTGCGTGATGCAGCCTGTGAAGGAGATGGTTCTGTCTTCCACAACCAGGTTTTCTAATAATTTGGGTGTAACTACTGAAGAGTAACAGAAATCAATAAAGGACAAGTGGCTGAGAAAAAAGTACATGGGGGTGTGGAGTTTAGGGGTGATCCTGATGATCCTGATCATGCCCAGGTTCCCGACAACAGTGACCATGTAAATGGCCAGAAAGACCGTGAAAAGGGGCACCTGGAGGTCTGGGTATTCTGAGAAGCCCAAGAGGACAAATACGGCTCTTGCACTGTGATTTTTTTGGTTCCTGCTGAGGAAATAAGAAATTTGATTACCCTGAGAAACAAAATTTGAATTAAGCGTTATAATGTTAAATAATAAGTGAGGCTTACTAAGTGTCTATAAAGATTTTGTGGGAAATACTTCTTTGGTCATGTTACTTTATGTGAATAGAGTTTACTAATATCACATTTTTACAGTGAATATTAATTTTGTGCAATTAAAATATTAAAGAACAAAATTAGAAGAGAAATAACAACAAAGAGAGTAGATCTGATATATTTCTAATAATAAAAATTTGTATCATCAGAGGGAACTGGCTTCATCAGAAGGGCCACTTTGTCTCTTAGCATGAATCTGAATTTTTTGAAAATACTGTTTCCCAAGAATTTCTGTAATCTCTTCCAGTTTCTTGTCTTTATTTATGAGCAATTACCTCAGAAATTTTGATTTTTTTTTTTAATATTAACAATATAGGAAAATGGACAGGAGAAAATTTTCTTGGTTTGGGTCTTTCTGTTTTCAGAATCACCATTACCCTGCTAACCCAGTATTCTCAATATATTCTATACCTCCGTGGTAGACCCTGGTGGCATAGTTGTTAAGTGCCATGTCTGCTAACCAAAAGGTCAGCAGTTCAGATCCACCGGGTGCTCCTTGGAAACTCCATGGGGAAGTGCTCCTCATAGGGTCTCTATGAGTCAGAATCGACTTGACAGCACTTTGGTAGATTACTTATTTTCTTCACTTATCATAAAATATTTTTATTTTTTGAATGTTATTCTTCAATTTGTATGGTATCATTTCTTTAGCAGAGGCTCACACAAAATACGTACTGTGTACCTTTGATAAAAAATAGTGGAAACAGTAGGTTGTATAAAACTCTTTCTTTCCAAAGTGGCAGATTTGGGGACAATGAGTACGTAACAAATAGAGAAGACTGTGAAAGTTCCAGAAAGTGTTATTAAATGTTATCCTACAGCAAAATTAAGTATTTCTTCCTGAATCAAATTCTAAGCCATGTGAAAGACAAATGTAGGCCAGGAACCGACCTCAAACAACACACCATGATATCCTGGATGTTCCAGGTATAGACCCTCAGAAATGAGAAATTGATACTTAGTGTTAAGTATAGTTAGTTGGGAATATTTTTATTTCCCTTGTAGTTCCCTTGATGTCTGCTAAGCCTTTTTCTCTTTAAACGAGTTTCAAAGGTGTGCACATATGGAGTTAGCCCATACCTAAGGAGAATTAAAATATAAGAAATTTCTGCAGGCCATTCTAGAACAAAAGTCAAGTTAAATCCTGTATTCTTAGGGAAACCCTGCACTCGTAGACTCCACGACAAGAAGAGAAGGAATTTTTAAACACTTTCTAAACTTGCAGCATAGCCTTCAAAACTATACTCCCTCAGTTCTTTCAGCATCTTTACTGGACATTTGGGGAAAAAAAAAAATTATTACATCCATTATCTCTATCTCTTCAGTTATTTACAGATGACCAGAGATACAGAGGACAGCTTTCATCTCTCTTTCAGAATCTTCATATGATTCTGCTCCTCTGGGTTTCTGACACGTCTCCTATCTTTTCTGATCTACTGATATTGTTATACTGCATTCTCTGGAAATAAATGTTATATCAGTTATCAAACCAGGACTTGAGACACTTGCTGATGAAGACGAAAAACCATAAACTTTATCATGGATTATGACAACATAAAGAAAAAACAAAATAAAATAAAACTCCTCAGAACTAGAGCAGTAAGCAAAATCATGATAAACCCACTGAAGCAGCAGTCAAGAAATCAAAAGCTGCAGTATACTGGCCAAATCTGCTATGAGGAATCGCTTTAAATTTTTGAAAAATGAAGATGTCTCCTTCAAGACTAAGGTGCACCTGACCCAGTCACCGTGACTTCAGTTACCTCATATGCATACAAAGCTGGACGAGGAATAAAGAAGACTGAAGAGGAACTGACACCTTGAACTGTGGTGCTGGAGAAGGTTATTGAATATGCCATGTGCTAACAAAAGAACTAAAGAGAAAAATGCTCCTTAGAAGCAAGGGTGGAGAGACCGTGTCTCACAAACTTTGGATGTGCCATCAGGAGGGATCACTTCCAAGAGGAGGACTTCATATTTGGTGAAGCATAATATCAACATAAAAAGAGGATGACCCTCAACAAGGTGGACTAACACAGCGGCTGCAACAGTGGCCTCAAGTTATTGTCAGGATGGCACAGGACGGGCAGTGTTTCATTCTGTTGTATGTAGGGTCACTATGAATAGGAGCTGACTCAATGGCATTTAACAGCAAAAACAGCACATAGATCTTTCAAAGACTAAACCCTCAGCCAGTCCTTTACCTCCATTCTATGTATGTAAGGCCACTGCCATTCTGTATAAAGCACTACTAAGCTAGATTACAACCACATATTTTCACAAAAACTATTCAATTTTATTCTCATGATTATTCTCAGATAATTCTACGGAACACCCCAAAATAGTTCTCCATAATCATTTTATCCTAACAGGCAATGTCTTTTATTATTTAAATACTCCTATTCCGTGGACACACATTGTCAGGTTGCCTTCAGAAGTGTCCAAGGTCCGTGTATTGAGCCTTAGTTTCCTTATTGCGGATATCTGCTTCTCTTATCATGGCAAATTTACCCAAATTGATTAAACAGCATGTTCTCATTTGCATAAAGTATATTTTTCCATTTTACCCTCTTTCATGATGCTTTGTCTCTCTAGTACTATAGAAGTAATATATATACTTCTTATCTTGTGTATACATACAGACATTAAGATTTACAGATAACAATTACCATAAGTGGTATCTTGTAATTTATAAATATGCTAGTTACTGCCACCTTTTTCCTAGGAATTATAGAAATTTTGAGAACAAGCCTTATATTTGATTATTCTCTATCAATCAAACTCCTATTACAGTACTGACTACCTGGTGAGAAAGCCAAGGTTATCATTTGAAAGAAAGGTTATGTAATAGCATAACCTCTTGGAGACCTCACTAAGCTAAATTGACCAGATTTTAATGGACATGTGTGTTTGTCCATTGAAGGAACATGTATTTTCCAGCAAAGGTTATCATAATTTGAAATTTTCTTTCTATTTTATAATAAAATTATATTTTATTTCTAAAGCGAAATAAAACAATTATTGCATAAACTCACCTAAATACAACAGAAGCACTTGGATGATTCATTAATGATGATTGTTTTGCTAAAATTGACAAACTCCAACAATTATCCTGAAATCAACCCCCAAATAGTAGCAGGAGTCAATAGTAGGTAAACATATCTTTTAATAATTCCATAAACAACCTTTCTCAAAACTTTCAAGAAAATCCAGTGTAAAGCAGAGAGAAAAGCAGGTTTGACAGGCAACTTCTGGCTCCAAATTGTGTCAAATATACCTTGGGATGTGGACCAAAAACGGTAACATGAAAGCATTGTCATGGAAATCACAATTTGAGTGATTAGATGAAACAGGGTCCCATGTGATAGCTTGATGTTCATTGTTTTTGAAAGCTCTTGGGATATTTGTATCTATAGCTTAAAAAATACCCACAAGGAATCAAACTGAATACATGTTAATTTAATACACATGTAAAATACAGGTACTATGGAAAAATTCTGCAATAAACCAACAATCACGTTACTTGTTTATTTGCTTTATTGGTAATCATCTTTTCTGTTATTGCAGTAAAATTCATATTTTAATTCAATCATTTATTGCATTATATGCACAAAAATAGTTGACGTCAAACTTATAAATTGGTAAAATGGGTATAGTTTTTTATCATGATTGCAAAAGGCAAAGGACAAAGTCTGACCTATGTAATAGATATTCATCATTGTTACCTTTTTTAAGATTTTGGGCTAATTTTGTGATAAACAAATCCTTATATGGATTTTGGAAATCAGACTCAATCTTGACAGGCACAGCAATTGGGCACATCTTAGGAATTCAATAATGACAGCATCCATTTTCTGAACTTGCACAGTAGAAATATCATTGAGTTTCATTGAGTGTACTTTTCGAGTTGGATGCCTGAATGTATTTTCTTTATTCTTCTGTGTATTCTCCCATCAAATTACACTTACCCCTGGTTGTTATCATAGGCTTATGCCTGTAGGAAAGACGTAGACCAAATGTCAATTTGCCAAAATTTCCTGTATTACCATAATGCATAAAGCCTTAGCATTACTCAGCTCGATTACAGTTGCATATTAAAGACAGTGTTTCACCTTTCAACTATTCTATGTAAAAATCACTGGAGAATTTGCTATAATTTCTTTATAATAATAGTTGATGCCTCTAAATTAGTGAATGCATGAATTCTGTATTTTTTGTTTGTGAATACACGAATTCTATATTTTTATTCAGACCTTCTCAGACTGCTCCAGGTCTATGTATTCAGTCTCATTATGGCTAATTTGTTTTCTAGGCATGCTTAAATTATCTGACTCCTTTAAACAGCCCATGATCATTTGATATGATTTATTTTTCCATTTGTTCGCTGTCTTATAATGCTTTAGTTTTTTCATCTACTGTTATAAACATTCTGATGTTTAAACATTATTTTTTCTATATAGCCATAGCAACAATTCTAATGAGTCTGTTCTGACTCTATAAGGTCACCATGAGTGAGAACTGACTCAACAGCAATGTTCTTATTACAAATATTATAGACATTAGAATTGTTACTATGTACATATACAAACAATAATGCTTAATTATCACATTATCTTATGCTGTATTGCGCAGCTTTCAAGGATGTCATTTGAAAGAAAGGAAGAATTATGAAAAGCAGCTTGAGATCTCAGCCTAAATGTAGTTAGTGACAGAGCTGGACGTGTGTTTACTTCTCCAGAAGCCTACTAAAACTCAATGGTGTCTTCATCCTCTTCACCTAAAATAAAATAAAGTTGTTAAGAGGAGTCAGGAAGTAATTTTTGCGTGAATATCTGAATGAAAACTGTTGTTTCTGAGGATAAGAGTACAGATTCATTCCAAGTTTTTTTTCTGATCTATACGTTTTCACCTCCTTTTTGTACATCTGACCTTTGCTTAAACAGGACTATAACCATAATATGAGCGGTGAATCCGTAATGCAGACTTTCCACTGACCACTCTAGTTTCCAATGGCAAGATTATAAAATAGTCTTTCTGTGACATTACTTGGCAACAAATGAGTCACAATGTGTTTTTATTTCAGTATTAATCCAGAGAAACTATAAGTCATGTTGAGAGCTATAAACCATGGGATATGCAGTATTAACTTGATTTAGAGCATAATTATACACTTATTTAAAACAAAATTGAACTAGCATTCACTGTACATATAAAAGCTTTTGGAAATTTTTAGGACATAAGTAAGAATATATGTACACAAATCATACTGAGTGAGAAAGCAGCTTGGTAATTATTAGCTTTCTGACTGTCTCCTTCACATCTTTGTTTCTCAGGCTGTAGATTAAGGGGTTCATCATGGGGATCATGACTGCGTAAAATACAGTCACCACTTTGACGAGAAGCCAGGAGTTTTTGGAGTTGGGCACACAGTAGAGCAAAAGGATGGCACCGTGGAAGATGGTGATGGCAGTCAGGTGGGAGGCACAGGTGGAGAAGGCTTTACGGAGCCCCCCAGATGAAGGCATCTTGATGACCGTGACAACAATGAAAATGTAAGAAGTGAGGATTATCAGGAGGCTACTAATCTCACTGAACGTGGAAACGATTGAACATGCTATCTGGCTGAATGTCGGGTCAGAGCAAGAGAGAGAGAGTATGGCAGAATACTCACAGCCAAAGTGATTTATGATGTTTGAGCCACAGAAGGAAAGTTCTACAAGAGAATATGTGAGTGTCAGGGAACAGATCCCACCCCACGAGTAGGACCCAGCTACCAGGAGGGTGCAGAGCTTACGAGACATAATAACTGTGTAGAGCAAGGGGTTACAAACAGCTACAAACCGGTCATAAGCCATCACTGCTAACATGAACATTTCTGTAATCACAAATGCACAGCCAAAGAAAAACTGTACCATGCATCCTTTGAAAGTGATACTTCTGGCTTCAACAACCAATATTTCTAGCAGTTTGGGTGTAAATACGCTGGAATAACCAATGTCCAGAAATGACAGCTGGCTGAGGAAAAAGTACATGGGTGTGTGCAGCTTGGTGTTGATCCTTATGACCACAATTATGCAAAGGTTCCCCAGCAGAGTGACTGTGTAGATGGATAAGAAGGCAAAAAAGAGTGGTACATGGAGGTGTGGGTATTCTGAGAAACCTAAAAGGATGAATGTGGCCACAGAGCTCTGGTTTTCCCTAGTCAATACCATGGCTCTTGTGGTAACAGACAAAACTCAAAACTCAAAACAAAAAAATGATTCTGAGCAGCCAGTTTGAGGAGTCAGGCAGGGGAATAACTCTCCAGATGAGAGATGTAACCAGTGAAGACAAAGGTGATCTTTTCGGATCCACTTTGGATTTTTATTGGCCACCTATTGACTTTTATTAGTTTTATTCTGGGAAGTAACCTTTGTCTTAAAAACTTTAGCATCTGCCCCTGGAAAATAAGAAAAATAGTACTTATTAATATAATTATTTAATATAAGTGATGCATAACCGTATATGAGACTTACAGCATTGTGTATACCATTGCAAAATACAATTATATGATACAAAAAGTAAAAACAAAGCAAAATCAGGAAAATCTCTTAATGGGTCACAACAGTCAATTGTGGGTCAGTTGTCTTGGGAAGACAAACAGTTTTGATAGGAAAGAGAAATAATACAAAAAAGGCACAAATATTTTAAGAAAAATACAGTTCCAGACACCCATAATTCTGTTACTACCATATTGAACTTTTCACTTTGGTAGGTATATAAATCCAGTGATGAAGAGTCATAAAACTTCTACTTCAAAGAATCTTTCTTAAAGTGGTCTGGTCAAAATAATCCACCGTTAACTGCAATCACTTTATTGTATCCTACCACATATGCTTAAAATGCTAAATTATTTAAGGCTATCTCCAGATGAAGTAGTTTGGAAATATTCTTAAAGTTTCATTTTGATTATCTTCCTCTGCATGCCTAGTCTGTATGTAGTGCATATCATATTAAAAAGATACGATATACATATTTACCACCAATTGTAAAGCATGAAAAATGCTGTTGGTGTTAGGTGCCATTTGAGTCAGTTCCAGCTCATAGCTAACCTATGTACAACATAACCAACTGCTGCCAGCTCCTGCATCGTGCCCACATTCGTTTTTATGTTTAAGCCCATTTATGCAGCTGCTGTATCAACCCATCTTGTTGAGGGTCTTCCTCTATGTCACTGACCCCCTTCTTTACCAAGCATGACGTGCTTTTCCAGGGAATGATTCCTCCTGACAACATATCCAAAGCACGTAAGACACAATCTCACCATCCTTGCTTCCAAGGAGTACTCAGGTTGTACTTCTTCCAGAACATATCTGTTTGTTTTGGGGGCAGTCCACGGTACATTCACTGTCCTTCTCCAACGCCACAATTCAAAGGCATCAATTTTTCTTCTGTGTTCCTTATTCATTATCCAGCTTTCACTTGAAGATGATGCAACTGAAAATACCATGGTTTAAGTGAGGTGCATCTTAGTCTTCAAGATGATATCTTTATTTTTCAGCACTTCAAATAGGTCTTTTGCAGACGACTTCACCAGTGCAACGTATCTTTTGATTTTTTCGCTGCAGCTTCCATGTGCATCAATTCTGGAATCAAGTGAAATGAAGCCCTTGACAACCTCAATCCTTTCTCCATTTATACTCAATCGTATATATCATCAATTGCAAAGCACAAAAGTGTGCAATATAGAAATTTATCACTACCAGTTATCAGCAACAACCAAGAAAATCCTGTCTTTAAGTGGAAAAAAACAATGAAATGGTATATACAACTAAGAAATGTGAATCTCTTCATTTCAGAAGGAGAATGTTAAACACTGGAAACTTTATATTACTAAACCTAAAGCTAAACACTTAACCTAGAAATGGACTTGGTGATACACTAGACAAGACGGTGCCAATTTGAACCCCTTCAGAAGCTGGCAAAGTTTTTAGCCTTCCTTTAAAATTCAACACTTGGCATCTAATTTAGGTACAACCCTGGTCATGTAATGGTTAGATGCTACAGCTGCTGATCGAAAGGTCAGCAATCTAAATCTACCAGGTGATCCTGGGAAACTGTACAGGGGAGTTTAGACCACCCTATGGGGTTACTGTGAGTTGGAATTTGGTCAACAGCAATGATAATTGGTTGATCCAAGGAAAATAGCATTAGCTGTAGAATTCTAGTTTCTGTTATACATAAAGCCATTAATGTTGAGTAGATTCCGACTAGTGACCCTACAGGACAGAGTAGAACTGCCCCACAAGGTGTCCAAACAAAGTCTGGTGGATTCAAACTGTCAGCACTTTGGTTAGCAGTCAAATGCGTAATCACTGTGCAACCAGGGCTCCACAGGAAAGAGTGAGCTAATTTTGTTGTTGCTGTTGTTGTTGTTGAACTTCATGCATTTTATCTCATGTGTTGACAAAAAAAATAAAAATAAAATAAAAGATTAGTTTTTAAATTCAGGATCTTAGATTGCTCTTATTGGGCAGCAACCACAAAGGTTAAGAATTTGAAGATACAATCTGCTGTTAATTCATGACAAGTTTATCAGATCCCTAAACCAGTCAAGGTTCCAGACCTTGAATCAGAATAAGACTTAGGGATGTTAGAGACTACTCTACTCAACAGAAACCAAGGGACACTTGATAAGGATTCTATGCCAAGATCAAGAGTTAGGAAAGTTGAAAACAGAAAAGTCCCCAGTATTTTTACTTGCTTTGTCTTCTGTCTTCATCAGCTGCACTACTTCCCTTCCTTGCATTAAAGCACTCCTCTTCACAATTTTCATGATCCCTTTTCCAGTGCTGTCTGTGACACTGACTATATATAGCAACCTTAAGAGTCAATTATATATTTTAATATTTCTTTGTTTGTTTTTTTGTAATTTCTGGTATATTGCAAGTCCTGATGGATCTAGGTGTGTCTCTGTAGTTCACATTAACTAAGACTAATTCCTTTTTGCATGATGTATCTTCAAATACTTGAAGACAACTTCCATAAGCCTACTGCTTTTCTCTTTTCTAGGTAAGCATCTTTAGTGTTGTTTGTTTTTCCATTAATTTCTTCATGTTGGTTATTACGTGTTTCAGAGGATCTGTTCAATGTTTTCAGTACAGCATTAACAAGCCTAGATTCATATTGGTGCTAAGAACTAAACTTAAACATCCCAGGGTAATCTTGCCAAGGCAAGACAGAATACACTCAGTATATGGCTTTTACTTGCTATAATACCTAAGTGAGCATGTGCAGTCAAATATTTGAACTGCTCATTTTTGTTCATGGTTTACTGGTAAGGCATAAGCCGTGTAGTTATGTATCTGGAATTTTGGGACAAAGTTGAGAATTGTAAGTTCATTATTACATTTCAAGCACTGCTTGATCTTTACAGTTATCTATTGCCATCTCCATGATTCTTCTTTTCATCGCATTGAGCCCTGACCATTCTGCCTCTTTCCTTTAGTCAGGCCACTTGTCTTCCTTCAAATGCCTTCACTGTAACATCAGTTCATGTTAATATTACTAATCATCAGTGCCCATTCTATTCTCACATATTTGGGGAATTTTTTTAAACCATTCCAGAAATATTTTTTCATCTCTACCCATGAAGAATAATGTACTCAACCTACTCTTTAAGTTAAAAGAAAATACAAGGATGTTTAACAACCTGGGAGAGTTCAAAATATTTAAAGTAAATGTGATTGATGTCATAATTGTTCTAAAGGCTAGATCCATATCATATATGCATTAGTTTACAAATTACTAAAGCGTGCACAAAAGACACAGAAATATTATAACAATGCTATGGGAATAATTTTATTAAAGTATCATGTCATTTTAAATTCAGTTAAGTATGTGGGAGAATAAGTGGAGTTTAATGGATCAACTACATTCATGCTTATGACACTAAAAATAAAATTTAAAAAGTACATGGGGGAAAGAGAATCCAGAAGACAGAGAGACCCATGTGATGTCTACATCAACTTGTGACCAGAAAAACCAGATAGTGCCCAGCCACCACCAGTGATAGCCACGATGTAGCTCACAAAGTTGAGTCACACTGGCAACACAAGTGTAAATAGGGGTGCACCCTCAGATCTCCACTAAAAGACAAAAATTGATGGTCCAGGGACTTCGGGGTTCCCCTGGGAGCGTGGCCCCTGGCCCTCATGTGACCCCTGTCCATAAATCATAATGAAGGTCAACTTTTTGGACAGCAGTGGATTGGACTTGGCGATGCAGAGTGACCATATTGTGTGGACACTTTATGGTTCTAGGCATCTATAGGGGGGCATCCTGTTGACCTCATACTGTAGGAAGGGGAATGGGTGGAAAAGAGAACATAGGACACTGTTGGGAAGATAAGTCATGTATGGAGCAGAGAGGGAGAGTGTGCTGTCACCGTGCAGGGATAGCAGTGGAAGGTGCATGTAGGTCAACATGCAAATTTATATGGGAATGTACATTTTCATTCAATCATAAAAAAAATTAAAAAGTACAGTCTAGGAAAGTGTCTCATCAGAAACTGTGCTCTCAGTGGTTTTATCTTCTTCAGGGAACAGTTACACCATTCGAGTGACACAAATATATTAAATCTTTGTTCTTCAAAACCAAGTTATTAATACTGTCTAAGCTTTCACTGGAAACTCTGTGGCACAGTAGATACGTGCTATATCTGCTAACTCAAATATCAGCAGTTCAAACCCACCAGGTGCTCCTTGGAAGTTCTATGGACCAGTTCTGCTCTGTCCTATAGGGTTGCTATGAGTTGGAACTGACTCAACAGCTGTGCATTTTTGTGGGAACTTTCATTGATTTCTTCCCCTGAAATGGATCTTTTCTTTCCTTAATATTTATACCTCATCATCTTTCAGTGATGAGTTTCCTACATTACTCTTGTGAAACAATTTGCAGTTAATCCATATTTCTTTCTTTTTTTCTTTCCCTTCATTTTCTTTCCACCAATATCTTCAATCTGTATGTAATGACTGGAATATTTTGCTAGTTTTTATGCGTGTGTGTGTGTCTGTGTATTTTTCCTTGAAGACTGTACGTACTTTAAGGACAAGAATTGTATTTAACATTACTTCTGTAACTCCCTAAGACAGAAACTAGGAAAATAATCAAGTTCAGTACAGCAGCCCTAAGCCAACTGCCACCAAGTTGATTCCCACTTACGGTGACCCTATAAGTCAGGGTAGAACTGCCTCATACAGTTTCCAAGGAGCACCTGGAGGATTTGAACTGTTGACCCTACTTAACCACTAGGCTACCAGGGTTTCTGAGGAATGATTAAACTAGAAGTCTGCCCCTTAAATACACTCCATCAGCTGAATTAAGTTGAAATTACTCTAGCTCAACTAACTTAGGTTTTTCTCTGGCATACGCTTGCTAAATTGCAGTATTTCTCATACGAGACAGAAGAGATAACCCAGTGTTTAATCCACTCACCAGAAGACAGATTTTCTGATGTCTTTACTACTATTAACAAACTGCATATTCATTTTTTCTTAAAATTGAAATTTTCCCATACCTTTTCATACTTCTACTGGCAGCAAACACTGCTTTCAAAATGCAATTCAGTAAAAAACAGCCCATCAATGACTTTTTCCAATTGTAAATAAATTTTAGAATGAGCACACAGACCTTCCAGAGCGAGAGCCACATCTGGAAACTACATCCCACGGTCACGTTGTTTGTTTTTCCCCAAACTGCATGACATTAGGGACACAGACCAAAGAGAATCAGAACTGGGTTTTTGTCATGGGCTACAAACCAAGTAAGTGGAAGAAATTTTCTCTTCCATAATTTAGGTTACACTTTCTTCTAAATAATTAACATTGATATTCATACCTTAAAAAATAATATTTCTATCTCCAGAGGCTATAGTTCTGAAAATTCTAAAGAGAAACGAGTCATACCTATTTCAATCACTGAAATATATTTTATAGTTAATTTTTCTGTCTTTTCACACTGTATTTTTGTACATGCTCTTATGTAGAAACACGCTAAACACTGCACTGTAAATAATTTTACATTCTACTCAACAGTATTATATCTGAATATGCTTTTATTTGGGGTCCAAGGCAGTGGAGATCTTTTAGACATCTGACTGTGGCTGTATATCTAGCTGTGTGTTTCAGTACAAAGTTTACAGTATTGACAGTTTGCATTCATCTACATGATTTCTATATTTATCCTTCAGATGGACAGAATTCAAGGAAGGAAAAAAGTGGTATTAAATATTGACCAAATATAAGGCCAACACATTTGTTCTTTTGACCAGAAAATCTTAAAATATGGGCATATTTCAGCGACATTTGAAAACAAAAATTACCAAAATTATTTAAAGGGATTGGAAATTCTGGTGCAGCTAGTATTGGCAGATTTAGCCAAATTACTGGGCAAAATATAAGCAGTTAATTCAGGATCATGTTTACAAGTGTCCTTGTCGGCTGCCAACCAGTTAATCCTATTCATGATGACCTGTGTGCACCTGGACAAAATTCTGGCCTTTTGGGCATCATCCCCATGATCAGTTGCAGATCAGACAATGTTCTATTATGATCCAAAGGGTTTTCACTGAGCATTTTAATCTGTGCCACTGATACTTGGTCAGCATCATTGCAACACATGAGCCACAACTGACAAACTGTTAGCGGCTGTGCATGCATAAACTATTTTTTAAAAATGAATGGCTATAAAAAACTACCTACTGGTTTTAAGTGAGCAAGCTCTATGAGTTTCTGTGGGTGATCCACATGAACACAGTTAGTATGGTGTTCCATTGCAGTCATGCCAGGAATGGCTGTTGTTGTTAGGTGCCGTTGAACAATATCATTAATATCATATGCAAGTCAAATTTTGCTAAACATTATTCAAAATTGACTGAAACAGTATATTGACAGGAAACTACCAGAAATTCAAGCCAAATTCTGAAGACAACAGGGAACCAAGGATATCATTACTGGTGGCAGATGGACCTTGGCTGAAATCAGAGAACACTGGAAAGATGTTTATCTGTGTTTCATTGATTATGCAAAGGCATTTGACTATGTGGATCGTAACAAATTATGGTTAACATTGCAAAGAATGGGAATTTCAGAATCTAATTTGTACTCATGAGGAGACTGTACATGGATCAAAAGGCAGTTATGTGAACAGAATGAACAGAACAAGGGTACATTTGCATCATCAGCTTTATTTCATTCATCTTAAAAAAATAAAATAACCAGAATGAATATGTCTTGATTTTATACACATATAAATCACATACATGCACAAGGGAAAATGTCATTTATAAAATGATCATCAATATTTTTGTTTATTTTCTTCACTATGAATTATTTTTATTTGCTATTATTATGAAGTTTATATTTTTAATTCTATAGCTGATTGTACTACAAGATTTTACATAAGCATAACTTATTTTAAACTTACAAATTCTATTACTTTTGTAGAAAACTTTAGATTTTACACAAGTCATTATGATGTATGTGAATATAAATAGTCTTCATGTTTTCTTTCCTAACATAATTACTGTATTTTCTCTTGTTGAATGACAGTGGCTGAGACTGTCAGTAAAATCTGTCAAAGAAATCATGAGTGTAGACACTTTCACCTTTTTCTCAATGTTAAGGGAATGCATTCTTATGGTACTAAGTCGGATATACACATTTTTGTATAAATTCTTCCACATTTTAAGAAGCTTCTGCCACTAGATTTAGAAAAATATTAGTACATTAAAAAGGGAAAAGCATATAATGTTTTCATTAGGTGAAAAAAATCACAAAATGAAATATCTGCATTTTATATAAAGAATCTGAAAACTAGGAAATAAAAGAAAATGCCTCTGATAAATAGCATCTTTGAAACACACTACAGGAACCTCACATTTAGTGTAGAAGACTGAATGTCATCTTTTAATGATCAGGAAAATGTGAACTCTCCATAATTACATTCAGCACTCTACTGAAGTTTCTAAACAATGAAATTATGCAAGTGAATAAAAGAATAAATTCACCCACACAACATGATTATTTGTAAATAAAATCCTGTGGAATCTGCATAAAAAGACATTATAGTAGAACTCAAAATTAATTTCAATACGTAACCTAAATAAACCTAATTCCACTTTATTTTTATATATTAGCAAAATTGAATAAGAACTTATTTAAAGTAAGTTTCAATAAGCCTCATGCTGGGAGCCAGTCCCGACGCTTTTCGGGGTCCCGCACGGAGGGAGGGAGAGGCGCGGCGGGAAATGAATAAATGAGAGACAGGAAAGACTTTTCTGGTTTAAGGCAGCCCGACCCAGAGAGCAAGAGAGAAGGCTGTCCAGTCTTCATTGTTTTTATAACAGGCGTGACGTAGTGTTCTCCCTATTTTCTTCATCATATAGACTATTGATTAACAAGAAACTGACCCATCATTATTGGTTAACAACAAGCGACCCCTCGTGGTCTCTTCATGGCAATCACTAGAGTTTTCTGAATAATGGCTCAAGACTAGTGTCTCTTTTCATGTTAGCTATTAAGATCTTCTAAACAGTGGTTAGAGACAATGGTCTTCTTTTCTTGTTGACTGTTAGGATCTTCTCAGTTAGTAAAAAGCAAACACTTTGTTATTCCTTTTCATGTTAAACATTAGGACCCTCTAAAGAATGGTCTGAGACAGGCATATTTGTGATTTATAATTAACAGCTGGAGCAAAACTAATCTTAGACTTCTATTAACTTTACCTAAGCAGGAACAGAAGACAAACCCATCTTAAATGTTATACAGTCTCTATTTGTTCCTTCTCTGCTCTTTCTTATCTCTTTCTGTAAGGACAATGGGTGTCCACTGTCCCTTATTCTAAGTTTCTCTTAAACTACTCTAAGAAAGACATTTCTTTAGTATTTGTCTGTTTCCCTATACCAAATGTAATAAACTTGGGAATCTAGTTATTTTCCTGAAGTAAGATGTTTGCTATCTAAGAGCTGAGAAAGAGAGGAAGGGGAGCTGTCTCTGGAAAGCCCTTCAGGGCCTTCTTGCCAGCTTCCTTATCTCATGTGAAGGGAGGGGTGAGCAGCTGGGAGAAGTCATCAGGGCTTGGGCCGGCCTCGCTGCTCTCAGGCTGGCTGTGTTAGAAATCATTCCTCTGAACTCTTTTCCCCAGAAATTCCTGTACAGGTTTTCCCAATATTATTTCATAAACCAAGGGGGTAGTAAAGGGCCCCTCTCAGAAGGCATCTCCCCTGATCCTTGTGCCAGGAGAGGAAGGGGTATCTTTTTGAAGAAAATTTAATTAGGAAGCCAAATAATATCAAGGGCAGTAGGCTAGAAAACATGTCGCAGGTGAGATGCTTCAGCCTGTCATTTACAGGGGTTCGTGACTTTGTCTACAAGGCTGATGGCGGACCTCCGCAGCCTCATAAATATTCAAAATTTTCAGAAGTATCTAAAAATGTGCAGTATCTTTGCACACAAATAAAAACAAAACATTAGAGAAGACAAAAATCAGTGAAGGGATTTATTAAACTCATGATGTGGAAAACAATAAAGACGTCAGAGTGTTTCTAATTAATATATAAATTTCATGAAAAGACAGTGATAATTTTAACAGCTTTTTTTTATCTTTTGCCAATCTAATTCTAAAATTTCATGCTATAAACTAGATGTCCTTCTTGCTTTATAGCAAAACAATGTTTGACAACTACACAAATGCAATTCAATGGAGAAACAGTGGTAATTTTATCAAATGGTACTGAAACAACCAAATTGTGAAATATTCAAAAAAAAGGAAAGAAAGAAACTTCAGTTGATCACTTAAATGATAAAAAATAACTCAGTGTGGATAATAGGCACAGATTAATAATTTAAATTTGTAAAAGTCCTACAAAAATATAAAATATTTGTCACTTTGAAGATGAAGAATTTTTGTATTCCTATGTCAAAAACAGTTTACAGTTTATAATTAAAGTTCATCCATGTTAGTGAAAAACACTGAAAGAAAATAACCAAGGCAATAGTAGAAAAGATGTAAAAATAACAAATTTTACAGTAATAATAATAATTCTATCAAAAATACAAAAATTACACCTTAAAATCCAACAATAATAACATCAATGTAACTTAAAATGAGATAGTGGTATGTATAGACATCTTAACAAAGAAAATAAACAGCTACAAAAGTATCATATAAAATGATATTCAATTTAATTATTCATTTGTCATTATTGTTATTATACTAGATGTCCTTAAGTCAGTTTCCACTCATATGGGAATCCTGTATACTATAGAGCAAAACACTGCCCAGTTCTGATCATCCTCCCAGTCACTGTGTCACTGCCCAGTCAATGGATATCCTCCCAGTCACTGCTACATTAGAGCATATTACGGCAGTCACTGTGTCAGTCCACCTTCTTGAAGGGCTTCCTCTTTTGTGATGACTATCTCCTTTGGCAAATGTGATGTCATTTTACAGGGGGTGGTCCATCCTGATGACTTATTCAAAGTACGTAAGAGAAAGTCTCCCATGCTCAATTACAAGAAGCACTCTGGATGTATTTCTCCCAATACTGATGTGTTCATTCTTCCGGCAGTCCATGGTATATCCAGTGTTCCTTGCCAACACCATAATTCAGTGGTATTAATTCTTCATCAGTCTTCTTATTCATTGTACAGCTTTTGAACACGTATAAACCAAGACAACTGCCACTGAGTCAATTGTGACTCATAGTGACTCTACAGGTCAAAGTAAAACTGCTTCACAGGGTTTCCAAGGAGCGTGTGGTGGATTGGAACTGCTGACTCTTTGGTTAACAGACGTAGCATTTTAACCACTACACCACCAGGGTGTTAAGGTTATTGAAAATATCGTGGCTTGAGTGAGGTGCACCTTAGTCTTCAAACTAACATCTTTGCTTTTTAACACAGACGACTTGTGCAGCAGATTCGCCCAACAAAATACATCTTTTGATTTCTTAACTGTTACTTCCATAGGTGTTGATTGTTGATCTGAGTAAAATGAAATCTTTGACAACTTCAGTCTTGTCTCCATTTATCATGATGTTGCTTATTGGCCCAGTTGTGAGGGTATCATTTCACTAGTTGAGGTGTAATCCATAATGAAGGCATAATAGTCTGCAGACTTCAGGCAGTGCTTCAAGTCCTCCTTGCTTTCATAAAGCAACGTTTTGTCAGCTGCATAATAAGCCTTCCTCTGTTCCTGATGCCCTGTTCTTCTTCATGTAGTCCCATTTATCAGATTATTTGCTCAGCACACAGATTGAATAGGTGTAGTGAAAGGACACAACCTTGATTTATGTGATTTCATGATTTCAAACCAAGAAGCATTGTTCTCTTTGAGGGGCTGTCTCTTAATTATGTACAGTTTCCTCATAAGCACAATTAAGTGTTCTGAAATTTGCTTTCCCCATGATGTTATCCATAATTTGTTATGATAATCAAGAAAAGACAGGTGAACATCTTTCTGGCGTTCTTTGTTATCAGCCAGGATCCATCTGACATCAGCAAAAATATCCTTGGTTCCACATCCTCCCAAATTCAGCTTGAATTTCTGGCAGTTTTCTGTTGATATATTGCTGTAGCCATTTTTGAATGATGTTTGAGGAATTTTAACTTCATGTAATATTAATGCCAGCCAGCCAAGTGCCGTCGAGTCGGATCCGACTCTTTTGAATCATCTTTCTTTCAGTAAGTTGACCAGATAACGCTATTTCAAATTTCTTGGCATAGGCAAGTGAACACCTCCAGGAGTGCCTCCTTTTGTTGAAACGTCTAAACTGGAATTCACTCAAGTCTTGGAGTCTTGTGTTTTACCAACGTCTCCAATGCAGTCTGGACTTATCTTTCAACACCGCTGTTTTTTGATCATGTTCTACTACCTGAAAAGTTCATGAATTCTTTTTCGTACAATGACTCTGTGTATTCTTTTAATCTGTTTTTCAAGCTTCATGCATCATTTAATGTTTTCCCCTTAGAATCCTTGAGTACTGCAACTTGAGGCTTGAGTTTTTTCTTCAGTTCTTTCATCTTGAGAAATGCTGGGTATGTGTCTCCTTTTTGGCATTCTAATTATAGGTCTTTGCACATTTCATTATACTGTGTCTTCTTGTGCTGAGCTTTGAAATCTTCTGCTCAGTTCTTGTATTTCATCATTTCTTCCTTTCTTTTCAGCTGCTTGACATTCAGGATCAAGTTTCAGAATATATTTTGGTCTTTTCTGTCTTTCTTGTCTTGTTTTGTAACGTTTTGCTTTCTTCGGTGGTGTTCCCCTTGATGTCTTCCCACAGCATGTCTTCAATCATTAGTGTTCAATTGATACAACATAGTCTTGAGACGGTGTTCAAATTCAGGTGAGATAGACTCAGAGTCATATATTGGCTCTCATGGGCTTGTTCTAACTTTATTCAGGTTCAACTTGAACTCACATGAGAACAATTGATGGTCTATATCACAGTAGTTCCCTGACCTTGTTTTGACTGATGAAACTGAGCTTTTCCATCATTTCTTTCCACAGAGATTTTTTGTTTGATTTTTTTGTGTTCCATCCAGTGAAATCCACATGTATAGTCACAATTTATGTTGTTAAAAAGGAGTCTTTACAACGAATAAGTATTCTGCCACTTCTATTACCAAGACCCTATTTTCTAACTATATACTTTACTTCTTTGTTTTCAAATTTTGTATTCCAATCAAAATTGGTAATTATTAATACATCTTGATTACCTTTTGCATCAATTTCAGACCACAGAAGTTGGTAGAAATCTTCAAATTCTTCATCTTTGGCCTTAGTAGCTGTTACTTCAATTTCAGTACTAGTTGTGTTCATTGGTGTTACTTGTAGACTTCTGGTATTATCCTATCATCAACACTGTACTTCAGAATATATTTAGAAATGGTCTTTTTGACAAAGAATTTTATGTCATTCACCTTCAATTTGTCATTCCAGGCATAATAGACCATACGACTGTCTGATTCAGAATGGACAATTTCAGTCCATTTCAGCTCACTAATGTCTGCAATACTGATCATTATCCTTCCTGTTTCATTTTCAATGACTCACGTGTTATCAGGATACAGTCCCTGGAGAAGGATATCATATTTGGTAAAGTAGAAGATCAATGAAAAAGAATGAGGTAGATTCACATAGTGGTTGCAAACAATGGACTGAAGCATAACAGCAGTTGTGCAGATGGCACAGGACTAGTCAGTGTTTTGTTTGGTTGTATGTACCTAGGGTCTCTATGTGTCAGAACTGAGTGGAGAGCACCTGGCCACAACAGATACACTTCTATACATTCACTGATACTAATTACACTCATTGTGTAGTACAATCATCACCACTATCCATGCATGGCCAAAATTTTCCATTGTCTTTAAATGAAGTTCACTGCCACCTTGGCAATTCAAGTAATTCTCTTGACTGTAAATGATGTTTTATTGTCTCTTCCTTTAAGACATATAATGTTGGTCACTCTCCATCACCAAGTACAATCCATTCGTGTCCGAAGAGTGGACCTTCGTTATGATTTATGGGCAAGAGCAGCATCAGGGCCAGGGGCCATGCTCCCAGGGGAACCCTGAAACCGCTGGACCATCAATTGAGGTCTTTTAGTGGAGATCTCAGGATGCACCCCTTTTTATTCTTGTGTTGCCAGTGAAACTCAACTTGGTGAGCTCCATCGTGGCTATCACTGGTGGTGGCCGGACACCATCTGGTTCTTCTGGTCCCAAGTAGATGTAGGCACCCACTCATGTGGATCTCTCTATCTTCTGGGTTGTCTTTACCCCATGTCATTTTGGTCCTTGGTGAGCATCCGTTCCTGCTGAGTTGAGACCCTCAGTCATATTAAAAAAAAAAAGAGAGAGAGACATATAATATTGGGACACTTTTGTGGGATTATTCTCTACTTATATCGTTCCTATGAAATTATTATATGTCGGATCTGACTCGACGGCACTTGGCTTGGCTTGGCTAGTCTATTTTAATTTTGTCATCTTATAATTAATAGTTAGGGGGTTCTTTAATTACTCTGACTCATACTGGGTTTACATACTCTGAGTAATAAACAGTCGTATATATTTTAAATGTTGGTGATGATTATACATACTCCTAATATGAGGAATGCCTATTCAAGTTCTTGATGACATTTTGGTGACGAGAAGTTTTGACTTTTTATAAAGTTACATTTACAGTATGTCATAAAGAAGTCTCTTTTACTTTCTTCCAGTAGCTGGAGATGTTTGCTGAAATATGAAACGTATTTAAAATTAATTTTCATTAAGAGAAGTGAAGGATAATATTTTCTCCTATTCAATAACCTAATTTTTCTTAGTACTTTATATTCATTTTTTCTGTTTATTGCTAAAACGACACTGCCTTGTTTACTGTTGTATGGCTATAAATCTTCCAGCCAGTTCTTCAGCTGTGTTCTTCTTTTTAAATAGTTTCGGGTATCTTCAATATTTTTCATTTCTTCACGTATTTAGTATCTTCATGTTAATTTTTTTTTCTAAATAACTTTTGGTTTCATTTTGACTGCAATGAATCAGCAATTTGGGGAGAATTTACCTACTAATAATAGTGAATTCTGACCAATTTGTGTGTTACATCTCTTTCTTTTCTTCCTCTTTCATTTTTCACAATGATGTTTCAAAGTTTCCTCTCTAAGGTCTTGACAAGGTTTGGAAATTTTATTTATTAGATGTAGTTAGTTAGTTTTGCAATTAATTTGTTGTTTTTATCAGATATTTCTATTAAAGTGATACCCTAATTTTAAGTTTTTTCTGCCCATGAAACTACATTGGTATCCATTTAAATTATATTACTGTAAGTTTAAGATCTAAACTGTGAATATGTGAAGTCATCACTGATCAAATTAATTTAAATTTACAGAAAATAAAACGAAGATGAAATAAAATGGGCTAGTAAAGTAAATAAATAAATAAACATAAAGCAAGAGAGATTAGAAGAGTGGGGAAAAAAGATCCAATTATATATATTGTTTAACAGAGACTTACTTTAGATTGAAAAGTACAAATAGGTTGAAAACCAGAGAATGGAAAAAGATATTCCATGTAAACTGTAAATAAGAAAGAGCTGGGGTTCCTGTTCTAATATAAGATGAAGAATTAAAGTACTTCCTTGAAACATTCAGTTGAGTGTGTATTATATCTGCTTACAGTTAAAAGTTAAATAAAAAAATACTATATTTGTAAATCATAATACATTGAAAACCATATTATATATTACTAAGCAATAAGAATAGAACATAGAAATGGCTAGTGATGCTTTATAGCAAAGTAAAATGCAATTTTTAACATAGCTAATGTAAACTCAATATGAAAGTAAAGTGTAAATACTGTAGACAAGGCAAGAAATATTTCCCAGTTGGCAGTTAGGTTAAGATCCTGATACTTGAAAATTTACCAAGACACCATCTATCTCCAATCATCACTCAGAAAGTACAGTCACTTCATTAAGTGAATTATATGATTCATAAATTTATAGAAACTATCAAAACAATTATAATTATGTTACATTTCTCTGAAATACCAGGGAAGGATATTTTCCATGAGATAATACTCACTGTAAACTTATGTAGATTGAAATATTGGATCAATTATTCACTCTTTTCTATGCTCCTCGCTATGTAAATCTTAAGCTCTGCAAGAGACAGATATATTTCCTTGACTTTTGACTTTTGTCTCAGCTCTGTGATTCACAAGACCTAATAAAATGTTACAAAAAGCGGTGCTTTGAAAGCCTTTGTACACATTCCCTTCTGTGACTGAGCCACACTCTAGCTATCAGGTCGTCCAAGAAGGACCATAAATACATGAAGCTTAGCTGTCCAATCAGCTTACACATGCATGACTCTGAGGTGAGTTCATCAGCCAATATCAGGCTATACAGGATAACCCCAAATATTAGCAGACAATAATTGTAATAATTGTTTTTACTGTATTATTATTAAGAGAAAAAATTAATAACATCACCAGGTAAAATTTAACCCACCATATTCTGGACTATGTTTAAGTTATAGATGTATCCTATACACACTTTAAAATGGGAAATGAAATTCGCACTTTTTAATAAATTTCGGGCCTGAATGCTGACCAGAACTTTGTTTACTGTGTTTACTACACTAAAAATAAGATCTGTCTTTTCTGCTGCTAAGACATACGTTTTCAGAACGTTATTACAAATTCATTCTCAGAATGACTTCATTTACATGGGCAACCACATGGTCATACGTATGATCCCACAAGTCTTTAACAGTCAAGCTCTAATTCAAGAGCCTGAATTTAAATAAATCATGTTTTAAACGTTGTGTTAGTAATTATCTCAATTAATTTACTAAATTTTAAGGAATATTAGTATTGAATGATTGATTAAATGGGGAGTTATGTTAGCCATATGCTTTGCTTTGCTATTTTAAAAATGAATCTGAAATAAATAAGTTAGCTAGAACATTGCAAAATTCTTCACAATTTTCTGCAAAATGAATAAGCAAATTTTTACCAAATAAATCAAATTTTACCAAAATTTTCACCAAATTTTGCCCAGTTTGTGACTGGCCAGCTTGGTACTAATTACCTTCTTAACTGCCTCTTTCACCTCTTTATTCCTAAGGCTATAAATCAATGGGTTCAACATGGGAATGAAGACTGTGCAAAACACAGAGGCCACCTTGACCATGAGCCATGAGCCCTTGGAATTAGGCACACAGTAGAGAAAAAGGATGGTTCCGTGGAAGATAGTAATGGCAGTCAGATGGGAGGCACAAGTGGAAAAGGCTTTGTGTAGCCTTCCAGTGGAAGGCATCTTCAAGACAGTGATGAATATGAAAGCATAGGAAGTAAGAATGATCATAAGGCTGCTTATTTCATTGAATGTGGCAGATACTAAAATGATTTTCTGACTAACGTAGGGGTTAGAGCAGGACACAGCAACAATGGCAGCATACTCACAGAGAAAGTTATTTATGAAGTTAGTCCCACAAAAGGATAATCTTAACAGAAAGTAGGTGAATGTCAAGGAACAGACTATACTCCAAAAGTATGAGGCAGCCACCAAAAAGATACAAAGCTTCGGGGACATGGCAACCATATAGTGTAAGGGGTTGCAAACTGCCACAAATCGATCATAAGCCATCACTGCCAACATGAATGTTTCTGTCACTACAAATACACAAGCCAAGAAGAACTGTATGATGCACCCTGTGAAGGAGATGGCTCTGTCTTCCACAACCAGGTTTTCTAATAGTTTGGGTGTAACTACTGAAGAGTAACAGAAATCAACAAAGGACAAGTGGCTGAGAAAAAAGTACATGGGAGTGTGGAGTTTAGGGGAGATCCTGATGATCACGATCATGCCCAGGTTCCCGACAACAGTGATGGTGTACACGGTCAGGAAGACCACGAAGAGAGGGACCTGGAGGTCTGGGTACTCTGAGAAGCCCAAGAGGGTGAATGTGGCTCCAGCGCTCCGATTTTCCTCTTTCCTTTGGAGACAATGAAAAAAAAACTGATTACTTTGAGGAACAAAACTTGAATTAAGAAGTATAAATAAAACGCTATGTAAGACTTACTGTCTATAAAAAAATTTTTTGAAAAATTACATGATTGCCGTTGTTAATTTATTGGAATGCTTAGAACTCACTAATAACACATTTACAGAGTGAATTTTAATTTTGTGCAAGTTGAATATTAACGAACAGATTTGAAAGAGAAATGTCAAATAGAGAGTAGACTGTGCTACATTACAGTCAAAATCATTATCATCAAAGGTAACTGGCTTCATGGGAAAGGTGCCTTTGACTCTTAGCATGAAAATGAATTTCTTAAAAAAATTTCATATGAAGTGCACCTTAAGAATTTCTATAGTCTCTTCCATTCTCTCCTCTTTAGCTATCAACATTTAATTTAGAATTGGATATATGCTTTTTGTTTGTTTTATTATTAAAAACACAGGAAAAGTGTCTATATGGATTTTTTTGTGTGTTTGGAGTATTTTCCTTTTTTGGAATCCTCCTTACTCTACTAAGCCGATAATGCTAACACATTATTTAGCTCTGCAGTAGACGTCTACTGAAATGTTTCACTTATCCCATAATAGATTTTTAGTATTATTTTTCAATGTATATCATATCTTTCGTCTGCAGTGTTCACCATAAAATATGTTCTGTGTCATCCTTGATAAAAATTGTTGCAGAAATATTTCATATAAATCACCTTTCATTGTGGCATTTGGGAGACGGTACCCACTGCCATCCCTTTGGGTCCAACTCATAGCAACTCCATAGGTCAGAGTAGAACCACCCCATGGAGTTTCCAAGGAATGCCTGGAGGATTAGAACTGCCTACATTTGGTTAGCAAATGCAGCATTTAACCCACTATGCCACCACAGTTTCCTCAGAGACACTTGTAATTGACATATGGTTAGAACTATGAAAGTACTGTGCATTGGTCCTAAATGTCACCCTGTAGCAAAATTAAGTATTGTTATCCTGAATCAAGTTTTAAGCTATGCAAAGAGTAAATGTCAATCTAGACGCCAAATTCAAACATATCACAACATGATTGATGCCACTGGGATGGGAAAAAAAAAAAAAAACACGCTGCCATTGGGTAGGGTCCAACTCATAGTGACTCTAGAGGTCAAGGTAGAACTGCCCCCACAGAGTTTCCACAGAGCACCTGGTGAATTTAAACTGTTGACCTTTTGGTTTGCAGAAGTAGCACTTAACCCACTATGCCACCAGGGTTCCCTCCATTGGGACAAAACCTCTGAAATGAGAAATTTGTTTCAAGCATGAAGGACAGTTGGCTAAGATCATTTTATATTTCTTTTGTAGTTCACAATGCCCACTCAGTATTTTTCTTCCTAAATGGGTGTCAAATGTCTACCTATATGAATTAGCCCATGCTTGAAGAGATGTGGAATAGCAGACAACCCTCTAGATCATTATAGAGCAGAAAGCAAGGGAATTTCTGCATTCCCGGAGGAGCCCTGTGCTCCTTAACCCCAAAACAACAAAAGAAAGGAGGCTTGAGCTCAGACTGGCAGCTTAACACTCAAGTCATCACTCCCTTGGTACTTCTAACCTCTTTCTTGTTGCATTGGGCAGATAAGAATTATTCCTATAACATCCTTAACACCTATTGCTTAGTTATTTACTGATGCCAGTAGAGGCATTGGACACCTCTCATCACTCTTTGTTAATCTTTATATGAATCTCCCCCTGCTAGGTTCTCACACATCTCATATCTCTTCCCATCCACGGCTATCATTCAACCATGCTCTCTGGAAATGAAAGATTTATCAGTTACCAAATAAGGAATGTAATAGCAATACTTCCTCATTTATATCTTTCACAAGTTGAAGACTGGTTATCTGCAAAATCACCACTAGGTCTAACAAGGTCCATGAAGATGGAAATAAATAAATCCATGATGAAATGACCATTGTCACTTGTTCATAAAAATCTTTCTCAGGGTGGTGCTGAATGTGGTGATTGGGATATGGAAGGATTGACTGATAATTTAATTATTGTCTCTTAGACACTAGCCTCTGCAGTATTTGAACACATTTGACAGAAATGTCTGGATTTTATTGAGTCACTCTTACCCTATGTTGTGTGATTACATTTTCCCGACTCGCTTTTCTGAATTACTATCACTTTGTATGTCTCTGTAGTTTTATCAGGTTTGGATATGCAGCAACATCTCTCTAAAGAAATAATTCGTTGACCATTACTTTGCTACCATCAATATGAGGCCTTAGCACTACTCAACTAGACTATCACTACATATTTTCAACAAAGCTTCTCAATTTAAATTTTATAATTATTTTTACTAGTTCTATACAATATGCCAAAATAATTTTCCATGATCATGTTATTGTGACGGTGTTTTAAGCTCCATATGCTCTTATATTAGCAAATTCATGTTGTCAGGCTGGCTTTTCCAAAACTGCCCAGAGTCTGTGTATTCAGCCTTAGCCTTATTACCACTAACTTCTGCTTCCCTAATCATGGTGAATTTATTCAAATGCATGAAGCAGCACCTGCTTATTTGTATAAAGCATATTTTCCCATTTTGGTATAGCCATTCTAATGCCTTATTTTTCCTTCACCTGCTATGGGTATTATGTCTTTTTCTTGCCCTCTCTACACGTACATATTTGAAGGTTTATAATTCATAACTCACAATTACTACACGTTGTGTCCTATAATTTATAAACTTGTTGGTTATTGTCACATTCCTTCTCAGGCATTATGAGAACTTTTAGAACAAGACTGATATTTAACTATTCTTTATTAACTCAATACCTGTTACATTGCTGGATATATGATGAGAAAGCCAGGAAATACCATTTGAAAGTGAAAATGTATAATAGCATAACACCTTGAGCACTCTCCCAGCCAAACTGACTAGATTTTAATGGACACATGTATTTTTCCACTAGGTGGACACATGTTTCTGCTTCTTGCAAAGCTCATTTAAATTCACTATTTTACTTATAAAGTGAAGTTAAGCATGTATTAAATAAACTCTGGCACTTGGCTTTGGCTAAATAAACTCACCTATCTACAGAAGCACGTGGGTGATTCATTGTGAGCTCCAAGAATTCTCCTGATTAGTACTCTATTAAGATAGAAACCAACCTAAAAAGAATAACTTCATAGAATGTAAACATTTCACTAGATATTTCATATGAACAACTTTTCTCCAGTCTTTGAAGACAATCCAGTGTTAGCAGAGAAAAAAGTAGGTTGACTAGGTCATTTCTACCATCAGACTTGTCAAATTTGCATCATCATGTCCCCTGTGATACAGGTCAAGGATAATAGCGTAGAAGAATTACCTGGGAGGCTACAATCTGAACAATTAGATGAAACATTGTCCCATGTGGTATCTTGATGTAGGTTATTTTTCTAAAGCTCTATAGAGACTTGTTTCATTAGCTTTACCCCATTCACCTTAAAAAAAAAAGACAGACTGAATACATACTGATTTTATACATACATAAATTACAAATATGCAAGGAAAAAAATTCATTCATCAAAGTTAATTTGTACTAATAATTTATTTTTTCATTGTTGTTATCATGGATTTTTTTATTTTTATTTCCCTAACCAATTGTATTACAAGAGTATGGTGTTATTGTTTCGTGCCTTCAAATCAGTTCTGTCATAGGAACCCTATGTACAACAGAATGAAACATTGCCCAGTTCTGTACCATGCCCACAATCATTTTAATACTTAAGCCCATTGTTGCAGCCACTGTGTCAATCAATCTTGTTCAAGGTCTTCCTGTTTTTCACTGGCCTCCACTCTACCAAGCATGATATCCTTCTCAAGGGATCAGTCACACCTGACAACATGTCCCAAAATATGCCAGACACAGTCTTTCTACCTTTGCTTTCAAGGAGAAATCTGGTTGTATCTCTTCCAGAACAGATCCTTTGTTCTTTTAGCAGTCTGTGATATATTCAATATTCTTCTCCAATACCACAATTCAAAGACCTCACCGTTTGCATCTTCCTTATTCATTGTTCAGCTTTTGTGTGCATGTGATGCAACTGAAAATACCATGGCATGGGTCAAGAGCACTTTAGTCTTCAAGGTGACATCTTTACAGGCATATATATATGTATATACACAATTGATTTTAAAATTATAGATTCTAGTATCTTTGTAGTTATAATATTTTCCTTCCTAGCATCATGGTTATATTTCTCTTGTTTAAATGCAGTAGGTGAAACTTCTGTGAAAGTAAGAACTAAACATTATAAGAAAGGACATCTTGTCTTACTCTTAAGAGGAAAGCAATCAACGTTGCACGTAACAGAACTATATGACACATAATTTTCTTGATAGAAACTCATCAGTTTTAGGAAGCCTCTTGTTGGCTTTATTACAATGCTAGTCTACTGAAAAGAAAAATTTTCTGGTCTTCTCAGTAGATTTAGGAGAAGTATGTCACAAAATGCAACATACGTTTTTTATAAAAAAGATATAAACAATTTACCAAAGAATAATGAACAGGCTTCAAAAGATCACATGAAAAGATATTCAACTTAACATTTGTTATTAAAAACTGAAAACGAAACCCAGTGTCATGGGGTCAATTCTGACTCATAGAGACCCTATAAGGCAAAGTAGAACTGCTCCATACAGTAATGTCAACCTTTTGGTATTAGATGCAGCACTTAACCACTATACCACCAGGGTTTGTTGTTAATACAGCTATGACTTGTGTTTGCCTAATGTATAACTGAACAAAACCTTGCCTAGTCTGCCACCGTATTCATTATCCTTGTCATGTTTGAGACTCCTGCTGTAACTTTCATGTCGCTAAAACATCTTCTATGATGTCATGTCTTAAGTTTGCAGCCTTGGAAGACAGACTGGCAAGAACATTCTCTCTCCCATGGAACATTTTGGTTGCATTTCTTCGAAGACTATTTCTTCCTTTGGCAGTTTCTGGAGTACTGCAGTTTAAATGTATCTTCACATTACCCAACTTTCACAGTCTACAGAGCAATTGAAAAGACATGATTTAAGTCAGAAACAACCTATTCACCAAACTGACATCTTTGCTTTTCAACACTTGTATTAGGAGGCCATTTGCAGCAGACTTGCTCAATGTAATACTAATTTCTTTCTTGTCTACTACCTCCATGGACACTGATTACTGATTCAAGTAGAATAAAGTTGTTGAAAACGTTGATCTCTCCTCCATTTTTTATGGTGTTGTTTATCGGTCCAGTTATGAGAATTTTAGATTTCTTCTTATTCAGGTGTAATAAAAGGTTAAGCTAACCACAGCATGTCACAAAGGTTACAAGGTCAACTTACCTGTCATAATCTATAGGATTTCAAACAATAAGAAATTACATCAAAGGGGTACGATAGAGTGCTCTAGCCAGTTCAATGTACAGTAGACCTGAGTATCAAAACTAAGTTAATGATTTACTTTGTTGACTTACTTAATCAGTCAAGTGGTATAACAAAGGTTTTAAAGAAAATGTTCTCCATTCTACTTTGATGAGTGGCATTTAGAGCCCTAAATGCTAGCTAAGAGCCATCTAAGAGGCACCAGCTGGTCCCAATCCACTTGGAGAAGAGGAGTGAGAGGCATCAAAAACATAAAGAAAATATGAGTTCAAAAGACAGAAAGTACCATGCAATACAGAGACTACATCAGCATGAACCCAGAAGAACGAGATATTATCTGGCTACCACCAATGATTGCCCTGACAGGCAATGCAACACAGTATTCTGGAAGTAGCAGGAGAAAACTGAGGTACAGAGCTTAAACTTGTAAAAAAAATCAGACTTGATGTTCTGAAAGGCTAGCGGGTTCTCAAAAGTCATGGCCCCTGGATTCTCTGTTTGCCTAGAAGTGAAAATACTCCCAAAGCCAACTCTTTAGACAAAGATTGGACTATACTAACACATAAAATTAATCTGGTAAAGAGTGTGCTTTTTGGCTTAAGTAGGAATGGGAAGTTAATTAGGCATCTCCTTTCCAGAGGCAAGAAGAGAAGGTGGAGGGGGATAGTAGATTGTTGAATGGACACAGGAAATATGGAGTGGAAAAGAGGAGAGTGCTGCCATAGGGTGGGAAAAGGAGCTAGAATTACACAGTAGTGTGTGTACAAGTATCTGTATGACAACTCAGTTTGTAAATCTTCAATTAACCAGTCTAAAATATTTTATATCTGTTGAAAATACTTTGACAGAAAAGTTCTCTGATATTATGAAAGATGCTGGTGTTTTCCGGTGCTATTGAGTAGGTTCCAACTCATAGTGACCCGATGCACAACAGAATGAAATACTGCCCAGTCTTGCACCATGTGCACAGCCAAAAGCTAAGTGCCGTGGAGTCGGATCCAACTCATGTGCACAACTATTTTTAATTAAGCCATCATTGTGGCCAACTCACTTATCAAATTCCATACAAGGTAGATTCCCAAAAGAAAAACAACATGGCATATTATAATCAAACTTGTCAAACTAAAGATAAGGAGATGATTTTTAAAGTATCTATGGATAAATAAAAATTAATCCACAAAAGAGGGTCAATAAGACTAGACTCAGACTACTCAGCAGAAACTATGCAGGCAAGAAGGCAGTGGAATGATATATACAAAGCATTAAAGGAAAAAAATAATGCCAGCCAAGAATTATATATCCATCAAAAATGTCTCTCAAATATGATGAAGAAATTAGGATATTTCCAAGTAAACAGAAATTAGGTAATTTGCAAAAACCAAACCAAATTATAAGAAATACTAATCTCCCTCCCCACCCTTCAGTGCCATCAAGTAGAGTCTGACTCATAGCAGCTACTCTAGAGGTCAGAGTAGAACTGCTCCATACAGCTTCCAAGCAGTGCCTGACACATTTGAACTGCTGATCTTTTGGTTAGCAGATGTAGCACTGAACCCACTATATCACCAGGGTTTCCACAAGAAATACTAAAGGAAGTATACGCACGCATACGTACTTTACTTATACGTAGGTAGATGCTGTACTGGTTTTGTTTCCCTAGAAAATACATTGGTTTAACTTATAAGCTAAAGTGGCTACTTCAGAAGTATCAGTGTTTTCCTTTTTACCATTTGGGCTAATTCAGGATTCAATTTTCCTATAAATAACAAAATAAAGATGACCTTAGCTGGCTTAATTTTTTCATCAGTGTGTTTTTAAATCCTGAATATTCTATAATCATTTTAGTTAACCTATCTCTGTATAGATAGTTTCATCTTTTTCTTGACTGCAAGCTTGAAATTTTAAGCAATTGATTTTCTAAGGGAAAACACTGAAGAAAAAAGTCTATAAGTTTTCCTATTAGTTTCTTGGTTTCTGTTCTAACAGTTTGTCTGCTGCCTGAATGCTGTCGTTTTTGTTAGGTGTCATCAAATTAATCCTGACTCATAGCAACCCTATAGGACACACTAGAACTGCCCCATAGGATTTCCAGTGAGTGACTGGTAGATTTGAGCTGCTCACCTTTCTGTAAGCAGCCAAGCCCTTAACTAGTGTGTCACCAGGGCTCTGAGACACTAATAGTGGTACTTAAATTTTGGTAAGGATCTATTCCTTTTGCTGCCTCTGCCCAATGATGGGTATCATCAGGATCTAAAAATATGTGTATTGAATAATGCATATCTGTGGCATCAGGTCAATATATTTCAGCTAATATCCTATATTGATAAAAAATATTTCCCTTAGGTAAACGAATTTCTTTACAGTGGCCCAAAATTCAGCTGTTAGAGCATAGGTGCTAGGAGACCTAAGTGTTCTTGCATTTGGCCCTTTAACTATTAAGGGCATGATGGAATATCTTCTGACTTAGCAAATAGCATTTCAGGTAAAGGCAAATTCTGTAAGTCTAGATAGAGGTTAGAAGGCAATGATTAGACCAGGTCTAATTTTATACTGCTTCTCAACCTTTCTTGCAATGTTTAAATTTGTTTGGCTTACTTACACTATTTCCAGTAGGGAGGCAAATATGTGATGATGTTGTCACTCAGATGTCTCAAAAGACCAACCATAAAAAATTTCCCACTTTGATTATTTTACATGAGATGCTCGACTTTCTTTTAAATATAGTATTTTAGCCTGGTCAAAACTTCTCCACAGTGTCCACAGTTCAACCTCGTAGTCTTAGGTGAGATTGTATCATTTTTCTAAATACTGACATGTTGCGTCACCAAAGTTTTGAACTATGTAGGAAGAAGAGTTCCAGAGGGGAGACTTTTTACATTCTTATTATTATTTCCCCTGTTGTGTTTAGGTTAACCCTTTATCACACATGCATATGAAGAAAATTAAAAACCTCATAACAGGACCAATAAAAGACACCGTGATAGATGGAGACTAAGTTGAAATTTTCAGTAATTTCATTTTACTTGGAACAATAACCAATGTCCATGGAGGCAGCAGGGGACAAAGAAATGACTTATTACATTGAGCAAATCTGCTGCAAAAGGTCTCTTTACAGGTTGAAAAGCAAAAATGTCGATGTGATGAATAAGCTGCTTCTGACCTAAATCACGGCATTGCAATTATCTCAGAGTGTGTGAAATTGGATAATGGAAAAGAAAGAGAGAAGAATTGATGCATTCAAATGCAGTGTTGATAAGTACTGCTTAAAGAACAGTCTTAGAGTAAATACTACTGGAATACTTCTTGGATCAGCTAATAGTGATGCCAGCTTGCTTACATAGACACATCACTGGGAGAAATCAATTGTTGGCAGCTCATGATGTTTGCTAATAAAGTGTTAGTGGAAAGGAGGGAACACTTCAAGGTATTTTATTGCCGTAATGGTTGCAACAATGGACTCAAAAATATCAACAATCCTGAATACAGTGTTGGGTAAGGCAATGCTTTGATCTCTTATGCCTAAGGTCAAGGTGAGTCATAGCCAATTTAATAACAAGAAGAACTGAGTATTTAAATTCAGTATCTTTTCATATGATCATTTGAGGCCTGCTTATTTTCTTTAGTAAATTATCCATTTATGTCTTTATTTTTTCTCATTTTTAGTTGTATATATTTTAGAATCACTGGATTTATAAGGGTTATTTATGCATTTTTAGATACAGTTACCTTTTAAAAATGCTATTTGCAAATCTTCTCTAATGTTCGCCATGAGTCAGATCAGACTCAATAGCACTTGGCTTAGCTTTCTAATGTTCTGTGGCTTGCCTTTCACTTTGGTAAATTATTCATATCTTTAGTTTTTCCTATTTTTAATTGCATCTGTTTTAGAATTATTGGATTTGTAGGGGTTATTTATGCAATTTGGGGTACAGTTATCTTTTAAAAAGTGTTATTTGCAAATGTTTTCTAATGTTCTGTGGCTTGCCTCTTAATTTCTTTGTGTCTTTCAACAAACAGAAATTCCTAATGTAAATAAAGTCCAATTTATCAATGTATTTTTAAAAATTATGAATTGTGTCTTTTGGAAGCCAGCCAAGCCAAGTGCTGTCGAGTAAGAGGAATTAAAAAAATCTTTGATCCAACTCGATGGCACTTGGCTTGGATGGCTTTGTCTTCCTCAAAGTAACAAAAATGTTTTTCTAGATATTTCAGAAGTTTAGGTTATACTTCTGTGTCTTGTTTATACTGAGTTAATTTTTTAGGTGTAAGTTATCCTTTGAAATTATTATTATTTTTTTAATCTGGATATCTGATTTTTTCAGGATCACTTTTTAAAGCACCACTTACTCCATTTAATTGGATTTGTACAGTCATCAAACATCATTTAGATACATATTCTGGGGATTATTTCCAGATTATAGCCCAGTAATTTTAGAATTAGATTGATGAGGTATTAAAAAAAAAAAAAAAAAAAAAAACTGTTGTTGTTATGATGGTAACTGCATGAAACCTATATAATAACTAGTAAATATTTGAGTCTTACAAATCATGAAAATAGTGTATCTCTCCATTGATTTTGATATTCTAGGGTCGCCATGAGTTGGATCTGACTCGATGGCACTTGGCTGGCTTTGGCTTAATGTTTATTGTTTTGCGTGAACAGATCCTGCATATTTTTATCAGATACCTGTAAGTGTTGTATATTTATCAGTTTTTACTGCAACTTTATTCTAATATGAGTTCTTATTCATTTTTAATATTATGTATAAAGAAACTTGAATTTTGTCTCTTCAGGTTTCATGTTAAACTTAATTTTACATCCAGTTTATGTGGATTGTATACCATTTTATTTATCGATGATCATGTTGTGTGGTTTTCAACTGTTTACTTATTTGCATCATTACAGTGTTTAAAACTCCCAGAACAATTGCTGAAAGGAAATGGTGAGAGTTTGGCACGTTTTCCTGTTGCTAGGAAGACAACATTCATTCAACACTAAATATGCTATTAGCTGTGATATGTTTCGTAGACACTATTTTTCAGATTGAGGCAGTTTCCTTTTACTCCTAGTTTTCAGAAACTTTTTGTAAAAAGTGGCTGCAGCATTTTTAGAAACAGCTTTTCTGCACCTACTGACATCATAAGATTTTTCCTCTTTAGTATATAAATATTGTGCTAAAATCAGCAATAAATAATAAAAACTTGTTGCTGTCTAGCCCATTTCAACTCATAGCAACCCTATAGGACAGAGCAGCACTGTCCTATATGGTTTCCAAGGAGGATCTGGTGGACTCAAACTCCTGGTCTTTAGGTTAGCCAACGTAGCTCGTAGTCAGTACACCACCAGGGTTAACAAACCAGCAATAGAGGCTTCCCAAAACTGATAGTTTCTATAAAAATAACTATGTATCTTACACAGTACAGTGGGGTGAAGTATTGATTGCTTTTTTTTCCTTAGAAGTGAAAGTAAAGCAAGAATATCTACTCTCATAATTTTAATCCACATTTCACTGGAAATCTCAGCCTCAGCAATCAAACAAGAAAAATGTGACCATTATACTAAGAAGAAAGACATTAAAACTGTTTCTACTCACAGACATGAAGATAACTTGCATAAAATCTAAGGATATCTATAAAAATACTAGAATTTATAAGTTTAAATTCAGCTACATGTATGTGTATGAAAATAAAATACAAATTGTGCAATGACAACAAATAAAAATAAAAAATACTAAGGAAAATAGACAATTTGATTGACATTTTACAAGTGGATTTTTTGCTTGCACTTCTGTAATTTATGTGTATAAAATCAGTACATATTCAGTCCGATATTTTTTTTTTATTTTAAGACAAATGGTGCAAAGCTTATGATGCAAGTCTCCAGAGCTTTAAAACAATAATCTACAACAAGACATCACATGGGACAGTATTTCATCTAATTGTTGAAACTGTGGTCTCCCAGGTAATGCTTTCATGCTATTCTCTTTGGACTACATCCCAGGGGATGTGATAACACATATTGACATGTTTGATGGTAGTAATTAGCTGTTCAACCCACTTTTCTCTCTGCTTAATTCTGGACTGTCTTAATAGACTTGAGAACAGTCTGTTACATGAAACATCAGATGATATGTTTACTTGTTATGAACCTGTGCCACTGCTTTTAGGATGGTTTCTAGTCTAATCAAATACTAATTAAGAGAGTTCTTGAAGTTCTTTCATCTTAGCCAAGGACTTTGAAGTCAATGAATCACCCAAGTCCATCTGTACTTAGGTGAGTTTATGAAAAATATGTCTTATTTCACTGTAAAAATAAAATATTGAGTTATGATAATGTTTGCAGGAAATGAATACACGTGTATTCATTCAGTGAATTGCACTGAACGGAAAAAAAAAAAAAAAGGAAACCCTGATGGCGTAGTAGTTAAATCCTAGGTTTGCTAATCAAAAAGTCACAGTTCAGATCCACCAGGCATTCCTTGGAAACTCTGTGAAGCAGTTCTTCTCTGCCCTGTAAGGTCAGACATACACATGTCTCCATTAAAATCTAGTCAGTTTGACTTGGAGAGGCCTCAAAGTGTTATGCCACTACACATTCTTCTTACTTGCAAATGATATACTTCCTTATTCCCTCATCAGGTATTTAGCAATGATACAGGCATTCTGGTTACTAATCAAATATGGATCCTATTCTCAAAATTCCCATGATGTCTGAGAAAGAAGATGGCAATAACTAACAATTTTATAAATCATTAGATTACAGTATATGGTAATTGTGATCCACAAATCTTCAGATCTGTATGTATAAAAATGACAATAAAAAATATGTACTACCTATAATAAGAGAGGAAAAAATAAAATCCTACAAAATATAGACTAAAATGGAAAAATACGCTTTATGCATATGAGCACGTGCTGCTTAACGCAGTTGGACAAATTCACCATAAGTAGACAAACAGAAGTTAATGATAATGAACCTAAGGCTGAACACAAAGACCTTGGACAGTTTGGGAAAAGCCATCCTGTAACATGAATTTATGAAATAAGAGCATTTGAATCTCAAAACACATTGATTGCTACAATAAAGTGATCAAGGAAAATTATTTTGGCATGTTGCGTACAATTATTAGAAACCAAGCCAAGTGCCGTCGAGTGGGATCTGACTCATGGCAACCCTAGGGGCTAGGGTGGAACTGACCCCCAGAGTATTCAAGGAGCTAAAAATAAAATGGACAGCTTTGATTGAAAATAGGTGGCCATAATTTAGCTAAGTAGTGCTAAGACTTTATGCAGAATGGCTGTGGAATTTTTCTTCTAGATAGATTCTGCCTACATGATCAAATCTGTTAAAAATGGAGAGAAATATAAAGTGATGGGAACTCAGAAAGGGGAATGGGGAAAATATAATGTTATCTTACAGTAGGGATGACTAAACAAACCCAATTACCAGGGAATGTTTCCATGCCTTAATGACTGCATTCAATATCATCATCACAATGAGTTCAATGAGCAAAAAAATCACAGTAGTCATTAACATCACAGGTTTATGTAACTCAACCATCATAGACAATGTTAGACACGGTGATACTTTTACAAATAACCAATCTTCAATCTGTGAGAGATGTAAATAAGGAAACATTTTTACTATATACTTGATAACTGATAAATCATTTATTTCCAGAGAGCATGATAGAATGCCATCAGTGACTGGGAAAAAAATACGAGCTGTGCAAGAAACCATGAAGGAAACTTCACAGAAACATTAGAAAAGATGGACAAAACGTGTCCTATGTGTAGCTTGGCATCAGTAAATAACTGAACAATAGATACTAAGAATATAGTAGGATTAATTCACATTTGTCCAACACTATAGGGAAGAGGCTGGTAGTAAGCAGGGAAGGAAAGACTTGAAGGCCATGGTGCCAGGTTCAGAAACAGCTTGTTTCCTTTTTGTTGTTGTCCTGGAGTTTAACATTGCAGAGCTTCTCTGATGATTCAGGGACTCCCTTGATTTCTGCTCTATAGAGGCCTTCAGGAATTTCTTGTACTCCAGATCTCTTTAAATATTTCCCAAATCCGTATGTATAGACGTTTCACTCCCATTAAGAAAGAAAATCCAGTGAGTAGACATTGCGGATTACAAAGGAAACATAAAATTAGCCCAGCCAACTGTACTTGGTACTGAAAACCAATTTCTTATGTCCAAGGTTCTGTCCCAATGGTATCAAGTGTATCACATGTTTGTCTTTGGTTTGTAGCCTTACATCTGTTCTTGGTGTACCTTAAAACTTGATTCAAGATATCAATACTTCTTTTTGATGAAGGATAATGTTTAAGAAGAGTATAGACTACTTTCACCGCTTTAACAAATGTCACATTGGGAAGGAAGAGACAGATTAACTACTCCTGCAGCTATTTTTATCAAAGCGACACAGTATGTATACAGTGATGAGTAGCTACAGTAGAAAGATACAATATGCACTGAGAAATAACATTAAAAAAATTTTTGTGGTAACTGAGAAATTTCAGTAGACTTCTATTGCAGAGCTATAGAACATGTTTAAATCATTGGATCGCTAGGGTAATGTCGATCCTGAGAAGAAAAACGATCATGAAAAGTGTAGCTTGACCATTGTACTGTGCTGTTACCAACAACACCACCAACAAAAATTTGAAGTTAATTGCTAATACATGAAGAGGAGAAACTAATCTGTGTTTCCCACAAAAAATTGTTTTCAAGAAATTTAGATTTATACTAACAGAAGAAGAGATCCTCCCCATGGAGCCAAACCTCTCTGACAATACTGATTGTGATTGTTTAAAAACAGCAGATCTACTGTTTTTATTATCCCTCTTTCAAATTTGCTCTTTAATACTCCACTTGCACGTAACTAATACTCACTTTGTTAATGTGATATTAATAAATTCTAAATAATGAAATAATTTCAGAGCAACAAAAAAAGTATTTTATGTAAAATCTTTACACACTTTGAATGAACCTCACTATTTTTTATTTTATTTATTTTTTCTATTTTCTCTTGCCTAATTCAAGTTTTGTGTCCCAGGATAATCAGATTTCTTACTTTCTCAACAGAAACCCCCAGAATAATAGTACTGGTGCCACGTTCATCTTGTTGGGCTTCTCGGAATACCCGGACCTCCAGGTCCCCCTCTTCATGCTCTTCCTGGCCATCTACACCGTCACTGTTGTAGGAAACCTGGGCATGATTGTGACTATCAGGATCACCTCTAAACTCCACACCCCTATGTACTTTTTCCTCAGTCACTTGTCCTTTGTTGATTTCTGTTATTCCTCAGTGGTTACACCCAAACTATTAGAAAATCTAGTTGTGGAAGACAAAACCATCTCTTTCGCAGGCTGCATCATGCAGTTCTTCTTTCTTTGTGTATTTGTGGTGACAGAAACATTCATGTTGGCAGTGATGGCCTATGATCGATTTGTAGCAGTTTGTAATCCTTTACACTACATGATTGCCATGTCCCCGAGGCTTTGTTTCTTTTTAGTGGCTGCTTCATACTCCTGGAGCATAGTCTCTTCCTTGGCATTTACCTACTTTTTGGTAACATTATCCTTTTGTGGGACTAACTTCATAAACAACTTTGTCTGTGAGCATGCCGCCGTCGTTGCATTGTCTTGTTCTGATCCCTACATGAGTCAGAAGATCATTTTAGTGGCTGCCACATTCAATGAAATAAGCAGCCTCATAATCATTCTTACTTCCTATATTTTCATTTTTTTCACTATCATGAAGATGCCTTCAACTGGGAGGCGACACAAGGCCTTCTCCACCTGTGCCTCCCACCTGACTACTATTACCATCTTTCATGGCATCATTCTTTTTCTTTACTGTGTGCCTAGCTCCAAGGACTCATGGCTCACGGTCAAGGTGGGCTCTGTGTTTTACACAGTGATAATTCCCATGCTGAACCCTCTTATCTACAGCCTCAGGAACAAAGATGTGAAGGAGGCAGTTAGAAAATTAATTCAGACCAAGTTGTCCTGTCAAGCTGGTAGACTGTCAAGTTGGTAAAAGATTATTTATTCATTTTCTAGAAAACTGTGAAAAATTATCCAAGTGTTTTGCTGATTTACGGTTTCAGATTCATTTTTCAAAAAATAGCAAAACAACACACATTTTTACTATAACTCTTCATTTGAGTCGTCATCCAATATCAATGTTCTTTACAACTTAGTTAGTTGAAGAATAATTAGTAACAGAGTAATGAAAGCTCAGAAAACAAACAAGCAACAGCTGTCCAGCTGATTTCAACTCATAGTGACCCTATAGGACAGAGTAGAATTAAGCTCAGTTTATTTAAATTAAGGATTTTGAATCAGTGATTAGCAATTAAAGACCGCTGATTTACAAATGGCAATATGTTTGTCTGTATTGCAATGAAGTCATTATGAGAATGGATTTATATAGATGTTCTTAAAATACAAAGCTTAGCGAGAGACAGAATGTATGTTCAGTGTAACAAACACAGCAAACAAAGATCTCTTCAACCCTTGGACACTAAAAATATTAAAAATATGAATTTCATATTTAAATATGCACATAAGACATATCTGTGCCTCAACATAGTCCCAAATATGGCTGAATTAAATGCTATTTCATAATGTAAATTCTACTTCTTCTCTATAAACTTAAAAACTTAAAAAAAAAAAACACTTGCCATCAAGTCGGGTCTGACCTTTAGTAACCCTAGAGGTCAGAGTAGAACTGCCGCATAGAATTTCCAAGGAGCACTGGACAGATTTGAACTGCATATCTTTTGGTTAGCAGACATAGCACTTAACCCAGTACGCCACCAGGGTTTTCCCATAACCTAAGAGAGCAAAACGTATTTTGCTCTGCTAATATCTGGAGTCATTCTCTCTAGCCTGATCTTGGCTGATAAATTCACCTAGGGCAATAGGTGTGTACACTACTAATTAGCCAACTCCTTTTCATGTGTCTATGATCCACCTGAATCACTGGGCTATCTAGTATTTGTTCTTCCAATAAGTCTGTGTTATAAAAGAAACACACATTAACAAAAGCTTGTTTAAACAAAATATGTATTCTATTAAATGATACAGATGAAATCAAAGTTAAGGGTTGAAGAAGTGTATCTGCCTCTTTTAGAGCTTAGAAGTTACATGGTAAGGAGCATAGGTACAGAGAGGAATGAATAATTGAATCAAGTATTTCAGTCTAGGTAAGCTTGTTGTAAATATTAGCTAATGGAAAATATCCTTCCTTGATATTTCAGATAAATATAACCACTATTGGTTTTACACAAGTCTTTGTAAAATAATGGGCTGTTTTATTCATCTTAAGGAATGACTGTCTTCGCTGATTAGTCCTACCTACTGCAATTAAAGACGTAAAAATCCATCACTACAAAGTATAAAATATAAGTTGTTTGGTATAAAGCTTGAGCATTTTATCACTATGTGAAGAAAATACATTCAAACTTTGCCATATATCAGTACAGTTTGCAGGAAATGTATTTTTCCATCGTTCCATGTTTAATCCATCTGTATGCTGGGATTGAAAGTATATCTCTGGAAGATAGCATATTGAAAAAAAAAGAAAGAACACACTCACATTTAGTCAATTCCAACTCATAGAGACTGTATGACAAAGTAGAAATTCCCCATAAAAGCCTCCAAGGACAACCTGGTGGATGCACATTGTCAACCATCTGGCTAGCAGTTGTAGCTCTTGACCAGTACGCCACCAGTGTTTCCAAAGATAGCATATGGTTGGCTCATTTGTTTTTTCCATTCTTCTCATCTGTCTCACTTTGGTTTATTCATATCTTTTTAGTGTGCCATTTTGAATACATCTTCATTGTTTTCTCTGTATATTCTGTAGATGTTTTATTAGGGTTAACTTGGGAATTACAATTAGTAACATGAATTTATAGTGCTAATTTGAAATTACACCAACTTTAGTTTCATGAATAGAAAAACATTAAAGTTAAAATATCACTTTTATATAACTTTCAAATATAAGCAAAATAAAATCACTAGTTGTAAAATATATTGACTAAATTTAAATAATAAAATTGCCAAACCTTGCCAAGATCATAGAGTGGAAATTTCAAAACATCACTGAGAAAAATGTTAAGTGGAACTAAATAGAGAGATACAGCATATACACTGATGAAAAAATTAAAAGTTATTTTAGAAAAAACTAACATAATTGGAAAGTTGGAAAAGTTGCTGGAGAACAGTACCTATGACAGTACCTATTACCAAAACCAAACCAAACCTACTGCAGTTGAGTCAGAACCCACTCATAGCAACCCTATAGGTCAGAGTATAGCTGTTCCACAGAGTTTCTTTCAAGGAGCACATGGTGGATTTGAACTACCAACCTCTTGGTTAACAGGTGTAGCACTTAACCCACTCTCCACCAGAATTTCCTCAAACATCATAGCAACATGCAGACCCCTAACTTCTAATAAATTGACAATTGTGTGCAAGTGTTTATTGTTGGTTTATTTGACAATGTGACATGACTCAGAATAAGAAGAAACATTAAAATATCCAGTAATAATCAGAATGTGTAATATAAGAAGCATGAATCTAGAAAAACTGAGAATTACTGAAAATGAGATGAAATGTACAAACATCCATATCTTGGACAGTAGTGAACTGAAATAGTCTGCTATTGACCATTTTGAATTTGACAGTCATCTGGTCTATTATGCCAGGAATAAGATCTTGAAGAGGAATGATACTGAATTCATAGTCAAAAAGAATATTTCACCATCTCTCCTGGAATACCAACTGGACGAATAAGTAACATCATGAAGAACAAAGAAAATATTGATGTTGTCAAGGATTTAATTTTATTCAATTCCTGTGGAAGCAGCTGGCAAGAAATCAAAGACACAGTGCACTGGGCAAATCTACTTCAAAGATGTCTTCAAGGTGTTGGAAAGCAAAGATGTCACCTTGAAGATAACGGTGCATGGGATGCAAGCCACGGTGTTTTCAATTACCTCATATTCATGTGAAAGCTTAACAATGAATAAGAAATATCAAAGAATGGAAACATTTGAACTATGGGGTTGTGAAGAGTACTGAGTATACTATGGACTGCCTAAACAAGGATTAAGCGTGTTCTGAAAGTACCACTAGAATACTCCTCCGCAGCAAGGATGGCTACACTATGTTTCATATGCTTTGTACAAGTTTTTACGAGGGATCAGTCCCCAGAAAAAGACATTATGTTTGGTAGGGGATCAGTGAAAAAAAGGAAGGCCGTCAGTGAGACGGACTGACAAGAAGGGTGCAACAATGGGCTCTAAAACAGCAGCAATCACGATGGTGGCACAAGACAAAGCGGTATTGGGTTCTGTTGTGTATAGGACCACTACTAGTCTGATCCGGATCGACAGTATCTAACAACAACAATGGTAAACCAGGTAGTGTGAATTTAGCAAAAAGATAGAAAATTTCTAAATAAAGTATAGTTCAGATATAACTAGCACATAATTTTTTTTAATGTGCCTGTAAAAGCAGGGTAAATGAATAAGAGAAAATAATTTGATCCTTCACTTCACTCCATAAAAAAAATAAAATAAAAATAAGTGCATTATATATTTTATCAAACATCTCCAGCTACTAGAAGAAAGCATACAAGTCTACTTTCATAGCAATTAATAAACGTGACTTAATCTAAAATCAAAATTTCTCATTGCCGAAATACGTTATTGAGAACATGAATAAGAGTCCACGGATTAAAAGTAAACATAAACAGACTAGGAATAAGTATTCACAGTACATATGGCTTTTAATTACACAGAATGTGAAAAGAATCCCCTCAAATCATTAATAACAAGACAACTGGCCAAATTAAATTAATTAATGTACCGGCATTCTGCAAGAATTATACAAATTGAGAATACTTACACAAATACATTTCCATGTGGTGGATCTTAAGGAAGAAGCAAAAGAAATAACAATTCACACTCAAGAGAATTGCTGAAGTCCCTTAGGTGGCACTGAGTTTTGATTAAAGATGATGGAAAACCTGAGCAGTGGAGAGTGATGGTTGAACACGATGAATGTAGAAGAATGTTTGCGTGGCAAATATATATGCATATACCAGCAAAGATAAAGGTTTTTTCAAAGGCAATTTAAAAAAAAAAAATCACCTTTTTCAGTATTGTCTTTGTCTCCAGATTTCATATTCTTTGGTATGTCTCCTTGTACTCTATTACATATATGTGACTTTGTTCTTGGTAACTTTTGATGTCTATCTATCTATCTATTTATCACCTATCTATCTATCTGTCTATCATCTATCTATCTATCTATATGTTGTTAGGTGCTGTCGAGTCAGTTCCGACTCATATGTGTGTACACACACACACGTATATACAGATATATACACACACATATACATGCATCTGTATACATACATATATGTACACACACATGCATATATATGTATATGAGGTCTGACAATGACATTCACAAACTCATCATAGAAAAAGCACTACATATCTCATCACTGAATAGCACAATGGTCACCTTTGAAGTACTCCCCTTGAGAAGCTATGCACCAATGACAGCCCGTAGTCCATCCTTCAAATTTTGTAACTCTTTATTTGGAATGACTATCAGAGCTGTCCATTATTATCACCCTTGATGTCTTGAATGTCATCAAAATGGCTTCCTTTTGCTGTTTCCTTTAACTACAGGTAAAGAAAAAAGTCACTGGGGGTCAGATCAGGGGAGTAGGGAATGTGTTCCAATACGGTTACTCATTTACTGGCCAAAAACTCCATCACAGATGGTGCTGTGTGAGTTGGTGAATTGTCTTGATGCAGGAGCCATGACCCAGCTTTACGGAACAGAGTAGAACTGCCCCATAGGGTTTCCAAGAAGTGGATGTTAGTTTGAACTACTGCACTTCTGGTTAGCAGCCAAGCTCTTTATCACCTTGCAGGAAGGTCTCCATGTCCTTGTGAAATGACTTCACATTAACCAATTTTAATTTAGTTTATTGTCTTTCTATTAATAATTTGATGGCTTGTGTATATAGTCTGTATGATTAACAGGTTATATATTGCCAATGTGTACTCTCAATCTGTGTATATTTATTCCTAACGACGGCACTTGGCTTTGGCTGGCTGGTTGTTTTTCAATTCCTGTTATTAATGATATCTTTAGGTGTTGAGAAGTTTTCATTTTGGATGAGTTCAGATTTATCAGTTGTCACAAAGATGGTCACTTACACTTTCTTCCAGTAGCTGGAGATATATTCTGAATTATGTAATGCATTTAAAATTAGTTTTTCAGGGTATGAATAAAGAATAAGATTATTTTCTCCCATTATGATGTAATAATGAATATGTAATAAATCTTCAAATCCTTCAACTATATTCTTCTTTTTAAAAATATCATAGAGTACTCTGGAGTTTTTTTCATTTCCGTACATAAATCAAGCCCCGGTAGTTCAGTGATTAAGAGCTCAGCTGCTAATCAAAACGTCAGCAGTTTGAACCCACTCGCTGATCCTTGGATACCCAATAGGATAGTGAGAGTGCCGCTCTGTCCTAAAGAGTCACCATGTGTTGGATTCCACTGGATGGCACCAAGTGTGGTTTTGATTCATGTCAAGTATTTCAAGTAACTTTCGATTTTGTTTGGGACTGCATTAAGTGAGTAAGTTGGGGAGAATTTTCATGTTAACAATAGTGAAGTTTGATCAGTGTGTATGCTGTATCTCTCCACTTAGCTGGTCTTATATTTTTCTCAGGGACATTTTGGAGTTCCAATCTAAGGTCTTAACAAGGCTTTATAATTTTATTCTTTATATTTAGTTAGTTTGTTTTACAACTGATTGTTTTATATATGTATTTGGTATTTCTATTAAAGTGCTATTTTAATTTAAAAGTTTTCTGTTTCCAAAACTGAATAATTATCAGTTCAAAGTAGATGGCTGTAAGTTGAGGACACTTACTGCAATCCCCAAGGTAACCACTAATAAAATATTTTTTAAATATATGTACGGAAAAAAAAAATGATGATGAAACCAAAACGGTGCATGAGAAAAAAAATCAGTAAACAAAAAAAGAGATTGGAAGATGAAGAAAAAATGATCTTACTATGCGATATTTTCAAGAGATTTATTTTATATCCAAAGATAGCCAAGCCAAGCCAAGTGCCGTCGAGTCAGATCCGACGACCCTAGGAGCCAGGGTAGAACTGACCCCCAGAGTATTCAAAGATAAAGATAGCTTAATATGAAAAGATGAAAAAGATATCCCACGCAAATTGCAACCAGGAGAACTGTGCTGCCTGCGGTAATACTAGATGAAGCATTAAAATAGTTCCCTGAAACATTTAGTTGACTGTATACACCATACTGTGACAATTCAATATTAAATAAACTACATAATGTTGTTGTTGTTGGTAGGTGACATCGAATCGATTCTGACTCATAGCAACCCTATACTAGTATATTGTGGCATCATGAAAATAATATTATACTCTGGTAAGAAATCAAAATAAAACACAGAAATTGCTTTCTGTTGCCTTTGAATTGATTCTGACTCATACCTATCCTATAGGACAGAATACAACTGGTCAGTTAGCGTCTTGTCATCTAGTGCTGTCATCACAGAAATACTACAGGTGCATGGGTTTAACAAAAAGAAATTTATATTGTCACAGTCCATTAGGCTAAAAGTACAAATTCAGGGTGTCAGCTCCAGCAGAAGGATTTCCCCGCTGGCTCTAGAGGAAGGTTTTGGTCGTCAAACTTCCCCTGGACTCGGAGCTCCTGAGACACAGGGACCCCAGGTCCAGATGATGAGCTCTGCTCCCTGCACTGCTTCTTTCCCAACAGTATGAGGTCCTCAGCACTCCATTTGCTCACTTTTCCTTTGTATCCTAAGAGATGCCTCAAGGCACAATACGGTCTTACAGATTGAGTCCTAGGTTGCCAACACAACTGAAGCCCATTGTCCCTCACTGACATCATAGGGGCAGGATTTAAAACATACAGGAACGTCAACTATACCAGGAATCACAGCCTAGTCAAACTGCTATATGCATTTGGGGGCAGGGTGGGTGGGTACAATTAGATTTGTGACAGTGAGTTCTCAAGAACAGGTGGCTTGTAGATTAAAACTGTCCACTCATTGGTTAGCAGCCAAGAGCTTAACTACTATTTCTGGTAACAGTTTACATAGAGAGAAAATATACGTTTTCACACAGAAATAAAATGTTAGTGCTTGACACAACGCAAGAAACTTTTCCCTGTTTGCAGATCAATTCAGATCACGATTTTTGAAAATTTACAAAGACATCATCATCTATCCTCAGTCTGGACAAAACAACGTCACTTAGTCATTTCACCAAGTAATCACATGATGCATTAATTTACAAAGACTTATTTCAAACCCATTATGGTTATATCTCTCTAAATATAAAGGAAGAACATTTCCCATGAGGTAATATTTACCGCAAATGTGTGTAGGCTGAAATCTTGATTGCATTTATTAATTTCTCTCTGTATCTATGCTCCTTCTCATGTAACTCTTATGTTCTACAAGAGAACAACTTCTTCAACCCTTGACTGTGGTTTAAGCTACGCAATTCACAATGAATAATAGAGTATAATAAAATCAATTGCTTGGTAGACGTTTGTCTGTGTGTTTTCTTTTGTGATTCAGCTACCGACATTGGAAGAACATACTCTAACTACCCAAGTGGTCCACGAAAGATCACAACATCTGACAATTGTGTTTGGAAGCTCATCCTAGAAAAAGAGCTACATTTCTCATTGCTGAAAATAACTACAGTCGCTTGAAGAACTTCCCTTCAGAAGCTGTGTGCTGACACCAGCACCTAGTCCATCCTTCAAAGCAATTTTGGAACTCTTTTTGGAATGGTCATCAGATCTGTGGTCTTATTGCCACTGATGTCCTGAATGCCATCAAAATGTCTCACTTTGAATATTTCCTTCATCTTCAGGTGAAGAAAAAAAGTCATGGGGGCTAGATCAGGTGGGTGGAGAGTGTATTCCAATACAGTTGCTTAGTGGATAAAAATTCCTTCACAGACTACTTTACAATTAAGTTTGTGAACTTGCTACCATGCCACCGTGTGCAATGACCATTCCATAAAGAGTTGCAAAATGGCCTTGAAGGGTGGACTAGGCACTGGCATTGGTGCCTAGCTCCCCAAGGGAGTACATTGAAGATGACTGTAGTGATTGATATTCAGCAACAAGGTAATGTAGCACTTAGAACAATTAAGTTTGGGGATTTAATTGTCAGACCTTGTATATGTATTCTGAATTATATCCAGGCAGAAATGTATTTTGCACACTTCAAAAAGTGAAATGAAATTCATAGTTATAAATATTTTCCACACCTAAGTGTTAAATAAACCTTTGTTTACTCTGTTTACTATGTTGTGTTATGATGCATCCTCTCACCTGTTAAATTGCACATTTTCAGAACCGAGTCAGATCCGACTCGACGGCACTTGGCTTGGCATCTATAAACCCATTCTCAGAAAGACGTCTTTTACATGGGCAACTACAAGATATTTTCCAAACTGTGGCTCAATATCCTTAATTGAAACAAACTGAGCTCTAATAACTAAGTTACTAATTATTTTTCAACTGACTTACTGAGTTTTCAACAATATTGTTAGTGGCTTATCAGTCAAATGAGAGATACATTAAACAGAAGCATGGTTTTGTCTACTTTAAAAAGGAATCTGAATCAGTAAATAGCTAGAACACCTGGACAATTCTTCACAGTTCTGTGGAAAATGAATGAATACTTTTTTATGAACTTCGCAGTTTGTGACATGGTATTTTGGTATTGACTAACTTCCTAACTGCTTCCTTCACATCTTTGTTCCTGAGGCTATAGATCAGGGGGTTCAGCATGGGAATGACCACTGTGTAAAACACAGACCCCACCTTGACTGTGAGCCATGTGTCCTTGGAGTTAGGCACACAGTAGAGGAAAAAGATGGTTCCGTAGAAGATAGTAACAGTGGTGAGGTGGGAGGTACAAGTGGAAAAGGTTTTACGGCGGCTCCCGGTTGAAGGCATCTTCATGATAGTGATAAAAATAAAAATATACGATATGAGAATGATCACCAGACTGGTTGCTAAATTGAAGACAGCAAACACTATAATCATCTTCTCGCTAATGTAGGGGTCAGAGCAGGACACAGCAACAATCGCAGCATGCTCACAGACAAAATTATTTATGAAGTTGGTCCCACAGAACGATAAAGTCAACAGAAGGCAGGTCAATGTCAAGGAACAGATTATACTCCAAGAGTATGAGGCAGACACCAACAAGAAACAAACCTTCAGGGACATTGAGACCACATACAGCAAGGCATTAGAAACTGCCACAAATCGATCATAAGCCATTACTGCCAACATGAATATTTCTGTCACCACAAATATACAAGCCAAGAAGAACTGCATGATGCACCCTGTGAAGGAGATGGTTCTGTCTTCCACAACCAAGTTTTCTAGTAGTTTCGGAGTAACTACCGAAGAGTAACAGAGATCAATAAAGGACAAGTGACTGAGGAAAAAGTACATGGGGGTGTGGAGTTTAGGAGTGATCGCAATGATTATGATCATGCCCAGGTTCCCAACAACAGTGACGGTGTAGATGGTCAGGAAGAGCATGAAGAGGGGGACCTGGAAATCTGGGTATTCTGAGAAGCCCACAAGGATGAACGTGGCTCCAGTGCTGTGATTTTCTTGATTCCTATAGGGAAAATAGGATAGTTGATCCTCAAAAGCAAAATTTGAATTACAAGAAAATGAGGAAACATTGATAAACTTATGTCAACAAAGACAGTTATGGAAAATGCTTAAGATCTACTTATAATTATTTCAAAATGTAGGATTTACTAACATCCCAGTTCTATTAACTTTTTTCATATTAATTTAAAGAAGGAAGTTGAGAGAGAAAGAACAAAAATAGATTTGACACTATTTCAAATGGTGATGTTTTGTATCACCAGAGGCATCTGTCTTCGTGAGAATGGCGATTCTGGCTCTTCCTATGAATCTGGGTTTAGTGAAAATGTATTTGTTGGAGAAAATACAGATCATGAGATTCTACTGTACTTTTTCTGCCTCACCTGTTCGACTGTGGAAACTAGAACTCACTTATCAACATAAACGCAACAGATACTATGCTATGTGTTTTACTTATGTTTAGTAAGCATGATTTTTTCAATTATTATCTGCTTCACAATAAAAGTAACTACAGCAAGAATTATTTTTTTTTGTTTCTCCCTCCCAAGTGGGACACAATGATATAATATGTACTCAGTAACATTTGCTCAATAAAGGAATGTAAAAATATATATGAGTATAAAGTCTAAACCTTATTTCCTACCTGGTATTCTTTTCCTCTGTTACACTTTATCGTTTCCTATCACTCTGTAGTTCTTCCAGGTCTTACAAGAAGGATACCTTACAAAGATTAATTCCACAGCAGTCTCTCTGCTACCATTCCAAACTTTCTGGATTGCTACTTAGGTAAATTGTGACACTTACTCACAGCCTCTGACAGCACTGTTGGCATAACGGCTAAGTGACTGGCCCCTTGTGTCTAAAATGTCAGAGGTTTGAGATCACCGGCCATTCTGCAGGAGAAAGATGGAGTCATCCGTTTTTGTAAAGATTTATGGCTTTGGGGGCCTATGGGACAATTTTACTCTGCCCCCCCAACCTGATTGCTATGAGTGGGAATTGACTTTACAGCAATTGCTTTGCATTTGGGTTCACATTCTGACTCCTCCAATTTAAAATATTCTACATAGCATAGTCAGAATAGTTTCCATTGTAATTTAATCCTGACAATAAATGACTTAATTTTCCAACTATTCTTATTAGTGAATAAGCATAGCATCTGCTATTAATGAATAGCATAGCATCTGTTGCATTTATGTTGATAACTGAGTTCTAGGTTTCCACAGTCGAACAGGTGAGGCAGAAAAAGTACAGCAGAACTTCATGATCTGTATTTGAATAGTATTTAATGAATAAGAATATATTTTTTCAGCCTAGCTTTTCTAAAATTTTCCTTGGTCTACAAGTTCATGCTTGTTACCACTAAGTTATTCTTCTGTAGAAATATATAGTTTACCCAACTCTGTTACACTGTACGTGCTTATTTATATAAGGTTGACATATCCAATTTGTTCTTTCTTGTGTAATTCATTATTTTCCAATTTATAACTGCAAGTATCAGGCATTGTTTCTATTGGAAACCTGTAATACCAGCATACATGTCACTTCATATAATTATAATTTTTCTCCTCTTTATAGAAGCAACTTCAATTTTTATAACAAACGGGAATTATATGTTGTATTGCATCATTTTCAATTATGTGTACCACTGCCAAATTTTTCTTTAAATGCATTTTTTAAAGACAATGCCCATATATTAGAATTATCCAGTTTCTAAAATGCCCATTAGGGTGCTGAGTACATCATGGGTGTATGGTTAAAACAACAGGATGAATGTTACTGGAAAGGACAGAAGATGTATACTCAGCATCTAAAACCCTTGACCAGATGAATTAAGGAACAAAGTACACATGATAGCAGCTAGACTGATACTTGTTTTGCCTCTTGTAAACCTTCATTAGAACACATTATTACTCTTCTAAAATTAAATACAATATAAATTGAGTTAACTCACCTAAGTGCAATATTTGACTTATTCATTTATTGAAGCTTCTATGCTACAATAAATGAACTTTAAGAAAGTTGTTGCTGAGGACTGTGCTAATTGTTTAAAACAGTATCATATCTGAGTAAAGTAGCAAGAGTTTATAGTATATTTAAACATGCATTTTATGCAAGTGGTACTTTACTCTTCAACCTATTAAATATATGCAGAGATAGCAGGGAGAAAGGTGGAAATAAAAGCTGAATCCTGGTACCGTGCTATGTCTGTCACACATATACCACTCAGAGCTTTGGGGACATGGACCCTAGAGAATATCACTGACGTATTGCCCCAGAGATCACAAATGGGGCAATTAGATAACATAAGGTTCCATGTGACAATTTGGTTGTTTATAGTTGCCTCTAAGGTTTGAGGAATAACTTCATCACAAAGTTTAACGCATAGATCTTTTTTCTTTTAAAGTTACACCAGACATATGTTTATTTTTTATATTTGCCATATACAGTAACACAAAGGAAACAAAAAATAAACCATTGTTTAATACTTCAGAGATTACTGCTGTCTACTTTTTTTTTTCAATTCAGAGATAAGTACTACCAATCTTTGTTGTATTCCATTTTTTTGTTGTTTGTTTGTTTGTTTCCCCTCTCCTATATGGGTTTGGGTTTTGGGGATATAAGTATGGAAACCCTGGGGCATGATGTTCAAGGGCTACATCTGCTAACTAAAAGTGTCAGCAGTTTGAATCCACCAAGCACTCCACAGAAGCTCTACGGAGCAGTTCTCCTCTGTCTATAGGATCCGTACGAGTTGGAATCAACTCAATGGCATGGGTTTAGTTTTCTACTGGTATAGTAGCCCTGGTAGTGCAGTGGTTAAGAACTTGGCTGGTCACCAAATGTTTGGCAGTGGGGATCTACCAGTGACTTCTTAGAAACTGTGGGACAGAGTTATTTTGTGCTATAGAGTTGCTATTAGTTGGAATCAATGCGATTGAAACAGGACTTTTGGGGGGAGGAGGATATGGGTATATATTTATAACTATTTTTATGTTTACACAGTAACTGTTATAGTTATGTTGCTGTTTCAGTCAGCTGGTGCTGCTCTAATACAAATACCATGAAGCAGATGGCTTTAACAATGGAAGGTTTATTCTTACGTAGTCTGGTAGGTTACAAGTTCAAATTCAGGATGCCTGCTCCAGCAGAAGGCTTTCTCTCTTGCTGTCTCTGGAGGAAAGTCCTTGTGTTGCATCAGTCCTTGTCCAGGGAGCATCTTGGTGCAGGAATCTCAGGTCTGAAAGACACACTCTTCTCCCAGTGCTGCTTTCTTGATGGTGTGACATCTGCTTGCTTTCCTTTCCTTTTATCTCTTGTAAGATGAAAGGACTAAGAGTGGTGCAGGCAATAATCCAGGGAAACTCCCTTTACAGTGGAACAGGCAGGTGATCTTATGAAAGGATTTATAGTCCCACCCTAATCCTTTGACATGCAGCATAGGAAAATCACAAAATAGAGGACAGTCATAAAATATTGGGAATCATGGCCCAGCCACATGGCTACACGTATTTCTGGGGAAACACAATTCAGTCCATCAAAATTTCTTGCTATCCTCTCTTTCCATCTTATATTTGGGGTTCATTTCTATGCATGTTGTTCTTTAGAGAATATTATTTGTATTTCTCTTCCAAATACGAGCATAGTGCTATTCAGTGCTGTCTTTAATATTGAATCCGAGAACATTCCTGAGACTATATTTTTCAGTTTTCTAATACAGGCTTAAGGTAAGGGTACTGCATTCATTATTTAATTCTTCATTATGCATTCATATATAAGCATCACAGTCTTAGTGGCTTTGTGAAATAGAACAAATATTACCAATGTATATTTTTTCTGTCAATAGCCATGTGGTAACTATCTCATCCTCTCTCAGTTGCACACTCAACTCAGCTGCTATAGTGCAACAGCTCCCATAAGCAATATGTAAACCAGTAGGCAAAGCTCATTCAATAGAACTTTAATACAAATGAAAAATAGGCTTGACTCAGGTTGTGCACCATAGTTTGCCAAATCTTGCAATAATCAGTGGGCAGACATCCTCCAAGTTGTGAGACAGGGACCCAAGATCATTTCAGAATGCGACTCCACTATTACCACAAGGTTTCTGGGACTTGGGGTTTCTTCTGCAAGATACCTGAAGTTGGCATCTTGGTATCCTGAAGACTTCAAGAAGTTGCTGAAGAGGAAAGCTTAGAATACATGTTGAAACGTTTATGGGCCAGAACTAAAGTTACCACACATCTTCCTCTCTCACTTTCCACTGGATAGAAATGAGTCACAAGACAGTACTAGCTCCAGGGAGTCTAAGGAACATAGCGTAGTTTGGCTGGAAGAAGAGAGAATGGGTTTCTTGAGCAAATATCCAGTCGCACCTCATATTTCAGGTGTATCATTCAGTCTTTTGAAACCAGTCTCCTCAAAGCACCTGCATATCAGCACAACTTACATTTTCTCTTTGCTTGTGACAGTTCAACAAACTTTATCAGTAATTCCTTAACATTTAATTTTTTTCATGTCCCTGTTGCCTCCCATGTTGGACTCTGATCGTTCTCCAAAAACTTAAGGCCCAAATACAAGGGGGAGGATACTGTTTTATCTTTCTTCTGTTAAAACAACTATCTGAAAATTCTTTTGAGACTCACCAAATTTGAATCTTTTAGATTCAAACTAGGTTACCCTAGGTATCTCCAGTACGTGAAATAAGTCAAGTGAAGACAGTATCTTCAATATTTATTTTCAGTCAAGAGACCACCACTGCTATCTCGGTTTAACTGAAGCTCTTTTATTTCTGCACTTCTCCCACCACGACTTTTACCCCTTCAGTAACAGCACACTTTTGAGGCACTAACATTAAGGGAAAAATCACATTTTCTATTTATGAAGTCTTAGCTCATGAAAATTAGATCTATACTTATCTATTTTAAGATTATATAAATTAGAGAAATATATATAGAGAGAACATATAACAACACTCAAGCTTTAACAACAACAACAAAAAAAACCGCTTTTTTTTTTTTTAATGGACAAAAACTTGATCAGAAACCGAAGAAGACACAAAGCATATTGGTGAAAAAAAAAAACAAAAAAGCAACATCATTAGGCTTTGGGGAAATGCAGATTAAAATAATGACGAGGTGCCACTGCATACTTAATTATGGTTGTTGTTAGGTGTCTTCACCTTCATTTGTCACTGATAGCAACCGCATATGGCAGTGTGGAACTGTCCCACAGGAATTTCTAGATTGTAATATTTGTGGAGGAAGCCCTGATTGCATAGTGGTTAAGTGTTACAGCTGTTAACGAAAAGGTTGGCAGTTCAAATCCACCAGGCGCTGCTTGGAAACTTATGAGGCAGTTCTATTTCGCCCTGTAGGACTTCTAGGAGTTGCAATCAACTCAATGGCAGTGAGCTTTTGGGTTAACTTAACAGGAGCAGATTGATAAGTCTTTCTTCAGTGTATTCACAATATAAGTACTAAAAAAGATGCAGAACAACTGAAACTATCATATATTGCTGAGGGAAATGTAAAACAGTACAACTAATATGTAAAATAGTGTTCTTACTATGAACCTAAGTGGAATTCATTCCACCTGCCACAAACAGCCATTCTTTGAAACATGGATAAGAAGAGATCAAGACATTTATTGCATACCTGGTAGGCAAGGAGATAGACAGAACAAATTTCTCCAAAATCTTCCTCTCTGAAATGGAGACTAGCTGGAGGTTTCATCAAAAAAAGAGAATAAGGTTTTATGAGTCCTAGAAATTTTTAGGAGTTAATTCTTCTTAAGGAAATTATAGTAGTCTCCTCCTTGACCTGTTGACATCTTAACTGGCATTTTGTATCCAGAGGTGGTTGAGATGTCATATTAGTTTCCAGTCACAATGCAGGTTACTTTGTTCTTCTTTTATGGTTTTCAAATTGTTATTACTTGTTTCTTTACAGCTGTAAGGAGAGCAAAGTTTAGTCCTTTAACCTTAAGAGAAATTGAAAGAAGCATGGACTCATGCTTGGAGACACAATTGAAAAACAAAATAGTGCAGGTTATGATCAAAATGTGGCTATTTATTTTACTCTGTCTCTTCTAGCTTTACTGTTTCTTGTGATGCCAAACATATGCCCACCATATAATCCAGCCTTAGAGGCATGAAGGCTTGCAGCCATACAAAAACCTTTTCATAACTGCTTATAATGGATTAATTCATAATTATCATTTGATAGTTGTTTGGGGGAACTATTTGCTGTGTATTTTTTCATTATTAGTTGCCATCAAGTTGATTCTAACTCGTAGAGATCCCATGTACAGAATATAACTGTTCTACAGGGTTTTTGAGACCATAACCTATTGTGATCTTCATTAACATGACCTTCTTGAAAAGAGCCCAGTTGCACAACAGTTGGGCAATTGGTTACCAACTGAAGGGTTGGTGATTTGAATCCAGCAATCACCCCAAGGGAGAAAGATCTGACAGTCTATTTCCAAAAAATTGTAGTCTTGGAAACTGTGTACTGTAGTTCTGCTCTGTCCTGTAGTCAAAAGTCATTCAATGCCAATAAATCAAACCAAACCTGCTGTTGTCAAGTCAAGTCCAACTCATAGCAACCCTTTAGAAAAGAATAGAACTGCTCCACAGAGTTTCCAAGGAGCACCTGGCAGATTTAAACTGCCAACCTTTTGTTTAGCAGATGTAGCACTTAAGCACTATGCCAGCAGGATTTCCTTGATGCAGTAGGCTTGTTTTATCATTTGGGGCTTTATAACGATATAAAACTGATCAGTGGGGGCGGAGTCAAGACGGCGGTCTAAGCCCACGTCTCCTTCTATCCCTCTCGAAACCAAGACCTGAATTGACAATCAAACAGAGCCTTTTGAGCACCTAATCAGCCTCAGGAAACGGCACATAGCTGTTAATTGGAACTTTATACCACTCAGCGAAAAACCTCCTCTCTTTCGCTGACTCCCGCTCCTGGCTAGCCCCGGCTCTCACGGACGGAAGGTAAACGCACCAGTTTGACTTTTTTTCCTCTGTCTCGGCTGGCGGGTGGAGCTGGGCCTTGCCCTGCAGCTGGACTCAGACGCGCTGCTGGGGGGACAGGCAGGCGAAATTCCCATATTCTGAGAGCCAGGCTCGGGACTCTGTTAATCTAGACACTTTGAGCCTTTCGTTTTGTAGCTGCCTCAGTGGGGTTTGTGCGGAACTCCGTGGTCAGGGTGCGGGACGCCATGTTGGTACCGAGATTTTAGCAGAACCTCGTTCTTAGCCTGGGAGCCAGCGCCTGCAAACGGGACAGCGCTTCTCCATCAGAAAAGTAGTGATTTTGCATAGTGCTGCCTACATTGGGGGCCCTGCAACAGAAGCAGAGGAATCGCTGCCTCTGGGCACCTTTAACCCCCCTGTCTGCTGCCTGTGTGGAGGACGCCATCTTGGGTATGGTGGCCGCAGCTGGACCTAATTCTTAGCTTGGGAGCCAGAGCCTGCCCACAAGAGAGCACTTTTCTATCACAAAACCAGTACTCGACGCAGTGTTGGATAAGGCTAGGCCCTGTCAGCAGAGGCCACCAGGGCACTAGCAGTGCTGTATTCTGAACTAGTTTGTTATCATCTGGGGTTGGATACAGTGGCGCTTACTTTGTGAAATGGGAAGAGGGACCTCTACACCTGAAAACCTAACTGACTTGTGAACTGGTCAGATACCTTTTGCTTTACATTTGAAGACAGCCTAGAGAAACATTTGCAATCCATCCTCACAGTACCTCTTCCAGCCTCTATATACACACATGGGACCCAAAAAGCAACAGACAATTGGGGCATACAAGCAATCACTCATGGCTTCAGAAGGCTCCCAAACAAAGCAACCAAGGAGTTTTCCAGATGAAGAAACTTTTATGAAAGCATCAGGAAGTGAATACAAATTGATTATATACAGGGCCCTTCTAGACCTTATACAAAATGCAGCAGAACAAAATGAAAAATTAAGCAAGTTGTTCGATCTGATGGAACACCAGTACTCTGAAATCCAACAGATCAAGAAGAAAATCAAAGACATGGAAACTTCCATGCAAAGCCAAGAAAACAGAATGAAATAAATGGAAAAAAGAATTTCTGACTTGGAAGACAGAGCTACTGATGCCAGTGTCTATGAGCAGAAGTCAGAAAAAAGAAAAGAAAAATGAAGAAACATTAAGAAGCATGTGGGACTCTATTAAGAGGAACAACCTTCGATTAATTGGAGTCTCTGAACAGGGTGAGACATCTGAGAACACAGAGAGTATTGTTGCTGAGCTGCTGAAAGAAAACTTCCCAGAAATCATGAAGGAAGAGAATATAGACATCTCAGATGCACATCGTATGCCACCCACTATAGATCTCAAAAGAAAGACTCCAAGACATATTATAATCAAGCTTAACAAAATGAAACATAAGCAGCAACTCTTAAAGGCAGCAAGACTCAAGGCAAAGCTAACATTCAGTAGGCTCTCATCAGATTTCTTAGCAGAAACCATGTTGGCACAGAGACAGTGGCATGACACATTCAAAGTCTTGAAGGAGAAGAACTTCCAACCAAGAATTATATATCCTGCAAAACTGTCTTTCAAACACAAAAATGAAATTAAGACATTTCCAGATAAACAGAAACTCAGAGACTTTGTAAAAACCAAACCCAAACTACAAGAAATACTGAAAGAAGTTCTTGGCTTTGGCTTAGAAGAACGAAACCACTAACTTTATATTTTAGAATGACACACTACTCAATACTCATTTAGGGAAGGCTCCAAAGTAAATCACAGCTTTGATTTGGAAAGAAGCAATCCAGTGATCATCATGAAAACTATGGTGTCATTGTAATAAAAGAGGGATGTACTACAGTCGTTATAGTCCTTCCAGATGGAGAGGAAGATGACCAGACTGGCCGTAATTAAAATTGGGTTTATAAATAGTTTATTAAGGGGGTTCATAGGGGCAGCTGTAAAGCACAACAAAGATGTATCATACCATTTCAAGAAATCTAACACACAGTCTCAACAACTATAAAACCAGCTCTGAAAAAGGTGAAAAATCAACTCACAAAAAAGAGTGTCTCAGAACAGACTAATAAGAACAACAGAGAAAACATCAACATAAAAATAAACATATCACAATGGCAGCAGTGAACACATACCTATCAATAATTACATTGAATGGGAATGGACTGAATGCTCCAGTAAAGAGACACAAAGTGTCATCTTGGATCAAAAGACACGACCCATCCATATGTTGTCTACAAGAAACTCACTTGAGACCTAAAGACAGGAACAAACTGAAAATTAAAGGATGGAAGAATATATATCAAGCTAACAATGAACAAAGAAGAGCAGGGGTGGCAATTCTAATCTCAGACAAAATCAACTTTAATATCAAATCCACCATCATGGACAAAGATGGACACTATTGCTGAAAGGTTCAGTACACAAGCAAGACTTAACTATATTAAACATTTATGCACCTAATGTCAGAGCACCTAAATATGTTGAAGAAACACTGACTATGCTCAAAACAGAGTTAGATGACTCCACAATAATACTGGGAGATTTTAACACTCCACTCTCATTACTAGACAGATCATCTAGAAAAAAGCTCAGTAAAGATACAGAACACCTCATTGACACAATTAACCAACTAAACCTCATTGATATATACAGAACTTTCCACCCATCAGCAGACAACTACACCTTCTTTTCCAGTGCACATGGAACATTCTCCAGAATTGACCACATGATAGGCCATAATGCAGTGCTCAACAAAATCCATACCATTGAATTATTGCAAAGCATCTTCTCAGATCATAAACCCATCAAAGTTGAAATCAATAGCAGAAAAAACAGAGATAGAAAGTGAAACTCTTGGAAACTGAACAACATCATGCTCAAAAAAACATGGGTTATAGAGGAAATCAGGGATCAATTAAAGAAATTCATGGATTCCAATGAGAACGAAAACACTTCCTACCAGAACCGATGAGATACAGCCAAAGCAGTGCTCAGAGGTCTATTTATCTCCATAAATGCACACATCGGGAAGGAAGAAAGAAACCAAATCAAGGAACTAACTCTACAGCTTGAACAAGTAGAAAGAGAACAACAGAGGAATCCCTCGGGCACCAGAAGAAAGGAGATCATAAAGATTAGAGCAGAGCTAAATGAATTAGAGAATAGAAAAACAATTGAAAAAATTGAAAAGACCAAAAGCTGGTTTTTTGAAAAGATCAACAAAATTGATAAACCACTGGCTAAACTTACTAAAGAAAAGCAGGAAAGGAAACAAATAACCCAAATTAGAAATGAGAGGGGAGTTGTCACCACAGATGCAACAGAAATCAAAAACATCATAACAGAATACTATGAAAGACTGTACTCTAACAAATTTGAAAACCTAGGGGAAATGGACTAATTCCTTGACTCATACCACCTACCCAAATTATCACAACGTGAAGCAGAGCAACTTAATAAGCCCATCACAAAGGAAGAGATTGAAAAGGTCATCAAAACACTGCCAACCCAAAAAAGTCCGGGCCCAGATGGCTTCATGGCAGAATTCTACCAAGCATTTAGAGAAGAGTTATCCCCAATACTATTGAAACTATTTCACAGTATAGAAAGGGATGGAGTACTCCCAAACTCATTCCATGAAGCCAGCATAATCCTGATACCTAAGCCCGGGAAAGATCCAACAAAGACAGAGAACTACAGACCGATATCACTCATGAACTTAGATGCAAAAATCTTCAACAAAATTCTTGCCAACAGAATACAACAACATATCAAGAAAATAATCCATCATGACCAAGTGGGATTCATACCAGGGATGCAACGCTGGTTCAACATCAGGAAAACAATTAATGTGATTAACCACATAAATAACACAAAAGACAAAGATCACCTGATTTTGTCCATTGATGCAGAAAAGGCCTTTGATAAAGTCCAACATCCATTCATGCTAAAAACTCTTAGCAAAATGGGCATAGATGGCAAATTCCTCAACACAATAAGGGCCATTTATACAAAGCCAATTGCCCACATCATCCCGAATGGAGAGAGACTGAAAGACTTTCCCCTGAGATCAGGAACTAGACAAGGATGCCCACTGTCACCTCTCCTATTCAACATTGTGCTAGAAGTTCTAGCCAGAGCAATTAGACAAGACGAAGAAATAAAGGGCATCTGCATCGGCAAAGAGGAAGTTAAAATCTCCCTGTTCGCAGATGATATGATTGTATATGCAGAGAACCCCAAGGAATCTATAAGTAAGTTACTCAAACTGATAGAAGAGTTCAGCAAAGTCTCAGGATACAAGATAAACATAAGTAAATCAGTAGGATTTCTTTATAGCAACAACGAGACTGTTAAGGAGGAAATTATCAAATCTATACCATTTGTGATAGCCCCTAAGAAGATAAAGTACCTAGGAATTAATCTAAGCAGAAAAACAACAGACCTTTACAAAGAGAACTACAAGCCCTTACTACAAGAAACTAAGAGAGACTTAGATAAATGGAAAAACCTACCCTGCTCATGGATAGGAAGACTTAACATTGTGAAAATGTCTATTTTACCCAAAGCAATTTATTTATATAATGCAATCCCAATACAAGTTCCAGCATCATTTTTTAATGAAATGGAGAAACAAATCACCAATTTTGTTTGGAAAGGGAAGAAGCCCCGGATAAGTAAGGTACTACTAAAGAAGGAGAACACACTGGGAGGCCTTTCATTACCCGACCTTAGAACATACTACACTGCCACAGTGGTCAAAACAGTGACAAAGGCCCTAAGACATTAAACTGGGGTAAAAACAGTCTCTTCAACAAATGGTGCTGGCAAAATTGGTTATCCATCTGCAATAAACTGAATCAAGATACATATCTTACACCTTATACAAAAACCAACTCCAACTGGATAAAAGACCTAAATATCAAACCTAAAACGATAAAGCTCATCCAAGAAAAGGTAGGAACAACAATGGAAGTTTTAATACACAATGAGGACAGACTCCAAAATCTGTCCAAGAAACCTCCATCAACAGAAGAGAAAGTAGATAAATGGGAACTATTAAGAATCAAACACTTTTGCTCATCCAAAGACTTTATTAATAGAATTAAAAGAACACCCACAGAGTGGGAAAAAATATTTGGCAACTCTATGTCAGATCGACGCCTGATCTCCATAATCTATAAGATACTACAAAATATCAATAAGAAGAAGATAAACCATCCAATTAAGTGATGGGCAAAGGAGATGGACAGATACTTCACTAAAGAGGAGATCCAGGCAGCCAAAAAACACATGCGGACATGTTCACGATCTTTAGTTATTAAAGAAATTCAAATCAAGACAACAATGAGATACCATCTCACCCCAACAAGATTGGCCATGATCCAGAAAACACAAAACAACATATGCTGGAGAGGCTGTGGAGAAAGTGGAACCCTCCTACACTGTTGGTGGGGTTGCAAAATGGTCCAGCCTCTTTGGAAGGCAATCTGGCACTTCCTTAAAAAAATGGATATTGATATACCCTTTGACCCAGTAATTCCACTACTTGGAATATATCCTACAGATTCAAGGCCTTTCACACCAACGGACACATGCACCAGAATGTTTATCGCGGCACAGTCCACAATAGCAAAAAGGTGGAATCAACCCAGATGCCCAACAATAGAAGAATGGATAGGTAAACTGTGGTACATATACTCAATGGAGCACTACGCAATGATAAAGAATAACTATGATTCCAGGAAACATCTCCTAACCTGATTTCAACTGGAAGACATTATGTTGAGTGAGAGTAGTCAGTGACAAAAGGACAAATACTGTATGAGACCTCTACGATAAAATCTCAAAAACAGACTTGTGTATAGAGGAAAAGACTCTTTGACAGCTGCAAGGGAGGGGAGGGAGGGAGGGCGAGGGGGGGAGGGTTTAGTTTAGGTAGTTACTAGAAATCTAGTTGGGAGAAAGCGGTGGCGGCACACATTAGGAACAAGAACATTAAGTGGACTTCAGCATAACTTGAGTACTCCTTCCATCTTAACTCAATACTGCAAGGATAGAGTAGCTGGGGCGGGGGATGGGGGACCATGCTCTTAGGCGAATTCCAGGCCAATTGACACAACTAGCGTTTTGCTAAGAGAGCTCACTGCACCCCACATTGGTGAGTGGTGTCTGGGGTCTTAAAAGCTGCCAAGCTGCCATCCGAGGACACAGCAAATGGTCCCAACTCAGCAGGAACGGATGCTCACCGAGGGCCAAAATGGCATGCGGTAAAGACAACCGAGAAGACAGAGAGACCCACAAGAGTGGGTGCCTACATTGACCTGGGACCGGAAGATCCAGATGGTGCCCGGCCACCACCAGTGATAGCCATGACGGAGCTCACAGAGAGGAGCCTCACAGAGAGGAGCCTCACTGGCAACACAAGAATAAAAAGAGGTGCATCATGAGATCTCCACTAAAAGACCTCAGTTGATGGTCCAGCGGTTTTGGGGTTCCTCTGAGAGCATGGCCCCCAGCCCTGATGCTGCCCGTTCCCATAAATTATAACAAAGGTCCACTCTTTGGACAGGAATGGAATGGACTTGGCAATGCAGAGTAACCATATATTGGAAGCACTGTATGGTTCTATGTTATCTATAGGATATCATCTTGCTGACCTCTGGCTGGAGGAAGGGAAATGGATGGAGAGGAGGGGAAAGGAGACTGTTGGCAGGATGAGACATGTATGGAGCCGAGAGGAATAGTGTGCAGTCACCGGACAGGGAGAGCAGTGGAAGCTGCATATAGCTGGGCATGTAAATTTACATGTGAATGTACATTTTCACTCAGTTATGTTAAATAAAAATAATAAAAAAAAATAAAATAAAAACAAAATAAAACTGATCAGTGATTGCCAGGGTTAAGGGTGGTAGAGACTCTGATTTTAAAAGTGTTAGAGTGCTTCCTTTCAGTGATGTCTTAGTCATCTAGTGTTGCTATAACAGAAATACACAAGTGGATGGCTTTAACAAAGAGAAATTTATTTTCTTGTAGAAAATCAGGCTAAAAGTACAAATTCAGGATATCAGCTCCAGAGTAAGTCATTTTCTATTGGCTCTAGAGGAAAATCCTTGTGAATCTTCCCCTGGACTAGGACCTTCTCAGGGACGAAGGACAGAGGACATGCTGTGCTGGTAGTGTTTTCCTTCCTGATGGTATGAGGTCCTCAACTCTCCACTTGCTTCCCTTTTTTTTGTATCCCAAGACGTTGCCTTAAGACACAACACAATCTTACAGATTGAGTTCTACATCATCAATGTAGCAACCACCTGTTCCCCCTCATTAACATCACAGAGACAGTATTTACAAATACAGGAACACCACACAATACCAGGAATCATGGCCTAGCCAAATTGCTACACATATTTTTGGGGGAAAACAATTCAATCCATGACAAAGGGTAAAATTGTATCCGTATTGCAGTGATGGCTTTGCTTTTGCACAGATCACCAGTTTTACTGTGTAATAACTTTAAAAACAAAATATAAACAATTTAAAGATGAGATTAATATGTACATATGTGTGTGTGCATAGGTATAACAAAATACTTGGAATCAAGAACATGTAAAGAAACTTTGCAACTTTACAATATTATGGTGAAAAAATAAGGGAAAGTGAGACATACACTGACACTTGGCCAACAGTAAACCAGTCAGTCCATAAAAGATACTCATTACCATTAAGCTATCAGAAAAACAAAAATGAAAACCATAATATGTACTACACACTGCCAAGGTAAAGATTAAAATTATCAAGCTTGATCATACCCTTTTTGCAAGGAAAAGAAACATTTGGAAACTTCAAGCACTGCTTTCTGAATATAAAATTGTAAAATAATTTTGGAAAACTATTTGGTAGTCTTTATAAAGAGAATCATGTACATATCATGATGCCTAGCAATTACATTCCTCAAAAACTGAAAATACGTATCTACACAAAATTTTTTATTTCAGTGTTCATAACAATTTTATCAACAATAAGGACATATTGGAAAAAAATACCCACCAACAACTGAAATGATAATCAGAATTGTGGAATATAAAGAGAATAGTAATAACTGGTAAACATAAGAAACTACTGAGCTCGACAATAATATGGATAAAACATGACACATAGCAACTATGTAGGAAAGAGTCAAATTGTTCCATGAAAGCAGGTGGAGGATTTGAACTGTCTACCTTTTTGTTAGCAACCAAAATCTTAACCACTGTGCCACCTGGGTTCCAAAGTGGCTCCACGTAGACAGAAGGGCATGCTGAAAAGAATCATCGAAGAAGTGTTTTTTTGCACTAAATGAAAATGTTTGGTATCATAGTTGTGGAGATGATTTTGTTGGTGTCTAAGCTTGTGATTATTATTGTTTTCAGTTGCCTTAGTCAATTCCAACTCATGATGACCCGATGTGTGCAGAGCAGAACTGCTCCACAGGCTTCAGGGCTGTGACCTGTCATAAGCAAATTGCCAGGTCTGTCTTCCAAAGCCCCTCTTGGTGAGTTTGAATGCCAATCATTTGGCTTGCTGTTCTCATTGGGTAGAGTTGAATTAGTTCAGACTCAGTGACAGTATGTAAGACCAAATACTGTTTGGTTCTGCACCATCCTCATGATTCTTGCTTTGCTTGAGCAGTTTGCTTGCAGCCACTGTGTCAATCCATCTTGTTAAGTGTCTTCCTCTTTTTCACGAACTCTCTATTTTACCATGTGTCTCAGGCTGGGTTTTCTAGGGAAGAACAACCAATAACACATACATGTACAAAGAAAGATTTATGTAAAGGAAACAGCTCACACAGTTGCAGAAGCTGAATATCCCAAGTCCTGGCACAAAACTCACGTGGTGATGGGAGCTCGTGAATCCAAGTTCAGCACTTCAGGGACCAGAGTTCTAGATCACAGACTGTGTAGGTTAGCAGATCCCAAGCTGGCAGGCAAGACTGTGAAGTCTCTGCTGACTCACGAAGCTGCAGGAGCTGGCGAACCCAGGATTGGCAGAGCAGGGAACAGGACCCTTACTAGCCAGCTGTAAGAATTGATGAATCCAGCAGCTGCTAGTTCGGGTCCAGGAGAGCAAAGCCAAAAAAGAGCAGGAGCTTCTGGCAAAGTGAACAGACAGTAAGTAGGTGGTGGAAGGTGGAGAGATGAGATCTAAATGGGGGAGGCCACCACAGACCCCACCCCTGCCACTTGATACAGCAGCCAAACATGGAGCTGCCAAGATGACACAGTCTTGACCCCCACAGTCCACCCCTTATCAACCTGGCATCTGCACACATCTCCCCTCACCATCCATAGTCTCTGAAGGAATATAATTACAGTCATAATTATGTCTAACACGGCATAACTAACACATGTACAACTGAAAATGCGTTAGCATTAGTGTGTATCTGATACATGCATACAGAGCAGAAACACTCAACAATTACAGTCCTCATTTCTGCAAATGTTCATGTGGCTGTAACTGGTGTTCAGAACTACCTTCTTCTACAACCCATTCTGTATTCCCTTTGCCCTCAGCAAGCACCTCAGCTGGTCATGGTTCCTTATGTGGTAAGGTGACCCATTCTTGAAGGATCAGGGCAATCAGCAGTCATTTGGGAACTGGGTTGCTGTAGTGTTCCATTGACTTTAATTGCAGGACATGGTAGTACTAGGAAGCATCCTAAGGGAACAGAATTCTATAATGAGGGAGTGAGATGCTGCTCTAACAGACACCTAAAGTGTGGACGTGGTTTTGAACTATGAATGGATGGAACCAAGGAGAGCTGTTAATGCCAAAGAAGGAGAAGGTGGTGAGAAACAAAAGAAAACCAGCAGCAGCAGCAGCAACAGCAGAACCAGAGAAGCATAAAACAGGACTGGGGCCAACCCACAGAGGGAGAGAGTGGAGTGCCTGTGCACAGAGGCTTCCTGGCAGAGTGGGGTGACTCCAGGCACTTGAACTGGTGGAGCTACAGAGCTTTGGAACACTTGTCCCTGCAGGGCAGATGCAGGCCTGAGGTCCAGACCATGAGGCCATAGGAAGCAGAAGTTGAAGAGACAAACAGCATCAGAAGCTGAACAGCCTCAGTTTCAAAAGGGTGGTGCCATGGCTTCCTGTGTTTGTAAGGGTGGAATTGCCACTCAGCTGGGCTCAAGGTGTCCCCAAAGCCAAGAGGGCAGAGTTTCTGTCCAAGTGGCCTGGAAGGCAGAGTTGTAGCACAGGACTGGGGATCTCCACTCAGAATCCGGAGAGTGTGGCCAGTACCTGGAGTCCTGAAGGCAAAGTTATTATGTAAAACAGCTCAGAGAACTGGAGATTATTTTCAAAGCTTTCAGAGCTAATGTAATGTGTTCTGCTGACTTGTTTGCTGCCTATTAATGCAGTATGGGGAGTAGAGCGTGTCCTTCAGACCTCAGGTTCCTGTGCCAAAATGCTCCCTGAACAAAAACTGATGTAACATAGGGGCTTTCCTCTACAGCTGACAAGTGAGAAAGACCTCCACTGGAGCAGACATCCTGAATTTGGACTTGTAGCCTACCACACTGTGTAAGAATAAAGGTTCCTTCATTAAAGCCGTCTACTTTGTGATATTTCTGTTAGAGAAGTGCTAGCCAACTAAAACACCATGTATGATGTCCTTCTCCAGGAAATGATCCATCCTAATAACATGTCCAAAGTATGTGAGACTTAATATTTCCATCCTGGCTTCTAGGGAACATTCTAGTTGCATTTTTTCCAAGTTGGATTTGTTACTACTTTTGGTATTCTACGGTATACTCAATATTCATCTCTAACTCCACAATTCAGAGGAGTCAATTCTTCTGTCTTCATTATTCCTTAACCAGCTTTCACATGTATATAAGGTGATCGGAAACACCATTGCTTGGGTCAGACACACATTAGTCTCAAGGTGACATCTTTGATATTTAGCACTGTAAAGAGGTCTTTTGCAGTAGATTTTCCCAGTGCAATGTGTCTTCTAATTTCTTGACTGCTGCTTCCATGAATGTTGATTGCCGGTCCAAGTAAAATGAAATCCTTGATAATGTCAATCTTTTCTTCATTTATCCTGATGTTGCTTATTGGTCCAATTGGTCCAATTGTGAGACCGTTGTTTTCTTTATGTTTCAGTCTAACCCACACTAAAGGCTGTTTGTTTATTTTTTCCTTTTCACCCCTGCTTTTATTGATAGTTTTTTTTAATTGCACTTAAAGTGGATAAAAGCAGATAAAAACTTACATACTGTTATACGGGCTTAGTTGCTGTTCCTAAAATGTGGCAGCCCAGTCACTTCTCCTCTCCACCATTTTTGTCCTCTGTCCATTCAACCACCTCCTGTCTGCTTCTGCCTGTTCAGCTCACACCAGGCAGGAGTTGCCCGTTTAGAATCATCTCCTTGAGCCACGAAGCGCCTCATTCACTAGCATAACTTTACCTTTTTTAGTCCAGTATAATCTTTGTTTGAAGAGTTGACATCAGAAATGGTTTTAGTTTGGGGCTAAGAGATTCTGAAGGCCATGTCCTCTAAGGACCCTCTGGTTGGTCAGAATACCAACTCTGTTTTTTTCTTTAAATTACAGTTTGAGTTCTGCACCTGACGTTTCTGCTGCTGTTTCAGTGACTCTTTGCTGATTTCCCTTTCAGTCCAGTCGTCTGTGTTAGCCAGACACTATCTAATTTTTTCTGGCCCATACTGATGTAGACTCTGGTTTATGTGGCCCTTACTGTCTCTTTTGCTCATATTTTCATGTAGTTGTCATCTAAGCATGTAAATAATACACTGCTTAAAATCTACATTTTTTTTTACATTTTTCAAAACTGTATGTTATTTATAAGTAATTATAAATTATTTTGAGGTTTAATTCTCAAAGCATGTCAATGGATTTTTTTAAAAATGAGACAAAAATTTTGCAAATAACTTTTTTAAAAAAGCTATTGCATCTCTGATATCAGAGGATAAAAGATAGCTCAGATCTTGTAAATCTTGGTCCAGCATTCTTTCTTGCTGCTACTCATGAGTATTTATTTATTTTTCATGTAAACATAATAAAATAGAAATGTTGGTCTTATTTTCCCCTAGTATTACAAGATTAGCTGACTTGTATTAGAGATCTTATTGTCAACCACATTTCATGATAATTGGTAGACTCTTAAAAATATAATCCAGTTCCAAAAATCCTCCCCTAAATTGGAAAGCATGGTTTTTTTTCTCCTACCAGTGGTATAAATAGAGTGGCCACTAGATGGCAGGGTCATACCATAATTTAATTCAAGGTCGTTAAAAAAAAAAAATATATATATATATATATATATAATCTCAGCAATAAATGCGTTAGTGACAGATTTATAGTCTGTATACATATGAAAGATATGAGAGCATAGGTTCAAATCCTACAAATGACCTCATTCTCACTGAAAGTCATTAACTTTTTCTTTTCTTTCCCATCCACTAACAATGAACTAGAATAACTGGGTGACCAAAATGGTTAAGGCCTTGACTACTAGCCAGAAAGTGAATGGTTCAAACTCGCCAAACAGTGTGCTATGGAAGAAAGACCTGGTGATCTGCTTCAGAAAGATCATATCCTTACAAATCCTATGAGGCAGTTCTGTTCTTTACACACAGGATTGCTATGGGATGCAATTGGCTCAAACACAACCAACAACAACAATTTTGAAGTAGGGCTACTGTATTAGCTTTTCATCCCTCCTATTGTCAATTTTAAAAAATAAATACAGAGTTGCTTATGAAAAAAACAAAAATACAAACCTTTGTGCACCACTGATAAGAGTGGTACAGCTACTTCAGAAATGTAGTGTGGCAGGTCCTCAAAAAGTTAAACATAAAATCACCATGTGACTCAGAAATTATATTCTTACACACATGCTCAAAAAGGCATTTCAACTAATATTTGTACACTGATGTTCATACTAGTATTATTCACTACAGGAACAAACAAAAGCAATAATAATAAATAACTCAAGTGTCCTATCAATAGTTGAATGGATAAACAAAATGTATCTAAAAGTTTGATTATGAGTTGCTATCTTTCTTTTCAGGACTATCTTGTGTAGAGTTCCACAAGCATCTTGGATAGCTATCATCTCATCTTTATGATATTAGCGAAGTTTTCCATGAACAAATCTTCCACAGATCTCTCTGTATGTTCCGTGTCACCCCTGTTCTAGTATTCCAATCGTTCATAAATTATTCTTCCTGATAGAGTCACACATAACTCTTAGTGGTTTGTTGTTTTTTTTTTTCTTTTTTTTTTTCGTTTTTTAAAAAACTCCTTTATCAAATTTTTCCTCAAATGTGTTGGTGTCAACTGCTTCATTTTCAGCTTTACTAATTCTGCATTCCATTGCCTCAGTTCTGCTCCTTTTGCTTTCTGCTGAGTTGTCTAGTTCTGTAACTTTATTATTAATCTCCTAAATTTCTGATTGCTGCCACTCAAGGACTTCTTACAGCCTGTTCAGCTTGTCATTATGCTCTGCTCCATTTTGCCTGATCTCCTTCCTTATCTCTTGAAAAGTTCTAAATGTTAATCTTTTGTATTGTACCTCAGATAATTCCAAGAAGTTCTCTTCAACTGGAAAATTTCTTGATTCTTTGTTTTGGGAGTTTTCTGAAGCCACTTCATTTTGCCTGTTTAAGTGATTTGATATTGACTATTGTTTCTAAGCCATTAGTTGGCGGTTGCATTTGTTTATGTTTCCTTACTGAGTTATAATTTTTTTTCTTTTGTTTTTAAGTGCCCACATAGGCTAGTCATGTCAGCTGCTTTGATTACTGGTGTCTTAGAGGTTCTAACGTCTTGACATCAGATGGTTAGAGCTGTTACTAAGCACTCGGGGCTGTTTTCTTTTATGTTTTCAACTCAAGTATCCAGTTAATCAGTAAACAAGTGTGTGGTGCCGGCTCTCCCCTGCAGTCTTAGATGGGCGGAGGTGATAGGCATGGGCACAGGTATCTGGCAGCATGTGCTGAGAAAGGTAGGGGACTGACAACAACTCATGAATGGCTATGAGGAAGACTTGACTCCGTTCCTTAATGCGAATAGATACATCACTTTTGCTGCAGAATGCTAGGAGTGTTGAACAATGTGTGCAGTATAGAAAGTCTTTCAATGTCCGTGGACCCCTTATGTCTGTGCCTAAGCAAATGAACTGTTTCTTCCCTAAATTCTTACTTAGGAGATCCAGTACGTATTTTTACCCCTGCTTATTAAATTGTTCATAATCTGAGTCTGGGAGAAAGGCTGAGATCGTGTGTAAGAAGTCCTACTTCTGGCCCAGGTAGTTCATCAGAATATGGAACCCAGTGCCGCATAGAGAAGGGAGGGGGAAGCACTGGGAAAAGGGAGAAAAGTTTAGCTCAAAGGAAAGTTTTAGATCCATACACCAGGTTAGACACAGGCCACTTAACTTTTGATGATCAAATGCTGCTTTTCACTGATTCTAGAGGAATGAGTGGGCTCTCTGCCGCTCAGTTTCTCCTATTGAGGAAGATGTTCTCCAAATACTTCCACTTTGCTCACCCTGCTGGTCACCACTGATCGCCCTGTGGGGTACCAATTCTTATCAGGTCAAGTCTGGCCATTCCTAGGTACTTCAGGTCCTATGCTCCCATTCTGACTGTTCAGTCTCTAGTCTTGATTTTCCCTCTGATGTTCAGAGTTTCCAGAATGTCGTATATAATTGACCATTTACTTATTTTAGTTTTTCTCCCTATTTTTTTAACGACTTTTCCCTTTCTTCACATGTGTGTCCTTGATGTCATTCTACAACTGGTCTGGTTTTCAGTCATTAGTGTTCATAGTGCCAAGTCTGTTCTTGAGATGGTCTCTAAATTCAGATAGTAGTCAGGGTCTTATTTTGACCCTCACGGACTTACTTTAATTTTCTTCTGCTGCAGTTTGAAGCAGCACACGGTCGATTGATGTTCTTTTCCGCAGTTGGCCCTTGGCCTTGTTCTGACTGGTGATATTGAGCTTCTCCATTGTCTCTTTCCTCGGATGTTGTTAATTTGATTCCATTATATTCCATCTGGCCAGGTCCATGTGTGTAGTTGCTGTTTCTATTTTTGAGAAAAGCTATTTACAATGAATAATTCATCAGTCTTACCAAATTCTAAAATATGACCTCCAGAATCCTTTCTCTCATGGAAGCTTCATTTTCCAACTATAGATTCTTATTTGTTTCTGTCTCTCATATTCCAGTTATCAGTGATTATTGACACACCTTGAATGTTGGATTAATTTCACACTGTAGAACTATAAAAGTCTTCAAATTACTCATTTTTGGCGTTAGTGATTGCGGGCAACATGGCCATGGTTAGGACCAACATTATTGCCTGGGTGCAGGGCTTGTAAGCCTGTGAAAGAGTGAACGTAAACAGTCAAAAATAGCTGGAAAGCATGACTTCAGATCCTCAAAAACGATGAGTATGGCCCTCTGAATCTGAATCTTCTATGCCCACCCAGACCTACATGCTTTCCTTCTCGAGAGGTAAGCTCGCACGAGGAAGTGGCCTTTGTTACGCTGTTTAGATAAGAAGGCACAAGTTTGCTTTGCGAGGTACTTCCCAAATCCTATTCAAATCAAAGCTTGTTTACTGCATGTGTGCAAGTTCTGCTCACTAAATAAAAACGAGCTGCACAATGCCAGGCTAGAGCTGGAGTATGAGTTACCACTGTCTTCCTTCCACCTGAGTCTCAGTGTGGCATTTTTCATCGGCACCAAGCACCCATGGGCAATGCAGACCCACAGACACAACAGTGGTTGGTGTGTAAATTTTAATAGCAGTTATATTAATTGGACTTGGCTTGTAGATGTATGGATATTACTGTATCACTGACAGTATCATACTTCAGGACAAATCTTGAAATGTACTTTTTTTTACAATGAATATAGTGTCATTCCTCTTCATTTTGTAATTTCCACTATAGTAGGCTATATAACTGATCGATTAAAAATGGCCCAATAACAGGTCATTTCAGCTTACTAATTCCTGGTGTACTTATTCTTATGGAGTTCATTTCATTTTTGATAAGTTCCAATTTTCCCAGATTCATTCTTTGTACATTCCATGTTCTAATTACTAATGAATACTTGCAGGTGAGTTCTTCCCCTCATTTTAATCACACCACAGCATCAAATAAGGTCCTGAAGGATTTATTCCAGAATCAAGTGTGATTCTGCTTTGAAGAGGTAGTTCTTTCCTTACCATATTTTGAGTGCCTTCTGACAAGAATGCACTGATTGCACAGTGATTGAGAGTTAGGCCTGCTAACCAAAAGGTCAGCAGTTCAAATCTGCTAGCAGCTCCTTGGAAACTTCATTAGGCAGTTCCACTCTATCCTAGGGGATCTCTATGAGTCAGAATAGCCTTGATGGCAATGAGTTTCATATTTTTTAAATCCTGGTGACTGAACAGTTAAGAACTTTTCTGCTACCCAAAAGACAATGTTAAATGATTCAGACATCATCAAAAGAATTTGGAAGGAATACTCAAACTCATTATACCAGAATGAACTTGTTGGTGTTCAGAAACTTGAAGAAGTAGCATATGATCAGGAACCGACGGCACTGAAGGAAGAAGTCAAAGCTTCACTGAAGGCATTGGCAGAAAACAAGGCTCAGGGCTCTAAGAATTTATGTTTCAACAAATGGATGCAGTACAGAAGTGTCTACTCATCAATGTCACGAAATTTGGAGGACAGGTCCTGACCAACTGTCTGGAAGAGATCCATGTTTATGCCTACACCAAAGAAAGGTGATCCAACCAAGTTGATAAGTTATTAAACAATTTCATTCATGTTACACACAAGTAAAATTTTGTCCAAGATCATTCTAAAGGGACTGCAACAGTACATTGAAAGGGAATTACCAGAAATCCAATCCAAATTCAGAAGAGGATGTGAACCAATGATGTCATTGCTAATATCAAATGGATCTTGGATAAATACAAAAAATACAACGAAGATGTTTACCTGTATTTGATTAGCTATGCCAAGACATTTGACCCCGTGGATCATAACAAATCATGGATAACATTGCAAAGAATGTGAATTCCAGAACACTTAATTATACTGATCGGGAATCTGTACATGGATCAAGAAGTAGTTATGTAAACAGAACAAGAGGATATGCATGGTTTTAAGCCAGGAAAGATGTGTGTCAAGATTATATCCTTTCACCACACCTTTTCAATCCGTATGCTGAGCAAATAATCTGAAAAGCTGGACTGCATAAAGAAGAGTGCAGCGTAAGGACTGGAGGAAGACTCATTAACAACCTGCATTATGCAGATGACACAATCTTGCTTGCTGAAAGTGAAAATGACTTGCAACACTTACTATATGATTTGCACTGCAATATAAAGAAAATAAAAATCCTTACAACTGGACCAGTAAGCAATGTCATGATAAAACAGAGAAAGGATTGAAGTTGTTGAGGATTTCATTTTACTTGCTTCTGCAGTCAACATCCTTGGAAGCAGCAGTCAAGAAATCAAGACAAATTGAGTTGGAAAATCTCCTGCAAAAGACCTCTTGAAATGCAGTGTTGCAGAAGAGTACTGAACATACCATATACCGCTTAAATAGCAAACCAATCTGTTCTGGAGGAAGTACAGTTAGAATGTTGTTTATAAGCAAGGATGGTGAGACTGTGTCTTACAAACTTTGGACATGTTGTCCGGGGGGATCAGACCCTGGAGAAGGACATCATGCTTAGCAAAGTAGAAGGTCAGCAAAAAAGAGGAAGCCCTTCAAGGAGATGGACTGACACAGTGGCTGCAACGATGGGCTTGAGCATAAAAACGATTGTGAGCATGGAGAAGGACCAGGCGGCGTTCTGTTCTGTTGTTCACCGGGTCATTAGGAGTCAGAGCCAACTTGATGGCACCTAACAATGATTTCTCTGTTTTAATATTTTTAACCTTTATCACTTTCACTGAATACAACAAATTTTTATATAGAACATTTCTAATGATTTTTATTTATTTTTAGTGATTTTCTCCAGATGAAAAAACTTGTATCTTAACACCACTATTTTTTCTTCCCTTTGGTAGTGTCCAGCTGTCTGATCCTCTACCCAGAGATAAGCTGTGAATAAGTAGATCAACTGGAGAAAGAAATAAAATGTTAACTCACATTCTGAGGTTACTTTTTCTCTATGATCTTGGTCATTTGAATGCTGTTAGTTTCCATAGCTATCCATAGCCTTTAACAAGGTTTTTCTGTTTATTTCTTTTTTCATTTTTTTAAAGGATTATTTCAAGTAATTTTTCTATCTGTTTTATGATACATATGGGCCTATTGTAGGCCACCCCTTTCTAGTTGGTTATGTTCTTTAAATGGTCGCATCTAAAGTCATTTACATATTTCCTTATTCCTAAAAATGCTTTCATTGTTTTCCTCATATCCTTCACATTTGTTCATAACTTCATTGTAATGGTTTGGTTTTAATGGATGTTTTAACTTTCTCAACTGATTTATGTTGTTAGCACCTCAAAATTTGGTCTTGTTTTCATGCATATTTCCAGTTAGGTAGGTGTACATTTTATAGTTCTATGCATCTACAGGATGCTGTCCTACTGACTTCCTACTAAGGGGCAGTGGAGAGGGTGGAGAGGGGGAGACAGGAAATTGATAAGAGAATATGACACGTACGGAACAGAAAGGAAGAGTGTGCTGTCACCAGGCAAGGAGAGCAGAAGGGGCTGCAGATAGGCAGGCATGCAAATTTAAACTGGATTGTACACTTCACTCAATCACAATAAATAATTTTTAAAAAGAAACTGAAAATGACTTCCATAAGTGATATACATCTACATATCTTCTTCTAGTACATCTTCTAACAATAAAGTTCTCCAGGTCTGCATGTGAATTTTCTCCAACAGGTCATTTGGAATTCTGATAGTTATTGTCTAAACCACAGTGGTACACAGTGAAGCATGAAAGATATCATTAGTTTTCTCCTACAAGTGAGAAGTTTTTCAGAATCTCTGGAAAAATTGCATATCCACTGCTTTTCACTATATGTTTGTGATTCCATTTATTAGCTACATATATTTTCCAATCAGTATCTTAAGTTTCATTAAGAAAATGCAAAAAGCCACAAAAATTACCCACTTAGTTCCACAAGATATCAATCTGATTTCCAGATTTGGTTCTCAGCCTTTCCATTGCTTTAGGTCTTAGTAATAAAAACTTTTTTCAGTATTATTTGTTAGACATAATCTTAACACTTATAAATTCTTGATTGAAATTTTAAAATACAGCCTTTTGTTGTTGGATTATACACATACAGTTATACTTCTAATTACATGTCTGAGCAGATATTTATGTGACAATTTAAAATGTCTTTGCAGCGTAAGTTAAAATGTAGACATACCAAGAGAAAACACCCACATAAATGAGACAGAACAAAAGAAAGTATTCTTCAAGCTTGTGAGTTCTGGCTAGTGATTTTATTTTACAGCATTTTTTATGAATATGATCTGAGTGAAAAATAAGAATACACATATATCTATGAGCATATTATTGCACTTTTCTTTAATAATATACATGTAGAGTCTCATTTACAGGTTTTAGGATTTAGTATAACTTTAATTCATAAATTATTTTTCTTTCGGTTTCTAAAATCTGTATAAGCATGAATTATATCAGTAAAAAGATTAATAAATATTATTTCCAAAGTAATTAGTGCAGAGGAGGAAAACATGACAGGAAGTAATATGTGAAGATTGACAAATACAAGTTCTGGCCATTACATTCCCCAGCTCCCTCTAGAAAAAACTACTACCTACATCACCACTGAATATCACTGTGGTCACCTCTGAAGCACTCCCCTTGGGAAGCTATGCATCTGTGCGGCTTCTAGTCCACCCTTCAAAGCAATTTTGGATCTCTTTGTCGGGAATGGCCAGCAGAGCTGTTGTTGTATTAGCCTTGATGTCCCGAATATCATCAAAATGTCTTCCTTTAAATATTTCCTTTATCTTTGGGTAAGCAAATAAGTAAAGGAGGAGCAAAACTGGTGAGTAGGTAGGGTGTTCCAATACAGTTATTTGGTTACTGGCTAAAGACTCTCTCACTGACAGTGTATTGTGGGCTGATGCACTGTCTTGATGCAAAAGCCATGAGCTGGCAAAAATTCAGGGCGTTTTAGTCAAACTTCTTCTCACAATTTTTTCAGCAATTCCAAATAGTAAATTTGGTGAACTATCCAGTTGGTACAAATTTTTGCAGAGTTTTTGTCAGTTCTGCTCATTCCAGGCTTCCCTGAACTCTCCTCAACAGTGATGTTTTCTCTTCCCCCAGAAAAATGTTTAATACATTTGTACACTGTCATTTTCTTCATGGCATTGTCCCCTTAAACTTGAACTAAAATGTCCCTGATTTCACTTCCATTCTTGGCAAGTTTAACAAGAAATTTAATGTTTGTTTGTTGCTCTAGTTCAAGCTCCAACATTCTAGCCACCACACACAGCAACAATAATGAATGCCACTTAGCAAGACACTGCCACACATTGACATGAACACAACTGTGAGACACTGATATACTGAGGTTACGAAACCTTACTGAGTTGTTTGTACAGTTTGCAGACTTGTTAGGGCTCCCCTATTATCAGAGAAAGTAAACTTACTGAGAAAGGCAGAGCTGTGAATATTATTTCTTATGAAGACAGTTAGGCAAATGTTTGCAATCTTTGCTATGTTGTGAGATGACTTTATAAAACGGAGTCAGAAAGGGTTAGGGAGAATAGGCTGATTTTACCAAGAAAATGAATGTCAAAACAGAAATGGCTGAATTAGGAAGAACCGTGGGGAAAGATAAAATTAAATAGAAAAATTAAAATCACTTTAGATGGTTTTAAAATAAAATTGAAAACATTGGCCATCAGATGCTGGAAACATGAGATATTCAATATGAAGAAGAAAAAAAAACAGAAATAAAAATGGTAAGGGAGATTAAAATTAATATGACAGACAAAGAAACTGAAATATGCTACAAAAAATACACATTTTTCCTACAGGTACATTCTAAAAAACAATGAGCTTGAATTATAACTTCTATAATTTGAAAAATGAGGCAATAATAATAATAACAAAATCGAAACACAAAGATTTAAAGCCTTAAAATATTGTTGAATTTTTACTTAAAAAAATCCATAAAAATAAATAATTTAAAGATACTTATTGAATGTTTAAAACAATTCAAATGATAAAATAATCTGACAAGCTTTTCTTTGGCAGGCAATAAAGATAAATTCATCACATGATTCTGAATTTCGAACTAACAAAAGGGTGAGAATGTTTTAGCTAAATGGTTCTTTTGGTGATGTTAAAAAAAGCTGGGTGGCAAAAAGGATGATTGTGTACACCATTTTATACATTTAAAAATCTATTTTAAAGCCTTGCATCTCAAATTACTTTTGCATGCTTTCATGTCATTAATCACTATGCAGTTTTACAGGAAACAAGCATAGCTCAAAATAGCGACAATAAAGGGAATTCAAGTCTGACAAATCACAGGCCAGAGAATCTCCCCTCCATCCACCCCCATGATCTCTCTCTATAACCCCAGGACCCATAAATATGGACACATTTTATAAATACATCTCCTTATTAGCTTGGATGATTTGCACAATATACTTGCGTTGTTATAATAAAGTCACGGGTTATATACAGAAGAACTGAATGTGATTTCAATTATCCATGGTCACAAAGCTAGTAAATGGCTAAGAGGTGATTCAGATATCCAGCCTGCAAGATGCTGAACCAGCTGGAGTTTCCTGACAGCTGTAACACACAGAGAGCAGAAAAACATCTTTTATCTCAAGCATGCTACAGCATTGGGTGGAATGTTGACAGAACAAAATTCCTGTACTGTTTAAATCATTTCCTCATTTTCTCTTTTGCCTGCTACTTTTCCCAACATGTATACTTATTTTTCACAAGTTCAGTGTGCTTAAAAGGTGACTTCATTGTCCTGCTGGATATGTCATGGGAGCTGCTACTTTGACTGATTTGAGTTTTGATCTATAAGATAAATGAGAACAGTACACCACTGGCTGGCACTACAAAGAAACCTATCAACATAAATAATATTTTTATAGTAAAATTTTTTATATAGTCCAAGGCATTTTTGTTGATGTTCAGAATATACACCAACTCGACAATTTTTTAATGTACATTTCAGTGACACTGATTACCTTCTTTGAGTTGGGCCACCGTTCTCACTCTCCTTTTCCGAGCTGTTGTTCCTCCTATATCACAATCTCACTGCCCCCAAAATTTCCCAGCTAATATTTCAAGTTGATGTGGTCAGTTTCATCCCATGTAGATAGATCTTAACAGAGCACATGCTCAAGGCCATGAAATTAAAAATTTTCAGAAAAGTATTTTCATTTATTATCTAAATTCAAGTTGAGAAAAATGTAAACTGATGCTTGGCAAAATATACAGAGTACATTTGCTGATATGGATCTGTGAGCAATACTTTCTCATATGGAAATATAAGCTAGGCTTTTTGTTTGTTTTGTTGTTCTTACTTGACTACTTAACTAAAACTGATTTTAGTTTGATGTTAAGAAAAGTTTCAGTCCTCCAAGTTTCAGTTCACTCATCAGTAAAATAAAGAGATGTTTAGTTATCAATTCAAAACTAGACTTTATGTGGATTTTCTTTAGGAGTAAAATATTCTCATAAATACTTTGTGCTATTGAAATAAGTTATTATGAAGTTGCATTATAAGGCTGTTTAAACACATGAATATAAGTGACAAAATTTAGATGCCTAAAGTTCTTATAAAATATATTTAAGGTATAATGTAAAAGCAAATAATGTTAAAATTTTTCTTTAAATATCATTTTCCCAGTTAATTTACAGGTATCAATAATAACAGCAATAATAAAACAACATTAGGCAGTTTCCCTTTAAGCACAGTATTTGTTTTCATCACTTATTTTAGAAAAATACTTTTAATTTTTCTGCATAATTATTATTTCTTACATAAATAATATTTTATTGTTTAATACTACTTAATTTTTTTCTTTGTTTTTAACATTTTTTCAGTGGATATGGGAAAGCATGGGATAGCCAGCCAAGTGAAGAAAAATAGTTCTAAGTTTCTGATGTTCATTTGTTGGTGGGAAATGGAAAGAGAATAACCAAACCAAAAAACAAACCCAGTGCCGTAAAGTTGATTCCGATTCAGAGAGAGAATAATAGCTAATGTATCCACAGCCGAACCTAGAGTAGTTTCCTACTTCACGGTGACCTTGCAGGGCAGAGTAGAACAGCCCCATAAGTTTTTCAAGGCTATAACCATCACAGACTTCTGACACATCTTTCTCCCATGAAGTTCCTGGAGGATTCGAAAACCCGATGTTCAGTTAACAGCCAGGCACTTGACCACTTTACCAATAAGCCATATGGGTCCTTTAAATCGAGAATGGTAAATACCAATGGAGCACATGTAAATTTGGAGACTTATTTATGAAACCAAATCATAAAGAGTTTAGCAAGACCGTCTATGATTAGCAACTTATGGATGAATCCCAAAGGAAAAAAATACCAGAGACAAGGATTAAATTGAACAGGGAAATGACAACTCAAATTACTGGGGGATGATGTAAATATAAATTTAGATCAGTAAACAAAAAAAAATTGTTAATGGTAAATTATAATATTAATGATTCATTGTCAGTGGTTACTCTTCATTTTTTTTTATAGTTAATTCATGATTTATGTTTTAATCATCTAGTGCTGCTCTAACAGAAATACCACAGAGTTTATGGCTTTAACAAAGGAAGGTTTATTCTTACACAGAGCTGTAGGCTACAAGTCCAAATTCAGGACGTCCACTCCAGGGGAAGGCTTTCCCCCTTGTTCGCTCTGGAGGAAAGTCCTTCTGTTGCATCAGTCTTTGTTCAGAGAGCATCTTGGCGCAGGAACCTCAGATCTGAAGAACACGCTCTCCTCCGAGTACTACTTTCTAGATAGTGTGAGGTTCCCAGTTCTCTCTGTCAAATGTTTTCCTTTATAGCTCAAAATACACCAAGGCACAAAACAAACTGACACATGCAATCTGGCTGTACCAACACAAATGCTGCCCATCCGCCCTCATTAGCATCATAGAGGCAGGAATTCCAACATGAAGGAACATCACACAACACCAGGAATTAAGGTACAGCCAAACTGTTACAGAATTTTCAGGGAACACATTCAATCCATGACAGTTTACTAAATTTAAGATACAGCAAACTCACTTGAGCGGAGTGTGCAATGAGGAGTAGAAGTGCCTTTCAGATCATTTGCCTGCCAATAAATAGTGGATTCCGGCACCACACTTTCCTCAAGGCATTTTTCATCTACATGTTTCCTAAAGTGTAGATCAGAGGGTTGAATGTGGGAGCAATGATGGTACAGAGAAGAGCCAACACTTTATCTTCCAGAAAAGTGGTGGCAGGTGTAATACAAATGTATGTAATAGGCACAAAGAACTGGAATCACAACTGTTACGTGAGAACTGCAGGTAGAGAGAGCTTTATTGCAGCTTTCAGCTGGGTGCTTTCTGATGGTGTATAACATCAACACGTAAGTCAGTGTCAAGATCACAAAGTTCACCAAGCCCATCACGCCTGAATTGGTAACAACCAGAATCCCAATGGTATATGCGTCAGTGCAAGCCCGTTTCAGCAAAGGATACACATCACAGAAATAGTGATCTATCTCGTTGGGGCCACAGAATGATAAAATGGTAGCTAGGAGATACTGGACAAAGGTACGCAGAAATGCACCAACACAGCAAGCAAACACCAATATATGACACTTCCTCCTACTCATGATCACCACGTGTAGTACAGGGGCTTGCAAACAGCCACATAGTGGTTGTAAGCCATGACTATGAGAATGAAGACTTCAATCTCCCCAAAGAAGTGGATAGCAAAAAGCTGTGCCAAGCAACTAGCATAAGAAATCCTGTTCCTTTCTTCCAGTAAGTTGCTGAGAAGCTTGGGTGCCACTGTTGAGGTATAAAACAAGTCTGATAGAGCAAGGTAATTAAGAAAGAAATACATGGGTTGGCCGATTAGCTGACCGCATGTGATAGAAATGATTATGAGCAAGTTTCCTGTCCAAATAGCTAAGTAACAAAATAACAGTAATAGAAAGCACAACGTTTTAATTTTCTTGTTCTGGGGAAGTCCCCAAAGTATAAATTCAGTGACATTATTGGTGTTTTCCACGGTCTAACACAGTGAATTCTCAGACAGTGTAACTGGAAAAAAAACAACACTTCAGCACCAGGAATATTCACTAAACCTAGTCTGAATCAGATTAAGTATAGTAGTAACAAATTAAGTTATTCAAGTACCTACATAGTAAGGACTACATGAAGTTATTGACTATCAACATTATACTGATAGGTTAATCATATAACCGACCATTCTAATCAGGTTGCTTTTGAGACTGAAATGGTGTGATAGTGACAGCTGAAATACCTCAAGGTAAAAAATTAAGAATTACACTCACCCTACATATGCATACAAAAGTGAGCTTACTGAGGCTGCATTTCTTTTCTTAGAATAGCTTGTCCTCTTGACAGGTTGAAAAAGAACCAGTGCACAATGTACTACTGTACATTCAAATTCTACCTTTATTTAAAATTTTGATATTCTGTTTATTGTGTACTTTTGTATCATTAAAAAAAAAATTCAGCATTTTAGCTCCATAATGAAGTCACCTCTTCAGTTCACTTTTCAGCCAAAGGTAAGATAGCCCCATAAAAGAAAACAAGACTAAAGGGACGCACTAGCTTTGAGGCAAGTGCTTGAAGGCAGGAAGGGACAGCAAAGTTTGGTAACAACAAACTCAAGAATAAAAAGGGAGAGTGTTGACATGTCACGGAGTTGGTAACCAATGTCATAAAACAATATGTGTGGGAACTGTTTAATAGGAGCTAATTTGTTCTATAAAGCATCTGAAGTACAGTAATATTGAAGTATTATTTATCTTGATTATTGAGTTATTTATATCCAGGGGTGACTATCACAATTGACTCATGCCAGCCCTCACTCTGTGTTAAAAGCTTAATGTGCATTGATGACATTACGGAGTATAATACAACAGGTATGATAATATTTGAGGCCTAAGTGTCTGTGATACTTCTTGGAATTATTTTAGGAATTTTTATATTAGTTCTTTCTTCAATCAATGTTTTCTTGCTCCAAAAGTCAAAACAGAGATGAATTTTTTCCAGCAATTTCCAAGTTGTCATTTGTTACTAATTCTCCACCAAAGCAAGCTCTTCTTCTTCTTTTTATTTTTTATTTTTCAGTACAATTCACCTATTCTATCCCCTGCTCATTAAATGTGTTTCCCATTCGTGCCCAGGAGACTTCAATATTAAAATGTTGGAGACCACAACATGTCATGCTGTTAATCACCCACTGTATGCTTCTTACACAAGGCACAGCAAAGAAGAAAGGGGTTAATGTGTCTCCACCTTAATGCACCCCTTAACTTCTTTGATGTGAGCTTCTTATTCTGTATAGTTGTTTCTTCTCTACTCAAAATGCAAGTCACTCACTTCATCTGTGTATCAACTCCTTTAATATCTCCACTCATAAGCCCAACACATGACACTGAATGCAACAATTACTTCCTTCAGGAATTCCCCAGTATTACACACACACACACACACAAACACCACTTTATTTTGACATCTTCCCAGAGACAGCACAGAAGTCATCTAATGCGTTTTAAATTCTTGAAATAGCTTGCAAAAAAGGATCAACCACATTTCAAAATGATTAAATATAGCATATTTAGAGAGAAAAATATACTTTATACTATCTAGATATACTTGATGTGTATGTTTGTGACATACACTTCTGTTTGATACAATTTTTACTTCCCGTAGGTTGGTTGGATTTTCACTGACCAGGTGATTATCTCATGAATGAATTCTTTTTGCTCTGAGCCTAAGGCAGCTTTCAGAACTTGCTTACATGCTTACCTTTCATGCTACCCATTTTAATCATTAATAAATTTTACCATCCAACCAACATTGGTTGTTCCTGGATGTAGTGATGTACTCTAGTCCCTGAAGACAAGAATATTCCCTCCAGATATCTGTAACTAATAGGATATAAATATTATCACTAACATTTATGTTGAAGATGCTTTTTTTTCTTTCTTTTTTCCTTTTTCTTTCTTTTATCCTGTTGTATCTATGTGGTCTCAAGGATGGAAATTACTGGCAAGTTTAGTGTTTAATTTTCCATGAATTTTCAAGTATGTTAATAGAGATATAATTATTCCATTCATCATTGTCACTTTTTTCATGGTAAGGGAGGTCTCACAAAAGAAATATTTATGGAATGTGCTGCTGAAATTGGCTTCATGCTTCTCAAATTCTGAAGATACAGGTATGTCAAGGTTAATAATTCTTTGTCTTATGGACGTTAATCACAAGTTAATGCTATCTATTCATTAGTGCTGATAGTCCATAAAGTAAGTCCTTCTTATTATACCTTATTCTAAGGGACTGGTTAGCGGTACAGTCTGATAGAGACAAAAAGGAAAATTCTGAAGACATCCTAAGGCAGGGAAATTAGCCCGATGTTTTGAATTTTGGTTCATCTCACAATACGTTGTTTCAAAAGTGGGTGGAATACATCCTGTGTCTTATTTCAGGTCTAGTTGTTCCCACATCTTACTCCAGGCCTTGAAGTGGCAACCAGTTCCATATAAGTGCAAACTTACAGCCCTTACGCGTGTTCACTCCTACTCAAAAAGTGCCTACTGACATCCTTGGCTTGTCTGAGAGCATCTTCAGATGCTGCAGGGACCCAGAGGATATCCGCAAATGTGCAGTATGGAAGCACGTCAAAGTTAGAGACTGGTGAGGCAGATTTGACATGCAAGGACAATGACACCTCATAGACAAATGTGTCTCCTCTTTGTCCCCAGGCAGATAACTCTGAGATGAATTTCGTCAGGTTCAAGTAAGGCCTGTCTGAAGCGATGTAAGTCATGAAGATTATAGCCAGCAATGTGATTCATCCTTCTGTTCGTTCTCTTTCTTTTCCTGATTTATTCTTCCTATCCCACATTGCTACTCTCTGAGATTGTTTGCGAAATTAGCCTCTTGTAATGAAGCATTGCCTGATGCTCTGATTGTAGGGAAACCAAGCCTACTACAAAAGGAATTCTTGTTCGGTTCAATCCAGCACTTTAGCACACTCAAATTCTTTTTATGATTTTTTTTCCTCCTAGATGTCTTCTGTGTCTTGGAATAAGTGACAGCAAATCATATCTTTTTCTTATCTCCCTTGGAGTATCTGATACAGGTCATATGCATTCCTCCTTTTCTGTCATTTTAGGTGACCTCTTGAGGCAGTCTCAGAGCCCAACTCTTTTAAGAGACACTTACTCTGGCTTAACTCCTATACCTAGCAGAAAAGACATCACACTCTTCTGCAATTTTCCTTAACAAGATAATCATAGAATGAGTCATGGATGCCTCAACCTGCCTCTAGGTAGAAACTTAATGTGATAATAAAGAAAGGTTGACTTCTTCCTCCATCCTGGAGAATCAAACGTCTCTCTAAATAAAATGCCTAGTCATCCCCCTCTCAGTTCCAGAATGAAGGTGAATCCTGAATTCCCATGAAGAATTTGCATTTCACTGTCTTCTCTTTGTAAAATCCCACATCCCCAAGCTGCCTGCAAGCAGTCTTGGGGGAATCAGTACCAATTGTTCTTTTCCTTGCACCACAAAATAAAAGTAGCTTTCTCCTCCCACTGTGGCCTCTTGTTTATTAGCTGTAAGTTATATTGTGCAGAACTTGGGCTTTCTACCCAGCAACATTTCTGGCTAGCCAGCCAGGAGTTGTTGAGAGGTTCCTGAGATGGGTCGTAGACTGGGGATTCTGACTAATAACCAACACCACCTGAAGAGTTCTCCAGGAGACCTCAGGGAGGTTCTAAAGGCCAACCCACCTTGAACCCAATGCTAATTGTATGTGAGGCATCAAATGTCCCTGGAGTTTTTGTTCAGTACTAGGTAAGGCCTCAGAAATGTCCCAATAAACAGAAACATTGACCATGGAGGACATAAAAGAATCTAGGTACCTATTAGTGCATTGCATTAGGTTGTGTGTGTGTATGTGTGTGTGTGTGTGTGTGTACATGTATAGAAAATGAAGGACATTCAAGAGATCCTGGAAAGCAGCTCACTAACAGAACTTGCACAAAAGAAGAGATTTTTCTTTTTAATAACATTGCATGGCCTTAATATACACTGGTGGATAAGTAGAAGTAGCCAGGAAATTGGGCTGTAAGTTATACTGTCCTTCAGTTTGATCTTTTAGCTACTCACAAGGGTAAATCAGATGAAATGTACTATGTGAAGAGTTCATTACTCTGTATCAGAAAAAAAGAATAACAGAAAAGAAAGTAAAATCTTGGTTCAGATAGGAACTAATAAATCACAAATGCTAGCCTTCCCTCCTGATCCTGAGGACGATCTTCCAGCTCCTACCACCTCAGCACCACACCACATCCCCTGTGTCCTGCTTCCACCCAGAAATCATCACACCTAGTGACAGCTCTGAATAATAAGACACCTCGCCCTTGGTATCTACCTTTCCTGGGTCCTTTACCCCTACAAGTGGCTTTGTCACCTTCCTCAGATGGAATGGAACAACTTTTGGACACCCAATTCCACATTTAGGGAAAGTGAAAATACACTGGGCAAAATCAGTTCTGGAATGAATCTTAGTATCTTAAGGACCGCAGTCACAAGTTCATTATCTGGATCCCGAGCCCTGAAACATAACTTAATGGTCAATATAATTTTTATCGGGCCAAGTATCCCCAAAAGAAAGCTTCAGAATAACTTCTGGGGTTAAAAATTTCTCAGCTATTAGATCTGTCCTGCCAAGTTTACTTCAACCAACGTAAGAGAGAAAAAGAGAAAGCTGAGATCAAAAGCACCCGGAAGACTTCCTAGCTTCTGCCTTTCAGGCTGAAGGCCTTCCCTCAAGAACAAACAAAAGGAGGCAGACAAAGGCTGTGGGAGTGGAGAACGACCCACACCCTTGTGGAAAGAGACTAGTGAAGCTGGCTCAGAGAAATGAGATGCACAAAATGTCAACAAAAGCAACTAAAAAAAGAGTGGTGATCCAGTGCCCATCTACATCCTGAGAATATGAATCAGGTTGAAAGTGACTGAAGGTAAATCCTCTACCTGAGGCTCTGGTTACAATGAAGGCAGAGAGAAAACCTGTAAAGCTTCTGGCAGATCCTATAGTGATTCAGTCATTCATCACCCCTACACAGAAAAACAGCTACCATGATAAGATGGACTGTATCTGTTGCAGGACCATCAGGAAAAAAAGAGCATCTCCCTTCCTACATCTTCTAACCAGTTCTACACTAGAAAAAAAAAAAATGTTTAACACATTCCTTCCTTTAAAAAGAAAAACTAATAATAGGTGGCAGTTACAAATGACTCTATTGGGCCACCAACTAACTTTGGGAAAGAAGAACATCACAAAGTGTTGCCAGCCAGCCAACAAAGGGTTAGTTAATCCATATATCAGAGATTCAGTAGTGCTGTTTGGTATCTAAAACCAAAAACCACTGCCACTAAGTTGGGTCTGACTCATAGCAACCCGTAGGTATCACCCCCAGAAATACTGGGGAAAACCAAAAATGTCCCTCCAGCTGTCACTGAATTATTACATGCTATATTTCTTCCAAGGCTTATGAAGCAGTGTCTCATTCAAGTTGAAGCCTGACAGGCACTGGGCAAAATCATCACCAGATACTAAAACGTGAAATGCTCAAACTGGGTGAGTTACATTTCCACATAACTATCCTGCCAGCAAAGACAAAAAACAGAAAATACAGCTTCATTCAGTGTCTGTGAGCTGTTAACCAGGTAACCATCACAGTTCACCCTAGTCCCCAAGCTGCATTTGTTTGCAAAACGCACTCTTGCCTAGATCCAATTCCAAACTAACTCTTAATCTTGTTCATTGTTTGCCTTTTGTTTCTTTTTTCTGGGTTTAAACAAGTCAGATTGATAAGAAGCTGAAAGCTTTCTAGCCACTAGAGGAAATGGTAATGATTGTGTTGCTATTCTTCTCCAAGAGACGCTCACAGCCCAAGTTAAGTGAGAAAAGAACAGATTCATCCAACTTTCCAACTCCTTTTCCCAGAGAAATAATCTGAACAATTGTTGAACCTGTCATCCATTCCCCACATCCTCTGCTAATTCAAAAATTTCAAATATGTGTATATATATTTATATATGTATGAATAGAACACGTAGTAGAGTCTTGTCATAAACACAAGTTATGAATTGGCTAAACTATTAAAATACAGAATAGCTGAGCTTGAGCTAAGTAAGACAGTGAGAAAATGTAAACTGATGGTGAAGAAATACAAGTAAGAAAAACAACAACTGACAGATGGACACAGAAGCAAGTGGTCAGAGAAATGATAAAGAAAATAGTCAATCAGGAAAAAGTCATCAACTGAGGGTACCAGAAGATAAGACTTATGGACTGACAGGTAGCAACCATAACCAAGTGAATAACTTGGAAAAAAATCCAACACTCTAGATTTGGGGTACATAGTCCCCTCTGGGGGTCTGTGCCTGCCAGTCTGCTGCTATGATGTGATCTGATCCGAAGACCTTGGCTTGCTGCTGTGCTGTGACCTGATCCTGAGACCTAGTCTGCCTCATCCTCAAAGGCCTGGTTAGAGCAGCTGTGACAGTTTTCTTCTGGTGCCTGAGCCTCCTGTGCTGTTCCTGCCACCTCTACCTCCCAGAGGCCCCATCCTCCCAAAATTGCATTTCAGATTCTCCAGATAACTGAAAGGTGAGAGCACAGCCATTACCTCAAGTCTTCAAGTGATAAGGTCAACCAGGAAGAGTCCCTGTGGACCCAGCTGGAGCCTGAGTGGGTCTTGCCAAGCCAAGTGCCGCCCCACTCATCTTAACTAATATAGATAAGAGGTTTTAACTAATATAAATGTAGATAAAAGTTCTTCAGTGATGTAAGTAAGAGTGCTTTTTTCCCAGTGCTAGCACCTTTCCTCCCGTGCTTAACTGTGTGTGGTTTGACTAAATGAAACTTATTACTAACCTCAAACCTTATGGTTATATATTTTCCTATCACAACCCTCAACACTTTCTGGGTATTCATGAAACAAATGCCCTCAAAAAGGAGGAAAGGCAGCAGACAGATTCAGAGCTCTGCCTTTTTAAGAAACATTTATTCTCACTTAGCCACTCACACCAAGCAGAAAAGGCTTCACACTCTTCTGAAATTGTTGTTAACAAGATAATCACAGAATAGGCCACAGATGGCATTAATCTCCCTCTAGGTGGGGAAGTAATGAAAGAAAATTGATCTCTTTCTCCATCCCAGATGATCAACCTCTTGTATAAAAAATGCCTACATGAAGAGCCTGAATGAAGGTCAATCTTGAATGTTCATGATGAATTTTCATTTTCATGTCTGCTGTCTGTAGATGTCCACCTCCTTAAGTTGCCTGAGAAGTAGTCTTGGAGGCAGCAAGTCTAATTGCTCCTTTCCCTGTGCAACAATAAAAAATAAAATAAAATAAAAGGCACCTTTCTTCTCCTTCCTCTACCAAAACCAAACCAAACCCACTGCCCTTGAGTCATGTCTGACTCATAGCGACTATGTATAGGTTAGACTAGAACTACCCCATAGACTGTCCAATGAACACCTCGAGGGTTTGAACTGCTGACCTTTTGATTAGCAGACATAACACTTAACCCACTATGCCCCCATGGTTTCCCTCCTCCCTCTAGCTCTTGTTTATTGGCTGTAACAAGCCAAGCTGAACAGAACCTGAGGCTTTCATCCAGCAATACTCTCCTAATCCAGGAATACTTTGCATTTATAACAATAGTCTACTATTGTTTAGAAACTTATTTCTTCCCATAGATTAGCTCTATACCTACTGTGATAATTTTAAATAAAATGTTTAATTTAAGTGCAGTTTTAATATAAATACCTATAAATTAAAAAAGAAAAAAAGGATTAGAAAATCCAGACAACTATAGAGGAAAATATGTTACCCTAAATATTGCAAATCAAAGCTAAAATTTTTGATAATTTATACTTTCAGAGTTTTTTGTTAAATACATATTATTATTTAACCTAGTTTTATAAAATACGAAGTCATATAAATGCTCATATGCATGTGTAGACAGATGAATGATACGTTGATTGATGTCATTAGTTGACGTCAAGTCAACTCCAACTTATGGTGACCTTATTTATAACAGAGTAAATTGTTTTTCATCTTCACTAGTATGTTTGAGCCTGATGTGGCTATTATGTCATCCATCTCATTTAGGATTTCATTAGTTTATACTGACACTCTGTCAAACATGATACCCTTTTCTAGTAAATGACATTTTCTGATCCAGTGTCCAAAGTAATCAAGACAAAGGTTTATCAGCCTCACCTCTAAAAAGTATTCAAGTTGTATTTCTTTCAAGACTGATTTGTCTGTAGTCTTCTGCCTAGTCCATTGTCTTCACTAACACCACAACGCAAATGCATCAATATTCCTGTTTTCTTCCTTCTTTCATTGTCTACTTTTCTCATGCACATTAGGCAACTGAAAACAACAGATTTGGGTCACGCAATTCCTAGTTATCCAACATCAAAATGATGTTGTTTCTTTTAATTCTTTAAAATGGTCTTTTGTGACTTATTTGCTCAACTTATTTGCAATTATATAATTGATTTTTTGACTGCTGCTTCCATCAAGTTGATGGGTGCTTATAAGAATAGTAAAAACTCACTGAAATTTGAACATATAGTTTATTCTGAGCAGTTATTCTGTATGCTTTTAAGGAGGCCATTTTGAATTCAGCAAAAGCAAGAGGCATGAAGAAGCCAGGCATTATGAGGCTTATAAACAAAAGAAAGAAATGGAGATTAACCATTCGCTAATGTTGACATGATTGATTGAAACCTGTCTTCCCCTTTTACTAAATCAACTGATAACTGCTTACTTCTTCCATTGCTGCTAATAATTTGGACTTCCACCTACAGTCACTGAAGACATTTTTTGCAATTTATATCATGAAGTGATAGTTTGTAGACTATTCTTTCTTAGCAGGATAGGACAAATTTGCACTGCTGTAGAGCAGTTTCTCGTGGACTTTTTAATGGTTAATCTTTGGTTTCATGGGTAAGAAAAACCTTAAATGGTTAATATTTGGTTTCATGGGTAAGAAAAATCTTAAATCAAACTAAGATGTCTGACATTAATTTTCCTGTATGCGTTACTAGTGGTTTGAAAACAGACAAAAACATATTGGAATAAAGATCTAGTGATCTGTTTCTGAAAGATCAAGCCTTGAAAATTATATGGTACATTCTTCTACTCTGCAACACTTGGGGTCCCCAAAGTCAGAAATAACTCAGTGGTAACAAGTTTGGTTTTGAGTTTTATCTTCCATCTACACTGATTCTTAATCTACATACAAGTCCAGTCTCTTCTCCTCTTGCATGATGTTGTTTATTGCTCCAGTTGTGATAGTTATCTTCACATTCATGTACACAGATACATATAAATATTATTACTGTAATTATATTGTAAAACTTAAATCTAAAATCCCATCATATGGGTCTGCTTTCTGCAGTCATTCATGACACCAAAACAATAATCTGGTATTATTAATACAGAGGCTGAGCAAAACCTTATCAGCTAAGAGTCAGATTATTGTTTTTAGGTGCCATCCTGTTGATTCCCTATTTACAATAGAATGAAGCACCATCCTCGCGATGGTTGCTATGCTTGAGCCCATTGTTGCAACTCCAGTGTCAATCCATCTTGACGGTCTTCTTCTCTTTTGCTTAGCAAGTACTATATCCTTTTACAGGGACTGATTCCTCCTGACACAGTGTTCAAACTACTTAAGACACAGTCTGGCTTTCCAGGCTTTTAAGAACATCCTAGTTGTATTTTTCCCAAGATCAATTTGTTTGTTTTTTTGGAAGTCAGTGGTATATTCATTACTCTTTGCCAAGGCCACAGTTTAAAGGCATCAATTCTTCTTCAGTAGTCTGTATACGCTGTACAACTTCCACGTGCTTAAGATACTATTGAAAACATCATGGCTTGGCTCAGGATAACCTTAGTCTTCCAGGTGATGTCTTGGCTTTTCAACACTTCACAGAAGTTTCTACAGTGCCATTCCTCTTCAAGCTATCATTCCTTCATAGTAGACCATATGATTGCCTGATTCAAGATGTACAGTACCAGTCCGTCTCAGCTCACTGATGCCTAGATATTGATGTTTACACATTCTATTTCATTTTTGATGGTTTTCAATTTTTCTAGATTTATACCTTATACATTTCACCTTTCAATTATTAGTGGACATTTGCAGCTGTTCCTTCTCATTTGGAGTCATGCCACAATAGTAAATGAACATCCCAAAAGCTTGACTCCATCCATGTCATTAAGGTCAATACTACTTTGAGGAGGTAGCTCTTCCTCAGTTGTCCTCTATGTGCCTTCCAACTCGAGGGGCTCATCTTCCTCACTGTGTCAGAAATTGTTATGTTACTATTCATAAGGTTTTCACTGGATAATTGTCATGGATTAAACTGTGTCCCCCCAAAGATATGTGTAGTAATTTGGCACTACCAGGATTCCCTGTATTCTGTGATTGCCGTTCATTCTGTGATTTTCTGATGCTGTAAATCCTACTCTTTGCCTATGGCTAACAGATAGGATAGTTATGTTAAAAGAGGATTAGGGTGGGACTGCCACACCCTTGCTAAGAGAGTTTCCTTGGAGTGTGGTTTGCACCACTTTTTATCCTTTCATCCTGTGGGAGATAAAAAGACAGGGAAGCAGGCAGAGAATGGGAAACCTCATACCACCAAGAAGACAGCACAAAGAGCAGAGCACATCCTCTGGACCTCATTGAATTTGGACTCAGCCTACAGGACTGCGATAGCTTCTCTTGTTGAATGGACTTGTAACTCATAAATAGATTTGTAGCTTACTAGACTATGATAATAAAGTTTCTGCTCATAAAACCATCCACTCATGGTACTTTCTGTTGGAGCACTACCAGATGGCTAAAACACTAATTCTTCTCAGAAATAGATCACAGGGTCCTTCTTTCTAGTCTGTCTTAATCTGGGGGCTCAGCTGAAACTGGTTCATCATGGGTGACTCTGTTGGTATTTGAATACTGGTGGCATAGTCTCCAGTGTTACAGCAACATACAAAACCCCAAAGTATGACAAACTAAAAGATAGACATATAGGCTAGAGGTCCATATTCTGGATGCCATTTTCTGGGCAAAATCATTATCAGGGCAAAACTTTCTGTTTGCTCTGGAGGAGCGTCCTTGTCACTGAACTTGTTTTGGTCTAGCACCTTGTCTGAACAGGAACCTGAGGTCCAAAAAATGAGCTGTGCTCCTGCCACTGCTTTCCTTGTGGTTTGAAGAGTCAGGAGTAGGGTAAAATGGACACAAAGCAGGAAAGATAAGAATGTGAGTTATTTAATGGGTTGTTTGGAAAACCTGGTGGTATAGTGGTTAAGAGCCACGGCCGCTAACCAAAGGTCAGCAGTTCAAATCCACCAAGCACTGCCTAGAAACCTCATAGGACAGTTCTCGTCTATCCTATAGGGTCACTGAGTTGTAATTGATGGCTGTTTTTTGTTTTTGTTGTTATTGTTGTTTGCTTGTTTGTTTTGGGGGGCAAGGGGTGCTGGTTGTTCTTTGACATCAAAAGGAAATGTTTCTTCAATCCATTGGATTATTTTCCCCAAAAGATATGTCAACTACAATGTCCACCCAGAAAGAAGAAGAAAGGATGGCCCACTGTGCAATGTCCACTTATCAGTGTTGTTTCTACAGTTCTTAATTCTCCTCACAGCTTGATTGCACGTACCGGAACTAAACACAGCACCTTACCTGTGTTAAGAGAGGTGCGATACATACAACAGGTTTGGTGCTAAGACTTCTATTTTATTTTTATTAATTGAGATGAAATTCACCTACATAAAATTAACTATATTAAAATATACAAATTAGTGATATGTAGTATATTTACAGTGTTGCACACATACACATTTATTTTTTTAAATATATTATTTTTCTTTTCTTTTTTCCTGTTATTTTAGGTGAGGAATTTTTATGATTGATTTTACAATCTAATCAATATGGTAAGATTGTCCAGAGAGTATTTCAACATGAACACAACTAACATTGAAATTAACATTGTCCAGACATGTTCCCCAAGAATTTTAGGATAGTGTGATTCCTTTTGTAGGGAAGGTGAAAACAACTTTGTAGAAGCATTTTGTCAGGTGAAAAAAGAAAGATCTTCTTACTGTTTGGAAGTTTGTTGGGGTTTTCTTTTGTGTATGCTTAATTGTGCTTATGAAGGCTGAGAACCTAAAAAGAATATATACTCCACTCTTTTTTACCTATTGGTTTTGATTTGAGAATCCTCCACCTTTATCCTCTGCTAGTGGTTTGGGGACAAGGAGTACAAAAACTATATCCTGTACTTGGTAGATTCCTGTTTCGGTCAATAGGATCTCACCAGATTGAGATTAAAAAAATAAGAGAGGGGGTAAAGATGCTTGATTGTACAGTCTAAAAGAATTTCAGAATATGCAGAACTTGAAGCATGTATGGGAGGAGGATAGCATTATGAATCAATACAAAATATTTATCAAAGTTCTCCAGACAAGAAGACTAGGAAGATGGTCAAGATATGAGTCTATTACATATTCTTATATACATTTTCTATACCACTCTAGATCAGTTTTAAAGCTCAGTTGTCAATTTATAGAGTAAAATTCAAAATGCCTTTCATGTAAGCTATTACCCTTCTAAAAACAATTGACAGTACCACATCTTCTTCATGGCATTCTTCATCTCCGTATTTCTCAGTGTGTAGATCAGAGGGTTGAACATGGGAGCAAGGATGGTGTAGAAAAGAGCCAACACTTTGTCTTCTGGAAAAGTTACAGCTGGTCTAATATAAACGAAGAGGACAGGCACAAAGAACAGGACTACAATTGCAATGTGAGAACTGCAAGTGGAAAGAGCTTTGATACGGCTTTCAGCAGGGTACACCCTGACAGTATACAATATCAGAACATATGACACCATCAAAATCACAAAGGTCATCAAAGCAATCAGACCTGAATTGACTATTACCAATAGACCAATTCTGCGAGTATTAGTGCAAGCCAGTTTCAGCAGTGGATACACATCACAAAAGTAGTGATCTATCTCACTGGGGCCACAGAAGGGTAAGAAGAGAGTGAGAAGAAACTGACTGGCAGAGTGTATGAATCCCCCAGTACAACAAGCAATGATGATTGTGTTACACTTCTGCCTGCTCATGATGACTGTGTAGTGCAGAGGCTTGCAGATGGCCACATAGCGGTCGTAGGCCATCCCTGTGAGGAGGAAGATCTCAATGGCTCCAAGGAAGTGAAGTATAAAAAGTTGAGCCATGCAGTTATTATATGAAATGGTTTTTCTTTCTACCAGTAAGTCAGTCATTAGTTTGGGTGTCACTGTGGATGTGTAACAAAGGTCAGAGAGAGACAGATAATTAAGGAAGAAATACATTGGTTGGCCATTTAGCTGACTGCATGTGATGGAAATCATTATGAGCAAGTTTCCCATCCAAATAGTAATGTAACAAAATAAGAATAATACAAAGCAGAAAATTTCAATGTTCCTGTTCTGGGAAAGGCCCAAGAGAATAAATACAGTGATGTTATTTCTATTTGCCATAGTCCGATGCTGTTAAAATTCATAGCAGTCACCTGAAAAAGCAGAATTTATAATTCATCAGAAAATTTTTTGGATCCTATTGATGACACAACACGTGTTATAAAAACTATGTTTAACAGAACTGATTTTCAGTGCTTCAAAAGTTCAAAATCTGATATTTAGTCAAGCCAAGTGCCATCAAGTCAGATCTGACTAATGGCGACCCTAGGAGCCAGGGTAGAACTGACCACCAGAGTATTCAAGGAGCACCTGGTGGATTTGAACTGCCGACCTTGTGGTTAGCAGTGGTAGCACTTAACCCACTACACGTTTAACTGAACTGATTTCAGTGTTTTAAAAGTTCAAAATCTGATATTTAATAAGAGTATTTTTTTCTGGCTAGTCTCATGATAATCTGTAATGTTTGAGTACATTAAGTTAGATATGGATATTAATATAAACAAGCATATTCAGTCAAAAAAAATACTAAACACTACTCAATTTCCAATTCCAATGAATATGCAGTTAGGTCTAGGAAGAGATTTGACTTTAAATTCTTACTAACTGGAAATTTGTTAAAGTTCAAGTTTTTGTTTAATTATGTAGAAACAAATATTTCATTTTAATAGCATTCACTAGTTAAAATATGGTTGAAATGTTGACAATGAATCAGCCTTGACTTATGATGACTTCATGCACAATAGAAACACTGTCCAGTCATGTGACATCTTCTTGATTAATTGAGGTGTCCATTACATTGTGATCTATAGTGTTTTCATAGATTAATTTTTGAAAGCAGATAGCCAGGTCTTTCTACTTAGTACTTCTCAGCCTAAAAGCTCCACTGAACTCTGTTCAGGATCATAGCAACATGCAAGCCTCCACTTAGGGAGAGATAGTTGCTGTGCATGAGATGAATTAGACGGAAATCAAACCCAAGTGTCCTTCTGGGAAGACAAGGATTCTACCATTGAACCGCCAATGCCTCAGTGGGATATATGTTAACTTAAAACTATTATCTTTTAATTATTATAAAATGAGACACAAAATAATGGAAAGATTAACATGATGGTAAATATATATTTAAGAAGAAGATAAAAGTCCTCTTTAAGAGACCCATGTAATTGGTTTAGCTAATTACTTCATTGCTTATTTACTGTTTTTGTAGTAATTTGTGACAGTAAAATGCTGAAATTTTAGAACAGAAGTATATTAATTTCTACAGAATGTTCCTATTGTTTGTTGTTCATTGCCCGGGTCAATTCCTACTCATTTTGATGCTGTCTGTGCAGTGTGGCACGGCTCCAGAGCGTTTTCAGTGGCTGTGATCTTTCAGAAGTAAATTGCCAAGTTTGTCTTCTGTGACATTTTTGTTGCTGTCTGCCATCAAGTCCATTCTGACTTATTGTGACCCTATATGACAAAGCAGAAATAGCCTACAATTCACCATTGCCCCCCTAAGGGCTAGGGAGTACTTTAGGATAGATTCAAACCACCAAGGCTTCTAGCTAGTAGTCCAGCACTGAAAGGTTTTGGCTAAACAGGGATGATTTCTTAGATAGGGAGTTTACTTAAGGTTACATAGTTAAGAGAACAGCAGAATAAAATGGTCGTTTAAAAAGAGGGGCTGAAGGTAGTTTAATCTTGATTTTTTTTTCCTTGACTGAGAAAATCATATATTGCAATTCAATAACTTCACAGTATTTTGAGTTGGAAACTGCACTTCAGATTTCATATTTTTACAGCTTATTCATTTTGTCATAAAACTATAAAGTATCCTAACACTGCCTGATTTAGTGAAAAAATTATGGGAAACTCATGCAGAAAGGTTTATTGGAAGAAAAGTAGACAGGACCCGGGCTGTATTATTTAACTATACCAAGGTATGTGAATTTGGACACTGATTAATTCATAAACTGATTATGCCTCTGAACCCATCTCTTCTGTAAAACTGAGTAACCTACACAGACTTTGTCAAAAATGGTTCCGAAGCTCAAAAAATTCAAAACATAACCACTGTTTTATAAATTACAGAACCACTTATTTTTTTATCTAAGTGTTATTAACACTCTAACAACTGTCAATAGCACCACAGCCCTGTAAATTTAACTACTTTAGAGAAAACAAAATTGCATGATCATGAAGTCATTCTGATCAGGAAATAAACTTTCAGATCTACTACTCAACTCTCTTCATTCTAAACTCGAAGAAATGGTATGAAAACTCACACGTAGAATAAATGAAGACAGTTTAAATCGTTTCACCAGTTATCAAGTATTGTACTAAGCCAATAGTACAAACATTTGAAAATTTAGCCTTTGTAGTTGCTGTCATCCAGAGCTTCTAGTAATTTGGAAAAATAAAATTGATAACCAAATCATATGATTGTATTTATATAATTTTAAGCCCTGAAGTTCATCATTAACTCCCATCCCTTTCTTTAAAATTTTTAATATTTCTTCTGTCCTAATTTTGTAGCTATATTTTCTTAGCAATTTAATTTTGAATTCCATCCTTACCTATGTATTTTATAGATTAAGTAAATTATATTTTCTTCAAAACTGAAGAATTCCACTGCAATGAAAGAGGAACCATAATACTGTTGTACATACATACATACATACATATATATATATATATATGTCTACAAGATTAATTTTATAAAGTTTTTCTGGTTCCAAAAAGATCCACGGGTAGAAGCACATCTCCCAGCAAAAACTAGGAGGTACTTCCCTGAACAGCAAGCTGAGAGTTTTTATACAAAGCAAAGGGCAGAGAAAGAGGATGAAAAAAGATAAAAGGAAAAATGAGCAGACCTAGCCACTTTTCAAATACTTAGATGTGACGTTAGATTAAGGAGAACAAAACGTACAGAAGCCTAATCATTTAAATTTTTCCATGCAGCAGAGTCTGTTTTAATGTCTGAACTAAAACTTCTTAGCAAACAGACAAATCAAAATACGTATGCCAGCAGAAATATTTTTGTGCATACCAATGAAGCCAGATGGGATAAGATTTTCAAACACAGGACTTGAAGTGAAAGCATCCAGACCTTTCTAGCACTTTCACTCTTTATGATGTCTTTTATTATTTCAGCAGGTCTAGAGTTGAAACTCAAATTTAACAAAACAGATTATTTTATTTCTATGGTGTAATTTTATAATTCAGAATTAGCTATATAGGCATGTCATTGAGAAACAAGGCTTCTTAGCATGTCTCTAATTTTACTGTATAACTGTTTCATCACTGATAAATAGATAAAAATGTCTTTTTAATTTTTAAAATAATGATTAACGTATTTATTTGGACAGCTATTAAAATGTGTTCATTTGACTCAAAATAAATAAATTATGTTATTCATGTGCACAGAAGTAAAAAGAAATCTGAATTATTCCCCCCGCAATGTGCCTTCCCTGATAATAAAACTCAAGAACTGTGGCTCACTCATGAAATTAAGCCTCTGCAGAAACCAAATTCACAAAAGTATCCAAACTAAGACCACTATTACTTTGTATTTATTGATAGAAAATAAACATGCAAATTAATTAGATGTATCCTAATACTTCAACCAAAGAAGTCTGTTGAATAAGTACATGAATCTCTGATTTTCTCCAAAGCCACAGATAGGGCATTATTTTTCTTCTTGGCAATTTTTCCTTTTATTTCACTTCCCCATATACTGAGGCCTGACAACTAAGTCCACAAACTTTATTGTTCTAAGTGCTGCATACCTCACTGCAGAATACCACTACAGTTACCTTAGAAACACTCTTCTTGGGAAGCTATATACCAACACCAGCACCTAGGCCACCCTTCAAAGCAATTTTGGAACTCTTTTTCTGGAATGGCCTTCAGAGCTGTCCTAGTATTACCCTTGATGTCCTGAATGTCATCAAAATGTGTTCCATTCAATATGTCCTGTATCTTTAGGTAAATAAAAAAGTCACTGGGGTTAGATCAGATGAGTAGGAAGGGTATTCCAATACAGTTATTTGTTTACTGGCTAAAAAACTCCCTCACAGACAACTATACAATTAAGTCCTAGAATTTGCCACCATGCCACCATGGACAATGGTCATTCCCAGAAAAATTCCAAAATTGCTTTGAAGGGTAGACTAGACACTGGTGCCTGTGTATAGCTTCCCAAAGGGGAGTACTCTGAAGGTGACCATAATGATATTTAGCAATGAGGTGTCTAGTAATTTTTCTAGGATGAGTTGGCAAACTTAATTGGTGGTCCTTGTACCTGATAAGTGACTGAGTTACCGTGTATAAACTTCCACATGTATTTCTAGGTCTCTAACAATAGTAACAACAACAACAACCATTTTGGACTGGGGAATCCTGTTAGCACAGAGATTAATTGCTTGACTGCTTACCAGAATATCAGTGGTAGGAGAGTGGTAGGAGCTCGTCAGTCACTCCACCAAAGAGCAAATGTGGAGATCTGCTCCTGTAGACATTACAGTCTAGGAAAAGAAATGTTATGGAGCAGTTCTACTCTGTCTCACTCTGTCTGCTGTGACTCAGAATCAAATCGACTGCACGCATCAGCAACAGTTTTAGACTTGTATCTTAACTCAGCAATAAATTTAAGTACGAACTCTATGAGTGAGTATTTTAACATATCTCTTTGTCTATAATGTAGAAATTCAATCCTCTCTTAATGAAATTAGTAATGTAATTCTGAGTTTCAAATTTAAAAGTAGACTAAAACCCAACCCAATGAAGTCAAGTCGGATCCAACTCACGGAGACCCTAGAGGCCAGAGTAGAACTGTCCCTAGACTAAGGAGAACTTCAAAAAGACTAAAATGCCATACAAGTATGTTATTATGTTCAGTTTGATGTACTTATAACACAAATAGCACCTTAAAAATCCATTTCCTTTGAGTCCTTTTAAAATCCTATTCACCATATAGGGCAAAGTACATGTGCCCCATATGGTTTCTAAGGCTGTGTTTTTAGGGGAACAGTCTGTCACAGCTTTCTCTCATGGAGAAGCCAGTGTATTTGAATCTCCAACGTGTTGGTTAGCAGATGAGTTCTTAATCACTGCACCACAAGGGCTCCTTACTAATACCTTTGGAAGAAAAACAAAAATAGATTCATTGCCATTGAATGGATTCTGACTCATACCTACCCTGTAGGACAGGGTAGTGCCTATAGAATCCCTAAATAGCATTTATCAAAGAAGACTTTGAGACCAGAAATTTCTAAGTTCAGATCCCGAGTTCATAACCAAAAAGATGTAAAAATGAAGCAGAAGAGTTAGTTTGATGTTAAAATCCACAATTTTTTGTAATTATCTAATTCTTTCATGAAAAAAACAGATAACCTCCTAGATTGTCTAAATCATTTCAACCATCCTAATTTTAATATGTAGACAGTAATTGAGTAATAACTTACACCTAAACTTGAAGATAATACAAATAATAGATAGCATTAAAGAAACAAAAAAAATATTCAGTCTACTGCTGTTCATCTTTCCAATATCTGCTGCTGTTATTAGGTACCATCAAGTAGTTTCTGATTCCTAGTGACCTTGTAGGACAGAGTAGAACTGCCATATATGGTTTCCAAGAAACAGCTGGTGAATTTGAACTGACAGACTATCAGCTAGTAGCCGAGCTCTTAAACACTACACCACTGGGGCTCCCTTGTACATGTAGCTCACCTGTGAAGAAGAAGAAAGTTACAGCTCACCTCTCTGAATCAAAAGTACTGACTCTCCTCATGACCTCAAACAGGAAGGAGGCCCTAACAGCCACAAATAACCTAATTGCCTTAGAATTGACTCAGAAGCCAAGTCTGTCAAAGCAGAACTGTTCACCACAAGGTTTTCAGTGGCTGAGGTTTTAGAAGTAGATCACCAGGACTCTGGGTGGATTCAAACCTCCACCCTTTTGGTGAGCAATTGAGACCGTTAATTGTCTGCGTTGTCCAGGAATTTCTCAATAATCTTATGAAGTACACATTATCAGTAAACTCAAACTCCTGAAATGGACAGTGAACACACAGATATTAAACAACCAGTCCAAGTTCTATAGCTAATACGAGATAGAGCCCATATTTAAATCAGCAAATATCTCTCATGGCAAGACACAGCAAAATGTGATACACTGAGTGTAGTTACAATTCATAGTATGTAATCGATAAGTATTTGATCCCACTGGGATTCGAAACGGAAGAATCACTCTGTCAACACTTACAATCGTCAATTCATACCAAAGTGAACTGTATAAATGTTTATAAACTTAAAATCTTAGATTTCTCAAGGGAAATCAAATTGTCTTGTACTGTTTTTTGAAATAATGGAAACTGCTCGGACAACTTAATTTTGAATTCCAGTTCTACCTCTAAGCTGTGTGAATTCTAATGTGCAATGCGTTCTCTAACACCTCTATGTCACTAATGTGGACACTGAGGATAATGACATCTGTGCCGTAGCATTCCTGTGAGAATTAAGCTAGACAAAGCATACGAAAAGTGTCATACAGATGTGGTAGGGGTTCAGCAAGTAACTATTTTCTTTTACCTCTGTTCTATGCCTTGCTAAATGCATGCTACTAATAATCCATAAATATTTATTGAAGAAATGAAATATAAACAGTGAAAACAGTTTATGTTACATGCAAGGTATTAAATAAAACTATTATCAGAATCATTACATATAGGAAACAAAGTAAATTGAGATAATGTAAACCAAATCCTACTTTTTGAGATACTTTCATTGTATTTTTAGTGCCTTACTTGGTGTTTTGGAAACGCTGGCGGCCTAGGGGTTAAGTGTTATGGCTGCTAACCAAAAGGTCAACAGTTCAAATCTACCTGGTGTTCCCTGGAAACTTTCTAGGGCAGTTCTAATGTGGCCTATAGGGTCGCTGTGAGTAGGAATCAAATGGATGGCAAAGAGTTTGATTTGGTTTGGGGGGTTACCTGAGGTTTTCGGTTAAGTTTTGTTTGATATTTTGTTTGAGGGAGAGGAGGAAGGATGATCTTGTAGTTGCAGAGAGCTTATTTGTCTTTTCAGTTGGAGTTTTTCCACGTTCTTGGAAACTTGTCAATCACTATTTCCTTACTCAGTTCTTTGAAAGCTTTCCCTCAGAATTGCCAATGATGTTTTCTTCTGGTTTGAAATTCTCTAGCCTGCTAAGTGTTATCCCCTCTCCATGACTGACGGCTTGACCTTTGAAAACATGACATCACACCCCTAGTAAACAGGCCCTTGAAGGTATTGCTGTCTTACTCACAAACACACACACTCAAAATTAGTTTATAAAATTCAGAGAGGATGCCTGTATCTCAACTAAATGCCAGTCAATCTGTTATTTACAACACGGAGTCAAAATTGCTTTGAACAGACAACACACATCTGGGCAGGGTAAAAGGAAGGAAGGAGAAATAATTGACCACAAGTTCTTCAATTTCAGTTGTTGTGGCTCCATTCCTGAGCTTTCTTTCCCTTGCTGTCTCTCCTTCCTCAGCAACATGCTGGTCATTACCTGACTGTGCAGACTATTTCATTTAAGCTTTTTGAATTCACGTTTCTCTGAACATACTCCTTTTGCTATTCTTGGAGGGTAGAGGACTTACACCTTTACAGGAAAGCTTGAAACACATTATTTAATGAATGTTGGCAAGAACAACCCAAACCAAAAACCCATAGTTGCGGAGTCCATTCTGACTCATAGCAACCCTATAGGACAGAGTAGAATGGCCCCACAGAGTTTCCAAGGAATGCCTGGTGGATTTCAGTTACCAACTGTGTGGTTAACAGCCATGGGCACTTAACCACTACACTACGAGGGTTTCCCCCAGAAACTACAGGAAGCTATGTATATAGAACAATAGTTCAAATGCAAGCAGAAAAATTTACAGACCCAACAAGTCAAATCACAATCTATGTACAGCTCTAACACTGCTCTAGAGGTATCCAGGCTACACGACTAAGTGGGAAACACATTGCTGTCCAGTGAATTCCAACTCACGAGGACCGTGTAGAAGAGGGTAGGACTTTCATAGGGTTTCCAAGAAGCAGCTGGTAAATTCAAACTGCTATCCTTTTGGTAAGCAGTGCAGCTCTTAACCGCTTGATCATTAGGGCTCCAAACTAAATATTAAGTGTCAGTTCTAAAGCTACATTTCTTCTGATTTAGGAAATTCAAAATCCCTTGCATGCTGTTTGGATCCCTCCCAAGTACTCAACTTACCAGGTGATTTCCTTTAGACCCTTGTTACCAAATCCTCTGCACAGGTGGAAAAGAATCTGGGTTATAAAGTGTGTGCAAACCACAATTAACTCAGCTGCATGTAGCTTAACAGTCTCAGTAGTTAGATTTTCCCCTTGGGCCAGAATGACCAAATCCTCTTGTTCTTTATGTAAGCAGTTATGAAGAAATCAAATTTAACAGATGTTTGCTTTGAGAGAACCCTGGTGGTACATGGTTAAAATGCTCCACTGCTAAGCAAACGGTCTGTGGTCAGAGCCCACCATCTGCTCCTAGGAAGAAAGATGAGGCTGTCAACTTCCCTGAAGATTACAGCCTCGGGAACTCTATGAGGCAGTTCCTTTCTGTCCTACAGGCTCGCTATGAGTTAGAATCTCCTAGGAGGCAATGAGGTTGGTTTGGTTGCTTTGAGGCCAATTTTATTTCCGTAACTTGTGTAAATTGACTGTATTGAAGTTACAAAAATATTTTCTTATGTTTTCTTTGGGTTCCCTGGGGGAAGTTTCCCCAGAATCTACTTGACACATTAGGTGTAACTGATGTGTTTTTATCTGTGTGACATCACATTAGGTTTTTTATTCTGCATGTGAGTACCATTTTGTCATTTCTTCTGTCATAGTAAAAGTAAAGAAATATTTGTACAGAAAGAATTATACTAGAAGAAATTATTTTATTTTATCATTCCTTGGCCCTATTCCTTGTCCAGTAGGATGGACACTGAGTTTCTAATTCCACCTATATATCAGAATAAGCTACTATGTGTAGGTTTTTTTGTGGTTTTTGTTTTTAATGGACAGACATAGCCAACCATCTGGTAGAGCTCTATTAATAAATGTATTATCTTGTAATTCCACATTTTGAGTGTTGTATGATGGAATAAACACTATAACCAAAATATAAACTGTCACTACATCATTAAAATTATGCCCTTGTTTATAACTGCATGTGAAAGCTGGACATATTATTACTTTTTAAAGTAATGGCTTGTTCGTTTGAACAAACACAAAACCACTGTTTTGATAATGTACACAGAGGTGGGAAAAAAAGTCTGAATTTCTTTCTCTGATGTGTCTCCCTGATAATAAAACAAGAGAATTGTGGCTTACACATCAAATTAAGCCTCTGTAGAAACTAGGTTGCTGAAGTATTCAGACAAAGCCAATCATTCTGTTCATATTTATTGATAGTAAATTAATACTCCTACTAATTAAATGTGTTCTTATAATCAAAGGAAACAATTTTGCTAAATAAGTGTGTGAATCTTCAATTTTCTCCACTTCCAAGGTCACAAATGAGATTTTATCTCCCTTCTTGGGAATTCTTCCTTTTAGCATCAATAAATAATTTGCTGGGTTTAAACTTTTCATCTGTATTTCTACCTCTCTAAGGACTCCAGTGGTATAATGGTTAAGTGCTATGGCTGCTAACCAAAAGGTTGGCCATTCAAATCCAACATGTGCTCCTTGGAAACTCTATAGGCAATTCTACCCTGCCCCATAGAGTCATTATGAGTCGGAGTGGACTTGATGGCAGTGGGTTCAGCTTGGTAAGAACAATTTATATTAAGGAATCCTAGTGGCACTATGTTACCTCACCACATGGTTGGGAAATATGCTTATTATACAGGTAGTCAGTTAGTTAACCAGCCCATGTACTTCCTTAGTTGCCTTGCTCTCTCAAGCCTTTTCTTCACCTCCACTTTGATACTCAAATTACTAACCAATTCACCAACAGAAAGGAAGATCATTTCCTATAAAAACTGCATGACCCAACTTTTTACCAAACAATTCCTTGGAGATGCTGAGGTTTTCATCCTCACTGGGATGTTCCCATCTGCAAATCACTGCACTGTGTCATCATCTGGTACAGGCAAAGATATAACTCACTTCTTACAGTATCATGTACTGGGGGGCCTCTAGAACCCTTTGGTCTATTTTTTCTTATGATTTATGTGTGTGTGTGTGTGTTTATTTTTTTGTGGCCTCAGTAAAATAGATCTCCGTTTCTGTGGTATCTACACTTTGTTGAAACTGTCCTGCACAAATATACAGTTGGTTTCTTAGTCATTGCCAGGTCTGTCCTAATGTGATTCCTGATCATGATTTGATGGCCTCCTGTCTTAAAACAATGTGTCATTTGTGAGCATACTCTGCAGTCACTGCAAATCCGTTTTCACTTGCAGTACCCACATCAGTGATGTGATTCTGTTTTTCAGACCTGTTCTCTTTATTTATTAGACTGCAACAGCTTCATCAGAAGATCATGTGTTTATGCTCTTTTTACACTGTTGTCATCTCCCTGCTCAACCATCTTATCTGCATACTTAAAAGCATGGAAATGAAAATGTTGCATTGAAAGTGTGCTTTAATCAAGTGCTGTGGAAAGCAAAAGATTTGAAGAATACTGGAATGACAAAATGGGATGCAAATGATTATCTTCTCACAACAATTCTTCTCTGTGATTCCCTTTTGCAGAAGAGAATACGAAGCAAATCATGTAAAAGTCAAGCTTTGAGCAGTAACTCGCCATCATGGGTGTTCTTTCAGTTCCTTTCCTGAATTGCTTCCCTTTTGTAAATGTTTTTTTCACTGGATTTTAAATTTCATGAATGTGGGGTGAAGTGTTATCACAGTTATCTTACTCCTCTTAGTAACAAGCCTAGCTTATAGAACATACGAGGGCTGCCAATTAAGTTCACAAACTCGTTCTAGAAAAAGTGCTGCATACCTCACTGCTGAATGTCACTACAGTCACCTTTGAAGGACTCCCCTTGGGAAGTTAGGGACCAGTGCTAGCACCTAGTCCAAACTTCAAAGCAATTTTGGAATTCTTTCTCTGGAATAGCCGTCAGAGTTGTCCTTGTATTACCCTTGATGTCTTGAATATCACCAAAATGTCTTCCTTTGCATCTTTCGTTTATCTCTGAGTAAACAAAAAAGTCATTAGGGGCCAGATCAGGGGAGCAGGGAGGGTATTCCAATACAGTTATTTGTTTGCTGGCTAAGAACTCCCTCACAGACAACTACAGAATTAAGTTTGCAAACTTGCCACCATGCCACCATGTGCAGTGGCCATTCCAGAAGGAGTTTCAAACTTGCTTTGAAGGGTGGACTAGGCGCTGGCATCAGAACATAGCTTCCCAAAGGGAGTACTTTAAATGTGACCATAGTGATACTCTCAGCAATGAGGTATGTGGCGCTTAGAACAATGAAGTTCACGAAGGTAATTGTTGGACGTCACATTAGAAATGAAATAAACATTTATTGGATTAATATGTGAATATCTTAGAGTCACCATGAGTCGGATCCGACTCGACGGCACTTGGCACTTGGCATCTTATGGAATAGCTCTGGTTCTCATACTCTTTTGATCATCCTGTTTTAGTGACCCAATTGGATATTAAGCACCATCATGTTGTTGATATTTATTCTTCTTCACTTATTTTACTTTTACAATAGTGTAGTCAAAGAAATTCAATTTAAATTTTCATGTTAAATATTTCCCATTTATTGTCTAAAATCAGGTTGAAAAAATTATGGCACAATAATTGACAATATGTACAGTTCATTTGCTAATAAGGATCTATGAGCTCAGATTCCTCATACAGAGATCTAAAATAGGATTTTGTTTGTTATTGTTTTTCTTTACTTGACACTTAATTGCCTCTCTGATTTTCCGCTCGACGGCATTTGGCTGGCTAATTTTCAGATTCATGTTAAGAAAATTTTAATCCTACAAGTTTCAGTTTATTCATCAATAAAAATAAAGCAAATAATTAGGTCATCATTTCAAACTAGAGTTCATGCAGCTTTTCTTTAGGAAGAAAAGATTCCCACAAATATGCTGACAAATATTATTATAATGTTACCTTACAAGCTTACTTAAATATACACAAACATAGGTTGTAAAACTTTCATGCTTATAAGCCTTATATTACAAAAAATGTTTCTGAAGTAGACACCAAATTCTGTTTAAGTCAACTAGTCAGCTATTGCTGCTTTAACAGAAATACCACATAGTGGATGGCTTTAACAGAGCAAAATTTATTCTTACACAGTCCGGTAGGCTACAAGTCCAAATTCGGGATGTCTGCTCCAAGGGAAGGCTTTCCCTCTTGTCGGCACTGGAGGAAAGTCTGGTATTGCATCAGTCTTTGTCCAGGGAGCATCTTGGCACAGGAACCTCAGGTCTGAAGGACACGCTCTTCTCCTGGTGTTGCTTGCTTAATGGTGTGAGGTTCCCAGTTCTCTGCTTCCTTGCTTTCCTTTCCTTTCATCTCTTGTAGAATGAAAGGATTAAGGGTGGTACAAGCCATACTCCAGGGAATTTCCCCTTACAGTGGAGCAGGCAGATGACCCTATGGAGGGGTTTACAGTCCCACCCTAATCCTTTACCATACAGCACAGGAAAATCAGAAAAGGAAGGACAATCACAGGATACTGGGAATAATGGCCCAGCCATATGGCTACCCATACGGGGGGGGGCACAATTTGATCCATGACTTTGACACCCCAAAAACCACATCTTTGAAACATGTAACACATATCTCTCATTGTAGCAAAATCATGTCCATCCCATGTAATAGAAGTCTTAAATCAATTCCAAGTCTAAAATTCAAAAATTCCTTTACATCTATGAAACCTAGAATACAAGCTATCTTCTTCCAAAGCCACAATGGCAGAATAGGTGCAAGTTAGACATTCCATTAAAATGGGAGAAATTGCAGGGAAAGAAGGCATTAACAGGCAACAAGCGAGTCAGCGAAACACACTGCATCAGCCCTCAAAGCTTTGAAAATACTCTTACAGAAAATCAAGGTCAATTGGCACAACTAGCATTTTGCTAAGAGAGTCTTCTGCACCCTACATTGTTGAGTGGGTCTGGGGTCTTAAAAGCTGCCAAGATGCCATCTGAGGGTACACCAAATGGTCCCAACTCAGCAGGAACCGATGATCACCAAGGACCAAAATGACATGTGGGAAAGAGAATCCAGAAGACAGAGATAACCACGTGAGTGGGTGACTACATCAACATGTGACTGGAAGAACTGGAGGGTGGCTGGCTACCACCAGTGACAGCCGTGATGGGCTCACAGAGTTGAGTCTCACTGGCAACATAAGAATACAAAGGGGTACACCCTGAGATCTCCACTAAAAGACTGTAATTGATGGTCCAAGGGCCATGGGGTTCCCCTGGGAGCATGGCTGCTGGCCCTGAGGCTTTCCTGTCCATAAATCATAATGGAAGTCAACTCTTCAGACAGAAATGGATTGGACTTGGTGATACAAAGTGACCATATCGTGTGTGCACTTTGTGGTTCTATGCACCTATAAGATGTCATTCTACTGTTCTTACTGGAAGTGGGGGAGAGGGTGGAGAGGAGGGAATAGGAGATTGTTAGGAGGATAAAACACATAGAGAATGGAGAGGAAGAGTGTGCTGTCACCAGGCAGGGAAAGCAGTGAGAGCTGCACATAGGTGGGCATGCAAATTTATATGGGAATGTACATTTTCACTCAATTATAATAAAAAAATAACAAAAAATAAAGAGAAAGAAAATACTCTTACATTTTCTCAGATATTCTACACAATGGCCCTGCTTTCCACACTCTAGGTATTGGCCATACTCTGGATTCTGAGTGGAGACCCCCAGCCCTGTTCTACGACTGTGTCCTCAAGGCCAACTTGGACAGAAACTCTGCTCCATTGGCTTTAGGTGCACCCTAAGCCCAACTGAGTGGCAATTCCACCCTTACCAACACAGGACACCATGGTTCCACCCTTTCAAAACCCTCAGATCATGACCATACCTTTGAGACTGAGGCAGCTCAGCTTCTCATATGCTGTTTATCTCTTCAGCTTCTGCTTCCTGTGGCTGCATGGCCTAGGCCTCAGGCCCACATCTGCCCTGCAGGGGCAGGTGTTCCAAGCTCTGTAGCTCCATTGATTCAAAGTGCCTGGAGGCACCCCGCCCTTGCTAGAACGCCTCCTGCTCAGAGGCACTCAGCTCTCTGCTCCATGGGTCAGCTCCAGCGCTGCCTCTGGTTCTGCTGCTGCTGCCACCACCAGTCCTCTGCTGCTTGTTTCTCACCATCTGTGCCTTCTTCGCTTCCTTCTGAATCTTCTATCCATTCACTGTTTCAAAATGGCTCTGATTTTTAGGTATTTGCTAGAGCAGCACATCACTCTCACGGTACCCAATTCTGTTTTAGACAGCTAGGGCTGCTCTAACAAAATTACCGTAAAGTTGATGGCTTTAACAAAGGAAAGTTACACTTCCTAGCTTTATATTATGAAAAATGTTCTTGAAGTATAAAATAAATGTAAACTAATTTTTATGTCAGACAACTTTATTTAAATATTGTTTTTCAAAAGTTAATTTGCAAATATTAGTAATGATAACAATATTAAAAACACTTATGTAGTTTCTTTTCTAAGCACAATACTTTATATCAAAATTATATAAGAAACACTTCTAATTTTTCTACATAGCTATTGTTTCTTACCTAAATATCTTATTGTTTAGATTCCACATAATGTTTTTGTTTGTTTGTTTGTTTGTTTCTCTCTGTGTATTTAGCCTTTTTATAGCAAACATGGAAAAGCATATGGTAACTGGGGAAAAAAAATGACTAAATTTCTAATGCTCCTTTTCAAAGGGAAATGCAGGGAGAATAAGAGATGATATAACCATAAGCAAAACTTGTATAACTGAGTCAATCCTGACTCATGTTAAGACTACAGAACAGAGCAGAACTGCCCTACTGCATTTCCAAGGTGGTAATTCTCATGGAAGCAGACTGCCACATCCAAACCACTGACCTTTTGGTTAGCAGCCTAGCGTTTCATGTTGTCAGTAGGCCATAACAAGGACAACAGAAACCTATTGCCATCAAGTTGATTCCAACTCACAGTGACCCTATAGAACAGAGTAGAACTGCCCCATAGAGTTTCCCAGGAGTGTCTGTTGAATTCAAACTGCCCATGTTTTCCTTAGCAGGCACAGCACTTAACCATTATGCCACCTTGGGCTGTTAACTCCAGGATGAGAGACACCGAAAGAAAATACATAAATTTGGGAATTCACTAATGGCAACAAAGTATAAGGAGGTTAGACATACAAACTTTGATTAGCAATCTATGGATAAAACAGAAAGACAAAAAATACCGAGAAAAGTTTAGAAGTTGAATAACGAAATAATGACTCAAATTCCCAGAAACAATGTAAACAAGAAATACAGATCAATAAAGAAAGATTAAATTAGCTCAAGGTGAGTTAGAACATCAATGAACTGATATCAGTCTCCATATTTACATTTCTTACGGTCAGTTTCTGCTTTAATACGTTTAGAATAAAGCAAACTCAGTCAGATGGGGTGTGCAATGAGGAGTATGCATGCCTTTCAGCCCATTTGCCTTCCATTAAAAAGTGGATTCTGACACCACACTTTCCTCATTGCATTCTTCATCTCCATATTTCTTAAAGTGTAGATCAGAGGGTTGAACATGGGGGCAATGATGGTGTAGAAAAGAGCAAACACTTTATCTTCTGGAAAAGTGGTGGCTGGTCTAACATAAATGAATAGGACAGGCACAAAGAACAGAACCACGACTGTTAGGTGAGAACTACAAGTAGAAAGAGCCTTGCTGTGGCTTTTGGCAGGGTAAGTCCTGATGGTATACAATATCAAAAAATAAGACAGTACCAAGACCACAAAAGTCACCAAACCCACCACGCCTGAATTGGCAATAACCAGGATCCCAGTGCTGTAAGTGTCCGTGCAGGCTAGTTTCAGCAAAGGATACACATCACAGAAGTAGTGATCTATCTCATTGGGGCCACAGAAAGGCAGGCTGATAGTGAGAAGACACTGGGCAAAAGAATGCAGAAATGCCCCAGTACAGCAAGCAAAGACCAGTGTGTGACATTTCCTTCTGCTCATGATGACCGTGTAGTGCAGGGGCTTGCAGATAGCCACATAACGGTCATAGGCCATTGCCGTCAGGATGAAGATCTCAATGGCTCCAAAGAAGTGCACGGCAAAAAGCTGTGCCATGCAGCTAGTGTAAGAGATTGTGTTCCTTTCTTCCAGCAAGCCTATTACCAGTTTGGGTGTCACCATTGAGGTGTAACACAGATCTGAAAGAGCAAGGTAATTAAGAAAGAAATACATAGGTTGGCTTATTAGCTGGCTGCAAGTGATGGAGATGATTATGAGCGAGTTTCCCATCCAAATAGCTATGTAACAAAATAAGAATAACAGGAAGCACAAAGTTTTAGTTTTCTTGTCGTGAGAAAGTCCCAACAGAATAAATTCAGTGATATTATTGATATTGTCCATGACCTAATATAGTCAATTCTCAGAGACTGTAACTGGAAAAAGAAATGGCAAGTTAGCTTTCAAAGTATTGATTTGACATGTCACAAATCAGAGTGAGTATTGTAGAAATAGATTCATTCAATGAGCTATCCTATACTATAAAGTCATTAATTCTAGACTGAATTAATGAGCTTATCATAAAATTTACTTTTGTAATCAGGTCACTTTTTGACAGTTAAAGAGAATGATAGCAATATTTATAGCAACTCTAGGTATCAGGATTTATAGTCACTCTACGGGTCGCTATACGGAAACACTGGTGGCGCAGTGGTTAACGCTGTATCTGCTAACCAAAAGGTCGGCAGTTCTCATCTGCAGTCACTTTTTGGAAACTCGACTCAGCTGTTCTTCTCTGTCCTGTAGGGTCGCTATGAGTTGGAATCAACTCAACGGCACTGAGTTTGTGTTTTTGCCTTCTCCCCACCCCCCATGGATCACAAGAGTGAACGCAGGTAGAATGCATTTCTTGTTTCATTAAAGCTTACACTCCTAATAGGTTGAAAGAAGACCAGGATGAACGGCGTTAGTGTAAACTCAAATCCCGTCTTTATGTGAAATTTTTATATCCCATGAATTGTACATTTTTGCACTATTTTACAAAAACATCACATTGAAACATTATGTACCTTAATTATTTAGTGTTTATATCCAAGGTAAGTGCCTCATTTAACACATGTAAACCTTGATCCTGAATTAAAAGCTTCATATATACTAATAGCATTGTGCACAGCAATAAATAATAGAAAAAGATAACATTTGAAGCTTAAGTGGCTGAAATAACTCTTCTTGGAATTATTCTAGGAATTTTTATTTTAGTTAATCATATAACTCATGTTTTCTTGATCAAGAAGTCAAAGCAGAGATGAATTTCTCACCATCGCTTCCAAGTTTTCTCCTGTTACTGCTACTAATTATCCACTGAAGTGAGCCCTTCTTTATCCTGAGTAATTCATCTATTCTGTCATCCATTCATTAATTTTGTTCCACACTGTTGTCCAGGATCCTCTGATGTTAAGTTATGTAAGTCTGTAACATTGCATGTTCATAATTACTCATCGCATGCTTCAAGGAGAGAGGGAGCAAAGAATTGCTTCCTGTGCATCCCTTAGTTTGTTTGCTTTGTGCCTCTTTTTTCTGTTGGTTTTTTCTTCTTCACCTAAAATGCAAGCTAGTTGCTTCATTTGTCAACACCTGTTTTTCCTCAGATTAGCCCCAGGTAAGACATTGAATACTATCATTAGTTCCTTAATGCATCTCCCACTATAATACCCCCTTTTTTTGCCTTATTTACTTAAATGATGGGAAATTTTTGGAATGTTTGAGAAAACTTGAAAGAAAGGAAAAATACACATCTTCAAAGAATTAAAAGCAGCATATTTAGGGATAAAAATATAATTTATATTATTTAGATATACTTGTACCTGTATGTGTACATATGCAGACTAATTTCTTCTGTTTGGATGTAATATTTGCTTCCTTTAGGTTGGTTGGATTTTCATTCACCAGGTGATTAAACCAAACCAAACCCACTGTGGGTGAGCTGATTCACTGTGAGCGGGACAAGATGATTAGCTCAGATAAATTCTTTTAGCTCTGAGTCAAAGGCTGCATTCAGAGCTCAGAGTGCAGTCAGAATAAATGCTAAAGATTAATAAATTTCACCATCCAGTCAGCATCTGTCTATTCCCTAAAGAGAGACACGTTCTCTCCAGATTTCTGAAACTAATAGAAAATAAAGGCCATTGTTGGTATTTATGAGGAGAAACTTTTTTTTCCCTATCCAACAGTTGCATTCATTGAGTTTTCAGGGGTCAAAATTACATGTAAGTTTGCTGTTTAATTTCTAAGTGGAATTTAAAATGACTTAACCAAGATGTAATTATCCAGTTCCTTACAGTCACTTTTTTCCTTGAGATGAAAGCCTTCGCAAAACAAATGTTGGCCAGCTGAGCTGCTGAAATGTTTTCATATCTTTCAAGTTCTAAAAGCATTGTTATGTCAAGTAAAATAATTACTTCTATCTTGTGACTTTTGATCACAATCCAATTGCCCATATTTACTTAGTGTTGATAGAACATAAATGTATGCTTTATGTTTTAACTAATTCTGAGGAGCCAGTTGCGAGCAAGGTTTGAACAGATACACACTGGGAAATAACACAGCAGCCTTAGAGCAGGGAAACTGGACCCAGGGTTTACATTTCCGTTTGGTTGACAATAAAATACTTGAAAAATGGGTGACGTCTTAGTCATCTAGTGCTGCTGTAACAGAAATACCACAGTGGATGGCTTTATCAAAGATAAATCTACTTTCTCACAGAAAAGTAGGCTAAAAGTCCAAATTTAGGGCATCTGCTCCAGGGAAAGTCTTTCTGTGTTACCTCTAGAGGAAGGTCTTTGTCCCCAATATTCCCCAAGATAATGAGTTTCTGAGGTACAGGGACCTCGGGACTCAAAGGATGCACTCTGTCCCCAGCACTGATTCCTCCAAATCTCTGCTCATAATAAAATCTTTGAAAATGAGAAATGTCTTAGTCACCTAGTTCAGGGACAGCAGAAACACCACGGTAACAGAAAAATCACAGTGGTATTTCTGTTATTGGAGCACTAGATGCTGTAACAGTGAATGGATTCCCTTTCCTTTATAGAGCAGCATGTTCCCTCACACACAACATAGTCTTATAGTTTAAATCCTGCCTCACTAACACAACTACCAACCATGCTCCCTCATTAACACCGTAGAGGTAGGATTTATGAATTTAAACTACAAAGTAACATCACAATACCAGGAATCAGGGCCTAGCCAAGTTGTTGCACATGTGCTTTTGGAGACACCATTCAGTCCAGCACAGGCAAAATACCTCCTGTGTGTTATTTAAAGTCCCAGTGGCTCTAAATTTAACTCCAAATCTTGCAGTGGGAACCTGTTGCGTGGCAGTTCAAATTGAAGCCCTTCTGCTTGCTAGTTCTTGCTCAGGGAGCTCCTGCTGATGTCTTTGGTTTTTCTGACAACAGCTTAGGGTACTTCAGGCACCCATTGGAAACCCGTGGGTGTGCGATCCGTAAGCGGGGGACATAGGAGCCTGTTGAGCCATACTTGACTTGTGAAGACAGCGGGATCTGATAGACAAAAGCATTCCCTCTTAGTCCTTCAGCAAAAATTCTGAGACGAATTTCATAAGGTTTCCTGTAGGGTATCTCAGAGGAGATGTCAGTCACCAAGAATACTGCCAACAATATGATTCATCTTCATATTGGCTCTTTTCCCTGCTTTCTTCCTCCTGTTAACCTTTGCTGTTCCCTGCGATCACTTTCCAGATAAATCACTTGTGTGCAAATATTGTCTCAGGCTGTAATTCTAGGGAACCCAGGGCTACTACAAAAGAAATTCAGCCCCACCCATTCAGCCCCACTCATAAGCCCACTCATATTTTGTTTAAGATTGACAGGATTGATTGTATTTTTCTCTTAGATGGCTTCTGAGTTTTGAATTAAACTGGCAGTAAATCACCTCTTCTTACTTCTCTTATAGTTTCTGGGGGAGGTCACATGAATCCATCATTTTCTGTCCTTTTAGATGACTTCTCCTTGGCCCTGAATTTGAACTTCTACCTTACTAGACAGTGAGAGAATAAACTTCTGTTTGTTATAACCATCTATTTGTGGCATTTCTATTACCCAAACCCACTGCCCAGAAGCAGTAAATGACTAAGACAAACAGCAACTACATATGAACATCCCCAGATGGAATGTGTAGGAATCAAAGCAACAACATCTGTAGAAAGAGATGATAGAAGATCTCAACATCATCATTCAGAACAAGGTCAAGGGCTGACTGCAGAACAGACTCTCAGTTGCTAACATGAAAGTTCAAGCAGAAGCTGAGGAAAATTAGAACATGTCCATGAGAGCCAAGCTATGAACTTCAGTATATCCCACCTGAATTGAGAGCCTCCCAAGCATAGCTTTGATCCATTGACCGACTAAAAACCACTTGCGTTGTGGTATGACATCAAAGACATCATACCTAAAGAAATCAAAAGGTTCTTATAAACACAGGAAAGAAAGAAGAGATGAAAATGGACGTCAGAAGAGACTCTGAAACTTGCACTTGATCTTAGAGTAACTAAAGGGAATGGAAGAAATGAGGTAATAAAAGAGCTGAATGCAAAAATTCAAAGGGCAGCTCAAGGAGACAAAGCATCATAATGACATGTGCAGAGGCCTGGAGTTAGAGAACCGAAACAGTTGATGAACATCTCAGCATTCATCAGGCTGAAAGAACCGAAGAAAAAATTCAAGCCTCTAGTTGCAGTTTTGAAAGATTCTATGAGAAAAACATTAAACTATGCAGGAGGTATCAAAAGAAGATGTAAGGAATACACAGAGTCACTGTACCAAAAGGAACTGGTTGACATTCAGCCACTTCAAGATGTAGAATATGGTCATGTACAGGTAACATTGAAGGAAGATGTCCAAACTTCATCGAAGAAATTGGAATCATCAGAATATCGATTGAAGTATCAATTGGAGTGCTAGAAATGCTCTCTCATTTATGCCAAGATGTTTAGAAGACAACTACCTGGACAACTGGAAGAGATCTTTATTAATCTTTTTATTAATTTCAAAGAAAGCATAAACTATCAAATGATATAATTAATACCACATAAAAGTAAAATTTTGTTGAAAAGCATTTAAAAATATTTGCAACAATACATTGACAGAGAAATAGCAGAAATTCAAGTTGGATTCAAAAAAGAACATAGAAAGAAAGATATCGTAAGAGATGTCAGATGCCTTCTTGCTAAAAGTAGAAAATAACAAAAAGATGTATATTTGACTTTTATTGAGTAAGCAAAGACATTTGACTGCGAGGATCATAACCAATTACAGATAGCACTGAAAAGAATTATAATTATAAAAAATCAATTGTAACCCCAGAATTGCATACTCTGTATGGCAGAGATACCATTCTTTTAGCCTGGAATATCCTCAGACAACTACACTCTTAGACTGTCTCAGTCCTACAAGTGGAATTGTCATTGTACTCTTCACTCTAGCTCACTGTTTTAGAAATCTGTAAGATGAGAAAGTTTGGTTTATTTATTGGCAGCTAATAGAGTCCCTTAAGTCGAAATTGACTTTTACTCCTGCATCAAGTTTTTTATTTTTTTGTATGACAAATCAATTATAATTTTCTTCAGAAAATACCTTCTGATACCAGACAATTTTCATGGCCTTCTTCATCTCTGTGTTTCTCAGAGTATAAATTAAGGGATTGAACATAGGAACAAAAATAGTGTAAAACAGAGCAAATATCTTATCCTCAGGGAATGTGGTAGGAGGTCTCAGGTAGGTGAAGACTGAAGGCCCAAAAAACAAGATCACCACAGTGATGTGAGACCCACAGGTAGACAGGGCTTTGCGTCATCCCTCAGCTGAGTGGTTTCTTAAGGTGAATAATATAATGACGTAAGACCCAAACAAGAAAACAAAGGTTACTAAGGCAACCACACCTGAATTGGCTACCACAAGGAAACCGATGATGTAGGTGTCAGTGCAGGCAATTTTCAACAAAGAGAAGATAGCACAGAAGTAGTGATCAATTTCATTGTAGCCACAGAAAGGCAACCCAATTATCATAGAAAATTGGGAAAAAGAATGGACAGCCCCACCAGCCCAAGCTACCAAGACAAGGAGATTGCATCTTGTTCTGTTCATGATTATCGTGTAGTGGAGGGGTTTGCAGATGGCAACACACCGATCAAACGCCATGACTGTGAGGATGAAGACTTCACTCATTCCAAAGAAGTGCATGGAGAAAACCTGCAACATGCAGCTACCGTAGGAGATGGCTTTTGTCCCCGCTACCAAGTCACTAATGAGTTTGGGTGTCACACAGGAGGTATAGCAGATGTCCACAGAGGACAAGTGGCTGAGAAACCAGTACATTGGTTGGTGAAAAAGAGGGGTGCATCGAATGGAGACGAGAACCAGAAGGTTTCCCATCAAGAGGGCCGCATAACACAATAAGAAGAGCCCAAAGCAAAAGAGTTCTATGTTCTGGTCGTAAGAAAGTCCCATGAGAATGAATTCTGAGATATTCCTCTGGTGTTCCATGTGTAGATTGTGTTAGATGCTATGCATGAATAGTTAGGCATCTGAAAGAGAAGACAATCAAGATTTAGATGTAGTCATGTTCAGTATGATCATACCCAAATCCAAATCCACTGCTGTCAAGCTGATTCCGACTCAGAGTGACCCTAGAGGACCAAGTAGAACTGCCCAGTAGGGTTCCCAGGGGTGCCTGGAAGATTTGAGCTGCAGATATTTTTGTTAACAGCTGTAGCACTTAACCAGGGTGTCCAGCATGATCGTACCCACTGCTTTCGAGTCGTGTCCAACATCATAACATAAAAATCGTCACAGAGTCATGGAATTTAATTCACACAGTATTAGTATTTATTAGATTTGTTCTTGAGAATCATGTTTGATTTCTCTAATATTGTCTCAAATAGTCTGTATTTGTGATATTAAATACATATATTTTTCAGGTTTTAATATATAATGTTTTAAATATGTCTAAAACAGAAAGTGATTTATATTATTTTTTATAATTTTTTCTAAAAAATTTTTTTCATTTAGTGCAGAAATTCAGTTTGTTGACAATTTTCAATTATGGTCTTTGTTCATAGCAGGGTTTTCATTATACGTCACGTTCACCTCCCCTGGTATTACAAGGATCACTTCCTGGAATTGTCTGAATGGATATGACTTAGAAAATAAAAATTGCAGTTGCAATTAAAAAACTTGTACCTAATCCTTCAGCTGCTTGATTCACAGTGTGGTTAAGGGTCTGCAAAATTGATAGGATGGGTAGAGAGGAGCACTCAAAGAGAAGATTGCACAATAAGCTTGAAAAAATAATTTTACTGACTAGGTTACAAGGCAAAAAAATATAGTTGAAATGCATGTAAAAACAAGTAGTTTTTTTTCCATCACTTCATAACTGAAAAATAATTAGAAAAACATTTGTATCTTCTATTTGTGTTTGGGAAAGCCAGGTGGAATAATGGTTAAGAGACAAGGCAATTCAGATCTACCAGGTGCTCCTTGGAAACTCTATGAGACAGCTCTACTCTGTCCTATAGGGTTGCTATGAGTTGGAATCAACTCAGTGACAACAGGTGTACATGTATATATATATATACATATATTTGTGTATGTGTGTGAACAAATGAAGTCAACGACAGTGGGTGTTTGTAGTTTAGTGTTAAAAACATGTTTTAAGATAAACCCTACAATCATTAATATTAATGATACAAATTACTAAAACAAAAAGGTAATTGAATGTACAAGTAGCTTGAATTCTGCACTGTTTGTTGCGTTCTAGTAGAATAACGTGTAGTCCCCCCAAATTAGTAAATTATGATACTGCACAATGTAACTATAAAACATTTATTATGTTCAAGAAGTATTCAGTTGTTATCTGTTCCACAAATTCTTCATGTATCTTTGTATATTATTCCATATAATGTTCCATACAAGATAATCATATATTGTTCTGTATAATATAATCAGAACAAGATGTAAACAAAAGTAATTGAAGAATGCAGTAGAGAAGTATACATTTCTTAGTGTTGTTTTCTCTACTGTACAGGAGTTAGGCTTCGGTGAGTTTTCTGCCTTAGACTAAGTCAGGTGTAGCAGCCATAGCTAGGACTTGCAGATACTGGTTTTTAATGATATAGTTGTAAAAACTATGTATAGCTTGACAACTGTAACAGTAAAGCTATCTTACTGGTAATATTTTAAACTGTTTTAGATGTTAAACAGACATGAGTTTAACACAGATTGTATTATACCTCGAGAGGGCAATACCATTTTGATTTTAGTTTACTGTCTTTGACTACATTGAGAAAATGAAGTCTCACTTTGGTCATGTTGTGTCTTAAATAGTGTCTTAAGGCTCTTTTAGCTCTCTTTTTAACACAAAGACAAAAAAAAAGTCTTAATCAAAATTGTTGACAAGTTAAACTATCTCCACAAAATTTATTCTTTTTTCTAATTTAAAAAAAGTCACAATTAGAACTGCAAATGATAGTTTACTTAAGAAAACATTTTGCTGTATTATTTTATATGAATGTGCATACACAGATTAATTTCAACTGAATAATTTAAATAATAAGCTAGGCTAGTTATTAGAATAACTTACAAATTAAACTACTCATCTAATTCAACACATACACATATATACATATATGTGTATACATAGTGTTGGAAGATACAGACACGAAGAGCTGAATTTCTTTCCCAAATCAGAGATGTTTCTGTGTTCAAATGTTTCATATCAGGTGTAATAACCTGAAGTGCTGCTAATTTCTTATTTAAATCTTTGATTCTTAAGTTTTATGGAGTACCTATCACCGAGTAAAAATATAAATAAACCTTAATATATGATGATCAATCATACAGTATAACTTCAGACAAGTTCTACACCTTATTCCCCACAATTATTTCACATAACTTAATTTCTATTACCATTTATGACAAAATTTTAACAAGGAATAAATAAAACTATTTTGAATGGCTCCACTTACAGTAATGTTCTCACACAGGCAAAACACTGACTCACACTAGCCTTGACTCAGAACATGTATTAAACTGAAGTGTAGATACATCATGGAAATAGTAAGTGATTCATGATACGAAGAAATTCCAGGGTAAGATAGGTTGTATGTTATTCCCAAGTACACATTTTTGTCTTATCTTCTCCTTGCTTTGAATGTATGGAAAAGGAACCACTTCAATTGCCCTGAAAATAGACTATATGTCTCCAACCAGGTTTTATAATAAATATATAAAAATAAAACTGTGACATACATTTAGAAAGGCAACCAGGAAAAACACTGATGTGGAAAACATGTTGTTCATAAAGCTAAATTGTTTTAGTGATACCATTGATTATGTCAGTGCTTAATATTGTCCGTAGCCTATTTTTTTGTGCTTATAAGTTAAAAAGTTAAGCAACATAGTTTTAGCACGTTTAATAATGCTGTTTTCCCCTTATGATGCAAATTAGCATGGTAAAATCTAGATTCTGCTCAAAGTTAGCTAGTGCTGCTGCAAAATATACTCAGTTTCTCTGATTGGTGTTGGCGTGTAACTTACTACAAACTCACATTAGTGGAATCTAATGCAGCTGTACAATTTTAGGATAATTGTCTTTCAAAATGTGGAATATTTTCCAAAAACGAGAGGCTGTAAGACCACTGACAATGTGAAATGCTATCTCTATAAATTGATTTTCCAAAATCTTGAAATTTGCTTCAAAGTACAGTTAAAACTAAATATTGTAAATAGATATCTTCACTATCATCCAAATTGCATTATGTAATTTAACAATGTATAGCTTAGAAAGTAGCTGGAGAAATTCCAAAATAAGGATAATAAAGATGATTACCTGTGTATCAGTCCTGGATTTCCAACAAGTTATTTTTAAATTAGTCAGGAAAATATCTTGGTTACACATCTCCCCATGAGTTACAATTTTCTAATCATTCACTAGCAATTAAATCTGAAATAAAATGTAAGATTATAAACCAATGTTTTAAGGAAAGGTCCTCTAGATTGATTTTCTTGCATTTATAGGAAGAAAATTATAATCTTTTGCAAGGAAAATGAAGACTTAGTTATCCAGAAAACACCTGGCTTTATACAGAATTGTCTATTCATGCCAGAAGAAATTGGTCTAGGATTTTAAATGCTGACACAACTTCTGCTGAAAATTCAAAAATAAACAAGAGAATTTTGAAATATCTGCTAAAATTCCGGCATATACATATCCTAAGAGTTATCTCTTTTATGCCTATACCTGAAGACATTTGCTCTGGAAGAGCCAAACATAAGCCAATAAGAGAACATATCAATTTTTTTAACTGACAACAGTATAAGAAATTCTTCACCTAAATGCATTTCTTAAGTGATCCTCACCAAGCAAATAACACTAACCAGTTATCCAAGTTCGTGTTTTTCAGCCTCCTGGGAATTTTCTTTCTTTCTTTTTTCTCTACTATGTTTATTTCAAGCTCTAAATTTACTTTCCAACGAGCCAGGTTCTGGGTACTATGTCTCTAGAGGCCAGGACTGTTATTCAGACCCAGGGAGGAAATTCTGCCCGCTCTGGTTAATCTCTCCTCTGAAGAACAGGAGTGAAACTTGCATAGCCATGTGAGAACATCGGATTTGCACTGGAGGAAGTTTCTATTTCTGGAGGGAGGAAGGACAAAGAAAATCAAAAAGAGAGAGCGAGACCGTGATACAGAATCCCAACCAAACTCACTAAGGGAAAAAGAAAAAGCAATATGCCTGTGTAAGAATCAGTTAGGAAGGAAGTCAGTGGCAGGCTGCCCCACTCTCCTGGACTATTAACCATCTCCAATAGCAGTGAACTATCATTGTTGAAATGGACAGCTGGACTGTATAAAACAAAAAATAATTATTAAAATAATTTCCCCTAAGTAGTTACAACTCTGCATTGTGCATAGACTTAGAGTCATCTGTGCTAATAATGAAGTAGTTTCCCTTGATAAACAGATAAAACAATATATCTATGTGTCACGGCAGTCACATGAAGTCACATAAGAGTTCATAAAAATCAGTATTTTTTCAAATCCCGTCTAGAATAGAGAAATCGTTTGGGGGAAAACAGTAACAGTTATCTTCACAAACACTTATGGAAGCTAATTATGTCAGTGCCTATATTAAGTATTTTAAATTCATTTCATGTTTTAGTGTTTACCAGGGGCAGCTGTAACGTACCAGTTACCTTCAAGGGATTTAAATACATTTCATTCCTTAAAATAAAAGATACTTTCATGACAATTATTGCCTTCATTTATCAGACAAAGAAAAAGTAAAGCTTCTAGAGAATAAACAACTTACCCAAGATCACAAAACTTGTTTTAAAATTAATAACAATGTATTTGGTGTTTGCAACCTCATTAGATATAAAATGTAAGACAACAACACATAAAAGCAGGATAGGAAGAAATGGAAGCATATTGTTGTTATATGATATTATATGATGTATGATGAATAAAATCCCTTGAAGGTAACTGGTACGTTACAGCTGCCCCTGGTAAACACTGAAACAACCATTAAAACAAAATAAAATTACAGCTAATAAACCATGTAGATAAATGTATTTATTAAAATAGTAGATCAAAGAGAAGGAAGAGGAAAGATGGATAACCAGATAAGATAGATATAAAATAATCATCAAGATGGTAGACATAAACTCAAATATATCAATATCCATTTCAATCAAAATGTCCCAGGCACTCCAGTTAAAAGGCAGAGATTATTAGTGAGGATACAAACAAAATACATCCCAGATAAATGTTGTATACTGAAAGTGGACTTAAAAATATATATATACGTTACAAGTAAAAGGATAATGAACTATATACAATGCTAACACCAGGGGAAAGAAAGACAGCATATGCAATTAATAGAAAAAGGAAATTTTAGAACAAAGAATATTACTACTAAGGACTGAATTGTCCCCTTCCCCCAACCCCCTCCAAAATGCATGTCGACTTGGCTATGCCATGATTCTCAGGATTGTGTGATTGTCCACTATTTTGTCATCTAATGTGATTTTCCTACAGGTTGTAAATCCTCATCGCTGTGATGTTAATGAGACAGTATCAGAGGCGATTAAATTAATGAGGCAGGACTCAATCTAGATGATTAGGTTGTATTTTGAGTCAGTCTCATTTGAGTTAGGAAACAGAGAAGCCAGTAGAGAGGAGAGGGACCTCATACCGCCAAGCAATACCTTGGGAGCAGAGTACATCCTTCGGACCCAGAATCCCTGCTCAGAAAAAGATCCTAGATGAGGTGATGATCAGTGGCAAGGACCTTCCACCAGAAACAACAGAGAGAAAAAGCTGGCATCCTGAATTCAGATTTCTAGGCTCCAAAACTTAGAGAAAAAAAATTTTGTTTTGTTAAAGCCATTTTTGGTGGTATTATTATAGCAGCACTAGATAATGAAATCAACTCACAAAGATAAAGAATTTGATTTCATAATGATAAAAGGTCAATGAATCGAGGGTGCTAAACAGTCCAAACATTTAGGACCTTAATAATAAAGCTTCAAAAGACATGACCAACAGCCTATAGAATCTGAAAGAGAAATAGTCAAATCCAGAGTCACAGCTGATGATTTCAATATCTGTCAATAACTAGTAGAGAGGGTGGACAGAAAATAATCAAGGAGGTAGTTGCTGTTATTGTTAGCCACCACTGAATCATTTTTAACTTATAACAACTGCACATACTACACAGTAGAATTGCCCCAGAGTGTGTTCTAGGACTTAATCTTTCAAGAAGCAGCTCACCAGATCTTTCTTCCATGAAGCAGTTGGGTGAGTTCGAACCACTGAGCTTTTTTTAGCAGTTGAGCATTTAGCGATTTGTGCCACCAGGGATCATTAAAGTTACAGTGGATTAGAGCAAAATGGCCAGTTGAATTGCATTAAATAATTTATAAAACATTTTACTCAAACTTAATAGAGTACACATTCCTGTCCAGTTCATTCAGAGTATTTGCCAAGACATGTTGTATTCTAGGCCATAAATACGTCACAACTAAATTCTGAAAATTTTGGACTTCCAAATATGTTCTTTGATCACAAATGAATTAGATTTATCAGAAAGAATAGAAAAATCTCAAATATCCAGAAATTACATAAAACTCTGCTAAAGACATGTTAAGAAAAATCAAACAGGAAATTATCATGTATTTGAATATTAATTAAAATCAAAGCACACATGTAAGAGTGTTGGATACTGGTAACATGGTGTTACTAGGTGACATCACACCAGCTCTACCTCATGGCCACCCAATGTACAGCAGAGCAAAACACTTCCTGGTTCTGCGCCATGCCCACTCTCTCTGTTATGCTTGATCCCATTGTTTCAACCACTATGTCAAGTCATCTCAGAGAGAATCCTCCTCTATTTCACTGACACTCTAATTTACCAAGCATGATGTATGTCTCCAAGGATTTACCCCTTTTGACAATACGTCTAAAGTATGTAAGATGTAATCTCAGCATCTTAGTTTCCAAGGAGCATTCCGGTTGTACTTCTTCCACAACAGATCTGCTTGGTCTTTTGGCTGTCCAAGACATAGCTAATATTCTTCACCAGTACCAAAATTCAAAGGTGTCATTTCTTATTGTTAAGCTTATGTTCTTATTGTGTCTTTCTTATTGTTAAGCTTTCACATGCACATGGTGCAATGGAAAATACCATGGCTTGGGACAGGTACACATTAGTCTTGAAGGTGACAACTTTGCTTTTCAACACTTTACAGTGTTCTTTTGAAACAGAGTTGCCCAATGCAACTCAAATTTTGATTTCTTAACTGCTGCTCCCGTGGGTGTTGATTGTAGATCCAAGTAGAATGAAATTTTTGAGAACCTCAATTTTTTCTCTGTGTATCGTGATGTTCCTTACTGTTGGAGTTGTGAGGGCTTTTGTTTTCTTGATATTCAGGTATAATCCATACTGGAGGCTGTGGTCACTGATCTTTATCAGTAGGTACTTAAAGTCCTCTCTGCTTTCACCAGCCAAGACTGTGCCATCTGCATAACTCAGGTTATTAATGCACCTTCTTCTAAACCTGATGCCTTGTTCTTCTTCATGAAGTCCGACTTCTCAGATTAATTGCTTGGCACACAGATTGAACAGCTATGGAGAAAAAATACAACTCTGACACTCACCTATGCTGACTTTAACATATGTCATGTCCCTTTGTTCTGTTCAGGTAATTACCTCTTGATCCATGCACAAGTTCCTCTTAAGCACAATTAAGTGTCCTGGAATTCCCACTCTCTGCAATGTTATTCATAATTTATTATGATCCACACAAGCTAAATCCTTTGCATAGTCAATTAAACACAAGTAAACAATTTCCTGATATGTTCTGCTTACAGCCAAGGTCCATCTGACATCAGCAATTATATCCCTGGTTCCACATCCTCTTCTGAATCTGGCCTAAATTTCTGGAAGTTCTCTTTCAATACACTGCTGAAGATGGTTTTGAATGATCTTTAGCAAAATTTTACTTACATGTGGCATTAATAATATTGTTCAATAATTTTCTCCTTCAGTTCAATCCCCTTTCTTGTAGTAGGCATAAATACAAATCTCTACTAGCCAGTTGGTCAAGTAACTGTCTTACAAATTTCTTGACATAGACCGCTTCTAGTGCTACATGTACTTGCTGAAATATCACAACAAACAGTAGTTGGAGAAAAATTTGTAGCACTATCACACTTACTAGAAAAGAAAAAAAGCCTCATATTGTCCTTAAGGATGTGTGTCAGCTTAGCTGGGCCGTGATTCTCCATGGTTTGACAGTTAGGATGTAGTTTAGCAGCCGTACGATGATGTGATCACTTTCCTGATGTGATATTTGGTATAATTAATATGATCACCTCCATGATGAGATCTGCTCTGAGTAGCCAATCAGTTAAAAGGACGTTTTCTTGGAGATATCACCTGCGTCTAAAACATGCAGACTGTCTGGCAAGGCTGGAGGGCTTTTGCTCACTGTGGATTTTTGCATCTGGCTTCTGATCAGCTGACCTCTGAGTCTTGGGACTTTAACTAGCAGCGTGACTGTGGTCTTGCCTGCTGATCTCAGGATTCATTGTCGTTCACAGTCTGTGAGCAACATCTCTGCTGTCTGACCTGTCAATCATGGGTTTACCATCCACTGTGGCTACCTGAATGAGGAGAAGCCTCCAGCCTGATGCACTACAGGTTTTGTTCCTCTAGAGAACCAGTCTAAGACAACTCATATCGATGACTCAGTCTCAATTTTCTACAAGCTAGTAAAAGAAGAGCAAATTAAACTAGAGAAAGAAGAGGTAAGAAAATACTGAATTGAAGTGAAAGTCAGAGATAAAAAGAGAAAAGAATAGAGAAGACAAAGCAGCAATCGGTTATTTGAGTATTTCAACGAAATTAATAAACCTGTATCTAGATTGATCAAGGAGCAAAGGTAAAAAGATAAATTGTCAATATCAAAAATGAGAGGTTGTATACAAGAACAAATTCCCAAAATTAAGAGAATAATAGAAACAACTTTCTACTACAAATTTGACAACCTACATTAATTGCTTTTTAAATAGCCAAAAGATTTTCACAGATACTTCACCAAAGAAGATACCTGGATGGTAAATAAACTAGTGAAAATTTCTTCAGCACTATTAGTAATTATGAAGATACAATTTAAAGCTACAAAAAGATACCAGTTCACATATTTTAGTTTTAAGATTGACTGTGGTGATTTTTTCACAAGTATATACCTATGTAAAACTGTATCAAATTGTATACTGTAAATAAACACAGTTTACTATATGTTAATTATAATTCAAAAAAGGTGTTAAAGTATTTTAGTACTGAGAAAGAATAACTGGAGAAGGACCTTGAAAAAGAGGACTCTGCCCCAAGGCTGAGATTCAAACTTCACTGGAGAAGGTACGGTAGCAATGCAGAAACTTTTCTACTTGCTAAGCAAGCAGGGAGAATGCCTTCAGAATGCAGAAAGTCCCAGCCTTGCACAGGGCATGCCCAGAAGGACTGTAAAGAGCTAGCTCACCAGCAGGGCTGTGCAAGACTTGAGGTGTCTGGTGTTAGCTTGGGGAAGGATATCATGAAACAACCTTCCAGTTCAGCTGTCAGATGCTGAGCAATAAATGTACAGATGTAATCTTGGCATTGGGAATCACGTTCTGTGCAACATGTCTGTGATGGAAGGGTTTCAGCTTCCTACAGCACTACGTGCTCTGGGAAGAGCACCATTGACAATGTTGCAACAGGAACAAGAAGAGTACAAAAGAGAAGCATCAGAACCAGAAAGAAATATCACTACTCCTGCAGTGTGCCCTTGTGTCATCTACCGAAAAGACCAACAGCAGTGTTTAAGGGGTTCAGCCCATTTCACCGAAGCAGGTAATAAAAGGCTGGATTATGCTAAGACATAAAACACCGAGACAACTGATTTGCCAAGCAGTTGAATAGTAAAAATAAACTCCATTTCTTGGAGATGTGGTGACCTAGTGATTTAGGGCTTAGATACTAACCGAAGCCAGTGGTTCGAATTCCATTTGATCCCTAGAGACACTAAGAAGCAGTTCTAACTCTGTCCAATGTGGTAGCTTTATCGTCTGCATTGTCATTGAATGTATCAACCAATTTTCATCAAATCTGGTGTTTCCCTGTGAAAACCCCGAACCAAACCCAGTACTGCCGAGTCTATTCTGAGTCATTGTGACCCTATAGCAATTCCTTATTGTTTACCACCGACTACTCCTTATGGCATGCCATGATTGCTTTAGCCCACCTTCTTACAGATACTCATAAAACTAACCCATCTGAGACTCAGGAATCGTTATGGATACCGAAGTTGTCACTTGACCAACAATCGTTCAGCTCAATATTAATGCCACTTATAAACATTTATGAAATGAGTAAATTGAGCTCATTGTTCTGACAGTTAATTGAACTTATTCTACATTATCATTTACTCCTGAGTATTTTTTTTTCCAATTTGAGTAGAACAGATCAACTGTGTTTTTGTATTCCAACCCCAAACATTTCTAAAGGCTTTTTCATCTATGTATTTCTCATTGTATAGATTAAAGGATTAAAAATCAGAGCAATGATGATTTAAAATCAAGCAAGCACTTGATTCTCAGGAAAAGTGGTAGGAGGTCTTAGGTAAGCAAGGATTGAAGGCCCTCCCCCCACCCCCCAAAAAAAGAAAATACCACCGTGTGAAGTGATCCACAAGTGGATTGAGTAATTTCCTAAGGTAAATAACATGACACTTTATCCAGAAACCAAAATCTACTAAGGCTATCATTCCTGAAATAGTAACCCTAAAAATACCAGTGAGGTCAATATATGTACAAGGTCTCACTGAAGGGAACATGTCAGAGACGTTGTTAGCTGCCATCAGGTCAGTTCTGGCAAGCAGTGACTTTACGTAACAGAACGAAACACTGTTCAGTCCTGTGTCATCCTCATGATAGTTATTATCCTTGAAACGATTGTTGCAACCACTGATTAATTCATCTCCTTAAGGATCTTCCAGTTTTTTCTGATGACCCTCTAATCTGTCAAGGATGATGTTCTTCTCCAGGGGCTGATCTCTTCTAATAGCATATCCAAAGGTATATAAAACTATGTCTTGCCATCTTTACTTCTAAAAATCATTCTAGCTGTACTTCTTCCAAAATAGATGGCTTTGTTCTTTTGGCAGCCCATGGTATATTAACGTACTTTGCCAGCCCTCTAATTCAAAGCTATCAGTTCTTCATTGCTCAGCTTTCACATGCGTGTGAAGCTATTGAAAACATCTTGGCTTGGGTCAGGGGCACCGTGGTCTTCAGAGTAGCTTCTTTGCTTTTTTAACACTTTAAAAAGGCCTTTTTCAGACATGCTGTCCAGTGTACTGTGTTGTTTGATTTCTTGACTGCTGCTTCCACAGGTGTTGACCATGAATGCAAGCAAAACAAAGTTCTTGACAACTTCGATCTTTTCTCTGTTTGCCGTGATATTGGTTATTAGTTCAGTTGTAAGTATTTTTGCTTTAGTTTGAAGTGTTATCCATGCAGAAGGCTGTAGGCCTTGATCTTTGTTGGTAAGTATTTCAAGTCCTTCTCATTTTCAGCATTCAAGATTGTGTTATTTCCATAATTTAGGTTGCTAATGAGCTTTCCTCCAATCCTAAAGCTCCGTTCTGCTTCATAGCTTCTGGGATTATTTGCTAAAGGTAGACATTGAATGAGCTTGGTAAAAAGATACAGGCCTGACAGCGTGTTCCCTGATGTTAAAACATTCAAAATTCTGTCGTTGGTTTGATCAATGGATTCTTGGTCTATATTCAAGTTCCTCAAGAGTACAGTTATGTGTTCTGAAATTCCTATACTTCACAATGTTATGCAAAATTTATTGTGATCCACTCAACAGAATGCTTTTGCATAGTCAATAAATCACAGGTAAACATTCTGTTATTCTCTGCTTTCATCTGGGAAACATCTAACCTCAGCAGTGATACACATCATTGTCCCCACCCGCGGGGCAAATCAGCGGAGGAGCGGGGAGGAACCTGTGAAAAGGAAAACCGGGCAAGAGACCCGAAGAAATGGAGGCAAGACAAGATTCTGATCAAGCCTCAAAAAAATTGTATTGCAACAGCGGAATATATACACACTGAGGAGGGGAGGGGTTTAGACTTGGGTGATATCTGGTATGAGGCACTTGGCGTTTTATGCTTGGTTAGGCAGTATGCCTGGACAGTGACGCTGGGCAGTGACGTGCGGGCAGTTTTCGTGCAGGCGCGTTTTCAGGGGCTTTCCAGACTTTCTGTTTTTTGGGGGCCTGAAGTTTTTTCATGGCCCCTGACACATCATCCCACATCATCTTCTGAACCCAGGCTGAATTTCTAGCAGTTCCTTTCAACGTATTGTTGCAACCACTTTTGAACGATCTTCCACAAAACTTTACATGTGTGTAAAATTAATGATATTGTTTGATAGTTTCCATGTTCAGCAGAATCATCTTTCTTAAGAAAAGGCGTAAATGTGAATCTCTCCAGAAGTTTGGCCAGGTAGCTGGCTTCCAATTTTCTTGGCAAAGACAAGTGAGTACTTCCTGCACTGCTTCTGTTTGTTGAAACATCTCAGTTGGTATTCCATTCATTCCTGGAGGCTTATTTTTCACCAGTGGCTCCATTGCTAATTAGACTCCTTCCTTCCTTATTATCAGTTCTTGATCATGAGCTACCCCCTGAAATGACTGAATGCTGCTCAATTCCTTTTTATCAGTGTCTCTGTATATCCCTTCCATCTTCTTTGATACCTTCTGCATCATTCACGATTTTGCCCGTAGAATCCTTCTCTGTCGCAATCGAAAACTTAATTTTTTTTTCTTCAGTTCTTTCAGCTTGAGAAATTCCAAACTTGTTCTTCTGTTTTGGTCTTCTAACTCCAGGTCTCTACACATTTCGTTATAATGCTTTACTTTGTCTCTTCCAGCTACCCTTTGAGATTTTATGTTCAGCTTTTTTATTTCATCATTTCTTTCATTGGCTTTCACTACGGGATGTTCAAGAGCAAATGTGAGGGTCTCTTCTGACATTCACTTTCTTGTCTTTTTTGCACCTTCTTGCTTTCTTCATGTATCATGTCCTTGATGTCATTCTACAACTCTTCAGTTCTTTGGTCATTAGTGTTCAGTGCATCAAAGGCAACCTTGAGATGGTCTATAAATTCAAGGGAGAAATGGACACCTGTATTTTGTCTCTCATGGGCTTGTTCTAATTTCTCTTGAGCTTTAACTTAAACTTGCATGTGAACGTATGCATATAGATCACGTAGTGCTGACTAATTTCACTGGAGCCAAAGAAAGGCAACTAGATTTCCACAAAAGTTATGAAGCAGTAGAAAGCCTCAGAAACCCAACCAGCTGAGATAGGAGCTTTCATGTTGCCGTGTTCTTGGTAATCATGTAGTGGAGAGGTTTGTGGATGGCAACATACAGATCAAATGCTATGTCTCTAAGAATGACAAGTTCAATCATTCCAAACAAATGCACTGAAAAGACCTGTAACATGCAGCTCCATAGGAGATGGGTTTTGTTCCTGCTAGAAGGTCATAGCCTAGCCAAATAGCCATGGCATATTTTTGTCTGTTTGTTTTGTTTTTTTTGTTGGGGGGACACAATTCAATCCACAGCAGAGCATCTAGATTATCTCCTTTTCCTTTTTCTGTTGTGAACAATGTTGCTCTGAACATTTCTGTGGTACTTGCTGTTTGTCTAGGATGTATTCCTAGGAGTAGGGTTGCTAAATCATATGGCATTTCTATTTCTAGCTTTCTAAGGAAACACCGTACCATTTCTAAAACAGTTGCATTGTTTCGCCTTCCCACCAGCAGTGCATAAGAATTTTCATCTCCCCTCAGTCTCTCCAACGTATTTTTTATTTATTTTTCTAATTTATTATTATTTTCAATTTGTGCTGGTAGTGCTGGAGTGAGACGGTATGGTGTTTCATTGTGTTTCATTATTTGCATTTCTCCAGTGGCTAACGATCTTCAGCATTTCCTTATTTGTCTGTTAGCCACTTGAATGTCTTCTTTGCTGAAGTGTCTTTTCATTTATTTTATCAGCTTTTTAAAATTGAATTATTTGTCTTTTTATTGTAGAGGTATTGAATTTTCCTGTAGATTTTAGACATTAAATCTTAGTCAGATTTTCTTTAGCCAGTGTATTTTTTCTTTAATCTGTAGCTTCTCTTTTTACTCTGTTAGTGAAATCTTTTGATAAGTGTGTTTAATTTTTAGAAAATACCAATTACCTAGCTTATCTTCTGCAGTTCGTGTGTTGTTAGCTATAGTTTGTATCCTGCTAATGCCTTGTATTAGGGCCTGTAGCACTGAGCTTATTACATCTTCCAAGATCTTTGTAGATTTATGTTTTATACACTTGATCCCTTTTGAATTCATTTTTGTATGTGATGTGAGGTATGGATCCTGTTTCAGTTTCACAGATGAATATCCAGCTTTCACAGAATCATTTGTTGCAAAGGCTATCTTTTCCTTATTTGTTGAAATTTCAACCCTTATGTATAGCATAGTATTTTTTTTTTAAGAGAAAGTAAGACTCAGTATATGCAAATAGGTGTTTAATCAGTATCAAAGTATAAGAAAAAAGCTATACAGGTTAAAATATTATTTTTAAAATATGCATTCTTGACCTATTACAATCAACTTTAAATTGATACTTTTACCAAATGTTAAACACACAGAAGATTTTTAAAACAGTCTCGCACCGTGCTCGCAATTGTTACTGTGTTTGAGTCGACTATTCCAGCCATTGTGTCCATCGATCTCACCGAGGTGTTCCACCTTTTCACTGACCTTGAAAGCACATTAAATATGCTTTCTTTTGTTTTAGGTTTATCTATGTAAGCATGCTTGTTTCTGTAACTGTGGAAGTTCCTTATTCCCCTTGATATGTGTGTGTGTATGTAAAAATCTAGTATTAGTCTGAACCCATAAAATCTCTATCTGAACTTACTTACTGTCTTTATTTGGAGCACTGGGGGTGCAGTGCTCACCAAATGGTCAGTGGTTTGAATCCATCAAAATATGCCAAACAATTATACATGCTAAAGTATCCCATTTCGTAATATTTGCCAGTGGTGATTTCCTATGTGTTAATCTTGCTATTGTAATCTGATGACCTACCCATGGGACTTTTTTCTGAGCTCCACTAAGTAAACTACATTTCTCAGAGCTGCCCCTCTACCTTTATTTCTAGGGGCTTCTGTCTGCCTGACTGGTTGAAATTAATCAGCACATGTCATACCCCATCGCATAGATACTAGAAAAAACAGAATTTCTATAATGCCTAAACTTCTTTCCCCTATCCTTACTATTGATAGCATTTTTTTCTTTCATATAACCTTTATTTTGTGTCAGTACTGCATTAGAGATAGTATTAATAGAAGGACATAGTCATTATCTTAATCATTATCCTAATTTTCATTGCAAATAAAAGATGCTTAACACAACCATAGAAGACATATATTTACCAGAAGACATGTTTCAAAATATTCACAGTAATGAAAGGTCAAATAAGTGTTATAGTCCTGGATATTTCGTGTTATATAAGCACAATCTTAAAGATTAATTCAGATAGAAGGAAGGAGGGAGGGAGGGGAGGAAGAAAGGAGGGAAAGAGAAAAAGAATGAAGGCAGGAGAGAGGGAGGGAAGTAAGAAAGGAAGGATGGAGAAAAGGAGGGAAGGAGAGAAGAAGGAAGGAAACAAAGAAAGAAAGAAACCAACTGCCATCCAGTTGATTTTTATTCACAGCAGTGCTACAGGACAGAAGACAACTGCCCCTTAGGATTTCCAAGGAGCGTCTGCTGGATTCCAACTGCCAATCTTCTAGAAGCTATAGTTCTTAACCACTGTGCTACTAGAGGACATTACTAAAACCAAACAAACAAATCCACTGTAGTGAAGTGGATTCCAACTCCTAGCAACCCAGGAAGACAGAACAGAAATACCCCCATAAGTAGATTTCAACCACCAATCTTTTGGTTACCAGCCAGAGAACTCAACCAATGTGCCACCAGGGTTTCCAGGGGAGAGTGCAGATAATAATAGTGCTCGATTGATTGGTAATGTGCTACACAGTAGCATAAAAAAGAAAGAAAGAGAGAAGGAAAGGAAGGAAGGAAGGAAGAAATGTGCTTTCTCTTTCCTAGTTTTTCTCTCCAAACAGTGAGTCAGAACAAATGATAGAAATGGAGCTGATTCTCAATTGTGGTTCCCGGGGACCAAAGACTGAGAAGCAAGAATGGTCTTCAAAATTTACTTTCCTTCCAAGAGTCTTTGACGGCACCAAACTCTCCTCACAGCATTCTTCATCTCCTGGTTTCTCAGCGTGTAGATCAGAGGGTTCAACATGGGAGCAAGGATGGTGTAGAAGAGAGCCAACACTTTGTCTTCTGGAAAAGTTATGGCTGGTCTAATATAAATGAATAAAGCAGGTGTAAAAAACAGTACCACCACCGTTATGTGAGAACTGCAAGTGGAAAGAGCTTTGCTGCAACTCTCTGCAGAGTGTGCTCTGAGGGTGTACAATATAAAAAAATAAGACAACAGCAAGACAAAAAAAGTCACCAAAGCAATCAGGCCTGAATTAGCAATCACTAAGAGACCTATTATGTGGGTATCAGTGCAAGCCAGTTTCAGCAAAGGATACACATCACAGAAGTAGTGATCTATCTCGTTGGAGCCACAGAAGGGTAAGAAGAGAGTGAGCAGAAGCTGACCAGCAGAGTGTATGAATCCCCCAGTGCAACAAGCAATGATGATTGTGTTACACCTCTGCCTGCTCATGGTGACCATGTAGTGCAGAGGCTTGCAGATGGCCACATAGCGGTCGTAGGCCATCCCTGCGAGGACGAATATCTCAATGCCTCCAAAGAAATGTGTGCTAAAGAGCTGTGCCATGCAGTTATTATAGGAAATGGTCTTCTTTTCTGCCAGTAAATCAGTCATTAGTTTGGGTGTTACTGTGGACGTATAACAAAGGTCGGAGAGAGACAGATAATTAAGGAATAAATACATGGGTTGGTTGATGAGCTGACTGCATGTGATAGAAATCATTATGATCAAGTTTCCCACCCAAATAGCAATATAGCAAAATAAAAATAATGCAAAACAGAAGATTTCAACATTTGTGCTCTGAGAAAGTCCCAAGAGAATAAACACTGTGATGTTATTGCTTTTTTCCATGGTCTAGTGTATATATGGAGTCAGTAGCAATTTGATAGTAATGGCTTTTTTTTTCTTCAGTGTATGTAGAATACATAAATCACTGGAAATGGTATAATTCATCAGCCCATATTTGAAAGTGTACCTTGAGAAGAGTGATGCTTATATTTTACTTTAGAAACAAGGAATTGACTTGCTATAGTTGTCTTCTTTCAAGTATTTTAGAGAATAAAAATCAAATATTCAATTAAATTGACTCTCTAGTAACACTCGATCCGACTCGATGGCACTTGGCTTGGCTGGCTAGTAACACTCTGTGAATACATGCTAGATGATTTCCATTAAATCTTCCAGAATGTTGTGATCCATCCAAACCTGAGTAGACACGAATATCCTTAATCAATCAACAGTATTAAAATTTTAATTTTAGGTAATGTCTATTTCCAAAGCCTACTGGAAAGAATATATCTCTTACCCTCTTGGACCAAAAGAATAAGGAACTAAGTATAAATTACAATGATATTATTTTGTAATTACATACAAGAGACTGATGTTTAAGCTTTCTTACTAATGGAATATGTGTTACTGTAAATCCATGTTCAAGTGAGGAAGCATATAAAAGGAAACTTAAGCAAATCTACAGAAAAATATTTTAAAATGAATGTCTCTTTCAGTAGACTTAAGTCAAGTTTTTTTTTGAAATATTCTGATGCTATTTGTTTTCCCATTTACCTGTTCTATTTGTGCTTTAGTGAGAAGCATGTGGTGATATTTTAAAATATGACAGTGTTTAGTCTTGCAATTAAATAAGTGAAAACAGCAAGCTTGAATGGACCCACAAGTAAACCGAGAAGTGAATTCCCTTAAAGGACTAAGCAGAAGAGCCAAGCCAAGCCAAGTGCCGTCGAGTCGGAGAGGGTGTTATTTTAAAGCTGTACCTTCATTGCAGTTCATCAGATTCAACAAATCAAATTGCTCTTAGCCTTCTAACTGAGATATGTTCTTTCCTCACGTTTGTCCAATACAATACTTTGGTCCCAATCAATGAACTGCTCAGGTAATGACTAGTTGACCTAGAAAATGTGCTTTATAAGGAGATAACAATTTGGGACTTGTGTTCTATTCTCTGCGCTACGCATAATATGCTTTTATCAAAGCGTTTGTAAGAATGCAGGCTGCTAACCAAAAGGTTGGTGGTTCAAATCCAATAGCCACTCCTTGGAAACCCTATTGGGCAATTCCACACTGTCTCAGAGGGTAGCTGAGAGTTGAAATTTACTCAACGGCAATAGACTCTTTCGTTAATGCTTTATCTTTTCTGCCAATCATTTAATCTTTTTGAATATGAATGAAATGGGAAGACTTGCCTTGTTGATAAACTATAATCTTTGTGACATTCAATGATACAGAATAAAACTGCCTTATAAATTCTAATGTTATTAATGGTGAATATTATTATCTAAATATTAGTGGAGACATTTCAATTTTTGACTCTGAGCAAGCAAAATTGAAGTTATTTTGAGTCCAAAGTTTCTCAATCTGTTAATTAAATCTCTTCCTTCTGCCAATGGTAGATTTTAATTGCAAGCTAAGAAAAATAATATACAAGTAATGTGACTATCATCAACTGTCCCATGCAAATGTCAATTCATCATACTGTGTGGGTTTACTACGATGCTAGAAGCTGTGCCATCAATATTTAAACACCATCAGGATCACCTGTGGCAGACAAGTTTCAGCTGAGCTTCCAAATTAAGACAGACTAGAAAGAAATACCTGGTGGTATACTTCTGAAAGAATTACATAGTGAAAATCATCAGTTGCAAAAATGATATCAAACCAACAGGATCTGGTTACATAAACTAGGACCACTGTAGCAGGGTGTGACCAAACTTTGTGTGAACTTAAGTTTTTGGAACTGTAGATGTTGATGGAAAAATGACACTAGTTGTATATTTCATCCAGTTATTTCATAATTTTAAGTTCAAATTTTTACAATTGATCTTTATCAGTAGTGCTCTAATTGACCTACTTTAATATTCTTGTTTAGCCTAGTCTTATTCCTGGCTTCTCAGTGAAATCCTACTTCAATTTTTTTCCTGGCTCTGTTACTGATTAACATTGCCACTCATACAGTAATTAACCACATTGTAAGTGATAAAGGAACTGTAAGATTAAGACCTTCATCCCTTTAGTGGAACAGTAAGGATTATAATTAGATTAAAAAAATAGTTATTGAGAAATAGGTTTGGACCAGTTCCCAAATCAGACTATAGTTAACATTTTGTCTGTAAGACAGTCTATTTGTATTTAAAAAATTGAACAACATAAAAAATTTTGCATACACTTCTGGTTTAGTTATCCTTAAAATGGTTTATTATATTTTAAATTTTCATAAAGAAATAATATATACAGGATTTAAAGTCTACCTGAAATATGTACATTATCTCCCATAAAGCATATTAAGGATCTCAAATTAAGCCTTTAAGGAAAATAAGACTGGGAATGATCTCAGGCAAGCTAGTTAGTCAGTCTGTCTGCAATTATTAATGAAAAAATAATAATATCTAGTATTTGGGTACACTATGCTTTGAAACTATATGGGTATCCTAAAAATATTTCTTGAATATCTACCAGTCTCCTTTCGGAAGACTCCTTTCAGCTGATACTCAGTTTCCCTACTTGGCAATCCTTCCTGACTTAACTTCCTCGCAGACATAGGAACACCGTGTGTAACTGCTATATATTAGCAGAATATTTTACAATGCTTCATAGTGTAGGGAGATCCCTAGTTGTATTTCTTAATTCAGCCACTAACTTAAAATGTTACTCCTGTAAGTCATACAATTTCTTTTGAAAAGCATTGTTCTTCATCTGAAACCTAGGAAAATGTACCCTGTTCTATATAATTGAGGATTGATTCAGAAATTCCACTTTGACCGCAGAAGAGAAAGACCTTTTAAATCATAAAATAATGCATAAGTGACCACAACCATGGCACATCAACAAAAATAGCTTAAAATTGTTTTAAGTTTGCAGAAGTTAAAGCACTTTTACACAGGTGTGCAACTGGCGCACAGCTAACTGGGATTTAAAATTTGAGTTTTCTGACTCCAAAGCCTGGGTTTATAACCATTTCACTATACTATTTTTGATAGTACAGTAGCTCAGAGTTCAGCTACTAAAGGCCAACAGTTGCTCCTTGGAAATCCCATGGGGTAGTTCTATTCTCTCCTATAGGGTCGTGATGAGTTGGAATTGGCTTGATGGCAATGGATTTGCTTCTTGTCTTGGTTTTGGTCCTCAAAAGTAAAAGACTGCAACAACAGTGTGACTTTAACCTTAAACTTGGTTCCCCTTACCCCAAAGATTGCACATTACTGAATCTTTTGGGCAAAATCTGGGAATCTTCTGAACTTGGGGCATTCCGCCTTTCGGCCATTCAAGCTGAAGTGTATCAGTGGACACATGCCAGTATAAGTTCTGTGAAAGTCTCAGTGAAAACCCACAAACTGAATCTGTTCCGAATCCTTACCTGTGAGGGTTGCCAACTAAGTTCACAAACTCATCCTAGAAAAAGTGCTACATTCTTCATCACTGAATATCACTACAGTCACCTTCAAAGTACTCCCTTTGGACAGCTAGCTATGTGCCCATACCAGAAGTTAGTTCACACTTCTAAGCAATTCTGGAACAGCCATCAGAGGTCTCTTTGTATTACCCTTGAGGCCCCAAATGTCATTAAAATATCTTCCTTTCAATATATCTTTTATGTGCAGGTAAAGAAAAAAGCCATTGGGGGCTAGATCAGGTGAGTGGGGAGGATGTTCCAATACAGTTATTTGTTTATAGGCTAAAAACTCCCTCACGGATAACTTTACAATTAAGTTTGCAAACTTGCCACTGTGCCACCGTACCACCATGCACAATGGTCACTCCAAAACAGTTCCAAACTTGCTTTGAAGGGTGGAATAGGCACTGGCATCCGTGCACAGTTTCCCAAGGGGAGTATTTAGAAGGTGACCGCATAGCACTCAGAACAATTAAAGGTATATAGGCATATGGCACTTAGAACAATTAAATTCTTGCACCTAAGTGTCAGACCTCATATATAAACAAGCTGTAGAAAGTAACAAAGAATAGTTCACATATTTCTGTAAGAATTAATATATTTCTTCATCTCTCAATTATGACTGGTGATACTGAATCCACAACTAGTTGCCATGTAAGAAAAGTGACTAGGAGAATAGAATTCTGGGTGCTGGCTTAGTCACTGCTTCTGTTTTGCTCCATGAGCTTGTATACTTTTCATTCATATGTTTCTTTAAAATCTAAGAATTAACCTCAACAGTCTTGTAGATTTTTTTCTTCCAGGATGTCCTTTGTAGAACTCAAGTCATCTTATCTTTGATCAAATTTTACTGTTGTTCTCCATGAAGTTATAACATTCTTTTTTTGTGTGTATAATGTATAGTTTTCCAGTTAACTAGGGCAACAGTTTTTTGTTTGTTTGTTTTAATTCTGTTACTTTCATTTAATTTGGGGGAATATGTTGTCTCATCTTCAACAGGAGAACAAGTCTTCCTTGAACTTACTGCTCTCTTAATTGAAGATTATGCAGATTTGTATAAGTCATTGAAAAGTCTATTTCGAAATCTATTGATCATCAAAATGTTTTCTTAAACACATGAGAAAAATAGTTTCAACAAAAATGACACATTTATGGAGAATAATGAGAGCCAAAGCCAAAGCCAAGTGCCAAGAATAAGGAGAAGAAAGAAAAAATAATTTACTTACATATGTTTTTCTGCATTTACCATGAACCTATTTGTGTTGTCCTTTATAGTCTTGTCCTCGTGTTGTTGAAGTTCCAGCCAGAGCTTTGAACCTATTCAGTTTAGTGTATTCATGGCCAATGAAGCAACATTGGAATGGACCTGAAGTTTTTTTAATGCAAGATAACTGGAACACTAAACAGAACTGGAAAAATCACATGTTAAAGCCCTCTTAGAGACTTAATTCCCCTCTTAGAAAACAGGGGCAGCATGAGTGCTGCATTTTGGCCAAATCCCTGGACTGCCTGAGTTGGAAACAGTGAGCCTAGTTCAAAGACAGTGGCCAACTGTGCTGCTTGGAGCGTGTGGCTCTGTCCTCAGTCTGGCAAGAAGTTCTCGTGTGTGACTTCATCATCTGGGACTGAACAAGTTCAAACCAGTTCAAAACTTTGTATTTCAACTGCTTAAATGATTACATTTCCACCTCCTGACTTGACATTTTCTTCAGCATAGCCTGTCTGTGCTCCTGATGAGTGTCACTTTCTACATCTTACTAGTTTATGTAGAGAAAAATGCAAATTTTGTTCCACTATAGAAACTACCTTCACTGTGACACCATCAGCTCAGAGAAATGATTTCACCCACAGAGAATATGAAAGCATGAAGAATATTTTGTTTTCCAAAGCTAGTCAAATAGTGGTCCTTATAACTCGGTGTTGTGTCACCAAATTATTCCTCAAGATTTCTAGGCTCAAGTGCTGAATACAAATCTAAGTAAAATATTTATTCTGAAGGTGTATTTATTTCCTTTTGTAGTATTGCTCATCGTATGCAAGTTACTTATTTCTGTATCTCCAAGTAGTCAACTTACCAGTTAGCATCCCTTTGGATTCAAATCACCAGAACTACTCTATAACTTGAGTATAAATACTCAACAGCATGTTGGTGCAATCTCATTCATGACCCAGTCTCCTGAGCCTTGGTAACTGAAGTCTATGCTTCTGTAGTTAGATTTTTTTTCCCCCTTCTCTATAATCTGAAGACTAAACAGCCTTCTGGCCCTTGTGTTGGAAAATGAGCTCCATCCATTCCTAGGTAGTGTTTTTACGATGTTCGCTGGCAGACAATTATTTGTGTGTGTGCTTTACGTATTTCCCTTTAATATAAATGTACTGAAGATTACAGACATGCAGAAAAATTGGGGGGGGTGTTAGAAAATGCTCATTGAGATAAATTGTTAATAGTGCTGTGGAGTATTCTGCAGTTTCTTCTAGTCATCTGTCATTATCAGTAAGTTTTTTTACATCTACATTCAAAGTTAGTACTTGCTTCTTCTTTGCTTTGTGAACTCAGGGTGCAATAGTAAATATTTAGTAAATATATACTTCATATCAACCATGAAGCAGTTGATGGTCTTTAACTCATTTACCTTTATAACAATCCTATAGAATATAGACTATTGGCAATGTCTTTTGACAGATAAGAATACTGGGCAGTAGAGAAAGTGTTGAAACGCAGGTAGTCAAGGTCAGAAATGTGGGTTCAAGATTTGAGTAGATCCAATAATGATGGAGGCTCAGCTGGTTTGGTCATTGCAGATTTACTGGAGCAAAAGTACAGCAAGGCAGCCCAGCATCTCAGACAGCAGTGAGTGGCCGAAGGCAGCGGCAAGAGACTGTGTCTCATGGTGCAGCGACCTTATATACCAGTTTTACACAGAGGTGGCTGGCTGCCAGATTTGAGCCCTCAAGGCCACGCTGGGCACAAATAGGTTATGTCATACTGCTGAATCACTTATATGCAGAAGGCCTGTACCTGGCCCAAAGTCCTGAGCAAACACAACGTTCCAAGCTGCCCCCACAGAAGGTATAAAGCAAAGAAGAGTTTCTCATAAGACAGAGGTTACATTTAAAGGAAGAAAGAGGCTATGTCTTTGAAAGAATGTGGGAATGCTACTTCTTGTCCCATCTCAGGCTATATAGTGGTACTTTATAATTATTCCTTGTTTTGTGCATTAACATTCCCTGGATGCTTATTTAACAATTAAGAGTTTAATATACTAAAATTATAAAACTAAGTTGTATAAATTAAATTATTAACTCCCCCTAAAAAGAGAGAGAGAGAGAGAGAGAGAGAGAGAGATGTTGAAGTCCTAACCCCTGTACCTGTGAATGTGATATAGTTTGGAAAGAGGGTTTTTCTTTTAAGATGTTATCAGTTAAGGAGGAATTCAGGAGGTTAGTCTGAGGTACAAAAAAAAAAAAAAAACATTCCTGTGACATCTATTTAAACTCATAGTGATCCTACAGGTCAGAGTAGAACTGCCCAGTAGAGTTTCTATGGAGCACTTGCTGGATTTGAATCCACCAACCTTTTTGATTAGCAGCTGAACCACTTAACCACTACACCACCAAAGTTTCCATCGCCATGAGTTGGATCCAACTCAACAGCACTTGGCATACATATGAAGGAAGATAATTAATTTTATATGTGAACTGTGTATCCTTTAAATGTATTAAACTTCCTTATTAGTTACAATGCTTTTTATTCTTTCTATATGCTTTAGCATTTTGATATAGTGTATCTAAAAGTGACAATTTTCCTTCTTTACAAATATGTGTAATTGTATTTCTTTTTTCCTGTTCTACTAGCAGGAATTTTCAGTACAATGTTGAAAGATAAGTAGTAAAAAGAGAGTCCATAACTTTTTCTAGATCTTAAGGGGAAAATAATTTTGTCTGTTACCACTTGGTGATATTTTAGCTATCAGTTCTTCATTGGTACTCTTTATTAGCTTAAGAAAATTCATGCACGAACCTAGTTTTCTGAGAGTTTTTATCATGAGTATGTGTTGAATTTTGTTGAAAGCTTTTTTCTACATCTACTGACACTATCATCTGGATGTGTTTATTAGTACTGTGAACTATGTTAATCAGTCAAGTAAAGGTAAGAAAAAAAGCATGATGGTGGGTGGAATGATTCAAGTCTTTTAGAACAATTAAAAAGCAGACAAAAGAGGAACAGTAGATTATACGAGCCAGATTTTTCATTGTCAGAGGAAAGTTACCGGTAAGCAAGAAAGAAAGGCTAACATAGAGCTTATGATATTGGGTAAAAGACAAAGATTTCAGTATCAATTCATGTTTTGCTTCATACCGAAAAAGTGGGAGATACGCAGAGAGAGATGAATAGATACAAAAATAATTACAGACATTTATGGGAGAATGTAAGTTTTAAATTTTGTAATGTGAGTTCTCCAACTTTTCTTTACATAGTCGTTTGGCTACTCTAGTTCTTTTGCCTTTTCATATGAGTTTTAGAATCAGCTTGTTGATATCTTTGAAAAAGCTTGCTGGGTTTTTTTATTAGGACCACATTGAATTAATAAGTCAAACTTGGAGGACTGGGAGTTTAATAATACATCACCTAGCTCTGTATGCTGACAATCCTGGAAGTAATGGCACCCTAGTAGCAGTAAACATTTCCAATACTCAGATCCTTATTTCTAAATACCATTATACAGTAAAAAAGAAAACATCCCTCTGAGGAAATGACTAATGACTGAGGCAGGGGAAATAGAACAAGAGACTTAAATATCTGTAACCCTATCAAGTAAAGCAATGATCAAAAAGAGAGAAGTATGGAGGCATGGCAAAAGGACATAGAAAATTATCTAGAAGTTCTCCCAGCTATCAAAGATGAAATGTTTTGAGTCACAGAATGAATAATGTAGCAGTAAATTAAAACCTAAAGTTTCAGATAAATATGCACAAATCTTTACTGAAATAAATGAAAGGCTAAAATGTATGTAAGTAGGATTATAGAGACATACCTTCCCCCAGTAAAAAACAAACTCACTGACAGTGAGTCAGTTCCAACTCAAACTGACTCTATAGACAGGGTAGAATTACCCCCATAGAGTTTCCAAGGAGTGTCTGCTGGATTTGAACTGTCTACCTTTCACTTAGCAGCTGTAGCACTTAACTACTGTGCCACCAGGGTTTTCCTGTAGACACATACAAACCCAACCAAACCCACTACCCTCAAGTTGATTCCAGCTCATAGAGACCCCATAGACAGAGTAGAACTGCTGCATAGAGTTCCGAAGAAGCTCCTGGTGGATTTGAACTGCTAGTTTTTTGATTAGCAGCTGTAGCACTTGCACTTTGTGCCACCAAAATGTCCATCTTTCTTATAATTCCCTCTATCCAATGATACAAAACCCTGGTGGTGTAGTGGGTTAAGTGCTACCACTGCTAACCAAAAGGTCAGCACTTCAAATCCACCAGCTGCTCCTTGAATACTCTATGGGGCAGTTCTACTCTGGCCTCTAGGGTCACCATGAGTTGGATCTGACTCAATGGCACTGTGTTTTTGTTTTTTATTCAATGAAAAGATTAACCACTGCTGTTGAGTCAATTCTGACTCATAGCAACCCTATGGGTCAGAGTAGAATGTATTGTTTACAGGAAGCAGTTGACGGAATCAAACTGAAGACTTGTAGGTTAATAGTCAAATCCTTAATTACTGTGACACAAGTGAATGAAACAGGACAAAAACTACCTTAACCAAATGATATTTAGCATTGCCAGTGATGTTAAGTGGATTCTTGTACAGCAATCTGTAATGTGAGACAACATGCTTTTCACTTCCTTGAAACTCTTTCCAAAAACCCAGAACTCAGCTCAGGGTATCCTGTAGAATATCTAATCAGTAGTCTTCAAGACTATCATGGTCATGAAAAGCAAAGAAAGACTAAGAACCTGTTGCTGATCAGAGACTGGTAGACAAAAGGTAACTAAGTGTGAATGTGGTAGCCTGGTTTCGATTCTGGAACAAAAGAAAGAAAAGAAATTAATGAAAAAAATAGTGTAATTCAAACAAATTCTGGAGTTAACACTAATATGCCAACATTGATTTCCAAGTATTGACATTAGATGATAATGCAAGATGTTAACAATGAATAACACTGTATGAAAGTTATACAGAAACTGTACTGTTTTTGCAGTTTCTTTGTAAGTGTAAAATCACTCAAAAGTGAAAAAACAAATTTGATAATGTTCATAATCTATCAAACTAAAGAAAATCAAGTTTAATGTTTAATAAGTCAATCTCATGAATAGGTGATCGAATAGAAAGCATATTTAGATTCACACCATAAATTTTAAACTACTTTCAATTAACACTGACATTTTGAAAAATGCAGTGAAACAGAAAAGACGGTAATTAGTAACACAACAGGAAAGATAATTAAAGTCAAAGCACAGATAATTTTCATGTAATTTTTGTCTTTCTTTTTTGTATTTTCGCATATTTGAGATCATAGCAACTGTTTAACTTTGTATTTACCTTCATATTCAGTATTGCCTATCAATATTTTGACAACTTTAGAATTCATATTGTTGTGGTTAGATGCCATCCATTTGACTCCAACTCATAGTGACCTAAGATACAACAGAATGTCATATTGCCTTGTCCTGTGACATCCTCAGAGCTACTGCAGTGCTTGAGCCCATATTGGAGCCATTATGTCAATCTATCTCATTAAGAGATTTCCTCTTTCCCTGACCCTCTTCTTTACCAAAAATGATGTCCTTTTGGAACCAGACATTACTTTTTCAAAGAAAATTGTAGCTCACAAAATGACAATGAAAAGCGTTTTTCCAAATCATATACTAAAAACAAAACTGTAATTGTATAACAAGTAACTTTATATGCACTTATTATGCTCAGAAAAAAAGCATTATCACAGAAGTTAAATGTAAATTAGGAGTAGTTTAGTTTCATTAAGAAAGATACCATATCTGTACTTAAATTTGAATAACCCCTCAAAAAAAAAAACAAACGCACTGCTGCTGGGTCTATTCTGACTCATAGCAACCCTACAGACAGAGGAAAACTGCCCTGTAGAAGTTTCCAAGAGGCATCTTGTGGATTTGAACTGTCAGTCATCAAGTTACAGCAGCCATAGCACTTAACTACTGCACCACCTGGTTTTCTGTAAACTTGAATAGCCCTTGGTAAATTAGACTCAGCACTTGGCTTGGCTTGGTAAATTAGATGGTGTGTTACTGAAAAATGAGGGATAAATTGGATAATTTTAATTGGTATGACCCAGAAGTTATGCAGCTAACTCCTCCTGTACCACTTTAATATCTGCCCTTCAAATTAATTAAATTTCTATTAATTTTTATATGGTAGATTAGTGTTCGATTAATATATTAACTCCACTTTCATTTAATCCCTTGATAATACAATGGAAGCATAAACCATGAGATAGTTTCTAACATCTCTATTTCACAATTAGAAATGTAATTTTGCAGCTGAGAGTCTTTTTCACATTGTGTGCTTGCTTTGAAAATAAGCTTGACAGCAAACTTTTCTTATAGCATTTTTCGTGTCTATATTTCTTAAGGTATACATTAAAGGGTTCAACACGGGAGGAATAATTGTGTAAAACAGAGCACATACTTTATCCTCTTGGAATGTGATAAGCATCTAAGACAGGCAGAAAAAAACCACCACAGTGAGACCCACAAGTAGAGAGAGCCTTACGTCTTCCCTCAGCTGAGTGATTTCTTAAGGTGAATAATACAGTGACATAAGAAACTAATAAGACAACAAAAGTGACTAAGGTGACCATACCTGAATTTGCAACGATGAGAACACCAGTGATGTGGGTATCAGTACAGGCAACTTTTAGTTAAAGGGAACATACCAGAGAAATAGTGATCAATTTCATCAGCACCACAAAAGGGCAACCTGATTGTCATAGATAATTGAAGAAAGGAGTGGACTGCCCCACCAACCCAGGCAGCTAAGACACTAAGACTGCATCTTGTTCTGTTCACAGTAATCACTTAGTGGAGAGGTTTGCAGATAGCAGCACAGCAATCAAAGGCCATAGCAATAAGAATGAAGAGCTCAGTACCACCACAGAAGTTCGTGGTGAAGATCTGTAGCATGCAATTACCATACGAGATGGATTGTGTCTCCACCAGTAGGTCCCCAATTTGTTTTGGTGTGACACTCAAGGTATGAAAGATGTGCATAGAAGACAAATGGCCAAGGAAATAGTACACTGGTTTCTGGGAAAGTGAGTTACATCAAATGGAAATAAGCATCGAAAAGTTTCCTACCAAAAGCAAAACATAGTAGAACAAGAATACCACAAAGCAAAGTGTTTGTATATTTGGGTCATAAGAAAGCCCCAAAAGAATGAATCCTGAGACATTTCTTCCACTTTCTGTATATATCCATTTGGTATATATTATAAACAACTTAGTTGAGTACCTGAAAATAAGGAAGACACAAATGTTGATCAAACATTAGCAGTATAATAACAATAAATATAAAATATAACAAAAATGAACAGAAGTCTATAGTCACTAACTCAATCCCAACTCCTATGAGATGGAATAGAACTGCTCCATAGAGTTTCTAAGGGGCATCTTGTGGCTTCAAACTACTGACTTATTCTGCAGCAGTCATAGCCCATAACCTCTAAACCACCAGAGTTTCCAAAAATGTATTAGCGTGAATAAATATTAATGCCAATTATTCTGTTCATAGAATTGAGCCACTTTTTCTTTTATATTGTGTTTTCTTACAAACCTAACCTAAAACTTTTAGCTCACATATTCTCAGTTCACATCCTGTGACCTTCTCATTAAATACAATTCTTTAGTAATGGTCTTTGTTTAAAAGTATTATGTGTCTCACCTCTTGCTATTAAATTGATTCTGACACACAGTGATCTTATAACACTGTAGTCCAAGGAGCAACTGATGAATTTGAACTGCTAATCTTTTGATTAGCAGTTCAGCTCTTTAACCATCTCTAGGGTTCCATATGTTATAAGAAGTTATATTTTATTACACTAAAAATCATCAATACAAACAAACCAACCCATTGCTGTTCAGTGGATTCCTACTAATGGGAACCGTATAGGGCAGAGTAGAATTGTCCCATACGGTTTTTAAAGAGTGGCTGGTAGATTCTTACTGGTGGCCTTTTGTTTGGCAGCCATATCTTTGGGCCACTAGAGCTTCAGATTAAATGCAGATTGTTTCTCAGAAGCACACAGTAAAATTCATACATAAACAACTTGACTTTAAAGAATTGGCTGTCTAATTAGCTACCTGAATCTAACAGCAAATGTGTATCTGACACCCCTCTTGGCAAACGCCTTTCAGAGATGACAATCATAAGGCATGTAAGAGAAATCATTACTCCTCAGTTGATCAAAGGAAGATTTCCCAGTTAAAGAGCTCATCTAACTCATAAAACTTTGTTGCTAATAACTTTTGGTTCTTTTCAAAATGAAATCAGCTACCGCAATATGAATGTCTGTGGTAGGTGTCTTTATAGCTACCAACTGTGACATAAAGTTCTAGCCTCTCACCTCACCGGTATCATATGCTTGATTGAAGAAGTCAGAGGACTGTGTTATGTAACAATACTTAGCAAGAACATTACGATTTTGAGACACAATGCAGGACACAGCTTCAGGATCAGGAGATATGGCTTTTCCTTCTGACTGTGCCACCGTCTCATTGTGTGCTCTGAAACAGGTCTCCCTATTTCTATACGTAGTTTACTTATGTAAGTTAGAACGCATTTTTTTAGTCATTCAGCTATGACTGATACAACAGGAATATCAAAAACATGGTTCATTTCAACAAAGAGAAGCGTATTCTTTCAGAGTCTAGTAAATTGTTGTTAGATGCTGTCAAATCAGTTCCAACTCACAGCAACTGCTGTGTACAACAGAATGAAACACTCCCTAGCCATTCTCATAATCTATGTCAAGCTTGAATCCATTGCTGCAGCTACTTTGTAAATGCATTTTGTTGAGGGTCTTCCTCTTTTTCACTGGCCCTCTAATTTATCAAGCATGATGTCCTTGTCCAGGGACTGATCCTTTCACACAAAGTGTGAAAGATGTAGTCTCACCATCCTTACTTCTAAAGAACATTCTAGATTCTATTTATTCTAAGATAGTTCATTCTAAATTTTACCAGAAGAACTGGATGGTAACTGGCCACCACCAATCGTAGCCGTGATGGAGCTCACTAAGTTGAGTCTCGCTGGCAACAGAAGAATAAAAAGGGGTGCATCCTGAGATTTCCACTAAAAGACCTCAATTGATGGTCCAGTGGTTTCAGGGCTCTGCTGAGAGCATGGACCCCAGCCCTGATGCTACCCTTGCCCATAAATCATAAAGAAGGTCCACTCTTTGGACACGAATGGATTGGACTTGTTGATGCAGAGTGACCATATATTAGATGCACTTTATGGTTCTGTGCATCTATAGGATATCATCTTGCTGACCTCTGGCTGGAGGAAGGAGAGTGGGTGGAGAGGAGCGGAAAGGAGACTGTTGGGAGGATCAGACATGTATGGAGCAGAGAGGAATAGTGTGTAGTCACCAGACAGGGAGAGCAGTGGAAGCTGCATATAGATGGGCATGTAAATTTATATGGGAACGTACATTTTCCCTCAGTCATAAAAAATAAAAATAAATTCTCCTTATAGTGTGATATGAATAGCTTATTACTGTATTTCCTATTTCCTATTTTTTCAATTAGGAAGTATGGTCCAACTCTTTTCAGAGACTTCTGAAAAAATTTCTAGGAAACTCTTAAGTTAGATAGAGAGCATACAGAACTGAAAGAGAGTAAGGTAGCTTTTAGTTCTATCGTTTATTAGTTACATCACACTAGGCAAATAAAATGAACCATTTTGAGTCTAAGCTTTCTCCTCTATGAATTAGGCATAACATACTCATGGGGTTATTTGAATTTAAATGTGTAAGTGACTTACAAATAGTAAGTGTTCAATATATGATACAAAAAAATAAAAATTAAACCTATTGCCGTGACACTGATTGAAAGTTTTGGTGACCCCATGTGTTACAGAGCAGAACTGCTGCAGAGAGTTTTCTCAGCTGTAATCTATGCAGAAGGAGGTCCTCAGTCCCACCTTCCATGTAGCTGTTGTGTGAGATCAAACCACCAACTTTTAGGTTAGTAATGAAATGAAAAGTTTTTGCCACCCGGGGACGTACATCTTTTTAATAACAAATCTAGACTGGATTAGAAACACTTTTTGGGCAGGGTTAGTGATATGTCATTAACTGTCTTAAAATAAGCAAATAAGTACATATCCATTGTCATCGAGTTGATACTGACTGATAGCAACCCTCTAGGACAGAGTAGAACTGCTCCATAGTGTTTCCAAGGCACAGCTGGTACATTTGAACTGCCAACCTTTGGGTTAACAGTGGTAGCACTTAACTACTGTGACACCAGGGCCCCAAATAAAGAATACAAGTAGTTTTAAAAAATTCTTGTTCTGAATTCTCCTAAGCGAGAAAATGGAAAATTCTCAGGGGAGGTAGATAGACGGGCACAGTTCAAAATCCCTCAGAGCTTTTGCATCCATTTTTATCCTTCCAGGAGTTAGGAAAAGAGTCATCTTAAAGTCTTGTTGACAGATGAATATTAAAGAAGGATCATGTTAACTGACTATGTAAGTTTTTACATTGGAGATAATATTGGGTGAAAGTCAAGCGTAAGACTTGAGGCCAGAGAGATTGAATTAGATATTCAGATCTGCTCCCATACGTCCTTGGATAAAAAGGCTGACTCTGTCAATATTGTCTCAATATTCCTGTATGTAAAATAGAAGGAATAATCTTCGTACTACATACAGTACTTTAAAAAAAAATTAAGGTAATTTATATAAAGTTGTTTCCAAAATGCCTAATGTAAGAATACAAGAAGCCATCAGACAATGTTAATTTTAGATCATTGCATGTAATGATAATGATTGACCTTCACAGAGAACTTTATAATTTATGAAACATTTTCATACGTCCTATAGGAAAAGTAGCTTGAATTTCTTCAGTCTTTAGTTTTCTCAGGACTCATTCTGAGATCACAACAGTGGAAGCAGAGATAAGGAAGAGGTATGAGGAGGGGACAGAGACTAGTGGACAGCAGAGATCTTTCCAGAGGTGCAGAAATGTGAGCAATAAGATAGAAAAAAAATGGGATTGAAGAGGAGGGCATCAATGAATGATACTGCTGGTAAGCAAATCTGCATATTCATGTCAGAAAATTAGATTTCACATTATTAAAGCACTAATTGTGTGACAAATTTTGCCTCTATCTATACTTATTGCCAAAATTAACCTTAAATTCTGGTGACAGTGGTGGTGGCGGTGATGGTTCTGATGGTGGTGTGTGTGTATGTGTGGAATAGCCTGTAATTACATGGATGAAGAAGAACAAAAAAAGATGCATGATGAGTGGTTAAAAATAGATAAATAGGGAAAAAAAGTATGCTTATTCTTTTTTTATACCTAGCTGATTTTGTGTAGCATAAACACAGCCTTATAGAAAGAACACTGTAATTTTAATAGTCCCAGTCATACATTATCTACTTACACAGTCAGTAAATGTAGCCCACTATTAAAAATTTTGATAAGAGTACAAGTCATTGATATTGACTGTGTGTGACTTTGGACGAAGTGCAGAGCTACTAGTCTTGTCGCTCTCACAGCCATCCTTCAAGCTAGTTGTCCTCAGTTGACTGAAATAGTTGAGATGTTCAGAGGTTAAACACATTTTACTAAATTACCATTATTAGCTCTTAAGGTTAGGGTTATAACCCGCTAACTAACATCAAAAAATTTATTTACCTTCTATATATATTAGTTATTCCATCTACTAAATAATAGTGGGTGACTTAATATTGATAGAAGGATAAAGTGTGTCTGACATTCGAAAAGCACTCAAACTTTAACCGTGTTAGTCATGGCATCTGAAAATGAAGTTGTTTCAGTAATGAACAACACTATTTCAGGAGGTAAAGTCTCAAACTTCTGAATACTTTTACTCTTCATTCTTTCTTACTGCCCGCATCATCCCATCAGCAGGTACCACTGAAGCTACCATCACAATACATCTACCTCTGCTATTCCATCCTGGTGCAAAATGCCATCACATTTCTGCTGAACTGTTACAATAGCCTCCTAAAGAATAGTCTCCCTGCTTCTCTTATTGCCTCTGTTTCCCACACAGCAGCCAGAATAATTCTAAAATTAAGTCAGATCATGCCATTTTGGCGTGCAAAGTCTTTCAGGGACTTTCAGTTATAATAAATTCACATCTGTTAGAGTGATCTATAAAGCCCTATAAAACCTGCCAGTTTTCAATCTGTGTTCCCTCCACCCCAGCCACACTGACCTTCTCTAGTCAATGACACCAACCACATTCCATCCTCTGAGTGTTTTCACTTTTTGTTTGGTTTCTGTTTTTTGGTCTTGAATGTTCTTTCCTTAGATATCTTCCCTAATCTTCTTCACTTCTTTCTAGTCTAAGTTAATTTTCTCTTTCTGAATGAAGCCTTCTCTGACTAACCCACCCACCCAAGTGCCTTCTCTGAAAATCTCCCCCAGACTCCAAATGTCCATCACCCTGATTAATATGATACTTTCCTTTCTATTTTCTTGTTTTCTCTCTTTACCAGAATGTAAGCTGTTTGACTGTGGAGACTCTATATGCTTTGTTCATTGTGCTATATCTCAGCTTTCTAGAGCATACACACATAATCAAAAACTAACCATTGCCATCAAGCTGATTCCAGCTCATAGTGACATTATAGGACAGAGTAGAACGGCCCCATAGAGTTTTCAGGGAGTTTCTGATGAATTTGAACTGGTGAACTTTTGGTTAGTAGTCGTAGCTCTTAATCGCTCTGTTACCAGGGTTTCTATTAGGCAAGAAGTAGACAACTAATAAGTATTTGGTAAATGACTTTTTAAATGAAGCTTAAAACCATGTTTTCTAGGTAATCCTTCTCCCTAGGCTCCATAGGTTTTGTTTGGATTAATAAGAATATTCATTTACTCTAATTTTGTGTGGGAGAGGAGTGGGAGGGAGGGCTGATAAATGTTCTTTAGTATCATACCTTGTTTCCATCTGACTTCACAATCTCAAAAAGAGATTTTTATAAGTGAATTAAAACAACTTCCCCCACCCAAATCAAATCAAATAAAATAATAAAAGAAAAGAAAATAACGATGTCCATAATGCAATAACACACAGACAAAGAGAATCTGGATTTTTAGGTGTTTTTCAGTTTTTGAAGTTATCCTAATATACAAAGACAAAACACTTTTCCAAAAATGATCAAACCCTGAATCTCACGCACATATAAAGTGAACATATGGCACAACTTTTACTTAACATATTAATTAAAGAGGGAACCAGTTTAATATATTGCAATCCTTTAACGGAGAATCCAGTGTATCACGCTTATTCAATCAGGGACATGCAATGAATTTACAAGTAGATACAAAAGTGGCTTTATCTACAATGTCTAAGGGAAATCAACTGAGCCTCCACCAGACAATATTTTCGGTTTTATACTCAAGAATTGTTTGCATTATCATTTTTCTGTAGCTGTAAAAGTTGTAATATATCTCAGAGAAAAGCCTCATATTGAATTATGTAACTCCAAGGGGAGAGCTACAGAAAACACACTACCTTTGTTGAAGATATCTAGTAATCTTTTCATATTTCACAAACGTTAGATTTATTTAGCAGCTATACATCAAAAGAAGAGATAATTTTGAAATAACACAAAATTATATAAAGAGAAAAGCTTTTCATGTTTTTCTATTATTTACAAAGAAAAACTGTAATCTTTTTACATCCGTGGCAGTCTTGACAAGACTGCATATTCAAAAGGGCAGATTTAAAAAAAGTTCCACAAAGATTATTTATCCAGGTATGAGGAAAGTAAAGGAAATGAATTCAGGACATACAAAGCAGAAGAAACAAGGGGAAGAAATGATTTCAAAAGGAAATGCACCCGCAGAAGACACCCACCCAGCAACAGCTGTGACGTAGGTAAAGGTACACGGTTATTGATAAACAATCGGCGGCACCAAGGAATAAACCCAGACACTCTTTTCTTTCCCCTTGTCCTCTAACAATCCTCTAACACCTTCCCGTTGGCTAGAGAGTGGAGAGACCTGACTGGGGAACACCACGGAAGCCCTCCATGGAGGAGAAGCCTGAGAATAGACCTGAGGGGTGAGAGGAGTCTGTCTAGGTCACTTTCCAACACTTTATTCAACTGTTTCTTGAAGTAAGATGGTGAGCACTTCCATTCTGGAAAAAGAAAACATACGTGGGAGAAATCAGGAGAGTGTATTCCAACACATGTGTATGCCTTATCAATCTTTATTGACCCCGCTATGCACCAAACGTTAAAGCAGATCTGGGGATAAAGAGGTGATGAAGGCAGAGGCAGCTTTCCTTCTCTGAGGCTTATTTAAGGGGCTTTGGAATGGAAGAGTGAGGTGATTTGGTTTTCGTTTGTATATCAACCGTATGTAAAACCAGAATCAACAGTTGATTAGCAGCCATAACTCTTAACTGCATAAATATATGTGTGTGTGCGTGTGTGTGTATAGTCACATGTGTGTATATGCATGTTGTGTGCTGTGGGGTTGATTTAGACTAATAGTGATCTTATGTGACAGAATAGAACTACCCCACATTGTTTCATTGGCTGAAATCTGTATGAGAGCAGATTGCTGGCTCTTTTCTCCCACAGAGTACCTGGTAGTTTCAAACTGCCAATCTTTTGGTTAGCAGCCAAGCACTTAGCCATCGTGCCACCATGGCTCTGTGTGTGTGTGTCTGCACACACAAGCACACATGCATGCACAGACATAGAGACACACACACACAAAGTGTGAGTTCGCTAACATTTCTTGCTGGCTAAGAAGTAACTAGGTTTGTTACATGACGAACTCCCTGTTCCTGGATGTTGTCCAGCAAATGCCCGGGGACCACCAGTCAGAAGACAGAGGTGGGATTCTGGCATCAAAAGAAGAAGCTGAATTAAACATCCTCAGTGGTTCTAAGCTTTTTGTAAAATAGAAAAAGCAGCACTTTTCTCATACACCACAAAGGAAAACAGTTTACTTTATTTGAGCAGCTCTATTTGAGAACCTAAAGTATAGAATGCTCATCACCCTGATATTAAGAATGTTGTCTCCACAGGAAAATCCCAACTTCTGAGTTCATCATCAGCACTGAAACGGAAGAAAACAGAATGAATGTGACCGAATTAATTCTCCTAGGACTTACACAGAATCCTCAGATGCAGAAAATTCTAGTTGTTGTGTTGTTTGTCACCTACACTGTCACCGTCACAGCCAACCTGCTCATTGTGGTCACCATAATCTGCAGTCAGACTTTGAATTCTCCAATGTATTTCTTCCTGGGCTTCTTATCTTTGATAGATGCCTGCTACTCTACTTCCATAATCCCTAAAATGCTAGCTGACTTGCTCTCTGAGACAAGAACCATCTCCTTCAATGGTTGCATGACACAGCTCTTTCTTGGGCATTTCTTAGGGGCTTCTGAGATTATCCTCCTTGTGGTCATGGCCTATGACCGCTTCGTGGCCATCTGTAGACCCCTACACTATGTGACCACCATGAATCCCCATCTGTGCTGCCTTTTGGTGGGACTGTCTTGGACAGTGGGTTTTCTCCATTCTGTTGGACAGATTCTTACTGTTTTTTGGCTCCCTCTCTGTGGCCCCAATGTCATTGATCACTTCATGTGTGACATCTTCCCATTGATACAGCTTTCCTGCGTGGACACTTTCCTTGTTGGTCTCTTGGTTGCTGCCAATGGTGGGGCACTCTGTCTGATAACTTTTGTAATATTGTTGGTATCCTATGTTGTCATTCTATATTCCCTGAGAACTTGGAGTTCTGCAGGGAGAAAAAAGGCCCTCTCTACCTGTGGTTCCCACATCACTGTTGTTGTCTTGTTCTTTGTGCCCTGTGTTTTTCTATATCTGCGACCAGTAACAACCCTCTCCATGGATAAAGCCATAGCTGTATTCTGTACCCTTGTCACCCCCTTGTTAAATCCCATTATCTACACAGTGAGGAATGCAGAGGTAAAAAATGCCATCAAAATATTATTGAACAGGAATGTAATTGCAGATAATAAATGACCCAGTGTAAAGGTTTTATTTTTATCATCATCTTTACAGTTTGGGTTTATGTTACTTATATCTGTGTATGTCTACCGGGTCTGACAATTACTTCTGAGGATTTAATTATTTTAAGTGCTATGCACCTCACTGCTAAATATCACTATGGTCACCTTTGAAGTACCCCCCTTGGGAAGGTATGCACTAATGCCAATGCCTAGTCCACCCTTCAAAGCAGTTTTGGAACTCTTTCTGAAATGGCCATTATGCAAGGCAGCATAGTGGCAAGTTCACAAACTTAGTCACATAGTCGCTGTGAGGGGGGTTGTAGCCAGTAAACAAATAACTGTGTTGGAACACTCTTCCTACTCACCTGATCTGACCCCCCAAGTGACTTTTTTTCTTTACCTGAAGATGAAGGAAATATTAAAAGGGAGACATTCTGATGATCTTCAGGACAACCAGGGTGACACGACAGCAGGTCTGACAGCCATTCCAGAAAAAGGATTTCAAAATTAGTTTGAAGGATGGCCTGAGCATTGGTTTTGGTGCAGCTTCCTAAGGGGAGCACTTCAAAGGGGACCGTAGTGATAGTTGGGGATGAGACATGTCACACTTTTTCTAAAGTGAGCTCTGTCCCACGTGTATTACTTAACTTTCATAGAAGCTTTGAGTAAGAATGGCAGGAAGGAAGTGTTTGAGCTCCTGTAACTTCAGGAGAGGGAAAGAGAATCAAGATTGACAGCCCAGCCCTGATTCCTTGAAGAGATCAGACAGGCCTCCTCTCTCTTTCATCTTTTCTAATGCTGACAGAGACTGTCTCTACCATGGCACTCTCTGCTTCTTTGCTGGGTTCACTAAGTGTGATAGCCAAAAACAAAAACAAAAACTCATGTTGATGCAGTTTCTTAGGGAAGCAGTAGTTACAGTTCAGGCTGAGGAACATTCAGGATACAGTTCTTCCGTCAGGTCAGCCTCTTCCCAGCTGTGCTTGCAGACATGCCTTTCTCTGATCCTAGGCATCTGCCCAAAGGCGTCCAACTTTTGCAAATAACTTTTGGTTCTTTTGTGAATGAAGTCATTCGGACAAGAATGGATTAGACTCGTGTGTGCACTTTATGGTTCTATCCATCTATAGGGTATCATCCTACTGGCCTCATACTAGAAGGGAGTGGAGAGGGTGGAGAGGAGGGGACAGGAGATTGTTAAGAGGATGTGACATGTATAGAACGGAAAGGAGGAATGTGCTGTCACTGGGCAAGGAGAGCAGGAGGAGCTGCAAATAGGCGGCCTGCAAATTTAAACTGGATTGTACACTTGCATTCAATCATAATAAAAAAAAAAGTGAAGTCAGCTCCCACAAAATGAATGCCTATCATTATTGTCTTTGTAGCTCCCTCTTTTGATAGAAAGTTCCAGCCTCCCATCTCATGGGTATCATATACTTTACTGAAGAATTCAGAGGACTATGTTATGTAATAATGCTTAGCAAGGACATTATGATTGTGAATCACAATTCATGATACAACTTCAAGATCAAGACATGTATGTTTTCTTTCTGACTGTGCCACCATCTCAATGTACGCTCTGAAATATGCCTCCCTATTTCTATTAGTAGTTTGATATGGGCCAAAGCCCATCACCCAGAAACACCTCTGTGAGCAGAGCTACAAGCCTTTGTGATGGTGGCCAGATGCATCTCACCCCTGACATATTTCTGGCTGTACGTTTTTCACCCTAATTAAACTCTCCCCAAAAATACTCCCTCATCTTCCTACACAAGGACAAACGCTGAGCCGGGAAACGCCCAGCCCTGCTGACATCCCCCAACTGCACATCCCCACCCATGTGAAAAGAATTATCCTTGTTAGAACAGCTCAAGAAAGACACAGGGTGGGGGATGGTAGGTGTTTACTGTCCCTGCAGGAGGAGATAAAATAAAGAGCAAAATAGGAACAAATAGAGATTATAACCTTTAGACCCTTCCTCCTGTACCTTTTAACCTTGAGGTATAAGTAGGGCTGATTGAGCTCGAGGCATAACTTTGTTTTCACTGTCAATTATCACCGCAACACTCCTGCCTCGGGCCATTATGTAGAAAGCCTTGACAATTAAAAGGATCACAAAGTTTCGCCCTTGTGGTCAGGGGGCAGGGTAAAAATCACATCACCTCAAGATCAGGAGGTTTCGGTTTCAAATTAGCCAATGGCTGTGTGGTCAGGGGGCAGGGTGGAAATTACATCACCTCGACTATAAATAATAATAAAGGAAGACAGCCGCTCTCTCTTCCCTTGGTTGGGCTGCCTTAAACCAGAAAATTCTTTCCTGTCTCTTTATTCTTTTCCCGCCGACGCTTTCCCTCCCTCTGTGCGTGAGCCTGAAAAGATGCCAGGGCTGGCTCCTGGCAGCTATGCAAGTCAGAAGGTATTTCTGTCGTTTACTTAGCTCTGCTACAACATAAACAGCACACGTGGATAGCTTCAAGAAGGAGAAATTTATTCTTTCATAGTCTATTGATGTTAGGTGCTATCACATCAGTTCTAGCTCACACTACCTCCAGCAGAATGAAATACTACCCAGCCCTGTGCCATCCTCACACCTAATGTCACGTTCGAGGCCACTGTTGCAGCCACAGTGTTAGTCCATCTGGGTGAGGGTCTTCCTCTTTTTTGATGTCTCACTACTTTACCAAGCATGATGTCCTTCTCCAGGTACCAATTCCTTCAGATAAAGTGTCCAAAGCATGAAAAACATAGTCTCGCCATGCTTGCTTCCAAGGAATGTTCTGGCAGTTCTTTTGCCATGACAGACCTGTTCATTCTTTTGGCAGTCCATATTATATTCAATATTCTTCATCAACACCACTATTCAAAGGTGGCAATGCTTCTTAAGTCTTCCTTATTCTTTGTCGAGCTTTTACATACACACGAGATCTGACGATTAGGTTCATAAACTCATCCTAGAAAAACAGCTACATATCTCATTGCTGAATATCTCTATGGTCACCTTTGAAGTACTCCCCTTGGGAAGCTATGCACCAAACCCAGTGCCTAGTCAAACCAATTTTGGAAATCTTTCTGGAATGCCCATCAAAGTTGTTGTTGTATTAGCCTTGATGTCCTGAATGTCATCAAAATATCTTCCTTTCAATATTCCCTTTACCTTTGGGTAAACAAAAAAATTGTTGCAGGCAGATCACATAAGTAGGAAGTGTGTTTCAACACAGTTATTTGTTTACTGGCTAAAAGTCCCTCATGGACACTGCGTGTGAGGTGGTGCACTGTCACGATGCTGACAGCCGGAAGTTCTTAGTGAAAAGTTCATGCCATTTTTGTCTTTTTCAATCAGCCTTTTCAGCACTTTGAAACAGTAAACTTGGTTAATTGCTTACCCAATTGGTACAAATTCATAACAAACAATCCCTCTGACATCAATAAAGGTTAGCAACATCGTTTCGACTCTATTTAGGCTGAAGAACTTTTTTGGTGATGGAGAATTGGCTAATTTTTCTTGTGCACTTCAGGGTCATATCGGTACACCCATGTTTCATCACCAGTGGTAACATGACCCAAAACATTGTCTTGCCTCTCCAAAAGATCTTGACAAACTGACTCTCTTCTGCTTTGGTTCATCAGCAAGCTCCACTGGGACCATTTTTGCACACACACCTTTCTCATGTCAAGATTTCAGTCAACTTTGTCTCTGTTTATCAACGTTTCCTTGATCTACTAAGTTCCTTGCAGTTAGCCAATGATTCTCATGCACAGTTTAGTGAATTTTTGCAATGTTTTCATCAGTTCTGCTCATTGCTGGCCACCCTGATTTCTCTTCATTGGTGACACTGCTTCTCCCCCCAAACAAATGTTTAATTCATTTGTACGCTGCCTTTTTCTTCATTGAATCATCTCTGTAAACTTGATTCACATGTCCCTGGTTTCATTTCCACTCTCGCCAAATTTAACAAGAAATGTAATGTTTGTTGTTCTAATTCAAGCTCTGACATTCTTGTGACAGCACACAGAAACATGCAGCAAAAATAAACGCCACTCAGCAAGTCACCACCAGATGGCAACATGAACGAAGCTGTGAAACACTAGTATACCAAAGTTGTGGAACTCTACTGAGTTGTTCATACAGTGTTGCCAGTGTAAGTCACAGTGGAAAGCCCACGAACTTAAGTGTCAGACTTCACGCAATTGAACATACAGCAGATTGGGTCAGGTGCACCTTTGTCTTCAAGGTGACATCTTTGTTTTCAAGCACTTTAAAGAGATCTTTTGCAGCAGATTTTCCCAATGCAACGTCTCTTTCAATTTCTTGTCTGCCTCTTGATGAAACTTTAATGTGGATCCAAGCAAAATGAAATCACTGACAACACCAATGTTTTCTTTCTTTATTATGTTGCTTATTGGTCTAGGAGTGAGAGTTTTTGCTTTCTTTATGTTGAGGTGTAGTCCGTACTGAAGGCTGAGGTCTTTGATCTTCATAAGTATTTCAAGTCTTCTTAGCTTTCACCAAGCACAGCCACAATATTTGTATAACACAGGTAGTGAATGAGTCTTACTGCAATCCTGATGCCCAGTTCTTCTTCAGATTATTTGTTCTCATGTCCTCATCTTCTCAGATTATTTGTTTGGCATAGAGTTTGAAAAGGAACGATGATAGGGTACAACAATGATGTACACCTTTGGTGACTTTAAACTGCAGAACATCCCCTTGCTCTGTTTGAATGACTATTGATCTGTGTACACATTCCTCATGGGCACCACTGAGTGTTCTGAAATTCCTTTTCTCTCTAATTTGTTGTGATCAATACAGTTGAATGCCTTTGCATAGCAAAAACATAGGCAGACATCTTTCTGATATTCTCTGCTTTCAGGCAAGATCCATCTGATATCAGTAATGATATCTCTGGTTCCACATTGTCCTCTGAATCTGGCTTGAATTTCTGGCATTTCTCTGTGAGTACACTGCTGCAGCTGCTTTTGAGTGATTTTTAGCAGAATTTTATTTGGGTGTGACGTTAATAATGTTGTTCAATAATTTCTGCATTTGGTTGGATTACTTTTCTTGTGAGTAGGCATAAATAACTATCTCTTCCACTCTATTGGCAAGGTAGATGTCCTTTAAATATCTTGGCATTGATGAGTGAACAATTCCAGTACTACATCCATTTTCAGAAGCATCTCAACTGATAGTCCATCAATTTTCAGAGCCTTGTTTTTCCCCAGTGTCTTCAACACAGTTTTGACTTCTTTCTTCAGTATCATTGGTTCTTGAACATTTGCTACCTCTTCAAATGGCCGTTTCTTTTTGGTATAATGACTGTGTATACCTTCCATCTCTTTCGATAATTCCCTCATTGTTTAATATTTGCCCTGCAGAATCCTTCACTATTGCAACTCAAGTCTTGAACTTTTTCTTTTTTTATCTTTTATTTAATATGACTGAGTGAAAATGTACATTCTCGTATAAACTTACATGCCCACTATATGCAGCTTCCACTGCTCTCCCTGTCCGGTGACAGCACACTGTTCCTCTCTGCTCCATACATGTCTCATCCTCCCAACAGTCTCCTTTCCCCTCCTCTCCATTTACTCCTCTTCCTCCAGCCAGAGGTCAGCAGGATGATATCCTATAGATGCACAGAACCATAAAGTGCATCCAATATATGGTCACTCTGCATCACCAAGTCCAATCCATTCAGGCCTGAAGAGTGGACCTTCGTTATGATTTATGGGCAAGGGCAGCATCAGGGCCAGGGGCCTGGACTAAATAACTAAGGATAAGAGCTCTGTTCTTGAGTGTTTTGTTGCCTTGAAACATAGACTTCTGCTGGTTGAAAAACATGAAGCTACCTATAAGATGGGTACCCATAAACTACCCATAAGTTACCTCTTGGCAGTGCTCACATGGCACTGTCTGTGAGTAAGTTTTTAGCCAGTAAACAAATAACTATATTGGAACACCCTCTCTACTCACCTGATCCAGCCTCCAGTGACTCTTTTCTTTACCTAAAGATAAAAGAAATATTGAAAGGAAGACATCTGGATGACATTCAGGCCATAAAGGTTAATACTGCAGTAGCCCAGATGGCCAATCCAGAAAGAGTTCCAAAATTGCTTTGAACAGTCGATTAGGCTCTGGTGTCAGGGCACAGCTTCTCAAGGGGAGAGTTTCAAACGTGACCATAGTGATATTCATCAATGAGGTATGTAGCAGTTTTCCTAAGCTGAGTTCAGGAATTCAACTGTCAGACCTCGTATTCTAGGGATGCAGGTGGTGTCTTAGTTATCTAATGCTGCTATAACAGAAATACTACAAGTTGATGGCTTTAACAAAGAGAAATTTATTTTGTCACAGTCCAGTAGGCTGTAAATAAAAATTCAGATCATCATCTCCAGGAGAAGTCTTTCTTCATTGCCTCTAGAAGAAGGCAGCTTCTGAGGTGAGAGGACCCCAGATCCTTTCTACAAGACAAGCTACAGGACATCACACAATCCTAGGAATCATAGCCTAGCCAAATTGCTACACTACTTTTGGTGGGGGGGACACAATTCAATCTATGACAGGTGAGATATTCTCAGCGTTGTACTTTGGCTCTTGTGGACTTTGTTTGATTTTCTTCAGTTTCAATTTCCACTTTCATATGAGCAATTGGTAGGAGCTACAGTTGTACCTGGCCTTGTTTTGACTGATGATACTGAAATTTTCCATAATCTTTTTCCACAAATGTGGTTACTTTGATTCCTGTGTATTCTATTTAGCAAGTTACACATGTATAGTCACCATTCGTGTTGGTGAAAAAAGGTATTTGCAATAAAGAAGTTATTGGTCTTACAAAAATCTCTGACATTATTTCTATCACCAAGGCCATATTTTCCAACTAGGAATCCTTCTTCTTTGTTTCCAGCATTTTCATACCAATCACCAGTGATTATCAATGCATTCTGATTTCACATTCCATTGATTTTGGACTGCAGATATTAGTAAAAATCTTCGATTTCTTCATATTTGGCCTTAGTGGTTGGTATGTAAATCTGAATAGTAATTTTATTTAGTAGCCTTCCTTGTAAAGCACAATACTGTACTTCAGGGTAGACCTCAAAATATTTCCTTGATGAATTGCAACACTCTTCCTCTTCAAGCTACCATTGCCAGTGTACTGGACCCTGTGATTGCTGGATTCAAAATGCTCAGTAACTCTCCGTTTTTGCCAGCTAAAGCCTAGGACATCAATGTTTACGTGTTCTGTTTTATTTTTGATGATTTCTAATTTTCCTAGTTTCCTACTTCATAGATTCCGTGTTGTGATTCTTAATGGGTATTTGCAGCTGTTTCTTCTCATTTTGAGATGTCTCACCTTAGCAAATGAAGATCCCCAAAGCTTGACTTCCTCTGTGTTGTTATGATGGACTCTACCTGGAGGAGGCAGCTCTCCCCCGGCAGTTTTTGGAATGACTTCTAACCTGGGGGCAGGAGGGAGCTCATCTTCCAGCCCTATCTCAGACAATATTCTGCTGCTATTCACAAGGTACTGATAGCTAATGGAAGTAGACTGCTAGGTCCTTATTCCAGAATCTCAACTGAAATCTGTCTGCCATGGGTGTACCTGCTGTTATCTGAATACTGGTGGCATGAATCATGGCAACATGCAAGCTCCAACAAGATGACAGACTGACATAAATATGGGCTCTAGAAGCTCAAATTCCAGGCATCAGCTTCAGGGAAAGCTGCGTCTGTCTACTCTGGAGGGGACGTCCTTGTTGCCAGTCTTCCCCTGGCCTAGGACCTTCTTCATGCAGGCACCCTGGAGGCAAAGGACATGCTGTGCTCTCAGCATGCTTTCTCGGCAATATGAGGTCCCCCACTATCTGCTTGCTTCTCTTTACTTTCATCTTTTGTAAGATAAAAGGTGGTACAAAGCACATCCCAGGAAAACTTCCTTTCCATTGAATTAAAGATGTAACCTGAGCAAAGATGTTATGTTCCACTCTAATCCTCTTCAACCACAGGCACAGAATAGTATTTATAACATATAAGAAATTCACAAAATGGAAAAAAACACACATTACTGGGAATCATTGCCTAACCAAGTTCACACGCGTTTTGAGGGGACACAATTGAATCCATAGCAGAAGATATCTTCAAATTTTGTGATTCTATTCATTCCATTTTTATTGTCTTAAGTATTGTTATATTTGATTCTACTTCAATTGGAAGAAGAACTTGAAAGTTACAGAAGCAATTATATTTCTATAGGTTAACAATAGGTTATAGCTCATCAATTTATATTCTTCCATTTTCGATAGACAATTCAAGAGACAGTTTCTTGTGCTAAAAGAATTTTTGCCCTGGACTAAATAACTAAGGATAAGAGCTCTGTTCTTGAGTGTTTTGTTGCCTTGAAATATAGACTTCTGCTGGTTGAAAAGCATGAAGCTACCTATAAGATGGGTACCCATAAACTACCCATAAGTTACCTCTTGGCAGGCATAGTTCTATTTGTTGTAGAATCAGTTCTTAAATCTTTCACACACGAAACTATAGCTCAACTGGTTGCTGTCCAGTTGTGATCTGATGCATGTTTCATTTATCCTGCTTGTATTCTAATTTGTCTTGCTAGTTTGAAAATTTATGATACTATCTCTCCAGTGTTTTCTCCACTCTGTCCTTGGACTTGTATTCTGGAAACAGGCTTTCCTGTTATAGCTTCAGGAACTCTCCTTTTGAAAAATTACCTTCAGAGCTAACCCTGAATGATTTAGAACTAACTCCCTAAATTAATTGATATGTTTGAATTTGGGTGTTGGTGAAGATACTGAATATATGTTGGAGTTCAAGAAAAATAAATCAGTCTTATAATAAATACAATAGGAATGCTCCTTGAAATGCAGATATGAGACATTTCCTTGCTTATTTGGATTTATCATCAGGAAAAGAAATGAGTGCTAGAAAAGGACATCTTGTTTGGTAGAGTCAGTGAAAATGAGGTAAGCGCTCAATGAGATGGATTGACACAATACCAAAAAGTGATCTAAAATACATCAAACATCATGAAGATGATGAAAGGCCACACAAAGCTTTTGTTTTGGTTTGTCATTATGTGTAAGGTTGCCATGAGTTGGGGCCAATCTGAAGGCAACCAGCAACAACAACCACAGCCTTTGTCTTTGTAGGTACCTACTAATTCTGATGCTATATTTCCATTCCAAAGTTGAAAGACAAATTTGAAGCCATTTTCACAGGTGGAAATCTATGTTTATTATAGTTCTTTGGATAGTTTCACATCCCCATTTAAATTATAGCCCCTGCTATGACAAACATGATTATATTCAGATATTCAGTCAAACTAGGTTTGAGTATCCCAGACAGCTTTCTTAAATTGTTTTTGTCCGGTGACTCTGAGTACTCAGAGTGGCTGTACCTTCTTGAGCAAATGCAGGAGCTACACATAAATTAAAAGGCACAGTTTAACACAGGTGAATAAATGTGGTCCTGTAAATATATATTTCTGCAATGAATTCTTGTTTTTAAAAATAATTTTTCAAACATTGACATTTTACTCTTTTTTAATAGGTGACTTGTCGTACAATGAAAATTTATGTCAACGTAAATGTGCCATAACACATCCACTGTAAAACACCAATCTAGAAATAGGAACCTTGGCACAGGATTCAGAAGAGTTGATTTCTTCTTTTACCTCTGCTGTCAAATTCCTCATTCCCTGTCTTAGTTTTCCTTGTCATAAAATGCAATTATTGGTAGTTACTTCCTTCCCATTCATAAAGTTATTGTCAAAATAAGTTTAAAAGGCTGTAAAAAGTGGCTCAAGGCATAAATTGCTTCTGTGTATAAATAATTTGAAACATGAAATTATTGTCATATTATAGCATTAGTCTAGAAATGCTGACGGTGTAGCAGTTAAGCGCTACAGCTGCTAACCAGAAGGCTGGCAGCTCAACTGTTTATAGGGTCACTGTGAGTCAGAATCTCCTTGACAGCAGTGAGTTACAGTAGTCTAATTCCTGGATCAGAGTGAAAATCAACCGCTACAAAGTAGTACTTAACAATTTACTCAATATGAAGGGATCGTATCTGTCTTTTTCTGTACATTTCAATAAAATATTTTAAAAAATGATCCCATATTGATAAAGAGACAATATATTATAGTAAAAAAAGTTAAAAGTCATATAGTTGCATATCAGTCATGGATTGAACCGTGTCCCCCCAAATAGCTATATCAATTTGGCTAGGTCATGTTTCCCAAAATGGTGATTTCTCACCACTTTGTCATCTGATGTGATTTTCCTATGTGTTGCAAATCCTGTCTCTAGGATGTCAATGAGACTGGATTAATGACAGTTATGTCAATGAGGCAGGACCATGTCTTGAGCCAAGTCTTTTGAGATATAAAGCAGGAAAGCAAGCACAGAGAGGTGGGGACTCACCCACAAAGAAACAATAGCAGTAGAAGAGTGCACTCTTTGAACCCGAGGTTCCTGCACAGAGCAGTCCCTAGACCATGACAGGATTGATGACAAGGACCTCCTCCAGAATCCAAAGAGAGATCAAGACTTCTCTTAGAGTTGGGGCTCTGTGTTTGGTCTTCTGTGGTGCCAGACTGTGAGAGAATCAATTTCTCTTTGTTAAAGCCATTTGCTTGTAGACTTTCTATTAAAAAAGCAATAGGCAACTAAGAATTTGTTGCTCCAAGTGGGGTACTCCTCTAACAGATAACTAAAATGTGGAAGTGGTTTTGCAGCTGTAACTATAACCAGAGAGAGGACTCAGAAGAGAATAAAGACGGCTGTTACACAGGAGCTGGTGCAGATGGCAAGAAGCAGCAGCAGAGAACTGGCAGTGACAGAGAAGTGGCATCAGAAGAGCCAAAACACCAGTGTGAGACGGGACTGGAGTCCACCTATGGACTGAAATCACTGAGTGCCTTTGGCAGGAGGCTTCCTGGTGGAGTAGGGTGTCCAGGCACATATAAGTGGAACTGCAGAGCTTCGGAACACTTGCCCCAGCAGGGTAGATGCAGACAGTGGCTTTTGATCACTATGTGGCCATTTGTAAGCCTCTGAGATACGCGACCATCACAAGCCAGCGTGTCTGTGAGTCACTGATGACTCTGGCCTGGGTGGGATTCTGTATTCATTCTCCAGCAAGGATTTTCTTGGCTTGGAAATTGCCATCTGTGGCTCCAATGTGGTTGATCACTATTTCTGTGACTCACAGCCCTTGTTGAAACTTTCCTACATGGACACTCACATGACAAATTTGTTAGTTGTGTCCAATAGTGGGGCCATGCGCATGGTAAGTTTCACGCTCTTGCTTATATCTTACTTTGTCATTTTATACTCTCTGAGAAGCCACAGTGCAGAAGGAAGGGAAAAAGCTCTTTCTACCTGTACCTCCCATTTTATTGTGGTTCTCTTAATTTTTGGTCCGTGTATATTCATATACACACGCCCACCAACTACGTTTCCAGTGGATAAGATTGTGGCTGTGTTTTACACAACTGAGACACCGTTGCTCAGCCCTCTGCTCTAGACACTGAGAAATGCAGAAGTGAAAAATGCCATGAAAAGGTTATGATGTGGCAAATTATGACTCAGTCGATGAATAAAATATGGTGAATTTCATTTACACTTCCATAACATCTTAGTTTTTGTTTCATGGGAGGAAAAGACAGAACACTCCTAACAGGAAATGACAATCATAGGAAGCAATCAACATGCATCAATAAGTTTATCTATTCATTACATGCACATTTAATATTCTGACTGCATTGAATTATGAGTACCTTAAGCTGATAAACAGTTTGAACAACCTATAATGAGCCTTATTTGAATTATATCAACATTTGACCATTTTCAACTGGTAATGTAACTTATTTGTAGAATCTTTTTGCTCCAGAAATATATGAACTAACTAATTACAGGATGATTGTGTGCATGTGAGTCTACCACGTGCCTTTAATAAATCTGATACTAGTATTCTATGAATCAAGACAATAAGACACCAGAAATGTGCAGAATCAAGGCTGTTGTTTTGCTGATATGAGCATTTGATAGGATGCTCCTGGAAGATAATATCCTGCAAATCTGTAGCTGTGCCCACCTCACTGGGCAGTGCTGCACTGAGTCTGTCTGCCTAGATCTCAGTCCTTGTGGCCACCAATGTGGAGGACCACAGGCTAGTCTGTTAAAATGCAATTTTCTAGAAGTGTCCTTCCATCATGCATGTACACTGTATAAAGAGTTGCATACACTGTACACGCACAGATTTTAAGGTACTCGATTGGAAGATTTATTTATGTCCCCTGGATGACAGATAATTAAAAATTAAAGTAGGAGGTGATGTCAACCAAATGCAGAGCAGACAACTCCAAAAAGATGTCCCCCCATAGAAACTTCAGAAAAATGAATACTGAAGCAAGAGGCAGGCATATCTCTACTCCCATGGCAGTACAAGAGAATTCACTACAGAAATTTCTCCAAAGCTGTATTTACAAACCACTTTCCCACTTTACATTGGCCAGACTTCATATCCTTTATCTAGTTATGAGGATTCTTATCTTGATCACTGACTTTGCTATGGGATAAGTTATGGGCAACTTGGAACATATTTTGAAATCTCACTTCTATTGTGTTTAGCCAAAGTTTCAGTCTGAATACCTTGTTACATTAGAAATGCTAAGTCATGATTTACATAATTGCTATAATTCACAGGAAGTGGTTTTCCCTTAGGAAGGACCTGCACATTACTCGAGTCTGGGAAACATTTGTTTGTAGACACAAGAAAATTATTCTTTCTGGACAAAAGTTTATATAATTAACCTGACCTATAAAAAGGAAAAACTACAAAATGAACTGTACTTCCAGCTGTGAGGGGCAAGGACTGACTTAGAGAAGGCAAAAGGAGAAAGAGTATCCACCATAAACATAAAATTGTTGTCAGGTAGAATCCAGTTGCTTCCAATTCATAGCGACTCTATAGGTAAGTGTAGAACTGCCCCATAGAGTTTCAAGGAGTTCCTGCTGGATTTGAACTGCTAACCTCTTGGTTAGCAGCTGTAACACTTAACCACCTCGGTTTACAACACAACACTACAAAAAAAAAAAAAATACTGCAGTTGAGTTGATTCCGACTCATAGTGACCCAATAAAATTAGCCAAGCCAAGTGCCGTCGAGTCACTATAAAATTAGGGTGAATAAAAAGTCTTGAAAATTAGTCTTGGATTAGGCAAGACTCTGGGAACCGGTTAATAAAAAGAAAAAGAAATCACAAGTGACCTCATTGACTTAACTAGACAGCTATTAGAACACCCCTTACAATTGTTTATGTGATGAAGGGAGCAATTTCAGTTCCCTAATCTGTGTACTTGGATGTGAGGCTTCTCCAACAAAAACGAACTTCAGGATCTTGGTAAGAAAAATCACTACGGTGTCAACAAGCAGGAGAGCCAGTGAGTGTTGAAGTGATTTTGACTATAATCAATTCTAACAACAGGGTGACTAAGGGGATATATGGAACCAAACAAAATGAAGAGCAGCCCTGGGGTTCTGTGGATACCGCTGGGGTCTCTCACCCTAAACTACTCTGCCCTGAGTCAGAAGGAGAGGCTCAGACTGGAGCTAAAGTTACTCTTTTGGTAAGTGGGACTCACAGGAGGAACGATAGCAGTGTTTCGTGTCCTAAGTGTATCCGTGTGCCCCAGGTGATCTTGGGTAGAAGAATATTGAATACATGTCCCTGAAAATGTCTGTCTGACAATCAAAAATATCATATTGAGTTAATTATGAGCAAAGGCCGTATTATTTTTAAGGCAAATAATAGAAGTTTAATTAATGATTAATTTCAAGTGCTCTAAGTCTTTAAACATCCTTACACAGTCTTACGGGTCCAAATACCTGTGGAAATATTTCCATTAGAAGATACCACTGCCCACTAAAGAATAACTGTCTGTTTCATGTTTCTGTCCTTCAAAAGTAAGCAACAAAAAAGGAAAAAAAGAACACATAAAGGTGAATTTTTTTCTAACACAACTAGATTTTCACGCCAAGCTTCTCCCCCTAAATCAAACAGTAAGCATCAAGGTACTCTTTCCTAAGACTCTATCTTATTTTATTGGCTTGTGTATTTTTTAAATGCTTTGTGTTAGAAATATTTGTAAGTACAGATAGGCAGTTACATAACTTGGTGTTATTGAAGGTGATATCCTACATCACGTGCTAAATATTTGTTAAAACATCTAATAAATATCACATGCTTAACCACTTTGCTACCAAGGCCTTATTTAATTAATAAGGGAAGATTCCTACACGTGCAACCAGCCTTTGTTGGAATACTCGGGGTGATAGTCTAAATATGGCTAAGAGCAAGTCATTAAAACATTTTCATTCTGGATTGTGTCATAAAGTTTTTCTAATTAAAGAATAAACATGTTGGAACACACACGCACACACCCCTCAGCCAATGTTCAAGGAGAAGGACAATTTCCACCATCCTGTGTATTAACTAACTCGCTGTTGCTGAGTCAATTCCAACTGATAGAGACCTATAGAACAGAGTAGAACTGCCCCACAGAGTTTCCAAGGAGTTCCTGGTGGATTTGAACTGCTGACCTTTTGGTTAGCAGTTGTAGCAACACCACTTCGCGGCGTAGTAGTGAAGTACGATAGCTGCTGACCAAAAGTCTGCAGTTCAAATCACCAGGTGCTTCTTGGAGATCCTGGGGGACAGTTCTACTCTGTTCTATAGGGTTTCCATGAGGTCACTATGAGTCAGAATTGACTCGATGGCAGTGAACTTTTTGTGTTTGTGTGTGTTTCTAATTCTTTATTAAAATTCTGTTTACTTAAAAGTTCATATTTTCTAAGTTTTGAGGATACAAGGCCGATGGAATCCCACATTCACTTCTATTTCATGAAGAAAATCTTTTCCATATCCATGTTGTTAATTTACCTTGCTAAATTTTTTTTGTATTTTTAAGTAATTTTATAATACAGAATACAGGCAAAGTAAAAATAATATATATTTTTTTTATTTTTAAACAAAGCAACATCTGATATTTGCATATAATCAACATAGTATGTTCTGTTCTAAAAGTCCCTTTTGTGTATTCTGGTACAAGAGATTAGAGTCTCTGTCAGCCTGTCCCTGAGTTTTTGTGTCAATCTGAAATCTAACCTTCAAGCAGCACGCAAGTGTGAATGATGTATGCATTTTGGGCAGCTCCTCTTTACTCTGACTTGTAGAATTCACCCCATCCATGCACAGTTCAGTATTCTGAGTAATTCAGCAACAGACTCAGAGTGCTCAGGCTCCTTGTACAGACTTCTGTATTTTTTTTTTTTTTTTCTGCATAGCTCCTTGTTTTCCAGGACTCAGCCTGTGGATGGCAGCCTCTTCAGCCAACCTGAATTCTGGCCTCCATTTTCTCATCTCAACGGGAAATGTGGATCAGAAAGTGCCTCTTGCAGAAGGCTGTAGCTATTATAAGACAAACAAAACAACACAACACATAAACATGCTCCCGTGGAGTCAGTTTTGACTTACAGACTCTCCGTGTTACTGAGTAGAATTGCTCCATAGGGTTTTATTGGCAGTGAAGACATAGTGATTAAGAGCTAAGGCTGCTAACCAAAAGGTCAGTGGTTTGAATCCACTACTTGGACACTACTTGGAAACTCTATGGGCAGTTCTACTCTGTCCTGTAGAGTCACTAGGAGTTGGGATTAAATAGATGGCAACTGATTTTTTTCAGCAATGGGAATCTTTGCAGAAGCAGAGTGCTGTCCTTTCTTCCATAGCACTGTTGGGTGGGTCTGGACCACGGCCACCAAACTTGAGGTCAGTCCAGCACAGATGGTTTGCACCATCCAGGGAGCATCTGTCCTAGGGTTCACCTATTTTGTTTTCCTTCTGTAATGGACTGAACTGTGTCTCCCCCCTAGCAGTTGGGCTAGGTTGTGTTTCCAGGTATTGTGTGATATTCCTGTATTTTGTGTATCTTGCTTCTGTGATGTTAATAACGGGTGATGGGTTGCAGCTGTGTTGGTGCAGCAGACTCAATGTGTAAGATTATATTGTGCCTTTAGGCAATCATCTGAGATGTAAAGCAACAGGAAGAAGAGAGAGAGTTGGGGATCCCATACCACCAAGAAGGAAGCAGTGCCTGGAGCAGTGTGTCCTCGGTACCCAGGGTCTGCGCTTCAGAAACTGTCAAGGCCAAGATTGACGACAAGCACTCTTTCTTCAGAGTCAACAGAGAGAGGCTTCCTCTGGAGCTGTGTCCTCAGTTTGGATTGGAGGCCTGTGTTTCTGTGACAACATAAATTTCTCTTTGCTAAAGCCATCCACCTGTGGTATTTCTATTAGAGCAGCCCTAGATGACTAAGACACCTTCCCTAAGAGACCCTGGTTATATAGTGCCTTTTTTCCGAAATTGGGAACAGTTGTTGAATATATTTTTTTTCAGTTTTAGTAAAGAAATCAGGAAGCTATGTCTAGAAATATTAAGTGTTATCTTTTCAAACATAGATTTTTCTATTTCACTTTAATCAGCTTTCTTTTAGGAAGATGTTTGGTGTCCTTAATAACAACTTCACACATTTGTATGTACTTGAGATGGTTCTTAGTTCTGTTTGGACTTACTTATTTTCTAAATATTTAATGCAATTTTACTTGAAAATGTTACGTTGATTTCCAGCTAAATACTTAATAAACCTTAGAATTTTCAGTTGATGGTTTCAGGTTTTCTAAGTAGATGAACGTGTTAGCAAATAACGAACTGCATCTCCTCCTTTGGAGTCTGATTAGTGTGTTTCTTCTTCCTGTTATTTTATTGGCTAACACAGAGTTTCCAGTATGGCAGCCCATGGACAGAATTGCCTTAAAAGTTTGTTTACTCCAAAAATAGCTGTGAAGCAAAGGGTTTTAAAGAAATTTTACTGTTGTTGTTGTTAGGTGCTGTCAAGTTCACTTCCAACTCACAGCGAACCCTATGTACAACAGAATGAAACACTGCCTGGTCCTGCACCACGCCCACAATCATTTTTGTGCTTAAGTCCATTGTTATAGCCACTATAGCAATCCATCTTGTTGGGGGTTGTCATGGATTGGATGGTGTTCCCCCAAACACGTGTGTGGTGGTTTGGCGGGGCCACGATTCCTGGTATTGTATGTTGTTGCTGAGTGTTGTAAACCCTGCCTCCATGATGGTAATGAGGGTGGACGGATCACAGTTGTGTTGGTGAGGCAGGACGCAATGTGTAAGATTGTATCGGGCCTTGAGGTAATCTCTGGAGCTATAAAGAAAATGAAAATAAGCTGAGATTTTGGGACCTCGTATCACCAAATAACAGTGTTAGAAATGGTGTCCTTTGGAAAGGACCAGGGTCCCTGGGACTCAGAATCTTCGTTCCAGACCAGAGGAAGATTGATGACAAGGACCTTCCTTTACAGCCAGCAAAGAAAGCCTTCCCCTGGAGCTGACACTATCAATTTGGACTTTTAGCCTACTGGACTGTGACAAATAAAATTTCTCTTTTGAAAGTCATCCACCTTTGTTACTTCTGTTAAAGCAGCACTAGATGCCTAAAACAAGAGTCTCCCTCTTTTTTGCTGAGCCTCTACTTTGCCAAGTGTGATGTCTTCCACTGATTTGATCCCTCCTGACAATGTGTCCAAAGTATGGAAGACACAGCCTTACCATCTTTGCTTCCAAGGGGTTGTACTTCTTCTGCAACAGATCTGTTTCTTCTTTTGGCATCTCATTAATAAAATATAAATTGGAGGTCTGATGATTAAGTTCATGAATTCACGCTAGAAGAAGTGCTACATACCTCACAGCTGAGTATCACTGCCATCATCTTCTAGAAACTCCTCATGGGAAGCTGTGCACTAACACCAGCACCTAGTCCACCCTTCAGAACAACTTTGGAACTCATTTCTAGAATGGCCATCAGAGTTGTATTACCTTAATATCCTGAATGTCATCAAAATGTCTTCCTTTCAATATTACCTTTATCTTCAAGTAAAGAAAAAAGTCATTGGGGGCCACATCAGGTGAGTAGGGAGGTATTCTGATGCAGTTATTTGTTTACTGGCTAAAGACTCCCTCACAGACAGTACCATGTGAGCTGGTGCATTGTTGTGATACAAGAGCCATGAGTTGGTGGAGAAACATTCAGGCCGTTGTCACATGACTTTTTCACTCATCCTTTTCAGCACTTCCAAGTGGTAAACTTGGTTAACGATCCGTCGTGTACAAATTCATAATTAACAATCCTTTTGATATCTAAAAAGGTTAGTAATATCGTTTTGACTCTTGATTTGGACTGACAGCACTTTTTTGGTCATGGAGAACTGGCTGACTTCCACTGTGCACTTTGACACTTTGTTTCAGGGTTACATTGGTACACCCATGTTTCATCACCAGTGATAACATGACCCAAAACACCTTCTTGCCTCTGCAAGAGGTCTTGGCAGACCTGAACTCTCTTTTGCTTTTGTTCATCAGTGATTTCCTTTGGGACCATTTTTGCACGTGCCTTTCTCATGCTAAGATTTTCCTGTTTCTCAACCAGTGTTTACTTGGTCTGCTATACTTCTCACAGTCAGCAGATGATTTTGACAAATTTTTGCAATGTTTTCATCAGTTCTGCTCATTACTGGCTGCCCTGACTTCTCATCAGTGATGCTATCTCTCCCCTCAGAAAAACGTTTAATCCATTTGTGCCCTGCCATTTTCTTGCTGGTATTATCCCCATAAACTTGGACTAATGTGTCTTTGGTTTCACTTCTACTCTCACCAAGTTTAACAAGAAATTTAATGTTTGTTCATTGCTCTAATTCAAGCTCCATCACTCTAGCAATGTCACACAAAAACATGTAATACAACAATGAATGCCACTCAATAAGGCATCGCCACACATCAACACAAACACAGCTGTGAGATACTGATATACCAAGGTTACGAAACCTTGCTGAGTTGCTTGTACAATGCTGCTAACATATGCGTACAGTGGCAAGTTCACAAGCTTAATTGTCAGGCCTCGTAACAATAGTACCTACCTCACCTTGCCATTGTTAGCTGCCATCACATCAGCCCCTGATTCCTGGCAATCAGGTGTACAGCAAGATCAGACCTTTGTGATCCATGGTGGGGGAGGACTATTTATTGATTTATTTTTGTAATTTGTTTTATTTTGTTGTGGTTGGGAAAATACACGGCAATTTCTACACTTACAGTTGATTGTAGTCTTCAAGTTGTGCAACATTCTCACTTGTCTTTTCAAAATTGTTCTTCTCCTGTTGACATAAACCCACCATCCCCTGTTTCCTGTCTAAACTTTTGAGTGTCTATTAATCTGATCCCATATAGCTAGATCTTTTTCATGAGTTTGTTTGTTTTTAATTGTAATTGAGTAAAATTTGCATGCCTACCTAACTGCAGAAACTTCTGCTCTCCTTGTCTGATGACAGTACACTCCTTCTTTCCGTCTTATACATGTCACATCCTCTTAACAATCTCCTGTCCCCTCCTCTCCAACCTCTCCACTCCCCTCTTGTAAAAAGCCAGTAGGATGACATCCTATAGATGCATAGAACCATAAAGTGCATACAACATATAGTCATTTTGTGTCCCTGGTCCAATCCTTCCTGTCCAAAGAGTTGACCTCAGTAATGATTTAGGATAAGGGGCAGCATCAGGTCTAGGGGACATGCTCCTAGAGGAAATCTCAGGCCTTCATACCATCAATTGCAGTCTTTTAGTGGAGTTCTTAGAGTGCACTCCATTTTTGCTTGTGTTATCACTGGAACTAGAGTGCACTCCATTTTTGCTTGTGTTATCACTGGAACTAGACCTTGTGAGCCCCATCCTGGCTATCCTTGGTGGTAGCTGGGGACTGCCTGGTTCTTCTGGTCACATTTCGATACAGTCACTCATTCATGTGGGTCCTTTTGTCTTTAGGGTTTTTTTTCCCCCCTCATGTTGTTGTTGTCCTTGGTGATCCTCTGTTCCAGCTGAGTTGGGACTATTTGGTGTACCTCAGATGGCGACAGCTTGCTACCATATAGCTAGATCTTAAAAGAATATAATGTTCAAGGCAGACATTCTTTATTGGTTGAACTAAACTACTGTTGATTTTAAGGGAATGTTTTTGGTGTAAGTTTTGATAGTTAATGATTTTCTCTAGGCAGTAGTTTTGAGGTTTCCTCAAATCTATACGGCTCCAAACCGAAACCAAACCTACTGCAGTTGAATCAGATCCAACTCATATCAACCCTATAGGTCAGAGTAGAACTGCCCCATAGAGTTTCAAAGGAGCACCTGGCGATTTGAACTACTGGCCTTTTGGTTAGCAGACATAACCTGTAAACTGCTGCACCACCAAGGTTTCCATACGTGTCCCCAGAAAGTCTGAATTCTATGAAAATTTTAAATTCTGTTCTGCATTTTCCCCCTTTTGATCATAGTTACTTTATAGAATCTTTGATCAAAATGTTCAGTAATGGTAGCTGGGCATCATCCAGTTCTGGTCTCATGGCAACAGAAGCAGTTGTTCATGGAAGTAATTAGCCACACAGTCCACTCCCTCCTCCTATTCCTGATTCTCCTTCTGCCTTGGTTGCTCCATATAGGGTTTTCATTGGCTAATTTCTAGAAATAGATCATCAGGCCTTTCTTCCAAATCTGTCTTCATCTGGAAGCTCCTTTGAGATCTGTCCACTATGGATGATGTCGCTTCATTTAAAATTACCAGTGACACAGCTTCCAACATCATAGCAACACATAGGCCACACAGTATAACAAACTGGCAGGTGGTTGTGGATTATTTAATTACCCCAAAACAAACAAACAGAAAACATTGTTTTCAAGTTCATTCTAACTCATGGTAACACTGTAGGACAGAGTAGAACTGCCCCATGCAGTTTCTAAGGATGAGCTTGCATATTTGAACTAGTATTCTTTTGGTTAGAAGGCATAACTCTTAACTGCTGTACCACTGCTCCAGATTACTTGCACACTTGGGTCAAAAAGTGTTGCTATAAATTTGTATTTAAAAAAGTACGATGTATGTGCATCTCTAGAAGAACACCCTAAGATCTGGACCAAGGGGTAGAAAAGGTATTCCTTGTGCTGCTGGAAGACTGTGCCCCCAGGGTGAAACCTTGACTGAAAGCTCCCAAGGGACCAGCCAACAGAGGCCAATCAGCCCAGCTTGATAACACTTATCATCCTTCAGTGCTCTGCACAGGTTTGCCATGACTGAGTTCTTTAGATTTCATCCATTGCTTTATTTGATATGCTCATGGAACATTTCAGAACACCTGTCCTCTTGGCAGTCAGGGGCCCCCATTAAAGAAATTGTTCCTGGTGCCCCTAAAAGCAAGGTACCCCACGCTGAGTTCCAGGTATGGCTAATGGCAAGGTAAACACTGTTGTCTAATCTCACCGCCAGGCTGGTGTGTGGCACAGAGAGATTACATGTCATCCCTGCTGGCAGCCACAGCGCAAGCCTGGCTGATGATCAGACACCAGGAAAGCACACAGTCCTGGAGCTGGGATTTCCCCCTTTCCTTCCAAAAGTTTCTCTAGTAATGGGGCTCATTAGAACTGCTTCTGTGAGGACTGTGGAATGGAGATGTCCCATTTGTGGAATGCCCACCTTATACCCTAAACCATCGGACAGAAACAAGGAGGATTCATGTAGGCACAGAGGCTGGCAACACTGAGAGTCTGGTCCTTCCTGTGTCGCTTCTTGGTTATGTTAGCTTGCACTGATCACTTAATCCTTCTGAACTATATTAATGGGGATGAAATAGGAATAATAATTATTATTCTTTAAAAGATTATGTGTCTCAAAGAGTTCACAAAAGCACAAACAATACAAGCATTGTTGTCTTGATGATGGTTTGCAAACACCTGGACCAGGGATGACTACTTCCTCCTTCTGAGAGCACCCTCGTCAGAGCAGAAAACCACATTGCAGGGCACTGAAATGACTCCAAAACAGGGAAGAGGCAGAGGCAGTTAGATGAATCTTTGTAGAATTTTCAAGGAAGTTTCTAGCTCTCTATTAGCTTCTGTTGCTGAGTAACAGATTAACACAAACTTAGAGACTTACAACAACACACATGTATAATCTCACAGTGGGTGTGGATCAAGAGTCCATGTTCCATTTAGTTGAGTCTTCTGTTTCAAGAGGTCTCACAGGGGATCATCAAGGGGTTGGTCAGGGACGGGGTATTGCACTTAACTGGGGAAGAATCTACTTCCTGGCTCACATGATGTTTAGAAGGACTCTGTTCCTTGCAGGTTGCCAGACTGGGAGCCACAGTCCCTTGCCATGTGGCACCCCCCACAGAGCAGCTCATTTCATCAAATCCAGCTGGAAAAGAAGCCTATAGAGTCTACTAGTGAAGTGGTAACTAAATCCATGAGCAAGATGGAAACTGATCAGCTATCATGAGTTTGTGATCAACTCAACAGAAGGCAGAGAGGAGGCCGCTTCTCTTTCCAGTGGATTAAATCACATTGAGGGGAAATTCCTGGATTGGTAGGGATAATTCAATCTTCCTACATTAGAGACTCTGACTTCGTGACGGAAGTTGACATGGGACCAACTTGATGCCACAAACTCAAGGTTTAGGAGAGGCAGAGGCTAGGATAATCATCAATTATCCTTGTCTCCTAGTGTTCATGTCCTTGTATAACATCCTGCCCTTGAGTGTAGGTGGGACCTGTGACTTGTGTCTAACACCAAAGGTGATGTGTGTCTCTCTATCTCTTCTCTTTTTCAAAGATACCAGTCATGTTGGATAAGGACTCAACTTGCTCAACAGTATGACCTCACATGAATTTCACTAATAACATATGCAAGGGTCCTGTTTCCAAACAAGATCAGTTTCACAGGAAGCAGAGGGTTAAACTTCATCGTATCTTTTGGGGGGACATAGTTCAATCCACCATGAGTGTGTAAGTGGAGTCCTACAGACGTAACATTCTCAGCCTGGCCTCTTTCGGTCAGCATAAGACTGCTGAAATGCATCCATGTTGCTTCACGGCTCAGTAGTTCATTTTTTTTTCCTTGCTGAGTAGTATTCCATCATGTGGTTGTATTACCGTTTGTTCATTCAGTGGCCAGCTGAGAGACCTTAAGGTTATTTCTAGTTTGGGACAATTATGAATAAAGTTACTATAATCATGAAGATACAAATCTTTGTGTGTCTGTGTATTTTCATTTCTTCTGGATAAGCACCTAGGAGAGAGATTGCTAAGCTAAGTTGTAAGCAGATATCGACCTTTAGAAGAAAGTGCTAAAGTTGTTTTCCAAAGTAGCTGTGCCCTCTTGCATTCCCACCAAGAAGGTAGGACAGTTCCAGTGACTCTGCAGCCTCATCAGCCCTTGGTGTTGGCAGTTGTAATTTTAGCTGCTGTAACAGGTAAGGGTTATCACATTATGTTTAGTTCTCCCAACAATCCTATGAAATTCGTGGTGCTATAGTGCCCATTTTCCAGATGCGAAACTGAGTCTCAGAGACACTGGGCCTCATTAAGAGGTAGGGCTGGGATTCAAATTGAGACCTTGCAGCCAAGGCTCTTCACGGAAGTCTTCTATTTTCTCTGACAAACACCCAGTCAATGAATCAATGAAGAATGCATGGGTTCAAGTCCCTGTTTAGTCACTTCTTGCATGTGTGACTGCAGAAAAATGACATAACCTTCCCGCGCCTCAGTTTTCCTTATCTATAAAGTGGGAAAAATAACATCACTTACCACACTGAATGAAAATAAAAAACAAAATGAAAACTAAGAGTTGTCAAGCAGGTTCCCATTCATGGTGATCCCATGTGTGCTAGAATAGACTTGAGCTCCATAGGGTGTTCTTGGCTATAATATTTTGAAAGCAATTTGCCAGGTGTTTCTTCCGTGCTACTACTAGGTGGATTCAAACCACCAACCTTTAGGTTAGGAATTGAGTGCTAACTGTTGGCATCAGCCAGGGGTCTGAGCTAACACAAGAAAACCAAACACCAAACCAACAGTCATCGAGTCAATTCCAACTGATAGCGACCCTATAGGGCAGAGTAGAAATGCCCCATAGAGCCAAGGGGCTCCCGGTGGATTCAAACTGCTGACCTTTTGGTTAGCAACTGTAGCTCTTAACTACTACACCACACCAGAGTTTCCATCCAAAAGAAGAGGAAAGAAAACCCTGTTGCCGTACAGAGTCAATTCTGTGACCCTCTAGGATAGGGTAAAACTGCCTCATAGAGCTTCCAAGGAGTATCCAGCAGATTCAAACTGCTGACCTTTTGAGTAGCAACTGTAGCACTTATCTACTATGCCACCAGGGTTTCCAGAGTTCCCACGGCACTCTATAAATCTAAGCTGCTCTCTGTCCCCTCACGGCTGAGGAAGCAAAATGTATGAACATCGCTGCCATATATGAGTGCCCGGCAGATGGCACACATCTAATTCTGATGTTACACATTGCTAATTCTGAATCGTGATCCTCCTCTATTCCATGTTCCCAAGCTGCTCCTAACTAAGCCAAGCTTGGGTTTTATTAGTTTAAAAAAATGTGTCAAGGACTTGCATGCACTGTATGACTCACAGAAGACAGTGAAAGATGAGCAAGACACAAAGCATCCTCTTCACGCAGCTTCCTCACATCTCAACCTTGAGGGCTCCCTGACTCACCTACCACCATCCAACTACACCCCCTTCCTTCCAAGTGGAAGGGTGTGCATCAAAGACTTGATGTCTCTTTTTCTTTTTTAAATTATTATGAAAGATTTCAAATATGCCTAACAGGTACATAAAGCAGAAGGAATATAATGACCACCTGTGTACCTACTGCCCAGCACAAGAGCCAACTACCTTTGAAGACTCTGGTGGGCCCCCTAGTGGTAACCCTGAAGAGAAGGGTTACCGCCTGGTGGCCCCAGGACATAGGCAGGCATCTTCAGGACAACCAATGCTTAAGTGTAAGTGCTGAAAACAGCCCAAAGGTGAGAGTGCAGATCTATGGAGAAGACTGGGGAAAGGGGACAGAGAGACAGCGGCGGAGGCAGGCACCCAAGATGTGGAAATGGAAACTATGGTGTAATATTTTAAAGAAAACCAACAATGACGAGAACAAAAACAAACAAACCCATTGCCTCTGAGTCGATTCCCACTCATGGTAACCCAATAGGACAGAGCAGAACATCCCATAGGATTGCCACGGCTGTAAATCTTTATGAAAGCTGGCTGCCACATCCTTCTCCTTCAGAGCAGCTGGTGGGTTCAAACTGCCCGCCTTCCACTTAGCAATTGAGGGCTTAACCCCTGTGCCACAGGGACTCCTTTATTTTAAAGGGTCACATTGAAATGGGTGGTACTAACGGATAACAGCCTCAGCTGCTCACCAAAATGCTGGATGTTGGACAGATGACAGCCAAGAAAATCAAAGACATGAGGGAAAATGAGTCCAGGAGACTGAAGGACACGTATCATTGGGAGATTACGTCAGCATGAGACCAGAAGAACTAGATGGTGCCCAGCCACCACCAAAGGCAGCCCTAATAGGGGACACTCTAGAATCCCTGATGTAGCACAAGAAAAAGAGGTGTGCAGATGAAGAACTCAATTAAAAGACTGGAATTGATGGTCCGACAACTTGAGGATCCCCTGAGAACATGGGCCCTAGACTTGTTGCTAACCCAGAACTGAAATCAGTTACTGAAGCCGACACTGGAGACAAAGAACAGGCTGGACTTGGGGACACAGAGTGATGCAGGTGATGTGTGCACTTTATGGTTTTATATATGAGGCTCTTCTACTGTTGTCTTTGTAGAGGGGGCAGGAGAGGGTAGAGAGGAGGGGACAAGTGTTGGTTAAGTGGACACTGGAAGTAAAGAGTGAAAAAGAAGAGTGTGGTATCACAGGGTGAGCAGAGCAGACAGAGTTGCAGAGAGGTGGGTACTCAGGATTTTATATGGAAAATTGACTTGGATTGCAAACCTTCACTTAATCACAATAAAAAGCTTTTTTTTTAGCAGGTTCACCCAGTAGCACCTGAGAAGAAAGGCCTGGTGACCCACTTCGGAAAAACCAGCCATGGAAGATCCCGTGGAACAAAGTTCTGCTTTGACACATGTGGGGTCGTTGTAAGTCAGAATCAGCTCAGTCAATGGTAACTGGTTTGCATTTTTATTTACTTGTTTTTTAATGCTGACTTGCTTCAAATAAACCACCACTGCTGGCCCTGGGGCTCATCCATACTGCCCCTTCTCTATGCTCACCTGGAGAAACTGGGAAATCCTGAGATTCTGTAGAATCTGCGATACTGGGAAAACCAGGACTGATCCAAGGAACTTGATTTCAGAACAAGATGTTCAAGTACGGCTGATCTTATGCCTTCCTGGGGTTCCCCTACACCCCCTCAAGTATCCTCCTGCACATACACACACATACACACACACATACACACACAATCTTCAGGCAAAGTTTTATTTCATTGTGTCCACTGGATAGAATCTCACAAAGTAGAAAGTCCACTGGGTTAGTTAAAGTCCCCTTTTAAAAAGACACTCACTCTGAGTCATTCACCCACTAGTATAAATTTGTTGGCCTAGATGGCTTTGTTCAGCTGCAGCCAATGTCAGCTGAGTTTTAAAGACAGAGCACCTGGAGGAGTCATAGCCAAGTGGGACCCCAAGCCTTACCCCCAAGTGGGACCAGCAAGCCTTACAAGGCAGATGATGGACAAGAGGAAGAGAAGGGGTGCTCAGATCCAAAGATACACCTGGCCTCTTACAAGTTCTCTTCCTCCAGGAGAGGAAGGCAGTGATCTGCTTGCTCTTTGCCCTCTTGCATCTGTGTCCTGCACCCACCTCTTTCCCAGGACCCATCCAACCAGAAGCAAGTGGCCCAGCAACTCCAAAGAATGCTATTTCTTCAGGGAAGTGTGTCCTGTGTCCCCCCAAAGCTGATTTATATGCTTCAGGTTGACTGCTATACAACTCACTGCTAAAAGAGCTGCCCACTAAGGTCCCAGCCAATCTGTCCCTCTGGGACAATTCGGGGTCCACTGAGCTCTTTGGACAAGTTCAGTTGAACGTAACCGTCATGTTCAATGAGCTTTTGACAAATTTTGTCAAAATATGCAGCTTGTCAAGTTTAAATTCATGCCTTTTTCATTCTTTAAGGCTTAAGCCACTGCTCAGTCCCTCTGCAGGCCTGTCCCAACCATGGGACGTAGCTACAGTGGAAAGCTACTCAGTTGGAAAGTTCTCAGAACATGCACAGGGCGAGGAACAATCTTATCAGGAACTTTTCTGTTTGGAGCGAGGAGAACAGGTGACATGGGGGGTGGGATGCTGATAAGGCCAATTAGGGAAGACCCGCGGTGTATATAAGGCCCAGCTCAGGCTGCAGCTCCACATTCCCACTCATCTTCCCTTCTCTGGTGACTTGGGATCCAGGAAGACACCATGAAGTGGCTGCTGCTGCTCAGCTTGGTGGTACTCTCTGAGTGTCTGGTCAAGTGAGTCGGGGCCGTGGGGGCGAGCACAGCGTCTGAGGCACATTTCGGAGCCCCTGTGTGGAAACCTTGGTGGTGTAGTGGTTAAGGGCTGTGTCTGCTAACCAAGAGGTCGGCAGTTCAAACCCACCAGGGACTCCTTAGAAACTCTATGAGGCGGTTCTACTCTGTCTTCTAGGGTCTTTGTGAGTCGAAATCAACTCAACAGCAATGGATTTGGGGTTTCTTTGTGTTTTGGTGCTGTCTCTCACATCACCTTTCTTTCCTCTTAATTCTCCTCTTCCTGCACAGACTCCACCCTGTCTTCATCCATGTGGAGTCTTCCCTCCTTGTTTCTCTCTCTCTGCCCTTCTGGGGAGCCCAATCCTTCAGGGCAGCCAGCACTGGGTTCCCAGCTCTGTCACTAGCCAGCTGAGGGACTTCAGACAAATCACTTCACCTCTTTCTTCACCTGTGAACAGGTAGAAGGATCATAACCGCCTCAGGGGTTTCCTGGGGGCGCCAACAGGGTGTGTGCTTGACTTCCTAACCTAAAGATTGGCCGCTTGACCCCACCCTGCGGCACTGCAGAAGAAAGGTCTGGCTATGTGCTTCTGTAGTGTTACAGACCAGAAAACCCTATGGAGCACTTCTATTCTGACACACACAGAGTTGCCAGGAGTCAGAATCAACGTGGCTGCAGAGGGGTATGAGTGGCTGCTATGTGGATTAAATAAAACACTGATGCATAAGAAGCATCAATATTTGCAAAATGCATAGAGTACGAGCTTTTTCCTCTTGGCTTCCTCCTTCCTGCTCTTCTCCACTCAACCAGTCTCCTTTTCCTTCCCAGCTTCCACAGCAGCCAGGGACAGAATCCTTATCCTAAAACTCTTCCTTCCCTAAACTGTTTGCTTGCAAATACTCTGCCTCAGGGTCCCCCTGGTCAGAAAGAAGTCCTTAAGGCAGAACCTGAAGGAACATGGCCTGCTGGACAAATTCCTGAAGACACACAAAGTCAACCCCGCCAGCAAGTACCTCCCCAGGGCGGCCAACCTGCTTGACTCTGAGCCCCTGGAGAACTACCTGGATGTAAGTACCTGGGCAGGCGATGAGCTACATCAAGACATGGCCAGGGGGACAGAGGGTCCCGCGGCTCTGAGTGTCCAGTTAGTACCTCTGGGTATTCCTTGCTGAATTGGCATTGAATGGTCAGGAAAACTCACTACCAGAACTTTGCTCTCCTTGTTGCCTTCGTGTTTATTGATACTGAGCATCTTGCTATGTGTCAGGCACTGTGCTAGGCCCAGGGATACAGCAGTGGCCCAAACCAGGCATAGTCTTTGCTCTTTTGGAGTTCACAGTCTAGGAGGGTGAAAAAGACAGTGATCCATGAGCCATGCAAACCAATGAAAAGTACAGCCAGGACGAGGGAGACAGCGTGAGGGTCTGGCACCTTGAGAAGGTGACATGGTGGCGAGCAGAGAAAGAAGAGCGGGAGCTACCAAGAGTGGAGGGGAGAATTCCAGAGAGTGGAGCTGGTTCCAAAGCAGGAGGGAGAAGAACGTAGCTGTCTGCTTCCATAAATACTACAGCCTTGGAAACTCTGTGGGGCAGTTCTACTCTGTTCTACAGGGTCCTGTGAGTCAGACTCAACTCGACAGCAACAAGTCCCATCCACCACTAGAGGGTCAATATGAATAATTATGAATAATTAATACAATAATACCTTTACAGAGCTCTTAGCACAGGGCCTAGCTTTGGGGAAGAGCTTCATCCCATTTATTCATACATGAAGCAGCTACTACATGCAAGGTGTTTAGGATACAGTGGTGAATAAGCAAAAGTCTTAGAACCCGCATTCTAAATGGGAAGACAAATAAGAGACGAGTAACTACATAAGATAATTTGGGGCCTAAGTAGCTCAAACAGCTCAGTGCTCGACTACTACCAAAAGGTTGGCAGTTCGAACCCACCAAGAAGCACCTTGGAAGACAGGCCCAGTGGTTGGCTTTCAGAAAGTCACAACCTTGAAACTTCTGTGGAGCAGTTCTACTCTGCACACAAGGGGTCACTACCCCAAGTTGGAATCTCCAACTACCCCAAGTTGCAACTAACAATAGCAAGCAGATAATTTCAGATAATGACAAGTGCCTAGAAGAAAAATTAAGTAATTAAAGGGAAGCTGAGTCCTGGGGAGAGGGAAATAATTCTAGATAAAGTGATCAGGAAAGACTTCCTAGAAGATGTGGCTTCTGATAATACCTCTGAATGATGGATGACAGGTCAGGCAAGGAAAGATCTAGAATATACATTTTCCATGCATGAAGAATGGCAAAAACAAAGACCTCAGGATAGGAATGAGCTTCTCATCGTCAAAGAATAGTGAGACCTATGTGGCTGGAACAGAGCTGGCAACAGGGAGAACATGGCCACACCTCTCCTCTGACATCTGTGGGATTGCTGTGAGTCAGAATAGGCTAGATGACAACTGCTTTTTTAAACTATTATTAGATGCTAATGGCCCATGGTGGCATAGTGGTTTAGTGCTACACTTGCTAACCAGAGGTTTCAGCAGTTTGAATCCACCAGGAGCTCCTTGGAAACCCCACGGGCCAGTTCTACACTGTCCCATAGGGTCACTGAGGCAGAATCGACTCAAGGCAACAGTTTTTGTTTGTTTCTTTTTTAATGGTGCTTGAAGATCTCTAGGTGGTGCAGCGGTGTACTCTCCACTGTTTACTTAAAGGTTGGGGATTTGAACCCACCCAGCAGCACCACCCTGGTGGCATAGTGGTTAAGAGTTATGGCTATTAGCCAAAAGGTCAGCAATTCAAATTGACCTAGTGCTCCTTGGAAACCCTAAGGGAGTGTTTTACTCTATCCTATGGGGTCTCTATGAGTTGGAATTGACTCAACATCAACGGATAGTAGTACCAACTGGGTAATCTGCTTCCATTAAGATTGCCGCCAAGAACGCACAACCATTCTGCTCTGTAACACATGGAGTCAACATGAGTCGTAATAGACTCGATGGCAACCAACAAAGGTATTGGAGGGCAATCAAGGTAGCAATCAGAAAAGACTGGAAGGAAAAAGGGAGGCAAGGACAGGCTTGAAGGATGGCTGCATGGCAGAGGGAGAGAAAGACAAACACCAAGGAAAAGGCCAGGAGGTAGAGAGAGGAAACAACACAGACCTGGTCCCTCTCCCTTGGATGGGGAGTCCCCAGGCCACAAACTGTGCTGTCCTTGCCCCCGCAGACGGAGTACTTTGGCACCATTGGCATCGGCACCCCTGAACAGGAGTTCACCGTCATCTTTGACACTGGCTCCTCCAACCTGTGGGTGCCCTCCATCTACTGCTCCAGCGCTGCCTGCAGTGAGTCCCCTGCCTTGCCCTGCCCTGCCCTGCCCTGTCCTGTCCTACCCTGGGGACCCCTGAACACCCATGGCTTCAAATAGGTTCGGAAGTCAAGCCCGTGAAATCACTCAGGGATTTGCTCACGGACACATGAGCCCCATGTACCAGAAAACCCTGGTGACATAGCGGATTAAGTGCTACATCTACTATGAAAAGGTTGGCAGTTCAAATCCACCAGGAGCTCATGGGAACCTCTATGAGGCAGTTCTACCCTGACCTCTAGGGTCACTATGAGTCGGACCCAGCTTGACAGCAGTGGGTTTGGTCTTTTTGTTTTGTTTTGTTTTGTTTACTATGTACCAGGGATGGAAGTAGGTGCCCTGAGAGGCAAAACTCAAAAGGTGCATGGAACTCGGTCCTTGCCCTCAAGGTTTTATAATCTAAAGGCAGAGGGAAGCTCTCCTAAGTAACCACAGCTCCAGGGAGAAAGGGCATGGGGCCAAAAGCGAGATGGGGCTGAAGGGCTACAACAGAGCCGCTGGGGTGAAAGTCTGAATAAGCACTTGCAAACCAGAGTGAGTGATGAAAACAAAGTCATGCACTGAAAAATCAAGATTTTTTGGTAGCTGCAAGTTCTGGACTGTCTTTCAGTTCCTTCCTCTTCCAGCTTGTTAACTAGAGTTCTAATTAAGAGGAGTTCCGTGCAATCGAACCCCTTAACAGCTGGAACTTTGACTGTCCTCAGTGGGTCTGAAGGCTTGTCACCAGGGGTAACCACAGCCAGCTCCACTCTGTGTTCACCGGGGAGGTCTTTGGAAGGACCATGGTGTGACTGGCAATCTTCCATCACTGAGATTGTTCCAGTTGGTCCAACAAGACAAGAATGGAACCTGGGGACTCTTAGACCCCAAAGATCTAGAGGAAAGTTCACCTTTCCCCTCCAAAGTCCCAACAAGAGCCAAAGCCCTCCACCCCAGGAAGACTTCCCAGGCCCTTGACCACCATGTGGCACCCAGATGTTGACCATGTCACTGCTGTGCTTGCAGCCAACCACAACCGCTTTGACCCTGACAAGTCTTCCACCTATGAAGCCACCAGCGAGTCCGTCTCCATCGAATATGGCACCGGCAGCATGACAGGAGTCCTGGGCTACGATACTGTCAAGGTGAGCACCTGCTGGCTTGTCACCTATGCTGGCCAGCCCTGGGGCTAGCCTTAGGAACACTGAGGACCCTAATATGCCCCCCTCAAATCTGACTCACTCAACCAGTACAGTTGCCAGTGACCAGAAAAGTAGCCTGCTTGGGGGTGAGGAGAAAGAGATGTCACAGACATTCCGAAGTAGGGTGCTGGCGTGTAAGAGGGTAGCCACAAGCCAACCTCAGCCCCACCCAAGCCAAATGCTATGACAATGTGTGGGGGAGGGGCAGTAGCAGGTGAAGGCTCAATTCTCGTTTAGCACCTCCTCTTCTTTCTCCTCCCCTCAACCCACAGGCCCCAAGTCACAAAAGCAACACAAGGTGCCCCCCTCCCATTGCCGGGGTCCATCTGCGGTCAGGGCTCAGATTTGCCCAGGGTTTGCTCTGCATCTGTTCATTAGAAACACAAATGCTAGTGACCATCTGTTCTGCAGAGAAATCTCACACCCAGTCATGGACTGTGGTCATCTGGGGACCAGCTGCAATGGCTATCTCCAGCAGAACGACTAGCATTCCCAGACATCCTCCTTCACCCTCCTCCTAGCCCCAGGACTAAAGAAGGGATCTTCCAGCCAGGCATGCCCAGAAGGCTAGTTCACCACAAAATGAACTGGGGATGCTCTGGGCCCATGGCTGGGTACTCAGCAGTGTGTGAACACCAGCTGACTGTGAATCTCTTGGTTCCCCTATCCAGGTTGGAGGCATTTCTGACACCAACCAGATCTTTGGCCTGAGTGAGACAGAACCCAGCGAATTCCTGTACTACAGCCCCTTTGATGGCATCCTGGGTCTGGCCTACCCTAGCATTTCCGCCTCTGGAGCCACCCCCGTCTTTGACAACATATGGGACCAGGGCTTAGTTTCCCAGGACCTCTTCTCCGTCTACCTGAGCTCGTAAGTTGGGTAGGAGTGGCCTCCTGAGAGGTCAAGTTCAACTGGACAGAGCCCAGGGTTAAGCAAGGTGGAGAAGGTCTTGGAAACAAGGAATTCGGAAGGTCATTGTCTGTCACTACAGAAGTAATGCTGCCAAATGTCCCTCTGATGAACTGTGTTCATCACGTCTTATTCTAACAGCCTGAGTCCTTGCCACCTTGACTTACCAACTCATATGCCATTAGCTATTTGCTCTCTGGTACCAGTTCCCTCATCATGGACCTCATGAGGAAACCCTCTGTGTGTCAGAGTAGAACTGGGCTCCATAGAGTTTTCAATGACTAATTCCTTTCAGGAGTAAGTCATCAGGCCTTTCTTCCAAGACACTTCGGGGGACCCAAACCTCCAACCTTTTGGTTATTAGTCAAGAGTAATAACCATTGGTACCACACAGAGACTCCCAACACTGAATCACCAAAAAGGCCAGTTAAAGTAAATCCACTTAACATAGGGGTCAAAATTTAGGAGCACAAAATGAAAAAGAAGATTTGACTGGGACATAAGATCTTGAGCACTGAAACTATAAATTGATGAAAACAAATTTCATTATTCAGCTATAGACTCCCGTTGCAACTACAAGCTAGATCTAAGAATGAACAAGAGATAAATCAAGTGTTGACTTTGCTTGGGTCATTTTTCCTCATGAAATAGAATGAAATTTTATTCACCTCTTTAATGTTTGCAGTATGACCATGGCAAAAATCAGTTTTAACAAGAATATCTGAAGGAGTCATTGACTTTCTCAAGGGCCTTTCTATCCTCTGACATCTCATTCTCTTTTGAAATGATTGTGTTGTCATTAGTGTATTTCTTCTTCAGTGGTTGGTTCTTCTAACTCTGCCAGATTCTCATTGAATTACATGGTCCAGTATTTACAGTAAAGATGGGGTGAGAATAAAGGCTTAGGGGTCATGTTTTATAAGTGGTGAGTCCTTTGGTGATTCATTTCTTATCACCATCTAGATTTGTATTTAAGGAAGCCCTGGAGGCATAGTGGTTAGGTGCTACAGCTGCTAACCAAAAGGTCAGCTGTTTGAATCCACCAGGCATTCCTTGGAAACTCTGTGGAGCAGTTCTACTTGTCTATCATGTTGTTATGAGTAGGAATCAACTTAAGGGCAATAGGTATGGCAATTGATCCGAGAATTAAAAGAAATCATGTCTGTCACATATTCAGCACAGCTACTGGTACTAGGTAAGGCCCAATCAAAGCTGGCTTTAAAGATACACATAACTAGTTGCAGTTACTGCTGACTGAAAGAAGGAACGGTTAAGCGAACGCCTATCTTCTTCTCTCTTTTCTGCAGCAGTGAATCGAGTGGCAGTGTAGTGATATTCGGTGACATTGATTCTTCTTACTACTCTGGAAGCCTGAACTGGGTCCCCGTGTCTTCTGAGGGTTACTGGCAGATCACCATGGACAGGTGAAACCACTGGTGATGGGTAACAAATGGGCCTGGGGACCAGATCCTATTTCCCTCTGGATTCAGGCTTAACTAGCCTTCCAGAAGCCCCTGAAATAGCCAACATGGGGAAGCACACTCTGGCGAGAAGGTGGGAGCAAGTCTCTAAGACACACACCCCCAAGAGAGGCATCTCGCGGGAGGAGAGGGCTGTCTGAGAACCGCAGGCACTCTGCAGGGATGAGACAGACACGTCCTTCTGGCCAAGAAGGCTGGGTCATCCACTGGCATTCCTAGCGGCATCCGGAGGAGCCAGGCTGTCCACACATCTCTCACTGAGGGGCGTGGGGACCAGCACACGTTCCTCTCTCTCTAGGACACAGGCTACTTTCAGTCTAGAGAGAAGGCAACATGGCTGAGGGGTTGCTTCAGGCCATTTTTTCCCACTCCTCCTCTCTACAGTCCCCACCCAGCCCCACTGCCCAGCTGTTCTTGCCCCTCTGCTAGAATGCAGGGGTGACCAGTTGTGTGAGTCTGCCTAGCCCTGAGCAATTTCTCAGGAAGTGAGACTCTCAGTACTAAACCAGGACAATCCCAGGCAAAATGGGGCAAGTTGGTCAGTCCCTCTCTGTCCTTACCAAGCTCCTGGCCCTGGTTCTCTTGTCCTCACTTTTTCCTGCATGCCAATTCTTCTGCCCACAACGTTCCTCTCCAGTCCTCACCTCCTCATCTCCTGTGCAATCTCTGGGTCTTTGTTTTTCTGAATAGCTTTCCCGGATTCTTGCCCTCCCACCTATGCTTGTTGCATTCTTTGTCCCTCCAGCTAGAACGGGAGCTTCCTGCCATCAGAAACGGTGTAGTTCTGTCTTGTTTATCTTTGCACCATCTGTATCTGACGCATAGTAGGCACTCAATAGATATTTCAGGCATGCATGAACAGATAGGTGGGCAAATGAATCAGGGTCACGTGGTTCCTCCTTGGGGAGACGTACTCTGACTCCCATTCCATCCACAGTGTCACCATAGACGGAGAGACCATCGCTTGCAGCGATAGCTGCCAGGCCATTATTGACACCGGCACCTCTCTCCTGGCTGGCCCGAGCAGCGGCATTTCCAACATCCAGGACTACCTTGGATTCAGCCAGAGCGAAGAAGAGGTTAGCCCAGCCCTGCCGGCCTTCTTCTACACCCAAGAGGTGGCTATGCCACGCACAGAGAACAAAAGCCCTTTTAACTTTCTCATTCTTGCTGTTTCCAGGTCAGCTGCTCGTACATGAGCAGCCTTCCCGACATTGTCTTCACTCTCAACGGTGTCGACTTCCCTGTGTCCCCCAGTTCCTACATCGTGGAGGTAAGGGGGCTCTGGGCCACCTCGTAGCCGTGTCCATCCTGAATGTAGCCACAGAGTCAGCTTTTCCACAATGGAAAGTACACTCACAAAGGAAAGCAAACTCACATATGCTCTGGGGAGACTTCAGAGAAAAGTAATATTATTAAAAATAAAGGCATGAGTGAGAAGTCAGATGTCACCCCCTAAGAAAACCAGCGAGGCAAAGGATAATGGCATGGAAAACGGATTTTGAGTTGGGCAACTGGGACCAAGCCTGGATCTCAATGACTAGTCCATTGATTCCTGGCAAGTCACAATCTCTCTGATCTCTCAATTCCCCATCTATAAACTAGAGATCTCAGCTTCTGTCACCCTGAGAGTGTAGTTGAGGTCATCAAGTGAGACTGACCCCATCAAAGCTACAAAAGTATGGGCAAATGGAAGTCATAATGTGCACAGTGTCAGATCTTAAGACATCCTCCCAAACCAAACCAAACCCATAGCCGCTGAGTCAACTCTGGCTTACAGCAATCCCACAGAACAGAACAGACATGCCCCGTAGGGTTTCCAAGTCTGTAAATCTTTACAGAAGCAGACTGCCACATCCTCCTCCTACAGAGCAGCTGGTGGATTCGAACCGACGACCTTTTGGTTGGCAACTGAGTGCTTAACTACTGTGTCACCAGAGCTGTCTAAGACCCTCCAATTATCTCTTTTTCTGGTTGCCATCGAGTCGATTCCAACTCACAGTGACCCTGATACCCTCTGTATAGCTGAGCAGAACTGTGCTCCGTAGGGTTTTCAAAATCAGATCTTTTGAAAACAGATCTCCAGGCCTTTGTTCCTTAGCACCTCTGGGTGGACTCAAACCTCCAACTTGTCATTTCGCAGCTAAGCACATTAACCATTTCCACCACCCAGGGTCTCCCTTGCTGTCTCTACCGAGTGGCAAATCCTTAGTCTGATGAATCACAGGAGAACCCTCTGCCTAAGTTGTCTGCCACAGTAATAAGTGGAAGGCTGGTTTTGCCCAATGGGCTGATGCCCTTCAGCAAGAAGTCCTGATGCCTAAGCTGATCCCCCAACAACCAGCCCCCACCCCCTCCACGATTCTAATTACTAGGGGGTGACACTTGAGCAACAGAGGTCTTTCAGAGCTGCCCAGATGGCCTTAGCAGGCAGTCCCAGTGGTGGCCCAGTGACTCAGTGAACAAACCAGACTCACAGCTGGTCTGGTTTGCCCCTGGATGCGATTCAGACAACGAGAAAAGGCTGTTCACCAGGGGTTCCAAACTTCCTCCCCAGCAGCTGAGTTCTCCCTAAACCCCTCAGCTCTGATGCTGATGTCAGAGCTCGGACGTTGGCCAGAAACACGGGATAATGTCCAGTAATCCCTGGGAGCCAGCCGCACTGCGAACAGTCTACACAGTCAGACCCCAGGCCAAGAACAGCAAGCTCTGGCCACGCAGCCAGGACGCTCCTCCTGACACGTGCCTTGCAGCCCGACCACACTGCATTTGCTTTTATTCCCAAGTGTCTGTCACTGCCGGGTCTGTGCGCTGTCTCTGATTTCATCTTTCTGCTTTTTCCAGGAGGATGGGGCCTGCGTCGTTGGCTTAGAAGGCATGGACCTGGACACCAGCTCTGGAGAACTCTGGATCCTGGGTGACGTCTTCATCCGCGAGTACTACACCGTCTTCGACAGGGCAAACAATCAGATCGGCCTGGCCTCCGTGGCTTAAGCATGAAGTCTTTCCGGCCACCTCCCAGGAAGTCCCGGCCCCACTTCCTTCCCCATGCTAGATGTACATAATTCTCCTACTTGTTTTACCGTGGAGTTCTGGAGGTGGATTCTTGGCCCTGTCCCCTGCCTTGCCAATGACGTAGAATAAAAATATGGCCTACTGAAAAATAGTTTATGGAGTTCTTTCTCTTTCTCGGTATTTCTCCTCATGTCACTGGAGTCGAGACACCAGGGCGGGAAGGGAGGGGACAGAAATGATGATGTCTACTTGGACAGCACCTAACACGGTGATGCAGGCAGCAGATATTTTGCCCTAGAGCCAAGAAGACAATGGAACCCATCTTCTTACTTCCCCCAAATCCATGAGAGGATGGAGATTGGAAAAGCTTCTGGCCACGGTGGATGATGTTTTTAAGTGGGCAGAACAAGACGATGTCATCCATAGGCACGGGCAGGAGAGGTAACAGCAGCTGACAGCCCACAGTCTACCAAGCTCCTGCTGATGATGAGCCTGCTGATAAAGACCAATGATTAAGGACCCTCCAGCATCACCACCTATCTGTCAGTGATGTCCTCTGGTGGCTTGTCCGTTGCTATGATGCTGGAAGCTACACCACCAGTATTTCCAATACCAGCAGGGTCACCTGCAGACAGATTTGAGTGGCTCTTCTAGAACGTAAGAAAGTAGCCCTAGAGTAGAGGTCAACTCTGGAAAACCAGCCAGGACTCTACATGCAAAGATGGGGTAGAACACGGCAAGGCTGGGGATGTTGCAGATAAGATCATACGGGCCTGTGCCGACTGGGCAGCAGTTAGCAACACATCCAGCACTGCGGGCACACTTCACCGAGCCGTATCCCTGTCTGTCATTCAACCAGGGTGGGTTTCCACGTCCCCAGGGAGAGGCTGTAAGAGGGAACTGAGCACAGACACCCAAGAAAGGCAGGTAGAGAGTCCTAAGAGCAGCATTTCTGGGCACTGGTTGGCAGGTGAGCATTCAGTGGAATCCAAAGCTGCTAAGAGAGTAGGGAACACGCTCTATTCTTGCCCCTTCTGGGAGGTTCGCGAAGCCCCCTTCCCCATCAAAGGCTCCGAGAAGTCCTGCCATTAAGTGACCTCTTCCACTTTATCTCAGCTCAGCTTGACCCCAGTTCCTCTTTTGTTTGTAAACCTATTAGACAGTCCCATGTCCCCTGCATGCACACTGGAGGACACCCGGGGCTCCCGCCACTGCGCTGGGTCTCACTGAAGACACTAGCCCAAGGGCTGGGCCTGGGCCCCCCTGCGGAGAGGGAATCACCTGGGGTGCCCAGACCAAGATGGCTTTGGAAAAATGGTGCCACACAGGACTGAACTGGACTCGGGGACACAATGTGACCATGTGGTGTGTGTACTTTATGGCTTTATGCACTTATGGGATGCTGTCCTACCGGCGTCTTGCTAAAAGGGAGAGGAGACGATGGAGAGGTGGGGACAGGAGATTGTCAAGAGGATACGACACACAAAGAATGAAAAGGAGGAGTGTACTGTCACCAGGCAAGGAGAGCAGAAGGAGCTGCAGATACGTGGGCACACAAATTTTACTGGGATTGTATCCCGCACCGTGCCCACCATCACTGCTGTGCTCCAGCCCGTCATTGCTGCCATCGTGTCAACCCATCCATTGAGGGTCTTCCTCTTTTTCACTGACCCTCTGCTTTACCAAGCATACTGTCCTTCTCCAGGGAGTGACCCTTCCTGACAACATGTCCGCAGCCTCTAAGGTGAAGTCTCTCCATCCTTGCTTCCAAGGAACATTCTGGTTGTATTCCAGTTACCAAAAAAAACCAAAAAAAAAAACCCACTGCTATCAAGTCGATTCTGACTCACAGTGACCCTACAGGACCGAGGAGAACTGCCCCTACAGAGTTTCCAAAGAGTGCCTGGTAGATTCAAACCGCTGACCTTTTGGTTAGCAGACAGAGCACTTAGCCACAATACCACCAGGGTTGTGCTCTTCTAGAAAATTCTCTGAGTTTAAACTGACAACTGTCCACCTAAAGCCCAGAAGGGACCTTTAAGGGGCAGAGAGCCTGAATCAATGGTGTGGATACAATACAGGCAGTGACAGTGAGAATGCTGACACAATGTGAACTGCGTGACCAACACTGTCCAACTGTAGAAAATGGTAATTGTAGGACCATGTAGAAACTGGTGATGGATGTCTGTTGGGTTGTTGTTAAAGACCAAACTGTTTTCCCAAAACATGTGTTGTAAATCCAACCTGATAGTGGTTATAATCTTCTTTGGAAAAAGATTTTCTTTGTTATGTCAGTGAGGCAGTATTAGAATAGGATGTGTCTTAAGTCAACCTCTTTTGAGGTGTAGGAGAGCAGACAAGGCAAGCAAGCACACCTGGGGAAGACAGACGCCACACTATGTGCCACTGACCTACAAGGAGCCAAGAAGCAGCCTGAAAAGAGGCAAGAAGCTTCTTCCAGAGCCAACAGAGAAAGTCTTTCCCTAGAGCCAGTGCCCAGAATTCAGACTTCCAGCCTCATAAACAGAAAAATAAATTGGTTTGTTAAAGACACCTGCTTGTGGCCTATTTGTTACAGCAGCACTTGATACCTAAGACAGGTGCATATATTGCCACCAATTTTTTTAAATAGTTGATGATCTCCAGGCTCTTAGCTCTGAGTTCCTCACCCCTGTCACCATCCTCAGATTAGGAGCCCGCCCCTGTACAAGTTCTGGCCAGACACCCCAGATGGCTTAACACCACAGACACCTGACCCCGGGGTATGTGGGCAACAGCAGGTCAGAGAAGGGCTAAGGCAAGGCAAGCCTCAGCTGGCAGAGGGGGACGGGTAGTGCAGTGGGGGCTGGAGTTCACGCCGCAGCCCTCCTGGCTTTCATGGTACAAGCTGGTGACCTGGTGGCAATGTAGCTCTCCATCTTCTGGGTGCACTTCACTTCCCATTCCCCCGTTTAAGACAGCACTGGCCACTGCTCTGCCCAGACGCCCCCTGCAGGACTCAAGGACTTACTTCTTCAGCTGCTAGGAAGGTGGACAGGACAGCTCCCAGCCATCAGCCCCTATAAGGAATTACCTGGACTGAAAAATTGTCACACCAAGATAATGCTGCTTTCTGGGACAGTACAGATAGAATGGCTGGTCAACAGAGAGCACAAAGCCCTGTCGCTTTGTCCCAACTCACGACAATGCTGAATTAACCACCCTAGTCACATGGATTGCAGCTGCAGACCAACCTGGGTTGAGTCTTTGGCTTGCGATGCAGCCCAACTTCTCCCTCTGAGTCCATCTCTGCCTCCCACAGGTGTTAATCCGAGAACCCACCCTAAGAAACTTTGCACCTGCTCTCTCTGTCCTCAGGAAGCCAACCTGCAGAGCCAGCTCTCCTCCAGCTCCTCCCTTCTCACCCCAGAAACCCCCTCAGTGGTGGTTAACTTTATGGGGCAACTTGGCTAAGCTCTGGTTCCCACTTGTTTGGCTAAACACTAATCTACCTGCTGTTCCATACTGTAAGACAATCAGCTTCCAAAACATTACGTAGCCATCAGTTTAAAGAGGCGTTCCTTAGGGTGAGTTCTATTGCCAGAATATAAATAGCTATTTTGGCAGAACTCACTCTTTCTCAACTCTGTACTCTTCCCGTTGTGCCATCTGCAGATCCTGGGATGCATGTCTGCAGGAGTCTCCAGCCTCCTATTGATTTGGACTTGCTGTCCCCACGATCACATTTACCAGTGCCTTGAGGCACATACTCACACACCTGTACATCCTCTTTCTCTGTATATAGACATACCAAAACCAAACCAGACCCATTGCTGTTGAGTTGATTCTGACTCATAATGACCCTATAGGACAGAGAAAAGCCCCATAGCATTTTCAAGGAGCAGCTGGTGCATTTGAACTGTTGACCTTTTGGTCAGTAGCTAACTGCTTAACTACTGTGCTACCAGGCTCTGCATAAAGACATACAGAACCTGATATGTACCTGGTTCTGCTTCTCTAGAGAAGCGTGGTCAAGACACTGCCCACCACCAAGAGGCCAGCAGGTGCCCAGACAAGACCCCTCCCCACCTAGCCCATTTGGTGCAGAATTCAGAGCTCTGCCTGGATTCCAAGAAGGGTCTTCTCCCAGGTTGGGAGGCTGAGGTGGGGAACTCATTTACCACATATGGGCTTGGGATAAAGTGTTCCCACCTTCCCAGAGGCAAGAGGAGAAGGAGCAAGGGCAGGCTGGGAGAAAAGGAGACAACCTTTCATTGAGAGACCTCAGGTAAGGACACAGGACAGCAGGTGGCAGTTGTGCCAGAAGCCTTATCCCTATCTGACTCTCCCCCAAAAGAAGAAGAGAGCCCAGCAGTGCCCAGCTCTTCTCCAAAAATCACACCAACCCCGGTCCAGGGAGGGTGCTGACCATGGAGAACACCATCTGCTCGACTCTCATCCCACCCTTGAAATACTTCTTGGGAACAGGCTATGCCTGGCTTAGGTGTGTCTTTCCACTCCCAAAGCGGTCCCAAAGGAATGAGCCTTGGCGTCATCAGCTAGGTTTGCCCAGGAGCAGCCCACACGTCTGCTGGACCACTGGCAGAGTTTTCTGTCCATCTTCAGGGAGTTGAGACCTGCTTACAAAGGTGACTCCTTCTCCCATGAGGACAAAGATGTGGTGGTCTGCTTCAGTCGAGATTTACAGCCTTGAAAACCCTAGAAAGCAGTTTTACCCCACAACCCAGTGGTGCAGGGGTTGAGCCTGGCAGCTAACCAAAAGGCTGGCAGTTCAAATCTACTAGTCACTGCTTAGAAACCCTGTGGGGTTTCTGTCCTGTAGGGTCACTATGGGTTGGATTTGACTCAGCCACAACAGGTTTGGTTTTGGTTTGGTTCATAGGCTCACTATGAGTTGGAATCAACTTGATGGCAAATTTGATCTCATTTGGGGGTTCAGTACACAGGGTTCCTGAGTAGAGATAGCAGTTTGAGCTCCATCACTACTAACTGAAAGGCTGGAGGTTCAAACTCACCCAGCAGTGCCACGGAAGAAAGTCCTGGCAACCGGATTCTGTCCAGAGGCTGCCCAGAGAACACTAGGGAGCTGAGCTGCATCCTGTAACACACAGGATTCCCTAAGTCCGAATTGGCTTGATGGCAAAGGGTTTGGTTTGGGTTTGGGGTCATATAAAAACAGGTGAAGAAACAATAGCAAAGTGTTTTATTAACAACGACAAAAAATTATATGTGAAAGATCTACTATATTGAATCCCTGGATAGTACAAATGGTTACTGCTCTTGTCTGCTACTGGAAAGGCTGATGGTTCGAGTCCAGCCACAGATACTTCAGAAAAAAAAGACCTGGAGATCTAGTCCCCAAAAATTACCCACTGAAAGCCCTTTGGAGCACATAGGATCGTCGGTCAGAACTGACTTGACAGCAGCTGGTTTTTTATTATATGTTGGATATAATCTACAGATACGTATCACAGTAACAGACTACACTGAAATAACCACAGGTTAACAGGGATAATGAATCCTTTTTTTTCTTTTGCTTTCTGTAGTTTCTAATTCCATGATAGAATATGCTACTTTTGATATGGAAAAAGTAAAAAAAAAAAATGTCACTATTGAAAAACAAAGGATGCTTTTAGTTTTCCCTAATCGTTTCACAGGTGTAGGTCCTCTGTCTGGGTACCTAGGCTGCAGGTGCAGAGTTATCCTTCTGTCTGCTGACAGCACCCAGCCAGGGCTGGTCCTGGGCAGGGTGCACTGCGTCACCTCATGGAACTGTTTCTTCATTTGGGGTTGCCCCACAAGATTTTAGTGACGACGACGAGAGATGACGCTTATATGGTGCTTAGCACAGAGGAGCCCGGGGCACAGTGAGCCTGGATGCGGGCACCCCTTGACTCCTGCCATGGGGGTGGGTCTATGCAGTCCCCAGGCAGGAAACTACCTGCTGAACAGTCTGGGCAGCACTGTCCAGGAATCCGAATCGGATGAGGGCAGGAGTCCATGCAGTCTGTCCTCTTGCAGCTCACCGAGCCATTTGCCTGAAGGGAGAACTTCACCGAGATCCCACTTGTGACATCAGGGCCTGCTGCCTCACCCCAGGCCACTCTTTCGCCTCCCAAAGAAAGGGCACTGCTGCAAACTGGCCGAGCCTTGCCCTAAAGGGTGCAGCAAAGCAGCCAAGTCGCAGTCTGCCAGCAAAAAGGACTGGCTGCTGGGGAAAAGTCGGTGTGACCCTTCTGGAAAGGCTTCCTGTGTCCAAGGAGAGTCAGTGGCCTGCAGCTTCCTGACCCTCTTGAGCAGCAGCCAAAGGCAAGAATACAGCAGGCTGTACCATCACCTCTCCAGATCTCATCTTCTCGCTAGAGCCCTGGTTCACTCCAAACTAACAAAGTACCTTAAAATCCTATCTTTACAGAAAACAATTCCATCGGAAACCTCTACTTCAGAAGTTGAAAGCGCTATACAAGTTTGTTTTTTTCTTTATGAATCTGAATGTTTATGAAACTTCTATACTCCTTTCCTAGACTCTGAGGGCCCTAAATCATCCATAAAGGAGAAAAATGGGCTTTAAGATGTACTTTCTTTCAAGCCTAATTCCCATCAGCAGGGCCAATAAACTAGCAAGAAAAGTAAGCATACACTTACATGTGCTTACTTACCAATCTACAGTGAACAATTTCACAAATGTTTGTTTTTTAGATACATCCAATGATTGCTTTCTGGGTCACTGCCATGGCTTAAACTGTGCCCCCCCAAGATGTCACTCTGGCTGGGCCATTATTCCCAGCACTGTGTGATTTTCCTGCATGCTGTCAATCCTGCCTCTCTAACGTTCATGAGGGAAGATGGGTGGCGGCTGTGCTGGTGGCCAAGACTCCACCCATAAAACTCTATTGTGCCTTGAGGCACTTTCTTGGTCTAGAAAAGAAGGGAGCAGAGAGACAGGGGACCTCATACCCCCAAGGAAGCAGTGCTGGGAGCACAGGGCACCCTTTGGACTTGGGGTCCCTGCACCTGAGAAGCTCCTTGACCAAGGGAAGTCTAAGGACAAGGACCTTCCGCCAGAGCTGACAGACAAAGCCTTCCTCTGGAGCTGCCGAGACGGACTGACACAGTGGCCCTTGATGAGATGGACTGACCCAGTGGCCACAACCATGTGGCCTCAAGTCCTAAACTTGGACTTTTAGCCTCCTTTACTTTGAGGAAATAAATTTTCCTTTGTTAAAGGCAGCCACTTGTATTTCTCGTTACAGCAGTACAAGATAACTAACACAGTCATTCACTCCTGTCAGGGATTATAAATTTGAGATGTTATGACTCTGTAGAAAGGTGCTGTGGGGTTGGGAGGAAGACAGATGCCAGTCATACTGAGACGCAGAGTCTTTGTTGTTGTTAGGTGCTGTCAAGTTGGTTCTGGCTCAAAGCAACCCTACACATAACAGAAAGAAACACTGCCCAGTCTTGCACCAGGTCCACAATTGTTTTTATGCCTAAGTCCATTGTTGTGGCCACTATGTCAATCCATCTCATCAAGGGTCTTCCTGTTTTTCACTGACCCTCCATGCTACCAAGCATGATGTCCTTCTCCCCAGACTGATTCCTCCCGACAACATGTCCAGAGTTATGTAAGATGCAGTCTTGCCATCTTTGCTTCCAAGGAGCACTCCTTGGTCTGAAAGTGATACTATATATTAATTTCAAAAAAAAAAAAATTTAAGGCTAGTGTATTACCAACATGTACTCAATTGGATGAGGTAGATGGGGGAAGAAGCTGGGAAGAGGGTCCAAGTTGATTATTCTGGACACTCTAACATTCCAGAAGTCTGTTTGCAATGATTTGAAATATTTATTAGTGGGAAACTCTCAAAACAAATCCAGAGTTGAATTTAATTAAAGCATGATAGTTTGGAGAAATTTGAAGACTACTCTAAGGGAGGCATATTTGTATTTATATATGTGAAGGAGCAACTTAGAAAGAACCCCTTCTATGCAAAGAAGGACTACTCAAGATAGTCTTACTGTAGAGTCTTAAATATTGAGTTACTCTGTAACAGAAGTACTAGCGGTGGATGACTTGAACAGACAGAAACATGTTCTCTTACAAACTAGGCTGCAAATCTGAATTCAGGGCTTTTTTTTCCATGTTGACTCTAGGGAAAGGTACTTATCGTCAATCTTCCACTGGTCAAGGAGTTTCTCATTGCAGGGACCCTGGGTCCAAATGATGCTTTCTGCTCCTGGCTCTTCTTTCTTGGTGGCAATTATTGCCCCCTTCCCCTCTACCCTCCACATCTGGCTGATTCTGTCCTTTTATGTCCTGTGAAATGAAAGGCAACAATGCCCACACCCAGGGGAAGCTCCCATTATGGTAGTTCAAGACTGTGACTTGAGTACAGAGGTTTCATCCCATGCTAATCACCTTTAACATAACCTACTCTTGCCTCACTAACCAAGTGAAAGATTAGGACTGAGGACACAGACAGAAATTACATCAAATCACAAATTGACAATTACAAAATACCTGGAATCACAGCACTGACAAGTCCACATGTTTTGGGAAGAACATAATTCAATCCATGAAAATGCCCCACAAAATTACTAGATTTTTAATTATTTTTGTGTGGTAGCTTAGCATTTTATTACTAATTGCATTTCTTTTCACTCCTGTTCCCCACACTTAATCCATTAGTGATAGCAATGGAAATATATAGAGTATGAGAAATTTGTAACACTTGATTTCACCATTAGTCATATTAGTTTACAAAGTTGCTTAAATGATAGGCTTTATCAATTAATTGCTAGCTTCTTTTGAAAATCACCCTGACACCACACTTTTCTCATGGCATTTTTCATCTCTGTATTTCTTAGAGTATAGATTAAGGGGTTGAACATAGGAGCAATGATGGTGTAAAACAGTGCAAATATTTTAACCTCAGGGAATGTAGTAGGAGGTCTAAGGTAGATAAAGATTGCAGGAGCAAAAAATAAAACCACCACAGTGATATGAGAGCCACAAGTAGACAAGGCTTTGCATCTTCCCTCAGCTGAGTGATTTCTTAAGGTGAATAGTATAATAACACGAGACCGGAACAGGAGAACAAAGGTCGCTAAGACAACCATACCTGGATTGACCAGCAGGAGAACACCTGTGAGGGAGGTATCAGTACAGGCAATCTTGAGCAAAGGGAAGACATCACAAAAGTAGTGATCAATTTCATTAGGACCACAAAAGGGTAACAAGATTGCCATAAACAATTGAGGAAAAGAATGTACAGCCCCACCAACCCAAGCAGCTGAGACAAGAAGATTACATCTTGTTCTTTTCATAATGATTACATAGTGGAGAGGTTTGCAGATAGCAACATAGTGATCAAAGGCCATGGCAGTAAGAATGAAGATCTCAGTACTGCCAAAGAAGTGCACGGCAAACACTTGCAACATGCAATTGCCATAAGAGATGGATTTTGTTCCCAATAACAGATCACCTATCAGCTTGGGTGTGACGCTAGAAGTATAGCAGATGTCCAGCGAGGCTAAGTAACTAAGGAAATAGTACATCGGTTGGTGAAAAAGGATGCTGCTTAGGATGGAAACAAGGATCAGAAGGTTTCCAAACTAGAGGGAAATATAACAGAATAAGAAGAGAACAAAACAAAATATTTGCATGTTCTTGTCATAAGAAAGTCCCAAAAGAATGAATTCTGAGACATTTCTCTGGCTTTCCGTGTATGTCATTCTGTATGTTGTAAATAAATGAGTATCTAGAAATAAAGAAAACACAAATTTAGATGAAATATTAACAGCATAATAAAAATACACAATATACCAACTGAATTCTTACATGATGCTAAATTAATATTAATTATTCTTTATGAAATCAAGCTGCCTTTTCCTTTATAGTATGTCCCTTGTGTTACAAATATATTAGGGAATAATTTTATAATATGAATGATGGTGTTAAGAATATACTTCCTTCGATTTTACCGGTAAACATTAAAGAATATTTTACATGTTATGTGTTCCATTAAAAAAACATTGTATACTGTTAAGCATGACATTTTGATAACAACAAAGATTTAATTTGTTTTTGCTGTTGTTGATCTCAGATACCATCTAGTTGATTCAAACTCGTAGTGATCCTATGTACAGCAGAATACTGCCTGGTCCAGCACTGTCTTCACAGTGGCTGCTATGATTGAGCACTGTGTACCCATCTCACAGCTCTTTTTCATTGACCATCGGCTTTATCAAGCATGATGTCTTTCTCCGGGGACTTGTCCCTCCTGGTAATGGGTGAGATGAAGTTTTGCCGTCCGCCCTTTCAAGGGACTCTCTGACTGTACTTCTTTCTCTACAGATTTGTTCCTTCTTCTCACAGTCTACTGTAAATTGAATACTTTGGGGTCAACACTTGAATTGAAATGCATCAATTTTTCTTTAGCCTTTCCTACTCATTATTAATTATTTGCATGCCTATGAAGGGACTGAAACTATCGTGGCTTGAGTCTGGTGCACCTTAGACCTCCAAGTGACATTTTTGTTTAAAACTTGTAACATGCATTTTGCAGCACAGTTGCCCAACGCGATGTTCAGGTTGATTTCTTGACTGCTCCTTCCATGAGTGTCAGTTGCGTATCGAAGTAAAATTAAATCCTTAACAGCTTCAGCATTTTCTCCATTTATCATGAAGTTGCTCATTGGTCTGGTTGTGAGGTTCGTTGTTTTATTTATGTTGAGGATTAATCCATACTGAAGGCTGTAGTCTTTGAGCTTCATGAGGATACACTTCAAGTTCTCTTTGCTGCCGGTAAGGAAGATTGTGCCATTTGCATTTCACAGGTTGTTAACAAGTCTTCCCCCAATCCTGATACCTGTTTCTACTTCATATATTCCATTTCCTCATATTATTGGCTCAGCATACAGATCGAGTAAGTATTGTGGAAGGATACAACCCTGATGCACACCTTTTCTAGTTTTAAACTATCTAGTATTCCCTTGATCTGTTCAAATGACTGCTTCTTGTTCCACATATAGGTTCCTGTCATGGATCGAATTGTGTCCCCCCCAAAAATATGTAGCTATGTGGCTGGGCCATGATTCCCAGTATCTTGTGACTGTCCTCCATTCTGTGGTTTTCCTATGCTGTGTGTTAAAGGATTAGGGTGGGACTGTGAATCTCTTTATAAGACCACCTCACTGCTCCACTGTAAAGGGAGTTTCCCTGGAGTATGGCTTGCCTCACTTTTAATCCTTTCAGCCTGCGAAAGATAAAAGGAAAGAGAAGCAAGCAGAAATTTGGGAACCTCATACCATCAAGAAAGCAGTACCAGGAGAAAAGCGTGTCCTTCAGACCTGAGTTTTTGTGCCAGGATGCTCCCTGGACAAAGACTGATGGAATACTGGACTTTCCTCCAGAGCCGACAAGGGGGGAAACCTTCCCCTGTAGCGGATATCCTGAATTTGAACTTGTAGGCTACCAGACTGTGTAAGAATAAACCTTCCTTTGTTAAAGCCATCTACACTGTGGTATTTCTGTTAGAGCAGCACTAGCTGATTAAAACAGTCCCACATGAGCATGATTATGTATTCTGGAAATTCCACTCTTCATAGTATTATCTGTAATTTGTTACAATTCATATAGTCAAACGTCTTCGGGTAGTCAACAAAATACAGGCAGACATCATTCTAGTATTTTCTGCTTACAACCAACATCCGCCTGACATCAGCAAAGACATCCCTGCTTCTACATTCGCCTCTGACACTGGCTTGGATTCCTTGAAGTTCCCTGTTGATGCATTGTTGTGAATGATTGGAATTATCTTCAAAAACAATTATTTATGTGTAATAGTAATAATATCATTCAATAACCTCTACCTTGCTGAATCATCTCTATTTGGGATGGGCTGAAATATGGATTGCTTCCAACTGATTGGCCAGGTAGCTCTCTTCCAAGTATCTTGGAATAGACAAGTTAGCACTTCTACTGCTGTATTATTTTTTAAGTTACTTATAACCAAAAAAAAAATCACATTTTTCTGTGTACCTTATTCATTAAATGGTCGTCTCTCATTCTTCCAGCATGATTTGGACCATCTCTTCTGAATTATTTTTGGAGTTATGTTCAGAAAATGCAAACACATTTTTAAAATATCAGCTTAAAATGCTAAATTTTAGTATATAAAGAATGTGTTCTTATAGGCCACGTGAGTAGATATTGACAATGAATTATGCTAAACCTATACAGGTTTGGTTACATTAAAAACTCTACAGCAAAGCAAGTTTCAATGAAGACTGAAATTGTGGAAATTAACTACAGATTCATTCCTTCTCTTCTTTACATCTCACAGTTTAGAGAAAATCTTATCAAATATGCAGTCATTCAGGTTTGTGAAAGCAAAGTCGAAATGGTTGAATCGCCCCAGGGTGTTTGAACTGTACATATTTATGATCTCTCATAGAAATTTAATCTTTTTAAGACACATTCTAGATAACAGGTGTCAAAAGGTTATAACAAATGCAACTGCAATAGACTTAGTGGTCAGCTAGACTGCTTCTGGAATAAATATATGGATGAGAATTTTGTGAATTGCACATGCATTTTGATTAATCTTGAGTAAATGACACAGGAAAAGAGAATGCAGAAAAGAAATAATGTTGCAGTGGCTGTTTTATCCAGCTGTGACGAGTGTAAGGAGGTCAGCAGAGCCTCAAAAACCACGGCAGAGCCTCTACCTTAGTCTGGATCCCATGGGGCAGACACGGTGGGCTTTCCAGTTGCTTATTTTTAAAAGCTCATTATGCTTTCGTAGCAAGATTATTCAAAAACCACCAAATCGAATGATACATAAACCCAAAGTCTGTATTTTTAGAGTCTTTAAAATTTTAGATGGCATATGGATAACACATATGACACTTTGCTATGAGAAACCAATTCCAGTTTTTATATTCAAAACTCTAATTTTGTCAAAGAAAGTTTAAGTTTGTCCCTGCTATCAATATAAGCTGACCTTTATTTATTTTTTTTTAACAAAGAAAAGTGCTATCAGGATCAGAATGTTCAGTATTTAACAGTAACTAAATAGACTTTTTTTTTTTGGACACCCTGGTGACATAGCAGTTAAATGCTACTTCTGCTAACCGAAAAGGATGACAGTTCAAATCTGCAAGGCACTCCTTGCAGTTCTAACGGTGGCAGTTATCCTTTGAAAAAAAAAAAAAAGATTTTAATATTTTGGGGATTCCTTAAGAAACTCTAGTGGATGCAGTAGTTAAGGTAAGGTAGTTTATTTCTGTAAATATTTAAAGCCTTGGAAATACCCAATGCGGCAATTCTACTCTGTCTGACTGAGTAGCTGTCAGAATCAACTGGACCACAATGGGTTCTGGGGGATCCATAGCCCTCCTCTTTCCTCCTTTAAACTAAATCAAATTCCTAATCTTTGGGGTGCTGTCATGTTGATTTTCCAAATATGTTACTCTAGCCAAAGAAATTGATTTAAAGGAAGTCGTTGTATTAGCAGGCTGGTGAATAATTTAAAAATAGCAAATGCTTGATTAATTGAAACTGTTCTTCAAGGAAGGGACATTAGCTAAAAAGTAAAAGCACTTTTTTTGTGTGTGGTGATTAAAATGTTCTAGAACTGACTGTGATGAATGTTGGACATATTTGTGAGTGTACCAAAAAATCACTGGACTCCACACTTGAAAAGGAACAATTGTAGGGCATGTAAACCATTTTTTAATAAAGCTTTTAAAATACAAGAGGATAAAAAGAGACTGTGAACAAGAACATCTAAGTGACTTCTTAGGATCACAAAATACTCCCGCTCCCCCAATATTAGAAACCAGGTGTCCTGATCTCCTTCAGTCTAGTGGTGTATGCCATGCTTGATTAATTGGCATATGAACGGGGGAGCGTGGATGTTAAGGAGGAGGGAAATGGGAGGAGCTACTTTGAATTTCACGCGCAAAGTGCAAATTTAAGTTGAGAGATTAGATTGCCCAGATACACTTGGACAATTCTCTGATTCTAAGCATTGTACTGGGAAAATCTGCTGTAAAAGACTTCTTTAAAGTGTTATAGAGCAAAGATGTCACCCTGAGGACTAGGTTGCATCTGACAGAAGCTATGGCCTTTTCAACTGTCTCACATGAATGTAAAAACTGTACAATGAAAACGGAAGACCAAAGAGAATCAATACGTTTGAATTATGGTGTTGGTAAATAATATTGTCTGTACCATGGACTTCCAGAAGAACAAACAAATCTGTTTTGTGAAAAGTTCCTTAGAAGAGAAGATGGCAAAACTTTGCCTCACATAGTTTAGACGTGTTATCAGGAGGAACCGGTTTCTGAGGTAGGACACCATTTTTTGTGAAGTGTCAGCAAAATAGAGAAAGACCTCAATGAAATGAATTAACACAATGACTCAAACAATGGATTCAAGTATAACAGTGATTGTAAAAACGGGTCAGGACTAGGGAGAGTTTCATTCTGTTGTACATACACTTGCTATGAGTCAGAGCTGATTTCACAGCACCTAACAAAAATAGTTATTTTTAAACAGTTTTCCAAAAATATAACATTTTTAAGTCAAGATATTTGCTTTTTTCTAGATTATCATAGCTGTTTAATCTAAGATAGCTCTCAAAATTCCTTCCTAAATAAAAACATTTTCTTACAGTCACTGCTATGAGCAGAAGTACTATAGACTAGGAGGTCTTACAAGAGAGAAAGAAGCAGTGTCATGAGTTGGATCCGACTCGACAGCACTTGGCTTTGGCTGGCCCACAATTGATGGTCTGAAGGCGTGGGAGTTTCCCTGGAAGCATGGCCCCTAGACCTGATGCTGTCCTTGTTCATAAACCATTACTGAGGTCAACTCTTCAGATAGGAATGAATTGGAGTTGGGGACACAGAGTGACCATATCATGTGTGTACTTTATGGTTCTATGCATCTATAGGACGTTGTCCTACTGGCCTCTTACTAGAAGGGAGTGGAGAGTGTGGAGAGGAGGGGACAGAAGATTGTTAAGAGGCTATGACATGTATAGAATGGAATGGAAGAGTGTGCTGTCACTAGACCAGGAGAGCAGAAGGAGCTGCAGATAGGCTGGCATGTAAATCTAAATTGGATTGTACACTTTCACTTAGTCACAAAAACGAAAAGAGAGAGAGCAAGGGAGAGAACGAGAGAGACAAAGAGAAAGAGAGAAAGAAAAAGAAAATGTTTCTTGCTCATATAGACAGTAAGAAAACTTCTGTGAATAAAAGTAAAGTCAAAATTAATGAAAATAAAGAAATATTAGGCCAATTTTGTGTAAGTGGTCAGAATGGTGACAATGCAGAAAGAGGCAGAAATATTGAGGACTGTAATCTGAACTGTGGGGGGTGGATCGTGAGTCAATCGCTAACTACTTTAAGGTTCCTTTTCCCTATATACACAACTGAGATATCAATAGGTAACTCAGATACGTCATGACGAACACACAAAGTGATTTGAATATCCCTGCAGGGGGTTGGGCTTGGTTTTTGAGTCCTATGTGGTTTTTCATCACGTGTTTTCCTTTTCCTTCATTTATTCTTTGAGGAGTTGGTTTACAAACTGTCATTCAGCTAAGCTAAATAAAGAAAAAAAAAAGATGAAACAAAATAAAAGGCATGACAGAAATACAATGGGTTAATGGTCACACAGAACTTCGAATTGGACAATTCCTTAATTAAAAATAAGTCATTCTGATGACAGATTGACTAACTTAGAGCATTTTTAACACTAATCACTGACATTTTTTTTCTTGGACTGAAAAATATAGTCCAAAGACTGTATCCTTGGTAGTACAAATAACATAGTCTGCACATGATTTTTGATGTTCTCTCAGCACAGGAAGAATAGAAGCTCTGACAAATAAAGTACAATTTCTACCACAGGTTCCAACTTTCTCATAGTAATTTCAGAATGCGATGTACCATAAGCTTACTTTAGTTGGCTCAAATAAATGTAGGCTGTTTTAGGACGGTGTACCTCATTGAGACAGGAAGTTCTTCATTGCTGTAGACATTCTATCATAAACGAAGTTGCTCCTTTATTTAACTATGAAAGCCAAGCCATGAAAGCAGAGATATTAACACCAGAATGGGCTTCACTTACTGTCCCTTCCAGTTTGAAGATGTGGTTCACTCTAGCCCTACTCTTCTGAAGTAGAATTCTGTTTGTGAGTAATGTAAACTTAAAGTATGCACTAGTATTTTTATATTACTCAAATTACCTTATGCTGCAAGAAGAGTTATAACCTTAAGAAAGAAAATAAGCAGAATACCAACAAGCAACCCACAGTCAGTCTCAGAATGGTCGATAGGCTCTCTTCGAACCAAGGCAATGGAAGTAATCTACTGACCGTCGGGTCTGACGGTCCTTCAGATTCACTTCAGGCTGAACCAGAGAGAATTTCTCCTTGAAGCACTCACTCTGCTAATTCTTCTGCAGCACATGAATCTGAAATAAAGTGCAGAGAATTACAAACTGGTAATTTAAACACAAGGCAAGCTAATTTGTTGAAAAAGTATATAAAATCCCAAAACTGCAGAAAACATTCTACACATATGCAAAGAAAGTAGGATTTATGTCATCAGGGATGCAAGGGAAAGTTTTTTTTTTTTTGTAACTAGAAAAGTAATCTGGGACTTCTGAACACAGATTTAACATTCTAACTCTTGCTAAACTAAAAAGTATTTTGAAATTCCTGAAAAATCTAACATGATTTAATTTCTAGAAATCATCCATATAATGCTTAAACTCAAAAGAAATTTGATTGAGATCAACAGGATATAGATCTCTGTGGCATTAGGGTATTAATAAATCGTTGAAAGTTCTAGATAATTATGATCCCAGATGCATTTCTACACAGACCTCACAGACCTTCACCAATTAGCTCTAACTGGCTATCCACATTAATGGCCTTGGTGTCACTGGGAATTCTCTTGTCCTAACTTTACTTTCCGTCATTATGTTAGCCTGGCTTAGGCACATTTTCTCTGGAGACCTGCAAAAGCCACCATCAGACATTAACAGCTTGGAAAATCCTTCTGACACCCTGCTCATCTAGATGTCTGAAGAATAGGAGGTGAAAAATACAGCCTGAAATAATAGCTCAGCCATCAGGAATCTTAGACGACATAAGGCAACGAGAACCAATGGCAGGTATTTACAGTTAAAACATGGCTCACTATCAACGTTAACCTAAGCATAAAGAAGTCATTGATATTCTCAGGTCCTGGCGTCCCATGTGACAGGGTAAAACTCTCCATAGGCTTTTGTATTCTGTGATCTTTCCTGGAGCAGATCATCAGTTCTTTCTTTCTCTAAGCTGTCGAGTGGATTCAAACTGCTGACCTTACAGTTGGCAGGTAAATACATGGCCTTTATGCCACCAGCACTCCTTGTGAAGAAGTAGATGTTATTGTTATTGTTTGATGCCGTCAAGATTGTCCAGAGTCATAGTGACCCTACGCGTAACTGAACAAAATATTGCCTGGTCTGGTGTCATCCTCACAGTTGTTACTATGCTTCAGCCCTTGTTGCAACCACGGTGTCAGTACATCTCCTGGAGGGGATTCCTCGTTCCCCCGACCCTCTGTGTGTGATGTCATTCTCCAGAGATTGGTCTCTTCTGACAACATGTGCAAAGTATATGAGAAGAAGTCACCCATCCTTGCTTCTTGGGGGCATTCTGGCTATGCTTCCTCCAAGATGGATTTGTTTGTTCTCCTGGCAGTTCATGGTATACTGTATATTCTTCATCAATGCCATAATACAAAGGCATCAGTTCTTCATAACTAGTGTGGTCTTTGGTCATTAGCAGTCAATGAGTCAAAGCATTGCATCATCTGAATATTGTGGATGTTAATGAGTCCCCCTCCTGCTGCTATGTTTTACATAGAAGGCAGCTTCTCAGATAATTTTCTTATCATACAGGTAGAATTAAGTATGACGGAAGGATAGAACCCTGCTTGACACACACTTTTCTTGACTTGAAACTACACAGTAGTCCTTTGTTCAGTGGAGCTACTGCCTCTTGTTCTAAGTACACATTCCACATGAGCACAGTTATGGAATTCTCATTCTTCACAACGTTGTCCATAAGTTGTTATAATCTACACAATTGGAAGACTTTATATAGTCAATAAAACACTGGTAAACATCTTTCTGGTATTCTCTGCTTTCAGCCATGATCCATTTGAACTCAACAATTCTATCCCCTGTTCCACTTGAAGTTTTGGCAGTTCCCTGTAGATGTAATGTTGCAATCACTTTTGAATGATTTTAGTAAAATTTTACTGGTAAGTGACAATAATAGTTTTGTTTGATAATTCTTTTGTATCCTATTGTATCACATTTCTGTGGAATGGGTCTAATTAATGGATCTCTTTCAGTTGATTGGACAGGTAGCTGTCTCCCATATTTTTTGGCATAAAGAGTTTCTAATGCTCCGTCTGTCTGCTGAAACATCCTCGCTTGTTATTCCCTCAGTTCGTAGAGACTTGTTTTTCACCAGTGCCTTCAGTGCTGCTTGAAAATTTCCTTCAGCACAATTACTTATTGACCATTTGCTAACTCCTGAAGTGGATGAAGGTCAACAAATTCTTTTTCATACCCTGTATTCCTTCCATCTACTTTTGACGCTTCCTGTGTTATTTAATATTTTTCTCAGTATTTCAACTTCTGTTTTGATTTTTTACCTACGGGTCTTTGCACATGATATTATCACAATACTTTGTTTTGTGTTCTTGATCTGCCCTATGAAATCATTTCTTTCTTTCACTTTAGCTGCTTTACATTCAAGGGAAAATTTCAATGTCTCTTTTGACATCCATTTTGTTCTTTTCTTTCTTTTTAATAAGCTTTACTTTCTGTATTGTGTGTCCTTGATGTCATACTACAACTCATCTGGCCTTCTGTCATTAGTGTCTGATGCATTAAATCTATTTTTGAGGTGCTCTCAAAATTCAGGTAAGATATACTCAAGGTTGCAGTTTGGATCATGAACTTGATTTAGTTTTCTTCAGTTTCAATTTGACATTGCACAGGAGAAATTGATGGTCTGTTCTACAGCCAGTTCCTAGCTTTGTTCTACCTTTCCACCAATGTAGTCCATTTGATTCCTGTATATTCTATCTGGGGATGTCCACTTGTACAGTTCAAGTTTATATTGTTGAAAAAAGATATTTGCAATTAATAAGTTGTTGGTCTTGCAGAATTCAATTATGCCTGAAATGAGCACTTCACGCTGGAGGACACTCACAGTATGAATGGAGCTGTGCTGCCTCCAAGAAGTAGAATAGATTCTAGTGATGTGAATGCAGTCCAGCTTTCAGGACTTCCATTGGCTGATGTTGCAAACATCCATTAACACTTTTTTTGCTAGATTTGTTTCTCCTTACCTTTTTTTTTTCCAGTAGCATGTTCTCAGTATTAGAATACATGAATACTAATTGAACACATTTAAATTTTTGGTTGGTAATGGCTAGTATTTTCAGGATTAGACTACAAGTTCCATCTTCCTCATCTCAGTCCGGAAACTATACTAAAATCTGTGCACCATAGAAGACACTGCTGATAGCTGAATACTGGTGGCCTAGCTTCCAGCATCACAGTAACCCACAAGACGTCCACAGGAAAACGAACTAACAGATCAGTGGTAGCTCTAGATAGCAGACACCTTTTATTTTGGGTAATGGGAAAGACAGTATCAAATGTGGTTGTGATGTGCGTAATTCAATCAAGGTAAATGAGGACACTAAGTACACAAAAATAGGGTCATATTTGATAAATGTTATAACAAATACCATTGTGCCCCAACAGCAATAACAACCAAAAATATGAGTATAGAAAGATATATGTTTGTATTTATGGTTGCACGCACAAGTGTATGTGTAGGAATATCTGTATATATTTATATGTGTACTGCATGTATATTCATATAATAAAACCAGCGGGGTCACTGTTACAGACACTTCCTAGACATATTCAAACAACATATGCACAACAGAAAGAAACACTGTCTGGCCCTGTGCCATTCCCACAATTGTTGTTATGTTTAAGCCCATCGCTGCAGCCACTGTGACAATCCGTCTTGTTGAGGGTCCTCCTGTTTTCCACTGACCCTCCACCCTACCAAGCATGATGCCCTTTTCCAGAGACTGATACCTCCTGGTAACATGATCCAAGTATGTGAGACACAGTCTTACTATCACTGTTTCCAAGGAACATTCTGGTTCTACTTCTTCCAATAGATACATTTGTTCTTTTCGCAGTCCACTGATGTTCTTCTCCAGTGCCACAATTCAAAGATATCATTTCTTCTCTCTTCCTTATTCACTGTCCAGTTTTCACATGCATATGATGCAATTGAAAATATCATGGCTTGCTTGGGTCAGGCGCACCTCAGTCTACAAGGTGACATCTTTACTTTTCAAAATTTTAAAGAGGTTTTTTGCAGCAGGTTTTCTCAGTGCAATGCGTGTTGATTTCTCGACTGCTGCTTCCATGGGTGTTGATTGTGGAGCCAAGTAAAATGAAATCCTTGACAACCTCAACCCTTTCTCCAGTTATTATGATGTTGCTTATGAGTCCAGTTGTGAGGGTTTGTGTTTTCTTGATGTCGAGGTGCAATTCATATTGAAGGCTGTGGTCTTTGATCTTCAGCAGTAAGTGTTTCAAATCCTCTTCACTCCCAACAAGCAGGGTTGTGTCATTTGTATGATACAGGCTGTTAATGAGTCTCCCTCCAAGCCTGATGTCTCAATCTTCTTCATATAGTCCTGCTTCTTGGATGATTTGCTTAGCATACAGATTGAATGTGTACGGTAAAAGGATACAATCCTGATGCACACACTTCCTTTAAATTATTCAAGGTCCCTTTGATATTTTCAATCAACTGCCACCTGATCCACGTACAGATTTCTCATGAGCACAGCTGGGTGTACAGGAATTCCCAGTCTCCACAATGTTACCCATAACTTGCTATGATCCACACAAGCACCGGTGCACAGTCAATGGAACACAGTTAAACATGTCTCTGCTATTCTCTGCTTTCAGCCAAGATCCATTTAACATCAGCAGTGAGATCCCTGGTTCCATGTCCTTTTCTGAATCTGATGTGAATTTCTGGATGTTCCCCGTCAAGGTACTGTTGCAGCAGCTTTTGGACGATCTTTAGGAAAATTTTACTTGTGTGTGGTATTAATGATTGTATTTGATAATTCACAAATTTGGTTGGATTAACTTTCTTGGAATAGGCATAAATATGGATCTCTTCCAATCAGTTGACTAGTTACCTCTCTTTCAAATTACTTTGCTTAGACAAATAATCACTTCTAGAGTTGCGTCCCTTTGTTAAAATATCTCAGTTGATATTCTGTCAGTTCCTGGAGCTTTATTTGTTCAGTAATGCCTTCTGCGTGCCTCGCATTTCTTCCTTCAGTATCATTGGTTCCTGATCACAGGTAACTACTCAAAATGGTTGAATATTGACCCATTCTTCTTGCTATAATGACTGCATTACTTTTATTTCCTTTTGATGCTTTGTGAGTTGTTTAATATTTTCACCATAGAAACCTTCCCACTGCAACTTGAAACTTCAATTTTTTTCTTCAGTTCTTTCAGCTAAAGAAATATTGAACACATCCTTCTTTTTGACTTTCTACGAAGTCTGACAATTAAGTTTACAAACTCATCCTAGAAAAAGTGCTACATAACTCATTCCTGAATATCACTACATGTCCTAGGTTCACCCTTTGGGAAGCAATGCACCAACACCAGCACCTAGTCCACCTTTCAAAGCAATTTTGGAACTCATTTTTTAGAATGACCATCTGAGCTGTCATCATATTACCCTTGAAGTCCTGAATGTCACCAAAATGCTTTCCTTTCGATGTTCTCTTTGTCTTCTGGTGAAGAAAACAGTCATCGGGAGCCAGGTCAGGTGAATAGGGAAGGTGTTGCAATTACAGTTATTTACTGGCCAAAAACCCCTCACAAGTAACTATGCAATTAAGTTCTCAAACTTGCCACCATGCTACTGTGCACAATGGCCATTGTAGAAAGAGTTTCATAACTGCTTTGAAGTGCAGACTAGGAACCGATATCAGTGCATAGCTTACCAAAAGGAGTACTTCAAAGGTACCGTAGTGATATTCACCCGTGAGGTATGTAGCATTTAGAACAACCAAGTTCATAGAGTTAATCATCAGACCTCCTATCTCCAGCAACTTGCACAGGTAATTATAATATTTTACGTGGTCTTCCCAAGCTGCCTTTTGAAATCCTGTTCAGTTCCTTTGCTTCATCATTTCTTGCTTTTTACTTCAGCTACTTGATGTTCAAGAGCAATTTTCAGTCTCTGCTGACACTCATTTTTGTTCTTTTCTTCCTTTCCTGTCTTTTTAATAACCACTTGATTTCTTCACATGTGATGCTCTTGATGTTTTTCACATTTCATCGCTCTTTGATCATTAGTTCAACACGACAGTTCTACTCTTGAGATGGTCTCTAAACTCAGGTGAATGTGCTCAAAGTTTTGTGTTGGCTCTTGTGGACTTGTTCTGCTTTTCTTCAGTTGATGATCAGTGTCACAACTGGCATCTGACCCTGTCCTGACTGATGATACTGAGCTTTTCCATTGTCTCTATCCACAGATGTAGTTGGTTTCATCCCTGTTTATTGCATCTGGCAAGATCTATGTGTACAGTTGCTATTTATGTTGGTTGAAAAAAATGTATTTGCAATGAAAAATATCAGAAATTCTATCATAGGATCTCCAGTATCATTTCCATTACTAAGGGCATATATTCCAACTATCAGTCCAGCTTTGTATCCAACTTTTGCATTCCAGTCACCAGTAATGATCAATGTATTCTGGCCACAAGTTTCATCACTTTCAGACTGCATAATATAATGAAAATCTTCCATTTCTTCATCTTTGCCATTAGTGGTTGATGTATAAATTTGAATACTAATTGTATTAACTGGTCTTCCTTGTAGGTATATGGTTATTACCCTATCACTGACAGTGTTGTGCTTCAAGATAGTTCTTAAAGTGTTCTTTTTGATGATGAATGCAACACTATTCCCCTTCAAGTTGTCATTCCTGGAATAGTAGACCATATGATTAGCTAATACAAAATGGCCGGCACCAGTATATTTCAATTCGTTAATGCCTAGGATATCGATACTTATGTCTGCAGCTGTTTTTACTCATTTTGAGTAGTGCTATCCCAGCAAATGAAGGTCCAGAAAGCTTGAATTCATCTGCAACATTAAGGAATACTCTGATTTGAGGAGGCAACCCTTCCCTAGTAGGCTTCTGAGTGGTTTCCTACCTGGGGTTGGGGGAGGAAGATCATCTTCAGACACTATGTCCGACAATCCTCAGCTGCCATTTGTAAGATTTTAGGCAGCTAATTCTTTTCCGAAGTAGACTACTACATGCTTCTTCCCAATCTGTCTCAGTCTAGAAGCTCAGCTGAAGCCTGTCTGTCATGGGTGACCTTGTCTGTACCTGAATACTGGTGGCATAACTTCCAGCATCACAGAAACATACAAGTCCCCAAAGTACAACAAAATAACAGATATGTGGAGAACCCAATGATAAAGTTCCTAAACCCATAAAATGAACTCAAACATTATTTATTATTGTTATTATTTTGTTATGATTGAATGAAAATGTACATTCCCATATATTTGCACGCCCATCTACATGCAGCTCCCACTGCTCTCCCTGTCCGGTGACAGCACAGTCTTCCTCTCCACTCCATACATGCCTGATCCTTCCAACAATCTCCTATCCTCTTCTCTCTACCCACTCTCCTGCCTCCAGTAAGAGGTCAGCAGGACAACATCCTATAGGTGCATAGAACCATAAAGTACAGCTATGATATGGTCACTCTGTGTCGCCAAGCACAATCCATTCCTGTCTGAAGAGTTGACCTCCTTTATGATTTATGGACAAGGTCAGCATCAGGGTCAGGGACCATGTTCCCAGGGCAACTCCAAGGCCCCTGGACCACCAGTTGCTGTCTTTTAGTGGCGATCTCACAGTGCACTGCTTTTTATTCTTGTGTTGCCAGTCAGACTCAGCTGTGTGAGCTCCATCACAGCTATCACTGGTGGTGGCCGGGCATCATCTCTTTCTTCTGGTCACAAGTCGATGTAGTCACCCACTCACGTGGGTCTCTCTGCCTTCTGGATTCTCTTTACCTCCTGTCATTTCAGCCCTTGGTGATTATCCATTCCTGCTGAGTTCGGACCATTTGCTGCACCCTCAGATGGCAGCGTGGCAGCTTTTAAGGCCCCAGACACCACTCACCAATGCAGGGTGCAGAAGGCTCTGTTAGCGAAACGCTAGTTGTGCCAATGGGCCTTGATTTCCCCTGAGATCATTGTCCCAGACCCCGCTCCAACTACTCTGTCCTTGCCATATTGGGTTAAGATGGGAGGAGTAATTGAGAATTAATCATGTTATGTTGAAATCCAGTTAAAATTGATCTTCTTTCTAATGTGTGCTGCCCCATATTTTACCCAACCAAGTTTCTATCAACTATCTAACCTAAATCCTTCCCCTCTCACCCTCCCTCCCTTCCTACCTTTGCAGCTTCAAAGAGTCTTTTCCTCTATGCGTGAGTCTGTTTTTAAGTTCTATCATAGGGGTCATATACAATATTTGTCCTTTTGTCATTGACTACATTGACTCAGCATAACATCCTCCAATTGAAACCAGGTTATAGGATGTTTCCTAAAATCATCGTTGTTCTTTATTATTGCATAGTGTTCCATTGAGTATATATACCATAGTTTATCTATCCATTCCTCTGTTGTTGGCCACCTGGGTTGGTTCCATCTTTTTGCTATTTGTGGACTGTGCTGCAATAAACATTCATGTGCACGTATCAGTTGATGTGAGTGGCCTTGATTCTGTAGGTTGTATTCCAAGCAGTGGAACTACTGGGTCAAATTGTATATCTATATCCATCTTTTTAAGGAAGTGCCAGATTGCTTTCCAAAGAAGTTGCATGATTTTGTAATCCCACCAACGTGTAGGAGAGTTCCAATTTCTCCACAGCCTCTCCAGCATTTGTTGTTGTTGCTCATATACAAGCTTAAGTTGACACTTAACAAAGTTAAAACAAATCCTCCAAATCCAAAATCCGACCTTAAGTATATCCCATGTGAATTTAAGACCATTTCAAGAAGAGATCTGCCAAACACTATGTCAGAAGACCAGAAGAGTTGTGAGAGGACACCAAGACCATGATATATGAACAAAGGAAGAAAGATCATTAAAAAGACAGAAAAAAAAACAGATGTCAGAAGAGACTGAAACTTATTCCTTAACAGAGAACAGCTAAAGTGAATGGCAGAAATGACAAATTAAAAGAGATGAAGATTAAATTCCAAAGAGTGACTTGAGAAGACAAAGTGAAGTATTATAATAAATTTGCAAAGACCTTGAGTTAGGAAGCCAAAAGGAAAGACCGTACTTGGCATTTCTCAACTGACTTTTACCTAGTACGCTTCTCGTGATTAGACTGGAGCTATGAAGTCCTTGGAGGAAGACCACAGAGGTAAAATGTCATTTTCACCACATCAGGGTAATTGCCATCAACATGACTCTTCAGTGATAATGTCAGGGCAGCCGTTGGTGGTAGCTGGGTGCCATCTAGTTCTTCTGCTCTCCTGCTAATGTAGTTTCCAGACTATGTGGCCCTTTCTTTCTCTTGGGCTCATATTTTCCTTATGTCTTTGATATCTTTTATTTTTCTTTGTTCCAGGTTGCTGGGACCAGCGGATTTTACTTAGTTGGCTGCTTGCTAGGTTTTAAGATCCCAGAAACCACTCACCAAAGCGAGATGCAGAATGTTTTCCTAAGAAAGTTAGTGATACCAGTTGACCTAGATACCCCCTGAAACCATGATCCCCAGACGCCTGCCCCTGCTACTCTGTGATTCAAAGTGCTTGGTTATATTTAGGAAAACTTTGAGCCTTTGGGTTAGTCCAGCTGTGCTGACCTCCCCTCTACTCCAGTTTTCCCCTCACCTAACCCAATTCCTATCCACAATTTAATCAACAAATACCTCTCTCCCTCTCTCTCCACTCTTGTAACCATCAAAGACTGCTTTATTCTGTGTTTACTCATTTTCCTGAGTCCTTACAATAGTGGTCTCATACAGTATTTATCCTTTTACAAAGTTCTCTACTATTACATAGTACTATATTATGTGGATATACCATAGTTTGCCAAGGTAAGATTTTCAAAGTCTTTATTTTTTAGTGCAATTCATGATTGTAACATATTTCCATTATGTCCAAAGGGCACATTTCTAAAAGTACATCTTTCTCCATCTCTAATGCCTAGAATGTAGTCTCCCTCCCCAGAAACAAGTATTACGATTGTCCTTGGTTGTTCTCAAACCACAGTTGATTTATGTAAGTATGTGTATGTGTGTTTTATAAATTATTCTGATTTTAATTGAAATATTATATTCTAAATATGTATTTATGTTCTCTGGTTTTTCGTTCTACAATATATTTTAAAGTCCACTATAGCAGGTACATTTTCTTTAAAAAACAAACAAAAACCATTGATTACTTATACTTGCCAATCTTGGTTTATGAAGTTCTGATGGGCGTTTAAGATTTTTCTCATCTTTTGCTACCATGGAAGTGGATACAAAAATTTTCTTCATGCATGCATCAGCAGAGTAATAGAATTACTGACTGCTGCCTATGTGCAGTTATAGCATCACAACTGAAAATCACTCATTAAGAGATCATATCCACTTTAACGCCTATCATAAATGTGTGAGATTGATTGTGGTTTTCCACATCTTTGAAAGCACTGCACGTTAGAAAATACTTACCAAATATTAAGAATACTATCTAATAGATAAAAAAATTATATTCTCAATTTTGATGCTAATGTATTAAGCTGTAAATGAGTGTCTTTTCATTTGTTTAGTTGTTTTGTTAGTAATGATCTGTTTAATGTTTTATTTTGTCTTTTTTCTATTTGTATTTTCTTTATGACTGATTTGTGAAAACTATCATGCAAAAGTTTTCTTTATTTTTGCAGTGTATCACCTCTAGTATTGGCAGGTCTCTACCTGAAACTGAAGAAAGACATTCAACTCAGGAAATTACATACTTGTACCAAATCACCAATACTAATGTTTATTATTTCAGATGAATCTTTTACTCTTTTATAATCTTTATTACATCCTCATGCACAAACAACAAAATAGATGAAATATCATGAATTCTATTTTATCTGTATTTACCAAAAAAATCAGTTTACAAAAACATAAGTGATTACCCACTCATAGGTGGAAGTTTCATGAAAAGACAGACATTCAAGCTCAAAATGTAGTATTAGTTTTATAAAATCATCACTTTTCTTCTTGCAGATTAATTATTTCTAGCCTTTGCTTTCTTCATATCTATCAAAACAATGCAGCAGAATAAGAGCACAACTGAGTTCATACTGTTAGGACTGACCCGGGATCCTCTGAGGTGGAAAGTGGTGTTCATAATCTTCGTTTTCTGTCCTGGAAATGTGGTGGGGAAATTTACTCATTATTGTGACCATCAGGTTCAGTTGGTCTCTTGGGAGTCCCATGTACTACTTCTTCCTGTTTTATCTGTCCTTTGATGATACCTGCTTTTCAACTACTTCAGCCCTGAGACTACTTTCCAATGTCATCTTTATAAAGAAAAGCACGCCATGCAGTCAGTGCGTAACACAAATCTTTCAACTGCATATATTTGTCTCCCTGGAGATCTTTGTTCTCATTCTCATGGCTATTGACCTCTAAGTGGCCATCTGTAAGCCTTTACATTACCCAACCATCATGAGAAGACAGATCTGCATCATCTTGATTATTCATGCCTGGATAGGGCCTTTTATACATTCCATTGCTCAAATTATCCTGGCCTTAAGCAACTGCAGTTCTGTGGACCCAATGTGATTGATCATTATTGCTGTGATCTGCAGCCCTTGTTAAAACTTGCTTGCATGTACACTTACATGAGCAACTTACTGGTAGTGTTCAATAGTGGAGCCATTTGCTCAATTCGTTTCTTCATTCTGCTAGTCTCACACGTTGTCATCTTGTGTTCACTGAGAAACCACAGTCTATAAGAGAGGAAAATAGCCCTTTCCATTTGTACTTCTCATATCACAGTAGTCGTGTTACTCTTCCGTCATGTATATTCATATATACACATCCACCTACCAATTTTCCCATAGATGAGATGGTGGCAGTATTTTATAACATTGGGACACCTTTTTTCAACCCACTCATCTATACACTAAGGAATGCAGAAGTGAAAAATGCCATGAGAAAACTAAGGAATTTTGAAATCACCTCAGAAATGAAATGAAAAATTAGAAATTTGCTTATTTTTTCAGTAATGACTTGACTGAATTTATATAAACATCAAATATGATCCAAACTCACTGTCATCTAGTGGATTCCAACTCACAGCAACTGGATTTAATTTCTAAGACTGTAAATCTCTATAAAACTTGATTACCTCATCTTCCTCCCATGCAGCTGCTGGTAGTTTCAAACCATTGACCTTCCAGTTAGCATTTTAACCATTGTGTCAACAGGGCTCTTTCGTGTGCGATTGTGGGAATGATACACAATCCTATATAGGTTTTGTGTTTCTTTTCTTTCTTCTTTTTGTTATTATTATTATTATGGTATATTTAAGCAACATAAATGCCTTGCATCATCTTTTGTGCTGTAGCTAGGCACAATGTCAAAATAAGCTAGGTGTTTATAGAACAAGATGGCATCATCCTCAGTCTTTTCTGAGAGCTCAAATCTGACATTGCTGACCATGAACTACATATGCATCAAGATTATGTATTCTGTGATTTATCTTTTGATAAACAGACATTTATACAATCATAACCATTAAAACTAATGAGTAAACATAAATTAAATGTAATTAATTGTCTACTATTTTTCATTCCTTCTATAACACAATTCCAGTGATATGTCTATCTTGTTAGAAAATATCATATCCAAGAGAAAAGAAACTCAGTACTGATTCTGAGAACATCTGCTACATTTTATCACGTTTGTCTTCAAAAGCTTTTGTCTTTTTAAATCAAAGCCTTCTTCCTTTTTGTGTACAGATATTCTAAATTAAATTTTTCTCATTGTTCTCTAGTATTAGTAAGAGAACTTCAGGATTTTTAACAAGATGTTTTTAACTTGGTATTATAAGGATTTGAGATAGTCAGCTATTTCTGCAGCATGGCTGGCACACAGAAGTTCAGCTACAGCAGTCCGAAACTCTGAAAGATGGGAAAATTAAATAATATATATTTCCAGGATTAAACAAAAACAAACTGGAGACAATATATAGTTTATAAGACTGAAAAGTAGAAACTTATTTAAAGCCACTTAATGGTGTGATATTATTTTACTTAAACAGAATTTTTTTTTCAGTAAATTTACCATTAGGATTCAGAAAATTCCCAGAAAACTGCCTCCTGTTAGAGAGTGGAAGAATCCGTAGCAGGTTCCAACGGTCAAAATAAAGGGGTACATAGATTCCCAAGTTGGAATTGCCAGTAGAATGTTGGTTCCTGCAGGGGAAAGAGCAGCACCTAAGCCCCAGGTCAGGTCGTATATCTTGAGATTCACCCAAATCAGCATACTAACATGTAGCACATCTCCACCATTACCAGAGCCATTCATTTTAATACTACTTTTAATTCTTTGGTCACACAAAACTTACTGATACCAACAATCTCCTTTTATTAGATTCTTTCAAAAATGAATTTGTAAAACATTACTTGTTTCCTGTGTTCTCACTTCTTTTTGCTTCCAAGGATATTAAGAAGTTTAACATCAATGATAGTGTTCCAAAATTGACATTTAACACACAAAGAAGCCAAAATATTTAACAGACAATGGAAATGTTATTGACAGTTTTGAATTTTATGTGATCCCTGTGATCCTCAAACACAGTCATGTTTAATTGTCTACCACTATACGTACACTTCTCTGTTCTGGAGCATTCCTCCACCATACTACTTAAATGAAACTCAAGGATGACTCTTGTTTACTTATGACAAGTCTAGACACAGACTCTTCGTATTTTTGTTCTATGCTTCACAGATGATTAACTGAACAATTTGTCCTACGGATCAACTGTAACAAAAGGCTTGCTAACCAAACCTTTGCTGAGCATCTGCCCTTCCACAAATTCCCTGAAGTCTGCTGCACTTGAGACCTGAATCAGCATACAACCCTTCATTAAGAGCCCATTCTAAAAACAGGCTTAGCACTAAGTTCTTTGCCTCATTATCCTCTTACAACACACTTTTCATCCCATTTTTTTCTCTGGCCTTCTTTAGTCTCACCTTGATAAGACAAAAACTCTGATTGCTGATCTTATGGTCACAGTGTTCTCTCTATTGCAGTAGATACTAGCTGTTGACTAAAATCTTAACATATACTTGTAGCTGTAAATTGAATTGGATCTCCCCAAAATTTGTATCAACTTGGGAAAGCAATGATTCTCAATATTGTGTGATTGTTCACTGTTTTGTAAACTGATACGATTATGGACATATTGTAAATCAAACTGTTATGGTGTAAACGAGACAGGATGAGACACAGACTAATGAGGCAGGATTCAATCTACAGGATTGAGTTATATCTAGAGTCAATATCTTTGAGATATAAAAAGGAGAAGGCTGAAGACTGGAGCAGGAACTTCTGCCACCAAGAAAGAAGACTGGAAGCAGAATGTGTATTTTGAAATTGGAGTCACTGTGATGACTCCCAGACTAGGGAAAGATCGGTGTACAGGACCTTTCCCCAAAACCAACGGACAGAGAAAGCATTCCTCTAGAGCTGGAGTAGTGAATTCATACTTGTAACCTTCTAAGCTGTGAAATAAGAAATTTCTGTTAATCAAAGCCATCCACTTTTGGTATCTCTGTTACAGAAGTCCTAGATGACTAAGACAAATTATTATTTTTTACAGTTGAGATATTTTCAATTCCTAGCAACCTCATGTGACAGAGCAGAACCACCAGATAGGATTTTCTTGGTTTTAATCTTTACAGAAGAACACCCATTCACGTGGGTCCTTCTGTCTCCTGGGCTCTTTTTCCCTAGTGTCTTTGTTGTTCTCACTCATCATCTGTTCCACAGGAGTTAGGACTTGTGGTGTACCTCAGATGTCAGCTTGCTGGCTTTTATGACCCCAGACACTATTCACCAATATGAAGTGCAGAAGACTCTCTTAGCAATAGACTAGTTCTGTCAATTGGCCTTAGTGTACCCTGAAACATGGTCCCCTGATCACTGTCCCTGCAACTCTATCCTTGCAATATTGGGTCGGGATTGGAAGAGCTTTCAGTTTATGTGAAGCCCAGTTAAGTTGATCTACTTTCTACTGTGTGCAGTCACTACTTTCACCTAGCCAAATTTCTATCAATTGTGTAATCTATGAGAACCCTGGTGGTATAGTGGTTAAGTGTTACAGCTGCTAACCAAAAGGTTAGCAGTGCAGATCCACTAGGCACCCCTTGGAAACTCTATGGGGGCAGTTCTATTCTGTCCTGTAGGGTCACTGTGAGTCAGAAGTGACTTGACAGCACTGAGTTTTTGGTCTAATCTATGACCAACCCTCTCCCTCCAGGAGGTGGGATTACACGATCAAATTGTATACCTATTTCTAGCTTTTTAAGGAAGCTCCAAGTTGCTTTCCCAAGCTGTTGTATCATTTTTCAATCCCACCAACAGCATAAGAGTTCTGATCTCTCCGTAGCCTCTCCAGTATTTATTTTGTGTGTTTTGGATTATGGCCAACTTTGCTGGGGTGAGATGTCATCTCACCGTACTTTTGATTTAGATTTCTCTAATAGCTAATAATTGTGAGCATTTCCTCATGTGTCTTTCGGCTACCTGGATGTCCTCTTTGGTGAAGTGTCTGTTCATCTCCTTTCCCTATTGCTTAATTGGATTATTTACCTTTTCTTGTTGCTATTTTGCAGTACCTTGTAGATTATGCAGATCAAACATTGGTCCAACATGTAGTTCCTACGTATTTTTCCCATTCTTTTGATTGTCTTTTAACTCTTTTGATAAAGTCTTTGGATGAGCAGAAGTATTTGATTTTTAGTAGTTCCCATATGTCTGTTTTCTCTTCTGTTGTTCATCTTTGTTTGTCAGAATTTGAAGCCTGTCTAAACTGTGTATTAGAACTTCCATTGTGGATCCTATTTTTTCTTGCTTGATTTTCTCAGGCTGGGGTCTTCTAGGGAAGAAAAACATATATGTACAAGGAAAGGTTTATATAAAGGAAATAATTCACGCAATTGTAGAAGCTGAATGTCCCAAGTCCTGGCACAAGACTCATGTGACCGCAGGAGCTGGTGAGCCCAAGGTCAGCAGGTCAGATACCAGAGTTCTAGATCACTGTCTGTGTAGGTCAGTGGATCCCAAGTTGGCAGTGAGACTTTGAGGTCTCTGCTGACTTCTGGAGCTACAGTGGCTGGTGAACCCAGGATTGGCAGGTCAGGGAACAGGATTCTCACTTGCTGGCTGTAAGGACTGATGAATCCAACAGCGGCTAGCTCAGGTCCAGGAACCAGATACAAAGAAGAGAGCAGGAACTTCTGGCCATGTGAGCAGACAGAAAGTAGGTAGTAGGAGGGGAAGAGATGAGAGCTGAGGGGGTGGAAGCCACCACAGGCCCCTCCCCTGCTACTTGCTATGGAAGCCAAATGTGGATGCTAAGTTGACACAATCTTGACCACCACAATGATCTTTATCATTTTAGGTTTATATTAAGGTCTTTGATCCATTTTGAGTTAGTCCCACATGTTTCTTAATGCGTCTTCATTATCTCTTTTATCTGTTTTTTCCTCATAAAGGCTGGTGTCAATTGCTCTACTGTTAAGCTTACTAACTCTGGCTTCCATATCCTCAGTTTTGTAATTTTATTATTGATCTGCTGGATTTCAGATCATTAATGTTCCATCAGTTCAAATAATTTACTTAATTTTTGCATTTTATTCCACTGCATTTTGTTTAACCTCTAGGAGGGCTCTAGACATAATTATTCTGTTTTTGACCTCCACTAATTTCAGAAAGCCTTCTTCATCTGGAAGTTTTTTTGATTCTTAATTTTGGGAGTTTTCCATAACCATGGTGGGCTGCTTCTTTAGACGCTTAGATGTTGATTGCTGTGTTCACACCATCACAATTACTGTTTGGTTTCTCTGGTGTTATCCCAACACAAGCAGAGGTATAGTTCTAAGAGGGAGTAAGGTCGCCACTAGATTTGGTCACCAGTTGCTTCTGTGTTCTCTAGTGACTGGCCCCAAGTGGACTCCCTGGGGTAGCAGCCTCCACCACCTAGCTGCTAAAGATGACAGTTACTTGTGGTGACACTCTGTCATCATGATAGTGGAGCCTATGGTGTAGCTCAGGGAATGGAAGAGGGAAGATGCCACTCCACTCAGCTGCCTGGGACCACTGTATTCTGTAGATGTATTTAGCTAAAAAATTGCTTATTTGCTGAGAGGGGCACTGTTCAACATCCACTGAAAGAAGCTGGGCCCTCAGGTGTGGCAAGCTCTGCCTCCTGGCTGGCAAAGATAGTACCCTGCCTAAGAAGTCAGTGGGGGGCTGTCAGCTGACTCTATGGTGTGTATGTATCATATGGTGTGAAATGCTTCCACCCCACTCATCAATCAGTTCTCCGGATGGTCTTATTTTAAAAAGTGCTTTACTGCTGAGTGAGAAGCTGCCCATCAGCTGCCAAAATCAATTAGCCAGGTGGGACAGGCCTCACCTCCTAGCAAAGGCAACTCAGAGACTGTCCCAGGCGCTATGACATGGTTCAAAGAACAGAGGGGTTAGGGCTTTGCTGCCTGCATCTACCGGGCCCCATCTGTAACTCTAGGCACAGTCGTTTTAAATACAGCCTTTCTGCTGGAGAGGCACTGTCCAGATAAGGACCGCTTCTCAGCATTAGAATTAGTCTCGGCTGAGAGTCCAGCATGCTGGAGAGTCTAGCATGCTGACTTTCCCTCTAAGGTGACTAAGATGGCAACTTGCCCAAGCAGAGCTTTCTGCCATGAGTCAGCAAAATCTACAGTGGAGGGGTACTGGTGCCCTCAGTTGGCAGCTGGGCTCTCAGTATGTGGCCATACCAAGTAGCCTTTCTGCTGCACTATATGCTGTTTATGTAAGCACTACAGTTCAGTGTATTAGCTGGCTTATGCCCAGCCCATGCCTCTAGACGTGCTGCTGCCCCAAACCTGAAACTATTACTGAGGTCAACAGTTTAGACAAAGAAGGGTCTGGACTCAGGACCCGGAGTGAGCATGTAGTGTGTGTACTGTATGGTTTTATACACTTACAGAAGGTTGTCCTATTGATTTCTTCCTAGAAGGGAGAGGAGAGGGTAAAGAGGAAGGGACAAGTGTTCATTAAGAAGATACAAGAGTGAAAAGAAGGAGGTGCTATCATAGGGTGAGAAGAACAGGTAGAGTTGCAGAGAGCCAGGCATGCAGATTTGACTTGGATCGTATACCTTCACTTAATTATAATAAGAAAGGAAAGAAAGAAATTCTAGGAACAGAGCATGTTCTCTGTACTTGGAGTCCCTGAACTAATGGGCAACTAGACAAGGGGAAGAGTGATAACAGGAACCTTTTCCCAGAGCCAACAGACAGAAAAGCTTTCTGCTGGAGCTGGCACCCTACATTTGTGTTTCTAGACTTCTAAAACATGAAAGAATAAATTTCTGTTTGCTAAAGACACCAAATTGTGATATTTCTGTTACAGATGCACTAGATGACTATGGCATTTATTGTGTTATTTTGGGGTACCATGGAGTTGTTTTCAACCCCATGTGAAAGAATAGAAGTGCTGTGTAGGTTTATTCTGACTGTAAATGTTATGGAAGCATGTCACCAGGTCTTTCTCTCACGGAGCTGCTCTGTAAATTTCAACCAGCAAACTTTGTGTTAGCAGTGCAATGGTTGAGAACTATGGCTGCTAAACAAACAGGAGGCAATTTATATTCACCAGCTGCTTCTTTATGGGGCAATTTGACTATGTCCTGTCAAGCCAAGTGCCGTGGAGTCATGTCCTACAGGGTTAATATTATGAATCAGAATGGTTTTAATTTTGTTTGCTTTAAACTGCTTAACCATTTGTACCCATAGGCTGTGCTTGTCATCCTATTGCTGTGGAGTTCTTTCCAACTCATAGAGACCCTAAAGAATAGAGTAGAACCTCTGTATAAGATATTGAAGGCTGTAATCTTTACCGGGAAACTCTGGTGGCGTAGTGGTTGTCTCAGTTAGCTAGGGCTGCTCCAACAGTAAATATTTACCGTGAATGGATGGCTTCTAGAAGAGAAATTTTATTCTCACAGTCCAGCAAGCTATAGCTAAGAGACCCAACTCAACATGAGAGCATTCTGGGGCAGAAACCTCAGGTGCAAACAATGCACTCTGCTCTCAGTGCTGTTCTCATGGTGGTATGAGGTTCCCAACTGTCTGCTCACCTCCATTTCATTTTATCTCCATAGGAAGTACCTCACTACAACCCAAGCTTGTAGTTTGAGTTCTGTCTTAACAATACAGCTGCATTTCTTCATCACCACAATCACAGAGGCAGCATTTACAGTGCATGAGAGACATCACGCCATACTGGAGCTCATGACTAGGGCAAACTGACATACATGTTTTTTGGGGGGGACACAGTGCAATCCATAACAGTAGTTAAGTGTTTTGTCTGCTAACCAGAATGTTTGCAGTTTGAATCTGGCAGGTGCTCCTTGGAAAATCTGTGTAGCAACTCTACTTTGTCCTATAGGGTCTCTATGAGTAAGAATTGACTCTACAGCAGTGTCTTTGATTTCTAAATCATTAAAGAAGCAGACAGCCACATCTTTATTCCACAAAGTGGATGGGTAGTTCAAATTACCAGGCTTTCTGTTAGTAGCTAAGTTTAACCACTGCGCCATGAGGCCTTCTTAAGCTGAAAATCGTACATCCCAACAATTCCAATCCCAACTACTTATTCAAGAAAAATAATATGTTCACAAAAATTGGTGGTCTGACAGCCTGAGGATCCCCTGGGAACAAGGACCCTAGATATGTGGCTGTCACTGACTGGAAACCTGTACTCACGTCAACTCTTCAGACAAGAGTGGAGTGCACTCAGAAACACAATGTAACCATATAGTGTGTGTTCTTTATGGTTCATACATATAGAGGAGGCTGTTTTACTGATGTCTTTCTACATGGGAGAGAGTAGAGAGGAGGGGACAGGTGCTTCTCAAGTGGATACTAGAAGTACAGAGCGAAAAGGATTGCTGCCACCGGGTGATTTGGACTGTATACTTTCACTTAATCACATTTTTAAAAAATGGAAAAAGGGGAAAAAATTAAGATTTAAACACAATAGAAGACATTCTTTGATGGTTATGAGAATGCAGAAGGAAGGAGAGCGGAATTCACTGAATAGATAGTATACAAGAATTATCTTAGGTGAAGGGAAGGACAATTTGCAATAACAGGTGAAGTCAGTACAGCTGGATTAAAATAAAAGCTAAGAAGTTTTTTGAACACAGACACTTCAAGGGACATAGTAGGTGGGGTGGGCATCTGGGCACCATGGTTTCAAGAGACATCTAGGCAAATTAGCATAATAGAATTTATTAGGTATATATTCCACATCCTACTAGGGTGAGTAGAGTCTACAGTCTTGAAAGATACCCAGGAGCCATGTGAGATGCAGCAGTTGGTTCCAACCCCTCTAGAGCAATGGAGAATGAAGAATACTAAACGCATAAGGAAAATAGGAGTCCAGGAGACAGAAGTGGCCCCATAAATCGGAGAATCCATCAGCATGAGACCAGAACCAGATGGTACCTGGCTACTAAGAATGAGTGTCCTGGTAGGGGATATAACATAGATTCCCTGAAGGAGGAGGAGAAAATAGGGTACAGAACTCAAACTTTAGTAAAAAAAGACTAGACTTAAAAGTCTGAGACAGGAAGAACTCCAAAGACATAGCCCAAATCTCTATTAACCAAGAACTGAATCCATCCTTGAACATAACTCTTCAGACAAAGAATAGACTGCACTGTAAGACATAAAGTGATACTTGTAAGGAGTGTGCTTTTTAGTTCAGCTAGATACACAAGACTATATAGGCAGCTCCTGTCTAGAGACAAGGTGAGACAGCAGACAGAGATAAGAGCTGAATAAATGGACACAAGAAAGTCTGGGTAGAAAGGAAGACTGTGCTGTAACATTACAGAGATAGCAACCAGGGCCACACAAAAACATGTGTATAAATTTTTGCATGAGAAACCAACTTAGCCACAAACTATCACCTAAAGCACAACAGAAAAGGAAAGGAAAGAGAGAGATTTATCTCAAGGAAATGACTCATGTTGTTGCAGAGCCTAGTAAATCTGGAGTCCAGGTTTCAGGCATGAGGCTGGAGGCTTTTTCGGACTCAGGTAGCTGAAGAGACTCATGAACCCAAACTCAACAAGCTGATTAGATGCAGACTGCTGGCTCACAGTGTAGGACACTGATTTATCCAAGATCAGCAGGTAAGATTGACAGGTAAATTGCTAATTCAGGTCCCCAAATCAGATGTCAGTTTATGACAGGCTAGGTATAGGATCCAAAGTGAGCTGAAGCCAGAAAGAGAAAAAAAACTCCTCCAGAAATTCCATACTTATTTGGTGTAGGTGAAACTCTTAAAAAAAAACCTTCATTTCCACTGACTGGATAGTCATAGGAGGTCACTTCGTGGAAGTGAGCACATTATATCCTATCTTGTCACAGTTGTGATTACATCATTACATAGTTGCCTGACCATAATTACTAAACCACTGAGAATCACGGTTCAGCCAGTGTGACACACAACCTCAGCCATCACAGTATCTTTATTAGAACAATATGTTGCCCAGTTCTGTGTCATCTTCAGGGTCTTTGGTTTGTTTGAGTTCATTTTTATGGGTGCTGTGTCAGTCAATTTCATTGTTTCCCTCATTTTTGTTGGCCACTTTTACCAAACATGATGTCCTTTTATCTTTATTAATTTTCTGTTATTCTACTTATGCAGTGACTGTCTTTTTCCATCCAGAGATTATTTTTGTCATCTGATAGTCTTCTCTCAATCATATTGGTGTCCTTTGTGTATAATATCCAGATGTTAATACTCAATTATTTATATAGTAAATGACATGTTTCTCAAAATCTTACCAAACACCTACTGGATTATAAAATACTTTTTACAATGTGGAAAAAAAGCAGGTAGACTGAATTCTTCATCCAGTTACTAAGTAGCTAACTAACTGTGGTAGAAAGGCTAATGGACTCCACAAAAGTCTATGTTCTAAACCCCCAAAGCTGTGAACATACTGTTATTTGCCAAGGGCAGGATTAAGGATACAGATTGAATTAAAGTTTCTAATCTGCTCTGTTTAAAATAAGAATATTACTTTGAAAAATGCAGGTAAGTCCAGTGTAATCACAAGTGGCCTTTACAGTAGAAGAGAGAGCTAGAAGAAGACGTCAGCATCAGAAAGAGATTTTAAGATTCCATGCTTCTGATTTTGATGATGAAGAAAAGGGGCAATAAGCCAAGGGATGCAGATGGCTCCTAACAGCTGGATACATCAAGGAGACTTGAGTGGGTTTGAACCGGAACAAAGAGAGTGCTTTAGTCAACTAATGTTGCTTTAACAGAAATACTATGAGTGGATGGCTTTAAAAAGAGAAATTTTACCTTATCACAGTTTAGTAAGCTGCAAATCCAAATCCAATATGAGAAATTATCACCCTCCGATAGGCTAAGAGTCCACATTCGACCTGAGAGCATCCCAATGCAGGAACCTCAGGTCCAAAGGACATTCTCTGCTCTCAGTTCTGCTTTCTTGGTGGTAAACAGGTCCCAAATCTTAGCCTCCTTCCCTTTCTTTTATATCTCAAGAGGCTACTCCAAGCCACAGCATAATCTCACACATTAAATTTTGCCCCACCAACTCAACTGCATCCCATCCACTGCTGTTAACATCATAGAGGCAGGAATTTCAATGCAGATGAGCATCAAGCAGTACCAGGAATCTTGGCCTAGCTAAACTGCTATACAGATGTTTTGGGAAACACAACTAAATCCACAACAGGGAAATTTTAAAAAAAAATTAGAGAGGGAAAAGACAACTTGATATAAAAGTTCATTTTCAGGTTTGTACTGTACTCTGACTAAGGAGGAAGACTTTGGGGAAGGACTGTCCCAGAGGTCATTAATAGTGTGCATCATCCTCTGTAAATACGCTGAAGGAGAAGTAGAGAAAGAGCATTTGTTACAAGGATCCTGTGAAATAGCAGATTCCTCTTAAGTGAGAGACAGAACCAGGACCAGCGAAGACTGACTTCTATCAGCCACTGAGTTTGCAGGATCAGAGATACTCTAGAACTGACTATTCACAAGGTAGTTCCTAAAGCAGCTCTTATAGTATCACAAGAAGAGATGGAAGAATAAAGCAAAACTCAAGCTTTGGAAAATACTGGTGAGGTTCTTTTTGTTTGTTTTCCTTCAAAAACCAACTGATCTACATAGGTTTGTGGGAAATGATAATTCAATCAAATTTCTCTATTTTGAGCACCCGTGCTATATCTGTTAAGGCAGTGTTCTCCAATTTAGGGAAAGAATGAAGTTATTAAGATGATGACAAGATACTAAAGTGTAACTATGCATGATTATAAGATAGAGTAGCATGAATGTGAAAAATACATGGCCAGTTAAAAGCTTTTTCATCATTCAAAAGGGAAAGACTGAACCTTTGCTCAGAAAGAGGAGCAAGAAATTCTTTGAAGTGGACATTAGCTCAACGAGAAGCAGCACTCCTTCAGGACCTGATGATACGGATGCTGGTGCACGGTCCATGCCTGTACCTAAATGCCCTGCTTTTGCAGGATAAGAGGCAGGTTAACTAATTCACAAGTCAAGTGCTCCTGTGATTGGAACTTCCCTAAAACAGACTGTCTTGGAGAGAATAGAAATTATCATTATTTTTCATCTGAAGGAAAGCATCAAAGGGGATTCAATATGCAAAACAGAAAGGTACGTAAGTACGGAATTTGAATTATGTTTTTATTATTGCCATTATTATATGTTATTATTACTGTTATTCTTCTGTATTGGGTAAGCAAAGCACACCTGGAATGGCTATGCCAATAACTTCAATCTGTGCACATGACTACAGAGCCCCACAGTTTCCTAAAAATAGATGTGCTAGGTGCAACATTGCCACAAAAGAACAGCCTAGAGCAAAGGTTCAGTCAGAGCTCTAGATGCTAAACTCAGTAGTGATCTTGAGGAAAAAAATGGCCTTAGGTAGACAAAGTTTCTAACGATTATCTAAGATACTGTGTAAACATACCCTAACCAGTGATTAGAGAAATCATTTTCATCTTTTACGTGATTTGAGAAAGCATTATAGAAACTCTTTAACCAAAACAATCTCTCATGCTCCTTTCCGCCCTAATACTCCCGTAACCCACTAGCATGAGTGAGATTCCACCACCGAAGATATGTCACTTCAATTCCACATTGACATGCTCTTAAATCCATTTAAATTCTTTTTTTGATGGCCTCTTCTGTCACTATTCAGTTCTTCTGTATGAGTAATACTGTTGCTCACTTTTTTACCCATACTGTCTGTGATGAAACTTGAAGGGCCAAGAGAATACACACAGTGGTGAGATTGAATGACAGGGTTCTTCCCCACCAACACATGCCTGCAACTTCACCCCTCAAGGTCAACAGACAAATGCAAAATAAAGCCTGGAGCATCCTCTGACACTCCGAGTTTGAAGATAAAGGAATTACCGGAGAGTTCACTTCATCTGTTTCAAATCAAACAGGTCTTCCTTTGTCTTAAGCTGTTTATTGTTTTACCTTCTCTTACACTGCCTCCCTGTCAGAGGATTATATGACTATTCCAAACAAACAGTGATTTCATTTCATGGTAGAAATAACTGTTAGAATGATAGAGAGGACTGAGAAACAGGAAGTTTCTCATTTCACCGAAAAGGAGACAGAAGCCTCATACTTAAGTGATCTACCCAAGGTTACAGCACATGGAGTCTCTGTGAGCGTGTGTGTCTCAAAGACACTCAGCAACAGCACTTTGTCTAAGAGTCAGGTTTGTATAGCTTTCTTCGTCTTTCTCTTACATCTCCTGACTGTAAAGTTCTAGAAACCAACTAGGAGAGCATAAACAGGCATGAGAAGGTCTCAGTTTCATAAACAAGAGACCTGCTGGGGTCACTGAGTCTGTCCTACTGGAGCTCCCTGGAAAATGAGAGGTACAGGCGTGTCCATTTGCAGAAGGGAAATTGTGGTTAATGTTAATCATTTCTGCGTCAAACAAGAGGTGAACTTCTCCAGATACCAAATGCTACCGTCTCTACAAACACAGACCAACCAGTTGCCACAGAGGATTCCCCACTATGGTGACTGTATGTATGTCAGAGGAGAACTGTGGTCCAGGGTTTTCGTTTTAACTGTATTTTAGCTGTTGAGAAGATATACTGCAAAGCATACAGCAATTTAGCAGTTTCTACATGTGCAATTTGGTGACATTGATTACATCTTTTGAATTGTGCAACCATTCTCTCCCTCCTTTTCCCCAATAACATTAACTCACTGCTGCCTCAGTTTTCTGTCTAATCTTTTGAGTTGCCATTGTTAATTTTTTCCCATAGTTCTTAAAAAGCATGATGTTAAAGGCGGATTTGTTTTTTTTACCAGTTAAAGAATTTTATAGCTGATTTTTGACTGTAGATTGCCAGGCCTGTTTTCTAACATGCTTCTGAGCAGACTTTGATCTTCAACTTTTCAGTGAACAGCTAAGCACATTAACTATTTTATTTGCAACCACCCGGGAACCACAAGCACAAGAGTTGTTTCAAAATCAGGTCACATGTACAGAATAAGAACTAAGCAAATATTGAAAAGCAAATGGATAAATAAATCTTAATAAACAGCCGGAGAGATGGAACACTTGGCCTTACTGGTGACATAGGAAATTTGTTTGGTATCTATGGGATTGCTTTCCTCACCTAAGTGAATGAATGGATTGTTATATGGGGATAAGACTGTCAGAATATATATGCTTCCATTTGTTTGTCTATGCATGCTGAACAGCAATAAGTAACCATTTTTCAAATACTGTGATTATCAGTTTTTCTCTATAGTGGAAATAAGGCATTAGTTCTTTTTTGTTTTTTGTTTTTCCAGGCAATTTGACTGTCTCTTAGAAATCTCCCCTGCTGGACAGATTCCATGGAAAAAATAAACAATGTAACCAAGTTTATTTTCTTGGGCCTTTCTCAGAACCCAGAGGTGCAAGAAATTTGTTTTGTGGTGTTTTCTTTCTTCTATATGGTTATTATTCTGGGAAATCTTCTCATCATACTTACTGTGTGTATGGGCAACCTTTACAAATCTCCTATGTATTTCTTCCTCAATTATTTGTCTTTTATAGATATCTGCTATTCCTCATTTATAGCTCCCAAAATGATTGTTGACCTATTGGCCAAAAGTAAGACTATTTCTTATGTGGGGTGTATGGTACAACTCTTTGGGGCGCATTTCTTCGGTAGTACTGAGATCTTCATCCTTACCGTAATGGCCTATGATAGGTATGTGGCCATCTGTAAACCTCTACGCTATGCGACCATCATGGATCGGGACAGATGCAGTAAAATATTGTTGTGGATCTGGGTAGGTGGGTTCTTCCATTCCCTTATCCAAGTGGTTTTGGTTGTGCAGCTACCTTTTTGTGGACCCAATGAGATCGATCACTACTTTTGTGATGTCCACCCTGTGTTAAAACTGGCCTGCACAGACACTTATGTTGTTGGGGTTGTTGTGACAGCCAACAGTGGGACCATTGCTCTGGGGAGCTTTGTTATCTTGTTAATCTCCTACACTGTCATCCTGGTGTCCCTGAGAAAGCAGTCAGTGGAAGGCCGGCGCAAAGCTCTCTCCACCTGTGGCTCCCACATTGCCGTGGTCATCCTCTTTTTCGGTCCCTGTACGTTCATGTACATGCGCCCTGATACAACCTTTTCTGAGGATAAGATGGTAGCTGTATTTTACACCATTGTCACCCCCATGTTAAACCCCCTAATTTACACACTGCGAAATGCAGAAGTGAAAAATGCCATGAAGAAACTGTGTGGTAGAAGGCTTTCTGGGAGACTAATGGCAAAAAGTTGAAAGTAATGATGCTTTAAGCTGGATGATAGCAAATTTTTCTGTCTTACTTAACATACATATGCAATGAAGACAATGAAAGCGACTTCCTAGAGCAGCGGCTAAGAGTTACAGCTGCTTATCAGAAGGTTGGCAGTACAAATCCACCAGCAACTCCTTGGAAACCCTGAGTTGCTATGAACAGAATTGGATTTGACAGCAACAAGAATCTGTGGTTTGGTCTGCAGGGTTGTTGGGAGAGGCAAATGACACATTGGCTGACTCTACAGAAGTACATATTATTTATAATCATCATTATACTTATTTCAATATTTTGTAGTCAGATAATTTATCAACATGTCTAAATTACAGAAGTGTTATTAAACTCAAAATATCATGGTGATTCTATTCAGCATCATTTTATCCTCTCCATTTTTGCCCATTTTCCTTAAAAAGTAAATGTCTATTTAGTGATTAGAACTGTGGCTGCTAAATATTAAGCACTCTTTATGTATGTGATGTACAAAGAAAAAGAGTATAAGAAAGCTTGCAAAGGACCCAAACTAAAACATGTTGATATGTGCTCCCAGAATACAGATTCTTGTGACAGCTAAGCCTATAAAGTTTGAAATGGGAAGAGAAAGCTGTATAGAATGTAAAAGTGATAAAACATAATCCTGTAAGAGAAGTGATATTTTCTCATTCTCTAGTCTTGGGGTAAAAATTGTTTTCCAGAGAAGTCATTGTCTTAGCTCACACAATAAGGGTATCGGACAAGTTCGGTTACAATGGCCTCTCTCACGTGAACTTAAAATGTGCCTTGGTAATGCCTCCCTCCTTCAGCACAAGAGCAAACTGGATTTTCTTTTCTTTCTTTTTTCCTATTGCAGGAGAGCATATCACTGACTGTCTCTCTGTTATTACAGTTTCTTTGCTACAATTCTGATTATCCAGTCATGTACGTCTTTTATGCCCATTTGTGGTTGCAAGTTGTATGTGTGTGTGTGCGTGTGCTCACATGCAAACATTTCCCACTTTTGGTGCTGCTTATATAGTTAGTTCTTAAAAAATACTTGGTAATGGTGATGCATCACAGAATTAAAGAGAGAAGATCAAAAAGCACCAAGACATCTAAGTTAGAAGTTATAATCAAGAAACTTCTGTCCTGGAGTCATGTATATGAGAATCCATGGTTATTTTCTTTAATTGGACATGTATTTACTGGGTTATCTATGTGCCACTATTTCCTCAATTTAAAAATGAGGGCTAGATCAGTGCTTCTCAGGCTCAGATGGTCACTGGAATCACCGTGAGAGGTCTGTAAATAGAAAAGAGAACCTATCCAAAGAGATTCTTATTCAGTAGGCAAAGGTTTCGTGGTACATAAAATTCTTTATTTTTAACAAGCTCGTCTTGTAACTTGTATGCAGTGAGAGCACCTGGATTTTGGAAACACTGGGACTAGGTGATGTTGATGCTGCTAGAGCTTAAGAGGAAACCCTGGGAGTTAAGGCTACAGCTGTTAACCCGAAGGTCAGCAGTTCAAATCTGCCAGGCTGTCCTTGGAAACTCTGTGGGGCAATTCTACTCCATCCTATAGGTTTGGTATGAATCAGAAATTGACTCAATGGCAGTGAGTTTGGTTTTAAAGCTTAGGAGGCCTGTGAGTCAATGACTCTAAAGGACCTTCCTTGCTTTTGCGTTTGTGTCCCCGTCTAATCTGATAATTACCACAAAGGGAACTAAACTTGAACTGACTTTAGAAAAGTGTGGAATAAATTATTGTTATCCTTTTGATAATTTTCTTTACAAATGTATTTCCTTGTTCCTTTGCAATAAATGTCAGAAGATTGGGGACACTATTACTGATATTGGGAATCCAAGGTTCCCCAGAAGGTAGAAGATGTCTGATTCACGACTTTCAAAGGGCAAGAAGGAGAACATGTGAAACAGCCCTCAGGTCTTCTCTGGTGACTTTATGACTTTATCTCTGTTAACAAAGCCAAACCCTATCAGAGGATCTCAGAGAGTGTTCTCTTGGGTCTTTGAAAGGAAGTGACTGAGAATTATGAGAATTAAGATTCACTCTCACTTCAACGATAGTATTTTATTGCATAGATTTATCATCACAACATTTTTACATTCCATAACAGCATTATAACCCTGTTATCACAAGACTGGAGATACAACTTTGAAGCCTCCCTTAATGAACATTAATGGCAACGGCAACCTCTCTCATTTTCTAAACGAAGAAATTAATTTATTTCTTAATGGAAAACCATGAAAATATATCTCTCTGTGCTTTTCAACATCTAGTTATATTCTTTGTTTTCTGGAGCATTACAAAATATTTTAAACACATTTCCATGCAATGCTTTGAATTCCTTTGAATATGCAAATATTCAATACAGAAACACGCAGAGAGACATGGGGACCTTCAGACCTTGAAGAAAGCAGTGATGGGAGTGGAGCATGTCCTTTGGACCTGAATTTCCTGGGCAGAAAGTTTCTCAGGCCAAAGAAACATTGCTAACATGAATCTTCCTCCAGACCTGACATAGAAAAGCTCACCTGGGAGCTGATGCTCTGAATTTAGACTCGTAGCTTACAGAGAGAGTGAACTTGTTTGTTAAAGCTATCCACATGTGGTATTTCTGTTACAGTACCACTAGATAACTAGATACAGTACCACTAGATAACTAAGACAGTAGTCAGTAGATAAATTTATTCAAATGTCAAGAAAGTCACTTGAAAATACATAGAGAAATTCTAAAACTTAAAAGAATTTATTATTTTCTAAGAAAATTATATATATAATAGTCTCTGCATGTAAAGAGAAGGGGATAAAATTCATGGAACTTGGTTTTACAAAGATATGAGTTCAGTTCTTTCCATTGCTATATCCTAGTTATTTGTACAAGGAAAAAATCAATAAATTTTACAGTACTGATGTATTAACGTCAAATAATGATAATTTTAAAGGTATATTAGTAAATTAGATAATATTTTAAAAAATACTGGTTCTCATACATTTTGTTTGATCTACTAAAATGAAGAAAAAGGTTATAAATTGTTTTCCCATTTTAGACCCTGTTGGTCGCTAATAGATAAACTTAAGGCCTAGAAAAAGTATCAAGAGTAATATAGAAAATTGATATTCACAGATCATATATGATAAACTGAAGTGTATGTTTACTTTTCCTCATTCTAGTCACTTAGGCCAGAAAGCTCAACTGCACTGGCACTCCTTTTACTCTTCCCCTTTCCTCTGATCCAGCAACAAACTACACAATGATAAAGAACAACTATGATTCTGTGAAACATCTCACAACATGGATTAATCTGGAGGGCACTATGCTGAGTGAAATAAATCAGTCACAGAAGGATAAATATTGTGTGAGTCTACTATAAAAATTCAAGAAAAGGATTTATGTAGTGAAAAAAACTACCTTTGATGATAACTATTTACCTTGGGGAAGGTAAATCACTAAATAGGTAGCAGATAAGTGTTACCTTTAGTGAAGGGAAGGAAAGATAATACATAATACAGGGAAAGTCAACACAATTTGACCAACACTGAGTCATAGAAGGGAGCAAATCCCCAGAGCTGAGGACTGGGCACCATGGTCTTGAGGGACATCTAGGTCAATTTGTCTAACATAGTTCATAAAGAAAATGTTTTACATCTTATCTCTATGAGTATCATCTGGGACCTTAACAACTCATTAGCAGTCATCTGATAAACTCGTATTGACCATCCTGTCCTGAACAAAGGGAAATTAAGAAATCCAAAGACATATGGAAAATATTAGTCCAAAGGACTAATAAGCCAGAGCTTCCGGTAACCTTAGCCTAGAAGACCTAGATGATGCCTGGCTATCAGCACTGACTTCTATATCAGGGATCACAATAGAGGGTCCTAGACAGATTGGGAGAAAAGAGTAGAATAAAATTCAAGTTCACAAAAATGATCAGACTTACTCTTCTGATAAGAGACAGTAGGGTCCCTGAAACTATGATCTCTGGACACCCTGCCTTTTAAGAATCTACCTTTCAGCCAAAGGTTAGACAGGCCTATGAAACAAATGCAAACATGTGCTTCTTAGTTTCCGTAAAGTACAGGAAACCAACTAGGCAACATTTGCCCTAAAACAAAGCCTAGAAAGAAGGAAGGAACTCAAAAACTTGGGTGAATGGACGTGGATAACCCACGGTAGAAAGGAGAGTGCTGACACGTTATTGGGATTGTAACCAATGTTACGAAACAATTTGTGTATAAAACTTTAAGTAAGAAACTGATTTGAGTTGTAAATTTTCACCTGAAGCATAATGTAATTTCTTTTTTAAAAAAAAAGTAAAATGTACTTATGGTACTAGTATGTACTATGGGGAAAAAAATAAAGCAGGGAAGAGACTAGTTTCACAGACTAATGCAAATAAGATTGAAGGAAATCTGAATAAGTTTACCTGATTGCATCAATATCAATATCCTGGTTATGATACTATCTTAAGGTCTGACACATGTTACAACTGTGAGAAACTGGCAAAGAATAAACAGAATTTCTTTCTACTATTTCTTAGAAGTCCATGTGAATATACAATGTTCTAAAAATAAAAGATTTAATTTATATAGCAAAAATAAATGAATAAACAACTCAGGAAACAAACAACAAACTCTGGTCCATCTTTATGTTTGTTGTACCATTATCCCACACATTTTTAATAGCAAGTCCCAGATACATTCCCCAGGTTTTTGTTTGTACACATTACAAAAGTCAAGCAGTTCTTTTGGAATGTAGGATACCTCCTCTGGGTTATATTTTGTGCTTCACCTTTTGGGACTCTCTGGTACTTAAATCCAGTTATAGGTCTACAAGCAAAAATGATTAGTGAGGAAGAATTTTGAAAACATTTAGTAATGTTTTCTAAGTCATCTGCCTCAGGTGATGTTCTAAGTAATAACTCAAAGGCTGTATCAGGTGGTGTCTTAGACACCACTATAGGCAACATTCCAGACAAAGGCTCTTCAGACACACCTAGATTAATTTCATCAGATGGGAGTGTAGAGACTGGCAAAAATGAGTTGTCTCTTCAGATAGGGGAGGGCTGGTTCCGTTTGCAGGAGTAACTCAATGGAATTTAAGGACTCTGCTTCTTGATGTCAGGCCAAAACGTTTGAGTTGATTCTTATTCATAGTAACCATATAGAATAGTGAAACTGGTTTGTAGGGTTTCTAGGTAGTAGCTGGTGTGTTTGAACTGCTCTCTTCTTGGTTGTTAACCAAGCTCTTCACCACTGTGTATGCTTCCCCACTCAGTGTTTCAGGATCCGGTTTTCTCCCAAGCAATTCCTTTACTTTAACTTCAGACACCATTCTAGCCTGGAAATTCAATTGGTGTTGTAATTCAGCTTCTCTTAAGATGACACTTTCTGCTTAGTTTTTGGAAATGCCAGCTCTGTTAGTATATGAAATAAGACTTCCTTTCAGTGTACAACTGGCAACTTCAAAGTTTTTTATGTAGCACTTGAGCTGTGACACTGAATCACTGAGCTCATTTATTTCTTTTATTTTGCATATTTATATTACTACCTCATACCATGGATTAGTGATATCTTATTTAATACTAGAATCCTAATCACCAACATTTTTAAGACTAACCGCACTTAAGACTCAATGTCAAAAGCTTGGTTTTATAATTTCTTGTGTATAAAAAGTCTACCTGATTTTGGAACCTATTATATTGTCATATACTTGTGCAACAGCAAATACATATATCAGTGGAACAGAATTCTCAGTGTAATTGAGAATCCAGACATAAATTCATCCAACTATGAGCAATAAATATTTGACAAAAGGCAAAGTCCATCAAGTGGAAGAAAAGTCAGTCTCTTTAACAAACTGTGCTGGCATAATTGGATATCTACCTGAAAAACAAAGAAAGGAAGAAGACCCATATATTACACCATGCACAAAAACTAACTCAAAATTGATTGAAGATCCAAATATAAAAGTTAAAGTGATAAAGATCACAGGAGAAATAGGACAATTCTAGGAGCCCTAAGACATGGCACAAAGAGAATACAAAACATTGCTAACAATGCACAAACATCAGAAGAAAAACTAGATAACTGGCAGCTCCTAAAAATGAAGCACTTAGGGGCAAGGTGGCAGAGTGTACTGACACTTCCAGTGACCCCTCTAACAACAAAGACTGAAATGTACAAATGAATCTAGGACATATGACACTCTAGGATTCCTGAACATCAAAGAGAGAGTTGTGAAACTAGACTGAGTGTAAGGGAAGGAAGAGAAGTTCCAGAAGTACATAGGATTCCACAGATCTGACCCCCTGGGAAACAGCTACAGCCATTGTGTGGCAGGCCAAACCATGGAGGGTAGTGGGTTATCTTCCTCAGCAGAGGAAATTGTCTGTAGAATCCATTCACTCTTATAGAGCTAATGAGAGACAGCACCAGATAGTGGAAAGCTAACTCTTTATCTGTAAGATACCCCACACTAGGCTTTGCATCCTGCCTTCAGGATAAGCCTATCTCCCTTCTTTCGGCTCTGCCCACTACTTTCTCTTCAATGTGCCCCAAGGCTGAAGTCTACTGCCATCAACTGAGCCAAAAGTAGGACTCCTTAAGCTGTCCTAAGCCATTTTCCAAGACGCAAAGAGAGAATAATTTTAAAAAATTAAGGGAAAGCAATATTAGTCTCTGTAAAAAATAGATCTTAAAGTAAAATCCACCTCATTGGATAAGGGAGGACATTATATAATGATTAAAGCATCAATACCCCATGAGGACATACAACAACAAAAAACAAACCCACTGCCATCAAGTAGATTCCAACTCATAGCATCTCTAATCATACTAAATATCTACACATACAAGGACTACAAAGCATAGAAGGGAAATTCTTCAACACAACAAGGGGCATCTATAGAAAGCCCTTGGAAAAAGCAATCAAGAAATCAAGAGATGAACTGCACTGGGATAATCTGCTTCAAAGGATCTCTTCAAGTATTAAAAGTAAAGTTGTCACCTTGAAGACTAAAACACACCTGACCCAAGCCATGGTAACTTCGGTTGCATCATATGCATGTGAACGCTGGACTATAAACAAAGAAGACAGAAGAAGAACTGATGCCTTTGAATTGTGGTGTCGGAGAAGAAGGTTGAATGTACCATGGACTGCCAAAAGAACAAACAGATCTGTTCTGGAAGAAGTACAACCAGAGTGCTCCTTGGAAGCAAAGATGGCAAGACTGTGTCTTACATACTTTGGACATATTGTCAGGAAAGATCAGTCCCTGGAGAAGGACACCATGCTTGGCAGAGTGGAGGGTCAGCAAAAAACGGGAAGATCTTTGAAGAGACAGATCAACACAGTGGCCGCAACAATGGGCTTAAGCATGAAAACAATTGTGGACATGGTGCAAGACTGGGCAGTATTTTGTTCTGCTGTTCATAGTGTTGCTGTGAGTTGGAACCAACTCGACAGCACCTAATAGCAACAACAGCAATGCAAAGCCAACAGCTAACATCATCCTAAATGAAGAGAGTCTGAAAGCACTTCCTTTGAGAACAGAAACCAGACAAGAACATCTACTGAAACCACTTTTCTTCAACATTGTCCTGAAGGTTCCATCCAGCACAATCAGACAAGATAAAGAAATAAAGACACTCAAATTGGTAAATAAAAGTAGAAGTATCTTTATTTGCAGGTGGTGTGATCTTATACACAGAAAACCCTAAAGACACCACACAAGAAATACTGGAACTAATAGCAGAGTTTAGTAAAGTATTAAGATTCATGGTAAATAGACATAAAGCAGTTGGATTCCTTACATCGAAAAAGAGGCCGCCAAAGTGGGAAGCACCAAATCAATACCATTTATAATAGTCCCCAAGAAGATAAAATACTTAAGAATAAATCTAACCAGAGATGTGAAAGAACTTATGCCAAGACAAGCCAAGTGCCGTTGAGTCGGATCCAACTCATTGCAACCCTAGTGGCCAGAGTAGACCTGATCCCAGAGCACTCAAGGAGTGCCTGGTGGATTTGAACTGCCAAAGATCTTATAAAGAAAATTAAAAGATTCTACTGCAAGAAACCAAAAGAGACCTGCATAAGTGGAGAAAAGGAACCCTGGTGACATAGAGGTTAAATGCTGTATACACTAACCAAAAGTTCTGCAGTTCAAACCCCCCAGGGGCTCCTTGGAAACTCTTTAGACCAGTTTTAGTCTGTCCCATAGGGTTGCTATGAGTAAGAAATGATTTGATGGCAGTGGGTTTGGTTTTTCTGGTTTTTATAGGTGGAGATACCTACCTTGCTCATGGATAAGAAGATTTAACATCATGAAAATGACTATTCTACCCAAAGCAATCTACAGATACAATGCAATCCCACTATAAATTCCAATAACATTTTTTACTGAGATGGAGAGACAAATCACCAACTTCATTTGGAAAGTCAAGAAGCCATGAACAAGTAAAGCATTACAGAAGAGGAATAAAGACAGAGGCCCCATAGTAGCTTACTTTAGAACCTATCACACTGCCAGAGTAGTCAAAATGCTGGATACTGGTGCAAAAACAGATACACAGATCTAAGGAACAGAATTCAGAATCCAGATATAGTATCATCCATCTACGAGCAGCTGATATTTGATAAAGGTCCGATGTTCATTAACTGGGTAAAAGACAATCTCTTTAACAAATAGTGTTGGCATGACTGGATACACATCTGCAAAAAAAATGAAACAAAACCCATAAATTTTACCATGTACAAACAACAAACTCAAAATTGATCAAAGGCCTAATTATTAAATCTGTGATAATAAAGATCAAAAACAAGAACAACTCTGGGAGCTGTAATACATAGTTTATACAGACTAATGTATATTACTAACAATGCACAAACATCAGAAAAGAAAATAGATAACTGTGGACTCCTAAATATCAAACACTTATGCTCACCCAAAGAATTCACCAGAAGAGTAAAAAGATTACCTACAGACTGGAAAAAATTGTGGCGTAAGTACTGCAAACTTCAACCAGAAAAAAACAATCCAGTTAAACAGCAGGCAAAGGATGTGAACAAGCACTTCACCAAAGAAGACATCTAGGCGGCTAACAGATACACAAGAAAATGTTCATGACCATTAAGCGTTAGAGAAATCCAAATCAAAACAACAGTGAAATACCATTTCACCCCTAAAAGACTGACCAAAAAACACAAAATAATAAATGTTAAAGAGATTGTGGAGAGACTGGAACTCTTCTAAGCTGCTGATGGGAATGTAAAATGGTACAACTGCTTTGGAAATCAATATGGCACTTTCTTAAAAAAAACTAGAAATAGAAATACTGTAAGATCCAGCAATTCCACTTATTGCACTATATTCTAGAGAAACAAGGGCTGTCAGACAATCAGATACATGTACACCAACATTTGTTGCAACATGGTCCACAATAGCAAAAGGATAGAATCAACCTGGGTGCCTATCGGTAGATGAACAGATAAAATCTGTGGTGTATTCACATTCAAATTTCATTCACACAATAGAATATTGTGCAATGATAAATAACACTGATGATCTTAGGAAACATTTCATAATATGGAGTCATTTGGAAGACACTCGGAGAGACATTAGCCATTTTCAAAAGGATAAATATCTCATGAGACCACTATCAATGAGGACTTAAGAAACAGTTAACGCTCAGAAGAAAATAATCTTTGGTGGCTACCAGGGTGGAGAAGGCGGGAAATGGGTATTCACACATTAAATAGTAGATAGGAATTGGGTTAGGTGAAGGGAGTGACAGCGTGCTGTCACACAACTGAACTATACCCAAAGCTAAAGGGTTTTCTAAATACAGTCCAACATTTTTGTTTGTTCTTTGGCTTTAAAAAGAGAAATGTATTTTCTCACAGAAATGTAAGTTCAAGTCTAAATTCAGGGCATCAGTTCCAGGGGAAAGCTTTCTCTGCTGGTTCTGGAAGAAAGTCCTTATCATCAATCTTCCTCTTGACTGTGAGTTTCTGAAGTTCAGAGACCTCAGGTCATTTCTAAAGGATGCGCTCAGCTCCCAGCAGTGCTTCTTTCCTGATGGTATGAATTTTCCAGTTTTCTGCTTGCTTCCCTTTCAGTATTGTAGCATGTGATTTGCTGATGCTATCCTTCTCAGATGTAATGTTTTCAACCACAGTCCAATAGGTTACAAGTCCAAATTCAAGGTGTCCACTCTGGGGTGAGGCTGTCCCTGTTTGTTGGTTCCAGAGGAAGTTCTTTGTGTTGCATAAGTCTTTGGTCAGGGAGCACCCTGGTGCAGGAACCTCAGATCTGAAGGACATACTCTACTCATGGTGCTGTTTTCTAGATGGTGTGAGTTTCCCCACAATTCAACATTTTTAAGAACAGAGTAGCAGGGACAGGGGTCTGAGGATCATGGTTTCAGGGGATATCTAGTCTAGTTGGTGCAACTATTTTTATTATTTTTAAGAAAACATTCTACATACCACTTTAGTGAGAGGTGTCTGGGATCTTGAATGCTAACCAGCTTCCATTAAGTAGTATCAACTGGTCATAAACCACTTGCAGCAGAGTGCTGTGGGCTGACAGCTACTGTGTCCTAGCCTGCTTGCTCTCTTCTGTCTCCCCATATTTTGTACTTCTCCTCTTGAAGCCTTGAAACTATTTACAATATAAGAACTATTCCCTTGAAACTGCGGAGTATCAGCCCAGACCAAGCCATTTGTAATATAATAAGCCCAAAGCTAGAGCTACTTCCTTGAAACTGTTTACGGGATAACAGCTCAGGTTAAAACCATTTGCAGGTCCCTGTCCTTTGTTTGAAGACAAAACTTCTGTGATCTGTAACCAATCAAAATACAAAGATCATCACCATTTCTGGCAATGAGCCACCCTGTTGACTTCCTACTTGTTAAGCCTATGAATAGAACTTGTGAAAGTGGACCCTGCTCCATGATTTTCCACCAGAGACCATGGTCTCACCTGGCCCCAACTTTATCTCGTGTGGTATGTTTTTTGCGTGATGGGTTTTTTGTGTGAATGAAATTTCCCATCCCCTTTCCTGTCTCCCTCGGTCACTGGGGGGCCGGACACGGCAGCAGAGGAGAATGAAGAACATCAAGGACACGAGGAAAATGAGAGTCTAGCAGACAGAAAGTGTCATTTGAACCAGACAGTACATCAGCATGAGACCAGAAGAACCACATGGTGCACAGCCACAACTCATGACTACCCTGAGGGGAACACAACGGAAAGTCCCTGATATAGCTGGATAAAAACGGATGCGCAGACCTAGAACTCTATTTAAAGACCAAAACTGATGGTCTGTCAGACGTGGTGGTCCCTTAACACCTCGACTCTGTTAGCCCAGAGTTGAAACCAGTTCTAAAGGCAACTCTTCAGACAAGGATTGGATTGGGCTACAAGACAGAGTGTGATTCTGGCAAAGAATGTGACTCTCGGCTTGCGTATATACGTGAGGCTGTCGGAGAAGCTCTTGCCCAGAAGCAAGATGACAGGACATAGAAGGACAGGAGTTGGTTGAATGGATATGGGCAGCAGAGGGTAGAAAAGAGGTGTGTGTTGTTATGGGGGAGGGGGAGACCCATTAGAGTTGAACAGCACTGAGTATGCATGGTTTTAAACGGCAAATTGATCTGGTTTGTAAACTTTTACTTAAAGTCGGATCCGACTCGACGGCACTTGGCTGGCGCACTTGACTTAAGTAAAATATGGAAAAAAAACAAAAACGCTCATTCAAAGATTTCACTAAAAAAGTAGAAAGACAATCCAGACTCGGAAAAACAACACCAACAAAAAAAAGGCCACAGTATATCCTGATGAGGATCTAATCTCTAAAATCTACAAGACACTACAAAACTTCTACCACAAAAAGACAAATAATCCAATTAAAAATGGGCACTTTGTCAAAGATGGCATCACGTACCTATCAGACACATCAAGAAATTCTCATAATCATTAGCTGTTAGAGAAATGAAAATTACAACTAAAGTGAGATACTGTCTCACCCCAGCAAGGCTAGCAAAAAAACCTATAAAACACAAAACAATAAATGTTGGAAAGCTTATGGAGAGACTGAACACCTATGCACTGGTTGTAGGAGTATAAAATGGTAAAACCAATTCAGAAATTGATTTGGTGCTTCCTTAAAAGCTAGAAATAGAAGTACCAGAAGATCCAGCAGTGCCAATCCTTAGAATGTATCCCAGAGAAATAAGAGCCTTCGCATAAATATCTGTATGCACACCCATGTTTGTTGCAGTGCTGTTCAACATTAGTAAAAATATGGAAACAATCTAGATGCCTATTAATGGATTAAGGATAAACAAATCATGATATAGTCACACAACAGAACACAACTGAAAGACAAACAAAAATGATAAATCCAGAAAACACAACTTAAGTGAATGTGGAAAGCATAATGCTGAGTTAAATTAGTCAATTGCAAAAGGACAAATATGGTATGAGATCACTGTTATAAGAACTTAATAAATGGTATAAATAGGATAGAAAACATTTTTTGATGGTTATGAGGATGGGGAGGAAGGAGAGGGGGACTCGCTAACTAGACAGCAGACAATTATCTTAGGTGAAGGGGTGGGCAACGCATGATAACAGGGAAAGTCAGTGCAACTGGACTAAACCAAAAGCTAAGAAGTTTCCCAAACACAACCAAGCACTTGGAGGGACAGAGTAGCAGGGACAGGAGTGTAGTGATCATGGTTTCAGGGGATATCTAGGTCAATTAGCATAATACAGTTTATTAAGAAAATATTCTGCATCCCAATTCGGTGAGGTGAGTTGGGGTCTTAAAAACATCTAAGATGCACCAGTTGGTCCCAACCCACTGAGAGCAAGGGTGAATAAAGAAACCAAAGGCAAGGAAAATATGAGTCCAAAGGACAAAAGGGGCAACATAAACCAGAGACATCATCAGTCTGAGACGAGACCTGGATGGTGCCTGGCTGCCACAAATGACTTCTGTGGTAACACAGCAGAGAGTCTCTGATGCAGGAGCAGAAGACATGGATACAGAACTTAAAACTTAGTAAAAAGACCAGACTTAATGGTGTCACAAAGACTGGAGGAACCCCCAAGAATGACCACTTGACTCTCTTAACCCCAAACTGAAATTATTTGTGAAGTCAACTCTTCAGACAAGGAATAGACTGGACTGTAAAACATAAAAATGATACTCATGAACAGTGTCTTTCTTAATTCAAGTAGACATACAAGACTAAATGGACAGCTCCTATGGGGAATCAAGATGAGAGAACAGAAAGAGATAGAAACTGGATTAACGGACACAAGAAAGCCAGAGAGGAAAGGAAGAACGTGCAGTCACATTATAGGGATAGCAATTAAGGCCACACAACAATGTGCACATTTTTTTTTTTGCAAGAGAAACCAACTTTAGCTGCAAGCTTTCACCTAAAGCACAATAGAAAAAGAGGGAAAGCAAGAGATTCATCTGAAGGAAACATCTCAGGTGGTTGCAGTCTAGCAAGTTTGGAGTCCAGGTTTCAGGCTTGAGGCTGGAGGTTTCTCCTGACTCACATAGCTGGAGAGACTGATGAGCCCAAGCTCAGCAAGCAGAACAGATGTAGGCTGCTGGTTTACAGAGTAGGAAGCCCTTGAATCCAAGATCAGGAGGTAATCCCAAGAAGCAGGGGTCAGATTATGACAACATGGGTACATGGTCCAAAGAGAGCAAAAGCCAGAGGAAAAGAATATTTTGCCAGAAAGTACATACATACTTGCGGTGGATCAAACCCTCCAAGAAACTCTGTTTCTACTAGGATGCTCACAGTAGATCTTATCACAGAAATTATTCTATCATATTTCATCACAATGGTTACATAACCGCCAAACTGCATCATAATTATTAAACCACTGAGAATTATGGCCCAGCAAAGTAGACGCAGAGGCTGAACTATCACAGCATCTTTATTAGAACAACACGTTGCCCAGCTTTGTGCTATCTTCATGATGTTGGTTTGTTTGAGTGCATTTTTACGGGTGCTGTGTCAGTTGGTCTCATTGTTTCCCTCACTTTGTTGGCATCCTTAAGCAAACACGGCATACTTTTATCTTGACTTACTCTTATTCTACATATCAAGTGACTATCTTTTTCCATCCAAAAGTTATTCTTCTCATTTAATAGTCTTCTCTCATTCATATTGCTGCCCTTCATGTATAAGTCAGACATTAACACTCAATTATTTATATATAGTAAATAACAGTTTTTCTCAAAACATCTCGAGATTATAAAATACTTCTTGCAATGTGGAAAAAAAGAAGATAGACTTTTCCATCCAATTACTAAGTAGCTAACTCTGATAAGAAGATTAATGGGACCCCCCAAAGTCTGTGTTCTAATCCCCAAAAGCTGTGAACGTGTTGATATTCTACAAGGGCAGGATTAAGGATACAGATGGAATTAAAGTTTCTAATCTGCTCTGCTTAAAATACAGTTATTACCTGGGATAAGCCAAGTAAATTCAATGTAATTACGAGTGGTCTTTAAAGTGAAAGAGGAAAGTAGAAGAAGTCAATTTCAGAGACAGATTTTAGGATGCTATATGTCTGGTTTGGATAATGAAGAAAAAGGGTCACAAATAAAGGATACACAGATTACACCTAAAAGCTGGATATATCAAGGAGAATTGATTGGGTTTGAAATTTTGCAAAGAAAGATTTGTTTTAATGTTTTTTAAGAAGGGAAAAAAACAGCTGGGTATTAAAGCTCATTGTCAGGTCTATACTACACTCTGACTAGAGAGGAAGACTGGGGAAGGACTGTCCCAGAGGTCATTAATATTTTGCATCATTCTCTGTAAATAAGCTGTAGGAGAAGTAAAGAAAGAGCATTTGTTACAAAGGATTCTGTGAAATTTCAGATTTCTGTAAGCGAGAGGCGAAATCAGGGCCAGTGAAGACTGACTTCTTTCAGCCATTGAGTGTTTAGGGTTAGAGACACTCTGGCACTAATTATCCAAAAGACAGGACCTAAGGTAGCCCTGATATTATATCACAAGACAAAAAATAAAGGAAAATTTAAACCTTGGAAAATACTGGTAAGATTTTTGTTTTTCCTTCCAAAATCAAATTGATCTATATAGAAAGTTTTTGGAAAATGATAATTCAATAAAGTTTCCCTATTTTGAGCACTTATCCTATATTTGTTAAGGCACTGTTTTCCAATATATGGAGAGATGATGATAATAAGATACCAAAGTGTATCTATGAATGATCATGAGATGGGTAGCATGAATATGAATAACAAATGGCCAATTAAAAGATTTTTCATTCCAAAAGGAAAAGAAGGATTATCATGTTTTAAATGCACAGAAAGGGGAGCAAGAAATCCTTTGAAATGGATGTTGATTCAGGGAGAAATCAGCGCTTCTTGAGAACTTTATGGTACTGCCAATGGCTGCACAATTCACTGCTGTACCCAAATGCCCTGATTTCGCAGGACAAGATGCAAGTCAACTAATTCACAGTGTCAAATGCTGCTGTGGCTGGAACTTCCTTAAATTCTTCTCTCTTAGGGAGAAAAGTAATTATTATTATTATTTAATCAGAAGAAAAAATCAAAGGGATTCAGTACGCAAAGCTAGAGAAAGGTACTTACATTCTGAATTTGAATTATGCTACTATTACCATTATTACTGATCCTATTGTTGCCATTATTTTGTATTGTATAATAGAATACACACCTATAATGGCTACTTCAACCACTTTAATATGTATATATGAGGACATAGTCCCATAGGTTCCTAAAAATGGCTGTGCCTGGTACAAGGTTGCCGCAAAAGAATAGCCTAGAGCAAGGGTTCAGTCGGAGCTGTAGAAGCTAACCTCAACAGGGATTTTGAGAATAAATAGCCTAGGGTAGACAAAGTTTCTGATGATTATCTAAGACATGGTGGAATCAGAGCCTAACCTGTAGTTAGAGAAATCACTTTCAACTATTGCTTCCTTTGAGGAAGCATCCTAAAGACCCCTTTGATCAAAACAATCCTACATATTCTTTTCCACCCTAATACTCCATTAGGTAAGATTCCACCACTGAAGACACATCATTTAAATTTGATATTGTCCTCTTCCTAAATCTATTTAAGTTCTCTTTCAGTGATGAAATTTTCTATCTTTATTTAAATCTTCAGTATGAGGGATATTGTTGTTCATCTTCTCACCATTTCTAGTAGAAATAATACTGTCTGAGATAAAATTTGAGGGGTCGAAAAAATGCACGGAGGGGTGAGATTAAAGGGCAGGGTTCTCTCCACCCCACACACGTCTAAAATCCCACCCCTCCTGGTCAACAGCCAAATACAGAATAAAGCCTGGAGCATCCTTAGACTCTGAGATTGAAGATGAAGGAATTACCTGAGATTTTGCCTCCTTTCAAATCAAACAGGTCTTGCTTTTTCTCAAGCAGACTTACTTTATTGTTTTACCTTCTCTTACACTGTCTCCCTGTCAGGGGCTCATAGGACTATTCCAAACAAACAGTGATTTCATTTCATGGTAGAAATGACTCTTAGAATGATATTGAGGATAGTGAAATAGAAAATCTCTCATTTCACCAAAAGGAAACAAAAGCTTCATAAAGTTAAATGATTTATCCAAAGTGACAGCACGCAGAATCTCTGTAAGTGGAAAATCAATTCAAAGACACCTAACAACAGAAGCAGCAACAGTATCCTTCTCTAACGTCAGGTTTGTGTAGTTTTCTCCAGCTTTATTTTACTTCACACCACCTCCTGACTGTAAAGTGCCAGAGATCAAATAGGAGAGCATAAGCACATGCACATAGGATCTCAATCTCATGTATGTAGGAGATCCTGCTGAGGTCGCTCAGTATCTTCTACGTGAGCTCCCTGGAAGTGAGAGGTACAGGCATGTCCATACACAGAAGGGAAATTGTAGGGTTATGTTTCCACTTCTGTGTCAAACAAGAGATGAACTTCTCCAGTTATACAAATGTTACCATGTCCCCAAATAGACCAACCAGTTGCCGTAGAATGGATTCCATATAGGATGACCATATGTGTGCAGAGAAGAACTGTGCTCCAGAGGGCTTTTTTACTTTGTCTTGACTTGTTTTAGTTTTATTTGTAGTTGTAGTGGTTGAGAATATACGCAGCAAAAGATAACGCCAATTCAGCAGTTTCTACATGTGCAGTTTGGTGACACTGATTACATTCTTGGAGTGGTGCAATCATTCTCCTCCTGATTTTCTGGCTTGTTCCTCCCCCTAATAACATAAACTCACTGCTGCCTAAGTTTCCTGTCTAAGCTTTTATGTTGCCATTGTCAGTCTTATTCCATAGTTCTTAAAAAATATAAAGCTAAAGACAGACTTTTTTTTTCACTAGATAAGAGTTTTTATAGCTGAATTTTTGAACGTAGGCTGCCAGGCCTTTTTTCTAAGGTGCTTCTGAGTGACTCTAATCTCCAACCTTTCAGTTAGCACCTGAGCCCACTGATTATTTTATTTGCACCACCCAGGGACCCCAAACACAGCAGCTGTTTCAAAATCAGGCCAGTTATACAGAGTAAGTGCTAGGCAAACGCTTAAAAGCGAATAGATAAAACAAATCTTAATAAATGGCCAGAGAGATGGAACTCTTGGCATGATGGGTGACACATGGCATTTATTTGGTATCTATGGGATTTCTTTCCTCACTTAAGTGAATAAGTGGATTGTTGTATGAAGGTAAGATGGTCAGAATACATATACTTCTGTTTGCTATGCATGCTGAACAGCAGTAGGTACCTGTTTTTCAGATACTGTGATTATCCATTTTTCTCTACAACGGAAATAAGGCATTAGTTCTTTTTTTTTCTTCTTTTTTTCCAGGCAATTTAACTGTCTCTTGGAAACCTCCCTTGCTGGACAAATTCCATGGAAAAAGTAAACAATGTAACCAAGTTTATTTTCTTGGGTCTTTCTCAGAACCCAGAGGTGCAAGAAGTTTGTTTTGTGGTGTTTTCTTTCTTCTATATGGTTATTATTCTGGGAAATCTTCTCATCATTCTTACCGTGTGTGGGGGCAACCTTTATAAATCTCCTATGTATTTCTTTCTCAATTATTTGTCTTCTGTAGACATCTGTTACTCCTCAGTTACAGCTCCCAAGATGATTGTTGACCTATTGGCCAGAAGGAAGACTATCTCCTATGTGGGGTGTATGCTGCAACTCTTTGGAGTACATTTCTTTGGTTGTACTGAGATCTTCATCCTTACAGTAATGGCTTATGATAGGTATGTGGCCATCTGTAAACCCCTGCACTATACAGCCATCATGGATCGGGATCGATGCAGTAAAATGTTGCTGGGGACTTGGGTAGGTGGGTTCTTCCATTCCATTATCCAGGTGGCTTTGGTTGTGCAGCTACCCTTTTGCGGACCCAATGAGATTGATCACTACTTTTGTGATGTCCACCCTGTGCTAAAACTGGCCTGCACAGACACCTATGTTGTTGGGGTTGTTGTGACAGCCAACAGTGGGACCATTGCTCTGGGGAGCTTTGTTATCTTGTTAATCTCCTACACTGTCATCCTGGTGTCCCTGAGAAAGCAGTCAGTGGAAGGCCGGCGCAAAGCTCTCTCCACCTGTGGCTCCCACATTGCCGTGGTCATCCTCTTTTTTGGTCCCTGTACGTTCATGTACATGCGCCCTGATACGACCTTTTCTGAGGATAAGATGGTGGCTGTATTTTACACCATTGTCACCCCCATGCTGAACCCCCTAATTTACACACTGCGAAATGCAGAAGTGAAAAATGCCATGAAGAAACTGTGGGGTGGAAGGCTTTCTGGGAGACTGATGGCAAAGAGTTAGAAGTAATGATACTTTAAGCTACGTGATAGTAGTTTTTCAGTCTTACTTAACATTTCTATACAGTGAAGACAATAACACTGACCTCGTAGAGCAGTGGCTAAGAGTTAGAGCTGCTTGTCAAAAGGCTGGCGGTACAAATCAACCAGCAACTCCTCGGAAACCCTGTGGGATAATTTTGCCGTGTCCTGCAGTCACTATGAGTGAAAATGGACTTGACAGCAACAAGAATTTGTGGTTTGGTTTTCAAGGTTGTTTGGGGAGGCAAATGACACACTGACTCTACAGAAGTATGTATTGTTTATAATTATCGTGATATTTATTCCAATATATCATAGATAATTTATCAAAATATCTAAACCACAAAAGTATTATTAAACTCAAATATTAAACTCAAAATATGATTCTATTCATCACCTCCTTTTTCTTCCCCCTTCTTGACTATTTTCCTTAATAAGTAAATGTGGCGGGTGATGAACATGTCTCTGGACGTTAATACGTACACGGGGCTGTTCTACAGGCTCTTCACCGGCGCTGAGATGGTAAGGCGGACAGATCCTGGACAAGGGTTCACGGGAATTTCTGGATGAAAGGGGGAAGTGTGCTGTCAGCGGGGTGCAGGGAGAGGGACGCGGAGCTGGCTTGGAAAGCAGAGCAGATTAGCAGTGAAGGTTCTGGGTGTTACACAGCAAATTGATGTAGACTGTTAAATTAGTTTAAATCACAATAAAATTTGTTTTTTTAAAAAAGAGTAAATGTCTACTTAGTGGTTAGAACTGTAGTTGGTACATTTGAAGCATCTATATGGAAACCCCTGTGGTGTAGTGGGTTAAGTGCCACGTCTGCTAACCAAAAGGTCAGCAGTTCAAATCCACCAGGCGCTCCTTGGACACCTTGTGGGGCAGTTCTACTATGACCTCTAGGGTCGCTATGAATCGGACCTGACTCAATGGCTGTGGGTGTTTTTTATTATGTATAAGATAAGATGTGTAAGATGTGTAAGAAAACTTGTAAAGAATCCAAACTAAAACATGCTGATATAAATCCTTTCAGAACACAGATTCTTATGATAACTAAGCCACGAATCTTGAATTGGAGAGAAAAAGCTATGCAGAATGTGTAAGAGAGTGAACACAAGATTATAAGACAAATGATACTTTCCCACCCTCTAAACTTAAGGGAAGAAATATTTTCTAGAGAACTCTTTGTCTTAGCGCAGACAATAGAGATGCTGGACAACTTTACCACCCGTTAATCATAACAGCTCATGAATATGCTGCTGTTAACTGACTCTAATATTGATCTACAATCTGGAACCAACAGTCCTCGCTAATGTGAAATAACTAAAATAGAAAAAGCTGAAGAAACTCAATGAAAACAATTGCTTGTCATGAACTGGTAACTATGAGTCAGAGTAAATACATTTTTTATTAACTTACCTATAACCTTCATGTATGAACAAGCAATTTATTGAATACAGGGAGTGATTTTTCGTTGCTTTCTTGACTTAACTAACCAGATCTCTATCCATGAATTGGAGAAGTCAAATATGCAGTTATCTCTCTCATATGAACTTAAAAGTTGTCCTGGTAATATCTTTCTCCTTCACCTTGGGAACAAACTGGACTTTTTTCCCCCTCATGTTGCAGGAGAACATATGACTGATTATCTCTCTGCTGTTTCTTTCTCTTTTTTTTGCCACAATTGTGATTATCCAGGTTTTATGTATAGCCCTTACACCTGTTTGTGGTTGTAAGGTATGTGTGTGTCTGTATATGTGTTTGCAAATATTTTTCACATTCTGTGCTGTATATAGTTAGCGCCATGAGTCGGATCTGCCTTGATGGCACTTGGCTTCAGTGACTAAAACAAATACTTGCTAATGTTGATGCCATCACAGAACTGAAGAGAAGGAAGATAAAAGAGTAGCAAGACCTATAAGTTAGGTGTTATAATCAAGAAACCTTGAGATCACGTATATGGGAATTCAGGATTATTTGCCTAAATTGGACATATGTTCACTGGATATCCATGTGTCACTATTTCTGCAATTTAAAAATGAGGACTGAATCAGTGCTTCTTAAGCTTGGCTGGTCACCAGAATCACCTTCAGAGATCTTTCAACAGACAACAGAACAATAGAAAGAGATTCTTATTCAATGGGCAAAGGTAAAGTGGTGTATAAAAATCTTTGTTTTTAACAAGCTCCTCTGGTAATTTGCATGCAGCCAGAGAACTTGGATTTGGAAACACTGGGACTAGGCGATATTTGATGCTGCTAAAGCTTAAGAGGGAAACCCTGGTGGTGTGGTGGGTCAAATGCTACGTCTGCTAACCAAAGGGTAGGAAGTTCAACTCCAGCAGGTGCACCTTGGAAACTCTATGCGACAGTTCTACGCAGACCTCCAGCATTGGTAGACTCCACTTGACGGTAATGGGTTTTAGAGCTTAAGAGGTCTGTGAGTGAAGGAATCTAAATAGCCTTACTTTTGTATTTGTGTCCCCATTTCCTCCAATAGCTGCCACAAAGGGAGCTAAAATTGAACTGAATTTAGAAAACTTTGTAATTAATTGTTGTTATCTATTTGACAGTTTTCTTCACAGTTGTCTATCCCTTATTCCTTTGCAATCAATGTTTTCATGTTGGGGGAAAATACTGTTGATACTAGGAGTCTGAAGATTAGGAGATATGGCAGATTCATCACTCTCAAAGAGTAAGAAGAAAAACATATCAAATAGTACTCAAGTTTCCACCAGTGATGAACTTACACCTATTTACAAAGTCAAAAGCTATTAGAGGAGCTCCCAAAGTGTCATGGATTGAATTGTGTTTCCCCAAAAATATGTGTAACAGTTTGGCTGTGCCAAATTGGCTGGGCCGTGTTTAATAAACTGGATTATGTTAAAGAGGATTAAAGCGGGACTGTAACATCCTTCCTAAGGTCACCTCCTCGCTCCATTGTAAAGGAAGTTTGTGCCACCTTAAATCCTACAAGTGATAAAAGGACAGGGAATCAATCAGGGAGTTGGGAACATCATAACTATCAAAAAACCACACTGAGAACAGAGAGCATCCTTCCAAACTGAGGTTCCTGGCGAAGATGCTCTCAGACTGAAGAAAGACTGATGCAACACAAGGACCTTCCTCTAGAGTCAACAAAGACAGTGTGTGTTCCTCTTGGAGCTCACATCCTGAATTCAGACTTGTGGCCTACTTGTCTGTGAAAGAATAAACTTTTTTGTGCTGAAGCCGTCCGCTGATGGTATTTCTGTTAGAGCGACACCAGATGACTAAAACAAAGTCTTGCCTTGGCTCCTTGGACAAAAATGACCAAGAATGAGAATTCATATTCTCTTCAGCTTCATTGGAGGCAAGGCAAGTCATCGATGGTATTTTACTGCATAAATTTATCATCAGAACATTTTTATGTTCTATAACGGCTTTATAACCCTGCTGTCACAAGATTGGAGATGTGATTTGATTGAAACCTTTGTTAATGAAAGTAAACCACAACCTGTCTCATTTTTCAGACAAATTAATTTGTTTCTTCATGGTTATATCTGTATTTTCTGGATGAGCATAAAGTACTTAAAGTACATTTCCATGTAATGCTTAGTTGACTATGTAAATACATCATTCCTGTACCTCTATGTGTTGTCTTTTTGCTCATTTAACATTTCCAGGAGACTGAAACATTTCTTACATGTAAGGTCTCCAGAATTTCACTGTTTCTGTTGTGCCTAAGTAAGGATGCTTCAATTCAGTGTTTCCAGTTCTTGTACAATGATCAATTTTTAATAGGTTCTAACCAAGAGAAAATATGGTAATTTTGTTTAATGCAGGTAATGAATGCTAGTCACATAGCAATACCCAAACCAAGCCTGAAGCCTGGAATGCCTAGTCAAAGTCAGATGAATGGCCCTTGACCAAGACATGTGAACAAAATTATGATTCCTGCGTATGTCACTAGTTTTAGAATAACTTGTTACAAAGCATTAGTGTGCAGAAGTATCCAACAGTACCCACTGCCATCAAGTCAATTCTGACTCATAGTAACCCTACACAACTGCCCCATAGAGTTTCAAAAGAACACCTGGTAAGATTGAACTATCAATGTTTTGCTTAGCAGATGTAGCATTTAACCAGTATGTCACTGGGGTTTCCTGTCCAACAACAGCATGGTCAAACTGTGAAAGTGGGGATTTTCAGTCATGCTATCAAACTTATAAAGCCTTCCCTAATCTCGTGAAGGTAACTTTGCCAAGATGTCCCTGACTGTCATAAGCTGTTTATGTTCAGCTGTTAAAGACTGGCAGTTCCAACTCGCCCTTCAGTGACTTGGAAGTAAAAGCTGGGGATGTATTTCTGTAGAGTTTACAGCCAAGAGGATCTTGTGGATTTATTCTATTTTGTAACACACAGGGAATGATGAGTTGGAATTGACTTGATGACAATAGTTTTGGGTTTTGTTTTCCTGGCTGCTTTGCCAAGATCAGTGTAAAAAGGTCAAGCTTTAAAGAATGGACATGAGGGAAAACGCAAAACTTAGAGTCTATGCATGAAAGCTGTCATGGATTGAATTGTGTCCCCCCAAAAATACGTGTAGCCATGTGGCTGGGCCACGATTCCCAGTATCTTGTGACTGTCCTCCATTTTGTGGTTTTCTTATGCTGTATGTTAAAGGATTGGGGTGGGGCTGTAAATTGCTTTCTAGGATCACCTCCCTGCTGCACTGTAAAGGGCGATTCCCTGGAGTATGGCTTGCCCCACCCTTAATCCTTTCATCCTACAAGAGATAAAAGGAAAGGGAAGCAGGCAGAGAATTGGGAACCTCGTACCATCAAGCAAGCAGCACCGGGAGAAGAGTGCATCCTTCAGACCTGAGGTTCCTGTGCCAAGATACTCCCTGGACAAAGACTAATGCAGTACCAGACTTTCCTCCAGAGCTGACAATGGGGAGAACCTTCCCCTGGAGCAGACATCCTGAATTTGAACTCTTAGCCTACCAGACTGTGTAAGAATAAACCTTCCTATGTTAAAGCGATCCACTCTTTGGTATTTCAGTTAGAGCAGCCCTAGCTGACTAAAACAAAAGACAAATTCTGTATCTTAAGTGTCCAGTCAGCTCCCATCCCGCATAGGAAGAACTCAACATAATATTAAGCATACTTAGGTAGATTCACCTTGACTTTTCCTTTATTGATAAATTGTAAAACAAGGATTAACAAAAGATAACTATAATCTATGTTCAAAGAGACTTCGAATGAGGCCTATGTGTGCATCAACAACAGACTTCTTAAAATTAAGTCCCAGGTGGGAGAGCACCTGGATTTACATAGCAGTGTGTGCACAAGTTTTTGTATGAAAAATCAGCTTGCATTGTAAACTTTCACTTAAAACATAATAAAATATATTTTTTTAAAGTAAGCACCAGGATTGGACAATTGACCACAGAGCTATAGATGTACGCCTTCACCTTCCTACACTTGAAACTCCTGCTGTGAGTTTATTACCACCAATAAATAAAAAAACTAATCTCTGAGAGGCAGAGCCAAGATGGAGGACTAAACACCTGTCTCCCTGAATCCCTCTGGAAACCAAGGCCTGAACTGGTAATTAAATAGAACCCTCTGGACACCTAGTGAGCCCTAGGACATAGCATAGGGCTGTCTACTTGGTCTACATACCACTGAGCATGAAACTTCTTTTCTCTCACTGACCCCCACCCTTGTTGTGTCCCAGCTCCCATGGACTGAAGGTAAATCAGCACTGTGATTTTTTTTCCTCTATCTTGGCCAGTGAGAGGGGTTGAGGTGACTGGCAGCAAGGCTCAGATGCACTGCTAATGAGATCAGCAATGAGAGTCACCACATTTTGAGAGCCTAGCCTTGGAATCTGTGCAACTCAGCACCTCTGACCTCTCTCTCTTGGAATCTCGGAATCTCCACCACTGAATAGCCTTTTCTGAGGTGGCCAGGGAGCTTGTGGGGTAAGCCATCTTGCTTCACTGGGAAATGAAGCTTCCTATACAGAGACCTCAGCTGGTCCTAATTCCCAGGCTGGGAGGCAATGCCTGCCCAGATAGTACTTTTCCAGCAGTAAAGCTGTCTGTGACATAGAGCTGCTTACTTTGCTACCTGGGAAGAGGGACTTGCGCACTTGAAAGCCTAACTAATTTTAGAAGCCGTCAGATACATTTTGTCTTTCGATAAAGAAATAACTTCAGAGCAACTGGACAGCTTCTCTTCTAGCCTTTACTGACTCACATTATAGAGTCAGCTGATGGCTCCCCAGGGACTCTATAAGTAGAGCCGTGTCTTAGCCAATCAGGAGGTAGATCCTGCTACCCCAGAGATTCTGCTGAGCCAAGTCACTGGAGTACACAGAGGTGTCTGGTGATCAACTTCCTTTTCAGACAGATCCTTTTAAAGTAACACAGGAGAAACAAAACAACCTCCAGATGCCCAAAAAGCAACAAACTTTGGATCAGAATATTAGGAAGAATTCACCTATGGCATCAGAAGGCTTACAAAATGAAGATCCAAAGAACTTCCCAGATGAAGAAGCCTTTCTGAAACTAGCAGAGGGTAAGTACAAAAGGATTATATAGGGAGCTCTCCTAGACCTTATACAAATTGCAACAGAACAAAATGAAAAATTAAGCAAGCTGTTTTATCTGATGGAACAATGGTACTCTGAAATCCAACAGATCAATAACAAAAATCAGAGACAGAAAATTCAGCTCAGAGCCAAGAAGCAGAATTGAAAAAATGGAAAATAGACTTTCTAACTTGGAAGACAGAGCTACTGACTCCAGCACCTATGAGGAGAAATCAGAAACAAGAAACAAGAAAAATGAAGAAGCATTAAGAAGCACGTGAGACTCTATTATGAGGAACAATCTATGATTAATTGGAGTTCCTGAACAGAGCAGGACACCTGAGAACACAGAGAGTATTGTGGTTGAGCTGCTGACAGAAAAATTCCCAGAAATTATGAAAGAAGAGAATATAGATATCCAAGATGCATATCAAACATCATTCAATATAGATTCCAAAAGGAAGACTCCAAGATACTACAATCAAGCTTAACAAAATGAAACACAAGCAGAAACTCTTAAAGGCAGCAAGACTCAAAGCAAAGCTAACATTCAGAAGGAAATCCTGTAGGCTTTCATCAGATTGCTCAGCGGAAACAATGGGATGACACATTCAAATTCTTGAAGAAGAACTTCCAACCAAGAATTATATATCCTGCAAAACTATCTTGCAAATATGAAAATGAAATTAAGACATTCACAGATAAACAGAAACTCAGAGACTTTGTAAAAATCAAACCAAAGCTACAAGAAATACTGAAGGAATGTCTTCGCTTAGAAGAACAAAACCACTGGTATAATATTTTAGAAGCAAATACAGGACCCATCACCCAGAAACCTACTCAGTTAGAGAAGGCTCCAAAATCAATCAAGGCCATTTACACCAACTGATACATGCACATGAATGTTCATTGCAGCACAGTTCAAAACAGCCAAAAGATGGAATCAACCCAGATGCCCAACAACAGAGGAATAGATAGGTAAACTATGGTATATATACTAAGTGGAACACTGTGCAATGGTAAAGAACAACGATGACTTTAGGAAACATCTCATAACCTAGTTTCAATTAGAGGACATTATGCTGAGTGAAAGTAGTCAGCGACAAAAGGACAAATATCGTGTGAGAGCCCTACGATAAGAAATTAAAAACAGACTCACGCATAGAAGAAAAGACTCTAACAGATGTAAGCATAGGGAGGGAGGAAGGGTGGGGCATAGGACTTAGATTAGATAGGTGACGGAAATGTGGTTGGGTGAAATCTGTGACAGCACACATTAGAAAAAAGATAGACTTTAACTGGACTTCAACATAAAATGATTGCTCCTCCGATCTTAACCCAGTATTGCAAGGACGGAGCAGCTGGGGAGGGTGATCGGGGACAATGATGCCAGGGGAAATCGAAGCCAGTTGGCACAACTAGCATTTCACTAAGAGAGTCTTCTGCACCCCAAATTGGTGAGTGGCATCTGTGTTCTTAAAAGCTGCCATGCTGCCATGTGAGGTACACCAAATGGTCCCAACTCAGCAGGAACAGATGATCTCCAAGGACCGAAAGGACACAGGGCTAAAAGAACCCAGAAGACAAACAGACCCACGTGAGCAGGTGACTACACTGAACATCAGCATGTGACTGGAAGAATCAGATGATGCCCAGCCACCACCAGTGATAGCCGCAATGGGGCTCACAAAGTTAAAAAGGGATATATCCCGAGATCTCCACTAGAAGACCACAATTAATGGTCCAGGGGTCTTGGGGTTCCCCTGGCAGCATGGCTCCTGGCCCTGATGCTGCCGCTGTCCATAAATCATAATGGGCTGGCTTGGTGTTACAGAGAGACCATATCATGTGTGCACTTTATAGTTCTGTGTATTTGCAGGATGTCACAGCATACAGCTGCCACCACCACCAGTCAGTTTTACAAAAGAGCAAAACATCTGAATAGAGAAAACATCATAATTGGCCAATAAGCATATATAAAAGTACCCAACTTGATTGAAATCAAGTAAATATAAATTAAATTACAATGAAATGCTCGTAAATTCTGTAAAAAGCAAATATCAATGTTTCATGATGATTTAAGTATTCACCATGTGGTCTAGTCAAATAACCCCAGAAAGCATTCAAGAAGATGACTATTTCAGCCTTGTTAAAATTGGCATAACTGGAAATAATCTACCCACTCAACAGTAATAGAACATAGATAACATGAAATGTTTTCTTACTGTTGAAAATTAGGCAAAAGTTTAAATATTGGATTTATGTTGTTATTATTATGTGCCGTTGTGTTGTTTGTGACTTACAGCAACTCTGTGCACAATAGGATGAAACACTGCTTGCTCTTGTACTTTGCCCACAGTCATTGTTATGCTCGAGCTTATTATTGCAGCCATTGTGTCAGTTCATCTCATTGAGAGTCTTCCTCTTTTTCCCTAGCATTCTATTTGACCAAGCCTGATGTCCTTTCCCAGGAACTGATCCCTTCTGACATCTTTGAAGCTCCTTCTAAGGAACATTTTGTCTGTGCTTCACTCAAAACAGATGTATTCGTTCTCTTGGCAGTCCAGGCTATATTCAGCGTTCTTCTCCAACCCTACAATTCAAAGGCATGGATTCTTCTTCTGTCTTCCTTTTTCACTGTCCAACTTTCAAAGGCATGTGATGCAACTGACAATACCGAGACTTGCATCAGGTGCATTCAGTCTACAAGGATACATCTTTGTTTTTCAACACTTTAGAGAGGTCTTTTGAAGCAGATTTGCCCAATGCAATGTGTCTTTTGATTTTTTGACTGCTGCTTCCATGAGTATTGGTTGTGGATCCAAGTAAAATGAAATCCTTGACAACTCAATCCTTTCTGCGTTTATGACAATGTTGCTTACTGGTCCAGTTATGCGGATTTTTGTTTTCCTGATGTTGAAGTTCAATCAATACTGAAGGCTGTGGTCCTCAGTCTTCATCAGTAAATGCCTCATGTCTTCTTCATTTCCTGCAGGTAAGGTGGTGTCGTCTGCATAACGCAGCGCATAGTGCACTAAAATGTTTCACAAATTTATAAGTGAATCTAATGTAACAGCAGAAGACAGAGCTGGACCATTTCTGGGGGAGATTTCAAGGACATTTTGGTTACCTTCCAATACATGGTTGGTAATAAACTTTAAGTTTAGTGATTCAGTAAATAAATTATTTGATGATTCCTTGGTTTAAAAACCTCTTCATGTAATAAAGAAATGATAGGAATACTGTCAAAATGGTAATGTAATAATAAGAAATAATGATTATATGTATTAATTTACATCATGTTTCAGTGCAAAACAGTATACATGTTTTAAAATGAATTAAGTCCTCAGTCTCCTAAACCAAACCTTGTTAGGTGCCATACAGTAGATTCTGAGTAACACTGACCCTATGAACAACAGAATAAAACTTGGTTCTGTCCTGCTCCATCCTCACAATCACTGTTAAGCTTGAGTCCATTGTTGCAGCCATTGTGTTAAACAATCTTGTTGAAGGTCTTCCTTCTTTTTTCTGACCCTCTATTTTACAAAGCAGAATGTCTCTCTCTAGAGATTAATCCCACCTGACAACACATCCAAAATATGTGAAAACTATTCTCTTGTTTTTAATGCTCCTTGCTTCTAAGAAGCATTCTGGCTGTACTTCTTCCAAGACACAAGACAAATTTGTTCACTTTTCTGGCAGCTCATGACATACTCAATCTTTTGCTAACACTATATTTTGAAGACATCAATTCTTTAGTCTTCCTTATTCATTGGCTAACTTTCTCATGCATTTGAGATAATTAAAAACATCATGGCTTGATTCAGGCATGACTTAACCTTCAAGATGACATTTTTTATTTTTAAAACTTTAGAGTTCTTTAACAGCAGATTAGTCCAATGGAATATGTCTTTTTATTTCTTGACTGCTGCTTCCATAAGGATTGATTGTGAATCCAAGTGAAAGGAAGTCATTGACAAATAAAATGTTTTCTCCACTTACCATGATATTGTTTATTGGTCCAGTTGTGAGAAGTTTTGTTTTGTTTATGTCGAGGTATAATTCATACTGAGGGCTACAGTTTTTGACCTTCATCAGTAAGTGCTTCAAGTCCTCTTGACTTTCAGCAAGCAAGGTTGGGTCATGTGCATCATGTGGGCTGCTAATGAGTCTTCCTCCAAAACTGATACCTCTATTCTTCCTCATGTAGTTCAGTTTCTCCAACTATTTGCTTAGCATACAAATTCAACAAGTGTGGTGTACAGATACAACCCTGATACACACCCTTCCTAGCTTTAATCATGCAATGCCCCTTTGTCATATGTTTGAACAACTCCCACTTTACCTAAGTACAGTCTCCTCACGAGCATATGAGGACTGACAATTAATTTCTTGAATTCATCCTGGAAATAGTGCTACATATGTCATTGCTGAATATCACTATGGTCACCTTCAAAATACTCCTCTTATGAAGCTATGCGCCAAAGTCAGTGCATAGTCCGCCCTTCAGAGCAATTCTGGAACTCTTTTCCTGGAATAGCCTTCAGAGCTGTCATTGTATTACCCTTGATGTTCCTAATGTCATCAAAATGTCTTCCTTTCAATATTTGTTTTATCTTTCTGTAAAGAAAAAAATCACTGGGGGCCAGATTGGATGAGTAGGGAGGGTGTTCCAATACAGTAATCTGTTAACTGGCTACAAACCCTTTCACAAACAACTATGCAATTAAGTTTATGAACTTACCACCATGCCATCGTGCACAATGGCCATTCCAGAAAGAGTTCCAAAACTGTTTTGAAGAGTGGACTAGGTGCTGTCTTTGGTGCATAGCTTCCCAAAGGGAGTACTTTGAAGGTGACCATAGTGATATTCAGCAATGATGTATGTAACACTTAGAACAATTAAGTTCACAGACTTAATTGTCATATTTAAGTGTTCTGGAATTCCCATTTTTCAGTTTTATCAGTATTTTTTTATTATTCATACAGTTTAATGAATTTGTGTAGTCGATTTAAGGCAGATAAACATCATTCTGATATTTTCTGCTTTCAGCCAGGATTTCTCTGACATCAGCAGTGACGTCCCTAGTTCTACCTCCTCTACTGAATCCGGCTTGAATTTCTAGCAGTTCCCTATCAATGCGTTTAAGCAATCTTCAACAAAATTTGACTTGCCTATGACATTAGTCATGTTGTCTGATAATTTCCACATTCTGATAGATCATCTTTCTTTGGAATCGGTGCAAACATGGATCCCTCCTGCTCAGTCGACCAGGTGTCCGTCTTCCAAATTTCTCGGCACAGACAAGTGAGTGCTTCTGGCACTGCATCCATTTGTTGAAGGGAATGAACCAGTGCAACTGCCAGTTTGTCATAGTGTGGAAGCTTGCTTCTGGTTGTGATGCTGAAACTTTGCCATCAGTGTTTCAAATACCAGCGAGGTCACTCTTCATGGAAAGTTTTCAGCAGAACTTCCAGACTGATACAGAAAAAACAAATAATTCAAATAAAAAGTAGACAAAGGGTATGAGCAAAGGATGTGTTCTTCACCAAAGAACATATCCAGGCACTTGAGGAAATGTTTGCAATCACTGCTAGAAAAACGCAAATCAAAACTACAGAGATATTACATCACCCAACATTATTAGCCTTAATTAAAAAAAAAAAAAAGGAAATAAGACATATGGGAGAAGTTGTGGGGAGATGGGAGCTCTTATTCGTTGTTGTGGGAATGAAAATGGTACAACTACTACGAAGATGTATATGGCGTCTCCTTAAAAAAAACTGGAAATAGAAAAAAATGTACGGTACAACAGTCCCCCCTCTAAGAACATATCTTAGCCTATGAAAACCTGTCACCTGGATAAAAATTTGAATATCCATTTTCATTGCCACATTATTCACCACTGGAGAAATATGGGAATGACCTAAGTGCTCATCAACAGCTAAGTGGATATAAAATTACAGTACACACTCACACAATGAAAGACTACACAATGGTAAAGAACAGTGATGGATCTGTGAAATGACTCAACATGAATGAATCAGGAGAGCCTTATGCTGGGCGCAATAAGTCAGCCACAGCAGGAAAATTACTGTATGAGACCACTTTGCAAAACTCAAGGAAAGGTTTACACATAGGAAAAAAAAATTAATGGTTATGAGGATGGACAAGGTGAGGTGGGGAAATCACTAACTAGATAACAGGTAAGTCTTCACTTTGGCAAAAGGAAAAAAGAACACACAATATGTTGGAGGTCAGCACAATTTGGCCAACGCAAAGTCAGTTGCTGGGGCTGAGAGTAGAAGACCATGATCTTGGAGGACATCTAGATCAACTAATATAACATAGTTCATAAAGAAAATATCCTAATTCCTAGTTTGACTAGTAGTATCTGTGTCTTAATATCTTGTACTCAACGATCAAATGTACATCTCTTGGTCTTATCCCATCCAGAGCAATATGGAGCAAAGTAAGCCAAAGACACAAGGCCCAGTCCAAAGGCCCAACAGACTGCATGGACTACAGGGTCCACCCTAGCCTGAGCCTACGACAACAAGATGGTGTCCTGTTATCACCGCTTACCTCTCTGACAGAGATCACAATATATCATCTTAGGCAGAGTGGGATAAAAATGTACAATAAACTTCAATTTCACAAAAGATATCAGACTTACTGGTCTGACAAAATAGGAGGACTCTTGAAACTATGATCCCTGGAGACATTGCTAACTCGGAACTGAAGCCAAAGTTTACACAGGCTCTAAAACAAGAGTTAGTACACGTGAGGAACGTATAGGAGACCAATTAAGCAAAATCTGCCCAAGAACAAAATTAAAGAAGGAGGGAAGGACACAAAAACTGGACAAAGGGACATAGAAAAAGTTGGGTAGAAAAGAGAGTGCTTAGACATTGTGGTGATTGCAACCAGTGTCTCGTAACAATATGTGAATAAATTTTTTAATGAGAATGTAATTTGCTCTGTAAACTTTAACCAAAAATGTAATAAAATTAAAAAAACTAAGCATTTAATATGACAACAATGAATACTGCAGAGAAAAAACACAGCAGAGAAGAAGCTACTCTGATTCATGAGTGTAAGTTAGATTGGAGAAGTATAAATAAGATTGCTGAATTATGTCAATGTCAGTATTTTAGTTGCGATATTGTCTTAGAGGGTCTTATTTACTGAAATATCACATGTGGATGGCTTTAATAAACAGAAATTTATTCTGTCATTGACTAGCAGGCTAGCCACTCACTGCTTTCAAGTCAATTCCAACTCACAGCAATCCTATAGGATGGAGCAGAACTGCCTCATAGAATTTCCAAGGAGCACTTGGTGGACTTGTACTGCCGACCTTTTGGTAAGCAGCCATGCCACTAGGATTTCTGACTAGTAGGCTAGACATCCAAATTCAGAGTGCCAGTTCTAGGGATAAACTTATTTCTGTTAGATCTGGAAGAAGATCCTTGTTATCAATTTTCTCCTATCTAAGAGTTTCTACCCACAGGGGAAAAAACAAACAAACAAAAAATACTGCTGTCAAGTCAATTCTGACTCACAGTGACCCTATAGACAGAGTAGAACTGGCCCCATAGAGTTTCCAAGGTGCACCTGGCAGATTTGAACTGTCAGTCTTGTAGTTAGCAGCCTTAGCAGTTAACTGCTATGCCACCAGTATTTCCCACCCACAGGAAGCTGAGGTCCAAAGTACTTTCTTTGCTCCCAGTGATGTTTTCTTACTGGTAGGAAGTCCCCAGATCACTCAGATTACTTCTCTCTTTTGTATCTCAAAACAGATTAGCTTAAAATGCAACCCAGTCTTGCAAATTCAGTCTTATTAACATAACTGTCCCTAATCTCATTAACAACATGGAGATAGAATTTACGACACAAAGGAAAATCACATCAGGTGATGAAATTTTAGACAATCACACAATATTAGGAATCAAGGCCTAGCCAAATTGATACATATATTCTGGGGAGACGCAATTAAATTCATTACATAGCATTTCACTGCATGTTATCACTGGCAGAAGCCAGAAAAGGACACAAGGAATTTTGTTCTATTTCTTAGGTGCCCTTGTGAATGTACAATGTTATAAAAATAAAAAGTTTAATTTAATAGTTTAAATCACAAAACAAAGGCAAATAAATAAGTAGCTCAGGAAAAGAAGAAATGTCTGATTCAACTATATCTTCCTTGAACCATTAGCCCACACCATTTTAGTAGCCATTGCTAGACATATTTCTTAAATTTCTGTTTGCACAATTAAGAAAAGTCAAGAAGCTATTTCAGAGTATAACATAACCTCCTCCTGGGTCATATTTTGTGCTTCACCTTTTGGGATTTGCTGGCATTTAAGGCTAGTTACAGGTCTAGAAGCAAAAATGATTGGTGCAGAAATATTTTGAGAACATTCAACAATGTTTTGTAAGGCATCTGCCTCAGGTGATGCCCCAGGTAGCAACTCAGGTGCCTCTTCAGGTGATGATTCTGAGCCCATCCCAGGCAATATGTCAGATACAGGCTCTTCAGAAATGGCTAAACTAATCTCATCAGATGGGAGCGGAGGGGCTAATGGTTCTACTACGTAGAATGGATTAGCAGACAAAGATGGAATTATTTCTTCAGATTAGAGTGAGCCACCAAGAGCCGTCAAGTCGGATCCAAGGGCTGGTTATATTGGGAGGAATGCTTCACTGGAATTTAGGTGCTCAGCTTCTGGATTTCAAACTCATCCAAATTCATTGCCATACAGTTGACTGTGACTCAAAGTATTCCTACAGGACAGAGTAGAACTGTTTCACGGGGTTTCCAAAGAGCAACTGATGAATTCAAATGGCTGATCTTTTGATTAGCAGTCACATTCTTAACCAATGTGTGTATTTCCTCATCCAAAATGTCAGGATACCGTTTCTCCCCACTCACTGTTCTCACTTTAACTCTAAATAGCATTCAGTTGTCATTGTAATTCTGCCTGTTTTATGACAAGACTCTAGGTTTATCTTACAGCACCATGGGGCTCTTTTACTACAATAATAAGGCCAGAAGTGACAACTTTGAGGTTGTTTAAGTGGCACTTGAGCTGCTACTTTGAAGCCCTAATTTCATTTCTTTCTTTCACTACTTTGTTTAATGAGCATGGGACCAACTCACCAGCTTACTTTAGACTTCTCATTCTGACACAATTTTAGGAAGATATCAAATACACAATGACTCAGAACATGGCCTCTCATCAATATCTATTGGTGGTGACATTTTGCATATTTTTCCTGATATGACTTACACCATGGATTAGCAGTGCCCTCTAAACTGCTAGAAGCAGAGTCGTCAGCATATTTAAGATAAGCACACTTTAAGATCAATTTAGAAAACTCATCTATACAATTTTGTTTCTCTCTAACCCTATTGATACCAAATCATTTGTCACATGTCAGGATGGCCAGAATTTTACTATTTTGTAGTACATGATTGGAATTCCTCATTTGGATACTGTCATGGTTGGAATTGTGTCCCCCAAAAAATGTGTGTAGCCACGTGGCTGGGATATGGTTCTCAGTATCTTGGGACTGTCCTCCATTGTGTGGTTTTGCTAACCTGTATGTTAAAGGATTAGGATGGGGCTGTGAATTCCTGCTGTGGGGGGAGTTTTCCTGAAGTATGGCTTGCCCCACCCTTAATGCTTTTAGCTTGCAAGGAATAAACTGAAAAAGAAACAAAGGACAATTTGAGAACCTTGCTACCATCAAGCAAGCAGCACCAGGAGCAGAGCGCGTCGTTCAGACCAGAGGTTCTTGCGTGAGGACGCTCCCTGGACAAAGATTGATGCAATACCGGAGTTTCCTCCAGAGCCGACAAGGGGAAAGTCTTTCCCTGGAGTGGACACCCTGAATATGGACTTGCAACCTATCGGACTGTGTAAGAATAAATCTTTCTTTGTTAAAGTCATCCACTCTGTGGTATTTCTGTTAGAGCAGCCTAGCTGACTAAAACAGATACTTTCCATCCTTGTGTGATCACCAAACGTTGCTGCAATATGATCAACCAAAAATAAAAAGAAACTTCTCTTTGATGCATGAGCAGAATGAAAGTCACAAAGAGAATACCCTAGCACAACCTAAAGCCTGGAGGTGCGCCCAACCCAAGTCAAATTAATGGCCTGTTACCAGCTGACACATGGACAAGAATTAAATGATTCTTGTACTAGCCATGAGTTCTAGAATATCTTGTTACATAACATGAACAAGCTGACGTATTCAAGAACAGCATGGACAATTGGTGAAAATCAAATTTTCAGTCATACTTTTAAATTTATAAAACTTTCCAAATACTTAGTGAAAGGTATTCCACCAGGACATCGTTGGGTGGGTAAGTTGTTTACTGTCAGCTGCTAAACTAAGAGGATGGCAGTTCAAACCCACACATAGCGTCATGGAAGGAAAGATCCGGCAGAAGACATAGTGTAGTGGAAGCTGACTGCACCCTTAAGATACAGGATTTCACTTCCATGTGTAGACGCAAAGTCATATGCTTTCCCTTGTGTCTGTTCTTTCAAGCTTGATCTTTTTACACTTCCCCCTGACAAGATAAACAACAATAACAAAAAACCCCAAATCTATCATCACTGAGTCTATTCCAACTCATGGATAACCCACGTATTACCGAGTAGAACAGTTCCATAAGGTTTCCTAGGCTGTAATCCTTATGGAAACAGATCCAGAGATCTTTCTTCTATAGAGTCTCTCCTGGATTCAAACCACCAACCTTCTGCTTAGCAGCTGAGTACTCAACCATTGCACCATCATGATTCCTAAATGAGTCGTATGTATTTTTTACAACACTCTTCACTTACCATCGACATGTGAAGGTTTCACAGACCACGTAGTTATGCCAAAATTGGTATTGTATGAAAAGAGAGGATGACTACATTAGATCACAAATGAAGGATGACTACATTATTATAAAATTGCCAAATTATACCAGTATGTAACTGCTGAAGTGGTGAGAATTATGTCCTAGCCAAGCTGACATATAACCTTAACGATCACAGCCAACCTCACTCTCACCTCTCGCCTCAGCCTTCTTTACTGCCAGACATGGGTCCTTAATGGGAAATGTAGAAAATAGTAGATCTTTTTACTATTGGGTTAGATGCAAAATGTTTGACAATAGGAAAATTGATACGTGGGAAGCAGCCTATATATAACTGAAAAGAAAAAAAAAGAAATACGATATTCATCACCCAACTTGCAACACTTAATTACTGGAATAAACTACATGTAGATTTGCTACTGTTGTCAGTTATAATAAAGTCAGCTCCAATTCATGGTAACATTATGTATATCAGAACCCCTGGTGGTGTAGTGGTTAAGTGCTATGGCTGCTAACCAAAAGGTAGGCAGTTTGAATCCACCAAGCAGTCCTCAGAAAGTTCATGAAGCATTTCTGTTCTGTCCTATAAGGTCTCTGTGAATCAGAATCAACTCAATTGCAATAGGTTTTGTGCACAACAGAACAAATCAGAAATAACTACAATGACTTCATAATTACATAATGTGAATAGTACAATTATACGGCATTGCACAATTTCTTCATATACAAACAGTTAAAATAAATAACACTTTTAACATTTTTTTCTCATTGCTTTTTTTTATTGTAATAGAAACCTCAAAAACCAGAAGTGTCAAGGGCCTGTCTCTGTGAGAGTTGTCTCAGTTAATGTATCTGTTTCCCAATGTGAACACCACTTACAAACCATGAAATCTTCATAATTTGCCCTAATAAAAGTATAATAATGCCCACTCTGTCTGTAAACATGAAGAACACAATAATTTCTGGGATGTGTAAACTGAAATGTCCTGGAGATCATCAGATCAATCCACTTCTTTCGCAGAGACTCAGAAAAGTGAAGTCCAGAAAGGTAGTAGCAAAAAAATCTTCTGTCTTCAAGGCTTCCAGCTTTATATAGCAGCGCTTGACCTTCAGGATTGGTCAACATTAGTAATGCTGTGTGGAGAACACTAGAAAGCAAAGGACTCCCTACCAAAGGCACCGTTTTCCTTCAGACAGCTTCCTTTGACACCACACTTTCCTCATGGCATTCTTCATGTCTGTGTTTCTCAGTGTATAGATCAGGGGGTTGAACAGGGGAGCAATCATAGTGTAAAATAGAGCAAACACCTTGTCGTCGCTGACAGAGTTGCCTATGGGGACATAGGTGAAGATGAGAGGCAAGAAGAACAAGAACACTACAGCGATGTGTGAACCACAGGTAGAGAGGGCTTTGCGACGCCCCTCAGCGGAACGGATCCTCAAGGTAGACAGGATGATAATGTAAGAAATAATTAAGGAAACAAAGGTCAAAATGGACAACACTCCAGTGGTGCTGATGATCACAGTGACCAGCAAGCTAGTATCAGTGCAGGCCAGCTTCAGCAGTGGGAATACATCACAGAAATAGTGGTCTATCTGATTGGGACCACAGAAAGGAAGTTCAATAACAACTCCTACCTGGAGGATGGAATGGATAAAGGCTGCAATAATTGAGGCCAGTACCAGGACATAGCACACCTGTCTGTTCATGATAACCATGTAGTGGAGTGGTCTGCAGATGGCTGCATAGCGGTCATAGGCCATGGCCACCAAAATGAAGATCTCAGTGGCACCGAAGAAGTGGGCATAAAACATCTGGGCCACGCAGCTGTTGTAGGAGATGGTCTTCCACCGGACCAGTAAGTCTGTGATCAGTTTGGGGGCCACTGTAGAGGTGAAGCAGACATCCATGAAGGACAGGTAGCTGAGGAAAAAGTACATGGGCTGTTCACTGAGGTGGCTGCCCTTGATGGTCAGAAGAATAAGTAGATTTCCTGAAAGAATGGCAAGATAGCAGATTGAGAACAGCACGAAGCAGGTGATCTTTGTATTCTCATCACTGGAAAGTCCTAGAAGAATAAATTCTGTGATGTTTTCATGTCCCATGGCTTCTGTGGGGTGGATAACATAGATGGATAGTTGAATATACCTGAAACACTATAGTTTTTTTATATTATTGATCTATTTTCAGTTATTCATTACGTGTATGCATGTGTATTTACATACATATGTATATATGCACACATTATACATATATATAAACACAAATTCTACCCACACGCACAGAGTATTTCATGAGAACAGACAACAAAAGTAATGGAAAAATAGTTAATTAATGGCCAATGACTTAAGTTCCAAAGCTGAACAGTTACCATGAACAACACAGTAAACACTTAAAAGGTGAAACATTCATTTTCAAGTAAATTTGAGATTCAATTTTAGTATTAAATCTAATAATAACTTGACAGCACCAGGCATAAAACAGCATGCCATCTGTCCTTCACAGGCAAGAAGGACACTGTATCTTCTTAGGCCTTCCCAAAGACCAGCACTAAGCTAAATCCTGACAGTTCTGTGATGCCATTAAATTTCAATCAGCTCATTATTTTAAATATTCAACCCCTGACTGACACTTTCACAAAGCGCCTTCAGAACCTTTCTTCAAGCATTTTTTTTTTTTTAAAGAAAAGTGGGAAAGAAAAGTAAAAGTTATATAGATATTTGGGAAAAGGGGTTTCTCCACTGCATGGGCTTCCGGGGCGATTATAGTTTCCTGGAATTTACTTCATTTTTTACTTTATGTTTTAGTCAAAACCAGGAATTTTCATCATTTTTTGTCATTTACTCATGTTTCCTAGCCCGTCTTCTATCAAATTTCATCCAGGGGTGTTTCTTTGTCTATTTCACCACTGCTTTTCTCTGAATAGAATCATTGTCTTCACTTACCATGATCACAACACACTCATGGAGACAACTTCTAGAATGTTCTTATTTCAGAGAAAATGTTTCTCTGGTGCACAACACTACACTCCCTTTCTAACTTCTTTCCACAGTTACCTGATCTAGAAAGTGTCACAAAACTGCTAAACTCAAAGCTCAATGTTATAACTCCTAGACTTACAAATTGATTCAAATTTGTCAGCATGCTTGTCAGGACTGGGACAGCAACTGGACAGTGTCCTTCGCATTGCTTTTGTTCTCTTCAAACTGTTTCAGAAAAATACATGTGTAGCATACTCCAAGATTATGAGTATTATTTTAGGAAGTTCATAAACTGTTGATGTGATTTTTATCCATGGACAACAATAACTTGTGGTCTAGATTCTTGCAAAATATCTGGAAGCATTACTGTCATGTAAGTCCAGTCGTAGTAGCCCTGAGAGGAAATTACTTTTAAATAAAAAATTTAATAGTCTTAACTGGGCAAGTCTTGTCCAGTGGCAAGATGAGAGATTCGAGGGGGACAGGATCTGTCTGAACGGACATGGACAGGCTGGAAAGTAGGAGTGTGCTGTCACAGTCTGGGAATAGCTCCTAGAATTATATAACAATGTGTTGTGTAAGTACTTGTGTGACAAATTGCCTAGGACTATAAACTTTTACTTAAGACATAATAAAACATAATTTTTTTAAGTTAATCTTTTAAGTGTGAGTTTACATTTCTTGACCTTGAAAATAGAATCTTATCCTTGAGTATGGGATTTTACCAAAAGATCTAAGAAGACTGAAGTAAGTAAAGAGATATATCAGGTTTAAGGTTAGGAGAAGATAGTGTAGCAAAAATCAATATATTCACTAAATTAAAATAAAAACTCCAGCATAATTTTTTACAGAATGTGGAAACTTGATTCCAAAATTCAGAAGTAGTGTATCTCTAGAGTAGCTGAGCTAACTTATTAAAAAAACAGAGGAGAAAGACATACCTTTTCAAACCCTGAAGTATATGATAAAGTTTTAGCAGTCCAAGCCTTGTTGTAATAGACAGATAGATAACTGAAAGACTCAGTTAAACACAAGCATAAATATATTAAAATTTATTCTTTGTTTAAGTTGACATTCATATTGATGACTTTTCAGTAACTGATGTTAGGAATTTAAATCTCCATCTGAAAAAAGAAAGGAAATTGCTTCATTATATAAGAAACTTACATATTCCAGGTGGTTGAAAGTTACATATGTATCAAAACAGATTAGAAAATAATATTGGAAGAATAACTATTGATAACCTAGGTAGCAAATTCATAAAGAAAAATTATAATACATTAAAACTCCAGTATAACAAAACTTTGGATGAACGACTAAAAAAGTCCAATCAAGGGACTGGTCCTTCCTGATGACATGTGAGGATTCTGGCCATATTACTGCCACACTATTCTGTTCATTCACTGCTGCTGGTAGGTTTTCAATGGCCAATTGGTTTACAAGTAGATTTCCAGGCCTTCCTTCCTAGCTTGTCCTAGACTGGACATTCTGCTAAAGCAGGTGCCACCGTGAGCGATCCTGCTGGTATTTGAAATACCAGTGTTGCTTCAAGAGAAAGTCTCTGAGATAGACTGACACAGTGTCTCAATAACACGCTCAAGTGTGGCAATGATTGTGAAGACTGTCCAAGATCAGGCAGTGTTTTATTTTGTTGTACAGAGGGTCATGCTGAGACGAAACACACTCGATGGCACCTAATGACAACAAGCTTCCAACCTCACAGCAGCACACAAGCCACCACAGTACAACAGTTGGTTAAAAGTTAATTTAAATTTCATCAGTTTTAATACAGTTTAAGGAGAAGGCACTACTTAACGAGCGCAATCACATGGCTCATTCTTCCTTGGTTACCACATTGTTTCCTCAATTGCTTTAGTAAATGTATACATGGATGCTGTTCTCTAATTGTTGTATTTCATGAATTGCCATTAATAGACTTTCAGGTGGACATAAAATGTAAATATAATTGGTCAGATACATTTCTGTTCCTATTCCTCTACAGGGAGATATTTGAGATAAAAAAAAACAAGAAAAATAAACATATATATGTCTATATCTATAAATGTATATATGTGTGTGTGTATGTATATGTATACACACACTTATCTCAACAGCTACACCTCTTTTTACAGATATATCTGAATTTGGCTTTGGTATCAGCATTAACAGCACTAGATACCCTACAGGGCAGTTATACTTGGACCTGTAGCGTTGCTATGAGTTAGAATTGACTTGATGGGATTGGTATTTTTTTTTTTTTTTTTTTTTGCTATCAGCAACAAAAAATACATGTCTAGTTATCCTTTTATAATCCTGATAGAACACAAATAAATTTCCAAATGATCTCTTAAATTTAACAACTGTCACCACAGAGGAACCAAATCTACAATTAGTTCTTTTTCCTGACTCCTTATTTAGCTGAACACCAGGTCATTACAATTTTCACTGGTGAAAACATTAGCTATGTAAGAGATTGAAGAGGATGATGAATATTAGGATACGCTACAGAAAAGAGAACAGATTCTAATACCTAGGTACTGAATACAAGCATCAACATTTTTAAAGTTTCTGATTGTCTGAAATTGCCACTTCTGTTGCCACTTGTCCATAAAGAAAATCTGCATGTATAGACAGCATCGTGAAAGGGATATTAAGACTCACTCTGCCTCAGCATGCCCTCTAGACAAAGAAAGAATGAAAACATAAGTCTACGTAACTCCGGATTTTCAGGGACTTTTTGTTTGACTGTGCTTCATGGAAACATTTTCTAAGGAAACAAGACTAATGTTCAACACATAAAATATATAAAATGACTGTACTAACAAGAGATGTATGTTTTCACAGTGAGTAAAAGCATGTGTGGCAGACATCGATGTTCTACCACTAATCTTAGCCAAGTTATGTAACTCTGAGACTTGGTTTACTTATTTGTAAAGCAGTGGTCATACTAGCACCTGCCACACAGGTAAGTCAGGTAAGTAGGTGGGTAGGTGTTATTACAATCACTGCAGGGGCCTGTATTTCCTCGTTAGCAAATGAGAAAACATAATTTTCATGGACTCTTTCAGACACAGAAAAATTAAACCTTTTAATCAAGTGATTTAGTAAATCACTAATTCATCAAAATATTAATTAATATTTGCATTGTGTACTTCTTATTTTTATTCTGTTTATTGCTTATATTAATCATTTGATAATTTTTTTCAAATACTTACACTTTTTAGCATGACTTTTCCAGCTGAAATAGAGTATACGACTTTCCACAGTGTCTCTTAGCCTCTTGTCCCACCTTCAAACAGTCCAAATTTGGAGCCAAGAGTTCAAGACAGTGTTCCCATGGTTGCTTTTCTGTCAGAACAGATCTATTTAACTTATCTCATAAACTAATAAAAGTTCCAAACTATGACCACAATTATAAGAATTTAAAGATTACAAAATATAGCTAACAACGAGATATATTTTCCAAGTGCTCATGAAAAAGTTAAAAACTGATTCCATAAATATTCAAATAAATGGTTTTGAATGGAATCAGGCAAGCAATAAAGGCAAGAAAAAGAGACACAAAGAGAAACAAGAGGTGGAGAGAAGAAAAGGGAAGAGGAAGGAAGGGAAAGGGGAAGAAAAAAAGCTTCCCACGTTTGGGGTCCATCAATTCCAAACAGTATTTGAAGGTATGTTTTTAACTTTTAGAACTCATGAGGGCATATGGAAAACAAATCTATTCTGACTCAAAACTCACAAATTGATATTTTTGAAACAACCAAGAGTGAAAAAGACTTTATGCTTGGTATCTGGCTTTCCAATCATATTTTTAAAATGTATCAGACAACTATGTTTAATCATAAAACTGCTGAGAAATAGCAAATGTAGCCGAGCCTGCTGCTCTTGCTTTCTTCACTCCAACACAGCAGTCAGCAGCTGGGTCCAGTTCTCTCAAGCACACAGGGTCTGCAGGCTCCTGCAGAAGCTGCTCGGAGAGCGTTAGCATGGACATTTAAAGGCTCTTATGGGAGCTGAGTGTGAACCCAGCAGCGTTCCCTGTGGCAACTCTTGGATGAGGCCAGTAAAAATAAAACCTGTTTGTTTTTGTAGTCATATAACTTGTTTGCTGCATAGCTTTTCAAATATGCTTTTGTTTGTGTACTCTACTAAACTGTTGGAAGCCAGCCAAGCCAAGCACCATCGATATATGTTAAATATTTAAGGCAGATTTTATTGTCAGTGATCAATAAGTTAAAACAGATTCTTTCTGCGAAGGGAATAAACAGCAATGTATTCATTAAATTTATTAAGAGACTTTCTCTACTTCCTTTACAAGGCTGCTAACTTATATTGAAGTTATTTTGTCTTTTTTTTTTATTTAATACGACTGAGTGAAAATGTACATTCCTGTGTAAATTTACGTGCCCACCTATAGGCAGCTTCCACTGCTCTCTCTGTCCGGTGACAGCACACTATTCGCCTCTGCTTCATACATGTCTCATCCTCAACTGAAGTCAAATTATAGGGTCGTTATGAGTTGGAATCAACTCGATGCCACTTCTTTTTTTTAGGTCAAATTTAAATGCACTTGTTACTTGTTATATATATTTTTTTAATTATTATATAGACACCCTAGGGTGTGAGAGTTGACATTTTTTCTTAAATATTTTATTTGCTTTAAAGTAAATTTACAATCCAAGCCAACTTGGCATATAAACCTCTGCACACACACAGCTATGAAACTGCAGCTCCTCTCCTCCCCCTGTGGCAATGTACTCCTCTTTACAGGGTGGGCATTTTTGATTGAGGAGAATTTTCACCTGCCTGCACAGTGGAGATGCACCTTCGGTTGCTGGCCAGCCTACCTTGCACACAGCCACTACCTATTTCTCGCCGAATGCTTGTCTGTTGCCCTAACGCTGGACAGGTTTCAGTGAAGCTTGCAGAATAACACGCACTACTGTTAAAACTCAGCCACTGGAATCTTATGGATCACAATTCAATCTGTAAGCCATCATGAGGACAGGACAGAACCAGGCAGATTTTCATCCAATGATTATGAGGACTGACCGTGTCATATGGAGTCTAAAAACAATAAATTGAAGGATTTTCATCACCGCATGATGACCTCTATTTTAGGAGAAAATAAGTTTGAGGTGGACGGAAATTTTCAAAATAAGTTTCTTAAAACCTAGGGCTAGGATAATTTTTAGAAATCTGAATTTAGAAGACCATATTTTTGTGATGTGTCAACTTAGTGGAAAATTTTTACAAATACTTTGGGTAAAGAATATTGAAAATTCAGTGGCAATAAGTTGGGCTTAGGAAACAAGATATCAATAAGAAAATACTTGATTAGCTAACATTTTCCGAAGTTTTGCAGAGTGCTTAACTGGTAAGAATTCTTGCTGAACAAATATTTTGAGTTGTCATAATTTAGATCCCATCATCCTTTTCCTTCTCCCTACTAAAGACAGTGGCGTGTAACAGGGATGAATCCTGACATAGGGAGGATCCTGTATGGAATGTTCAATGACCTAAGCTTAGCCTGCTCTAGCCAAATAGAACAGCAAATTGGTGCAAACTTCCTCCTGAGAATTCTGATTAGCTAATTTGACAGGCTGGAGGCAGGAGAGAGACATTTGTAGAATGTACTTGGGAAGAACTTATGTCTTGAAAAGCAAATTCAACAGTGCTTTGAAGGGTAAACTAGGTACTGGTGTAACTGCATAGCTCCCTGAGAGCAACATGTCAAAGGTGACCATAATGATATACAGCAATGAGGCATGTAGCACTTAGAACACTTAAGTTCGCAGATTTAATTGTCAGACCTTGTATGTAAGCAGACAATTTGAGAAAACACAGACCATCAATAAAGAGAGAGTAAAAAAGTAATGAAAGACACACAGACACAAAAAAAGGCGATTTACCTACGAGCTTAGAGAATGCAAGAGATGGCATGCTAATACTCCCAGCAGCATGAGGTACCAATGATGTCTGCTTTCCTCTTCAGTCCATGATGAGTCCAATGATTAACATGATTTTACAAAAATGAAATGATCAGTGCTCTTCTTTTGATCACAAAATGAGTCCAACTGAAATCTGGTCCCTGATTTATTATCTCCAAATACCAATTGTAATTTTGATATTGCATTTGAGAAGCAAAACAACTAAATGCTCTTGAATTGTACCCTAACACCCAAAAAAGTATGCCAACTTTATTAGTTTATGGTTTCCAGTTTTGTGATATTTTCCACCACTTTGTCATCTGATGTGAATTTCCTACAGGTTGGAAATCCCACCTCTACAATATAGATGAGGCGGGATTGGAAGCATTTATGATAATGAGGCAGAACTCAATCAATTAAGATGAGGTTGTGTTTTAACTCAATCTCTTTTGAGATATGAAAGAGAGAATCAGCCTAAGAGACAGATTGACCGAATCCTACCAAGAAACAAAAGGCAGGAGAAGATTACATTCTTTGAAACAAGGGTCCTTCTACTGAGAAGCTACTTGGATAAGAAAGATTGATGACAGGGACTTTCCCTGAGGACTGACAGACAGAAAACCTTTCCCAGGAGGTAGCACACTGATTGGGGCTTCTAATATGCCAGAAGGTGAGAGAATAAACTTCTGTTTGTTGAAGTCATCCACTTGTGACATTTATCTTACAGTAGCACTAGATAATTAAGAAGGGCTCATGCCATTCTTAGGTAATGAGGAAGAAATAGAAGATGAACATTTACTAGAAAGGTTTTAGAGAATTGAATAATAAGTTGTTGCCATAAATACTATCTTTATTTGCTTAGGATGAAGAGTGAGGTGAGAACCTTTGGGAACTTAACAACAACAAAAGTAAAACCAAAGGAAACCTGCTCTCAGACAATCGATTGCAACCCCTAGTGACCCATAGGACAGAGTAGAACTATCCTGTAAGGTCTCTTAGACTGTGAACTAAATCTAACTGCCACATCTTTACCCCACGGAGAGGCAGAGGGGTTCAAATCACTGATCCTTCATTTATCGAGTAAGCACTTAATCACTGCACCACAGGGTTAGTTGACCACCAACAATAGAAGTAGAAAGCCTTGATTTTCAATTTTAGGACAGAGTAGTTCAGGAAAATAAAGACGATATTACCCACAGTATATGCAAAATAAATCTTTCTTTGTTCTAAATTCAAAGACAGATGTCCGTCAACCTATCTACTGATTCACTAATCCTGCCATCCTACCTGGAAGCAGACGCTCTCAAGTTATATTCAAAGGTGAAGAAATGTCAAAGGATCTTTGGAATATCTAAATGATGAACAGTTTGTATACTGTGGTGGGTGACTCATGGGTCATTAGGCAGCATCATGTTCATAGGTGCTGTCAAGTTGGTTCTGACTCATAGAGACCCTATAAACAACAGAACAATCACTGTCTGGTCCTGCACCATGCTCACAACAGTTTTTATGCTTAAGTTCATTGTTGTGGCCACTGTGTTGATTGATCTTCTTGAGAGTCTTCCTCCTTTTTTCTTACCCTCTACCTTACCTACCATGGCGATCTACCACCTAATAACATGTCCAAAGTATGTAAGACACAGTTTTGCCATCGTCACTTCCAAGGAGGACTCTGGCTGTACCTCTTTTGGAACAGATTTGTTTGTTCTTTTAGCAGTCCATAGTATGTTCAATACTCTTCTTCAATACCACAATTCAAAGACATTAATTTTCTTCTGTCTTCCTTATTCATTGTCTAGCTTTTGTATGCATATGATGTAACTGAAAATACCATTGCTTGGGTCAGGCTCACTTTAGTCTTCACGGTGACATCTTCACTTTTGAACACTTCAAAAACTCAAAATGGCGTGACTCAAAATGAGAAGAAACAGTTGCAAGCATCCACTAATAATCAGAATGTGGAATATAAGGAGTATGAATTTAGGAAAATTAGACATCAGCAACACGAAATAGAATCTATAATCATCAATATCCTGAATCTTAGTGAACCCAAATGGACTGGTATCAGACACTCTAAGGTGAGAAATTGTACGGTCTACTACGCCAGGAACGAAGACTTGAAGAGGAATGTTATCGTATTCATGTCAGTGTATGATTTATTCAGTGAACCCTCAGACGTTGTAGCTGGAGACTCTGTGGAGATACAGAGCGCAAACTATATTTGAAGTACTTAACATTTCCATCTATATCTGAAGAATTTGTAATTTACAATAAGTACACTAAAGGTGACAGACAAAATTAAAGTTGCTTATTAACTAACTTTAAAACAGGAAAATTATGCTGTATTATCCAGATGAGATCAATGTAGTCGCAAGCATCCTTAAAGGTAGAAGGGAAAATCAGAAGAAAAAGAGAAAGGTATCGCAGTGGAAGAATGATCAAAGACATTCAATGTGGCTGACTCTAAGATTTAAGAAGGGGATCGTGAATCAGAAGGTGTGGGTCACCCCTAGAACCTGGAAAAGCCTAGAACATCCAAAAGACACACGACCACACTGACACCTTGATTTTAACCCAGTGAGAATTAAGTCAGACTTCCAAGCTAGAGAACTGAAGATGATAAATTTAGGGTGTTTTAAGCCGTTACACTTGTGGCAATTTTTTATAGCAGCATTAGAAAAATAACACAACAGCCAGTTCTAGATGTCCTTGCCAGATATCAAACTGCAAATTACTGGTGAGTGCCCTTAAGTCAAAAATCTTTCTATCTACAGACTTACATTCTGTCCACCTGTGCTAACACCTTCGAGATTAATTCCCTTACTAAGGTAAGGTATTTCCTCATGTCTTACCTTATGTATTAGCTAGGTACTGCAATTCCTTCATCCAAATAATTTCTAAGAGAGAAGACTGCACTTTGTTGCATTGGGTTTCCTGAGAATTGTCCCTATGAAATTGTTTGGAAGTAATAAGAAATATAAGACAAAGGTCTAGATGAAAACAAATGTTATCTCAAGACAAACTTTTTTATGTGAAGTAATCACACAAGATCAAGACAAGGAAGACTGTTTCTTCCTTTCCATGGAAAAGCCAACCCAGATCAAGAATAATTTTGGAGTTCATGGTCCTCACCATTCGCTGCAAAGACTGCCATAATTTGGTTCTCAGAATCCCTTTCTTTCACTATCAGGACACTGATTTTACTGAAGGAAGTTTGGTTAAGATGCACTTTCAGTCTTGTCTGCAGTTCTACCACTTTTACTATAAAATTCTGACTCTCATATAAAGTACAATCTTACCTGCAGGAGACACGATTCTATATTTAGAGTGTATGCAGGAGACATACAGATGGAATGTTTCCAGGTAGGCATCTAACATGGATTCAGTACAAACTTTTTTGTTTGATTGTTTTTTATCCTTTCCTGATCATGAAAAACAAGAAAACACAAGCTAAAACTCTGCCAGTTAGATTCTACTACTATGAAAAATATTCAGTAACAGAAAATCTATGGTTTCTATAATCAGTAATTAACTACTTGAGATGGATTTAACTTTAGAATTCATAGAATCTAAGATAAATCAGTAATATATATTTTTAAGTGTAATGTATAATAGAATCCACAGATTTCTGTGTCCACAAGTTAAAAAGTGATCAGGTCTTTTTCTCAAGCTAAAGAAATGATGACACTCTTGGTACAATAAAATTGATACAAATTTAATCATTAGAAAGTAATTTAGTACCAAAAAAATAGAAATGGAAGTGTCAAATAAACAGAAATATGCTCATTTTTCTTTATTCATAAAATCACAAATAAATTATAGTTTGATTCTTAATGCTCATATAATTGGATACAGTGGAGTTAGATGCATAGTCACAAAAGTTGGCTTTCATCTCCACCTCAGAAACATGCACTTCATATAAAAACTTCAGTCTTCTGTACTCGTTATTCTGTTTCTGGATTATACTCATAACTCCCTAAATTTTTGTGTGTTACATACATATTCTTGTTTGAAAAACCAAAAAATCCTCTGCTAGTTTATCACATTGAGCTGTGAAAGCAGAAAACCCACTAGGATGGAAATTTAAGCGTAAAACAGACAGCAAATTGAATACAAACTATAATCACGATAAAAATCAAATGAACAAAAGTCCATTGCAATTAGGTTGATTCTGACTTATGGCAACTGTAGGTGTTACAGAGAACTTTTCTGTAGGATTTTTTACCTGGAATCTTTATGGAACCCCACTCCCTAACCTTTCCTCCATAGCTCCCCTGGTTGGGTTCAAACTGTAAACTTTAAGGTTAATAGTCCAGTGTTTTAGTCACCTAGTAATGCTCTAACAGAAATACCACAAAGTGGATCGCTTTAGAAAGCCTTATTCTTATGCAGTCCAATAGGTTAAAAGTCCACATTTAGGGTGTCTACTCCAGGGGAAGGACTTTCCCTCTGTCAGCTCTGCAGGAAAGTCCTTTTGCGTCAGTCTTTGGTCAGGGAGCGTCTAGGCACAAGAACCTCATGTCTGAAGGACATGTGATACTCCCAGTGCTGATTTCTTGGTGTTAGGTTCCCAACTCTCTGCTTGCCTCCTTTTCTTTTTATCTCTTGTAGGATAAAAGTTTGCACAAGACACCCTCCACAGTGATGGGTTTGCTAAGTTGTTCTGCTTTACATTGTGATAGTTTGGGTAGGTGATATGAGTCAAGGAATTTGTCCGTTTCCTCTAGGTTTTCAAATTTATTAGAGTACAGTCTTGCATAGTATTGTTATGATATTTTTTTATTTCTGTTGGATCTATGGTGACAACTTGCATCTCAGGATACAAGATAAACATAAGTAAATCAGTAGGATTCCTTTATACCAACAACGAGACTGTTAATGAAGAAATCATCAAATTAATACCATTTACTATAGCCCCTAAGAAGATAAAGTACCTAGGAATTAATCTAACCAGAGAAATAACAGACCTTTGCAAAGAAAACTACAAGCCCTTACTACAAGAAACTAAGAGAGACTTAGATAAATGGAAAAAACTACACTGTTTGTGGATAGGAAGACTTAACATTGTGAAAATGTCTACTTTACCCAAAGCAATCTACTTACATAATGCAATCCCAATACAAGTTCCAGCATCATCCTTTAATGAGATGGAGAAACAAATCACCAATTTTGTTTGGAAAGGGAAGAAGCCCTGGATAAGTAAGGTTCCACTAAAGAAGAAGAACACACTGTGAGGCCTCTCATTACCCAAACTTAGAACATACTACACTGCCACAGTGGTCAAAACAGCCTGGTACTGGTACAAGAACAGGAAGATCAGTCAATGGAACAGAATTGAGACCCCAGAGATGACACCATCTGCCTATGAACAGTTGTTATTCGACAAAGGCCCTAAGACATTAAACTGGGGTAAAAACAGTGTCTTCAACTAATGGTGCTGGCAAAATTGGATATCCACCTACAATAAACTTAAACAAGATCCATATCTTACACCTTATACAAAAACCAACTCCAGCTGGATCAGCCAAGTGCCGTCCAGTCGGATCCGACTCATGGCGACCCTAACTGGATAAAGGACCCAAATATCAAACCTAAAATGATAAACTCATCCAAAAAAGGTAGGAACAACAATGGAAGTTTTAGTACACAATGTGGACAGACTCCAAAATCTGTCAAACAAACCACAATCAACTGAAGAGAAAATAGATAAATGGAAACTGTTGAGAATCAAATACTTTTGCTCATCCAAAGATTTTATTAATAGAATTAAAAGAACACCGACCAAATGGGAAAAAATATTTGGCAACTCTATGTCAGACCAACACCTGATCTCCATAATCTATAAGATACTACAAAATATCAATCAGAATAAGATAAATCATCCAATTAAGTGATGGGCAAAGGAGATGGACAGACATTTCACTGAAGAGGAGATCCAGGCAGCCAAAAAACACATGCCAACATGTTCACGATCTTTAGTTATTAAAGAAATTCAAATCAAAATGACAATGAGATACCATCTCACCCCAACAAGATTGGCCATGATCCAAAAAACACAAAACAAAAATGCTGGAGAGGCTGTGGAGAAAGTGGAACCCTCCTACACTGTTGGTGGGGTTACAAAATGGTCCAGCCTCTTTGGAAAGCAATCTGGCACTTCCTTAAAAAAATGGATATTGATACACCATTTGACCCAGTAATTCTACTACTTGGAATATATCCTACAGAATCAAGGCCTTTCACACCAATGGACACCTGCGCAAGAATGTTTACCGCAGCACAGTCCATGACAGCAAAAAGATGGAATCAACTCAGATGCCCAACGACAGAAGAATAGACAGGTAAACTATGGTGTATATACTCAATGGAGCACTACACAATAATAAAGAATAACGATGATTCCAGGAAACATCTCTTAACCTGGTTTCAACTCGAAGACATTAGGTTGAGTGAAAGTAGTCAGCAACAAAAGGACAAATATTGTATGATACCTCTACGATAAGATCTCAAAAACAGACTTGTGTATAGAAGAAAAGACTCTTTGACAGCTGCAAGGGAGGGGAGGGAGGGAGGCAGGGTTTAGATTAGATAGTTGCTAGAAATCTGTTTGGGTGAAATTGGTGATAGCACACATTAGAAACAAGAACAACATTGAGTGGACTTCAGCATAACTTGTGTACTTCTTTCATCTTAACCCAATATTGCAAGGATAGACTAGCTGGGGCAGGGGGCAGGGGACCATGCTCTTAGGTAAAATCGAGGCCAATTAGCACAACTAGCATTTTGCTAAGAGGGCTCTCTGCATCCCACATTGGTGAGTGGCGTCTGGGGTCTTAAAAGCTGCCAAGCTGCCATCTGAGGGCACAGCAAAAGGTCCCAACTCAGCAGGAATGGATGATCACTAATGACCAAAATGACATGGGGTAAAGACAACCCAGAAGATAGAGAGACCCACATGAGTGGGTGCCTACATCGACTTGGGACTGGAAGAACCAGATGGTTCCCGGCCACCACCAGTGATAGCCGCGATGGAGCTCACTAAGTTGAGTCTCACTGGCAACACAAGAATAAAAAGGGGTGCATCCTGAGATCTCCACTAAAAGACCTCAACTGATGGTTCAGCTGTTTCGGGGTTCCCCTGGAAGCATGGCCTCTGGCCCTGATGCTGCCCTTGCCCACAAATCATAACGAAGGTCCACTCTTTGGACATGAATGGATTGGACTTCGCAATGCAGAGTGGTTCTATGCATCTATAGGATATCATCTGCTGACCTCTAGCTGGAGGAAGGAGAGTGGGTGGGGAGGAAGGGAAAGCAGACTGTTGGGAGGATGAGACATGTATGGAGCAGAGAGGAATAGTGTGCTGTCACTGGGCAGGGGGAGCAGTGAAAGCTGCATATAGGTGGGCATGTAAATTTATACGGGAATGTACATTTTCATTCAGTTTTAATAAAAAAATAAATTAATTAAAATTAAAAATTAAAAAAATTTAGTTGCAAACATAAAAAAAAGAATGTAAAAAGCCTCACAACTAGATAAATAAGAAACATCATGATGAATGGATCAAAAATTGAAAGTGTCAAGAGTTCCATTTTTTTGGAGCTACTATCAACAGCCATGGAATCAGCACTCAATATTCCAAAAGATATATTGCACTAGGGAAATCTACTGTCAGGGACGGGGTGGGGCGGGGAAAGACTCTTTAAAATGTTGAAAAGCAAAGATGTCACTATGAAAAAAGACTAACGAGTGCCTGATGAGACCATGGCATTTTTCATTGTCATGTATGAATGCAAAAATTGTAATATAAACAAGGAAGGCCAAAGAAGAATTAATACCATTAAATTCTGATGTTGGCAAAGAACACTGAATACAACGTGTACTGCCAAGGCAGGGGTAGCGGGATTTTGAGGGGGAGTTTGTCATAGAAAAAGTACAGCCAGAGCGTTCCTTGGAAGCAAAGATGGCAAGACTTTGTCTCAAATACTTCCAACGTGTTATCAGAAAAGACCGTTCCCCAGGGGACATCACGCTTGCTGAGGTAGATCATCAGCTACAAAGACGAAGACCGTTAGCATAGAGGCTGCAACAAGGGGCTCAAGCATCATAACGAGTATGAGGACAGCACGGAACCAAATAGTGTGTATAGGGTGGCTAGGAGTCTGAATCCCTGGATGACACATAACAACAACAAAAACATTCATCAAGTGATTTATTAAACCAATTATTAACTAATTTATCAAAATTATCTGTTAATATTTGCATTATTCCTTTACTATCTTCATTCTGCCTATTGCTTGTATTAGTCAACCCCTCTAGCAAAGTTTTCAAATAGTCACAGCTTTTCAGCATCGCTGTGGAGTAGTGGATTAAGTGCTACATCTGCTAATCAAAAAGATCAGCAGTTCAAATCCACCAGGTGCTCCTTGGAAACTATGGGGCAGTTCTACTCTGACCTGTAGAGTCGCTATGAGTGAGATCCTACTCGAAGGCAGTGGGTGGGTGGTGGTAGTATTCTACCCGAAGTGGAGTAAATAAATGCCACAGTTTCTCTCCACCTCTTCTCCTAACATCAAACAGCCCCAGAGTAGGATCCAGGTTTTCAAGATAACATCCCCATCATCAGTTTTGCATTAGAATAGTCTTATTTTGTTTGTCTTTTAAACTAATAAAAATGCAAAACTGCAGCCAGAATTAAAAAAATCTAAAGAGAATAAAAGAATGACTAACAACCAGCAATGTATTCAGAGTATTTGTGGAAAAAAATCTGTATCTCTCTCTCTGTATCTATAGAAGCGATTCTTAAGTACATATATATGTGTGTGTGTGTATATATATGTATATATATATATGTACTTAAGAATCTATTCTATAGATATCCAAAGAGGAGACTTTAAAAGACATCATTCATGCAATAAAAGAAAGGAAAATAAAAGTGAGGGAGAAGGAAGGAAGAAGAAAACAAAAAGAAAGTGAAGAGAAAGAAAATGTAGGAACTCATATATTTGGTATCTATCAATTTCAACTAACATTTCAAGAGATGTCCTTGATTTTTTGAACTCATGACAATGTATTAAAAAACTAACCAAAAATAATAAACACATCTCAAAAAATAACAGTGAAAAAAGTCCTCATTCTTATAGTTAGCTTTCAAATAATATCTAAGAGTATTAAAATAGCGTATTTAGTCATAATGAGAATGAGAATTTTGTTATAAACCTCAGGAAAAAGCTCAGATGCGTCTCAGCCTTTTGCTCTTGCCTTCGCTGATTTTGTACAGCGAAGAGCAGCAAGGTCCACTTCTACAGAGGCACAAGATCTGCGGTCTCCAAGAGAAGCCATGCTAGTGGTATTGGAAGGGACTTTCAAAGGTGCTGAGGGAGCCGAGTGCAATCCCAGCAGCATTCCCTCTAGCAATCAATTCTTGCAACAGACTAGTAGAAACAAACTCTGTGTGTTGTTGTTTCTGCTGCCATTGTTTAGCTTGCCTACTGCTTCTCAAATGGAATTTATTTCTTAATTCTTTCAAATTGCTTCATAAATATGATGTTAAATATTTAGAATAAGTTTTAAAACCAATGACAAAAAGATTCAAAAAAAAAGTTTTAAGTTTTTCTATTCTGGGAATAAACACTAATGCAAACATATTAAATTAACTAAGAGTCTTTGTTTCCATTGCCAAGGTTGATAACTAATTTATACTGAAGTTATTCTATATTTTTTTAAATGCCACAAAGGCCAAATCAAATGCACTTGTTATTTACCTTTTTTTTTTTTTTTTTTTTTACCATGTATTTCCCGTTGCGTGTGAGGGTGATATTTGTGATTGAGTAGTAGAATGTTTGCTTTCCATGTGAGAGCATGGTGCGGGTTTGATTCCCATCCAAGGCACCTCACCCACAGCCATCACCCGTTTCTCAGTGTAGGTTCAGGTGTTGCTATGATTCTCAGCAGATTCCAGTGACTCTTTCAAATTAATACGGGTGAGGAAGAGAAGTGTGGAGATCTACTTCTGAATATTAGTCAATGAAATGCTGTAGATGGGAAGAATTCAATACATATTCAATCACGGGATGGCAGAGGGCCAGGCAACATTCCATCCACTGTATGTGGACTCATTCAACAGCAGCTCACAGGAAATTAAAGGATATTCATCACCATTAAAGAGCATCCATTTTAGGGAAAATACATGATTTTATAACAGGAGGAAATTTTCGAAATAAGTTTCTCAACTCCACGTGGTAAGTTTTATGAAATCTGACAAGTAAGTTCATGAACTCTTCCTAGAAAAAGTGCTACATATGTATCACTGCTGAATATTACTATGTATGTCTTCAAAGTACTCACCTTAGGAAACTGTGCGGTGATGTCAGCACCTAGTCCATCCTTCAGAGCAATCTTGGAACTGTTTCTGGAATGGCCATTTTGCACGTTGGTAGGGTGGCAAGTTCACAAACTTAATTACATACTTGTGTGTGGGGAAGTTTTTAGCCAATAAACAAATAACTGTATTGGAACACCCGCCCTTCTCACCTGGTCTGGCCCCCAATGACTTTGTTCTTTACCTGAATGTAAAGGAAATGTTGAAAGGAAGATAGTTTGATAACATTCAGGACATCAAATTTAGTAAGACAGCTCTGATGATCATTCCAGAAAAAATGTTCCAAAATTGCTTTGAAAAGTGGACTAGGTACTGCCATTCTGCGTAGCTTCCCAAGGGGAGTACTTCAAAGGTGACCACAGTTATATTCAGTAATTAGGTATGTAGTACTTTTTCTAAGATGAGTTCACTAACTTAATTGAGACTCCTCATATATATATGTTATATATATATAACCTAAAAAGAAATACATACATAAAGCCAAGCCAAAAAGCCAAGCCAAGTGCCATCGAGTCGGAGCTGACTCATGGCCAAAGCCAAGCCAAATTTTATATTTCTAGATTATATATATATTCATATATATATTTATACATATATATACACAACTTAGAAATATGAAATAATTGCTAAGGTTATGGGAAAAGAATATTGACAAATCAATGGAAACAAACTGAAATTAGCAAACAACATATGACCAGGTAAAATTTTTTATTAGCTAAATAAATATTTTCTGCAGTTTTTCAGAATATATGGCTGTTAATAGTCCATACTAAACAAACATCTTGGGTTGTTATAGTTTGGATCCCACTGCCCTATACCTCCTGCCTTCTAATCACAATGGTTTTTTCCAGGGATCGATTCTGTCTTAAGGCTGATTCTTCATAGAATGACCAGTGGTCTAAATTATACTACTGCTATACTCAGCTGTAAACACATGTTTATTCAAATTTCCTTCTGGAATTCTGACTAGGTAACCTGATAGGGTGGAGGATGAAACAGAAGTTTATAGAATTCATAGAAAGAGAATCATTGCCTTAAAAACAAAAGACACATACAAGCAGATATTTTGATGAAGCAGATCATAACCACCACAGACGGTAAAGAGTGAGATTAAAGAGAAAAGGTGAATCACGCACAAGCTCACAGAATACAAGGGGCACACTAGTACTCTCAGCATCCTGAGAAAATTTCTGATTTCCTCTAGGTCCATGAGAGCTGTTACGATTAGCATGATTTTACATAAAATTATCAGTGCTTTCTTTTAATTCACTCCCTGAGCATGACTGAAACCCAGTACTCAATTTATCATCTCCAAAATAAAGATGTAATTTTAGAATGAAATTTAAGAAGTAAAACAACTGAATGCTTCTACCATTGTTTTACAATAAGGACCAAACAAGAGATGAACATTTCCAGAAAAGGCATAGAGAACAATGCAATAAATACCAAACAAAAGCAACAACAACAACAAAAATCTGTTGCCTTCCAGTAGGTTCTGACTCCCAATGACCCTAGGGGACAGAGTAGAACTCCCCATAGCGTTTCCAAGAAGTAATTTTGTATTTGTACTGCTGACCTTCTGTTTAGCAACTTTAGCTCTTAACTACTACATCACCGAGGTCCTCACAGAACAAATGGTAGATGTAAAAACAACATTAGGTCACTTGGAATGAAGGGTAAGATAGAAAACTTGGAAAACTAAACAAAAATAAAAACAAACCACAACCCTTTGGAAGATTCTGAATCACAGCAACCAAATACAAAAGAGAGAAGTGCCTGTTGAGTTTTCTAAGCTGTGGTAGAGGTTAAGTGCTGTTGTCTGCTAACCAAAAGGTCAGCAGTTCAGATCCACCAGGCACTCCTTGGAAACTCTATGGGGCAGTTCTACTCTGTCCTACAGGGTTGCCACAAAGTATAGACTTTCACTTAATCCTTGTATGAAAACCCCTCAATTGTATCAGTAATTTTTAAGCTCAGTTCCTGTCTACTACTAGTATTGAAGAAGTAAACAAAAAGAAAAGCTGATCTTGAGTTGATTCAGATTGATGGCGCCCCCTGTGTTCCAGAACAGAACTATTTTCTATTGGGCTTTCAATGTCTGTGATCTTTTGAAAGCAAATTGGCCGATGCTCCTCAGGATGCACTTGAATCTCTCATCTTTTGCTTAAAGGCCAAGCACTTAACAGTTTGTACCAACCAAAGCCCTGTTCTATGCCTATAAGCATATGAGTATTTCTTAATGCAGCAATTATTATAAACTATTAACAGTGATTGTCATATTAAAAGGGCAAGAGATTTTTTCATTGTGTACAGTTTTAACATGTTTAGATTTCCAAAACTTATGCATCTATTACTTCATATTTTCATGTAAATACAATCATCTAGACAGTGATATTATGTATTGTGATTTCTTCTTTTTTTGTTTTTGTGATACAAAAAAAAAGCCAAGCCAAGTGCCGTCAAGTCGGAGCCAACTCAAAGTAAACCATAAAAAAAAAAAAAAAACAGCATTTTCTGTTAAACAGTAAGGTATCAATAAAGGTTTACTTTCCTTTGTTCTAAATTGTCTTCAAAATAAATACAAAATCGAAATATATGTATTAGTCCACAATGTCAAAAAAAAAAACCAGAAAATGCCAGATGCTGAAAGACTGTCACACATTTTTCCAAGCTATTAGCAGTAGATAGATAACCGATTTAACATAGGAAAGAAAGTGACAACTATCTCGGGTGCAGGTAGTTCACCTGTAAAGTTCCAGAGATGTTACAAGGCTGAGGCATCAAATTCCACAAAATGTAAGGTGAAAGGTTTCACTGGATTACTAAAGGATTATTTCATTTTCCAAGCTATACAGGCAGTCACTAATAAGAACTGAACTCACAAACAATCTGTATGTTATGAATAAACCCATGTAAAGCCCAGTATATTAAAATATGAGGTACGTAAAATCATTCACAATTATATGTGGGCACTGTTTCATGATGAACATTTAAACATTATTATTATTAATGTATGGTTCTGTTAAAAAGGTTCTCTTAGTCACCTAGTGCTGCTATAACAGAAATACAAGACGTAGATGGCTTTAACAATCAGAAATTCATTTCTTCACAGTAACATAGGCTGAAAGACCAAATTCAGAGCATCAGCTCAACAGAAAGCTTTCTGCCTCTATCAGCCTCATCAATATTTCCCCAGAAACTTCTCTCAGCAAAAACCCCGTCCAAATGATACTCTCTGCCCCTGGCACTGCTTTGTGTTACGAGGTTCTGCGCTAACTACTAGCTTTCTTTTCCTTTTGCCTGTTATAACATAAAAGGTGGTGCAGACCACATGCCAGAGAAACTCACTTACAATGGCTAAACATGTGACCTTTATAACCTCTTAAACATAGAATCACAATCACAAAAACGAGGACAATGTGATACTAAGAATCACGGCGTAACCAAGTTGGAACATATTTTGGGGTGACACAATTCAGTCACAACAGATGTTTTAGTGTATCGGAAATAGTTGCCTTAAGTTTTACTGCTTAGGAAAATACATTATGCACTATATACTAAGACAAATATTTGAATAACTACGTTAGATATGAACTGTTGTTATTTACAAACTTGACTTAAATACAGATTTAGAAATGGAGCTCCTTCACAATCCTGGGACTGCCTGTAGTCCATAGAACCAGGAAACACCTCTTCTCCACATGATAGACAGGTTTCAGCAAAGTTCAGAGACTAAGACTGGGAAATTAGCCAACGAATACCTTATGAATTTCAACAGAACCTTGTCTGACCTGCGTGCATTGGACATGTCTTCACTAGGGTTCAGTCCGTGGTAGAGAAGATCACCTTGATGAAGGAGAGGCCAGCAAGGCTGAGGACGACCCTCAGTGAGGGAGACTGGCACAGTAATCCCATTGGACTTGAACATCCTGGCCACTGTGAGGATAACGCCAGACTAGCCAATATTTTATTCTGTTGTGCCTAGTTCTCCATGAGTGGAGTGGGTTCCACAGTAGTTATCTACCAGTCTCACTGCCTTCTGTCAGGATGGCTGCTTGAGGGTGATGGCAAGCACACTAATAGCAATAAAGTCTGACATCACAAGTACGTTTCACACTTCTGTTGTTCACAAGTAGGTGTTATCTCCTAGGCAATGTTTGTGGGATATCATGCGACTAGATAATCTGCAGGCCCTCACCAATTAGTGCAGTTGGAGGTCTGTGGCAACAGAAAGCACAATCTTTAGCTGAAATATTTCTCATTTTAATCTATATCTGAATAAATAATAATTTCTATTAAGTATTTTCAATTAAGGTTGCAGACAAAATTAAGTTTGTTAACCATCTAACTCTAAAGAGAGCTTAACTTGTATGATATAGGTTATCATAAGCATCCTTAACATGGAAGAGAGAGGAAGAAGAGAAAGAGGAATGTGGTGATGGAAGAGTAGTCATATATATGCAATGTGGCTGACTTTGAACATTTAGGAATGGAGTCAAGGAATGCGGGTGCCTTACAGGATCTAGAAAAGCCTCGAGCATCCAAAAGAAACACAATCATACTGACATAGTCCAATGAGTCCTCTGTTAGACTTCTAATCTGAGGATTGAAGACAATAAATTTATGTTGTTGTAAGTGACTGCATTTGTGCCAATACATTATAGCAGAGGTAGAAAACTAATACAAGACCTCAACACATAATGTTAAAGACACAATTTCACATGTCTTTCCAGAGAAGGAAAATGCAAGTCATTGATGAGTACTTTCCTTTCAAAAATATTTCAGTTTCCAGACTTATACTATATCCTATATACCGTCACCTTCAAGATAAAGTCCCATGATAAAGTGTCTCCACATTTCTTACCACATATGTTAGTGAAGTACTGCAGTTCTACCATGTATATCATTTCTAGAAGAATAACCTTGGACTTCACTAATCTGGCTTTCCTGAAACTTGGCCCTTGTTTAGTGTGTGGATTCTAGGAGATATAGAAGGAAGCTCCTGGGAAGAAATAAATCACAGTGTGACAACTGCATCAAATGAAGTCATTGCATGAGATCAAGACAAGAGATGAATCTACTCTGTTAAAGGGGCAGCCAAACAAGGAGATTGAGAAGAATTTGGGGACATGTGGTGGTCATTTTTCCCCTAAAATTTTAGCTGTCAGAGTCTCATTCTTGCTCCATCTGAGCACTGATTTCAACAAAAGAAATTTGCTAGAATGTACCTTCAATCTCCTTTGGAGTTCTGCCACTCATAAAATTCTTGTTTTGAACTAGAACATAATAACTGCCTGCAAGAGACTTGGTGACAGTGGGACCAGGAGATTTATATTAATAGGATATCCAGGGGACATAATAGATGGGGCTTTTCTGAGGAAACACCTACACCTCGTTAAATAAACCTTGCCTCTTCATCTTATCCTTATCTTGAAAGAGAGGACGTGAACCAAAACTCGGTCAGCTGGACTCTACTGCAATGTAACTCTTCAAACAGAAGAACCACACTGCAGCTTCTGTAATCACTGGTAAATTACTTAGAACGTGTCTAACCTTTACTCAGAAAAACTAAATGTTTTTTTAAGAAGTAGTATATATGTGTCACTGTAGTTTACTGTAGAATCCGTAACTCCATATCTACACAGAGAAATAGATGTCTGCTTTCTAAAGCTAACAGAATCCCAAAACTCTTCGGACTTACAATTGATACTAAGATAACTTTAACACACTTTACTCTAAAAATCAAAATGGAATTCTCAAATAAATAAAAATATTCACATTTAATTTTCAGTATGGATAAAAATACAAATAAGAAATTAAGTTAAAATTGATTCTTAACAATTATGTGGTGTCAGATGGATAGTGATGTAATTTGTTATCCATCCCCACTGTAGAAAAATGCATTTCACACACACCTCCTCTCTATTCTTTATTCTCTACACTGGATTTCATTGAAAACTGACTAAAATTTTCTATCTGTAACACATAAATTTCTGTTTCAAAACTCCAAATTTTTATTCCTAATTATCATATTCAAATCTGAAAACAAAAAATTTACCAACATGAGAATTAAAGCACAGAGAGTGCAAACTGTAATCGCAAGGAAAACAACAACCAAATCTAGCACCATCAAGTTGACACCAACTCATGGAAACCTTCGGTATTACTGAAGAGGATTTTTCCATATGTTGTTTTTGACAGGATTCTTTATGGAAGTGATTCAACAGCCCTTCTCTCCTGTACTGCACCTGGGTGGGTTCACTCTGTAAACGTTTAGATTAAAAGTTGAGTAACACCAGAAATCAACATGAGGAAGGAAAGAGAAACACCAGATCAAAATCCCAAGTGGTTCTAGTTATCTGAGAGGAAGAGAAACAGTAGTGAAAAATTTAATACAATGGGCACTACATACCAATTTGTACCTGCTTTTTCCTCTTCTACACGAAATTGACTCAATACTAATCAGTATATGGGTATACATTGTACATTTTCCCAAAGAAATTATCCTAATTCACCAAGATACAATCTATGAAATCCACAAAATGAAAATAATGTGTTTTGTTACATTATTCCAGGTCAAACCAAACTATGAACAAAGGTCAGAAATTTCATTTAACTTTGGCTCTGTGATGTCAGCTTCTTGCTCCATAGCTTCCTCATGGCATTTTTCACCTCTGCATTTCTTAGCGTGTAAATCAGAGGATTAAGCACAGGAGTTCCAATTGTGTAAAACAGAGTCATCATCTTATCTATGGAGAAAGTGGTGGCAGGACGTGTGTATATAAATGAACAGGGACCAAAAAACAAGATGACAACAATGATATGGGAGATGCACGTGGAAAGGGCTTTTTTCCTCCCTTCAGCACTGTGATTCCTCAGAGAATGTAAGATGATAACATAGGAGATTATCAGCATGACAAAACTCACTGTACAAATGGTCCCACTGTTGGACACCAGTATCAAGTTGGTCATATAGGTGTCTGCACAGGCAAGCTCCAGTAAAGGTTGAAAGTCACATAAATAGTGATCAATCACATTGGGACCACAGAATGGTAAACTCAAAGCCAGAGAAATCTGAACTGAAGAATGTATACAGGATACCACCCATCCTATAGCTACCAACACACTGCAGACTTGCTGGTTCATGATGGTTGTGTAGTGCAGTGGTTTACAGATGGCCACATAGCGATCAACAGCCATTAGAATAAGGACCAAGATCTCCAGGGAGCCAAAGAAATGCAATGAGAAGTTTTGGATAATACACTCATAAAAAGAGATGGTGGCGTTGTTCTGGAGGGTATCTGCAATCATTCTAGGGGCTATGACAGTAGAGAAACAGGTATCACATAAGGACAAATAGAAGAGGAAAAAGTACATGGGAGTCCCAAGTGCCTGGCTGGTCTTGATGGTAACAATAATCAACAAGTTACCCAACAATGTCCCAGAGTAGAAAAGCAATAAAACAACAAACACCACTTTCTTTTTAATGGGATCTTGTGTCAACCCTAGCAGAATGAATTCAGTCACATTATTATTCAGCAGCATCATTTCACGTGAGGAGTAGGAATAAGTGCCTGATGATTTATCTGGAAAAAAAAAGAACAAGGACTTAATTTATTGTGCTTTGCAATCGTGTGAATTATATTAAGCAAATTAATTTGTAGTGTTGTGCATGTTATGGGATATTTTGAGAAAAAATAAATATTCCTTTTCAGGGACATTCTAGTCGTTGTTTCCTAAAGAGTCATTTCAACTCTTTTTTCCTTAAGTTTTTATGATTTCTTCATGAGGTCATTTTAAATTTTTAATGTAAGATACTGTCATGGATTGATTGGTAGCCCCCCAGAACAATGTGTTGCAATTTGGCTAAGCCATGATTCCTGGTATTGTGTGATGTTTCTAAGTGTTGTAAACCCTGAAGTTAATAAAGGCTAATGGGCTGCAGTTGTGCTGGTGGGATGGGACTCTATCTGTAAGATCTTATTGTGCCTTGAGACAGTCTCTCAGGATATAAAGGTAAGGGAAGCAAGCAGAGAGCTGGGGACCTCCTGCCACAAGACAGAATGACAGGAACAGATTTCATCCTTTGGGAAAGAAGTGGGATCCCTATACCTCTGAAGTTCCCAGTCCACAGGAAGACTGATAACAAAGATCTCCTTCCATAGCCATCAGAAAGTCTTCCCCTGGAGCTGATGCGTTGAACTTTAAGACTTTTAACCTACAGGACTGTGACAGAATAACACCTCTTTTTAAAGCCATCTGTATGTGTGTTTCTGTTACAGCGGCACTAAATGACTAAGGGAGATAGTTTTGTAAAAGCACCCTTAAAATGAAAGTCTTTGTTAACTCTAACATGTTTCTGCTCCTAGAGATTTGATGAATAAAACAACCTGTATGTATAAATCAAATGTATTATTAATTTTTTTTCATATTCGATGGATCTCAGAGCCTATGTTTTGCATGACCACTTTGCCAGTCAGAGGATACACTTGTCTTGCTTTTTTAATGTAATCTTATACATATAAAGATACACACTATTTCCATTCACATAATTTCTCATTTCTATATATACTTATGCATTATGTATTAATGATACATACTAATATAAGTGCAAAATATCCAAAAAAAATTGATATATTCATGGAGACCCCATGTGTTACAGTGCAGGACTGCTCGATGAAGTTTTTGTTTTTGTATATAATGTTTACAGAAACAGATCACTGGGACTTTCTTCCACTGTGATGGTAAATTTCAATCATGCACAGTTAACTGACTAATCAGGAGAAAATAATTTACAACATTCAAAGACAAGCAAATGTATGACTCATTTGTTTAGTGAACACTTAATTCCAGGTATACTAGCTTAAAAAAGGGACCAAGGAACACTGATTCATCCCATCACTGTGGAGTCAATTCTTAAAATAGCCACCCTATAAACACTTATCAAACCCAAACAAACTGCCGTCGAGTCAATGCCAACTCATAGCAACCCTATAGGACAGAGTAGAACCACCCCATAGAGTTTCCAAGGAAAGTCTGGCAAATTTGAACTGCTAAACTTTTGGTTAGCAGGTATAGCACTTAACCACTAAGCAACCAGAGTTTTCTATAAACACTACCTTTTAAATAATCTACTTTTACTCTCAAACACTTTAATGATATTTAAGACTTCACATATTCTATTAAACACAGACAAATATTCTTCTATAATTTGTAATAAGATAACTAGGTGCTTTGCTAATACATGGTTAAAGCACTCCTCTGCTAACCAGAAGATCAATGGCTCAAACCCACCAACCACTCCATGGGGGAAAGATGCAACAGTTAGTTTCCATAAAGAAAACGTTAAATGTCCTATGGGGTATTTTACTCTCTCCTATAAGATCACTATGAGCTGGAACTGACTCAGTGGCAGTGTGTCTGGGGTAAGATGTCTCAAATGTCTCTGTTTCAATTTTTTCTTCCAATGTCTGAAAAGCTGCAAAGCACCTTTTAGACCACTCGAAGTCTCTTGAGTTTACATTTCCAATTTAAAAGAGAACAGATGACTGTTTAACAGTAATTCCTTCATGATTCTGTTTTTTAAATTAACTATGTTAGATCTGGGGCCTTAGGAGCAGGCGTTGTTACCAGGCACAGCAGGCAATTGAATTAAATCACACTATTATTGAGTAACATAATTTCATGAATAAGAAGAAGGTACAAGTGTGAAATGCTTTATGTAGCCAAAAATTACAGAAAGTAATTCATGGTGCTTTGCAATAATCTGAAATATTTTAAACAAATGAATTTGTGTCGATATGTCATTGTATGGGTATCCAAGAAAAAGATGAACTCTCCTCTTCAGTGACATTCTAGCTGTTGTTTCTTAATGAGTCACTTCAGTTCTTTGCCCCTCAATTTTTACTGACTTCATGATGTCTTATTTTTACACATAAATATATTTGCATTATGTATTACTTATACACACTTACATAAATATATATTAGTTTTAGGTATGTAATTAACTGAAAACAAGAAAAAATATTGCTATCAAGTTCAATTTAACTCATGGATACCACATGCCTTGTAGAGTAGAACTGTGATGTAGGATTTATTTTGCATGTAGTGTTTACAGAAACAGATCTTTCATGATAGTGGTGAGTGGGTTTAAATCGTGACTCTCTAGATAAGTAGTTGGACACAACTGTTGAGAATGAACAGATACAAGAACCCGTTACTCACTGAACATTGGCTTTCACATATGAGGTTCCGCAATTACGTTCACAAATTCATCCTAGAGAAAGTGCTACGTAACTCATTGCTGAATATCACTGTGGTCACCTTCAAAGTACTCCCGTGGGGAAAGTATGCACCAACACCAGTGCCTAGTCCACCCTTCAAAACAATTTTGGAACTCTTTTTCTGAAATGGCCATCAGAGCTTTCATTGTATTACCTTTGATGCCCCAAATGTCATCACAAAGTCTTCCTTTCAATCTTTTCTTTATCTTCAGGTAAAGAAGAAAGTTGTTGAAGGCCAGACCAGGTGAGTAAGGAGGGTGTTCCAATACAGTTATCTGATTACTGGCTAAAAACTCTCTCACGGATAACTATACAATGAAATTTGCGAACCTACTGTCGTGCCACTGTTATGCTAAGCCCATTCCAGAAAGAGTTCCAAAATTGCTTTGAAGGGCAAACTAGGCTCTGGCTTTTCAAGAGGAGTACTTCGAAGGTGACTGTAGTGATATTCAGCAACGAGGTACATAGCATTTAGAACTCTTAAGTTCGCGGACTTAATTGTCATACCTAGTATTTCAGCTTTAAAAAGGAACATTGCCAAGTGCCGTCGAGTCAGACCTAAACACTTATTTAGCCTATTGTAGTGGATTCTACTCACAGAGAATCTGTAAACAATTAGCTCTAAGTAATCAACTTTTTCATTCAAGTACCTTAGTGTTACTCAGTACTTGGTATATTTTAATAGCCAGCCAGCCAAGAGCCACCGACTCAGATCTGACTCATGCATAAATATTCATGACTAAAGGACTCCTCTGGTGACCAGGGAAACCCCGGTGGTGCAGTGGTTAAGAGTTAAATCGACTTACCAAAATTCACCCTTTCAAATCTGCAGGGTACTCCTTGGAAACTCTGTGGAACAGTTCTGCTCTGTTCTATAGGGTCTCTATTAGTTAGAATTAACTTGACAGCAGTGGTTTGGGGTTTGGGGGTCTTCTAGCCAGAAGGTCAGTGATTAAAAGCGACAAGCCACTGGCTGGGGGAAAGATGTGGCAGTCAGCATCCATAAAGACGAGCTACCTTGGAAACACTGTGAGGCAATTTTCTTCAATTCTAGAGGGTCTCATCTCTATGAGTCACAATCAACTTAATGGTCAGGAATTTGCAATAACATATCTCAAATATTTCCTTTTCTAGATTTCATCTTCCTGTGATTTCATCAGCCCCCTGAAGAGCTGAAAAGCCCTTCTTAGATCACTCAAAGTCCCGTCCCTGAAGTTACATATTCAGATTACAAATGGAAGATGATTGCTTAATAATTCATGCTTCACAATTCAGGTTATTTGCTCAAACATTTTAAAACTGGGGCAGGAGGTACGTGGATTGTCACCAGGCACACCAGGCAATTGGTATAGGATCAGACAGCCAGTAAATACAAGCACAAATGTATTAACAGTCATTCTGTGTTGAAGCTGACATTTCATACTAATGTGAACTAATGGACTTTTTAGTAACCCTGGTGGGGTAGTAGTTTCGTGCTAAATTTACTAATCAAAACATCAGTAGCATGAATCCACCAGATGCTCTTTGGAAACTCTATAAAGCAGTTCTACTCTGTGCTATAGGGTTGCTATGAGTTCAAATCAACTCAATGGCAGTAGTTGTTTTTTTTTTTTTTCCTTTTTAATGGACTTTTCAGAAACTGATGTTAGGAATTTGAATCCCTACCGAAAAAGAAAAAAAAAAAAAGCTACCTCATTATTCAAAAAAAGATATGCTCCAGATTGTTAAAAGATACAAACATATCAAACCAAACTAGAAAACAATATTGGAAGATTAACTGTTCATATTTTATCATATTCAAAAGGAATAATTGTAATATATTAAACATCTTTCAAGCAAAACTGGATCTGAGCAAAGATTTTTAAAAAGTGGTAGAATTTATTTCTATACTTATACTTCCTACATTAATAGTACAAAGATTAGTAACCCAATTTCAAGAAATGCTGTAGTGCCATGATTGAGTCCTTAGCTACTAACCTAAAGATCAACAGTTCAATACTACTCAGGAGCTCTACTGGAAAAAACAGCTGGCAATCAACTCCTACAAAATTACAGCCTTGGAAACCCTGCAGGGCAGTTCTACTCTATCACAAAGCATCAATACGAGACAGAATCAGCTTGACAGCATACAACAACAAAAACAACCACACAATTTTATGACACAGCAAGACTATGAACAAGTAATATGCAGAATATATTGACCAATGAGCATATATAAAAATATTTGACCTGATTAAAATCAAGGAAATAACAAACAACAATTAAATACTCCTAAGTTTTGTAAAAACCAGACCATATCAAATGTTGCTGATGATTCAGGAAATCAGCATGTGGTTAGTGAAATAGCCCCCAGGAAGCATAAAAACTGGTGCTTTGTGGCTTTGTTAAAACTGGGACAACTGGAAATTATTTAAATATCTAGCAGTAATGCTGTGCAGATAACATGAAGCAGGTTGCTTTTATTAGAAGTCAGGCAGAAGTTTCAGTCTTGGATATATATGTCTCATCTAACATGGATAAATCACTGAGATATGTTTATGGGTTAAAAAGTTAACTGCACAAAAATAATCATAGTGTAGTAAATTCTGTGTTGAAAAAATTCTATATATGTATAGAGAATTCTGAGTACCTTTGTTTTAATAAATGCATTGGATGAGATGTGGAATAAAGAAAGTGACAACAAAAAGGAATTTTAGTGTTAAAAATATGTTGACTTCTGCATTAGGGGATTATATTACAATATTACTTCCGTAATTAAATTCATTAAAATTGATTTATTTTCATTGCATTTAAAGAGAGGACATGCTAAATGAACTTACACAAAATAAAACAGAAACTACAATCTATTAGTAGTATTCAGTAAACTTCTACGTAACTTGTTCTTTCATTGTTACCGTATTGTTTTCTCTATTTCCGTAACTGCCGAGGAGTAGATTTCAGCTCACAGAGACCCTGTAAGATAGAGTAGAACTGCCTTGGAGTCTGTCAGAGGTGCCTCATAGGTTTGAACTGCTGACCTTTTGATTAGCAGCCATAGTTCTTAACCACTCTGCGCAGGGTTTCTTAGTAAATATATACAAGAATGCATTACCTTACCATTTTATTCCATTAATTTTCATTATTTCAATTCCAGCTTCATATTAAATGTAAACACAACTGTCTGGAGAAGTTCCTATCCACGGTTCTACTAAAAGGGTGTTTTTTAGGAAAAAAAAAGTACACACATGTACTTGTATCTACCCTTATATTAACAGCTACGTATCTTTATACATCTTCATCTGGATTTAATTTCAGTATTAACATTAACAGGTACATGTACAGTTATCCTTTTGTAATTCTGATAAGATATGAATAAATTCCCAAATAATCTCTTAAATTTAACAGCTGTTATCACTGAGTATTCAGATTCACCATTTGCTCTTTTTCATGATTTCTTGTCTTTCTGAACTACGGCTCAGTGGAGTTATAACAGAAGAAAACAGTAAATGTGTAAGATCAGAGAGCTTGCTGAATACCAAGTTATGTTACAGAAAATGGTAATTACTTTTGATGTCCAAATATTTAATACTAACATCAGTGTATTAAACAGTGTCTGATTATTCGAAATTGTCATTTATTTTGCCACAAATTCATGAATAAAATTTGTAATGGGGAGCACTACCGAAAGAGATATTCTGGACATTAAAACTCTCACTCTGCCTTACCATGTCTTCTAAAAAAATAAACAAGAAGAAAACATCTGCACATCACCTTACTTCAGGGACATCTTGTTTTACTTAGACTCATTGTAATCGAGGATAAATTTTCAACCCCTTAAAAGTAATTGGCAACTGTGTCCACAAGGAGGAAGATTTTCATAGTGATTAAAAGCATTTGAGACAGCCTGAGGGAGTTTCTATGAATGGTTCACCACTTAACTGATGAATCATCTCAGGCAAGTTACATAACTCAGTCTTGATTTCTTATTTTTAAAACCACGAGACAATAATACCTACCACACAGACTGCAACTGTAGAAACAAATGGAAGCGTTCAATATCATCAGACAGAACTATGTCAGAGACTGACTATGAAACAGAGCCTCAAGTGTCCCTAAGAAAATAGAAGTTGAAGCTGAAGGACATTATAACAAGCCCACAAGGGCCAAAATTTGACCTTCTGTGTAGCCAAAACCATTTCAAAGATAGACTTGGTGACTTGAACACTAGTGACTGAACATCAGAGTAGTTGTGGGATGGTACCAAGGACATCGTACATGACGAAAACAAAACATCATTAACAAGACAAATACTTTTTAAAAAGGCCAAAATGGATGTCAGAAGAGACTCTGAAAGTCACTCATGAACTTAGATTAGTTAAATAGAAAGAAGAAATAGTCAAGTGAGAGAGCTAAGCAGAATATTTCAGAAGGACACTAGAAAAGACTTGACATTATGAAGAATTGGCTAAAGGCTTACAGTTACAAGCCAAAACAGAAGAACACACTTGACATTTCTCAAACTGACAGAACTGAAGGAAAAATTCAAACTTCCAACTGCAATTGTAAACAATTCTATGGTAGCTAAACAGAAAGTCAACAGCTCAAATTCACCGGACAGCCTTTGGAAATGCTGTAGGCAGATCTAGACTCGACAGCAACAGGTTTTTGTTTGGTTGGTTGTTTATGGGAAAATTATTAAATATTGCAGAGTGCAGCATAATAAGAGAGAATGAATACACAGTCACAGAATCAAAAAGATTTTGTCAGTGTTCAACCATTTCAGTTGGTAGCATACTATCAAGGCTATTACTAAAGGAAGAAGTCAAAGATGTGCAGAAGTTATTGGTGAGAATAAGGCTCTGACTGAATTGCTTCCGCCAAAGAAACAACACTGTGGGTGCTCAGTGGTCCATGCTAACAAATTAAGAAGATAACTGTCTGACAATTCACTAGAAAAGATTGATATCTGTGCTGATTCTAAAGAAATAGGCTCCAACAAAATTCATAAATTATAGAATAATATCATTAATAACATACCCAGGTAGAATCTCATTGAAGAGATGTAAAAAACAGTGGCAGCAGAACACTAACAAGAATTCAAACCAGATTCACAAAAGGAGGTGGAAACAGCAATATCATTGCTGATGTCACATGGATTTTGGCTGAAAGCAAAGAATACCAGGAGGATATTTATCTGGGCCTTTTGCCTGTGCAAAGACATTTGACTGTGGGGATCATTTCAAATTATGAAAAAAATTGGAAGAAACTGGAATTCCAGAACACTGAGTTGTGTTTAGGTGAAAACTATACGTAACAGAATAAGAATTTGTTCATATAGAACAAAGGGGTACTGCTTGGTTTAAACTCAGATAAGGTGTGACTCAAGGTTTTATTTATTTATTTATATTATCATTTCTATCTATGTAGTGAAAATACAATTCAAGAACCTAAACTACATGAAAATGAATGTGGCATCAGGATCAAAGATTCATTTACAACCTGTTTTTTGATATGAACATGACACAGTCTCGCTTGCTGAAAGTAAAGAAAACTTGAAGTACTTACTGATGAAGATCAAAGCCTACAGCCTTCAGTACGGATTACACATCCACATCAAGAAAATAAAAAGCTGGATAATATCCATGGTTCTATGCGTCTATAGGATATCATCCTGCTGACCTCTGGCTGGAGGAAGGAGAGTGGGTGGAGAGGAGGGGAAAGGAGGCTGTTGGGAGGATGAGACATGTATGGAGCAGAGAGGAATAGCGTGCTGTCACTGGACAGGGAGAGCAGTGGAAGCTGCATAGAGGTGGGCATGTAAATTTATACAGGAATGTACATTTTCACTCAGTCATAATAACAAAAAAAAAAGAAAAGAAAAAGCCTCATAACTAAATTAATAAGAAGCATCCTGATAAATGGATAAAAAATTTTAAATGTCAAGAATTTCGTTTTATTTGGCTCTATAGTCGACATCCATGGAATCAGCACACAATGTTTCAAAAGATATATTGCACTAGGCAAATCTACTGAACACAATAACAAAAACTCTTTAAAGTACTGTAAAGCAAAGATCAGTATGAGGAAAAACTAAAGAATGTCTGATGAAATGATGGTTATTTGTCACATCCACACGCAAAGATTGTAAGATAAGTAATGCCTAAGAAGAATTAATGTCTTAAGTACAACATAGACTACCAGGAAAAAATATATATGTATGTCTTATGGAAGAAGTACAGCCGAAGCATTCTTTGGAAGCAAGGACGGCAATACTTTGTCGCAAATACTTTCAGCATGCTATCAGGAAGGATCTTTCCAGAAGAAGGGCATCATGCTTACTGAAGTAGATAGATCATCAGCTGAAAAGAGGAAGACCCTTAAGACACTGGCTACAACGATGGGCTCAAGCATGACAATGAGGATGAGGAAGGCACAGAACCAGGGAGCGTGCATGGGGTGGCTTTGAGTTTCAATCACTGGGTGGCGTATAACAACAAAAACTACCACACAGGTAGGTGGGCAGATAGGTTGGCACTGTTATGATCACTCTATGGACATCTATTTCTTCCTACCAATAAATGAGGAAGCATAGTCTTCAGGGACTCTTCCAGTCACTAGAAACTAATCTTACTCATCAGGTGATTTACTATACCAATTATTAATCTATCAGAATTATCTGTTAATACTTCCATAAGTCCCTTCCTATTTTTTATTCTGCCTGTTTCTTGTATTATTCGACTATTCAACATTGTTTTCAAATATTCACTGCTTCTTAGAATCATTATTCTATTCGAAGTAAACAACTCTTGTCATTTCTCTTCACCTCTTCTCCTACCATCAAACAGCCTCAAAGTGGGATCTAGGCTTGCAAGATAATATTCCCATGATCCATTTTCCATTACAAGAGTTCTGTTTAGTTTTTCTATTAAACTAATAAAAATGCTGGACTGTGGCCATAATTAAAAGAATCTAAAGAGTATAAAAGAATGACTAACAACCAGATGCATTTTCAGAGTATTCGTGGTAAAAATGTATTCTTAAGAATAGATTCTGTAGCTATTGAAAGAGGTGGCTTTAAAAGACATCATTCATGCAACAAAAGAAAGGAGAATAAAAGTGAGGAAGAAAAAAAGGGAACGAAAGAGAAAGACAATGAAGAACTCATATATGCTATCTATCAATTTCAATTACTATCTCAATAGCTGCTCTTGATTTTTTTCAACTCATGACAGCGTATGGAAAAAATCTATTTTAACTAAAAAATAATAAATATGTCTCAAAAAACAAGTGAAAAGGTCTTCATATGTTTAGCTTCCAAATAGTATTTAAAATAAGAACATTAAAAATAGCACATTTAGTCATAATCAGAACTATGTTACAAACTTCAGGGAAAATGTCAGATGCATCTCAGCCGTTTGCTCTTGCCTTTGTCGATTCTGGGCAGCAACTAGCAGCGAGGTCCATTTCCCTGCAGGCACAGGTCTGAGGGCTCCTGGAGATGCTAGTAGTATTGGAAGGGACATTTAAAGACTCTGAGGGCGCTGAATGCAATCACAGTGGCATTCCCTGGGGCAATTCTCATAAAAGACTAGTAAAAATAAACTCTGTTGTTATTTTTGCTGTCATTGTTCGTTTACTGCTTTGGCTTTTCAAATGCGATTTCTATTTAATTGTTTTAAATTGCTTCAATTTTATAATGTTAAATATTTAATAAGAGTTTTAGGGCCAGTAACAAAAAAAAAAAAAAAGCTTAAAGAAGTCTGCATTTCTTTCTACGCCTGTAATAAAACCTAATGCAATCCTATTTAATTTACTAAGAGTCTTTGGATCCATAACCAAAGCTGATAACCTATTTATAGTGAAGTTATTCTGTTTCATTAACACAACTGATGTCAAACTTTAATGTAGCTATCATTTTTCTTTTCTCTCTCTATCTTCAGAATATACATTCTATGTGGTGTGAGGGTGTATATTTGTAATTGAGTGGTAGAGTATTTGCCATCCGTGTGACAGGTATTAGTCTGATTGCCGGCCAGTTCACCTCATCATTCACAGCCACCACTTGTTTCTCAGTAGAAATGTGTTATGTTATTATCATGTGTAACAGATTTTAGTGAATCTTTCAGATTAACGTGGACTAGGAAGAAAAGCCTGGTGATTTACTTCTGCATATCAACCAATGAAACCTAAAGGAGCTCTGGGATGCAACACGTAACGAATCCTGGGGAAAGCACAGGATCAGGCAAGGTCACGGTATTCCAGCCACCGTGTGCGGACTTAACACAACAGCATCTCAGAACAAAAACTGAAAGATATTTGTCACGGCAAAATAGGGTCTCTTTTTGTCGGATCCGACTCGACGGCACTTGGCTTGGCTTTAGGGAAAATATGTAAGGTTAAAGTAGAAGCAAATTTTCCAAATAATTTTCTGAAAACCGTGTGCTAAGATACACACACAGACACACACACACACACAGACACACACACACACACACACACACACATTTTGAATCTGGAAATTTTAATATTGAGACATATCAACTCAGTCAAAATAAATAAATGCTCAGGTTTCTGGAAAAGACTATTGGAAACTCAATGGAAATAAACTGCGTTTAGCAAATAAGTACGTCTAGGTAAAATTTTTGATTAGTTAAATAAACATTTGCACCTGGTCTTCAGAATACTTGGCTGTTAACAGCCCATTCTAAATAAACACCTCGGGTTATGATGTTTTGGATCACATCACCTTTTTCTTCCTCCCTTCTAATCACAGTGTTTTTTTTCCAGGGAGAGATCTTTTCTTAGCCAACCAAACCAAACCAAACCAAACCAAACTCATTGCCCTCAAGTGAATTCCGGCTCTAGCGACTCTGCAGACTGAGTACAACTTCCGGTTAGAGATTCCAAGAAACACGTGGCTGATTTGAACTGCAGACCTTTTGATTAGCAACTGCAGCACTTAGTCACTATGACAACAGGGTTTCCAATTTAGGCACATTCTCCAAAAAATAACAACTGACTTAAACTACTCCACTAACCTATTCAACTCTAACAGCGTGCTTATTCAAACTCCCTCCAGGAATTCTGAGGAGGTAACCTCACAGGCTGGAAGGAGGAAAGAGAAATTTGCATAATTCAAAGAAGGAGAACCTGTGTTTTCAAAACCAAAGACACATGTAAGCAGATATTTTCAGGAGAGGACGTTAGAGACAATAGAGAGTAAAATTCTTTTGTGACCTGTAAGGGTCGCCATGAGTTGGAATCAACTCCACAGCGGTGGGTTTGGTTTCGGTAAACAACAAAGAAGCGAGGTAAGAGAGAAAAGGCAAATCATGTACAAACTCAGAAGATGAAAGAGATGACACACTAGTATTCCCAGCTTTCTGAGGACATTTCTGATTTCCCTCTAAGCCCATATTTCTCTAACATTCGTATTTATTTATACAAATAAAATTATCAGTGCTGTATTTTAACTCAACAACAGGAGCATGACTGAAACCCAGTGCATGATTCATAATCTCCAAAATAATCGTAGTCATTTTTCTGTGACATACAAGAACTAAAACAACTAAGTGCTCCCACCATTCTTTCACGATGAGGAGCAAAAAAGAAATGAGTATTTACCAGAAAGGTGCACAGAACAATACAACGAACAGTAGGCATGAATACGTTCTGCTGCTTGGGATGAAGGGTGAGATAAGAACTCTTGGTAAACTAATAAAAAATAAAACCCAACCCACTACCCTTGAGATGATTCTGACTCATAACAATCCTATAGGGAGGAGTAGAACTGCCCTATAGGTTTTCTGACTGTAATCTTAGCAAAGCTGAGTGCTACATCATTCTCTCACAGAGAGGAAAGTGCATCCTAACTGCTCACTTGCCAGTTAGCATCCAAGCACTTAACCACTGCACAGCTAGGGCTAGATGACTGTTAACAGTACAAACAGAAAGTCTTGAATTTTGAATTTTAGGACCTGACCTGCATTGGAAAGGAAAATGTAGGAGCCACTTCTCACAATACATGCAATAGAAATCCACCTTTAAATTCAAAGATGCATTTCTATCAACTGGACTTGCAATTGACTAATCTTGTTATCCTGCCTGTAAGCAGATATTCTCAAGTTATATGTAAAAATGAAGAAACAAAAGAGTTCCTTGGAATCTCTAAGTGTGTGGACAGGGTTTGTGTGTGTGTGTGTGTGTGTGTGTGTGTGTGTGTGTGTGTGTATTGGAAAACTTTCAGGTGATCAGGTAGTACGATAATGGTCACATATTTGTCTCCTGATAAAACAAATTTCCACCCCTGCCCCTACCAGGGGTATCTACTTGGTAATCAGAAATCAGTGAGATAGTGATGTGGGTCTGGCTGTTAGAATTTTGGGGATGGAGAGAATAAAGGACCCCACAGTTCATTAAGTAGACTTTCATTTAATTCTTGCATATGCAGCTGTACACCTCCTTATTTCCACCCCCACGGTCCAGGTTAGAAATATTACAGCTCAATTCTTGTCTACTATTGATATAAAATGTTTTTTAAGAAATGTTGCCCTTGAGTTGATTCTGAATTATGGTAACCCCCACCCCCGGTATTGCAGAGTAAATCTGTTTTCTGCAGAGATTTCAATGGCTGAGCTCTCTTGGAAGTAGATTGCCAGGCTTCTCTTTGAAAGATATTTTGGATCCATTTGAATCACCAATCTTTTGATTAATATCTGAGAACTGAACTATTTGCACAACACAAAGACTCTACCTGTGTCTCTAAGCATATAATTATTTATTAAAGTAACAAATAATAAGAAAATATTAATACTGATCATCTTTTTACAAAAGGATGAGAGAGATAATTAGATTTTTTCATCTAGTACATTTTTGAAGTGCTTGGATTTTCAAAACTTAAGCATGCAATACTTCATATATTAACATATATAGAGACATCCTAATGATGACATTACATATTGCGCAGTTTCCTTTTTGTGTCATCATATTATAGAAAAGTAGATGACCAGTTAATACTTTTTTAAAAAGAACTGCATTTTCTGTTAATCATGACAAGCCATCCATCAAAATTTATTTCCTTTCTTTTCTAAAATCTCATTAAAGCAAAAGCAAAATAGGAAATTACAAATTTGTCCACATTGACCAAAAAAGAAAAGAAAAGGATATGCCAGTTGTCAAGTGTCACACATTTTTCAAAGCATAGTGGTAGGTACCTTACTTAGCAAAATGGAGAAAGCTGCAATGACCTGAGGAAAAAGAGTTAAAAAATAAAAAAGGCAAGTTAGTTCACCTGGAAAGCTCCTGAGAGGTGAGAAACTTGAAACATCAAATTCCACAGAATATAGGGGTAAAATTTACAGTGGATTACTGGAAGATTATTTTATTTTCCAGGAAATAAAGAGTTTCTGGATTAGGAAAATGAGACTTAACAGGTGACCCATACTTATGAACCAACTACTGTAAGTCTACAGCCTTCAAAATGTGAGATACATAAAATGATTTACAATAGCATGCAGGTACTACTTTGTGATTAACAGCAAAACTCTATTATTAACGGTGTATGATTATGTAACAGAGGGTTTTACTGTATCTGAGTTTCTGTCACTATTTTATCCTTAGAAAAATACACTATATACTAAGGCAAACACCTGATCAACTGAAGTTAGACACCAACCACACCTTACTCTAAATTTGACATAAAGACAGATTTTGCAGTGGAACTCTTTCATAATCCTGGGACTGCCTGTATGTTCCACCCACAATGAATATGTCTTAGCACAGCTCATAGACTGTGACTAGGGAGAAAGGTGATCAATTTCTGAAAATCAGCCAAGGAACAGCTTACAGATTACAACAGAGTATATAATCTGACTCCAAGAGTTTGGGCACATCATCAGAAGGGTTCCATCGCTGGAAGAGAACACCGTGGTCAGCGAAATAGAGGGCCAGCAAGGATAAGGAGGACCATCGGTGAGACGTATTGGCTTAACAGCCACAACAATGGACTTGATCACGCTGGCATGATGCAGGACTAGACAATATTTTGTGCCTAAGGTCTCCAGGAGAGGGATACATGCAACAGAAATCATCTACCTGTCTCTAGTGACTTCTCTTAGTTTGGCTGTTTGTGAGTGATGGGATACATGTTAATATCAAGAAAGTCTGAGATTATGAGAGCAATCTCACACTTACATCAGTAAGTGCTATGCCCTAGACACTGTTTACAGGATACCACGTGTCTTAGTTATATCATCCTGCTACAACAGAGATATCACAAGTGATGGCTTTAACAGAGAGACATTTATTTTCTCACAGAAAAGGAGGTTAAAAGTCCAAATTCACAGCATCAGCTCCAAGGGAAGCTGCTGGCTCTGCAGGAAGGTCTTCTGTCATCAGTCTTTCTCTGGACCAGGAGCGCCTGAGACACAGGAAACCCAGGTCCAAGGAGTGTGCCCTGCTCCCAGCACTGCTTCTTTCCGACTGGCCTGAGGTTCCCAACTCTCTTCTTGCTTCACTTTCCATTATATTCCAAGATACAGCACAACATTATACACCGAGTCTTGTCTCACTATAACAGCCACCACCCATCCTCTGTCAGTGACATCACAGAGGTAGAATTTACAACATACAGGAATATAACTCAACACCACGAATCGTGGCCTAGCAAAACTGCTACACATGTTTTCCGGGGTATGCAATTCAATCCACAACACCATGTCAATGGATGAGTTAATATATAAACTCTCAAACCTTAGTGCAGTTGGAGACACTGTGGTGACAGAATGCATAATCTACACCGGAAGTAATTATCAGCTAATCTATATGTGAAGAAATAATGATTTCCATCAAGTATTTATAACTAAGATTACAGACAAATTTAAGGTTGCTAATCATCTAACTTTAAACAGGGAGATTATCCTGTATTGTCAAGTGAGTGTACTCATGGGTATCCTTCAGGGTGAAAAAATTCTAATGCAATGGGCCTTAAATATCAGTTAGCACCTGCTTTTGTCTCTTCTCATAAAATTGACTCAACACTAACCAGTGTATAGGTTCATCAGATACTAGCACTTTTTCTTTTGATAGGATTCTATAAAATCCACAATAGAAAGATAACATATTTTGCAGAATTATTCTAGTTCAACACAAACTATGAAGAAGGATAAGAAATTTCCAGTTGTCTTTCATCCTACGAGATCAGTTTCTTGCTCCATAGTTTGCTCATGGCATTTTTCACCTCTGCATTTCTCAAGGTATAAATCAGAGGGTTAAGGACAGGTGTTCCAATTGTATAGAACACTGTTATCATCTTATCCATGGGGAAGGTGGTTGCAGGGCGTGTGTATATAAATATGCAAGGGACAAAGAACAAGAGGACAACAATGATATGGGAGATGCAGGTGGAAAGGGCTTTTTTCCTCCCTTCAGCACTGTGGTTTCTCAGAGAATGCAAGATGATGACGTAGGAGAACAGCAGCATGACAAAACTCACTGTGCAAATGGCTCCACTATTGGATACCAATAGCAGGTTGGTCATATAGGTGTCTGTACAGGCAAGTTTCAACAAGGGCTGTAAGTCACATAAATAGTGATCAATCACATTGGGACCACAGAAAGGCAAACTCAAGGCCAGAAAAATCTGAGCTGAAGAATGCACACAGGACCCCACCCAGGCTACAGCTACCAACACACTGCAGACTCGACGATTCATGATGGTCATGTAGTGCAGGGGTTTACAGATGGCTACATAGCGGTCAACAGCCATGAGGATAAGGATGAAGATCTCCAGGCAGCCAAAGAAATGTAGTGAAAAAACTTGTGTCATGCACTCACTGAAAGAGATAGTGTTATTCTCCCGAAGGGCATCCGCAATCATTCTAGGGGCTATGGAAGTGGAGAAGCAGGTATCAGATAAAGATAAATAGAAAAGGAAGAAGTACATTGGACTTCCAAGTGCCCGGCTGGTCTTGATGGTAACAATTATTAGGAAGTTACCCAACAATGTCCCTAAGTAGAAAAGCAGGAAAACGACAAACACTATTTTCTTTTTACCAGGATCCTGTGTTAATCCAAGAAGAAAGAACTCGGTCACATTATTATTCAGCAGCATGATTTCATGAAGGAGAAGAAGGTACAAATGTGAAATATTTTATCTGAAAAACAAAATGCAGAAAGTAATTCATGGTGCTATGCAATAGTCGGAAATATTTTACACAAAGTAATTTTTGGTGACACACAATGTTATGGGATGTTATGAGCAAAAATAAATATTCCTCATCAGTGGCATTCTAGCTTTGTTTCATAATGAGTAATTTCAGCTCTGTGTCCACAATTTTGAAGAATTTCTTCATGTTTTATTTACACATATATATACATATATTGTATATTCATTATGCATGCTTATATAAATGTATATTAGTTATAAGTATACTGTTGTTCTTTTTAGGTGTCATCAAATCAGTTCCAACTCACAGTGTCCCTATGCACGACACTGCCTGGTCATGTGCCATGCCCACAATTGTTCCTATGTTTAAGCCCATTTTTTCAGCGGCAATGACACTTCACTTTATGGAGAATCTTCCTCTCTTCCCCTGACATTCTATTTTACCAAGCATGATGTCCTTCTCCAGGGACTGATCTCTCCTGACCATGTGTACAAATTATGTCTCACCATCCTTGCTTCTAAGGAGCACCCTCACTGTGTTTCTTCCAAAACAGATTTGTTTGTTCTTTTTCCAGTCCATGGTATACTGTATTCCTCTCCAATTCTGCAACTGAAGGCATCAGTTCTTCTGTTTTTCTTATTTATTGTCCAACTTTTGCATGCGTATGATGCGATTGAAAATACTATGGCTTGGGTCAGGTGCACCTTAGTCTTCAATGCAACATCCTTACTTTTCAACACTTTAAAGAGGGCTTTTGCCATAGATTTTCCCAATGCATTACATCCTTTGTTTCTTGCCTGCTGATGCCATAGCTGTTGATTATGGAATCAAATAAAATGAAATCTTTGACAAACTCAATCTCTTCTCTCTTTATTAAGGAAGTTATTTACTGATTGAGTTGTGAGAATTTTTGTTTTCTTAATTTTGGGGTGTAATCCATAATGAAGCTGTGGTCCTTGATCCTCGTCAGTATTTGAAATCCTCTTTGCTTCCAGCAAGTAAGGTTATGTCATCTGCATAACTCAGGATGTTCAGGAGTCTTCCTCCAATCCTGATGCCCACTCTCCAGTTTCTCATATTGTTTGCTGGGCATACAGATTTAAAAGGTATGGTGCAATGATGTAACCTTGACACACACCTTTCCTGACATTAAACCCTGCAGTGTTCCCTTGTTCTCTTTGAAAGACTGCCTCTTGAGCCATGTACAGATTTCTTACGAGCACATTTAACAACACTGGGATTCTCATTCTCCAAAATGATATCCACAATTTGTTATGATCCATGCAGTCAAATGCCTTTGCATAGTCAATGAAACACATGTAAACACCTTTCTGGTATTCTCTGCTTTCAGCCAAGATCCAGCTGACATCAGCAATAATATCCCTTGTTCCACATCCTTTTCTGAATTGGGCTTGAATTTTTGCCAGTTCTGTGTCAATATACTGTTGCAGTCACTTTTCAATGACCTTGAGCAAAATTTTACTTATGTTTTACATTAATGATACTGTTCAGTAGTTTCTGTATTCCATTGGATCACCTTTTTCAGGAATAATCATAACTTTGCAACTCATCCAGTCAGTTGGTCAGGTAGCTGTTCTCCTAATTTCTTGACATTGATGAGTGAACACTTGCCACGCTGCACCCTTTTGTGAAACATCTCAATTGATATTCCATCAATTCCTGGAAACTTGTTTTTCATCAGTACAGCGTTTTCTTCTTCCTACACCATCATTTCCTGATCCTGTGCTACCTCTTCAAATGGTTGAATGTCAACCCACTCTTTTTTGTATAATAACTTTATGTATTCCTTCCATCTCCTTTTGATTATTTCCTGAATTATTTCCTTGTAGCATCCTTCAGATCAAGGCCTGAATGTTTTCTTCAGTTCATTCAGCTTAAGAAATGCAGAGCATGTTCCTCCCTTTCAGTTGTCTATTTCCAGCTCTTTCCACCTGTTATTATAATATTTTACTTTGTCTTCTCAAAGTACTCTTTGAAATCTCCAGTTCTTTAACTTCATCATTTTTGTCTTTTGCTTTAGCTGCTCAGCATTCAGGAACAAGTTTCAGAGTCTCTCCCAACATCCAATTTTGTCCTTTCTCTCTTTTTAATGATTTCTTGTTTTCTTTATGCATTGCAGCAACATAAGTAGAGGTCCAAGTGCATATACAATGTAAATATAAGCAGCCAGATACATATTTGTCCTCCATTGTGCCACAAAGAATTTTTTGAGATAAAGGAATCAGGAAAAAGTACACATATGTATTACATATACATTTATATCAATAGCTACACATCTTTTTACTACTACGCCTAGATCTGATTTTAGAATCAACACTAAAACAAGCATATGTATAGTTATTATTGCCATCTTGATAGTATATGAATAAATTTCCAAATAATTCCTTATGCTTAACAGCTGTTACCACTGAGTATTCAAAGTTACAATTTATTCTTTTTCATTAGTGCTTGTTTTGCTGGACAGTGGCTCATTATAGCTTTATTGGAAGAGAGTAGTAAATGTGTAAGAGATCAGAGAAGGATGCTAAATACCAAGTTACACTACCGAAGATGTTAACTGCTTCAAAGGTCTAAGTATAGAATACAAACTTTAGCATATTTATAAGTTTCTAATTGCCTGAAATTCATGTTTCTATTGCAACAAGTTCATGAAGAAAATTTGCAATGGATAACATCATGAAAATCATATTCAGGACATTGTCTCACTGTTTCTTACAATATCCTCTAAAAACATGAACAGAGAAGAAGAAAGAATCTCCATATCATCTGATTTCAGGGACATCTTGGTTTACTTGGCCTCATAGATCTGTCTTCTTAGAAAACAAGACTAACCTTCAGTTCTTCAAGTGTAATTGATGACTTTGTTTACAAGGGAAGCAGGTTTTTATCGTGGGAAAGAGCACTTAAGGCCAAGTGAAGGAATTTCTATGAATGGCTCCCCCAATTAACTATTGAATAATCATAGGCAAGTTACATATTTTGGAGATGGAAATAGGTCAACTGGAGCAGACCATCCAGTATTCATAAAAAAATAGATGTTGAAGCTGAAGAAAATTTGAACAAGTTCACAAGGGACCAAATCTAACCTTGAGTGTGACTCCATTGAATTTGGAGGCTGTGTTAAGACAGATTTGATACATTAAAGACTAATAACTGAAGGCCAGAGAGCTGTGAAGTGACATCAAGGTCACCATACACTGCCAAGCCAAAGCCAAGAAAGCAAAATATCATTAAAAAAAATGACCAAAATGAATGTCAGCAGAGACTCTGAAAGTCACTTGAGAACATAAACCAGATAAAATGAAAAGAAGAAATGATGAAATAAAAGAGCTGAGCAGAGAATTTCATAAGGCAACTAGAAAAGATAAGGGATTATAATGAAATTTGAAAAATTGGAAGAATATACTCAACATTTCTGAGACTGAAAGAACTGAAGACAAAATTCCAACTTCCGGTAGCAATGTTGAAGGATTCACTGGACAAAATATTGAACATTGCAAGAAGCAGCATAAAAGGGTAGAAGGCATATGCAGAGTGGCAGAACCAAAAAGAACTGGTCAGTACCAACCATTTCATTGGTAGCATAGAATCAAGAATTGATAGCACTGAAGGAATAACTTGAAGATGAACTGAAACTGTTGGCAAAAAACAAGGCTCCAGGAAATGATGGAATACAAACTGAAAAGCTGCAACAAGTGATGCTGCTCTGGAGGTGCTCACCAGTCTACACTAAGAAATTTGGAAGAAAACTACCTGACCAACTGACTAGAAAAGATCCATTCATGTGTCCATGCTAAAGCAATGTGCCCCAACCAAATGTATAAATTATGGAATTATATCATTAATATTGCAATAAATTAAGATATTGCTGATGATGCATTAAAAAAATTGTAGAAGTACATTGACAAAAATTCAAACCAGACTCAGAAGATGAGACAGAAAGAGAAATATCATTGGTGATGTCACGTGGATCTTGACTGAAAGCAAGGAAACCAGGAGGATGCTTATATGGGTTATATCGACTGTGTAAAGATATTTGACTCTGTGGATCGTAACAAATTACGAATAAAATTGAAAGGAATTAGAATTCAGAATACACAATTGTGCTTGTGTGGAACCTAAAAAGAAAAACAAAAACTTCTTTGAAGTGTTAGAAAGCAAAAATCTCACTCTGAAAAAAACCTGAAATGTATCTGATCCAGCTGTGGTATTTTCATTCATCTCATAGACAAGTGAAAGCCAAACAACAAATATGGAACACCAAACAAAAACTAGTACCTTTAAATAGTGTTGACAAAACTATTGGATATAACATAGACTGTCAAAAAACAAATCTCTCATGGAAGAAGGGCAACCAAAGAGCTCCTAGGAAGCAAGGATGGTAGGATTTTACCTCAAATTGTGTGAATATGTTATCAGGCATGCCCATTCTCTGAAGGACCTCGTGCTTGATGAGGTAGAAGGTCAGCTAAAAAGAGGAAGACCTTTAACACAGTGTTTGCAACAATGGACTTAAGCATAACAATGATTATGAGGACAGCTCAGAACCAGATAGTGTACACAGAGTGGCTACGAGTATCAAAGAACAATAAAAACAACCATGTAGGTAGGTGGATGGGGTTGGTACCATTATGGTCGCTCTAGGGGCAACTATTTCCTCCTCACCAGTAAATGAGGAAGTGTAGTCTTTGTGGACTTTTCCATTCACTAAAAACTAATCGTTATTTTCAGGTGATTTACTAAATCAATTATTAATTTATCAAAATACCTGTTAATATGTACATCATTTCCTCAATGTTTTCTATTCAGAGACTTGCTTTTATTATTCAATAATTTGATAGTATTTTCAAATGTTTATTGCTCTTTATCCTTGCTGTTGTATTTGAGGAAACCCTGTTGGTATAGTGGCGGTTAGGTGCAATGGTTGCTAACCAGAAGTTTGTCGGTTTGAATCCAACATGTCCTCCCTGGAAACCCTATTGGGCAGTTTTGCTCTGTCCTGTAGGGTTGCTATGAGTCATAAATGGCTCAACAGCAATGATAATGAAAATTCTATTTGAAGTGGAGTTAAAAATATGCCACAATTTCCCTTCACCTCTTCTCCTAGCATCAAACAGCCCAAAGTTAGAAACCAGAATTTCAAGACAGTGTTCCCATGGTTAACTTTCCATTAGAATGGGTCTTTTTAATCTCCCCTGTAAACTAATAAAAACGACCAACTGTGGCCAGAATTCCAAGAATCTAAAGAGTATAAAAGAATGACTAACAATTAGATACATTTTCAGAGTATTCATGGAGAAATACATTCTTTGGGCATGAATGGATTGGCCTTGGCGATGCAGGGTGACCATATATTGGGTGTGCTTTATGGTTCTATACATCTATAGGATCTATCAACCTGCTGACCTCTGGCTGGAGGAAGGGGAGTGGATGGAGAGGAGGGGAAAGGAGACTGTTGGGAGGATGAGACATGTATGGAGCAGAGAGGAATAGTGTGTTGTCACCGGGCAGGGAGAGCAGTGGAGGCTGCATAGAGGTGGGCATGTAAATTTATACAGGAATGTACATTTTCACTCAGTCATATTAAATAAAAAAAAGAAGAATTGATTCTACAGGTATTGAAACAGGAGACTTCAAAAAAAATTCATTCATGCAACAAAAGAAAATAAAGGCAAAGACAAATGGGGATAAAGAGGGGAGAGAAGAAAAGATAAGGAAGGAAAAAAGTTGAAGGAACTCACATATGCAGTATCCATCAATTTCAATCAGTATTTCAAGAGACGTTCTTGATTTTTTGAACTCATGACAGCATACGGAACAAAAAAAAATCTATTCTCGTTCAAAATAATAAATGAATCTCTTGAAAAGAAAGTGAAGTCTTCATTCTTATATTTAGCTTTCAAATTATACTTAAAATGAATATATTTAAAAATAACATATTTGGTGATAATGAGAATTACATTACAAACTACAGGGAAAATGTCAGATGCATCTCAGCCTTTTGCTTTTGCTTTCATCCACTCTGTACAGCAGTGAGCAGCCTGGTCCACTCTTCTGCAGGCACAGGGTCTGCGGTCCCCTGGAGAAACTGTGCTGAGAATATTGGAAGGGACATTTAAAGGCACTGAGCAAGCTGAGCGTAATCCCATTGGCATTTCCTGTGCTAATTCTGGCAAAAGACTAATAGAAAGAAACTATCACTGTTGCTGCTGTCATTATTAAACTTCCTTGTGGCTTTAGCTTTTCCAGTGGCGAAATTAACATCATGGCACCATGCACAATGGCCATTCCAAAAAGAGTTCCAAAATCGCTTTGAAAAGTGGACTAGGAGCTGGTGTTTGTTTTTTAATTCTTTGAAATTGCTTCATACGTATGATGTTAAATATTTAGCATAAATTTTAGGGCCAATGCCAAAAAAGATTTTAAAACGTAGTCTTAAGTTTTGCTATTCTGAGAATAAACCTTAACACGATCATGTTAAATTTACTAAGATTCTTTGTTTCCATTACTAAGGCTGAGAACTTATTTATATTGAAGTTATTATACTTTTTTTAAAATGCAACAAAGGCCAAATCACACGCACTTGTTATTTTTCCTTTTTGAAGAAAAAAAAAAAAAAACTATGTACATCCTATGGGGTACAAGGGTAGATTTTTGTGATTGAGTTATAGAACTTTTGCTTTCCATGTGAGAGGTATTGGTTCGATTCCTGTCCAAGGAACCTCCTACACAGTCGCCACACCTTTTGCAGTGGCAGCTGATGTGTCGCTGTCATTTCCATGAATCCTTCAAATTCATATGGACTAGGAAGATGATCTACTTCTGAATTATTAGTCAATGAAGTCCTATAGATCACAATAATTTGGTATGTAGTCAATCAGGGGATGACACAGGGCCAGGCAACATTCCATCCACTTTATGTGAACTGACTTTGCAGTAGCTCGTAAGAAAATAAAGAATATTTGTCACAGAAAAATGGCATCTATTTTAGGGAAAACATGAGTTTAAAATGGAAGGAAATTTTCAAAATGATTTTCTCAAATCCATGTGCTAAGATATGTACTAGGTTGGACAATTAAGGCTGCCAACATAATTGTTCTAAGTGCTACATACCTCATGGCTGAATATCACTACCATCACCCTTCAAGTACTCCACTTGGGAATCTATGCACCAATGCCAGCACCTTGCCCACCTTCAAAGCAATTCTGGAACTTCTTTTCTGGAACGGTCGTCAGAGATGTTACCCTTGATGCCCTGAATGTCATCAAAATCTCTTTGTTTCAATATTTCCTTTATCTTTGGTTAAAGAAAAAGTCATCGGGGGGGCCAATCAGGTGAGGTGGGAGGGTGTTGCAATATAGTTATTTGTTTCCTCACAGACAATTACACAGTTAAGTTGGCGAAATTAACATCATGCCACCGCGTGCAACGGCCACTCCAGAAAGAGTTCCAAAATTGCTTTGAAAGTGGACTAGGAGCTGGTGTTTGTGCATAGTTTCCCAAGGAGAGTATTTCAAAGATGACCATTGTGATATTCAGCAGTGCAGTATGTAGCACTCAGAATGATTAAGTTCAAGCACATAATTGTTGGACCGTGTATGTCAGAATCTACTTGAGGGTAATGGATTTTTTGGGATACGTTTGTACACATGTGCATTTTACTGTGACAAATATATGTCTTAATTTTTCAATTTTAGGACCTGGAGCTAAATTGTTAAGGAAAATAGAAGGGTAACTACTCACAATATATGGAATAGAAATCACTCTTTAAATTCAAAGACGGATTTCTATTGACATATGCATAACATGTGTATGTATGTATGTGTAGGTATATATAAACTCATTACCTTCAAGTCAATTCTCACTCACAGTGACCCTATAGGACAGACTAGAACTGCCCCATATGGCTTCCAAGGAACACCTGGTGGATTCGAACCACCCACTTTTTGCAACCTTTTGATTACCAGTTCTAACACTTAACCACTGTGTCGCCACAGTTTGTATATATTTATGTATGTATATGAACTATAAAAACTATATGTATCAACTATAAAAGCATGTTTATTCAAAATTCCTTTTAAAACTCTGAATAGGTAACCTGACAGGATGGAGGGAAGAGTTTATAGAATTCATAAAAGAAGTTTTATCTTAAAAGACACATACAGTAGATTATTTTGATTAAGATTATTTTGATTATTTTGATGAAGCAGAGACCATAAACACCATAAAGAGTGAAAGAATGAGATAAGAGAGTAAGGTGAATCATGCACAGGCTCAGAGAACACAAGAGGTGACACATTAGCATCCTCAGTATGCTGGGGACATTTGTTATGATTGGCATGGTTTTACAGGAAATTATCAGTGCTGTCTTTTAATTCACTACCTGAGCATGACTGAAACTCAGTACTTGATTCGTGATCTCCAAAATAAAAATTGTAATCTTAGCATGGCATTCAAGAAATAGAACAGCTAAGTGCTTCTGCCATTCTTTCATGATGAGGACCAAATAAGAGATGAACACTTACCAGAAAACGTATAGAGATCAGTGCAATAAATATCGCACAACAGCAAAAAAAAAAAACCATGCAAACCTGTTGCCTTCCAGTAGCTTCTGACTCACTATGAACCTAGAAGGAAGACTAGAACTCCTCTATTGGGTTTCCAAGAAGTGCATTTTGTATTCAAACTGCTGAATTTCTGTTTAACAAGTGTAGCTCTTGGCTACTACATTACCAAGGTTCTCATACAACATGTGGTAGACATAAGTGCATTAGATGGCTTGGGATGACGGGTGAGATAAATAACTTTGGAAACCTAAACAAAAATAAAACTCATTACCCTTCCTGACTTGTAGCATCCAAATGCGAAAGGGTAGAAGTGCCCACTGGGTTTTCTAACCTGCAATTCTTCCTGAAGCTGACTGCCACATTGGTCTCCTGTGAAGATGAGGTGGACTCGGACTACTAAGCTTTCAGTTAGCATCCAAGCATTAGGCACAGCTCCATAAAGGCTAGAAACCAGTAAAAATAGAAATAGGAAGTCTTGATTTTTCAGTTTTAGGACCTGCAGCTGAATTGTTAAGGAAAAAGGAGGAGTCACCAATCACAATATACGAGCTAGAAATCATCCTTTAAATTCAAAGACAGATTTATGTTGACTGGGGTTCCAGTTCACAAAGTCTTTATTGTAACCCAGAAGCAGAAGTAAACAAATGAGAAAGTTATTTACATACTCTAAACATGTTAGCAGGGTATGCACATTTTGAGGTATAATGTGCCGGTAATCAGACATTATGATGTGGATCAGTTATCAAAATCTACCCCCTCTCTGCTACCTTTGATCTATGTACAGTACAGGCTTAGTGAGATAGTAACAGGTGCCTGGCCGCTGGAATTCTGTGAGCAGAGAGAAGAAAGGATCTCACTGTCCATTAGCTAGACTTTCACTTAATCCTCATGTGTGCAGCTACACATTTCCTTATTTACCCCTACAGTTATAACAGAAAATTTCAACCCCAGTTCTTGCTCCTGTTGCGATTGAAGAAGCAAACAAAAAGAGAAGTTGCTCTTGAGTTGATTCAGATTCATGGTGCCTCCTGTGCTCCAGAGTATAACTATTTCCCATTAGATTTTCAACGGCTGTGATCTTTTGAAAGCAGACTGTAAAATCTCCTCAGAATGCACTGGAACCTCCCATCTTTTGGTCAAAGGCCAAGCACTTAACTGTACCAACCAGAGTCAGGACCTACAGCTATAAGCATGTGACTATTTCTTAATGGAAGAAACATTACAAACTGAATACTGATTATCTTCTAAGGAAGAGATAGATTTTTTTTTTCACGTGTACGTTTTTAGTATGTTTGGATTTCCAAAACTTATACATGCATTTGGAAAGCCTGGTTGCCAGTCAAAATGACTGCATTTCTAATCTACCAGGCAATCCTTGGAAACTCTATAGGCGCAGTTCTATTCTCTTGTATAGGGTCACTATGAGTCAGAATCAACTCAACTGCAGTGGGCTGGGTATTTTATGTATGCATTAGTTCATGTTTTCATGTAAGTATGACCGTCTTAGTGATATCGCATCTTGTGTTTTCTTCTTTTGATGTTATAGAAAAGTAAACCATAAGTTTATATTTTAAAGGAAAAAAAGCGCATTTTCTACAAAACGTGGGAAGCTATCCATAAACATTTATTTTCTCTGGCCTCTAGGGTTGCCATCAGTTTGATCTAACTCAGCCACAGAGGGTCGGGCTTCTAAATTCTCTTTAAAATAAATGTAACATAGGAAATTAAGCATTAGTCCACAGTGACAAAGAAAAGGAAAAACAGGAAATACCAGCTGTAGAAAGACGGCCCTAGGTTTTTCAAAGTTTACCAGAAGGTGACTGACTTAGCACAGTGAATAACAACTATTTGGAGCAAGACAGTTTAAGAAAAAAAAAAGATAAGTTAGTTCACCTGGAAGTCTCCTGAAATATCACAAGTTTGAGGCATCAAGTTTCACAAAATGTAAGGACAAATTCTCACTGGGTAACTGCCGGGAGCCAGCCCCGACACTTTTCAGGGTCCCGCACGGAGGGAGGGAGAGGCGCGGCGGGAAATGAATCAAGGAGACAGGAAAGACTTTTCTGGTTTATGGCAGCCCGACCCAGAGAGCAAGAGAGAAGGGTCGTCTTAGTTTATTGTTATCTTTTTATAGTTGGTAAGGCAGTAGTACTTTGACCACGTCGGTGATTGGCTAGGCAAGAAGCAGGTACCTCGTGGTCTCTTCATGTCAATCACTGGAGTTTTCTAAATAATGGCCCACTAGTGTCTCTTTTCATGTTAGCCATTAAGATCTTTTAAACAATGGTTAGAGACAATAGTCTTCTTCTTTTGTTGACTATTAGGGTCTTCTCTGTTAGTTAGTAAAAAGCAAACACTTTGTTATTCCTTTTTATGTTAACCATTAGGGTCCTCTAAAGAATGGTCTGAGACAGGCATATTTGTGATTTATAATTAACAGCTGGAGCAAAACTAATCGTAGACTTCTATTAACTTTACCTAAGCAGGAAGAGAGGACAAACCCATCTTAAAAGTTATACAGTCTCTATTTGTTCCTTCTCTGCTCTTCCTTATCTCTTCCTGTAAGGACAATGGGTGTCCACCGTTCCTTATTCTAAGTTTCTCTTAAACTACTCTAAGAAAGGCATTTCTTTTGTATTTGTCTGTTTGCTGATACCAAATGTAATAAACTTGGGAATCTAGTTAATTTCCTGAAGTAAGATGTTTGCTATCTAAGAGCTGAGAAAGAGAGGAAGGGGAGCTGTCTCTGGAAAGCCCTTCAGGGCCTTCTTGCCAGCTTGCTTATCTCATGAGAAGAGAGGGGTGAGCAGCTGGGAGAAGTCAGCAGGGGTTGGGCCGGCCTCGCTGCTCTCAAGCTGGCTGTGTTAGAAATCATTCCTCTGAACTCTTTTCCCCAGAAATTCCTGTACAGGTTTTCCCAATATTATTTTATAAACCAAGGAGGTAGTAAAGGGCCCCTCTCAGAAGGCATCTCCCCTGATCCTTGTGCCAGGAGAGGAGGGGGTATCTTTTTGAAGAAAATTTAATTAGGAAGCCAATTAATATCAAGGGCAGTAGGCTAGAAAACATGTCACAGGTGAGATGCTTCAGCCCGTCATTTACAGGGGCTCTTGACTTTGTCTACAAGGTTGATGGCGGACCTCCGCAGGTAACTAGAGGATTATTTTATTTTCCAGGCTATGCAGGCAGTCACTGGGTTATTATTAGCATTGGACTTACACACAATCCATTTGTTATGAACTAACCCATGTAAAGTCTATTACATGAAAAATATGAGGTACACCTAACGGTGCACAAAAAAGTGGGTACTCCTTTGTGATGAACATTTAACTTGGCTTGGCCATTATTAATCTATGATACCATTAAAGATGTTACCTTAGTCAGGTATTTTTGCTATATAACAGAAATATCACAAGTAGATGGCTTTAACAATGGGAAATTCATTTCTTCACAGTAAAGTAGGCTGCAAGTCCAAATTCAGGGCATTAGCTCCAAGAGAAAGCTTACTGTCTCTATCAGCCTTATTAATAGTTCCCCGGACAAGGGAGTGTGAAAGGATCTTCTTCAAGCAGAAACCTTGTCAAAAAGATACACTCTGCTCCTGGCTCTGGTTTTTTTGTGATATGAAGTTCTGAACTCCCTGCCAGCTTCCTTTTCCTTTTATCTTTTGTAAGACAAAAGGTTGTGCAGGCCACATAACAAAGGAACTCATTTACAGGGTAGGTGACTTTAGTCAGGGTGTTACAATCCCATCTGAGTCCTCAAAAACATAGAACTGCCATCACAAAATGGGGGACAACCACACAATGCTAAGAATCATGGCATAATCAAGTTGACACATGCTTTGGGTGAGCATAATTCAATCAAGACAGATGTTTTATTGTATCTGCCCTTAATTTTTTAATGTTTAGGCTAGTACATTATACACTATATACTAAGACAAACATTTGCATAACTGACATTAGGTATAAATCACACCTAGTTATTCTTATTTATAAATTTGACTTAAATATGGATTTAGGAATGCAACTTATTTATAAATTTATAATTCTGGGACTGCCTGCATCCCATAGAACCAGGAGGCACCCCTTCTACCCATCATAGAAAGGTTTCAGCAGAATTCATAGACTAAGACTGGAAATAATAGTGACCTGTTTCCAAAAACCAGGCAAAGAACACCTTATGTATTCCAACAGGGCATTGTCTGACTTGCACACTTCGAACATATCATCAGGAGGATTCAGTCCCTGAAAGAGAACATCATTTTTGGTGAAGGAGGAGGCCATCAAGGATGAGGAAGACCCTTTGTAAGGTAGGTTGACACAAGAGTCACAACAATGGAGCTGAACATTCTGAAAATGGTGAGGATGATGGAGGACTAGCCAGTATTTTGTCCCTTTGTGCATGGGTCTCTATGAGTGGGATGGTTCAACAGTAGTTGCCTACCTGTTTGTACTGTCTTCTGTGAGGTTGCCTTGTGGGTGACAGCAAACATGGTAATACAAATAAAGTCCGAGATCACCAAAACAATTTCACACTTTTAGGCAATATTTTTGGGATACCATGTCAAGAGATGGCCTAAGTCTGTAAAACCTAACACATTAGTGTAGTTGGAGGCTGTCTGGAGTCAAAAGACACAATCTATATCTGAAGTATTTATCATTTCAACCTATATAGGAAGAAATTACAATTTCCAGTAATTATTTACAATGAAAGTTACAGACAAAAGTAAGGTGGTTAATGATCTAACTTTAGATATTTATACTGTAACACCCAGGTGAAATGAATGTAATCACAAGCATCCTTAAAAGCAGATGACAGAGGAAGAAGAGAAAGAATAGTGATGGAATAGTCACATATGTGCAATGTGGCTGACTTTGAAAGTTTAGAAACGGAGTCATGAGCCAAGGAATGTGGGTGGCTTCTAGAATTTGGAAAAGTCTAGAGCCTCCAAAAGAAACACAACCATACCAACATCTTGATATTAGCCTAGCTGAGTTTGCATGTCAAACTTCCAACTAGAGGACTTAAGACAGTAGTTTTATGTTGTTGTAAGTAAATTTGTGGCAATACATTACAGCGGAGGTAGAAAACTAATATAAGACCTTAAAGCACACAGTTAATGAAATAAATACAGATGACTTTCTTGAGTATCAAAACCGAAATCATTGGTGAGAGTCCTCATTTCAAATTTTTTTAATTTCCAGACTGATACTATGGCCCCCTATACTATCACTTTCAAGATAAAGTCCCATAACAAAATGTCTCCTCATTTCTCACAATGTATGTTAGCTAAGTACTGCATTTTTCCCATGTGTATCATTTCTTTTTTTTTTTAATATGACTGAATGAAAACATACATTCCCATATAAAGTTTCATGCCGACCTATATGCAGCTCCCACTGCTCTCCCTGCCCGGTGACAGCACACTCTTCCGCTCTGCTCCATACATGTGTTATCCTCCCAACAGACTCTTACCCTCTCTCCCCCACCCACTCCCTTTCCTCAAGCAAGAGGTCAGCAGGACCACATCCTATAGACACGTAGAACCATAGAGTGCTCACATGGTATGGTCACTCCGTGTCGCCAAGTCCAATCAATTCCTGTCCAAGAGTTGCCCTCTGTTATGATTTATGGATGGGGCAGCATCAGGCCAGGGGCCATGCTCCCAGGGGAACTCCAAGGCCCATGGACCACCAAATGTGGTCTTTGAATGGAGACCTCAGGGTGCACTCCTTTTTATTCTTGTGTTGCCAGTGAGACTCAACTTTATGAGCTCCACCACAGCCATCACTGGTAGTGGCCGGGCACCATCTGGTTCTTTGTGTCACAAGTTGATATAGTCACCCACTCACATGGGTCTCTCTGTCTTCTGGATTCTCTTTCCCCCATGTTGTTTTGGTCACTGGTGATCATACATTCCTGCTAAGCTGGGACCATTTACTGTACCCTCAGATGGCAGCTTGGAAGCTTTTAAGAGCCCAGACGCCACTCACCAAAGTGGGGTGCAGAAGGCTCTCTTAGCAAAATGTTAGTTGTCTCAATTGGTCTCGGTTTCCCCTGAGAGAATGGTCTCCAGCCCCGCTCCCCAGTTACTCTGTTCTTGTAATATTGGATTAAGATGGGAGGAGTAATCATATTATGTTGAAGTCCAGTTAATATTGATTTTCTTTCTAATATGTGCTGTCACAGTTTTCACTCAACCAAATTTCTATCATCTAATCCAAACCCTCCCTCCTCGCCCTCTGTCCATCCCCACCCTTGCAGCCATCAAAGAGTCTTTTCTTCTATGCATGAGTCAGTTTTTAAATTCTTAATCATAGGGGTCTCCTTTTGCCACTGACTACTTTCATTCAACATAATGCCCTCCAATTAAAACCAGGTTATGAGATGTTTCCAAAAATCATCATTGTTCTTTATCAGTGTATGGTGTTCCATTGAGTACATATACCATAGTTTACCTATCCATTCCTCTGTTGCTGGGCATCTGGGTTGATTCCATCTTTTTGCTATTGTGGGCTGTGCTGTGATAAACATCTGTGTGCATGTATCAGTTGGTGTGAATGGCCTGGATTCTGTAGGATGTATTCCAAACAGTGAAATTACTGGGTCAAATGGTATATCTAGATCCGTCTTTTTAAGGAAGTGTCAGATTGCTTTCCAAAGAGGTTGTACCATTTTGCAATCCCACTAACATTGTAGGAGAATTCCAATTTCTCCACATCCTCTCCAGCATTTGTTGTTTTGAGTTTTTTGGATCATGGCCAACCTTGTTGGGGTGAGATAGTATCTCACTGTAGTTTTGATTTGAATTTCTTTAATAGCTAATGATGGTGAGCATGCCTGCATGTGTTTTTTGGCCCCATGTGTATCATTTCTAAAACAGAAACTATTGGACTTTACTAAATTGGCTTTCCTGAAACATAATCCAACCAAACCAACCCACTGCCGTTGAGTCTGGTCCAACTCATAGCAACCCAAAAGGTCAATGTAGAAATGTAGAACTGACTTGTAGAGTTTCCAAGGAGTACCTGGCTGGTTTGAACTGACAACCTTTTGATTAGCAGATGTAGCGCTTAACCTACTATGCCGCTTGGCCCTGTTAATTGTGTGTATACAGACACATAGGATGAAGCCCTGACAGAGAAAAAAAAATGACAGTATGACAACTGTATTACAGGAGGTAATTGTGTGGAATCAAGACAAAGGAAGACTCTGTTCTCTTATGGGGCAGTCAATCAGGAGGTTAAGAATAAGTTTTGAGTGTGTGGTTGTCACGTTTCCCCACAAAATTTTAGCTGTCAGAGTCCCATTCTGTCTCCATCAGGACACTAATTTCAATAAAAGAAATCTGTAGTAAAGGTACCTTCTGTCTTCTGCCACTTTTATTATAAAATTCTGACTCTGATCTAGACCATAGTGTCTGCCAACAAGAGACTGGCAGCAGGGGCTCTACATTTATTCATATCCGAGACATAAGAGATGGAGCTTTTCTGAGGTGACACCTACACTTGGTTAAATGCACACTCCCTTCTTATCTTTTCTTTATCTTGAGATAGAAGATACCAGCTAAAACCAGCCAACTGGGAACTACTACAAAGCAACTCTTTTGATAGCAGAATCAAACTGTAACTACTGTAATCAATGGTAACTTACTTGCAGTGGATTTTACCTTGAAACTTTTGTTAACTCTTCTCTGAAAGTTTGGTAGAATTCTCCACTGAAGCTTTAAGAGCCATGGTTTTTTTGTTTTTGTTAAGTTTTTAAATTACCTTTCAATTTCTTCTCTTGTTATAGGTTTGTTTAGTTGTCCTATTTTTATGCTACCTTGGGTAAGTTGTGTGTTTCCAGAAATTTGTCTATTTCCTCTAGGTTTTCAGACTTGTTAGTGTATAATTTTTAATAGTATTATGTCATGCTGTTTTAATTTCATTGTAATCAGTTGAGTCTCTCTTCCATTATATTCTCTAATTTACTTAGCTCTTCTCTAATATTGTCACTTGCTTTCTTCCAATTCCCAAGGCATCCTTTTGCTGCTCTCTTTCTACTTGTTTGAGTTCTAGGGTTAATGCTTGGATTAGGCCCTTTATTCTTTTTGAATGTGTGCACTTATTGTTATAAATTGACTTCTGAGCTTTGTTTTTGCCATGTCCCAAAGGTTCTGGTTAAATGTGTTTTCATTCTTATCTTATTCTGAGAATGTCTTTACTGCTTCTTTAATTCATATAACCTAGAAATTTTTGAACATGTGGTTGCTCAGTTTCACATTTTTTTCTTTCTCTCTTTTTCTGTTATTTGATTTCTATTTTATGATTTTATGATCAGAACACATGTTTTGTAATATTTTGATTCTTTGGATTCCTTTAAGGCTTGCTTTATGCTCTAACATATGGACTATTCTGGAGAATGTTCCATGTGCTTTGGAAAAGAAAGTGTACTTCGTTGCCATTGGGTGGAGTGTTCTTTCTGTGTCTATAAAATCAAGTTGGTTGAATGGGACATTTGTAGCATCTGTGTCTTTATTAAGTTTCTTTTGATTGTCTGCCCAAGAAGCAGTATATTGAAATCTCCTACTATTATTGTGAAGCTTTCTGTCTCTCTTTCAGTGCTGTTAAAGTTTTTTATGTTGTTGTTGCTGTGTGTTTTTAATGTATTTTTGTTCCCTTCATTGTGTAGGTAAATATTTAATATGGTTATATCCTCCTGGTATATTGATCCTTTAATCATTATATAGTGTCCTTCCTTATGCCTTGTAGTGGGTTGTACGTCAAAGTCTTTTTTGTCAGATATTAATATTGCCACTCTTGTGTTTTTTGATTCTTGTTTGCTTGATAGTTTTTTTTGACCCATTAACTTTTACTTATATTGTGCCTGTAAGTCTAAGGTGTGTCTCTCATAGGCAACATACAGACAGATGCTGTTTTTATTTTATTTCTATTTATTTTATTTTAATTTATTCTGGCATTACCTGTCTCTTTATTCACAAGTTTAATCCATTTAGATTCGGTATAATTACTCACAGATATGAGGTTAGTACTGTGATTTTGATATTATTTTTGGGCACTGTGGACAGTTTCTTTGCTCCACTTAATTTTCTGTGCTTAGTTGTTTTCATTTATTGTTTTCTTTTTATCTTTCCATTGTCATTGATTTTGTATATGCTGTCTTTGTGTGGTTTTGTTGTTTTTATTTGATGTGTAAAATTGTTAGTTTACTTTGTGATCACCTTAGTATTTGCCCTATTTTTCTAAGTTTGAACTACTCTACTATTTCTTTACATCATCTTGATTTCCTTCCTGTATGAAAAATCTATTACTACACTTTTGGGTTCCTCTTTTCTTTTTCAGTGTTGTCATCTTTTACATAACCACATCTTTGTTTCCCTATTTTCACTGTTATACCTTTGATTTATTTTGTGATTTCCCTGAGTTGATATCTGTTTGCCTTGTCCTGCATTCTTTCCATATGTGGTGATCTCATGTTATTCATTTTCTAACTTAAGGAATCCCTTTAATATTTCTTATAATTTTGCTTTGGATTTGCATATTTCCTGAACTTCTCTTTATTTGGAAATGTCCTAATTTTGCCATCATATTTGGCAGACAATTTTGATGGATATCTAATCCTTGGCTTGCACTTATTTTTTTCCTTCCAGACTTTATGTACGTTATCCCATTACCTTTTTGTGTGCATTGCTTTTGCTGAACATTCTGAGCTCAGTCTTGTTTATTCTCCTTTGTAGATGACTTTTTGTTTATCCTTATCTGCTCTTAAAGGTCTTCATTTTGGTTTTGGCCAGTTTGATTAGAACATAACTCAGTGACTTTCTTTTGGGATTTACCTTGAATGGGTTTGATTGGCATCTTGGGTAGATATTTTCTCACTCATCACAATGTCAGGGAACTTTTCTGCCAGCTAATCTATAACAATTCTCTTAATGTTTTCTATTATTCCTCTGTATTCTGGTACTTGAATCATTCATAGATTGTGTTAATGGAGGTCCAAATAATTCTTAGTTTCATTTTTAAATTTTTTGTTATCTGCTTTTTTCTCACGTATGTTTGTACCAAGTGGTTTATCTTTAGTCTCATTAATTCTAACTTCTATTGCTTCAGTTCTGCTCCTATGAGTTTCTATTGAATTGTCTGATTTGAAATTTTGTAGTTAATCTTCAGATTTCTGTTTGCTGTCCCTCTATGAATTCTTACAGCCTGCTAAAACTATCATTATGCTTTTCCAGAATCTTTTTAGGTACCTCAGTTTCTGTTTCTTTATGTCTTATGGCTTATTCTGTGTTTTGCCTTATTTCCTTCCTGATCTCTTGAAGAGTTCTGTATATTAATCTGGGAATTCCAGAAAGTTCTCTTCCTCTGAAAGATTTCCTTATTCTTTGTTTTGGGAGCTTTCTGAAGCTGTAATGAGCTGCCGGTTTTTGTGATTTAGTACTGACTGTTGTCTCTGAGCCATCAGTAAACTATTGTATTTAGCTATTTTATGTGTAAATACTGTGTCCTAGCACTTAACCAGTGCTGCCTCAGGGTTAGATGTCTGTTGAACAATAGGAATAGAAAGATTTAATTTTTAAGCTTAGGGCCAGAGCTAAATTATTAAGAAAAATAAAAGAGCCACTAACCATAATATAGAATGCTAAATTTAAAGACAAATATCTGTTTTCCTCTCTTCCATTTCACTAATCCTGCCATCCTAATTGGAAGAAGAAACTGTCAAGTTTTATTTAAAAGTGAGGAAATGAAATATCTCTTTGGAATCTCTAAATGTATGGACAGGATCTGTATATTTGCAGCATAACTTGAAGACAACCAGGCAGTATGATAAAGGCCACATACATTCTCCTGAAGGAAAAAAACTAAACTCCTTCCCTCTGGTAACTGGGATATACACAAGGTAGTGGAGGATTAGTGAGGTACTGATGTGGGCTTGGATCCTGGAAATCCACTGATTCAGAATGTAAATTTCCACTTAATGCTTATGTACGAGGTTGCAATCTTCATTTTCTTCCAAATGATGCAAAACTTTTTCCAGGTCAATCTATTTATTATTAAACATTTATATATCATATAGCTATCAATCTATCTATCTATATGTTAAAAATTGAAGTTGGCCTCAAGTCAGATTCATGTGAAAGCATATGTTTCAGAGCACAACTATGTATCAAAGAGTTTTCAAATGCTGTAATAGTTTGGCTGTAGATCTTAAGACGTTTCTTATGAAGTCTTCTGGATGGCTCAGACATTCAGTTTTTTCTCAATAGCCAAGCACTTAACTGCCTGTGCCACCAAGAGACACCATTTATGGCTATAAGCATATAGTTATTTCATAATGGAACATATCAAAGGAACTGTAAATTGTGATTATCTTTTTTAAAATGATGGGAAAGAGATAGATTTTTTTCATTTGTACATTTTTGAAGTGTTTGGATTTTCAAAACTTATGCTGCTTGGAAACCCTATAGAGCCCTAGAGGATTGCTGTAAGCCAGAATCAACTTGTTGCCAGTGGCTTTGGTTTGGATGCACACCTTACTTCATATTTTTGTGTAAATAGAGTGATCCAGATGGGAAAATTTTGTGCTATGTTTTCTTCTCATATGTCTTTGCTTTATAGAGAATAAAACTATAGATTCATATCTAAAAGTGGTGTCATTTTTTGTTAAATAGGATGATCTAACCATAAAAATTTGTTCCCCCTCTCTGTACTTTATTAAAATAAAAGTTAAAAGAAAATTATGTGTTAACCTATAATGTTACCTCCCTGCAAAAAAGGAAATGCCAGTTGCTGAAGGAGTTTCAGATATTTTTTCAAATACAATGATAGGTAAATGGCAGAAATGAATAGAGAACATCACAACCATCTGAGGAACACTAGGAAAAAAGCTAACTTAGCCACCTGGAAAACTCCAGAGGTACTGAAAGCTTGAAGTATCAGATTCCACAGAGTGTAGCGATGAAACACACAGTGGATTGTTGGAGGATTATTTTATTTTTCCACACTGTACATCATGTATGGCAACTGTGAAACAGATCGTCAATTGCTCATATATAAGTTCAGATAGAAACTGAAGAAAATTAGAGCAAGTCTGTCTTACCCTGGGTTTTCTAGGGAAGCAAAGCCAGTAACATGTGTATGTACAAGGAAAGATTTATACAAAGGAAACAGCTCATGCAATTGTAGAAACTGAATGTCCTAAGTCCTGGCACAAGCCTCACATGGTCGTAGGAACTGGTGAATCCAAGGTCAGCGGATCAGAGACCAGAATTCTAGATCACTGGCTGTGTAGGTTGGTGGCCCCCAAGCTGGTGGTGACACTGTAAGGTCTGCACTCACTCAGGAGCTCACGAACCCAGGATCAGCAGTTCAGGAAACACGATTCTCATCTACCAGCAGTGAGGGCTGATGAATCCAACAGCTGCGGTTCAGGTCCAGGAACCAGACACAAAGGAGAGCAGGAGCTGCTGGCAACATGAACAAATAAGAAGCAGGTAGTGAAAGGTGGAGAGATGAGAGCTGAGGGGAGGGAAGCCACCACAGGTCCCTCCTCTGCCACTTGATACAGCAGCCAAACATGGAGTTGTCAAGTTAACACTATCTTGACCACCACGGTTGCCCACCACTTGTCAACTTGGCATCTGCACACGTCTCCTCTTGCCATCCATAGTCTCTGAAGGAATATAATTACAAAGTCATACTTATGTCCAACATGACATAAGTAACACATGTACATCTGAAAGTGCATTAGCCTATTTACATCTTATGTTTTATAAATAAACAAAGATATCTGATACATACATACAAAGCAGAAATACTAATAACAATTACAGTCCTAGTTTCTGCAACTGTTCATGTAGCCATAACCAGTATTCAGAAGTACCTTCTTCTACATTCCATTCTGTATGCCCTTTGCCCTCAGAAACCACCTCAGCTGGTTGTGGTTCCTTGCCTGGTGAGGTGACCCAAATCTTCATTCCTGAAGTGTCTGGGCTATTAGCAGTCATTTTGGAATTAGTTTGCTGCAGTTTTCCGTTAACTTTAATCTCAGGACATGGTAGCACTAGCAGGTGTCCTAAGGGATCTCCTGCATTCCAACCATACTCTTCTTGACCTCCAATAGGTAATGTCAGTCTGACGTCATCTTTATCGTCAGCATCAGTCACACCAGCCAGTATGGTGACTCCCTTCTTTGTCTGTTCATCCAGAGGCACAAGGAGACAAGAATGACCTGGTGGCAATTTTAGATTCCAGTTTGGTGGAATTGTTGATGTGTCTCCAGGTGGCAGCATTTCTCCCTTTGGAGCTAAGACACTTAGACCTGCAGAACATAAGGTCATGGAGTCAGGAAGCAAAACACTTGCAGGTGGGCCACTAGGGGTAACAGTGAGTGCCACTCCCATTTCCAGCCCTTGATTCCTGGACCCACGAGTCCCGGCTGTGTGAGAAACAGCACCATATATCAGATGCTCGTTTAGAACATATACAGCCTTCGGGAGAACATTTCCCCAGCCCTGTAAAGTATCACCACCTATCTGGCAGCATAGTTGTGTCTTTAGGAGGCCATTCCATCATTCTATCAAGCCAGCTGCTTCAGCATATTGGAGAACATGGTGAGACCAGTGAATTCCATGAGCATTAGCCCACTGTCACACTTCATCTGCTGTGAAGTGAGTACCTTGATCAGAGGCAGTACTGTATGGGATACCATGACAGTGGATAAGGCATTCTGTAAGTCCATGGATGGTAGTTGTTGCAGAAGCATGGAGTGCCGGGAAGGGAAATCTGTATCCAGAGTATCTATTACAGTAAGGACAAAACACTTCCCTTTCCATGATGGAGATGGTCCAGTGTAATGAACTTGCCACCAGGTTGTCAGCTGATCGCCTCGAGGAATAACACTGTATCGTGGACTCAGTATTGGTCTCTGCTGCTGGCATATTGGACATTCAACAGTGGCTGTAGCCACCCCAGCCTTGGTGAGTGTGACTCCATGTTACCGGGCCCATGGATAACCCCATCCCTGCCAACGTGGCCACTTTGTTCATGAGCCCATTGAGTAATAACAGGGACAGCCAGGGAAAGATGACTGGTTCCCACAGAACGCATCACCTTATCCACTGAACTGTTAAGCTCGTCCTCTGCTGAGGTCACTCTTTGGTAAGAATTCACATGAGACACAAATATCCTCACTTCTTTGGCCCATTCGTACAAGCTTATCCACACATCTCTTCCCCATAAAACTTTGTGTCCAACTTTCCAGTCATGACCACCTAAGTCCCTGACCAACCAGCCAAGCCGTTGGCCACAGCCCATAAATCAGTACAAAGCCACACATGTGGCCATTTCTCCTTCCAAGAAAAGTAAACAACCAGCTGCCCTGCTTGAAATTATGCCCATTGGGAGGATTTGCCTTCACCACTGTCCTTCAGGGTGGTCCCAGAAAGGGGCTGTAGTGCTGGTGCTGTCCACTTTTGAGGTGTGCCAGCATATCACATAGAACCATCTGTAAACCAGGCAACAGTTTTCTCTTCCTCGGTCACCTGGTCATAAGGAACTTTCCACGAGGCCATAGGTGCAAACTGGGAGATGGAAGTTAATGGTACAGGAGTGGAGATCATGGTCATTTGGCCCACTTCCTCATGCAACTTACTTGTGCCTTCAGGTCTTGTACAGGCCCAATCTCATATATACCACTTGCATTTAATGATGGATTGCTGCTATGCTTGTCCAGCTTTATGACTCTGTGGGTCGAACAACTCCCGGTTCACAATAGGCAGCTCAGGGTACATGGGGACTTGGTGTCCCATGGTTAAGCATTCAGTTTCTACTAAGGCCCAGAAACAAGCAAGAAGTTGTTTTTCTAAAGGAGAGTAGCTATCTGCAGTGGATGACAGTGCTTTGCTCCAAAATCCTAAAGGTCTGTGCTGTGATTCACCAACAGGGGCCTACCAAAAGGTCCAGTCAGCGTCTTTGTCTGCTACTGACACTCCAGGCACCATCAGATTAGCTGGATCATATGGCCCAAGTGGCAGAGCAGCACAGCAGCTTGAACCTGTTGCAGATCCTTCTCTTGTTCTGGGCCCCACTCAAAAGTAGCAGCCTTTCAAGTCGTGTGATAAATAGGCCACAACAGTACACTCAAATGAGGAATGTGTTGCCTTCAAAATTCAGAGACACAGTAGATGCTGTGCCTCTTTTTCAGTTGCCAGAGCAGCCAGGTGCAGTAAATTATCCTTCCCTTTAGAAGAAATATTGTGACATGCCCTCCACCACTGGACCCCTAGGAATTTCACTGAGTTGGAAGGTACCTGACTTTTTGTGGGATTAATTTCCAATCCTCTAGCACACAAGTGTTAGTAAGTCCAGAATCACTGACACTTCTTCCTTACTAGCTCTAATCAGCATAATGTCATCAATATAATGGACCAGTGTGACATATTGTGGAAGAGAGAGAATCAATGTCCCTGTGGATTAAATCATGACATAGGACTGTAGAATTTAGCCCTGAGGTGGGAATCTCAGGTCTGAAGGATACAGTCTTCTCTCAGCACTGTTCTCCTGATGGCGTGAGGTTCCTAAGCCAAGATGCTTCCAGACCAAAGACTGATGCAACACAAACAAGGACTTTCTTCCAGAGCCGACAAAGAGAGAAAGCCTTTCTCTGGAGGAGACACCTTGAATTCAGACTTGTAGCCTATTGAACTGTGTAAGAATAAACTTTTCTCTACCAAGAGTTTCTTGAATACTCTAGAGGGCAATTCCACTCTGGCCCCTCGGGTCACCATGAGTCAGATCCAACTCAACGGCACTTGGCTTGGCTGGCTTGCTAACTACCTAACTAAAAGAGAATTTGGTACCAAGAGAATTGGGTGCTGCCCTAACAAATACCTAAAGTGTGGAAGCCATTTTGAAACTGTGAATGGATAGAAGATTAAGCAGAAACCAAGGATAGCTGTTAACACTGAAGAAGGTACAGATGGTGAGTGACAACAGCAGGGGACCAGCAGAAGCGGCAGCAGCAGAACCAGAGGCAGCTCTGAAGCCAAGTCATGGAGCAAAAGAGCTAAGTGCCTGTGCACAGAAGTTTCCTTGTGGAGTGGGGTGTCTCCAGGCACTTGAATCAGTAGAGCTAGCCTTGTTGACCTACTGAGCAAGAGATCTGAGCACCTGTGTTCAGGAAACTTCCTGGAAGAGCGAGGTGCCTCTGGGCACTTAATTCAGTTGAGCTACAGAGCTTTGGAAAACTTGCCCCAACAGGGTAGGTATGACCCTGAGGCATGGGCCTTGAGGCCATAAGAAGCAGAAGCTGAAGAAACAAAGAGTGTGATAAGCTGAGATGCCTCAGCCTCAAAAGGTAGTGTAATGACCTCAGGGGTTTGACAGGGTGGGGCCACCCTGTGTTTATAAGGGTGGACTTGCCACTCAGTTGAGTTTAGAGTTCACCTAAAGTCTATGGAGCAGAGTTGCTGTCTAAGTGGGCCAAGAAGGCAGAGTTGTAGCACAGGGCCAGGCATCCCCAATCAGAATTTTGAGAGTGTGGCCAATACCCAGAGTCTAGAGGGCAAAGTTATTGTGCAAAATGTCTCAAAGAACTGGAGATTATTATCAAAGCTTTGAGGGCTAATGTAATATGTTCTGCTGACTTACTTGTTGCCTGTTAATGCATTCTTCGGCTGCAATTACTACTATTTGTAATGGAAATGTCTGTCTTGTGCCTGCCACTGTATTTTAGAAATAGATAACTTGTTTTCTGGATTCTGCAGGTAAAGAGGAATTTATGGATTTTGGACTTAGATTTTAAGGCTTTTGCTGTGATGAGACAAGTATGTTTTACATGTTGCAAATCTGTGATTTTTTAGAGTACAAAAGGTGAGATGTCAAGGATTGAACGTGTCTCCTAAAAAAATCTGTGACAATTTGGCTATACCATAATTCCTGGTATTGTGTGATGTCCCTCCATGTTGGAATTTCTACCTCTATGATGTTAATAAGGGCAGAAGGGCAGCAGTTGTGTTGGTAGAGCAAGATTCAACGTGTAAGTTTGTTTTGTGTCTTGAAGCTGTTTGTTGAGCTATAAAAGGAAAAATCTGTTAGAGAAAATTGGGAACCTCACACCAACAAGAAAGCAGCACTGGGAGAAGAGCACATCCTTCAGACATGAGATTCCTGCTCCAAGATGCTCCCTGAACAAAGACTGATGCGATGCAAGGACTTTGCCACAGAGCCAACAAGGGGGAGAGCCTTCACCTGGAGCTTACAGCCTACCCAATTATGTAAGAATGAACTTTTCCTTCTTAAAGCCATCCACTTTGTGGTATTTCTGTTAGAGCACCACTAGCTGACTAAAACAAAGTCTCTGAGAGTGAATGTATGATCTTAAGGATCTATCACATGATTTTGGAGATCGTTTTCAGAATAGACTTGGAGCACTGAACACTAATGAATGAAGACTACAGAAGTCGTGAAATGACTTCAGGGACATCAGGCCTGAAGAAAACAAGATGTCGTTAGAAAGAAAGGAAAAAAGAAAAGATTAAAATGGGTGTCAGAACAGATTCTGAAACTTAGTCTTGAAATTCAAGTTGCTTAAGTGTAAAGAAGAAATGTTAAGTCAAAGAGCTGAACAAAAGATTTGAAAGGACAGATAGAGTCCAAATCAAGCATCACAATGTGTGTGTGAGCATGTGTGTATTGTAGACAATTCTTTTGTTCCATTTAATTTTATGTGCCAAGTGTTTTTGCTTTATGTGTTTTCATCTTTTTCAATGTTGACTGTCTTGTATTTGCTGGTGTTTTCCTTGCCTTTTTTTTTAAATTTTGATGTGTAGAAGTGACAGCTTCCTTTGTGTTTACTTTAATATTCATCCCTATTTTTCTAACTTTAAACTAGTCTTTAATTTCTTTGCAACACCTTGGCTTCCTCTCCATATAGATCTATGATTACATTGTCTTTTTAGTCCTTCTTTTTTGTTACAATGTTTTCATAATGATATTTCTGTTTCCCTGTTTTCAGTGCTTTGCCTATTATTTATTTTTATGATTCCCCTACTTGTGCTGATATCCACTTGCTGTGTTCCATGCTCTGGTCTTGGATTATTACCTGCTGTTGCTCTTTTTCTAGCCAAAGGAGCTCCTTGATTATTTCTTGTAATTTTGGTTTGTTTTTTTCAAATTTTCTAAATTTCTGTTTATCTAGAAATGTAATTTTTCCATCATATTTGGGAAAAAATTTTGCTGGATATATAATTCTTGGCTGGAAATCATTTTTTTTCAGGGTGTTGTATATGTCATCCTACTGCCTTCTCTCCTGTATGGTTTCTTGTGAATAGTCAAAGCTTACCTCTGTTGATTCTCCTTTGTAGGTTATTTTTCCTTTATCTCTAGCCACTTGTAAAAGTGTCTCCTTATCTTTAGTATTCCAAGCTTGATTATGATATGCCTATAATATGCCTTGGTATCTTTCAGAAAACCTGGTGGTGTAATGGTTAAGTGTTATGTCTGCTAACCAAAAGCTCAGCAATTCAAATCCACCAAGTGCTCCTTGGAAACTCTATGGGGCAGTTCTACTCTGTCTCATAGGGTTGCTATGAATTGGAATTAATATGACAATGGTTGGTGGAGTCTTTCTTTTTGAAACTACCTCGTGTGGAGTTCTACGAGCTTTTTGGATAGATATCTTCTGCTATCTCATAGTATAACAGAAGTTTTCTGCCAGTGAATCTTCAACAATTCTCTCTGCATTTTCAGTTAATCCTCCTTGTTCTGGTATGCCAATCACTCATAGATTTTCCTCTTTATTAAAAACCCAGTGTCGCCGAGTTGATTTCAACTCATAGCAACCCTATAGGGCAGAGCAGAACTGCTCCATAGAGTTTCCACAGAGCACATGGCAGATTTCGACTGCTGATCTTTAGATGTAGCACTTAACCACCACACCACCAGGGTTTCTAATGGAGTTCCATGTAATTCTTAGTGTTTCTTGATTGTTTAAATTATTTTTTTCTGATTTTTTTCTCTAATATGTTCATGTTACGTACTTTATCTTCAGCCTCACTAATTTGGGCTTCCATTGTTTGTATTCTGCACCTTTGATTTACTACTGAATTGTCTAATTCTGTAAATTTATTATTAATTTTATGAATTTCTAATTTTTGCTACTCAATGTTCTTTTGTAGCGTGTTCAATTTGCCATTATGCTCTGCTGCGTTTTGCCTTATCTCCTTCCTCATCTCTTGAAAAGTTCTAAATATTAATCTTTTGCATTTTATTTCTGACAATTTCAGGAGGTTCTCTTCCTCTGGAAAATTTGCTTCTTTATTTTGGGAGCTTTCTGAAGAGATCGTGATCTCTTTGACATGGACTGCTGTTTCAAAGCCGTAAGTAAATCATAGTTATGGATTCAGATTGAGTATCCATGTAGTCAGTCACCTAGTATGTGGTGCAGGCTCTCTCCTACTGTACTAGATTCATGGGGGGATTGGTATAGACAGAGGTAACTGGTCGCAGTTACTGAGAAAGGCAGGGAACTAATAGCCATCCTTGAGTTTCTGTGGAGTTCACACATGCCCAAGTCAAGGGACTGTGTCTGCCTTGATTTTCCAGCTTAGGGAAGTTGGCAGAATTTTTTTTTTCCTCCTCTTCCTGAAGCATACTAAAATGCTTCCCCCTCTAAGTCTTGGAGAATGGCTTAGGTCAGGCTTAAGGAATCCTACATCTGGTATAGCTAATGGCATCAGATTCCAGAGCTGGGCACAGGGCAGAAAAGGGAGGGGTACAGTGGCTTAGGACAGGCTTGAAGAGTTCTATTTCTAACTCAGTGAATAGTATCAGACTGTAGTTCTGGGCACAGTTCAGAAAGGGAAGTGGGGAGTGCCAGGAGAAGGGAGACAGGCCCACAATGAAGGAAGGGTTGAGATGCACTTCACAGGGCATGTGCAAAGACCTAGCCCTCAATGATCTGGTGCCGTCCCCTACTGGGTCCATAGGCACAAGTGCACCCCACAGAAAAACACCTCCATTGAAGGGAAAGACCATCACCCTCCTCGCTGAGTCCATTGCTGCCTCCTATCTACGGAAACCTAGGCACTTCAGCAGTGTTCTCCCCTCCCATTTGCTTAGTCTGATTTTTTAACTTTGCCTTTGATGTTCAGGGCTCCCAGGACATTATATATAGTAGACTCATTTGTTCTTTTGAGTCATTTTTGTTAGAGGGGTAACAGGAAGCATCCATGCTTCCCAAGATGTCTAATCTTCATCTTGGCCCTGCCCACTACAGATTGCGTTTTTCTGCTTTGAATGTCCAAATACTTCTCCCTTGCTAGTTGTTTGGAATTAATAAGGAACATAGGAAGAGTTCTGGAAGAGACAATTACCATTGCACAACAACTGCTTTAGATGACATAGTCGCATATGATCAAGGCAGGGAAGACTTTTCCTCCCTCTCTTGGGATGGCCAATCCAGAGGATACGGATAACTTGGGGGTTTATGGTTCTTACCCTTCCACACAAAAATGTCCTGTGCTAGGCTGAGAGTCCCATTTTTCTCTATCAGGATTTAAGATTCAACAAAGGAAGTCTGTTCAGACTATACCTTCATTCTTCTTTGCAGTTCTGTCACTTCTATTGTAAAATTCTGACCCAAATCTAAAGCACAATGTATGCCTGAAAAAGACTTAATGGCAGAGTCATAGCAGGGGCTCAATACTGAGTACATGTCCAGGGGCTCAGTACTGAGTGCAGTACATAGTAGATGGAGTTTTTCTGGGTAAATACACTGGATACAAGGCACTCTCCCTTTTTATCTATTTTTCTTTTCTTGAAATAGAGGAAGACATGAGTAAATCTCTACCAACTGCAATCTACTGCTTGAAGATTTCAACAGTAAAATCAAAGTGAAATAAAGACTGTGACATGGACACCAGTGTTTACTGTAGCACTGTCCACAATCGGAAAAGATAGAATCAGCCTAGGTGTCCATCAACAGATGAATGGATAAATAAACTATTGGATATTTGCACAATGGTGTACTATGCAATGATAAAGAACTATGATCTCAGGAAACATAACATGAAGTCATCTGGAAGACTGAAATTAGTCAGTTGCAAAAAGGACAAATATTATATGAGACCACAATTACAAGGATTTTAGAAAAGATTTCAGCACAAGGGTAGGGAGAGAGAGATGGGTATTAAAAGATTAGACAGTAGGTAGGAACTGGGTTAGGTGAAGGGAGTAACAGCATGCAGTGGAAGGGAGGTTAGCACAGCTGGACTACACTGAACACTAAAAGGTTTTCTAAATATGATGCAACATTTTGAAGGTCATAGCAGCAGGGAGAGATGTCTGGGGACCATGGTTACGGGGGACATCTTGGCTAATTGACATAGCTAAGTTTTGTTTTTTTTTTTATAAAATGTGCTGCATACCACTTGATTGAATGACATTGGGGTCTTAAAAGTCAGCAAGCCACCAACTAAGTAATATCAATTGGTCCCAGTCCTCCTGGAGCAGGGGAGAATGAAGGATATCAAATATGTGAAAGAAATAAGAGCCCAGCAGACAGCTGTCATTTAATCCAGAGACTACATAAGCACAAGACCTGAAGAGCTAGATGGTGCCCAACCACCACTACCAACTGTCCTGACAACGGACACATTGTAAAGTTCCTGAAGTAGTAGGAGAAAAATGGGTGCACAGAACTAGAACCTTTTTAAAAGGCTACAACTGATGGTCTGTCAGACTGGAGGGTCCCCTGAGAACAAGGGCCTTAGAACCTCTGTCAGGCCAGAGCTGAAACCAGTACTGAAGCCAACTATTCAGAGAATGACTGGTCTGAACTATGAGACAGAGTGATGCTGGTAAAGAATGTACTTCTAGGCTAAGAAAAAGACTCATGTATTTAAGTCTGAAGAGCTCACGTCCAGAGGAGACATGAGAGAGTAGAGGGGGGCTGGAGTTGAATCAATGTCTGAAGTACAAGATGGAAAGAAAGAGTGTGCTATCATGGGAGAATAGCATTTAGAGTTGTATAGTGGTGTGTGTGCTGGATTTTATGTTGCAAATTGATTTGCATTGTAATCTTTCACTTAAAACATAATAAAACGTTTTGAAAAAAGCAGATGGTTGTTAGCATTGTTACTAATTTTATTTACTTGAGCGAGGCAAAACCAGGATATATGGTTTTAGTTCATTATTGACAATTTTTTTCACATTCAGTAAACCTCGAGGTCCATGGCTTGTGTTGTTTATCATTCAACACTTGGGATACTCCCTTTAGAGTTGAATGTTGTAAGTTTAAAGTCACACACTATTACCATGCTTATAAAGAATGCCTTATTGATACATAGGTTTATACTTTAAATATCAATAATGAATTATTATACAGTTATATATACATAGATATATGTGTATATGTATAAAAATTGCCAACAGTTCAATCACATATCATAGAGACCTCATAATCACTAAGTGGAACTAGGGTTTTGTTGACTGTAATGATTACAGAAATCAGTCCCAAGGTGTTTCTTTCATAGTGGTACTGCATTAGTTCAAACTGTCAACTTTTAAGTTAGTATTTGAATACAAACTGTTTGATACACTCAAGGATCAACAAATATGTAATATGACTCAGTTATTTATTGAACACTGGCTGGCTCCTAAATATTGTAGTTTGAAAAAAAGGAGTAAGGAATATCATTTACTTCATTGCTTTCTAGTCAATTCTAACTTATAACAACCTTTTAGAAGGAAACAGACTTGACTCTATATAGTTTCTAAGAAATGCCTGGTGAATTCAATCATATGCACTTTTGGTTAACAGCCAAGGTCTTTCTTAACCACTGCAACACTAGTGTTCCATAAACACATACTGGCTTCTAAATAATCTACCTTCAGATGCTTTAATGATATTGAGTACTTGACATTCGCTAATAAGAATAAAACAGTCTTGACATTTGCTCATAAGATGCTTCAAACACTTCCATTTCTACTTTCTTTCTTCAATTTATGAAAAGCTGAAAAACACCTGTGAGAACACTCGAAGTCACATGTTTACATTTTCAGATTAAAAGACGGGTAAGGATTGTTTAATAGTTCATGTTTCACAGTTCAGGTTTTTAGTTCAAACACTCAAATCTGGGATAGTAAAAGTAGGAGTTGTCACCAGTCACTCCATGGAATTGGCGTAGAATCAGAATATGACTCTAGTCCCAAATAAAGACTGTATTATCCTGGTAGCCAAAAGCCCCATGCTCCTGGAACAAAGTAGAAAAGGGAGGCCAGTGTAGTCGGAAGAAGGATAGTGGATTATCAGAAACTGACTTCTTTACTAAATTTGTTTTCTATCCTGCCAAATTTAATGATTATTATTCAAATTTGAAATATCACGTTTTTCCATGAACACTTCTTTTGCAAATTTAGACAGAAATGATCAGTGGCTTCACTTCGAAGAATAAAACACATTGATACATGTTTCTCATCCATACTACATTGGACAGAATGTGATATACAAGTAAAAATACATACTGAAGTGTTATGCATTTCAAGATAATTTAGAAGACTTCAGCATTTTATTGTGTTCTTCCCAAGTCACACATACGAAAACTTGCCAGTTAAGATTGCAAACTCATCCTAGAAAAAGCACCACATACCTAATTGCTGAAAATAACTATGATCACCTTCAAAGTACTCCCCTTGGGAAGCTATATGCTGATGCCAGTATCTATTTCACCCTTCAAAGCAATTTTCGAATTCTTTTTCTGGAATAGCCATCAGAACTGTTGTATTATTTTTGACGTCCTGAATGTCATCAAAGTGTCTTACTTTCAATATTTCCTTTATCTTTGGGTAAAAAAAAAAGTCGCTGGGGGCCATATCAAGTAATCAGAGAGGGTACTCCAATACACTTATTTGTTTACTGGCTAAAAACTCCCTCACAGACAACTATACAATTAAGTTCGTGAACTTGCCACTGTGCAGTCACATGCAACGGCCGTTCTAAAGAGTTCCAAAATTGCTTTGAAGGGTGAACTAGGTGCTGAAGTTGTTTCATGATTTCCTAAGGGGAGTACTTCAAAGGTGACCATAATGATATTCAGCAATGAAGTATGTAGCCCTTAGAACGGTTAAGTGTATATGTTTAATTGTCAAACCTTGTATAATTCTAATACATTGTTGAACGAGTTGTGAACTGGCCAAAATCCAGACTGTGATACCCAGAATCGATGAGTTTTCCTCTTCTTTTAAAACTTTGTTTTCCTCAATAGGCCTTAAATAAACCTTGTCTTCCTCCAAAGCAAAACCTGGCCTTGGAAAAAATTCTGATAAAGTTAATCATTTTGGAGTGGCAAAGATAAAATACATTTTTGTTTGGACTATGGGATCTTAGGAAACGATAAACTGTAGTGAGTCTGAGTCTTGGTATCTTAACCATTAGAGTAAGTTCCTTGTTTTCATTATTCATCATAAAGTATTTGTACTTTAAAATGTGGTAGACAGAAGCAGAGCTAAGAGCACAGCCTGTGATCCCACCAAAAACAAAGAACCAGAAAAACAAATGAATGGATTTTATGGAACATTCTAGGAATCCTGAACATCAGAGGGAAAGGTAATGAATCAGACTGGGTGACAGGAGAGGAAAGGAGGTCCAGGGGAAACTACCTCAGCCACAATTAAGTCTGCACACCACAGAGGGATCTGCTACTGTCCGTTGAGTGGAGCCACAACACATTGACAAGGCAGCAGAGTAACAGCACAGAGAGCAGAGTGTGTCTTTCCCAGCAGGGAAGGTACAAGATCAGACAATTTCACAGACAACTATACAACTAAGTTCATGACCTTGCCGCCTTGCCAACACTCACAAGGACTATTCCAGAAAGAATTCCAAAATTGCTTTGAAAGGTGGACTAGACATTGGTATTTTTGCATAGGTCATGACTCGATGGCACTTGGCTTTGGCTCCCAGGGGAAGTACTTCAAAGGTGACCGTAGTGATATTCAGCAATGAGGTACATACAATTTAGAACAATTAAGCTCATGGACTTAATTGTGGAATCTTGTATTTTACTTGATCATCATAACCTAAATGCTTGCGAACTCTAGCAGATTTAAATCTTTCCTACAGGTTGAACATTTCTCTTTCCCCTCACTTTCTCCTTCCCTCTCTGCTGTTTACAGGGTGCCAAACTATGACTCATGAAGTAGGGCATCTTATGCAGATTCCCTGAGCTATTTCCCTGAACTTCAAGAAAGAAATAAAGCGGGGAGTGGGGAGATCTGCCAGTTTCCCTGAGTCAGGAACTCTCCCTTCCTTTCCCAGTGCTAACCACCCAGTGACAGTATGTTGAAATTTCTGCTAATCAAACTAGCTAACATGATCAGTCTATTTGGACACTAAATTAAAAAGGATGTGTGTGTGTGTGTGTGTGTGCGCGTGTGTGTGTGTGGGCATGTGTGTGTGTGTGTGTGTGTTAAAACACAACAACCAGACATAAGTAAATTATAACAACTTTCTGATGGCAAAGAGACAGTAATCATTTTCAAATAATTTAAAGAAGGATACCACAATGGCTTCAGAAAACTCCCAAAATGAAGAGTCAAACTATTTTCTGGACAAATAAGAATTCCTGCAATTATCAGAGGCATTACACAAAAGGGTAATGTTATGAGCTCTTGATGACATCATGAAGGAGATTAGGTAAACTGCAGCAGAGCATAATGAAAAATTAAACAGGCTTCAAGAAGTACTTGAGCACCAAGCATCCAAAATTTAGCAGAATAACAAAAAACGTACAGAATTAGGCAATCCAATAGAAAGTCAAAGGAGCGGGACTGAGGCATCAAAAAGCAGAAATAGTGGGACTGAATATAAAGCAACTTACATCAGTGTATCTGAGGAAAAATCAGATAAAAGAATTAAAAAAAGGAAGGATCACTGAGTGTTATGTGAGACTCTAGTAGGAGGAGGAATAATTTACAAATGATTGTAGTATCAGAATGGGGAAAAGGTGATAACAGAAAATACAGAAAGAATTATTCAAGATATGTTGACAGAAAACTTCCCTGATACCATGAAAGATGTCCATTCAAGATGCTTGTTGAACTCCACAAAAAGTAGATTCCAAAAGAAAGACTCTAAGACATATTAGAATCAAGTTTACCAAAATTAAAAATAAGAAGAAGCTTTTAAAGGCAGCTAGGCTTAAGCAAAAAATAACTTGCAAAGGAGATATAATAAGACTAAGCTCTCATTATTCAGTGAAAACTATGTTGGCAAGAAGATAATGGGATGTCATATACAAATCCTTAGACAAAAAAAAGAAAAAAAAACAACTACATAACAAAAATTATACATCCTGTAAAATTCTCTCTCTACTATTATTGTGAGCATGCCACAAGATTGGGCAGTGTTTTATTTTGTTGTTCATAGAGTCGCTATGAGTTGGAACTAACTCGACGACACCTACCAACAAGAATATGATGGGAAAATTAGGACGTTGCCTTACAAACAGAGGTTTAAAGAATTTCCAAACAAAAATAAATATTACAAGAAACAATGAAGGAATTTCTTCCATTAGAAATTCAATAACATTAGGTATAAACTCAAGTATACAGTGCTGGACAGAGCATCTAGTTATGACCATAGTTCGGTAAACCACAAAAATAAATTAAAGCTAAAACATAAAAGCAGGGAAAGAACTCTCAGCATGTAAGCAATGACATTATACCACAAAGTGTGACTAATTAGTGCATTCAAGTTATCTCTTATGGAGAGGAAGTCAAGGCAATATGAAGAAACTGAAGATTGGTTTAAACTTAGAACAATGAAAAAAAAAACCCACTGCTGAAATTTACAATAATAGGGAAAAATATTAAGGTGACCACAAAGGGAATTAACAGTCCTACACATAAAACAGGAAACAAAATCAAGAAATCTCAGCAAATATAAAACCAATAGCAATGAAAAAGATGAAAATAAAATCCAGAGAAAAAAAGATGTCATGCAGAAAATTTAGAACAAACGAATTGCCAATAACACAAAAAAGACACCCGAATGACAGCACAACATTCACATCTCTCAATAATTACATTAAATGTAAATGGGCTAAATGCACTGAAGAAGAGAATGGATGAAAACAAAAAGATCCATCTATATGCTGCCTACAAGGCTTAAAGATATAAACAAACTGAAAACCAAAGGATGGAAAAATATATACCAAACAAACAGTAGTCATAAAAGAGCAGGAATGGCAATGTTAATTTCAGATGAAATAGCCTTTGAAGTAAAATCCACCACATTGCACAAGGAAAGACACTATTTACCATTTAAAGAGCCAATACATCAGGAGAACTGGTTAAGTGTCACCAAGTCAGTTCCAACTGTCAGCAACACTGGGCACAACAACAAAACACTGTCTGGTCTTGCACTATGCCCACAGTTGGTTTTATGCTTAAACCCATTGTTGCAGCCACTGTGTCAATCCATCTTATTAAGGATCTTCCTCTTTTTTATAGACCATCTACTAAGCATGATGTCCTTCTCCAGGGACTAATCCCTCCTGATAACAAAGTATGTAAGATACAGTCTTGCCATCCTTGCTTCCAAGTAACACTCCAGTTGTACTTCTTCCATAAGAGATCTATTTCTCCTTCTGGCAGTCTGTGGTACGTACATTCAGCATTTGTCTTCAACACCACAAGTCAAAAGCGTCAATTCTCCTATATTCCTTATTCAGCTTTCACATGCATGTGATGTAACTGACAATACCATGGCTTGGGTCTGGTGCATCTTAGTCTTCAAGGTGATGTCTTTACTATTTAAGATTTGAAACAGGTCTTTTGCAGCAGATTTTCCCAGTGCAATTCAATGCATCTTTTGATTTCTTGACTGCTGCTTCCATGGACATTGATTGTGAAACCAAGTGAAATGACATCTTTGACAACCTCAAACATTTCTCCATTTATCAAGATGTTGCTTACTTTTCCAGTTGTGAAGATTTTAGTTTTCATGATGTTGAAGTGCAGTCTATACTGAAACCTGTGGTCTTTGATCTTCATCAGTGTTTCAAAATCCTCTTCCTTTCCAGCAAGCAGGGTTGTGTCATCTGCATAATGCAGGTGGTTAATGAATCTTCCTCCAATCTTGATGCCTCTTTCTTCTTCATATTGTCCAGTCTGTCAAATTATTTTCTCAGTATACAAATGGAAAAGATACAGTGAAAAGATACAACCTTGACACACAATGTTCCTGACTTTAAACCATGCAGTGTCCCCTTGTTCTGTTTGTACAACCCTTCTTGATCCATGTACAGCTTCCTGATGAGCACAGCTGAGTGTTCTGGAGCTCCTACTTTCTGCAATGTTAGTCATAATTTGTTATGATCCACACAATCAAACGCCTTTGCGTAGTCAATGCAACACAAGTAAGCACATTTCTGGTATTCCCCGTTTTCAGCCAATACCCATCTGACATCAGCAATGATATCCCTGGCTCCACATCCTCTTATGAATCCAGTCTGAATTTATAATAGTTGCCATCAATATATTGTTACAGTTGCTTTTAAATGATCATAAGCAAAATTTACTTGCATGTGATATCAATGATATTACTTGATAATTTCTGTATTTGGTTAGATCACTTGGGAATTGGAATAAATATAATCTCTTTCAGTCAGTTGGCCAGGTAGCTGTCTCCCAAATTTCCTGGCACAGATGAGTGAGTGTTTCCAGTCCTGCACCCATTTGTTGAAGTATTTCAATTGATCCACAATCAACCCTGGAGATTTGTTTGTCCCCAGTGCCTTCAGGGCAGCTTCAACCCCCTCCTTTGGTACAATCGGTTTCTGATCATATGCTGTGTCTTGAAATGGTTGAACACCAACCTCTTCTTTCTGCCATGACTCTGTATATTCCTTCCATCTTCTTTTGATGCTTCTTGAGACGTTTAATACTCTCCTTGTAGAATCCTTCAGTATTACAACTCAAGGGTTGAATTTTTTTCTTCAGTTCCTTCAGCTTGAGAAATCTAAAGTGTGTTCTTCCCTTTTGATTTTCTATTTCCTACTCTTTGCACATGCCATTGTAAAACTTTACTTTGTCTTCTTGCATTGCCACCTGAAATGTAGTGTTCAGTTCTTTTACCGCATCATTCCTTCCTTTTGCTTTAGCTTCTTGATATTCCAGATCAAGTTTCAGAGTGTTTTCTCACATCCAGTTTGGTCTTTTCTTTCTTTCATGTCTTTTGAAAGACCTCTTACTTTCTTCATGTATAATGTCTTTGATGTCATTCTACAATCCATCTGGTCTTTGGTCATTGGTAATCAGTGTATTAGATTTGCTCTTAAGATGATCTCTAAATTCAAGTGGGATATACTCGAAGTGTACCTTGGCTCTTATGGACTTGCTCTAATTTTCTTCAGTTTCAATTTGAAATTGCGTAAGAGAAATTGATGGTCTATGCCATAGTCAGCACCTGGTCTTTTTCTGACTACTGGTATCGAGCTTTTCCACTGTCTCTTTCCACAGATTTAATTGATTTGATTCCTATGTGTTCCATCTGGTGAGGTCCATGTGTATAGTCACTGTTTATATTGGTGAAAAAAAAGGTATTTGCAATGAAGAATTCTTTGGTCTTGCAAAATTCTATCATCCAATCTCCAGTATCATTTCTGTCACCAAGGCCATGTTTTCCAACTGCTAACCCTTCATCTTCATTTCCATCTTTTACATTCCAACCACCAGTAATTATCAATGCATCCTGATTGCATCTTTGACCAATTTTAGACTGCAGAAGCTGGTAAAAATCTTCAATTTCATCATTTTTGGCCTTAGTAGTTGTTGTGTAAATATGAATTATAGTCATATTAACTGGGCTACTTTGTAGGAATATGAATATTATTGTATCACTGACAACTTCTTGAAATGTTATTTTTGATGATAAATGTGACACCATTTCTTTGCAAGTTGTCATTCTGGCACAGTAAACAATATGATTGCCTACTTCAAAACAGCCAAAACTTGTCCATTTCAACTCACTAATACCTAGAATATTGATATTTAAGTGTTTCATTTCATTTTATTGAAAACCAAAAATATCACCTGGAATACTAAAGTGTGACTGACACAAGCCATGGTATTTTCAATCACATCATATGCATGGGAAAGCTGTACAATGAACAAAGAAGACAGAAGAAGAATTGATGCCTTTGAATTATGGTATTGGATAGGAATGTTGACTGTACTATGGACCACCAAAAGAACAAACAGATCTGTTCCAGAAGAAGTACAACCATAGTGGTCCTTGGAAGCAAAGATGAGAAGACTGTGTCTTACATACTTTGGACATGTTGTCAGGAGGAATCAGTCCCTGAAAAAGGACATAATACTTAGTAGAGTGGAGGGTCAGTGAAACAGAGGAAGAGCATTGATGAGATGGATTGACACAGTGGCCACAACAGCAGGCTTAAGCAAAAAAACAGTTGTGGACATGGCACAAGATCAGGAATTGCTTTGTTCTGTTGCTCATAGGGTTGCTATGAGTCGGAACCAATTTGAAGGCACCTAATGACAACAACATTTCATTTTGGATGTTTTCCAATTTTCCTAAGTTCATACCTTGTACATTCCATGTTGATTATTAATGGATGCTTGCAGCTCTTTCTTCTTGTTTTTAGCCATGTCACATCAGCAAATGTAGATCCCAAAGACTTTTTTACTCCATCTACATCATTAAGGACCACTCTGCTTTGAGGAGGCAGCTCTTCTCCAGTCACCTATGAAGGTCTTTCCAACCTGGGAGGCTCATTTTCTGACGATGTATCTGACAATATTCTGCTGTTTTTCATAAGATTGTAACTGGCTAAAGCTTTTTAGAAGTAGACTGCTGGGTCATTCTTCTCTGCTTGTCTTAGTCTGGAAGCCCAGGTGAAACTTGTTCACTTGTGACCCTGCTGGTATCTGAATACTGGTGGCGGAGCTCCCAGCGTCATTGTAACATGCAAGCCTCCATAGTACAACAAACTGACAGACGGGTGGAGGTCGGGAAGACATGAATATGTTAAGTATTTGAGTACTCAACAACAGATTTTTTGAATATGTCAAACTCTAACAGCGTTGAATAGCGAGGTAGACAGTTCCAAACCGTAGGAGATTTCAACACACCATTTTCAGTGACAGAACATCCAGAAAGAAGCTCAATGAAGACAGGTAAGATCAAATGCCACAATCAACCAAAATGACAGCATACACATTTAGAGAACACTCCACCCAACTACAGACGAGTATACTTCTTTTCCAATGCACATGTAGCATTCACCAGAATAGACCACATATTAGGCCACAGTACCCCCTTGACAAAATCCAAATCAATTTAATACTGCAAAACATCCATTTAGACCATAAAGCCATGTAAGTCTAAATTAATAGTAGAAAACACAAGGGTAAAAAAAATCAAACCGTGTGGTAACTGAACAACACCTTCCTCAAAAGCCTCTGGGTTATAAGATAAATCAAAGGAGGAATACAGAAATGAATATAATCAAACAAGTATGAAAAAATCTACCAGAACCCATAGGACATCACTAAAGCAGTGTCAGAAGTCAATTTATCTCAGTAAATACATCCAAAAAGAAGGAAGCACCCAAATCAAAGAATTGATCCTGTAACTTTGAACAAGTAGAGAGAGAACAACAAAAGAACACTTTAAGCCCCAGAAGAAAACAACTAAGTAAAATTAGAGGAGAAGTAAATGAATTAGACAAGAGAAAAAAGCAACTGAAAAGAGTTAACAAGACCAAAAGCAGTTTATTTGCTTGTTTGTTTTTCCAAAAAGATCAACAAAGTCAATAAGCCACTGGCCAAATTGAAAAAAGAAAAACAGGAGAGAAAAGAAATAAATAAGAAATGAGAGTGGTGCTATCACAAAACAGCCAACTGAAACTAAGAGAACCATAGCTGAATACTATGAAAAATTGTACTGTAATAAATTTGAAACCCTACAAGAAATGAATAAATTTCTGGAGACTCAGTTAACACAAACAAACATAGAACAACTTAATAAACCCAACAGAAAGGAGAGATTCAAAAAGTCATTTTAAAATTCTTAACCAAAAATGTTCTTACTCAGAAGAGTTCACTAGAAAATTCTGCCAAACCTTTAGAGAAGAGTTAATAGCTCTATTACTACAGGTATTTCACTACATAGAAAAGGATACTATGAAACTCATTCTATGAAGCCAGTATGTCTCTGATACCAAAATTGGGTAAACATAGCACAATAAAGGAAAGTTACAGACTAATATCTCTCATGAACTGAGATGCAAAAATCTTCAACAAAATTATGGACAGTAGAATTCAGTGATATATCAAAAAATAACTCACCATGACCAAATAGATTTCATACCAGAGATGCAGGGATTGTTCAACATTAGAAAAACATTTAATGTAGTCAACCACATAAATAAAATAAAAGACAAGGATCACTTGATCTTACCAATTGATACAGAAAAGGCATTTGATGAAGTCCAACATCCATTCATGTTAAACACTCTCAGCAAAATAAGAGTAGAAGAGAAATGCCTCAACATAATAAAGGATACCTATGCAAAGCCAGCAGTTAATGTCATCCCAAAGGTAGAGAGCCTGAAAGCATTAACAATGAGAATGGAAAAGAGACAAGGATGACCACTGTTTCCAGTTTCATTCAACATTGTGCTGGAGGACCTATACAGAACAATATACAGATAAATACAGGGCATCCAAATTGTTAAGGGAGAAGTAAAAGCATTTCTATTTGCAGATGATATAATCTTATATACAGAAAACTCCAAATAATCAAAAAAAAAAAAAAAAACTAGAATGAATAGAAGAGTTCATCAAAGTATCTGGATATAAGGTAACAAAGTATCTGGATATAAAGCAACAATGCATAAATTAGTTAGATTTCTTTACACCCACAAAGAGACCACTGAAGAGAAAATCACCAAATGAATACCATTTAAAACAGTCTCCAATAAGATAAACTACTTAGAAATAAACACAATCAGAGATGTAAAAGACGCATAAAAAGAAAATTACCAAACACTATTATGAGAGAGAGAGAAAGATCCAAATAAGTGGAGACACTTACCTTGCTCACAGGTAGTAAGACATAATCAGCAACACCACCCCCAAAAAACAAAACAAAAAAAAATTGCCATTGAGTCAAGTTCTACTAAAAGTGACCCTATAAGGCAGGGTAGAACTGCTCCCATACAGTTTCTGAGGAGCACCTGGAGAGTTCAAATTGCCAACATTATGGTTAGCAGTCATAGCACTTAGCCATTATGCAACCAGGAAGGTATCATTTGGTGAAATGTCTATTCTACCCAAAGCAATTTGTAGACATAAGCAACCGCAATGCCAATAGAATTTTTTTTGAAGAATGGAAAAACAAAGCACCAGCTTCATATGGAAAAAGAAGAAGCCTCTGATAAGTAAAGCACCCACTGAAGAAGAACAAAGTGGGAGGCCCCACATTGCCTAACTTTAGAGCCTGACAATTAAGTTTGGAAACTCAGCCTAGAAAAAGTGCTGCATACAAAAAAGACTGCCTGTTAAGTTCGTGAACTCATCCTAGAAAAAGTGCTATTAAAAAAGAAGGAAAAAAGCAAAGAAAAAGTGCTAAGTACCTCATTGCTGAATATCACTATTGCCACTTTCAAAGTACTCCCTTTGGGGAGCTACTCACTGATACCAGTGCCTAGCCCACTCTTCAAAGCAATTTCAAAATTCTTTTTCTGGAATGACCATCAGAGCTGTTGTCGCATTACCCTGGATTTACCTAATGTCATCAAAATGTCTTCTTCTCAATATTTCCTTTACCTTTGGGTAAAGAAAAAAAAAGTTATTGGAGACCAGAACACGTGATAGGGAGGCTGTTCCAATACAGTTATCTTTTACTGTCTAGAAACTCCCTCACAGACAGCTATACAATTAAGTTCAGGAGCTTGCAACCATGTGCAATGGCCATTCTAGAAAGTTCCAAATTGCTTTAAGGGTGCACTAAACACTGGCATTGGTGCATAACTTCCCAAGGGGATTACTTCAAAGGTGACTATAGTGATATTCAGCGATGAGGTATACCTCACCTATAACAATTAAGTTCATTGACTTAATTATCAGACCTCGTGTTGCACCGCCACAGTAGTCAAAAAATCCTAGTACTGTTAAAAAAAATCGATACATAGGCCAATGGAACAGAACAGAAAATCTTGATAAAACATCATCCAAATATGAGTATCTAATATTTGACAAAGGCCCAAAGTCTGTGAACTGGGGGAAAATGGTCTCTTCAGGAAACATTATTGCCAAAACCAGATATTCACTTACAAAAAAAATGAAACAAGACCTATATATCATACCATGCATAAAAACTAACTCAAAATAGATCAAAGACTGAAATATAAAATCTAGAACAGTAAAGATCTTGGAAGAAAAAATAGGGACAATACTAGAAGCTCTAAAACACAGCATTTGAACATACACTTCACCAAAGAAGACAGTGAGGTAGCTAACAGATACATGAGGAAATTCTTAGAATCATTAGCCACTAGAGAAATCCAAATCAAACCTGCAATAAGATACCACCTCACCCCAACAAGACTGGCATTAATCCAAAAAACCACACGATAATGAATGTTGGGCAGGTTGTGGAGAGACTGGAACTCTTCTACACCCCTAGTGGGAATGTAAAATGGTCAACTACATTGGAAATTCATTTGGCACTTTCTTTAAAAACTAGAAGTAGAAATATCATGTGTTCCAGCAGTTTCACTCATTGGAATACATTGTAGAGAAATAAGGACTGTCACATAAACAGATACATGCATGCCAATGTTTACTGCAGCACCATCCACTATATCAAAAAGATGGAATCAGCCTAGGTGCTGATCAGCATATGAACAGAAAAACAGACTATACAGTATATTGACAAAATGGAATACTGTGCAATGATAAAGAACAATGATGATCGCATAACATGAACTCATCTGGAAGACATTATGCTGAGTGAAATTAGTCAGTCACAAAAGGACAAATCCTGTATGAGGCTACTCTCATAAGGCCTCAAGGAAAGGTTTAAGCACAGAGGAAAACATTGTTGAAGGTTACACAGTAGGACAGGGAGAGAGACAGGTATTTATATTAGACAGTATATAGGAAATGGGCTAAGTGAAGGAAGTGACAGCTTGCAGTAGAAGGAAGATTAACATTGCTCGACTGCATCAAAAGCCAACAGGTTTCCTAAACACAACACATTTCAAAGGACAGAGTACTCAGGTAGGGGTTGGCGAACCATGATTCCAGGGGACATTTAGGTCATTTGCCATAATAAACTTTTTTTGTCTTTTTTTTTTTTTAATGTTCTACATTCCATTTAGGTGAGTGGCATCTGGGGTTTTAAAAGCCAGCAAGTGGCTATCTAAATAATATCAATTGGTCCCAATCCACTAGGAGCAAAGGAGAATAAAAGCCATCAAAAACATGAGGAAAATAAGAGCCCAAAAGACAGAAGGGGCCATATGTTTCAAATACTATATCAGCATGAGACCAGAAGAACTAGATTGTGCCTGGCCATCACCAATGACAACTCTGACAGGGAACACAGCCTAGAGTCCCTAAAGTAGTGAGAGACGAAAATTGGCATGCAGATCTAGAACTCTATTACAGGACCACATTTGATGGCCTGACATCATGGAGGGTCCCCTGAGGACATCCAGAATCTCTGCTAACCCCAAACTCAAATCAGTACCGAAGTCAACAATTTGGACAAGGATTGGATTGGGTTGGATTGGGTTGGATTGGGTTGGATTGGGTTGGATTGGGTTGGATTGGGTTGGATTGGGTTGGATTGGGTTGGATTGGGTTGGATTGGGTTGGATTAGATTGGATTGGATTGTACTGGATTGGATTGGATTGGACTGGATTGGATTGGATTGGACTGGATTAGATTGGATTGGATTGGATTGGACTGGATTGGATTGTAAGACACAGAGTGAAGCTGGTAAGGAGTGTCTTTCATGGCTTAAATATATACATGAGGCTGTCAGAGTGGCTTCTGTGCAGAGATCAGCTGAGAGGTTAAAGGTGGGGCAGGAACTGGTTGAATGCATAGGGGTAGTTCAGCATGGAAAGGAGGATAGCACTGTCACAGGGTGGAGAGAGCAGCTGGAGTAACACATGAGTACGTGGGGAGGTTTTTTTGTGGCAAATTGAAATGGATTGTAAACTGTCACTTAAAACACAATAAAATACTAGAAAGAAAGAAAATACGGTAGATGTTGGAAGTAAAATGATACAAAAATGTCATTCCTCTTCAATAGTCTATGATTTTGGTCCCTCCTTTGACAGTAGTTTTGCAATCTTTAAGCTAAATTAAGAATTATAGATGATTTTTATTAACTCATTTATAACTTGGAGTCCTGTCTTAAATACAGAAATCCACAGCTAGGTGGCTTTAAAGAATTTTTTTCTCACATTTACGAGACTAAAAGCTCAAAATCACGACACCTTCTCTAAGGGAAGGTTATTCACTCCATGGGTTCTGGAGGAAGGTTCTTGTCTCTTCAGCTTCTATTTCTTGGCTCCTTTGCAATTTTCACGTACTATGGCATGTATCTTCCCTCATCTGTTTGCTCACTTGCTTGTTTAATCTCTTTTATATCTCAAAAGACATTGATTCAAAGTACATGCTACATTAATCTGTCTGATATGCATGCCAAAGAAAATCTATTCCCAAATGGTACTATAGCCGCAAGTATTGGAGATCTATAGTTTAAAAGCACATTTTCATTCATTCATATTCCAAACAAACCTTACTGTTTTACTCATGTATTTATTAGTATCATTAAGAAATGTTTTCTAAAATCTGAAGTACACATCCTTTTTTTTTTTTGGAAGAAACAAGTTTTCAATCTACAACATATCATGATAAGGAAAAACTTGAATATAGCTCCCAAACTGTGAAATATTCATTGAATTCTGTGTCATATTAGGATATACTCAAAATGCAATGGAAGTAAGAGTTAGTAAGTGTGTTAGCCGGGAACTTCATAATGGGATTAGTGTAGAAGCCAGAGATTAAAATTGAATAGGGACAAAGTTTGCAAAGCCTATCTTGATGGCTGCTTTCTTCTTGGGATCCTTTTCACTTTTAGCTGCTTCATCCTTCACAAAACTTAGTAATCCAACTACAAGAACTTCCTTTAGGCAACCTTCAATGATTGCCTTGTGATGAAGGAAAGTCTCTGTCCTGCTTTCTACAAATTTTCTTTGTAACATTTCTTATAATGTACATATTCTTATGTACAATATAACTGTTTCTTGGGATTGTTTTAGCTTCCTCAAATAAAATTCTTGGAACACTACATGCTTTCTGAATTTTATTTTCTACTGGTCCAAACCAAATGATCTACAAACATGGGTGTTTAGTAAATGCTTGGGTCCTCTTTGTTCTTTACCACCAATAGTGTGCTAGTATTCATCTGCTAATAAATACTACTGATTATTGCATAATATTGCCAATTACTTACATTTTAATGGCATTCTGATTACAAGGAGGTGTAGCAGTACAGTGGTTAAGACACCTGGCTGTCTTAAACACATGCCAGTCTGTTTCTGTAAAGATTACATACTTGGAAACACTATGGAATAGTTCTACCCGGACTTATAGGCTCTCTGCAAGTCAGAATTGACTCCATGGCAATGAGAATTTTGCCTATAAAATATATTCACACCATTAATTTAATGGAATTTTCTATTGTGTATAGTTTGAAGGACAGACAAATACACTTCAAGCTCATAAAGCTGAGGAGAAAAAGAGATCGATTTTAAGTAATTTGTCCCAGAGAGATGGAATTAACTTGACAAAAGTGGGTTAGGGTTTTAAGGGTTTGTGTGTCAGCTCTGTAATCTGTAGTAGTTTGCACTGTACTTTGCACTGTACCACACTACCATGTAAGACACTGATACCCAAGAAGATGATACTCTTAAGCAATTGTATTATTTTACTGTGACTAAGTGAAAACATACAACACAAATCAATTTTGCATGTCTGCCTATGTACAGCTTCTTCTGTTCTCCTTCCTCTGTGACAGCACACCCCTCCTTCTCATGTTATATTTGTCATATCCTCTTAACAAGCTCCTGTCCCGTCTTCTCCACCTTCTTCTCTCCCATCTGGAAAGAGACGGGTAGGACAGCCTCCTATAAACACATAGAACCATAGAGTACACACACCATATAGTCACATTGCGTCTGCAAGTCTAGCCCACTTTTGTCCAAAAAGCTGACCTGTTCAGACAGCCACTGGATTTTTTTAGTATGAACTTTTGACCTTTGTTGTCAGCTGTCTGTGAGTTGCTTCCAACTCATGGCAACCCATGTGTGTGAGAGTAGGTAAACAGGTTGTCCTATGCTTTTTTAGCTCTCAAAAGCTTAGTTTAAGGGGTGTTGCTATCTAACATTTCTGAGCTCCTCACTCTGGAAGTGAATCTCATTACTTCCAATAGGCGGTAAAAGATACCTTGATATAGTCTACCTTGATGAACAAAGGGTTGTCATAAAATTCAGTATGTTTCTTATGCTACCTGTATCTGATTGCCTCAAATGTAGTGACATTACTACGTAATTATTCCAGTTTCTGAATTTTGTCTGACAGAGAAGCAGGAATATTGTGGCAGTACAATGGTAAATAAAATGTCAAGAAGAAGTAGGATGGATAACGACAAATATGAGGAAAAGGGATGATTTTTACCTAAATTATTTTCAGGTACACCCCTTCCACATACTTGGCGTACTGCTTTTCACCTTAATTATGTAATTTTTAACCTCCTTATCATTGTGTTATCTCTGAAGTCTTTCAGAGGTGTTGTTAGCCAGCTTTTCAAATTAAACTCAGGAAAATGTTGGCTTCAAACTGTATCCTTTCTTTTTCATTCTGAAAACACGCAAGAAGTAATCGTCCTATACTGTGATATACAATATCATGTTCAAAATAATTACTTTGAGATGGAGAATCTGGCATTCTCCAGAAATGATGTCAAGGTCACCACATCTATTAACTGTTTATCTAATCTCTAATCAGATGTAACATCTTCTGACTTTTCAGTGCTTGGAGCTCTTATTTACAACTTCGTGGTTACATCACAACAAAAGCATTTCCGAATTTGTACACACTCTGCCATCTCAAGACATGATAGACCTGTACTTCACTCTTTTCTCCCCAACAATGAGAGTTTTTCACATACCAGATGCTTATAACATACTCATTGAAATCAAAAGATTACATTTCTTTTCAAAATCTGTAATGTTCTATCTGTTTCCTGTTAATAGCAAACTTTTGCAAACATTTAAGTTGTCAGTTTTTTCCCTCTATTCATTTCCCAGAGGATGTGGCAGCAGTATAGTGACAACATGTATGGAAGTATATTAGAAAATTATGTTAAACTACTCTGTAATGATGTTGCTCTGAATTTAAAAGAGTGGAAATAGGACCTGTTAGAAGACTACAGTACTATCAAGTCTGTCCATTACTTTTTAAAATAAGGCTTCTCACAGAATACTGTTCAAAAAAAAAAAAAAACTCTTCATTTCGGAGGGAGTATTTTAAAACACGATGAATAAGATACTATCGTTCCGGAGATTATTATTCTCTAAAGTCTTCACTCATGTGCTAGTAAGAGGCGTATCGCATGATATAGTAAACTTTATCTCTGTTTAACCTACAGAAATAGCAAGTTGCTACTGGGTGCCGTTCAGTTGATTCTGGCTCAAAGTGCCCCTATGGGAAAACAAAGAACTGCTCCACAGGGTTTCCTAGGCTGTAATCTTTAGGGCAACACATCACTACCTCTTCTCACCACAGAGCGGCTGGCTGGTAGCTCCTAACCAATGACTTTTGAGTTAGCAGCTCAGTGCTAAACCATTGTGTCATGAGGGGAAACTAACCCTTATCATACTCAGAAACCAGAAGCAAACAAGTTTGTTAGGTGCCTTGAGCAAATTGAAGGTACCAGGCAATAAAAGGAAAAAAGACAAGTGATGATGAAATCTATATCTCTTCTGGATCCCACACATCAGGTTGGGGAGCTTAAAATTAATAGCAGAGCAAGGAGAAAGGATTGAAATTCAGATGTTCATAGTATACAGAAGTGACAATGTTCAGTAGATTTTTTTTTTTACTTTGAAATTCAAATCAAGGCTGCCGAACTAGATTCTAGAATCTTTGCTTGTGTATGACAGCTGAAATCATGAGACTAAATGAGGTCAATCAGACAAAACAAGTAGGGAGATTGGATAAGTGTGCTAATAAAAAAATGTAGGGTTACAGTACAATTTGAAGGAGTGGGAGAAATAAAAAAGAATCCCAGAAGGAACTCAAGAAGCAAGTTCAAAAACTCTTGAGTGAAATTATAGGAGTACTGATAGGGAATCCAAAGCAGTATAGTCTTAGGAAGAAATGAGTCAAATTTCTGCATAAAAAGGCCACTTGAGTTTTAGTGTCTGAGACTTATTTGAATGCAAATCTTGATTAAACTGATCAGTGACTACCTCACTGCCATCATGTTGATTTCCACTCACAGAAACCCTATGGGACAGAGTAGAATTGCCCCATAGAATTTCCAAGGGCACTTGATGGATTTAAACTGTGCATCTTTTGGTTAGCAGCTGTAGATCTTAACCACTATGCCACCATGGTTTCCATAAATGACTAAAGAACAAAACATAAAATAGGGTTAGAAGATAGAAACCGGGAAATATTCCTACTTCTATTCCTCACATTTAGCAGGTTCTACTGAAACGTAGTGGAGCCGAAGTTATGTATGCAATGGATTAAGAGCTTTCTGCTAATCAAAATGTTAGCAGTTTGAATCCATCAGGTTGTCCCTGGAAACCCTATAGGGCAGTTCTACTCTGCCTGATATGATCACTATAGACTGGAACTAATTAAATGGCACAACAACAAGTGAACTGTAAGCACTCGATGAAGGAAGGAATCATGACTCTTGTTCCCAGTCATTTTTAATATAGTATGTATTTAGTTTATATTGTGCATTTAATAATCAATCGTTTAGTAATTTAATAAATAAAGAAAAGAAAAAAGTTGGTGAATAGTTTAAGGAACAGCTTATAAGTTAAGTAGTAACCCCTGGTGGTGTAGTGGGTTAAGTGCTACCACTGCTAACCACAAGGTCAGCAGTTCAAGTCCACCAGGCGCTCCTTGAATACTCTGGAAGTCAGTTCTACCCTGGACCCTAGGGTCACCATGAGTCAGATCCGACACAATGGCACTTGGCTGGGCTCCCTTGAAAATTATCTGTGTAATTGTAAGTGAAGTAAGTGAAAGAAATTCTCTCTGAACTTAATTGTTCTAAGGGCTACAAATCTCATTGCTGAATACCACTGCAGGAATCTTCAAAGTACTCCCCTTGGAAAGCTATGCACCGATGCCAGCACCTAGCCCATCCTTCAAAGCAGTTTTGGAACTCTTTCTGGAATGGTCATTGTGCACAATAGCACAGTGGAAAGTTCTTAAACTTAACTGTGTAGTTGTCTGTGAGGCAGCTTTTAGCCAGTAAACATATAACTGTATTGGAATACCTTCCCTGCTCATCTAATCTGGCCCCCAATGACTTTTTCTTTCCCTAAAGATAAAGAAAATATTGAAAAGAAGACTTCTGATGACATTCAGGACATCAAAAGTAATAAAATGACAGCTCTGATGGCCATTCCAGAAAAAGAATTCCAAAATTGCGTTGAAGCATGGACAAGGCACTAGCATTGGTGCATAGCTTCCCAAGGGAAGTATTTCAAAGTTGACCATATTGATATTCAGCAATGAGGGACATAGCACTTTTTCTAGGATGAGTTCAAGAACTTAATTGGCAATCCTCCTATACGTGGATAATTTGTAACCCACAGATAGCCTAGGTTTGTATTTTTTAACAGATGTCTAAAAATGTCAGTTCCTAGCCATTTAGTCTGTGTCATACCTAGACTACAATTTACAGAGCACTAAAGTAGATTTATCTCCTGTTTAGAAAAGAAATGACAGAAAGATTTTCCCTTATTTACTAAGATATGTGGTCTTGCAAGTTGGATTTGGTGTATGTATCTGATTTTTATTAATCAGAAAGATATCCATACAAATGTTTGCATCTACTATACTATTTATATTCATATCAACTTTATTACAAAATTTAAAAAAATTTATTGTGAAAATTTACAAGTCAATTTGTCATACAAAACCTGAGCACCCACCTCTACACGACTCTATCTGCTCTCCTTACAAAACGTTTATCTCCTCTACCCTTAGAATTTTTTGAGACAAACAATTTAAAAAGACTTGCAGAAGTTAAGAGAGGTGTGATAATGAAGAAATCTTAGAGGTGTTCATGATATCACATACTTCTTTGTATCCTAGAATATAGCCTGCACTCAAAAATCTAACCAAGTAGAAGAAAATTCCCTGTTTGGAACATGTAAATGAGATGCATTTTTACTCCTTCACTGATTGCTCAAGAAATAGGTGAGTCGTCAGAGTGTTGCATTTTAAGTGGACTTGGGACTTCCTAATGGAAGACTCTGTCTGCATATATTTAGCCTATGAGAAATTCTTTAAAGTGAAAAACTCAGACAGACTACATGATCATAGATAGATTTATCTTTAATCTTCTTCACCAATATGATATATTATTTGGTATGCAGATATTGCTATGCACATGCCAAGTGATTCTCTGAAGTATCATCTCCTGAGATCATGAGCTAAATTAAAGCAACAGTAATGATGTAGTCTTTATATCAGCCCTACTTACAGATTCCCCAGAACTGTCTCTGGCACATGAAGCAGAGAAACAAAAAGTGCCCTCCCTGAGGTATGCGGTGAACTATGGTCAACGTGTTCTTCCCACACGGTCTCTTAGACTCCCAGGATGATGCAATGCTTTAATTATTTGGAACGCTCGGTGCCAAAACCCCTTCCACCCTAACAGGCACTACTGCTTTTTTCAACTCCCTAGTGAAAAGTTCTTCTATCAGCAATACTTCCTTGGAGAGAATTTTTGAAGCTAAATCCTAAAGTTGAGCTACTGAAAATGGCTCCTACTAGCAGTTCCCAATTCCCCCAACGTAACACAACACTCTCTGAAGACAATAATTACATCAGCTGCTACAAATGGTGTTCCAATATCCAGTGAGCAGACAGGTCAACAACTGTCGTTCAGACTGATTGCCTTTCTCCCCATGTCTGAGTTCCTTATTCTCCCCTTTCTGCCATTCAGAACAGGGGGAGGGCTCAATCTTTACGCTGAAGACTTGTGATTCCCTTTGAAATCACCTCAGGATACATTTTCAGTGTATAGAAAATCATTCATCAAACTTGAATACTTCATAGAAGATGCTCTGAAGGTTAGAGTTAGCGTTAGTGTTGTCTTATAATCATTGTTGTCGTTGCTGTTATTGTGAGGGACATCAAATCAGTTCCGACTCATGGCGATGCTATGCACTATGGAATGCAGCACTGCCTGGTCTTGTGCCACGTCCACAATAGTTTTTGTTCTTAAGCCATTTTTGTGGCCACTGTGCCAATCTATTGTGTCGAGGGTCTTCCCCTTTTTCACTGACCCTCCATCTACCAAGCATCATGTCCTTCTCCAGGGACTGACTCTTCCTGACAACATGTCCAAACTATGTAAGATGCAGTCTTGCCGTCTTTGCTTCCAAGGAGCACTCTGCACTTCTTCTGCTTGTTCTTTGAGCGGTCCATGGTACATTCTACACTTTTCTCCAACACCACAATTCAAAGGCATCAATTCTTCTTCTGTCTCCTTTGTTCATTGTCCAGCTTTGACATGCATGTGATATGATTGAAAATACCATATGGCTTGGTAGATGCACATTAGTCTTCAAGATAACATCTATTTTTCAGTACTTTAAAGAGATCCTTTGCAGCAGATTGTCTTTTGATTTCTTGACTGATGCTTCCATCAGTGTTGATTGTGAAATTTGTCCCTTAGACTTCAGTATGTGAAAGCTCCACAGAGCTGCTAGGTGGGTTCAAATTGCCAATCTTTATTTAATAGCCAAGCAACAGCACAAATCAACATGAAGAACAGAGAAAACAGCATGCCAAAATTACAAATTATTATAGGCATTCAAGAGAGACAGAGAAACCACTGTGAAAAATCTAAGACAATAGACCTAACATATCTGTTTATACCTGGTGTGTGGTCTCTTCCAAACACGAAATTAAGTCAACACTAAACAGTACATGAGTTCCTTATTACCTGTTTTCTTGAGGAAAGTATTCCTTACTCCCAAGATAGGATTCCATTAAATTCAAAATAAAAAGACATTATTTTCTGCTTAATTCTTCTAGGTCAATCAAAGCGATGAAGAAGAATTAAAAATTTCCTTTCATTTTTGTTCATTTGAGATTAATTTCTTGCTCCATAACTTCTTCATGGCATTTTTCACCTCTGCATTTCTCAGAGTATAAATCAGAGGGTTAACCAAAGGTGTTCCAATTGTATAAAACACAGCTATCATCTTATCCATGGGGAAGGTGGTTGCAGGGCGTGTGTACATAAATATACAAGGCCCAAAGAAGAAGATGACTACTATGACATGGGAGATGCAAGTGGAAAGGGCTTTTTTCCTCCCTTCTGCACTATGGTTTCTTAGAGAATGCAAGATGATAGCGTAGGAGAACAGCAGCACAACAAAACTCACTGTGCAAATGGCCCCACTATTGGATACCAGGAGCAGGTTAGTCACATAGGTGTCTGTACAAGCAAGTTTCAACAAGGGCTGCAAGTCACAGAAATAGTGATCAATCACATTGGGACCACAGAAAGGCAAACTCAAGGCAAGGAAAATCTGGGCTAAAGAATGCACACAGGACCCCACCCAGGCTACGGTCACCAGCACACTGCAGGCTTGACGATTCATGATGGTCATATAGTGTAAGGGTTTACAGATGGCCACATAACGGTCAACAGCCATGAGGATAAGGATGAAGATCTCCAGGCAGCCAAAGAAATGAAACGAAAAGACTTGGGTCATGCACTCACTGAAAGAAATAGCATTATCCTCCCGAAGGGCATCCACAATCATTCTAGGGGCTATGGAAGTCGAGAAGCTGGTATCAGATAGGGATAAGTAGAAAAGAAAGAAGTACATTGGACTTCCAAGTGCTCGGCTGGTCTTGATGGTAACAATTATTAGGAAGTTACCCAATAATGTCCCTAAGTAGAAAATCAAGATAAAGACAAACACTATTTTCTTTTTAACAGGATCTTGTGTCAACCCTAGTAGAATAAACTCAGTCACATTATTATTCAGCAGCATGCTTTTATGAATGAGGAGAAGGTGTAAGTGTGAAATAATTTATCCGAAAAAAACAAAAACACAGGAGTTAAGTTATGGCACTCTACAACTTACGTGTTATTTTAGCAAATTAATTTATGGTGCTATATGATGTTCTTGGATCTTTTGAGCAAAAGTATTCCTTACCAGAAATATTCCAGCAATTGTTTCTTAGTAATTCACTTCAATTCTTTGTTTTTGAGTATTCAGTGACCTCCATATAGGGTTATTGGGAAACCCTGGTGATGTAGTGGATTAAGTGCTATGTCTGCCAACCGAAAGATCAGAAGTTTAAATTTGCCAGACACTCCTTGGAAACTTTATGGGGCAGTTCTTCTCTGACCTCTAGGGTCCCTATGAGTCAGCCTCAACTCGACAACAGCGGGTATTGTTTGTGTTATATAGGGTTATTGTAAGTATCTAATAAGCCTATGAAATATGTTTTTATATAACTCTTTAAAAGTAACTGTTTGTTAACTTTAATATGTTTTTGTTCTCATTAATTTTGTTTGCTTGAGGGATATAAAATAATGACATATGGTTTCTATTTATTATTTACTTTTTTAAATTAAATAGATCTTGAAACCTGTGGTTAGCATTGTTTATCACTAAGTGTTTAGGATACACTTGTTTTCTATTTTGAGTTATTAATGTTACAAATTTAACGTCACACTATTACTATGCTTATAAAGAATGTCTGATTTATACATAGGTTTATGTGTTAAATATTAATGATGAATTATGATGTAGTTGTATATATATAACAAAGAAACAAACAGAAAAAAAAACTGTTGCCATCATGTCAACTCTATCTCAAGGAGACCCCATGTGTCACAGAGCAGAACTCGTCCTTACTGTTTTCATTACTGTAATTTTTACAGAAAAAGACTATCAGGATTTTCTTTCATGGTGGTTTTGGATAAATACAAACTACCAACTTTTAGGTTAGTATTCAAGTACAAACCAATTGCTCTATGCAGAGACCAACAAATGTATATGACCCAGTATTACTGAACAGTCTCTCCCTGATATTCCAGTGTGGGGGGGGGGGAAAGAAAGGAATAAAGAATCCTCATTTACCTCACCTTCCTCTGATTGACAATGAGAAAAGAGTAGATCTGCCCTGACAGGTTTTCAAGAAGTGGCTAGTGGACTCAAAATTCTGAACTTTTGAGTAGCCCCTGAGCTCTCACTGCAATACCAAAGCTCTATAAACACTTATTAGCTTCCAAAAATTATGTTTTTAACTTAATTATATTTAGTACTTGACATTTGCTAATTAGCATAAAAGAATGTTCATTGACATTCAGTCAAAAGATACTGCAAATATTTCCATTTTTCTTCCTCCAGTTTCTGAAAAGCTGAAAAACATCACTTAGAGTACTTAAAGTCACTGAGCTTACATTTCCAGACACAAAGTGAGGTGAAGATTGCTTTAACCATTCATGTTTCACAATTCAAGTTTATAGCTTAAAGATTTTAGATCAAGGACAGTGGGAGTAGAGGTTGTCCCCAGGTACACCACATTGTTGGTGTAGCATCAGAGTAGGAATGTAGTCCCCAGAAAAGTTTGTGTTATCCTGGTAGCTGAAAATCCCAAGTCCCTGGAACAGAAGAGAGAAGCAGAAAAGGGAGGCCAATGTGGTTAGGATGGAGAGTGAATAATCAGAACTTGAAAACTTTATTAAATTTCTTTCCTCCCCTGCCAAAGATAATGATTATTATTCAAATGTGAGATGTCAAATATTTCACTTAGGACTTCTTTTGCAGTTTTAGGCAAAATAATCAAGGACTACACTTCCAAGAGCAAAACACTTGCTTACATCTCTCTCATCCATATGACACTGGATGGACTGTCGCATGAAAGTAAAGATACATACTGAAGTGTTCTACATTTACAGACAGTACAGAAGACTTCCCAAATCACATCTGTACTACCAATATATTGTCTAACGAGCTGTGAGTTGGCCAAAATCCAGACTATGATACCCACAATAGTCTAGTTTTCCTCTTCCTTTGCAAATTTCTTTTCCTCAATAGACTTCAGATAAACCTATCTGCCTCCAAAGCAAAACCTGTCCTTGGAAAATTTCTTGGTAATGTTATTCACTTTGATGTGCTAAGGATAAAATATGTTTTACTTTGGACTATGTAATCTTTGGCAAGAATAAACTGTAAGGAGCCTGAGTCTTGGTATCTTTACCATTACAATAAGCTCATTTGTTTCATTATTCATCACAGAATATTGTTACTGAAAAAATATGGTAGGCATTGAAGGCAAGAGGATACACAAGTCTCATTTCTCTTCAATAGTCTATGATTTCGGTCACTACTTTGAGAGAAGAGTTTTGGATTGGTACGTTACCAATTCTTTTAGGGTGACTATTTCTAAAACAAGTTTATTTTCTGATTACATTTAACATAGATCTTTAAGATAGATTAGTAATCATAAATACTTTTTATCAACTTATGTGTGTCCTGTCTTAACTATCTAGAGCTACTATATCAGAAATACCACAACTAGGTGATTTAAGCAAAAGAAATTTATTCTCACACTTAGGACGCTAAAAGATCAAAATGAAGGTGCTGGCTCTAAGAGAAGGTTATTCCTTCCCTCTGTGGTCTGTGTGGGAATTCTTTTTTCTTCAGCTTCTGCTTCTTGTCTCCTTGTTGATCTTCAGGAAATCCTGGTGGTACAGTGGTTAAGAGCTGTGACTGCTAACCAAAAGGTAGGCAGTTTGAATCTCCAGGAACTCCTCGGAAACTCTCTCGGGCAGTTCAACTCTGTCCTACAGGGGCACTGTGTATGGGAATCTATGCAAGGCAACAAGTTTGGTTTGTCTGTTTATCTGTCTGTCTGTCTTTCTATTTATTTGGTTTAGTGATTTTCATGTGGTGAGGCATATATATTTCCACATCTCTGTTTAAAACCAAACCAAACTCACTACCAGTGAGTCGATTCTGACTCATAGCAACCCTAAGGGACAAGAGTAGAACTGCCTCATAGTTTCCAAGGAGTGCCTGGAGATTCTGTTTGCTCACTTATTTGTTTAATCACTTTTATATCTCAAAAGAAAGTGATTTAAAATGCACCCTAGGCTAACACTGTCTCATTAACATATCAAAGAAAATCCTTTCCCAAGTGGGATTATAGCCACAGGCGCTGAGCAGCTACAGTTTTAAAGCACAGTACTACCCATTCATTTTCCAAACAAGCCAGCCTACTTGACTCATATATTATTTAGTACCCTTTGAAACATTTTCTGTAACCTCAAGTACATGTGTTTTTCAGAACAAGGGAATTTTTAGTCTATTTTTAATCTACGAAATATTATGATCCTACAAAAGCATGAATGTAGTTCCCAAATTGACAAATATTCATTGCATTCAGTGTCAAATTAGATTATCTTCAACATTCAGTGGAAGCATGGAAGTTAAGATTAATAAGTGTATCAGGTGAGAACTTCATAAAGAAAATAATGCAGAAGCAAAAGATTAGAAATGAGGAGGGATGAAGTGTTCAAAATCCATCTTACTGGCTCCTTTTCATTTCTAACTGTGTCATCCTTGTCAAAACTTAGTAACCCAGCTACAGAAATCTCCTCTAGGCAGCCTCCAATGATTACCTTGTGTGGAGGAAATTTTCTCTCCTACTGTCTACAAACTTTCCTTGTAACACTTCTTATAATTTACGTAATTGATTAACAATACAATACTATTATTTGTATGGGACTGTTTCTGTTGCCTTCCTCAAAAAAAGTTCTTGGAATACTATGTGCTGGCTGAGATTTTTTTTCTGCTGGTCCAAACCAAATGACCTATACAATGTAGGTGCTTAGTGAGTGCTTTTGTACTGATGATTTTCTACTCGTGGAGAATGAGCTAATATTTATCTTCTAAAAACACCACTAATGATTATATAACATTGCTAATTACTCATATGATGCCATTCCTATTGCAAGGAATTCTAGTAGTGCAGTGGTCAACACACTAGGCTAACAAACAAAAGGTCACCAGTTGAAACCCATCAGCTATTCTTCAGAAGAAAGATGTGCCCAGAGACTTCTGTTAAGAATACACCCTTGGAAACACTAGAGAATAGTTCTATGCTGTTCTGTAGGGTCTCTGTAAATTATAACTGACTCAGTGGCAATGGGAATTCTGCTTACAAAATACATTCACACCCCCTTGATTAAATAGGGCTTTTTATCTATCTAGTTTGAAGAATAGACAAATATATTCCAAACCTCTAAAGCTGGAGATAAAAAAGAGAAGATTTTAAGTAATTTGTCCCTGGGAGTTGTAATCAATGTGGCAAAAGTAGGTTATAGTTTTAAGGGTTTGTGTGTCAGCTCTATAACCTGTGGTAGGCTACGATCTACTTTGTACTATACCACACTGCCATGTAAGACATTTATACCCCAAAAGATGATAATACTAAACTCTTGAATTTTTCTTTGTATATGAACACTTGTTGTTAACTGTCTAAGAGTTGCTTCCGATTCATGGAAACCCATGTGTGTAAGAGTAGATGAACAAGTTATCCCATGCTTTTTTACCTCTCAAAACCTGGTTTAAGTGGTGACATAGTCCAACATTTTTTAGTATCTCACTCTAAGTGATTCTCATGACTTCTGATATCTGCTAAAGAGATACCTTAGAAACAGCTGACTTGGCGAACAAATGGTTGTCATAAAATTCAATATACATTACTTATGCTTTCTATATCCTCTTGCCCTAAGTGTAATGATGTTAATATGTAATTATTCCTCCTTCTGAATTTTGCCTGTCAGAGAAGCAGGAGTATATTGGAAGTACCGTAGTAAATAAGTTGTCAAGAAGAAGTAGGATGGAGAGGGAAAAATATTGAGAAAAAGGAATGATTTTTACCCAAACTATTTTCAGGAACTCTCTTCTCCCCTATAAGGCCTACTGTCCTTCAGCTTAATTATGTAGTTTTTAACATACTTATCATCATGTTAGCTCTGTAGTATTTCTGAGATATTACTTTCCAGCTTTTCAAAATGCATTTCAGGAGAGTGTCAACTGCAAATTAAGTAATCTTTTTCATTTGGGGAACACGCAAGAAGTACTTGTTCTATACTTTGATATGCAATGGAAACCCTGGCAGTGTGGTGGGTTAAGTGCTATGTCTGCTAACCAAAAGTTCAGTAGTTCAAATCTGCCAGGCACTCCTTGGAAACTCTGTGGGGCAGTTCTACTCTATCCTCTGTGGCCCTATGAGTCAGACTCGACTTGACGGCAGTGTTTTGTTTTTTGATTTTCATGATATACATTATTCTATTTAATTTAATTAGTTGAAAATGGAATATCTGACAGTCTCCAGACACTATGTCAAGGTCAACATCCACTAATTTTGTATCTCATTTCTAACCAGGCATAACCTCTTCTAACTTTCCAGTGCATGAAGCTCTTAGCTACAACTTCCTTGCTGTCTGACAACAAAAGTTTTTGTGAACTTGTATGCATTCTGTCCTCTCAACAAAGAGTAGACCTGGACTTCATTCTTCTCTCCCCAGACAACTTTCATATACCCGATGCTCATAAAATATTTGTTGACACCAAAAGGTTGATTTTTTCCCCCAAATTTGTATATTGTTCTATTTGTTTTACGTAAGTGGTGAACATTTACAAACATAGAGTTGTTAATATTTTTCCTGTCCCCTTCTTAGAGGATGTGGCTGCACTACAGTGACAAAGCATACAGAACTATATTAGAAAATTGTCAAATTACTCTGTAATGACTTCACTGAGTTCACAAAAAATGGAAGTAGATTTTGCTTGCCTGTTAAAAGGCAGTCTAAGTTAATATCAATTCTGTCCACCCTTTTATAAAATAAGCCTTCTCATAGAATACTGAGAAAAAAATGTTCTCTTAAGTATTCAATAGGGACTATTTTAAGATTTAATAACTAAGATATTATTATTCTAGAAGTTATTATTCTCCGAAGTTTCTCCCCTTGTACTAGCCAGAAACATGCCAGATGCTGTAATAAACTTAACTCTTTATCTATCCTTTAAGAATAGCAAGTTGTTGCTGGGTGCCACCCAGTTGATTCTGGTTCACCGTGACCTTATGGGACGAAGTAGAACTGCTCTCATAGGGTTTCCCCGGCTCTAATCTTTAGGGAAGCAGCTCAGTGGATCCTCTCTCTCACAGAACAATCTTTTAACCATGAAAATTTTTTCATGCAGCCTTTTCAGCACTTCCCAATGGTAAATTTGGCTAACTGTCCAGTTGGTACAAATTTATCATGAACAATATCTCTGACATCAAAAAACATTAGCAACATTGTTTTGACTCTTGAATTGGACTGACAGAAATTTTCATCATGAAGAATTGGCTGACTTTCATCATGTGCTTTAACATTTTGTTTCAAGGTCATATTTGCACACCCATTTTTCAAAACCAGAGATAGTATGGCCCAAAATGCCTTCTTGCCTTTCCAAATGGTCTCGGCAAACTTTGACTCTCCTTTGCTTTTGTTTATTGATGAGCTCATTTGTTTTTTTTTTTTATTGTTTTTTTTATTATGACTGAGTGAAAATGTACATTCCCATGTAAGTTTACATGTCCACCTATATGTAGCTTCCACTGCTGTCCCTGTTAGGTGACAGCACACTATTCCTCTCTGCTCCATACATATTTCATCCTCCCAACAGTCTCCTTTCCCCTCCTCCCGACCCACTCCCCCTACTCCAGCCAGAGTTCAGCAGGATGATATCCTATAGATGCATAGAACCATAAATGAAGATCCACTCTTCGGACAGGAATGGATTGGACTTGGCAATACAGAGCATACTGGATGCACTTTATGGTTCTATGCATCTATAGGACATCATCCTGGTGAGCTCATTTGGAACTATTTTGCACATACCTTTCTCATGCCAAGATTTTCGGTTAAGATTTTCCTATTTCACTATCAATGTTTACTTGGTCAGTTACGCTTCTCACAGTCAGCTGACAAATTTGACACAAAATTTGATGAATTATTGCAGTGTTTTCATCAGTTTCATCAGTTCTGCTCACTACTGGCTACTCTGACCTGTGACCTTTTCTGTCCCCTTAGAAAGATGTTTAATCCATTTGCATACTGTTATTTTCTTCAGGGCATTATCAGAGCAACTCATCTCTGACTTCGCATCCATTCTTGCCAAGTTTCACAAGAAACTTGATGTTTGTTCACTGCTCTAATTCAAGCTCCGACATTCTCGAGAGGGCACACGAAAACACATAACAATGAATGTCAGTCAAAAAGACATCACCACACATCCACATGAACACAGCTGTGAGACACTGACACACCAAGGTTATGAAACCTTACTGAGTTGTTTGTACAGTGCTGCCGAGGTAAGTGAACGATGACAATTTTGCAAATAATTCTCAGATCATTAATTGTCAGACTGACACACTGGCTGCAACAGTGGACCCTAACGTAGAAACTGTTTTGAGGATGATGCAGATTTACACAGTGTTTTTTTCTGTTATATATAAAGCCTCTGTGAGTTCAAACTGAGTCAACAGTATCCTACAGCAACAGTACGATACAGGGCATTGGTTATATACTTGAATAGCCATTGCTATTCAATGCTGAACTAGAATCTGAAACTATTGAGTGTAAGGAGTCATAGTGCTCTCTCATCTTTTCCCACTAAGCGTAATTGATGCTTATCCATATCTAAGTAGCTCTGATGACCATGGGATATTTTCAGACCCGATGTGTGATGGCATAGTATCAGATAATTAGTAAAAATGATTCCAGAGTAGAACAAAAGCCTGTGGATAATCTATTAGGATTATATTCTGAAAATTGAAACAGTCATCCTAACTCTGATAACCTTACAGGATGTTGAAGATTAAACAGTTAATGCAAGTAAAGTCACTCTGTGAAGTGGAGAAGGAATGAAAAGCGTAACTCATTATTCCAGAAATAATAATTAGCTATAACTTAAAAATGTCATTTCTTTATAAATCAGAAAAAAAATTAATTTTTCTGCCTGGGTGAAAAATTTCTGACCATCATGATGGCCTTGCAGTAAGAGATTTGACTTTCATGTGGGAAGTGGAATCCACCTATGGAATTTGACTCATATTTTTTTCCTATTGCTGTATTCTGACCATTGATATGGTGGTGATCCCGTAACTGAGGTATTCATTACAATGCACGAACAAATGACTAAACGCTTAATATTGTGATCCAGGTTAATGTATACTAGCCTGGCCACAATGATATTCTGCCCCTGGAACACCCTATTATGATAATGGGAGTTCACTGGGTTAGGGATTAGCCTCCCTGACAGTGGAGATACAGCCCCAAAAGGCTACTGCTGAGTGATGTAAGTTCATGCTTTGTCACAGCTGTATAAATGGGCGATCTCCCTCTATCCAAAAGGTAACACTGGATCCGTGATGCATCTTCTGAGAAAACAATTTTAACTTTGATTTCAACATACAATCCACTGGGGTTCAAAAAGGGACTTGAATGATTCAGTGCATTCTGGGCTTGGCTATCTATTCAGTAATCTTTCTTAATTGGAATCAATGTAAGTAAATCCCTTGGTAAAACAGAATGTATACTTCCTTATTAGCCTCATACACACCTACAAATCCTGCCTTAAATCTCTCTTCAAAGCAATAGAAATGCAAGTTCAACAAATTTCACCAGTATTTAATGATTCAGTGACTTTTCTGCATTTGCATCCTGGACAGCTTATTTCTATAGTAAGAAAATCTAAACATGAATTATTTCATCTGGTTCTTGGGCTCTCTGGAAAAATTGTTTTGTGTGAATGAATCTTACATGGGACAAAATCTTGAGTTAGACTTGAAATGATTAGAGTCTTGACTTCTACAAACTTCCACTTGTGACCAATTATAAAAATGAAGCTCTAAGGGTTAACTTTATTATCGGATTATTTAATTTATAGTTTTTAATTTTGCATAGAATTATTGTATAGAAATCACTTTCAAATTATGTCAAATTTTAACAAGATTCATTACATACTGATATATACTTATCTTTTGCTCTTAAAGTAAGTTGTAAATCACACTCCAAACCTGTGTGTGTACCCTGTTCACCATGTTTAATTTTGGGATAAAGAATTTGAGTTACAAACTTCAATCTATATTTAAATGGTAATGAGAGTTAAATCAAGTTATTTTGCTTGATCTATTTTGTCATCTTGGAGGAAAAAAATTAGTAAAGTCAGTTGTTCCTCAATCTTAGAAACAAAAGTTTGTAAATAAAATAATAGGTGTAGGTTTTCATAAGAGGAGTATATAATGTATCTGGAAATGTTTACTAGGGGATTGTGTGAAGTATTTATTTGTGTATTTATTTGTTTTCCCAATTTTGCTTCATTTTTTTTCTTTCTGCCTTGGTTCACTCACTTCCCCACTCTCCTGTTTTTAGCTCTGGCTTTCTCCAGTGTGTGTGGATGTGTGTCTTCCACTCTCTGCCCATTTATTCCTCTCTCTCTTCACTTAGTCCTCAAGGATTTCTCTTTCTTTTCTTCCCACAGAGATTATTCTTTCTCATCTCAGATTAACAAAGAAAAAAGAATTATTAAGGTATTCTTTCTCTTAAAATTTGCGATGCTTAGAGAATAGTACTTGAATTTTACATGAATGATTTTAATTTAGGAATTAGCTGAATTTTGGTATTTCTACATAGGTAAAACAGAACAACTACCGAACTTGGTAAGTATGTGTACCCGTAGGAATGATGATGGTGGTGGTGGTGGTGGTGGTGGCGGCAGCAACAACAGCGAGGACAGCAGTGACAGTAGTGATGATACAGGTGGTGGCAGTGCTGGTGATAATACTGGTGTTGGTGATGATGGCAGTAGAGGTGGCAGTGTTGTTGATGGCTCTACACAGACGATGAACAACTGCCCGTTATTTACAAAATGAGTTGAAATGCTCACTTACTGAAAATTCTTCTGAAATATTTTTAATATAAAATACATGCCTCTACAACAATCAACACAAGGAAAAGAATACAACTGGAAAGTAAGAAATAGATATAAAGAAGGCAGACAAAAACAGTAGAAAGAAAAATGTTGTCCAATATAGTATTGTTAAGAATGACAATTTTGTAAGGAGAATTTACCAGTATCTATCCAGGCAGAGGACACTCTGGTGGCATAATGGCTAAGTGCTACATCTGCTAACCAAAAGGTCAGCAGTTCAAATCTACCAGGTGCTCCTTAGAAACTCTGTGGGCCAGTTCTGCTCTGACCTACAGCATCACTGTGTTGGAATTGACTCAGTGGCAAAGGGTTAGCTTTGGTTGCCCAAATGTAAAATGTTCATATCCTGCGAGTCTGCAATTCTATTGCAAAAATTCATCTTACGGAAATACTATCATCATTCATCTTTATCTGCGTCTGTACGGATATAACCCAAGCAGCTGCTGTCAGTCTGAATCTGCCTCCTAGCGATCATGAAGAATTTAGTAGAACTGCTCTATAGGGTTTCCAAGGGGCACCAGGTAAATTCAGACTGTCAGCCTTTCGGTTAACGTCCTCAGCTTTTAAACGCTATGCAGCCAGGGTTTCTGTAGTAATGTAGTCATAAAAAAAAAAAAAAGTGCCGTCTAGATGTCAGTATAAGACATTGAATGCAGCATTGCAGTAGCAGAAAATTGGAAAATATGATAAATCTCCACATACCAACATGGAATGCTGTTAATGATAAATCACTGATTAACATTTAATCTACAGTATATTTTGTATAAATTTATATTATTAACATGTATTTAAAAATATGCAAATTCAATATTTCTAAACAAAAATATTCAGACCTGAAAGGATAAATTACTGTTAGCTGGCCTTTCAGCTCAACACTGCTCCAGAAGTCAAAATTAAAACCTGGTCTGTGTAATGCTAAGATCTTTACTTTCTCTTCTGTTTTGAGCAGTGTCTCTTATTCTCACCTCTGGGCCTTTGTTCGTGCTTTCTGCTCGCTGAGAATAACAGCGTTCGTCGGGCTTCAAAACTTAAATAGTCACTGCTCCAGCTCTCAGCAATTTCTTTGTCCTTATTTTAAATTTGCTAGGCCTGCCCCTTAACTGAAAATACTAGTGGCTTAGCGGTGAACTGCTGCAGCTGCTAACCAAAAAGTCAGCAATTGAAATCCACCAGGCTCTCCTTGGAAACGCTACAAGGCAGTTTTAAAACGAGTCACATCAGACTCTTTTTTTACATCTGCTGAAGTTTTAAAATACTGGCTGTCTCATTAAATCATTAGGGACTAAAGAAGATAGTAAACTGATAAAAAACATTGAGTGAGATCGCCCCTTCATTTGAGCAGCCTTTGAAAGATGTTCCTCACTAAGCCATTGTGGAAGAGAGAGGAATTATCACAAAGGCAGCTGATGGATCTGATTCAGCACTGAATTAGAAGTTCAGGGTAATGTTTGGTTCTGAGTTAGGGCTGAAGCAAGCCTAGGGACATAGACTGCAGCTAACTTTCATCAGTGAGTCTGGTTGGCAGAGGAATAGTAGCCAGTTTTTGATGACAAATCCACTCTGAAGCTTGGACAGGATTTATTCACTTCACAATTCTTTGCGATTTCCCTTTGTTCAATAAAATGTCTTCAGTCGTATTGCTTCCAACTTCATCCTTAGTAATTTATTAGGAAAATTGAGAAATGTCTTGGGGTGATACAAACAGTAAATATACTCAGCTGCCAACCCAAAGAACAGAGGTCTGTGTTTACCCAGAGGCACATTGAAAGAGAAACCTAGCAATCTACTTTTGGAAAACCAGTCATGGGAAACCCTACTGCCCAAAGTTCTATCATTCTACTCTGACATGCATGACGTCACCATGAGTCTGAAGCTGCTCCATGACAGCTGGTCAAGACTTTGACTGGCAGGTAACTGTCATCATACTGAGAACATTATGAGTTTCCCCTAAGGAGGATAATTCTGTCAGACATACGTGAGAAATAAAACTGCCCAGCCTCCACTAGAATCTGCAAGCAGCTTTTAAAAATACAACTCTGGTATATGATTTACAGAATTTACAGTTCAGAAATTATGATACTCTTGTGCCCTCTTTTTATTTTCCCTTGCCTTTAGAAATTCCTTGCCTTGTTCTAGAATCCCATGATTACTCTAGTTACTGCCTATACCTCTCCAAACACGTCTTGAATCAAACAAAGGCAGTCTAATACTCACTAATTATAAATCCTATGTTGCTTTTTTTTAGATTTTCCAACTCTCAGCCATAGCTCATATCAGTACTTGGTAAATGAGAAACCAAAACAATGTGACTGAATTCATTCTTTTGGGTCTTATGAAGAACCCAGAGTTGCGGAAAATATTCTCTGTTGTGTTTTTAATCATGTATGTGGCCACTGTGTTGGGAAACTTACTCATTGTAATAACGATGACTACAAGTCAGAGTCTGAGATCACCCATGTATTTTTTCCTTACTTCCTTGTCTCTTATGGATACCATCTATTCTTCTGTTATCACCCCCAAGACGATTGTTGATTCCCTCTCTGAGAGCGCTACCATCTCCTTTGAAGGGTGTATGACCCAACTGTTTGCAGAACATCTCTTTGGTGGGATATCCATCATTCTTCTCATTGTGATGGCCTATGACCGCTATGTGGCCATCTGTAAGCCCCTGCACTACATGACCATCATAAGTTCTCGGATGTGTTACCTACTGCTTGGAGGAGCCTGGGTGGGAGGGTTTTTGCATGCATTAATACAGCTCCTCTTCATGTACCAGATACCTTTCTGTGGTCCCAATGTCATTGATCACTTTATATGTGATTTGTTTCAATTGCTGACACTTGCCTGCACGGATACACACATGCTAGGCCTCTTAGTCATCCTCAACAGTGGAGTGATGTGTGTGACCATCTTCCTTATCCTCATTGCTTCCTATGCAGCCATCCTCTGCTCCCTGACATCTTACAGCTCTGAAGGGCGGCACAAAGCCCTCTCTACCTGTGGTTCCCACCTCATGGTGATCGTCTTGTTCTTCGTGCCATGCATTTTCTTGTATGTAAGACCTGTGGCCACTTACTCCATAGACAAGGCAATGACTGTATCGAGTTGCATCATTACACCCATGTTAAATCCCTTGATCTACACACTGAGGAATACAGAAGTGAAAAATGCCGTGAAGAAACTTCGGGTCACATAACAAACAAGTAACTGTCATCATGCTAAGAACTTTGTAAGTTTCTTATAAAGAGAAGTCACTTTGTCCAAGATGTATGAGAAACAAAATTGACTATTTTCCAGTAGAATGCAGAAGGATCTTTTCAAAATATGTCTGATTTATTGTTTAGAATATTTATAATATAGAGATTATGATATTCAATTGTTTTTTACCTTTCATAGTTTCCCATTGCCTTTAGAAATTCCTTGCCTTGTCCTAGAATTCCCTGGTGAATCTGACGATTGCTTTTGTCTTCCCAAACTCATTTTGACCTGCTCATTTCGTCTCCAGCTGTGGTTGGCTTTTTCACCTATAGTTGAATTTATCTAGGCCTTTTCTCACCTGAGTATCTTTGTATTTGCTAGACTCTCTACCTGAAAACAAACTGTCATGTTCTTCAAGGAACTGTTTCTGTCTAAATCTCTTGGTCTTACTTTTGTATTGCTTCCTCTGAGAAGTCTTCTCCAATGACTCCTTTCAAATAATCATTAATTTATGCCAATATTTTTCTATCTGGACACCTGATTAATTTCTTTATAGCTGTGATCAAAAGTGTAACTGTGTTTGTGTAACTATCATTGACTTCTGTGACTTTCTGTCTACCTCTCTAGATTGAAAGCCTATGAGGGCAGAACTTTTGTTTTATTGATGCCTGGCATCTATTTATTTTCAATAATTATCTGTTGAATGATTATAGAAAACAAACATCTTTTCAAAAGAGCCAAATTCTGGTGATTAGGGAGACAGGTAATAAACATTCAAGAATAAACTGAAAAGAGACAGAGACACAGAGAGAGAGAGTGATCAGTACAACACAGTTAATGGAAAAAGAATGTTTTAATTATTTCTGATTACCCATCACAGTGGGTAATCAGAGAAGGATTCTACAAGCAAGTGACATTTCAAGTGGCTTTTTAATTCTGTTGGAGTTTCCTTCTAAAATGTGATTAAATATATTACAAAAGATTCAGAAGGAAATGCCCTGCCTTGTGAGGGGCAGTAGGATCAAGACTGTAGAGAGAGACAATACATAGTGCAATTCTATGGTAGGAATTTCCAAAGAACTATAAGTGGGGTCAGAAATGTAGGTATAGGTCTGATTGTGCAATACTAATTTGTCAAACTCCTGTTGTTTGAAGCCACCAAAAACATGTATCATATTATTAAATGACTCAAAACAAAACACTTTGAGACTCTCATATTGACTCTTTTTTTTTTTTTTTTAATGAGGTCTATATAAAGTTTTACAGGGTGATAGTTTCTCATTAAACAAACAAGCAACCAATATCCACATTGTTTTGTAACACTGGTTGCCAACCCAGTTGCACGTCAACCACTCTACCTACTGACCTTGGGTTTTCCATTACCAGTTTTCCTGTCCCTGTCCGCCTTCTCATCCTTGCCCTTGGACTCATATAACCGCTTAGTCTTTCTCTCTCTCTCTCTCTCTCTCTCTCTCTCTCTCTCTCTCTCTCTCTCTCTCTCTTTTTTTAAATGAGCCTGTCTAATCTTCAACTGAAGGGTGAACCTCAGGAGTGACTCCAGTACTGGATTAAAAGGATATTCAGATGCCATACTTTTTCAGAGCTCCTTCAGTCTCTGTCAGACCAGTAAATCTGCTGTTTCTTTTTACAAGTTTCAGTTTTGCACTACAGTTTTCTCCAGCTCTTTCCAACAATTTCTATTTTGATTCCTGTCAGAGCAGTTTGTGGTGGTAGCTGTGCACCGTCTACTTGTGGGGGGTTCGGTTTGGTTGAGGCTGTGGTAGTTGCGATCCAGTAGTCCTTTGTACTAATCTTTCCCTTGTTTCTTTGGTTTTATTAATTATTCTTTGCTACAGATGAGATGGAGCTAGTGGGTATTTAAATGGTCATTCACAGGCTCTTACAGTTGCAGATACCACCCATCACAGTAGAATACAGAACACTTTCTTCATAAGCTAGTTTACGCCCAGCCAAGCCAAGTGCCGTCAAGTGCTTGGGTTTGAGCCAAATGTCCCCCCAAACCATGACTTCTAACCCTCAGCCCGGTAACTTAAGTCTCTCAGGGAGATGGGATATGCCTGTGAAACTTCCATGGCTTGCCTTCATCAAGGTGTCCTGGTTCCCAGATATTGTGTAGTATTTTACATTTGACAAACTTACCACCTATCTATTGTCTAGTTAGCATTTTGTCCTTGTGCTCCTCTTGTTCCTCATAGCTTTCAAAGACTATTGCATTCGTGTGTAAACCTTTCCATGAGTTTTTATGATAGGAGTTTCATACAGTATTAGTTCTTTTGTGATTGACTTCTTTTACTCAGCATAATGCCCTCCAGATTCGGCCATGTGGGGAGAAGGTTTTGCAGATTCATCATTGTTCTTTATCACTGCATATAGTTCTATTGTGTACATGTACGGTAGTTTCTGTCTTCTTTTTAACTTTTGTGCTAGAGAGTTACTGTGCAATATGATGTGAAAAGATTTTGTAACTAGCTTTTATTTTTGTCCTTTAATTTTTATGCAAAATAAACTTTACAACACCTTTTTAAAAGATTACAAAGTTCCACATTAACTTTAGATTTATTCATTTTTTTCAACTTATCATCAACATAGAAGAGAAATGCCACTATAGCGTGGTTATTTTATTCTTTGTAAAAACTCTATGACAGTCTTTATTACAATCACATTGTGTAAATACTGAGAGGGAATTAGCATGTGGTCCTAAACTTTTCCCCTTAACTTATCTGTAAGATAGACTATTTCGCTTCTCCACCTATGAATGTGACTTGCATATAGTTTCTAACATTTCCATAACATAAGTATTGTTTTTACTCATACACATCTTTATTCTCAGTTCCCCAGGATACTTCTTCTAAGAAATTTATTTGTAGTTTGCTCATAAAGTAAGGCATTATGCAATACACACTGGAAGAAAAGAAACCATACACAAAGAGAAAAGCACAAATTTCTTAAGGATAGATTAGGCAGTAAAGGATTCAGAATTATGTAAGAAGTGAACTATGAATTTAACTGGAGAGATCTGTATTCCAAACCACATTCTATCACATGCAAACATTCCAAACTTAAAACTGAAAGATATGTTAGCATAGTGATAAATACAGAGAGCCTGAAATCACATTGCTTAGATTGAAAACCTACCAGACTGTTCATCTTCCATGGTGCCACTTGGTGAATTTAAACTGCCAACTTTTGGATGATAGACAAGTGCAAACCATAAGCCCTATTCAGGGAGCTGAATGCACCGTAGCCCAACAAAATAAAGACTGGTTCTACAACTACGCCAAATGTGGTTTGCCAGTGGCTTCAGACTTGTCCCTTCAATTCTTAAAGAAGAAGCAAAAGAGCTCCCAACTAATCTCTTTGAGAGGCAAAAAAACACTTAGCCTAGAGAGGTGGATTAAAATCTTGCTTATGCAACTGTTATGTCACTTGACCTTGGTCAAGTTCTATATCAAACCCTGAATATCATTATTTCCATTGAGGGTCTCAAGAAAATAACTTTCCTCTCAACGTCTACATAAGAATCTTGTTACACAGTATTGTAGTCATTAAAATGTAAATAAAAAGCCTCATAGAATTAGATGAAATAACAATTTGTATTCCTATACTTGTGTAAGGTTGGATTGTGAAAATTATTAACTCATGCAGAACAAAAATGGCAGACTGGCATTTAATAAAATTCTGGAAATCTTTAAGTGAATCTTCACAGCTTTTTACTGAGATGCCTATTCTGTGTCTCCAAACAGAGAAAAAGGACACAAATTGAGCAGTTCTCTCTTTTCTCAAGTGTTTCTCTCCTCTGCCTCTTTTTCCCACTGGTCATTCCTTGAAAAGACACTTGAAAGTGGGCATCTGAAAATGAGATGAGTTATAGATATAATAAAGGTGATTTCCATGATTTTGTTATCAATGGGCGGGTTGCTTAGCACGACTTTCAACCCTTCCTACTCTATGATAGAATCTTGTTTTTCACCTTTCCTCCCTGAACTTCTGCCAGCGCATGCTCCAGCTAATCCTGATGTTTGATGTTCCTTGTTAATATATCCAATTTCATTCCCTACTTTTGCTTTTTGGGTTTTTTGTTGTTATTGTTGTTGTTTGTTTTTTTTCATGTCTGACAGCATCTGAATACGTCTTCCTCTCCCACAGCCTAAACTGTCCATTTCTACCAGTGGACAGAGTACCCAGCTGAAATTTCATCTCCTCAGAGAGGCCTGTCTGAATTTCCCCAAATACTCTCCTGCTAGTGGTTTTCCACAGTTCAAAACTAAGTATTGGTTTGTTGAATCACGTAATCCCTGATTATATTGTTTTATCGTCTTCACTTTAACACCTTTAATTCATCAATTTCATGTACCTTGTGGGTTAAGTAAGACAAGGTGGCTTAGTCTCTTTTGTGTACTCTGGGTTAAGCTGGGAGGTGGAGTTTAGCAAAGAACGGTGAGAATGGATCCAGGACCAAAACCAAAGTCTTTGGTCTTCATTTCATTCTCTAACACTTCACGTGATCTTGGGTTCACCACCATCTGCAGCTACATGAATCAGGAGAAACCTCCATTCTCATCTATAGAATGGAATTGGGAAGTTCCAGCCTCTACAATCATGTGAACTGTTTCTTGATATAAATGTCTCTGTCTCTCTAGCTTTATCTCTCTCTGACTGTATATCTAACTTGAAGACAGTGTATATATATACACACACATGCATACATATACATACATACATGTATATACACACACATATACATACACATATATAAATACATTCTTTTTCTACTGATTTTGCTTCTCTAGGGAACCCAACCTAAGACACAATGAAAAAAATTCCTTAACCAACCTTCTAAGTATTTTTTACACTGAGGGTTAGATTTTCAGTGACCGTCAAAATTCATAACATTTAAGTCTCAAGCTCAATGAAATAGCAACACTGGGAGAAAAGCTTGGAAACTGCCTTCCGAGGTTGTATCTTCTTGTTGTCACACCATGGAACAACTGTGGATCAAGACTGCTTTCAGATTCACAGTCTGAAAATGGAAGAATCTCTTCTGAGAGATGGACAGCCTTCATGGACTGGCTCATGTTGACGGAATTAAAAAGGGATGGCTTATAAACTGGTATAGGAACTTAGTAAATCTACGCAAAAACATAATTAGAAAACATGCCTTCGTACTCAGTATCTACTGCTGTATAACAAATTGCCATAATTCAGTAGTTTAAAAAATGCATGTTTATTATCTCACAGTATGTATGTGCAAGAAGATCAGGCATGATGGAACCGGTTCTTCTGCTCCCAAGACTACAAAAAAGTCAGCAGCTGGGACTGTGGTCTCATTTTCAGACTCTGCTGTGGAAGGATCTGTGCTCGGTTCATGTGGTTGTTGGCAGAATTTGGCTCCTTGCACATTGTTGAACTGATGGGTCTGTTTCTTGCTGGTTATGAGTCAGAGGCTGACTGTGCTCATTTCCAAAGGACATTTCACAACCTCACAGCTTGCTTTATCAAAGCCAGCAAGTGAGAGGAACTGTGAATAATACAAGAATTACAGTCTCATATAATATAGTCATGGAAGCATAAACGCATTGCGTTTACTGTATCCTATTGGAAAAGCACATATTACATCCACACTCGAGGAGAGGGCATGCCACAAGGAGTCAATACTAAAAAGCAGAGATAATTCAGTATCACACTCATCCTAGTCAATATATAGCTGTCTGCAGGGAAAAGATCCTCTTACATTCTTAAATTGCCATAGAGAGTTTTCTTGGTGGGGAATCATTAGAAGAGACAATACTGACATATTTCAATGTTTAAGGGTCCTTAGGCAATCATAGTCAACTTAGAGTCTTGTCTACCTCTAGATCATTATCCTCACACTTAAGTTTTGTATTTCTGTTCTATTTTTCTATGTCCATACGCAGAGCCCTGGTGACAAATGTTAAGAACTACAATGTTATCAAAAAGTTATCAATTCAAATCCACCAGCCACCCCTTGGACACCCTATGGGTCAGTCCTACTCTGTCATATAAGGTCATTATGAGTCAAAACTGAGTTGATGACAAGCAAGCTGAAAATAAGTGGTTTTACACCAACCTATGTTGGTCATCAGATGACTCAGAATGTGGTCTTGTCATTAGTTCTCACTAAGCTGGTTTTGACTCATGGCTTTCCATAGGGTTTTCATGGCTGTGACCTTGCAGAAACAGAAGCAGGTGGCCAGACCCATCTTCTCAGGCACCTCTGGGTGGCTTTGAGACATCAGCGTCTTGGCTAGTGGTTAGAAGCTTACCTATTTCAACCACCCAGGGACCCTCACTCAAAATGTACCAGTATGGATTTTGAAATTATCATCAAGATGAAAACACAAAATTAAGAATCCTTGTGGGAATGAGCATATTCCAGTGTTAGGCTATCTGGTTTAGACTTTTCAGATTTCAAGAACTCAATAAGAATTATTTTTAGAAAACTCTATGGAAATATTCCATGAGTTCCTTCTATGTTCCTATCATTCTACCTCTGATTGGGAATATATTCTTAAGTGAAATTCATGAAAGCCCTTTTCTTTGTGGAGTTTGCATTCTAGCAGACAGAGTGTATATACATAAAGTAGGTAAATTAAATATTAGGAGATAACAAATGCTCTTTACAAAGAAAAAGTAAGATATTGCAAGGAGTTGAGTGACAAGGGCATACAGTGCTTAATATGTGAATTCTGGAGACTCCTGAGGAGAAACTAAAGTCTTATGTATATAAAACTGTTAGCAAAATCACCTTAATGAAAGGATGTTTCAAGCAGACAACACAGCTGGAGCAGATGTCATAGATCAAAGTCTACCTGGCAGAATCAAAGAAAAGCAAAGAAGACAGCATGACTGGAGTCATAAGAGGGAATGTATAAGCAGCAGAAGAGAATCTAAAAAAAGTCAAAGAGGGTCAAATCATTTCAAAGACGTTGGCTTTTCTTCTGTATTAAATGGGGACATGCAGAGTTTTAAGTACAAGAGTGACCTGACTTCACTCAAGTTTTGGGAGAAGTCTTTGGCTGCTGTGTTGAAAATGACAACATCAGGACCAGAGTAGAAGGAGGATGAATGTTGTTATTATTTGGTGTTACCCTGGTCACATAGTGTTTAAGAGTTCAACTGCTAAAGAAAAGGCTGGCAGTTCAAATCCACCAGCTGTTATCTGGAAATCCTACGAGGCAGTTCTTTTCTGTCCCACAGCATTGCTATGAGTCAGAGTCAACTCAGCAGCAACTAACAACAGCGCTACTATCTCCTAAGTGAGAGATGATGATAGCTCAAAGCAGAGTGATAAAGGAATGACTTTTGAAGGTCATCAGTTTTTTCTTTGCTTTGGTTTTCCTCTGCTAGGTTAGGTGTGAACTACTCTAATACTGTTTGATGCTAGTGTTTTCAGACTGGGCAGCAGGAAGAATAGATTTTCCTGTGAAAGACTGCAAATAGAGTATGTTTGGGGAAGTATAATCAGTTATTAATATGCTCAAACTCCTACGTGGGATGTAAAGAAAGGTGATAAGTAAGTTGTTAAATATTGTAGTAGTACTAGAATCTATTTCATTCTTTACAGAAGTCGTATATTCATGTGCGATGTCTAGAGCAAAAAGACAAATATAGGAGTCATCAATATAAAGATGGTATTTGAAGTCTCAAGAAGTCTTAATTTCAATTTTAGAGTTTTAATGTAACCTATGGAATTGCTTCTCTGAATTTTGATGCCTTAAATGCATGTGTGTCCAGAGTAATCTCAGCAAAATTTAATTAATGAAAATATAAAAGATTCTTGTTCATTAGTATATATCCACAAACACTGAAGCCCAGAGAAGATTCCTGAAACGCAAGATGAAAACTTCTTTCCGTTTTATTATCATGTCTCCACTGCTACTCCTTTCCTCTTTTTCTCTTTCATTCAATCCTAAAATCTTCCCTATTCGCCAATAGAAATGTCAACCTACAACAATGAATAGCAATGCTAAATTTGTGGAAAGGCAAGTAACTCGCTACAGTATACAAACCAGGAAACTTCTGCCTCACTGTGTATAAAACTTACAATTCAAGAAGTTCTCCAGGAAAGCATATAGCCTTTCAACAGATCCTCCAAATTTTTAGTACCAGAGTTTGAATTTTGAATGTCCATTACTGGAGCTACGTTCAAAGACAACTCATATGAAGCCTCTTAGTGTTCAAAGTGACACTACATTATACGCTCCCATTTGTGATGTCTTAGTCATCTAGTTCTACTATAATAGAAATACCACAAGTAGATAGCTATAACAAAGACAATTTATTCTCTCACAGTCCAGTGGGTTACAAGTCCAAATTCTGTTCTTCAGCTTCAGGGGAAGGCTTTTACTCTCTGCCGTCCTTCTCATCAATCTTCTCCAAAAGTAGACGATTCTCTGAGCAGAAGCCCTGGGTCTAAGGTACGCACTCTTCTCCCACACTGCTTTCTTATCTGTATGATGTCTCCCGTTTATGTTCGCTTCCCTTTTCTTTGATCTCTTGTAAGATAAAAGGTGATACAAGCAACACTCCAGGAAAATTCACTCCTTATTGGATCAAGGATGCAACATTAGTAAGGGTGTTACAATCCCACCGTAATCTTCTTTAACATGAAATTACAATCACAAAGTGGAGGACAGCCACACAATATTGGGTACCATGACCTCACCAGGTGACATATACCTCTGAGGAACACAATTCAATCCATGACATGTGATATGTATAATAGTTGGTTATTATATGGGTGTACAGTTATATTTATTGAAATACATATATTTATTTATATAGATGCTTTCAGAGATAGATCAAGTACAAGAACATCAGAATGCTTATTGTAGTCATTGGTCCATCTTCTTGTCTTCAGGAAGTAAAGTCTCTGTAGGAAAGCCCAATTACCACATGAGATTTGCTTGATAGAGCTAGGACTTGGCCAAAGGATGTTTTTTATTATTATCATTATGATTAAGTGAAAGTATACAATCTAAGTCAATTTTGCAGGCCCACCTCTCTGCAACTCCTTGTGCTCTCCTCAACCTGTGACAGCACACTCCTCCTTTTCACCGGTTGCTTCTACTGCCCACTTCACAAGCAGCTGTCCCCTCCTCTCTACCCTCTCCTCTCCCAAAAGGCATTATTGACGATTGTCTCAAGAATACAGAGCCTGAAATGTTCCTATTCACAACAAAATGTACCTACCAGACAAACAGTCCACTAATGAGTGAAACATGCACCCTGCACTAGGTCTAGGCCTGACGTCTAGTGAGATGTCTTCCTTCCTTCATGTATTTAGTTCTGTGTTTCCAAGCAGGGAGTCTCACTTCCTTAGACATCATCTCTCTTTGGATTAGTTACTACAATGCTCTCTTTTTTTCTCTGTATGTCAGTTGCTATCCTGTTTTCTTACACATGACTCAACCATGGCATTTTCATTCTTATAATCTAACCCTCACAATTTTATAAAACTGTCACCAATTCACAAGCCACAGATTTGGGAGGTGTTCATTAACTTAGGTTTCAGCCAAAAAATATGTATAGAACTAAATTTTATGAATGAATAATAACTGACATGACTGAAGAAAAAAAGGATATAATAGAACAAAGGAAGAGATTATGCATCAAAGCAGTTAGTATTTATTGCAAATAGAATTATATTTATTTGAGTAGCAGTTCATGATTTGCCTCACTGTATGTCTTTAAGAGGCAAGTGAAAAAGTATTATTTTTTTCATTTTTTTTTAAGGTTGTTACAAAAGACAGCCAAGCACAAAAAAAGAGGCCTAACTAGCTAATCACGATGCTCCTGTGAGATTCTTGGAAACCCTGGTGCTGTAATGGTTAGATGCTATGGCTGCTAACAAAAAGCTGTCAGTTCAAATCCTCCAGGCACTCTTTGAGAACCACATGGGGCAGTTCTGTTCTGATCTGTAGGGTAGCTGTGAATCAGAATCTTCTCCATGGCAGTGGGTTTTTTTGGTTTGATGAGATTCTTGCGGTGAGCTTACCCTGACTGTTGAACCAGATAAGAGTAGATTCAGTACTACTAGAACCTACTGGCCAATGAAATAATTCAGTTCAAAACAGTGGAAAAATTATTAAACTTGGATGAAAAACATGGAGAACAAAAGCTGAAACCAGAAAGTACAAGACAGCCAGGTGAAGCTATGTACACACAGGATGTGGTTCACATACTCCGGAACAAAACTATCAACCCCAGAGAGCAGAGGTGGCAAGTGGACTTAGAGCTCCCACAAGTATTAGTGTGTCTGTTGTTCTGTTACTTTATCTAGCACTGGCTCAAAATAAAATAGACCTAAGCTCATTCTACCAACATCCTCAAACATACTTCTGGGAAAGAATTCTATTGTCCACATCAGTTTAGAAATATTGTCTCTTTTCTGTCAACCCAAATTCATGTAAAACATCACAGAATTATCAACCGGAATCTTCTGTTCTTTGCATCTTAAATCATAGTTGATTGCACCACAACTTTCTTATGGCATTTTTTACATCTGCATTCCTCAGAGTATAAATCAGAGGGTTGAGCAAGGGTGTCCCAAGAGTGTAGAACACAGCCACCAGCTTGTCCACTGGAAATGTGATTGCGGGGCGGGTGTACGTGACTATACATGGAACAAAGAATAAGATCAGAACGATAATGTGGGAGGTACAGGTAGAGAGGGCTTTCTTTCTTCCTTCTGCACTCTTGTTACTCAGAGAGTGTAAGATGAAAATATAGGAGATTATCAGGATGATGAAACTCACCATGCATATGGCCCCACTATTAAACACTATCAGTAGATTTATGACATAAGTATCCATGCAGGCAAGTTTCAACAAAGGTTGTATATCACAGAAATAGTGGTCAATAACATTAGGGCCACAGAAGGGCAATTTCAAAATCAAGAACATCTGTACTAGTGAATGGACGCAAGATCCTACCCAGGCCACATTTAACAGTGCATCACAGACACTCTGGCTCATGATGGTTGTATATCGCAGGGGCTTGCAAATAGCCACATAACGATCAAAGGACATCAGTATGAGCACAAAGATCTCCATGCACCCAAAAAGATGGGCAGCAAAAATCTGAGTCATGCATTCATTGTAGGAGATGCCTTTCTTCTTAGATACAGCACCTATAATCAACCTGGGAGCTATGGTTGTTGAAAGACAGGCATCATCAAAAGACAGGTAGAAAAGGAAGAAGTACATGGGGCCCCCTAAGATCTGACTATATCTAATGGTCATCATAATAAGTAAGTTTGCTAACAGAGTTGCAAAGTAGAGAAATAAAAAAATTACAAACACTAATTTCTCCTTCATGACATCCTGTGTTAACCCAGAAAGAATAAACTCGGTCACACTCTGATTCAGTTCCATGGTTACAAATACATAAAAGGATATAACTGAGAAAGGGTTTGTCTGCAAAAAATAAATGAGTAAATAGATAAATGAGTGTGTATGTGGTGACTTGGCAACAACAGCAGATTTGGAGTCTAAATTACAATTCTGTAGTTCTAATTTGGTGGTACTTCAGTGATAGAAATATTGCCTTCAAAGTGGAAGATCCAGTTGGTTCCCAGCCACTGTACACATGTGGAGTCACCAAACAATCTGTTGATGGAGGTCTGCTTGTTTCAGTAATGCTGAATGATTTGAGGAGGGCTTCCAGGCTAAGTGGGAACAGAAAAGCCTGTCAGGTCATTACCAGATATGAGTGAACGGAAACCCTGTGAATCATAAAGGTGTGATTCCATGCTCACATGCAGTCCCTGTAAGTCAGAGACCACTTAATAGCAGCTAACACCAACATAAATCAGTTGAGATCTGTTTGTTTGTTTTTTATGCTGATGCCCATGCTTTAACCACGGCATTGACTAAATGTCTTACCTTTGGGTCCGAGTCATTTTGGTGGAAGGAAGAAGCCCACAGATTTGTTCTCTGACAAGTTTGAGAACTGTTTATTTTGCTTTATGACCTTGAACAAGTCACTTTATTAGCTTGAAAGTTTATTTGTTTTTTTTTTTCATAAAAAAACCTTTTTATAAATGCTTTAGAAGTGTATATAAGAAGCACTAGGAGCTCTGTTGGTACAATGGTTAAGAGTTCAGCTGCTAACCAGCTGGTAGTTGGTAGTTGGTAGTTCAAACCCATCAGCTGCTCCTTGGAAAAACAGCTCTACCCAGTCCTGTGCAGCCTCTAGGGATCAGAAGTGACTTGATGGCAACTTCATTGTTGGTGGTGGTGTTCAGAAACTATTTTAGTATGGTGATTAAGTACTAGGTTGCTGATTTAAAGACTCGGGGTTGAAACCCACCAGCAGTTTGCTTCCCGAAAGATATCAGCCTCAGAAACTCTATGGAACAGTTCTACTTAGTCCTGTAGAGTTGCAAGGAGTTGGAATTAACATAATGGCAACAGGTTCTCTCTTTATACATGTGTGTATATGTCAACGTTTCAAAACATGATTCCTGCATAATACGAACATTACATCTTAAGATGTCCTATTGAGAAAAAGCACTCCTTAAATTGAACACAATTTTTTGCAAATTATTCCTGACCTCTTCAATATTAGGTTCAGTTATGCTTTTTAATTCACATTGGCCTAAATGTGTGCTGGCCACTTTTTATGCCTCTGGACCCCCAAGGTAAGCCCTCATTCAGGTTCCGTCGCATGTAGGGTCTGGCTGTGTCCTCGTGAAATGCATGAATTTCAGCTGAATACAGTGAAGCTTACGTAGGTTGAATGTTCTACTAGATGACGCTTCCTGGGTCTGCTACTTTTGCAAATATCTGTCTTTGTTTCTCTTTATTTCTGTGACACAAGCCTTGAAAGTGTCATCATGGCTTTCCTATGGAGACTTGCTGGGTTTACTTTAGTTTTTCTATGCCAGATTTGGAAAGCCAGAGGTTTCCCATGTAAGCTAACAGGAAGGTACCAGCAATAATTTGTCTACCTAGTCCTCAGTGATATAATGTCATGCTACAATGTAATCTGCCAATTATATTTCTCAAAAATTCATATTATCACCCATAAATTTAAACACACTCAGTAAGTAAGCATGCATTCCAATAGTGAACACATACAACATCAAAATAAATAAATAATTGGTAACCTAAAGGTTAAAAGAAACCATGCTTCCACCTGCTTGCTGTTTGTTTTGCCTTCACGGTTAGTCTGGACACACAAGATGCTTGAATAAATCATTAAGACCAGTGTCATTTTGTGGAATTACTATATATGTGAAATAATCCATAACTCAAGTTAGATACATAGGATTTAGTATCACATCCTATGAACTCAACCTGATCTAACACATCTTATGTTTCCAAAAGCTGCATAATGTTTTCATTCATTATGATGCTCCTTACTATCTTCAAAACATGTTTTCTGCCAATTTTTGTTTCTCATAAAATATAATTCAAAAAATATATTTCATAATTTCACCAGGCAGATACCTTCCTCTACATCCAACTCTATTTTTTGTCTATATACATATCTATAAAACTGCAATCATTCTATAATATTGTAAGTATGCTGGTTTTAGCCTTAGATTGTCAAGTTTTTTCCAATATAACGAATATCTATTTATTTTAAGAGTTTTAAATTAACATAAAAATCCATAATGCATTTTTAAAACTTTTATGATCATTTAATTTGTTTTCAAATGTTCACTCTCATAGAATATTCTTAGTGAACCTCTTTGAATGTATAGCCTTTGGAAAGTTTTCATTTATTTCAGAAAGTAAATTTCAAGATTATTAGTGCAAAAGCTGTAGTTGTTTTTATGCTTATCAGATCTAACTCGACAGCATTTGGTTGGCTGGCTTGGTAACTACCGTCAAATAATCTCACAAATGTGTTTCATCAGTATTATTGTAAATATTTTAGTTACTCAATGGGTATATTTGTTTAGTAAAATATTCAAACTTTGCAGTAAACTACAGGATAAAAAGTAAAAGTAAAATTCATACTTCCTAATCCCAGTTTATAGAGGTTACTAATAGTTCTTTATATATCTTTTCAATTTTTCAGTTATACACATCTACAGTTTTGTTTAAATGTCCTTTTTGATGTAAAAATTGGATTGTTTATTACATTTTTTTTTTCTAAAATTACAGGAACAAGAAACAGAATTCTAAGAAAAATCTAACTTGGAGACTTATTTGTCTGATGAGTATGATTAAAACTATGATATACATTTCCTTGATTAGTGGTGATAGCACAATTTTTAAACATTTTTTTTACTTCTTACATTTAATCTTTCCAATCTATATATCTTTTCAGTGAGTTTTTTAATATCTTTAAATTTGAGTTTATTCCCCTTTTCACACTTATGTATATCAATCTTCAATTTGAAGAGCTATATCTTTTTTCTGTCTTGCATTACATCCATGATTTTTTATATTAACCACAAAGCATCTAGAAATTATTTTAAGTGAATTTTGAGGTACTTTTCTTTTCTCTGATCAATCAATCAATGTATCAACACGATATTCAAGTCAGCCACATGTGTACTAAGAATTTAATAAGATCTGTGGTAGCTATAGAGGCACCGTGGATACGTAGCTTCAAGCTCTTTACGATCACAGTGAAGGGACAACATACATTTGACTAAGATAGTTAATTACCAAAGAATTACACATGACTGTAAGGTCAGCAATTCAAATCAGCCAGGCGCTCCTTGAAGACTCTATGGAGCAGTTCTACTCTGTCCTGTACGATCGCTGTGAATCAGAATTGACTCAACAGTAGTCAGTTTGGATCGGTTTTGATGGCGTAATAATGCTTAACGAATTGTGGTTCCCCAAGTAGGGAAAACTGTAAAGAGCACATCGAAGAACAGTGACGTTTCAAATATGAGAAAGAAACAGAGTTCTGGATTTCAATTTATGAAACTGAATTTTCCCTTTGGATTTTATGAATTAAAGTAATGAAAACTTATATTGAATTTTACCAAGTAGAATTAACGAATTAGTCACTCGAACCATCTCTCTTATAAGGTTGTACAAAAATAAATAAAACCTTTATTTTGTGTGTGTGAATCGGTTTAAATAATTTTAATTCAGTGTGATAACACCAGTTACAATAACCAAAAGCTCTCCCCAGTAATTCCAATTATCTCTGTCAAACATAAAGAGGAGATGAATTAATTGTTACTTTTTATATAGTGGAAACCCTGTAAGTGCTACAGCTGCTAACCAAAAGATCAGCAATTCAAATTCACCAGATGCTGATTTGAAACTCTATGGGGCAGTTCTATGCTGTTCTTTAGGGTCAATAAGAGTCAGAATTGACTTGACAGCAGTGAGTTTGGGTTTTGGGAGGGTTTAGTTTGTATACACTAAGTTTTAAACAAGTGTTAAAAACAAAGTAGCTTGCCATTTTGCTGCAAAGAGAGAAGCAATTACATTAGCAAGTGAGCAAAAGATGGTAAGGAAAGGAGAAGCAGGGAATAATTCAGGTAAGCATAGAGATGGCCATCATAAAAACCTATATTCTTATTAAATCAAGAAGTTGTTCTCCTAGCTCCACCTTTTTCAGAAAAAAAGACAGAGTATACACTGCAATAGAGCACAGATTCCACAAGATTGGTTACAAGGGGGTATTATGAAGAAAATACTTTTAACAGATGTGAAAAACTTACCACTTTTCTTAACAGCAGGCATATGACTTCCAATTAACTGTATTTTTCATACTTTCAGCATTAATTTGATTAGAAGATAAATCATATGAAACCCAGGTGAAACAGAAACGTACTTCAGTGAGTTTTTTCACTGCTTTCTGTCACGGGATATTATAGAGAGTGGGGAGTTTATGGAGAGAGTGCTTTGCAAATGCAAAATTTACATGGCTTCTCCATAGAAGAGTAGCTGAGACAAAACAAGAAGGTCAATGACACTAGATAATGTAGCTTTAAAAAAAAAAAAGTTTATCAATCTTGTTCTTGAAAAGGTCTTATCTGGAAGAAACTGTTTCAGGACACTGAAAGAGAAATAACTCTGGGACCAGTCCTCTTACCCTTTTTTAGGAAAATATGAGTTAACATTTTGCTTTTTGTTGCAACAGATATTTATTGTGACTCACACACAAATTTGCAAAAGCCTGAGACAAGCTTTTAACCTCAGGAGCTCAAAGAAGACATTACTCCCAGCACAGTCCCTAAGGATGGTCCAGTGAGTTACTCAACAGACAGTCCAAGAGGAAAAGCAAAGCTTGAGGATGATTAAACTTTGACTCACCCTAAATTTATCTGATGAAAACGTAATCTTTTCCCCATAGAATTGCTTAAAACCATCCCTTCTAGAAGCATGAAAGTCTTGAAGCCACTTTAAAGGCTCAAATGAGTGAAACGTGTAGTAGATACGGACTCAAGCTTCACCATTTATGTTCTATGTGAACTTAAACAAGTTTCTCGACCTCCTTAACTTCAATTACCTATGTTTTTATTGTGATTGAATGAAAATGCACATTCTCATGTAAGTTCACATGCTCACCTATGTGCATCTCCCAGTGCTCTCCCTGCCTGGCAACAGCACACCCTTCCTCTCTGCTCCATATAAGTCCTGTCCTCCCAACAGTCTCCTATACCCTCCTCCCCACCCACTCCTCTTCTTCCAGTAAGAGGTCAGCAGGATGACATCCTATAGAGGCATACAACCATAAAGTTCCCACAAGATACGGTCACTCTGCATGGCCAAGTCCAATGCATTGCTGTCTGAAAAGTTGACCTTCACTATGATTTATGGACAGGGCCAGCATCAGGGCCAGGGGCCATGCTGCCAGTGGAACTCCGAAGCCCCTGCATCATCAATTGTGGTCTTTTAGTGGAGATCTCAGGGTGCACCCCTATTTATTCTTGTGTTGCCAGTGAGACTCAATTTTGTGAGCTCCATCATGGCTATCACCATTTATGGCCAGACACCATCTGGTTCTTCTGGTCACAAGTCAATGTAGAGACCCATTCACGTGGGTCTCTCTGTCTTCTGGGTTCTCTTTCCCCATGTTGTTCTGGTCCCTGGTGATCACTTATTCCTGTTGAGTTGGGACCATTTTCTGTACCCTCAGAAGGCAGCTTGGCAGATTTTAAGACCCCAGATGCCACTCACTAATGTGGGATGCAGAGAGTCTTCATTAGCAAAACGCTAGCTGTGCCAACTGGCCTCAATTTCACCTTAGAGCATGAGCCCCAGCCCCCGCCCAGCTGCTCTGTCCTTGCAATATTGAGTTGAGATGGGAGGAGTACTCAAATTGTGTTGAAGTCCAGTTAATATTGATCTCCTTTCTAAAGCACGCTGTCACTGATTTCACCAAACGAAAATTCAATTCTGTCTATCTAATCTAAACCCTCCCCCTCCCCCTCCCTCTCTCCCCACCCTTGCAGCCATCCAAGAATCTTTTCTTCTATGCATGAGTCTGTTTCTAAGTTCTTATCATAGGGGTCTCATACAATATTTGTCCTTTTGTCTCTGACTACTCACTCAGCATAGTGTCCTCCAGTTGAAACCAGATTATGAGATGTTTCCTAAAATCATCACTGTTATTTATCATTGCTTAGTGTGCCATTGAGTATATATACAATAGTTTACCTATCCCTTCCTCTGCTGTTGGGCATCTTGGTTGACTACATCTTTTGGCTATTGTGGACTGTGCAGTGATAAACATTCATGTGCATGTATCAGGTGGTGTGAATGTACTTGATTCTGTAGGACATATTCCAAGCAGTGGAATTACTGGGTCGAATGGTATATATGTATACATTTTTTTAAGGGAACACCAGATTTCTTTGCAAAGAGATTGCACCATTTTGCAATCCCACTAACGGTGTAGGAAACTTGCAGTTTCTCCAAAGCAGCATTTGTTGTGTCGCATTTTTTGGATCATGGCCAACCTTGTTGCGGTGAGATGGTATCTCATTGTAATTTTGATTTGAATTTCTTTGATAACTAATGATCACGAGCATGTCCACATGTGTTTTTTGGCTGCCTGGATTTCCTCTTTAGCGAACAGTCTGTCCCTCTCCTTTGCCCATTGCTTAATTGGGTGATTTATCTTTATCTGACTAATATTTTGTAGTACCTTATAGATTATGGAGATCAGGCATCAGTCTAACATATAGTTACCAAATATTTTTTTCCCATTCTGTAGGTGGCCTTTTAATTCTATTAGTAAAGTCTTTGGATGAGCAAAAGTGATTGATTCTTAGTAGTTCCCATTTATCTATTTTCTCTTCTGTTGTTTGTGGTTTGTTTGACAGATTTTGAAGTCTGTCAACATTGTGTATTAAACCTTCCATTGTTGTTCCTACTTTTCTTGGGTGAGCTTTATCATTTTAGATTTGATATTTAGATCTTTTATCCAGTTTGAGTCGGCTTTTGTATAAGGTGTAAGACATGGATCTTGTTTTAATTTAGTGCAGAAGGACATCCAGTTTGATCAGCACCATTTGTTAAAGAGATTGTTTTTACCCCAGTTTAATGTCTTCGGGCCTTTGTCGAATACCAGCTGTTCATAGGAAGATGATGTCATCTCTGGGGTCTCAGTTCTGTTCCACTGATCTATCTGTCTGTTTTTGTACCAGTGCAGGCTGTTTTGACCACTGTGGCAGTGTAATAGGTTCTAAAGTCAGGTACTGAGAGGCCTCTCAGTGTGTTCTTCTTCAGTAGTGCTTTACTGATCTGGGGCTTCATCCCTTTCCAAACAAAGTTGGTGATTTGTTTCTCCATCTCACTAAAAAGTGTCACTGGAATTTGTGGTAAATCATGTTAAACACTCTTGACATAAGTGAAGCCATCTTGGATGTTGAACCATTACTTCAACTCTGTCTAACTTCTTATGTTGTTTGTGTACTGTAACCTAGAGACAGCCTGGGAATACTTCCAAGCCCTTGGCCCGAACATGTAGAACGATGCATGACCGAAACTGTGCCCAACTTACATAGTTACTGTATGTTTTACTTCCTTGTACCCTAGATACCAAAAGAGTATAAATACTGTAATAAAACTTTGCTCTGGGCTCTCAGTTGGGAAAAGCGGTTAGCCCCTCTGACTCCCAAACTGTTTCATGTTTATCCTTTCTATATGTCTCAGCATCACTCTCCTCCACCCATCATGTACACTGGAGATATCTCAAATCTCCGACAGGAATTTCTACTGGGATTGCATTATATAAGTAGATTGCTTTCGGTAAAATAGACATTTTCACAATGTTAAGTCTTCCTATCCATCGGCAGGGTAGATTTCTCCATTTATGTAAGCCTCTTTTAGTGTCTTGTACTAAGGGCTTGTAATTCTCTTAGTAAAGGTCTGTTATTTCTCTGGTTAGATTTATTCCTAGGTACTTTATCTTCTTAGGAGCTATAGTAAATGGTATTGCTTTGGTGATTTCTTCCTTAATAATATCGTTGTTGGTATAAAGGAAACCTACTGATTTACTTATGTTTTACTTGTATCCTGAGACTTTGCTGCACTCTTCTATCAGTTTGAGTAGTTTCCTTATGGATTCTTTAGGATTCTCTGTATACAATCATGACATCTGCAAACAGGGAGATGTTTACTTCTTCTTTGCCAATGCAGATGCCTTTTATTCCTTGGTGTGGTCTAACAGCTCTGGCTAGAACTTCTAGTACAATGTTGAATAGGAGAGGTGAGAGTGGGCATCCTTGTCTAGTTCCTGTTCTCAAGAGAAATTGTTTCAGTCTCTCTCCATTCAGGATGACATAGGCAGTTGGCTTTGTATAAATGGCCTTTATTGCATTGAGGAATTGGCCGTCTATTCCTATTTTGCTGAGAATTTTTAGCATTAATGGGTGTTGGACTTTATCAAATGCCTTTTCTGCATCATTAGACAAGATCAGGCGATTCTTCTTTGATATTTATGTGGTTGATCACAATTGTTTTTCTGATGCTGAACCAACCCTGGTATGAATCCTACTTGTTCATGATGGATTATTTTTTGATATGTCGTTGTATTCTACTGGCAAGAATTGTGTTGAAAATTTTTGCATCTAGATTCATGAGTAATATCAGTATGTAGTTCTCCTTTTTTGTTGGGTCTTTCCCTGACTTTAGTATCAGGGTTATGCTGGCTTCATAGAATGAATTTGGAAGTATTCCACCCCTTTCTATATTGTGAAATAGTCTTAGTAGTATTAGAGATAACTCTTCACTAAAAGCTTGGTAGAATTCTACAGTGAAGTCATCTGGGCCAGGGCTTTTTTTGGTTGGCAGCTTTTTGATGACTTTTTCAATCTCTTCCTTTGTGATGCGTTCGTTAAGTTGCTCTGCATCACTTTGTGAGAATTTGGGTAGGTGATATGAATCAAGGAATTGGTCCATTTCCTCTAGGTTTGCAAATTTGTTATAGTACTGTCTTACATAGTATTCAGCTATGCTGAATACAACTTTTGATCCAAGATGTCACTCGATGTCTCTTTACTGGAGCATTCAGTCTATTCACATTCAATGTAATTATTGATAGATATGTGTTCAGTGCTGCCATTGTGATGTGTTTATTTTTGTGTTGATGTTTTCTCTGTTGTTCTTATTAATCTGTTCTGTGGCCTTCTTTGTGAGTTGATTTTCACCTTTTTCAGGTCTGGTTTTGTGGTTGCTGAGACTCCGATATTACTTTCTTGATATGGTATGTTACTTCCTTATTGTGCATTACGGCTGTCCTTACGATCCTGCATAATAAACTAGACATAAATCCAGTTTTGAATGTTACCAGTCTTGTCAACTTCCTCTCCATCTAGAAGGACTATAATTATTGTAGTACCTCCCTCTTTTTGATATGATGATATCATAGTTTACATGATATGATCACTAGATCATTTCTTTCACTATTATAGCTTTGATTGTGTTTGGAGATTTCCCGAACTAAGTAAGATTCTGGATAATATGTCCTTCTAAAATATAAAGTTAGTGGTTTTGTTCTTCCAAGCCAAGAGATTCTTTCAGCATTTCTTATAACTTTGGTTTGGTTTCTACAAAGTCTCTGAGTTTCAGTTTGTCTGTGAATGTCTTCATTTCATTTTCATATTTGGAAGATAGTTTTGTGGGATATATAATTCTTGGTTGGAAGTTCTTCTCCTTCAAGGCCTTGAATGTATCATGCCACTGTCTCCATGCCAGCATCATTTCTGCTGAGAAATCCGGCAAAAGCCTACAGGTTTTCCCTCTGAATGTTAGCTTTGCTTTGAGTCTCGCTGCCTTTAAGAGTTTCTGCTTATGTTTCATTTTGTTAAGCTTGATTATGATATGTCTCAGAGACTTTCTTTTGAGATCTATATTGAGTGGTGTGCCATATATATCTTGGATATCCATATTCTCTTCTTTTATAATTTCTGGGAAGTTTTCTATTAAGAGCTCAGCAACAGTACTCTCTGTATTCTCAGATGTCTCGCCCTGTTTGGGGAATCTAATTAATCATAGATTGTTCTTCTTAATAGAATCCCACATGCTTCTTCGTTTTTCTTGTTTCTTTTTTCTGATTTCTCCTCATAGATGCTGGAGTCAGTAGCTCTGTCTTCCAAATCAGAAATTCTCTTTTCCATTTGTTCCACTCTCTTTTCTTGGCTCTGAATTGAAGTTTCAATGCCTTTGATTTTGTTCTTCATCTGTTGAATTTCTGAGTACTGATGTTCCATCAGATCGAACAGCTTGCTGCATTTTGTATAAGGTCTAGAAGGGCTCTATATAATCCTTTTGTATTTATCTTCTGATAGTTTCAGAAAAGCTTCTTCATCTGGGAAGTTCTCAGGTGGTTTCTTTTGGGGGCCTTCTGATGCCATGAGTGATTTCTGGGTTACCATCTTCTCCAAAGTTTGTTGCTTCTTGGACTTCATGTGAGTCAATGGGAGAGATGCTGTGAAAATGGACCAGTTTTTTCTCTAGGTTGTCTTCAAATGAGAAGTAAAAAATATTTGACAACTTCCAAAGTCAGTCAGGTTTTCAGGAGTATGTGTCCCTCTTTCCAGCTGACAAAGTAAGCACCTCTATATTGAACCCTCGCCAAGTGCCAAGTGCCGTCGAGTTGGATCCGACTCATGGCGACCTAGATGTTATAACCTAGCTCAAAATACAGAAAGGCTAGTGGCCTTCTGGCCTTTGCTGTTAAGCCCCAGCTGTAAACTATACTGTGTAGAATTCTGCTTTTCTGTAGGAAAACCCATCTCTCCTGGGTAGGCACTGGCTCCCAGCCCAGGAATTAGATCCAGCTGAGGTTTCAGTACAGATGACTCCACCTCCCAGTGAAACAATATGGCTCTTCCACAAGCTTACCAGCTGGCCAGTACCAGCATCCCTGTGGAAAGAGAGGCCAGGAATGCCAAGATGCCCAGAGTCCACAGCCTCTGATGCGGGCCCCAGCCTCAGGTGACACTGTGCAAAACACCACGTCCCCCCTGGAAAAGCACTCCCCCCTAGCGGGCACCACCTCCCTGCCTGGGAACCAAGTCCAGCTGGTATCTCTGCGTGGGTTTCTCCATTTCCCAGTGGATCAAGATGGCTTCCCACACAAGCACATCTGTATGGTTGCCATGTGGCAGAGGCAGAAAGATAGGGTAGAGGAGCCAAGATAAACAGAGTCCAAAACCAGGCTCTCAGAACATGGCAATTATGCTTGCCAGTCCCACCAGCAGTGTATCCAAGACCAGTGGCTAGGGAAGTCTCAGCTCTGCCCATCAGCCGAGACATAGGAAAAAAAAAATGGTGAGTTACCTTCGGCCTCTGCAAGCCTGTGCTCACCAAGTGGGGTCAGTGAGAGAGAAGAGGTTTTGCATTCAGTGGTATGAAGCCCAAATCAACAGCCCTATGCCACATCCTAGGGCTCACCAGTTGTCCAAAAGGCTCTGTTTAATTATCATTTCAGGTTTGGTTTCCAGAGATATTTAGGAAGACGTGTGTTTAGTCCACTATCTTGACTCTGCCTCCATCTATTACTTTTAACATTATAACATTACATTCTCTCCCAACTCCATCTATGTTTTAAGTAAATTCATAAAGTAAAATAGAAGACAGAAGGAAGAGAGAAAAGATTACTGGATATTTGTCTTAAATGCATTATTTTTCTTTTTAAAGATCTGTATGTTTTTCCTGAAAAGCAAAGATGTCATCTTGCAGAAAAATGCACACCTGAACAAAGCCATGATATTTTCAGTCACATCATATCCATGCACAAGTTGGAGAATAAATAATGAAGATAGAAGTACAACTAATGCTTTTGCAAGGATGGCAAGGCTGCATCTTACATACTTTGGACATGTTCACAGGAGAGATCAATCCCTAGGGAAAGACCTTATGCTTTTTAAACTAAATGGTCAACAAAAAAGAGTAAAACCCTCAATGAGATGAATTGAAACAGTAACTGCAATAAGGGGTTCAAGCATAATAATGATTGCAGGCACAGTGCAGGACCAGGCAGTGTTTTTTTGTTGCTCTTGTACACAGTGTTGTTATGAGTCAGAACTGATTTGAAGACACCTAACAACAATAAAGCAATATATATAATGGAAGAAAATAATGAAAAATGCTGCAAACTTTAATATGTGGCATAAGTAGAATATAAAGCATTACTAAAAATGTACCAACACCAGAAGAGAAAACGGAACTGAGAACTCCTAAAACTCAAACACTTGTGCCCATCCGAAGACTTCACCAAAAGACTAATAAGATAGACTGAGGGGAAAAACTGACTATGACAAATCCAATCAGTATCTAATCCCTAAAATCTACCAGATACCACAAAACCTTAAACAACAAAAAGACAAATAATACAATCAACAAATGGGCTAAGAATATGAGCAAGCACTTCACCAAGGAAGACATGCAGGAGGCTAGCAGATACATGATGAAATGCTCACTATCATTAGCCTTTAAAGAAATGGAAATCAAAACTACACTTAGACACCATCTCACCCCAGCAAGGCTGGAAATAACAGATGTTGCAGAAACGTTGGAGACACCAGGATACTTACACACTGTTTCTGGAAATTCAAGATGGTGCAACTACTTTAGAAATAGATTTGGAGCTTATTTTTAAAGCTAGAAATCAAAATACCATATGATACAACAATCTCACTCCTTGGGATATATCCTAAGAGCTGTCGCATAAATAGAAATACAGCATCCTCCAAACACCGAAAAACTGGAATCAACCTCAGTGTCCACCAGCAAATGAATGGATAAAAAAATCATGATATCTTCATACAATGAAACATCTCATCACATGGAGGAATCTGGAAGGCATTCTGTTGAGTAAAATTAGTCTCAAAAGAACAAATACTGTACAAGACCGCTGTTATAAAGACTCAAGAAAATGTGTCAACATCTGAAAAACATTTTTTTATTTTTTTAAGGTTATGAGGGCAAAGAGGAGGGAGTGAGAAGGGTATTCATTAACCAGACAGTAGACAAGAATTATTTTAGGGGAAGGGAAGCACAATATACAAAATATACAAAAATATTTAAACAATTTTCTGCATCTCACTTTGGTGAATGGTGTCCAGATCTCAAAAGCTGGCAAATGGCCATCTCAAGCATCATTTGGTCTCCACACACCTAGAGCTAAGGAGAATGGAGAAACTGAAAGATACAAGGAAAACACAAGCTCAAGAAACAGAAAAGGCCACATAAACCAGAAACTACATTTAGCATGAGACCAGAAGGACTAGATGGTGCCAGGCTACCACCAATGACTGCCCTGACAGGGGTCCCAGTGAAGAGTCCCCCATGGAGTGGGAGAAATGTACTGTGCAGAACACAAACTCTAATAAAAAGATTAGACTTGATTGTCTGACAAACTGGAGGGTTTCCCAAGAAGGCATGGCCTCCAGATGCTGTTACCTAGAACTGAAGCCATCTCGTCAGACAAAGCTTGAAGTGGTCTGTAAGAGAAAAAATGATACTGGTAAAGAGTGTGCTTCTTGATGTAAATAGATACAGGAGACGAACTGTGCAACTCCTGTCAGGAGAGAAAATGAGAAGGAAGAGAGGGACAGGAACATGTTGAAAGGACACAGGGATTGCGGGTTGGAAAGAAGAATGTGTTGTCTCAGCGTGTGGAGAGCAACTCTAGTCTCATTAGAATGTATGTGTAAATGTTTGTATGAATTGGAAACTCTCGTTTAAAACACATTCATTTTTCAAAATTGATTCTATGGCTAGTCTATGGCCTGCTTTGAGTGGAAAGAACTGAGAAGAGGAGGAGAGAAGAAAAGGAAATGAACGGCAGGGAAGCAACAGAAGAGGCGTCACATATATGAAATCTGACAATTAAGTTCACAAGTTCATCTTAGAAAAAGTGCTGCATAACTAACTGCTGAATATCACTATGGTCACCTTCGAAGTACTCCCAATGGGAAGCTGTGCCGTGATGCCAGCACCTAGTCCACCCTTCAGAGCAATTTTGGAACTGTCTTTTCTAGAATGGTCAGCAGAGCTGTTGTCATATTATCCTTGATGTCCTGAGTGGCATTGAAATATCTTCCTTTCAATATTTTCTTTATCTTTGGGTAAAGAAAAAAATCACTGGGGGCCCTATCGGGTGACTAGGGAGGGTATTCCAATACAGCCATTTGCTTACTGGCTAAAAAGTCCCTCACAGACAACCATAAAGTTAAGTTTGTGAAATTGCCATCTTGCCACTGTGCACAATGGTCATTCCAGGGAGAGTTCCAAAATTGTTCCGAAGTGTGGACTAGGAGCTGATGTCAATGCATAGCTTCCCAAAGGGAGTACTTCGAAAGTGACCATAGTGATACTCAGCAATGAGGTATGTAGCAGTTAGAACAGTTAAGTTCAAGGACTTAACTGTCGAAACTCATATGTCATCTGTCAGTTCCAATCAATATTTAAAGGAATGTTCTTGAGTTTTTGAACCTAAAACAGCATACAGGAAAAAAATTAAATAAAAATAATAAATGTGTCTCTTCAAAAAAGTAACTGAAAAAATCATCACGCTTGATCTGTAGATCTGAAATTGTATTTAAGATAAATATGTCAAAACAAAATTAATTTAATGCTTAGTCATAAAGAGAATGAGAACTATATTACAAAACTGAAATGTCAGATGCAGCTGAGCTTTTTCTCTTGTTTTCTTTGCTCCAATACAGCAGTGAGCAGCAGGGTCCACTTCTCCAAGTGTACAGCACGGGCAGCAGCCATTGAGGCTGCACTGGGAACATTATGAGGAGTATTTAAAGGCACTTAGTTCTTCAAGCACATAATATTAAATATTTAGTATAGGTTTTAAGAGCCTTCTTAACTCACCTCCAGACAGGAGCTGCAGTTAGTCTCTTGTATCTGCTTGAGCCAAAAAGCACCCTCTTTGCCAGTATTATTTTGTATCTTTTTTTCTTAATCCAAATTTCTTTTTAATTTTTTCAATGTGTTTTAAATGAAAAGTTCGTGATTCCATTCAAATTCTCATGCACAAACTTACACACACGTTGCCATGTGATTCTAGCTATGCTCTCCACACTGTGACAGCACCTTCCTCCCACCTACTTCATTTCCGAATTATGCAGGTCCTGTTCCGCTCTCTCTCTTCTCATCTTGCTTCCAGACAGGAGCCACCCAGTTAGTCTCCTGTATCTACTCAAGCAAAAAGCACACTCTTGACCAGTATCAATGTCGGTCTTTGTCTGAGGAGTTGGCTTCAGATGGCTTCAGTTTGAGGCTAACAAGGAGGGGGGGGCTGCCATGTTTCTGGGGACCCTCCAGTCTGTTAGATCGCTAAGTCTGATCTTTTCACTGGATTTGGAGTTCTGTGCCCTATATGTCTCCCCCTCCACCAGGGACTCTATTGAGGTCCCTAGAAGGGCCGTCTTTGCTGGTGGGCGGGCACCATCAAGTCCTTCCAATCTGAAGTCAATGTAGTCTCTGATATACAGGGCTCTTTCCGTCTCTGGTGGTGTAGAGGGTTAAGTGCTATGCCTGCTAACCAAGAGGTTGGCAGTTTGAATCCACCAGGCACTCCTTGGAAACTCTATGGGGCAGTTCTACTCTGACCTCTGGGGTTGCTATGAGTCAGACCAGACTCGATGGAACCGATTTTCCATCACGTGGGCTCTCACTTTCCTTTTACCTTTGGTGTTCCTCTTTGTCCTTTGCCTCAAGTGTGTCCTAGACGGACACTTGGAGCTTTTAAGATCTAGATGCCACTCAACAAAGTTTGATGCAGAACATTTTATTAATTAAATACATAAATAAATTATATCAATTGACCCGTATGTCTCCTTAAACCATGGTCACCAGGCTCCTAATTCTGCTACTCTTGTCACTCAGAGTGTTTGGTTTTATTTAGAATACTTCTATTTGTGCTGACTTTTTCTGTACTCCGCTATTGTCTGTGCCTTCACCTAAAATAATTCTTGTCGATTATGTGACTAAGGAATACACGTCTCCCTTCCACCCACTACTCACAACCATCAAAGAATGTTTCCTTCTGTATTTAAATCTATTTTTAACTCTTTATAATAGAGGTCTCATAAGAACATTTGTGCGTTCACAACTGATTAATTTATTTCAGCACCATGCCTTTCATATTCTTCCATGATATGAGTGGTTTCCCAAACAGGTCATTGCTGTTTATCTTTGCATAGTATTCCATCAAGCGAATTTATCATAGTTTGTTTATCCATTCTTCCACTGATAGACACCTAGGTCGATTCCCATCTTTCTGCTATTGTAAATAGTGTTGCAGCGAACACTGGTGTACATATAACTATTTGTCTGGCTGTTGTTATTTCTCTAGGGCTTTTTCCAAGTGGGATTAGTGGATAATATGGTATTTCTGTTTCTAGCTTCTTAAGAAAGCAAGAAATTGATTTCCAAAGTGGTTGTATCACTTTACATTGCCACTAGCAGTACGAAGTGTTTCATTCTCTCCACAGCCTCTTTGATATTTTTCTGATTTTGTGGTTTTTTAGACTAAGGCCAGCGTTGATGTGGTGAGATGATATCTCATTGCAGTTTTAATTTGAATTTCTCTAATGGCTAATGACCACGAGCATTTCCTCATGTGTCTGTAAGCCACCTGAAAATCATCTTTGGTGAAGTGCCTATGCATATCCTTTGCCCATTTTTAATTGGGTTATTTGTCTCTTCATTGTTGAAGTTTTGCAATAACTTGTAGATTTCAGAGATTAGACATTGATTAGATTTCCCATAGCCAAAATTGTTTCTCTATTCTGCAGGTTATCTTTTTATTTTTGCAGTAAATTCTTTAGATGAGCCTAAGTGTTTGATTTTTAAGAGTTCTCAGCTATCTATTTTTTTCTTCTGGTGTTTGTGCACTAGCAGTAATGTTTGGTATTCTGTTTATGCCATATATCAGGACTGCCAGCATTTTCCTTATTTTTAGTGCCATGATTATCATCATTTTTAGATTTGATATTTAGGTCTTTTTGAGCAAGGTATGAGATATGGGTCGCGTTTCTTTCTTTCTTTCTTTCTTTTTTTTTTTTTTTTTTGGTAGATGGATATCCAGTGATGCCAATGCCATTTCTTAAAGAGAATGTCTTTTCCCCAATTTACAGATTTGGGAACTTTGTCAACTATCAGCTGCTCATAGGTGGATAACTTTGCATCTGGATTGTCAATTCTTTCCCACTGGCCTACAGTACCAGACTGTTTTGACTACCATGACAGTGCAATAAGTTATAAAATCAGGTAGTGTGAGACCCTCCTACTTTATTCTTCTTCTTCAGTAATGCTTTACTTATACAGGAGTTCTTTCCTTTAGACATAAAGTTGGTGATTTGCTTCTCCATCTCATTAAAAAATGCCATTATAATTTGGACTGGGATTCCATTATATCTATAGATCAATTGTGGTAGAATAGGCATTTTCATGATATTGAATCTTTCTATCCTTGAGCAAAGCAGGTTTCTCCACTTATGTAGATCTCTAGGTTTTCTGTAGCACTATCTTGTGGTTTCCTCTGTATAAGTCTTTTAAGTTTCTGGCTAGAATTTTTTGCTAAGTATTTTTTTCCTCTTGTGGGCGTTGTAAACAGTATCAATTTGGCAGTTTCCCCTTCAATGTTCTCTTTGTGTAGAAAAATTTAACTGATTTTTTTGCAAGTTTATCTTGTATCTGATATTGCAATCAGATTTTACTTAGAGGAGTTTTTTGGTAGGTTTTGTAGGGTTTTCTGTATAAAAGACTGTATCAGCAGAAATACAGAAACTTTTAGCATGATGGTGGAGTGCTATGGCTGCTAACCAGAAAGTCAGCAGTTCCGATCCACCAGGCACTCCTTGAAATCTCTGTGGGGCAGTTCTACTCTGTCCTACAGTCTCACTAGGGTTTGGAATTGACTTGACAGCAATGGGTTTGGTTTGATTTTTTTACATGTTCTTTACTGTTTGGATGCCTTTGTGTCTTTTTCTAGCCTAATAGCTCTGGCTGGGACCTCCTACACAATGTTGCATAAAAATGACAAAGACATGCTTTTCTGGCTCCCATTCTCAAGGTAAACAATTAGGATGAAGTTGGCTGTTGCATCTGTATGAATGCACTTTATTATGTTGAAGAATTCACCTTCTGTAATCTATTTTACTGAGAGTTTTTGTTTTTGTTTTCTTTTTTACCGTGAATGAGCATTGGGCTTTGTCAAATGCCTTTTCTGAATGTATTGATGAAATCTCGTGGTTTTTATTTATGCGATTGGTTATATTGATTATGTTTCTAGTGCTGAACCATGCCTGCAAACCTGGTATGAATCCCACTTGTTCATGGTTAAATATTTTTTTCTTTGATGTGTTGTTGAATTCTATGTGTTGGATTTTTTTTTTTTTTTTTTTTGAGGATATTTGCATCTAATTTCATGAGGAACATTGGCCTATAGATTTCTGGTTTTGTCATTAGGGATATGTTGGCTGTCATGGATTGAACTGTGTTCTCCAGAAAAATCTATGTAGCAATTTGATTAGGCCATGATTACTTGCATTGTGGAATAGTTCTCATATGCTGTAAACCTGGCCTCTATGATGTAAATGAGGAAGGACGGGAAGCAGTTCCACTGGTGGGGCACGACTCAACGGGCACTACTCTAATGCGCCAGTCAAGAGAAGCAAGAAGAGAGCCGATACTCTGAAACTTTCTCTTAAATACGAAACAACTAAAGCTAAAGGGAAAAAAGAGCTGAACTGGAGACTTCAACAGACTACTTGAGAAGATGAAGTATTATAATGATAAATGCCAAGATCTGGAGATAGAAAACCAGTTGGGAAGGACAGCCTCAGCATTTCTAAAGCTGAAAAAAGCTCAGCCCTTGATTTGCAATATTGAAGGATTCTACAAGTAAATATTAAATGACACAGGAAACATAAACAGAAGGTAAAAGGAATATGCAGTCGCTATTCCAAAAAGAAGTGACTGACAATCAAACATTTCAGGAGGTAGTATACGATGAGCAGCTAATAGTTTTGAAAGAAGTCCAAACTGCAGTGAAGATACTGGTGAGAAACAAGGAATACAACTGAGATGTTTCAAAACACAGATACAATCCTGGCGGTTGTATCTATGCCAAGAACTTGGAAGACAGTTACTTGGCCAAATGATTAGAAAAGATCTGTATTTCTGCTTATTTGCAACACAGATTATCCAACTGAATGTGGAAATTACTGAATGATATTATTAATATTGCATGTATGTAAAATTTTGCTGTAGATCATTCAAATCTATTGTAACAGTATATCATCAAAGAACTACTGGACATTCAAGTCATATTCAGAAGAAGTTGTGGAATCATGAACATCACAACTCACGTCAAATGAATCCTGGTTGAAAGCAAAGCGTCATGGGTTGAATTGTGTTCCCCCCAAAAACGTGTTTAGCAATTTCGCTAGGTCGTGATTCCTTGTATTGCCTGGTGTTCTTTTATGTTGCAGTCCTACCTCTATGCTGTTAAACAGGGAGGATGGGCAGCAATCGTGTTGGCAGGGAGGGACTCAATGGGTAAGATTGTATTGTGCCTTGAGGCAATCTTCTGAGATATACAGGAAAGGGAAGCAGAGAATGGGAGACCTCCTGCCAACAAGAAAGCAATGCCAGGTGCTTCAGAAGCTCCAAATTCAAGAGAAGATTGACAATAAGGACCTACCTTGAGAGGGGATGGAGAGAGAGAGTGCATTCCCTTGGAAATGGCACCCTGAATTTAAACTTTTGTTCTAATTTTCTGTGAGAAAATAAATTACTCTTCGTTAGAGTCATTCACTTACGGTATTTCTGTCATAGAAGTGCTAGATAACTAAGACAGAGAATATCAGAAAGATGTTTACTTACATTTCATTGACAATACAAAGACATACAAATGTGTGAATCATAACAAATTAAGGATAACATTTGAAAGAAGGTGTTTCAGTCATCTGGTACTGCGCTAACAGAAATCACACTAGTGGATGGCTTTAACAAAGGAAAGTTTATTCTTACAGAGTCAATAAGTTACAAGACTGAATTCAGGGTGTCTGCTCCAGGAAAAAGGCTTTCCTTCTGTCAGTTCTGGAGTAAAGTCTTCTTGCCGTATCAGTCTTTGGTCAGGGAGCATCCTGGTGCAGGAACCTCAGGTCTGCAGGACGCATTCTGCTCTCAGTGCTGCTTTCCTGATGTTATGAGGTTCCCAACTTTCTGCTTACTTCCATTTCCTTTTATCTCTTGTAATATAAAAGGATAAAGGGTGGTACAAGCCTCTGTCCAGGTAAACTCCCTTTACATTGGAGCAAGGAGTTGATCTCAAGAAGGGTTTTACAATCCCACCCTAATCCTCCCTAACATAATCAGTTCTGTTAACCACATCAGAGACTACATTTTATAGTGTAAGAAAATCATACAATGGAGGCTAATCACAGAATACAAGGAATCCTGACCCAGCCAAATTGCCATACACATTTTTGGGGGGCACAACTCAATCCATGACAGAAGGGTAGTTCCAGAATACATGTAATTGGAAACCCTGGTGATGTAGTGGATTAAATGCTACCTCTGCTCACCAAAATGTCAGCAGTTCAAATCCATCAGGTGCTCCTTGGAAACTCTACAGGGCAGTTCTACTCTGACCTATAGGGTAGCTATGAGTCTGACCCGACTTGACAGCAGTGAGTTTTCCTTTTTTTAATTGCACTTATGAGGAACCTGAACATAGATCAAGAGGCAGTTGTTTGAACAGAACCAGGGGATAGTGCATGGTTTCAAGTCAGGAAAAATGTGTATCAAGTTTGTATTTTTCCACCACACTTATGCAATCTGTGTGCTAAGTGAATAATCCAAGAAGACAGACTGCATGAAGAAGAAGGAAGTATCAGGATTGAAGGAAGCCTTGTTAACCTGTGATATACAAATGATACAACCTTGCTTGCTGAAAGTAAAAAAGACCTGAAGCACTTACTGATGAAAATCAAAGACCACAACCTTCAATACACAATACATTTCAACTTAAAGCCAGCCAAGCCAAGTGCCGTTATCTCAGCTTAAAGTAGACAAAAATCCTCACAACTGGAACAATAAACAGCATCATGATAATCAAGGAAAAGACTTAAGCTGTCAAGGATTTAATTTTATTTGTATCTACGATCAACACTCATGGAATCAGTAGTGAAGAAATCAAATGACAGATTGCACTGTCCAAATCAGGCAAAGAGGACCTTTTTAAAGTGTTGAGAAACAAAGATGTCACCTTTAAGTGTAAGGTGTGCCTGATCCAAGCTATGATATTTTTAGCTGCCTCATGTGCTTGCAAAGCTGTACAATGAAAAAGGAAGACTGAAGTGCTGATGTGTTTGAATTGTGGTGTTGACAAAGAATATTGGATATACTGTGGACTGTCAAAAGAATAAACAAATCTGTCTTTGAAGAAGTACAACCAGACTTCTCCTTAGAAGCAATGATAGTGACAGTAAGTCTCACATACTTTGGATAAGTTTTCAGGAAGGATCAGTCCCTGGAGAGGGAGGTCATGCTTGATAAAGCAGATGGTCAGCAAAACAGCCCTCAACAAGACGGGCTGAAATAGTGGCTGTAACAACAAGATCAAGACAATGATTGTGAGGATGGTACAGGACTGGGCAGTGTTTCTTTTGTGTTGTACATAGGGTGACTATCAACCCAAACTGATTTGATGGCACCATAAAATACTCAACAACATACACCATACAGCCAGAAGAAACCGCTTCTACCCATTATGGACAGGTTTCAGCAGAAATTCTAGACTGAGACAAGGAAGAAAGGTGATCTGTTTCTGAAAGCCATTCAATTAAAAACCTATGGACCACCACAGAACCTTGTCTGACTTGCACACTTTGGACATGTCATTGAAAGATACCAATAGTAAAAGAAAATGTCATGTCTGATGAAGAATAGGTAAAGAGAGGATGCAGGAGACCCTCGGTGAGATGGACTGACACAATAACCATAGCAATGAACATGAACATGCCAGCATTTGTGAGAATGGGCAAGGCCAGGCAACGCTGTGTTTTGTTGAACAAAGGTTTCTGGGGTGGAGTCTATTCAATAGCACCTACATACCTGCCTATCTGTCTGTCTGCCTATCTCTCTCTCTCTCTCTCTCTCTATCATCTCTATTCTATCAGGTTGGCCTTTTACAGGTGATGGAATACATCATAATATCAATAGTATGAATTCATGAGAACAATTCACACTTCTGTTGCTTACAAACACATGTTGTGTCATAGGCAGTGTTAATGATATGTCATGTCAATGGATCACGTAAGCTATAAACCCTAAAAATTTAGTTTGAGGCACTGTGGAGACATGAGGTACAATCTTTGTCTAAAGTATTTATCATTTCAATCTATATCTGAAGAATTTATAATTTCCATTAATTATTTAAATTAAGGTTACAGAAAAAACTGAAGTTGCAAATCATCTAATATTTGAAGTTCATGGTTCTCACCATTCTGCAAATATTTCTCTGTTTTAGCTTAAGAGTCCTGTTCATTCTCTATCAGAATACTGGTTTCAACAAACAGAATCTGGTACGGCTGCAACTTCAGTCTTCTTTGCAGTTCCACCACTTCTATTGTAAAATTCTGACCCTGATCTAGAGCACAATTTCTGCATGCAAGAGATTGGTGACAGTGGCAGCAGTGGCTCCATACTGAAGACATATCCAGGAGACCTCGTGGATGAACATTTTCTGTGTGGAAACCTACACTGGATCCAGTGCACCATCACTTTTTCTCTCTTTCTTTTCTGAAGACATCAGCAAAACTCTGCTAACTGTGACCTACTACTATACAAAGCTTTCAACAGCAGAATCAAATGGTAGCTTCTGTAGTCACTGGTAAACTACTTGAGATAGATTTGACCTTGAAATTCACAACCTCTAAAAATACAAAAATGACACATATATATATATGTGTGTGTGTGTATGTGTGTAATGGATTGAATTATGTCCTCCCAAAAATGTCCATAGCAATCTGACTGGGGCTTGATTCCTAGTATTGTGAGATTGGCCTCCTTTCTGTGATTTTCCTATTCTGTAAATCCTAATCTTGGCCTGTGGTTAATAGAGAAGATTATGCTAAAAAAGGATCAGGTAGGATTGAAACACTTACTAAGGAAGTTTCTCTGGAGTGGGGCTTGTATTACCTTTTGCCCAACAAGAGATGAAAGGAAAGGGAAGCAAGCTGAGAACTAGGCACCTCATAGCATCAAGAAAGCAGTGCCAGGAATCAGGCATGTCCTTCACACCTGAGGTTCCTATGTCAAAATACTCTCAGACCAAAGAAACACTGGTGAAACACAAAGACTTTCCTCCAGAACTCATAGAGAGAATGCATCAGCTAGTGCCAGCACCCCGAATTCAGACTTGCAGCCTACTGAACTGTGTAAGACGAACCTTCTGTTTTTTTATTAGAGCCATTCACTTATAGTATCTCCGTTATAGCAGCACTAGATAGCTAAAACAATATGTTACTATAATTCCTCATAGAATTTGTAGCCTTGCACATACACATACAGGTAAAAAGATGATCATTTTCTCAAGCTAAAGAAATACCAGAGTTGTTGGTACAGTAAAACTGACACAAATTTAATAGCTTTAATACAATTTGTTACCAAAATAGAAACAGAAGTCTCAAATAAAATATTCATGTCTAATTTTCTATACAGATAAAAATACAAACAAGAAATGCAATTGAAATTGTGTTTTTAATGATCATGTAATTAGAGACTGTGGTGTCAGTTGGATAGTAACAAAAGTTCATGTCTATCCCTACTGTGAAAACACATATTTCACATGAACATTTGGTGCTCTCTTCTCAGTTTATTGTCTTCATTTATTTGTACTGAAACTCGCTAAAATTTTCTATCTGTGACAACACAATTCTGTTTTCAACCCCAAATTCTTCCTCTGGATTATCACATACAGTACGGAAAAGAGAGAATCCACCAGGATGAGAATTTAAAAATACAGAAGTTAACTGTAATCACAATAAAAACAACAAACAAATCTATTGTCTGAGTTGATTCCAACTCGAAGCAACCCTATGTGGTTTTCCGACTGTAATCTTTGCTAAAGTAGACTCACTGGGCTTTTTTCTCCACAGACCCTCTCGTTCAGTTCAAACTACCAACCTTTATTTAATAGTCTAGCAACAACATAAATCAACACAAAAAAGGACAGAGAAAACACCAGATCAAAATTACAAGTGTATGTATAGGTATTCAAGAGAGGCAAAGAGACTGTCATAAAAAATCTAAGGCAATGGGTCTTACAAGCCTGTCTGTACCTTGTGTGGTCTCTTCTTCAACGAGAAACTGAGTCAACACGAACCCATGTAGGAGTTCACATTGCCTATTTTCCTGAAGAAATTAGCTCTTATTCTCCAAGATTCTAGTAAATCCGTAATAAGAAGATATTGTATTCTGTTGAATTCTTCTAGGTCAATTCAAGGTATGAAGAAGGATTTGAAACTTCCATTCATCTTTGGTGGTCTGAGATCAATTTCTTGCTCCATAACTTTCTCATAGCGTTTTTCACCTCTGAATTTCTCAGTGTATAAATCAGAGAGTTAAGTAAAGGTGTGCCAGTTGTGTAAAACACAGCTATCATCTTATCCACAGAGAAGGTGGCTGCAGGGCGTGTGTATATAAATATACAAGGACCAAAGAACAACACAACAACAATGATATGGGAGACGCAGGTGGAAAGGGCTTTTTTCCTCCCTTCAGCACTGTGGTTTCTCAGAGAAAGCAAGATGACAACATAGGAGAACATCAACATGACAAAACTCACTGTGCAAATGGCCCCACTGTTAGACACAAATAATAAGTTGATCACATGAGTATCTGTACAGGCAAGTTTCAACAAGGGCTGCAAGTCACAGAAATAGTGATCAATCACATTGGGACCACAGAAAGGTAAACTCAAGGCCAGAAAAATCTGAGCTGAAGAATGTACACAGGACCCCATCCAGGCTATTACAACCAAAACACTGCAGGCTTGCCCATTCATAATTGTCATGTAACGCAGGGGTTTACAGATAGCCACATAACGGTCAACAGCCATGAGGATCAGAATCAAGGTCTCCAGGCAGCCAAAGTAATGAAATGAAAAAACTTGGATCATGCACTCACTGAAAGAGATAGTGTTATTCTTCTGAAGGGCATCCACAATCACTCTAGGGGCTATGGCGGTAGATAAGCAGGTATCAGATAAGGATAAGTAGCAAAGGAAGAAGTACATTGGACTCCCAAGTGCCCGGCTAGTCTTGATGGTAATAATAATCAATAAGTTACCCAACAATGTCCCTAAGTAGAAAATCAAGAAAAAGACAAACACTATTTTCTTTTTACCGGGATCTTGTGTCAATCCTAGCAGAATGAACTCAGTCACATTATTATTGAGCAGCATGATTTCATGAATGAGAAGTGTAATTGTGAAATGGCTTATCTGGGAGGAAAAAAAAAAGAGTTAATTTATGGTGCTACCTCAATGGCAGTGGTTTATTTATTTTTCTAATGCAATACTGTGGAATATTTCAAGTAAAATAATGTTTTGTCCATTTTGTGATGGTGTGGGATATTTTGAGTGAAAGTAGTCCTAATCAGGAACACTGTACCTGTTGTTCCTTAATAAGTCACTTCAGTTCTTTGTTCCTCAACTTTTAATACCAGCTTCATGGAGCTATCATAAGTCTCAAATAAGATTATGAAAGATACTTTGTTAAATCACTGTTTAAAAGCAACCACTTGTTAGTTTTAATATGTTTCTGCTCTTACTAACTTGGTTTACTTTAAGAAAACAAAATCAGGATACATGCATCCAATTTATTATTCACTTAATTTTTTTTTCATGTTCAATAGACTTTGTTGTCCATGGATTGCATTGTGATTACTCAGTAGACAGAATATATTTTCTTCACTTTGGAGTTTAATTTTATAAAGTCACACACTATTCTCATCCTTACAAAAAATGTTTGATTTATGCATAGATTTATGCATTACATATCAGTGATGTATTCTTAAATAAATGTATATTACTTATAAATATGTAATAAACTAAAAAAAAAAAAAAAAAACCTGTTGCCATCAAGTCAGTTTCATCTCAAGAAGACCACATGTGTCACAGAGTAGAATTACTCCATAGGGTTTTCTTGTACAGTTTTCACAGAAACAAATCACCAGGCCTGTCTTCCATGGTGCTACTGGATGGGTTTGAACTACCAAGCTTTAGGTTAGTTGTTGAGTGCAAATTGTTTCTGCACTCGGGTAGCAGCAAATATGTTATATAACCCAGTTGTTTACTAAACCCTCTCTCCCAGACAATTCAGCGAAAAAAAGAACTAAGAAACATTCATTTATCCCATTGCCTTCAACTCAATTCTAACTCACAATAACCCCATGCCAGCCAAGTGCCGTCGAGTCGGATCCAACTCATGGCAGACACTTACTAAATCCAGACTGAAATTATTACTGTTAATTCAATTCTGAGTCACAGCAACCCTATAGAACATTATAGAGTGCCCCCCACAGGGTTTCCAAGGAGGCACTAATTGATTCAAACTTCTGACCTTTTGGTTAGCAGCTGAGCTCTTAACCACTACAATACCAGTACCCCATAAACACTTACTAGCTTCTAAGTAACCTGTCTTTAGTTTCGAATATCTTAGTGACTGTTAGTACTTAACATCTGCTAATAAGCATAAATGAATGTTCTTTGACAATCAGTACTAAAGTTTCTTAAATATTCCCATTTCTATTTTTCTTGTTCCAATTTTTGAAAAACTGAAAAGCACCTCAGAGCCCTTGATCTTAACATTTCCAAATTAAAAGAGGGTTGAGAATTACTTAATAGTTTATGTTTCACAATTCAGATTTCCAGCTTAAGCACTTTAGATCTGGGTCAGTAGGAGCGGGAGCTGTTACCAGGCGGGCCAGGTTGTATGCTGCATCAGAGCCTGAGTGCAGTCCCCAGTCAAGTTTGTATTATTCTGGTAGCTGAAAACTCTGTTTGTGGAACAGAGCAGGGAAGCACAAAGGGGAGGGTAATGTGGTTAGAGGAAAGAGAGTGGATAATCAGAACATGAATTCTTTACTAAATTAGTTTTCTGTTCTGCCACAGTTAATGACCGTTACTCTTTCAACAAAGACTGCTTTGCTAAATTTAGACAGAAATAATTAAAGGCTTTACTTCCAAAGACAAAATATTTCTTACATCTTTCTTATGAATATGTCATTGGATGAGACATCGTATGCAGGTGAATCATACACTAAGAAGTATTTAAATATAAAACCCAAAACCAAATCCACTGCCATCAAGTTAATTTGGTCTCATCGTGAGCTCTATGGGACAGAATAGAACTGCCCCATAGAGTTTCCAAAGAGTGCCTGGTGAATTCGAACTGATAACCTTTTGGCTAGCAGCTGTAACAACTTAAGTGTTACGTCACCAGGGCTTCCGAATATGATACAGAAGACTTAATTATTCTTGTCTTCTCCCTAGGACACATCTATACCTCTAATACCTTGTCTAGAAAGTTGTGAGTTGGCCACAATCCAGGCTGTGGTAGTCAAAATAGACTAGTTTTCTTCTTCCTCTGTAAGTTTTCTTTCTCTCAAGAGACTTCCTATAAAAATATCTTCCACCAGACCAATCTATCCTTGAAAAATTTCCTGATAAAGTTATTCACTATGGCATTCCAAGGATGAAATATATATATATTTTTTTTTTTACTTTTTTTTTCATATCTTGGGCAAGAATGAACTGTAAGAAAACTGAGTCTTGGTATCTTAACCATTGCAGTAATCTCATTTCATTATTCACTTTAAAACAGTAATCGATTCATCATAAGATATTCATATTTAAAATTATGATAAGCATTGGAGGTGAGATGATACAAAAGTCTCATTCCTCTTCAATAGTCTGATTTTGGTCCCTTCTTTGAGAGCAGAGTTTTGGGTTTGTACATTATCAATTGCAGAAGAGTGTCCACTTCTGAAGAAAGTTAATTTTCTACATTGTGATACAGATCTTTAAAATAAAGAATCAAATATTTTTTTATTAACTTGTGCATAATTTGAGTCCTGTCTTAATTATCTAGTGCTGCTATAACAGAAACACCACAACTAGGTGGATTTAAATAAAAGAAACCTATTTTCTTACATTTAGGAGGCTAAAAGTTAGAAATCAAGGCACCAGCTCTAAGGGGAGGGTTTGGTTTTGTTTTGCTTTTGTTTTTGTTTTCCCCTCTTTGTGAGCTCTGAGGGAAGGTTCTCGTCTCTGTGTCTTCTATTTCTTTGTCCCTTGTTGATCTTCATGTGGTATGGCATATACTCCCCTCATCTCTATTTGCTTACTTGCCTGTTTGATCTTTTATATCTCCAATGAAATTGATTTAAAACATACTCTATGTTAATACTGTCTCATTAACATACTAACACCGAGCAAAAAAAGAGGAAGACGTTTAATGGGATGGACTGATGCAGTGACTGCAACAATGGACTCGAGAATATCAGCAATTGTGGAGACAATGCAGAACAAGGCAGTGTTTCATCCTGCAGTGTCTGAGTCAGAACCAATTAGAGAGCATCTAACAACAACAACATTTCAAGGACAACCCACTCCCAAATGAGATTATAGCCAAAGGTACTAGAGGTCTGCCGTCTTAAAGCACTTTCCTATCCATTCAGATCCCAAAGAAACCAGAGTGCTTTAATTATATATTAACATCCCAGAGTACATTATTTTTTGAACAAAAAACAAGACAGAACAAAAACCCTGCTACTATTGACTCAATTCCAACTCATAATGACCCTATAAAACAGAATAGAACTGTCCCAGAGTGTGACCAAGGAATGCCTGGCCGATTTGAACTGCTGACCTTCTGGTTAGCAGCTGTAGCACTTGAACAAAGGAATTTAAAACCTATTTTTTAATCTGCAAAAATATCATGATCTGTAAAAACATAAATACAGTTCCAAAACTTATAAATATTCTTTACATTCTGTGTCTAATTCAACACGCAATTGGAGCACGGGAGTAAGGGTCAGTAAGTGTATTGGGTAGGAAGTTCATAATGGAAATAATGTAGAAGCAAAAGGCTAGAAATCAATAGGAAGGAAATTTTCAAAAGCCATCTTGCTGGCTCCTTTCTTCCTGGATCCTTTTAATTTCCAGCTGCTTGATCCCTCTCAAAACTTAGTAACCCAGCTACAGAAACCTCTTGGCAGCCTTTAATGATTTTCTTATGATACAGGAAATTCTCTTTCCTTCTTTCTACAGACTTTCTTTATAACATTTCTTATAATGTAATGTATCTTTATTTACAAAATGATTACTTGTGTGGGCTTGCTTTAAATTCCTTCCTCAAATAAGATTATTTGAAAACCATGTGCTCTCAGAATTTTCTATCATTTCAAACCAGATGCATTGCGCAATAAAACCAAAAACGACCATTGCCACGAAGTCAGCTATGACTCATAGCAATTCTACAGGACAGGGTAGAATGGCCCATAGGGTTTCTACAGGGCACCTGGTAGATTTGAACAGCCAATCTTCTGTTTAGCAACCAGAGCACTTAACCGCTACAGCACCAGGATTTCCTGTAATAAACATTGAGTTTTTAAATTTTTTGGTGTTTCTTTTAGAGAGGATGCAGCAGCAGTGTAGTGACAAAATGCATGGTAGGACACTAGAAATTATGTTGAATTATTCTGCAGTGATGTCTCTCTGAGTTCTTAAATGGAAATAAGCTTTTACTTACCTGCTCAAAGACTAAGTTACTATCGAGTCTTTCAATCCATTTTTAAAATTAGCCTTCTAGTAGAATATTGAAAAACAAAACTCTTATCTGCATTCCAGAGGGAATATCTTTAAGAAATAATGACGTAAGGTATTATTATTCTAGAGTATCATTCCCTAAAGTTTTCCTCCTTATGCTAGTTAGAAAGATCCCATGTGTTGTAATAAACTCAACTTTTTGTTTTCCTCCTTAGCCAGTAAGAATTGTATGGTGTTGCCGGGTGCCATCCAGTGGATTCTGACTCAGTGACCCTGCAGGGTGGAGTAGAACTGTCCTCATAAGATTTCCTAAGTTATAATTGTAGGGTTGCAGATTAATAGGTGTGTTCTTCCACAAAGAGGCTGGTTGGCTGTAAAGTCCTAACCAACGACATTTGAGTTAGCACTACAAGGGCAAATAATTCTCTCATACTGAGAAACCAGAAACAAGAGTCTATTGGGTGCCTCAAACAGAATAAAAGTATCAGAGAATGCAAGAAAAAAGACAAGTACTGATGAAATCTGTGTATCAAATATGAAAAAGAAAAAAACAGATGTTGTTGATAAAAGACGAAAAAGATCACAAAGAGTACCAGTCCCACTTAGTTCCATAGGATTCCCCTCACCGCGTTAAAGCTCCTTGTCATCTAGTCAATTAGAACACAGCAGCAGAATTATGCAACAAAACAGAGCTTCCTTATGTTTTTACAAGAAGCATCTGGTGGATTCAAACAGTGTAACTTTTGGTTAGCAGCCAAGTTCTTAACCACTGGCCACCAGGGCTCTCTTTCCTGTATTGAAGACAGATTTTTCTGGCTCTTAAAATGTATTTTCAGGAAAAATCCAAGGAAGTCACTGTAGCTCCTGAAACCAGAAGTCCCATGTTGTGGACTGTCAAAAGGAACCACAGATTTACAACAAGGGGTCTGAAGATATAATTACATATGAATATAATAAATATAATGTTATAGAGAGAGAGAAAGACACAAAGAGAAAGAGAGCCCTGCTGGCACAGATCTGATTAAGATTTCAAACAGCTAACCAAAAAAATCCACCAGTTGCTCCATGGAAAACTTATGAAATAGTTCTACTATATCCCATAAAGTAACTATAAGTCAAAATGGAATCGACAGAAATAGGTTTTTTTTTTTTTTTGGTATACATATACATATGTATACATATATATGAGGTCTGACAATTAAGGCCATGAACTTAATTGTTCTAAGTCCTACAAACTTCATTACTGAACATCACTAGGGTAAGCTTCAAAGTACTCTGCTTGGGAAGCTATGCACTGATGTCAGTGTCTAATCCAACCTTCAAAGAAATTTTGGAACGGTTTCTGGACAGCCACCGTGCACGGTGGCAAGGTAGCAAGTTTGTGAATCTAATTGCCTAGTTGTCTGTGAGGAAAGTTTTTAGTCCATGAATAAGTAACTATATTAGAACATCTACTTACTCACCTGATCTGTTCCCTAGTGACCTTTATTCTTTACCTGAAGATAAAGAAAATATTGAAAGGAAGACATTTTCATGACATTCAAGGCATCAAGGGTAATATGATAACAGCTCTGATAGCCATTACAGAAAATAGTTCCAAAATTGCTTTGGAGGGCAGACTAGGTGCTGGTGTTGGTGCATAGCTTCCCAAGGGGAGTAATTCGAAGGTGACTATAGTCAAGGGGTATGCAGCACTTCTTGCGGGATGAATTTGCTAGCTTAATTGGTAGTGTTCAGATGTGTCTATCAGCTTGGGTGCCTGTCCTGCCCTCTGAGATTGGAAATCATCCTCCAAAGAACCACCCCGTGTTCCAGGAGCTGTAACAGGCTCTAGATGAAAACTGAAACTGTTAAACAAAGGTGACTTGAAGGTTCAGTGCTATGAAAACCACATTTACAATGATACGGGCAATTAAATGAAAGAAACTGGTTACCCACAGATAGAGTGTGAAATAAACATTTGGGATCAAATCAGAAACAGATGACACTCCAGAGATTACTTCTGAAGCAACAGCCTTGGCGTCGGCCTTACCACCAGATTCAAACGGTTCCTACTTATTTGTAAAGGGTGCCATTTACGGAACATTAGCAGAACTTGTAACTGAAGCACAGTTCCAGATTTTTCAGATAAAAACCAACGGCAAAGACTGTAAACCTGAAGGGAAAAGGAAACAACTTGCTATCAAAGAGTTGACAACATATTTTTAAAAACCAGTGATGGAAAAATTTGGCGTGTTTATGGGCAAAATTTGGCACGGTCATGTAACGGTTAAGTGCTACAGCAGATAACGACAAGTCAGCAGTTCAAATCCACCAGCTGTTCCTTGGGAATCCTAAAGGGCAGTTCTACCCTGTTGTATATAGGGTTGCTATGAATTAGAATCACTGGACGGCTGATTTTTTTGTTTGTATTTTTAATGGTGGACAAATAAATTAAACCGATGGTAAAGTAAATATTCTAGAAGAAAGTCCTGATGATCTACTCTTGAAACTCAGCCAGTGAAATCTCTGTGGACCACATCTGTCTGTTCATCAGCCAGTCGTGGGAAAGGCACAGGAGTTTACAGCGTTTTGTTCTCTTGCGCATAAGATCACCGTGAGCAAGGGACTGACTCGATGGCACCTAGTGAAAATGACAGCGATATACACTCAGAGAAAAAGTCCTTATCAGGATCATTTCCTAAACAGATGCAGCAACAAACCACCCACCCTAATCCCTGTTCAGATGAGGACAATCTGGTTTGGGGCCTTTCTGCAGCTCAGGGAAACCCCGGTGGTATAGTGGTTAAGCGCTACATCTGCTAGCCAAAGTTTGGCAGTTCAAATTTGCCAGGTGCCCCTTGGAAACTCTATGGAATGGTTCTATCCTGTTCTATAGGGTTGCTATGAGGCAGAGTTCACTCAACGGTAGTGGGTTTTGTTTTTTGTTGGTTGGTTGGTAACCTTTAGATCAAAACCTGGTGGCATAGTGTTTAAGTGCTACAGCTGCTAAACAAAAGGTTTGCAATTCAAATCCACCAAACGCTCCTTGGAAAGTCTGTGGGCGGTTCTACTCTGCCCTGTGGGGTCACTGTGAGTCGGAATCCACTTGACAGGAGTCGGCTTGGTTTGGATCAAACAAGCCTTTATGCTCTCTTGCCACAAGGTGGCGATCAAGTCAAATACAAGGCCAAGCTGTTGCTTTAAAATACATTCTAGACCTAGAGGATTTGGAGGATTAGCTTATTTCTTCAGAAAATATTGATGGACTGTGTGCATCTTTAACCAAGCTGTGATTCCCCTTGTGAGTGTCATTTTAAATTCGTGACTCTGAATGTCCCATGGGCCCTTGATGCTTTCAGTGCATCATAGTACATGATCCCATTCACTCTCTGTCCTAAAAGATTTCAAACTTTTTTTCTTTCTCTTCAGAGCCCCAGTATATCCTTCCTTTATTTCAGTAACAATCAGAGGAGAGTTTCTGCAAACTCACACTCTTCTGTCGGCCCCTCTCCAGCACCTGTACCCACACACTCGTCCTCCCTACCTCTAACCACAGTATCCTGCTCTTCTGTAAACTATGCTTGCCACCATCTATAGTCAAAACGTCCATTTGTGCATAGATCACATTTCTTCTCATCCACTGAACAGTAATAGCATGATAGTTCTCTACTCCCCCTCCTTAGCAGGTCCTGTTCTCTGATGTGTCACATCCACCACCACAAAGGCATCCTGCTATTTCCTCCTTCTTAAAAGTTCCACTCTCTTAACCTTAGCTCCCTGCACCTTGTTTTTCATTTACTTCCTCTTCTTGGTAAAATGTATTGAAAGAGTTTTCTTATTTGCTATTTCTGATTCCCTTCCATTCAGTAAATCTTAACCCAGCGTCAGGAAGCCTTTCTTCAGCACTCCACCTAAGCAAGGTGTTTTGTTGATGTTGCCGAGGACCTCCACACAACACAGCGATCCGTTCTTGACCGGCATTATACTCAATCTATCAGCAGTACTAGAAGGAGCTGATCACTTATACTTCCTTCACACATTTTGTTCATTTGGCTTCCAATATTACATAGTTTCTTAGTTTTCCTTCTATTTCATATGTCACTCTTCATTTTCCTCTGTGGATTCTACTTTCTCACTTCACTGTTTCAGGTTATAGAGTACACCAGGGCTCAGCCATAGGTCTTAACTCTTTTCCTCTGTCAACATATTTTGCTTCGATCACACAGCCTTAAACCTTATCCAAGTGCAGAATACTCAGAAATTCATGTCTTCATTTCAGACCAGGCTGCGTAACTCCACACTTGAATACATAACTGTGTGTACAAATCTTCCCTTAGATGTCTAAGGATATTACATCATCAACTGAACTATTAAAATTGACAAAAGTTTCATTTGTTACTGATGATTAGAAGTTGTAGCAGAAATAACAGTAACAAGTCAGCAGTCTCTTCTCACCTTCTGATGACTTATTTGCCTAGAACTTGTAATATAGACGATGACAAGTCAAGGGTCAGTACTGGAGATGCACTAATGATATATTTAATCCAGGGAACAAAGGAGAATTAAAAGAACTTCTAAGGAACAATAGGAAAGCTAATAAATGGAAACGTGAGAGAATGACACCAACAGCTCAGTAAAGAGGCGCTATAGCAACTATGAGTGAGACACGAGTAAAATCACCAGGCAACAGGAAATTTGAAAGATAATGACTCAGAGAAAATGTGAAGTCCATTTAAGAACCTCAGATACAGAATCATGATAGCTTGGGAATTTCTTTTAAGAACCACTTTTCCTTTCCTATCTAAGCTGCAGAACCATGTATAAGTTACAGCTGCTGTCAGATTCTTCAAAAAAAAAACGTTGTTGCCATCAAGTGGGTTATAACTCATATCTAACTCATGGCAGATAGGATAGCAGAGAACTGCCTGATAGAGTTTTCAAGAAGCTCCTGGTGGATTCTAACCTGCTAGTCTTTTGGACAGCAGCTGTAGCACTTAACTACCGTGCCACCAGCATTCCCAGTTATTATTCCAAAGGGGAGGGGAAAAGTAATACAGGGCATAATGCCCTTCTTACGTAAGAGCATGAGTTAAACTTTATATTTAATTAAAAAATACCCTTTTGATGTCATTTAAATGAAGGTGTGAACTAAGTTTCGTTGAACATTAACTACAAAGATATTGGGGGAAGTATTTTACAAACATTAGCTAGGAATTCTTGCAATGTTGAGGTGTAATTAGTGACTCCCTTTTTTTTAATGATTGAATGAAAATGTACATTCCCATGTAAATTTGCACATCCGCCTATATGCGTCTACCACTACTCTCCCTGCCCGGTGACAGCACACTCTTCTCTGCTCCATACATGTCTTATCCTTCCAACAATCTCCTATTACCTCCTCTCCACCCACTCCGCTGCCTCCAGTAAGAGGTCAGCAGGACGACACCCTATAGATGCATAGAACCATAAAGTGCACACATGATATGGTCACTCTGTGTCACCAAGTTCAATCCATTCCTGTCTGAAGAGTTGACCTCCATGATGATTTATGGACAGTGGCAGCATCAGGGCCAGGGACCATACTCCCAGGTGAAATCCAAGACCTGTGGATCATCAGTTGTGGTCTTTTAGTGGAGATCTCACGGTGCACCCCTTTTTATTCTTGTGTTGCCAGTGAGACTCAACTTCGTGAGCTCCATCACAGCTATCATTGGTGGTGGCTGGGCACCATCCTGTTCTTCCGATCACCAGTCGATGTAATCACCTACTCACGTGGGTCTCTCTGTCTTCTGGGTTCTCTCTCTCCCATGTCAATTTGGTCCTTGGTGATCATCCATTCCTGCTGATTTGGGACAATTTACTGTACCCTCAGATGGCAGCTTGGTAGCTTTTAAGACCCAAAACTGCGCTAACCAATATTGGGTACAGATGGCTGTCTTAGCAAATGCTAGTTGTACCAACTGGTCTTGATTTCCCCTGAGAGCACGGTCACTGGCCCCCCATCCCAGCTATTCTGTCCCTGCAATATTGGCTTAAGATGGGAGTAATCAGTTTATGCTGAAGCCCAGTTAATATTGATCTTTCTAATGTGTGCTCTCACAGATTTCATCCAACCAAATTTCTGTCAACTATCTAACCTAAACCCTCACCCTCTTGCCCACCCTCCGTCCCCACCCTTGCAGCCGGTCAGAGAGTCTTTTCTTCTATGCATGAGTCTGTTTTTAAGTTCTTAAGGTAAGGGTCTCATACTATATTTGTCCTTTTGATGCTGACTACTTTCACTTAGCATAATATCCTTAATTTGAAACCAGGTTATGTTTCCTAAAATCATCGTTGTTCTTTATCATTGTGTAGTGTTCCATTGAGTATATATACCATAGTTTACCTACCCGTTCCTCTGAGTCGATTCCATCTTTTTGTTGTTGTTGACTGTGCTGTGATAAACATTCATGTGCATGTATCAGTTCGTGTGAATGGCCTTGATTCTGTAGGATATATTCTGAGCAGCAGAATTACTGGGTCAAATGGTATATCCATATCCAGCTATTTAAGGAAGTGTCAGATTGTTTTCCAAAGAGGTTGCACTATTCTGCAATCCCACCAACAGTGAAGGAGAGTTCCAGTTTCTCCATGGCCTCTCCAGCATTTGTTGTTTTGTGTTTTTTGGATCATGGCCAACCTTGTTGGAGTGAGATGGCATCTCATTTTAGTTTTGATTTGAATTTCTTTGATAGCTAAGGATCATGAGCATGTCTGCATGTGTTGTTTTGGCTGCCTGGATCTCCTCTTTAGAGAAGTATCTGTCAACCTCCTTTGTCCATACCTTAAACTGAGTATTTATCCCTTTCCTATTAATATTTTGTAGTACCTTATAGATTATGGAGATCAGGCGTCGATCTGACATATAGTTGCCAATTTTTTTTTCCCATTCTGTAGGTGGTCTTTTAATTCTATTAATAAAGTCTTTGGATGAGCAAAAGTGTTTGATTCTTGGTCGTTCCCATTTATCTATTTTCTCTTCTGTTCTTTGTAGTTTGTTTGACAGATTTTGAAGTCTATCTAAGCTGTGTATTAAAACTTCTATTGTTGTTCCGACTTTTTTTTGGATGTGTTATATCATTTTAAGTTTGATATTTAGGACTTTTAACCGGTTTGAGTTGGTTTTTGTATAAGGTGTAAGATATGGGCTTATTTCAGTTTGTTACAGACGGATATCCAATTCTGCTGTCACCATCTGTTAAAGAGATGGTTTTTACCCGAGTTAGGGCCTTTGTCAAATATCAGCTGTTCATAGGAAGATGATGTCATCTCTGGGGTCTCGATTTTGTTCCATTGATCTATCTGCCTGTTTTTGTACCAGTACAAGGCTGTTTTGACCACTGTGGCAGTGTAATAGGTTCTAAAGTCAGATACTGAGAGGCCTCTCAGTGTGTTCTTCTTCAGTAGTGCTTTACTGATCTGGGGCTTCATCCCTCTCCAAACAAAGCTGGTGATTTGTTTCTCCATCTCGCTAAAAAGTGTCACTGGAATTTCTACTGGGATTGGATTATATAAGTAGACTGCTTTCAGTAAAATAGACATTTTTCACAATGTTAACTCTTCCTATCCATCAGCAGGGTAGATTTCTCCATTTATGTAAGCCTCTCTTAATGTCCTGTACCAAGGGCTTGTAATTCTCTTTGTAAAGGTCTGTTATTTCTCTGGTTAGATTTATTCCTAGGTACTTTATCTTCTTAGGGGCTACCGTAAATGGTATTGCTTTGGTGATTTCTTCCTTAGTAATTTCGTTGTTCGTATAAAGATATAAAGGTATCCTGCTGGTTTACTTATGTTTATCTCGTATCCTGAGACTTTGCTGAACTCTTCTATCAGTGTGAGCAGTTTACTTATAGATACTTTGGGATTCTCTACATATACAATCATATCATCAGCAAACAGGGAGATTTTGACTTCTTCTTTGCCTATGCAGATATCCTTTATTTCTTAGTCTTGTCTAATTGCTCTGGCTAGAACTTCTAGTACTATGTTGAATTGGAGAGTTGAGAGTAGGCATCCTTGTCTAGTTCCTGTTCTCAAGGAAAAGTCTTTCAGTCTCTCTCCATTCAGGATGACATAGGCAATTGGTTTTGTATAAATGGCCCTTATTGTGTTGAGGAATTTTCCATCTATGCCTATTTTGCTGAGAAGTTTTAGCATGAATGGGTATTGGACTTCATCAAATGCCTTTTCTGCATCAAGACAAAATCAGGTGATTTTTGTCTTTTGTGTTATTTATGTGGTTGATCACATTAATTGTTTTTCTGATGTTGAACCAGACTTGTACGAATCCAACTTGGCCATGATGGATTATTTTTTGGATATGTTGTTGTATTCTATTGGCAGGAATTTTGTTGAAGACTTTTGCATCTAGATTCATGAGTGATATTGGTCTGTAGTTCTTCTTTTTTGTTGGGTCTTTCCCTGGCTTTAATGCCAGGGTTATGATGGCATGATAGAATGAATTTGGGTGTATTCCATTCCTGTCTATACTGTGAAATAGTCTCAGTAGTATTGGAGACAACTCTTCTCTAAAAGCTTGGCAGAATTCTGTGGTGAAACCACCTGGGCCAGGGCTTTTTTTGGTTGGCAGGTTTTGATGACTTTTTCAATCTCTTCCTTTGTGATGGGTTTATAAGTTATTCTGCTTCACCTTGCAATAATTTTCACAGGTGATATGAATCAAGAAATTTGTCCTTTTCCTCTAGGTTTTCAAATTTGTTAGAGTACAGTCTTTCATAGTATTCTGTTATGAAATTTTTTATTTCTATTGGATCTGTTATGACAACTCCCCTCTTATTTCTGATTTGGGTTAGTTGTTTCATTTCCTGTTTTTCCTTAGTTTTCCTTAGGTTCTTTCCTATGTTCTGACTACTTAAAGAGTGGGTTATGGATTACCATCTCTGTTAGTGGAGATCTATCTAGCCTCAGAAGGATATAACTGAATGATGTAAGTTTGTGCCTTGTCACAGCTGTTCATACGTGCTCTCTACCTACTGATAGCCCAAAGGAGAACATTAGATCCACGGTGTATTTTCTGAGAGACTGAACAAAACCAATTTCCACTTTGAGCTCAACATACAATCCACTGGGATTCAAAAAGGGACTAAATATTTTACTTGGTTACTTATTAAGCAACCCTTCTTAATTGGAGAGAATATAAATAAATCCCTTGGTAAAACAGAGTTTACACTTCTTCACTGGTCTCATAGATACCTACAACTTCTGCTTCAAAATGTCTCTTCAAAGTAATAGAAATCCTGTTTCAACAAACTGGATCAGTATTTAATGACTGGATGACTTCTATTCCATTTACATCCTGGACAGCTTACTTCCACAGTAAGAAAAACTAGGTTGTAATACTCTCACCTGGTTTTTGGATTCTCTGGAGAAGTTTGTTTAAATGATTAACCATTAGATTGTATAAGATCTTGGGTTAGACTTGAAATCACCAGTGTTTTTTATACAGCTTTCTATTTTTACAAACTGTTAAAACTACAAGTCAACTTTAGTAATTATTTGCCAGCCAAGCCAAGTTTACAGATTTTAATTATTATGTAGAAATAACTTTCAAATTTACAATTTTGATTGAATTAGTTAATTACATATTAATGTCCTCATATCTTTTGCTCCAAAGTATACTGATAATTCACACTCAAAAGCTGTGTGCTTTATCTATCAGCAATGTTGATTCTCTTGGTCAGAAATTTGAGTTATGAACTTTAGTTCGTATTTAAGTTCCAACTTGAATAGATCAAGTTATTTTGCTTGGTATCCTTTTGTACTCTTGGAGAAAAAAAAAAGCAAATTGGCCTCCATTTAAAAAATATCAAATTTATAAATATAATAATATGCATAGGTTCGAAATAGCAGATAATGTCTCTGGAAATTGTTTCTAGGAGATTGGATGATTTTCTTTTTTCTTTCCAATTTTAGTTTCTGTCTTTCCACTCTCTCGTATTCCTAGCTTTAGCTCTTCCTGGCAAGTGTATCTTTGTGTGTGCGTGTGTGTGTGCATGCTCAGGTACCCCACTTTCTTTCTTCTCTTTCTTAGTCCTCAAGGCCATTTTTCTCTTTCCTTCCCCCAGAGATTATTGTTTCTCATCTTAAAGAGGAAAAAAAAAAAAAAAAAGAGTTACTGGTATATTCATTTTCCTAAAATTTGTGGCATTTAGAGAATAATACTTAAATTTTAAGTTGATGACTTTAATTTAGGAATGAGCTAAATGTTTATATTTCCTTATTGTTAAAGTAGAACAAGTACTGAATTTTGCTATAAGTTGGTCTACCTGCGAGAATGATGGTGGTGGTGGTGACGGTGACAATGGCAGTAACAAAGATGGCAAGATGGCAGTAGTAATGACTGAGGTGGCGGCAACACTGGTGACAATACTGGTGTTGGTGGTAACGGCAGTAGTGTTAGTGACAACCATGATGATGACAGCAGTGGTGGTTGCGATGGTGGCCACAGCAGTGGTAATGCTGGTGGTTGGGGGATAATGACGACAGAGGTGATTTAGGAACATTCTATGAAAGCACTGATTCATTTTTGTAGATTTCATTATTAAAAATCAAAACATTATTGCCATTTCTATTCCATAAAATTCCCCTGGAGTTAGTTGCAATTCCATTAATTTGCTCCTATTTTTATGAAAACAGAAGAAGAGAGGGGAAAAAACTGGGATGATACGTGTGTTACAGAGGGATATTTTTAAGTTCGTTAGGGATAAGATGAATGTCTAGTTTGATATACAGAGAGCTTCATAGCTACAAGTCCATTGACTGCATAAAATTGACACTGTGAGAGCAATCGCTAGTACCATCTAGGTACTTAGGTTTTCAATGGAGGTGTTATATATAGATCAGACAGAATTCAGAAAGAAATATCAGCTCCAGAGTCCAGCTTCCTGGATTCAAAAACAGGTTACATAACTCACTAACTCACTGGACTCAAGGAAGTAAACGAGTCATTACGCTTAATTATTATTATAACAGTTGAGATGAGTAGATTGATTACTGATGAATCTACTTAGACAGAGAATAATTAGCCTTTATGAAAAGAATTTAAATGTTTACTTGCTAAAAAATTTTAATTATTTTCTGAGATAGAATGCATGACTCTGTATTAAGGAAAATAATACAACTGACAGGAAATTGATACAAAGAAGAAAAACAAAAATGATAGAAAAAGTTGTCTAATATGTTATTGTTAGGAATGATAATTTTGTAAAGAGAATTTACCCACGCATATTCAACTAGTGGTGTAGTGGTTAAGTGCTACAGCAGCTAACCAAAAGGCCTGCAGTTCAAGGTCACCAGACACTGCTTGCAGACTCAATGGGTCAGCTCTCCTCTGTCCTATGTAAGGGCCGCTATGAGTCCAAATGATTGGACGGCATTCTTTGTTTGTTTTTTAATCTGAGTGGAACACTGATGGAACAATGTATAAGAACAATGGCTACCAATCCAAAGATCAGCCGTTCAAATCTATCAGCCACTCCTTGAAAATCCTTTGGTCCATTATGCTCTGCCCCATAGGGCCGCTGAGTCAAAACTGACTCTATAGCAATGGGTCTGCTTTGGTTATCCAACCATAGAATGTTCATATTCTGTGATTCTGCAAGTCTATTGCAAAATGTATCTTACAGAAATACTTAAATTTCTTGCTGTTTACTTTCGTCCACATCTATGCTGATAAAAATAATTCAGCCTGCTGTGCTGAGTCAAATCTGACCTTTAGCAACTTTGAAGGATATGGCAGAACTGCACCAGAGGGTTTCCAAGGAGTGCCAGGTGGGTTTGAATTGCCCACCTTTTGGTTAGCAGCCTTAGCTTTTAACCACTACACCACCAGCATTTCTGTATTGATGTAGTCATAGGTATCATTGATTAAAATTTAGTGTACTGTATATTTTCATGAGAAATGCAAACTATTTTTGTAAAAAATTGTATTGTTACAATGTATTTATAAATACGCAAATTCAAGATTTCTATATAAAAATGCAGATCTAGCAGCATAAATGACTTTTAGCTAATGACACAGCTAAAAACTATTTCAGAAATCAAAATAAGAACCTAGTCCATGTCACTCTACAATCTTTTTGCTTCCTACCCTGAACAATACCTCTTATTCCCACCTCTGGACCTTTGCTCATGCTTCCCCCCAAGCTGGGAATAGCCTTTGTCTGTGTTTAAAGCTTAAATGATTTATTTTTCTTAATTTCTCCAGAGCTCAATGATTTCTTGGTCATTATAAATTTAATGTGTCTGTCCCTTATTTGAAAACTCTGGTGTAGTCATTAAGTGTTATACTTGCTGTCCAAAAAGTTAACAGTTCAAATCCGCCAGGTGCTCCTTGGAAATTCCATGGGACAGTTCTAAGGAAAGGATCCACACAAGATACTTCTTTGGCATTCCTAAAGCTTGCAGCATTTGCTGAGTTTTTAAAAAATGTATCTTTCTTGTGTGCTTAAGTAATTAGGGAATAAGAGAGAAGTGAACTGACAAAGAAAAAGAAAATATTGACTAAGATAGCCCCTTTCTTCATCTGAGCAGGCTTTTTAAAATGTTCCTCACTAAGCCATTGTGCAAAGAGACAGGAAACACCACAAAAGTAGCTGATGGTTGTGATCCAACACTGATTGAGAAGGTTGGGTCTGGTTTTGTTCTTGATGATGGCTGAAGCGATTTGAGGAATGCAAATGTTTCAAGCCTGGAGTTAATAACAATCATCACTGAGTCTGACTGTCAGAAGAATAGTAGCCACTCTCTGAAAACAAGTCCACTGTCAAGCCTGGACAAAGGACTGGCCCCGGCATTTTCTACTCAGTTCACAATTCATGGAACCTGATGCATCCTTAGTAATTTATCAGAAACTTTGGGAAACATGAAGTCTCTGATGATACAAGCAGTTAATTTATTCAGTTTTGCTAACCCAAAGGTTAGAAATTTGAGTCTACCCAGAGGTACCTTGAAAGGAAGACCTGACAACGTACTTTTAGAATATCAGCCACATAAAACCCTGCTGCTCACAGCTCTACTCTGACATATGTGAGATCACCATGAGTTGGAATTTGCTCCAAGGCAACTGGTATAGAATTTGGTTGCAAGTAACTATCATCACATTGAGAACATTGTAAGTTTCCCCTAAGGAGAATCGTTCTCTCAGAGATATATGAGAAATAAAGCTGCGCATCTTCCACTGGAATCCAGAGGTGATTTTTTTCATACTATAAGTCTGATTTACGATTTGAGGAAGTTACAGTTTAGAAATTATGTTACTCTGTTGCTTTACACCCTCCCTTGCTTTCTCATCGCGTTTAGAAAATCCTTACCTTGTCTTAGCATTTCCTGATTCATCTGGTTACTGCCTCTACCTTTCCAAATAGACTTTGAGCTAAATAAATGAAGCCAAATAGTCACTAATTATAAATTCAATGTTGCCTTTTTTAGGGCTTCCAACTCTCAGTCAGAGCTCATATCCGTAACTAGCAAATGGGAAGCAAAAACAACGTGACCGAATTCATTCTTTTGGGTCTTACCAAGAACCCAGAGCTACGGAAAATATTCTCTGTTGTGTTTCTAATCATGTATGTGGCCACCGTGTTGGGGAACTTACTCATCGTGGTAACAGTGACTGCAACTCAGAGTCTGAGGTCACCTATGTATTTTTTCCTTACGTCCTTGTCCCTCATGGACACCCTCTTTTCTTCCGTCATTGCCCCCAAGATGATTGTGGATTCCCTCTCTGAAAGCACTACCATCTCCCTGGAAGGCTGCATGACCCAGCTCTTTGCAGAACACTTCTTTGGTGGGGTGTCGATCATCCTTCTCATCGTGATGGCCTATGACCGTTATGTGGCCATCTGTAAGCCCCTGCACTACACGACCGTCATGAGTTCGCAGGTGTGCGGTCTTCTGCTTGGAGGTGCCTGGATGGGAGGGTTTTCCCATGCAATGATACAGCTCCTCTTCATGTACCAGATACCTTTCTGTGGTCCCAATGTCATCGATCACTTTATGTGTGATTTGTTTCAATTACTGACACTCGCCTGTGTGGACACTCACATCCTGGGCCTCTTGGTCATCCTCAACAGTGGGGTGCTGTGTGTGACCATCTTCCTCACCCTCATTGTCTCCTATGTGGTCATCCTCTGCTCCCTGAAGTCTCACAGCTCTGAAGGAAGGCGCAAAGCCCTCTCTACCTGTGGCTCCCACCTCACAGTGATTGTCTTGTTCTTTGTGCCATGCATGTTCCTGTATGTGAGACCCGTGACCACTTATCCCATAGACAAGGCAATGGCCGTGTCAGAATCCATCATCACACCCATGTTAAATCCCTTAATCTACACCCTGAGGAATGCAGAGGTGAAAAATGCCGTGAAGAAACTTTGGATGAAGTGAGAGACTGTGGCTGGCACGTAACTGTCATCATGCTGAAAACATTATAAAATCTCCCCCAAAGAGAAGTCATTCTGTCTAAGACAGGTGAGAAATAAAACTGCCCATCATCCCGTAAAATTCAGAGGTATCTTTTAAAAATATAAGCCTAATTTATTGTTTAGGATATTTATTTATTATTTAGGATACATACATATATGTATGTATACATATATACACACACACATATGTTAGTGCGTGTATAGACAGACAGACAGATAGATAGATGAGGTCAGACAATGAAGTCCACAGACTTCATTGTTCTAAATCCTACATACTCACTGCGAGTCTCACTGCAGTCACCTTCGAAGTACATCCCTTGGGAAGCTATGCACCGACACCCGTGCCTAGTCCACCCTTCAAAGCAGTTTTGGAACTTATTCTGGGATGCCCACTGCACACAGTTCCTGGTGGCAAGTCCGTGAGCTTAACTGTATAATAGTCCGTAAGGCAGCTTTAAGCAGTAAACAAATAACTTTATGGGAACATCCTACCTACTCACCTGATCTGGACCCCAATGACTTTTTATTTACCTGAAGATACAGGAAATAATGAAAGGAAGTCATTTGGATGGCATTCAGGACATCAAGAGTAATAGGACAACAGCTCTGGGACTGTAACATGAAAACTGAAACTGTTAAAAGTGACTTTAACCATTAGTGCCATAAAAGTTGATTGGAACCACATTTACAATTATAGGTATAATCAATTTCAGGAAGCAGTTTAATCACATAAAGAGTGTAAAACAAATATTTGGGATCAAATCTGAGACTATTTCTGAAGCAACAGCCTTGGCGTTTGCCTTGCTCCCAGATTCAGATGGTCTGTATTTATATGAAAAGGGTGACATTGGCAGAACATTATCAGAACTTGTAACTGAAGTGTATTTCCAGATCTTTCAGATGAAAACCAAGTGGTGAAGACTATAAACCTGAAGAGAAAAGGAAACAACTTGCTATCAAAAGAGGTGACAACATATTATTTTTGGAAATGTGACTGGAGAAGTTGGCATGCTTGTGGACAAAACACTGCTGATGTAATAGTTAAGTGCTGCAGCTGGTAACAACAAATCAGCAGTTCAGATCCATCAGCTGTTCCTTGGGAATTCTATAGGGCAGTTCTATCCTGTTGTATAGGATTGCTGTGAGTTGGAATCACTGGATGGCCAATTTTTGGTTTGTTTGTTTCTCTTGCTTTGGTGGATAAATAAATTAAACCAATGGTAAAGCAAATGTTCTGGAAGAAAGACCTGGTGATCCCTGTTGAATTCCAGCCAGGGAAACCCCTGGGGATCAGTGTCTGACTGACCTCCAGCCAAGCGTGAGAACGGCCCAGGAGCCTGCAGCAGTTTGTTCTGTGGTGCACGGGGTCACCATGAGTGAGGGACTGACTCGACGGCAGCTAATGAAAACAACAGTGATACAGGTTCAAAGAAAAACCGATTCTCAGGACCATCACCTAAACAGGTGCAGCAACAAACCGCCCACTCTAACCCCTGCTCAGATGAGGATTACTTTGTTTTTTGGTCTTTCGGCAGCTCTGTAACCTTCAGGGCAACCCTGGTGGTGTAGCGGGTAAGTGCTGCATCTGCTAGCCAAAAGGTTGGCGGTTCAAACCTGCCAGGCGCTCTTTGGAAACTCTATGAAGCCGTTTCATTCTGTCCTGTAGGGTTGTTATGGGTCACAATCCAATCCGTGGCAGTGGGTTTGGTTTTTGTTTTTCGGTTTTTTGGTTTTTTTCGGTAACCTGTAAGTCAAAACGTGATGGAATAGTGATTAAGTGCTATGGCCGCCAAACGAAAGATCGGCAGTGCACATCTACGAGGCGCTCCCTGGAAAGTCTATGGGGCAATTCTACTCCGTCCTATAGGGTCGCTGTGAGTGGGAATCCACTTGACAGCAGTGATTTTGAGTTTGGGTTGTTTGGGTTTGGTTCAAACTATCCTTTATGTTCCCTTACCACCAGGAGGTGGCGATCAAGTCGAACACTAGAGTCGCTGTGAGTCAGAGTCCCCTTGACAACAGCGGGTTTGGGTTTAGTTTTTTAGTTTGGCTCAAACTCTCTTTTACCCTCCTTTACCACAAGGTGGCGATCCAGTCAAGTATTAGGCCAAAAGGTTGCTTTAAAACGTAATTGGGAAGATGAGGAATTTTCAGATTGCCCTATTTCTTCAGAAAATATTGATGGACTGTGTGAGTTTTTAACCAACCTGTCATTCACCTTGTGATGGTCATTTCAGATTCATGACTCTGAATGTCTCATGGGCCCTTGATGCTTTCAATGCATCCTACTAAACCTTCCCGTTCATTTACTGTCCCACTGTCCTAAAAGACTATTTCACATCTTTTCCTCGCTCTGTTCTTCCTTTACTTCAGTCTGCAGGAATGATTGTATTTTCTACTACACAGAGAAAACTTGAAACAATCAGGAGAATTTCCACAAACTCGCACCATTCTATCTGTCCCCCCTCCCCAAGCATCTGTACCCACACACTTCTCCTTCCTGTCTTTAACCACAGCATCCCGCTCTTCTGTAAACTATCCTGGCCATCATCGCTTGTGCGAAGACCACATTTCTTCTAGCCCACTCAACAGTAATAGTCTGACAGTTCTCTGCCCCCTCCTGAGCAGCTACTGTTCTCTGCTGTGTCGTATTTGTCACAATGAGACCATCCTGCTATTTCCCCTGTCTTAGAAGTTCCATTCTCAATAAATAAAATATAAAAGAAATAGAAAAGTTCCATTCTCTTAACCTTGCTTCTCTGCCAGCTACTGTTCCAATTACTTCTTCGTCTTGAAATACTTTTCTTACTTGCTATTTCTGATTCCTTCCCATTCAATCCACCTGAAAAGAGAGAGTGAAGTAAACTTTGTTGAACATTAACTACAAAGACATTTTGGAAGTTATTTTACAAACATCAGCTGGTAATTCTTGGTACCTTAAGATGTAAGTACTAACCCCATTTTAAAAACAACAGCCAATCCAGTTGCTGTTCACTTCATTCTTACCCCACATGTGTCAGAATAAAGCTGTGTGCCATAGAGCTTTTCAATGTCTGTGATCTTTCAGAATCAAAGCACCAGGTGTTTCTTTGGATGCTCCTCGGGATGGAATCAAACCCCCACCTTTCAATTAAGCTTTTAATTATTTGCTCCATCCAGGCAGTTTAATTCCATCTGACTTACGAGCAAAATGATTGTTTGAGGTTTACCAGATTTGGAAGTCTTTTGGACAGTGTCTGGACTCTTTTCAATGATATTTGGATTCTTTATACAATCCTAAAGTAGCAGATTGCAGGGATGATGCTGCAGCAGGTTATCCATTTGTCTTTGGTTCTTCGCCTACCATGTGTGGGAAATTTCCTCCCCAGTAAGCTCTCAGTTGACTCTCACCTGTACAGGTAACCTATCTTCATTTAGTTCCTCTGGTCAAAGGAAAAACTCAGTTTAATCATTGTATTCCCACTAAATTAACCCATCAAAGTAAACATTAGGTACTGCTTATATTTGGAAAAGAAGTACGGCCAAGGGCCCAGCTGTGGTGATTTGCCACACCGAGTGAAAATGCGTAACTGGACAGCGCCTCTCCCAGCAGAAAAGCTGTTTTTAAGGCAATCGCACCTAGAGAAAACAGTAGCAGCTGGCAGCTAACTATGGTGGTGCCCTCATCCCTCCCTTCTTTGAGCCTTGTCAAGGCATCTGTGAATGCAGCCCCTGAAAGACTCCATAAGTAGCTACTTTTGCATCTAGGAGGAGGGGCCTGCCACCCTTGAGGGCATGGCTGGTACCAGCTGCTGCTGGACAGTGCCTTTCTCAGCAGAAAAGCATCTCTCAAGAACATCACATCTAGACTATGCAGCAATGGCTGGAAGCCGAATGTGGCATTGCCATTTCCCACTCTCTTCACTGAGCCATGCCAGAGCATCTGTTGATGGGGCTCAGAGAGACTCCATGAATAGGACACCATCTTTGTCAACCAGGAGGCAGAGTCTGCCAGCCCTCAGGCAGGGCCCAGCTGCTATTGGCTGTCACTGGACAGCACCTTTTTCAGCAGAAAATGCGTTTTTGAGATAAGGGTGTCTAAAGAACACAGTCGCCAAGAGTCGGATCTGACTCAACGGCACTTGGCTTGGCAAAGAACACAGCAAGGGCTGGCAGCCGAGTATAGCGGTACCTTTCTCTCTTCCCTTCCAAGCTATGCCATAGTGTTTGCTGGCTTGACTCCAGAAAGTCAGTACAAGAAGGTTGCCAATTTTATCAGTCAGGAGTTGGAGCCTGCCACCCCTGAGAGCCCAGCTGGGATCAGCCACCAAGTCAAGTAGCAATGTGGGACTGGATAGTGTCATTCTCCAGAGAAGCTGTACATAAGTTAATTGCAACGAAGGAACATAGCAGTTGGTGGCCAAGTCTAAAGTGCCCTTACTCATCCCCTTCTTAGAGCTACGGCATAGTTCAAATTGGTGCAACACCAGAAAAGCTGAACAGCTTTTTGATGATGTGAAGACAACAATCAGCATCTAACCATTTAAAGAAGCAGACCACCGTGGCTATGGAAAACTCCCAAAATAGGGAATCAAAAGACTTTCCAGATAAAGTAGCCTTCCTGAAATTATCAGAGGTAACATACAAGAGAATTATGTATACAGCCCTTCTAGATATGAAACAAAGTGTGGCAGAACAAAATTTTTTAAAAAAAGAAAAATTAAGCAAGCTATAGGAACTGCTAGAATATCAAAGCTCTGAAATTCAGCAGATCAATAACAAAATTATAGAGTTAGACCATTCAGTGCAAGGCCAAAAGAGTAAGATTGAAGAAATGGAATGCAGAATTAGCCAGATTGATGATGGAGCAACTGACACCAGCATTTATGAGGGGAAATCAGAAACAAGAAACAAGAAAAATGAAGAAGCATTAAGAAGTATGTGTGACTCCATCAAAAAGAATAATCTATGACTAATTGGAATTCCTGAACAAGGTAGAATAGCAGAAAATACAGAGAGAATTGCTGAAGAGTTGCTGACGGAAAACATCCCTGATATCGCAAAAGAAGAAAACACAGCTATTCAACATGCTTTTTGAAACGTCATGGAAGGTAGATCCCCCCAAAAAAGATGCCACACATGTTATAATCAAGCTTAATAAAATGAAACATTTGGCTGGCTGGCTAATAAAATGAAACATAGAGAGAGGCTCTTAAAGGCAGCTAGGCTTAAATCAAAACTAACATACAAAAGGAAACCTTGTAGGCTGCTCTCTGACTTCTTAGCAGAAACCTTGTTGACAATAAGGCAGTGGGATACATACAAAGTCTTGAAGGAGAAAAATTTCCAACCAAGAATTATGTTGTTGCTGTTGTTAGGTGCCATCAAGTTGGTTCCAACTCATAGTGACCCTACGAACAACAGAACAAAACACTGCCCAGTCTTGTGCCATGTCCACAATCATTTTTATGCATAAGCCCATTGTTGTGGCCACTGTGTTGATCCATCTCATCAAGGGTCTTCCACTTTTTCACTGACCCTCCATTCTACTAAGCATTTTGTCCTTCTCCAGGGACTGATCTTTCCTGATAACATGTCTAAAGTATGTAAGATGCAGTCTTGCCATCTTTGCTTCCAAGGAACCCTCTGGTTGTACTTCTTCCAGGACAGATCTGTTTGTTCTTTTGGAGGTCCATCATACATTCAACATTCTTCTCCAACACCAAGAATTATATATTCTATGAAACTGTCCCTCAAATATGACAGTGAAATTAGGACATTCTCAGATAAACAGAGTCTTAGAGACTTTTAAAAAACCAAAACAAAGTTACAGTAAATACTGAAAGAAGCTCTTTGATTAGAAAATCAGTAACATCAGATATATACTCAAGGATGCAATGCAGGACACAGCACCCAGAATCCTACTCCATTCGCGAGGTCACACAGCTTAATCAAAACTAAGATATTAAAATTAGGGAAACAGAGATCTTAACATGTAAACTATGACATCATCACACTATAAAGAGAGATATATTCCAGTATTTACAAACCTTTTAGATGGAGAGGAGGTTGAGGAGATATACAGAATTTAAAGATTGGTTTAAACTTAGAACAATCAGGAGGAGAAAAGGGTAGCCATAAAGCAAGCTAACAATACCACATATCAAAACAAGAAACATAACACAGGAATCTCAACAGATAAGAAAACCAACATTAATAATGGTAGAAAGAAAACCCATAAAGAAAAACAAACTATGCAATAGAAAGTAGATTAACTTATCTGGATTTCACCATAAACTGAAAGCTCTTCAAATCTCAAACCAATACTGTAAGGATAGAGTAGCAGGGGCAGGGTCTGGGGACTATGCTCTTGGAGGACATGGAGGCCAATTGGAGTATTAGTCTACTGCTAAGAGAATCTTCTGCACCCCATATTGGTGAGTGACATCTGGGGGTCTTAAAAGCTAGCAAGCTGCCATCTGAGGTACACCAAATTGTCCAAACTCATCTGGAATAGATGATTACTAAGAAAAACAAAAACATGAGGAAGAAAGAGCTCAGGAGACTAGAGGACCCAAGTGAATGGGACACTGTATCAACATATGACCAGAAGAACTAGATGGTGCCCAGCCACCACCAAAAACAGCCGTGAGGGGTGCACAATGTTGAGTCTCTGTGGCAACATGAGATAAACGGGGGTGCAGCTCAAGAATTCTACTAAACGATCACAACTGATGGCCTGACAGCCTGGGGGATCCCCTGGGAGCATGGCCCTTAAAACTATTGCTGCTCCTGTCCAGAAAACACTACTAGGTCAACTCTTCAGACAAAAATGCACTGGAATCAGGGACACAATGTGACCATATGGTATGCGTACTTTACAGTTCTATGCTTTTATAGGAGGCTACCTTGCTCATCTCTTTCTAGATGGGAGAGAAGAGGATAGAGAGGAGGAGACAGGAGATTGTTGGAGGATACAACAAGTGTAGAATGAAAAGGAGAAGTGTGCTGTCACCAGGCAAGGAGAGCAGTAGGAGTTGCAGATAGGTGGGCATGCAAAATTGATCTGGATTGTATACTTCACTTAATCACAATTAAAAAAGAAAGAAGAAAAAAAGAAAAACAATCCAGAACAAAATATTAAGTGAAACAAAGAAAATGTCAACAACACAGAAATAAAGGCCTAAAAATGATAGCTCTAAGCACATATCTGTGAATAATTATGCTGCATGATAGGTTAAATAAAAAACCATGACCTGTCTATGTGCTGCTTACAAAAAAACACACCTTAGATTCAAGGATAAGAACAAACTGAAGATCAAAGGATGGAAAAATATATACCAAGGTAACAACATGCAAAGAAGAGCAGGAGTGACACTACTAATCTCAGACAAAATAGATTTTAAAGTTAAATCCACCATCGTGGGCAAGAATGGTAACTATTTATGGCTTAAAGGTTAAATACATAATGAGTACACAACAACATTAAATATTTATGCACCCAGTGCCACAACTTCTAAATACATTGAACAAATGGTGACAATGCTGAAAAATAGTAGGAGACACCAATCCTCTGCTCTCAGTAATGGACAGATATTCATAAAAAAAGCTCAGTAAAGATACCAAAGATCTTACTGTGGCAATCAACCAATTCAACCTCATTGACGTGTACAGAACCTTTTACACAACAGAGAAGTACAGCCTCTTTTCCAATGCACATGGAACATTCTCCAGAATAGACCATGTGTTAGACCATAAAGCAAGTCTCAATAAAATCCAAACTATTTAGTTGTTTCAAAGCATCTTCTCAGAACATAAAGCCATAAAAGTTGAACTCAATAATGGAAAAATTATAAGCACAATGAACTCATGGAAACTGGACAAAACATTCCTCAAAAATTAATGGGTTATAGAAGAATTCAAAGATTCAAAAAAGAAATCATGGAATCAAGTGAGAATGAAAACACATCCTATGAGAACTTACGGAATACAGCCAAATCGGTGCCCAGAGGTGAGTTTCCCTCTATAAATGCACAAATTCAGAATAAAGAAAAGGCCCATAACAAAGAATTAACCCTGCAACTCAGACAAGTAGAAAGAGAACAACGAAAGAATCGCTCAGGCACTAGAAGATAACAGATAATAAAAATTAGAGCAGAACTAAATAAATTAGAGATAGAAAAACAATTGACAGAATTCTCAAAATCAGAAGCTGTTTTTTGAAAACATCAACTGAATTGATAAACCATTGGCTAAACTCACAAAAAAAAAAAAACAGGAGAGGAAACAAATAACCCAAGTAAGAAATGAGGTAGGAGATGTCACAATGGATCCAGCCAAAATTAAAAGTGTCATAACAGAATACTATGAAAAACTGTATTCTAACAAATTTGAAAATGCAGAGGAAATGGACAAATTTCTAGATTCATGTCACCTACCAAGATTATCACAGGGAAAAGTAGAACAGCTTAATAAATCCACTACAAAAGAAGACATTGAAAAAGTAATCAGAAAACTACCAACCAAAAAAAGTCCTGGCCCAATTGGCTTCACCAGAGAATTTTACCAAAATTTTAGAGAGGAGTTAACCCCAATATGACTGAGCTTATTTCACAGCATAGAAAAAGATGAACTATTCCTAATTTCACTCTATGGCGCTAGTATAACCCTGATTGATACCAATGCCAGGAAAAAGCCCACCAAAATGGAAAACTATAGACCAATATCACTCATGAACATAGATGCAAAAATCTACAACAAAATCCTAACCAGTAGAATTCAACAACATATCAAAAAAATATTCATGATGACCAAGTTCACACCAGGGATACAGGGCTGTTTCAACATCAAAAAAATGATCAATGTGATCAACCACATAAATAGCACAAAGGATAAGACACACCTGATTTTACCAACTGATGCAGAAAAGGCATTTGAAAAAAATCCAACATCCATTCATATTAAAAACTCTCAGCAAAATAGGAATAGAAGGGAAATTCCTTAAGGCAATAAGGGACATCTATGCAAAGTCAACCACCTACATCATCCTGAGAGAGACAGAAAGAACACTCCCTGATAATGGGAATGAGCCAAAGATGCCCACTGTTACCACTATTATTAAACATTGTGCTAGAAGTTCTGGCCATAGCAATCAGACAAAACAAAGAAATAAAGGACATCTGCATCAGTAAACAAGAATTTAAAAATATCTCTATTTCCAGATGATATGATTATATACACAGAGAATCCTAAAGACTCCATATATAGACTATTGGAACTAATGGAAGAGTTCAGCAAAGTATCAGTATATAACATGAACAGAAATAAATAAGTAGAATTCCTTCACACCAACAAAGAGATCATCAAAGAAGAAATCACCAGATCAAAACCATTTACTATAGTCTCCAACAAGATAAAATACCTAGGACTAAATCTAACCAGAGAAGTAGGAGACCTATAAAGAGAATTACATGACTCTACTGCAAGAAACCCAAAGGTGGAGAAATCTACCGTGATCATGGATAGAAAGAGTTAACGACGTGAAACTGTCTGTTTTACCTAAAGTGATCTACATATCCAGTGCAAGCTCAATACGAATTCCAGTGTCATTTTTCAACGGGATGGAGAAACACCAACTTTAGAAAGGGAAGAAACCCTGGACAAGTAAAGCTCTACTGAAGAAGAGGAACACAGTGGGAGGCCTCATACTACCTGACCTTAGAAACTACTACACTGCCATGGTAGTCAAAACTGGTACTGATACAAAAACATACATATAGATCAATGAAACAGAATAGAGAATCCAGAAATGTCAGCAACCTCCTATGATATTTGACAAAGTCAATATTTGACAAAGGCCCAAAGATTGTAAGCTGGGATAAAAACAGTCTCTTTGACAAAAGATGTGACAAAGTTGGATATCCATCAGCAAAAGACTGAAACAAGTCCCATATCCGACACCTTACACAAAAACTAACTCAGAATGGATCAAATATCTAAATAACAAATCTAACAATAAAGATTGTGCAAGAAAAAAACAGAGACAACAACGAAAGTTCTAATACATGGCTTAGACAGGCTACAAAATATGATCAATAACACACAAACAATGGAAGCAAAAATAGATAAATGGGAACTACTAAATATAAATTACCTATGCTCATCCAAAGACCTTATCAAGGGAGTTAAAATGCTACTTAAATGAGAAAAAAATGTTTGGCAGCTCTATGTTGGACAGATGTCCACTTTCCATAATCTACAAGGTACTGCAAAATATCAACAAGAAAAAGGTAAATAAGGCAATTAAGGAATGGGCAAAGGCGATGAACAGATACTTCACCAAAGAAGACATCCAGACAGCCAAAAGATGCATGAGGAAATGCTCACAAATATTAGCTGTCAGAGAACTCCAGATCAAAACTACAATGAAATACCATTTCACCCCAATGAGGTTGACAATAATCCAAAAAACACAAAACAACAAATGCTGGAGAGGCTGTGGAGAGATTGGAAATCTCTCACACTGCTGGTGGGAATGCAAAATGGTATAACCTCTTTGGAAAACCATATGGCATTGTCTTAAAAAGCTAGAAATAGAAATACCATATGGTCCAGCAATCCCACTGCTCAGAATATATCCTAAAGAAATAAAGGTGGTCACATGAACAGATACATGCTCAGGAATGTTTATTGCAGCACTCCCCACAATAGCAAAAAGATGGAATCAGCCTAGGTACTCATCAACATATGAAGGAATAAACAAACTATGGTACACATACTCAGTGGAACACTGTGCAATGATAAAGAACAATGATGATTTTAGAAAGCATCTCATAACCTGGTTTCAAGTAGAAGATGTTGTGCTGAGTGAAATCAGTCACCTGTATAAGGACAAGTATTTTATGAAATCTCTTCTATGAGGACTTACGTGCAGAAGAAAAGATTCTTTGATGACTACAAGGGTGGGGGGGATTAGATAACTGATAGGAATTTCATTAGGTGAAGGGAATGACAGCGCCCATTACCATGAGTCAGATCCAACTCGATGACACATGGCTTGGCAAACTCAACCCAATATTTCAAAGAATAGAGTAGCAGGGAAAGGGGTCTGGTGATCATGTTTTTAGGGGACATTGATATCAACTGGCAAAACTAGACTTTTGCCAAAAGAGCCTTCTTCACCCCGTATTGGTGAGTGGTGTATGGAATATTAAAAGCTAGCAAACTGCCATCTGAGCAACATCAAATAGTTCCAACACCTCTGGAACTGAAGACATCAAAGACACTAGGCAAAATGAGCCCAGGAGACAAAAGAACACATATGAATGGAAGACTGCATCAACATGAGACCAGAAGAACCAGACGGTGCCTGGCCACAACTAAAGGCAGCTGTGACTGGGGCACAATGTAGAGCCCATCATGTAACATGAGATAGAGAGGTGTCCAGTTCAAAAACTCTACTACAAGACCACAACTAATTGTCCACCAGGCTGGATGGTCCCTTGGGAACATATCATCTAGACCAGCTGCTGGCCCTGACCTGAAATCAATACTGAGGTCAACTCTTCAGACAAGATTGGACTGGACTCAGGGACACAGTGTCAGCATGTGGTATGTATACTTTATAGTTTTATATATTTACGGGAAGCTATCCTACCAGCTTCTTTCTAGACAGGAGAAGTGGATGTGGAGAGCTTTCCAGATGGGAGAAGACGGGGTGGAGAGGAGGGGACGGGTGTTAGTTTAAGAGGATACTAGAAGTAAAGAGCAGAAAGCAGGAGTGTCCTGTCACAGGGTAGGGAGAGCAGATGGAGTTGCAGACACCTAGGCATGCAAAATTGATTTGGATTGTACACTTTCACTTAATCATAATAAAAAAGAAGAAAGAAAGAAAAAAGAACTGTGTGATCAAATAGGTTGAAGACTGAAGAAGAATTGACAGTTTTCAATTGCAGTGTTAGCAAAGAATATTGAATACACCATGGACTGTCAAAAGAGTGAAAAATTCTGTCTTGGAAGAAGTATAGCCAGAGTACTTCTTAGACGCAAGGATGTGAGACTTAATCTCTCATTCTTTGGCAGGACCAGTCCCTGGAGATGGACATCACTCTTGGTAAAGCAGAGGGTCAGTGGAAAAGAAAAAGTTCCCCAACAAGTTGGACTGGCACACCAGTGACAACAGTGAGCTCAAACATAGCAGTGGTTTGGGGATGACACAGAGCAAGGCAGCGTTTTGTTCCGTTGTGCACAGCGGTGCTCTCAGTAGGAACCAGGTCAACAACACCTAATAGCAGTTTGACACAGAGGGATTAAAGCATATAGGAATATCTATAAAATAATACCTCAGCTAGAGTTTGCAAGAACTGACTATAGAGACTCATATTGCTCCTTCCCTATCAAAAGCGGTTGATTCTAACCCATCTCTCAATGGCTCTGTTGACCAGGTAGTAATTTCAGACTCCATGTCTGATGGATAATATTAGTCGATTAGTAAAAGTGATTCTATAGCAAAAATAAACTTTTGGATAATCTATAAGGATTAGATTTTGAAAATTTAAATAATCATCCTAACTCTGATAATCTTACAGGGTGTTGAAGATGGAAAAAACAAAAAGTTAATATAAATGAAAATACTTTATAAGGTAGGGAAAGAATGAAAATATAACCCATTATTTCAAAAATGAGAAAACAATATTACAATGCCATTTCTTAATAGATTTAAGTAAAAGTAAGTTAAGTTTTTCTGCCTGTGTACTAATTTTCAAACCATGATGGCCTCCCAGGGACAGATATGACTTCTGTGTGGATGATGGAATCCAGAGATAGGATTCACAAGTTCTTTCCTGCTGCTGTATTCTGACTGTTTAAAGTTGTGGCTATTCTGTAACTGAGGTGCACATCACAGTGCATCAAACGACGCTGTGAACAAACGACAAAATGGCTAAAACTGTGATCTAGGTTTCTACGAGATAGTCTGGCCCCAGGGATAGTCTATGCCCTGAACACCTTATTACTGAAGTGGGTGGAAGGGTTACAGATAGGCCTCTCTGTCGTTGGAGATCTATCTAGCCTCAGAGGGCTTTAAATGAATGATGTAAGTCCACGCCTTGTCACAGCTGTTCACATGGGCCCTTTCCTTACTTACAGCCCAAAGGAGAAGATTGGATCCATGGTGTATTATCTGAGAAACTGAACAAAAACAATTTGTACTTTGATCTCAGCATACAGTCCACTGGGATTCAAAAAGGAACCTGAATAATTCAGTAAATTTTCTGCTTGGCTATTTCCTCATCAACCCTTAACTAGAAAGAACGTAAATAAATCCCTTGGTAAAACAGAAGGTATACTTCTTTGTTCGCCTCATAGATACCTACAACTTCGTCTTTAAACCTCTCTTCAAAAGCAATAGAAATCTTAGTTCAACACGTTTAATCAGTATTTAATGGCTGGATGACATTTTTTCCATGTATATCCTGGAGAGTTTACTTCCACAGTAAGAAAAACTAAGCTGGGATACGGTCACCGGGTCCTTAGACTCTCAGGAGAAGTTGTTTTATGTGAATGAATCTTAGGTGGAATAAGATCTTGGGTTAGACTTGAAACGATTAGCTTTTTTGTACATCTTTCCACTTCTGACCCACTGTTAAAATGAAGGGTGAACTTTATTATTGGATTAATTAATAGACAGGTTTTAATTATTACATAGAAATCACCTTCAAATTGACAAATTTTGATTGAAGTAATTACATATTAATATTTACATATCTCTTGCTCTGACATGTGTTCATAATTCGCACTCAAAACCTTTGTGCTTTATCTATACACATAATTGATTCTCTGGAAAAGGAATTACGCACTTCAGTTGGTATTTAAGTTCGAACTGGAGTTAGATTATGTTATTTTGTTTGGTTCATTTTTTTTCTCTTTGAGGAAAAAAATAGATCAGTTGCCTTCCATCTTAGAAATAAGAATTTGTAAATATAATATGCATAGGTTTTCTAAGGAAGAGTAGATAACGTATCTGGAGATTGTTTTTAAGAGACTAGCTCACTCTCCCCTCCCCCCAGTTTCACTTCAGTTCTTCTATCTTCCTGTCATCCTAGCCCTAGCCCTAGCTCTAGCTCTTTCTGGTGAGTGTGTGTGTGCGTGTGTGCGTGTGTGTGTGTGTATCCCACTTTCTATTTTCTTTCTCCTCAAGGCCATTTCTCTCTTTCCTTCCCCCCAAGAAATCATTCTTTCTCATTTAGACTAAAGACAAAAATAAAAGGAAGTACTAATGTACTCTTTTTTCTTAAAATTTATGACAGTTACAGAATAATACTTATATCTTAGGTTGATACTTTCAACTTAGGAATGAGAAGAATCTTTATGTTGCCTTTCTTGGAAAAGTAGAATAAGTGCTAAATTTTGTTACGAGTGGATCCACCCACAGAAATGATGGTGGTGGTGGTGACAGAGACCACCAAGATGACAACGTTGGCGGTAGTAATGACTGAGGTGGTGGCGGTGCTGGTAATGACGCCGGTCTTGGTGGTAATGACAGTAGTGGTGGCCATGCCGGTGATAAACAGTGATGATCACAGCAGCAGTAGTTGTAACAGGGCACAGCAGTAGTAATGCTTGTGGTTTGCTGCTGGTGAAGACAGAGATGATTAAAGAATCTTCTATGAAAAGACTGATAAGTTATTGTAAGTTCCAATATTAAAAATTAAAACATTATTGCCATTTCTATTCCCTAAAACGCCACTGGAGTTAGTGGCAATTCCACTAATTTGTGGTGATTTTTATGAAAAGTTAAGAAGACAATAGAAGAAAACATGGGGTGATATATATACTAAAGAGGCTACTTTAAAGTCTTGTGGCGTAAGAGAAATATCTAGTCTGATATTTAGAGTGCTTCATAGCTGCAAGTCCACTGACTGCATAAAACTGACAAAGTGAGTGCAATCACTAGAACCGTCTAGGTACTTAGGTTTTCAACAAAGAGGTTATATATTGCTCAGACAGAATACAGAAATGTTGGCTCTAGAATTGGGCTTTCTAGATTCAAAAACAGGCTGTATTAATCACAGTGTCTGTGGCCTCAAGGAAGTAAATAAGTCACTATGCTTAATTATGCTTATTATTATTAAGACATTTATTTTGAAATGAGTAGATTATTGAGAAACTCAGAGAATAATTCCTCTTTCTGAAAAGAGTTTAAATGTTTATTTACTAAAAATCTTCTAAATTATTTTCTGATATAGAATATATGCCTCCATATGAATAAAACTAAGAATAATACAACTGAAGAGAAACCAGTATAAAGAAGAAAGACAAAACTGATAGAAAAAGTTATCTAATATATCATTGTTAGGAATGAAAATTTTCTAAAAGAATTTGCTAACATTTATCCAAGTGGTGGCATAGTGGTTAAGTGCTACAGCTGTTAACCAAAAGGGTTGCAGTTTGAGATCACCAGGAATTGGTAGGAAATTATGGGACAGGTCTCTTCTGTCCTATAGGGTCACTATGAGTCTGAATAGACTGAAAGGCAACAGATTTTTCATTTTTTAGTCTAAGTGGAGCCCAGGTGGCACTGTGTATAAGAGCAATAGTTGCTAATCAAAAGATCAGCAGTTTAAATCCACCAGCTACTTCTTGGTGACTCTTTGGGGCAATTATGCTGTGCCCAAGAGGGCCACTGAGCACTGAGGTGGAACTGACTCAACTGCAAGGGGTTTGGTTTGTTTATCCAATTGTAAGATGTTCCCATTCTGTGATTCTGCAATTCTATTGCAAAAATTTATCTTAGAGAAATACTTCAATCTATTGCTATACATCTTCATGGTCATCTACACTGATATAAATTGACTTGCTGTTTTGAGTCAAATCTGACTCATAGCTAGCCTAAAGGACCTGGCAGAACTGCTCCCACAGAGTTTCCAAGGAGCACCAGGTAGATTCAAACTGTCAAGGTTTCAGTTAGCAGCCTTAGCTCTTGAACACTATACCCCCAGTGTTTCTATACTGATATAGTCATAAATATAGCAATACAAGACACCCACTATAGCACTGAGGTAGTAGAAAAATGGAAACACAATAAATCTCCATATGATTTCATGGAATGCTGTCAATGACAAATCATTGGTTTAAATTTAAGATACAATATATTTGAATCAGTAATGCAATCTGTTCTTGTATGAATTTATTATACGGCATTTATAACTATGCAGATACAGGATTTCTCAATAAAAATGCAGATCCATAAGAATCGATGGCTTTTATTTAATTACACAGAAGGCAAAATCAGAACCTAATCCATGTAACTCTAAGATCTTTCCTTTCCCTTCTATCCTGAACACTGGCACTGATCCCCATGTCTGGGCCCTTGCTCCTGCTTTCCTTCCTGCTAGGAATAGCCTTTGTTTAGCTTTAAATTTTAATAATTTATTTTTCTTTTATTTCTCCAGTTCTCAATGATTTCTTGGTCTCTTTAAATTCTCCAGGTCTGCCCCTTATTTGGATATCCTGGTGTAGTGGTTAAGTGCTATGGCTGGTGACCAAAAGATCAGCAGTTCAAATCCACCAGGTGCTCATTGGAAGCTGAATTGGGTCTATTTTAAGGAAATGATCCACTTCTGAGACTTCTTTGATATTCCTCAAACTTGCGACGTCTGCTCATTTCTTTTTATTTTTTTAATATACATTTCTTGTGTGCTACAAAATTAGGAAATAACAGGGTAATTAACTGACAAAAATAAAAAAAAAAACATTGACTAAGATTGCCTCTTTCTTCATCTGAGCAGCCTTTTAAAAATGTTCCTGACTAAGTCACTGTGCAAACAGAAAGGATGTGTCCCCAAAGCAGCTGGTGCTGTGATTCAGCACTGAACTGGAAGTTTGGGGATGGTCTGGTTCTTGGTTACAGCTAAAGAAAGTTCAGGAATACAAATATTTACACACTCTAGCCAAAAGCCATCATCTCTGAGTCCGGTTGTCACAGGAATACAAGCCAGTCTCTGACAACAAATTCAGTCTCAAGCCTGGACAAAGGGCTGACCCAACATTCTCTATTTGGTTGACAATTCGTTGCAGTTTCCCTTTGTTCAATATAATGTCTTGAGTTATATTGATGCCTGATGAGTCTTTAGTAATTTATCAAGAACTTTGAGAAACATGAAGTCCCTGATGATACAAGCTGTTAACTTCATTTGCTAATCCAAAGGTTAGAGATTTGAGTCTACCCAGAGGTACCTAGAAAGAAAGACCTGACAACCTACTTTTGGAAAATCAATGACATAAAACCCTGCTGCTCACAGTTTTACTCTGACATGCATGAGGTCGCCGTGAGTCAGAATCTATTCCATGGCAACTGGTCTAGAATTTGGCTACACGTAATGGTCATCACTGAGAACACTGCAAATTTCCTCTAAAGAGAATCATTCTGTCAGAGATACAGGAGAAATAAATTTTCTCATCTTCCATTGGAATCCAGAGGTGACTTTTCATACTGTAAGTTTGAATTATGGTTTGGAGTATTTACAATTTAGAAATTACGTTTCTCTTTTACTTTACACCCTCCCTTGGTTTCTCATCACCTTTAGAAAATCCTTACCTTGTTTTAGCATTTCCAGATTAATCTGGTTACTACCTGCACCTTTCCAAACAGAACTTGAGTTAAATAAATGAAGCCAAACAGTCACTAATTATAAATTCAATGTTGCCTTTTTTAGGGTTTCCAACTCTCAGTCAGAGCTCATATCCATAACTGCTAAATGGGAAACAAAAACAATGTGACCGAATTCATTCTTTTGGGTCTTACGAAGAACCCAGAGCTACGGAAAATATTCTCTGTTGTGTTTCTAATCATGTATGTGGCCACCGTGTTGGGGAACTTACTCATCGTGGTAACAGTGACTGCAACTCAGAGTCTGAGGTCACCTATGTATTTTTTCCTTACATCCTTGTCCCTCATGGATGCCATCTTTTCTTCCGTCATTGCCCCCAAGATGATTGTGGATTCCCTCTCTGAAAGCACTACCATCTCCCTGGAAGGCTGCATGACCCAGCTCTTTGCAGAACACTTCTTTGGTGGGGTGTCGATCATCCTTCTCATCGTGATGGCCTATGACCGTTATGTGGCCATCTGTAAGCCCCTGCACTACACGACCGTCATGAGTTCGCAGGTGTGCGGTCTTCTGCTTGGAGGTGCCTGGATGGGAGGGTTTTCCCATGCAATGATACAGCTCCTCTTCATGTACCAGATACCTTTCTGTGGTCCCAATGTCATCGATCACTTTATGTGTGATTTGTTTCAATTACTGACACTCGCCTGCATGGACACTCACATCCTGGGCCTCATGGTCATCCTCAACAGTGGGGTGATGTGTGTGACCATCTTCCTCACCCTCATTGTCTCCTATGTGGTCATCCTCTGCTCCCTGAAGTCTCACAGCTCTGAAGGAAGGCACAAAGCCCTCTCTACCTGTGGCTCCCACCTCACAGTGATTGTCTTGTTCTTTGTGCCATGCATGTTCCTGTATGTGAGACCCGTGACCACTTATCCCATAGACAAGGCAATGGCCGTGTCAGATTCCATCATCACTCCCATGTTAAATCCCTTGATCTATACCCTGAGGAATGCAGAGGTGAAAAATGCCATGAAGAAACTTTGGATGAAGTGAGAGACTGTGGCTGGCACGTAACTGTCATCATGCTCAAAACATAAAATCTTACCAACAGAGAAATCATTCTAAGATAGGTGAGAAATAAAGCTGCCCATCATCCAGTAAAATCCAGAGGTATCTTTTAAAAATATAAACCTAACTTATTTTTTAGGATATTCATTGTTTAGGATATTTATTTATTATTTAGGATATATACAAGTATATATGTATATGTGCATATATATATATATATATACAAACGTACACTTATATATGTATGTGTACCTGTATAGATAGATAGGTCGATACAAAGATGAGGTCTGACAATTAAATCCATGGACTTAATTGTTCTAAGCCCTACATATCTCATTGCTGAGTATCATTACAGTCACCTTCGAGGTACTACTCTTTGGGAAGCTATGCACCGATGTCAGTCACCAGTCTGCCCGTCAAAGCAGTTTTGGAACTTATTTTGGGATGCTCATTGCACACAGTTTCTGGTGGCAAGTTCGTCACCTTAACTGTATAGTAGTCTGTAAGGGAGCTTTTAGCCAGTAAACAAGTAACTGCATGGGAGCATCCTACCAACTCACCTGATTTGGACACCAGTGACTTTTTCTTAACCTGTAAATCAAAACGTGATGACATAGTGGTTAAGTGCTACGGCTGCTAAGCAAAAGATTGGTAGTTCAAATCCACCAGGCACTCCCTGCAGTCTATGGGGCAATTCTACTCTGTCCTGTAGAGTTACTGTGAGTCTGAATCCACTTGACGGCAATAGGTTTGGGTTGTTTTGGTTTGGTTCAAACGATCCTTTGTGCTCCCTTACCACAAGGTGGCGATCAAATCAAATACTGGGGTCGTTGTGAGTCGGAATCCCCTTGACAACAGTGGGTTTGGGTTTAGTTTTTTGGTTTGGCTCAAATTCTCTTTTATGCTCCTTAACCACAAGGTGGCGATCCAGTAGCTTTAAAACATAATTTAGAGGAGGAGGAACTTTCAGATTGGCCTATTTCTTCAGAAAGCATTGATGGCCTGTGTGACTTTTTAACCAACCTGTCATTCACCTTGTGATGGTCATTTCAGATTCATGACTCTGAATGTCTCGTGGGCCCTAGATGGTTTCAATATGTCATGCTAAACCCTCCCATTCGTTTACTGTCACACTGTCCTAAAAGATTGCTTCACACCTTTTCCTCTCGCTTCAAAGCCCCAGTATAGCCTTTCTTTAGTTCAGTCTCCATGAATGATCATATTCTCTACCACAGAGAGAAAACTTGAAACAGTCCGAGGAGAATTTCTGCAAACTCACACCACTCTATTTGCCCACCCCGCCCCCAAGCATCTGTAACCACACACTTCCCCGTCTTTAACCACAGCATCTTGCTCTTCTGTAAACTATCCTGGCCATCGTTGCTTGTGCGTAGATCCCATCTCTTCTAGCCCACTCAGCAGTAACAGTCTATCAGTTGTCCACTCCTCTCCTGAGCAGTTGCTGTTCTCTGTTGTGTCGCATTCATCACAATAAGACCATCCTGCTATCTCCCCCGTCTTAGAAGTTCCATTCTTAATAAATAAAATGTAAAATTTTAAAAAAGGTTCCATTCTCTTAACCTTGCTTCCCTGCCAAATACTGTTCCAACTACTTCTTCATCTTAAAATACTTTTCTTCCTTGCTATTTCTGATTCCTTTCCGTTCACTCCATCTTAAAGCCACTCCAGGAAGCCTTTCCCCACTACTCCACCTTAGCAAGGCGTTCTTGTTGATACTGCCAGGGACCTCGACATAGCTGAACCCAACAGTCAGTTCTCAGCCACGATTTTACTAGCTTTATCAGCAGTGATTTCTCCATCACTTTAAATTCTCTAGGCCTGCCCCTTATTTTGAAACTCTCATGCAGTGGTTAGGTGCTATGGCTGGTGACCAAGAGACAGGCAGTTCAAATCTACCAGGTGCTCCTTGGAAGGGCTATGGAGCAGTTTTAAGGAAATGATCCACATCTGAGACTTCTTATAATCCTCAAACTGCAGCTTCTGCTGCGTAGTTTTGTTTTACTATTTCTTGTGTGCTTAAAAAAAATAGGAAATAACAGGAAAATGAACTGAAAAAAAAATATTAACTAAGATTGCCTCTTTCTTCATCTGAGTAGCCTTTTAAAAATGTTCCTAACTAAGTCGCTGTGCAAAGAGAAAGGATATATCACAAAAGCAGCTGGTGCTGTGATTCAGCACTTAATTGGAAGTTTGGAGATGGTCTGGTTCTTGGTTACAGCTAAAGTAAGTTCAGAAATACAAATGTTTACACACTGTAGCCACTAGCCATCATCTCTGAGCCTGGTTGGCAGAGGAATACAAGCCAGTCTCTGACAACAAATTCAAGCCTGGACAAAGGGCTGACCCAGCATTCCCTATTTGGTTGACAATTCATTGCAGTTTCCTTTTGTTGAATACAATGTCTTGAATTGTATTGGTGCCTGCTGAATCCTCAATAATTTATCAGGAACTTTGAGAAACATGAAGTTCCTGGTGATACAAGCCGTTAACTTAGTTTGTTAACCCAAAGGTTCTAGAGATTTGAGTCTACCCAGAGATGCCTTGAAAGAAAGACCTGGCAAACTACTTTTGGGAAATCAGCCCTATAAAACCGTGTTGCCCACAGTTCTACTCCGACTTACATGAGGTCACCGTGAGTCAGGATCTACCCCAAGGCAACTGGTCTAGAACTTGGTTGCAAGAAACTGTCATCACACTGAGAACATTGTAAATTTCCCCTAAGGAGAATCGTTCTCTCAGAGATATATGAGAAATAAAGCTTCTCATCTTCCACTGGAATCCAGAGGTGACTTTTCAGGCTATAAAGCAGAATTATGATCTGATGTATTCACAGCTTAGAAATGATGCTACTCTGTTGCTTTATACCCCACCTTGGTTTCACCTTGTCTTTAGAAATTCCTTCCCTCATCCTAGCATTTCCTTCTTAATCTGCTTACTACCTCTACCCCTGTCCAAACAGACATTGAGCCGAATAAATGAAGCCAAATAGTCACTAATTATAAATCCAATGTTGCCTTTTTGGATTTTCCAACTCTCATTCTAAGCTCATGTTAATACCTGGTAAATGAGAAACAAAAACAATGTGACTGAATTCATTCTTTTGGGTCTTGTGAAGAACCCAGAGCTACGAAAAATATTCTTTGCTGTGTTTCTAATCATGTATGTGGCCACCGTGTTGGGGAACTTACTCATCGTGGTAACAGTGACTGCAACTCAGAGTCTGAGGTCACCTATATATTTTTTTCCTTACGTCCTTGTCCCTCATGGACACCCTCTTTTCTTCCATCATTGCCCCCAAGGGGATTATGGATTCCCTCTCTGAAAGCACTACCATCTCCCTGGAAGGCTGCATGACCCAGCTCTTTGCAGAACACTTCTTTGGTGGAGTGTTGATCATCCTTCTCATCGTGATGGCCTATGACCGCTGTGTGGCCATCTGTAAGCCCCTGCACTACACAACGCTCATGAGTTCGCAGGTGTGCGGTCTTCTGCTTGGAGGTGCCTGGATGGGAGGGTTTTCCCATGCAATGATACAGCTCCTCTTCATGTACCAGGTACCTTTCTGTGGTCCCAATGTCATCGATCACTTTATGTGTGTTTTGTTTCAATTACTGACACTCACCTGTGTAGGCACTCACATCCTGGGCCTCTTGGTCATCCTCAACAGTGGGGTGCTGTGTGTGACCATCTTCCTCACCCTCATTGTCTCCTATGTGGTCATCCTCTGCTCCCTGAAGTCTCACAGCTCTGAAGGAAGGCACAAAGCCCTCTCTACCTGTGGCTCCCACCTCACAGTGATTGTCTTGTTCTTTGTGCCATGCATTTTCTTGTATGTAATACCTGTGACCACTTATCCCATAGACAACGCAATGGCCGTGTCAGATTCCATCATCACTCCCATGTTAAATCCCTTGATCTATATGCTCAGGAAGGCGGGGGTGAAAGACACCATGAAGAAGCTTTGGATGAAATGAGAGACTGTAGCTGGCAAGTAACTGTCATCATGCTGAAAACATGTAAGCATGTAAGCATGAAAGCATGTAAAATCTCCCCAACAGAGAAGTCCTTCCGTCTAAGATGGGTGAGAAGTAAAACTGCCCATCATCCTGTAATATCCAGAGATATCTTTTAAAAATGCAAGCCTGGTTTATTGTTTAGGGTATTTACAGTGTAGAAATCATGATACTCTTTTGCACTGTACTCTTCCTTACCTTCCCACTCCCTTTAGAAATTCCTTTCCTTCTTCTAGAATTTCCTGATTAATCTGAAGATTTTCTGAATCTTCCCAAGCACATTTGCAGCTCCTCATCTCCTATCTCTGGCCACGGTGTGCTGTTTTACCCTTAGCTCGGTTCCACTAGGCCATTTCTCCTCACAGAGACTTTGTATTTGCTAGACTGGCTTCTAGAAAACAAACTGTTATCTTCTTCAGGAGGCCGTTTTCGTCTAATTCTTCCAGTGTCACATTGGTGTCATTTCCTGAGAGAAGCCTTCCCCCAATGACTCTATTAAAAATGAAAAAAAAAAAATCTTGATGTTATTTTCTATCTCCACATCTGTTTAATTCCGTTATAGCTATTATCAAATGTGGAACTCCTTTTTATTATTACCATCTTCTTCTCTAGTTGAAAACCTCTGAGGGAAGAACTTTCATTGATGCCCGGCATGTTTTTCTTTTCTTTTCTTTTAATATTTTATTGTACTTTAAATGAACGTTTACAATTCAAGACAGTTTGTCATACAAAAACTTATACACACTTTGTTACGTGACTGTAGTTGTTTTCCCTACACTGTGACAGCATACTCCTCCTTCCCGACCTATACTTCCTGGGTCCATCCAACTAGCTTCTGCCTCTTTCTGCTTTTCATCTCACCTCTGGACAGGAGCTGACCAGTTAGTCTCATGTAGCTACATAAGCCAATACTATTTTCACTGTCTTTTGAATGATTGTAGAAGACAAGCAACTTTTCTTTTCAAAAGAGACAAATTCTGATGCTTAGGTGGACAGGTAATAAACAATCAAAAATAAATGAAAGAAACAAAGAGCATCAGTACAATAGAGTTCATGGAAATGGAGCACTTAGAGTATTCTGGGAGAGAACATCATAGTGGGTGACCAGAGAAGGATTCTATAAGCAAGTGACATTTCCAGTTGATTTTGAACTCTGTTGAGGTTTCCTTACAAAATGTGAATCAGTGTATTAATTAATAAAATTAATGATAATGACAAGCAGTAACAATTGAAAAAAGCAATTAGAAGAAAATATCCTTGTGAGAAATAGTGGGGTAAAGATTCTAGGTATACAGGCATTTTCACAGAATATAAGAAAAAAAAAAAAAAAACAAGAAAACCCTGGTGGCACAGCAGCTAAGTGCGACAACTGCTAATCAAAAGGTCAGCAGTTGGAGACCGCCAGACACTCCTTAAAAACTCTGTGGAAGAGTAGGACGTTTTCCAAAAGGATTGCTGAGTCGGAATCAACTTCGCAGAAATGGGAGTGGTTTGTTTGTTTTTGTTGGTTTGTTTTTGGTGTAGATGGCTAGAGTGACTGGAACATAATTATTAAAGGAAGGAATAGCAAGAAGTGGAGTCAGAAATGCATGCAGGCATCACTGTGATATTAGTATATCTAAGTCCTATCTTTCTCTGAAGCCCCAAAGAGCACAAATTTTATCACTACCTGTTCAAAATGATTCAAAACAAAAATTCTTTTAGAATCTCATATTGAGCCTAACTTTAAAAAAAAAAACACGGTGGTTTACATGACAGTTTGTGGAGCAGATTGGCTTATCATTATACAATTAATGCTTGTGTTGTTTTGTGACATTAGCTACCAAACTACACAACACATCAACCCTCTCCCTTCTTGATTGTGGGTTCTCCATTTCTAGCTTACTTATCCTTTCCTGTCCTCTCATTCTCATCCTTGGACTAGTTTACCTGTTCAGTTTGATTTTATTTTATTTACAAGGATTGCCAATTAAGTTCAAAATTCATCCCAGGAAAAGTACTACATACCTCCTTGCAGAATATCATGATGGTCACCTTCAAAGTGTTCCCCTTGGGAAACTATGCACCTATGCCAGCACCTAGTCCACCCCTCAAAGCGATCTTGGAACTCTTTCTGGAATGCCCATCAGACCTGTTGTTGTGTTACCCTTGATGTCCTGAATGCCATCAAAATGTCTTTTCAATATTTTCTTTGTCTTGGGGTAAGGAAAAAAGTCATTAGGGGCCAGATCAGGTGAGGAGGGGAGTGCTCCAATGCAGTCATTTGTTTACTGGCTAAAAACTCGCTCACAGACAACTACGCAATTAAGTTCGTGAACTTGCCCCCATGCCACTGTACGCAGTGGCCCTTCCACAAGAGTTCCAAAATTTGTTTGAAGGGTGGACTAGTTGTTGATGTTGCTGTGCAGCTTCCCAAGGGGAGCAGTTCAGAGGCGACCGTAGGAGTGATATTCAGCAATGAGGTGTGTAGCTCTCAGAACAATTGAGTTTGCAGACTTAATTGTCAGATCTCCTATGGGCCTATCTAGTCTTTGGCTGAAGGGTGAATCCCAGAAGTGACTCCCGTATTGAGTTAAAAGTGTCTGTCGTCTCAGGGTTTTATTAGTTTGTGTTTGACCATTAATTCTGCACCTTTTGTCTGAGTTTTAATTTTGTTCTACATTTGTCTCTCTTTCCACCCACTGCTCCGTTTTGATCCACCATCTACCTGTGTTGGATTCTCTCTGGTGGAGCCCGTGATAGTTGTGGTTCGTTAGTCCTCTGAACTAATCATTCCCTTCTCTTTGGTTTTCTTCATTCTCCCTTGCTTCAGATAGGGTGGGACACAAGCTTTTATGATTCCAGACCCTCTTCACCAAAGTAGGGTGAACAACATTTTCTTTACAAATTACTATACTAACTGATCGAGATGTCTCCCGATAGCATGGCCCCTAGCCCACAGGCAGTTGGACATATCTGTGAAGTTTCTATGACCTTGCCTTAGTGAAGTTTTCCTGGTTCCCCAGGGTTGAACTCTGTTTTACTTTTCACCAAAGTTACTGCTTATCTATTACCTTCTTAGAGTATTTGCTTCCCCTTTTCTCCCCTCCCTCTTAACCATCGGAAAACGCCTTGTGTGTAAACATTTTCATGAGTTTTTATAAGAGAGGTCTCACAGAGTGTTCATCATTTTTTGATTGACTTATTTCACTCAGCATGATGTCCTCCAGACTGATCCATTTGGGGAGATGTTTCAAAGACCGATCATTGTCTCTTATGATTGCATAGCATTTCATTGTGCGTATGTACCATAGTTCATTGATTCAGTTATTGGACCCTAACTTTTGTGCTGTGCTTACTGAGCAATATGATATGAAAAGCTTTTGTAGCCAACATTTATCTTTCCTTTAATTTTTTTTGGGGGGGGTTCTTTTTTTTTTCATTTAATATGACTGAATGAAAATGTACGTTCCCGTATAAATTTACATGCCCACCTGTATGCAGCTTCCACTGCTCTCCCTGCCCGCTGACAGCACACTATTCCTCTCTGCTCCATACATGCCTCAGCCTCCCAACAGCCTCCTTTCCCCTCCTCTCCACCCACTCTCCTTCCTCCAGCCAGAGATCAGCAGGATGATATCCTATAGATGCATAGAACCATAAAGTGCATCCAATATATGGCCACTCTGCATTGCCAAGCCCAAACCATTCCTGGCCAAAGAGTGGACCTTTGTTATGATTTATGGGTAAGGGCAGCATCAGGGCCGGGGGCCATGCTCTCAGGGGAACCCCGAAACTGCTGGACCATCCACTGAGGTCTTTTAGTGGAGATCTCAGGATGCACCCCTTTTCATTCTTGTGTTACCAGTGACACTCATCTCTGCGAGCTCCACCATGGCTATCACAGGTGGCAGCCGGGCACCATCCAGTTCTTCCAGTCCCAAGTTGATGTAGGCACCCACTGATGTGGGTCTCACTATCTTCTAGGTTATCTTTACCCCATGTCATTTTGGTCCTAGGTGAACATCCGTTCCTGCTGAGTTGGGACCGTTTGCTGTGTCCTCGGATGGCAGCTTGGCAGCTTTTAAGACCTCAGACGCCACTCACCAATGTGGGGTACAGAAAGCCCTCTTAGTAAAATGCTAGTTGTGCCAGTTGGCCTCGATTTTGCCTAAAAGCATCGTCTCCTGCCCCCTGCCCCAGCTACTCTATCCTTGCAATATTGGGTTAAGATGGAAGGAGTACTCAAGTTATGCTGAAGTCCACTTAATGTTGTTCTTGTTTCTAATACGTGCTATCACCGATTTCTCCCAACCAGATTTCTAGCAACTATCTAATCTAAACCCTTCCCCCTTCGCCCTCCCTCTCTCCCCTCCCTTGTAGCTTGGAATATATCCTACAGAATCAAGGCCTTTCACACCAATGGACACCTGCGCAAGAATGTTTATCGCGGCACAGTCCACGACAGCAAAAGATGGACTCAACCCAGATGCCCAACAACAGAAGAATGGATAGGTAAACTATAGTACATATACTCAATGGAGCACTACGCAATAATAAAGAATAACGATGATTCCAGGAAACACCTCATAATGCGGTTTCAACTGGAAAACATTATGTTGAGTGAAAGTAGTCAGCGACAAAAGGACAAATATTGTATGAGACCTCTACAATAAGATCTCAAAAACAGGCTTGTGTATAGAAGAAAAGACTCTTTCCTTTAATTTTTAATTGTAGAACAAACCTCGTAATGCTTTCTTAAATTACAACGTACCCACATTAGATTTATTCATTGCTCAACTTACAATCAATACCGAAAAGAAATGGCTTATAGTATGGTTAGTTGGTCTTTGTAAAAAACTTAGGATGGTCTTCATTATAATCATATTATGTAAATACTGAAAAGGACATAATGCATGGTCCTAAACTTTATTTATGTATATTCAACGAAAGGAAACACTGCCTAGTCTGATGCGATTCTCACAATCACTGTTACATTTGAGCCCAGTGTTGCAGCCATAGTGTCACTTCGTCTTGTTGAGGACTTCCCTCCTTTTTGCTGACCTTCTACTTTACCACGGTTGATCTCTGTCTGCAGGGACTGGTCCCTCCTCATAATACATCCAAAGTACACGAGACAAAGCTTTTGGCATATGTTTCTAAGGAGCACTCTTTCCAAGACAGATATGTTCCTTCTTGCAGTCCACAGTATATTAAATATTCTTCACCAACACCAGAGTTCAAAGGGATGTGTTCTTCTTCACTCTTCCTTATTCACTCACTGTCCAACTTCCATACACATGTAAAGCAACTGAAAATACTGTGTCTTGGTCCACATGTACCTTAGTGCTCAAAGTAACAGCTATTGCTTAAAATTAGTTGTCACTAAGTTAGGTGACTGTTTTTCTCATGAAATACATTTTATCAGGTAAGAACTAACTATAACATGTATATATACACATACATGATTATCTCCAAGTGCTAAAATGGTATTTGATAAATCTTAATCAAAATTATGATCAAAACACACAAAGCTAAAAGTAGAATTGAAATTCTTTAACTTAATGAAAAGGTTTCTTTGAAAAAAGTTTAAAAATGTCAAATTTAATATCAAAAGAGATTTGTTATATTCGGTAACAAGACAAAGCTCTATTGTATTACTGCAGCCAAATAGGTGCTTGAGTACTAACTGAGAGGTTGGTGGTTTGAATCTAACCAGAGGCACTTTGGAAGAAAGTCCTGGCAATCTACTTCCTAAAATCATTGTCATTGAAAATCCTGCGGAGCACAGTTGTACTCTGGCACATGTAAGTCTGCCATGGGTTGAAATAAACTCAATGGAAACTTATTATTATTACTTCTATACACTGTACTAGTGGTCATAATGCAGAGATCTCAACTTAACATACCTACAGAGTCCAGTTGAATAAAATGAATGAGTAGCATCTGCTTCTGTGGAGACCTTTAATGGATCATAGGAATATGGCTTCTAGAGATAGAGTGAATTCCTTCTTCATAAAGGGTCGTTCACCCTTTACTGGCTTTGATCTGTAGCTTCCTTGCAAGACTGCATGTTCTTATATGTCCAAATTTTCCAAAAACTCAGAATTTTAAGAGAAATATGCCATTTATATTTTTATGTATATTGACTTGAATTTTTTTCATAAGTAATTAAGTTTCTGTAAAACCCATTGCCTGTTGAAATGCAAAGATGTCACCTTGAAGACTAAAGTGCACTTGACCCAAGCCGTGATATTTTCACTCATATCATATGCATGTGAAAGCTGGACAATGCCAATGTATAAAGAAGACATAAGAAGAATTGACGCCTTTGAATTGTGGTGTTGGAGAAGAATATTAAAGGCACCATGGACCGCCAAAAGAAGAAACACATCTGTCCTGGAAGAAGTACAACCAGATTGCTCCTTGAAAGCAAAGATAGCAAGACTGTGTCTTATATACTTTGGAAATGTTGTCAGGAGAAATTAGTCCCTGGAGAAGAGCATCACACTTGGTAAAGTAGAGGGTCAGTAAAAAAAGAGGAAAACCCCCAACAAGATGGATTGACACTGTAGCTGCAGTATAGAAGTGACAGCAGGCGTGCCATAGGACAGGCAGTGTTTCGTTCTGTTGTACACAGGGTCACTACGAGTTGGAATGGACTCATCAGCACCTAACAACAACAATAGTAAAGTTTCTTTAAAACCTTTTGTTTCACAGCTATCTTTGGAGTAAAAAAAAAATTTCAAGGCAGTTTTGTCCACGGGCTGCCGTTCTGGAAACTCTGTGTTAACCAGTAAAATAACAGGAAGAAGAAACACACCAATCAGACTCAAAATGAAGAGATGCAGTTCGTTTTTTGCTAACACGTTCATCTACTTAGAAAACCTGAAACCATCAACTGAAAATTCTAAGGTTTATTAAGTATTTAGCTGAAAATCAACATAACATTTTCAAATAAAAGTGCAATAAATATTTAGAAAATCAGTAAGTCCAAGCAGAAATTAAAACCATCTCAAGTACATAAAAATGTGTGAAGTTGTTATTAAGGATACCACACATCTTCTTAAAAGAGAGCTGATTAAAGTGAAATAGAAAAATTTATGTTTGAAAACATAACACTTAAAATTTCCAGACATAACTTCCTGATTACCAAAACTGGAAAAAAAAATGTATTCAACAATTGTTCTCAATTTTGGAAAAAAGACACTGTATAACCAAGGTCTCTTAGGGAAAGTGTCTTAGTCATTTAGTGCTGCTCTAACAGAAATACCACAAATGGATGGCTTTAGCAAAGAGAAATTTATTTTGTCACAGAAACACAGGCTTCCAATCTAAACTGAGGACACAGCTCCAGAGGAAGCCTCTCTCTGTTGACTCTGGAGGAAGAGTGCTTGTCGTCAATCTTGGCCTTGACAGTTTCTGAAGCGCAGACCCTGGGTACCGAGGACACACTGCTCCAGGCACTGCTTCCTTCTTGGTGGTATGGGATCCCCAACTCTCTGCCTTCTTCCCATTCCTGTACATCCCAGATGATTGCCTAAAGGCACAATATAACCTTACACATTGAGTTGTGCTGCACCAACACAGCTGCAACCCATTACCCGTCATTAACATCATAGAAGCAAGATACACAAGATAAGGGAATATCACACAATACCTGGAAACACGACCTAGCCCAACTGCTAGACACAAGTTTGTGGGGAGACACAGTTCAGTCCATTACAGAAGGAAAACAAAATAGGTGAACCCTAGGACAGATGCTCCCTGAATGGTGCAAACCATCTGTGCTGGACTAACCTCAAGTTTGGTGGCCGTGGTCCAGACCCACCCAACAGTGCTGTGGAAGAAAGGACAGCAGTCTGCTTCTGCAAAGATTCCCATTGCTGAAAAAAATCAGTTGCCATCTAGTTAATCCCAACTCCTAGTGACTCTACAGGACAGAGTAGAACTGCCCATAGAGTTTCCAAGTAATGTCCAAGTAGTGGATTCAAACTACTGACCTTTTGGTTAGCAGCCTTAGCTCTTAACCACTGCATCATCACTGCCAAGAAAACCCTATGGAGCAATTCTACTCAGTAACACGGAGAGTCTATGTAAGTCAAAACTGTCTACACGGCAGCATGTTTATGTGTTGTGTTGTTTTGTTTAGTCTTATGATGGCTACAGCCTTCTTCTAGAGGCACTTTCTGATCCACATTTCCCGTTGAGATGAGAAAACAGAGGCCAGAATTCAGGTTGGCTGAAGAGGCTGCCATCCACAGGCTGAGTCCTGGAAAGCAAGGAGCTATGCAGAAAAAAGAAAAAATGCAGAAATCTGTACAAGGAGCCTGAGCAATCTGAGTCTGTTGCTGAATTACGCAGAATACTGAACTGCACACAGATGGGGTGAATTCCACAGGTCAGAGTAAAGAAGAGCCCCCCAAAGTGCATATATCATTCACACTTACGTGCTCCTTGAAGGTTAGGTTTCAGCTTGACACAGAAACTCAGGGACAGGCTGACAGAGACTCTACTCTCTTGTCCCAGAATACACAAAAGGGACTTTTAGAACAGAACATAGTATACTGATTATATGCAAATATCAGATGTTGCTTTGTTTAAAAATAAAAAAAATTATTGTTTTTACTTTGCAAGTATTCAGTATCGTAAAATTAATCAAAAACAGAAAATATTTTAGCAAGGTAAATTAACAACATGGATATGAAAAAGATTTTCTTCATGAAATAGAGGTGAATTTGGGATTCCATCAGCCTTGAACCCTCAAAACTTAGAAAACATGAAATTTTAAGTAAACAGAATTTTAATAAAGAATTAAACACACACACACACAAAAAGTCCACTGCCATCGAGTCGATTCTGACTCATAGTGACCTCATGGAGACCCTACAGAACAGAGCAGAACTGCCCCCCAGGATCTCCAAGAAGCACCTGGTGATTTGAACTGCAGACTTTTGGTCAGCAGCTATCCCACTTTACGGCACCAAGTAGTGTTGCTACAGCGGCTAACCAAAAGGTCAGCAGCTCCAATCTACCAGGAGCTCCTTGGAAACTCTGTGAGGCAGTTCTACTCTGTTCCACAGGTCTCTATGAATTGGAATTGACTCGACAACAGTGAGTTAGTTAATACACAGGATGGTGGAAATTGTCCTCCTTGAGCATTGGCGGAGGTGTGTATGTGTGTGTGTGTGTTCAAACATGTTTATTCTTTAATTAGCAAAACTTTATGACACAATCCAGAATGAAAATATTTTAAGGACTTGCTTTTGCCATGTTTGGACTATCACCCTGAGTATTCCAACATAGACTGGTTGCACGTGTAGGAATCTCCCCTTATTAATTAAATAAGGCCTTGGTAGCAAAGTGGTTAAGCATGTCATGTTTATTAGATGTTTTCACAAATATTTAGCACATGATGTAATGTAGGATATCACCTTCAATAACACCAAGTTATGTAACTGCCTATCTGTACTTATAAATATTTCTAACACAAAGCATTTAAAAAATACACAAGCCAATAAAATAAGATAGAGTCTTAGGGAAGAGTACCTTAATACTTACTGTTTGATTTAGGGGGAGAAGCTTGGCATGAAAATCTAGTTACATTGGAAAAAAATTCACCTTTCTATGTTCTTTTTCTCCTTTTTTTGTTGCTTACTTTTGAAGAAGAGAAACATGAAACAGTTATTCCTTAGTGGGCAGTGGTGTCTTCTAACTGCAAACATTTCCACAGACTGTGTAAAGATGTTTAAAGACTGAGAGCACTTGAAATTAATCATTAATTAAACTTCTTTCTATTAATTGCCTTAAAAATAATATAGCCTTTGCTAATAGTTAACTCAATATGATATTTTTGATCCTCAGACAGATATTTTCAGGGACATGTATTCAATATTCTTCTACCCCAGGATAACCTGGGGCACACGGATACACTTAGGACACAAAACACTGCTATTGTTCCTCCTGTGAGTCTTACTTATGAAAAGAGTAATTTTAGCTCCAGTCTGAGCCTCTCCTTCTGACTCGGGACAGAGTAGTTTAGGGTGAGAGACCCCAGCGGTATCCCACGGAACCCCAGGGCTGCTCTTCATGTTGTTTGGTTCCATATATCCCCCTAGTCACCCAGTTATTGGAATTGATTATTGCCAAAATCACTTCAACACTCACCGACTCGCCTATTTGTTGACACTGTAGTGATTATTCTCAACAAGATCCTGAAGTTCATTTTTGTTGGAGAAGCCTCACGTCCAAGTACTCAGATTAGGGAACTGAAATTGCTCCCTTCATCACGTAAACAATTGTAAGGGATGTTCTAATAGCTGTCTAGTTAAGTCGATGAGGTCACTTGCGATTTCTTTTTCTTTTTCTTTAACCTGTTCGCAGAGTCTTGCTTAATCCAAGACTGATTTTCAAGACTTTTTATTCCCCCTAATTTTATAGGGTCACTATGAGTCGGAATCAACTGCGGTATTTTTGTTGTCGTTGTTATTTTATTTTATTTTTTGTAGTGTTGTGTTGGAAATCGTGGTGGTGTAGTGGTTAAGTGTTACAGCTGCTAACCAAGAGGTTAGCAGTTCAAATCCACCAGGAACTCCTTGGAAACTCTATAGGGCAGTTCTACACTTACCTATAGAGTCGCTATGAATTGGAACCAACTGGATTCCACCTGACAACAATTTTATTTTTATGGTGGTTACCCTTTCTCCTTTGCCTTCTCCAAGTCAGTCCTTGTCCCTCACAGCTGGAAGTACAGTTCATTTTGTAGTTTTTCCTCTTTATAGGTGAGATTAATTACATAAATTTTGTCCAGAAAGAATAATTTTCTTGTGTCTACAAACAAATGTTTCCCAGACTCGCGTAATGTGCAGGTCCTTCCTAAGGGAAAACCACTTCTTGTGAATTATAGCAATTATGTAAATCATGACTTAGCATTTCTAATGTAACAAGGTATTCAGACTGAAATTTTGGCTAAACACAATAGAAGTGAGATTTCAAAACATGTTCCAAGTCTCCCATAACTTATCCCATAGCAAAGTCAGTGATAAAGATAAGAATCCTCATAACTAGATAAAGGATATGAAGTCTGGCCAATGTAAAGTGGGCGAGTGGTTTGTAAATACAGCTTTGGAGACATTTCTGTAGAGAATTCTCTTGTACTGCCATGGGAGAGAGATATGCCTGCCTCTTCAGTATTCATTTTTCTGGAGTTTCTATGGAGGGACAGCTTTTTGAAGTTGCCTGCTCTGTCATTTGGTTGACACCACCACCTACTTTAATTTTTAATTATCTGTCATCCAGTGGTCGTAAATAAATCTTCCAATCAAGCACCTTAAAATTTGTGTGTGTATAATGTGTGCATCTCTCCATACAGTGTACATGCACAATGGAAGGGCACTTCTAGAAAATTGCATTTTAACAGACTAGCCTGTGGTCCTCCACATCGGTGGCCACAAGGACTGAGATCTAGGCAGACAGAGTCAGTGCAGCACTGCCCAGTGAGGTGGGCACAGCTACAGATTTCCCGAATATTATCTTCCAGGAGCATCCTATCAAATGCTCATATCAACAAAACAACAGCCTTGATTCTGCACATTTCTGGTGTCTTAGGGATTTGATGGTATTGACCAGATTCATAGAATACTAGAATCAGATTTATCAAAGGCATTTGGTGGACTCACATGCACACAGTCATCCTGTAATTAGTTAGTTCATATATTTCTGGAGCAAAAAATTCTATAAAGAAGTTACATTACCAACTGAAAATGGTCAAATGTTGATATAATTCAAGTAAGGATCATTACAGGTTGTTCAAACTGTTTATTAACTTTAGGTACTCGCAGTTTAATGCAGTCAGAATATTAAATGTGCATGTAATGAATAGATAAACTTATTGATGCATGTTGATTGTTTCCTATAATTATCATTTCCTGTTAGAAGTGTTTTATCTTTTCCTCCCATGAAACAAAAACTAAGATGTTATGGAAGCGTGAATGAAATTCATCATATTTTATTCATCAGCTTAAGTCATAATTTGCCACACCATAACCTTTTCATGGCATTTTTCACTTCTGCATTCCTCAGTGTATAGATCAGAGGGTGGAGCAAGGCTGTCCCAATTGTGTAAAATATAGCCACAATCTTGTCCACTGGAAACGTAGTTGGTGGGCTTGTGTATATGAATATACATGGACCAAAAAATAAGAGAACCACAATAAAATGGGAGGTACAGGTAGAAAGAGCTTTTTGCCTTCCTTCTGCACTGTGGCTTCTCAGAGAGTATAGAATGACAACGTAAGATATAAGTGAGAGCGTGAAACTTACCATTCACATGGCCCCACAATTGGACACAACTAACAAATTTGTTACGTGAGTGTACATGCAGGAAACCTTCAACAAGGGCTGCGAGTCACAGAAGTAGTGATCAATCACATTGGAGCCACAGAGGGCAATTTCCAAGCCAAGAAAATCTGTGCTGGAGAATGAATACAGGATCCCACCCAGCCCAGAATCACCAGTGACTCACAGACATGCTGGCTCATGATGGTTGTGTATCTCAGAGGCTTACAGATGGCCACATAGTGGTCAAAAGACATTAGGATGAGAACAAATATCTCCATGTGCCCAAAGAAACAGGCTGCAAAGACCTGAGTCATACACTTGTTGTAAGAAATAGTCTTCTCCTGAGACAGAGCATCCACAATCAATCTGGGTGCTGTAGTTGTAGAAAAGCAGGCATCAGCAGAGGACAGGTGGAATAGGAAGAAGTACATGAGACTCCCAAGGGATTTACTTGTGTTAATCGTCACCACAATGAGAAAGTTCCCTAAGGGAGTCAAAAGGTAAAGAATCAAGGAGATCCTAAATAGTGCTTTCTACTTTTCAGCATCCTGTGTCGACCCAAACAGAATGAATTCAGTAACACTGCTATTCATCTTCTTATTGGTAGCTATAGATGGGATGAAGCTGACAGAAGTTTAGTCTGCAGAGAGAAGAAAAAGGTGATACTTTGGGAACGACATTTGGCTAAACTTTGAATTCGCTGGCTCTGACTCACATTCTCTTAGCCCCAATTGCCTTTGGTATGCACCCAAATTTCCCATGGATCTTCAGCACAAGATTCATGAGACTCTTCTAGATTTATCTATTGATTCAGAAATACATTTGAATTTTGCAAATAGATAAAAAATATATATATGCTTCATGAACTTTGATTTTTACCAAGATTAAGAATTAGAGAATTTGTTCTTTCCTTAGGCAAGTGACTTAACTGATTTGAAATCTGGCCTTAATGTGAAGAATGAACCATCGACGTCTGTTTTACTTTATTCTGAGCTACCATGAGAATTTATAAAAGGGTTTGCCCACACACATAACACGTGCACATCTGTACTGATACTGTTGGAGAACTCCTTCTGAAAAACATATTTTCAGTTCTGTTTACTTGTTTTTATGTCTATTTTCCCTGGCCCTCTAGGATCTTGAATGCAATGCTTTACAACCGATCTATTTTGACAACCTAAACCTTAGTGGCATAGGGGTTAAGTGTTGTGCCAGCTAACTGAAAGGTCGGCAGCTCAAATCTGCCAGGTGCTCTTTGGAAACTCTATGAAGCAGTTCTACTCTGTTCCATATGGTCTCTGTGAGTTGGAATCAGCTTGACAGCAGGGGGTTTTGGGGTATTGTCTGTGCCTCTAGCGGTCAAGATATCAACTTTACCGAAGTTCACGGGGTACTTCCACTCTGTCCTGTAGGATTGTTGTGCATCAGCATCAACTTGAGGGTACCGGATTTGGCTTTTTTTTTTTTTAATCTCTGCTTCCTAAACCTTCTGTTTGAGGTCTTCAATCTCTCAAAAGAGACTAACTGGAGATACAATCTGTAATGACTCTGTCTCATTTGAATAACAACAGTTACCAAATGGGATTATGACCACAGACATAGAAGCTGATTTACATCTGGTATTTTGTTAGAACACAATTCAATCTAGGGTAATATTTTTGGTTGGCATAATGGAGGAAAGCTATCCGTTATCTTTCTCTTGAACATGTCTCTTAGCTACAAAATAGAACACTACTCTTCTCTACTTGTGAATTTGACTGACATATAATCTCTAATATTCCAATAATCTAAGTATTGTTTTTGCTCATATATATTTTTCTTTACTTTGAATCCCTAAGAATATTTCATGGCAACCCTAGGGTCGCCATGAGTCAGATCTCACACAACGGCACTTGGGTGGCTTAAGCATATTTCTAAAAGCTTTATTTGGAGATTATTAATAAAGTAAGACATTATGCAATACATACAAGAAAAGAAGAAACTGTATGCAGAAGGAAAAGCACAAATTTATCAAGTATAGATTGGGCAATAAAGGATTCAAAACTATGTAAGAAACAATCTATAATTTTAACTGCAGAGATCCAAATCATGTTCTATCAGATGCAAACATTCAAAATTTGGAACTGAGTGCATGTTAATACAGTGATCAGCACATCAAGTTAGAAGCCACTTTGCTTAGATTCATACCTCACCCCATTGTTCGTCAGAGATGTGTCATCGATCAAGTTTCCTGATAACTTGTACTTTGTTTTCTTCATCTGTAATAAAAGAGCAATGATAAAACAACGTTATCTCTGAAGATTACATAATTGGATGCTTAGCTAAATTTTTATACGTGAATATTCAGTACCCATAGTAAGAGTGCTTATTTTCATTATGATTCTCACTACTGGATTTACAACACATATTTTTAATTTTTCAAAAATATTAATTAAATTTTTTAGTCTCTCCATAATGACACTACAAGGTCAGACAATTCCACGAACTTAATTGTTCTAAGTGCTGTATAACTCATTGCTGAATATCACTTTTGTCACTTTCGAAGTAACTCCCTTTGGGAAGCTATACACTGACACCAGTGCCTAGTCCACCATTCAGAGCAATTTTGGAACCCTTTCTGGAATGGCCATTGGGCACAGTGGCAAAGTGGCAGTGGCAAGTTTATAAACTTAACTGTGTTGTTGCCTGTGAGGAAGCTTTTAGTCAGTAAACAAATAGCTATATTGGCACACCCTCCCTACTCACCTGATCTGGCACCCAATGACTTTTTTCTTTACCTGAAGATAAAGGAAATATTGAAATGGAGACATTTTGATGACATTCAGGACATCAACGGCAATATGATGACAGCTCTGATGGCCATTTCAGAAAAAGATTTCCAAAATTGCTTTGAAGGGTGGACTAGGTGCTGGCACTGGGGCATAACTTCCCAAGTGAGGTACATTGAGGGTGACTGTTGTGATATTTGGCAATGAGATATGTAGCACTTTTTCTAGGATGAGTTCATGAACTTAATTGTCAGACTACTGACAATTCATTTAATACCACTTTTCTTTAATACAAATAATTTAATACCACTGCATTAAAACATTAAGTTCCTTTGCCAAGTGGTTGAAACCATATCAGAACTGTGGACTGGATGACAATAGTTTTCTTATAAAAATCAGAAGCTAAGATTGAGGGTTCTAAATATTTTTCATAAGTAAAAAGGAGAAAAGTAAGTAACAGCATCAATACAAGGGACTCATGATCAGATGAGAGCAGAAATAAAATAGCAACGAACAAAAGATGTTAAAGCAAAAGTGAGAGAAGAATGTAATTGGGGATTACATGACTCAACAAACAAATACCTGGTTTAGAACTGTGGAAGGGCACTAGCAGGAGAGTATTTGGGGAAATCCAGATAAGCTTCTCTGAGGAGGCAACATTTGAACTGGGTACTCTCTCCACAGGTAGAAATGAGACAAAGAATAAGAAGAGGGAATTACTGAATTCATCACCTTTTTCACTGTTAAGAGACATAGAACAGACGTTGAAATAAAATCCTGTGAAGATTCACTTGCAGGATTCCAGAACTGTGTGTTCTTTTAAACACTGGTCAGCAATTTTGTTCCATATGATTTAATCCAATTCTCAAAATGAAAACCTGCCCAAGTAGAACAATACGTACTGTCTTTATTTCATCTAATTACATTTTATTTAAAATAGAAGCTTAGCCTTATTCTAAAAAATTATAAAACTCAAAATATTTTCCACAGGAAACAGCAAAGTGACAAGATACAAGATCAACACAAAAATCAGTTGAGTTCTGCCACACTAACAAGGAGAACTCTAAAAGGAAAGCAAGAAAAAAATGCTAGCCAAAAGAAAATATCATTTTCAATAGTCTCCTGTTATAGACTGACTTGTATTTCCCCAAAAAGCGTATGTCGTAAATGCTAGCCTCTATGCCTATGGTTATAATTTCATACGGAGTAGGTTGTCTTTCATATGTTAATTAGAAGGATTAGTGTAAGGTGTTCAGATACAAAAGAGATTCACAGCCATGCAAGAGAAGCAGAGGTTAGAGAATTGAGATGCTGAGCCACATGAAGACTGTCTATGAACAGAAGCTCAGAAAGGCAAGAGTCTTCCTCTAGAGCTCTCCTCCAGAAACATAAAGCTTTCCCCTAGAGCCAGCACCCTAAGTTAGGACTTTCAGCCTCCTACAGTGTGAGAAGTTTCTGTTTGTTAAAGCCACCCACTAGTGATACTTCTGTTATAACAGCTCCAGATAACTAAGACAGAATTTGGTATCAGGAGTAGGATCTTTGGTAACTAGAAGTAGGGGTGTTGCTCTAGCAAATACCTACGAAGTAGAAGTGATTTGGGATCTGGTTAATAGATAAAGGCTGGAAGAGTTTTAAAGTGCCCAACAGTAAAACCTAGACTGCCTTGAAGAAACTGTTGGTACAACTATGGACATCCAAAGAAGGTTAGGTAAGAGCCCAGGAGAAAGTGAGCAAAGTTACAAAGAAAGCCTCTGTCATCTTAGACAATATATATGAATCCAAGAAGATAGTATAGTTAGAAATAGTTAGATGTACTTCTGGTAAGACATTTAAAGAAAAATGTAAATGTATGTATGTTCTTGTATAGGTGTACCTATAGGCATAAATATATAGATTATATATTTATACACATGTTTGTGTGTGTGTTTATATATCTAAATACATATTAAGTCTCATAGAGGGTAGAGTTGCAGAGACTTCCTAGACATATCCAGATAACTCTCCGGATTGGTTTACTGGGTTCAAAAGCTTAGTGTCCTGTTCTCTTGAAATAACTTCCTAAATTGGTATAGTTCATAAGGTTAAGGTTCTATATTCTGATCTTGTGAGTAGACTGTGCAGACTTAAAAGCTTGCAGATGTTCACGTAATATACAACTCTACTCACCTGAAACAAAAGAGAACAAAGGAAACCAAAGATTCACAGATGAAACTAGTCCACAGTCCTAACAGCCAATGTGAGCCACTGTCTCTTCTAACTTGACACTAGAAGAAGCAGATGGTGCCTGGCTACCACTATGGACCGTTCTGACTGGAGAGCCAAACTGAAGGTCTCAGATAGAATGAGAGAAAATGGAAGGACAAATCTCAAATTGCTGAAAAGTTTACACTTACTGAACACATACAGACTAGAATCCCAGAGACTGTCACCCTAAAATACACTTTAATGTGACTCTAAAGCCAATCCTGGAGGTCACCTTGCTGCCAAATATTGTATTGACTTATAAAATAAGCAATGTCACCCGTGAGTAATGTGTCCTTTAAACCATCAGCTGTGTGGACAGAATAGATAACGTTTACCTGGAAGCAAAGACAGGAAGGCCAGGAAGGGAAAGAAAGCCAGACCAACGAAAACAGAGCACTCAGCGTGGAAATAATGAGAATGCGGACAATTTGTGAGAATTATTACTAATCTCATGGAACTTGGTGCAAATCTATTAAATCAGAATATAGTTTGTTACATAAAGTTTTTGTTCAAAAACCAGTAAGATAACAACGAAAAACCTCAAAAGGTAAGGCCACTCTCATACAATTACACAGTAAAATGTGAAAGCCAGACCTGTGCAAGGCAGAAACCTGTCAGAAAAAGAGAATTCAATATTCTGATATGAGCTGAGTAAAAGAGTGACATGAATAGACTGTACCCCCACCCCCAAATTCCAGCAATTAACCCACTGAACAACGAATAAAAGCAAGCACAACCTGCAATCTCAGGACTCCAGACAGCAGCTGAGATTTGAAGAGGCAGATTGAGCTCAGAAGCAGGAGAGAGGAGGATCAGGGACTGCCTGGAAACCAGGAGAGTCCACTTGCTAACATCAGGACCCTGGCTCATCATATCCATTTGGGGATGGGACAAGGTAACACCTCAGTCAGGGAACACAGGATAGGATCTAATCTGAGGAAGTTGAGCCTGATTTTTTTTAAGATGGCATGTATTGGAATGGGAGTTTGCAGTACACAAAACTGGAAAGTGGGAAGGACAGTACGGTGCTACAAGAGAATGCTGTCGAATCTTCTGAAGACCGAGATGGAAGGACACTAGGAAGTCAAGAAACTAATATATGTGTAAACATGAATGGAGTTAATTTCTTATGCTTATAACTCCTACACAAACTTAAAAAAACTAAATTAAATTTTCAAATATAACACCAATCAAATTTAAATTGACAGAAGTCATTTATTTTAATATAGTTTTGTTATAGCATAATTGTTACATACACAGACAGACATGTAGCAAAAGTAATTTCAAGTTTGACAAATCAAAGTTATTACCAAGTTTCTCTGTCTAATCTATTATGATCGTCCTGTACTTCACAATTATTTGATGTGCACTTTTCTCAGATTCTTTTTACTCACTTGCTAAGTTCATCTCCAGTTGTGTTTTAGCCTTCAGAAACAAAGTGGCAGTGTTTGGCACCACCACACCAGCAAGCCTGTGCCAAACCAACCAACCAACAAACTTACTGCTGTGAATTGTAAGTCACAGAGATCCTACAAGACAGAGTAGAACTGCCCCAAGAAGATACCAAGGTTTTAATCTTTAAGGAAGCAGATTGCCTTATCATTTTTGCTCAGAGTGGCTACAGGGTTTGAGCCATAGACTACCTGGTTAGCAGCCAAGCACTTAATTGTACCTGCTGAAATTATGTGGTTTTACACAGACATGAATTGGTTATCAGATCACTCAAAACGTGCTGTCGCTGTTCATTTCAATGAGTTGATTCTTACTTAGCCATCTCATGTGTTGTAGAATACACTCACTCCATAGGATTTTCAAGGCTGAGACCTTTCAGAAGCAAAAGCCGGTGGCCAGGCCTATCTTCCAAGGCTCCTCTGGGTGAGTGCAAACCATGATCCTTTTGGCTAGTAGTTGAGAACTTAACTGTTTCTGCTACCCAGGGACTCTGGCTCACAGGGTACCAGTATGAATTTTAAAATTATCATCAGTATGAAAACACAAAATTAAGCATTCTCATGAGGGCCAAAAGATCTTAGTGGCAGTTTCTGATTTAGACTCAACAAATTCCAAGCACGCAATAAAAAATGAAACAAAATCACATAAACTATATCAAATATTTAATGAGTTACTACTGTGCTCTGATCATTTATGACTGGTTTGGGATAGATTTGTGAATAAAATAGACAAAAGCTCTTTTTTTCTTGGAGCTTGCCTCTGGTATACAGAGACAAGAAAAAGGAATGTAACAAGCAGGCAAATTAATGTCAAGAAATGGTACACACTATTTAAAAAGAAAATGTGGAGTAGCATAACGAATTAAGGAGTGTCTACAGATATTCCCTATTAAATATGTTCATTCTGGAAACTTCACTAAGGAGTGACTAATGTCCTGTGAAGATGAGGCTGTTAGATGAGCACCTGATTGAAAGAGCATTCTAAGCAGAGACCACAGCCTGCTGCAGTCAAGGCAGAGCAAGGAAGCCAGTGTGACTGGAGCTAAGAGAGGGAGTACGTGAGCAGCAGAAGAGAAAGTCAGAAAGGTCACAAATGGTGAAACCATTGTGAGGATTTTGACTTTTCTTGTGGATGACATGGGGACCTTTCAGAGTTTTAACCAAAAGAGTGACCCGATTTGACTCATGTTTTGAAAGACATCTTTAGCTGTTGTGTTGAAAACGGCCATAGCAGGACCAGAGTAGAAGTAGGAAGAATGTTAGAGTCTATTGCTATCACCTGATGGATTCCAGGCAGTATGATGGTTAAGAGCTCAGCTGCTAATCCAAAGGTTTGCAGTTCAAATCTACCAGCCACTCCTTGTTAATCTTTTGGAGCACGTCTACTCTTCCCTATGGTCATTATGGGTCAGAAATGACTGTAAAGCACCTGACAACAACATAGCTGTCATCTGAGTGAGAGACCATGGTAGCTGGGACCAGGATGATAGTGATATTGGTGAGAAATATGTAGGATTTGCTATATTTTTAAAAATCAGCATTTTATTGTCTTTCTTTGTTTTGTTTTCTGCTGATAGGTTAGTTATGAACAGTTACAACATTTTTTGATTCCAGTGTTTTCAACCTGGACAGCAGAAAGAATGGATTTTCTTATGGAAAACTACAGAGAGAGCCTGTTTGGGCAACAGTCTTCAGTCATTTAGCACTCAGATACTTATGAGGATAAAGGAAGTCATTTAGTACTATGAGTACCTTTGAGTATAAAGTACCTGTGAGTACAAAGGAAATCGTTTAGTACTCAGATACCTGCGTATAAAGGAAGATGTCAAGTACATTGTTGAGTACAGAAGTCTAATATTCATGTAGGATGTCTGGAGTAGAAAGATAAACATGAAACTTATCAATATAAAGATGATATTTAAAGTTTCAAGAAGGTCTTATTTCAATTTTAGGATTTTAATATAATATATGGAATGGAATTTCTTCTCTGGACTTTGATATCTTAAATGCATGTTTGTCCAGAGTAATCTAGTAAATCTTAATGAAAATATAAAAGTTTCCTGTTCATTAATGTTTATCCACAAATACTTATGCCCAGAGGAGATTCCTGAAAAACAAGGTAAAAACATTTCTCTCCTTTGTTACCTCATCTCCACTACTACTTCTTCTATCCTTTTCTCTGATCTTGGATCTTCCCTATTGTCCTAAAGCTATGCTAACCTATCTCAGTAAATAGTAAAGCTGAATTTGTGGCAAGGCTGGTGACTTGTTGTTATGCTATGCTACAAACCAGGAAACTACTGCTTCACAGTCTATAAAACTTACACTTTGAGAAGTGTTCCATTAAAACATATAGCCTTTCAACACATCCTCCAGACTTTTAGAATCAGAGTTTGAAGGCCTATCAGTGGAATTACTTCCAAAGATAACTCCTGTAAAGGCTGCCAGTATTCAAAGTGACAAGACATTATAGAGCTATATGCACAGTGTCTTAATCATCTATTGCAACTATAACACAACAACTATGAATGGATAGCTTCAACAGAGGTAAATTTATTTTCCCACAGTCTACTAGGCTAGAAGTCCAAATTCAGGGCTTAAACTCCAGGGACAGATTTCTCTTTCCATCAGCTAAGGAAGAAGTTCCTTGCCATCAGTCTTCCCTTGGAATAGGAGAGTCTCTGAGCAGAAATCCTGGAGTCAAAGGACAGGCTCTGCTTCCCAGAACTGTGTTCTTTGTTGTACGAAGTACCTACTCTCTGCTTACTTCTCTTTACTTTCATCTCTTGTAAGATGACAGGTGCTGCAGGCCACACTCCAGGGAAACTCTCTACACTGGATCAGGGATGGGACCGAGTAAGGGTGTACAATCCCACCCTAATCCTCTTTAACATAAGTTTACTATCACAAAAGTGAGGACATCCACACATGCTGGTAATTATGCCTAATCAAGTTGACACATACTTTGGGAGGACACAATTCCATCCATGACATGCAATACATATATTAGTTGGTTATTATATAGTTATATTTATTAATTATGTAAATATTCACTTTCATAGATAGATCAAGATCAAGAACATCTATATACTTATTCCGGTCACTGGTCAACCTCTTTCTCTCCAAGAAAGAAAGTTTATATAGGAAGCCCAATTACTATGTGAAACTTGCTTGACGGGTCTAGGATTTGAACCAAAGGCATTATTGGTTGTTGTCTGAAGAATACAGAACCTGAAGTGTGGCTGTTCAGAAGGAAGTGTATCTACCGGACAGACAGTCCACTTATCAATGGAATGTATTCCTTTGCATTAATACTGTACCTGATACTTATGAGATGTTTTATTCCTTGATATGTTTAATTGTGTGTTTGCAAATTGTCTCATTTCTATGGACTTCTTCTGTCTTTGTATGAATTATTATAATATTGGCTCTTTTTCTCTGTATGTCTATTGCTATCTTTTTTCATTGTGTATGATCTCACCCATGACATGTTCACCATTATAACATAACCCCAATGACTTTATAAAATTGCCACCTACTCACTAACCATAGTATTTGGGCAGTGTTCGCTGGCCTCAGTTGCAACAAAAAATGCATACAGAAGTAAATTTTATCAGTGAATTATGATTAACATGATGAACACAGAAAAAATATAAAGTATGTGGGAAGAGATCATGGCTCAGTGTAGTTAATATTTATTATAACAAGAATTGTCTTTATTTGAAAAGAAATGAATGAATTGTTTCACTGAATGTATTCAAGAGGCAAGTGAAAGGATGTCCTTTATTTTGTTAAGGATGTTACAAAAGGGAACCTAGCATCAAAGAGGGGCTTAATTAGCTAGTGTTTATGCTCTTGTGAGAGTCTTGTGTTGCCATTACTTTACTGACTGTTAAACCAGAAAAGACCAGACTCAGTAGTGCCAGAAATTATTGGCCAAAAACCAGATCAGTTAGAAATCAGGGTCAAATGATTACAATTGGATAAAAAACATGGAGAACAGACGTTCATACCAGAATATACAGAAGAATGAAGTGAAGCTATATACACATCGGATCTGGCTCATATACTGCCAAAGAACAGGGGCATCAACCTCAGAAAGCAGAAGTGTGCAGTGGACTTCTGCTCTGACAAATAAAGCTTCACTTGATGTTCTGTTACTTTGTTTGCCCTTGGCTCAAAGCAGAATAAGTCTAGGTGATCCCAGTGCCAATGCCTACAAACATACTTTTGGAAGACAAGTGTATTGTCCACCATCAAAATAGGAAATTTTCTCATCTGGATCACTTCAGTTTCATTTACATTGTTGCAGAATTAACAAGCAGAGTCTTCTGTTCTTTGTGTCTTAAATCACAGTTGGTTGCACCATAGCTTTCTCATGGCACTTTTTACGTCTGCATTCCTCAGAGTATAAATCAGAGGGTTGAGAAGGGTGTCCCAAGAGTGTAGAACACAGCCACCAGCTTGTCCACCGGAAATGTGATCAGAGAGCGCATGTAAGTGACTATACACGGAACAAAGAATAAGATCAGAGCGATAATGTGGGAGGTACAGGTAGAGAGGGCTTTTTTTCATCCTTCTGCACTCTTGTTACTCAGAGAGTGTAACATGAAAATATAGGAGATGATCAGGATGACAAAACTCACCATGCATATGGCCCCACTGTTAAATACTATGAGTAGATTTATGACATAAGTATCCATGTAGGCAAGTTTCATCAAAGGTTGCATATCACAGAAATAGTGGTCAATAACATTGGAGCCACAGAAGGGTAATTCCAAAATCAAGAAAATCTGTACTAGTGAATGAATAAAAGATCCCACCCAGGCCAGATTCAACAGTGCATCACAGACATTCTGGCTCACAATGGTTGTGTATCTCAGGGGCTTGCAAATGGCCACATAGTGATCAAAGGACATGAGTATGAGTACAAAGATCTCCATGCACCCAAAAAAATGACCTGCAAAAATCTGAGCCGTGCACTCATTGTAGGAGATGACTTTCTTCTTGGATATTGTATCTATAATCAATCGAGGAGCTGTGGTTATTGAAAGACAGACATCAGCAAAAGACAAGTAGAAAAGGAAGAAGTACATGGGGCCTCCTAACATCCGACTGTATCTCATGGTCATGACAATAAGCAGGTTTGCCAACAGAGTGGCAAGGTAGAGAAACAAGAAGACCACAAGCACTATTTTCTCCTTCACAGCATCCTGTGTTAACCCAGACAGAATGAACTCAGTCACACTGCAGTTCAGCTTCATGGCTACACTTGATGCAAAAGGATGCTGCTGAGAACTGATTTAGCTACAAAGAAAAGTGTGTGAGTGGTGACTTGGCAGTAGAAGCAGACCTGAAGTCTAAACCACAACGTCATGGTTCTAATTCCGTGATGGTGCAGTGATAGAAATCTCACCTTCAAAAGGAAGACCTGGTTGTTTCCCAGCCAATGCAACCCATGTGTAGACACCAACACATCTTTTGATGGATGCCAGTTTGTTTCAAGGATTCTGTATGATTAAGTCGAGTTTCCACACTCAGGAGTGGAAAGAAAAGCCTGGTGATCTACTACTAAATATCAGTAATAGAAAACCCTGTTTATCGTAACGGTGCAATCCTGTGTTGCACATGGGGTCACTCTAAGTCACAGGCAAACTGATGGCAGCTAATAACAACATAATCCATTGTGATTTCTTTCTATTTTTTTTTTTTAATGCTAACTATCTATGCTTTAATCACAGGCGTTGACTAAATGTATTCCTTGCGGGTCCAAGACAATCTGAAGGGAAAAAAAAAACCTATTGGTGATTTTGCTCTCTGACAAATTCTGAGACCTACTTACTTTGACTTACGACACTGAACAAGCCACTTTAACAGCTTGAAACTTTTTCTCCACATAAAACTTAGACTGTAATAGATCCTCGGTCAGTGTATGTAAGAAGACCTTGGGGCCCTCTTGGTGTAGTGGTTGGGAGCTGGGCTGCTAGTCAAAAGACTGGCAGTTCAAATATATCAGCTGCTCCTTGGAAACCCCCTGGAGCAGTTCTGCCCGGTCCTACAGGGTCGTTGAAGTCAAATCAGCTTGATGTCAACAACTTTCTTTTTTCTTTTTCTTTTTTTAAGACTCCCTTATACTGTAAGGCTTCTAAGTGCTAGTTGCTAACTGAAAGGCTGGTGGTTGGAAACTATGAGCCCTTCTGTGGGAGACAGATGTGGCAGTTGGCTTCTCTAAAGACAACAACCTGGGAAATCCCATGCTACAGTTCTACTTATTCCTGCTGGGTTGCTATAGTAGGAATTGCCTTGATAGCAGCAGCTATTTACTTACTTATTTATTCTGTATGCAAATCTATATAAAGCATATGTGTATATCTGAATATTTGAAAAACACTATTCCTATATAACTGAAACATTAAACTGGGAGATTTTCTATTGGCAAAAAAAAATTCCTTGATTTAGATGCAAGTTTATGCCAATTATTCCTGACCTTTTCAGTACCTGGAATGGGTCATACTTTTTCATTTATATTGGCCTAAATGTTATGTTAACCACATTTTATGCCTCTGGACCTCAGAGGTAAGGTCTCGTTCAGGTTCTGCTGCACATAGTGCCCAGGTGGGTCCCTTGTGAAATGCACGAAGCTCACCTGAGGGAAGTGGAGCCTCGTAGTTGTGAAGGCTGAGCATTCTGTTAGATGATGCAGCTGTCACCTTTGGCAATGTTTGCCTTTTTCTCTTTATTTCTGTAACACAGGGCTTGCAAATGTCACGGTTTTCCTGTGTGATGGTTAGGGAGCCTGCTGCATTTGTTTTGTTTTCTTTGCATCATATTTAGAAAACCAGAGGTTTCCCATGTAACCTAGTGAAAAAGTGTTAGTGATAACGTGATCTGCCTAGCTGTCAGTGATGTACTGTCACACCACGAATTGGTGGTACCTAAATTCTTCTGGCCTCATTCATTGGCAGTTTGCATTGCCAGCTCACATTTCTCAGAACCCGTATTGCTGACCATAAAGGTAAACATACTCAGTTAGTAAGCATGTATTCCAATACTGAAAGAGCGTGTCGTAATAATAATAATTTGGTAAGGAAAGGGTTAAGAAAAAAAAATGTTATCTCCAACTTTTGGCTCTTGGTTGTGCCTTCAATGTCAGTCAGGACACACCAGATGATTGAAGAAGTCACTGAGGCTGGTATCACTGAGACAATTATTGCATATGTGAAACCATCCGTTAGTCACATTAGATACATAATACCCAAGTGCCGTCTAGTCGGATCCGAATAATAGCGAATTTCATATCTTGCGGATGCAACCTGATATACCACTTCTTACACTTTTAAAAGTTGACTAATGCCTCCACTCAATATGATTCTGCTACTGCTATCTTACAAAACTTATCTTTGCTGTCAGTTTTTATCCCTTTTAAAATAAAAAATACATATTTCATAATTTTACTAAGTGACTCTATTCCTTTATGCCCTACTCTTTTTTGCTTATATACATACACATCTATAAAACTGTAACCATTTTGTAATATGTTAAATATTCAGGTTTTCATTTGGGATTGTTAAAAGCTTTTTCCTATATAAGGAGTATCTATAACATATTTATTTTAGGAATTGTAAGTTAACATAAAATTTTATAATACATTTTTAAAACTCAAAATTAATTTATTTTCAACTGTTCACTCTCATAAAATACTTTTAAATGAAGCTCTTCTTGTGTGTAGTCTTTTTATTTTTAGTCATTCAGAAAGTAAACGTCAAGATTATTGAGAGAAAAGCTATGATTCTTTTCATGTTTACTGGTAATTTTTGTCAAATAACCTTACAATTTTGTTGTACCAGTATTTATTAGAAATATTTGAATTATGCAATGAACATATTTGTATAATAAAATACTCAAACTTTACAATACATTACAGGATAAAAAATAAAAGTATCCTTCTAAAACTCATCATTTCCCATTTTCAGTTTACACAGACAACTAATAGTTCCTTACGTATCTTTCCAACTGTTTTAGAGTTATATAGATACATATTTTGTTTAAATATCCCTTTTGAAATAAAAATTGTTACTTGTATTTTTTTCTAAAATTACAGATGTTTGAAACAAAATTCTAATTAAAATCTAACTTGAAGCATTATCTTGTTTGCTTGGTAAGTATAATTAAAACTATGATATGCATCTTCATTACCAGTGATAGCATAATTTTTGTACATTCTTTGCTTCTCACATTTTATCTTTCCAATTTATATATCTTGGTCAGTTTTTTAATATCTTTATATTTGAAATCAGTAATTCAAATTGCCCTTCTTATAAAACTGTAAAAATGTAAATAAAATCTTAACTTTTCATAGTTAAATTCAAACAATATTAGCTCAGTGTGAGAACACTAGTTATGATAACAAAAAGCTCTGACCAGCAGTTCCAGTTATCTCTGACAAACATGAACAGCAAGAGAATTAATTATTTAGATTCCTATACTAAGTTCTTGAGAGGAGCTAAAGACAAAGAACTTGTTACCTGTTGGGAGGAGAGGAGCAGTGATGCTAGCATGCAAGCAAAAGATTAAGGAGGGGAAAAGCACGAACTGATTCGTGTAAACACAGAGATGAGCATCATAAAAAAACGATACTCTTGTTCAACCAAGAAGTTGTAAGAGGTACGTTTGTGGGCTGATAATGGACAGCCATGAAACGAAAGTCAGGTGATAAGCTTCTATTTGGTTTTGTTGTAAGTCAGTAATGGTGGAAACCCTGGTGGCCTAGTGGGTTAAGTGCTACATCTGCTAAGCAAAAGGTCGGCTGTTCAAATCCTCCAAGAGCTCTTTGGAAACTAGTTGGGGCAGTTCTACCTTAACCTGTAAGGTCACTATGAGTCAGACTTGACTCGATAGTGGTGGGTTTTGTTTCTGGGGTAGAAATGGTAGTAGTTCAAACTACACCTCATCCTAGATCTCCACATCTGGCCCGCAAAGTCTTCCCGTTTCTCCCCAAACAAAAAGGCATCTACCTCATTCCCTATATTCTTTTTTTTATGCTTTGTTAGATAACAGAAAACCCTGATGGTGTAGTAGTTAAGTGCTATGTCTGCTAACCAAAAGGTCGGCATTTTGAATACACCACTTGCTCCTTGGAAACTCTAGGGAGCAATTTCACTCTGTCCCTGAGGGTCGCTAGGAGTTGAAATAGACTCGACAGCATCAGATTTGGTATTTGGTTGTTAGCTACCTGTTGAACTGAATAAAATAATCTTAGATTATATATTATCTATGTTATTGTGTCTCTTTAAAAAGATTTTCTCTTTTATTGCGGAATTAGACCTGCACACTTTCAAATGAGGTTAAGTGTAACCATTTGTTTTACTTTCTTTATGTATAAAGATTGATCTGTGTTAGAGAATTTTGCCAAGTCCAATCAGGCTATAAAAAGCCTTAGATACTATTAAATAGCCTATCTCTCTAGCATCTAACAGCAATCCTATAAGTCATCAAATCCCAACCGTCCATGTAGACTGCATCCTGTAAAAGATAAATCCAAAACAAGGAAAGAAGGATGCCAGCTGACACCTTAAATTTACATCCTGACTCTAAAATCAACTACTGTAAATCTCATGGTGGGACAAATATCAAAGCAGAAAACTAGGTACATAATAAATAATAGCAAAGGGAGGGTAAGGGCAGAGACTGGATGGAGTTATTAGTGAGAGACAGAAGAGTGACAGCAAATATCAGGGAAGAAAGATGAACAAGTGTATGGGATGCTGAGAGACATATGAGGAGAGAGGGAAAAAAATGTCATTAAGGGTAGTATGACTCAAGATTTCGTTACAGAATTCAGTATTTTTTAACCCTGACCTATTGCCCTACGACTTGTCCCCCAGCCTGAGAGCAGATGCCGTTGAAGGTCACGGTCAAGGGTTGCCATGGATCTTCAAAATCCATTACAAGTGCATAGAAGTGAACCCTCTTTTATACTCTGTCTCAGAAACATCACTACTGATGTTTTACTATTTAACTATTTTTACTATTTAACTATTTTAATGAAAAAAAAAGATAGACATTCTGCCCGGCTGGCTTCAATACCGTAGTGTAGTTTATTTCCTCTTGTATGATTAAGAAGGCATTTGACAGATAGTTTGCTTGCTCGGAAGCAAGGGAAGACTAAGCAACGCTAGGCCACCTTCACTGTTCTTGGTGGAAACAATCCTTGGGAGCCCCAGCTTTTTCAGAATCAAGACTGAGCAGAGGTTCCATCACAGTATAGATTCTATAGTGTTAGTTATAAGAAGGTGTTGTGAAGAAAATATTTCTAATGAAGTGAAACAACTTACCTCTTCTGAGCAGATATATGAATTCCAATGAGTTATGTTTTTTGTATTCTCAGAGCTCATTTTTTTGGAAGATGAATCATATGAAGCCCATTTGAAACATGGAAAGAGTACTTCATTGATATCTCTTGATGTTTTATTGCAGTTTATGGAGAGCAAAGAGTTTACAGAGAAAGTTCTGCAAATGTAGAATTTACATGGTTTCTCCCCAAAAATAATAGATTAGAAAAAACAAGTAGGTTGATGACACTGGGCAATGTGGTTGGAAAAAAGATAAAAAAGCAAATATTTATCAACCCTATTCTTGAAAACGTCTTTTCACAAAAAATTATTTTGGTATACTGAGAGAGAAGTAACTCTGAGGCCAATCCCCTTGCCACAGGTTTTTTGAGTAAATATAAGTTAATATTTCTCTTTTTATTGCCTTGAATATTTATTGCAATCCACATAAAAATTTTCCAAAGCCTATAGGAGACTCTCAGCCTCAAGAGCTCCAAAGAAACCATTACTCACAGCCCAGTCCCTAAGGATGGTTCAATGAGCTACCCATATCAGACAGTCCAAGAGCAAAAGCTAACCTCGGGGCCAACTAGTTAAACTCCAACTCACTTCGAATGTACGTGAGGAAACCTGAATCCCTTCTCCATCCCACTGCTTAAAACCATCTCTTCTAGAAGTATGAAAGTCTTGAAAGCACTGAAAGGCTCAGATGAATGAAATACTTGCAGTGTATGTGAATTCAAATGTCGCCACTTAAGTGCTATGTGAACTTAAATGAGTTTTGTAGCTTCTTTGTTTCCTCTTTTGTAAGATAACTGGATAACTATTATTTATTAGTTTTAATATTATTAATATTATGTTTTCCTATTTCTGATAGCATTTATGTTTTAAGTTAGCTCATAAACAGAAGGAAAACAGAAAAGAATTATTGAATATTTGTCTTATGTACTTTTCCTTTTAAATGTATACATATGTATATGCTTTTCCACTCACTGAAGAAAGCTAGAATTTCACTTTTTTCATGTGGTTGCAAGTTCTTAAAAATGAGGCAGATTACACTGAAAAATTGCTTTCCACTTTGGGAAACCATGCTTCTACCCAGAACTTGGCCCTCAGAATTTCCATTTAACATCAATGAGGATGACATGAGAGGTGTAAGGCGAGGGTGAGGAAGAGAGAAAGGAGACAGAAAAAAGGCTGGAGAGTGCTGTGGATACAAGGACTGCCAGTTAAGTTCAGAAACATCCTAGAAAAAGTGCTACATATCTGACTACTGAATATCACTACAATCACTTTCAAAGTACTCCCTTGGGAAGCTATGTACCAATGACAGTGCCTACTCCATCCTTCAAAGCAATTGTGGAATTCTTTCTGGAAAGGCCATCAAAGCCGTCGTCATATTATCCTTGATGTCCTGAACGTCATCAGAATGTCTTCCTTTTGATATTTCCTTTATCTTTGGGTAGAAAAAGCCATTGGGGGCCAGATCAGGTGAGTAGGGAGTGTGTTCCAATACAGTTACTTGTTTACTGGCTAAAAACTCCCTCACAGACAATTATACAATTAAGTTCAGAACTTGCTGCTTTGTCACTTTGCACAACGGCCATTCCAGAAAGAGTCCCCAAATTGCTTTGAAGGACAGACTGGGCTCTGGTATCAGTGCATAGCTTCCCGAGGGGAGCACTTCGAAGGTGATACAGACTTAACTGTCAGACCTCGTACACATCGTAATATGATTTTCAGTTTTGCCTAAGAGTCTGATGGCAAAATGTAGGCCCAAAGCTCCTGGAGAAGATCATGTCCAACTTCTGGACTTTCTAGTTATAAGCAGAAGAATAGATTCAACGGAGAGTTTTTGATGAGTTATCTGAAGTCTATGAGTCTCACTTTCCACAGCAATTAAACAGGAAAAAGAAGACCTAAATTTCAAAACCTTCTGTAAAAATTGGAAGATAGATAATACAAAAAATAAAGCATCCCTGTCTCTGAAATGTGCAGGCTATTTGTATGTTTTTATTAAACTCCCTACACATGTGAAGGAAAACCTGGTGTCATAGTGGTTAAATGCGATGTCTGTTCACCAGAAGGTCAGCAGTTCAAATCCACCAAATGCTCCATGGAAACTCTGTGGAGCAGTTCTACTCTGACCTATAGAGTCATTATGAATTTAAATTGACTTGAAAGCAGTGGATTTGCATTTTTGGTTTGGTAAACATGTGAAGGAAACCCGGGTGGTGTAGTGGTTCAGAGATACGGCTGCTAACCGGAGGATTGGTAGTTTTAAAACACCAGGCACTCCTTGTAAACTGTACGGGCACTTTTGGTGTGTCCTGTAAGCTTGCTGTCAGTTGGAATCAAGTTGATGGCCATGGATTTTTTTGTATTTTTTTTAAACATGAAACACGAAGAATGCAGCATTAGGGCTGGCGGAAACCTCATTAATGACCTGCATTTGCAAATCGCACAGTCTTGCCTGGGAAGTGAAGAGGACTTGAAGCACTTACTGAGGAAAATCAAAGACCACAATCCTCAGTGAGGATGTGAGGATTTTGAGGATGCCCCAGGCCCAGGAAATGTTCCGTTCTGTTGTACATAGGGTTGCTATGAGTTGTAACATTCTCAGTGGCATGTAACAACGGCAACAACAACATCAAACATGTAAACTTCAGGCTCAGAGAAGGGAAATAACTCACCATCTAAGTTTTAACCAAAAGATTGGCAGTTTTAATCCATAGAACAGCCTGTGGAAACTCTATCGGGCAGTTCTACTCTGACCTCAAGGGTCCCTGTGCATCAGAAACCACTGAACAGCAACAGGTGTGTTTTTTTAAGATCACACAATCAGTGACGGAACTGGTCCCAAAGTTACAAATCTAAAGCTCTTTTTTAATAAGACTATTTACAATAATCTATAAGCTTTCTTGGCCTGGCTAATGACAACAGCCAAGAACGGAGTCCCTGGGTGATGCAAATGGTTAGGTGCTTGCCTTAACTGAATAGCTGGTGGGTGAAACTCATCCAGAAGCGTAGGAAGAAAGCCTTGTCAAAATGCTTCCCAAAAGGACCAGCCTTCCAAAGGCTATGGAGTACAATTCTACTTTGCACACGTAAGGTCACCATGAGTCAGAATCAACTTAAAAGCAAGTTTAAAGAAAAACTTTCAAAGGAGATCATTAAACTGCCCAAAGACAAAAAGCTAAATGATCCCTTAAGGTTCTTTCAAGATCTGAAGTGCACTGACCAACGGGGCTCATCAAATATTCATTGTAGACTAAATAACTGGATTATCCAACTGAACTACGGGTTAAATGTCAGCGTATTATTGAATGCTATTGGTCAAGGGAACAGTCTGTTGTGGGAATTGAAAATAGACGACAACTGCAATATTCTGGATTTGGATTCACTTGTTTCTGATGTGTAATTTCAGGATGAATTAGTATCCTCCTTTGAACCTCATTTGTATCTTATCAAAGTGAGGTTGCTAGTGAATAGTCAGAAACTGCAGCAAGATTCAAACCCAACTAATAAAATAAAAAACTGAAGAGATCATTTTACTGAGATCAAGAAAGGCTTCAGAATAAAACTTAAAACATTAATAGCATGAATGTTTGGCGTACCATGGACTGCCAAAGAACTAACAGATCTGTTCTGCAAGAAGTACAACCAGAATGCTCCTTGGAAGCAAAGATGGCAAGACTGCATCTTATGTACTTTGGACATGTTGTCAGGAGGGATCAGTGCCGGGGAAGGACATCATGCCTTGTAGAGTAGAGGGTCAGGGAAAAAGAGGAAAACTCTCAATGATGTGGAGTGACACAGTGGCTGCAGCAATGAGCTTAAGCATAAAAACAATTGTTGGCACGGAGCATGACCTGGCAGTGTTTCACTGTGTGGTGCGTAGGGTTGCTGTGAGTCAAAACCAACTCGGTGACAACTAACAACAACAATAACATTAATTTTTGCAGGGTGTAGGGGATGAAATGGAGAATGGGAAAAATATTAGGTAGACAGTAATAACTGTTTTCTATTTTAAGTTTTATATAGATTTCGGAAAATAATTAGAGAATTTATTTTTAGTATTCTCTGTTGTGTTAAAGTATTACCTGCGGTTATTTGAAAGATCAAGGGACTAATTCCATCAATAAAGACATTCATTTGCCAAGTTAAACATTTTAGTGGGTTAATATTATAAATACACTTAAACTATGGCATATGTACTCAGTGGAACACTATGCAGTGATGAAGAACAATGATGATTTTAGGAAACATCTTATAACCTGGTTTCAACTGGAAGACATTATGTTGAGTGAAAGTAGTCAGGGACAAAAGGACAAATATTGTAGGAGACCCCTATGATAAGAACTTAAAAACAGACTATGCATAGAAGAAAAGACTCTTTGATGGCTGCAAGAGTGGAGAGGGAGGGAGGACAAGGGGTGGGGTATAGATTAGATAGTTGATAGAAATTTGGTTGGGTGAAATCAGTGACAGTACACATTAGAAAGAAGATCAGTTTTAACTGGACTTCCACATAACATCATTACTCTTCCCATCTTAACCCAATATTGCAAGGATGGAGTAGCGCAGGGGTGGGGGGCTGGGGACCATGTTCTCAGGGGAAATTGAGGCCAGTTGACACAACTAGTGTTTCACTAAGAAAGTCTTCTGCACCCCAAATTTGTGAGCCACATCTGGGGTCTTAAAAGCTGCTAAGCTGCCATCTGAGGTACACCACATGGTCCCATCTCAACAGGAACAGATGATCTCCAAGGACCAGAATGACATGGGGGAAAGAGAACCCAGAAGACAGAGAGACCCACGTGAGTGGGTGACTACATCACCATGTGACCGGACGATGCCCGGCCACCACCAGTGATAGCCACGATGGGGCTCTCAAAGTTGAGTCTCACAGGCAACACGAAAAAAAGAAGGGGCGCACCCTGACATCTCTACTAAAAGACTGCAAGTGATGGTCCAGGGGCCTCGGGGTTCCCCTGGAGCATAGTCCTTGGCCCTGATGCTGCTTCTGTCCATAAATCATAATGGAGGTCAACTCTTCAGACAGAAATGGACTGGACTTGGTGACACAGAGCAACCATATCATGTGTGCACTTTATGATTCTATGCATCTATAGTATGTCATCCAGCTGACCTCTTACTGGATGCAGGGGAGAGGTTGGAAAAGAGGCAGTAAGAGATTGTTAGGAGGATATGACATGTACATCACAGAGAAGAAGAGTGTGCTCTCACCATGGAGGGAAAGCAGTGGGAGCCGCTCATTGGCGGGTATGCAAATTTATGTGGTATTGTACATTCTCACTTAATCATAGTAAAAAAAATGTGTAAAACAAATTATAAATACACATATTTGAAAAGGGGAAGTTACCTAATTTATTTCCTTTTACTTAACAAATATTTACTGAACTCCTGTAACAGGTTGTCCTAGACACTAATGATATATTAGTGAACCACATAGGAAAAAGTTCTGTTTCAAAGTTTATTTTACAAGAGGAAGCAGAAAAAAACCTATATTGTGGGTTACAGAATGGAATGTATTATGGGAGAAAAATGAAGAACAGATAGGAGAAGCGATGAAATCCAGGTTGGGTATTGCTGTTTTAAAATTTTTAAGCTTATTTCAGATGTGTTTATCTCTTTAGTGACTAATGCTCAAGTAAAATAATTTTCACTTGGATAGACTAAGTTGACAAACAAATCAATGAGTAAACTGATTGTTATCCACTCTGGAAATCTAAGTTTTGCTCTCAGATAATTATAGCCTCTGTTTACCCTGTATTCAGCTAATAACTCCTGCAACTTTGATATTGGTTTTGCTAGGAAAATGATCTATCAAAAGTCCCTTTGACTGAATTCAAATGAAAACTACTCATCCCTTACGGAATCTGCCTCCCTTCCTTTGCCATAAATGATTGGTGTGGGTGGTTACTGACCCAAAAGGAACTCATACACCGTCGGAAAATAGCCTATCTGGCATTATCTCTCAAGAATTTTAACAATTGATTCAAATATGTTTTTTGCTCTTGTCAATGCTAGGTGCCATTGAGTCAGTTCTGACTCATAGCAACCCCATGTACAACAGACGGAAACACTGCCCAGTCCTGTAGCATCCTCACAATCATTGCTACGCTTGAGTCCGTTGTTGCAGCCACTGTGTCTAACCATCTGGCTGAGAGTCTTCCCCTTTTTAGATGGCCCTCTACTTCACCAAGCATGAGGTCCTCCAGGGTCTGATCCTTCCTGATAACACGTTCAAAGTATGGAAAATGCCATCTCACCATTCTTGCTTCTAAGGAGCATTCTGTTTGTACTTCTTTTGAAACACATTTGTTCACTCTTTAGGCAGTCCATGGTATATCAAGTCTTACTTACCAGCAGCACAACTCAGAAAAACCATTTCTTCTTTCTTGGTCTCTCTTATTCGTTGTCTAGACATCACATGCTTGAGAAATATTTAAAAATACTATTTCTTGAGTCAGACACACCTTAGTCTTCAAGGTGAATTCTTTGCTTTTGAACACTTTAGAGAGCTCTTTTGCAGCAGATTTGCCCAACTCAATGCATCTTTTGATTTCTTGACTGCTGCTTTCATGGGTGTTGATTATGAATCCGAGTATAGTGAAAAATTTGACAACCTCAAAGTTTTCTCCCCTTATCATGATATTGCTTATTAGTCCAGTTGTGAGATTTTTGCTTTATTTGTGTTAAGGTATAATCCATACCGAAGGCTGTAATCCTTTATTTTCATTAATAAATGCTTCAAGTGCTCTGTACTTTCAACAATCTTCATATTGAACGTTTTAATGAGTCTTCCTCCAGCCCTGTAGCAGATAGTAATAGACTCATGTTAAATGATGAACCCATGTGTTTAGGGAAGTCTACAGCTGAGTTTCTTTCTTTTTTTATTTAATGTGTCTGAGTGAAAATGTACATTCCCATATAAATTTACATGCCCAGTTATATGTAGCTTCCACTGCTCTCACTGCCCGGTGACAGCACATTATTCCTCTGTGCTCCATACATGTCTCATCCTCCCAGCAGCCTCCTTTCCACTCCTCTCCACCCACTCTCCTTCCTCCAGCCTGAGGTAAGCAGGATGATATCCTATAGATGCACAGAACCATAAGGTGCATCGCCAAGTCCAATCCATTCCTGTCCAAACAGTGGGCCTTCATTATGATTTATGGGCAAGGGCAGCATCAGGGCCGGGGGCTATGCTTCCAGGGGAACCCCGAAACCACTGGACCATCTGAGAACGCTCTTGTCTCCACCCATTTGAAGATCACCTTCCACTGCCATCTTGTCCATTCCAGTTTGTCACAAAACTATATGACAGAGTAGAATTGCCCCCATAGGGTTTTCAGGGTTGTGATCTTCTTGGACACAGACTGTTGAATCTTACTCCCCTAAAAGCCCCACGTTCTGTTAGCAGCTGGACACTTAACCACTCAGATACCAGAAAACCTTAATTTTGATCAGTGCCCTAAAAATAAACTTTTTTCTTTTTTTAACAGTTGAAAGAGATTTGCATTATTGTTTTCCCTTCAGGGTTGTTTTTCAAAGCATGGTGTGAGTGGCAAGTATAATAGATAATCTGATTCCTTTCTTTTTTGATTTCTTTTCCTTATTGTGTTTTAAATAAGCAAAAAATTCAACTGTCTTTACATATAAGGTTACTGAGCTGCCAATTCCAAAATGATGAGAGACATGAAGATGCTAAGAGCATTTTCCAACCTCCACATTAATGCTTTCCTATTGCATTATACTAGCTTCTGCCTTACATGGTCCAACCCTGAAAAGTTTTCTCTAAGCTTGTCTTGCAGTTTTATTTTTAATAAGTTTAATCGTTTCTTTTTTCATCAGAAACCACCACCAGTCTTGTCCACAGCTTCTTCATAGCGTTTTTCACTTCCTTATTCCTGAAAGTGTAAATCACAGGATTGAACAACGGAGTTAGCATTGTAGGAAATATGGCCACCAACTTCTCCAAGGAGAAAGCAGATGGAGGTCGTGCATAGACAAATATGCAGGGGACAAAGAACAAAACCACAACAGCAATGTGGGATCCGCAGGTAGATAGAGCTTTCCTCCGACCTTCAGAGCTATGAGTTCTCAGTGAGACCAAGATGACACAGTAGGAGGCAAGTAGCAAGGAGAAGTTTATGATGCAGATTAATCCACTATTGGCAACAACAAAAAGGCCAAGAGTATGAGTGTCAGTGCAAGCAAGTGCCAGTAATGGGTACAAGTCACAAATGAAATGATCTATGACATTGGGACCACAGAAGGGCAACTGGAATGTAAAGAGAATTTGTATCACAGAATGCACGAAGCCCCCTGTAAAAGCTACCCCCACCAGAATGCCACAGAGCCTCCAGTTCAGGATAGAGGCGTAGTGCAAGGGCTTGCAAATGGCCACATAGCGGTCATAGGCCATGACAGTGAGGACAATCACCTCTGCTCCTGCAAAGAAGTGTTCAGCAAAGACCTGGGTCATGCAGCCCTTGAAGGAGATGGTTTTTCTCTCACAGAGGGAGTCCACAATCGTCTTTGGGGCAATGACTGAGGAGAAGCATGCATCCAGGAAGGACAAGAAAGCCAGGAAGAAGTACATGGGGCAGACCAGTAGCTCCGGGCTGCTAATGATGGTGACCACAATTAGCAAATTGGCTCCAACAGTTGCAATGTAGATAAACAAAAATACAATGAAGACTATTTTTTGAACATTTGGATTCTGTGAAAGCCCCAGGAGGACAAACTCTGTCACAGAGCTTTGATTATGCATGATTTCAGATGAAAAGGTAAAAAGCTACCATAATGACCACGTAGAATCTGAAGATTAGGAGACGTGTTTCTTTCAGACAAGTTTGGTGTTAGCTAGTATCAATGTGTTGGTACATCCATAAACAAAATTATTTTAAGTGCTTCTGTTTTTGTTGAAATACAAAATGAGAAACGTGTTGCTGTCAGTAGTGAGACACCAGGCAGAATCAAGGTTAAATAAAATAGTTTCAATATGGAGAACAGAAACATTCATATGTAGTTATTTGTTGTACCAACTCATAGTGACCCTATAGGACAAAGTAGAACTGTCCCATTGAGTTTTGAAGGAGCATCTGATAGATTTGAACTGCTAACCTTTTGGTTAGCAGCCATAGCACTTAACCACTACACCACCAAGGTTCCCTTCATGTGTGGTAGGAATGACAGATAGTGTTTATCTTAAGTGCCAACTGTGATTAGCTAGTAGTAGTTACCTACACTGAAATATATCCAAGCTGTGTAGAAATATAGACTTTAATGTATTAGCTATGTCTGGCATTGACTTGACATGAGAAGCAGGATGATTGCATGGAGAATTAGTCTCTTACTAGAAGACTGCTTTATCTACAAATACAAGACAAGACAACATGCTATTGAAGAGGTACTGGGAAAACATGCGTACACTCACAGGTGTTTTTCAAAAGTGTTTTTCAAAAACTAAACTGAGCCTTTAAGGTGAGTTAATTCTTTCCTTATAAAAAACAAAACAAAACAAACCTGCTGCCATCTAGTCAGGTCCAACTCATAGCAACCTTAGAAGTCAGAGTAGAATTACCCCATAGAGTTTCCAAAGAGAGTCTGGAGGATTTGAACAGTTGACCTCCTGGTTAGCAAATGTAGCACTTAATCCACTATGCCACCAGGATTTCCTATTAAAAACAAAGGCCTATGGAAAAATACCTACTTGTATACTTACCAAATACTAGTAAACATTTATTTTTAGGTTGCTTTTACTTTTCATCATTTTAAATGAAAAGAACCTGATAAAAATGACAATACCTCCTGCCAAGTGCCATGCTGATGACTAAGGAAACCCTAGCAGTATAGTGGGTAATTACTATGGCAGCTAATCAAAAGATCAGCTGTTCAAATCCACTGGCTGCTCCTTGAATCTCTATGGGGCAATTGCATTCTGTCTTATAAGGTTGCTATGAGTTGGAATCGACTGTTAAGTCTTATCATCCCTATGTTACTGGTAACAAATTCATACCTTAAGAGATTAAAGTAAAAATAAATAAGTAAAACATGGATCTGAGATATTCTAGTTTGAAAGCCCAAGTCCATCCCACCTGATCAATCAATAAAACAGTGATAATATTTCTTTCCTAGGGAGAACTTCAGAGCAAAGATGGTTTCCCTAGAATCCCACCCAACTCTCAAGGTTAAAACCTTCTGATTCCCTTGTTCATGTATAAATGAGACACGTGAGGGAAACTCACTGCAAGTGGTTTATGATTAGAAGGTAATTGTTCCAACATGTATGTACACATCATAAAAATATCCCATTGTCATCAAGTCAATTCTGACTCTCGTAGTAATTCTATAAGATGGAGTAGAACTGCCCCGTATGGTATCAAAAGAGCACCTAGTGGATTCAAATTGCTGACCTTTGGATTAGCAGACATAGTTCTTAACTACCGCACCAATAAGGTTCCCATATACATATACAAATAGGCAACAACTATATAGGTAAGGGATAGAAACAAGATGTTGAATATAAACCCATCTTAAGGCCTTATCAATGCTTAATCAATTACACATTATAGCTCGATACAATTAAATGCAATCCTTCAAGCTACATCTGCTTCAAAATTATGTAACTTTATTGGAAAATGGTTGATACGTACCTTACCAGATCACCTCACAGGATAATGAGAAGGTCTATTTACAAAGCTGTGGAAACGTTGCTTACAGTAAGGAACTGTTGCAAACTGTGGTTATTATTATCCCACTTAATAAGCCAGTTGCTTTACCCATCGAAAGCCTTTCCATAAGTCAACCAGATAATTACTTTCAAAGATGAATGCATCCTCACCTGTACATATAACAGAAATTTATCACTCATGTACTTTAGATAATTACATGTTTGCTAAAGAGATGAATAGAAAACAGTAAGGATTGTTGTAAAAATTGTCTATAAACTGATTTTGTTGACTGAAACATAGAACTAACAAATAAAACTAACGAAGTCACACTTGTATGTGTTAATGTATTCTGTTTATTTGTTTTAAAACAGTCATTTCCTTATATTCTCAGAGTCCAGGTAATCCCATGGAACCTCAGGGATGCAATGGTTTAAGAGCTTGGCTGCTAATCGAAAAGTCAGCAGCTTGAATCCACCAACTGCATCCTGGAAACCCTACGGGGAAGTTTTATTCTGTCCTAGCGGGTCACTATGAGTCAGAATTTGGTTTGCATGGGCAATCCTAAATTGTACCACCGGTATTAACACCACATCCAGTGACACGCTATCAGTCAGAAAACAAGAGTATAACACAAACCTGTGAAGATCTTTGGGTCTGTCAACCCCCATTTATTAAAAGGTAAAATTTAATCAATATATGATTTGACATTGTCACTGTAGCCTAGGACTGAAGCAGGAGAAACAGTGAAAGAAGACAAGTAAGACCATCAATTTCAGACTCTTACAGGTCCAGGTTCAAATCCAAAGCTCTTCTACATTAAACAAGCTGCTGAAAATCTTTTGGTTTCTGCTTCTAGAAAGTGAGTGTAGTAAGAATGTCTACTGAGAGATTCAGATAACACTATACACGTAAAAGTGTTCAATAGTAGATCAAATCCCCGGACCACTGACACAGAATTACTAACATTTTTGTTTATACACAATTCTCATTTTACCAAGAACAGTACTTTCACTGATAAGCTTTTTGACTCATCTTTTTATTAATTTAAACATTTAAATTATTTTACTTGGTCACTGTGTAGATATGCTGATTTTTAAAGGAATAGCGCTTTAAAATGACTTTCATAATTCTTTAGCAACACTCAAAATCACGTGAGTTCACTTTCACCTCAGGTAGCTTCTTTAGAAAAAATAGAATTGACTCTGCATTTATCTATGCCAACCTGCATTAATGTTGAAATAATTCTTAATCTTTGCACTTTCCCTCTATGGGAAGGTCTAAAAGTAATGTAAGTCTAGAACTAAAATTTCCATTAGATGTATGAATCTAATTCCATTAGATGTATAAATCATCCCTCCTGTTTTCAGATGAAAAGGATTTTCAAATTAGCATTAAAAGGCTGACAATCGAGAATACTATATCCTCATGGCTTATGATCAGAATGTTTATGATTTTTAAGTCATTTAAAAGATGACTGTCCTGAATTGAATCCTAGATCAGCAGCAGAAGACTAGTGAATTATGAACCAAATCTGGAGTTTATTGTTACTGTTACATGCCTTAGATTAAGATCTGACTCATAGCTACCTTATGTACAACAGAACGGTACCCTATTTGGTCCTGTGCCACCTTCATGATCTTTGTTATGCTTGAACCCATTATTGAAGCCACTTCGTCAATTCATCTCATTGAGGGTCTTCCCCCTTTTCACTGACTCTTTACCAAGGTTGATGCCTTCTCCAGGGACAGATCTCTTCTTACAACTTTACCAGTGTATGTGAGACAGTATCTCACCATTCTCACTTCTAAGGACCACTCCAGTGGTGTGGTCTCTAAAACACAGTTGTTCTTCCTTTAGCAGTTCATGGAATACTCAAAGGTGTCAATATTTTTTCAGTCTTCCTTCTTCATTGCTCAGTATTGCCATGCATATGAGAGGACGGAAAACACCGTGGCTTTGCCAGACACACTTTAATCCTTAAAGTGATGGCTTTTTTTTTTTTTTAACACTTTAAAGAGGTCTTTTACAACAGATTTGTCCAACGCAATGCATCTTTTGATTTACTGACTGCTGCTTCCACAGGCAATAAATGTGGATCCAAATAAAATAAAATCCCTGACTATTTGATCTTTTTTCTGTTTATCATGATGTTGCTTACGGGTTCAGTTGTGAGGATTTTTGTTTTCTTTATGTTGAGGTATAATCCATACTGAAGGCTGTAGTCTTTGATTGTTGACAGTAAGTGCTTCTAGATTGTTCAATGGTGTTTCTAGTCCTCACTTTCTGCAAGCGAAGTTGTTTCATCTGCATAACTCAGGTTACTCATAAGTCTTTCTTCCATGCTGACAAGCCATTCTTCTTCATATAGTCCGGCTTCTCAGGTTATTTGTTCAACATGCCAAAGCGAAGTGCCATCGAGTCGGATCTGACTCATTTGTTCAACATACAGATGGAATAAGTATGGTGAAATTACACAACTCTGATGAACACCTTTCCTGGTTTTCAGCCATGCAGTATGTCCTTGTTCTGTTCAGAAGACTGTGCCTTAGTCTATGTACAGGTTCCTCAAGAGCACAGTTACATGTTCTGACATTCCTATTCTTTGAAATGCTATCTATAATATGTTATACCACATGCAGTTCAATCTCTTGCATAGTCAGTAGAAGGCAGGTCAACTTTTTTATTATATTGTTTTCTTTCAGCCAGGATTTACCAGGCATCAGCAATGATGTCCCACATTCTGTCTCCTCTTCCATATCCAACCTAAATTTTTGGCAGTTTCCTGTCAATGTACTGCTGCCACTGCTTTTAAGTGATCTTCAGCAAAATTTTACCGGTGTGCGATGCTAATGATATGGTTAGATAATTTTCCCATTTGGTTGGATCCCCTTCCTTTGGAACAGGAATACATATGGAACCCTTCCACTCATCTGGGGACTTAGCTGTCTTCCACATTTCTTCACATGGACAAGTAAACATTTCCAAGGCTGCATCCATTTTTTGAAGCTTTGCAATTGGCATTTTGTCAGTTCCCGGAGCTTGTTTCCCCCCAGTGTCTTCAGTGTGGCTTGGACTTCTTACTTTAGTGGCATTTGTTGCAGATCATACAACACCTCCTAAAATAGTTGAATATCAAATAATTTTATTTGGTGCAGTGACTCTGTGTATTCCTTCCCTCTTTTTTTTTTTTTTTTTTTTTTTTTGATGCTTCCTGCATTGATCTGGAGTTTAATTAATAGTAATATCCCAATATTTGTTTCATAGTTTTTACAAATGTACTCAGGTTTACAAAAGATGTTAACATTAGGGGGAGCTAAGTGAGGAATACACAAGAACTCTATATAGTATCTGTATAACATCTCTCAAACATAAAATTACTCAAGTTCAAACTTCCAAAAAACAAAAAGGTGTTCTTTCCATTTCTGCTCTCAAAAAGCTAGTCATCCCATCTTCCTCAGTGAGTAGACATGAGCCCTTGAACAAACCACGAATTCTCAGTGTTCTCTCCTATAATGTAAGGATAGTAAAACTGCTCAGGCGGCCTCACTTGCAAGAGTCCAGTAAGACTGTTATTATGAAAGGCATTGGTAAACTACAAAGTATATTAAAAATGTGAAATAGTGATGTTGGTATTGTTTTCAAGCAGTGAAATCACAAAGTCAGCAAGAAAACTGAATCAGCCTTAAGAATAAACTGTATGCTTTCTAAAATTTTTTAATTGCTAAAGTTGCAATGAAAATATTAGCATTCATATAACTTTTGCAGAAAACTTATCAGCAAATATTTCCTGTCTGATAAGTATATTTGTATCATTTATGCTGGTTTCTTCAACTCTATAAACAAATTTTTAATAATAATGAGATGTTTATATAACTCAGACTACTTCAGTTAAGAGGATGATGTTGTAAATGCAGTGCTAATTAGTAACATAAAAACACTTGAACTCTTAAAAAGACCAGGCTTGATGGTCTGACAGACTGGAGGATCCCTCGAAGTCATTACCCCCGAAACTCTCTCTCAGCCCAGAACTGAAACCATTCCCAAAGTCAACTCCTCAGATAAAGATTGGACTAGACTGTAAGACACAAAATGATACCAGGAAAGAGTGTGCTTCTTGGCTTTAGTAGATACAGGAGACAAACTAGGTAGTTCCTATCCAGAGGTCATATGAGAGGATGGAGGAGGACAGGAGCTGGTGGAACAGACACAGTAAATAAATACAGGGTGAAAAGGAAGAGTGTGCTGTCACAGGATGAGAATGACTAGAGTTACACAGAGTATGTGCAAGTTTTTGTACAACAAATTGACTTAAGGCACATTAAAAAAAACAAAAGTATTTAAAATAATAATATGAAGACATACAAGATGAAGTATCTTTACAATATGTTAAATGACCAAAACAGATGATATAAATATTATAATTTTAAACTCTAGAAAGGAATATATGAAAATGGTAGAGTTATTTTTTCTTTTTAACATGCGTCTTTAGAAAAATCATATGAATATTTCAATTTTTTTTAATCTTTAACTAGAGTTAAACCCATGATACCGTATTTTCCATCAGCTAAGTAGTTCACAAAATTCGATGAGATTTGTGGTGATTTTACTATTTATTCTATATAATTTGCTTGCATAGGCGGAATTATCCTGGTAACATAATATGGATTAGATTGCTACTTTAAAAACAAAATTATTATAAACATTCCATAAATAGCTGTACTGTGAGCTCCAGACTTACCCAGCCTTTGCATTTACTATGGTATCAATTTTATCTACATTTCTCTGTATTGGGAAGTAGCTTAGTCTATCCATATTTGTTTTAGGAGAGTCCACGGCCTTTCCCTTCTTGATAGCCATGTAGTGGATCAGACATTGCTTAGGGTCCTCTCAAGTCCAGCTACAAACTGTAGATTCTGGACACATCCCAAGGCTGTGACCTAGCAAGTTTGCATACCTGCCCCACTCTAACCCAACTTCACACTACGTCCTTCCTATTAGTTTTCACAGGAAACAGCAAAATTAGTTCTAATGTCAATAATTGAAAGCAAAAGGAGCTTCTGTTTCAATTTTGAACTGTACGTAAAGGAGACTGTTGGGAGGATGAGACATGTACGGAGCAGAGAGAAATAGTGTGCTGTCACTGGGCAGGGAGAGCAGTGGAAGCTGCGTATAGGTGGGCATGTAAATCATTTTTACTCAGGCATATTAAATAAAATAATAGTAATAAAAATAAGTGTAGAATTAGAAATAAGGTTGTCATCGTAAGTAGCATTGTTGCAATTATCTTTCAAGCAATTAAGACATAAATGTGTTTTTAAATCACTTATATGTACTGGCTTATATGTACATCTACTTACACATTGATCATATTCACTTATAAATATTCATTTCTAAATAAATGTCATTATTACAAATTAAAAGAATAGGTTAATAATCCTTTCATAATTACTCTCTTTGTTAAGCTCATTAGTACACTGTGTTTCTGATTCAAGATTATTGTTACAATTTATTTCAGCAATATTTGTATCTTATCTGTCTTCCTAAGCATATTCTTTTCCCTGACAACCTGGGAAGTCTCTTCTGTTCACATTAAAGATGCTTTTCTCTTCCTCTGTGTGGCTCTACTGATTTCTCTAAACTTGTGGTCTTCACTCTCGCTGTGTCTGGGATTAAAAAATAGTTAAAAACCTCCCTGTATTCCTACCTGTGTCCTCGCTGATGGACGCCTGAGCATTCTTTGCTCTCTCTCAACAGTTTAGCCCATTTTAGGAGAGAGACAAAGGGTGCCCCACCTGGCACTACGACAGTCAGTCATTTAAACACTCAAACAGTTCTGCGACAGAAACTGAAGGCTGTCCAAGACATCAAAGTACTAGGTGAAAATTTCAAATCAGAAGGCTCTGTTCTCTGATTTCAATAAATTTCTCTTTCCTACTGTTAATACCCTGCCCTGAGACACACGTGGAAAAACTCAAGGCTATACCATATACAGGAATTCTGTGAATGATAAAGCAACACTCGAGGTTCCATGCTCCTGCAGCAATATTCTTTATGGTGTCAGAAAATCCTACTTTTTAATCTAGAATACCAAGGTAAGGGGCATTTCATAAATTGTATTTCTATACTCAGAAAGAGCAAATAAAATGCTCTACAGCAAGAACAAAACAAGTACTTGTTCCATTTCTAAGTTATTTAGGTTTAACTTGAAGATGACAAGCTTAAGATAGATCTAGTTTCATTAGAATTTAAGTAAGAGGTTCTTCCAACACAGAAAAAGAATTTCTGTATATTAGCTGATGTTGATGGAACATTTAAGATGCATAAATTCACATATTTTCACAAACCTTGCCGGTATCAATAGTCCCTTTAAAGATTAGGCATATAAATATGAGAAAGCTGATATAACTAGCCTCAATGTACATGTTACTGATAGGTGCATTTATTACACTTCATAGTCTGACCACGAAAAACACTCGTACTTTTAAGCACTACACAGAAGGTCAAACAATTTACTTCAAAAGCTTAACTGTTCCAAGTGCTACATACCTCACTGCTAAATATTGCTACGGTTATCTTTGAAGTATTCCCATTGCGAAGCTGCACACCAACCCGAGTGCCTAGTCTACCCTTCAAAGCAATTTTGGAACTCTTTCTGGAATGTCCACTATGGCATGGAGGCAAGTTAACTAACTAAATTGTATAGTTGTCTGTGAAGGAGTTTTTAGCCAGGAAACAAATAACTGGATTGCAACACCATACCTACTCACCTGATCTGGCCCCCGATGACTTTTTTCTTTACCTGAAGATAAAGGAAATATTGAAAGTAAGACATTTGGATGATATTCAGGACATTAATGGTAATACAACAACAGCTCTTACCATTTCAGAAAAAGAGTTCCAAAATTGCTTTGAAGAGTGAACTAGGCACTGGCATCAGTGCATAGCATTTCAAGATTGTTTTGAAGGCGACTGTAGTGATATTCAGCAGTGAGGTAGGTAGCGCTTTTTCTAGGGTGAGTTTGAAAGTTGGCAGTCCTCACATCACACTTTTGAAACTCCCTCAGAAAATGCAACAAAAATGTGAATTATAGATTATAAATCTCATTACATATCAAGTCCTTGAAACCTCTGATGATGACAATCTCATTTGTTTATTCAGAGAAGTCCATTAGGGGTAGAAAAAAACATGCAGGTTGTTTCCAAGCCTTATTTCTACATCTAACAGAAAGATACACAGCCCCCTATGCACACAAGAAAGAGGTGCTCCCCACTCCTTCTCAAGTACTGCTTTCAACATGTTCTCAGAGAACAAAATAAAGAAGCAAAAGTTCCCTCCTTTGGTTCCAAATGGAGTTGAAAGAGGTTTCCCCAAGGACATGAACCTGTGGTACCTTCTCTCAGTTGGCCCCACTCTTTGAAAAGTTTGCATAAGTATGATCCTCCAATACACAGTTTGGTGTGATTACATACGTGTTTGCAAAACTGTTATGTCTTTGAATATATGGGTTATTTTTTTTTATAATTGCTCCAGAGTATCTATTTGAAGATGCTTTCATTTCCCTCTATGTTCAACAGTAACCGAGAAACATACTGCCATCAAGTCTATTCTGACTCACAGTGACCCTATAGAGCAGAGCAGAACTGCCTCATAGAGTTTCCAAGAAGTCCCTGGCAGATTTGAGCTACCAGCTTTTTGGTTAGCAGCCACAGTACTTAACCACTATGCTACCAGAGTTTACTGGTCAACTGTAGAGCGCAGCATATGCTGTGATGAAAATGGCTACACTCTTCCTAAATGCAAGAACTAAGTTCTGGGATAAGACACAGAATCTGTCTGCGAGGACAGTGTGTGTGGTCTTGGGCTGGGGTGGCAATGAGTGCTTATTAAAAAATAATAAAATATTTCATGTACAAATATTAAAAAGTATAGGTTGTTTCAAATCTTGTTTTGTTCTCTCAATACTTGAACTTTATACTCCATGACTTTGAAATTAAAAGCTGGATGCTGTCCCTGGGTGATGTACATGGTTAATGCACTCAGCTGCCTACAAAAGGTTGGAAGTCCAGCTCCACCCCAAAGCATCTTTGATAAAAGACCTGGCTCTCTTTTCAAAACATCTTAATATGCCCTATGGGTCACATTTCTACACTGACATATTTGGAGCCTTTATGAGTTAGAATCCACTCCATAGTGAACTGCTTTTTGATCTTGTCTTTATATTTGAAAAGAACACAGGAAAAACTTGTGTATACTGATGCACTGTGGTTAAACTTTGAGGAAAAACCAAGACTTGGTCCATCAGACCAGACAATATCGAGATCAAACAAGTTTATTGCTCTATACAATTTTTAAACATATTACTCTACCTATGTATATTGCTATTCATCTCACACAAAAGATGCAAAATTGAAGTGATTCATCAGAAAAGTCAAGGCCACATCAGTCACAAACACAGAACAAGCACTACCTTCCTATTTATTAAAATTTTATGTATTTGCCCTGACCTAAAGAACTAGGTGACATGCACCACCCTCCTTGTAATCCATGGACAGAAATTCCAAGAAAACTACCTGACACATGGCATGGAGCCTGTGAAAGGACTAGGTGATCTTGCTAGGTATTAAGAGGGACACTCAGGGCGAAGGACACCTTCCCACACTGTCAATACCCTCAGTCAAAGCATGAACAGATGAGAGGTGATAAGGGCACACAGACACAACCCAAGGCTCAGTGGTGGAACATTTCTGACTCATAGCTATGAGCTTGTGCTGTGTCACTCAAACTTAGCATGTCAGGAAAACTCTGATAAGCCAATGCAGTAATTTTCTGTGGAAAACAAAGTTACCACCTGTAGAGGCCATTTTCTTCCTACACCACCCAACAGAGACTAGAATCCCAGTCACAGAACAATGAACAACTTCACTGTTGCTAAATAAGAGCTTCTGGAATCTTCTGGTTGACCCCATAGATAGGAAGGAATAAGGAGAGAGACATGAAAAGAAAAAATAAGGAGAAGCCCTTGCCGTTGGCTCCAAGTTGGGGTACCACACAAGTAAGGAACCCACGCTTTCCAATCCCAGGCACGGCAGAATTTAGAAATTTTTGCCAAAAGCACTCTAAATTATAGACACAATTACATGGTTCTGTTTGTCCAGGTGTAAGTATGGTGCTATAAATGATCAGTTCTTCAAATCTAAAAACATAAAGTGGCAATATAAACCATTTTAAGAGATCAAGGAAATGTGTTCCAGAAAGAGGGAATAGTTAATGTATGTACAGGCCCTACTGTGAGAGCATATCACAGACTGAAGGAGTCAGTCAACAGACAACACTAACTGAGGAATTCAGGGGTTGTCAAGGCACCAAGATGAAAGCTGCCCTGTCTTTAACAACGGTAAGGTTTTTGTTTGTTGGTTTTTTCTTTCACCCCGAATGACCTGGGAAGTCATTGCAGTAGAGAAAGGACATGATCTAACGTAGAAGTTTGGAGGACAGCTCTAGCTGCTTTGCTTAGGGTAAACTATGGGGAAAGGCGATTTGAGAGTAAAAGCAGTGAGTCACTTAGAGGTGACTGCAATAGCCCAGGTGAAGGGTGATGGTGTTTCAGAATTAGGTGACAGCCCTAAACAATGATAAGAAGCTCTAGAATTTGGACATATACAGAAGTTTAAGTCAAGAGGATTCCCTGATAGAGTGGATGTCAGGAATGTGAAAAACAACTAGACCAAGTATGACATTACTCGAGATAGAAAACTACATGAGAGCCATTAGTTTGGGAATGGGTGTAGAACCAGAAACAGAGCTTTGGATTTGATCAGTTTAAGCAATCTGTCACTTAGGTGGAAACACCATGAAACAGCTTGATTTTCAGGTCTCAGTGTCAAGAAAGAAGTCTAGGTTGGAGATACTTACTTGAGAACACTGGTCATGGAATATTAGATAATGAAGGAAGTAGAGACAGCAAAAGATATTTTTAACTAAGAGAAAGATGATGGATTGTTTCCTTCCTGATGTAAGTGTTCCAGTAGACAGTGAAACAGAGAGAACTAAGGGACAGAAGAGATTCTCAGACAAGGGTACCTGTGTAAGCAGTGAAGAGATAAAATGCCACACTAAAGTAAAGAGAGGTTGGTTTCTGTTGGTAATGGTCACAGATACTTCATTTACAGTAACAGCTAAGAAGGTAACGTACAAGTGAATACATATTGGAAAACTGATACCATTGTAGGAGTCTTGAAGTTCTGTTTTGTTCATTTAAATTATGTCAGTGAAATAGGAAGCAAGTTCATAGAAGATTTCCTATTAATTTTCAATTTTTTCAATTGTTATTCTATTCTCTAATTCATTTAGTTCTTCTCTAATCTTTATGATCTGTTTTCTTCTGGTGTCTGAGGGTTCCTCTGTTGTTCTCTCTCTACTTGTTCAAGCTGTAGGGTCAGTTCTTTGATTTGGTTTCTTTATTTCTTCCAGATATGTGCATTTATGGAGATAAACTGACCTCTGCACACTGCTTTGGCTGTATCCCATAGGTTCTGGTAGGAAGTGTTTTCATTCTCATTGGAATCTGTGAATTTCTTTATTTCATCCTTGATTTCTTCTATAATTCATGGTTTTTTGAGCAAGCTGTTGTTCAGTTTCCATGAGTTCCACTTTCTATCTATGTTTTTTCTCCTATTGATTTTGACTTTTATGGCTTTATGATCTGAGAAGACACTCTGCATTAATTCAATGGTATGGGTTTTGTTGAGGATTGTTTTATGTCCTAAGACATGATCTATTCTGGAGAATGTTCTATGTGCACTGGAGAAGAAGATGTAGTTGTCTGCTGATGGATAAAAAGTTCTGTATATGTTGATGAGGTCTAGATGGTTAATTGTGTCTGTAAGGTCTTCTGTATCTTCACTGAGCTTTTTTCTAGATGATCTGTCCAATATTGACAGTGTAGTGTTGAAGTCCCCTATTATTACTGTGGAGTGATCTATCTCCTTTTGAGTGTAGTCAGTGTTTCTTTGACATATTTAGGTGCTTTAATAGATTTCCTGTTAATTTTGATGTTTATTGCAGTTTAATGCAGATGCCCTTCTTTAACTTAAAGTATCCTTCTATTCTTACTTCGCTAAACCTTGGCATTGTGAATATTAGTGAATTATTCAAATTCTAATATAGTCTCCATGAGTCGGATCTGACATGACGGCACTTGGCTGGCTTGGCAATACAGATGCAATCATATAAATCAAAAGCTAATATTAGTAACAACAAGTCTTTATAACAAAACAGTAGAACTATGATGTTTTTCAGAAGTCAGTGTCAAAAGAAAAAAAGCAGGCACTGAACTGATTTATAATACGTTTAATATCAAAGATTATTTGATACAATTTAATGCGGGATACCATAGAGTCAATAACAAATTTGTGAGCTCTAATTATCAGGTAATAATAAAGCATGTAATAATAGAGCATTTCACATGTGTGACAGAAGACGTAGATTCTGAGTTTATTGCTTTCAATGACTTAAACAAGACAGAAATTTACTTTCCTCTTACATAAAGGAATCCCAAAGCAAGTAGTATGGGACTGGTATGACAGCTACATGACATCAGGCGTGAGGGTCCTTCAGTCTTGTTTTTACACTATCCTTAACAAATATCACATGATCCAATGTGGCTGCTAGAATTTTAGCCACAATTCCATATTCACAGAATAACCGTTTATATTACCACTTTCATTTACATTTTATTGGTGTAAACCAAGTTACATGGTCATACTTAGCTACTCGGGATGCTGTGAAATGGCTTCATAGCTAGGTAATAATATGTCCTAATTCAAAAGCAAACAACAAAAGATTTATTAACCAGCCAATTCAAACTCAGAGTGACCCTGTAGGGCACAGAACTGTGCCAAAGAATTCCAGGGTTTGATCTTTAAAGAACCACTGCATCATAAGGATTCTGTAACTGTGTTCAGTTCCCCCACCCCCCAGAAATAAACATTCTTTTTTCAGTTGAAAGCATTTCAGAGAGTTTCAGTTCCTAATCTCTAACCATATTTCTGATATCCCTTGATGAAGGTTTTTTAAAGCATGATGTGAATTTCAAGTTTAATGAATAATCTTACTTCTCTTTTTCTGACTTTTTTCATTGTTGTAGTCTAAACACCTATCCAATTCAACTTTCTTTAGTTTACATGTCAGAACACTCAGCTACCAAATCCGAGATGATGAGTGGTGATCTCAGGGCATAAAAAGCACATCTTCACCTCCATATAAGTGTATTTTGTATTATATATAACCTTCTAAATGACATCATCTATCCCCTACGAAGTTCTTCTCTAACCCTGTCTGACTTTTTTCCTCCAGAAGTTTCCACTTATTTTAAGTTTGTTTTTGTTTTTATAATTTAATTATCAGAAACTGCCACCAATCTGGTCCACAGCTTCCTTATGGCATTTTTTACTTCTTTATTCCTAAAAGTGTAAATCACAGGATTGAGCAGGGGGGTTAGGGTGGTGTAAAATATGGACACCATCTTGTCGAAATAGAAGGCAGTGGGAGGTCGTACATAGGCAAATATGCATGGGACAAAAAACAAAACCACCACAGTAATGTGAGATCCACAGGTGGAGAGAGCTTTCCGCCGACCTTCAGAGCTATGAATTCTTAGCGAGAGCAAGATGAGACAGTAAGAGATAAGTAACAAGGAGAAGTTTGTGATGCAGATAAAACCACTATTAGCAATCACCAAAAGGCCAAGGATGTGAGTGTCAGTGCAGGCAAGCACCAATAATGGGTACACATCACACAGAAAATGATCAATGACATTGGGGCCACACAACGGTAACTGAAAAGTAAAGAGAACTTGTACCACAGAACGCAAGAAGCCTCCTGTCCAGGCTACCCCTGTCAGGATGCCACAGAATCTCCAGTTCATGATGGAGGGGTAGTGCAGGGGCTTGCAGATGGCCACATAGCGGTCATAGGCCATGACAGTGAGGACAATCACCTCCACTCCTGCAAAGAAGTGTTCAGCAAAGAGCTGTTACAGGCCTCATAGGAAATGGCTTTTCTCTCATACAGGGAGTCTGCAATCATCTCTGGGGCAATGATAGAGGAGACATATGCATCCAGGAAGAACAGGAAAGCCAGAAAGAAGTACACGGGGGAGCCCAGGAGTGCCTGGCTGCTAACGTTGGTCACCACAGTGAGCAAATTTTCTCCAACAGTTGCAATATAACAAGAAAAAAATAAAACAAAGACTATTTTTTGAACATTTGGATTCTAAGAAAGCCCCAAGAGGATAAATTCAGTTACAAAGCTTTGATTTTACATAATTTCAGAGGAAAACATGAAAGCTACTACAGTATCCCATGAAATCTGAAATTATGAGAAATACACACTTGACTCAGACTAATTGAATGTATTAGCATAAGCATCTATAGGCTAAACTAAGAGATGTTAATTTAAGCTTTTGCGTTGTGGTTGAGAACACAAAAAGGAATTTGTTTGAACTCAGTAGTGAGACACAAGGCCAAATTAGATTAAATAATAAAGAGTTTCAATAGCAGAGAGGCCAAGCCATATTCATATGTAGTGAAGATGACAAATATTATTTACCATGGATGTTAACTCTAATTAGTTAGTTGTGGTTACCTGGAGTGAATTGTTGAGAAGAACTCTGAAGTACATTCACACTTTGAGGTATGGGGGGGCCATAATGTATTACTTATACTTGGCATTGACACGGCGTGGGAATCCTAATGACTTGCGGGAGAAACGTCAATCTCACATCAGGAGACTGACTGCCCTGTCTACAAACAGAAGGAGAGATAATATGAAATGTAAGTGACACTTGGAAATCGTGCCTACTCCCCAAATATTTCTTCCAAAGTCGGAACTTGACTGGGTCTTTAAGATAAATTCATTCTTTATAAAAAAATAAAGTCCTAAGGAAAAAGTGCATATCTGTATGCTTAGCAAATACTAAGTATGCACAAAATGTTGAGTTACTTTTTATTATTTATCATTTTAAAAAGGGAAACAGAGGCTGATAAGGACAGTAAGACCTCCTGGAGATTGCTATGGCGGTGACAGTGTCAAGTAAGGCAAGGAGGGCAGTGCTCAGGCACTCGTGCCTAGGACACAGGCTGTGCCAGGGTGCATAATCCCCGTGTCATTGGTGACAAGCTCATGCTCTGATAGGCTAAGCTAATAATAATAACATTAATAACAAAAGGTAGGTCTGAATTCTCTGGCTCCAAAGCCCAAACCTAGTCCACTGGATCCATAAGGACAGGGATGAGAATGTTTCTCTACTGTGGAGAACTTCAGACCAAGGGTAGCGTTCTACAGTCTCCATCCAGCTCTCAAGCATAAGACTTTCTGATTCCCTTGTTCATGTATAAACAAGACACCTCACAGAAATATCCTGTGAATGAATTATAATCAGAAAACAGTGTCCCCACCCAAATACACATTATAAAAAATGTTAACAAACAAAATTTCCCATGGAGTGGATTCCAACCCCTTGCAACCCAATAAGGGTTACATACACATGCAGCTTGACAGAAGCATGCCACTAAGGAATAGAATGGCATGTGGAACACAAACCAGTCTTAAAGTTTTACCAGTTATTAAAGAACCATTTATGCAATGCGGCAGCGCATGATCAAGTACAACTACTCAAGTCCTCAAGGTATATCTGTATCAAAATTGCATAGTTCTGCTGCAAAATGGTTTATACATACCCTCCATAATCATCTCACAAGATTGTTATGTTGAGGCTGATTTTGAAAATGTTGCTGATAATAAAGAACCACAGCAAATGGTGTTTATTATTATCTTATTTATGAGTCAGCTGCTTTACCCACCGACAGCATTTCGGCGAGTCAGCTCGAGGCAGCTTTTGACTTCATTTCCCGTAAGTAGATCAGCATTGAAAGGTGAATGTGTCCTCATCTGTACGTAAAGGAGAAAGTTGTTCTCAACTAGTTTACAAAATCACATTTGCTAAAAAGGTGAATAAAAGAACAATGAGGTTTATTGTAGAAATTATCAGTAAACTGTTTGTGTTGAATGTCACTTAGAATTAAAAAAAATTTACGTGGCTGTATGAGTTAATATCTTCTGTTTCCCTGCATTATAAAAACCATTTCTTTACATCCCCAGCATCCAGGCAATCTTAAATTGAGTCATCAGAAGTAACTCCATATCCAGCTACAAGCCTTCACCTTGAAAACAGGAGCGTGAGACAAACCCAGTAAGATCATCTGGTCTCTCAATAACCATGTATTAAAGACTAAAGAATATCAACATGCGACCCAGCAGTCATCAGCTTAGTCTAGGATCAAAGCCAGAGAGAGTGTGAAATATAAGGAATAATAACATCAATTCCGGACTCGTACAAGCCTGGATTTAACTGCAAGCTCTTTTATTTAGGCATGTGTTATGGAACAAGTTATTTAAAATCTTTGTTTTCTGACAATCTTAGAAATCTCTTATCTTCACACTAAAAATGGTTTCCCCTTCCTCAGTGTTGGTCTGCTGATTTCTCTAAATATTTCATCTTTACTCTTGCTGTTTCTGGAACTAAAAAATAATCATCACAATAAAAGCCTCTGCGTCTACTGGTGCCCTAGCTGACAGATGCCTGAGCCATCTTTCTTCTCTCTGAGAAGCTTAGCTCATTTTAGGAGGGAGACAAAGGATGCCCCAGCTGGCACTACAGCAGTTCAGGAATTCAAACATTCTTGAACGGTTCGGAGATAAACTAAATGCTACTCATGACATCAAATGTGCTAAATAAAAATTTCAAATCAGAAGGCTCTGCTCTGTGATTTGAATGAATTTCTCTTTCCCACTCTTCATGCCTTACCCTGTGATACATGCGGAAAAACTCAAGGCTGTACTGTATCTGGGAACTCTGTAAATGATAAAGCAGCACTCGAGGTACCACGCTCCTGCAGCAATATTTTTTAAAGCCTCAGAAAATCCCACTTTGTAGTCCAAAATACCAGGATAGGGGTGTTTGGCAGTTAATGATAATTGATATTTACATATTCGGAAAGAATACTTAAAATGTTCTACAGAGAGCTAGAAGAAAACATGTACACTTCTAAGGTATTCTAGTTTAACCTGAAGACTCCAAACTGAAGATAGCTCAAATTTCACTAGAATCCACGTAAATGGTTCTCCCAACATACAAAAAGGTCTGTATTACATTAACTCAAATTCATAATTTACTATGCATTAATGTATATATTTCCACAAACCTTTCTAGTATCATTATCTCTTTTAAAGAAGAAGTATCTGAGAATCAAAAAAAGGTGATATAAACCACTTAAATGTACATATTTTTGACAGATCCGTGCATTATACTTGGTAGTCTGACCACAAGAAACACTCATGCTTTTAAGCACTGTATCACTCTTTTGAAATCTCCTCAGAAAATACAAAAACTTATGAATTATAACTTTCACTATATATCAGTTCTTGAAAACTCTGGTAATGGCCATGTGCTTTGTTTATCAAGAAAAGTCCATTCAGTGGCTAAATAAAACATGTAGACAGTTTCTGTGTCTTACTTATGCATTTAAGAGAGAGAGAGACAAAGCCCCAAAGGCACATGAGGTAGAGGTGCTCTCTACTACTTCTCAAGTACTGCCTTCAATGTGTTCTCAGGGAACAAAAATAAAGAAGCAAAAGTTCCCTCCTTCACTTCCAAATTTAAAGAAGTTTCCCCAAGGACATGAATCTGTGTTAGGTTCTCTCAGTTGGTCCTAGTATTTGAAAATTTTCCATTAGTAGGATTCTCCAAGACACAGTTTGGTGTGGTTTGATTACATAAGTGTTTGCAAACATATTACGTCCCTGAGCAGCTGGGTTATTATTTTTTTATAATTACTCCAGAGTTTCTATGGTATTATTTCCCCTTATGTTCAGGAGTAGAACATTATGTATGTCAGGCTGGAAGTGCCTGTGTTCTTCCCGGACACAAGAGCTGAGTTCTAGGATAAGGCACAGAATCAGTCCATGAGGATAGCATGTGTGGTCTTGGGCTGGGGTAGCAGTGAGTACTTATTAAAGAAGAATTTATTACTTACTATATAAATATGAAAAAAGGATATATATTAATCCCAGTGTTGTTTGTTTCTCTCAGTACTTGAACTTGATATTCCATAACTTTGAAATTAAAAGCCTGATGCTGTCCCTGCGTAACTGAAATGGTTAATGCACTCAGCTACTTGCAAAGGTATGGAAGTTCAAGTCTACTCAGAGGCAGTTTAGAAGAATGGACTGGCCTTCTAGCTTCAGAAAAAAATCCTAAAATCACATTCCTACTCTGACATATATGGAGTCATTACGAGTCAGAATCAACTCAACAGTGTTTGTTTTGTAACTTTCCTCTTGTCATTTTATAAGGAAAAAAAATGAACAACATATTGTGTATTCTGACAATACGTAGCATTGTGATTGCAGTTGGAGGGAAAATCAAGAGTTGGTGCATCAGACCAATACAGAAAAGGTCCGGACCAAACAGTTTATTGATTTAATACAATTTTTAAACATTTTCCTGTACCTATTTACATGGCTGTTCATATCACACAGCCAAGCCAAGTGCCATCGTGTCGGATCCGACAAGATGCAAAATTGAAGGGATTCATCAGCAAAGTCAAGGTCCAGAAGCAGCTTCATGTCAATCATCCACGAGATGAAGAACAAGTATTACTTTCTTGTTTATTAAAGTTTTATATGTTTTCCCCGACCAAAAGAACTATCTAATGTGAACCACACTCCTTGTGATCCAGGATGGAAATCCCAAGAAAACTGCCTGTCACATGACATGGAGCCTATGAAAGGACAGGATGATCTTGCTAGGAACCAAGAGGGACAGTCAGGGTAAAGGATGTTACCCAAATGGCAACATGGTCCATCAGAGCAATAGGCAGTTGAGAGTTGATAAATGCTCATCAAAGCCAAGGCTCACTGGAAGAACACTTTCACCCATAGCTCTGAACTTACTCTGTGTAACTCAAACTCAGCATGTCAGCATCACTGATAACCCACTGTAGTTCTTTTCTTTGGAAACAGATAAATAAATAAACTTCCAACTATCAGAAGTCATTCACTTACTATACTACCCAACAGAAGCTAGGGTCCCAGTCACACAATCAGAAATATCTTCACAGAGGCTAAATAAAAATTCCTAGAGGCCTCTGCTTGCCCCTGTAGATATGATGGAATAAACAGAACAACCTGAAAAGAAGAATTAGGGTGGGACACACACTGTCGGTTCAAAGTTGTGGTGTCCCACACATAAGACACCTTATACTTTCCAACCTCAGGCCCTGCAGAATGTATAAATTTTTTGCAGAAGGTATTCCAAATTATGGAAGCATGGACACAGTTCTGCTTGTTCAGATCTAAGTGTGGTATTGTAAAGTATCCGTTCTTCAAATCCATGAACATAAAGTGACAACGTAAGTCATTTAAAGAGACTAACAGAATGTATTCCAGAAACAGGGAATGCACCTGGTCAGTTAGAGGGTAACAAAGAGGGACACAGACTGTAGGAGTCAGTGCGGAGTCCACCAGGACAGAGGAGTTTAGAGAAACGGGAAGGTACCGACACTACAGTTGCCTGCTCTTTAACAAAGGTAAGTGTCTTGCTTTTACCTTGAGTTACAAGGAAAGCAAATATGGTAGAGACGTAATATAATCTGATTTAGGATTTTGAAGGATAACTATCTGCTTTGCTCATGATAGACTGCTGGGGAAAGATGTTCTAAGGTAAAAGCCAGGAAACAAGTTAGAGGTGATTGAAATAATCCAGGTGACAGACGACGGTGGTTCAGGATTAACTGACAGCTCTAAAAAGGATAAGAAGCTCTGGGGTTAGGATATATGTTAAAGTTTGAGCCAAGAGGATTCCTTTAGAGAGTGGATGTCAGGAAGGAGAAAAAACAAACCAAGTATGACGTCAGTCAAAATAGAGAATTACGTGTGTGAGGACTATTTGGTAATGGCAGCAGAATTAGAAATCCAGCTTTAGATTTGGTCAGTTTGAAAAATCTATTTGCTATTTAGGTAGAAATATCACGAAAGGCTCAGGTTTTCAGATATCATTGTTAAGAAAGAAGTCTGGGTTGGAGGTATTTATTTGGAAGCATTGGTCATGGAACACTAGATAGTGAAGGAAATAGAGATGAGAAAATATTATTTTTAATAAGTGATAGAGATGATAAATTGTTTCTTTGTTGATGTAAGTGATCCAGTACAGTGGGAAACAGAGATGAACTATGAGATAGAAGAGATTCTTAGACAAGGGTATTCTGCAAGCAGTGAAGGATCAGGTCCCATGCAAAGGTAAAGAGTTTTTGGTTTTCTTTGATCAGGGTCACAGATACTTCATTTATAACATCAGCTAAGAAGGCAGACTATAAATGTATGCATACTGGCAGACTGACAATGTCATGGGAGTCTTCAGGTTCTCTTTCAATGATTTAAATTATTCAGTGAAATAGGAAGCAAGTTCCTAGATTTCCCATTAAGTTTGATGTTCGTTGTAGTTATTTTAGGCAGATACCCTTCTTTAACTTACAGTACCTTCAATTCCTACCATGTTAAACCTTAATATCATGAACAGTAATGATTTTTTTAATTCTAAAATAGATGTAATCATATAACTTAAAGTCTAATATTAGCAACAACAAGTTTCTGTAACAAAGTAGTAAAACTAATATATGTTTCAGAAGTCAGTATCAAAAAAAGAGAGTCATTGAGGTGATAAATGATATATTTAATATTAAAGACTATTTAATATGAGTTAATGTGGTATCCCATAAAATAAGAAATACGTGAGATCTGACTAGGTAAGATTACAGTATGAATGGTCAGAGCAACTCACATGAGCAGTAGAAGATGTAGATTCTATTTCTTTCAGTGGCATAAACAAGATAGAAATTTATTTTCCTCTTAAATTAGGGACCCCAAGGCTAGTAGCATGGGGCTGGTGTGACAACTATGCAAAGTAAGTACTAAGGCTAAGAGTCCTTCAGTCTTGTTTATACATTAACCGTAACACACATCTTCAAGGTCCAACATGACTGCTGGAGTTCCAACCACAATTCCACATTCACAGAACTACCATTTACATTACCACTTACACCTGCAGTTTATGGGCCTAAACTTAGTAACACGCTGAAACAGAGCTACTTGGGATGCTAGAAAATGTGACTTTTAAGCAAGGTAGTAACGCATCCAAAAACAAACAAAAAATTATTGTCCAGTCATTTCAGACTCAGAGGGACCCGTAATTAGGGACAGAATGGAACTGCCCCAAATAATTCCAGGATATGATCTTTAAAGAAGTACTGCACCACCAGAATTCCTTAATTTGCCTCATTGCCTCCCAAATTAAACTTTTTTTTTTTCAGTTAAAAGAGATTCAAGGAGTTCCCTTCCTAAATTCTAAGACAGTTGTCTCCTCTCTAGGAACATTTTTCAAAAAACAATGTGAATTGCAAGTAATTTAATGAATAATTTTATCCCTATTTTTCCAATTTATTTTCATTTTCATACTCTAAATAAGCACAAAATTCAAATCTCCTTAGTTTGCACATAAGGACACTGAGCTGTCAAGTCAGACATGATGAGTAATCTGAGTTCGGAAATAACACGTCCTGATCTTCACGTTACTGTTTTTTGTTGTATTTTACGACCTTATGAGTTACATGGCCTACCCTCTACAAAATTCTTCTCTAAGCCCTTTTGACTTCTTTCCTCTTGAAGTTTTACTTAAGTTTTTTTTTGTTGTTTTTTTTTTTTTTCCTTTAATCATCAGAAACCGCCACCAATCTGGTCCACAGCTTCCTTATGGCATTTTTCACTTCCTTATTCCTGAAAGTATAAATCACAGGATTGAGCAGGGGGGTTACAATGGTATAAAATATGGTCACCATCTTGTCAAAGGAGAAAGCAGACGGAGGTCGTGCATACACAAAGATGCATGGGACGAAAAACAAAACCACCACAGTAATGTGAGATCCACAGGTGGAGAGAGCTTTCCACCGACCTTCAGAGCTATGAGTTCTTAGTGAGAAGAAGATGACACAATAAGAGATAAGTAACAAGGAAAAGTTTAGGATGCAGATAAATCCGCTATTGGCAACTACCAAAAGGCCAATGACATGAGTGTCAGTACAGGCAAGTTCCAATAATGGGTACAAATCACACATGAAGTGATCAATGACATTGGGACCACAGAAGGGCAGCTGGAAAGTAAAGAGAACTTGGATCACAGAATGCAAGAAGCCCCCTGTCCAGGCTACCCCCATCAGAAGGCCACAGAGCCTCCAGTTCATGATAGCAGCATAGTGCAAGGGCTTGCAAATGGCCACATAGCGGTCATAGGCCATCGCAGTGAGGACAATCACCTCCACTCCTGCAAAGAAGTGTTCGGCAAAGAGCTGGATCATACAGCCTTCAAAAGAGATGGTTTTCTTCTCATAGAAGCAGTCCATAGTCATCTTTGGGACGATGACAGAGGAGAAACATGCATCTAGGAAGGACAGGGAAACCAGAAAGAAGTACATGGGGGAGTCCAGGAGGGCCGGGCTGCCAATGATGGTCACCACAATGAGCAAATTGCCTCCAACAGTTGCAACGTAGCCAGAGAAAAATATAACAAAGAGTATTTTTTGAACATCGGGATTGTGGGAAAGCCCCAAGAGGAGAAATTCAGTTACAAAACTTTGATTTTTCATGATTTCGGAGGAAAATATGAAAGCTACCACAATGATCATGTCGAGTTTGAAATTACAAGGAATGTAAGCTTGACTCCCAGTAAATTAAGGTATTATGAACCTTAAATTAATCATTAACATGTTAAAATAAGCAAAGTTAATTTAAGCTCTTCTATTGTAGGTGAGAACACAAAACTGGACATTTGTTCGATGCTATAGTGAAATATCAGGCAGAAATGAGATTAAATACTTCAAAATACAGTGTCAACAGTGGGGAAGGACACACTCACATGTGCTAGCAATGATGATGGCATTTATCTTAGGTGTCAACACTGATTTGTCAGTTGTGGTGACCTGGAGTGAATTGTTCACAAGGAATCTGAAGCACATCCACACAGTGGGGACAGAGGGACTGTGATGTACTGCTTACACGTGTCACTGACATGGCATGGCAATCATGATCAACTGCATAGGAAATGCATCTCTCATCAGGAACCTGCCTTATCTACAAATAGAAGAAAAGTCAACATGCAGTTTAAGAGTCAACTGGAAATCATGCCTGCTCCCTAAATTTATCTGTCAAAGTCTTAGCTGAACTAGGCCGTTAAGATGAATCAATTCATTTCGTATAAAAAATAAAAGTTCTCTGGAAAAGTGCTTATCCTTAGAATGCATAGTGGTTAAGTGTCGTGGCTGCTAACCAAAAGGTCAGCAGTTCAAACACACCAGGCTGTCCTTGGAAATGCTACCAGGCAGCTCTACTCTGTCCTATGGGGTTGCTATGAGTTGGAAATCGACTCAACAGCAACAACCTGTTGCCAACAAGTCATTTCTGACTCACAGTGATTCTGTAGGACAAGGTAGAACTTCCCCACAGAGTTTCCAAGGAGCACCTGGTAGATTCAAACTGCTGACCTTTTGGTTAGCAGGTGTAGCACTTAATTACTATGCCACCAGGGTCTCCTCAACAGCAGTAGCTAGTTCTTGTTTGTTTTGTTGTTTATTTTTGTTTGTTCTTTCCCTATGCTTAGTGAATGCTAAGTGAACATAAAATGTTGAGTTAGTTAATTATTACTCATCATTTTAAAGTGAAAACACAGACTAATATAAATAACAATATCTACTTCAGATTATTATGATGATGACTAAGCGAAACAATGCAATGAAATCAATCGCTCAGGTGCTAATGTCTAAAATACAGTATGCATTAGGTTTTATAATCCCCACAGTGTTGGTGACAAACTCATGCTTTGATAGATTATGGTGTAAATAGGTAAATAACAAAAGGTGAATCTGCATTTTACGACTCCAAATCCCAAATTTCTTTCACTGGATCAATAAAGAAGGTGGTGAGAATTTTTCTCATCTAGAGAGAACTTCAGGAAAAGGATAGCCTTTTTCAGTCTCCACCCAACTCTCAAGATTAAAACTTTCTGCTCCCTTGTTCATTTATAAAGGAGATGTCCCACAGAAACAACCTGAGAATGATTTATAATCAGAGTGTAATGTCCTCCACACGGATACACATTATTAAAAGGTTGGAGTTTTTTTTTTTGTTGTTGTTATTTGTTTGTTTGTTTGTTTGAATTGCCATGAAGTGGATTCCTACTCATAGCAATCCAGTAAAGGTCATATACACACACAAATTGACAACAACCATACCAGCAAACCGTAGAACATCATGTCTTAAGTCTTAAGTCTAAAATCTTAAGGCTTTACCAATTATTAAGCAATCACTTATGCAGTGTGGTTACACCTGACCGCGTACAACTACTCAAGGCCTCAAAGTAAATACGCTTCAAAATTACAGTTATGTTGTAAAACAGTTCTTATAAAATTTACCTAACCATCTCACAAGATTATGATGAGGGACAATTTTGAAAATGTGTAAATGTTGCTTACAATAAAGAATCATGGCAAAAAGTAGTTACTATCCACTTACAAGCCATCTGCTTTACTCATTGAAAGCATTTCTTTCCACGAGCCAGCCAGATAATTACTTCAGTTTTTTACTTCATTTCCTGTAAGGAGAACAGCTTTGAAGGATGGAAGTGTCCTCACCATAAAGTAAAAACTTCAGTGTTAGCTAGTTTACAGCATTTCATGTTTGCTAGAAAGCTGATAAAGAACAATAGCAGATTTATTGTGAAAATTATCAGTAAACTGATTTTGTTGAATGCTACTTAGAATTAGCACATAAAATTAACAAATATACAGCTCTGTGGGTTAACATCTGTTTCCTTGCTTCGTAACAACCATTTCTTTATATTCCCCAAATCTAGGTAATCTTAAATTGTGCTATCAGTAGTAACTCCATATCCAGCTACAAACCATCAAGCTGAAAACAAGAGTACAAGACAAACCTGATAAGATTAGTGGGGCTCTCAATAACCATTTATTAAAAACTAAAGAATACCAACATATGATCCAATCAGCAGCAGCTTAGCCAGAGAGACAATGAAATAAATGGAATAATAACATCAACTCCAGACTCATACAGGTAAGGGGTTTAAGTTCAAGCTCCTCTATTTCACCATGTGTTATGGAATAAGTTACTTAAAATCCATGGTTTTCACTTGTGGAACCTGTGTACAATAAGAATGTCTATGGGCAGAAACAGATAACACTATACGCACATATGCATATCAAGCCCGCAGACCACTGACACACAGAGGAATTGTCAACATTTTCATTTACACGCAATTCCCACTTTACCCTGAACATGGCTCATTAGATGATTTTACTGATATGCTCTTTGACTCATCTTTTTATGACTTCAAATGAGTACATGATTTTTTTTTGGTCATGATGCAAATGTGCTTATGCTTTCCAATGCATTGCACTTATAAATCACCTTTGTCATTGAGCAGTAACTCTCGAATCCACATGAGTCCACTTCTACTTCAAGTAACCTCTTTAGACAAAGAAAATCAAACTGACTCTATAATCTCTGCTAATCTATGTTAGGAAACCCGGTGACACTGTGGTTAAGTGTTACATCCGGTAACAATGAGATTGGCAGTTCAAATCTGCCAAGCACTTCTTGGCAACTAAATGGCACATTTCTACTCTGTCCTACAGGGTCATTATGATCAGAATCAACTCAGTGACAGTGGGTTTGGTTTGTTTTTTGTCTAATCTATAGTAATGATTAAGCTATTCTTACTTTTCCATTTTCTCTTATGAGAGTTCTAAGAGCATTGCAATTTTAGAACTAAAACACTTATTAGTTATAAACAAGATAACTCTTTGTGTTTTCAGATAAAAAGATTTTCCAAAACTAGTATTAAAATTTCCAAAACTAGTACAATGCCCTCAGGGCTTATGATCACAAGGATTAGGAATTCAAGTCATTTGAAATGTAGTTGTCCTGTTTGGGGGCCTAAAACAGAAAAAAAAAAAAAGATAGTGGTAAAAGAGCTAGCGAATTATGAAAAAAGTCTGGAGTTTAATAGTGTTAGCACAATGTTTGATTCACAGATTTTACAAACGTACTCAGGGTTACAGAAGATGTTAAAATCAGGGGATCAAGCTGAGGCATGTACAAGAACTTTCTATGCTATCTGTGCAGCTTCTCTGAAAATCTAAAATTACTCCAAGTCAAAACTCCATTTTAGAAAAAGGTAATTGTTGCATTTCTACTATTAAAAAGGTAGCTATCCAGCTTCATCACTGTTTACCCACGTGCCCTTGCAAAACTATTAACCCTCAAGTCCTTGTCTGTAAAGTAAGGATAGTAACACCTGTCCAAGCTGACTCACAAGAGTCCAGTACAAAAGTGATCAGGAAAGTACAACATTTTTAACACATAAAGTAGTGCTGGCAGTATTATTTTTATTCAGTGACTACATGCCCAAAGTGAGTTAGAAAGCTGAGTCACCCTTGAGAATGAACTAGCATGTTTAAAATCAAAGGATTTTTTGTTTGGTTTTAAACTATACTCGTTGCTAAAATTGCAATGAAACAGCATCTATTCAAGTAATTCTTTTGGGAAACACTTCAGTCAATTTCTCCAGATGCATAAACATGTTTGAATTATTTATATTAGTTACACTAACTGTAAACAATTGCTCAATAATAGCAAGATGTTTATATAAATCAGACCACTTCAAATGAATACAGCATGATGCTGTGAATAAAATACTTATTGGCAATATAAACACGGAAGCTAAAGTACGTTTATAATCTGTTAAATGAGAAAAACAGAAGAAAAATTGTAATGCTCTTGCACATCTCTATAGACACATTGTTATTGTTTTAAAATGTAAAATGGAGCATATGCAAATAGTAGAGATTATTTCTTCTCAGTATTTACTGTAATCATATACATATTTAATATGTATATTTTTATTTTTTAATCAAAATGTACCATATTTTCCACCAACTAAACAGCTCAGAAAAAGGAGGAGAGATTTTGGGATACTTTTGTGTGTATCCAATATAATTTGTCTGTATAGGTAGAATTATCATGCTAACCTGAGTTAGCCTGTTATATTAAAAAAGAAAAACTACCACAAACTTTCCATAAATAGCCATACCACCAGATCCAGGCTTGCCCAGCCCATATTCTCACTCTGATGTCGATTTTAAGTTTATGTTTCTGCCTTAAGAAGCAACATATTCTGCCCGTGTTCCACCTGGAGGATCCCATGATCTGTCCTTTCTTGATAGCCATGTGCTGCGCCAGAGATTTTTTAGGTTCCCCTGAAGGCCCCCTGTGAACTGTGGTCTCTGCGGCATCTCTTTCGGTCTCTGCGGCATCTCTTTCTGACTGTGACCTTGGAAGTTTGCCTCCTTACCCACTACTACGCTCACTGCCCACTATTTCCTATCAATTATATTGGGAAAAAGAAACATTCACTATAATTCTAATCTTGCTTAAAACAACAGAAGTTTCTGTTTCAGCTCTGAAGTCTAGAGAACATTCAAAATAAATGTAGATTTAGAGGTAAGGTTGTCTTCATAAGTGGTGGTTTTGGAATTGTCTTTCAAACAATAAACATATAAATACATGTTTTCGAGTCATTTACATGAAGATATATCTGAATGCCAATCAAAGCTACACAAGAATATGCATTTCTAAATAAATATGGTGATGACAAATGAAAAAAAGATCAAATTCCATCCTTACTTTCCCAATTCATTTCCTTAGTCTGCTGTGTTGTAGACCAAAATTATTATTCTCATTTATTTCAGCAGTATTGACTCCTTTTCTGTCTGCCTAAGCACATTGCCTTCCCTGACAACCTAAGAGATCTCTTCCAGTTGTGGATGTTTCTGTCTTCCTCAATGTTGCTCTGCTGATTTCTCTCAACATCTCATTTTAAACTTTGACTGTTTCTGGAATTTAAAAACAGTAGTAACCACACCCATGATGCTACCGGCGCCTTTCCTGGTGGACACCTGATCCTTTCTTCTTCTGTCTTAACACTTTAGCTCATTTGAGAAGAGAGACACAGGGCACCCAGTGTAGCAGTGCAACAGTTCACAACGTTAGTCATTGAAACACTCATGAACAATTCATATACAAAAGCTTCATGTTATCTATGCTTTGACATCAAACCTGTTGAAGTTTTCTCCAGAAGATTATGCTCAGTGATTTGAATAAATCTTTTCTATTCTTAATGCCCTGCCCTGTGATATTTGTGGAAACACTAAAAAACAACAACAACAAAAAAGAAAAGAAGGACTGTCATTGAGTCATTCCGACTAATAGTGACCCTATAAGACAGAGTAGAACTGTTTCATAGAGTTTCCAAGGAGTGCCTGGCGTATTTGAACTGCAAAACTTTTGGCTGGCAGACACAGCAGTTAACCACTACACCACCAGGCAACAGTAAAGGATATATTAAACCAAACCTGTGGTCACTGAGTTTATTTCAAGTCATAGTGACCCTGGAGGACAGAGTAGTACTGCTGATAGAGTTTCTAAGAAGGGCATGGTAGACTCAAAGTGCCGACCTGTTGGTTAGTAGTCATAGCTCTTAGCCACTATGCCCACGAGGGTTTCCAAGGATGTATAAGGTACCATACTCCTACTTCAATATTGTTTATAGTCTCCCACTTTATAGTATCCCACTTTTCAAATCTAAAACACCAGGATGGAGAGAGTGCAGGGGAGTAAGTGATAAATGTGAATGTCTTCCAAAAGACTAAATAAAATGCTATCTAGAGAGCTGGGACAAAATACATATTTGTTACGCTCCAAAATTATTTTGATTTAATTTGAAGATGACAAGCCGAAGATAAACCTAATTTCATAAAACTTTAAGTATTGATAGTCTCAGCCTAGAAAAAGTTTTTTTTATTGCATTGGCTGCTATTCATCGACTATTCAATTAATGGATTTCCATAAACCTTCCTAATGTCATTATCCACTTTAAAGATGAGGCATCTGGAGACCAGAAAGGTGGTGTAACTAGCCCAGGTGTTCACATTATTGACAGATCCATGCAATAAAATTCCTGGTTGGTCCACAATACTCACAGTTGTAAGCACCACATCACACTTTGAAACTTCTTCAGAAAATGCCAAAATGTGAATTGTAAATCTCACCACGTATCAATTCCTTGAAATCTCTTGTGAAAAACATCTCCTATTCTTTATCAAGAAATGTTCACTCAGTGGCTAGATAAAATGTGAATACTCTCTAGAAGTCTCATTTCTGTAGAGAGAGTCAGAGAAAAAGAGGAAGACCCTCAAATGAGATAGATGGACCCAGTGGCTACAACAATGGACTGAACATAACCACAACTGTGAAGATGACAGAAGACTGGACAGTTGTTGGTTGCATTGTTCATAGGCGTGCTATGAGCCAGAACCCACCTGAAGACACCTAACAGTAGTAACAAGAGAGAAAGAGCCTCACAGGCGCTCAAGGTAGAGGGCATTTCCCACGGCTTCTCAAATGCTGCCTTCAACATGTTCTTCAGAATAAACTAGTCTTCTAGTTCCATCTGGAATTTAAAGAGATTTCCCTGAGAGCACATGAACAGGTACAACTGCCTCTCAGTTGCCCTCCAGGATTTAAAGATATCCAATCAGCTTGATTCTCCAAGAGAAGTTTTATGCTGTTTGACGTGCTTAAGTGGTATGAATACTTTTATGTCCCTGATCAATTAAGGTTCCCCACGCCCTACATTTTTTTAATCTGCTCACGGCACTTGGCTTGTCTTGGTGTATCACTTTGAAGATGCTTTCACTTCCCCTTGCATTCAATAACAGAACATTATGTACAGTGGAATGGAAATGTCTATAACACTAGGAAATGCAAGAGCTGAGTTCTGGGATAAGGCACAGCATCATTCCACGAGGATAGTGTGTGTAGTCCTTGTCAGAGTAGGAATGAGCACTTATCAAGGAATAATATAACTTGTTCATCCAGTTCTAACTCATAGCTATTTCATGGTTAAATATAAAAATATATATATAAGTTAATCCAAATGTTATCTTCTCTAATACCTAATCTTGATATTCAGTGACTTTGAAACTAAAAACCTGATTTCTGTTTCTTGGTAGTGCAAATGGTTAAAGAACTTATCTGCTAATCAAAATGATGGAAATTCAAGTTCAACTCCAGGTACCTCGGAAGAAAGTCCTGGATATCTACTTCCAAATCTGTCCTTGAAAATGCTATGGAACGTAGTTATACTCTGACACCCATCAGATCCCCATGAGTCAAAACTGGCTTGAGAAAGACTGCTTTGATTTTTCTTTTTTAAGAATATTTTCCTCTTTTCACTTTATTTTAAAGAACAGATGGCATTTCTGTTGATTCTGATGGACTGTAGCATTGTGAATGAAGTTTGGGGGAATATCTGCCTTTGGTCTATCAAGCCACTTGAGAAAGGGTGCAAACATAGCAATTTATTGCTCCATACTGTCATTAAACATTTTATTTTAACCAATTAAATCAGTATCTATATGCGCTAAAAGATGAAAAATCGAAGTGTTTCATCAGAAAAGTCATGGTCAATAATCTTCAAATTAATCATCTATGTGATTAAAGAGCATGTATTGCTTTCTTCTTATGAAAGTTTTAGATGTTTGTCGTGACCTAAAGATCTGTCCAATATGGACAACACTTCTTGTGACCCCTAGACAGAAATCCCCAGAAAACTGCTTGACACATGGCATGGAGTGTGTGGAAGGACTATGTGATCTCACTAGGTGCCAAAAGGGACACCCAAGTTAAAAGATGTCTTTTTCCCACTTTCAGCACACTCAGTTAGAGCATGGGTGGGTGAGAGCTAATAATGGGCAACATATGAGGTTTTGGAAGGCACCATGTTACCCCTGAACTCTGAACGTGTGCTATGTCACCAAACTTAGCATGTCAGTACCATTCTGGAAACCCTGTGTAGTGTAATCATAAGCATAACCAAGCTGAAGAAGGCATTTGCCTACCAAATCACCTGACTGGAGTGGGGTCCTGGCCACAGAACCAGGGATACAAGGATTAGGACTCCTGAGGCTTCTGGTTGACCTCATGGATAAGACAGACAGACAACAGAAGAGCAACCTGAAACAGAGAAACAGGGAGGGTCTCATGCAGTCAGGCCCATGTTGGGAGGCCCCACACATAAAGCACTACAGACTTCCCAGTCCTAGAAACTGGAGAATTTAGAAAAGCTTAAGGAAGGACCTCCAAAGTATTTAAGCAAACAAGGTTCTGTTTGTTCAGATCTAAGAGTAGTGCTATCTAAAACATCAATTCTTCAAACATATGAATATAAAATGAGAGTTTAAGCCACTTAGAGAGATGGAGAGAAAGGAATGTGTCCTAGATAGAGAGAATAGCTGCTGTATGTACAGACTCTAAGTCAAGAGCGTACCTGGTCAGTAAGAGAAATAGAAAGAGGTCATATGGATTGGAGGAGTCAGGGAGGGATCAGCCACGACAGACAAGTTGAGGTGAAGGCACCGTGATCACTGTAGTATCCCATTGTTCTCTTCCCTCTATTTCCTTTAAGTCTACATGCGGGTTCATCATGGGCACAATTAAGTATTCTGGAATTCCCATTATTCACAATGTAATTCATAATCATGACGCATGCAACTGAATGCCTTTGCATAGTCAATAAAATACAGGTAAACGTATTTTTGGTATTCCTTGCTTTCAACCAAGATCCACCTGACATCCACCATCATATCTCTCCTTCCACATCGTCTTCTGAATCTTGTCTGAATTTCTGGAAGTTCTCTGTTCATGTACTGCTGCAACCACTTTTGAATGATCTTTGGTCAAATTTTACTTCTGTGTGAAATTAATAATTTTATATGATAATTTCCATGTTCTGTTGCCTTTCTTTGGAATGGGCACAAATACGGATCTTATCGGTAGGCCGGGTAAGCTGTTTTCTCAATCCCTTGGCACATAAAATTAGCACCTCCAAAGCTTCATCTGTCTGTTGGGACATCTCTGTTGTAATTCCATCAATTCCTAGAGCCTTGTTTTTTGCCAGTACCTTCAGGGTTGCTGTAGGGTGGCTCTAAGTCAGAACTTATTCCATGTCAGTAGGTTTTTTTCATTTTGTTTTGTTTATTTCACTGCAGTTTGGACTCCTTCAAAACCATCAGTTTGTGATCATACACTATCTCATTTTGAAAACAGACAAGTTCTTTGGGTGTAGTGACTGTATTCGTTCTACATTTTTTTGATTCTTTATACTTCATTCTATATTTTTCCATGGAACTCTTCAAAATTGCAACCAGAGGCCAGTTTTTTTTCTTCAGTTCTTTCAGCTTGAGAGATACCAAATGTATTCTTCCGTTTTAGTTTTCTAGCTCTAGGGCTTTGACATTTCCTGGTAATACCTGATTTTGTATTCTCAAGCAATTTATTAAAATTCTATGTTCTATTCTTTCATTTCATCATTTCTTGCATTTGCTTTAGTTACTCTACATTCCAAAGCATGTTTAAAGAGTTTCTCTGACATCTACTTGTGTCTTTCTATTTAGTGACCTTTCACTTTTTTCATATATGATGTCTCTCAGGATAGGTTCTCAAAAGAAGAAAAATCTGTAAAATTTATAAAAATACACAGCAAAAATTTGTATCAAGAGAATGTTTAATGGTCATGATGTCCTTGATACCACCCCACAACTAGCCAGATATTTTCGTAATTAGTTTTTAGTGTGTCAAATCTGCTTTTGCAATGATCTCCACGTCGAGGTATAACATATTTAAGGTCATATTTAGACACTCACAGACTTGTTTCAATTTTCTTCTGCTTCAACATGAACTTCCATTTGACCAGTTGATGGTCTGTTCCACAGTCAGTCCCTGGATTTATTTTGACCAATAATATCGAGTTTTTCCATTGTCTGTCTCCACAGATGTAGTTGATTTGATTCTTCTGTTTCTATCCTGTGAGGGCCGTGTATATGTCACCATGTGTGTTGTTGATAAAAGGTATTTGCAATTAATAAGTTGTTTATCTTGCAAGGAATTCCTGGTTGCATAGTGGATAAGTTCTATAGCTGCTAACCAAAAGGTTGGCTGTTTGAATAAGCTAGGCACTCTTTGGAAGCTCTGCGGGCCAGTGTCATGGACTGAATTGTGTCCCCCGCCAAAAATCTGTGTAGCCATTTAGCTAGGCCACGATTCCTGGTATTGTGGGATGTTATGCCATGTTGTAAATCCTGCCTCTATGATGTTAATGAGGGTGGACAGGCAGGACTTATGTTGGTGGGATAGGATGCAATGTGTAAGACTGTTTTGTGCCTTGAGGCAGCGTCTTGAGACAGAAAGATAAGAAGCCAGCAGAGCAATTGTCCCACAAGAAGCAGCGCAGGGAGCAGAGCATGTCCTTTGGAAAGGACTGAGGTCCCTGAACCTCAGAAGCTTCTAGTCCAAGAGGAAATTGACAGCAAGGACCTCCCTCCAGAGTCAGCAGTGAAAGCCTTCCCATAGCTAACACTCTGAATTTGAACTTTTAGTCTACTGGACTGTGACAGAATAAAGTTCCTCTTTTTAAAGCCATCCACCTGTGTGGTATTTCTGTTAGAGCAGCACTAGCTGACTACGGCAGGCCATTCTACTCTGTTCTGAAAAGTTGCTACAAGACAGAATCAAATGGATGGCAGTGAGTCTGCGTTGACCTTGCAAAATACTATCTTGTGATTTCTGGTACGATTCCAATCATTGAGGTCATACTTTTTCAGCTACCAGTTCTTCTTTGTTTCTACTTTTTGCTTTCCAATCACCAGTATTTAACAGTGCATATTTAATACACATTTGATCAACTTCAGACTGCAGAAGCTGGCCATTCCTCTTCAGTTTCTTATTCCTGGAATAGTAGATCATATGATTGTCTGATTCAAAATCACCAAGACCAGTCCATTTTGGCTCATGATGCCTACGATATCAATTTCTAGACACTCTCCTTCATTTTGAACAACTTCCATTTTTCCTCGATTCACATTTAATACATCCCAGTTTTCAATTATTCATGGATGTTGGCACCAGTTTCTTCCATTTTGAGTCCTGCCACATCATCAAATGAGGGTCCTGAGAGCTTTGCTGATCCCAGGTTATTAAATTTGACCCAACTTTGAGGTGACAGGTCATCCCCAGTGGTATTTTGGGTGCCTTCCTGCCTAAGGGGCTGATCCTCTGCCACTACATCAGACAGTGTTCTGCTGCTACTTCTATGGGTTCCACTGTCTAAATTTTTCGGAAGCAGTCTGCCAGGTCCTTTTTCCTAGTCTTACTCTGGAGGCTCTGTCTACCGTGGGTGACTGTGCTGGCACTGGAAATAGAGATCACGTAGCTTGACAGCAACACATTGTATTATTATACATATTTATATTTATTAAAATATGCTCTTAATTTACAGATTTTTACATGTATACATAGATATGTCAAGAACACCAAGCTGCTTATTTTGGTTGTTGGTCAATGTCATTCTCTAAAGGGTAGAAAGTCGCTATACAAAGCTTAGAAAATCTTAGGAGATTTCCTTGATAAAGGGACATTATTGATTCTAGTCTAAAACAGCCAAAGGCTGAAATATTCCTCTTTACATGGAGCTATACCAACAAGGCAGACAGAAAGTTAACCAATGACACGTTCCCTGTACTAGGACTATGCCTTATACATAATAAGAAGTCTTATTTCCTTGATATACTTAGTTCTGTATTTCCAATTGGGGAATCTTATTTCTGTAGACACCTTTTCTCTTTGGAGGAATTATTGTGACACTGGCTCTTTTTTTATACATCAGTTGTTATTTTATTACATACGCTCTCATCAATGTCATGCTAATTGCTATAATGTAACTCTCACCATTTTATAAACTGACACTAATTCACCAACCAAAAGATTTAGGGAGGGCTCATTGACTTAACCGTTAACAAAAAGGTGTTTAAGTACATAGGAAGAGATGATCATTCAATACAGTTACTATTTATTATAATTAGAATTGTCCTTCTTTGAATAAAAGTTCATGCATTAACCCCCGTGCATTTTCCAGAGACAACTGAGAGGATTTAAAGGATGTTACAGAAAGGGGCAAAGCTTCAAATAGGGGTTCAATTAGCTAATATTTATGTTCCTACGTGATCCTTGTAGTGACTCTTACCCTACTGACTTTTGAGGTAAAAAAAAAAAAAAGAGTCAGTAATGTTAGACCTTATTGGCCAACAAAATAAATCAGTCAGAGACAGGTATAAATTATTAAATTTGGATGAAAAACACAGAGAAGAGAAGCTCTAATCAGAATACTGTACATAAGAATGAGATAAAGTTATATATGTACAACAGGACATGGCTCATACACTGCAATAGGACAGGAGTAGGAGGCATTTCCAGATAATGGAAGTGGGGAGTAGGCTTGTGCACCCACAAATATTGCTATACTTGATGGGACATAGATTACAAAAAGAGAGGAAAAAACTGTGTCTGTGCTAACCCCATGATGTCCCCCAACACACTTCACGTCGAGCACTCTATTGTCCATATCAAGATTAGAACATTTTCTCTTCTCAATCAAATTTCTTTGAAATTGTGAGAGAATTAGCAATTAAACTCTTACGTTGTCATCTCAGTCATACTTTGTGGCACCACAACTTTATCATGGCATTTTTTTTTTTAATGTCATTGCTCCTCAGACTGTATCAGTGGATTAAGCAAGAGTTTTCAGAGAATGTAAAACACAGCCAAAATTTTGTCTGCTGGAAATGTCACTGGAGGGCAAGTGTATGCAAATACCTACAGAACAAAGAATAAGATGACAACGGTAATGTGAGCGGTGCAGGTAGAAGGGTCTTTCTTCCTTCTGCCCTCCTGTTACTCAGAGAAAGTGTAAGACGAAAATATAGGAGATGATCAAGATTATGAAACTTACTGTGCACATGGCCCCACTATTAAACACAATGACTGAATTTATGACGTAAGTCTCCGTATACAGACAATTTTCAACAAGGTTAATTTCAAAATCATAAAAATCTGTACTGACGAATAGATGGAAGATCCCACCCAAGGCAGATTCATCAGCATATCACAGACACGCTGGCTCATGATAGCTGTGCATCTCTGGAGCTGACGTATGGCCACACAGCCATCAAAGGACCCCCCAAAATGAGCAGCACAGATCTGAGTCACGCACTCACTGTAGGAGATGATTTTCTTCTTAGATACGGCACCTATAATCAATCTGGAAGCTGTCAATCAAGGACAAGCAGAAAAGGAAGAAGTGCATGGGGCCATCTAACATCTGACTGTACCTGATGGTCATCACAGTGGGCAAGTTTGCCAACGGAGTTGCAAGATAGAGAAACAAAAGGACCACAAAAACTAGCTTCTCCTCTAGAACATCCTGTGACAGCCCAAACAGAAGCACTCAGTGACGTTGCTGTTCAGCTCCACGATTACTGCTGATGTAAGGATGCAGCTGAAATGTGGTTTATCTGCCAGAACAATGTATGTGTAGTGAGTTGGCAATAGACTTAGACTATGAACTAGAACTTTACAATTTTAACTCTTAGACAATTCAGCATACAATTATTAGCTATAGTATGGGAGATGCAGTTCATTCCCTGCTGGCACACCTCGTGTACAGCCACCACACATCTGTCGGTGGAGGCTTTTGTAATACAGTGGTGCACACCAGGTTTTAACAGACCTTTCAGATTAAAGAAAGAAAAAAAGCAGGAAGAAAGGCTGGAGATCCACCTCTGAAAATCATTCAACAAAAATCCTATGGATTACCATGGTGTGGTCCCAAGTTCTGTATGATGAGGTCAGCATCCAACTGAATGGCATCTAGGGACAACATCATCACTTGAATTCTTTCTGTCTGTTTGATTGCTGTTTGTTTTTAATTCTGAAGCCCATAGTCTAACCTCAGATACTGACTCAAAGTCTTCCTTTTGAGACCAAGATATTTCCAGGGAGAAAATTACCCATAGGTAGTTGTGTTCTGTCTCTGACAGTCTGAGAATTGCTTGTTTTGTTTTATGACTGTCATGGATTGAAATGCTTCCCTTGTTTGTTTTATTTTATGACTGTCATGCATTGAGTTGCTTCCCTTAAAAATATGTGTCCATTTAACGAGGCCGTCATTCCCAGTATTGTGTGATGTTTCTCCGTCTTTTCATCCCATGTGATTATCCTATGTGTTGCAAATCCCGCCTCTATAATGATAACAAGGCAATATTAGAAGCAGTTATGTCAGAGGTTCAATACTCAATATACAAGTTTTGGATACGTTTAAACCAATCTCTTCCGAGACATAAAAGAGAGAGTCTAGCAGAGTGAAACAGGGAACTCCTACAATCAAGAAAGTAGCACCTGGAGGTGAGAATTCTTTGGAAACAAGGTTCCACTTGGTGAAGCTCCTAAATCAGGGGGACATTGATAAAAGAAACTGTCCCTTCAGTGCTTATATGGAAGAAAAGCTTTGCCTGGAGCTGGCAACCAGAATTTGGACTTCAAGCCACTTAGACTGAGAGAGAATAAATTTCTTGGTCAAAGCCATCCACTTACTGTATTTTTGGTATAACAGCCAAAGACGATGAAGACAATGAACTCAAGCAAGTCTGTCTAATATATGGAAACTTTTCTGTTGTATACAGCTAGATTCTAACAGACGTTTTATAGCTGTACTTAAGGAACCCTGGTGGTACGGCAGTGAAAAGTTAGGCTGATGACTGAAGGGCTGGGTGTTGGAAGACACCAGTTGTTCCACAGAAGAAAGACATAGCACTCTGCTTCTGTAGAGACTGTAGCTTTAGAAACCCCATGGGGCAGTTCTCCTCTGTTCTAGAAGGGATTGCATCGGGATTGCCTCAACTGAAATGAGTTTGGCTTTGTTTTTTATACAAACATAGATGGAAACTATGTGTATATGTATCTCAAGATCTGAAAAGTATATCTACATAATTTGGATATTATATTTGGACATTCAGTAGTGTGAAAACATTCCTTAATTTGGACTCAAGTTTGTATCAATTGTTTCTGACCTCTTCAATATTTTGGTTGGACTTGGCTTTAAGAAGAATTCTGTTCTCCAACTTTTGACTCTTGATTTTACCTTCATTGTTAGTCAGAACATATGAGATGCTCCAATAAATCATTGAAGCTTATTTAATGTGGCAGAATAGGTATATATGTGAAATCATCCTTTACTTAAATTAGATACATGGTACTGAGTTTCACAATCTATTGATTGCCAATACATATACAAGGACTGCCAATGAAGTTCATGAACTCTTGCTAGAAAAAGTGCTCCATACCTCACTGCTGAATATAACCCTGGTCACCAATCAAAGTCCTCCCTTTGGGAAGCTACACTGACCCCAGTGCCTAGTCCACCCTTCAAAGCGATTTTGGTACTCTTTTCCTGGAATGGTCATCAGAGCTCTTGTCACTATTGCTCCTGATGTCCTAAATGTCATCAAAACATTTTCCTGTCACTGGTGGCCAGATTAAGTGAATAGCTAGGGTGTTCCAATACAGTTATTTGTTTACTCGTTAAAATCTCCCTCACAGACAACTAACTACACAACGAATTCGCAAACTCGCGGCTGTGCCACGTGTGCAATGGCCATTCCAGAGAGAGTTCCAAAATTGCTTTGAAGGGTGGACTAGGCACTGGGGTCAGTGCATAGCTTCCCAAGGTGCCTACGTCAAAGGTGACCATAGTGATATTCAGCAATGAGTTATGTAGCACTTAAGACAATTAAGTTCGCGGACTTATGTGAAACTTGAATAATGTTTTCACTCAAAAAGATTATGTCAGTACTTTCTGAAAGTTTTGCTTTCTGCCAATTTTTGATTCTCTTAAAGCCAAGCCAAGTGCCGTCCAGTCGGAAAAGATAATTTAAAATGTTTCATAATTTCACCATGCAAAACCATCTCCATTGTCCTACTCTATTTTTTGCTTATATACAAATGTGCCTGCAGAGTTTCAAGTATCCTATAACTCTTTTAAATATTTTAATTTTCCTTTTGGATTGTTAAAACTCTTTCCCTATGTAAAGAGTATCTAAAATGTACTTATCAGTTGTAAATTAACACATACAAATTCGTAATATATTTCTACAACTTTTATTCACTTAAAATGCTTTCAAATTTTCACTTTCAAGAAAAGCTTTTGACTGAAACTCATCTCCTACACAATCTTAATATTAATCATTTCAGTAAGTACCTTCCCAGGGGATCACTGAACCAAAAGATATGATTATATTTGCAGATTTGGTAATCACTGTCAAATAGCCTTCCAATTTTTATCCCAATATTTATTTGAAATACTTTAATTATACAATGAATATATGTATACAATGTATTCAACATTCACAATACATTAGAGGATCAAAAAATATATCCTTGTAAAATTCATGATTTCACAATCAGATTTTACAGAGGCAACTAATAATTTCTTACATATTCTTCCAGGTTTTTCAGAGTTACACGTGTATATATATCACATAAATATTTCTTTTATGTAAAAATTGGATTTTTCCAATTTTTTCAAAATTACAAGAACATGAAACACATTTATAATGAAAATCTAACAGATCATTATCACCATTTGCTTGATGACTATAACTAAAATTATGATATATATGTCCTTAATTACTGGTGGCTATAGTTTCAAATGATTTTTGCTTCTTATATTTTATCTTTCCAAAGTACGTGTGTATATATTTTTTGCCATTTAATTTTTTAATATCTTTAAAGTTTGAGCACTGTCTTTTTTTCCCACATTTATATAGTTCAGTCTTCCCTTTAGGGAGTTAAAGTTCTTTCCTATCTTACATTATTTCTATAACTTTCAGTACTATTCTCAAAATCTAGAGGTTCTTTTAGAATGACTTCAAGATAGTCTTTATTTTTCTGATTAACTACCAATCCATCAGTAAGCCAATGACAGTGTCATGTCAGGCATCACATGTGTTAGGAACATATTCAGATCTGTCGTAGCTATAATGGGACATCCAATGGGCCTTCAAGCTCTTTACAATCAAACTGGAGAGAAAACGTGCTTCTGAATAAGATAATGAATTATATTTTAACTATGCACGACCTGGCTGGCTTGGCTATGAATTCTTGTTCTAAAAGTAGAGAGACTCATTTATATTGTTTTGTTTTAGTACAAATATTGAAATTTAATTGCAAGTTTTGCCTAGCACCATCAGGCTATAAAACAGCTGGCATACTACTAGACAGCTTCTCTCTCCATCATCTAACCTGCAAGACATATTAATCAATAAATCCCAACCATCCATGTCTACTGCATCCTAGAAAAGAGAAGTCCCTGAGAAGCAGAAAAAGGTGCCAAATGACACTGGAAGTTACTATTCTAAATCCAGAATCAACCTCTATCCACTTTATGGTGGGACAAACATCAAAGCAGAAGCCTAGGTATGTAATAAAGAATAGTGAAGGGAGGAAAAGACAGAGACTGTCAGAAGTTAAAGCTGGAGAAGGGAGAACAATGTTGAGTGAATTCCAAGGATTGAACTAAAAAAAAAAAAAGTATGAGGTACAGAAAGGCATATGGAAGGAGGCAAGCAAAGAATGTTATTGAGTGTCATGGAACCCAAGGCTTCATCACAAAATTTAACTTTTTCTCCCTGACCCACTTCATGGCCACTTGTCCCAGAATCTGACATGGGATACTGTTGCCCTATGTCTTGAAAATCCAGGACAAGTGTGTAGTAGACATAGAGCACAACTTTATACCGTGTCCTAGAAATATTACCAGTGAACTTTAGACTCTTTTCAAGAGAGGACCTTCAAGAATAGAAATTTCTGCCAGGCTGGCTTCAGTGCCATGGTGCAGATCATTTCCCCTTGTGAAAGCACCAAGACCTCTGATAGATAGCACAGTTTTGCTCAGAGGGCAGAGAAGGTTTCGAAAGCATTAACCATTTTAGCCCTTCATTGGTGGAAACACTCCCTTGGAATTCTACTTTTGCGTAATACAGACTGAGTATAAATCCTACCAGAATATATATTGATGTTTCAGGTCGATTTTGAGGAGGTATTGCAAAGAAAATATTTAGACTTGAAAAACTTTTCTTTTCTTCTGAACGGATATGTGGCTTCCAATCAAGTGTATTTTTTATATCTTCAGCTTTAATATACTTAGCAGACAACTCTTATGAAGCCCAGCTGAAATACAGAAACAATTCATTGTTGACACTCATGGACACTATCTATCACCAGAAGGTATGGAGAACGGGGAGATTCTGGGGATAGGAGACTCTACTTAGGCATATTTTACATGGTTTCTCCCCAGGAGCAGTAGGTTAGACAGAACAAGTGGGCTGATGACACTGGACACTGCAGTAATTTAAAAAAAAAAAATTCGCAAAAGTTTATCAATGCGTTTCTTGAAAACATCTTTATGCAAGACAATGTTTCAGTACACTGAGAGACAAATGTCTCTGAGGCCAGTCCTTCTGTTACAGTTTCTTTTTGGAAAACAAGAGTCAATATCACCTTTTGATGCACTGGATACTTATAGCAATTCACACAAAAGTTTACAAGAGCCTATGGCAAGTTTTCAGTCTCAGAAGCTCCGAAGAAACCGTTACTCCAAGACCAGTCCCTAAGGACATCCCAATCAGCAACAAATTCAAACAGAGTAAGAGCAGAATTAATCTTTGGGACCAATTATTTCAACTTCAACTACTCTCTATTCGTGGGAGGAACTTTCAAGTCTTTCTCCATGTTTCTTTACGCCCATCTCTCCTAGAATCACAAAAGTCTTGAAGCCAGTTAAAGGCTCAGACGAGTTAAATATGTGTACCCCAAAACCCACTGCAACCCTATAAAACAGAGTAGAACTGCTCCATAGATTTTTCAAGCAGCACCTGGTGGATTTGAACTGCTGACCTTTTTTTGGTTAGCAGACATAGCACTTATATACTATGCCACTAGGATTTCCAAAATATGTGTGGTAGACATATATTCTGGCTTCATCACTTATGTGTTATACGAATTCAAATAAGTTTTTTAAATTCTTTAATTTTATTTGCCTCTTTTGTAAGAGGCAAATGGTAATAATTATTTATTACTTTTAACATTATTAATATTACATTCTCCTGATTCTAACCCTGTATGTGTTTTAGGTCATAAAGAAGAAAGAAGACAGAAGGAAAAGGGAAAGGAAACACTGAACACTTGTTGAAGTACATTCTTTTAATTTTCAAAGACAGATGCTCCTCCACCCGTAAGAAGAAAGTTGGGTTTTTGTCTTTTAAGCTAGTCACAAATTATTAAAAATGAGACAGATAGCATTGCAAAATTACTTTCCTACTTGGAAGACTGTGACTACCCAGAACCCTCACCTCAAATTTGCCTTTGGGGCACACCAGTGTCTGCCAGCCAGCTTCACTGAGTATAAGAGGTTTGAGGTTGGGGAAAGGAAGAGACTGTCAGAGACAGAAACAGGCAGGAGAATGACATGATTACGCATCGCAGCAAGCATTGCCCTTTTGCTGAAAGACCTGGTGGCAACCAGCAGGCCTGTTCTTCTCTAAGAAAAGCAAATCCAACATCTGGACTTCGTTATTACAGCAGACTCATGAGGAAGGTTTATGGTCAGTCATTTAAAGCACAGAAGCCTCAGTTTCTCCATCAATTCAATGGGAACACAAAGACAGAACTTGAAAAAGCTTGGTACATTTTCTCTTTTAATTTTTTTTTAATGTACATATGGGAAAATAACTGTTGCTGTTTTTAGGTGCCTTTTCTGCTGTATCCACCTACCTCTCAAGGTTGAAACTTTCTGATTCCTTTGTTCGTGTATAAATGAGACACCTCAGGGAAAGAAATTGCAAATGATCTATTATCAAATTTGATGTCCCCACCATGTATATATACATCATATACATGCACACTGACAATGATCAAAGAGGTAAGGAATATGAACAATGTATTGAATATTCAGAGTCTTGAGGGTTTATCAATTATAAACCAATTATTTACATGATGTGGCCCAATAGGATCAAGTATAACTCCTCAAAGTATATCTGATTCAAGAGTATATAGCTTTGTGGTAAAACAGGTCATATACAGCTTATTTGATCATCTCATAGGATTTGATGTGGATCAGATTTGAAAATGTTGCTTATGCTAAAGAATTGATACGCATTGTGATCATTACTACCCCTTTTAATAAACCAGATACTTTGCCTATAGGAAGCATTGCCATGAGTCAACCAGATAATTACTTCAATTTTTGATTTCATTTCCCATAAGTAGAGAGAGCTTTGAAAGATGAGTGTCCTTACTTATACATGTAACAGAAATGTATCAGTCAAATAATTTACATAATTAGGTTTGCTAAATAAACAAATAAGCAAATAGTGGTGCTTATTGTCAGAACTAGCAATAAACTGATTTTGTTGAATGTCTTAGAAATAATAAATAAAACTAACAAATACACAATTGTGTAGGTTAATGTCTTGTATCTACTCACTGTAAAACAACCATTTCCTTATGTTCCCAGAGACCTAGGCAATCCTAAATTGTGCCAGTGCTGTTAACTCCGTATACAGTTACAAGCTGTCACACAGAAAACAAGAGTATAATATTAACTCAGTAAAGTCTTTGGTTTTGCCAACAACCATTTATTAATATATTAATATATATTGATTAATTAATCAATATATTGATTAATATATATTGATTAACCAGTATAAATTAATATATTATATTAATTATAATATATTAGTATATATACATATCGGTCTATGATTCAACAGGGGCCTGTTTAGCCTAGGACCAAAGCAATAAGTGCAATAAATTGAAATGAGTAAGAGCATCAACTCCAGACTGATATAGGCCTGGGTTCAAATCCTTGCTCTTCTATTACTTTATGTTCCACAGAATAAGTTACTTAAATCCTTGGTTCCTAGTTCTGGAATGTGAGTGTAATAAGAATATTTATTCATAGAGTCAGATAACACTGTACACATAAAAGCATTCAATAGGAGATCAAACTCGCAGACCACACTGAAAACAAAGACTTGTTAAACATTTTATTTACTCTTAATTGGCTCTTGACATGAGCAGAGTTTAGAAGTTATTTTTTTACCAATAAGATCTTTGACTTATTCTTCTACTAACTTTTATTAACTTTATTTGATGACAGTGAAGATACGCCAATTTATTATGCATAGCATTTTTAAGTGATCTTTGTCATCTCTTAAGCAAAAATGAAAACTCATTGCTCTCTAATACATTTAGTCTCAGTGATCCTATAGGACTATGTAGAACTGCCTCACAGAAGCAGTTTCAAAACAAGCAGCTGGTAGATTTGAACTGTTGAACTTTTGCTTAGCAGCTGAGCCCTTAACCATTGTACCACTTTGGTTCCTTGTAATCCCTTAAAAAAAATCTACACCCACTCTCCTTCCTCCAGCCAGAGGTCAGCAGGATAATATCCTATAGATGTATAGAACCATAAAGTGCATCCAATATACGGTCACTCTGCACTGCCAAGTCCAATCCATTCATGTCCAAAGAGTGGACCTTTGTTATGATTTATGGGCAAGGGCAGCATCCGGGCCAGGGGCCATGCTCTCAGGGGAATCCCGAAACCACTGGACCATCAACTGAGGTCTTTTAGTGGAGATCTCTGTATGTGCCCCGTTATATTCTTGTGTTGCCAGTGAGACTCATCTCTTTGAGCTCCATCGCGACTATTACTGGTGGTGGCCAGGCACCATCCGGTTCTTCTGGTCCCAAGTGGATGTAGGCACCCACTCATGGAGGAAGGAGAGTGGGTGTAGAGGAGGGGAAAGGAGGCTGTTGGGAGGATAAGACATGTATGGAGCAGAGAGGAATAGTGTGCTGTCACCAGGCAGGGAGAGCAGTGGAAGCTACATATAGGTGGGCATGTAAATTTATACGGGAGTGTACATTAGTACTCAGTCATATTAAAGAAAAAAGAAAAAAAAATCTAAACCTTTTGCCATTCAGAAGACTCCAACTCATGGTGACCTTAGCTCTCAAACCTACATGAGTCTACTTCCACATCAGGTAGCTTCTTTATATGAAGAAAATAAAACTAGCTCTATAGTAATCTGTATTAGGAAACCTTGGTGGTGTACTAGTTAAGGCTAGGACTGCTAACCAAAAAGTCATCAGTTCAAATCCACCAAAAACACTATGAGACAATTCTACTCTGTCCTATAGGGTCTCTATGAGTTGCAGTGGGTTGTAATCTATATTAATACTTAAACAATTTTCACCTTTCTACTTACCCTATATGGGTGTTCTGATAATAATGCAATTCTAGAAGTAAAATGAACACTAGGTATAAACAAACCATCCCTCTCTCTTTTGAGGAAAAAAAAAAGTGCTCACAAAATTAGCATTAAAATGTTGACAGTGAAGGACACAATGTTCTCCCTCATGGCTTATGGTCACAAGATTTATCATTTTAAGTGATTTAAAAGGTAATTATCCTGTCACCATCAAGTCGATTCCAACTCATAGAGACCCTATAAGACAGAGTAGAACTGTTCAACAGAGTTCCCAAGAAGCACCTGGTGGATGTGAACTGCTGACCTTTAGGTTAGCAGATGTAGCACTTAACCACTACACCAACAGGTTTGCCAGGTGGGATATGGAGGTAATTTTATTATTTATGCTATAGAATTTTTTTAATAGGTGAAATATCATGGTAATTTAATATGAGTTAGGTTCTGATGTTAAAAACTTAAAATTATTGTAAATATTCCATAAATAGCCATACCACGAGATTTAACCCGACCTAGCCCCTATACTCACTATGGAAACTCTGGTGGCATAGTGATTAAGTGCTATATTTGCTAATCAAAGGTTGGGCTGTTCAAATTGACCAGACACTCCTTGGAAACCCCATGGGACAGTTCTACGCTGACCTAGGGGGCTGCTATGAGTTAGAATCGACTGGACCACAGTAGCATACTCACTATTGCGTCAATTTTAAATTCATGCCTACGTCTTAGGAAGCAGCTCATTCTTCTGTATTTCTGCTAGACGATTCCATGGTCTTTCCTTTCTTGACACCATACCCTGCACCAGAGATTGCTTAAGGTACCCTCAAGGTCGAGTGTGATCTTTCTGCTCCTGGGCGTCCCTTAGGTCTGTGATATTGGAAGCTTGCCTTCCTACCCTAAACTACCCCCATGACCCACTATTTCCCTCCCTTCAGTTTTAATAGGAAACAAAATATTAATTCTAATACCAATCATTAAAAACAGTAGAAGCTTCTGTTTCATCTTTGGAGTATATATAACATTAAAAAATTGTGTGGATTAGTAGTGAGGTTGTCAACATAAGTAGTGTTTTTGTTATTGTCTTTCAAGGTGTATAGATATAAATGTATATTTTAGAATTTGTTGTATGTATGTATATATATGTATATGTGTATATATCACTCACATTTGCATATGTGTATGTTTTTCTGAATAAATGTGGTTACTAGAAATCAAAGAATACATTTAAATATACTTCTTAATTACCCTTCCTGTTAAGTTCCTTTGTCCACTGACTTTTTGATTCAGGGTTATTTGTATTTATTTCAGCAATATTGATGTCTTTTCTGTCTGCCTTGGCATATCACCTTCCGTGACAACCCAGGAAATCTCTTCTCTTCATGTGTGGATGGTTTTCTCTCCTTGAGTGCTGCTTTGCTGATTTCTCTCAAATCTCACCTTTACTCTTGCTAATTCTGGAATTAAAAAATAATAACTTCTTTATGTTTACACCTGTATCTTTCCTGACAGATGACTGAGCCTTCCTTTTCTCTTTTAGCAGTTTAGTTTATTTTGGGAGAGAGACAAAGGATACCATTGAGTTGATTCTAAATCATAGTAACTCTATAAGATGGAGTAGAACTGCTTGTTCCATAAAGTTTCCAAGAAACGCCTGGTGGATTCGAACTGCCAATCTTTTGGTTAGCAGCCAAGCTATTAACTACGGTGCCACCGGGTCTCCGTGTGAGGCTATTAAAAACATCGTGATTTAGGTCAGATGCACATTACTGATAGACTCATGCATTAAACTTAGCAGTGTGACTACTGCGATCACATTTTTAAGCACTGCATCGATCACACATTGAAATCCCCTCTGAAATGCAAACATGTGATTTGTAAATCTTAATACGTTCTTATTCCTTGAAAAGTCTACGAGGGCAATCTCATGTTCTTGATCTTAAAAAAGTGCATTCATTGGTTGGAGAAAATGTAAAAGCTGTTTCCAACTCTTTATTTCTACACCCAAGAAAAGAAGAATGAGCTTCACACGTGCGCAAGGTGGAGAATGTTCCCCACTGTCTCTCAAGTGCTGCTTTCAACATGATCTCAGGGAACAAAAAATGAAGACACGGAAGTTTCCTTTTCTAGTTCCAACAGGAATTTAAAGAGGTTTCCACGAGAGGATAGGAACCTACTGCACGGCCTCTCAGTGGCCCCACCCCCACCTCTTAAGGGGTTGAAAATTTCCCGTCAATATGATTCTGTAGGAAATTCTCGTGGAACAGTGGTTAAGTGCTACATCTGCTAATCAAAAGATCAATGATTCGGATCCGCCAGGTGCTTCTTGGAAACTCTAGGAGTCAGTTCTACTCTGTCCTATAGGGTTGCTATGAGTCGGAATTGACTCGACAGCAGTGGGTTTGATTTTAGATGGCTTTCCAAGACATGTTACATGTCATTTAAGTGTCTGAAAATTTTTACACGTCTGAACAATTAATTTCTCTCTCTCTCTTTCTCCCTCCCTCCCCCCATAAATGTAGAATACTATGTATGCTGGGATGGAAAAGACTATATTCTTATCAAATTCAAGAGGTATGTCCTGGCATAAGGCGCAGCATCAATCCATCAGGATGGTATTTGCTGTTTCTAGGTTCCAGTAGCAAGGAGTGCTTATTAAAGAACAACATATTTCGTGTATAAATACGCAAAAACGCATAGGCTAACACAAATGTTATTTTTTGTCTAAATATTTGATCTCAATATCCTGTGACTCTGAAGTTAGAAGAAACCCTAGTGGTGTAGCAGTTAAGTGCTATAGCTGCTAACCAGCAGGTCAGCAGTTCAAATCCACCAGGTGATCCTTGTAAACTCTATGGGGCAGTTCTACTCCATCCTACAGGGTTGCTGTGAGTTGGAATCCACTTGACAACAGGTTTGTTCTTTTACTGGTTGAAACCCAAAGTCTGATTTCTGTTCTTGGATAATACAAATATTGAAGGCACACAGCTATTAATCAAAAAGCTGGAAGTCCAAGTCCATCTCCAGATACCTCCGACAAAAGGCTTGTACGTCTATGTCGCAAAATCAGTACCTGAAAACTCTATGGAGCATAGTTCTACTCTAAAACACGCGGGGTCCCTGAGAGTCAGATTCAACTGGGCAACATCTGTTCATGTTTTTAGTTTTTTTATAATTTTCCCTCTTGTCATTTTATTTGAAAAGAATGAATGAAAGATCTGTTGACTGGGATGGAATTAGTGTTGCGGCTGAAGATTGAGGCAGACTGGAGTTGGCCCATCAAACCACTTCAGAATGAGCCTAAACCATTTTGTTACTCCATGCAAACTTTGAACATTTTGCTATACTTATTTATAAGGTTACTCATACCATATCCAAAAACCAAGACCAAATCCACTGCCCTCAGGTTGATTCCAACTCATAGTAACCCTACAGAAGACCCCAAACGAAAGTCATCCATCAGAAAAGTTCAAGTCCAGAAGCATCTTGCTATCAATCATCTCTGGAATTAATGAATAAAGTTTACTTTATTTTATTTAAATTTTAAATTTTTTGTCTCCACTGGAAGAACATGCTGACATGGACTACTCACAATGCAACCCATTAACAAACAAGTCCCAGGATATCAACTTCAAAATCTTGGGATGTTGAGATTGAGTATTTAGACAAAAAATAATGGACAGAAATCACCAGAGGACTACCTGAGCCATGAGACTCTGAAAGGACTGAGTGATTTTGTCAGGAAACAGCAAGTGGGACACACAGTATAAAGGATGACTTCTTCCATTCTAAATACCTTCAGTCAGACAAGAAAGTGAGCCCACATGGCCCAAGGCTAAGTGTTAGCAGAGGACCATTTTCATCCCAGAAGGCTGGACTTGTGCTGTGTCACCTAAACTGAACATGTCAGCACCATTCTGGAAGCCCAATGTAGTGCAATCCTGGGGAAAAAATAAAAAAATATGCAGACCACAGAAGCCAATGGCTTGCAAAACCAGTGAACCGGAACTAAGGTACCAGGCATAATATTCCTAGGGCTGCGTAAGAGCTCCTGAAGACTTCTGGTTGACCCTATGAATAGTAGAGTATGGGAGAGTAACCTGAAAAGGACAAATAAGAAGAGGCTCATGCCATAAGATCCGAGTTGAGTTCCCCACCCAAAAGGCACCAGGAACTTCCCTATTCCAGGTTATAGAGAACTTAGAAAATTTTGCAGAAGGTACTCCAGAGTATGAAGCTAGACCAGGGTTCTGCTTTCCCAGGTCTAAGGGTAGTACTGTCTGAAATACCAATTCTTTACATCTCTTCACATAAGGTAGGAGTTTAAGTCATTTAGAGAGATGGGGAAGGAAATGTGTTCCACACAGACAGAATAGCCAGTCAATGTACAGGCCATACGGCAGAAGTATACCGTATCAGTGGGTGGAACAGAAGAGGGCTACATGGACTGGAAGATCAGTGAGTGGTTAGCCACATTAGATGAGTTTAGAGAGGTGGGAAGGTAACAAGATTACTATTGTCTCTCTTCGGTAATTGTATGGTTTTTACACTGTACTCTGAGTGAAGTGGAGTGCCACTGTGGTGGAGTCATATTATGATCTAACTTATGAATTTAAAGGCACAGTGGTTAAGAGCTGATAGCCAGAAGGTCAATGGTTAGAATCCACCATGCACTCCATGGAAACCAAGCGGGGCTGTTCTACTCTATCCTGCAGGGTCACTATGAGCCAGAATCAACTCAATGGTAATGGGTTTGACTTGGGTTCTAGCTGCTGTGCTGAGGATAAACTGGTGGAGCAGAAGGCATAAAGGTAAATGCGAAGAGACTATGTAATAAACAATCACAGTTAACCAGGTAAAAGTTGATAGCTGCTCAGAATTAGGCAACAGCTCTAAAAATGACAGGAAGCTCTTGACTTTGGAATATGTGTTAAAGCTGACATGACTTTCTCAGAGTGGATGTAGGGAATGAGAAAAACAAATAGAAGAATGTGCCATCATTTAAGATGGAGGATGACATGAGTAGGGTCAGTTTGGGTCTGGGAGCCAACGAGAAATAGAGCTTTGGGTTTGTTTAGTATATCTATTTGTCAATTAAGTGGAAATAGCCATGGAAGCAGTTGGATTTCCATGTCTCAGGCTGAAGGTAGCAGTCTGTGTGAAGATATTCATTTGGGAATTTTTGTCATGTGAAGAGAGAGTGTGGAGGAAGAACGGGTTAAATTCTGGTAATAGACAATAGATATTCGAAGTGAGTAATTGCTGTTAAATTTAATGATGCAGATCTCTGTGATCATCTTGAGAAGAGGATTTTTAGAAAGTGTTAGGTGTTGAAGCACAGTTGAAAGAGGTGTAAAGAGACCAGATGGAGAAAACTAGAACACAGACACCTCTTGAGTTTTGATGCTTAAAAAAGAGAGAATGAAATGGAATACTAAGTGACAAAGGAAGACGAGTCAAGGAAAGACTGTTTTTACTTATGAGAGAGGTAAAGGATTCATCTCTTTTAGTGATTTTTTTAAATTATCGTATTCTAAATAGCATAAAATTAAGTTCTTTTTAGTTTATATGCAGGAATACCGAACTTCCACTTCTGAGACGGAAAGTGATATGGTGGTGGAAATAACATATCTCGACCTGATCTGCGTGTTCGTATGTTTTGTTAAATTACATTACCTTATGTTTTGAAATGTCCATTTCCTGTAAAGTTATTGTTTAACTTCATTTTGATTTCTTTCCTTTAGAAGCTTTTTGTTTGTTTGTTTCCTAAGTTCAGTGTTTTTTCTTCAGTAGCCACCACCAATCTATTTCAAAAATTCCTTATGCTATTTTTCACTTTTTATTTCTGAAAGTGTAAACCATAAGATTGGGAAGGACAGTTGCTGTTGTTGTTAGGTGCAACTGGGTCATTTCCAGAGCATCAAAACTCTAAATACAACTGAAGGAACTACCACCTGGTCTTGTGCCATCCTCACAATAGTCACAAGATTTGAGCCCACTACTGCAGCAACATGTCAATCTATCTTGTTATCAACTGTCTTTTTTCTGACCCTCTACCTTGCCAAGCACTGTAATACTCTTCTGCAGGCACTGTGCCTTCCGGATAACATACTCAAAGTACATGAGACAAAGTCTTGCCATCCTTGCTTCAAACGAGCAGTCTGATTATACTGCTTCCAAGACAGACTTGTTTATTCTTCTTGAAGTCTGTGGTATATTCAATGTTCTTCACTAACACCGTAATTCAAGTGCTTCAATTCTTCTTCCATCTTCCTTATTCACTGTACAATTTTCACTTATATATGATGCAGTTGAAAACATCATGGCTTTGATTAGGTACATCATAGTCCTCAAAACAACATCTTGCTTTTTAATACCTTTAAAGTGTTTCAACACCTTTAAAAGGTTTTTTTTTGCAGCTGATTTGCCCAGTGAAGTATGTCATTTGATTTATTGACTTCTGTTTCCATAGACATTGACTTTGGATCCAAGTAAGATGAAATCCTTGACACGTTCAATATTTTCTGCATTTATTACAGTACCGCTTATTGGTCCAGTTGTGAGGATTTTTGTTTTCTTTACTTGAAGTGCAATTCGTACTAAAGGTTGTAGTCTTCTATCTTCATCAGTTCATGTTTCAAGTCCTCTTCACTTTTAGCAAGCAAGCCTGCATCATCTGCATAACACAGATGGTTGGTGAGTTTTCCTTCAATTTTTCTTTTTACAGTCTAGCTTCTTGAGTTATATGCCCAGCTTACAGATTTAGTAAGTATGGTAAAAACATACAACTCTGAAGCACACCTTTCCTGACCTTAAAACATGCCATATCTGCTTGTTCTGTTTGAACAACAGTCTAGGAATCTATGTACAGATTCTGCATGAGCAAAATTCAACATTCTGGAATTTCCATTTTCACAAGAGAGTCACACTAGTGTACAATATGGCCACTATCTTGATAAAGAAGAAAGTCAATGGAAATCACGTATACATAAATATGCAGGGGGATAAAGAACAAAGCCACAACAGCAATGTGAGATCCATAGGTGAGAAGAACTTTCCGCTGACCTTTGGAGATGTGAGTTTACGGCAAAAGCAACATGACACAATAAGATATAAGCAACAAGGAGAAGTTTATGATGCAGATAAACCTATTATTGTCAAACACCAAAAGAAAAACAACAGGAGTTTCAGGACCTACAAGCTCCGGTATTGGACACAAATCATATTTGAAGTGATCAGTGACATTGGGACCACAGAAGAGTAGCCTGAAAGTAAAGAGAATTGTATCACAGAATATAGGAAGCCCCTTGCCCAGTCTACTGACATCAGAATGCCGCAGAGCCTCCACTTCATGATAGAAAGAAAGCACAATGGCTACAACAATATATTGACAAGGAACTGCCAGAAATTCACACTGAATTCAGAAAAGGGTGTGGAACCAGGGATATCATCACTGATGTCAGATGGGTCTTAGCTGAAAGCAAAGAATACCAGAAAGATGTTTGCTTGTGTTTCACTGACTATGCAAAAGCATTCAACTGTGTGGATCATACTAAATTATAGCTAAGGTTGCAGAGAATGCGAATTCCAGAACACCTAATCGTGCTCCTAAGGAATCTGTATACAGATCAAGAGGAAGTCGTGCAAACAGAACAAGGGGACACTGCACAGTTTAAAGTCAGGAAAGGTGAGTGTCAGAGTTGTATCCTTTCTCCATACATTTTTAATCTGTGTGCCAAGCAAACAACCCCAGAAGCTAGATTATACGAAGAAGAACCAGGCATCAGGATTGAAATGTGACTCATTAACAACCTACGTTATGCAAACAACATCACCTTAATTGCTGGAAATAAAGAAGATTTCAGACACTTACTGATGAAGAGCAAGAGCCACAGCCTTCAGTATGGATTGCACCTCAACATCAGGAAAACAAAAATCCTCACAACTGGACCAATAAGCAACATTGTCATAAATGGAGAAAGGATTGAGGTTGTCAAGGATTTCATTTTACTTGGGTCTACAATCAATGCCCTTCAAAGCAGCAGTCAAGAAATCAAAAGACACATTGCATTGGGGGAATCTGCTGCAAAGGACCTCTTCAAAGTATTCAAGACTAAGGATGTCACATTGAAGACTAAAATGCACCTGACCCAAGCCATGGTATTTTCAATCGCACCATATGCATATGAAAGCTGGGCTATGAACAAAGAAGACAGAAGAAGAATTGATGCTTTTGAATTGCGGTGCTGGAGAAGAATGTTGACGGTACCATGGACTGCCAAAAGAACAAAGACATCTGTTCTGGAAGAAGTACATCCAGAGTGCTCCTTGGAAGCAAAAATGACAAGACGGCATCTTACATACTTTGGATATGTTGTCAGGAAGGATCAGTCCCTGGAGAAGGACATTATGCTTGGCAGAGTGCAGGGTCAGTGAAAAAGAGAAAAACCCTGGATGAAGTAGATTGACACCATGGCCACAGCAATGGGCTCAAGCATAAAAATGATCGTAGGCATGACACAGAACTAGGCAGTGTTGGGTTCTGCTGTGCATAGGGTCACTGTGAGTTGGAACCAACTTGGTGACACCTCACAACAACACAATGTGAGAGAGTTAATGGAATAAAATTCATTTGTCATTCAAACACAAGTCCAGTAATAAAAGGTACCTGCCTACAAGTATCTGAGGATCTCACTGGATTAAATTCAGCACAGGTTAGGAATTATTTGACTCCCTTATGAGTATCCCTCCAAAAGTGACCCCAATAATATTTCTTCATTCTTGGTACTGTCTTTTCTCATCCCAAGTGTTCTCTTAAATGCAAACTAGTAGCTACTGAAATATGTGAAATCTGACAATCAAGTTCATGAACTCATATTAGAGTTGCTGGATATCACTACAGTCACCTTCAAATTACTCCCCTTGAGAAGCTATGCACCAACATCAGTGCCTAGTCTATGCTTTAAAGCAATTCTGTAACTCTTTTCCTGGAATGACCATCAGAGCTGACATCACATTACCCTTGATGTCCCGAATGTCGTCAAAGTGTCTTCTTTTCAATAGTTCCTTTACCTTCCAGTAAAGAAAAAATCATTGGAGGCCAGATCAGGTGAGTAAGAAGGGTGTCCTATTATACTTATTTGTTTACTGGCTGAAAACTCCCTCACAGATAACTAACCAGTTCAGTTCATGAACTTGCCACTGTGCCACCACGTGCAATTGACATTCCCAAAAGAGTTCCATAATTGCTTTGAAGGGTGGATGAGGCACTGGCTCAGTGCATAGCTTCCCAAGAGGAGTACTGCAAAGGCAACAATAGTGATATTCAGCAATGAGGCATGTAGCACTCAGAACAATTGAGGTCACAGACTTAACTGCTGAAACTTGTATAAATACTGAGGGAGTACATACCAATTACTTGGTCACATCTACGGTCCTGCTTGCTGATTTATCTTACATCTTTCAGCTTTCCAGTGATCTTGTTGGGACAGCTTTTTGAGGCCTAAAGTTTTTCATCCTCTTTTTTTCTTTGATTCTCAGACTACTGTTCATATAAGTGGGCATTTGGTCCATTGTAACAAATTTGGCACCCAGAAAAGCCCATATAAGGGATGATAGCTCTTATTTTCAGTTGTTCCAATCATTAGTATTCATCTGAATTCTGACATTAGTCCACTTCCTAACTTGTAGAGAGTTGCTCCCTTAAAATTTCCCCAGACACTTTGCTCTAAAAAGACAATGGTATCTGCCTATCATATAGATTTGGTTTCAAATAGAATAGTTAGTAATAATGTAAAGTGGATACCTTAAAGTATTACTGATCTGTTTCCATAATTTGGTGGTGGCATATAGAGAACACTCTCTTGAGACCCAACTGAATAACTCTTCTTCTGGAGCTAGCTGGTGGCTTTGTTTCATTATTTAAAGACATAGGTACTCTATGAATGGTAAATGAGAATTAACAGGATGAGGAGAACGACCTCTAATTCTTTGATCTTGAAAGTCTGTGCTAATTACCTTAAAATGAGTTCCGCTTTTATTTTGCTCGGTTGGTGATACTAAATATTCCTGAATGGAGATCTGAACACACTTCAGCAGCCAATCTATTTACCTTTACTCCTTCCATTTGGTGGCTGTTTTAGTAGAAAAACTTGTATTCTTATTGCTGCTATTTCAGAAGGTAATACAATGTCTTCAAGAAAATCATTTGCTGTTAGAGAAATCCAAATCAAAACTACAATGAGATACCATCTCACCCCAACAAGGTTCGTCATAAGCCAAAAAAAAAAAAACCCCACAAAACAACAAATGCTGGGGAGGCTGCAGAGAGATTGGAACTCTCCAACACTGTTGGTGGGATTGCAAAATGGTATGACCCCTTTGGAAAGCAATTTGGCACTTTCTTAAAAAGCTAGAAATAGAAATGCCATTTGATCCAGTAATCCCACTGCTGGAATATATCCTACAGAAATAAAAGTAGCCACATGAGCAGTTACATGCGCACAAATGTTTCTTGTAGCACAGTCCACAATATCAAAAAGATGGAATCAACCTAGATGTCCATCAACAGGTGAGTGGATGAATAAACTACGGCACATATACTCAATGGAATGCTATGCAATGATAAAGAACAGTGATGATTTCAGGAAGCATCTTGTAACTTGGTTTCAACTGAAAGAGATACAGAGTGAAACGAGCCAGCAGCAAAAGGATGGATGTGGTATCCCAGCTATAAGGACTTAAAAATAGACTTATGCATAGAAGAAAAGACTCTTTGACAGCTACAAGGCTGGGGAGGGAGGGAGAGCATCGGGCATAGATTAGATAGTCGACAGGAGTTACGTGAAAGCAGTGACTGTACACTGTACAGAGTAGATCAACTTAACTGGACTTCACCATAAACTGAAACAATTCTAAATTCAATCTAATATTTCAAAGAATAGAGTAGCATGGATGAGGGTCTGGGGACTGTGTATTCAGGGGAAATCGAGGTCAATTGACATAACTAGTCTACTGTAAGAGAGCCTTCTGCACCCCATACTGCTGAATGGAGTCTGGGGTCTTAAAAGATAGCAAGCTGGCATCTGAGGTACACCAAATGGTCCCAACTCATCCAGAACAGATGATCATCAAGAAAATGAAGATACAGAAAAAAAGAGACCAGGATACAGAAGGACCCATACAAATTAGAGACTGTATCAACATGAGACAAGAAGAACCAGATGGTGCCCAGCCACCACCAAAGACAACCATGACAGGCGACAAAATGTACAGTCACTGAGGCAACACGAGAAAAAGATGTGTGCATCCAAGAACCCCATTAAAAGACTGAAACTGATGGTCCGACAGCCTTGGGTGTCCCCTGGGATCATGGACCCGAGACCAGCTTCTGTCCCCGAGTAGAAAACAGTAATAAGTCAACTCTTCAGACAAGAACGGACTGGACTCAGGGACACAGGGTGACCATATGGTGTGCATACTTTATGGTTCTAAGCATTTACAGGAGGCTGTCCTACTAGTCTCTTTCCAGATGGAAGAGAAGAGAGTTGGAGGAGGGCAGATGCTTGTTAAGAGGATGCTAGGTATACAGAGTGAAAAGGAAAAGTGTGTTACACAGACTGGGGAGAGCAGAAGGCGCTGCAGATGGTTGTGCATGCAAAACAGATTTAGATTGTTTACTTTCATTTGATCACAATAAAAAAAGTGAACCATGGTATGTAAAATGACAATATTAGAGAAAACTGAAATGATACGCTATATTTGCAATCTTTCTGTATATCTCAAATTATTTCCAAATAAAAAGTGTATATATTAAGTTAAAAAAGAAGAAAATTGGCCACTAAAGTACCATTCTTTATGGGTTTTCCTGGGGAAATTAAAAAATCTCCTCTGTTTCCACAACATTCTCAAAACACAAATTGTTCCATAGAGATAACGATGTTCAATGTAAAAGATGTATTCACTGACTGGCTTTCTGTCAACCTATATGCTCTTGCTAAGGCTATAAGCTCAGCTTCTTGAGCTGAGATCACTTCAGGCAAGAGTCTGCTTTTCAGTACCTCTGTGACAATAGTGAGGACATATCCTCCTTGAAATCTGAAACTAGAAGCTTCAAGTTTGAGACAGGAGCCGTCTACAGACAGCACAAATGAAGTGTCTCAAGAGCCGAGTATTGTGAAGATTTACGCTAAGAGATAAAAGTTAATCTAGTAAACCAAAACAGCCATGATCAATGTCATTGTTACTGGGATCAGGCTTGAGTGTAACTGTGTTTAAGGGCCCTACACTGCGTAATCTAAGGCAGAGGATAGAAGCAAGAAGAGCTTCATAGGAAGTTAGTTGGCCACAAAAAGATGTTGGTTAGAGTGTAACTGAAGATGTCAGGAACTGCATGAGAAACAAACACATCCACATTAACTCTCAATATTTTATCAATTTTTCTTTCTACTAATTTCATATGCTATAAGTGGATTTCATAAGTTGAAAAATGACCAACTGCTGTTAAATTTAATGATACAGAAGTCTGAGTTGTTCTTGAGAAGGGGATTTTCAGATATTATTAAACACTAAAATATGACTGATAGGATTTTGAAGAGAATCAAAGAAGAGAAATAGGTGAGCTTATACTGATACGTTGAATTTTTCTGCATAGCAGAGAGAATAAAATGGGGCATTAGATAACTAGAACCCCTCACCCCCAAGATGATGCTGTCACTGAGTCGATTCCAACTCATAGCGACCCTATAGGTCAGAGTAGAATTGCCCTATAGAGTTTCCAAGAAGCGCCCGGTGAATTTGAATTACCCACCCTTTGTTAGCAGAAACTACGCCACCAGGGTTTCCATTAGACATAAAACAGTGGAGTCAGGAAAGATTTTTGTTGTTTATAAATGAGAGAGGTAATGGATTGCTTCTTGGCATATGTAACTGATTCAGTGAGTATGGAAACATAGATGAAATAAGAGGCAGAAAAGATTTTTAGACAAGTGTGTTTGTGCAAGCAAGGAGAAGATGATATCCCATGCAAAAATAGTTTTGTTGCCTTGGGTAAGGGTCACAGATACTCCATTAATGGTAGCAGTTAAGAAGGCAGAGTGTAAGTGACTGGATTCTGGCAGACTAATAGAAAGAGTTGTAGGAGTCTGAAGTTCCCCTATGATGGTTCAGATTATCTCAGTGAAATAGGAAGGTAGTAGGTCAGTGTTTTCCATTAAGTTTGTTACTTGTAGTTTTCCAGGGACATACCTTTCTTCAAATTAAGGTGTTCTTCTATTCCTAACTTACTAAAGCTTGGTATCGTGAACAGCTGTGAATTTTTCAAATTTTAATGCAGAGCTAACCATATAATTTATCAGATAATATTAGTAACAGCAAGTCTGCATAACAAAACAGTAAGATTAAGATTTGTTTCAGATGTCAGAGTGAAAAAAATAATATCAAAAAAAGAAAGTCGGATGTTGAGCTGTTAAATAACATATTTAATAAGTAAAGTTCATTTACCATGAACTAACTTGGGGATTTCATAGAAGAGAGAAGAAATCTGTGAAATCTATTAAAAGAAAATATTACAGCATTATTGGATAGAACAGCTCATAGATGTAGATTCTATTTTTCAGCAACAACTTAAACAAGACAAAAATTTATTCTCCTCTTAACATAAAGTCTGAGCCAAGCGACATGGGGCTGATGCGACAGCTTTACATTAGGAGTATAGGATTTTTCAATCTTGCTTTTCAACTAACCTTGACACAAATCCTCAGAGTCCCAGAGGGCTGCCTAAAATCTCACCATAATTGCATCGCCAGCCAAGTGCCGTCGAGTCGGATCCGACTCATGGCGTAGACTACCATTTAATGTAACACTTGTTGACATTTTATTGGCTGTAATTTGTTACATGGTCACACCTAGCTACAGGGATGCTGAGTTCTGATGCAGAGCAGGTAGCTGTTTCAAAACACTGCCTTTTACAACAGCAGCCAATGGCTTAAGCACTGTGCCACTGGGGCTGATTAACTGGGATCAGGGTCTTAAAAATAAACTTTGTTTCAGTTAAAATGTTTCCAAGAGGTTCCTAATCCTAATTTATGGGAAAGCTTCTTCTTCCTTTTGTGAAGGTTTCCAAAATATGTAGTGGATGACAAGCAGTTTAGGTGATAACTTGATTTATTGCCTGCAGGGATTTGCTTTCACTATAATATTCTAAACAAGCATAAAATTCAACAGTCCTGACATTATGTGTAAGGCTGCTGAGCTGCCATCTCGAAAATAATGAGTATTCTGAGGATGGACACCATATTTCCTGACCTAAACCTTAGTGCTTTTCCACTGAATTACATTACTTTCTCCCTTACGTGCTCCAGTCCCTATAAAGTTTTGGTTAATCTGATTTTGATTTCTTTTCTCTGAAAGTTTTAAGTTTTTTAAGTTTAATGTTTTATTTTTCATCAAAAACCACCAGCAATCTGGTCCACAACTTCCTCATGGCATTTATGACTTCCTTATTTCTGAAAGTGTAAATCACGGGATTGAGCAGGGGAGCTAAGATGGTGTAAAATATGGCCACCACTTTGTCAAAGGAGAAAGTAGATGGACGCCTTGCATACTGAATTATGCAAGGGACAAAGAATAAAATCACAACAGTAATGTGAGATCCACAGGTGGCGAGGGCTTTCCGACGTCCATCAGAGCTGTGAGTTCTCAGAGAGAGCAAGATGACACAATAGGAAATAAGCAATAAGGGGAAGATTATGCCGCAGATAGACCCACTTGTGGCAACCAACAAAAGGCCAAGGACACGAGTGTCAGTGCAGGCAAGCTTCAGTAATGGGTATAAATCACAGAGGAAGTGATCAATGACATTGGGACCACAGAAGGGCAGCTGGAAAATAAAGACAACTTGTGTCACAGAATGCAAGAAGCCCCCTGCCCAGGCTACTCCCACAAGAGTACCACAGAGCCTCCAGTTCATGATAGAGGCGTAGTGCAAGGGCTTGCAAATGGCCACATAGCGGTCATAGGCCATGGCGGTGAGGACAATCAACTCTGCTCCAGCAAAGAAGTGTTCAGCAAAGAGCTGGATCATGCAGCCCTTATAAGAGATGGTTTTCTTCTCACGGAGGGAGTCCACAATCATTTTGGGGGCAAATGCAGAGGAATAGCAGGCATCCAGGAAGGAGAGGAAGGACAGAAAGAAGTACATGGGGGAAGCCAGGAGAGCTGGGCTACTGATGATGGTCACCACAACTAGCAAATTGCCCCCGACAGTTGCAATGTAGCAGACCAAAAACACAATAAATTCAATTCGTTGAACACTTGGATTCTGTGAAAGACCCAAGAGGACAAACTCGGTTACAAAGCTTTGGTTTTGCATATTTCAGAAGAAAAGGTGAAAGCTATCACAGTGACAGTGTAGAATCTGAAATTATGAATGAGATGCTTGCCTTCAACCAGCTTATAACATTAGCGTAGCCATCAAAGTGTCAGTGAATCTATAAGCAGAGTTATTGGAAATATCTTTGCTCTTGTCCACAGTACAAAATTAGAAAACTTTTGAGACATCATATGGAATTTGGTTTAAGTGTTTTTTTCATCATGGGGAAGGGACATAGTCATATATGGTAAGAATAACAAAGATTTTTTAATTCAGATATGACATGACATGGTATGGGAACCAGGATGACTTGCGTGGAAAATGCACCTCTCTCTGGGAGATGACCTACAAGACAAGAAAATACACATTTTAAGAGACAATTGGAAATCATGCCTGCTCCTCTAAATATTCATTTAGAAGTTTGAGCCAAACTGAGCCTTTAAGATAAATTAATTAATTTCTTATAAAAAATAAAGGCCTATGACAGTGCCTTGCTTTTTTAACATAAATTAAGTATTTCTTTTATTCATTATTTTTAAGATAAAAACAGAAGCTGACAAAAATAATTACACCTACTTCAAATTGTTGGGTTCATGGCTAAGTGAAATAATGCAAGAAAAGCAACTGCTCAGTGACTAGTGTCTAAGCCAAGCCAAGTACTGTCAAGTCGGATCTGAGTATCTTATTATACCTATTTACCTATTTATGATTGTTAAGTCATGTTTTCAGAAAGTAAGATCAAAAAATTAACAAAACGTAGATCCAGAATTTTCTGGCTCTAAAGCCAATGTCCCTTCTTTTTGACCAATAAAGGAGTGAGAAGGTTTTTGGGGTTTTTTTCCCCCTTAGGGATAAATTTGGAACAATGCTATCTTTTTTACAGTCTCCACTCAACTCTCAAGGTTTAAACCTTCTGATAGAATCACATAGCATAATACATACGAATAAATTCAATGAATCAAGCTCCCAGAAGGATTGCCAGCATTTTTAACTGGCAAATTCCCCTTTACCTTGAACAGAGCTGAAAGGTGATTTACTCATTGTCTTATTTATTTAAAAATGGAAAATACTCTATTTGTTCACAGTGTAAGTATGCTAATTTTTAATGCAGTGAAAAGAACATAGTGTTAACCTTTGTAATCCTTTTAAAAAACAAAACAAAACAAAAAACAGTGTTGTCCAGTTGATTTCAGCTCATAGCATAGCAACACTGTAGAACACAGTCAAAGTGCCCCATAGGCTTCCCAAGGAGCACCTAGTGGATTCGAACAGCCAACTGTTTGATGATAAACTAAACTGTTGCCCACTATACCACCCTGTAATCCGTTAGTAGCTCTCAAACTCACAGGAGTCCACTTCTACTTCATGTAGCTTCTTTATACCAAGAAAATTAACATTTTGTACCTTTATTCATACTAATATGTATTACTAAATAAACAACTCAATCTTTCCACTTCCCCTATGTAAAGATTCTACTGATAATATGATTGTATTACCACTAGAACCGAAATGCTCATTAGATATAAACAAACCAGCCCTTTGTTTGAAAAAGTAATAGTTTCCAAAACTAGCATTACAATGTTGACAGTGGAAAATACAATATCCTTATGGTTTATTACCACAAGATTTATGATTTTAAGTATTTAAAAGTGAATTGCCCTGAACTGGGCCCTAGAGCAGAAACAGGACAGTAGGGGAACAGCTGTGAGTTGTGAGTAAACTGGGGAGTTCAATTAATAGTATCAGTGTTTGTTTCATAGTTTTTACAAGCACACTTGGGATTACTCTAGACTCTAATATTAGGGAGTGCTAAGAGTGAGGAATATACAAGAAGGGGTATATAAGGAACGTACAAGAATTCTCTGTAGTATATACACTAACACCAGTATCATTTTCAAGCAAAGATCACAGACAGTGAACAAGAAAACTAAGTCACTGTTAAGAATAAACCATACACTTTAAAATGAAGTTACTACTTTTTTTTGTTTAATTGTACTCATTGCTAAAATAGCGATAAAACTATTAACATTCACGTCTTTCCTTTGGAAAACACTTCAGTAAATATTTCCAGACTCCTAAACACATTTGTATCCTTTTGACTAGCTACTCGAGCTCCAAATAAAGCCCCGGTGGTGAAGTAATTAAGCATTTGGCTGCTACACCAAAGGTTGGCAGTTCAAATCCATTAGCCACTCTTGGAAACCCTGTGAGGAAGTTCTACTGTGCCCTATAGCATCACCATGAATCAGAATCAACCTGACAACCATGGGTTGTTGTTGTTATGGTTGTTACGGTTGTTCTTGTTTAAGTTTGTATAAATCAGACTGCCTCAAACTAATATGCCGTGATGCTATGAATAAAATTGCTAAGTAATAATATAAAGACAAAACACAAAGTATTTTTATAATACGTTAAATGAGAAAAGCCATAATACCACTGTCCTCTTGTGTAGATATTTTAATAAAATTTTGAAATACAGGAGAACATAAGAAAGAGATCTTTTTTCTTTTCAATATGTATCTAGATAACTATAAAAATATTTAAAGTTTTTCATCTTAATCAAGTTTGAACCCATAACTCCACTTTATCCACAAGCTGAACAGTTCAGAAGAAGTAGGTGGAATCAAGAGAAATTTTATTATATATCCAATACAATTTGTTTGCATAGGTGAAATTACCATGCTAATATAATGCGAGTCAGACTGTTGCATATAAAACTGAAAACTATTGTAAATTTTTCATCATAGCTGTACTTCTAAGTACTTCTGACTTAAGCCCTACACACTGTCTCGTACCAGTTTTAAATTTATGTCTCTATCTAAAAAAGCAGTGTATCCTGTCCACATTGCTCCTAGAAGACGCCATGGTCTTCCTTCTTTTGTTACCCCTGTGCTGCACCAGAGATTGCGTTGCGTTCCCTGAACATTCGTTTCCTGCATTAGTGATATGGAGAGTTCGCTTCCCTGACACCCACCACTCTGCTACCCAGTACTCCCTTGCAATTACTCTCAATAGGAAACAGAAAGGTCAATTTCATTGCCAAACTTCTGAAAGCAATAGAAGCTGCTGTGTCAACACTGAAGTTTATATAACATTTGAAAACACAGGTAGAACTGCTGGAAAGGTTATCATTATTAATGGTGTTTTTATTACAGTCTTTCTAGCAATAAAGATGCAGGTGTGTATTTTAGAAGCCTTTACATGTACATATGTCTATATTGCAGTCACATCTGCATATATATCTGCATTTCTATAAATTACAATACTAGATTTAAATTCCCTTCTTAATTGACTACATGTTAAATCCCTTGATCCACTGTGTCTTGATTTGTGATTATTGTAATTATTATTTATTTTAACAATAGTGATATCTTGTCTGTCTATTGCTGCAGATTCCCTACCCTGACAATCTGGGAAATCTTCCTTCACTTTGCAGATGCTTTTCTTCCCTCCAATGTTATTTTGCTGATTTCTCTCAACATCTCATCTTTTAGTCTTTCTATTTCTGGAATTAAACAACAATAACAACCTGTCTCTCCCCCTGCATTCTTCCTGACAGATACCTGAGTCTTTTTTGTGCTTTATTAGCACTTTAGGTCATTTTAGGAGTCAGAAAAGGACACCCCAGTTGGCACCACAGCAGTTCAGAGCTTCTGTAGTTTGAGTATTCTTAGAAAATTCTGAGGCAGAAACTGACTGCTATCCATGACTTAAAAGTACTAAGTGAAATTTTCGAGTCAGAAGTCTCTGCACTGTGATTTCAATAAATCACTTTTTCTTACACTTAATGTCCTCCCCTGTGATACTTGTGGAAAACCAAAGTATACAGCAGAAAAGGAAATTTCTGTGAATGATAAAGCAGCTCTCCAGGTACCATGCTTCTGTAGCACTGTTCTGTACAGTCTCAGAAAATCCAGTTTTCGATCTAAAACACCAGGGTGGGGGAGGGGGTTTGGATACGAACGATAAAGGAGAGTACATTCAGAAAAACGAAATAGAATGATATAAAGAGAGCTAGGACAAAATACATGCTTGTAACATTCCTCACTTTATTTGGGTTAAAATTGAAGGCAACAAGCTAAAGGTACTTTATTCTCATTAGACTTTAAATAATTGGTATTTCCAATCCAGGACAAAGGTTTTTATTATAAGCTGCTATTTATGTAGAATTCATTGTTCATTACTTCTTGCAGTTCTACAACCCATGCTAATATCATATCTCCTTTAAATAGGCAAGGTTCTGAGGACAAGAAAGCTGACATAAATATTTCAAGAATGCATATTATTGATAGACCTATGCATTAAACTACCTGGCCCCTAGGGTCGCCGTGAGTCGGATCCGACTCGACCGCCCTTGGCTTGGCTTGGCATGCATTAAACTTGGTAGTCTGAACAGAACTCTCACACTTTGAGGACTACATCACCTTTTGAAAAACCCCTGTAGAAATGCAAAAATGTGAATTATAAATCTCACCACATATCATATTCCTTTTGAAAATTCTGGTGATGGCAATCTCTAATCCTTTATATAGTCCACTCCATGGCTCGAAGAAATGCAAATGCAATTTCCAAGCATTATTAAGGAAAAAGAGCCTTAAAGGCATGCAATTAGTTTCAATAGGAAACAGCAAAATTTATTTCATTGCAGAATTTCGAGCATATACATTAGTATATTCCAACATCATATTTCTTAATAAAAATTATGATCTTCTCTCAAGTGATGCCTTCAATACAGTCTCGTGGAACAACACTAAATAAATAAATAAAAAGTAAAAGTTTCCTCCTTTAGTTCCAACTGTATTTTAAAGAGGTTTCCCTGAAAGGTCATGAAGCTATAAAATGGTTCCTCAGATCCCCCCTCCCCTCCTCACTGACTCCACCTTCATTTTAAAATTTTCCATTAGCATACTCTCGAAGACACAGTTTCATGTGGTTTTAATTGTTTGGTTGCAACAATTCTATGTCCCAGAACAATTAACCATTTATTTTTAATCTCCTTTTTTTTTTTTAACTTCTCCTGGGTTTCTACTGGAAGGTGCTTTCCCTTCCCTCTATGTTCAGGAATAGAGCACAGTGTGCGCTGGGATGAAATCACCTATAATCTTTGTAAACACAAGAATTGAGCTCTGGGATAAAGCTCAGCATCAGTCTGTGAGGTCACGTGCACTGTTTTGGGCTGGGGGACCAATGACTGTTAAGAATAACCACACTGCTGAAGAAGAGCGGGATTCACATATAAACATGTGAAAAAGTTTAGATTATTCCAAATGTTATTCTTTCTCTTAAAGAATGAGCTTGTAATTCCAAGATTTTGAAATTCACTAAGTAAAAAGTTGAAAGTCTAAGTCCACCTACAGACCCCTCAAAAGAAAGGTCTGCCAGTCCCCCTTCTACAGAAGCAGGAAGTACTGTGGAGCTCTGCTCAGCTCTAACACTTGTGGGATCCCCATCAGATTTGACTTCACAGCAACTGATGTTGTTGTTGTTTTTTTTTTGGACTCTAAATGGATCATTGCAATTACCTCTTACCTAGTCTCTGCTTTTACCTGAGTGCTCTCTTCCAATACTCTATCTTCAAAACATCATCTGGATTCTCTATTGAAACCCACAACTCAGATCATAACAAGATTCTGCTCTACTGAAATGGCACTCTATGTCACTCCAGGGAGAGCTAAACTGTTGCATTTTATAAAGATCCAGCAGCAGTAATTTTGCAACCTTCCCAACTATCTGAGCTCCTCTCTCATGACTGATTGCTCAGTAACTGAAGCTTGGGGAAAATCTGAGTTGGTCAAACAGGCTGCTTCAGAATGGGGCCAAACCAGTTTGATCCTACATTTAATCTTTAAACATTTTAGTTTACCTATTTAAATGTCTATTCATACCCCACAAAAGATGTAAAATTGAAGCTTGGCATTAGAATAAAGACAAGGAGCACTTACACATCAGTCACTCATGTGATTAAAGAAAAATGTTGCTCTCTCTTTATTAAAATTTTGGATATTCCACCACCAAAGACAGCTGTGATGGGCCACAAAGTGTAGAGTCCCTGTGGCAACAGGAGGAGAAGATGGGTGCAGCTCAACAACTCTACTAAAATACCAGAACTGATGATCCAATGGACGGGATCACGGCCACTAATCCTGCTACTGGCCCTGACCAGAAAACACTACTGAGGTCAACTCTTCGGATGAAAATAGACTTGACTTGGGAACACAGTTTAACAATACAGTGTGTGTGTTTCATGGTTGTATGCATTTATAGGAAGCTGTTGCACTAATCTCTTTCTAGATGGAAGAGAAGGTGAGAGGAAAGGACATAAGCTTGTTAAGACGATGCTACAAGTATATCATGAAAAGGATGAGTGTGCTGTCACTGGGCAAGGACAGCAGATGGAGCTGCGGATAGGTGGGCATGCAAAGTAGACTTGCATTATACACTTCCACTTAATCACAATAAAAAAAATTGAATGTTTACTGTTACTGGTAGAACTAGCTGCTGTGGACTACACTCCTTGTGATCCATGGACACAAATCCCTAGAGAAGTGCCTGACACATGGCGTAGAGCCTAGGGAATAACTGGGTAATCTTTCAACACACCAGAAGTGACCTTCAGGGTCAAAGACGTCTTTTCCAACACTCACCAATCTCAGGGCAGTAAACCAGTAGTAACAGCACTGTGAGAGCACAGACAGGTGAAGACTGATGAAGGCCCCCAAACATGGCCCAAACCAAGGAACAGTAGGGGACCATTTTTGTTCCAGCGCTGTGAATTTGTGCTGCATTACCCAAATTCAGCATGCTAGCATCCATGTGGTAGCCCCACGTTGTGCAATCCTGTGGGGGGAAAAAAGATTCAGACAGCTAAAGCCATTTGTGTGACAGACCATGCATCTGGAATTAAGGTTTCAGCCAAGAGACAAGGCATGATATCACTGTGGCTGAATCGCAGCTCCTGGAGGCTTCTTATTGACTCCAGGGATAGGGCAGAGTATGGAAGGGCAACCTGAAAGGCTGAAGAAGGGAGCAGCCCATGCAGTTTGGCCCAAGCTGGGAAGTGTTATGTGCAAGGCACACGAGACTTTCCAATGCCAGGCACTGGAGAATTTCAAAATTTTTTCAGAAGGCCTTTGAAAGTGTAGGGATTCTGTTTGTCTAAATCTCAGTTTAGTGATGTCAGCAATACCAGTTGCCCAAACCTATGAATGTAAAGTGGAAGTTTAAGTCATTTATAGAGTAGGAGACAGAAAATTGTACCAGACACAGGCAATAGCCTACTGATGAGCAGGCCCTTTGGCAAAAGCATACATGATCAGTATGAGAAATAGAAACAGATATGATGGAGCAGTAGATCACTAAGCAATCTGTCATGAGAGAGAGAGGAGCTCTGACAGTTGGGAAGATTGCAAATTTACTGCTGCTGGATCTTTATAAAATGCAACAGTTTAGCTCTCCCTGGAGTGACATAGAGTGCCATTTCAGTAGAGCAGAATCTTGATATGATCAGAGTTGTGGATTTAAATAGCGAATCCAGCTGATGTTCTGAGGATAGAGTATTGAAAGAGAGCACACAGGTAACAGCAGAGAGACTAGGTTAAGAGGTAATTGCAATGATCCAGGTGAAAGTGCAGGGTGGCTCAGAAGTCAGGAGACCCCTACAAAAGTGATGGAAAGCTCTTTAATTTGAGATATGTGTTAAAATTAAAGTCAACAGAATTTCCTGATAGACTGAGTGTGGATAATGAGAAAAACAAATAGAACAAGTATGCCATCAGTAAAGGTGGAAGACGAGGTGAATGGTGTCAGTTTGGACATGGGAGTGCTACCAGGAGCACATCTTTGGATTTACTCAGTTTGAGAAATCTGTCTGTAGTTTGCCTTTAAATACCATGAAAGCAGTTGGGTTTCCAGAACTCTAATTCAAAGAAGATGTCTGGGATGGAGATACTAATTTAAGAATTTTGGTCACATTTAGAGAGTATGTGAAGACACAGGGAAAATTTACCTACATTAAATTCTGCTAATGGGTTCACTAAGATGAGAAATAAGGAACTGATGTTAAACTTAATGACAAAGAGGCCAGTGGTGACTTGGCAAGAGGATTTTCAGAAAGTATTAGGTATTGAGGAAATCCTGGTGGTACTGTGGTTAAGTGCTATGAAGGTTAAGGAAAGATCAGTAGTTAGTATCCATCAGGCTCTCCTTAGAAACTCTTTGGGGGCATTTCTACTCTGTCCTATAGGGTCTCTATGAGTTTGAATCAATTGAAGGGAAGCAGATTTATTAGATATTGGAGTATAACTGAAGAGAGTGTAGTAAGAATGGAAGGAGAGAAATAAAGGAGTCATTTTAGCCATCCCTAGAGTTTGGCTGCAAAAGAGTGAGAAACAAAAAATGTATTAGATAGTGAAGAAAGTGGATTCAAGGAACTTGATATGATAGTTATGATAGATATAAGATTGCTTCTTTGCTAACGAAAAGGATCTAGTCAAAAAAGAAACATAGAGTACAATGAGACAGAAGGAATGCTTAGACCAGTGTCCTTCTATAAACAGTAAGCAGGTGAAGTCCCAAGCCAAAGGAAAGAGAGTTTTGTTGCCTTGAAGGTCAGAGATAATCCATTCAAGTGGCAGTTAGAAAGCAACATGTAAGTTAATGGATTCTAGCTTATTGGAAGATACAGCTGTGAACTCTGGAACACACTTAAATTATTATTAGGAAATAAGAAGCTAGTTCACCTAAACTTTCCTACTAATTTTGAAATTTTGGTTAGATATTTGATTAAGTAGCTTTCTTCAACATGAAATATTCTTGTATGCTCACTTTGAGAAACCTTTGTAATGTGAATAGCAGTGAATTTTTCAAATTCGAATATTTTTGCTATTATTGCATGCCAAACCATTCCAACTCACAGTGAGCCAGTGTGCAACACTGTGAAATAATGCCTAGTTCTTTATTACTCTGATAATTATTGTTGTGTTTGAGCTCATTGTTAAAGCCACTTTGCCAATTCATCTTGCTAAGAGGCTTTTTCTTTTTCACTAACTCTCCACCTTTCTCCAGTCCTCTTCAGGGACTGATCACTCCTGATAACATTTCTAAATTATGTGAGATGAAGTCTTACCATCTTCAGTTCCAAAGAAGACTCTGACTCTACTTCAAAGACAAGCTAGTTCCTTATTCTGGCAGTCTATGGTATATTCAGCATTGTTTTCCAGTATCATAATTCAAATGAATTACTTATTCTTTGGTCTTCCTAATTCATGGCATGGCTTTCACATGCATGTGAGGCCATTGAAAACACGGTGACTAGGGTAGGTACAACTTAGTCCTCATGGTGATATCTTTGTGTTTCAACACTTTGAGGAGGTCTTCTACAGCAGATTTTCCCAGTGCAATGCATCATTTTATTTCTTGACTGCTACTTCCATGGCATTCATTCTAGATCCAAGTGAAATGAAATCCTTCAGTATTTTCTTATTTTAATTTGGTATTGCTTATGGGTCCAGTTGTGAGCATTTTGACTTCTTTATGTTGAGGTCTAATACATTCTGATGGAGACAGTCTTTGATCTTCTTCACTAAATGCTTAAAAATCTTCTCATTTTCAGGAAGCAAGATTATGTCATCTGCATACCTTGGGTTTTTAATGAGTCTTCATTCAATCCCAACCAAGTTGTTCTTCATATAGCCCAGCTTCTCAAATTATTTGCTCAGTCTACACTCTGAATAAGGATGGTGAAATCACACAATTCTGACACACAACTTTGTTGATTTTAAACCAGAAACTATCCCCCCATGATTTTTGAATAGCTACCTTATGTTTTAAGTGCAGATTATACATGAGCAAAATTAACCTTTTTCTCCATGTTATCCATAACTTACCATGATCTACACAATTAAAGATTTTTCATAATCAGTAAAACAGAGGCAAACATCTTTCTGGTTTCTCTGTGTTGAGTTAGGGTCCATCTATCTTCAGCAATGATATCCCTAGTTTGACTTCCTCTTCTGAATTGGCTTGAACTACTGGCAATTACTTACCCATGTACAGCTACAACCACTTAAGAAATACTTTCAGAAAAATTTTACTAGAGTATGATATTAATGAGAGAATTCATTAAGTTGCACATTCCATTGTGTCACCTTTCTTTAGAATGGGATCCGACTCGACGGCACTTGGCACTTGGCTGGCTCCAGTCAGTTGAAAAGGAAGCCGTCTTCCAAATTTCTTCGTATAGAGAAATGAGTACCTCCAGTGCTGCACTAGTTTGCTAAAGATCTCAGTTGTTATTCTCCCAATGCCTTGAGCCTTGTTTTTCACCAACACCTTCAGTTAAGCTTGAAAGTATGCCTTCAGTACCTTCAGTCCTTACTCATGGAATACCTCCTGAAGTGGTTCAAAGGCTGTTATCAAGTTTCGGTAGACTGTGTATTTCTTCCACTTCTTCACCATTTTGATGGTACTCTATATGAAGATTCACAGAACAAAACAGCTCCTTATCAAACAATTAATACACATGCATTTTGTGACTTGGTTGCCAAGCCAATAGCATGTCAACACTGGCCCCTTTTTGAACTCAGGATCCCCATTGCCAGCTTTCTGGTCCCACCCTGCCTTCTCATCTCTGCCACTGCACTGACATGCCCTTTGATTCACACTTCATTTGGGAGCTTATCTAGTCTTTGGCTTCAGCAGTCACTCCATTACTGAGCTAAATGGTGTCCAAAGGACTGTACTCATTGAATTTCTCCAGTCTCTTTCAGACTCGTAAGTCTGGTTTTTTTTGGTTTTTGGTTTTTGGTTTTGTTTTGGTTTTGTGAGTTAGAATTTTATTCTACATTTTTCTCCTTCTCTGCCAGGAGCCCACTACTGAGCTCTCTTTCAGAGCAGTTGATGACAGTAGCCAGCAATCATCTAGTTGTTCTGGACTGTCAGGTGGAGGCTGTTTTAGTTGTGGTCCATTAGTCTTTTGAATAATCTTTCCCTTGGTTTTCTTCATTCTGCCTTATTTCAGATGAGATGAGATGAGACCAGTGGAGTATCTTAGGTTGTGATTCCCAGGCTCTTAAGAAGGAATCTGAGGCACTGTTCTCCAAAGTAGAATGTAGAACGTTTTCTTTATAAACTATATTATGCTACTTGAGCTTGATGTTCCATAAGACCATGGTCCTCACAATCCTCAGCTCATTAATTTGTTCCCCCTGGTATTTGGGATGTCTATGGAGCTTCCATGACCTTTCCTTGGACCAGTTGTGTTGGCTTCCCCTGTATTGTATACTGGCTCATCCTTTTAACTAAAGTAACAACTTATCTATTGTTTATTTAGGGTTTTTCCTTCCCTTCCTGCCTTCCCTCTTGACCATTAAAGATTCTTTTTGTGTATGAATCTTTTCATGAGTTTTTATCATACTGTCCTCATGCAATATTTGTCCTTTATGCTAGACTTATTTAAATCAGCATAATGTCCTCCAGATTCATCCATGTTGTGAGTTGCTTTCAGGTTTCATCATTATTTTTTATTATTGTGTGTACCCTGGTTTGTTTACTCATCTGTTGATAGACATAGTTTATTTCCATAATTTTACTACTATGGACAATTCTGCAAGCATCACTGTCAATACACTTATTCTTGTGACCACTTTTACTTCCCTAGAATATTTCCCTGGTAGTGAGATGTTTGGATCATGTGGTATTTCTATTTCTCATTTTCTAAGGAAGCAAGATATTGTTTTTCACAATGGTTGTACCATTGTGCATTTCCACTAGCAGTGCCCAAGAGTTCCAGCCTCCCCACATCTCCCCAGAATTTGTTATTTTCAGCTTTATTTATTTATTTATTTATTTGGTTGGTTGGTTTTGGTTGTTGGTTTGTTTCTGCGGGGTTTTTGTTTGTTTGTTTGTTTGTTTGTTTCCTCATTCTCGCCAGTAAAGTCAGAGTAAGATGCACTTCTTTAGTGGCTAACTATTGTTAGCAGTTCCTCATGTGTCTGTTTGCTGCTTGAACGTCTTCAATGGTGCAGTGTTCGTTCTTAGCCTTTGCCAATATTAATTGGATTATTTGTCTCTGTGGTAGAGATATTGAATTCTTCTGTAGACACTGGAGATTAAAGTGTGTTGAATTTAGATGAGCAGATGTGTTAAATTTTTAGAAGATCCCAGCTATACACCTTATCTTCTGGTCTTTGTGTATTGTTAGTTATGGTTTTATCCTGTTACACCTTGAATTAGGGCCTCTAACTTTAACTCTATCTTTCCTTTTATGATCTTTATACATTTAGTTTTATATTTAGGTCTTTGATTCATTTTGAATTACTTTCTGTGAAGGTGTAAGATATGCAGGCTGTTTCTTTTCTTTTCTTTTCTTTTTCCTTTTGCAGGCAAACATCCAGTTTTGCCAGAACTATTTATTAAAAATGTTGCCTTTTCCCCACTGACAGACTTTGGATCTTCATCAGACATCAACTAACCACAGGTGGATGGATTTACATCTGAGTTCTCAACTCTCTTCCATTGATCAATGTGTATGTCATTGTACCAGTACTGGTCTGCTTTGACTACAGCAGCTATGTAGTAGGTTCTGAGGTCAGGTAGAGTGAGTCTGCGTACTTTGTTCTTCTTCTTCAACAGTGTTTTACTTATCCAGGGCCTCTTCCCTTTCCACATAAATTTCAAGATTAGTTTTTCCATCTCTTTAAAGAATGTTGTTTGTGTTTGGTCCAGGATTGCATTGTTTTTGTGGATGGCTTTGGGTGGAATTGGCACTTCCACAATATCAACTATAGCTGTCCATGAGCAGGGTATGTTTTTCCATTTAAATAGGCCTCTTTTGGTTTGTTGCAGTAATGCTTTGTGGTTGTCTTTGTGCAGGTCTTTTATATCCATGGTTAGACTTTTTCATAAACATTTTAATTTTAGGTGTCATTATGAACGACATTGTTGCCTTGATTTCTTTTTATCATTCTCTTTATTCAGGTGTATAGGAATCCAAATGATGTTCATTTATTTTATATCCTAATACTTTTCTGAGTCTTCCTATTAATTCCAGTAGTTTTCTTGTGGAATCTTCTGGATTTTCTATGTAAGGTATTATAACATTCATAAATAAGGACAGCTTCTTCCTTACCTTTTTGGATGTCTTTATTGCTTTTTTAAAAAAATCTTATTGCTCTACCTAGAATTTCCAACACAGTTTTAAATAGGAGTGGCATTGAGGGCATCCTTGTGTTGTTCTTGCTCTTAAGGGAATGTTTTCAGACTCTTTCTGTTAAGAATGATGTTGGCTGTTGGTTTCGTACAGATGCCCGTTATTATGTTGAGGAATTTCTCTTCTATATCTATTTTATCTTTTTGTCTGTGGAGAAAGGACAGGGTTCTGCTGGCTCAGATCTCAGGGTAAACCAGTTGCTGTCAAGTCAGTTCTGTGATGCTGCCTAAAATATCGAGTCTTCAAATCTATGGAGATAGAGTGACAGTTCAAGACCCTTATAGAGTCAGGGAAAGGAAAATTGTTCCAGACAGAGGGAATGCCTTAAGAATGCAAAGTCCCTATGGAAAAAACATCGTATCTTATCAGTAAGAGGAGCAGATAGAGGCCACACGGACCTCAGGTCAGTGAGGAGCCCCCCATGAGAGAGTGTGGAATTTTTTGAGTTCTTACTGACTTAGGGTGTGGAGAGTGAAGGAAGACATCCTTTACACTGAATATCTCTCCTGCTGCTACCTAACTAGACCACCCATTCATTCCTTCCACAGGCTCCATGCCATGCGTTACATTACTCCCTGGGCATTTCTGTCCATATCACAGTGCGTTTGGTCCGTGACAGCAAGGCAGGCCAGCAGGATTTTAAAGAGAATAGAAGGAGAAAAACTAGAGACATGATAATGTTTCCTTGAGTTTTTCTACAAAGGAAGGAGAATGAAAAGGGCTATTAGAAATAAAAGAAATGGCATCAAAAAAGACCTTCTTAAGGATGAGAGAAGTAATCAATTGCTTCTTGGCTGAAGTAACTGATCCAGTAAAGAAGATAACATAGATGAAATAAGAAGCAGAAAAAATTTTTCAGCAAATGTCTTTGTGCAAGCAGTGAGAAGGTGATAGCCCATATGAGAGTAAAGAGAATTTTGTTGCCTTTGGTAAGAGTCATAAACAATTCATAGCAATTAAGAAGGTAACATGTAAGTGAATGGCTGCTGGCAGATTGATAGAAAGAGCTGTAGGAGTCTGAACTTCTTTGATCAGTCAAATTATCTCAATGAACTAGGAATAAATACATCAATGTTCCCCAGCAAGCTTGTCACTTGTGGTAGTTTCTCAGTCAGACACCTTTCTTCAAATTACAGTATACTTCTATTCCTAACTTGCTAAACATTAGTATCATGAACAGTTATGAATTTTTCCAATTCTAATAGGAAGATAATCATAATTTACCACCTAATTTTTACAACAGCAAATCCCCATGACAGAACAGTAAGACCAAGGATTGCTTCAGATGTCAGACTGTCAAAACAAACAAGTAAACAAACAACATAAATTCAGATATTGAGCTGTTGCATAATATGCTTAATGGGTAAAGTCTATTTAAACTGAAATATTTGGAGAATCCCATATAACATATGAGAAATTTGTGAAGACTAATTAACAGACAATACTACAACGTTGACAGACAAAACAACTCACAAAAGTAATAGACAATGTAGATTCTGATGTGACTTTATTTTTTAAGAGGGATTTAAACAAGATGGAAATTTATTTCCATCTCACATAAGGGAAGTCTGAGACAAGCAGTATGGATCTAGGATTACACCTCTACATTAGAGTCAGAAGATTCTTCAGTTTTGCTTTTTCACTAACCTTAATATGCATACTTATGGTCCCAGAAGGCTGCCTAAAATCCCACAACAGTTGCACATTCAGAGATCATTGTTTCACATGCCACTGTTGTTCATATTTTATTGGCCATAATTTGCCACACAGTAATACCTAGCTATGTGGGATACTGGGAAATGTATTCTTTTAGCTAGGGATTAATGTGTCTTAAAAAAACAAACAAAAAGCAGCCATTGCCATTCTTTAGATTCTGGCTCATAAGGCTTCTAAGTTTGTGATCTTTATAAGGAAAACATACTGCTGCATCTTTCTGATGCAGAGCAAGTGGTGGTTTGAAACCTCTGACCTTTATGATAGCAGCCTAGGGCTTTTGCACTGTGCTACTAGGGCTAGTTAACTAGAATCAGGACCCACAAACTAAAAGTTGTTTCATTTAAAATATTTTCCAGAAGCCCCTATTCCTACTAGAAAGGATAATTTTTTCTTCTGTCCATTAAAGATTTTCAAAGTATGGTGTGGATGGCAAGCACTTTAGCAATCTCATCTATTGCTTTTAGCGATTCTATTCACTGTTCTAAACAATCATAAAATTCAACACTCTTTACATTATCTATAAAAGTACCGAGCTGACATCTCCAAGATAATAAGTGACCTGAGGGTGGAAATAGTACTTCCTGACATACACACTAGTGCTTTTCTATTACAGTATGTTACTTTCTCCCTTAAATGTTACAGCCCTATAAAGTTTCTAGTTAAGCTCATGTTGATTGCTTTCTGCTGGAAGGCTTAATTTTTTAAGTTTCATGTTTTATTTGTCATCAAAAACCAACAGCACTCTGTTCCATAACTTCTTCAGGGCACTTTTCACTTCTTTGTTCCTGAAAGTGTAAATCACAGGATTGAGCAGGGGAGTTACAATGGTATAAACTATGGCCACCGTCTTGTCAAAGGATAAAGCAGATGGAGGTCTTGCATACACAGTTATGCAGGGGACGAAGAACAAAACCACAACAGTAATGTGAGATCCACAGGTGGCAAGAGCTTTCCGACGTCCGTCAGAGCTGTGAGTCCTCAGGGAGAGCAAGATGACACAATAGGAGACAAGCAACAAGGAGAAGATTATGATGCAGATAAAACCACTATTAGAAACCACCAAGAGGCCAAGGGCATGAGTGTCAGTGCAGGCAAGCTTCAATAGTGGGTATAAATCACACAGGAAGTGGTCTATGACATTGGGACCACAAAAGGGCAGCTGGAAGGTAAAGAGAATCTGTATCACAGAATGCAAGAAGCCCCCTGTCCAGGTACTCCCATCAGAAGGGCACAGAGCCTCAAGTTCATGATAGAGGCATAGTGCAAGGGCTTGCAAATGGCCACATAGCGGTCATAGGCCATGGCGGTGAGGACAATCACCTCTGCTCCAGCAAAGAAGTGTTCAGCAAAGAGCTGGGTCATGCAGCCCTTATAGGAAATGGTTTTCTTCTCACAGAGAGAGTCCACAATCATTTTAGGGGCAAATGCAGAGGAATAGCAGGCATCCAAGAAGGACAGGAAGGACAGAAAGAAGTACATGGGGGAAGCCAGGAGTGCTGGGCTACTGACGATGGTCACCACAACCAGCAAATTGCCCCCAACAGTTGCAATGTAGCAGAATAAAAACATGACAAATTCTATTTTTTGAACACTTGGATTCTGAGAAAGACCCAAGAGGATAAACTCAGTTACAAAACTTTGATTTTGCATATTTCTTAGGGAACGGCGGACACCAAAGTGACCACGTAGAATGTGAAATTATGAGTATGATGTTTACCTCCAATCAGCTTATGATATTAGCATAGCCATCAAAACACTGGTGCATCCACATGCAGAGTTACTGTAAGTACTTCTGTTCTTGTCAGCAATACAAAATTAGAAAATTCTGGAGACATCAGACAGGATTGAGTTTAAGTACTTTTTCAACATGGGGAAAGGATATATTCATATATGGTAGGAAGGACAAATAATTTTTAATTAAGTTACAACATGATATGACATGGAAACCAGGATTACTTGTGTGGGAAATGCATCTATCTCCAGGAGATGGCCCTACCTAAAATACAAGACAATATGCATTTTAAGAGAGAATTGGAAATCATGCCTAGTCCCCTAAATATTCCTTTAGAAATCTGAGCTGAACTGAGCTCTTAAGATGAGTTAACTCATGCCTTATGAAAAATAAAGGCCCACAGTGAAGTGTCTAGCCTTTTCTAGTATACAGTCAGTATTTCTTTTCTGTATCACTTTAAGATAAAAACAGAAGCTGACAACAATTATACCTATTTCATACTATTGGGTTGATGACTAATTGAGATAATGCAAGGAAAGCAATTGTTCAGTGCCTGGAGTCTAGGATGTACTCCACATTTTCTTATTAGCCCTATTTTCCTGGTAGCTAAGTCATGCTTTCAGAAGGTGAGATCCAAAAATTAACAAAAGGTAGAACTGGGATATTTTGGCTCCAAAACCAAAGTCTTTTCTTCTGGATCAATAAGGAAAGGAGTGAGCTGTTTTTTTTTCTATGGGTAAATTCAGAGCAAGGTTGGCTTTTCTACAGTCTCCACCCAAATCTCAAGATTTAAACCTTCTGATTCATTTGTTTGTTCATAAATCAGACACCTCAGAGCAACTAACTATAAATAATTTATAGTCAGAAGATAATGGCACCACCATATACATACATACATATCCATTTACAAGTAACAACAACCACGGAGGTCAAGAACAGAAGCAGCGTGTTCAGTACAAGCCAGTCTTAAGGCCTTAGTAATTATTAATGAATTATTATAATACATGACTTCACATGATCAACTACAACTCCCCAAGGTATATCTGTTTCAAAATTATATAACACTATTCTCCATTCATATGTATCTTTTTTTATATGTATCTTAATGATCATCTCACACAGTTATGACGAGGGCCAATTTTGGCGATGTGATGATATTGTTATGATAAAGAGCTTTTCAAACTATGGTTGTTATTATTTAATTCAGTAAGCCAGCTGCTTACCTACCGAAAGCATTTCCATGATCAAGCAGATAATTCCATCAATATCGATTAAATTTTCCATAAGTAGACACAGCTATGATTGATGAACATTTCCTCACTTGTACCTATAACAGAAATTTATCATGCAAATCATTCATGTAATTAGATGTTTGCTACATGCAAATAAAAGAATTGTGGGGCTTATGTCAGTAAACTAATTTTGTCAAACACCACTTAGAATTAACAAATAAAACTAACAAATACATAAGTTAGTGTCTTCTGTTTGTTTGCTTTCAAACAACCATTTGCTTATGTTTCCAGGGACCTATGTGATCCTAAATTGTACTGGTCCTCTTAACACCATAGCCAGGTACAAGCTAGTACCTAGAAAACAAATTAAAAACAAGTCCAAATGGGTCATTGGGTCTGTCATTTACCATGCGTTAAGAGGCAAAGAATATCAATATGATACAGGGTTAACTTAACCACAGAAGGTTGTAACCACAAAAGGCGACTTTCTGTGTCAAAATCCATAGGACTTCAAATAATAAGAGGCCTTATCAATGAGGTAGTTTTAAGTGTTCCAACTGGTTCAGTGGACTGTGGAAGTGGATACCAAAACTAAATAATAATTTAACCAGGAAGCGAATTAGAAGTCTACTCAATATCACAAGGATACCATATTAAAAATATATTATTGTAAGACAGAGCCAAGAACTTTGAGGCAATAGAACAAATTTTAAGCAAGGAAAAATAAGAAAAGGTCACCCAATGATGATCTTAGTTCTTTGTCTTCACTTTCACCAATCATAGTCCACAAGTAATTTATACATAAATAGTTGTTTCAGTGAGTACAAAGCATCTGTTAAAATACCCTTACTTATGATGAATCAGCTTCTGTCAAAATTGTATAAAAATTTCTTATCGGTTATCCTTCTTTGGATTTTGGGTTGTGTGTAGCTCGAGTTTTTGTAGACAATTACCCATTTTTGTTTTCTGATAAGTCGCGATACAAAACTCTTTGTTACAGAAGGCTCTAGTGAGAACTTAGTCTATAGCAATAAATGATCCGCAGTGGTTTGTTTAGCCTAGGACAAAAGCAAAGCAGACCATGAAGTGAAATGAATTACCGCAGCTCCAGTCTCAAACAGGCCTGGGTTCAAATTCAAATCCTTTTCTTGATTCATATCTTGCAGAAAAAACTGTTGATGTTCATGTCTGAAAAGTGAGTATAATAAGAATGCCTATTGAAAGAATCAGATAACACAATACACTTAAGTAAATTCGGTAAATCAAGCCCCCAAAGGAATTGACAACATTTTTAACTAACACTTAAATTCACCTTTGCCTTGAACATAGCTGAAAAGCACTTTTACTCAGTCTCTTATTTATTGAAAAACAGAAAATATTTTATTTGTTCACAGTGCAAGTATGCTAATTTCTTAATGCATTAAATAGAACATAGATAGCAACAACCTTTGTAATCCTTTTAAAAAGACAAAAAAAAAGAAAATACAATACTGTCCAGTAAATTTCAGATCATAGCATAGCAACACTGTAGAACACAGTAGGACTGCCCCCACAGGCTTCCCAAGGAGCAAGCAGTGGATTCGAACAACCATGTGTTTGATGACAAACCAAATTCTTACCCACTACACACCAGTTTCCCTGTAATCTCTTAGTAGCTCTCAAACTCTCACGAGTCCATTTCTACTTCAGGTAGCTTCTTTATACAGACAAAATAAGCACTTTGTAGCTTTATTCACACAGGCAACTGTTTCAATGAATATAAAGGATCCATTAAAGCACTCTTCCGTATAATGAATCAGCTCCTGTCAGAACTGTATAAAGAGCAATGACTGGGAAGATTTGCCTCCTCAAAGCAGAGCCAACCTTAACAGCAGATGGAGTAAAGCCCCTGGGATCTTGGTTTGCTGATGTGGCAAGACTCAGAATGAGAAGAAACCGCTGCAAACACCCACTAATAATCCGGATGTGGAATGTAGAAAGTATGCATCTAGGAAAACTGGAAATTGTCAAAAACTGAATGGAACGCATAAACTTTGATATTCTAGGCATTCAAGAGCTGAAATGGGCTGGTTTGGGCCATTTTGAATCCAGCAATCATGCAGTCCAGTATGCTTGGAATGAAAACTTGAAGAGAAACAGTGTTGCATTCATCATCAAAAAGAACATTTCAAGATCTGTCCTGCAGTTACAATGCTGTCAGTGATAGAATAATGTCCATATGCCTACAAAGAAGGCCACTTAATATGACTGTTACTCAAATTTATGCACCAACCACTAAGGTGAAAGGTGAGGAGGTTGAATATTTTTACCACCTACTGTAGTCTAAAATTGAATGAACATGCAATCAGGATGCATTGATAGTTACTAGTGACTGGAATTAAAAAACTGGAAACAAAGAAGAAAAATCAGTAGTTGGAAAATACTGCTTTAGTGATAGAAATAATGCTGGAGATTGCATGATAGAATTCTGTAACACTGACGACTTTTTCATTGCAAATATCTTTTTTATCTAATGCAAATGGTGAATACACACACACCTTCACCGGAAGGAATACACAGGAACCAAACTGACTACATCTGTGGAAAAAGATGATGGAAAATGATGATGGAAAATTTCTATATCAGCAGTCAGAACAAGATCAGGTGCTGATTGTGGCACAGATCATCAATTGCTCATGCGCAAATTCACGTTGAAACTGAAGAAAATTGGAACAAGTCCACGAGAGCCAAAGTACGACCTTCAGTATATCCTTCTAGAGTTTAAAAACCATCTCAAGACAGATTTGATGTGTTGACCACTAATGACCAAAGACACTGGACTAATTGTGGAATAACATTAAAGATAATCCGCATGAAGAGAGCAAGAGGTCATTAAAAAGACAGGAAAGAAAGAAAAGACCAAATTGGAAGTTAGAGGAGACTCTGAAACTTGCTCTTGAATGTAGAGCAGCTAAAGCAAAAGGAAGGAATGTCAAAGTGAAAGACCAAAACAGGAGATTTCAGAGAGCAGCTCAAGAAGACAGAAGAAAGTATTATAACGACGTGTACAAAGAACTGGAAATGGAAAACAAAAGGGAGGAATGCATTCTACATTTCTCAAGCTGAAAGAACTGAATAAAAAATGCAAGCCTCGGGTTGCAATAGTGAAGGATTCTACAGAGAAACTATTAAATGACTCAGAGAGTATCAAAACAAGATGGAAGGAACATAGTCACTATACCAGAAAAAACTAGTCAATGTCCAGCCGCGTAAAGAGGTAGAGTATGATCACGAGTCAAGGGTACTGAAGTAAGAAGTCGAAGCTGCATTGAAGGCATTGTCAAAGAACAAGGTTCCAGGAATTGATGGAACACCAGCTGAGGTACTTCAACAAACGGATGAAGCACTGAACATGCTCACTCATCTATGTCAAGAAATTTGGAGGACAGCTACCTGGCCAACTGACTGGAAGAGATCCATATTCATGCCCATTCCAAAGAAAGGTGATCCAAACAACTGTGGAAATTACTGAGCAATATCATTTATATCACACACAAGTAAAATTCTGCTCAAGATCATTCAAAAGTGACTACAACAATATATTGACGAGGAATTGTCAGAAATTCAAGCTGGATTCAGAAGACAGTGTGGAACCAGGGATACCATCACTGACATCAGATGGATCTTGGCTGAAAGCAAAGAATACCAGAAAGGTGTTTATTTGTGTTTCATTGACTATGCAAAAGCATTGGACTGTGTAGATCATACTAAATTATGGCTAACGTTGTGGAGAATGGGAATTCCAGACCGAATAATTGTCCTCTTAAGGAATCTGTCTATGGATCAAGGTGCATTTATGCGAACTGAACAAGGGGACACTACATGGTTGAAAATCAGGAAAGACATGCATCAGGGTTGTATCCTTTCACCATGCCTTTTTAATCTGTATGCTGAACAAATATTCAGAGGAATATTGAATATGAAGAAGAATGAGACATCAGGATTGGAGGATGACTCATTAACAACCTGTGTTATGCAGATGGCACCACCTTACTTGCTGGAAATTAAAAAGATCTAAGACACTGGTGAAGATCAAGGGCCACAGCCTTCAATATGGATTGCACCTCGGCATATGCAAAACAAAAATCCTCACAACTGGACCAATATGCAACATTATCATAAGTGGAGAAAGGATTGAGGTTGTCAAGGATATCATTTTACTTAGGTCCACAATCAATGCCCTTCAAAGCAGCAGTCAAGAAATCAAAAGACTCATTGCATTGGGAAAATCTGCTGCAAAGGACCTCTTGAAAGTATTCAAAAGTAAGATGTCACCTTGAAGACTAAAATGCAACTGACCCAAGCCATGCTATTTTTAATCACATCATATGCTTGTGAAAGTTGGACTGTGAACAAAGAAGACAGAAGAATTGATGCCTTTGAATTGTGGTGTTGGAGAAGAATGTTGAATGTATCATGGACTGCCAAAAGAACAAACAGATCTGTTCCGGAAGAAGTACAACCAGAGTGCTCCTTGGAAGCAAAGATGGCAGGATTGCATCTCACATACTTTGGACATGCTGTCAATAAAGATCAGTCCCTGGAGAAGAACATCATGCTTGGTAGAGTGGAGGGTCTGTGAAAAACAAGAAAACTCTCAGTGAGATGTACTGACACAGTGGCCGCGACAGTGGGCTTAAGCATAAAAATGATTGTGGACATGGTGCAAGACCACGTAGTGTTTCATTCTGTTGTTCATAGGGTCACTATGAGTCGGAACTGACTCGAAGGTACCTAACAACAACAACAACATCTATTCGTACTAATCTATGTTACTAGCTAAATAACTCTTAATCTTTCCAATTCCCCTATGCAGAGATCCTAGTGGTAATACAACAGCTGTATTACCATTAGAATCAGAACACTCATTAGATGTAAACAAACCAGCCATTTGTTTAAAAAAATAAATTCCTAAACTAGAATTAAAATGTTGATAGTGGAGAATGCAATGTCCTCATGGTTTATTACCACAAGTTTATGATTTTGAGTATTTAAAAGTGAATTGTCCTGAATTGGGCCCTAGAACAGAAACAGGACAGTAGGGGAACAGCTATGAGTCATGAGTAAACTGTGGAATTCAATTAACAGTAATGTATCAGTGTTTGTTTCATAGTTTTTATAAGAGTACTCAAGGTTACATAAGACCTTAATATCAGGGAGTGCTAAGGGTGAAGAGTATACAAGAAGGAGTATACAATAGTTCTCTGTGGTATATATATATATATATATATATATTTGGACATTTTAAAAATGTGAAATGTTGATGCCAGTGTCATCTTCAAGCAAAGGCCACACACAGTGACCAGGAAAACTAAATCAGCATTAAGAATAAACCATGTGCTTTAAAATGAAATCACTGGGTTTTTTTGTTTCTTTAAATATACTCATTGCTAAAAGAGCGTTCAAACTATTCACATTCACGTATTCTCTCTGGAAGACACTTTAGTAAATAGTCCCAGACTCATAAACACATTTATATTCTTTTACTAGCTACTCCAACTCCAAACAAAGCCCTGGTGGTAAAATAATTAAGCATCTGGCTGCTACACAAAATGCTGGCAGTTCGAATCTACTAGCCACTCCTTAGAAATCCTGTGGGGTACTTCTACTCAGTCCTATGGAGTCACTATGAATTAGAATTGAATTGACAGCGATAAGGTTTTGCTGTTGTTGTTAAAATTTATATAAATCAGACTGCCTCAAATTACTAAGGCATGATGCTATGAATAAACTTTCTAAGTAATGATATCAAGACATAAAACGTGACATATTTTTATAACAGAGTGAATGAGAAAAAGTATAATATTATTGTCCTCTTGCATAGATATTTTAATATAATTTTGAAATAGAAGGAAACATATTAAAGTGGTCTTTTTTTTCTTTTCAATATGGATCTAAAAAAATTATAAAAATTACAGTTTTTCATTTTAAGCAAAGTTAAACCCATAACATCAACTCCACTTTTTTCACGAACTAAACAGCTCAGAAAAAGGAGTTGGAATTAGGAGAAATTTTATTACGTATCCAGCACAATTTGTTTGTATAGGTGGAATTACCGTGCTAACATAATGAGTCAGACTGTTAAATATAAAACTGAAAATTACTGTAAATTTTCCATCATAGCTGTACTGTGAGGCCCATTCTTACTCAGGCCCTATACTCTGTCTTGTATCAATTTTAACTTTATGTCTCTGTCTAAAAAAGCAGCTTATCTTGTCCACATTACTCCTAAAAGATATCATAGTCTTCCTCCTTTTGTTATCCACATGCTGCATAAGAGTTTACTTTGAGTTCCCTCAACATGCATTTCCTGTGATCGTGACATTGGGAGTTTGTCTCCCTGACATCCACTACCCCATTGGCTAGTATTTTCTTGCAATTAGTTTCAGCAGGAAACAGAAAGATTAATGTCATTGCCAAACTTCTGAGAACAATAGAAGCTTCTGTTTCAACACTGACAAGTATATATAACGTTCAAAAACACAGGTAGAACTACTAGAAACGTTGTCATTATAAATGGTGGTTTTGTTACAGTCTTTCAAGCAATAAAAATACAAATGTATATACTTCAGAAGACTTTCTGTGTACATATATGTATATTTCAGCCATATCCGCATAGGTATGCATTCCTGTAAATTAAAAGAATAGGTCTGAATTCCTTTCTTAATTGTACCACCTGTTACATATCTTAGTCCACTGTGTTTTTGATTTATGAGCATTGTAATTACTATTTATTTCAACAATATTGGCATCTGTCTATCATAGCATATTCCCTTTGCTGACAATGTGAGGAACCTCTTTTCTTCACTTTGCAGATGCTTTTCTCTCCCTCAACGTTATTCAGCTGATTGCTCTTAACAACACATCTTATATTCTTGCTATTTCCGGAATTAAACAATAATAACAACCTCTCTCTCCACCTGTGTCCTTCCTGACAGATGCCTGAGCTTTTTTTGTACTCTCTTAGCACTTCAGCTCGTTTTTGGAGAGAGAAAAGGATGCCCCAGCTGGGACTATAGAAGTTCAGAGCTTCAGTAATCTAAGCATTCTTGAACAATTCTGAGGCAGAAACCGAACACTATCCATCACTTAAATGTACTAAGTGAAAATTTCAAGTCAGAAGACTCTCGCCCGTGATTTGAATAAATCCCTCTTTCGTACTCCCGATGTCCTGCCTTGTGGTGCTTGTGGAAAATTAAAGGATACAGTAGATAAGAGAATGTTGTGGATGATAAAGCAGCTCTCCAGGTACCATGCTTCTGCAGCAGTATTCTTTATAGTCTCAGAAAATCCAGGCTTTCAGTGAAAAACACCAAGATGGGGTAGGGGGGCTGGATAAAAACGATAAATGAGAATACATTCAGAAAAAAGAAATAGAATGTTATAGAGAAAGCTACGACAAAATACATACTTGTCATACTCCTCACTTCTTTTAGATTAAAACTGAAGACAATACATATATTTTCATTAGACTTTAAATAACTGGTACTCCCAACCTAGGACAAAAGTTTTCATTACAAACTACTATTTATGAAGAATTCATTATTCATTACTTCATGTATTCTACAACTCATGCTAGTCATATCCCTTTAAAGACAAGGTTCTGAAAACCCGGAAGGTGACATAACTATCTCAAGAATACTCACTGTTGATAGACCTATGCATTAAACTTGGTAGTCTGACCAGAACTCTCACACTTCAAGCACTACATCACACTTTGAAAATCCCCCTCTAGAAATACAAAAAATGTGAATTATAAATCTTACTGTATAGCATATTCTCTTTGAAAATCCTGGTGATGACAATCTCCTGTCCTTTGTAGAGAATAGTCCACTCTATGTCTGGATAAAATATGATCGTCCTTTTAATGCTTATTACTATATCTAAGAGAGGGAAAAGAGCCTCAAAGCCACACAAGATAGGCAGTGTTCCTTGCAATTAGTTCCAATGCCAGCCAAGTGCCGTCGAGTCGGATCCGACTCATGGCGACCCTAGGGGCCAGATCAAAATTAATCTCACTGCCAAACTTCAAGTAGATAAAATAGTGTATTTAACTACCAACTTTATAAATAAAAATTATGCTCTTATCTCTAGAGCTGCCTTCAATTTAGTCTCATAGAACAACCACCAAAAAAAAAAAAAAAGTAAACATTTCCTCCTTAAGTTTCAACTGGAATTTAAAGAGGTTTCCTTGAAAGATCATGAAGCTGTAAAATGACCCCTCAGACCTCTCTTGTCCTCCTCACTGACTCTGCCTTCATTTTAAGATTTTCCATCAGCCTATCCTCCAAGACAGTTTCATATGGCTTTAATTGTTTGCAAGATTTCTGTGTCCCAGATCAATTAATGATTTTTTTAATCTCCTTTTTTTTTAACTTCTCCTGGGTTTCTGCTGGAAGTTGCTTTCACTTCCCTCTGTGTTCAGGAATAGAGCACTGTGTGCACTGGGACAGAAACACTTGTGATCTTCATAAACACAAGAACTGAACTCTGGGATAAAGCATGGCATCAATCCATGAGGATACATGCACTGTCTTGGTCTGGGCTGGGGTAGCAATGAGTGTTAAGAATAACCATCTTGCTCAAGAAGAACATGTTTCATGCACAAGCATGCAAAAAAGTTTAGATTATTCCAAGTGTTATTTTTCTCTCAAAATATGAGCTTGAAATTCCCAGATTTTGAAATTCACTAAGTAAAAAGTTGAAAGTCTAAGTCCACCTGCAGACCCCTCAGAAGAAAGGTCTGTCAGTCCCCTTTCTACAGAAGCCATCCTTAGAAGCCCCATGGAGCTCCGTTCAGCTCTGACCCATCTGGGATCCCCATCACATTGGACTTCATAACAAATGATCTTGTTTTTTTTTTTTGTTTTTGAAGACCTTTTCTCCTTTTGATTTGAACAGAAGAGATTACAAATCTAGTGACTCTGATGGAATGTCACATTGTGATCAAAGTTTGAAGGAAGTCTGAGTTGGTCAAACAGGCTGTTTCAGAACAGGGCCAAACCAGTTTGTTACTACACTCAATCTTCAACATTTTGCTTTACCTATTGAAATGTCTATTCATAGCCCCACAAAAGATGTAAAACTGAAGTGATTCATCAGAGCAGTCAAGGGCCAGGAGCACCTACACTTCAGTCACTCATGGGATTAAAGAAAAATGTTGCTTTCCTTTTATCAAAATTTTGGATGTTCCACCACCAAAGACACCTGTGATGGGGTGCATAATGTACAATCCCTGTGGCACCACAATAGAAAGAGGGGTACACTAAACATCTCTACTAAAAGACCACAGTTGGTGGTCTGATGGCCTATAGGATCCCCTGGGAGCATGGACCCTAGACCTTCTGCTATCTCTGACCAGAAAACACTACTGAGGTCAACTCGTTGGACAAAAATGGACTGAACTCGGGGATGCATTGTGGTGTACTTTATGGTTCTGTGCATGATCGCGAGCATTCTGCATGTGTCTTTCGGCTGCCTGGTTATCTTCTTTAGAGAAGTGTCTGTCCATCTCCTTTGCTCAATGCTTAATTGGGTTATTTATCCTTTTCTTGTTGATATTTTGCAGTACCTTATAGATTATGGAGATCAGACTTCAGTCTGACGTATAGTTGCCAAATATTTTTTCCCATTCTGTAGGTGGTCTTTTAAATCTTTTGATAAAGTCTTTGGATGAGCATAAGTGTTTGATTCTTAGTAGCTCCCATTTATCTATTTTCCCTTCTGTTTACCGTGCTTTGTCAGATTTTGATGTCTGTCTAAATTGCGTATTAAAAGTTATATTGTTGATCCTATCTTTTTCTTGGGTGAGCTTTATTGTTTTAAGTTTGATATTTAGCTCTTTTATCCAACTAGAGTTGGTTTTTGTGTAAGGCATGAAATACAAGTCTTGTTTCAATTTTCTGCAGATGAATATCCAATTTTGCCAGCACCATTTGTTAAAGAGACTGTTTTTACTCCAGTTTACAATATGAGGGCCTTTGTCAAATATCAACTGTTCATAGGAGGATGGCAACATCTCTGGGGTCTCTACTCTGTTCCATTGGTCTATGTGTCTCTTTTTGTACCAATACCAGGCCATTTTGACTACCATGGCAGTGTAATAGCTTCTAAAGTCAGGTAGTGAGAGGCCTCCTAATACGTTCTTCTTCAATAATACTTTGCTTATCCGGGGTTTCTTCCCCTTCCAAACAAAGTTTGTGAATTGTTTCTACATCTCATTGAGAAATGAAACTGGAATTTGTATTGGGATTGCACTACCTATGTAGATAGCTTTGGGTAAAGTAGACATTTTCACAATGTTAAGTCTTCCTACCAGTGAGCAGGGTAGGTTTCTCCATTTATGTAAGTTCTACTGATATTTTTTATTTGTGGCTCAAGGACAGGGTTCTGTTGGCCCAGATCTGAGGGTGACCCATTGTTGTCATGTCAATTCTGTAGTGCTGCCTAAAATATCAGTTCTCCAAATCTACGGACATAAACTGATAGTTCAAGCCATTTATAGAGTCAGAAAGTGGAAATTTTTCCAGATAGAGAGAATGGCTTATAAGTGCATAGTCCATATGGAAGGAGCATCATACCTAGTCACTAAGAGCAACAGAAAGAGGCCACATGCACCACAGGGTCAGTGAGGAGTCACCCATGAAAAGAGTGTGGAACTTTCTGAGCTCTCACCTGTGCATGCTCTGACTCAGGGTGTTGAGAGTGGAGGAAGACATCCTTTACCCTGAGAATCCCTCCTGCTGTTACCGAACTAGACGACCCATTCCTTCTACAGGCTCCATGCCGTGTGTTAGACAGTTCCCTGGGGATTTCTGTCCATATCACAGCATGTGTGGTCCATGTCAGTCAGATAAGCTGACAGGATTTTAAAGAGAATTGAAGGAGAAAAATTGGAGATATTATAGTAATTCCTTGGTTTTTTGCCAAGGAAAGAGAATGAAATGGGGTATTAGAAATATAGGAAATGGAGTAAAAAAAAATATTCTTAAGGATGAGAGAGGTAAAGGATTGCTCCTCAGCTGAAGTAACTGACCCATTAAAGAGGGTAACATAGATGAAATAAAATGCAGAAAAACATCTTCAACAAATGTCGTTGTGCAAGCAGTAAGAAGATGATGCCCCCTGCAAAAGGAAAGACAGTTGGGTTGCCTTTGGTAAGGTCATAAATACTTCAGTTATCTTAGTAATTAAGAAGGTAACATGTAAGTGAATGGCTGCTGGCAGACTGGTGGAAAGAGTTGCAGGGATCTGGAAGTTCCCTTTGATGGTTCAAATTATCTCAGTGAACCAGGGAAGAAATACATGAAAGTTTACTTCTATACCTAACTTACTAAACTTTAGTATCATAAACAGTTGTGAAGTTTTCAAATTCTAATAGAAAGGTAATCATAATTTACCAAACAATGTTTGTAACAGCATGTTCCCGTAACAAAACAGTAAGAGAAAAGTTTGGTTCAGATGTCAGATTGTCAAACAAACAAATAATAAAACTTCCGATACTGAACTGCTACATGATATATTTAATGAGCAAACCTGCAAAGCCTATTTAAAGTGAAATATTTTGGGTATCCCATAGGATATATAAGAAATTCATGAACACTGTTTAACAAAGAACATTAAAATATTAATGGACAGACAGCTCATAAAAGTAATAGAAAATGTAGATTCTGATATAACTTTATTTTTTACCAGTGACTCACACAAGATGAAGGTTTATTTCCCTCTTACATAGAGGAAGTCTGAGACAAGTAGTGTGGGGCTAGTATTAACATCTCTACTAAGAGGATTCTTCTCTACTTCTCTACTTACAGGATTCTTCAATTTTGTTTTCCACTAACCTTAATACTCATACTTACCATTCCACATGGCTGACTAAAATCCACAACAATTGCACTTTCAGAGATTATTATTTAACATACCACTCTTTTTCACATTTTATTGGCCATAACTTGTCACACAGTAATACCTAGCCACATGAGATCCTGGGAAATATATTCTTTTAGCTAGAAATTAATGTGCCTTAAAAGCAAACAAACAAAAAGCAACTGTTGCCATTCTTTAGATTCTGGCTCATGAGGTTTCCAGGTTGTAATCTTTCTGACGCAGAACAGGTGGTGGTTTCAAACCACTGACCTTTGTGATAGCAGCCAAGGGCTTAAGCACTGTGCCACTAAGACTAGTTAACCCAAATCACGGCCCCCAAACTAAACTTTCTTTCAGTTAAAATATTTTTCAGAAGTTCCTATTTGTAATATATAGGATAGTTTTTTTTTACTTCTATGAAGGTTTTTCAAAGTATGGATACGTATAGCAAGCAGTTCAGTAGATAATCTCATCCACCGCTTTTAGTGATTCATATTCATTATTCTAAACAATGTTAAAATTCAATACTCCTTACATTTATCAATAAGGGTATTGAGTTGACTCCTGCAAGATGAGTGACCTGAGGGTGGAAATAATATTTCCCGATGTATGAGCGCTTTTCGGGTTGCAGTACGTTGCTTTCTCCCTTACATGTTGCAGCCCCTATAAAGTTTTTACTTACGCTCATGTTGATTTCTCTCTGCTGGAAGCTTTAATTTTTTAAGTTTCCTGTTTTATTTCTTGTCAGAAACCGACAGCAATCGGTTCCACAACTTCCTCATGGCATTTTTCACTTCCTTATTCCTGAAAGTGTAAATCACAGGATTGAGCAGGGGAGTTACAACGGTATAAACTATGGCCACTACCTTGTCAAAAGAGAAAACAGACGGAGGTCTTGCATACTGAATTACGCAGGGGACAAAGAACAAAACCACAACAGTAATGTGAGATCCACAGGTGGCCAGGGCTTTCCGACGTCCGTCAGAGCTGTGAGTCCTCAGGGAGAGCAAGATGACACAATAGGAGACGAGCAACAAGGAGAAGATTATGAGGCAGATAAAACCACTATTAGAAACCACCAAGAGGCCAAGGGCATGAGTGTCAGTGCAGACAAGCTTCAGTAATGGGTGTAAGTCACACAGAAAGTGATCTATGACATTGGGACCACAGAAGGGCAGCTGGAAAATAAAGACAACTTGTGTCACAGAATGCAAGAAGCCCCCTGTCCAGGCTACCCCCACAAGAGTACCACAGAGCCTCCAGTTCATGATAGAGGCGTAGTGCAAGGGCTTGCAAATGGCCACATAGCGGTCATAGGCCATGGCGGTGAGGACAATCACCTCCACTCCAGCAAAGAAGTGATCAGCAAAGAGCTGGGTCATGCAGCCCTCATAAGAGATGGTTTTCTTCTCATAGAGGGAGTCCACGATCATTTTGGGGGCAATTGCAGAGGAATAGCAGGCATCCAAGAAGGACAGGAAGGACAGAAAGAAGTACATAGGGGAAGCCAAGAGTGCTGGGCTACTGATGATGGTCGCCACAACTAGCAAATTGCCCCCAACAGTTGCAACATAGCAGAGCAAAAATACAACAAATCCTATTTTTTGAACACTTGGATTCTGTGAAAGACCCAAGAGGACAAACTCAGTTACAAAGCTTTGGTTTTGCATCTTTCAGAGGAAAAGGTAGATGCTACCCGGTGACCACGTAGAATCGGAGATTATGAATCAGATGCTTGCCTCCAGCCAGTTTATGACATCAGTGTAGTCATCGAAGTGTCGGTGCATCCATAAGCAGAGTTATTGCAAATACTTCTGTTGTCCACAGTCCAAAATTGGAAACTTCTTGAGACATTAGACAGAATTGATTTAAGTACTTTTTCACTGTGGGTGAAGAGATACATTCTTACATGATGGGTACCACAAATAATTTTTAATTAAGATGTGACATGACACGGCATGGGAACCAGGGTGACTTGCATGAGAAATGCGTCTCTCTCCAGGAGACGGCCTTATGTACAAATACAAGACAACATGCATTGTAAGATACAATGGGAAATTATGCCTTATCCCCCAAATAATCCTTTAGAAATTTGAGCTGAACTAGACCTTTTAGATGAATTAATTCACTCCTTATAAAAAACAAAAGCCTAGGGTAAAGTGCCTACCTTTTTTTTAGTATACTTTACATATTTCCTTTATCATTTTAATATAAAAACAGAAGCCGACAAAAATAATCATACCTACTTCAAAGTGTTAGGCTGATAACTAAGTGAAATTGTGAAAGGAAAGCTGATGCTCAGTGCCCACAGTCAAGGATGTACTACACATTTGTCTTATTATCTCTATTTTACTGGTAGCTAAGTCATGCTTTGAGATGGTAAGATCAAAAAATTAACAGAAGATCAATCCAGGATTTTGTGGCCCCAAAGCCAAAGTCCTCTCTTTGGATCAATAAGGAAAGGAGTATTTTTTCCCCCTCGGTGGATAAACTCTGAGCAAGGTTCACTTTTCTACAGTCTCCACCCAATTCTTAAGGTTTAAACCTTGTGATTCATTTGTTTGTGCATATATCAGACACGTCAGGGTAACCAACTGCAAGTAATTTATAGTCAGAAGGTAATGGCACTACCGTATACATATATATATATATAATTTATAAATGACAAAAACCATCGAGGTAAATAACAAAAGCAAAATGATCAAGATAAGCCAGTCTTACAGTTTTATTAATTGTTAATGAATTATTGTAGTATATGATCCAAATATTATCAAGTGTAACTCCTCAATGTGTATCTGTTTCAAAATTCTGTGATATTACTATAAGTTTGTTCAAACTTCTCTTGCTTCATCATTTTACATGATAATGACAAGGGGCCACTTTTGAAAATGTGAAAATACTGTTATACTAAAGAAGCTTTCAAATGTGGTTGTTGTTACCTAATTTAAGAAGTCAGCTATATTACCTATAGAAGGCATTTCCATGATCAACGGGACAATTACTTCAACTTTGGACTTCATTTTCCACTGGTAGACATTGCTATGAGAGATGAATATTTCCTCACTTGTACCTGTAACAGAAATTTATCACTCAAATCACTTAGGTAATTATATATTTGCTACATGTGAATAGGAAACCCTGGTGTCTTAGTGGTTAAGTGCTATGTCTGCTAACGGTAAAGCTGGCAGTTCGAATCTGCCAGGTGCACCTTAGAAACTCCATGGTGCAGCTCTACTCTGTCCTGTAGGGTTGCTATGAGTCAGAATTGACTTGATATCACTGGGATATATATATATATTTGTTTACATAGGAATAAAAAGAATTTGGGGGCTTATATCAGAAAACTTAGTCAAATGCCACTTAGAATTTCTAAATAAAACCAAAAAATACATAGACTATTGTATTCTGCTTCTTTGCTTTTCAATAACCATTTCCTTACGTTCCCACAGACTCAGGAAACCCTAAATTGTGCTGGTCCTCTTAACTCCATATCCAGGTACAAGCTATTACCTAGAACATAAATTGAAAAAAAATGACAAAAGGGTCGTTGGGTCTGTCATTTACCATATGTTAAAAAATGAAGACCATTAATATAATAAAGGGTTAACCTTACCACGGAAGACCATAATCATAAAAGGCCGATTTGTCAAAATCCATAGGGCTTCAAATAATATGAGAGTGTATCAAAGGTGGAGCTCTAAGTTTTCTAACTGGCTCAATGGACTGTGGAAGTTGATACCAAAATTAAAGAATAAGTCAATCAGGAAATGAGTTAGAAATCAATCCAATATCTCAAGTACACCACATTTAAAACTAATAATAATAATTAGTATAAGACAGAACCAGGACACTTGAGGCATTAGATCAAATTCTAAGAAAGGTAAAACAAGAAATAATCTTAGTTCATTTTTTATCTTTAACCATAGTCCACAAGAAATTTATACATAGGTAATTGTTTCAATTTATGCAAAGGGTCCATTAAAGCACTGTTGCTCATAATGAATTAGCACCTGTCAAAACTGTATAAGAAGCACTTAGTGATTATCCTTTGGATTTTTCTTTGTTTGTAGACCAACTAGTTATAGCCCATTTCTCATTTTTGTTTTCTGATGTGACACAATGCAAAGCTCTTTGTCACAGAACGCTCTAGTGAGAACTCACCCTACAACAGATATATGACCGACAGTGGTTTAGTTAGCCTCGGACAAGAGTAAGGGAGACAACGAAGTGAAATGAGTTACCTGAGCTCCAGGCTCAGAGAGACCTGGGTTCAAATTCAAGCTCTTTTTTATATCTCATGGCACAAGTTATTTAAAATCCATGATTTCCGTGTTTGAAAAATGAGTATAATTACATCTATTGATAGAATAAGATAACACAATACACATTAATAAATCCAGTAAATCAAGCACCAAGAAGAATTGCCAAAGTTTTTAACTGACACTTAAATCTGCCTTTACCTTGTTCAGGGCTGAAAAGTGCTTGACTCATTCACTTATCAATTAAATAATGGAAAATATTTTATCTGGTTACAGTGTAAGTACGCTAATTTTTTAATGCACTAAAAAAAATGCCATTGCAATGACCTTTCTAATCACTTAAAAAAAAAAGAAATGCTGTCCGGTTGATTCCAGCTCATAGCAACACTGTAGAACATACTAGATAGAAGTGCCCCACAGGCTCCCCAAGGAGCACTTAGTAGGTTTGAACAGCCAACCGTTGGGTGACAAACCAAACTCTGACCCACTACGCACCAGAGTTTCTTTGTAATCCCTTAGTAACTCTCGAACGCACACGAGTTTGCTTCTACTTCAGGTAGCTTCTTCACACAAAGAAAATCATGCTCTCTCTACATTAATTCATACTAATCTATACTAATTAAATAACACTTAATCTTTCCACTTCCCCTATGCAAAGGTTCTAGCAGTAAATACAGATGAAATACAAAATGCTCATTAGATATAAACAAACCAGATCTTTATTTTCAAATAATAACAATAACTTCTAAAATTGTAAAATTAGAATTAAAAAGTGTCCTCACCGCTCATTATCACAAGGTTTATGATTTTAAGTATTTAAAAGTGAATAGTCCTGAATTGGGGCAGAGAACAGAAACAGGACAGTAGTGGAAGAACTAGTGGGTTGTGAATAAGCAGTGGAGTTCAGTTAATAATAATGTATCAGTGTTTCACAGTTTTCATAAATGTACTCAGGGTCACATAAGATGTTAACAGAAGGGGGCGCTAAGAGTGAGGAGTACACAATAATTCTCTGTAGCGTATGTGCCACTTCTCTGCAAATCTAAAATTAATCAATAGTAAAACTTTATTTTTTACAAAAATAATTGTTCGGCTACCGCTATCAGAAATGTAGCCATTTCATCTTTATCACACAGTAGCCGTGCGCCCTGGAGCAAACCAGTCGGGCTCAGTTTGTCTCCTATAAAGTACGCAGAATAACTCTTGTTCCAGATGCCTCACTTAGCAGAGTTTAGTAAGTGGTTATTAGGAAAGTGACTGGCAAATTAGGACGTTTTACAAATGGGAAATGGCGATGCCAGCATCATTTTCAAGCAAAGACCGCACACAAAAACTGAGCTTGAAAACGAAATCAGCCTTGAGAATAAATCACGTGCTTTAAAATAAAGTTAGTATTTTTCTCCTTCAGTTATACTCATCGTTAATATAGCAATAATACTATGCACGTCCATGCATTCTCTTTCCAAAACACTTTAGTAAATATTTCCAAATTCACAAACACGTTTATACTCTTTTGACTAGCTACTCCAAACTCCAAACTAAGTCCAGGTGGTGAAGGAATTAAGCATTTGGCTACTACACAGAAGGCTGGCAGTTCAAATCCACAAGCCAACTTCTTGGAAACCCTGTGGGCCAGATTTACTCTTTCCGTTTGGGTCACCATGAGCCAGACTCGACTCAGCAGCAATGGGTTTGTTTTTCTTTTTTTTCGTTTATATTCATATAAATCAGAGTGCTTCAAATTAATAAGGCATGACACTATGAATACAGTTATCATGATATAAAGATATACAAGGTGAAGTATTTTTATAATACATTAAATGAGAAAAACTGTAATATTGTTCCTCACTGGTACAAATATCTTAATACAATTTTGAAACAGAAAGGAACATATGAAAGTGGTTTTTTTTTATATTTATCTAGCCAGCCATAACTATAAAAATATTTAAATTTTCCATTTTAATCAGGGTTAAACTCGTAACACTGACACTACTTTTTTCCACTAACTAAGCATGTCAGAAAAGGGAAATGGGATTAGGAGAAACCTGATTATGTATCCAGTCAATTTGTTTGTGTAGTTGGAATTACCATGCTACAATAACGTGAGTCAGACTGTGACATATAGAACTGAAAATTACTGTAAATTTTCCGTAAGAGCTGTTACTGTGAGGTCCATTCTTACTCAGGTCCTACGCTCACTCTGGTATCAGTTTTAAGTTCCAGTCTCTATCTAGTGATGCAGGCTTATTCTGTCCACATTACTCCTAGAAGATGTCATGGTCTTCCCTCTTTTGTTAGCCAATCATGTCCCACCAGAGATTGCTCTGGGTTCCCTCAACACCAGCTGTGATGTGTGGGCTCTGGGGCATTTCCTGCAGCCCTGAAATGGGAGGTTTGCCTCCCTTCCTTGCAATTAGTTTCAACAGGAAACAGTAAAATTAATTTCATTGTCAAACTTCTGAAAACAACGGAAGCTTCTGTTTCAACATCCAAGTATACACAATGTTCAAAACTATAGGTAGAAATAGCAGAAAGTTTGTCATTATAAAAGGTATATTTGTTATTTTCTTTCTAGACATAAAGAAACAAGTGTATATTTTAGAAGACTTCGTATGTGCATACCCATGTATTTCAGTCACATCTGCACGTGTAAACGCATTAGTGAAAATTAAAAGAATAAATTTAAATTCCTTTCTTAACTGCACTACCTGTTAAGTTCCTTAGGCCCCTATAGTTTTGATTTATGCTTATTGTAATTATTATTTATTGCAACAATATTGATATCTTGACTGTCTACCTCAGCATATTCCCTTGTCTGACAACTTGGGAAATCACTTTTCTTCACTTTACAGATACTTTACCCTCCCCCAGTGTTGTGCTGCTTATTTCTCTCAACATCTCATCTTATACTCTTCCTATTTCTGGAATTCAACAATGGTAGTAACCTCTCTCACCAGCTATGCCGTTCCTGAAGACACCTAAACCTTCTTTGTGCTCTCTCAACACTTTAGCTCATTTTAGGAGCAAGACAAATGATGCCACAGCTGACACTAGAGCAGCTCAGAGCTTCAGTAGTTTAAACACTGTTGAACATTCTGAGACAGAAACTGAAAGCCTTCCATAACTTAAATGTGCTATGTGAAAATTTTGAGTCAGAAGACTCGGTCCTGGGATTTGAATGTATCATTCTTTCTTGCTCTTAAAGCTCTGCCCTTTGATACTAGAGAAAAAGATATAATAGATATAATAGAAACAGGAAGAATATTAGATAGGGGAATTCTGTGAGTGATAAAGCAGCTCTCCAGGTACCATGCTTCTCTCTTTATAGACTCAGAAAATCCAGCTTTTCAATCTAAAACACCAGGATGGGGCAAGGGGTTAGGAGAAAAAGCAAAAATGAGAATGTAGTCACAGAAAAGAGCTGTAAAGAGAGGTAGGACAAATACCTGCTTGCCACAGTCCCCGCTTTATTTGCATTGAAATTGAAGACAGTCAGCTAATGGCACATCTATTTTCATTAAACATTAAACAATTGGTAATCCCAAGCCTGGGCAAAGGTTTTTATTACAAGCTGCTATTCATGGAGAACTCATTATTCACTACTTCATGTATTTATACAACCCATGCTAGTGCTGTGTCTGCTTTGAAGACGAGATTCTGAAAATCAGAAAGGTGATGCAGCTGTCTCAAGAATACACATTATTGACAGACCTACGCATAAAACCTGGTAGCCTGACTGGAAGTCTCATCTTTTAAGCATTACATCACACTTTAAAACCCCCACTAGAAATGAAAAAATGTGAATTATAAACCTCACCATACACCATATTCCTTTTGAAAATCCTGGTGATGGCAATCTCCTATCCTTTATACAGAATAGTCTGCTGGGTGGCTGGATAAAGTATGAATGTAATTTCCACGTCTTATTACTGCATCTAAAAGAGGGAGAAAGTCATACAAGGTCGACAGTGTTCCTTGAAATTAGCTTCATTAGGAAACAGCAATATTAATTTCATTGCCAAACTTCAATCACATTTGTAAATAAAAATTATGCTCTTCTTTCAAGTGCCGCCTTCAGTATGGTCTCATGGATCAATAACCAAGAAAAGTAAAAGTTTCCTACTGGAGGTCCAACTGAACTTAACGAGTTTTCCCTGAAAGGTCATGAACCTGCAGAATGGCCTCTGAGATCCTCTCCTCCTCTTACCTTCCTCTGCTCTCTTTTTAAAATTTTCCATCAGCATATTTTCCAAGACGCAGTTTCATGTGGTTTTAATTAATTGTTTGCAAGACTTACATGTCCCAGATCAATTACCTATTATTTTTAATCTGTTCTTTTTTTTTTTTTTTTTTTTTTCACTTCTCCTGGGTTTCTATTGGAAGGTGTTTTCACTTCCCTTCATGTTCGGAAATAGAGCACTCTGTGCGCTGGGATGCACACCAGGCAGCCAAAGTCATTTGCATGGAAGACGACCGATCAAGAATTAGTTTCATACACAAGTCTGTTTTTGAGATCTTATCGTAGAGGTCTCATACAGTATTTGTCCTTTTGTCGCTGACTACTTTCACTCAACATAATGTCTTCCAGTTGAAACCAGGTTAGGAACGGATGCTCACCGAGGACCAAAATGACATGCGGTAAAGACAACCGAGAAGACAGAGAGACCCGCGACAGTGGGTGCCTTCATCGATTTGGGACCAGAAGAACCGGATGGTGCCCGGCCACCACCAGTGATAGCCAAGATGGAGCTCACAGAGAGCAGTCTCACTGGCAACACAAGAATAAAAAGAGGTGCATCCTGAGATCTCCACTAAAAGACCTCAATTGGTGGTCCAGCAGTTTCGGGGCTCCCCTGAGAGCGTGGCCCCTGGCCCTGATGCTGCCCTTACCTGTAAATTATAACGAAGGTCCACTCTTTGGAGAGGAATGGATTGGACTTGGCAATGCAGAGTGACCATATATTGGATGCACTTTATGGTTCTATGCATCTATAGGATATCATCCTGCTGACCTCTGGCTGGAGGAAGGAGAGTGGGTGGAAAGGAGGGGAAAGGAGGCTGTTGGGAGGGTGAGACATGTATGGAGCAGAGAGGAATAGTGTGCAGTCACCGGACAGGGAGAGCAGTGGAAGCTGCATATAGGGGGGCATGTAAATTTATACGGGAGTGTACATTTTCACTCAGTCATGTTAAATAAAAAAAAAAAAAAGAATTAATTTCAGCCATGGGACCAGAAATAATGTCACTGTCACTGAACAGGAAGAGCAACCTGAAAAGCAGAAATCGGGAGGGGCTCAAACAGTTAAGTCCAATTCGGAGATCACTACCTGCAAGGCAATATAGACTTTCCAGTGCCGGAAATGGGTGAACTTAGAAACTTTTTTCAGAAGGCCTTCCAAAGTATGGAAATAGCAACAGGATTTTGTTTGTCTAAATCTCAGTGTAGTGCTGTCTATAATACTAGCTCCTCAAATCTATGAATGTAAACTGAAAGTTTAAGCCCGTCATAGAGTTAAGAGACAGAAAACTGGATCACACATAGGGAGTAGCCTGTGAAGGAACAGGCCCTGTGGCAAGAGCACGCCTGGTCAGTAAGAGAAATAGAAAGAGATCGCACAGACTGGTGGATCAGCGAGCAGTCAGTCGTGAGAGAGGAGTTCAGAGAGTTGGGAAGATAGCGACATTACTGCTGCTGGATCTTTATAAACTGCAAGGTTTTAGCTTTCCCCAGAGTGACACGGAATGCCATTTCAGTAGGGTAGAATCGTGATGTGATCTGAGTTACGAGTTTAAATGGTCACTCTAGCTACTGTGCTGAGGACAGAGATTTGGTAGACAGCATGTAGGGTAGAAGTTCCAAGTGCCACAGAAATTAGGTGACAACTCTAATAATGATAAAAAGCCATTTAATTTGCGATATGTATTAAAACGAAAGTCAACAGCATCTCCTAATAGAGTGGGTGTGAATGATGAGACAAACAAATAGAACAAGTATGCCATTGAAGTGGGAGGTAAGTGGTGTCACTTTAGAGATGGGAGTGCTACCGGGAATTCATCTTTGGATTTATTCAGTTTAAGAATTCTGTTTGTCATTTGCATTGAAATACCATGAAAGCAGCTGGATTTCCAGAACTGAAACTCAAAGCAGATGTCTGGGATGGAGTTATTAATTTAAGAATTTTGTTCATGTTAAGAGAGTATGTGAAGACAGACGGAATGTTTAACTGCGTTAAGTTCTGCTAATGAGTTCAATAAGATGAGAAATGAGGAACTGATGTTAAGCTTCATGACACATAGGCCAGTGGTGACTTGAGAAGAGGATTTTCACACAGCGTTAGAAATTGAGGAAATTGTGGTGGTATAGTGGTTAATTACTACGACTGTTAACGAAAGGTCACTGGATAGAATCCACCAGGTGCTACCTGAAACCTCCGTGGGACCATTCATAGGGTCACTGTGAGTCAGCATCAATTGAAGGGCAACAGGTTTGTTAGGTACCGGAGTGTAACCAAGGAGAGTGTAATCAGAATGAAAGAAGAGGAATAGAAGAGAGTCACTTTAGCCATCTCTAGAGTTTGGCTGCAAAAGAGGGAAAATTAAAGAGTATACTAGATGATGAAGCAAATGGAGTCAAGGAATTTTTTTTTAATTATGACAGATATAACAGATTGGTTCTTTGCTAATGTAAAGGATCTATTTTACAGAGAAACTGAAACAAGACAGAAGAGATTCTTAGACCACATCCTTCTATACACAGTGAGGAAACAAAGTCCCAGGCCAAAGGAAAGAGAATTTTTTGTCCTTAAGGGTCACAGAGAATCCATTCAAGTGGCAGCTAAAAGGCAACATGTATGTTAATGGATGATAACGTGTTGATAGATACAGCAGTAGGAATGTGGAACATGGATGAATTATCTGTTGTAAGGAAATAAGTTACTTCTCCTAAACTTTCCCATTAATCTTGGCATTTTGGGCAGATACTCAGTTAAATACCTTCCTTCATCATGGAATACTCTTGTTTTCCCACTTTGCCAAACCTCTGTGTTGCAAATAGTAGTAAAACATCCAAACTCTGATATTTTTCCTACTTTTAGGTGCCAAAATTACTTTCCAACTCACAGTGAGTCTAGGCACAACAGTATGAAACAATGTCTAGTCCTGCACCATCCTGGTAATTATTGCTGTGTTTGAGCTCCTTATTAAAACTGCTGTGCCAATCCGTCTTGCTAAGGGGCTTTCTCTTTTTCACAGACTTTCTCTATCCTACCCAAGCATGGTGTCTGTCTTCAGGGACCAATCGCTCCTGGTAACATTTCTAAAGTGTGAAAGATGAAGTCTTGCCATCCTCAGTTCAAAAGAGGACTCTGGCTCTCCTTTAACACAGGTTTGTTCCTTCTTCTGGCAGTCTACGGTGTATTCAGTATCTTTGCTGGTACTGTCATTCAAAGGACTCTCTTATTTTTTGGTTTTCATTATTCACACATGGCTTTCACACACATATGAGGCCACTGAAAATACTAAGGCTAGGGTCAGATGCATCTTACTCTTCATAGTAACATCTTTGTGTTTCAACACTTTTGAGAGGTCTTTTCAGCAGATTTTCCCAATGCAATGAATCATTTTATTTCTTAACTGCTACTTCTGTGGTCACTGATTATAGATTCATGTAAAATGAAATCCTTGAGTGCTTCAATATTTTCTTATTTTAGTTTGGTATTACTTATTGGTCCATTGGTCAGATTTTGATTTCTTTTATTTTGAGGAGTAAGCCACTGATAGAGGTAGTCTTTGATCTTTCTCAGTAAGTGCTTAAAGTCCTTCTCATTTTCAGGAAGCCAGATTGTGTTGTCTGCTCACCACAGGTTGTTAAAGAGTCTTCTTTCCATCTTGATACCAAGTTATTCGTCATATAGTCCAGCTTCTCAAGTTATTTGCTCAGTCTGCACACTGAATATGGAATGGTGAAATGAATAAATTCTCACACACAGCTTTCTTGATTTTGAACCAGGAACTATCCCCTTGGGATTTTTGAATAACTGTCTTATGGTCTAAGTATAGACTACACATGAGCACAATTGTTAGAGCTACCATTCTTTTCCAGGTTATCCATAATTTATTATGATCCACACAAGTGAAACCTTTTCATAAACAATAAAACAGAGGTAAAACCTTTCTAGTGATCTTTGCTTTCAGTCAGGCTCCATCTGACTTCAGCAATGATATCCCTAGTTTGATCCCTTCTTCTGAATTGGCTTGAATGATATCCCTAGTTTGATCCCCTCTTCTGAATTGGCTTGAATCACTACCCATGTACAGCTACAACCACTTTTGAAATACTTTCAGAAAAGTTTTCCTTGAATGTGATATTAATGATAGTGTTCATTAAGTTCCATATTCGAATGTATCACCTTTCTTTGGAACGGGCACAAATATGGACCGCCTCCAGCCAGTTGACCAGCCAGCTGTCTTCCAGATGTCTTGGCATAGATGAGTGAGCACCTCTAGTCCTCCACCAGTTTGTTGAAACACCTCAATTGCTATTCTTCCAATGTCTTGAGCCCCTTTTTTCACTGATGCCTCCAGTTAAACTTGGACGTATTCCTTCAGTACCTTCAGTGCTTATTCATATGGTACCTCCTGAAATGGTTCAAACACCATCAATTTTTTGTACACTGTATGTTTCTTCCATTTCTTCTTTCTTATTGTACTTTAGATGACTAGTTACAGAACAATAGCTCCTTATTAAACAGTTAAGTCACATGTGTTTTGGGACATTGGTTTCCAAGCCAACAACATGTCAACACTGACCCCTTCTTAAGCTTAGGACCCTCGTTACCAGCTTTCCTGTCCTGGCCTGCCTTGTCATCTTTGCCCCTGCGCTGCCGTGTCCTTCCAGTCACATTTCATACAAGGCCTTGTGTAGTCTTTGGCTGAAGAGTGAACTTCATGAGTGGTTTCTTTACTGAGCTAAAATGGTATCCACGGGGCCACACTCACTGAATTTCTCCAGTCTCTTTTGGACTAGTAAGTCTGTTTTTGTTTTTTGTGAGTTGGAATTTTGTTCTACATTTTTCTCCATCCCTGTCAGGAACCCAGTGTCATGATCCCCTCAGAGCAGTTGGTGATGGTAGCCGGGAACCATCTAGTCGTGTTGGACTCTCAGGTGGAGGCTGTGCTAGTTGTGGTCCATTAGTCTTTAGGATAATCTTTTTCTTGGTCTTCTTCATTCTCCCTCGTTCCAGATGAGATGAGACCACGAAGTATCTTAAGTGGCCGCTCACAAGCTTTTAAGACTCTAAGCACTACTTACCAAAGTAGAATGTAGAACATTTTCTTTATAAACCATGTTATGCCACTTGAGTTTGACGTTCCTAAGACCATCGTCCCCACAGTCCTCAGTTCATTAATTGGTCCCTCAGGGATTTGGAATATGTCATGGAGCTTCTATGACCTTACATTGAACTAGTTGTGTTGGCTTCCCATGTGTTGTGTACTGGCTCACCCTTTTAACCAAAGCAACCACCTACCTGTTGTTTATTGACTGCTTTTCCTCCCTTCCCTCCCTCCCTCTTAACCATCAAAGATAGTTTCTTTTTGTGTATAATTTTTTCATGAATTTTTGTAATAGTGTCCTTATACACCATTTGTCTTTTATGATAGATTTATTTAAATCAGCATAATGTTCTCCAGATTCATCCATCTTGTGAGTTGCTTTCAGGTTTCATCATTATTCTTTTGTGTTGTGTGTACCCTAGTTTGTTTATCTACTCATCTGTTGATGGACATTTAGTTTGTTTCCACTATTTCAGTGCTGTGAACATAAGTGTCAACACGCTTATTCATGTGACAACTTTTGTTTCTCTGGTGTATTTCCCTAGTAGTGAGATTGTTGGATTTCATGATATTTCTATTTATCCTATTTTAAGGAAGCAAGATATTGTTTTCCAAAATGACTATACCATTTTGCATTTCCACTAGCAGTGCATAAGAGTTCCACCTTCCTATACTTCTCTAGAATTTGTTATTTTCTGGGTTTTCTCTGTCTCTCTCTTTTTTTTTTGATTGTTATTTTGTTATTGTATGTTATTATTCTTTTGTTGTTCTTGTCAGTGCAGTCATGGCAAGATGGTATCTCACTGTGGTTTTATTTGGATTTTTTTTAGTGAGTAATGATTGAGAGCAATTCCTCATGTGTCTCCTAGCTACTTGAATGTCTTCTATGGTAAAATGTCTGTTCATATCCTTTGCCCATTTTAATTGCATTATTTGTCTTTTTGTTGTAGAGATATTGAATTTTTCTATAGATATTGGAGATTAAAATTTTGTTGAATTTGTGATAGCCCCTTTTTTCCCCAGTCTCTAGGTTCTCTTTTTACTCTTTTGGTGAAGTCTTTTGATGAGTATATGTGTTTAATTTTTAGAAGTTCCTACCTATACACCTTGTCTTCTGGGTTTTGTATATTTTTAGTTATGATTTCATCCTGTTATGCAGTGAATGAAGGCCTCTAACTTTAAACCTATTTTTTCCTTTTATGATCTTTATACATTTAATTTTATATTTAATTTTATATTTAAGTATTTGATCCATTTTGAATTACTTTTTGTGAAGGTCTAAGATGTGCTTCCTGTTTCCTTTCTTTTCTTTTTTTTCTCCTGCAGATGAATATCCAGTTTTACTTTTTCTCCATTAATGAATTTTGGATTATTGTCAAATAGCAAATATTGCTAGGCAGATGGGTTTACATCTGAGTTCTCAGTTGTCTTCCTTTGGTCAATGTTTATGCCATTGTACCAATATCACTCTGTTTCGACCACTGTATAATAAGTTCTGAGGTCAGCTAGTGTGAGTCTGCCTACTTGTCCTTTCTCTTCAGCAGTGTTTTATTTATCTAGGGCCTCTTCACTTCCCACATAGCTTTAATTATTAGCTTTTCCATCACTTTGAATAATGGTGGTGGTGTTTGGTTCGGGATTGCATTGTTTTTGTGGATTGCTTTGGGTAGAATTGACATTTTCCCAATATTAAGTATAACTATCCATGAGCATGGTATGTTTTTTCCATTTGAATAGGCCTCTTTTGCTTTCTTGCAGTAGTGCTTTGTGGTTTACTTTGTATAGGTCTTTTACATCCATGCCTAGAGTTATTCATACACATTTTAACTTTAGGAGTCATCACAAATGATGTTGTTGTCTTTCATTTTATCATTCTCTTTATTGGTGTAGAGGAATCCAACCGATGTTCATTGATTCTAAATCCTGTTACTTTGCTGAATCTTTCTGTTAATTTCAATAGTTTTCTTGTGAAATCTTCTGGATTTTCTATGTACACTGTTGTAACATTCACAAATATGGACAGCTTCACCTCGTCCTTACCTTTTTAGATGTCCTTTATTGCTTTTTTGTTGTTGTCGCCGTTTTTAATCTTATGGCTCTACCTGGTACTTCCAACACTATTCTAAGCAGTGGTGTTGATGAGGACATCCTTGTCTTGTTCTAGTTCTTCTGAGAATGTTTTCAGATTCTTCCTATTTAGAATGATTTTGGCTGTTGATTTTGTAAAGATGTCCTTTATTATGTTGAGGAATTTCTTGTCGGTATCTATTTTATCTTTTTACTGGTGGATCAAGGACAGGGTTCTGCTGGCCCGGATCTAAGTATAAACCCATTGCTGTCATGTCAATTGTGTAGTGCTGCCTAAAATACCAGTTTTTCAAATCTATGCAGATAAAGTAACAGTTCAAGTCATTTGCAGATCAGAGAAAGGAAAATTGTTCCAGACAGATGGAATGGCTTATGAATGCATAGTCCCTATGGAAAAAGATAGTGTATCTCATCACTAAGAGGAACAGAAAGAGGCCACGTGGACCACAGGGTCAGTGATGAGCCACTCATGACCCTATGTGGACCTTTTTGAGTTCTCACCTGTGCATTCTTTGTCTGAGGGTGCTGAAAGTGGAGTAAGACATCCTTTACCCTGAGTGTCCCTCCTACTTCTATCTAACTAGAGCCTCTATTCATTCCTTCCACAGGCTCCATGCCATGTGTTATGCAGTTCCCTAGGGATTTCTGCCCACATCACAGCATATGTGGTCTGTCTCAGCCATGCAGACTGGCAGGATTTTACAGAGAATGGAAGGAGAAAAATGGGAGATATTACAGTGATCCCTTGAGGTTTTCTATAAAGAAAGGAGAATGAATTGGGATATTAGAAATAAAGGAAATGGAATTTAAAAAAAAGACATTCTGAAGGATGAGAGAGGTAATGGATTGCTTCTTGGCTGAAGTAACTGATCCAGTAAGGAGTATAACATAGATGAAATAAGAGACAAAAAGAAATGCTTCAACAAATGTCTTTGTGCAAGCAATGAAAGATGATATCCCACGCAAAAGGAAAGAGAGTTTGGTTGCCTTTGGTGAAGGTCACAAATACCTCAGTTATCATAGCAATTAATAAGGTAACATGTCAGTGAATGGCTTCTGGCAGATTGACAGAAAGAGTTGTGGGAGTCTGAGATTCTCCTTTGATTGTTCAAATTATCTCAATGAACTGGGAATAGATACATCGGTGTTTCCCTTTAAGTTTGTCACTTGTGGTAGTTACTCAGCCAGATACCTTTCTTCAAACTATGGTATACTTCTATTCTGAACATGCTAAACTTTAGTATTATCAACAGTTGTGAATTTTTCCAATTCTAATAAAAGGTAATCATAATTTACCACCTGTTTGCAACCACAAATCCCCGTAACAAAACAGTAAGACCAAGAAGGGTGGCTTCAGCTGTCAGACTGTTCAACAAACAAGTAAGCAAACAACATAAATTCGGATATTGAGCTGTTACATAATATGTTTAATGGGTCAAGTCTATTTAAAGTGAAATATTTGGGGAATCCTGTAGAATACATAAGAAATTTGTGAAAATTAATCAACAAAGAATATTACAATATTAATCGACAGAACAGCTCATAAGAGTAATAGAAGATGTAGACTCTGGTATGACTTTATTTTTTTAGCAATGACTTAAACAGGATGGAAATTTATTTCCCTATCACATAAGGGAAGTCTGAGCCAAGTAGTAGTGTCTAGAATTACACCTCTACATTAGGGACAGAGGATTCTTAAGTCTTGCTTTTCCACTAACCTTAGTATGCATACTTATGGTCCCAAAAGGCTGCCTAAAATCCCATGACAGTGGCACATTCAAAGATTATCGTTTCACATACCACTCTTGTTTACATTTTGTTGGCCATAATTTTGTCACACGGAATACCTAGCTACATGGGGCCCTGGGAGATGTAGTCTTCTAGCTAGGAATTAACATGTCTTAAAGCAAACAAACAAACAGAAAGCAACCACTGCCATGCCTTAGATTCTGGCTCATAAGTTTTCCAAGTTTGTGATCTTTATAAGCATACTGTCACATCTTCCTGATGCAGAGCTGGTGGTGGTTTTGAGCCACTGACCTTTATGATAGCAGTCAGGGGCTTAAAAACTGTGCCACTAGGGCTGGTTAACTGGGATCAGTGACCCCAAACTAAACTTTCTTTCAGTCAAAATAATGTCCGAAAGTTCCTATTCCTAATATAAAAAATAATTTTTTTATTTCTTCCATGAAGGTTATTCAAAGTATGGTGTGTGGATGGCAAGCAATTTAGTAGACAATTTCATCCATCACTGTTAGTGATTCATATTGATTATTCTAGTTATCTATAAGGGTATTGTGCTGACACGTCCAAGATAATGAGTGATCTGAGGGTGGAAACAGTATTTCCTGACCCGCACAATAGTGCTTTTCCATTGCATTACCTTGCTTTCTCCCTGTATGCTACAGCTCGTGGTGATTTCTTTCTACTGGAAGTTTTAATTTTTTTAATTTAATGTTTTATTTCTCATCAGAAACCATCAGCAATCTGTTCCACAGCTTCCTCATGGCATTTTTCACTTCCTTATTCCTGAAAGTGTAAATCACAGGATTGAGCAAGGGAGTCAGGATGGTATAAATTATTGCCATCATCTTGTCAAAGGAGAAAGTAGATGGACGTCTGGCAAATTGCACTATGCAGGGGACAAAGAACAAAACTACAACAGTAATGTGAGATCCACAGGTGGCAAGGGCCTTCCGACGTCCATCAGAGCTGTGAGTTCTCAGAGAGAGCAAGATGACACAATAGGAGACAAGCAACAGGAAGAAAACTACAGTGCAGATAAGCCCACTATTGGCAACCACCAAGAGGCCAAGGACGTGAGTATCAGTGCAGGCAAGCTCCAGTAATGGGTATAAATCACACAGGAAGTGATCGATGACATTGGGACCACAGAAGGGCAGCTGGAAAGTAAAGAGAACTTGGATCACAGAATGCAAGAAGCCCCCTGTCCAGGCTACCCCCATCAGAAGGCCACAGAGCCTCCAGTTCATGATAGAGGCATAGCGCAAGGGCTTGCAAATGGCCACATAGCGGTCATAGGCCATGGCGGTGAGGACAATCACCTCCACTCCAGCAAAGAAGTGATCAGCAAAGAGCTGGGTCATGCAGCCCTCATAAGAGATGGTTTTCTTCTCATAGAGGGAGTCCATGATCAGTTTGGGGGCAATTGCAGAGGAATAGCAGGCATCCAAGAAGGACAAGAAGGACAGAAAGAAGTACATGGGGGAAGCCAGGAGAGCTGGGCTACTGATGATGGTCACCACAACCAGCAAATTACCCCCAACAGTTGCAACGTAGCAGACCAAAAACACAATAAATTCAATTCGTTGAACACTTGGATTCTGTGAAAGACCCAAGAGGACAAACTCAGTTACAAAGCTTTGATTTTGCATATTTTGGAGGAAAATGTGGAAGCCACCACAGTGACCACGTAAAATCTCAGATTAGGAATCAGATGTTTGCTTCCACCAGCTTGTAATATTAGTGTCGTCATCAAAGTGTTAGTGCATTCACAAGCAGAATTATTGTAAATACTTCTGTTGTCAAAAATACAAAATTAGAAAATACTTGAGACTGAGTTTAAGCACTTTTTCAATATGTGGGAAGGGATACATTTGTATATGGTAGGAAAGACAAATAATTCTTAATTAAGATAAGACATGATGTGGCTTGGTGGGAAATACATCTCTGTCCAGGAGTCGGCCTTACCTACAAACACAAGACAGCACGCATTTTAGGAGATGGTTGGAAGTTATGCCTACTCCACTAAATATTCCTTTAGAAACTTGAGCTGAACTGGATCTTTAAGATTAATTAACTCACTCCTTATGAAAAATAAAGACCTATGTTAAATTGTCTAGCTATTTTTAGTGTACATTATTTCTTTTATTTATCATTTTAAGAGAAAAACAGAAGCTGACAAAAATAATTATGCCTAATTCAGAGTGTTGGGTTGATGGCTAATGGAAATACTGTAAGGAAAGCAATTGCTCAGTGCCTAGTGTCTAGAATGTACTCCACATGTGTCTTATTATCCCTATTTTACTATTAGGTAAGCCATGCTTTGAAACGGTAAGAACAAAATATTAACAAAAGATTGACCTGGGATTTTCTGGCTCCAAAATCGAAGTCCTTTCTTTTGGATCGATAAAGAGAGAAGTGAGGTGTTTTTGTTCCCGTGGGTACATTCAGAGCAAGGTTGGCTTTTTCACTATCTCCACCCAGCTCTCAGGTTTTAAACCTCCTGATTTATTTGTTTGTGCATAAATCAGACACCTCAGAGAAACTATAAATCATTTCTAATCAGAAGATAACGGTATTACCATATACATACATATGTATACATTTACAAGTGACAACAACCGTGGAGGTAAAGAACTGAAGCGTGTTCAACATAAAGCCAGTCTTAAGGCTTTATTAATTATTAATGAATTATTATAATACAGGATCTAATATGGTCAAGTAAAACTCCTCAAGGTATGCCTGTTTCAAAATTGGATAACATTACTCTCAGCTAATTCATAAATATCTTACTTGATAAGCTCACATGATAATGATGAGGGCCAATTTTGAAAATATGAAAACATTGCTATGATAAAGAGCTTTCCAAACTATGGCTGTTATTATCTAATTTGATAAGCTAGCTGCATTACCTATAGAAAGCATTTCCATGATCACACAGATAATTCCATCAATATTGACTACATTTTCCACGGGTAGACACAGCTATGATTGATGAATACTTCCTCACTTGTACCTATAACAGAAATCTATCGTGCAAATCGTTTATGTAATTAGATGTTTGCTACATATGAATAAAAGAATGGTAGTGCTTATGCCAGTAAGCTATTTCATCAAGCACCATTTGCTTGCTTTTAAACAACCATTCCCTTACATTCCCATGGACCTACACAATCCTAAATTGTGCTGGTCCTCTTAACTCCACATCCGAGTACAAGCTAGAACCTAGAAAACAAATGAAAAACAAGCCCAAAAGGGTCACTGGGTCTGTCATTTACCATGTGTTAAAAAAATCAAGAATAATAATATGATAAAGGATTAACCTAACCACAGAAGGACAAAATCATAAAAGGATACTTTCCGTGTCAAAATCCATAGGACTTCGAATAACAAGAAACGTTACCAAAGGCATAGTTCTAAGTGTTCTAACTGGCTCAGTGGACTGGAGAAGTGGATACCAAATCTAAATAATAATTTACTAGGAAGTCAGTTAGAAGTCTACTCAATATCACAAAATAATAATTATATGACAGAGCCAAGACCCTTGAGGCAATAGAACATATTCTAAGAAAGGAAAAAATAAGAAAAGGTCGTCCAGTGATGATCTTAGTTCTTTGTCTTTACTTTAACCAATCATAGTCTACCAGTAATTTACTCATAGGTAATTGTTTCAATGAATATAAAGGGACAATTAAAACATCCTTAGTTATGATGAATTAGCTCCTGTCAAAATTGTATAATTGTATAATTGTATAAAATTGTATAATTTATAATTTATATTTATAATTTATAATACAATTTATAATTGTATTATTATAATTGTAATTATTATAATTATTATATTATATTATATATTATTATTAATTATTAATATATAATATATATAATTTATATATATTATAGATAATAAATAAATATATAAATAATATATAAAATATAAATAAATATATAAATAATATATAAATATAATATATAAATATAAATAATTTATTTAAATAATTTATTTAAATAAATAATTTATATGAATATAAATAATATATAAATAATATATAAAATATAAATAAAATATAAATATATATAAATATATAATTAATGTATAATTATTAATAATTATTATATATTATAATTATAATTATTATAATTATAATTGTATTATATAATAATTTATAATACAATTTATAATTGTATAAAATTGTACAATTGTATACAATTGAATAATTGTATAAAAGGTGCTTACTGTTATCCTTCTTTGGATTTTGGTTTGTGCGTAGCTTGAGTGATTGTAGCCAATTTCCCGTTTTCCTTTTCTAATGCGTCATGATACAAAACTCTTTGTCACAGAGGCTCTAGTGAAAAGTTGCTCTACAACAGATACGTGATCCAAACTGGTTTGTTTAGCCTAGGACAAGAGCAAGGGAGACAATGAAGTGAAATGCGTTATCTCATCTCCAGGCTCAGACAGGCCTGTGTTCAGATTCAAACTCTTCTCTTGACTTCTGTCTCACAGAACAAGTTATTTAAAATTCTTGATGTTCATGTCTAAAAAGTGAGTTTAATAAGAACGACTATTGAGAGAATCAGATAACACAATACACTTAGGTAAATTCAGTAAATCAAGCTCCCAGAAGAATTGCAAATGTTTTTAACTCATACATTGCCAGTTACCTTGAACAGAGCTGAAAAGTGTTTTCACTCATTCTCTTACTTATTTAAAAATGGAAAACATTGTATTTGTTCACACTATAAGTATGCTAACTCTTAATGCAGTTTTTTAAAAAATCATAGCAAAACATTTGTAATCCCTTTAAAAAACAAAACAAAACAAAAAGCCATGCTTTCCAGCTGATTTCAGCTCATAGCATAGCAACACTGTAGAACACAGTAGAAGTGCCACACGGGGTTCTCAAGAAACATCTGGTAGATTCCAATAGCCAACTGTTTGATGACAAACCAAACTCTTACCCGCTACCCACCAGGTTCCTGTGTAATCCCTTGGTCACTCTCAAACCCATATGTACACTTATACTTCAGGTAGCCTCTTTATACAAAGAAAACAAGCACTTTATACATTTATTCAAGCTAATCTGTATTACTGACTAAATAACTCTTTATCTTTCCACTTCCCTAAGCAAGGACTCTAGTGACAATACAACTGTATTACCACGGGAACCAAAATGCTCATTAGATGTAAACAATCCAGCCCTCTGTTTAAAAAAATAGTAATTTCCAAAACTAGCATTCAAACGTTGGCAGCAGAGAATACAGTGTCCTCATGATGTATTATCACATAGTTTATGATTTTAAGTATTTAGAAGTGAATTGTCCTGAACTGCGCCCTAGAACAGAAACAGGACAGTAACGGAACAACTAGTGAGTCATGAATAAACAGTGGAGTTTGATTAACAGTAATATATCAATGTTTCTTTCATAGTTTTTGTAAGAACACTCAGGGTTATGTAAGACTTTAATATTAAGGGTACTAAGGGTGAGGAGTATACAAGGAGTATGTAAGGGGTATAGAAGAATTCTCTGTAATATATATACTGTATATATCACATATAGTGTATAGTATATAGGAAACCCTGGTGGCATAGTAGGTTAATTGCTATGTCTGCTGTCCAAAAGAATGGCAGCTCAAATCCTCCAGGCGTTCCTTGGAAACTTTGTGGGGCAGTTCTTCTCTGACCTCTAGGGCCACTATGAGTCAGACCCGACTTGAGGGCAGTGGGTTTTTTAATATAGTGTATGCACATTTGCTATACAGTATACATAGTATGTACTGTATAGTATATATCCTATATAGTGTATGTAGTGTATATAGTAAATAGTATATGTATATATTATATATACTATATATATATTATATATACTATGTGTGTATATTATATATACTATTTGCAACTTCTTGACGAATCTAAAATTGATAAAAATTAAAGCTGTATTAAAAAAATTACTCCTATTTCTGATCATAAGTGTAGCCATCCCACCTTCATCACGCAATAGCCGTGTGCCCTTGAGCAAACCACTGGGCCTCAGCGTTTTCTCTCTCTAAGTAACACCTGCTCAAGCTGCCTAACTTAGCAGAGTTCACCAACTGGTTATGATGAAAGTGATTGGCAAATTAGAATGTTTTAAAAATGTAAAACGGTGATACCAGTATCCTTTTCAAGTAAAGATCACACACAAACAGTGAGCAGGAAAACTAAATCAGTGTTAAGAATAAACCATGGGTGTTAAAATGAAGTTATTATTATTTTTTGTTTAATTATACACATGCTAAAATAGCAATGAAATTATTTACATTCATGCCTTCCCTTTGGAAAACACTTCAGTAAATATTTCCAGACTCATAAACACATCTATATCTTTTTACCAGCTACTCCAACTCCTAACAAAGCCCTGATTGAGAAGTAATTAAGCATTTGGCTGCTACACAAAAGGCTGGTAGTTCAAATCCAAAAGCCATTACTTGGAAACCCTGTGAGGCAGTTCTACTGTCCTATAGGGTCCCTATGAATCAGAATGGACTTGACAGCAATGGGGTTTTATTGTTGCTGTTAAAATTTATATAAATCATGCTGCCTGAAACTAATAAGGCATGATGCTATGAATAAAATTGCTAAGTGATAATATAAACCCATAAAACATGAAGTATTTTTATAACGCATCAAATGAGAAAACCTGTAATATTGCTGCCCTCTTACATAGATACTTTAATATAATTTTGAAGTCGAAGAGAACATATGAAAGTGGCTGTTTTTTTTCTTTCAGTATATATCTAATTATAAAAATATTTAATTTTTTTTCCATTTTAATCAAGATTAAATCTATAATTCCACTTTTTCCACTAACTAAACAGTTAAGAAAAACTAGGTAGAATTAGGAGAAGTTTTATTATGTATCCAATACAATTTCTTTGTGTAGGTGGAGTTACCATGCTAAAATAATGTGAGTCAGACTGTCACACATGAAACTGAAAATTACTGTAAATTTTCATAATAGCTGTCTTGTGAGGTCCATTCTTACTCAGGCCTCACACTCATTCTGGTATCAATTTTAAATTCCTGTCTCTGTCTAAGGAAGCAGCTTATTCTGTCCACGTTACTCCTAGAAGATGCCATGGTCTTCCTTCTTTTGTTACCCATGCGCTGCAACCGAGATGACTCTGGATTCCCTCAAAGTGCATTTCCCACAGTATTGACATGGGGACTTTGCCTCCCTGACACCAGCTACCCTACTGCCCCGCATTTCCTTGCAATTACTTTCAACTGGAAACAAAGATTAGTTTCATTGTGAAACCTCTGAAAACAATAGAAGCTGCTGTGTCAACACTGAAGTTTATACAACATTCAAAAATACTAGAACTGCTGGAAACTTTGTGATTATAAACGGTGTTTTTGTTATTCTTTCAAGCAATAAAGATATAAATGTGTATTTTAGAAGACTACATGTACCTACACCTGTATTTTAGTCATATCTGTGTGTATATATATATATATATGCATTACTATAAATTAAAATACTAGATTTAAATTCCTTTCTTAATTGACTATCTGCTAAATCCCCTGGTCCACTGTGTTTTTGACTTATGATTATTGTAATTACTATTTATTTAAACAATAGTGATAGCTTCTCTGTCTACTGCTACATATTCCCTTCCCTGACAATCTGGGAAATCTCTCTTCTTCACTTGGCAGATCACTTTTTCTCCCCTAATGTTATTCTGCTGATTTCTCTCAACATCTCACCTTGTTCTCTGGCTGTTTCTGGAATGAAACAGTAATAACGACCTGTCTCTCCACCTGTGCCCTTCCTGACGGATGTCTGAGCCTTTTTTGTACTCCCTTAGCACTTCAGCTCATTTTAGGAGAGAGAAAAGGATGCCCCACTTGGCACTACAGCAGTTCAGAGCTTCAGTAGTTTAAGCATTCATAAGGAAATCTGATGCAGAGACTGAGTGCTATCTATGACTTAAATGTACTAAGTTCAAGTCAGAAGGCTCTGCCCTGTGATTTGAATAAATCACTCTTTCTTACTCTTAATGTCCTCCCCTGTGATACATGTGGAAAATTAAAGGATGTAGTAGTTAAGGGAATTCTCTGCAGCAATTGATACTCTTCATAGTCTCAGAAAATCCAGCTTTTCAATCTAAAGCACTAGGATGGGGTAAGGGGCTTGGATAAAATTGATAAACTAGAATGCATTCAGAAAAAATAAATAGACTGTTATAAAGAGAGCTAGGACAAAATACATGCTTGTGACACTTGTCACTTTATTTGGAATAAAATTGAAGACAATAAGCTAAAGTTACCTCTATTTCCATTAGACTTTAAATAACTGGTACTTCCAACCCAGGACAAAGATTTTTACTATAAGCTGCTATTTATGGAGAATTCATTGTTTATTACTTCATGTATTTCTACAACCTGTGCTAATACCATATCCCCTATAAAGACAAGGTTCTGAGACCAGAAAGCCGACATAACTATTTCAAGAATACACGTTGTTGATGGACCTACTCATTAAGCATGGTAGTAGTCTGACCAGAACTCTCACGCTTTAAGCACTACATCACACTTTGAAAGCCCCCCTCTGGAATGCAAAAATGTGAATTTTAAATCTCACCATATATCACATTCCTTTTGAAAATGCTGGTGATGGCAGTCTCCTATCTGTTATAGAGAACAGGCCACTCCACGGCCCGACGAAATGCGAATGCAATCTCTAAGGCTTTTCACTACATGCAAGAGAAGACAAAAGAGCCTTAATGCCACAAAAGGTAGATAGTGTTCCTTGCAGATAGTTTCAATAGGGAACAGCAAAATTTATTTCATTGCCAAATTTCCAGCATATATAACAGTATATTTCACCATCACATTTGTAAATAAAAATTATGCTCTTCTCTCAAGTGATGCATTCAGTACGGTCTCATGGAAAAACAATGAATAAATAAATAACGAGTGAAAGTTTCTCCCTTTAGTTCCAAACAGAATTCAAAGAGGTCTCCCTGAAAGGTCATGAAACTGTCAAATGGACCCTCTTCCCATCCTCACTGACCCCACCTGCATTTTAAAATTTTCCATCAGCATGTTCTCCAAGACACAGTTTCATGTGGTTTTAATTGTTTAGTTGCAACAATTCTGTGTCCCAGATCAATTAACTAATTTTTTCGATCTTCTTTGTTCTTTTTTTTTTTTTTTTTTAACTTCTCCTGGGTTTCCATTGGAAGATGCTTTCCCTTCCCTCAGTGTTCAGGAATGGTGCACTGTGTGTGCTGGAATAGGAATACCTACGTTCTTAGCAAACACAAGAGCTGAGCTCTGGGATAAAGCACAGCATCGGTCTGTGAGGATACGTGTACTGTCTTGGGCTGGGGGAGCAAAGAGTGTTAAGAATAACCATGCTGTTGAAGAAGAATATGTTTCATGCACAAACATGCAGAACAGTTTAGATTATTCCAAATGTTAAATTTTTCTCTCAAAACTTGAGCTTGATATTCACTAAGTAAAAAGTTGAAAGTCTAATTCCACCTGCAGACCCCCCAGAAGAAAGGTCTGCCAGTCCCCCTTCTACAGAAGCAGTCCTTGGAAGCCCTGTGCAGCTCTGCTCAGCTCTGACACCTGTGGGATCCTCATCAGATTCAACTTCACAGCAACTAATCTTGTTTTTTCAAGAACTTTTCTCCTGTCTTTTCATTTGAAAAAAGAGATGACAGACCTGGTGACTAATGGCATGTCACATTGTGATCGAAGTTTGAGGGAAGTCTCAGGTGGTCAAACAGGCTACTTCAGAATGGGGCCAAACTAGTTTGATCCTACATTTACTCTTTAAACATTTTACTTTATCTATTTAAATGTCTATTCATACCCCACAAAAATGTAAAATTGAAGTGATTCATTAGAACAGTCAAAGAGTAGGAGCACCTACACTTCAGTCATTCATGGGATTAAAGAAAAATGTTGCTCTCTTTTTATTAAAATTTTGGATATTCCACCATGAAAAACAGCCATGATGGACCACATAATGTAGAGTCCCTGTGGCAACAGGAGGAAAAGATGGGTGCAGCTCAACAATTCTACTAAAATACAAGAACTGATGGCGCAATGGACAGGATCGCGGCCGCTAGTCCTGATGCTGGCCCTGACCATAGAACACTACTGAGGTCAACTCTTCGGACAAAAATGGACTTGGCTCGAGAACACAGTGTAATCATATGCTGTGTGTATTTCATGGTTCTATGCATTTATAGGAGGCTGTTTCACTGGTCTATTTCTAGATGGGAGAGAAAAGGGTGGAGAGGAGGGGACAGGAGCTTGCTGAGAGGATACTACAAATATAGAACGCAAAGGACTAATGTGCTGTCACTGGGCAAGGAGAGCAGAAGAATCTGCAGATAGACGGGCATGTAAAGTTGATTTGGATTATACACTTTCACTTAAGCACAATAAAAAAAAATGGATGTTTACTGTTGGTAGAACTAGCTGATGTGGACTACACTCCTTGTGATCCATGGGCACAGATCCCTAGAGAAGTGCCTGACACATGGCATGGAGCCTAGAGAATGACTGGGTAATCTTTCAACATACCAAGGGTGACCTTCAGGGTAAAGGATGTCTTTTCCGACTTTGACCAACCTCAGGGCAGTAAACCAGAGGTACAGGTGAAGGCTGATGAGAGTCCCCAAACATGTCCCAAACCAAGGAACAGCAGGTGACCGTTACCCAAATTCAGCATGTCAGCACCCATGTGGTAGCCCCATGTTGTGCAATTGTGTAGGGGAAAAAAAAAGATTCAGACAGCAAAAGCCATTTTCATGGCACACCATGCGTCTGGAATTAAGGTTCCAGCGAAGAGACAAGGCATGATATTACTGAGGCTGAATAAGAGCTCCTGAAGTCTTCTTATTGACTCCAGGGGTGGAACAGAGTATGGAAAAACAACCTGACAGGCAGAAATAGGGAATGGCCCATGCAATTAGGTCAAAGGAGGAGAGCCCTACCTACAAGGCAATACAGACTTTCCAGTGCCAGGCACTAGAGAACTTTGAAAACTTTTCAGAAGGCCTTCCAATAAGTAAAAATAACAACAGGATTCTGTGTCTAAATCTCGCTTTAGTGATGTCAGTAATACCTTTTCCTCAAATCTACTGATGTAAAGTGGAAGCTTAATTCATTCATAGAGTTAGGAGGCAGAAAATTATACCAGACAGGAAATAGCCTATTGACCAGCAGGCTCTTTGGGAAAAGCATAGCCGTTCAGTAAGAGAAATAGAAAGAGATGTGATAGAGTGGTGGACTGGTGAGCAGTCAATTATGAGAGAGGAGTTCAGAGAGTTGGGAAGGTTGCAAAATTACCGCTCTGTATCTTTATAAATTGCGAGGCTTTAGCTCACCCAGGAATGACATAGAGTGCCATTTCAGTGGAGCAGAATCTTGATATGATCCAAATTGTGGGTTTAAATAGTAGTTCTCACTGCTGGGCTGGGGACAGAGGGTCGGAAGAGGTCATGCAAGTAAAAGCAGACAGACTAGGTGAGAGGTAGTTGCAGTGATCTAGAGGAAAGCTCAGGGTGACTCATACATTAGACAACACCTGCGAAAGTGCTGAGAAGCTCTTTAATTTGAGATATGTGTTAAAATTAGAGCCAAAGAACTTCCTGATAGAGTGGATGCGAATAATGAGAAAAAGAAATAGACCAAGGGTGCCATCAGTGGAGATGGAGGATGAGGTGAGTGGTGTCAGTTTGGACATGGGAGCGCTACCAAGAACACATCTTTGAATTTATTCAGTTTAAAAAAATATGTTTGCCATTTGCCTTTAAATACCATGAAAGCAGTTGGATTTCCAAAATTCAAACTCAGAGAAGATGTGTGGCATGGAGATATTAGGAATTTGGGTCATGTTAAGAGAGTACATGAAGACAGAGGGAAAGTTGAACTACATGAAATTCTGCCAGTGGGTTCAATGAGAAATGAGGAACTGATGTTAAACTTCATGACAAAGAGGCCAGTGGTGACTTTAGAGAAGGATTTTCAGAAAGTATTAGATACTGAGGAAGTCCTGGTGGTATAGTGGTTGAGTACTACGACTGTTAACCAAAGGTTAGTGGTGAGAAACCATGAGCCACTCCTTGGAAACTATGCGGCAGTTCTACTCTGTCCTATAGGGTCACTGTGAGTCAGAATCAACTGAAGGGCAGTAGATTTATTAGGTATTGGAGTGTAGCTGAAGAGAGTATAATATGAGTGGAAGGAGAGAAATAAAAGACAGACATTTTAGCCATCCCTGGAATTTGGCTACAAAAGAGGGAGAATCAGAGGGTACTAGATGACGAAGGCAGTGGAGTAAAGGAACTTTTCTTTTAGCTCTGATAGATGTATCAGATTACTTCTTTGCTAATCTAAAGAATCTGGTCAGGAGAGAAACATAGATTACATTGAGACAGAAGGAATTTTTAGACCAGTGTCCTTTATAAATGGTAAGGAGGTGAAGTCCCAAGCCAAAAGAGAGTTTTGTTGCCTTAAGGTCACAGATAATCCACTCAAGTGGCAGTTAGAAGGCAACATATAAATTAACGGAAGCTAGCATACTAGAAGACACCGCTGTAGGAATCTGGAACATGGATAAATTATCTTAAAGAAAAAAGAAGCTAATTCACCTAAACTTTCCTGTTAATTTGGAAATTTGGGGTAGATATTCAATTAATTATCTTTCTTCAACATGAAATATGCTTGTATTCCCACTTTACCCACTTCCCCACTTTCTATTGGGAATAGTAGTGAATCTCACAAATTCTAATATTTTTGCTATTATTAGGTACTAAAAGTCCATTCTAACTCACAGTGAGAATGCGCACAACACTATGAAACAACACCTAGTCCTGCACCATCCTGATAATTGTTGCTGTGTTTGAGCTCGTTGTTAAAGCCACTCTGTCAATCCATCGTTTTAAGGTGCTTTCTCTTTTTCCCTGGCTTTCTCTACCTTACCCAAGCATGATGTCTGTCTTCAGGGACTGATCGCTCCTGACAACATTTCTAAAGTAAGTGAGAGGAAGTCTTGCATCCTCAGCTCTAAATAGGACTCTGACTCTCCTTCAAAGACAAGCTTGCTCCTTACTCTGGCAGGCTACAGTATATTCAGTATTCTTTTCCAGTATATAATTCATAGGAATTAATTATTCTTCGGCCTTCCTTATTCATAGCATGGCTTTCACATGCATATAAGGCCACTGAAAACACCATGACTACAGTCAGGTGCACTTTAGTCCTCACAATGACATCTTTGTGTTTCATCACTTTGAAGAGGTCTTTTACAGCAGATTTTCCCAATGCAATGCATCATTTTATTTCTTGACTGCTACTTCCATGAGCATTCACTACAGGTCCAAGTAAAATGAAATCTTTGACTCTGTCAATATTTTCTTATTCTAATTTGGTATTACTTATTGGTCTAGTTGTAAGGATTTTGACTTCTTTATGTTGAGGTCTAATCCATTCTGATAGAGACAGTCTTTGATCTTCATCAGTAAGTGCTTAAAATCCTTCTCAGTTTCAGGAAGCAAGGTTGTGCCATCTGCATATCACAGGTTCTTAACGAGTCTTCATTCAGTCCCGATACCAAGTTATTCTTCATATAGTCCAGCTTCTCAATTATTTGCACAGTCTACACTCTGAATAAGGATGGTGAAATGGCACAATTCTGACACACATCTTTCTTAATTTTAAACCAGAAACTATCCACTTGTGATTTTTGAACAGCTCCCTTATGTTCTAAGTATAGATTACACATGAGTAAAATTGTTACAGAGTTAACCTTCTTCTCCATGTTATCCTTAATTTATTATGATCCACACAATTAAAGCCTGTTCATAATCAATAAAACAGAGGCAAACATCTTTCTGGTTTCTCTGTGTTGAGTCAGGGTCCATCTGTCTTCAGCAGTGATATCCCTAGTTTGACCTCCTCTTCTAAACTGGCTTGAATTAATGGCAATTACTTGCCCATGTATAGCTACAACCACTTAAATACTTTCAGAAAAATTTTACTGGGGTGTGATATTAATGAGTGTTTGCTAAGTTCCACATTCTGTTGTATCACCTTTCTTCAGAATGGGCATAAATAATGGATCTTCTCCAGTCACTTGAAAAAGTATCTGTCCTTCAAATTTCCTGGCACAGACAAATGAGCCCATCCAGTGCTCCACTAGTTTGCTAAAGACATCAGCCATTATTCTTCCAATGCCTTGAGCCCCGTTTTTCACCGAAGCTTTCAGTTAAGCTCGGAAGTATGCCTTCAGCACCTTCAGTTCTTACTCATCTAGTACCTCCTGAAATGGTTTAAAGGCTGTCATCAAGTTTTTGTACACTGTGTATTTCTTCCATTTCTGCATTGTTTTTATTGTACTCTAGGTCCGACGACACTTGGCGTTGGCAGACGAAGATTTACACAACAAAACATCTCTTTATTGAACAGTGAATATGTGTGCATTTTGTGACATTGTTTGCCAAGCCAATAACGTGTCAACACTGACCCCTTCTTGAACTTAGGATCCCCATCACCAGCCTTCCTGTGCCACCCTGACTTCTCATCTCTGCCACTGCACTGATGTGGCCTTTCATTCTCATTTCATTTGGGGGCTTATCTAGCCTTTGACAGGAAAGTGAACTGCGTGAGCAGCTTCGTTACTGGGCTAAATGGTGTCCGAAGGGCCCTACTCATTGAACTTCTCTGGTCACTTTCAGACTAATAAGTCTTTTTGTTTTTTGTTTTTTTGTTTTTCTGTGTGTGTGTGTGAGTTTTTAAAGTTTTGTTCTACATTTTTCTCCATCTCTGTCAGGAACCCATTACTGTGGGTTGGTGATGGTACCCAGGAACCGACCAGTTGTGTTGGTCTCTCAGGTAGATGCTATGCTAGCCATCATCCATCAGTCTTTGGAATAATCTTTCCCTTAGTTTTCTTCATTCTCCCTTATTTCAGATGAGATGAGACCAGTGGAGTATCTTAGGTGGTCACTCACAAGCTTTTAAGGCTCTAGGCACTACTCACCAAAGTAGAATGTAGAACATTTTCTTTCTTTTTCTTTAATATATATTTTTAATATTTTAATATTTTTTTAATATTTTATTTTTTTAAATATTTGACACCCCCAAATTCCCATACACACTGTTGTATAACTCTAGCGCTCTTCCCACCCTGTGACATCACACTCCTCCTTCCACCCTGTATTTCCTGTGTCCATTCAACCAGCTATTGTTCCCTCTACTCAACTCGTTTCTGGATGGGAGCTGCCCAGTTTGCCTCAGGTCAAACCAAGAAGCACCCTCTTATGCAGCAAAGCTACCTGTTCAAAGACTGGACTAGACTATAAGACATAAAATGATAGAACGTTTTCTTTATAAACCATGCTATGCCACTTGAGCTTGATGTTCCATGAGACCACGGTCCCCACAGTCCTCAGCTCATTAACTCGGTCCCTCAGAGATTTTGGATGTGTCTATGGAGCTGCCATGACCTCGCATTGAAATAGTTGTGTTGGCTTCCCCTGTATTGTGTACTGGCTCACCCTTTTAACCAAAGCAACCACTTATCTATTGTGTATTTAGTGTTTTTCCCTCTCTTCCTACCCTCCATCTTAACCATCAAAGGTTGTTTGCTTTTGTATATAAATCTTTTCATGAGTTTTTATAACAGTGCTCTCGTGTAATATCTGTCCTTTTACGATAGACTTATTTAAATAAGCATAATGCCCTCCAGATTCATCCATGTTATGAGTTGCTTTCAGGTTTCATCATTATTCTTTTTTGTTGTGTGTACTGTAGTTTATCTATCCATCTGTTGATGGACAGTTTATTTCCACAATTTTAGTACTGTTAACAATGCTGTAAATATGAATGTTAATATGCTTATTCACGTGACAACTTTTATTTCTTTAGGATATATCCCTAGGAGTGAGATTGCTGGATTATATGGCATTTATGTTTCTTTTTTTTAAGGAAGCAAGACATTGTTTTCCAGGATGTTTGCACCGTTCTGCATTTCCATTAGCGGTGCCTAAGAGTTCCAGCCTCCCCACACCTCGCCAGAATTTGTTATTTTCTGGCTTTTTTATTTGGTTGTTGTTTTGTTTTGGGTTTTGTTTTTTCATTTTTGCCGGTAAAGACAGGGCAAGATGGTATCTCATTGTAGTTTTGATATGCATTTTTTTTAGTGGGTCATGACCGTGACCAGTCCCTCATGTGCCTGTTCACTGCTTGAATGTCTTCTGTGGTGAAGTGTCTGTCCACATCCTTTGCCCATTTTAATTGCATTATTTGTCTATTTGTTGTACAGATTTTTAATTTTTCTATAGATATTGGAAACTAAATTGTTTTGAATTTGTGATAGCTACCCTGCATCTCTAGGTTCTCTTTTTACTCTTTTGGTGTAGTTTTTTTGATGAGAATATCTGTTTAATTTTTAGAAGATCCCAGCTATATACCTTATGTTCAGGTGTTTGTGTATTTTTAGTTATGGTTTTATCCTGTTATGCCATGAACTATGGCCTATGACTTTAACTGCTTTTCCTTTTGTGACCTTTATACATTTGATTGTATATTTAGGTTTTTGACTTATTTAAATTAGTTTTGGTGAAGGTGAAGATATGCATCCTGTTTCTTTCTTTTTGCAGATGATCATACAGTTTTTGCAGTACTATTTATTAAAAATCTTGTTCTTTCTCCCTTTAATGGACTTTGGATTTTCATCAAAGATCAAGTAACCGTAGATGGATGGATTTATATCTGAGGTCTCAGCTCTCTTCCATTGGTCAGTGTATGTGTCATTGTACCACTATCACTCTGTTTTGACTACAACAGCTGTATACTGGGTTCTGAGGTCAACTAGTGTGAGTCTGCCTACTTTGTCCTTTTTCTTAAATAATGTTTTACTTATCCAGGGCTTCTTCCCTTTCCACTTAAATTTAATGATTAGTATTTCCATCTCTTTGAAGAATGTTGTTGGTGTTTGGTTCAGGATTGCATTGTTTTTGTGGATGGCTTTGGGCAGAATAGGCATTTCCAACATATTAAGTATATCTATCCATGAGCATGGTATGTTTATCCATTTGAATAGGCCTCTTTTGGTTTCTTGCAGTAGTGCTTTGTGGTTGTCATTGTATAAGTGTTTCACATCCTTGGCTAGAGTTAGTCAGAAGTATTTTAATTTTAGGGGCTATTATAAATTACATTGTTGTCCTGATTTCTTTTTATCATTCTCTTCATTGGTGTATAGGAATTCAACTGATGTTCACTGATTGTATATCCTTATACTGTGCCGAATTTTCCTATTTGTTCCAACAGTTTTCCTGTGGATTCTTCTGGGTTTTCTATGTACAGTGTTATAACATTCACAAATAGAGACACGTTTGCTTCTTCCTTGCCTTTTTGGATGTCCTTTATTGATTTTATTATATTTTATTTTTTAATCTTATTGCTCTACCTGGAACTTCCAACACAACTTTACATAGAAATGTTGATGAGAACATCCTTACCTTGCTCTTGTTTTTGTTCTTTAGAGAATGTTTTCAGGCTTTCTCTCTTGAGAATGATGTTGGCTACTGGTTTTGCACAGGTGTCCTTTAATACACTGAGGAATTTCTCTTCTATATCTATTTTATCTTTTTATCTGTGGATAAAGGGCAGGGTTCTGCTAGCCCACATCTAAGGGTAAACACATTACTGTCATGTCAACTCTGTAGTGCTGCATAAATACTGGTTCTTCAAATCTATGGACTCAAAAGGAGAGTTCAAGCCATTTATAGAGTCAGGGAAAGGAAAATTTTTCCAGACAGAGGAAATGGCTTATGAATACATAGTCCCTATGGAAAAAAAAAAAAAAAAAACAGTGTATCTCATCACTAACAGGAACAGAAAGAGGTCATGTGGACCACAGGGTCAATGAGGAGTCACTCATGAGAATATGTGAAACTTTTTGAGTCCTCACCAGTGCACTCTCTGCCGGAGGTTATTGAGAGTGGAAAAGGACACCCTTAACCCTGAGTATAACTCCTGCTTCTACCTAACTAGACCACCCCCCATTCCTTCCTTCCACAGGCTCCATGCCATGTGTTACATGTTTCCCGTTGAATTTCTGTCCATATCACAGTATGCTTTGTTCGTGTCAGCCACGCCAGCTGGCAGGATTTTAAAGAGAATGGAGAGAGAAAAATGGGAGATTCATAGTGACCCCTTGACCTTTTCTACAAAGGAAGGAGAATGAAATGGGATATTAGAAATAAATGAAATGGAGTCACAAAAGACATTCTTAGGGATGAGAGAGATAATAGATTGCTTCTTGGCTGAAGTAACTGATCCAGTAAAGAGGATAGCATAGATGAAATAAGAGGTAGAAAAAAATTCTTCAGCAAATGACTTTGTGCAAACAGTGAGAAGATGATATCCCATGCAAAAAGAGAGAGAGTTTGGTTGCCTCTGGTGAGGGTCACATATACTTCAGCTATCATAGAAATTAAGAAGGTAACACGTAAGTGAATGGCTGTGGGCAGATTGATAGAAAGAGTTGTAGGACTCTGAACTTCTCCTTTGATTGTTCAAATTATCTCAATGAACTAGGAATAAATACATCAATGTTTCCCATTAAGTTTGTCACTTGTGGTAGTTTCTCAGACAGCTTTCTTCAATTACTGTATACTTCTATTTCTAACTTGCTAAACTTTCGTATCATGAACAGTTGTGAATTTTTCCAATTCTAATAAGAAGGTAAATCATAATTTACCACCTAATGTTTGCAACAGCAAATCCCCATAACAAAGCAGTAAGACCAAGGGTTCCTTCGGATGTCAGGGTGCCCAACAAACAAGTAAACAAACAATATAAATTCAGATATTGAGCTGTTACATAATATGTTTAATGGGTCAAGGCTATATAAAGTGAAATATTTGGGGAATCCTGTAGAATACATAAGAAACTTGTGAAAATTAATAAAGACTATTACAGTATTAATTTACAGAACAGCTCATAAAAGTAATAGAACATGTAGATTCTTATATGACTTTACTTTTTAGCAATGGCATAAACAGGATAGAAATTTATTTCCCTATCACATAAGGGAAGTCTGAACCAAGCAATATGTGGCTAGAATTATACCTCTACATTAAGGTCAGAGAATTCATCAATCTTGCTTTTCCACTAACCTTAATATGCATATTTAACGGTACCAGAAGGCTGTCTAAAATCCCATGAAAATTGCACACTCAGAGATTATTGTTTCACATACCACTCTTGTTTACATTTTATTAGCCAAAATTTGTCACATGATAATATCTAGCCACACAGGATCCTTGGAAATGTATTCTTTTAGCTAAGAAATAATGTGTCTGAAAAAAAAATACAGAAAGCAACCATTGCCATTTCTTAGAGTCTGACTCGTAAGTTTTCCAAGCTTGTGATCTTTACAAGGAAAGCACACTGCGACATCTTTCTGATGCAGAGCCGGTGGTAGCTTCAAACCACTGACCTCTGTGATAGCAGCCAAGGGCTTAAGCAATGCACCACCAGGGCTAGTTAACCAGGATCAGGGTCCCTCATCTGGACTTTCTTTCAGCTAAAATGTTGTCCAGAAGTTCCTATTACTAATATAAAAGATAATTTTTTCTTTCTTCCATGAAGGTTATTTGAAGTATGGTTTGGATGGCAACTTCAACTGGACTTTCTTTCAGCTAAAATGTTGTCCAGAAGTTCCTATTACTAATATAAAAGATAATTTTTTCTTTCTTCCATGAAGGTTATTCGAAGTATGGTTTGGATGGCAAGCAGTTTAGTAGATAATCTCATCCATTGCTTTTGGTCATTTATATTCAGTATTCTAAACAATCAAAAATTCAACACTCTTTACATTATCTATAATGTACTGAGCTGACACTTTCAAGACAGTGAATGACCTGAGGGTTGAAATTGTATTTCCTGACCTACACATAGTGTTTTTCCATTGCATTACCTATTTTCCCACTTACGTGTTGCTGCTCATGGTGATTTCTTTCTACTGGAAGTTTAATTTTTTTAATTTAATGTTTATTTCTCATCAGAAACCAACAGCAATCTGTTCCACAGCTTCCTCATGGCATTTTTCACTTCCTTATTCCTGAAAGTGTAAATCACAGGATTGAGCAAGGGAGTCAGGATGGTATAAATTACAGCCATCATCTTGTCAAAGGAGAAAGTAGATGGACGTCTTGCAAAGTGCACTATGCAGGGGACAAAGAACAAAACCACAACAGTAATGTGAGATCCACAGGTGGCCAGGGCCTTCCGACGTCCATCAGAGCTGTGAGTTCTCAGGGAGAGCAAGATGGCACAATAGGAGACAAGCAACAGGAAGAAGATTACAATGCACATAAGCCCACTATTGGCAACTACCAAGAGGCCAAGGACGTGAGTGTCAGTGCAGGCAAGCTCCAGTAATGGGTACAAATCACACAGGAAGTGATCTATGACATTGGGACCACAGAAAGGGAGCTGAAAAGTAAAGAGAACCTGTATCACAGAGTGCAAGAAGCCTCCTGTCCAGGCTATCCCCACCAGAAGGCCACAGAGCCTTGAGTTCATGATAGAGGTGTAGTGCAAGGGTTTGCAGATGGCCACATAGCGATCATAGGCCATAGCAGTGAGGACGATTGCCTCCACTCCAGCAAAGAAGTGATCAGCAAAGAGCTGGGTCATGCAGCCCTCATAAGAGATGGTTTTCTTCTCATAGAGGGAGTCCACGATCAGTTTGGGGCTAACTGCAGAGGAATAGCAGGCATCCAAGAAGGACAGGAAGGACAGAAAGAAGTACATGGGGGAAGCCAGGAGTGCTGGGCTACTGATGATGGTCGCCACAACTAGCAAATTGCCCCCAACGGTTGCAACATAGCAGAACAAAAATGCAACAAATTCAATTTTTTGAACACCTGGATTCTGTGAAAGACCCAAGAGGACAAACTCAGTTACAAAGGTTTGATTTTTCATATTTTGGAGGAAAAGGTGCAAGCTACCACAGTTACCGTGTAGAATCTGAAATTATGAGTAAGACATTTGCCTCAAACCTGCTCATTAGCATAGTCATCAAAGCGTTGGTGCACCCGTGAGCAAAGTTATTTTAAGTACTTCTGTTGTCATTAAGAATACAAAACCAGAAATTTCTTGAGACACCAGACAGAACTGAGTTTAAGTCCTTTAAAATAATTAGGGTTTTAACATGGGGGAAGGAAAAGACATATAATGGGAAGGACAAATTAGTCTTAATTATCATGAATGCCAACTCTGGCTTGTTGGTAGTGGTTACCTAGAGTGAAATGTTGAGAAGTATTCAGAAGCACATGCAGCCTCTGAGGGGAGGAGGACTGCAGCATATTAGCTACGCCTCCTGCTGAGATGGTACAAGAACCAGAATGATTTGCGTGGGAAATACATCTCTCTCCAAGAGACTGCCTTATCTGCAAATACAAGAACAAATAAAAAGTGCATTTTAAGAGACAGCTGGAAATCATGCCTCCTCCTTTAAACATTCCTTTAAAAGTTTGAGCTATCCTGAGCCTTGAGATGAATTAATTAACTTCTTATAAAAACTAAGGACCTATGGTAAAGGGCCTAGCTAAACGATTGGCAAAAGTAAGTACACATTGTTTCTTTTATTCACCGTTTTAAAACGAAAACAGAAGCTGACAAAAATAACTAAATCTTTGTCAAAGTTTTGGGCTGATGACTAAGTGATGTAATGCAAAGAAAGCAACTGCTCAGTACCTAGCATCTAGGATAGAGTCAGTGTTTCATCTCATTTTCCCTGTTTTACCGGTAGCTAAATCGTGCTTAGGGAGTTTAAGATCAAAAAATTAATGAAAGATAGATCTGAGATTTTCTGGCTTCATTGGATCAATAAAGTAAGGGCTAAGAATTCTTCTTTATTAGGGAGAATTTCAGATCTTCAAAACTTCTACAGTCTCCACCCAACTTTCAGAGTTTAAACTTCATGATTCTCTTGTCTGTGTATCTATCAGACACTTCAGGGAAACGAATTGCAAATCATTTATAATCAGACGGTAATGGCCTTACCATATGTGTATATATACAAACAGCTAGGACTACGGAGGTAAACAGGAACAATGTGTTCAATAGAAGCCAGCCTTAAGGCTTTAGTAACACTCAGGCTCAGTGCTCTCTCCTATAGAGTGGGGATAATAACAGTTGTTCAAGCTGCCTCACTTACAAGAGTTCAGTAAAATGGTTAATATGAAAATGATTGGCAAAGTATGATGTTGTAAAAATGTGAAATGGCAATGCCAGCCTTATTTTCAAGCAGTGACTATACACACAGAATGAGCTAGAAAACTAACTCAGACTTAAGAGCAAATCATGTCCTTTAAAGTCAACTTTCTTTTTTCATTTGTAATTATACTCATTGCTGAAACAGCAATAAAACACTTTAAAAAATATTTCCAGACTCATAAATATGTTTGCATCATTTATACTAATTACTCCAACTCCAAACAAAGCCCTGGTGGCGAAGTGATTAAGCATTCCACTGCTACTCATAAGGCTGGTAGTTAGAAACCTTGTAGGGCCTTCCTACTGTGTCCTATAGTGACACTATGAATCAGAATGGACTTGACAGTAATGGGTGTATTGTTTTGTTTTGTTGTAATATTTATGTAAATCAGACTGCTTCAAATTAATAGTGCATAATTCTATGAATAAAATTTCTAATTAATAATATAAAGACAGATGAAGTAATTTTACAATATATTAAATGAGAAAAAATATAATATTGCTTCCCGGTTGTACAGACATTGTAAAATAATTTTAAAATCTAGAAGGGAGCATATAAAATTGGAAGAATTTTTTTTAGTATGTGTCTACATAATTATAAACATATTTAAGTTTTTCCATTTTAATCAAGGTTAAACCCACAATACCAAATTTTCAGTAAATGGAAGAGTTCAGAAAAAGGAGGTAGATTTGGAAATAATTTTATTATGTATATAGTAGGATTTGTTTATATACATGGAATTACCACACTAAAATAACGTGAGTTAAACTATTACATATAAAACTGAAAACTACTGTAAATTTTCCATAAATAACTGTACTTTTTTGCCCAAGTCCTACACTCACTGTGATTTTAAATTCATGTCTCTGTTTAAGGAAGCAGCTTACTCTGTCCACATTACTCCTAGAAGATGTCATGGTCTTCCCTTTTTTGTTTGTCAGAAATGTTCCACCAGATATTGCTGCAGGTCCCCTCAACACCAGCTTCGAAATGTGGCCTCTGGGGCTTTTCCTCTGGTAATGACATGGGAAGTTTGCCTCCCTGCCACCCACTCATCCATTACCCAGTATTTCCTTGCATTGGTTTCAGTAGGAAACAGCACAATTAATTCCAATGCCAATCTTCAGAAAACAAGACAAGTTTCTGTTTCAACATTGAAGTATACGTAATGTTCACAAATACAAGTGGAAATAGTAGAAAGGTTGTTATTATAAAAGGTGTATTGGTTATTGTCTTTCAAGCAATACAGATATAAATATATATTTTAGAAACCTTTACATGTACATGTGGTGTTTTGGTAGCATCTGTGTATGTATATGCATTACAATAAAAGAATAGATTTAAATATCTTTCTTTCTGTATTACCTGTTGTGTTCATTTGTATACTGTGTTTTTGACCTAGGATTATCTGTTATTATTACTTATTTCAACAACATTTGTGTCTTGTCTGTCTACCTGAGTATGTTGCCTTTCCTGGCAACCTGGGAAATTGCCTTTCTTCACTTTGCAGATGTTTTTCTCTCCCCTAGTGTTTCTCTGCTGATATCTCTTAACAGCTCATCCTATACTTTTGTTATTTCTGGAATTAAATAACAATAACTTGTCTCTTCTTGTTGACAGATGCCTAGGCCTTCTTTGTCCTCTCTTAGCAGTTTAGTCTATCTTAGGTGGGAGACAAATGACAGCCTAGCCTGCACTACAGCAGTTCAGAACTTCAGTCATTTAAACTTTCTTTATTTTTTTATTATGACTGAGTGAAAATGTACATTCCCATATAAATTTACATGCCCACCTATATGCAGCTTCCACTGCTCTCCCTGCCTGAACAGTTCTGAGACAGGAACCGAATGCTGTCCATGACATCAAATGTACTAAGTCAAACTTTCAAGTCAGAAAACTCTGCTGTGTAATTTGGATAAATCACTCTTAGTCTTAATGCCCTGCCCTGTGATACTTACACAAAATTAAAGGCTATCCTTTTGGATATCCTTGCTATCCTTACTATAATACTATATATTGTATATGGGAATTCTATGAATGATAAAGAAGCTCACCAGGTACAATGTTCCCACAGCAATATTCTTCATATTCTCAGAAAATCCCACTTTTCAATCACCAGGATGGGGCGGTAGGTTAGAGGAAAAATGATAGATGAGAATATATTCGGAAAGAAGAAGTGAAATGTTATAAAGAGAGCTAAGATAAAATATGATTGTCGCATTCCTAAATTCATTTAGATTTAACTTGAACGTGATAAGCTACAGACAGACCTAGTTTCATTAGATGTTAAATAATTGCTACTGCCTATCCCTGAAAAAGTTTTTATTATAAGTTGCTATTTATGTAGCATTTATTATTGATTCCTTTTACATTTACATGTCATTATTCCCTTTAAAGACAAGATGTCTAAAAACCAGAAAGGTAATGTGACTATCTCAACGGTTCACAGTATTGATAGCCCACTGCCACTGAGTAAATTGTGACTCATAATGACTCCATAGACAGAGTAGAACTGTCCCATAGAGTTTCAAAGGAACATCTGGTGGATTTGAACTGCAGGCCTTTTGGGTAGCAGCCATAGCACTTAACTGCTACACCACCAGGGTTCCCACATTATTTATAAACCTATGCATTAAACTTGGTAGTCTGAACACAACACTCACCCTTTTAAGCACTACACCGTACTTTGAATACCCTCTCTTGAGATGCAAAAATGTGAATTATAAATCTCACCATATAGCATATTCCTTTCAAAAATTCTGGTAATGGCAATCTCCCATCCTTTATAGAGAAGAGTCTACTTGGTGGCTGAATAAAATATGAATACTGCTTCCAAGTCTTATTTCTACATCTAACACAGAAGAAAGAGCCCGACAGGCATGCAAGGTAGACAACACTCCCACTATCTCTCAAGTGCTGCCTTCAATATCATCTCATGGAACAAAGGAAAAAAAAGAAATGAGTTTCCTCCTTTAGTTCCAACTGGACTTTAAAGAGGTTTCCCCAAGAGACTACAAACCTGTAGAACTACCCTTTCCTCCCCTCTACCCCTCACTTGGTTTGAAATTTTCCCATCAGCATATTCTCTGAGGGAAACCCTGGTGGTATAGCAGTTAAAATCTGCTAATCAAAAAGTCAGCAGTATGAGTCCACCAGATGCTTCTTGGAAACTCTATGGGGCAGTTCTACTCTGTCTTATAGTGTCACTATGAGTCAGAATTGACTCAACAGCAATGGATTTTGTTGGTGGTGGTGTTGTTAACACTCTCCAAGGCAGAGTTTCAGGTGGTTTGAATTCTCTAAGTGTTTGCAAGACTTATAAGTCCCTGATCAATTAAGATTTTTTTCTTAAGAAAGAGAAACTATCCCTGGGTTTCTGTTTGAAGGTACTTTCACTGTCCACGCTTTTGCTGAGTGCAAGAGCTAAGCTCTGGGATAAGACACAGTATCAATCCAAAAGGATAGAATGTGGTATTTTGGGCTGGGGTAGCAATGAGTCCTTATTAAAAAGTAAACTTGGCGTACCATGCATTAATATGTAAAAATATGTAGATTAGTCCAAATGTTAATTTATTCCCTATATACCTCATCTTGATATTTCATGGCTTCGACTCGATGGCACTTGGCCCTTGGCTCAACATTAAAGCCTGATTTTCATCCCTAGATGGCAAAATGGTGAATGTGCACAGCTACTAACAAAAAGGTTGGAAGTTCAGGTCTACCTCTAGGCACTTCAGAACATAGGTACGTCCATTGAATTCCACAAGGACAATACTTGAAAACCCTGTGGAACACAGTTCTTCTCTGACACACATAAGGTAACTCTGAGTTGGAATCAACTAGACAGTAAGTTTTTTTTTTTTAAGGAATTTTTCTTGAGGAGGTAGGACCAATATGGCAGAGTAGACATAAGCTTCCAATGACCCTTTTGACAACAAAGACCCAAAGAACAAATGAATCAAGTACATATGACATCTTAGGGGCCCAGACCACCAAAAAGAAAGTTGAGAAATTGGACTGAGAAACAAGGAAAGGAGAATAGCACGAGAAGTGCATAAGATTCCAAGACCTGACCTTCCAGGAATCAGCCTCAGCCACTGCATGGTGAGGTGAACACGGAGGTTGGTGAGTGCCCTCCTGAGCAGGAGTAATTATCTGTAGAATCCACTTGCACCTCTAGAACCAGTGAGAAGCAGCACTAGATAGTTGAAAGCTAAGTCTTTGCATGTAACCAGCTGCACACAGTTCGAATCTTTCTAGCACGTGACCATGTCTCCCTTTTCTCAGCACTTTGAGCTCCCCTCTGTGCACTGTGCTTGGTGCTAGAGTATGATGTCATTAACTGAGCCAGAAGTAGGACTCTGCATGCCCTCTCTGACTGAGCCATTCTCCCCTTCTCTTATCTGCACTACACCCAGATCTGGAGTCTTAAACCACTAACTGGGCTGGAAGCAGGACTCCTTAAAACCACCCTGAGCCATCCACTAAGACTACTAGGGGGAATAATTAAACAAACTCAGAGAAAAGAGCAAAAAAAAAAAAAAAAAAAGTTCTGCTGACTTCCCTTAAGCTGGAAAATCAGGGCAGAAACTGTTCCTTCACCTAGATTTATACATATGGGTATATGCCATCCCCACAGACACCAAGGACCAAAGGACATCTGTTAAACCCCTACCTTTCTCAGTGGCTGTAGCCAGACACTTGTACTGATATTAATCACCCTAAACACCTAGGACAGTAGGCAGTAGCCTATACACACAGTTGGTGACTGACTACCTGGACATCTGAGCTGAATCCATATAAGAAAAGTAAGCTGTACATTTTAAAACAAGAAGCTGGAACACAGTAGAAAAAGATAAAATAAATAAATTCAATTTACTGATAGCTCAGAAACAGGAATCTATATCAAAGTGCTTAAAGGCGCAGAACATGATCTCTTCAAAAATTTGCCCTCTAAACAATCACATTTCCAAAGGAATTATCAGAGATAGAATACAAAAGACTAATATCTAGAACTCTCCAAGAGATGAGGAAGGAGATGAGACAAAATGCAGCAGAGCATAATGATAAACTGAACAAGCTGAAAGAAAGCATTGAATGGCAAGAATGAGAAATTCAGAAAACTAATAATGATATTACAGAATTAGATAATTCCAATGAAATTCAAAGGAGCAGAACTGAGGCAATGGAAGCATGAGTTAGTGAGACTGAAGATAAAGCACATGACATCAACAAATTTGAGGAAGAAACAAATAAAATAATTTTAAAAAACAAAGAAGCATGAAGAATTATGTGAGACTCTATGAAGAAAAATGATCCACAAATGACTGAAATACCAGAACAGGGGTGATAACAGAAAGTACCTAGAGAATTGTCAAAGACTTTCTGACAGAAACTTCCCCAATATCAAGAAAGATGAGAAGATACCAATCCAAAATGCCTATCAAACTCTACACAAGGTATATTCCAAAACAAAGACACCAACTTTGCCCAAACTAAAGATAAGGATACACTTTTAAAAGTGACTAGTGATAAATGAAAAAGAAACTACAAAGAAAGTCCGGAAAACTCAGGTTGGACTGCTGAGCAGAAACCATGCAGGCAAGAAGGCAATGGAATGGCATATACAAAGCCTTGAAGAAAAATAATTGCCAACCATAAATTATATATCCAGAAAAGCTGTCTCTGATATATGAATGGTACATTTCCAGCTAAACAGAAATTTTGTGACTTTGCAAAAACAAACAAAAATTATGAGAATTACAAAAGGAGTCTTTTTGTTAGAAAACCAGTAACACACAGTCACAACCCAAGACCAGAACACAGAACAGAGCAACTGAATATCAACCCAGATAGGCAAATCACAAAACTAAATCACAGGCAAAACTGAAAATATGGAAACAGTAATGTCATTATACAAACATTATAACAAAAAGGAGAGACCCCAAAGGAAAGGTAGTCATAGATCTTTCATGTGGAGAGGACGTAAAAGTGATACAAAGATATCAAAGACTGGTTTAAATTTAGAAAAGTAGGGATAAATATTAAGTTACCCACAAAAGAAACTATCAACACTGCACATCAACAGAAAACAACAAGGAAAACATGATGTCTCAGCAACAGAAAATGACCAACATTTAAAAAGATGAAAAGAATACACATAAGGAAAAAGCATGGAAAATGAAAGGAACAAAGGAATTGTCTACAACACACACACAAAAAGACATCAAAACAGCAGCACTATGCTCCTACATATCAATAATCACACTAAATGTAATGGCCTACACACACCAATACAAAGATGTAGAGTGGCAGACTGGATGAAAAAATGCTGCCTACAGGAGATACATCTTAGACTCAAAGACATGAGCAAACTATCACTCAAAGCACAGGAAAAAAAATATGTCGAGTTAATAAAATCCAAAAAACGGAGGAGGAGTGATAATACTAACCTCTGATACAATAGACTTTAAAGTAAAAATCCACCACATTGGATAAGGAAGAATATTATATAATGATTAAAGGATCAGTACTGACGAAGGATAGAACCATATTAAATATCTACACACCCAGTGACAGGGCTCCAAAATTCATAAAACAAACACTAACTGCATTGAAAACAGAAGTAGACAGCTCCACGATAGTAGTAGGAGACTTCAATACACCATTCTCAGTGAAGTACAGACCATCCAGAAAAACACCTTAATAAAGATACAGAAGACCTAAGTGCCACAATCAATGAACTTGACCTCATAGATATATATGGACAACTCCACCCAGCAGTAGTCAAGAATACTTTCTTTTCCAATGTACATGGAACTGTCTCCAGAATTGACCCCTTATTAGGTCACAAAGCAATCCTTAACAAAATTCCAAGTATTAAAATGTTACAAAGCATTATTTCAGACCCTATAGCCATAAAAGTAGAAATCAGTAACAGAAAAAAAAGAGAAAAAAATCAAATATAGGAAAATTGAACAACACTTTATTCAAAAACAACTGGATTATAGAAGAAATCAAAAATGAAATAGAGAAATTCATGCAATCAAATGAGAATGAAAACACATCCCTCTGGGATCTATGGAACACAGTGAAAGCAATGCTCAGAAGTCAATTTATCCCAATAAATGCACACATCCTAAAAGAAGAAAGGGTCAAAATGAAAGAATTAACTTTACAACTCAAACAAATGGAAAGAGTGCATTAAAAGAACCCCTCAGGTGCTAGAACAAAGAAATAAGAAAAGTTAGAGCAGAACCAAAATAATTAGGGAATGGAAAAACAACTGAACAAGTTAACAAGACCAAACTATAGTTTTTTGAAATGATCAACAAAATTGATAAACCATTGGCCAAACTGACAAAAGAAAAATGGAGAGGAAGTAAGTAACTTGAATGAAAAAGGAGATATGCAATATCACAACAGACCCAAATGAAATTAAAAACATCATAACAGAATATTATGAAAAATTGTACTCTAATAAATTCAAAAACTTAGACAAAATGGACAAATTGCTAGAAATACATCATCTATCAAAACTAGCACAAACAGCACTGGAACCACTAAACAAACCCATCACGAAAGAGACTGAAAAGATAATTTAAAAACCTGGCCCTGAAGACTTCACTGGAGAATTCTACCAAACTTTAAATTCATTCTATGAAGTCAGCATAATCCTGATACCAAAACCAGGTAAGACAGCATAAAAAAAACAAGATTATAGACCAATATCTCTAATGAACTTGGATGCAAAAATCCTTAACAACGTTCTAGCCAATAGAATTAAACAACATATCAAAAAGATAATTCACTATGAACAAATGGGATTCATATCATACTAGAGATGCAAGGATGGTTCAACATTACAAAGCCAATTAATATAATCCACCACACAAATAAAACAAAAGACAAGAATGACTTTATTTCTCAACTGATGCAGAAAAGGCATTTGACGAAGTCTAACACCCATTAATGTTGAAAACTCTCAGCAAAATATGAATCAAAAGGAAGTTCCTCAGCATAATAAAAGGAATCTAAAAGCCAACAGCCAACATTATCCTAAATGAAGAGACAGTTTGAAACCATTCTTCTAGAGAAAAGGAACCAGACAACTGTGCTCATTGTCACCACTTTTATTTAACATTGTCCTGTTGCTCTTGCAACAGCAGTCAAACAAGATAAAAAAATAAAAGGCATCCAAATCAGCCAGGAAGAAGTAAAAGTATTTCTATTTGTAGATGACATGATGTTACACACAGAAAATGCTAAAAAATTCACAGAAAAACACTATCAGAACTAATAGAAGAGTTAAGCAAAGTATCACAACACAAAAAGCCCAGTGCCGTTGTGTCGGATCCACAATACAAAATAAACATACATAAATCAGTTAGATTCCTTTACACCAACAAAGGGACCATCAAAGAGGAAATCACCAAATCATTACCATTTACAGTAGCTCCCAAGAAGATAAAATAACTAGGAATAAATCTAACCAGAGATGTAAAAAAAAAAAAACTGTAGAAAAAAATTATAGGACTCTACTGCGAGAAACCAAAAGAGCTACATAAGTGCAGAAATCTACCTTGCTCATGGATAGGAAGACTTAACATCAAGAAAATGTCTATTTGACCCAAAGCAATCTATAGATACAATGCTAATACCATCCCAATACAAATTTCAGTGGCAGTTTAAATTATACTGTGATAAACAAATCATCTACTTCCTATAGAAAGGAAAGAATCCTCTTATAAGTAAAACATTACTGAAGAAGAAGAACAAAGTGGGAGGCATCCCTCTATCTGACGTTAGAACTGACTACACTGCTACAGTACTCAAAAGAGCCTGGTACAGATACACAGGTGAATGGAACAAAATGGAGAATCCAAATATAACATCACCCACCTATGAGCAGATGATATTTGACAAGAGACCAAAGTCCATGAGCTAGGGAAAAAACAGTCTCTTTTAACAAATGGTGCGGGCATAACTGGACAGACATCTGCAAAAAAATGAAATAAGACCTATATTTCACACCATGTGCAAAACTAATCCCAAACAGATTAAAGACCTAAACATAAAATCTAAAAAAATAAAAGTCATGGAAGAAAAAATAGGGACAACACTAGGAGCTCTAATACACTGCATAAACAAGCTACAAAATATTAATGACAGTGCACAAACACTGGAAGAGAAAATAGATAACCTGGAACTCCTGAAAATCAAACAACTTATGCTCATCCAAAGATTTCACCAAAACAGTAAAAAGACTACAAACACAAGGACACCTGTGAACATTTGGTGTGTGTACTTTATGGCTCTATGCATTTATAGGATGCTATCCTACTGGTCTCTTTCTAGATGGGAGAGAAGAGGGTGGCAAGGAGGGGATAGGAGATTGTTAAGAGCATACTACAAGTATAGAATGAAAAGGAGGAGTGTGCTCTCTCTGGGCAAGGAGAGCAGAACTAGCTGTAGCTAGGCAGGCATCCAAAATTGATTTGAATTATACACTGTCACTTAATCACAACTACAAAAAAAAAAAGGCTGCAGACAGACTGGGAAAGAATTTTTGCCTACCACTAGTCTGATCTCTATACTCTAAAAGGTACCCCAAAACCACAACAAGAAAAAGACAAACAGTACAATTAATAAATGGGCAAAGGATGTTAATAGGTTTTCTACCATAGATGACATCCAGGATGCTTACAGATACATGAAGAAATGTTCAGGATCTTTAGCTACCCGATAATTCCAAATCAAAACTACAGTGAGATATCATCTCACTGCAACAGCCAAGCCAAGTGCCGTCGAGTCAACGAGGCAAGCATAAATCAAAAAAAAAAAAAAAAAAAACCCACAAAATAAATGTTGGAGAGGTTGTGGAGAGACTGGAACTGTTCTATACTACTGGTGGGAATGTAAAATGGTATGCTCACTTTGGAAATTGATTTGGCCCTTTTTAAAAAGCTATAGATGTAACATTTGATCCAGCAATTATGCTTCTTGGAATATAGCCTGGAGAAATAAAGACTGTCACATGAACAGATACATGTACACCATGTTTATGGCAGCAGTGTCCACAATAGCAAAGCAACAGACTCAACCTAGGCGCCCATCAACAGATGAATGAATAAATAAACAATGATATAGTCACAGAATGGAATACTATGCAATTATAAAGAACTATGATGATCTTAAGAAATATCTCATAGTTTGGAGTCATCTGGAAGACATTATGCTGAGTGAAATTAGTCAGCTGCTAAAGGGCAAACACTACATGAGACCACTATAAAGACTTACGAAAAAGTTAAACACAGAAAAAATTATCTTTGATGATTGTAAAGATATGGTGAGAGGGATAACAGCATAAATTGATTAGATAGTAGACAGGAATTGAATTAGGTGAAGAGAGTGACAACATACTGTAGAAATGAGGTTAGTAGAACTGGACTACACCAAAAGCTAAAAGGTTTTCTAAATACATCCCAATATCTTGAAGGGCAGAGTAGCAGGGGCAGGAGTCTGGGAACCACAGTTTCGAGGAACATCTAGGCTAATTTGTAAAACTAAGGTTTTTAAAGAGAATGTTCCACGTAACACTTTGATGAGTTGCATCTGGGGTCTTAAAAGCTAGCAAGTGGCTATCTAAGTAGCATCAGTTAGTCCCAATTCACCTGGAGCAGAGGAGAACAAATGACATCAAAGACATGTGGAAAACATAAGCCAGGCAGACAGAGGTATCATATGATCCAGGGATTACATCAGCTTGAGACTAGATGGTGCCTGACCACCGCCAACGACTGCCCTGATCTTGAACACAATGTAAAGACCGTGATGTAGTGCAAAAGACCACACATGGTCATACATCAGACTGGAGGGCCCACTGAGGCTATGGCTGTTGGAACTCTTTTGTTAGCTCTGAGCTGAAATCAGTATCAAAGTCAACTCTTCAGACAAAGATTGGACTGAACTATAAGACATAGTTTTGGCACAGAATGTGCCTTTTGGCTTAAATATATACATGAAGCTATCTGAACAGCTCTTGTCTGGAGGCAAGATGAGAGGGTAGAGGGAACTGGAGTTTGTTGAATGGATACCAGAAGCATGCAGCAGAAAGGAGGAGTGTGCTGTCACAGTGGCACAGTGAAGCAACTAGAGTTGTATAGTTGTGTGCGGGGAGGGTTATGTGGTAAATTGTAAACTTTCACTTAAAGCACAGTAATTTTTTTAAGTATTTTTTCTCTTGTCATGTTATGTAAAAAGAACGAATTACAGATTAATTGACTCTGACGGAATATAGCACTGTGACTGCAGTTTGAGGGAAAAGCTGAAGTTGGCCGGACAGGCCATTTCAGAATGAGGTCAAACCAAACAGTTTTTAGATCCTTTCACCATTTAAATATTTCACCTACTTCTATGGCTACTCATACCTATGAAAGATACAAGCTTGAAGTGATTCATCAGAACCTCATGCCCTATAGCACCTTCACGTCAATCAATTACAAAGTTAAAGAACAAGGGTGGCTTTTTCTTTTTCTTTTTCAAGCTTTAGATGCTTACACTAACCAAAAGAACCAACTGACATGGACCACACTTCTTGGGATCCAAGGGCAGAAATCCCCAAAGAACTGCCTGACACATGACACAGATCATGTGGAAGGACTAGAACCCTTAAGGTCAAGGGTGTCTTCCCCTGCTATCAACAACCTCAGGACTATAGAACAGATGTTGAACGATCGTCAGAACACAGACAGGTGTGATATGGTAAGGGCCCACATACAGCCCAAGGCCAAGTGTCAGCAGGGAACCATTTTTATCACAGAGTCCTGGAGCTGTGTCACCCAAACTCAGCATGGCAGTACCACTCTGATAAGCCAACACAGTGCAATCATGTAACAAATAAATAAAAATCTAGCTTGGTAAAGCTGTTTGCTTGCTAGACAACTTACTTGAAATAAGAGTCCCAGCCACATGACCAGACATAACTTCACTGGGGCTAAAAATATCTCTTGGAGGCTTTTTGTTGACCTCATGGATGGAATAGAGTATGGAAGAGCAACCTGAAAAGGAGAAATAGGGAAAGACCTGTATAGTCGTGTCCAAATTCAGATGCTGCACCTAGAAGGCACTGCAGACTTCCCAGTCCCAGGTACTGGAGAACTTCAGAGATTGGAAGAAGGCACTCTAATTAATGTGGAAACAAAGACATGGTTCTGCTTGTACAGATCCAAGGACACTTATGTGTAGAATATCAGTTATTCAAATCTATGAATGTGAGATCAGTATAAGCCATTTAGATAGTCCGGAGTAAGAAAAAGTGTTCCAGACAGAGGAAGTAGCTGATGTATGTACAGACTCTATGCCAAGAACACACCTGGTAAGTAAGAGAAACAGAAGGGGGCCGCACAGACTCGAGTGTCAGTGAGGGGTCAGCCCTGACAGAGCACTTCAGACAGGTGAGAGGGTAGTAAGACCACTACTGCCTGGATTTTTAGGAATCATAAGGTCTTAGATTTGACACTGAGTCATACGAAGCACCACTGAAATACAGCAGAGTTACATACAGTATGATCTAATTTATGGGTATCAGGGATAACTCTAGTTGACTTGCTCAAGATAGAATTAGCACAGGGCATATGAAGGTAAAAGCAGGGAGACCCGGTAAAAGGTACTCGTAATAGGCAGGGTAAAAATGATGGTGGCTCAAAATTAGGTGACAGCTCTAAAATGTAAACAAACTCTTGAATCTGGGATACACATTCGAGTTAAAGCCAACAAGATGTTCTGATAATGTGAAGATGGGGGATGAGAAAAACAAATAGACTAACTGTGCCATTCACTGAGATGGAGGATGGCATGAGTAGAATCAGTCTGGGTATAAGTGTAGACTCAGGAATATAGCTTGGGGTTTGGTCAGTTTAAGAATTCTATTTGTCATTTAGATGGAAATGCTGTAGGAGTAGTTGGATATTCAGGTCTCTTCCATCTTAGGAAGAAGTCTGGGCTGGAGATATTAATATGGGAACCTTGGACATGTAGAGAGAGTATGTGAGAGAAGAGGAAAAGATCAACCAGGTTAAATGTTGTTCTCACTAGGTGCCATCAAGTCAACTCTGACTCACAGCAACCTTATGCACAATAGAACGAAACACTGCCCAGTTCTATGCCACCCTCAAAATTGTTGCTATCCTTGAGCTCATCATGGTGCCACTGTTTCAATCCATCCATCCCCTTGAGTGTCTTCCTCTTTTTCGCTGACCCTCTACTTCACCAAGCATGAAACTCTTCTACAGAGGGACTGATCTTTCCTGATAACTTGTCCAAAGATTATCAGTTGTTGTCTCACCACCCTTGCCTCTAAGGAACATTCTGGTTGTACCTCTTCTAAGACAGATTTGTTTGTTCTTCTGGCTGTCCACAGTACTTTCCATATTTTTTGCCAACACTGCAGTTCAAAGGCATCAATTCTTCTTCAGCCTTCTCTATTCACTGTCCAGCTTTTGTACTCATATAAGATGTTTGAAAACACCAGAGCATGGGCCAGAAGCATCTTAGTTCTGAAGGTGACGACTTTGCTTTTCAACACTCGAGAGAGATCTTTTGCAGCAGATTTTCCCAATGAAATGCGTATTTTGATTCCTTGACTGCTGCTTCCATGGGTGTTGATTGTGGATCCAAGCAAAATGTAATCTTTGATAACCTCAGACCTTTGTCCATTTATCATGGATGTTGTTTATTGACCAAGTTGTGAGGATTTCTGTTTTCTTTATGTTGAGACCTATTTCATATTGGAAGAAATGCAGCTAAGGGATTCAATAAGATGAGAAATGAGTAACTGGTGCTAAAGATAATGATGCAGAGGTCCACAGTGACTTCAGGAAGAGGATTTTCATATATTATTAGGTATTGAAGTGTGACTGAAGGGAATTTAAAGAGAATGGAAAGACAGAAAAGGGAGAAAGGGACTTCAGAGATTCCTTGATTTTTGCTGCAAATAAGGGAGAATGGCATGGAGTATGAGATATAAAGCAAGTGCAGCCTGTATTTATTTTAAAAATGAGAGACGTAATATATCATTTCTTTGCAATGTAGCTGATTGAGCAGAAAGGGAAATATAGATGAAATCAGAGACAGAAGAGATTCTTAGACTAATATACTAGTGCAAGCTCTGAGGGAACGAGGTCTGATGCAAAAGTAAAGCCAGTTTGATTGCCTTTGGTAGAAGTCAGAGATAACTCATTTACAATAGCCCTTACCAAAAAGAAAGAAAGAGAAAAAAGAAAAAAAGAACACTGCCATTGAGTCAGGTCCAACTCACAGTGACCCTAGAGGTCAGAGAAGAACTGCCCCATAGAGCTTCCAAGGAGTGCCTGGCAGATTAGAACTGCCTACCTTTTGGTTAGCAGATGTAGCACTTAACCCACTACACCACCAGGGTTCCCATAGTAGCACTTAAAAGGGTAGCATATAAGTTAATGGATGATGTAGACTGATAAAGTTGTAGGAGTCTGGAAGTTCTTTGATGCTTTAATTTATCTCAGTGAAATAAGAAGGAAGTTCATCAATGATTCCCATTAAGTTCAATGTTTGTAGTAATGTTTTTAGACAAATATCTTTCTCCAAATTAAAATGTCCTTCTATTTCTACTTTGCCAAGCTTTTGCATCATAAGTAGCAGTGAATTTTTCAAATTCTAGTATATCCTAACCCACTGCAGCTTGTTTACCTTTCCTTTATATCCCAAAAGATTGCCTCAGTTTATACACTGTATCCTGCCCCACCGACACAACTGCTTCCCATCCTGCCTCATTAACAACATAGAGGCAGGGTTCACAGCATAGAAGGACATCACACAATATCTGGAATCACACACCAGCCAAACTGCTACACATAGTTTTTGAGGGTCACAATTCAAACTATGATAAGATCCTAATTTAGCAATCACCTCTCAAAAAAAAAAAAGTTCACATAAATAGAATTCTCATCCAGTCACACGTACACCACTCTATCATAATTTTCCGAGAATCAGTTACCCCTATACGGCTTTATCATCTTACATATTTTATATCTCGTTATCAGAATGTAAGTTCCAACAGCACAACAAAACTGATTTTCTTATACACTACTGTAAATCCAGCAAAACGCAATAATCATTCCTCAATGAATGAATAAGCATGCTGGCTAATGAAAATTGTTGGTGGTTGTTATTGGGGGAAAAAATCATAAAATTTAATCAAGTAAAAAGAAATTTTTGTTTGGCATATATTTAAAAAAAGTAAAAGTGGAAAGTGGACAGACATGCTGCTATAGCCATGTCTGCTTGAGTCCAAAACGACATTCCAGAACCATCAGTATGTATTAATGTTACAAATGGACAAAACATTGAAAGTTTCACCTTTCTACAGACTAGCTAGAAGCTGTGATCCTACCTTTTGAATCATCTTTCTTAACAACCACGGATACAGGTTTAAGTCAAGGTCTTCATTGGTTCAACAAATTTTCTATCACTAAATGCTAACAGAAAAAGGTAAGAGTACAAAGTTATTGTGTTCTGCTTGACTGGCTTACGTGAAAAGTTCCCTAAAACATGTTGTCCAAGACCTCAAGGACTAGTTTCATCCTTGTGAGTCCATCTCCAACTTGGTCACATTCTCTGTGTTATAATGATCTCAACATTATTTCCTAAGTCATTCTACCTATAAAGACTGTGTTTTTTTCAAAATACTGTAAATAATATTGTAATTGTTGTCATCATATACAATTGTTTTAATAAGAAAATGGTAATGCAAAATGATGCTATGATCTTTAGCTTCCCGTGGACCTAGTCAAGAGGACACAATTTAGAAATGCCAACAATGTCTGTCTGGTGACAGCTTTTCCACAGCAAGATCTGGGAGAGAATAAACATCCTTTGGATTTACAAGCCTAAATCTAGAAGGTAACAGAAGTAATCATTCTCCCATATTTAAAAATAAAATAGGTCAATAATCTTCCTTTTGTCTCACATCCGTTGCTATCAAGTTGACTCCAACTCACAATGATGTTATAGGACAAAACAGAATTGCCCCATAGGGGTTTCCAGGTTGTGAACTTTCTGGAAGCAGATTGCCACACCTTTCTTTTGCAGAGGAGCTGTTGGATTCCAACCATCAGCCTTTCCTTTGACAGCCAGACACTTAAGCACTGTGCTGCCTCTTGCTATATAACTTCAAGATGCATTCTAAAATATCTTGACTCCTACTCATGTGACTTTTGTATGTTTCTCTAAAAGATGACAAAAACCAGGGGAGAATTAAGCCACTGGATCAGTTCTACTCTGTCCTATAGGATCAGTATAAGTCAGATATCAATGAGTTTTTTTTTTTTTTTTGAGTGGTGGAATTGACTCAACAGCTATGCATTTCCGTGTTAAATCGCTAACTTCTAAATTGAGATTGGAAACTGGTGGCATAGCAGTTAAGGGCGACAGCTGCTAACCAAAAAGCTGGTTAGTTCAAATCTACCAGGCACTTCTTGGAAACTCTGTGGGGCAGTTCTACTCTCTCCTACAAAGTCAGCATAAGTCTGACTTTGTCAGCAGCAATGTTTTTTCCTTTTAAATTGGTATTATGCTTACCTCCAAAAGGACGCTTTGCAACACGCTAACTAGCAGAATTCTAACTGCTCAAGTGTTCATATGTATGTATCTTCCTTTAATTTTTCCCAACCACTGAATGTAAAAAGATTCAAAAAGAACAACTATGTCTCTTTAAGACTTACATTCCTTCAACAATATTTATTAGGCTTCTACTCTTACCAGAAACTACAGTGGTATAGTGGTTAACTGCTAAGTTGGCTAACCAGAGGTCAGCCATTGAAATCCACCAGGCTCCTCTTCGAAACTCTCTAGGGCAGTTCTGTTCTGACCTACAGGTTCATTGTGAGTCAGAATCAACTGGACAGCAGTGGCTGACTTGTTGACCAGAGGAGTGGTGCAGATGGTCAGTGTTCTCTGCTGCTAACCATAAGGCTGAAGTTTGAAGTTCACTACAGAGGTACTTCAGGAAAAAGATCTGGCAACCCACTTCTGAAAAAAATCAGCTGTTGGAAACCCAATGGATCACAGTTCTACTCTTATACACACAGGATCACCGTGAATCTGAAACAACTGTATAGCAACTGTTTAGGTTACTCGGAGTGTTGGAATCACTAGGATTAGAGCACAAATGAATAAACACAATCCCTATCTATCTTTGACTGGTGCTGCTATAACAGACATACCAAGTAAATAGATATTTCTTTTCTCATAGTCTAGAAGGCTAGACATCAAAAATCATCATTAGCTCTAGAGGAAGGCTTTTTCTCTCTGTCAGTTGGAGGAAGATGCTTCTTATCAGTCTTCCCCTGAACTAGGAGCTTTTCTGCACAGGAATCCTGGGTCCAAGGGATGTACTCTGTTCCTAGTGCTCTTTCCTTGGTGGTATGAGGTCCTCCCTCTCTGCTTGCTTCCCTTTCCTTTTTATCCCTTGAGAGACAAAAGGTAGTGCAGGCCACACCCCAGGGAAACTCCCTTTACATTGGATCAAGGATGTGATCTGGGTGAGGGTGTTACAATTTCAATTTAATCTTCTTTAACATAAAATTGCTGTCCCAAAATGCTGGACAATCCCACAATATTTTGAATCACGATCTAACCACATTGACCCATATTTGGGGGACTGTAGTTGCATCCATGACACTGTCCTAACAGGAATTGCAATCTTGTGGAGAAAACAGAGAAAGTAAGAATACACTTACTGAGAAAGCAAGTATAGCTTGTGATCCTTCGTCTTAAGGACATAAACAGGATAAGGAGCTAGAGGACAAGTGAGAGCAATTAAGAGAAAAGACTTTCTGGGAGGTGGGTGGTCATCTGAAAATGAAAGGAAGGAGAAAAGCAAAAAAGAGGGTGGGGAAGGATCTAGCCAGAGGAAGAGTCCGAGAAAAGAAATTCCAGCAGAGAGAATAAGAACAAGAGCTATGTCCACATGTGTTTTTTGGCTGCCTGGATCTCTTCTTTAGAGAAATGTCTGCCCGTCTCCTTTGCCCATCGCTTAATTGGATGATTTATCTTCTTCTTATCGACGGCAATTGGCTTGGCATTGATATTTTGTAGTATCTTATAGATTATGGAGATCAGGCGTCGGTCTGACATAGAGTTGCCAAATACTTTTTCCCATTCTGTAGGTATTCTTTTAATTCTATTAATAAATTCTTTCAATGAGCAAAAGTGTTTGATTCTTAATAGTTCCCATTTATCTATTTTCTCTTCTGATGATTGTGGTTTGTTTGACAGATTTTGGAGTCTGTCCACATTGTGTATTAAAACTTCCATTGCTGTTCCTACCTTTTCTTAGATAAGCTTTTTAGGTTTTATCATTTTAGGTTTTATATTTAGGTCTTTTATCCAGTTGGAATTGGTTTTTGTACAAGGTGTAAGGTATGGATCTTGTTTCAGTTGCTTGCAGATGGATATCCATTTTTGCCAGCACCATTTGTTGAAGACACTGTTTTTACCCCAGTGATAGTCACAATGGAACTCACTAAGTTGAGTCTAACTGGCAACACAAGAATGAAAAGGGGTGCACCCTGAGATCTCCACTAAAAGGCCTCAATTGATGGTCCAGCGGCTTCGGGGTTCCCCTGAGCATGACCCCTGGCCCTGATGCTGTCCTTGTCCATAATTCATAACGAAGGTTCACTCTTTGGACACGAGTGGATTGGACTTGGCGATGCAGAGTGACCATATATTGGATGCACTTTATGATTCTATACATCTATAGGATGTCATCCTGCTGACCTCTGGCTGGAAGAAGGAGAGTGGGTGGAGATGAGGGGAAAGGAGACTGTTGGGAGGATGAGACATGTATGGAGCAGAGAGGAATAGTGTGCAGTCACCTGACAGAGAGAGCAGTGGAAGCTACATATAGGTGGGCATGTAAATTTATGCGCGAATATACATTTTCACTCAGTCATACTAAATAAATAAAAAATAAATAAAAAAGAACAAGAGCTATGAACTGGGCTTGAATTGTTAAAAAATAGTTTGTTTAAAAAACAAGAAAGATAGAGATGGCCAGAGACTTCCGAGAAAGAGGATGAAGCACAAAATGTATTGGAGAGATAGGCAGCAATGTGTCTAGGCAGAGCACTGCAGTATCTTGAAGAGATCTGTATGCTCCAAAGATGCCTCTGGGTATTGTGTGTGCAAGAGATTTGATTGAAGGGGAGTATGAGACTTCACTGTAACTGTAGGAAAAACGCGTTCTTAGCACGGAAGCTAGTGACTATCCAGGATTTTTGGTTTCATCCAAAGTTTCTTCATGGCATTTTTCACCTCTGCATTCCTCAGGGTGTAGATCAAAGGATTTAACATGGGTGCAACAGTGGTAAAAGACACAGCCATCACCTTATCTATGGGATAAGTGGTGACAGGTCTCATATATAAGAAAATACATGGCACAAAGAACAAGACAACCACCATGAGGTGGGATCCACAGGTGGAGAAAGCTTTACGCCTCCCTTCAGAGCTGTAAGACTTCAGAGAGCAGAGAATGATCACGTAAGAGACAATGAGGATAAGGAAGATGGCCACACACATCACCCCACTGTTAAGGATGACCAAGAAGCCTAGGATGCGAGTGTCCATGCAGGCCAGTGTTAGCAATGGGAATAAGTCGCACATAAAATGATCAATGACATTGGGACCACAGAAAGGTATTTGGTACATGAAGAGAAACTGTATTGTTGCGTGCATGGACCCCCCTACCCAGGCCGCTCCCAAGAATAGGCAGCACACCCTAGGATTCATGATGGTCGTGTAGTGCAGGGGCTTACAGATAGCCACATAGCGGTCGTAAGCCATCACGATGAGAAGGATGATTCCTACACCACCAAAGAAATGTTCTGCAAAAAGCTGGGTCATGCAGCCTTCAAGGGAGATGGTAGCACTCTCAGAGAGGGAATCCGCAATCATCTTGGGAGCAATGACAGAAGAATAGGTGGCATCCATGAGGGACAAGGAAGTCAGGAAAAAATACATAGGTGACCTCAGACTCAGACTTGCAGTGATAGTTACTACAATGAGTAGGTTTCCCAAAATGGTAGCCACATACATGATTAGAAACATAGCAGCGAATATTTTCCGCAGCTCTGGGTTCTTCGTAAGACCCAAAAGAATGAATCCAGTCACATTGTTCTGAATCTCCATTTACTGTAAGCTGATGTAAGCATGCAGTTATGAGCTGGAGAAATCTATAAAAGCAATATTTTTTTAGTTATTGTAAAAACATTAATAACACAAGATTTGTCAATTCAATATTTTCCACATGTACAATTCACTGATACCAACTACACTGATCGTGTTGTGCAACCATCACCAGTGTTCGTTGCCAAATTTTCCATCACCATAAACAGAAGCTCAATGCTTTCTAAGTAACAGTTTTCCCCTTTTGTCTCCTCCCATGATCCTGGTAGCTGCTATTAACTCCTCTCCATACATTTACCTATTCTAAGTATTTCATATTAGTCAAAGGACAAATGACATTTGTCCTCTGCAGAAGCAACATAAATTTTTGAATGAGAAATTGACTCAAGTCCACTTATACATTGTTTTGCAGAATTGTTTGTAATCCCCACAATGTGATAGCAATATCAGTATTCATTGATAATAAAGGGATGTGTTAGACGTTTTTCTTCCCCATCTCATACTGTTGTGACCTGTTTCTTTAACCACTGCTATCACAGTCAGTTGTTCACAATTATGGCTTGACAGTAGCTTGAGTCTACAGGTTGATCCACTAACATCTTTCATTACCTGTCCTTGCACTTGCTGTTTGAGATATTTTGGAGACCCTGATACGTCATTCTAATACAAACATAAACTAAGATATCTGAAGGAGTTCACATCCTGTAGGGAGAAATTACCATTTAAATGTAGGATCTGGTAGATAAATGATAACCAGAGCAACACAACTTTGAGTTAACTGTCTTTCCTTCCTTGTTTCACTTGCCCCAGTTCCTCCACTTTGTTTCTCAAAATAAACCAACTGCATGCAAGCTCTTCTCTCAGCCTGTTCTTCTCAGGACCCAAGTTAGAATTCTGTCTTAGTCATGTAGTGCTGCTCCAGCGGAAATATCACAAGTGCACGGCTTTAAAAAGAGAAATTTTATTCTGTCTCAATCCAGTAGGCTACAAGTCAAATTCAGGATGTCAGAAGGCTTCCTCTAATAACTCTGGAAGAAGGCCTTTGTGGTCAGCCATCCCTTGGACTAGAAGATTCAGAGGTGCAGGGACCCTGGAAACTTTCCAAAGCATGTACTCAGCTCTTGGCACTGCTTCTGGGTTGTATGAGGTCTCCAAACCTCTGCTGGTTTCCTACTCTTTATATCTCAAGAGACTGCCTCAAGGCCCAACACAATGTTACAGTTTCAATCAAGACCCACCAACACAACGGCCGTCCACCTTCCCTCTTTAACATCATAGAAGCAGGATTTAGAGAAGATAGGAACATAACACAATTCCAGGAATCATGGTCTAACCAAATTGTCATATACCTTTTTTGTGGGACACAATTCAGTCCATGACAGATGCTCATTTGGTATATAAAACAGATAGGTAGTACCCTAATGGTTCTCTCCTTTTTAAAGTCTGTTCTCTACTCCTCGCATCTACATTTCTTCCTTTTTGTTTAGTGTTGTTATTGTTGTTAACATCATTACATATTTATGATATTCACTGAGTCCTTACTGTGTTTCAGACAGCAGAATACTCTAGAAGATATTTTCTTCATTTTGGAGTTAAGTACTAAAGTTTAACCACCATAAAGAAACAAACCTTGTTGTCATCAAATAAATTCCGACTCATAACAATGCAATGGACAGAGTGAAACTGTCCCAAAGGGTTCCCAAGGAGCATCTGGTGGATTCAAACTACTGACCTTTTGGTACTGAAACTTAGAGAGGTTTAAAACAACTGACATCAAGTTCACAACCAGTGAACACTGATGCTAGCTGTTTCTGGTTCAAATTCACTTCTACTGACAAACTATATTGTATCTCTTGAGCTAATATGAAATGCACAATACATTGTTTTATGATATAATTTCATTTTTCTAATAATGCCACTTCATGCTTTTCTAATAATCCAGCTGTATGATTCCTGCACTCATCAACACATTTAACAAGACCCGAACAACATGTCCTCTAAATACTATTATGTCCTTTCTTAGTATCACCCCTGCCCATGACTAAGCAAAGTAAGCAGCTTCTGCGACACTTCAAATCTACAATCTGGATCAATCTACACATTTTCAACTTCAGCTTAAATAATTCAAAAGTTCTTAAACAGCTCTCGTAGAAAGGACACATTCTTGGAAATTGTGACAGCTGAGTTTTATTCCAGTCATCCCAGAATCTCCTTAAGAAAGCTTGTTACAATGCTTACCACACTGGGATTCAGTTTACTCTTCCAGAGTATGACTTAGGTGACAGAAGTATGAGTAGATGACAGAATCCTAGAAATCCAAGGGAACATCTCAAGGACCCTATCCCTTTCCAGTAGAGCAGTTCAGCTCGCCTTCACCAAATGTGGACTCTTCCAACTAAAATTTCCTTTGAGACCGCTCAGCGCCTGAATTGTTATATAACAGCATACACTAGAAGAGATAAAAAATGCTCCTCTGTTTAATTTATCATAACTCAATTTTTACTACTAGTAGGTACCCAAACTTCCCAGTATGACATTTAAGACTCTCTCTCCCACGCTACAGAGTCTCTATGAGTCGAAATCAACTCAGCGGCAGTGGGTTCTCCCATGCTAGTCAACCTCTGCTTTTGCGCCTTCCCTTCCCACTGCAGTCAGGCTCTCACAGGGTTACTAGAACACACACCACAGCCTATTTGGTACCCTTCAAAGTGAGCAGACTGAGTTCTCCAACCCAATTAGGCACTTGAAAACATGTTGGCCCTCAAGTTGATTGCAACTCAGCCACTGTGTGTGTGTCCTGATGCATCCTATGCCAGTAATACACCCTCAATACGATTCTAACTGAGATGAAGAATATGAGCATTTTTAACTTTGATGTCCTCTGCAACATTAAAATTCCTTGCCTTGGAGTTGATTTGGATCCATAGCAACCCTTCATGGAAGAGGAGAACTGTCTGATAGGGTTTTCAAGGCCACAGTCTTTACAGAAGCAGACTGCTACATCTTTCTCCCTCACAGCAAGTGGTAGGTTCAAGTCACCAACCTTTCAGTTAGAAGTTGAGCACTTTACCACAGTGTCACAAGGATTCCTTTCTGTAGTATTAAACCAAAAATGCCAAACCCACTGTAGCCAAGTCAATTCCAACCCATAGCAACCCCATAGAACAGAGTAGAATTGCTCCATAGAGTTTCCACGGGGCACCTGGTGGATTTGAACTGCTAACCTTTTGTTTAGCAGATGTAGCCCTCAGAGTCATCACTCCCTCAACATTCTCTTGTATTCCTATTATGGAGTCATTGTTCCTTCATTCTTACTAATACTAGATATTATCAGTCTTGGTTATAGTCAACAAATTACAGTATGAAAACTAACATCTTGTTATGTTTGCATTCATTCATTCATTCACTTGAAGAATTTCATTGATGACATAGGTATCAAATATATTATTGGTATCCAGATAAACCTAGATAAAATGCAGTATAACATCAATGTAGACATATATCATCTATATATAACTATCCATATCAAACTCATAATAATAGTGATAATAATAAAATTGTTAACCACCTGCATTTTGTACTTTGCTGTTACATGTGTAAGTATATATATATTATTATCTTACTTAATTCTCATATCTTCCAGTGAAGAGGCATATTTCTTGGCTGAGGAAGAGAAAAATAATCAAATTGCTCAAGGACATACAATTATTAAGTGATAAGTCTGGATTTGAGTACAGGAAGCCCACTTTATAGCTGCTATGAAATTTCTCTGTGTGAATTTCTTATGAAGACAATATCTCCCATGAAATCCCACATAACAAGAAGATGCTACTGTGTTCCCCTGGGTCATCATTTTTAATGAGCAACTGGTGACTCCCGTTTCTCAGGAACGTCTATGCCCCAGGCATATACATACCATCAGTGAGGACTTTGAAAAGAGTGTTCCTGTTGGTAAGTCTTACTAATATACCTTGCTTTCTTTGGGAGATGAAGGCTGGTTAGTGACAACAGAATTATCTCTAGTACTGCTTTTGCATAAGGTAGAAGTTACTACAACAGTGTTAATACAAAAATTAATGTTTACTTAGAATGCTTCTACAGAAAAGAGAGGGTTATTCTTTCTCAACTGCTCTGCAAGTTCTTCAGCACACCACTGCTGCCTGCCCTTGAGCAGAGATGCTTATAGACAGGAATGTACATTTTTATAGTGATTGAGAGAGAGATTTTGAAGGTTTCAACTCACTATTACATTGAAAATGAAAATCAGAAATCTGGAGTATCGTTAACTAATTAAAGCGAAAACAAAAACTAAAAACAACATACAAGTTTTTTCTCAGAGGCTGTTAGCAGAAAAAAGGAAGTTAAAGAAATTGGTACATGAGGAGATGAGAGACAGAGCACCTTGCTGGGAGTGGTTCAAGAGTGCAGCTACTAACGAAAGGCCAGCGGTTCAAATCCACCAGCTACTCTAAAGAAACGTGTGGCAGTCGGCTTCCTTAAAGATCCCAGCCTTTAGAAATGGGGTATCTGCAGCCATAAAAATTTCGTGGGGAAATTCTAATCTGTCCTACAGAGTAACTATGAATTGGAATTGACTCAATGACAATCAAGATATATATATAGACTTATATGTATGACTGAATTTGAATGTATTAAACATATTTAAATACAAGCAAGAAACTAGAATAGAATAAAACAAACAGAAATATATAAAACAAACAGAAGTATATAAAACAAACAGAAGTATTCCCATTCCTCTCCTCTCTACAAACACATCTCTGAAGCATGCATACACTGTCTTTTATTTGCTAAGTATTTGTATCTGAATAGAAGCCAAAATATCAAATTATCAAAATATTTAAGTTTTGATGATGTGCCAGAAGTTACTAATTCTGTCTTAAAATGGTTGCTAGCTCAAGGTTCTAACTCTGAGGTCACAATTTGTGTAAACAGATCAAATACACAGGTAAATTATTAAAGGTATTAAAACATTTAAGTGTATTGTATGTGTGTGATGTGTTGTGAAAATGATTCAACTTTTACAGCAATTTCAAAATAGCAACTTAAATTAATAGAAACACATTTAATACTTAGGTAAGCTTTTAGGGACATTTCCAAAGCTCATTCTGGTGTCATCTCCGTGACTTCTGAACACCTAGCCAGGTACCCAGTGGTCTTGGTAAGTAGAAGGTAGAAAACAGTTGAGATAAATTTTCTAGGATCATGTCATATCACCAAAGGTGTGACTTCATCCAGGATTTACTCACGTGAAGTTTCTTTTATGGAACAGCTGGAAATCATGACATGTGAGAGTTTCAACTTTATTCTTCCCAACGCAGAACCAACGAATGTTCTATTACTTAAAGGAGAATTATTTTCATAGGACTAGAGACAACAGGTAAAGTATCGAATCACTTTCCAAAGTAATTGAAAGCAGGTGCTCTAAGTGCTGAAGGGCTTAAATAGGACACAATGTTTGTGGCTGGCACAGTAATTTAAATTTCCCTTAAATAGGAAAGATTGCCAAAAGGCAGCCAAGAAGTCAATTTACAAAATCATTCAAGGGACACTTTCTGCCATCTGGCTGTATTATGAGCTTAATTTGAAAGTAGTTTCCAATGTACATCTTAGAAGCAGCATCATTAATAAGGTATCTTCCTTTGGGTAATGGACCTGTACTAAAAGAGGACCAAAAACAGAATGGAGCGCTCTTTTCAAAAACTGGAAATGTGCCTTCTTGCATTATTGCCTTTGCGTTCCTTTGAGGCTAGGTCTCTACTGAATGAGCAGATAATCACCATGCAGTGAATTCCCATCCATCCCTGCAGGACAGTTTGTTCCCAGGGGCTGAACGTCACTGGATCCAAGCCAAGAACATGATCCACAAGCACAACGTCAGAGCCTAGTATTAACCATTTAATTATTTACTCCGTAACCTCTATCTTTCAAAGACAGAATGGTTGATTGACGAATGCAACGTATTACTGGCCATCTAGCAAGTATCAGGACTGCATTTTTCTTCCCCTGAGCCTGATGATTATTTCACCTTGTAAGATTGTCATTAAAATTGCATCCCATCTAACTTTGTGTATTCCCAAGTCAAAAAAGACAGATCCTCTGTGCTCTGGGTTACTCACCTTTGAGTTAACTTTTATCCTTGAAGAATATATCACTTTTAAATACATTTAGTCTGTCAGTATTTCTATAATCACTTTGCATTTGGTAGACTTTTTCCTTAAAATTTACACTGAAGACATATCATCAGGGTAGGTGACAGAAAAAATTTAGTCTTGGTACTTGTTTGATGACCAATGGTAGCTTGCATGTTAAATTATGGTAGAATACATGATTAGCTCATATCACAGCTTTCTAATCTTCAATGGCAATATGCTACTGGATTGAAGAAAGGTGATCTTGGGTTATTCATTTTATACTTGAATTTTTATTGTAAGACTCATTTAGTTGCATTTTCTTCCCCTAATCGAGAAACAATGTGGACAATTATTTTAAGGGCAAATAAAAAGATGGCGTAGGACCGGGCAATGTTTCATTGCATTATACATAAAGCTGCTGTGAGTAGGAGCTGACGCCACAGCAATTAACAACAACAACAACACAAAGGTGGTAAAAGAAAAACATAGTATTTTACTACTAAGGACTGAAAAAAAAAAATAGAATCTCAGCCAGAACGAAATAAGGATTAATTCTTTCTTAAAGTCGTAATAATTTGCATTGTTAAACAATTTGTTTCCAATTTAGACATGTTTAGAGTTACACAGCCTTTGTTCTTTTTTCCTCCACCTTCAATAATAAAAAAATTAATGTCCTCCTTTTGCAATATGTTGGAGTTTACAACTGATTCATTGACATATCTGACTGTATGTTTGTTTTGGAAGTCTCCCAGAAGGAAGTTTTACAAAATACTATCTTCACAGATGATAGATAATCTCTGCATTTGGATCATCTTAACTAACCTTATGCAATTACTCCACTTTCTCACCTAATGATTTATACCTCAAATCTTCTAAGGGTCCTTGAATGGCACAAATAGTTAAGCACTCAACAGTTTCTTAAACAGTCCTGGCAATCTGATTTTGAAATGTCACAACCTTGACACAACCTGCGAAGCAGCTCTACTCTTCCACACATGGGTCATCATGAGAAGAAATTAACTCGGTGACAACTAACAAGAACCAGAGACTCCTTTCCTAATCACCCATGGATACAACTTAAAACTACCTGTTTATGCACTTTATGTGTTTCTACCTTTTCTCTCTTTCTCTCTTTTGCTCTCTTTCTCTTTCTCTCTCTCGCTCTATACATATATGCACACAAGTAAGAGTTTTTTCATCCCCCAAGAACCAATACTTATTTACATTCATTCATTAGGATAGCCCATTTAAAGAGCAAAAAGGAAGAATTGCGGTTGCTTAAACTTGTATCTATCTAGGATTCTAGCTGTGCTTCGAACAGCTTTGCAAATCTAAATCTAGTTCTTCTCTTTGGCATCCCTCCTTAATAAAACTATTTTTTTCATTGTACTAATCACCAACAAACTTACATTGTCCATTTATTTGTTTACTTGTTTAGTCCTCACCTAATCCTCACTGGAATTTAAACACAATCCTTATCTGTAGTGTTCAACACTGTACATCCAGTCCCCAGAACTGTCTGACACATTGTCAGCCAGCCAAGCCAAATGCCTTCGAGTTGGATCCGACTCACGGCGTGACACATTGTAGGCACTTAATAAAACATATAACCCCAAATTCCCTAAACTTAATAGCATAGATCCACTTTTCAAATAATGTATTGCATAGAGCACCATATGCAATAACACCTGGAAAAACCCTAAAGAAATAACATTTACCTCTTCAAGGTGCTACCCTCATGCTCAAGCAGAATATCAAGTCACTCTATGGTTGAGTTGCTTATTTTACCTCCAAACATCTCTTTTACCCATGTTTAACTTTCTTTTATATTCAACCATTAATTATTGATTCCTTGAGTCCATTGCATCCTTCTTATTAAGTACACATAGTCTCATGATGAATAATAGATCAATAAGAATGAGTTCATTTTCTCTGACACAAGGGTCATCAGGAGAGTGCGAGTTACCTGGAAAGCTAAGGCCAGGAGAGAGCTGAAGGGAAGGAAGTAGCTTCCTCAAAAATAATAAGAGAAAGACTCAAAGGCAATTTCCCGTCACCATTTTTATTTATTTTTTATTGTGATTAAGTGCAAGTTTACAATCCAAACCACTTTTCACTGTAAAACCACTGCCTCTGTGCAGTTCTATCTGTTGTCCTCACCCTGTGACAGCACACACTTATTTTTCACTCTTTGTTTCCAGTGTCCACTCAGTCAACACTTGTCCTCTCCCTTCCACCCTCTCCTCTACCCTCTAAAAAGAAACCGGTAGGACAACCTCATATATGTATTAAGCCATAAAGTACACACACCACCTGTGTCCCTGAATCCAGTCCCTTCTTTTTTGGAAGTGTTGGCTTCAGCACTGGTTTCAGCTCTGGGCTAGCAAGTCCAGGGGCCATATTCTTAGGGGATGCTCCGGTTTGTCAGACCACCAAGTCTGGTCTTTAATAGATTCTTCATGATAGATACAAAGAAATATCTAATTCTTGCACATTATTTCATAGCAGCAAGATTGCATTTACTGAGGATATCAAATGTGTTGCATTTCTTTAAATTCTTATATATTCCAAGTTTGCTATTGACTATTCATGTTTGTGTCCCATTAACCTTCTTACTTCTCCACTTAGCACTTGGTTTCTCCCCCAAGATACAGTCAGTGGTCTTGATTTCCTTATTCAAATACTCTTTTCTTTTCCTTAGTATGAAAATTACATGGATTCAATACTTTTCTTATAGTTACCCTTGGCTTACATTCTTATTCAACAGTCTTAATATAAAATGAACCATGAATCATGTAGTCCAGATTCTGTTAAAACGTTTCACTCTCACCAGAAATTGCAACTTTGGTCATTTTTAATATGTAAGTGCTGATTTTATCATGTTCCAAGACAAATTCACCCCCACAGAACAGGTATATCAAGACCTAGTATTACTGTATGGTCAAATAATGGAGGAAATAGTTCCAGATGATCAATAAGTTTGAAAAAAAGGAGTATATGTGGGAGGTAACATGAACTGGAGAGTTGTAGCCAAAGAAGCCTTAAGTCATAAAGTCCTACATAGTAACACAGAATTACCTGGTATTCTCCATGTGCAGAAAGAAACATTATTGCTGGAAAACATTGCGACATGAGAGCGAAGTTTGCCATAAATTTGACATCATTTTTCTTGGAGGCAATAGTGAATCTTTAGGAATGAAAGTAAGCTTCTCACATATACTGATAAACGTACCACAGAAAGTATCTTTAGTTTGAAAGAGGCTATGACTGAGATATGGGAAACCCCTGTGGCATAGTGGTTAAGTGTTATGTCTGCTAACCAAAACGTGAGCATGTCGAATCCTCTAGATGCTCCTCAGAAACTCTATGGAGCAGTTCTACACTGTCCTATAGGGTCATTGTAAGTCAGAATTGACTTGACAGCACTGGGTTTTTTTGGTGGCAGAGATACAGTAGACTTGGATTTAAAATCTGTAGCTAAAGCTCTTAGATTTGTGCCTGAGACAATTAAGTCACCAACTCTCTTTTAGCTTCGATTTGCTTCTCTGTAGAATGGGCATGCCACACTGAAACTACCAATTGAGTACATATAAGAACTTCAAATCAAGTTTGTAAACTCAGCCTAGAAAAAGTGATACATGTCTATGGTCATCTTCAAAGCACACCCCTTGGAAAGCTATGCACCAATGCCTGTGCCTAGTCCACTCTTCAAATCAATTTTGAAACTCTTTTTCCAGAAAGGCCATCAGAGCTGTCATTGTATTACCCTTGATGTCCTGAATGTTATCAAAATATTTTCCTTTCAATATTTCCTTTAACTATCAGGCACTCCTTGAATAATCTAGAGGAAAGTTCTACTCTGACCTCTAGGGTCACCATGAGTCAGATCTGACTCGACGGCATTTGGCTTACTGGTAAAGAAACATGTCACTGGGAGCCCGATCATGTGAGTAGGGATGGTGTTCCAATACAGTTAGTTGCTTATTGGCTAAAAACTCCCTCGTAGACCACTATACAGTTAGATCCCCAAATTTGTCACCATGCCACCATGCACAACGGCCATTCCAGATAGAGCTCCAAAATTCCTCTGAAGGGTGGACTAGGCACTGGAGAGGTTGCAGAGCTTCCCATGGGGAGCACTTGAAGGTGACCCTAGTGATACTCAGTAATGAGATACGTAGCACTTAGCGCAATTGACTTCACAGACTTGCCAGATCTCATAGATGAAATTATGTAACATTCATTTAATGTAAATATATCTACAAAGCAATAGTTTTGGAAACTTACCTTAAGTCTTGGTGTTCTTTTTTTTTTTAAAAAAAAGTTTACCTACTTTGTTTCAAATGACTCCTCATGTCTTGGTTTTTTTAAAAAAATCTTTACAGTCATGAAAAATTGTTCACTATGAGGATATTTTAGAAACCCAGTGAGCAGTGGTTAATTGCTATGACAGCTAACCAAGAGGTCAGTAGTTCAAATCCACCAGACAGTCTTGGGAACTCTGTGGGGCAGTTCTCCTCTGCAGGGTTGCAATGAATCAACTTGATTGTAGCGGGTACAGTTTAGTTACAAGGATACTTTAGAAACCAACACCAAGTTAAGGATACATTCAAAATATCTGACTCATATTTTGTGCTTAAAAAAATAACTTAGAAATAAGATACTAAATGTACCCTTCTTCTGTTAGGGCCTCTTGTTTTTCTTGGGAGATTACTGGTGAACAACAACACAAGAAATCAGCAGGGTTTCTTTCATTCTCCACTGTCCATCTTGCCCACTATATATCCAAGAACTTTTCTAATCTTTTTTGCCTACTGCAGGCAAAACAAAACATAATCTTTTTTGCCTACTGCAGGCAAAACAAAACATACAAAAACAGAAGTTCTGAGATCAAGGTGATGTGGAAAACTCAATTTCATACAAATAACATATGGGTAACAAATTTAATGAAATACAGGGAGACCAGAGCAAAACATACTCTAGAATCACCAAACCAGGTACTGGCGTTTCTTTCTCTGATGTACATCCTGAGTGTTCACACAGCAAACATTGGAGCCTCAATATAGTACTTGAAAAACTGTCAAATACACCTATCAGAGGACCTAGCACTATTAAACATTCAGTAAAGTGTAGTTTCAGGACCTGTTTTCTGATCAGTCATCTGCAAGACTTGACAGTCCTCTTTCACAGTTGACCCCAGCTGTGCTCTTTCCTATTTATTTACAGCATCACTCTCCGACATAATGAACAACCTGAGTTACCCTTATCTTATCTTCCACAAATTCTGTACAGCATTTTTTACCTCTGTGTTTCTCACTGTGTAAATGATAGGATTTAACATAGGGGTGAGGATTGCAAAAAACACAGCAACCAACTTGTCTACTGGATAGGTGGCCACAGGACGCATGTAAGTGAATATGCAGGGCACAAAGAAGAGTACGACTACAGCACAGTGTGAGCCACAGGTGGAGAGGGCTTTGTACCGCCCTTCAGAGCCATGGGATTTCAGGGAGCACAGGATGACTGCGTAGGAGATGAGTAACATGACAAAAATGAGGAAACACATTGCCCCACTGTTGGCAGCCACCACCATTCCGAGCATGTAAGTGTCCCTACAGGCAAGCTTCAGCAGTGGGAAGAGGTCACACATGAAATGGTCAATGGTATTGGGGCCACAGAAGGGCAAGTGGATCATGAAAAGAATCTGTACCGTGGCATGCAGCATCCCGCCAATCCAGGCCACGAGCACCAGGAGGCGGCAGAGTCCCTGTCGCATGACGATAGTGTAGTGCAGGGGCTTGCAGATGGCCACGTAGCGGTCATAGGCCATGACAATGAGGAGGATGATCTCTGAGCCTCCCAGAAAGTGTTCCACAAAGAGCTGAGTCAGGCAGCTGCCCAAAGAGATGGTTTTCCTCTGGTAGAGCAGATCAATGATCATTTTGGGTGTGGTGATAGAGGTGTAGGAGGCATCTATAAAGGATAAGTAGGTGAGAAAGAAATACATGGGGGCCGAAAGTGTGGGGCTGAGGGAGATGGTGACGACAACGGACAGATTGGCCAGCACAGTAAATAGGAAAATGAACAAAAAGACAACAAAAAGTATTTTTTGTAAGTGTGGATTCTGTGTGAGTCCCAATAGAATAAATTCGGTCACGTTGGAAGATGTGAGATGATCCATTAAGGGAATTATGCCTTTCTGAGGTCTGGATAACCTGCAGAAGATAAACAAAGATCCCTAATTAACCACGAATGGGTTATAGTTTGAATTTCACAGTATGTAGATAGGGTAGTTGCCATAATTACGCAGTATGTCCTTGGCACCCTTCACCATAGTAATTGCTTCAGTTATTCTTTCCTGCTTCTTCCATGTGCTTTCTCCATATTTTCAGACACCTATTAAATATAAGAAAACCCCGGTAGCAAAATGGTTAAGTACTATGGCTGCTAACCAGAAGGTTGGTGGTTCATATCTGCCAGGCACTCCTCGGAAACTGTATGGGGCAGTTCTACTCTGTATACAGGGTCACTGTTGAGTTGGACTCGACTCAGTGGCAGTGGTGGGTATGAGTCAAAATCAACTTGATGGCAGTGGTTTTTTGTTTGTTTGTTTTTGGTTTATCAAATAGAAAGCGTCTTCTGTGGGGCAATAACAGACCTGTAATTTGCTGAGAAAATGTTCACTAATATACCAGGGGAACTGAATTTTCATCTTGCTTCCACCCTAACATGGGATTAACTAAGTCCTTTCCCTGCATTTCTGAGCCCTCCTCTGAACCAGGGAGCTTAGCAGGTATAGCCAAGCGAGCCAAGTGTCATCGAGTTGGATCCATAACTGAAATGTACATTAGAAGCTTCCAAGTGCTACACACAGATGACAGTTTATCCTTCGTCCAGGAGACTTTGCATTTGAGCCTCCAACTCTAACTGTGGAATGAAAGATACTCACTCGTGGTCAAGTAACAGCTGCCATAAGGAGGCAGATTAGGGGATTTTGTAACTAGTTGAAAACACCTTCCATAACAATATGTATACTATTGAAGTCTGTTTCCTGGTTGTGCTTAATAAAGTGACTGGAATAATGCCTGCAGTGTCTGGCCCTTACCAAGTGATAAACACTTGATGAATTAACATACCTCCTATATTCCCCCATATAAAAATACACATGCCTCACCAATCAATAAATCTAGGAACTCAAATGCTTGGGTACTTCCACGCTGTCTATCAACACTCTCTATAAGAAATATAAATAGCACATATTAGCAATAAGAACAATATTAAGTGGACTTCAGCATAACTTGAATACTCCTTCCATCTTAACCCAATATTGCAAGGACAGAGTAGCTGGGGCAGGGGGCAGGGAACCATACTCTTAGGCAAAATCGAGGCCAATTGGCACAACTAGCATTTTGCTAAGAGGGCTCTCTGCACCTCACATCGGTCAGTGGCGTCTGGGGTCTTAAAAGCTGCCAAGCTGCCAACCAAGGGCACAGCAAATGGCCCCAACTCAGCAGGAATGGATGCTCACTGAGGACCAAAATACATGCGGTAAAGACAACCCAGAAGATAGAGAGATCCACATGAGGGGGTGCCTACATTGACTTGGGACCGGATGGTGCCCGGCCACCACCAGGGATAGCCGTGATGGAGCTCAATAAGTTGAGTCTCACTGGCAACACAAGAATAAAAAGGGGTGCACCCTGAGATCGGCCCTGATGCTGCCCTTGCCCATCACTCATAATGAAGGTCTCCTCTTCAGACACGAATGGATTGGACTTGGCGATGCAGAGTGACCATATATTGGATGCACTTTATGGTTCTGTGCATCTATAGGGTATCATCCTGCCGACCTCTGGCTGGAGGAAGGAGAGTGGGTGGAGAGGCGCAGAAAGGAGACTGTTGGGAGGATGAGACATGTATGGAGCAGAGAGGAATAGTGTGCTGTCACCGGACAGAGAGAAGAGTGGAAGCTGCATATAGGTGGGCATGTAAATTTATACAGGAATGTACATTTTCACTTAGTCATAATATAAAAAAAAAGAAATATAAATAGGGTTTTAGAAGGAGGATGAATTCCTGTTTACCAGTTTCTAGCAAGTTTTGTAGAGTGAGTATGTAAATACTAATTGGCTCTAAGAAAAAGCATATTACTAGGTAGTAATTATAATGTTGGTTAATTAATGTGGTTAATTTTATATAATTAAATCCTACGGACAATTTAACTTAGCCCTACTCAGTAAATTTATGGTCTTAATAAAATCAGATAAAACAAACAAACCTTTTGGATAGGTTTTTAGTCCACAAAGGTCCATCAAGCAATCTAAAATCAAACCAAATCTATTGCTGTCAAGTCAATTCTGACTCACAGTGAGCCTATAATACAGAGGAGAACTGCCCTACAGGGTTTCCAAGGAATGCCTGTTGGATTTGAACTGCCAGCCTTTTGGGTAGCTCCCATAGCACTTAACCACTACACCACCAGAATTTTCAAGCAAAGGGAACCCTTATTTCCCAAGTTTTAAAAATAGAATTTTAACTTGAAGAGGAAAAAGAAATATATTTTTGGTAAGATAAATAAAATGTCATATATACCTGCTATATATACATATATGTACATGAATGTATATACACAAAGACACAAGCATATATGTATAAACCTTTAAAATCATCTTATTGCATGTTCACTCATCTAATAAATATTTATCAGACTCATTAGGTACATTAGTATATATGACTGACTACATAAAGCCATTAAAAAGGTCCTTGTTAATATTTTATCCTTGTTAATGCTTTACTGATTCCTCCCCCAATACTTTATTAGCAAAGAACAATGGCTTATCTTTCCATGAGATGATAATCCTCTTTTGTCCTTTGTGTTCTTTCTGTATGAATTTTCATCTCTTCTTCTCCCATTCTGCCCAAAAGATCCATCAACCATCATTGTTTATTATAAGATATTGCATTATTTATAGAGAGGAGAAACATCCCAATTTGGGAGGATAAAATTCTCAGACAGAAAAGGGAAAATAAAGTTTATTCTCCAAAAAAAACTATGTATTTTCCTTTTAATTGGGTGAGGAAAGCAGATGGACCTTCAGATAGGCAGGCATGCAGAACCGATTTAGGTTGTGGGCTTTCACTTAATCATAATAAAATAAATAATATGTATTTTCCTTTTAAAGATAATCAGATAAAAGACTCTTGTTTTTCAATCAGCCAAAATGAAAAACTTACACCAATGTGAAAATGAAGTACAGCAGCTTCTTTGCAGATCCTTTACTGAGGGGTGCACTCCCCCTGAAAGAGTGTGGTGTGTGTAAAGAAAAAATTAGGCATTGTTTATAAAAGGTGGTTTAAAACAGCTATGAAGAAATAGAAGTAAGTTTGTCTTTCTCCTTTGGTGCAGTAATACTCTTCAGAGGAACAAGCCCTTGAAAACATACCCTGAAAAGATTTAAAAAAAAAAGTATAAATATGTTCAGTACAATTATGAACAAACCAAAAAAGAAAAAAAAAAAAACAAAACTGCATAGCCTGTTAAGCATTAGAAAAATGGTGAAGCAAAATATTTTGCATCTGGTGGAATCGTATACAACTTTTAAAAGAGATTTGTATTTTTTTAAGAATTGTGTAATATTGTAGGAAAAGTAATTTCTTGTCATTTAAGTTAACAATTTGACACAAATTTGAACATAGTTTTATTCTAACTTAGTTAAATGCATTTCCATAGGAAAAAGGTAAAATAATTCACATTGCTATTATTTGGTTATGGGGAGGGATTAGAAGGTGATTGTATAGTTGTTAAGGTCCATTTAAATCTGAAATTCCATAATTACATGCTTTCTTCCAAAACAAAAACAAAAACAAAAACCACCTATGAACTTATCTGATGTAGCTCCATGCTCAGGGCCCCATGCCACTGCTAAATCACACAGACAGAAAGTCAAGTGGTAAGAGTTAAAGCACTCAGCTACAATAAGTCTCTTTGTTGATTAGTGAATGACACCTTTGGAAAATGCCTTTCTTTTGAGCTTGAAAAGTGTTACTACGTGTCCTGTTAGCAGGACTCATTTGTGAAGTTTCTTACTTGTGGCTAATGAGACCTCAGGAGTATCTCATCATCATTAGCAGAACTTGTAAATTACCCAATTATTTCCAGCTACCTAACTGAATGTCAGAGGGAAACTGTTACAACAATGTATCTTTAAGTTTTATACTCTTCATTAAGTCTACAGGAAGAAAAATCACCATGAGAAGAGAAGAAGATGAGCTGATCATTTAACAATTAAATAAAAGACATCAGAATTTGAATATTTCATAACAAATTCGTTCAGTGGCAGTTTCTAGATGTTTGTCATTTCATAAGCACTTACATGCTGCCTTAGTTACTAGTGCCCACTGTAACAGAAATACCACAAGTAGATAGATTTCACTAAGAGAAATTTCTTCTCTCACCTTCTGGGAGGCTAGATGTTCAAATTCACAGTGCCGACTCCAGGGGAAAACTTTTTCTGTTTGTGAGCTCAAGGAAGATCCTTGCCATCAGTCTTCTCCTGTTCTAGGAGTTGTCCAAACAGGAACCTGGATCCTGCTCTGCTCCTGGAGATGCTCTCTTGGTGGTAGCCATGACTCTCTACTCTCTCTTTCATATCTCAAGAGAGATCAGCTCAAGACACAATCCAATGCTGTAGACTAAGTCCTGTCTCATTAGTATATCTGTCACGAATCCTGTTTCATTGACATCATAGAGATAGTATTTACAACACATCAGAAAATCACATCAGATGGCAAAATAGTGGACAATCACACCATACACATACGGACTAACAAAGTTGACACACATTTTGGGCAGACACAATGTAACCCATGGCATTGCATTCTTTGGTCCCCTGAATCCATGTCCTTGCCCCAGGTAAAACACATTCACCCTGTCATCATAGCAAAAGACTTAAATAAACTCCAAATCCAAAATCCAAAAATTCCTTTTCTTCTGTGAAGTCTACTTGTACAAGTTGTGTTTCCAAAGTACTATGGCAAAACAGCACAAGCTAGACATTTCCATTACAGAAAGAAAAAATTAGAGGGAAAGAAGGGTAACAGGCACCATGAAAATCAGCAAATTGCATTGCACTAGCCCTCAAGAATTTGAAAATAATTCCCTGTTTTCTGAGACCATTTACCTAACCATGGGGTTCAGTTCCATCTTCCAAGCAACTGCGACAGAAACTTTGCTCCTCTGGCTTTAGGCACACCATTCTCCTAACCCATCAAAGTGCTAACTTTACCCTCAGAAAAACCAAAGGTCATGGCTCCACCCCTTAAGACCCCAGAGATTGTGGCCGAACCTTATGATACTGAGGCAGCCTATCATCCTGGGTTTCTTTTCTTTTCATTTTGGGCTTCCTGGTTTCTTGCCTTCTCAGCTCCTCGAGCCCCACTGTCTGCATCTACCCTGCTGGGGCAAGTGTTCCGAAGTGCCTGGACACACCCTACTCCACCAGGGATCCTCCTGCCGAAGGTAGTCAGTGCTTGCACTCCATAGGTGGACTCCAGTCCCATCTCACACTGGTGTTTTGGCTCTTCAGATGTCACTTTTCTGTCACTGCCAATTCTCAGCTGCTGCTTCTTGCCATCTACACCAACTCCGGTGTAACAGCCCTCTTTATTCTCTTCTGAGTCCTCTCTCTAGTTATAGTTACATCTGCAAAACCACTTCCACATTTTAGTTATCTGTTAGAGGAGTACCCCACTTGGAGCAATAAATTCTTAGTTGCCTGTTGCTCCTTAAATAGAAAGTCTACAAGTGAATGGCTTTAACAAAGAGAAATTGATTCTCTCACAGTCTGGGAGCACAGAAGACCAAATTCAGAGCCCCCACTCTAAGAGAAGTCTTGATCTCTCTTTGGATTCTGGAGGAGGTCCTTGTCATCAATCTTGTCATGGTTTAGGGACTTATCTGTGCAGGAACCTCGGGTCCAAAGAGTACACTCTGCTTCTGGTATTGTTTCTCTGTGGTGTGAGTCCACATCTCTCTCTGCTGGCTTTCCTGCTTTATATCTCAAAAGACTTGGCTCAAAACATGGTCCTGCCTCGTTAACATAACTGTCATTAATCCAGTCTCATCAACATCCTAGAGACAGGATTTGCAACACATAGGAAAATCACATCAGATGACAAAATGGTGAGCAATCACCATTTTGGGAAACGTGACCTAGCCAAATGGATATAGCTGTTTGGGGGAACACAGTTCAATCCATGACTGATATGCAACTATATGACTTTTAATTTTTTTTTTACTATAATCTATTGTGTCTTTATCAACACTGGATCATTTTTTAAAATATTTTATTCAAATGTACAGAAAAAGACAGATATGATCCCTTCATATTCAGTAATTTGTTAAGTACTAGCTTGTAGCAGTTGATTTTCACTCTGATCCAGGAATTAAACTACTATAACCCACTGCTGTCAACGAGATTCTGACTCTTAGTGAACCTATAAACAGAGTTGAGTTGCCAGCTTCCTGGTTAGTAGCTATAGCGCTTAACTGCTACACCACCAGCGTTTCTTGACTGATGCTATAATATGATAATAATTTCATGTTTTGAATTACTATTTCTGCATTTGCTCAACAAGCTACAGCCACTGTGAGTACTATGAGTCATGGGACAAAAACCATTTAAGAAAGCTGTCTGGGATACTCAAGAATGTCTGGATATAATCCTGTTTGTCATAGCAGGGGCTATAATTTAAATGGGGATGTGAAACTATCCGAAGAACTATAATAAACATAGGTTTCCACTGTGAAAATGGCTTCAATACAGCGTCAGAATTCGCAGGCACCTACAAGGACAAAGGCTGTGGTGGTTGTTGCTCGTTGCCTTCAGGTTGGCCCCAACTCATGGCAACCTTACACATAATGACAAACCAAAACAAAAGCTTTGTGTGGCCTTTCATCATCTTCATGATGTTTGATGTATTTTAGATCACTTTTTGGTATTGTGTCAATCCATCTCATTGAGCGCTTACCTCATTTTCACTGACTCTACCAAACAAGATGTCCTTTTCTAGCAATCATTTCTTTTCCTGATGATAAATCCAAATAAGCAAGGAAATGTCTCGTATCTGCATTTCAAGGAGCTTTCCTATTGTATTTATTATAAGACTGATTTGTCTATTTTTCTTGAATTCCAACATATATTCAGTGTCTTCACCAACACCCAAATTCAAATATATCAATTAATTTAGGGAGTCAGTTCTAAGTCGTTCAGGGTTAGCTCTGAAGGTAATTTTTCAAAAGGAGAGTTCCTGAAGCTATAAAAGGAAAGCCTGTTTCCAGAATACAAGTCCAAGGACAGAGTGTAGAAAACACTGGAGAGATAGTATCATAAATTTTCAAACTGGCAAGACAAGTTAGAATACAAGCAGGATAAATGAAACATGCATGCGATCACAACTGGACGTAAATCAGTTGAGATACAGTTTCATGTGTGAAAGATTTAAGCACTGATTCTACAACAAATAGAAGTACGCCTGCCAAGAAGTAATTTACGGGTAGTTTATGGGTACCCATCTTATAGGTAGCTTCATGTTTTTCAGTCAGCAGAAGTCTATGTTTCAAGAACAGAGCTCTTATCCTTAGTTATTTAGTCCAGGGCAAAAATTCTTTTATCACAAGAAACTGTCTCTTGCATTGTCTGTTGAAAATGGGAGAATATAAACTGATGTACTATAATCTATTGTTAACCTGTAGAAATATAATTGCTTCTGTATCTTTCAAGTTACTTCTTCCAATTGAAGTAGAATCAAATGTAACAATACTTAAGGTAATAAAAATGGAATGAATAGAATCACAAAATTTGAACATATCTTCTTCCATGGATTCAACTGTGTCCCCTCAAAACACGTGTGAACTTGTTTAGGCTGTGACTTCCAGTAATGTGGGTTTTTTTCCATTTTGTGAATTTCTTATATGTTATGAATACTATTCTCTGTATGTGGTTGAAGAGGATTAGAGTGGAACATAACACCTTTGCTCAGGTTACATCTATAATTCAATGTAAAGGAAGTTTTCCAGGGATGTGCTTTGTACCACCTTTTATCTTACAAAAGATGAAATGAAAGAGAAGCAAGAAGATAGTGGGGGACCTCATATTGCCGAGAAAGCAATGCTGAGAGCACAGCATGTCCTTTGCCTCTAGGGTGCCTGCGTGAAGAAGGACCTAGGCCAGGGGAAGACTGGCAACAAGGACATCCCCTCCAGAGTAGACAGACGCAGCTTTCCCTGAAGCCAATGCCTGGAATTTGAGCTTCTAGAGCCCATGTTTATGTCAGTCTGTCATCTTGTTGGAGCTTGCATGTTGCTGTGATTCTAGAAGCTATGCCACCAGTATTCAGATAACAGCAGGTACACCCATAGCAGACAGATTTCAGCTGAGCTTCTGGAATAAGGACCTAGCAGTCTACTTCCATTAGCTATCAGTACCTTGTGAATAGCAGCAGAATATTGTCTGAGATAGGGCTGGAAGATGAGCTCCCTCCTGCCCTAAGGTTAGAAGTCATTCAAAAAACTACCGGGGAAGAGCTGCCTCCTCCAGGTAGAGTCCATTGTAATAACACAGAGGAAGTCAAGCTTTGGGGATCTTCATTTGCTAAGGTGCCAGCCAATTGCTAAGGTGAGACATCTCAAAATGAGAAGAAACAGCTGCAAATACCCATTAAGAATCACAACACAGAATCTATGAAGTAGGAAACTAGGAAAATTAGAAATCATCAAAAATAAAACAGAACACACAAACATTGATGTCCTAGGCATTAGTTGGCAAAAACGGAGAGTTACTGAGCATTTTGAATCCAACAATCACAGGGTCCAGTACACCGGCAATGATAGCTTGAAGAGGAAGAGTGTTGCAATTCATCAAAAAAATATTTTGAGATCTATCTTTAAATACAGTACTGTGCTTTACAAGGAAGGCTAGTAAATAAAATTATTATTCAGATTTATGTACCAACCACTAAAACCAAATATGAAGAAATTGAAGATTTTTACTAATATCTGCAGTCCAAAATCAATGGAATATGAAATCAGAATGCATTGATAATCACTGGTGATTGGTATGAAAATGCTGGAAACAAAGAAGAAGGATTGCTAGTTGGAAAACATGGCCTTGGTGATAGAAATAATGCCAGAGATTTTTGTAAAACCAATAACTTCTTTATTGCAAATACCTTGCTAAATGGAATACACAGAAATCAAATTAATCACATTTGTGGAAAAAGATTATAGAAAAGCTCTGATATTCTTGCAATGGCACACAAAAACATGCAACAATAATGAATGCTGCTCAGCAAGACACCCCTGATGTCCACAGGGGCACAGTTGTGAGACACTGATACACCAAGGTTATAAAACCTGACTGGATTGTTTGCACAGTGCTGTCGATGTGAGCACATGATGGCAAGTTTTTGAACTTAATTGGCAGGCCTTGTAGACTTGATGCCTTCAACACCACAAGTATAACAGAAGACTAGACAAGTTGTGGAATTACATCAAAGACATCATACACAAAGAAAGAGATCATTAAAAAGACAGGAAACAAAGAAAAAAAGCATGTTGGATGTCAGAAGAAACTCTGAAAGTTGCTTTTGAACTTTTAGTAACTAAAGCAAATGGAAGAAATGATGAAGTGAAAGAACTGACTAGGTTTCAAAGAGTGGCTGGAGAAGACCAAGTGAACTATTGTAATGACATGAGAAGCATTATAATGACACAGGCAAGAGTGAAGGGAAGAGACATGTAGATAGAAAACCAAAAGGAAGGAACACGCTCTGCATTTCTCAAGCAGAGGATCTAAAGAAAAAGTTCAACCAGTTATAGCCGCGATGGAGCTCACTACGTTGAGTCTCACTGGCAACACAAGAATAAAAAGGGGTGCATCCTGAAATCTCCACTAAAACACAACAATTGATGGTCCAGCGGTTTTGGGGTTCCCCTGGGAGCATGGCCCCTGGCCCTGATGCTGCTCTTGCCCATAAATCGTAATGGAGGTCCACTCTTCGGGCCTGAATGGATTGGACTTGGTGATGCAGAGTGACCATATACTGGATGCACTTTATGGTTCTGTGCATCTATAGGATATCATCCTGCTGACCTCTGGCTGGAGGAAGGAGAGTGAGTGGAGAGGAGGGGAAAGGAGACTGTTGGGAGGATGAGACATGCCTGGAGCAGAGAGAAATTGTGTGCTGTCACCGGACAGGGAGAGCAGAAGAAGCTGCATATGGGTGGGCATGTAAATTTATACGGGAATGTACATTTTCACTCAGTCATATTAAATAAAAATAAAAAAAATAAAAAGTTCAAGACTTGATTTGAAATAGTGAACGATTCTGCAGGGAAAATATTAAATGAGGGAATTATCAAAAGAGATGGGAGGAATACACAGTCATTATACCAAAAAGAAATCATCATTTGAAGAGATAGCAAATGTTCAAGAACCAATGATACTGAAGAAAGAAGTCAAAGCTGTGTTGAAGACATTGGGGAAAAACAAGGCTCTGAAAATTGATGGACTGTCAATTGAGATGCTTCTGAAAATGCATGTAGTACTGGAAGCATTCACTCATCAATGCCAAGATATTTAAAGGACATCTATCTTGCCAATAGAGTGGAACAGATAGTTGTTTATGCCTACTCACAAGAAAAGTAATCCAACCAAATGCAGAAATTATTGAACAACATCATTAATGTCACACCCAAATAAAATTTTGCTAAAAATCACTCAAAAGCAGCTGAAACAGTGTACTCACAGAGAAATGCCAGAAATTCAAGCCAGATTGAGAGGACAACATGGAACCAGAGATATCATTACTGATATCAGATGGATCTTGCCTGAAAGCAGAGAATATCAGAAAGATGTTTGCCTATGTTTTCGCTATGCAAAGGCATTCAACTGTATTGATCACAACAAATTAGACGGCAAAGAAATTCCAGAACATTCAGTTGTGCCCATGAGGAATGTGTACACAGATCAACAGGAAGTCATTCAAACAGAGCAAGGGGATGTTCTACAGTTTAAAGTCACCAAAGGTGTGCATCATTGTTGTACTCTATTGTCATTCCTTTTCAGTCTATATGCCAAACAAATAATCTGAGATGAGAATATGAGAACAAATAATCTGAAGAAGAACTGGGCATCAAGATTGGAGTAAGACTCATTCACAACCTGTGTTACACAAATATCATGGCTGTGCTTGGTGAAAGCTAAGAAGACTTGAAATACTTACTTATGAAGAAAGACCTCGGCCTTCAGTACAGACTACACCTCAACATAAAGAAAGAAAAAACTCTCACTCCTAGACCAATAAGCAACATAATAAAGAAAGAAAACATTGATGTTGTCAGTGATTTCATTTTGCGTGGATCCACATTAAAGGTTCATCAAGAAGCAGACAAGAAATTGAAAGAGACACTACATGGGGAAAATCTGCTGCAAAAGATCTCTTCAAAGTGCTTGAAAACAAAGACGTCACCTTGAAGACAAAGGTGCACCCGACCCAATCCCCGGTATGTTCAATTGCATGAAGTCTGACACTTAAGTTTGTGGGCTTTCCGCCGTGACTTACACTGGCAACACTGTATGAACAACTAGTAGAGTTCCACAACTTTTGGTATGTCAATGTTTCACGGCTGTGTTCATGTTGCCATCTGGTGGTGACTTGCTGAGTGGCCTGTGACTTGCTGAGTGGCGTGTGACTTGCTGAGTGGCGTTTATTTTTGCTGCATGTTTCTGTGTGCTGTCACAAGAATGTCAGAGCTTCAATTAGAACAACAAACATTACATTTCTTGTTAAACTTGGCGAGAGTGGAAGTGAAATCAGGGACATGTGAATCAAGTTTACAGAGGCGATTCAATGAAGAAAACGGCAGTGTACAAACGGATTAAACATTTGTCTGGGGGGAGAAGCAGCGTCACCGATGAAGAGAAATCAGGGTGGCCAGCAACGAGCAGAACTGATGAAAACATTCCAAAAATTCATTGAACTGTGCGCGAGAATCATTGGCTAACTGTAAGGAACTTAGTAGATCAAGTAAACGTTGACAAACAGAGACAATGTTTCCTGAAAATCTTGGCATGAGAAAGGTGTGTGTGCAAAAATGGTCCCAGAGGAGCTCACTGATGAATAAAAGCAGAAGAGAGTCAAAGCTTGTCAAGACCTTTTGGAGAGACAAGAGAATGTTTTGGGTCATGTTAGCACTGGTGATGAAACATGGGTGTACCAATAAGACCCTGAAACAAAGCATCACAGCGCACAAGAAAAATTAGCCAATTCTCCACCACCAAAAAAGTTCTTCAGCCTAAATAGAGTCAAAACAATGCTGCTGACCTTTATTGATAGCAGAGGGATTGTTTGTTATGAATTTGTACCACTGGACAAGCAATTAACCAAGTTTACTGTTTCAAAGTGCTGAAAAAAACAAAAATGGCATGAACTTTTCGCTAATAACTCATGGCTCTCAGCATCGTGACAGTGCACCACCTCACACGTAGTGTCCGTGAGACACTTCTAGCCAGTAAACAAATAACTGTGTTGAAACACCCTTCCTACTCACATAAGCTGGCCTGCAACAACTTTTTTATTTACCTGAAGATAAAGGAAATATTGAAAGAAAAACATTTTGATGACATTCAGGACATCAAGGCTAATATAACAACAGCTTTGATGGCCATTCCAGAAATATTTCCAAAATTGGTTTGACTAGGAACTGGGTTCATTGCATAACTCCCCAGGGGGAGTACTTCAAAGGTGACCATAGCAATATTCAGCAATGAGGTATGTAGCTGTTTTTGTAGGATAAGTTCATGAACCTAATCGTCAGACCTCTTGTGTATGTGAAAGCTCAACAAAGAATAAGGAAGACCTAAGAAGCATTGTCACCTTTGAATTGTGGTGTTGCTGAAGAATATTGAATATACTATGGACTGCCAAAAGAATGAACAGGTGTGTCATGGCAAAAGAATTGCCAGAATGTTCCTTCAAAGCAAGAATGGCAAGACTGTCTTTCATACTTTGGACATTTTATCTGAAGGAATCAGTACCTGGAGAAGGACATCATGCTTGGTAAAGTAGTGAGACATCGAAAAAGAGGAAGACCCTCCCCAAGATGGATTAACATTGTGGCTGCAGCAGTGGCCTCGAATGTGACATCAGTTGTGAGGACGGCACAGGACTGGGTAGTGTTTCATTCTGCTGGACGTAGTGTGAGCTAGAACTGATTTGATAGCACCTAACATCAATAACTGTCTACTAGACTATGACAGAATGAATTTCTCCTTCTTGAAGCTATCCATGTGTGCTATTTCTGTTGTAGCAGAGCTAAGTAAATGAAAAAAAAAATCTTCTGACTTGCATAGCAAACTACTAATAGAAATAGGGAGGCATATTTCAGAGCGTACATTGAGATGGTGGCACAGTCAGAAAGAAAACATATATATATGTCTTGGTCCTGAAGTTGTATCGTGAATTCTGATTCACAATCATAATGTCCTTGCTAAGTATTATTATGTAACACAGTCCTCTGAATTCTTCAGTAAAGTATATGATATCCATGAGATGGGAGGCTGGAACTTTCTATCAATAGAGGGAGCTGTAAAGACAGCAATGATAGACATCTATCTTGTGGGAGCTGACTTCATTTTTTTTTTTTTATTATGATTGAATGCAAGGATACAATCCAGTTTAAATTTGCAGGTCTGCCTATTTGCAACTCCTTCTGCTCTCCTTGCCCACTGACAGCACATTCCTCCTTTCCATTCTATACATGTCATATCCTCTTAACAATCTCCTGTCCCCTCCTCTCCACCCTCTCCACTCCCCTCTAGTATGAGGCTAGTAGGATGATACCCTATAGATGGATAGAACCACAAAGTGCACACACGAGTCTAATCCATTCCTGTCTGAATGACTTCATTCACAAAAGAACCAAAAGTTATTTGCGAAAGTTGGACGCCTTTGGACAGATGCCTAGGATCAGAGAAAGGCATGTCTGCAAGCACAGCTGGGAAGAGGCTGACTTGACAGAAGAACTGTATCCTGAATGTTCCTCAGCCTGAACTGTAACACTAGCTTCCCTATGAAACCACATAAACATGAGTTTTGTTTTGTTTTTTGTTTCTTGTTTTTGTTTTGGTTCTACTTGGCCATTACACTTAGTGAACCCAGCAAAGAAGCAGAGAGTGCCATGGGAGAGACAGTCGCTGTCAGAATTAGAAAAGATGAAAGAGAGAGGAGGCCTGTCTGATCTCTGCAAGGAATCAGGGCTGGGCTGTCAATCTTGATTCTCTTTCCCTCTCGTGAAGTTACAGGAGCTCAAACACTTCCTTCCTGCCATTCTTACACAAAGCTTCTATGAAAGTTAAGTAATACATGTGGGAAAGAGTTCATTTTAGAAAAAGTGTGACATGCCTCATCCCTGACTATCACTACGGTCCCCTTTGAAGTGCTCCCCTTAGGAAACTGCACCAACACGTGTGCTTAGGCCGCCCTTCAAAGGAATTTTGAAACTCTTTTTCTGGAATGGCTGTCAGACCTGCTGTCGTGTCACCCTGGTTGTCCTGAAGGTCATCAGAATGTCTCCCTTTTAATATTTCCTTCATCTTCCGGTAAAGAAAAAAAGTCATTGGGGGGTCAGATCAGGTGAGTAGGAAGAGTGTTCCAACACAGTTATTTGTTTACTGGCTACAAACCCCCTTACAGCGACTATGTGACTAAGTTTGTGAACTTGCCACTATGCTGCCTTGCATAACGGCCATTTCAGAAAGAGTTCCAAACTGCTCTGAAGGGTGGACTAGGCATTGTCATTAGTGCATACCTCCCCAAGGGGGGTACTTCAAAGGTGACCATAGTGATATTTAGCAGTGAGGTGCATAGCACTTAAAATAATTAAATCCTCAGAAGTAATTGTCAGACATATATAAGTAACATAAACCAAAACTGTAAAGATGATGATAAAAATAAAACCTTTACATTGGGTCATTTATTATCTGCAATTACATTCCTGTTCAATAATATTTTGATGGCATTTTTTACCTCTGCATTCCTCACTGTGTAGATAATGGGATTTAACAAGGGGGTGACAAGGGTAAAGAATACAGCTATGGCTTTATCCATGGAAAGGGTTGTTACTGGTCACAGATATAGAAAAACACAGGGCACAAAGAGCAAGACAACAACAGTGATGTGGGAGCCACAGGTAGAGAGGGCCTTTTTTCTCCCTGCAGAACTCCAAGTTCTCAGGGAATATAGAATGACAACATAGGATATCAACAATATTACAAAAGTTATCAGACAGAGTGCCCCACCATTGGCAGCAACCAAGAGACCAACAAGGAAAGTGTCCATGCAGGAAAGCTGTATCAATGGGAAGATGTCACACATGAAGTGATCAATGACATTGGGGCCACAGAGAGGGAGCCAAAAAACAGTAAGAATCTGTCCAACAGAGTGGAAAAAACCCACTGTCCAAGACATTCCCACCAAAAGGCAGCACAGATGGTGATTCATGGTGGTCACATAGTGTAGGGGTCTACAGATGGCCACGTAGCGGTCATAGGCCATGACCACAAGGAGGGTAATCTCAGAAGCCCCTAAGAAATGCCCAAGAAAGAGCTGTGTCATGCAACCATTGAAGGAGATGGTTCTTGTCTCAGAGAGCAAGTCAGCTAGCATTTTAGGGATTATGGAAGTAGAGTAGCAGGCATCTATCAAAGATAAGAAGCCCAGGAAGAAATACATTGGAGAATTCAAAGTCTGACTGCAGATTATGGTGACCACAATGAGCAGGTTGGCTGTGACGGTGACAGTGTAGGTGACAAACAACACAACAACTAGAATTTTCTGCATCTGAGGATTCTGTGTAAGTCCTGGGAGAATTAATTCGGTCACATTCATTCTGTTTTCTTCCGTTTCAGTGCTGATGATGAACTCAGAAGTTGGGATTTTCCTGTGGAGACAACATTCTTAATATCAGGGTGATGAGCATTCTATATTTTAGGTTCTCAAAAAAAGCTGAAGCATTTTAATAACATAAACTGTTTTCCTTTGTGGTGTGTGAGAAGAGAAAAGTGCTGAGGCTGTTTAATTCAGCTCTTCTTTTGATGCCAGAATCCCATCTCTGTCTTCTGACTAGTGGTCCCTGGGTATTTGCTGGACAACATCCAGGAACAGGGAGTTCATCACGTAACAAACCTAGTTACTTCTTAGCCAGCAAGAAATGTTAGCAAACTCACACTTTGTATGTGTGTGTGTGTCTGTGTGTGTGTGTGTGTCTCTATGTCTGTGCATGCATGTGTGCTTGTGTGTGCAGACACACACACACAGAGCCATGGTGGCACGATGGCTAAGTGCTTGGCTGCTAGCCAAAAGATTGGCAGTTTGAAACTACCAGGTACTCTGTGGGAGAAAAGAGCCAGCAATCTGCTCTCATACAGATTTCAGCCAATGAAACAATGTGGGGTAGTTCTATTCTGTCATATAAGATCACTATTAGTCTAAATCAACCCCACAGCACACGACATGCATATACACATGTGACTATACACACACATGCGCACACACACATATATTTATGCAGTCATAGCTACACAGTCATATAAAAATCCCTAGTGGAGTAGCAGTTAAGAGTTACGGCTGCTAACCAACTGTTGGTTCTGCTTTTACATATGGTTGATATACAAACGAAAAACAAATCACCTCACTCTTCCATTCCAAAGCCCTTTAAATAAGCCTCAGAGAAGGAAAGCTGCCTCTGCCTTCATCACCTCTTTATCTCCAGATCTGCTTTAACGTTTGGTGCATAACGGGGGTCAATAAAGATTGATAAGGTATACACATACGTTGGAATACACTCTCCTGATTTCTCCCACGTATGTTTTCTTTTTCCAGAATGGGAGTGCTCACCATCTTACTTCAAGAAACAGTTGAATAAAGTGTTGGAAAGTGACCAGACTCCTCTCACCCCTCAGGTCTATTCTCAGGCTTCTCCTCCATGGAGGGCTTCCGTGGTGTTCCTCAGTCAGGTCTCTCCACTCTCTAGCCAACGGGAAGGTGTTAGAGGATGTTAGAGGACAAGGTGGGAAGAAAAGAGCGTCTGGGTTTATTCCTTGGTGCCGCCGATTGTTTATCAATAGCCGTGTACCTCTACCTACGTCACAGCTGTTGCTGGGTGGGTGTCTTCTGCGGGTGCATTTCCTTTTGAAATCATTTCTTCCCCTTGTTTCTTCTGCTTTGTATGTCCTGAATTCATTTCCTTTACTTTCCTCATACCTGGATAAATAATCTTTGTGGAACTTTTTTTAAATCTGCTCTTTTGAATATGTAGTCTTGTCAAGACTCCCACGGATATAAAAAGATTATGATTTTTCTTTGTAAATAATAGAAAAACATGAAAAACTTTTCTCTTTCTATAATTTTATGTTATTTCAAAATTATCTCTTCTTTTGATGTATAGCTGCTAAATAAATCTAACTTTTGTGAAATATAAAAAGATTACTAGATATCTTCAACAAAAGTAGTGTGTTTTCTGTAGCTCTCCCCTTGGAGTTACATAGTTCAATATGAGGCTTGTCTTTGAGATATATTACAACTTTTACAGCTACAGAAAAATGATAATGCAAACAATTCTTGAACATAAAACTCAAAATGTTGTCTGGTGGAGGCTCAGTTGACTTCCCTCAGACATTGTAGATAAAGCCAGTTTTACATCTATTTGTAAATTCATTGCATATCCCTGATTGAATAAGCGTGATACACTTGGATTCTCCTTTAAAGGATTACAACATATTAAACTGGTTCCCTCGTTAATTAATATGTTAAATAAAAGTTGTGCCATATGTTCACTTTATATGTGTGTGAGATTCAGGGTTTGATCATTTTTGGAAAAGTGTTTTGGGATATTAGGATAACTTCAAAAACTGAAAAACACCTAAAAATCCAGATTCTTTTTGTCTATGTGTTATTGCATTGTGGAAATTGCTATTTTATTTTATTTTATTATTTTATTTCATAGGGGTTTTTTTTTAAATGTTATTTGGGTTGGAGAAGTTGCTTTAATCCACTTATAAAAATCTCTTTTTGAGATTGTGAAGTCAGATGGAAACAAGGTATGATACTAAAGAACATTTATCAGCCCTCCCTCCCACTCCTCTCCCACACAAAATTAGAGTAAATGAATATTCTTATTAATCCAAACAAAACCTATGGAGCCTAGGGAGAAGGATTACCTAGCAAAACATGGTTTTAAGCTTCATTTAAGAAGTCCTTTACCAAATACTTTTTAGATATCTACTTTTTGCCTGATAGAAATGTTGGTAACAGAGCGATTAAAAGCTACGACTACTAATCAGAAGTTCACCAGTTCAAATTCATCAGAAACTCCCTGAAAACTCTATGGGGCCGTTCTACTCTGTCCTATAATGTCACTATGAGCTGGAATCAGCTTGATGGCAATGGTTAGTTTTTGATTATGTGTGTATGCTCTGGAAAGCTGAGATATAGCACAATGAACAAAGCATATAAAGTCTCCACAGTCAAACAGCTTACATTCTAGTAAAGAGAGAGAAAACAAGAAAATAAAAAGGAAAGTATCGCATTAATCAGGGTGATGGATATTTGGAGTCTGGGGGAGATTTTCAGAGAAGTAGTCAGAGAAGGCTTCAATCAGAAAGAGAAAATTAACTTAGACTAGAAAGAAGGGAAGAAGATTAGGGAAGATATCTAAGGAAAGAACGTTCAAGACCAAAAAACAGAAACCAAACAAAAAGTGAAAACACTCGGAGGATGGAATGTGGTTGGTGTCATTGACTAGAGGAGGTCAGTGTGGCAGATTGAAAAGTGGCAGGTTTTATAGGGCTTTATAGGTCACTCTAACAGATGTGAATTTATTATAACTGAAAGTCCCCGAAAGACTTTGCACACCAAAATGGTATGATCTGACCTAATTTTAGAATTATTCTGGCTGCTGTGTGGGAAATAGAGGGCAACAGGAGAAGCAGGGAGACTATTCTTTAGGAAGATATTGTAACAGTTCAGCAGAAACGTGATGGCATTTTGCACCAGGATGGAATAGCAGAGGTAGATGTATTGTGATGGTAGCTTCAGTGGTACCTGCTGATGGGATGATGCGGGCAGTAAGAAAGAATGAAGAGTAAAAAATATTCAAAAGTTTGAGACTTTACCTCCTGAAATAGTGTTGTTCATTACTGAAACAACTTCATTTTCAGATGCCATGATTAACACGGTTAAAGTTTGAGTGCTTTTCGAATGTCAGACACATTTTATCCTTCCATCAATATTAAGTCACTCACTATTATTTAGTAGATGAAATAACTAATATATATAGAAGGTAAATAAATTTTTTGATGTAGTTAGCGGGTTATAACCCAAACCTTACACTGAAATAAAGAGCTAATGATGGTAACTTAGTAAAATGTGTTTAACCTCTGAACATATCAACTATTTTCAGTCAACTGAGGACAATTCGCTTGAAGGATGGCTGTGAGAGCGACAAGACTAGTAGCTCTGCACTTTGTCCAAAGTCACACACAGTCAATATCAACGACTTGCACCTTATCAAAATTTTTAAGAGTGGGCTACATTTACTGACTGTGTAAGTAGATAACATATGACTGGGACTATTAAAATTACAGTGTTCTTTCTATAAGGCTGTGTTTATGCTACACAAAATCGGCTAGGTATAAAAAAAAGCATAAGCATACTGTTTTTTTCCTATTTATCTATTTTTAACCACTCATCATGCATCTTTTTTTGTTCTTCTTCATCAATGTAACTACAGGCTATTGCACACATACGCACACACCACTATCACAACCATCACCGCCACCACTGTCACCGGAATTTAAGGTTAATTTTGGCAATGAGTATAGATAGAGGCAAAATTTGTCACACAATTAGTGCTTTAATAATGTGAAATCTAATTTTCTGACGTCAATATATAGATTTACTTACCAGCAGTATCATTCATTGATGCCCTCCTCTTCAATCCCATTTTTTTCTCTTTTTGCTCACATTTCCCCACCTCTGGAAAGATCTCTGCTGTCCACTAGTCTCTGTCCCCTCCTCATACCTCTTCCTTATCTTTATTTCCACTGTTGTGATCTCAGAATGAGTCCTGAGAAAACTAAGGACTGAAGAAATTAAAGCTACTTTCCCTATAGGACGTATGAAAATGTTTCATAAATTATAAAGTTCTCTGTGAAGGTCAGCCATTATCATTACATGCAGTGATCTAAAATTAACATTGTCTGATGGCTTCTTGTATTCTTACATTAGGCATTTTGAAAACAACTTCATATAAATTACCTTAATTTTTTTAAAGTGCTGTATGTAGTAAAAAGATTATTCCTTCTATTTTACATACAGGAATATTCAGACAATATTGACAGAGTCAGCCTTTTTATCCAAGGATGTATGGGAGCAGATCTGAATATCTAATTCAATCTCTCTGGCCCCAAGTCTTATGCTTGACTTTCACCCAATATTATCTCCAATGTAAAAACTTACATAGTCAGTTAACATGGTCCTTTTTTAATATTCATCTGTCAACGAGGATTTAAGACGACTCTTTTCCTAACTCCTGGAAGGATAAAAATGGATGCAAAAACTCTGAGGGATTTTGAACTGTGCCTGTCTCTCTACCTCCCCTGAGAATTTTCCATTTTCTCGCTTAGGAGAATTTAGAACAAGAATTTAGAACTACTTGTATTCTTTATTTGGGGCCCTGGTGTCACAGTAGTTAACTGCTACCACTGTTAACCAAAAGGTTGGCAGTATAAATGCACCAGCTGTGCCTTGGAAACACTATGGAGCAGTTCTACTCTGTCTTAAAGGGTTGCTATGAGTCAGTATCAACTCGATGACAATGGATATGTACTTATTTGCTTATTTTAAGACAGTTAATGACATATTACTAACCCTGCCCAAAAAGTGTTTCTAATCCAGTCTAGATTTGTTATTAAAAAGATGTATGTCCCAGGGTGGCAAAAACTTTTCATTTCATTACTAACCTAAAAGTTGGTGGTTTGATCTCACACAACAGCTACATGGAAGATGGGACTAGTGACCTCTTTCTGCATAGATTACAGCTGAGAAAACTCTCTGCAGCAGTTCTGCTCTGTAACATATGGGGTCACCAAAACTTTCAATCAATTTGACGGCAATATGTTTAATTTTTATTTTTTGTATCATATATTGAACACTTACTATTTGTAAGCTACTTACACATTTAATTCAAATAACCCCATGAGTGTATTATACCTAATTCATAGAGGAGAAAGCTGAGACTCAAAATGGCTCATTTTATTTGCCTAGTGTGATATAACTAATAAATGATAGAACTAAAAGCTACTTTGCTGTCTTTCAGTTCCACATGCTCTCTATCTAACTTAAGAGTTTCCCATAAATTTTTTTCAGAAGTCTCTGACAAGAGTTGTACCGTATTTCCTATTAAAAAAATAGGAAATAGGAAATATAGTAATAAGCTATTCATATCACACTATAAGGAGAATTTTTTAAAATCTTTTTTTATTGCTGAGTGAAAATGTACATTCCCGTATAAATTTACACGCCCATCTATATACAGCTTCCACTGCTCTCCCTACCCGATGACAGCACACTGTTCCTCTCTGCTCCATACATGTCTCATCCTCCCAACAGTCTCCTTTCCCCTCTTCTTCACCCACTCTCCTTCCTCCAGCCAGAGGTCAGCAGGATGATATCCTATAGATGCACAGAACCATAAAGTGCATCCAACATATGGTCACTCTGCATCGCCAAGTCCAATCCATTCATGTCTGAAGAGTAGACATTCATTATGATTTACAGGCAAGGGCAGCATCACTGACAGGGGCCATGCTCCCGTGGGAACCCTGAAACCGCTGGACCATCAGTTGAGGTCTTTTAGTGGAGATCTCAGGGTGCACCCCTTTTTATTCTTGTGTTGCCAGTGAGACTCAACTTAGTGAGCTCCATCGTGGCTATCACTGGTGGTGACTGGGCACCATCCGGTTCTTCTGGTCAGACTTAGAATGAACTATCTTAGAATAAATAGAATCTAGAATGTTCTTTAGAAGTAAGGATGGTGAGACTACATCTTTCACACTTTGCACATTTTATTAGGAAGGATCAGTCCCTGGACAAGGATATCATGCTTGATAAATTAGAGGGCCAGTGAAAAAGAGAAAGACCCTCAACAAGATGCATTTACAAAGTAGCTGCAGCAACGGATTCAAGCTTGACATAGATTATGAGAATGGCTAGGGAGTGTTTCATTCTGTTGTACACATCAGTCGCTGTGAGTTGGAACTGATTTGATAGCATCTAACAACAGTTTACTAGACTCTGAAAGAATATGCTTCCCTTTGTTGAAATAATCCATGTGTTTGGTATTCCTGTTGTATCAGTCATATCTGAATGACTTAAAAAATGCGTTCTAACTTACATAAGAAAACCACGTATAGAAATAGGGAGACTTGTTTCAGAGCACACAATGAGACGGTGGCACAGTCAGAAGGAAAATCCATATCTCCTGATCCTGAAGCTGTGTCCTGCATTATGTCTCAAAATTGTAATGTTCTTGCTAAGTATTGTTACATAACACAGTCCTCTGACTTCTTCGATAAAGCATATGATACCAGTGAGGAGAGAGGCTAGAACTTTATGCCACAGTTGGTAGCTATAAAGACACCTACCACAGACATTCATATTGTGGTAGCTGATTTCATTTTGAGAAGAACCAAAAGTTACTAGCAACAAAGTTTTATGAGTTAGGTGAGCTGTTTAGCTGGGAAATCTTCCTTTGTTCAATTTAGGAGTAATGATTTCTCTTACATGCCTTATGATTGTCGTCTCTGAAAGGCGTTTGACAAGAGGGGTGTCGGATATACGTTTGCTGTTAGATTCAAGCAGCTAAACAGACAGTCAATTCTTTAAAGTCAAGTTGTTTATGTATCCATTTTACTGCGTGCTTCTGAGAAACAATCTGCACTTCATCTGAAGGAACTCTAGTGGCCCAAAGATATGGCTGCCAAACAGAAGGCCACCAGTAAGAATCTATCAGCCACTCTTTAGAAAACCATAGGGTTCTACTCTGCCCTATACGGTTCCCATTAGTAGGAATCCACTGAACAGCAATGGGTTGGTTTGTTTGTATTAATGATTTTTAGTGTAATAAAATGTAACTTCCTATGACATACAGAACCCTAGAGATGGTTAAAGAGATGAACTGCTAACCAAGAGGTTAGCAGTTCAAATTCATCAGCTGTTCCTTGGACTACAGTGTTACAAGGTCGCTGCGAGTCAGAATCAATCTGATAGCAAGAGGTCAGACACATAATACTTTTAAACAAAAATCATTACTAGAGATTATATATAATGAGAAGGTCACAGCACATGAACTGAGAATATTTGAACTCAAGGCTGACTTGTTTGTTCTGTGATCTAAATGTTAAAATTTTATGACCCACCTTTTTTTATCTGTAAAATACTAACACTAACTGAATTTCAATTTTATAGGGTCACTGTGAGAACCAAAACACACTTCAAATTTCGCTTAGGTTTGAACACAATAATTTTTATGACTGACAACTTTTAATCAACAGAAAAAGAAGCCCGTATAATTTTAGGCATCAGGTACATTGACAATGTGCTGAGAGAGTATCAGCAGGCATTTTCTTTCCAAACTGTATTCTCCACTGTCGTAGATACCAATAAGCAATACAGATCGGAGTACCAGCAGCTTCCTTGTGCATGTCTCGTGTACAGTTCTGCAATTAAACAAGAGAATTTTTAATTTGCTACAAAACAAGAAAGGCTCTGCTGTAAATGGTACCTTTGAGTCTCATACATCGAAAATGGTTGAAAGAACATAACACCTGGAATCAGAACAACGTAGATCCAGACAGCTCTGCTTCTGACCATAGACTCATCATTTTAGCTCTTTTAACTTATTTTTCTTCATCTGTTTAATTGAAATAATTGTTGCAAAATATGATTTGATGAATCACTTTTATGGACCTTTCTAATCGTAGTCTTGTAACTTCCACTGAAGTGATTAACAGGACCACGTGATGGAAATTGTGAGCCATCAAAGGGATTGGTCTGTTTTGCCATCCCACTGGGCTTAAATGATCCGCCACAGAGGGGGCAAAAAGTAGTTCCCACCACCACTAAAGAAGGAAAGTCAGGAGCCAGAAACTTCTTTGGACCCCAAATCCCGGTGCTGAGAAGCTCTTGGAAACAGGAGTCAGAGAGATGTAACCATCAAGACCGTGAGAAGCAGTGGCAGGAAAGACCTGACAGGAGAGTCCTGGCAGAAGAACCAAACCTGTGTCAGGAAACAGCTTGTTGGGCTTCCTGGCCCACAGAGAAAGTAGAGTACCTTTGGACAGACGCCTAGGATGAGGGAGAGGTATGCCTGTGAGCACAGCTGGAAAGAGACTGAGCTGATGGAAAAACTGTACTATCAATGCTCTTGAGCCTTAATTGTAACTGCTACTTCCTTAAGAAACTCCATGACCATGAATATTGGTTTTCACTTCTATGTGGCCCTTGCAATTGTTGAACCCAGGAGAGAGGTACACAGCGCCATGGGAGAGACGACAGCCATCAGACTTCTGCAAGCAATCAGGGTCGGACTGTCAATTTTGATTATCCCTTCTAACTGTAAAGTTATAAAAGGTCAGACACTTCCACACTTCCTCCATGTTATTCTTACACAAAGGTCTGATGACAGCTAAGTGATATGTGTGGGAAAGAGCTACACACACACACACACACACACACACACACAAGCGTAATATGTAACAAAAATGTAAATGTGATGATAAAAATAAAGTATCCATATTGGGTCATTTATTATCTGATATTCCATTCCTATTCAATAAAATTTTGATGGAATTTTTTACCTCTGCATTCCTTATAGTGTAAATAATGGGATTTAACAAGGGGGTGACAAGGGCATAGAACACAGCTATGGCTTTGTCCATGGAGAGGGTTGCTACTGGTCAGAGATACACAAAAATACAGGGCACAAAAAACAAAGCAACAACAGTAATATGAGAAATACAGGTAGAGAGGGCCTTTTTCCTCCCTGTGGAGCTCTGATTCCTCAAGGAATATAGGATGACAACATACGATATCAACAACGTTATAAAAATTATCACACAGATGATCCCACCATTGGCTGCAATCAAGAGACCAAGAAGGAAAGTGTCCATGCAGGATAACTGCATCAGTGGAAAGACTTCACACATGAAGTGATCAATGACATTGGGGCCACAGAGAGGGAGCCAGAAAGCAACAAGAATCTGTCCAACAGAGTGGAGAAAACCCACTGTCCAAGACATTCCCACCAAAAGGCAGCATGGATGGCGATTCATGATGGTCACATAGTGCAAGGGTCTACAGATGGCCACGAAGCGGTCATAGGCCATGACCACAAGGAGGGTAATCTCAGAACCCCCTAAGAAATGTTCAAGAAAGAGCTGTGTCATGCAGCCATTGAAGGAGATGGTGTTTGTCTCAGAGATTAAGTCAGCTAGCATTTTAGGGATTATGGAAGAGGAATAGCAGGTGTCTATCAAAGATAAGAAGCCCAGGAAGAAATACATTGGGGAATTGAAAGTCTGACTGCAGAGTATGGTGACCACCATGAGCAGGTTGGCTGTGACAGTGACAATGTAGGTGACAAACAACACAACAACTAGAACTCTCTGCATCCGAGGATTCTGTGTAAGTCCTAGGAGAATTAATTCAGTCACATTCATCCTGTAATCCTTCATTGCAGTGCTGATGATGAACTCAGGAGTCAGGATTATCCTGTAAAGACAACATTCTTATTAACACAGCAATGAGCATTCTGTCTTTTGGGTTCTCAAGTAAAACAAAAGTATTTTAATACTATAAACTGTTTTCCTCTATGGTGTACAAGAAGAGAAAAATCTCTATTTTTTCTGTTTCATAAAACCATTGAGGCTGCTTAACGCAGCTTCTTCTAGTGAAGCTTGAATCTCACCTGCGTGTTGTGGCAAGTGGCCAGTGGGCATTCCCTGGAAGACATCCACGTACGGTGAGTTCATCGGGTGATAAACCTAATTCACTTCTCAGCCAGTGAGAAATGTTAGAGAACTCATATGTCTCTCTGTCTCTGTCCCTCCTTCTCTGCCTCTGTCTCTCCATCTCTGTCTCTCCCTGTCTCTTTTTCTGTCACTCTCTCTCTCTCTCTGTGAGTAGTTCTGATGGCACAATGGTTAAGAACTCAGTTGCTAACAAAAAGTTTGGCAGTTTCAATCTACCAGTCCCTCAGTGGGAAGAAAGAACTGGCAATGCTCTCATAAAGAATTCAGCCTAGGAAACCCTATAGGGCAGTTCTACTCTTTCATATAATGTCACTATGAGTCTAAATTGGCCACATAACAAACAAAAACAACACACACATGCACACAGATGAGTACATAAATACACACACACACACACACAAACACGTACATACACATACATACATTTATACAAACATGGATCCCTGGTGGAACAGTGGTTAACCAACTGTGGGTTCTGATTTTACATTGTTGATATACAAGTAAAGACCAAATCACCTTGCTCTTCCACTTAAAAGCCTTTAAATAAGGAATAGAGAAGCAAAGTTGTATCTGCCTTCGTCACCTCTTTATCACGAGGTCTACTTTAATGTTTGATCAAAAACGGTTGTTAATAAATATTGACAGTGTACAAATAAGTTGGAAGACACTCTGCTTATTTTTCCTGTGTTTCTTTTTTTTCCAAAATAGGAGTGCTCATGACACGACTCTGGAAAACAGTTGAATCAGCTGGTAGAAAGTGAACTAGGTAGACTCCTCTCGCCCTTTCAGCTCTGCTCTATGGCTTCTCCCCTATGAGCGGCTTCCACGGTGTTCTTCAGTCAGGCTGCTGTATTCTTTGGCTAACGGGAAGCACTAGATGATTGTTCAAGGGCAAGGCAGGAAGAAAAGAATGTCTGGGTTTACTTTCCTGGGTGCCTCCCATGGTTTATCAATCACAGGATGACTTAAACTAGGTCACAGGTATTGCTGGCTGAGTGTTTCCTGAAGTTGCATGTCCTTTTTAAGTCACTTCTTCCCTTTCTTCACTCTATCCTCCTTGTGGTAATGGTTCTCTACAGTAGCAATCCCTAGGATGTTTTATCATCATCCTTAATTCATTTCCCTTAACCTTCTTCATATCTGGATGAATAATCTTTATTAAACATTTTTAATCTGCCTTTTTCCAATATACAGTCTTGTCAAGACTCCAAAGGATATTCAATGGTTATATTTTTCTTTGTAAATAATAAGAATACAAGAAAAAATAGTTTTCACTTTATATAATTTTATGTTGTTTAAAATACATCTCTTCTTTTGATGTATAGCTTCTAGCTTCTATCAAGAATAAATTGTGAAATTTATACGTGAATGTACATTTTCACTCAGTTATGTTAAATACAAAAAGAATAAATTGTGAAAGACTTTGAAATAAAAAAAGATTACTGGATATCTTCTATGAAGGCTGCGTGTTGTCTAGAGCACTGCCCTTGAAGTTACATGATTCTACGAGACTTGTCTTGGAGATACTTTACAACTCTTACAGCTACAGAAAAATGATAATGCAGCTGTCATCCATAAAACTGAAAATGTGGTCTAGGGATGTTCAGTTGATTTCCCTCAAACTTTGTGGATAAAGTCAGTTTTGCATCTATTTGAAAATTCATTACACATCCCCGAATGATAAGTGTGGCACACTATTCTCCCTTAAGTGGGTTACAACATACTAAACTCGTTAACTAGTGTGTTGAATAAAAGCTTTGTCATTAGTCCATTCTATATTGGTATGAAAGTGAGAATTGCATCTTTGTATGGAGAAGACTTTTGCCTTTCTATATTAGAACAACTTTGAAATATGAAAAATTCATAAAATCCCGGAAGCTCTTTGTCTGTGTGTTACTGTATAGTGGCTTTTTCTATTTTATTTTATTAGGAGAGTAGCTGTTTTAATCCACTTCTAAAATCTCTTCTTGAGATTCTGAAGTCAAATGGAAACAAAATATGACAGTGAAGAACATTTATCAGCCCTTCCACCCCCTACTCCACTCCCACATAAAATTAGCAAAAATGAATATTCTTTTTATCAAAATAAAATATATAGAGTCTAGGGAGAAGTTGGGGGGAAGGATTATCAAATAAAACATAGTTTAAAACTCTGCTTAAGAAGTCATTTATCAAATATTTATTACTTATTTACTTTGTCCTTAACGGAAACCCTGGTAACAAAGTGGTTAAGACATGTGATTGCTAACCAACTGATGAGTTTGAATTCACCAGGTAATCCCTGAAGACTCTTTGTGGCAGTTCTACTCTGTCCAATTGGGTTACTGTGCGTTGGAATCAACTCAGTGCCAACATGTTTGGTTTGGGATTATGTGCCTAATGCTCTAGAAAGTTGAGATACATCAGTCAACAAAACAGATAAAGTCTCTCCACTCATTTTAGCTTACATTCTAGTAGAGGAGTCAGAAAATAAGCAAATGAAAAAGAAAATACATCATATTTCAGATTGTAGTATATGCCACAGGAAAAATTAAGCAGGGTAATGGATATTTGGAATCTCGGGAAGAGATGTTATTTTCCATAAGAAAGTCAGAGAAGGCTTCACTGAGAAAGGCACATATAACCTAGACTAGAAAGAAGTGAAGAAAGATTAAAGGAAGTATTTAAGGAAGGAACATTCCATACAAAAATTCACTGGGTTGGCATCATTGACTAAAAGACGTCACTGTGGCTGGGGTGGAGGGAAGAGAGATTGGGAAGTGGCAGGTCTTACGCCGTTTTAGAAATCCCTCTAAACTTTATGGATTTATTGTAAGTAAAAAAGAAGTCATTGACAGACTGCACAGCAAAATGACCTGATCTGACTTAATCTTAGAGTTAGTCATTCTGGCTGCTGTGTGGGGAACAGACTACAAAGGGTCAGTAGGAGAAGCAGGGGATCGTTAATTAGGAGGATTGGGTAACAGTTCAGTGGAGATATGATAGTAGTCTGCACCAGGAGGTGTATGTATCAGGACAGGAGCTCCAGTAGCACCTGCTGACGGAATGACGTGGAGAGTAAGACAGAATGAGGAGTAAAAATTATTCAAAAGTTTGGGAATCTACCTCCCAAAAGACTGTATTGCCCATTATTGAGACAACTTCGCTCAGAGATGCCATGATTAATACATGTTAAGTTTACTTGAGTGCCTTTCAAATGTCAGATACTGTTTATCCTGCTATCAGTATTAAATCACATATTAATACTTAGTAGATGACATAAATAATGTAGATACAAGGGAAGAAAGTTTTTTTGACAGTAGTCAGTGGATTGTAACCTAGGCTTACAGTGAAATAGTTAACAATGATAATTCTGTAAAATAAGTTTAACCTCTGAAAATCTCAATTATTCTCCATCAAACAAGGGCAACGAGCATGTAGGGTGGGTATGAGAGTGACAAGACTACTAACACCGCAGTTGAGCTAAAGTAAGTACACAGTCAATATCAACTACTTGTAGTCGTATTGAAATTTTTAAGAGCACGGTATGTTTATTGACTGTTAAAGTAGATAACATATTACTGTGACTACTAAAATTATACTGTCCCTTCTATGAGGCTACATCTGTGCCGTGCAAAATAAACTAGTTGTATAAAAGAATGAGGACACATGTTGTTTTTTTTTTCCATTTATCTGCAAGGTTTTTAACCATCCAGTGTAAATCATTTGAAGTATTTTTTCCCCCCTTCTTCTTCATCAGACTTTATCAAACAGGCTATTTTTTTCTTTATCAAACTTTGTCAAACAGGTTATTTCGTGTATACACCAACACGTAGCTCTGCTCTATATGGTTGCCATAAGTAGGAATCAACTCAACAGCAGTAGGTTTGTTTGTTTGTATTAATGGTTTTAAATCTAATAAAATGTCACTTCCTATGACATATGGAATCCTAGTAATGGTTAAGAGCTGAGCTGCTAACCAAAAGGTTAGCAGTTCAAATCTATCAGCTGCACTTTAGACTATACAGTACAATAGGGTCATTGTGAGTCACAATCAGTTTGATGGCAACAGGCGAGATAGATAAGAATTATAAATAGAGGCCATAACTAAACAATCATATAAATGAGAAGGTCACAGGACATGAAATGAGTATGCTGAGCTCATATTTAAATTTTATGACTCACTCTTTCCTATCTGTATAATAAAAATACTTACTAAATTTGAATTTTACAGAGTCAATGTGAGAAACAAAAGACATTTTGAAATTTCCCTTAGGCTTAAAAACAATTAATTTTTATTATTGGCAACTTTTTCTCAACAGAAAAAGAATTCCATATAATTTTAAACATTAGCTATGTGACAGTGTGCTGAGAGAGTATCAGCAAGCATTTTCTTTCTAAACTGTATTCTATACTGTCATAGATACCAATAAGCAATAAAGGATCTCAATACCAACAGCTTAGATATGCATGCCTCTTACACAATTCTGCAATAAGAGAATTTTCATTGTGCTACCAAACAAGAAAGTTCTTGCTATAAATGCTACCTCTGAGTCTCACACCACTGAAAATGGTTAAAAGAGCATAGTATTTGGAATCAGAACAACGCAGGTCCAAAGAGTTCTGCCTCTGACCTTTGGCTCATCATTTAGCTCTTTCGGTTTATTGTTTCTTCATCTGTTTAATCAAAATAATTGTTGTAAAGTATGATCTGATTAATCACTTTTATAGACCTTTCTACTCCTAGTCACATAACTTCCACCAAAGTTATTGTGCAGGACTATGTAACAGGATTTGTGAACCATCAAAGGGATTGGTCAGTTTTGCCACCCGCTGGGCTTAAATGATCCACCACAGAGGGGCAAAGTAATGGGTCCCACCACCACTAAAGAAGAACAGCCAGGAGCCGACAAATCTTTTGGACCCCAATTCCCTGTGTTGAGAAGCTCTTGGAAGCAGAAGTCAGAGAGACGTAACCCTAGAGATGGTGAGAAGCAGTGGCAGGAAAGACCCACAGGAGATAACTGGCAGAAGGACCAGCCTAGTAGCAAGAGATAGTTTATTGAGCTTCCCAGCCCACAGCCTTAATTGCAACTGTTACTCCACTAAGAAACTCCATAACAATGAGTATTATTTTTCAATTCTACATGGCCATTGCAATTATTAAACCCAGCAGAAGAGTAGAGAGTGCCATGGGAGAGATGATTGGTGTCAGAAAAGATGGAAGAGAGAAGAGGCCTGTCTGACCTCTTCAAAGAATCAGGGTTGGACTGTCAGCTTTTATTCTCCCTCCCCCTTGCGAAATTATAGGAGTACTTCCTCCATGTCATTCTTATACAAAGGTTCTATGAAAGTTAAGAAATAAATGTGAGTAAGAGCTACACACACACACAACACGTATGTAACACAAAACAAAAGTGTAAAAAGGATGCTAGAAATAAAATCTTCACACTGGGTCATTTATTAACTGAAATTGCATTCCTGTTCAATAACATGTTGATGGCATTTTTTACCTCTGCATTCCTTATAGTATAGATAATGAGATAACGGGATTTAACAAGGGAGTGACAAGGGTATAGAATACAGCTATGGCTTTATCCATGGAGAGGGTTATTACTGGCCGCAGATACAGAAAAATACAGGGCACAAAGAACAAGGCAACAACAGTGATGTGAGAACCACAGGTAGAGGGGGCCTTTTTCCTCCCTGCAGAGCTCTGATTCCTCAAGGAATATAGGATCACAACATAGGACAGCAACAAAATGACAAAAGTTGTCACACAAATTACCCTCCCTCCCATTGGCTGCAGTCAAGAGACCAGCAAGGAAAGCGTCCATGCAGGAAAGTTGAATCAGTGGGAAGATGTCACACAAGAAGTGATCAATGATGTTGGGGCCACAGAAGGGGAGCCAGAAAGCAACAAGAATCTGTCCAATAGAGTGGAGAAAACCCACTGCCCAAAACAGTCCCACTAAAATGAAACGTAGACGGTGGTTCATGATGGCCATACAGTGCAGGGGTCTACAGATGGCCACGTAGCGGTCATAGGCCATGACCACAAGGAGGGTAATCTCAGACCCCCCTAAGAAGTGTTCAAGAAAGAGCTGTGTCATGCAGCCATTGAAGGAGATGGTGTTTGTCTCAGAGATTAAGTCAGCTAGCATTTTAGGGATTATGGAAGAGGAATAGCAGGTGTCTATCAAAGATAAGAAGCCCAGGAAGAAATACATTGGGGAATTGAAAGTCTGACTGCAGAGTATGGTGACCACCATGAGCAGGTTGGCTGTGACAGTGACAATGTAGGTGACAAACAACACAACAACTAGAATTCTCTGCATCTGAGAATTCTGTGTAAGTCCTAGAAGAATCAGTTCGGTCACATTCATCCTATTTTCTTTCATTTCCGTGCTGATGATGAACTCAGAAGTCAGGATGATCCTGTAAAGATAACATTCTTATTAACAGGGTGATGAGCATTCTATATTTTAGGTTCTCAAATAAAACTAAAGCATTTTAACAACATAAACTGTTTTCCTTTATGGTGTACAAGAAGAGAAAAAGTGCTACTGTTTCTATTTACAGAATGAGTAGAACCACTGAGGCTGTTTAATCCAACTTCCTCTATTAAAGCTGGAATCCCATCTACATCTTCTGACAAGTGGTCAGTGGGCATTCCCTGGAAGACTTCCAGGTAAAGGGAGTTCATCACATAATGAACCTAGTTCCTTCTCAGTCTGCAACGAATGTTAGAGAACTCATACATCTCTCTCTTCTCTCTCTCTCATTGTGTGTGTGTGTGTGTGTGTGTGTGCATAGCTCTGGCTGCACAATGGTTAAGCACTCAGCTGCCAACAACACAGTTAGCACTTCAAACCTACCAGTCATTCTGTGGGAGAAAAGACCTGGCAATCTGCTCTCACAAATATTTCGGCCTAGGAAACCCGATGGGGCACTTCTGCTCTTTCACATATGGTTATTGTGAATCTAAATCAACCCCACAACACACAGTAACAGCACACACATACACACATATGGATGCACACACATAAACACACAACACACACATGTACATACACTTATGAAAACATAGCTACATACATGGATCCCTGGTGGTGCAGTGGTTAACCAACTATGGGTTCTGATTTTACACACTGTTAATACACAAATGACAACCAAGTCACTCTGCTCTTCCATTTGAAAGCCATTTAAATAAGCTATAGAGAAGAAAAGCTCAATCTGCTTCTGTCGTCTTTTTATTACCAGATCTGCTTTAATGTTTGACCAAGAGTGTACAGATAAGTTGGAAGGCACTCTGCTTATTTCTTCCACATTTTGTTTTATCCAGAATGGGAGTGCTTACCGTATGACTTTGAAAAACAGCTGAATCAAGTGTTAGAAAGTGAACTGGATAGACTCTTGTCACCCCTTCAGATCTAGTCTCAGGCTTGTCCTCCAAGGGAGCGTGAACGGTGTTCTGCAGTCAGGCCACTGTGCTCTCGGACTGACAGGAAGCACTAGATGATTGTTAAAGGACAAGCTGGGAAGAAAAGAATGTCTGGGTTTACTTTCCTGGATGCCTCCTATGGTATATCAACAACAGGGTAACTTAAACTCGGTCACAGATATTTGTTGGGTGGCTGTCTCCCACAGTCACCTTTCCTTTTTAAATCATTTCTTCCCTTTATTTGCTCAGGCCTCCTTGTAGTAATGGTTCCCTACCAGTACCTACTCCTGAGATGTTTTATCATCAGCCTTAATTCATTTCCATTAACCTTCTTCATATCTGGATGAATAATATATATTAAATTTTTTTAGTCTGCCATTTTGAATATGCTGTCTTGTCAAGTCTCCAGTGGATGTAAAATAGTTATAGCTTTTCTTTGTAAATGAGAGAAATACATGAAAAAGTTTTCCCTTTACGTGATTTTGTGCTATTTGAATATTATCTCTTCTTCTTTTCGTGTATAGTTGCTAAATAAATTTAAGTTCTGTCAAGAAAAAACTGTGAAAGACTGTGAAATACAAGAAGAGTATTGGATGTCTTCAACGAAGGCTGCCAGTTGCCTACAGCACTGGCCTTGAAGTTACACGGCTCTAGGAGGCTTGTCTCTGAGATCTTTTACAGCTCTTCCAGCTACAGAAGAACAATAAGACAATTATTAGCCATAAACCCCAAAACAGAGCCTAGGATGTTCAACGGATTTCCTTCAAACTTTGTGGATCTGTTTGTAAATTCATTACACATCCTTGAATGAAAAGCATGACACAGTGCGTTCTCCCTAAAGTGGATTACAACAAATTTAACTGGTTTTCTTACTAACGAGTGTTGAATAAACACTTTGTCATGGGTTCATTTTATATTGGTAATTCTGTAAAATGAGTTTAACCTATGAAACTCTCAACTATTCTCCATCAAATCAGGACCACTAGCTTGAAGGGTGGCTGTGAGAGTGACAAGACTAATAGCTCTGCACTTGGCCCAAAGCAAGTACATAGTCAAGGTCAAGTACTTGTACATTTAATGAAACTTTTAAGAGTAGGGTATGTTTACTGACTGTGAAAGTAGATAACACATGACTGTGACTACTAAAACTACATTATTCTTTCTATAAGACTGTATCTGTGCCATACAAAATCAAGTACTCATAAAAAAGAATGAGGACACATTTTTTTTCCACATTTATCTGGAAAGTTTGTAATCACCCAGCATGAATCTTTTCTTTTTTTGTTCTTCTTTATCAAACTTCAGCAAACAGGCTATTTTCTTCTTTATCAAACTTGTCAAATAGGCTATTTCACATATACACAAGCACACAACAACCATTGCCACCAGAATTTATGTTTAATTTTGGCAATGAGTACAGATAGACACAGAATTTGTCATACACTTATTTTTTTAATATGAATGTCAGATCCAATTTCTGACATCAGTATATAGATTTACTTACCATATTTAACATTCATTGATGCCCTCCTCTTCAATCCCATATTTTTCTATCTTATTGCTCACATTTCCCTACCTCTAAAAAGATCTCTACCATCCACTAGTCTCTGTCCCCTTCTCATACCTCTTTCTTATCTCTACTTCCATTTTTGTGATCTCACAATGAGTGCTGAGAAAACTAAGGACTGAAAAAATTAAACATACTTTCCCCGTAGGACACATGAAAATGTTTTATAAATTTTAAAGTTTTCTGTGAAGGTAAGAGATGTTATTATTATATGCAATGATCAAAAAACTAGCATTAATTGATTTCTTCTCTTATCCTTATATGTTAGGAACTTTACAAGCAACTGCACAAAAATTATCTTGCTTCATGTTTTTTAAAGCTGTATATGTAGAAGGAAGGTTATTCTTCTGTTGTACATATAGGAAAATTGAGATGAAGAGAGAGTTAACCTTTCATCCCAGGATATATGGTTAGTGAGAAGCAGATCTGAAGATCTAATTCATGTCTCTCTGGCCTCAAGTCTTATTCTTGACACTGACCTCATGTTATCTTCAATGTAAAACTTACATAAGTAGTTAGCATGATCCCTCTTTAATATTCATCTATCAACAAACACTTTAAGAAGACTCTTAACCTAACCGCTGGAAGGATAAAAATGGATTCGAGAACACGTAGGGATTTTGAACTATGCCAATCTGTCTACTTCCCCTGAGAATTTATCCATTTTCCCTCCAGGAGAATTCAGAACAAGAATTTAGAACTACTTACGTACGTATGAGAGCCCCTGGTGGCACACTGGTCAAGAGCTACAGCTGGTAATCACAAAGTTGGCAGCTGCTCCTTGGAAACACTGTGGAACAGTTCTGCTCTGCTCTATAGGTTGGCTATGAATCAATATTAACTTGGCGGCAATGGATGTATACCTACTTGTTAATTTTAAGACAGCTAATGATATATTTCTAACCTTGTCCAAATAGTATTTCTAATCTACTCTAACTTTGTTATTGAAAGAAGATATGTCCCTGGGTGGCAAAAATGCTTTAATTTCACTATTAACCTAAAGGTCGGTGGTTTGAATTCTCACAACAGCTATATGGAAGACAGGTCTCATGACCTACTTCTGTAAAACAATCACAGCCAAGAAAACCCCATGCAGTGGTTCTACACTGTAATACATGGAGTCATTGTAGGGGGAATCAATTTGGAGGCGGTAAATTTAATTTTTATTTTTTGTGTTTTATATTGAACGCTTAGTATTTAAAAGCCACTGTCACAGGTAAACTCAAATAACCCCATCAGTGTACTATCTGTAATTCACAGAAGGAAATGGTGAGACTGAAAATGATTGATTTCATCTGCCTAGTATAATGTAACTACTAAGTGGTAAAACTAAAAGCTAGCTTATTCTCTTTCAGTTCCATATGCTTTCTATTTAAGAGTTTTCCAGAAACGTTCTCCATAAGTCTCTGAAAAGAGTTGGGCTATATTTCCTATTGAACAGAGTAATAATCCATTCATATTACATTATAATGAGAATTTTTTGAGAATCTGAGCATGTGGAGGCCAGAATGTGACCTATAAATAAATAAGTAGGTGGATGATAGATGACAGAAATAGATAGGTGATAGATAGATAGAGAGATGATTGAGGCATAGATACAGACAGATGATAGTTAGACAGACAGACAGATAGATTGATGGATGGGTGGGTGGGTGCATGAATGGAGAAGTGGGTAGGTAGGTGGATAGATAAGTGGATAGATTCTTTTAATTTTGCAAGTGATGAAACCGAAATTAAGAAAAGAAACAGACATTCAAAATATTGCACATTCAGGTAGCCTAAGGATAAGAAGTCAGATTTCCTGAGTCTCAACATGTTTGTCTTTTCCCTACATGTAGCTACTAGCTGACATTCTATGTTGTTACGGAATAATTCAAACAAGAAGTATTAGTTTGTTTACCTAGTTGATCTATGTAATTTCTTCAATTATTGTAATGGGTTGAACTGTGTCCCCCCAAAATATGTGTCAACTTAGCCAAGCCATAATTTCCAACATTGCATGATTGACCACGATTTTGGAATCTGATGTAATTTTCCTCTAGTTTGTAAATCTTATCTCTATGATGTTAACGAGATGAGATTAGTAGCAGTTGTGTTAATGAGGCAAGATTCAGTGTTCAGGTTTAGATTGTGATTTACGTATCTTAAGCAAATCCCTTTTGAGATTCAAAAGACAGAAAGGAGCACAGAAAAGAAAAGACCTCAGACCACCAAGAAAGCAGTGCCAGAAGAGCATGTCTTTTGGAACCTGAGGTCCCTGTCCTGAGAAACTAACTTCTCCTCCAGGTAAACATTGATGGTCAGGACCTTCTTATGGGGCCAAAAGAGAGAAAGCTCTCTTCTGGAGATGATGACCTGAATTCGGACTTCTAGTCTGCTGGAGAATAAACTTCTGTTTGCTAAAGCCATACACTTGCAGTATTTGTGTTACAACAACAGTAGATAACTAGGAAAATTACCCACGTTGTTTTTCAAGTGAGACCCATCTTTTAAGACAGAAAGATGTTGAGTGATCATAACCAAATACAGCCTTTGAATTTGTTGTATAGGATTTTCTCATATAAAGACCAATCACAAAATATAATGATTAATGATGTGGAATTTTTAAGCTTCTATTTTGCACACATGTTAAGTCTGTCTCTCAATCCTTTTACAAGTCAAACTAGTAAATTAAATGAGACGTTGATAAACATCACTCCTGCATCTTTCAAATGTCTTTGGTAATCTATATACACAAGCTACATTGTATAGAAAAAAACTGAAAATTCAGAAAGTAGGATCAAAATCCAAAAGTGAAGGAACAAAGAGGCATGGAAAAATCACTACCAAAATTACTGGACAGATGAATCAAGGACTGTGAATAACATCTACCTAAATCGGTTATCAAATTTTCTGTAGAACATTACTGCTGTGTTTTTCTTTTATCTCTCTTTTGAACATTTAGATGTCTTCAGAAGTTACCCGTACTTGTGAGAGTATTGCACACTGGTGAGATGGGTGGGAGGGGATACAGAATGCATCTTCAGCTCATAGGTCTTCTTATTGAATGATCCTAAAGAGCTGTAGCCAAGTAACCATATGTCTGCATGTGATTTATGTGATGAGATCCTGAAACTTAAATCAGAACCTGATGCTGTAGTTGGATGAGGGTTGAGTGAGCAACCTTGGGAAATGGGCCACTGACTGTGTTTTTCTTGGTGAGGGGACATGTGCATTGTGTGGCCAAAGGACAGATTGTGGTATGTTGTATTTCCACTACATTGTATCCTTTTATACATGCTCTTCCAGAATATTACTGGTTTCTACTCAACTGGTGAAGTCTATGTCCTTTTTACCTGAATATGGAAGGGAATTTATGACTCTCTGGACTAAGAGCATGTGACAGAAGTGATTCTATTGTACTTGCAAGGATAGGTTTAAAAAGATAATACCGTTTCTACCTTGCTAACTGCCATGGAACACACACTTTTAGAGCTTTGACTCATCATGTAAAAATCCACCATGCATGACAGACTATGCAAAGAAATCACTTAGAAATAGAGGGAAATGCACAAACAACACCAGTTATTCCAGCCACCATTATTCAAGACTTTCAAGACCAGACACTAAGTATGTGATAAAGAAACCTGTTAGATGACCTCTTCCCCAACCACACTGATTTTAATATCATGAAATCATGAACCAGAAGATTCCAGCTGAACTGATTGCAGATTCATGATCTACAAAATACATCTGAGATAGTAAAATGATTGTTGTTGTTGTTTTCAGCCTCTAAATTTTGGCATAATTTGTCACACACACACATATCTTAAACACTACAGTAATTTAAACACTTTAGTAGTATCTCATTTTTAGACAGGTAGACTAAATGAATAAAATGGAAATATAAAAAAAACACAATAATGGACCTAGAGATATTTTTAAATATAAAAATTATGACATTACAGGGTAGTATGGAATGGAATGGTTATTCAATAAATGGTGCTGGAAAAATAATCTTGTTATCTTTACCAAATATCCACCTCAAACACTACCTTGAAATTCAAGCTCTACGTGAGTTAAAGACATAAATGTGAAAAATCAAATCTTTTAAACTTTCTAAGTAAATTATCTTTCTGAACTTCAAGCAGATAAGGATTTTGAGAAGTAGCTGCAATCGTCTTTCTTCCTGAATCCAGCTTCCTCATCTCTGGATCACAGCTTAGATGGTGAATTCTTGATTTCAGCTGCATCCACTTCAATATCCAAATAACTGATCCTCCAACCCCACCAATGATTATGGAAGTTTTTAACTCCATTCACTGGATTCATTTCTTATTAAAAGAGCTAAAGAAATTTTTATTTCTTTCACTGAAGTATAAATATCACTTCATGATTGGAATGTATTCAATAGTTGTTCCAAAAAATGGAGGCATTAATATCTCTAGGTACTCTGAGTGAATTCACTTGTGAATTGGGAAATGAATTAATGGGGAAAATTGTTCATTTTAATAACATACTGTATATGCTATCAGTAGACTTATCAAGAAGGGAATATCTAAGGCTAGCACCTTAAAAAAATGATCTCCACATACAGTGTTGTTGTTGGATGTCATCAAGTGAATTTTCAACTAGTGGTGACCCATGTGGCAGTACAACTATTCCACAGAGTTTTGACAGCAGATCTGCAGATCTCCTGAGAAGCCACAGGGTGGATTTTTACTATCAACCATTTGGTTTGCAGCCACGTGCCTAGCCACTGCACAAGACTGTTACAGAACAATTATAAAAAGCACCATGATTTATCATGTAAGTCGACAAGAATGTATAGTCATTTTAGAGAATTAGAAAGGCACTCATCATGCAAAATAAAACAATATGTTCCAAAAATATTAAATACTTATCATGCGTCTTAATTACCTAGTACTACTATTACATAAATGCTATAAGCTGGTGGCTTTTAAGAAAATACTTATTTTCTTATATTTCCAGAAGCTACAAGTCCAAATCAGGCTCCCAGCTGTGTCAGTTCCTTCCTTGTCACTAGCCCTGGGCATTCCTTGATTCTTTGACATTCTGTGGCTCGTGAACAGTTTTCATACGGTATGTGTGTCTGTCTATATTCTGGTCTTTTAATAACTCAGAAGTAATTATATTTAAGGTCCACCCTACCCTGGTATGGCCTAATTAACATAACAGAAGAAAACTAGTATTTTTGAACAGGATCATATATACAATTACTAGGGGTAGGATTTCAACACGTATTCTGGAGAGGGCACAATTTAATTCAAAACAATTTCTTAAAAAAAAAGTATACCCAGAGAGTTTAATGCAGGCTGGTTGTGAAGCTCTGCTCTGTGATTTGTTGTTGTTGTTGTTATCAGCTGCCATTGCATCAGTTCCAGCTCACAACTGCCCTGTGTACGACAGAACTAAAGACACCCCAGCCCCGCACCTGCTCACGGTCATTGCTCGGTCTGAGCCCGTTGTTGTAGCCCGTGTGTCAGCCCAGCGCTTCCAATGTCTTCCTCTTTCACACCGACCTTCTGTCTTATCAAGCAGGAAGTCTTTGTTCAGGGATTAGTTGCTCCTAAAAAACATGTCCAAGATACATGAGACAATTTCTAGCCATCCTCCCTTCCAAGGAGCACTCTGAACTTCTTCCAAGACAGACTTACTCATTCTTCTGATGGTTCAGGGTACATTCCAAATTCTTTGCCAACACCATAACTCCAAGGCATCCCTTTTTGTTCAGTCTTCCTTATTCATTGTCCAGCTTTCACGTGCATATGAGTTGACCGAAAATATGATTTTGATCAGGCCTTCTTAGTTCTCTAAGTGACATCTTTACTTCTCAATACTCTAAACAGATCACTTACAGCAGACTTACCCAATGCATACTACGTTTTGTTTTTTTGATTGCTGCTTTCGTTGTAAAATGAAATCACGGACAACTTCAGTCTTGTCTGTATTTGTGATGATGTTGCTTACTGGTCCAGTGGTGAGCACATTACTTTCTTTATGTTAAAGTGCAATCCATACTGAAGGGTGTAGTCTTTGATTTTCACTAGTATCTCAAGTCTTTTTCACTTTCCACAAGCAGTGTTGGGTCATCTTTGTATCTCACGGTGTTAATGAGTTTTTTGCTGATTCAGATACTGGTTCTTCTTCATATAGTTTACCACATTATTTGCTCAGCATACAGATTACATAAGTACGGTGAAAGGATACAACCCTGACACACACTTTCATCTCTTTAACTTTACAGTATCCCCTTGTTCTGTTCAAATGACTGCCTATTAATCTATGTACAGATTCCTCATGAGCATAATAAGTATTCTGGAATCCACATTCTCTGCAATAGTATCCATAATTTGTTACAATCCTCACAATCAAATACCTTTGCCTAGTCAATAAAATACAGGTAAATATTTTTCTGATGTTCTCTGTTTTTAACCAAGATCCATCTGACATCAGCAATGATGTCTTCATTCTCTATGCTCTTCTGAGTTCAGATTGAATTTCCGGTGGTTCCCTGTGGAGGTTTTCCTGCAATTATTTTTTAATTATTTGTGATTTGAATAAATTTAAATATAAAGTTCAGCTGTTGGAGGAGGCCAATTATTCTAAAGGTATTAAATGGAGTTAAATGACATTTCTGTCCAAAACCCAGTGACAATAACTCAGATCAACTATATGCTACCAGGTTATCTTCATTTCATCACAGTACAAGTTTAACAAATTTCTCTTCTTATGGATTTATTCTTATCTATAAACATGTATCATGAAAATTTAATTAATTTGACCAAGTCTCATGTTTTGGTACACTAACATTTTTAAAATCTTAACTTTTAGTTTTAAAATATCACTTTCTTAGACAAAAAGAAATAAATTCAACTAGGCCAATTATTTTACGTCCCAGAAAGGAATTTATTCCACAAAGAAGAATTTGAAATAAAACCAAAAATTGTTATGCACTCAGGAAACTTAACACAGTATAGTTCCACATATAAAAGATTAAATCTATAAAATATGCATTATCTCTAACCTCTACAGCATATTACACTTGTATAAAGAACAATTTCTATATAAGTCTAAAAATAGATAGGCTAAAGAATCCAAAGAGAAAGATAGAAAAGAATAGGTTTGCTGACAGTGAAAGTATTCCTGTGAAATAATAAGCACCACACTCTGAATGAGAGCTACAGCCCTAATACGACTAAGGTCCCTTTTTACTGTTAAGATTCCACATGGTATTTTTCATTTCTGAGATTCTCAGGCTGTAAATTAAAAGGTTCACTATAAAGGATATGAAAGTTAAAGCCACAGTCATGAGTTTATCCATGAGAAATATAGATTTGGACCTTGCGTACAGGAACAGAGGGAACACACAATAAAATGATCAAAATGATGTGAGATACACAGGTGCTTCTCTTCCAAACCACCACTCTTCACAAAATGTCAGGTAATTCCTTAGAAGACTAATAAAGATCAAATAATAAAGACAAATAATAAAGACTAATAAAGACAAAAAAGATCACAGTGCAAATTGGCCTCCACTGCCTACCACAAACAGTCCAGTAATGCAGGTATTCAAGCAAACAAGTTTCAGTAAGAGATGCACATCACACACAAAGTTGTCAATGACCTGCAGCCACAGAAAGGAAACCAATACATAGAGAGAAATCAAACTAAAGAGTGTAAAAGCCTTCAGTCCAGGCTATCAACAGCATGAGAACATACCTGATATGATATAATGACAAAATAATGAGGAGGCTTAAAGATGGGCACACATTAGTCCTAGGCTGTCACCACCAGAAGAATAACCTCAGCAGCAACAAATAAATAATCCATAAGGACTTGTGCCATACAACCAAGAGAGGAAATGGTCTTTTCTTCATAAAACGTGTCTATGATCATTTGGGAAGCAATAGAAATAGAACACACAGTATATACAGTGATATAAGGTAAGAAAAGTTGGTGGAACTTAGGGCCCTGGTGGTCAGCAGGGAGAGCAAGTGGCCCACCACTGTGACAGTGCCGGTGGGTGAAAACCCTCAGGATACCGAGTCCCAGTAGGACAAAAGTAGTAGTCAGATTCTTTTCTCAGTAATTTAAATGATAGAAAATTTTGTACAGCAGCTTTTATTTCTTCTTTTCAAAAGAAAACATTTCTTCTCAGTCTCATTTCAGCATATATTCAGTAAAATAAACTTACAATGTGAGCTTAGCTTTCTTTTATTTGTAACAGGAAAAAATATGCCTTTCATCCAGCATCAAGAATGTGTATATGAGCTTGATTTGAATCTCAAAGAATAATTTATACTACATTATGGATGCCTCCTCATCAATAAATTGAAGCATTACTTAAAAAATCCATTGAATTGACTCAGTTATTCATTGTGATACTACTGCCTGTTTGTTACCTTAGAATCAGCAGTGGTATTTTTAGTACAGGTGCACAGTCCTATCCTACTTGTGGTTAACTGTCTTCTCCAGATCTTTTTCATAGCATTTTTCATCTCAGAATTTCTCAAGGTGTATATCAGGGGGTTCAACATGGGAGTGACAACTGTATAAACCACAGCCATGGATTTGTCAATGGGGAAGTTGGAAACTGGTCTAACATAAATGAAAATACAGGGGACAAAAAAGAGGACAACCACTGTGATGTGGGAGCTGCAGGTAGACAGGGCTTTGCGCTTCCCTTCTTGACTACGAGTCTTCAGGGAGTTTAGGATGAGCGCATAGGAGATGAGCAGAAGGATAAAAATTACCATACAGATGGCTCCACCATTGGCAACCACAGTGAGGCCTATAAAATACGTGTCAGCACAAGCCAGTTCCAATAACGGGTACATGTTACAGGTGAAGTGATCAATGACATTAGGGCCACAGAAGGGGAGGCTGTACACAAAGAGAAGTTGAACCCCAGAGTGCAAAAAGCCTCCAACCCAGGCCACCGCCAGCAACAGAATGCAAACCCGTCGATTCATGATGGTCAAGTAGTGCAGTGGCTTACAGATGGCCACGTAGCGGTCACAGGCCATTGCGACCAGAAGGAAAACCTCAGCACCACCAAATAGGTGTGCTATAAACAGCTGGCCCATACAAGCTGGGAAGGAAATAGTCTTTTTATCACAGAGTAAGTCTCCAATTATTTTGGGTGAAATGGCAGTGGAATAAACAGCATCCATGAGGGACAGATAGGCAAGGAAGAAGTACATGGGGGAGCCCAGGGAGGGGCTGACAATAATAGTCACTACGATGAGCAGGTTGCCAGCCACTGTCACAATGTAGATGAGCAAGAACATGACAAATAATGCTTTTTGGCCCTCAGGATCCTGAGTGAATCCCAGGAGGACAAATTCTGTTATGTTGTTACCATGTCCCATTTACTCTTCTGCAAGCTGTGTCAGAGAGGTGAGCTCAGGAGACCAAGACCTGTAACAAAGTGATAAACACCTCTGTGATTATGTTCCGCATATCACACAGTACTCATTGTGTCAATATTCTGAACAGTTTATACGTAATAAACATTTCAAAATACACACTGAGCTTCTCTCCCAAAGATCCCAATTTCCATAACAATTCTACTTCTCTGATGACTGGATTGCACTTATGAATAAGAAAGTCTGTCTCTAAGTATGGAAACCCTGGTGCCATAGTGGTTAATGGTACAGCTGCTAACCAAAAGGTCAGCAGTTTGAATTCACCAGGAGTTCCTTGGAAACTATAGCGCAGTTCTACTTTGTTCTATAGGGTCACTATGAGCTGGAATCAACTTGATGCCATGGGTATTTTTTTGTTTTGTTTTGTTGGTTATCTCTAAGTATTGGTTGATCTTCTAAGAGAAGAGCATTCAAAGGTCCAACAGTTAATCATTTTATTAAAATATGACAGACCTTGGCACACAAGGCAGTAATTACAGAGAGTTAAAGGAATTTATGCCCTCAATAAACTTACTCGCCAGAGGCTGAAGATAAACTCTAAATAAATAAATTGACATACAATCAGTGCTTAAAATTGGTGGTATTTGTGGAGAATAACTTTACAATATGACATATATTAATACCAAAAATAATATCTCTTCAGGGACACCTCACAAAATATTACAATATTCCAGTACTAGAAGTTCATTTCTTCCTGCCTCAAAAGTTGTCTAGTTTTTAGGGATGTCTCATTAAATGTAGGAGGCTAGACTTTGAAAATTTTCACATAGCTACAGAAGTTTTAGCACATTATTATTCTCCATAGCAATTATTTGGATGTAGACGGTGTCTTCTTAAGGATAAATGATGCTTTCCATTTCCTCTTTGCTTTTTCCACAACTCTTAACACACTTTCATATTCTGTTGACCTAGAGTCAATACTTTGAGTTGGTAGTGTATTACCCTGGTGGCATAGTGGTTGAGTGCTGCATCTTCTTAACAAAAGGTTAGTAGTTTGAGTCAACTTGGCACTCCTTGGAAACTCTAGGGGAAGTTCTACCCCGCCCTGTAAGGTCACTATGAGTCGGAATCAACTCAGTGGCACTGGGTTTGGTTTGGTTTCGGTTACCTTTACAATATGATCTATATTTTCAGCAAATGTTTTTTCTGCTGAACCTAACTGACATACGACAATTACCAACTAGTACATTGGCAGCCAGTATTTTTCTTGAATCAACTGGGGATGAGTTACACAGTGATCAGGGAGAAAATAGACACAGTAAAGAGAGGCAGAGGACAACGGAATAGGTTTTTGTATATAATGCTTCTCAGGCAATGCAAGTGGTCAAAATTAGAATTTCAATGTCCAGATTCCAAAAAGGAACAGTCAGGGGAAAAGTCAAAACTCCATATAAGAAGGTATGAATTTTAATCTTTTTCTAAACTTAGTCACAAGTCTATTTTAGCTTATTGGAAAATAAAAGGACTAAACAAGATTATCTCAAATTCCTTCTTAATTCAAATATTCATGATACTATCAGTGAAACTCCAGCTTATTTTATTCTGTTTGATCTTTTTATGTATTGTTCGACAAAAAAAAAGGAAGACCCTCAACAAGATGGATTAACACACTGAGCTTATCATAAAAATGATCTTAGGTATGGTGCAGGACTGGGTACTGTCTCATTCTTTTGTGTGTAGGGTCACTATGTGTCAGAACTGACTCCACAGCACCTATAAGCAACAATATAATTAAACAACGATCTCCAAATTCATCACTGTTACTTTAAAAATACTAGCCTGGGATGGAAATTGATTATTACAGTGGCTAAATAATAGTCAAGGCTTCTCAATCAGTGTGTAACTACTTAAGGCCCAGGAAATCCTGGGAGGGAGAACGTAGCACACTGATGAATAATGCCTCGTCACCGTTTATTATTTGCGTGGCTTTAGACAGCTTCATAAAATTATTTGTTCCTCAGTTCCATAATTTGTAAAATAGGGGTTCTAATAAGGGTTTTAATAGTATTTATCTTTTAGGTTTTTGAAAGGGCTGACTCCGTGTGTGTGTGTGTGTGGTGTGCACATGAGTGCCTGTGTGAGTGCACGTGTGTGAGTTTGTGTAAATATAAAATGCCTGGAATACTGTCTGGGACCTGAGACAAGATTAATACATCATAGATTTTATTATTATTCTTGAATGTCTCACTTTGGACTTAGATCAGAACAAATCATTTGGATCTTCCAAAATTTAGTAATAAGTATATTACTTATAAAAACAGTATTGTGCTTGTAACTCATGGACACACATTTTTGGACATAAAATAAACTGTATATTGTAAGAATAATCTGTTTTTTTGTATATGAGTAGTATTATCTACCTGTCGTGGTATACATACTCATGAAAAACAAGCAGAAAAACAGGTAAAAATTGTACCCATGCAGCAGATGACCTGGAGAGCAGGACACGAAAGAAAAGAAGAATCAAATGAAGAGAGAAATTACATACAAGAATTAAATATGACAGCTGACAATTAAGTTCTTGAACTGACCCTAGAAAAAGTGCTACACACTTCACTGCTGAATATCACTATAGTCACCTTCAAAATATTCCCCTTAGGAAGACATGCACTGAAGCCAGTGCCCAGTTCATCCTTCAAAGCAGTTTTGGAACTCTTTTTGTGGAATGGCCATCATAGCTGTCATCATATTACCCTCGATATCCTGAAAGTTATTGAAATTCTTCCATTCAATATTTCCTTTATCTTTGGGTAGAAAAAGCCATTGGGGGCCAGATCAGGTGAGTAGGGAGGGTGTTCCAATACAGTTATTTGTTTACTGGCTAAAAACTCCCTCACATACAAATATGCAATTAAGTTGGCAAAACTGCCACCTTGCCACTATGCATAATGACCATTCCAGAAAGAGCCTGAAAATTTCTTTGAAGGATGGGCTAGGAGCTGGTGTCAGTGCATAGCTTCCAAAGGGGAGCAATTCAAAGGTGACTACAGTGGCATTCAGCAATGAAGTATGTAGCACTTAGAACAATTAAGTTGGAGGATTTAACTGTCTCACCTCATATACACAAGTAACAGGAATGTTAATATGAGGGCAGTATTCTTAATAAATCATCTTCAGAAAGATTTAGTGAAAGGCTGCTGGAAGCCCAGCTTCCTAATGCTTTCTGGACTTACTCAGAAGACTTCATGGGAAACCATAACAAAAACAGACCCATTATAGAAAAGAAAGAAGAAAGGACATGACTGAGTTAAACAAGATGAGAGGAAAGGAGAAGAAAGAGGAGGGACGAGTGAAAAGAAAGAGAAGAAAAGAGGGAAAAAGAAAAGAAAAATTTTTTAAAACATGAAAACAGATATTTCAGAGTCCCCAGTTCTTATGACTAAGGACAAACTCAAATGAGAGAGAAGAATATACACATAGATGCAAGCACAGATTTAAGACTATTGATTGTTGGAAAAAATTGTTGCGCATGTGCAGAAGAATTTTGAGCTGTCTTCTAGAAATCAGTTGTAATGAGCAGGTGATTGTCTATGTCTCCAAGTGATTCAGGAATTCTATCATTTTTAAGTTATAGATTGAGAAAAACACAGCTGTTGAAGAATATAAGGGAATAAGATAATATATATCTAATTGCTTTTAACTACTTATTTTTGCGGTACCTACAGCCTTTAATTTTATTAATAATCAGCGCTGGATTTCACTGGAGTAACTATTCTACTGGCCAGCTAAATTATTTACATGAAAAAACTTGGATACGTAAAAAACACTACAGTTTCTGTCACCAAAGATTTGATACTATAAAAACTATAAGATAGTACTGTAAGTCTTCCAAATTAAACTACTAAGTTAATAGTTTTCTAGAAAAAAATTAATACGGTTTTATAAGAACATCAATTTTTACAAAAAGAAATTAAAGTACCATAGTTATAAAATAATACCCTTTATAATGCATTATACTTATAATCTGGTAAATTTCACTAACTGACAATAGGCGTGGTACTTCCTGATCACCAATTCTTTTTTGTATATATAGTGATAAGGTTGTTGTCAGAGTTTTAAAGTATTCACACAAAGGCACACATAAAGCTTCCAGATGTAAAATGTATTTATTCTTTACACCCTGACACACTTGATTTGATATAATTTTAAATTTTCTAGTTCAAATACAACTAAATTAATTACAAATCTTTATCAGCATATCACATAACCAAAGAGTCAAAATTAAAGACCTATTAGTAACACATTTGTAATGCCTAACACTCTTCTCTTGTTATTTGGCAAATGAACAATAAACGGCTCAGACTAAAACAGTAAAGACAGACAGACTACAGTTGCTCTGATTAGCTTCTGTATTTTTCTTGCTTTATTTTACAAATAAATTCAGAAGTACTCTAATAAAATATATTTATGACATTAGCTATATATTAATGTGTCATGTAAATTTTAATTGTCTTTTGTCAGGTGACTGAAAAACTCAACTTCTGAAAATTGGTACTTCGTTCATTGACAGTAACTGTAGCTATCTCGTGTATTTTTATGCACAGGCTTATGATCATCTCATTTTTCTCAGATAAATATAGAAACATGTAACTCTACGAGGCAGTTTTGTTCTGTGCTATAGGGTCATTACGAGTCAGAATCGACTCCACAACAGTGAGTAGAAGCATACTTTTATGGACAGTGGATACCTAGCATACAAAGAGATTTAAAAATAATGTCAGTTTTCACAGATAGTAAATAGTTGAACATTCTCTCACCTGAAGCAAATATATTCACTGGAAAATAACGTTGCTATTTGCATGACTCTGTAAAATCTGGGCAAATAAATGGAAATTAGTATGGCCATGCTTGTTATTTAGCAATACAAAAAGAAGGAAAAAATAACTAAAATTACTTATTTGAATGTTTTTCTTTTTAATCAATTACAATGAAGCAACTAAAAATTACTTTATTTTCATTTATTATTTAGAGTAACATTCATGCCCCTAGTCATTAAGTTCTGTACCTAACAAGCAACATACTGAAACTTAACTGCCAAAAAAAGCCAGTGATGGAACTTTGTCACAGATAAGAGTAGGATTTTTCTGCTTTTCAGCCATTCAAATAGCATATCAAAGACCACTGTTCTCATTAAAAGATTGCTCCTAAGTCTTTCCAATCTCACCCCAGAAAATCAGGACCTTACCAGTGAGGGACGTGTGTCATCTGAAAATATAAGAACAAAACATCTGCAGGACTTCATACCAATTAAAGAGAGTTACCAATCTGGACAAGATTTGAGTTTCAGAAATCTCTTGGGTCATTCTATTAGGAAATAATGCTTCCGGTTATAAGTGCAGACACAATTTATAGGTTTTACATCATCACTGTTTTAATTGAAACAAATGCAAGTTCATTATAAATTAGTTTGTCAGAACATATGGAACAAATTCAAACAAATTAACCTCCCCTGGATAGTTTTCTTAACTAGACAATCTCTAGGGGAAAAAGGACTTGGGACAACTAAGTAATGTAAAAAATCTGGAATCTGAAGAGAAGATTGGGGAAAAAAAGTGAATACAAAATTGAGTTTTACGTGAGTAAATCTTTAGTTAAGGCAGATGAGTTTATTCTAAAATGGAGAACCAGCTCTAGATTCTCTTGCTTAACCATGTCCCTAGCACAAAAAGACCTTACTTGGACTATTAGAGGGTCTATCCCAAAAAACGCCAAGGCTTGGAGGCGGAAAGCATTAGGAATACGGAAGTTACTAAAACTTACCTTCTATTTCTTGAAAAGGCAGATAATCAAAGTTGTGTAGTTATGGATTGAAGCAGACATTCTTGATCTAACCCTGAATCTTGATCAGCTAAAACCATAATGATTGATTTCTTAAACAGAATCAGCAACGTTAAGATTTGCCTCTCAATCCACGGATGTTTCTTAGTCACTTTGTTCTCAACTGGAGCAAGTTTCAGCTTGACTTGGACTTCAACCTAGTACCTGAACTCCAAGTCAGCTAAAATTTTACTTGCATGCATGGCTCCTTTACACGAAAGTGATATATTTTATTAACTAACCTTAAACTCACCATAACTTTGACATCCTTAGTTTATGATGGTCAATTAATAAGTACCTTTATAGCCCAAAAATCTTTTAGTTTAGTTCTTTGTTATTTGTAATAAAAAGCAACCTAAGTGAAACACTCTGATTTCAAATGTGCACATGTAATTAGATAAACCTAAGTGTGAGTGTGTTTTGTTCCAGTTTCACATATTTTGATTTTTACATTATAATCCATTTTATTATCAAGAAATAGTGTGTTGACACCGGGCAGGGAGAACAGTGGAAGCTGCATGTAGGTGGGCATGTAAATTTATACAGGAATGTACATTATCACTCAGTCATAATAAAAAATAAAGAAAAAAGACTGGAAGAGATAAAAAAAAGAATAGTTTATTATTCTTTCTGCATTTATTTGTAATTTTTTATTGTTCTGCTTTCAAACAAACTTTCAAAATTAGAGAAATGTTAGGCATAACATATCCAGAGGGAGCCAAGCCAGGAAGTGAAATATATAACTATGTTTTTCCCCCAAAATTTACTTAACATAGTATCATAATTTTATAAGATAAAATCTAGACATGATTATACTCAAAGTTAAATCATGACATTCTTATGGCAGTCCATGGCATGCTATATATCATTTGCTAACATGGCAATTGAGATGTATCAATTCTTCTTTTGTCTTCTTTTTTCTTTACGTAGCTTTTGCATTAAACAGTTATAATCCTAGCTCTAAACAACTTTGAAAATGCCTTTTATGTGAACAGACACAGACTGAAGACACTGGTAGAAGCCTAGTACTAACACCTGGTGATGAACACTAAAAGATAGGTGTCAAAAATGCCTAATATAGTAGTGAGATACACTCTGTTTGAAGGAAAACCATTGGAAAGTCATTGGACTTTCATAAAGATACAAGAAAATGACATCATAGGTGCTTTTCACATCATGGGTGATGCTAAAATGACATTCACAAAAAGATTGAGCAGTATAACAAATTAAAAAAATAAAGTGGACAGATATATGGCTTAGAATGTGGCTCAGAGGATCTACATAATATTTATAAGCATAATTTCAGAGTAAGATGGAATCTCTAGCAAGATGGGGATTATGAAAGCAATATTCACTTTCTGCTAAAGAAAAATAAGATATTTTGTTTCTGAAAGTTCTCAATTAGAAGTGTGTGATTAATATGTAAACCTGCAGAAATTCTTCCTCTGAAAAGTACAAACTCAGTCAAAGAAGGGAAAATTAATTCTACCCGATGGCCAGATGTATGAGCAGCTTACTTATCTGTGCAGGAAGATTTTGGTTCTCACTGTCAGATCAACATCTGTCTATTTACACACTAACGGGTTGTGTGTGATACCCTTACTGCTTGGTCAAACAGTCCCTTGAATGCATGATCAAGAAACTCAGTGATAGAGATTGTTGTTATAGAAGACCTCGCCCAGAATAACAACATATTCAACTAAACCAACCAGTGACTAACGTGAGAGGAGACCATAATGAAGAGAAATAGTCAGAAAGCTCTTAAGATAGTTTGAGGAGGATTTCTTAGGGCCATGGACTAACACATAAATGTAGAGAAATTGCAAATAGCCATTAGCTACACCTCCTGATGTCTTAGAATGGGTTTATATTGAAATAATTTTTTTCTTCTTATTTTTAATTCTGCTTTGGCCTCCACTTGCTCTATAATACAAACCACAAGTGAAAACACCAGCAAGACATTCAAATAATACATTGCATACAATTTGTTCTCCCAAAATATGTTTTACTGGACCAAGCCAAAAATTTTCTTGGGACCAAAACCCAAACCCATTGCCATCTCATTGACTCCAACTCATGGTAATCCTCAGAGTGTTACACAGAACTGCCACATAAGTGGTTTTTGTTTGTTTGTTTGTTTTAGCTTTTTGTTTATATAGCATTTATTGTAAAGAAGATCACCAGGGCTTTCCTCTAAGGTGCCACTGGTTGAGTTCATACCACCAAACTTTAGGTTAGTCATAGAACACCTTGGACCACCCAGAAGCACAATACACATGTGCAGCTACAGCCAAACTTGTGTGTGGTTGGATATAGACCCATATATAATTGAATAGAGACCCTTTTAAGGTCAGATACACAAACATTTGTGGTTAACTATAGGCCATGTGTGATGAGCTACATGCCAATGTATGGCAAGATACAGCATCGTGTGCAAATGGATACATACCAGTGTGTAGCCAAATAAACATCTGAGTAGTCAGATACAGATCCATGCTTAGTCAGAAACAGATCCAGGTGCATTCACAAACAAATGTGCATGTATAGTTGCATACAAACCTACATATCGCTGGATACACACTCATGCATGGTCATTTAGACCCAGAAGAGACCAAGTTGAAATGCAAGTGAGTCAGACTCAAGAGTGACTGAATACAGATATACGTATGTATAGGATGCAGATCTAGGTATCATCAGTTAAAATCTATACGTGGTCAGAAACAGATCTGCATGTGGCCAGATAGAAACCCATGTATCATGAGATACAGACCCAGATACGGTAATATAAGGACTCACATTGGGTAGAATACAACAGAAGCTTTGTTAGATAAAGATGTATATGGTCAGGTAAAGGCACTGGTGTGATTGGAGATACACTAATATGTGACCTAACATAAATATTTACATAGTCAGATACCTGCTCATTAGTGGTAAGATGTCCACCAAACCAATCCCATTGCTGTCTCATTAATTCTCACTCATGGTGACACTATGGGGCTGAGTAGAAATGCCCAATAGAGTTTTCAAGACTATAAATCTTTATGGAAGCAGATTTGCATTAAGATACAAACTTATATATTAGAGGATACAGACCCTTGACAAGCTGCAAGAACCCAGAGAGAGAGAGAGCAAATGTAAATCCAGAGGAATAAGCACAAAATTTGAGAATTAGACAACTCTGTAGAAAGTCACATGAGCAGAAGCGAGGCAATGGAAGCCAGAATTAGTGAGACTGAAGATAAAATACTTGACACCAACAGATTTGAGAAAAAAATCAGATAAAATATGTTTTTTAAATGAAGAAACCCTAAGAATTATGTAGGACTCTATGCTTGGCTGGCTATATAATCTCTGAGCTCTAGGAGTGTCAGAAGAGGAGAGACAACAGAAAATAAAGAGATAATTGTTGAAGATTTATTGGCAGAAAACTGCCCTGATATCATGAAAAAATGAGAAGATATCTATCCAAGATACTTATCGATCCCCACACAAGGTAGACCCCAAAATAAAGTCATCAGGACATAATATAGTCAAACTTTCAAAATCAAAGATAAAGAGATAAGTTTAACTGTGGCTACAGATAAACAAAAAGTCATCTGCAAGGAGAGTCAATAAAAGTATGATTGGAATACTCAGCATAAACCATAAAGGCAAGAAAGGAATGGGATGACATGTATAAAGACTTGAAGGGAAAAAAATTGCAAGCCAAGAAGTATATGTCCATCAAAAATGTCTTTCAAATATGATGATGCAATTAGAGCACTTCCAGATAAGCAGAAGTTTAGAAAATTTGCAAAAACCAAATCAAACTTACAAGAAATACTAAAGAGACTCCTCCAATTATAAAATCAATAACATTGGAAAACAACTCAAGACTAGAAAACAGGGCAGAGCAACCAGATGTCAACACAGGTAGGGAAAATACAATAATAAATGAAAACAAAAGTAATAAGAATAGAGAAACAGACATGACATTATCTAAAGTATGACAATATTAAGACATAAAAAGATCTAAAAAATGTATTCATAGGTCTTTCATAGGAAGTGGAAGTCAAGATGACACCTAGAAATAAAAGGTTGTGTCAGACTTAGAAAAATGGAAGTATATATTAAGATAGCCACAAAGGAAATTACCAGTCCTACACATAAAAATAAAAAACATGAAAAACGTAAACACTTAGAATATACAAAATCAACAATAGCTAAAAAGATGACAAGAAAAAAATAAAGAAAAATGACGCAGCACAGAAAAAAGAAGTGCAACAAGGAAATTGTCAACAATACAAAAAAGCAGACATCAGAACTACAGCAGCAATATACCTATCAAAAATCAAGCTGAATGTAAAAGGATAAAATGCACCAATAAAGAGGCAGTGGGTCAGGATGATTTAAATATACATATATACACACACATGCATATATACATGATTTATCCATATACTGCAAACAAGAAACACACCTTAGACTTAAAAACACAAACAAACCAAAACTGAAAGGGTGAAAAAAACATATATCAAGCAAGCAACAATCAAAAAACAGCAGACTTGGTAAAATGAATTTCTCACAAAATAGACTTTAAAGTAAAATCAACTACAAAGGATAAGGAATGGCACTATATAATGATGAAAGGATCAATACACTAGGAGGACATAACTATGTTAAATACTTATGCACCCTACAATAGGGCTCCAAAATATTTAAAACAAACTCCAACAGCTCGGAAAAGAGACACACTTTAACAGTAACAGCAGTAGATTCAATACACCACTCTCAATAAAGAACAGAATGTCCAGAAAGAAGTTCAATAAAGACACATAAGATCAAACACCCATGATCCACCAACTTGACCACATAAACATATACAGACCACTCCACCAACAGCAGATTTGATTGGCCAACCTGTTGGTTAGCAGCCTTACCACTTAACCATTATGCTATGAGAGTTTCCTCATGAGTGATACTGCTTTGTAATTCTCTTTTTTTGTAGTGTCTTTTGGTTTGGTATCAAAGATATGCTGCTTTCATAGAATCAGTTTGGGAGTATTCTATGTTTTTCTATGATCTGAAGTACCTTTAATAGTAGTAGTGTTTACTATTGTCTGAAAGTGTTGTAGAACTGACGATATATTAGATCCCAAAGCAAGTATTAACAGAGTCTAAAGTATTGAACTACCACAAAGCACTTTTTCTGACCATGAAGTCATAAAAGCATGTATCCATAACAAAAAAAGCAAGGAAAAAAATCAAACACATGAACATTGACATCACTTTGTTCACTGGGATATGAAAGAAATTAAAAATAGAATAAAGAAATTTACAGAAGCAAATGAGAATGAAAATATATCCTACCACCACCTTTGAGATGAAGCAAACGCATTGTTCAGATGTTAATTTATAACAATAGATACACACATGCAAATAGAAAAAAGGGCCTGAATCAAAGCATTAACACTGTAACTCACAGAAGCAGAATGAGAGCTGAAAAAGAAGCCCCTGAACACTGTAAGAAAGCAAATAATAAAAATGAGAACAAAACTAAATGGAGAATAGAAAGAGTTGATGACAAAAAAATGGTTCAAAGACAAAATTACTCTGGGGGTCAGTTCTACCCTGGCCCCTAGGGTCGCCATAAGTCAGATCTGACTCGATGGCACTCGGCTCGGCTCGGCTTGGTCAAACTGACAGAAGAAAAACAGTGGAGGAAATAAATAACCTAAATGAGAAATAAGGTGAGCAATACCACAACAGATCCAAATGAAACTGAAAGAATCATAACAGAATACTACGAAATATTATACTCTAACAAATTTGAAAACCTAGAGGAAATGGACAAATTTCTAGAAACACTCTCAAACAGAGGTAGAACAACTATGTAAACGTACAACAAATTAAGAGATTGAAAAAGTAATTTAAAAATTCCCAACGACAACAAAAAAGCCCTGGCTTCACTGGAGATTCTAAAAAACTTTCAGAAAATAGTACAAACAACTACTGGTAAAGGTATTTCAGACCATAGAAAAGCCTGGAATACTCCCAAAATGATTCTGTGCAGCTAGCATAATCTTGATACCCAAACCAAAAGACACCACAAAAAATAAAATTACAAACCAGTATCACTCATGAGGAAACTCTGATAGCATAATGGTTAAGTGCTATGGCTGCTAACCAATAGGTTGGCAAATCAAATCTACCATGCACTCCTTGTAAACTCTATAGAGCAGTTCTACTCAGTCCTAGCAGGTCGCTATCAGTGAGAATTGTCTAAAAGGCAATGTGTTTGGGATTTGGTATCTCTCATGAACTGTGATGCAGAAATACTCAACAAATTCTAGTCAATAGACTTTAACAACATATCAAAAAAGTAATTCACCATGATTCATAGAATTCATACTAGGGGTGCAGGGATGGTTCAACACTGGAAAAGCAATCAACGTAATCAATCATATAAATAAAATCAAGGAGAAGAACCACATGATATTATCAATTGGTGTAGAAATGTCATCTGACAAAGACCAAAATCCATTCATGTCAAAACTCTCAACCAAATATGAATGCAAAGGAAATTTCACAATATAATGATGGATATTTATACAAAACCAATGGTCAATATCATCTGTAATGGACAGTCTGAAAACATTCCCCTCGAGAACAGGAACCAGACAATGATGCCTTTTATCACCACTCTTATTCAACATTGTGCTCAAGGTTCTAGCCAAAACATTTAGGCTAGAAAAAGAAACAAAAACCATCCAATTAGTGAGAAAGAGCTGTCACCAGGCAGGGAGAGCAGTGGAAGCTGCACATAGGTGGGCATGTAAATATAGAGAAAGAAGTAAAAGTATCTTTATTTGGAGATAATATTGTCTTCTACACAGACACTACTAGAACTAATGGAAGAGCTGAGCAAAATTATCAGGATACAAGTTAAAAATACAAATGCAAGTTAGATTCCTCTACTCCAATGGAGAACATGGAAGAGAAAATCACCCAATCAATACCTTTTACATAGCTCCAAGAAGTTAAATTACTTAGGAATAAATCTAACCAAAGATATAAAAGACCTATACAAGGAAAACTACAAGACGCTACTGCAAAAAAAAAAAAAAAAAAAAAGACTTACACAAGTGGTAAAATGTATTTTGCTCACAGGTAGGAAGACTCAACATTGTGAAAATGTCTATTCTACACAAAGCTGACTCACAGACACAATGCAATCCTGATCAAAATTCTACTGGAATCTTTTAATTAGGTGGAGAAAGAAACCACCCACCTCACATGGAAAGTGAAGAACCCAGATATGTTAATGCATTACTGAAGAACAAGATCACAGTGAGAGATCTCACACTACCTAATTTTAGAATGTTTTATATCACCACAGCAGTCAAAACAGTCTGGTGCTAGTATAGCAATAAGTAGATAGAACAACGGAACAAAGCTGAGAATCTAGATGTGAAACCATGCACCTATGAGCAGCTGATATTTGAAAAAGACCCAAAGTCTATTAACTGGGGAAAAGATAGTCTCTTAAAGAAATGGTGCTGGCATGACTGGATGGCTACTCAAACCATAAACAAAAACTATCTGAAAATGGATCAAAGACCTAAATGTAAAATCTGAAACAATAAAAATCATGGAAATAAAAATGACAACAGCAGTCTTATGTTGTCAGTTGCCATCAAGTTTGCTCTGATTCATAGTGACCCCTATGTACAACAAAATAAAACACTGCCCAGTCCTGTGTCAAGCCCACAATCGTTTTTACACTTAAACACATCATTTAAAACATATAGACTCAATGAACACAAAATCTACAATGACAAAAGAAAGGAAAGAAAATCCACAACAAAAAGGAAGTCAGCACAGGAAAGTAAGGAACAAATAAAATATCACCACCCAACAAAAATATACTAAGCTAACAATCATATAACAGCAATAAATATCTATCAATAATTACATAGAATATAAATGGCTTAAATGCTCCTATAAAGAGACAACAAGTGGCAGAATGGATTAAAAAAAAAAATTCTGTCTGCAAGAGACATACCTAGATAGAAAGACATAAGCATACTAAAAATCAAAAGAAAGAAAAAATATATATCAAGAACACAGTAATCAGAAAAGAGTAGGAGTGGTGATATTCCTGTCAGATAAAATAGACTTCAAGACAACAACCACTGTTAAAGACAAAGCAGGACATTATATAATGATTGGAAAGACAATCAACCGAGTGTGTAACCTTTATAAGTATCTACACACACGACTGACTTCCTAAACACAAACTCTAATAGCACAGAAATGAGAAATACTCAGCTCCACAGTAATAAATGGAGACTTTAACACACCTCTGTCAACAAAGGACAGAACAACTAGAAAGAAATTCAGCAAAACTACAGAAGATCAAAAGGCTATGATCTGCAAGCTGACCTCGTGGACATATACAGAACACTCCACCAAACAGCAGTAAAATGTACATGTTTTTTTCCAGTGCACATGGAACATTTTCCAAAACAGACCACATTTTAGACCACAAAACAACTCTCAAAAAAATTCCAAAGAATGAAAATTAAACAAGGCATTCTCTATAATCACAGTGATGTAAAAGTAGAAATCAGGAACAGGGAAAAGAAAAGGAGAAAATTAAATACATGGAAACTGAATCAACAACTTCCTTTAAAAACACTAGCCAGTAGAAGAAATCAAAGATGTAATCAGAAAATTCCTAGAATCAGATGAGAATTTAAATGTGTCATACAAAACCCTTAGAGATATAGCAAAGGCAGTACTCAGAGGTCAATTTATAGCAATAAATGCACACATCAAAAAAAAGAAAACAACAAAATAAGAATGTTACCTCTATGACTCAAACAAATAAAAAGAGAAAGCAAGACGAGGCCAAGGACAACAAAAGAAAATAAAGATTACAGCGGAAATAAATATCAAAAAGAAAATAATAGAAAGAATCAACAAACCTAAATGTTGATTCTCTGAAAAGATTGGAAGAAAAAAAATGCACCAGCTATGTACAAGCTGACAAAGGAAGAACAAGGGAGGAAGCAAATAACCCACATACGAGATGGGAGTCCTAGGGAACCCTGATCTAGTGGGTCAAGCGCTATGTCTACTAATCAAAATTAAGCAGTTCAAATCCACCAGGTGCTTCTTGGAAGCACTATGTATGGGGCAGTTTTACTCTGACCTCTAGGGTTGCTATGAGTCAGACCCAATTTGATGGCAGTGGGTTTGTTTGTTATTTTGGGAAGTCCTAGCTAAAGCAATAAGGCAAAAAAAAAAAAAAAAAAAAAATTGTAAAGGGCTTCCAAATTGGGAGAGGAAAAAAAAAGTCATCTGGTTGTTTTCCGTTTGCAGTGACTTTATAGGAAAAAGTAGAACTGTCCCATAGAATTTCCAAGTAGTGTCTAGTGGATTCCAATTGCTGACACTTTGGTTAGCAACTGAAACCTTAACCACTATGACATTAAGGTCTCCACCCAAGTTAGAAAGGAAGAAATAAAACTATCCTTATTCATAGATGACATAATCTTACACACAGAAAACTCCAAATTTTCCAAAAGGAAGCTACTAGACTAAGAAAATCTGAGCAGTGTATTTAAGGATATATATATGCATAGTTAAACTATTGTTAAGGATACATATATGCATAGTTAAACTATTGTTAACTATGATTAAAATTTAAGATTGGGATTACTTCTGAGAAGAGTAGAGAAATGGCATCAAAGAAGTGCAATCAGATAGTTTTAATGGTATCAGTAGTGTTCTAGGTAAGAGGCTATCTAATTTGTAAATAATTGCATGTTTGTGGATATACACAAGAAATACACACTAAAATGAAAACATGAGAAAAGTTCTAAAATCTTTTCATTTAGAAAAGAAAACCCTTGGTAAACGTGGATAACATTCCATATAACAACAAGAAAATATTTTCTTCTTTCTGGATTTGGGACATTACTGGATAGGCTGTAGACTGAGGAAAACATCGTTTTTTAACATAAACTTGAAAAAAAAACTTTGTTATTATCAAAACAAACCATTGCTAAGTCTCTCGACAAAAGGTATTTAATTTTCAGACGACTTTTAGGGAACAAGTTGTTTAGGCAAAATAATACATTCTTTTCATATCTTAAATTTCATGGAAATTAAATCAGAAACTCTACAACTCTTAAGAACTGCAAAAAATGCCCATAATAACCAATAAGGAAAACATAAAATACATTCATTACTTAGATTAATGTGACTTTCATACCCAAAGTGAAATAGTGTCTTTCCTCTAATCAAGTAGGATGAGTTTTCTTCATCAAACACCTTCCATCTACCAAAATTGCTCACTGATTGTGTCTCAAACAAAGCACAATATCATCTACCACTTAAACATGCAGAATTGCAAATGCATAGATAACAGTCAGCAGAATGGAATTAATCTTAAACTCAAAATGCACAGTGAAGCTTTACCAAAAGAAAATATTGTTGTGTTAACAGAATGATGATTAGCAACATTTTATAGCCACTTGTTTGGCCTCAGAAATTGCTTCCTCATTAATTTGAATGATAGAAAATTTTCTAAAGTAACTTATTTTACTCTTTTTTAAAAGAGAAAAAAGAATTTCTTCTAAGTATATACTGTTTCAGTATATACCTAGAAAAATAAAATTACAATGTGAGCTGTAGTTTTTTGTAACAGGAAAAATACCTATGCCTTTTAGCCAGTCTACAGAATGTCTATATTAGGATAATTCTAACTGCAAAGAATAAGTTACTCTACACTTTGGTACCCTTTGCATCAATAAAGGAAAGCATTCCTAGAGAATCTATTGAGTTGACTCTGTTGTTTATGGTAATAATTTATTCCCTATTGATAGCTTTTGAATTAGCAATAGTATTTTCAGCGCAGATGCATGTTTGTATTCTACCTGTGGTTAACTTTCTTCTCCAGATCTTTTCCATAGCATTTTTCATCTCAGAATTTCTCAAGGTGTATATCAGAGGATTCAACATGGGAGTAACAACCGTAAAAACCACAGCAATGGATTTGTCAATGGGAAAGTTGCAAACAGGTCGGACATACATGAAAATACAGGGTACGAAAAAGAGGACAACCACTGTGATGTGGGAGCTGCAGGTTGACAGGGCTTTGCGTCTCCCTTCCTGACTGTGAGTCTTTAGGGAGTTTAGGATGACCCCATAGGAGATGAGTAGAAGGAGAAAAACTACCATACAGATGGCTCCACCATTAGCAACCACAGTGAGGCCTACAAAATAGGTGTCGGTGCAAGCCAGTTCCAATAGTGGGTACATGTCACAGAGGAAGTGATCAATGACGTTAGGGCCACAGAAGGGGAGGCTGTGCACAAAGAGAATTTGAATCCCAGAGTGCAAAAAACCTCCAAGCCAGGCCATTACCAGCAACAGAATGCAAACCCGTCGATTCATGATGGTCAAGTAGTGCAGTGGCTTACAGATGGCCACATAGCAGTCATAGGCCATTGCCACGAGAAGAAAGACTTCAGCACCGGCAGATAAGTGTGCTATAAAGAGCTGGCCCATGCAAGCTGAGAAGGAAATAGTCTTTTTATCATAGAGTAAATCTATAATCATTTTAGGGGAAATGGCGGTGGAATAAACAGCATCCATGAGGGACAGATAGGCAAGGAAGAGGTACATGGGGGAGTCCAGGGATGGGCTGACAATAACGGTCACGACGATGAGCAGGTTGCCAGTCATTGTCACAATGTAGATGAGCAAAAACGTGACAAATAATACTTTTTGGCCTTAGGGATCCTGAATGAGCCCCAAGAGGACAAATTCTGTTACATTCTTACTGTGTCCCATTTACTTTTCTACAAGACTTGTTTCAGAGATGAGAGGTCAGCAGAACAAGATCTGTAATGAAATCATGAACACCACTCTGATTATGTTCAGCATGTCATGGTGCACACATTCTGTTAATCTTCTCAGCAGCTTATACATAATAATGTTTAGGAGCATCTACTGAGTTTCACTTCCAAAAATCCCAGTGTGTCTTCCCTTAACCATTCTACTTCTCAGATGACTGGATGGAGCTTAAGCATAAGAGTTTCCATCTTTAAATCTTAGCCTTCTATATAGAAGATCAATCAGAGGTTCAACAGTCTTACATTTAATAACCGTTTCTTTAAAAGCTGACGCTGCTTGACATAGAAGTCAGCAATGACAAAGAAGCTGGTTTCTCTCGAGAAACTTATTTTCCAGTGGTGAAGAGAAACTCTAAATAGTTGACATAAAAATAGTACTTACAGTTGGTAATATCTGTGGTGAGTACTTTTAAATATGATCTATATGACACCAAAATAACACCTGTTCAGGAATATCTCACTAAATATTATGCTATTCTACTACTATATGTTCAGTTCTTCTTGCCTCAAAGATTGTTTAGTTTTTATGAATCTTTAAATACGATGAGACTGGACTTCAATATATATCAAAGAAGTACAAAATTATTTAGCACATTATACCCTGTAGTGATTTGGACATACATTGTCTGTCTTATAAGGTTTTCCACTTCCTCTTCTCTTATGCCACATCTCTTAACACACTTCCATGGTCTATCGACATGGAGTCAGTACTTTGAGCTGGTTGTATCTGTGGTGAGTACCCTTACAATATGGTCTACACTTTCAGCAATCATTTTTGAACTTAAGTTAACTGACACATAATAATTACCAACTAGCATATTAGAAGCTAGTATGTTTTCAGATTGATGGAGGATGAGCTGAGTAGTGATGGGGGTAGAAAATAGACACTGTATACAGAGGTAGAGGAAAACAGAGCAGGGTTTTAGACATAATGCTTCTCAGGCACTGAGAATAAAGGAAAGTGGTTACATGCTAAGGCTGTTAACCAAAACGTTGGCAGTTTGAATCCACCAATCTCTCCTTGTAAACTCTTTGGAGAAGTTCTTCTCTGACCCATAGGGTCTCTATGACTTGGAATCAACTCCATGGCAGTAAGGCTGGTTCTATTTTTTGGCCCTAACAGTAGTCAAAATTAGAATTTCAATGTCCAGATTCCAAAAACGAACATAATTGAGGGAAAAGTTCAAATTCAGTGTCAAAAGGTGTGTATTTTAGTAATTTTCTAAATTTAGTTACAAGTCTGTTTCGGTTCACTTATTGGAAAATAAAAGGATGGAACTAGATTGTCTCAAATTCTTTCCCCGTCCAACTATGTGTGATACTATCAGTGAAACCCCATCTTATTTTAATCTTCTAAATATTTCTATTTATGTATTTATAATTAATCAATGATCTCCAAGATTAGCACTGTTACTTTAAAAATACTAAACAGTGTTGGGATTTGATCATAATATAACCAGATAATGGTTAAAGTTTCTCATTCAGTATGTACCTACTGACAGCTCAGGACATCCTGGAGACAGAACACAGCACAATGATGGGTAACATGTACTCTGGAGCAATACATCCTTGTTTGAATTCCACCTTCATCACTTACTATCTATTGCAACCTTAGGCAATTTAATGAACCTCTTTATGTATCAGTTTCATAATTTGTAAAATAGGGGTACTAATGGTACCTATCTCTTATGTTTTTGTGGTGTGAGTGTGTGTGTGTGTGTGTGTGTGTGTGTGTGTGTGTGTGTTTAAATATAAACTGCTTAGAACACTGTCTGGTACCTAATAAAGGATCAGTAAGTGACATATTTTATTACTCTTGAGTATGTCACTATGGATATCGGATCAGAAAAAATCATCTAAATCTGTCTCAATTTAGTAATGTGTATTATTTATAAAAAGAATATTATGCCTATATCCCATAAACACACATTTGACCATAGGATAAAACTTTATATTGAATGAATTACCTATTTTGTTGTATATGAGTATTATTATCTACCTGTCATGGTATGTGTACTGATAATAAACAAGCAAGAAAAAGACAAATCATATTTAAGACATTAACATGAAAAAGTAATAAAGGTATTATTGCAAAGATACTATTCTTAACAAATCATCAGAAAGATTTATTTTGGAGAAAGCATGCCAGAAGCCCAACTTTCCGATGCTTTCTGGACTCACTCAGGAGACTTATTGGGAAACCAAAACAAAGAAAAATAAAACACACTCTAGAAAATAAAGAAATAAAAATAAAAGGAAAAGAAGAGGGAAAGGATATGAGAGGAGAGGAAAAGGAAAGAGAAGGGAAAGGAAGGAGTCATGGGAAAAAACAAAAGACAAAATTTACAAAAGAACGGTGATTCCTCAGAGTCCCTAGCTCTCATAGTGACAAACTCAAATAAGAGAGAAGGGTAATGCACCCAGGAGTACAAACACAAGCTTCAAGAATATACATTGCTGAAGAAAATTGCTGTGTATGTGAAGGAGAATGTTTAGCTTTTTTAAGAAACCAGCTGTAACAAACCTTCTGTATGTCCAGGTGACTCAGGAATCCTATGGTTTTTGAAGCTATGAATTGATAAAGACACAACTGTTTAAGAATATAAGGATGCAAGATAATGTGTATCTAACTGGTTTTTAACTACTTATTTTCTGCAGAGTCTAGTGCCCTTACTCTTATTAATAATCAATGCCAGATTTCACAAGAATAAATGTTCTGTTGGCCACCTAAATAATATACATGGAAAACAACTGGTTTTAGTCACCAAAGATTTGATACTACAAAAACTGAAAAATAGTATCACAAGGCTTTAGACTGAAACCATTAAGTGAATATTCTTTGTCAAAATTTAAAAATATTCACATGATAGCACATATCAAGCTTCCAGACATAACAGACATTTGTTCTTTTCACTCTGACACACTTGATACGCTATACAGTTTTATGTTCTCTAGTTCAAATACATCTAAATTCATCATAAATCTTTATCAATATATTCAAACAACTCATGAACTGAGGTTAAAAGTCTATTGACTTAGTTGTACTACATAATATATGTCTTTTGTTATTTGGCAAACAATAAATACCCGTCAGGCTAAAATACTAAAGCCAAGTAGAACTTACTTGACTAATTTCTGTGTTTTTGTTGCTTAATTTTAAAATAAAGTCAGAATAACTCTGACAAAATGTATTTAAAGCACGAGCTATATTTCAGTATGTTGTGTAAATTGTAAATGATTGTCTTTGGTCAGATGTTTTTAAAAACTCACTTCTTGTGTCTTGTCCTTGGTCCTGAAAATCAGGGCTTTTTTCATTGACAGTAACGGTAGCTACCTCACATATTTGTTGGCAACCACAGAACACATGACAATTTATAGCTGATGAGTTGGATCCAACTCGATGGCACTTGACTTTGGCAGTGGATCTAGAAACAGTTCCAAGCAGCTGCACTTTTTGCAATTTCACACAGAATTTCCATTAACTCTTTTTTTTTTTTTTTTTTTTTTTTCAGATAAATGTAGAAGTAGATGCCTGGAACATGAAGATGCATAAAAATGATAATTTTTTTACAATACAAAGATAATAAATAGTTAAATGTTCTAACCTGCTGGGAAAATGTGCACAAATAAAAATGAAAAGTGCTAATTTTCCATGACTAATTAAACAAGGGGAAAAGAAATGGAAATTAACTTGGCCAAGCCTGTTATTTAGCAATGCACACAAGAAAAGGAAAACTCACTGAGACTAGTTATTTGAATATTTCTCTTTCTAGTGGATCACAGTGAAGCAACCCAAACTTAGTTTAACTGAGGATTCAGGGTAACATTCACACCTCTGGTCATTAAGTTCCTAAGAAGGAAAATACTGAGACTGAAATTCCAAAAAAAGCCAGTGACAGAGCTTTCTCACTAGTAGGGATAGGACTTTTCTGCTTCTCAGTCATCCAAATAGCATAACACCATTTCTCTCCTCACTAAAATACTGGCCCTACATTTCTCCAACATCACTCCAGAAAATTAGGGCCTTCTACAATTCCTACAAGTAATGAGGGATGTATGTCAGCAGAAAACCTCTACAGGATTGCATACCAGCTTGAAGAGAGTCACTAACCTGGACAGGAATTTGTATTTTCAGAATCTCTTGGGTCTTTTTATCAGAAAATAATTCTTCTTTTTCATGTGCAGACACAGCCTACAGCTATTTGCATCATCGCTGTTTTAAATGAAATACAATGCAAGTTCCTTATAAGTTAGTTTGTTAGAATATTTGGAACAAATTCAAATGATGTCATCTCTCTTTTCTTACCTAGACAGTTCCCAGAGGGAAAAGGTCTGGGTCTTGCCAAGAAAAAGGAGCAGACAACTAAGTAAAAGTCTGTAATCTGGAGAGAAAAATCCCAAAATAAAGTGAATAAAAATAATGAGTTTCCTATTAAGTAAATCTTTACTTAAGGCAGATAATATTTATTCCAAACTGAAGGGAGAGCCAGCCCCAGATTTTCTTTCTAACCGTGTCCCTATCAGAGGAGGCCCTTACTCTGACTGCTGGAGCGTCTATACCAAAAAAAACCCCTGAGGCTCATAGGCAAAGAACAGCAGGACTAGGAAAGTTACTAAAAATTACCTTCCAATTCTCAAAAAGGCAGAGAATCAAAATTTTGTAGTTGTGGATTAGAGCAGATGTTGATAATCTAAGCCTGAATGTAGATCCCATGTGAAACCATAAAGATCTATGTTTCAAACACAGTCACTAATTGCTTTCATGGAAAGTCACAACATTATCACTTTATTCTCAATACTCAGCTTGACTAGCACTTCACACTGGTACTGTAACTCTGAGTCAGCTAAAATTTTACTTGCATGCATAGTTCCTTTACTCAAAAGTTCCTTTATATCAAATATTGATATATTTTATCAATCAACCTTGAAGCTTGCCATAACTTTGAAGTTTGCACTTATGAAAGTCAATTAAAATTCCTTTATAGTTAAAAAAACTTTTAATTGAGTTTTCTGTCATTTGTAACCAAAAGCAACTTAAGTGCAACATCCTGATCTTGAACTTGTATATGAAATTAGGTTAATCTATATATATGTGCACATATATATATGTGCATGTGTGTTTTGCCAGTTTCACATGATTTAAATTTTTAAAACATTATCATCTAGCTTATCAAGATAGTTTTTTATTTATTCAAAATTTTATTGCAATTTTCATGCTATTCTGCTTCCAAATGAGCTTTCTTCTTTTTAATTTTTAAGTCTTTATTTTTTATTGTGATTAAGTGAAAGTAAACAATCCAAATAGGATTTGTATGCTTACCTCTCTGCAGCTTCTTATGCTCTCCCCACCTGGTGACAGCATACTCCTCCTTTCCATTCCATACTTCTAATGTCCACTCAACAAGCATCTGTCCCCTCCTCTTCCTCCTATCTAAAGAGAGACCAAAATGGGCTTTCAGAATTAAAGAAATGTTAGACAAAGTTACAGGTGGAAAGGAATGAAATATATAATTATGTAATTCTTCAAGGATTTACTTAACATATTATCACAATTTTATAAGATAAAATTTAGAAATGATCACACTCAAAGAAAATAAATTCATCACAGTCTTGTGGCAGTCCAAGGCATATTAAATATTTGAAAACATCACAATTCAAATGTTTCAATCTTCTTTTGTTTTCTGTTTTTCTTTATATGGCTTTTACATAAGAAAAGCATAACCCTAGTTTTTAACAGTTTTGAAAATGTCTATTATACGAATATATTCATACTGGCAGAAGCCTAATACTGCCACCCAGTGATGAACACTAGGACATGAGTCTCAAAAATTCCCTGATACAATAGTGAGATGTACACTATTTGAAAAAAAACTTCTGTAAATTCATGGTACTTTCATAGAAAATGATATCATGCTCATGAATGATGTCAAAGAGTCATTCATAAATAGATTGAGCAGCATAACAAAGTATCCATCTAAATTAAAAAAATACAGATTATCTGACATACAATGTAGCTCAGGGAAACTATATCATATTCATAAGAATAACTTTTGGTATTTCACCTCTGACAAGATATTCACTTCTGTTGTTCAGAGATATAAACGTCTTGTCCAAATCTTTCTGAAAGAAAGATTTCAATTAGAAGTGTGTGATTCACTATGCAAGTCTGCAGAAATTCTCTCTCTGAAATGTACAAACTCAGTCAAAAAATGGAAAGTTAACTCTACCAATGACCGAATGCGTGAGTAGCAGCAAAGTTAGCGGTACAGGAAGCCCTTGGTTCTCATGGTCAGAGCAGCGTCCGGCTATTTCCACACAAATGAATTGTGGGTAGTACCCTCACTATGTGGTCAGGCAAATGATCCCTTGAAGAATGAGTAATCAAGAAATACAGTCATAGAGAGTGCTGTTATGGAAGGTCTTGTGGGAATTCTGAGGAGAGATTAAACTGGGTCTGTAGATGCCAGCAAAAAACTCAGGCATTGGCTCAAAAATGACTTGAAAGCCTTTGGCACAATCTCCAGAAGCAGCCACTTGGACATATAAGATGAATGGCATACAGTTATGCCTAGAATAACAACATATTCCACTAAACTAACCAAAGTCACTATTGCTGAATAACAACAGCAGGAAAGCTCTTAAAATAGTTTGAGGAAGAGTCCTTAGGACCAATGGCTGGCACATAGTTGTAGGGAAATGGCAAAGAACCGTTAGATACAATTCCTGGTGACTCAGAAGTGGGTTTATACTAAAATATATCTTTGTTCTGATTTTTAATTCCATTTGGCCTTCACTTATCCTATAATCCAGACCACAACTGAAAACATTGGCAAGGAATTCAAATAATACACTATATACCAACTAATTCCCCCAAAACGTATCTCTATGGACCAAGCCAAAAGTTTTCCCACTGCCTGAGCCAAAAACCAAACCCGTTGCAATGGAATCACTTCCTACTCATGGTAATCCCATGAGTGCTAAAAAGTACAGCTGCCACCTAGAGTTTTACTTATCTGTCTGTCTGTCTGTCTGTCTATTTAGCTATTTATTTATTTATCTATCTATCTAGTTATACTGTAATTATTACAGAAGCAGGCCTTTCTTCCAGAGTACCACTGGTTGGGTTCAAGCCAACACATTCAGGAATGGAACACTCATGTATGCATGGATATAACCAAATCCATGTGTGGTTGGAGATAGACTAATACATGATTGAATACATACTCTTTTTAGGTCAGATAAAGCAGGGTCATTCAAAAGCAGGGACCACGTGTGGTTAAATGTAGGCTATGTGTGAGCAGATTCATGCAAGTGTACGGTGATATTTAGTATTATGTATAAATAGATACAGAATAGTTTGTAGTCAAGTAGTCATCTGTGTATTCAGATATGGACACGTGTGGTCAGAAACAGATCTATGTGTGTTCACATACAAATGTGCATGTACCATTGCCTATAAACCTAAGTATCACTGAATATTCACCCATGTATGATGATCACGTAGACCCACGGGAGGTCAGGTACAGATGCAAATGTGTCAGACCCATGAGTGATTGGATGCAGAGATATATGTCTGTTGGATATAGATCTATGTATCAGCAGTTAAAATTTGTATGTGGCCAGATACAAATCTGCATATCATCAGGTACAAACTCATATTTCATAAGACACAGATACGTGTGGTCAGATAGGGCCCCATATTAGGTAGAATACAACATGCGTGTTGTCAGATAAAGATCTATACAGTCAAGTGAGTACACTAACATGGTTCAAGATATGCCAACCTAAACCAAAACCCACTGCAGCCAAATCAATTCTGACTCATAGTGACCCTATAGGACAGAGTAGAACTGTTCCAAAGAGTTCCCAAGGAGTACCTTGTAGACTCGAACTACTGGCCTTTGGGTTAGCACATGTGGCATTTAACCACGACACCATCAAGGTTCTAGTGCGTGGCAAGTAAAAATCTTTATATAGTTAGATACATGCTTCTTTGTGGTAAGATACCCACCAAACCAAACCCATTACTGTGAAGGCAATTCTAACTCATAGTGAACTCATAGTAGAACTGCCCAAATTGAGTTTCCAAGACTAGGTCTTTATGGAAGCAGATTGCCACATCTTTCTAGATGCTACTGAGTCACTGGATGATCCATTGTTAACATATGCACACTTATGTGACCTTAATACACATATAGACAACTAATCAGAATGTTGATCTCATCACTTGAGATAGATACACAAATATCAAAATTGACTAAACATTCAAAAGTAGAGCTAACTCAGACTCAAACAAATGCTTGATCTTATTTTATGTATAATATTATGCTTAGAAACAATCGAGATCGTAATAGATATACCCACCTAATAATACTAAGGATAATAACCAGGATACAAAGTCCACATACAGTGTGTTTTCACAATGAAATGGACTCAATCCACCATTGAATTTGAATTCACATGAAATTAGACTAAATATGGGAAGCAGGGACCATCAATGTCTTTGATGGTCCACTGCATGAGGGGCACAAAATATTTTCATTCAAAGCCTGATTCAAAAGAGAAACACTCACAAAAAATTTATGACTAACTCCTTTGTCAAAAAAACAATACATTCTGAACTTTTTATTACCTAATAATCTACACTCCTCTAGGAAGAAATATGATGATGGAAAAAGCATAAATGGTCAGCAAAAATGGACAAGAAAATCATGCAAAATATTCTAGGGTTGATTTCTAGCCTATTTATGGATTTTGCTCATGTTACTTGTGAAACACAGGTTCTGGGTACGTATTAGAGCATCACAAAGTACTATGGTAAGGAGAAGCTAGAATATTGAAAAATACCACAGCTATCATCAAATATTTTTAACTATCTGGAGAGATGAATGGATAATAGTTATGAAAATACAACCCCAAACAAATCTGTTCCACCTGAAGAACTGGGAAAATAAGTAAGATTTAGCCACTTTCGTGTCTATCTTTCTTTTATGTCTGTCTCTCTTGGCCAATTACATTCCTTTTCTACATTCGGTCTCTGTATGTCTTTAGAAGTCAGAAGCATGTATACTCGTAAGCTTTAACATATTAAGCAATATAAGCAAAAGAATATATTTAAAATATCTTGTAGATACAAAACATATATAGTATTTCTAATTTTAATATACGCTGTCTCTGCACAGGGTAGCAAAACATATTTTATGTCATATTTCAAACTGTATTATTCTGAAATATACAATGAGCACTGTTAATTGTGAAAATGATTAGATTAATTTAAGACAGACATGAGAAGTCTTCCACCAACTAAAATAAATGGCTAGTATAAACTGTAGCATAAGACATGGTATAAAACATAACTTTATAGAGTCAACAGAACCATTCTATATAAAAAATGAACATACGCTTTCCTATGAAATGAAAATCTTAAACATACATTTTCAACAAAATTAATCCTTTGAAGTAGTCCCATAAATGTTTTCCATCATCCATAAGTTAAAGTAAACTTGAGAAAATATTTACCACAATTAAATTACCATACAAAGGTTTCCTGGAATCTACTCAGTGGCAATGGATTTGGGTTTTTTGTTTAGTTCTGTTATCCTGGAAGTGACAATTATTTACTAAAACTAGGTAATATATTTATGTGCCGCTTCATTTTCTTTTTCTGCTCCCCAGCTTCTTCATGGCATTTTTAATCTCTGGATTTCTCAGAGTACAGATTAAGGGGTTGAACACTGGGGTGAAAACAGTGTAAAACACAGTCAAGAATTTATCAATGGATGAGGTAGAAGGAGGTCTGACTCACGTAAAAATACAGGGGACAAAGAAGAGGACCACCTCAGGGCGTGGGAGTCACAAGTCGATAAGGCTTTGCACCTCCCTTCCTGACTAAGGTTCTTCAGGGAATGCAGAATGACTCCACAGGAGATGAGCAGCAGCATAAAGATAACCACATATGTCGCACCATCATTGGCAATCACAGTGAGACCAATGACATAGGTGTCAGTGCAGGCAAATTTTAATAAAGTGTGCATGTCACAGATAAAGTGGTCAATGACATTGGGACCACAGAAGGGAAGGCTGTAAACAAAGAGAAGGTGAGTTGTAGCCTGTACAAATCCCCCAGCACAGGCCACCAGCAGGAGCAGAACACACACCCACTGGTTCACGATAGTCATATAACGCAGGTGTTTGCAGACAGCCACGTAGTGGTCATGGGCCATGACCACCAGGAGCAAAGTCTCAGCACCACCAAACAAGTGTCTTGTAAAAAGCTGAGTCATGCAAGCTTGGAAAGACATGGTTTTCTTCTGTACAGTAAATCTGTAGTCATATTTGGGGTAACTGTAGTTGAATAAACAGCATTCATAAATGATAAGAAACCAAGAAAGAAGTACATGGGGGCATCCAGTATTGGGCTGACCACCACAGTCACAGCAATGACGAGGTTGCTCACTATTGTCACAGTGTAGATGAGCAAGAACACAACGAACAATATTATCTGACCCTGGAGACTGAGTCAGCCCCAGCAAAACAAACTCAGTCACATTGTTCTTTTGTTCCATATGTTCTTCTGTGTGTCCTTACTTCAGAGCTCAGGTCAAATTTACCTGCAAATATAATGATGACTTGTGATTTTTGGAAATTTCAAGCTAATTTGTTTATTCACTCAACAAATAGGCATAATTATTTACTATGCTTAAGTACTGTCCAAAATGATAAGACCACAAGGCTGTCTCATTAAAACATGAACTGTCATCTCGGGGGTCTTAGTGAACAACTTACAATCAAATAAGTAATTAGAAACATAGGAAAATAGAAGATAATGAAATAATTGGGTTGCCACATAAACTTTTCATGTGGGAGAAAATAAAATTGTGTGTGTGTATATATATAGCTATTGCTATATGTAAAAATAAAATATAAACAGATTAGTGTGAACATAAATGCAGCTTCAGATAATATCATCACGTTAATTAATGAAATTATTTTCTACACCCTAGGAATGGTAGAATCATTTTAACAAATATCAGAAACTCCAAATGGACTTATTTCAAATTGGTACTGACAAAGAAATAAGCAAAAAAGATATATAATACTATTATAAACAAAATATAAATATATGAGCATGACAAAAATATGATGATACAATGTGTTTTATAGATGGGATTCTTTTGTTCTGGTGATGTGTGTGGAGTACCAAAAAATGAGAGGGGAGGTTCCAAAGAAAAAAAGGAAAGGACCATACAAACACACAGACACACAAACTATATCATAAATATTATGAATAATAATCAACCTGCTATCTCTTAATCCAATTAATGATACCCAGTTTCTCTTCAAGTGTCTACCAACATTTATTTCAACAGCTGACCTCATAATCCCGCTGTATCTCCTTTTCACAATACACTGATTTTGTAGCTTTCTATGGCCAAACTCTGTGCATTATGGTCCTCCTGCAACAGGTTCCTCCACTTACGGCATTAGCAAGTTTCATCTGTACACTTACACAATACATTATCTCCATTGTTTGCATAATCTTTCCTTTGACTCCATATATTTTTCAAGTAAAAACATCCTTGATTTGCTGCCTCTAGTCATCAATTTCATTCCTTTTCTTACCCAACGTATCATTCTCAAGAATCAAATTATTAACCTGCTTGCACAAATATCAATGTAAGTCCTTAAAAGTCACTCTTTTGAGATTTACAGATTTACATAATTCTCTATTAACAAATTAACAAACACTGCTTACAGAGCACTTTCATCGATCCTACTAGAGAGTTCCAAAAATCTGTAACACTTACCCTTGAAACCTGTCTCTAAGAATACTGATGTTAGAGAAGGTAAATGTACTCTAGATCTCTATATTATAGAAATATCCAAAAACGTATTACAGAATTAAGCCAATCTCCATATTTTTATCGAGTACAAAAGATATCTATCATGGCTGACTATAAAAATCACTTGGGAGAACCTTAACAATACTGCGACTTTCCATAGCTAATGTAAAGCCTAGTAGAGACTCATATGTACAAAAACATTTACAGGGTTGCCTGCATAACAAAATAGCCATTTGAGTCATATCCTGGATTGTGATGCCTTTTCCTTTGCCCTAAGATGCAACAGCTTCATACCGTGATGCCACTTCTGTGAACATAGACAGTATGACAGTATAGGCACCGTCTCGGAAATTAGAAATGTTTCTCTATGACCAACCCTTCCATGCTTCAGGTAGTCTGTATCACCTCAGTCTGTCATGAAATTGTTATCTTTAAATTACTGGAACTTTTACTACAAATATCAAACAAGTGTTCTAACCAAAAGAAGTCTGAATCTTCACTATAAGTATAGAGAGCCAATAACTCCATTGCTGACATAATTTATCCTAAAACCATTGGCTTGGCTATCAAATGTTAAATAAGTAGTATGAGGTTAAAAAATAAGTAAATTTTGTGGGAGAGAGAATTTTGAATAGTTTAGAAAAAATTTTACATTTTGTGGTTTAAAAGTAAAGCATCCTTTTATAATAACCAACCTTCTGTCTCTTAATTCTGTTAATGATATCCAGTTTCTTGCCAAGTCTTTACCAACATTTATTTCAATAGCTGACCTCATAACTCTGCTGGATTTCCTTGTCACAATACAATGATTTTGTACCTTTCTATGGCCAAGCTCTGTTTGTGTGCACTAGATTTTAATTCTCAGTGAGTTATACTGGCCTGATTTAATGCAATGTAGTTAAACTTTGGCTTGCCTGAAAGATGGAGAATAGTTTCATATCAACATTTTCTTATGCTTTGAGTTCATCATTGCAATCCCTGGAAAAGCCAGTGACAAGTATTCTCTGTGGTAAGGATGAGAATCTTTGGACATTTTATTTATACTTAAGCTACAAATATTTATTTCCACATATAAACTACAAATACTGTTGAGTCAGTTCGTAGATGTATATAAAACAGTGACTTTTCTATAACTAAACTCATCTAGACCTTTATCATAATTCTGAGAGTAGGTTCTGCATCTCCAGAGACACTACAAGAATAATCACCCACACAGAAGAGAATTTACAGGACCAGGTACATCTAGGGAAAAAAATCAGAGGTATAAACTAAGATCAAATCATCCAAAGGGAGGAATCCAGGATGGGAGGAATTCGAATGTGTAAAATTCTCTTTTTAAAAATGTGACCTTCAAAACAGGCAAACCTGTTGAAGGTATTGAAAAAATCCATTGCCTTCGAGTCGGGTCCAATTCATAGCAATCTTAGAGGTCAGAGTAGAACTGTCCCGTAGAGTTTCCAAGCAGATTCTAACTGCGACCTTTCAGTTAACAGATGTAGCACTTAAGCTACTAGGCCTCCAGGGCTTCCTGTTGAAGCTATACGTTTAAGTTATATCTTTGCAGCTGACATCTAAACTCACTCCCAGTGGGTGAACTAGAAAGTGGACTATAGAACATGCCATTGAAGGCTTAATTCAAGTGCATATAAAGAATAATTCTCACCTGTCATAAATTGTAGAGTTCCTCAAAATTTGTGTTGAAGTCTAAACCTCTATACCGGTGAATGTGACTCTTTATAAATACGGATGAGGAACGTGTTTTCAGTTAGGTTAACGGGAAGTTTTCATGGAGTAGAATGGGTCACACTGGTGCTCTTACTAAAGAGGAGATACGTAGAGAGAAAGAGCGAGAGATGAAAGATGCCATACGATGCTGCAGTAGCATCCCAAGAATTCCTGGAGCTCCTAGGAGCTAGGAGAGAGGAGTAACACCGATTTCCATCCAAGTCTCAGAAGGAAGCAACACAGTGACAACCTGATGCTGTATCTCTGCCTCCAGAACTGAGACAATCAATTGTTCTGTTTAAAGCTATCTGTTTTGTAGAATTTTGTTATGGCAGTCTTAGGAAACTCATAAATCACACTAGCAGTAGAAGTCTTCAGTTTGTCACAGAAAGAATTTCAAACAGGCAAACCAGTAAAATCTGTATTGAACTTGAAAAAACAGTACAAAACATTTAAAGGAATTTCTTGAAAATCTGTGAATTCTAAGTCCTTGTCAGACAGCTGTTTCTGAGGAAACATTACCAGCTGTTTCTTTTTACACAGTGTCGAAGAATGGTCTTCATGTGGGAGAAGGAAATTCTATCACTTGGAAATGGGCCTAAATAGAAAGAAAATTTGTAGAAATTGTAAACTTCTTGTTACTGTCTTTGTATTCTCTCCCCAATTGTACTGTTTCTAGACGAAGTAGTAACGCTAGATGTTTTTTAATTAAATTTCTCAGCATTTTTTTAAACAAGATACAAGTTAAGTCATTGAGTAAGACAAGAAGTGAAGTGATTCCACTGGAAGCCCAACTCCCTTTTACTCTTCCTTCACTATGCTTCTGTAGATCTCGGACAAGTTGTACAGAGATCCTACAGCCATCCTGTGACCATCATTCTACCATAAGAAATCAAGAAGTGAGAGTCCTTCTACTCTGTTCTTTTTCAAAATTGCTCAGGCAATTCAGAGTCCATAACAGGATCGATTTTTCCATTTCTGTAAAGAAGACTGAATTTTGAGAGGGATTTCCTCAAATTTATAAATTGCTTTAGGTTTTCATGACATCTTGACAGTATTGAGTTTTCCAATGCAGCAGCATGAAAATTTATTTCTTTTAGTAACTTTTTACAGTTATACCTGTATAAACCTTTCACTTTCCTGGCCAGAATTATTCATGGGAATTTCATTCCTTTAGATGCTATTTTAAATGGAAATATTTTTCTTAGCTTCCTTTTTAGTGTATCATTGTTTGTGTAGAAAAACTCAACTCAGTTGATATCCATGAGCACAAGAAACTGTTGCCCTGAGGTAACCTTAAAACTTTGAAAATTAAACCAAAGCTATCCCTTGAAGTCTTCTTTGAACTAAAATATACATTATTTTAATCAATTATTTTTGCTGTCAAGAGGTAAAGTGATTCAACTGGAAGCCACACTCCCTTTTCCTCTTCCTTCATGATGGCTCAATAGACCTCAGATTGGTTGTACAAAGATCAAATAGCCCTAAGCCCTTGCCAGTATCTATGGGAGATCAAATTTACAAATGACAATTCAAAGCATTGGAAAGCTAGGTGGCCATTAATGGCAGATAATGGTAATAAAATAATGTGAAAAAAGTTAGTAATGATAACAGTAGCACAATTTCAAGAGTGTAACCAATGTGAACTGAAATGTACAGGCAGAGTTGATGAAATGATGTATCTTTGGCTCAGTATATTTTTTCAAAATAAAGGAATTTAAAAAAATAAAATAACATAGAAGTTAAGAGCTAATGAGTATTGAGCAGAAGAAATCAGTACACAAGCATTTGGGAACAAATTCATTCAAACCACTCTGTATTTCTTCTATAGACACAAAATGAAAATTCCATCTTATTGATGTCATCATTCTTTTAGATCTTTGTTACCAGCAGCCTCCAAACCATCTTAATTGCAGTTCAGAATGTGTGCTGAAGAATTCTGTGGCATACTCCAGCTGTCCTTCAGGCTCCCCAGTCTTGACAGCAATGAAATTTGTTACATACATTGACTGTTCTCCCACTGTCTACTTTGTGTAATTAATCCTTATCCTCAAAAATCGTGTATGCCTATTTATGTTAAAACACCTAGCTTAACTTTTCTAAAACATTTCACCAACATTGTTAGCCAGCCAATGCCCATAAAATTGTGCTTAAATTGAAATTTTCCTATTTCCTTCTCAAAAATTTCGCAAAAATTCACGTTGGAATATAATTGTAGATATAAGTTTCATCTTAGAATTCATTTTAAGGAAATAATTAAATATATTCACTGCAACTTATATTGCATGAAGAATATGTATAGAATTATCTCATCATTAAATCTGATTATAAACTCAATAATAAATTTCTATTGTAATTCTAAAAAGAGAATTTATACTTTGTAGACAAAACTGATGGGTAATGATCATCTGAATCTAAAGTTTTTATATTTAACCAATAAAGACAAAAATAAAGTGGTGTGTGGCAATTGAGAAAATAATGAAATTGTGGTACTATTCTATTTCAGAATGCTCATAAAATATTCACTAAAACAGAAAATATTCTAGGTCACCAAACAAATTGCAGTTTACTTCAGAGGACTTGTACAGAAATGCGTCTAATAATAATATCATTCAACTACAAAACTGACTTTAAAAAAAGCTATACACTCCCCAGTTATTTACAAACTAAACAACATAGTTCTAAATAAGCTAAAAATCAAAGAAAAAAATATAGTGAAAATTAGAAAATTTTATGAACAATAATGCAATAAAAATACATTAAAATTTATTGGCTGTAGCTAAGATAGTACTTAGAGAAAAACACATCCCTTTAATTTCAAACACTAGAAAATATCCATTGTTGTCAAGTCAGTTCTATCTCATCGCAACCCTATAGGAGAGAGTAAAACTGCTCCATAAAGCTTCCAAGGAGTGCCTGGTGCATTCAAATTGCTAACCTTTTGGTTAGCAGCTGTAGAACTTAACCACCACTCCATCAGTGTTTCCACTAGAAAAAAAGATTTTAAAAAACAAGCTAGCTTCCATCTGAAACAAAGCTAGAAATGAAACAGCAGAATAAACCTTGAGGATATTGCAGAATGGAAAGGATAAATGTAGAAGAGAAATCATTAACATAGAAATTAATTTTAAATACAGAAATATAAAATGCTAGAGGATTTTTGACAAGATTAATAAAATTGATAAATACTCAGCAAAATGAATTGCACAAAATAAGAGAAAAAGAAACCATCAGAATTGATAGGCAAAAGGATATTGTAGACAGATTTCTGCCAATAGTTTTGCCAACTGGAAAGTGGACTATATTCTTGAAAAACAAATTTTTTCTTAACACACATACAGAAAATCAAAAATCAGAATAACATGACACTCATTAGATAAATTGATACTTTCGTTATGACATTCCTATCTTCTCTCTCCTCCCTTAGAAACCCTGGGGGCATAATGGTTAAATTCCATGGCTGCTAACCAAAATGTTGGCCATTCAAATCTGCCAGGTCCTCCTTGGAAACTCTATGGGGCAGTTCCACCCTCTCCTATAGGGTTGCTATGTGTCGATATCGACTCAGTGGCACTGTGTTGGTTTGTTTGTTTTTAAGGTCCCACTGCCCCTCCCCAATCCATTCACATACATCTTCATCAATAAATTCTACTTAGTATTTAGGCAAAAACACTGTGGGGACAAGAAGAAATTTAAATACTTTCACATGCATTCTCTACACACGTAACTCTTAAGCAAAGATGAAAAAGAGTTACAAGATTCTGTAAAAATACATCAATGTAAATTTTAAAATTTCGAACAATTATTTAGCAATTCAAATGCAGCCACATATTCTAAAAATCTAATATGACAAAGTAGGTTTTATATTAGGAATGAAAGTTGAGCTTAATGTTTGAAATAAATTGATGTAATTAAATTTTCTATAGGAAACAGTCTTCTACTTGTCACTGTTTTGAAAAATAGTGTCTATTTTGGTTGCCTTGCATTCCTTAGCAATGTTTACTGTGTGTGTGGAAGACAGAACATGTCTCCAGTTCATGTATCTTTCAATACAGAGAAGTAATAGTTTAGGAGTTGTACAAAATGAATTGTAGTTGAGAAGCTTCATCCAGACATGATTGATTTAGAAGTTGAGGTCCTGAACTTCAAACTGATGCCATGATGGCATAAGATGTTGTTGAAGAGGATGAGTGTGCCTGGCCTGTTTGTGTATGTGTGTTATTGTAGCCATAAATGAACTGGTACCGAGTATATTTTTAAAGGTGGACACAACATTTTCTTTCCCAGGCTTTTATACATGTTACATTACCACTGTTCAAAAATAGAGTCAATTACTTTACCTTTCTTAACCTGTAGAAGTCTATGGTTGCTTTCATCACTAGAATATGACAGAATGTTGAGGCACCCAGGGGGACAGCTGTTACCTGACCGGGCACCTTCTCCCTTCTCCCTTCAGAGCCCTGAGTAGCCCCTTTGGAGTTTAACAAGCTCTTTGGAGAAATCTTACCACACAGTCTACGTGGAGAGAGAAAGATCCAACAGAGCCAAGGGTCCAAGGCACTCCTGCCAGGGAACCATTCCTGCAAATGAAACCACTGCGGGCCCACCAGGAGTGCATCAGTTAGCAGACTATGAGAGACTGAAATAATTCATTAATCATATGTAAAATTGCTCATTTAAGTTTTGCATAAATGTCTATCACCTCAAAAATTAGAGAAAGAGTGTGTGTGTGTGTCTGTTTTCATAAGCCACTAAATTTTAATGTAGTTAGCTATTCATCAATGCACAACTGGAACAGTAGAAATGAGACAAGGGATTCTCAAATATATATTAAAATAAAAACGTTCTATAGCTGAAATAATCTTGAAAGTGAAAATGGTATGACAACACTATAGGATTTTAGGAATTGCTATATAAAATGCAATTAATACTCCTGTGCTGTTGAAAAGTTAGACAAATAGAACAAAATTGAATACAGAGTATAGATATAGAACCACAAATACGATATATGATACATGCCATCTCTCTGCAGCAAAGACTCCCCAAAATAAGTAAAACAGATACAAATGTCAGTCCTGGAACTATAAGCATCAAATGAAGGAATTAGGACCCAAATCAAATACTGAATGAAGAAAGATATTGATAGAGAACCAAGTGAAATTCCCTTGCCACCTAGAAGAGAAAAATGTTGCTATCTTGAAGCACAGCCAGCAATGACCCCAGAGAGGACTTCCACAATTATAGTAGGAGACTTCAACACACCACTCTCAATAAAGGACAGAACGTCTAGAAAGAAACTCAGGAAAAATACATAAGATCAAAAGACTGTGATCAACCAAATTGAATACACAGAACACTCCACTAAACACCAGCAAAGAGTGCATTCTTTCTCCATGCACATGGAACATTCTCCATAATAGATCACATTTTAGACCAAAAAAAAAAAAAAAAAACCCTCACTAAAATCCAAAACATCCAAATAATAGAAAGTATTCTGTCTAATCACAGTGCCACAGAAGTAAAAATGAGCAACACAAAGAATGTCTTAGACTTCTAGTACTGCTATAACAGAAATACCATGAGTGGATGGCTTTAACAAAGACAAGTTTATTCTGTCACAGTTCAGTAGGCTGGAAGTCTGAATCAGGGTGCTGGCTCCTAGGAAAGGCATTCTCTCTGTCCAGTTGACAGGAAAGTCCTTTGTTACATCAGTCTACTTTTGCTCTGAAAGTATCTCGGCACAGGAACTTGAGGTCCAAACTGTGTGTGCTCTGTTGCTTTCTTAGTGGTATGAAGCCCCCATTTATCTCTTCTAGATTCTTTCTTATATATCTCAAAAAATATTGGCTTATGATGCTATCTAAACTTGTAGACCTTATCAAAACACCAGCTACTAATTCGTTATTAAATCATGCCAAGCCAGCCAAGTGCCATCGAGTCAGATCCGACTCATCAAATTTACAACACATAGGAAAATCCAATCAAGTGACAAAACACTGGACAGTCATACAATAATTGGAATCATGGTCCAGACAAATTGATACTCACATATTTGGAGAGACATAGTTCAATTCATGACAAACAGCAAGAGACAAAAGCTAAACACATGGAATAATATCATGCTTAAAATCCACTGGTTAATATTGTTGTTGTTAGGTGCCGTCAGTCATTTCTGGTTCATAGCAACCCTGTGCACAACAAAACAAAACAATAGCCAGTCCTGTGCCATTCCCACAATCATTTTTATGCTTAAGTCTGTTGCTGCAACCAATGTGCCAATCCATCTTGTTGAGGGACTTCCTTTTTTGCACTTCTACTGTACCAAACATGATGTCCTTTTCTAGGGATTTGTCCCTCCTGACAACATGCCAAGGTGGTAAGACACAGTCTCAGCATCCTCACTTCCAGAGAGCACTCCCGGGACAGATCTGTTTGTTCCGGTCATCCATCATGTATTCAATATTCTCTAGCACCACAATTCTAACTCATGAATTCTTCCTCTGTCTCCCTTATTCACTGTTGAGCTTTCACTTGCATATGACGCAATTGTAAATGCATGGCTTGGGTCAAGCACACCTGGGTTTTCAGGATGACATCTTCACTTTTTAACACTTTCAAGAGGTCCTTTCCAGCATGTTTTACCAATGGAATGCATCTTTTGATTTCTTCACTGCTGCTTCCATGGATGTTGCTTGTGGAACCATGTACAATGAAATCTTTGACAACCTTGATCCTTTCTCTATTTATCATCATGTTACTTAATGGCCCAGTTGTGAGGATTTTTCTTTTCTTGATGTTGAGATATGATCCACACTGAATGAAGGCTGTGGCCTTTGATCTTCAGCAGTAAGTGCTTCAAATCCTCTTCACTTCAGCAAGCAGCATTGTACCACCTGGATAATGCAAGTTGTTAATGAGTCTTCCTTCAATCTTGATGCCTCCTTCTTTTTCATATAGTCCAGCTTCTTGGATTATTGGCTTGGCATACAGATTGAAAGGGTATGGTAACAATACAACCCTGATGCATAACTTTCCTGACCTTAAACCATGCAGTTCCCTTGTTCTGTTTGAATGACTCCCTCTTGATCCATATGCAGATTCCTCATGAGCACAATTCAGTGTTCTGTAATTCCCGTTCTCTGCAATGTTGCCCATAGCTGGTTGTGATCCACACAGTCAAATGCCTTTGCATCATCCCACTGGTTAATAGAAGAATTCAAAGAAGGAACCAAAAAATTCCTAGAATGAAATGTTAATGTAAACATATCATATCAAGCCTTTCAAGACACAGCAAAGAGAGTGGTCAGAGGTCAATTTATAGCAATAAACGCAAATATCAAAAAAGAACACACACAAAAAGCTTAGCTGCATGACTCAGATGAATAGAAAAAAAACAACAAAAGAAGTCCACAGGCAACAGATAAAAGAGGATAATAAAGACTAGAGGAGAAATAGATGAAATATCAGAAAAAAAATAGAATCAACAAGACTAAAACTGGTTCTTTGAAAAGATTTTTTAAAAAAGTAACAAATCATTAAACAAGATGACAAAAAAGGAGAGGAAGAAAATAACAAATGAAAAGATAAGAGACATTACAATGAATAATTAAAATAGAGGATCACGAGACAATACTACCAAAAATTATACTTCAACAAACTCAAGAAACTAGAGTAAATGGGTAAATTTCTAGAAAAAAACTACCTAACTAAACTAACCAAAACTGGGAAAATTTGAAAACTGTGTAACAAGAGACTGAATGGAGTAATGAAAAGAAAAATCCCAGCAAATAAATAACTCTGGCCTGGAAGACTTCACTGGACAATTACACCAAACATTGAGGGAAGAGTTCATACCAGCAGTATTCAAACTATTTTACAGCATAGAAATGCAAGAAGTTTCCCACATTCATTCTGTGAAGCCAGCTTAACCTTGATGCCAAAGCCAGGAAAGCACACCAAAATTATAAGGAAAATTACACAACAAAATGTCTCATGAATATACATGGAAAATTTCTCAACAAAGTTCTACTCAATACAATTCTGCATTATACTGGCAAAGCAATTACACCATTACCAAATGGAGTTCATACCAGGTATGCAATGATGGTTTAACATCAGGAAATCAATGAAATACACCACATAAACAGAACAAAAGAATCCCATGACCATCAAGACTGACACAGAGAAAGCATTTGATAAAATCTACGTTGGTTCTTGTGAAAAGTTCTCAGTGAAATAGGAACGGTAGCAACATTCTTCAGCATAATAAAGAACACCTGCTGACATGAGGGTGATGGCTTTATTTTTTTACATAAAACTAAAGTCAACATTATTCTCAAGGGAGTAAGGCTAAAAGCATTCCTCTTCAAGAACAGTGACAAGTTAAAGGACCCTTTTATCACCACTCTTATTTAACTCTGGAAACTCTGGTGCCATGGAATGTGAGAGCTACAGGTGTTAACCAGAAGAAGGTCAACAGTTCAAATCTACCAGGCACTCCTTGGAAACTCTAGAGGCAGTTCTATTCTGTCAAAATGGACACTATGAGTCAGAATCAATTTGACAGCCAGCCAGCCAAGTGCCGTCAAGTTGGATGGGCTTTTATTTAACATTGTGCTGGAAGTCCAAGCTACACCAACAAGGCAAGAAAAAGAAATAAATGCATTCAAAATGGTTAGGAAGAAGTAAAGCTATCCCTATTGACAGGTGATATGATTCTACACATAGAGAATCTCAGATATTTCACAAAGAAACTACTGGATAAGAAAATCTAAACAATATACCTTAAGGATACATGCATATGTAGTTAAACTATTGTTAACTACAGTTAAAATTTTAGGATTGAGATTTCTTCTGAGAAGAGGTGGAAAAATGGCATCACAGAAGTTCAATGAGTTTCAATGATAATGATATTTTAGGTAAAAGACTATATGATTTATAAGTAATTGTATATATTTTTGGATATACCTGAAAAATTACACACTAAAACCTACAGAAAAGTTCAAAATCTTCCTTTTATTACACTGAGAAAACTCTGCTTAGTGGTTTTGGGATGCTCATGGATTGGGTGTAGACTGAAAAAAAATTGTTTTTTTTATGAAAACTAAAAAAAGAAAATTTTGTTTGTATCAAAATAAATCATAACTAAGTCTCCATGTGAAAAGTATTCATTCAAGTTTTAGGGAACAAGCTGCTTATGAAAAAATAACACATTTCTTTCCATATCTTCAATTTCATGGATATAAAAGCAGAATCTACAGCAGTCTTTCAAGAATTGCAAAATAAATACATAAATAAACATAATAACTAAGGAGGAGACTGCAACATATGTTTATTACTTAGATTAAGGCAATTTTCAAATCTAAAGTGAAATAGTACCTGCCCTCTAATCCAGAACTAGAATGAACCCACGTGAATGGGTGACACATCATCATGTGACCAGAAGAACCAGGTGGTTCCCAGCCACCACCAGCGTTAGCTATGATGGGGCTCACAAAGTTGAGCCCCAGTGGCAATATGAGAATAAAAAGAGGTACAGCCTGAGAACTCCACTCAAAGACTGCAATTGATGGTCCGAAGGCCTGGGGGCTCTCCTGGGACCATGGCCGGTAGACCTGATGCTGCCCCTGTTCATAAATCTTTACTGAGGTCACTTCCTCAGACAAGAATGGATTGGACTCAGGGACACAGAGTGACCATGTCGTGTGTGCACTTTGTGGTTCTATGCATATATAGGATGTCCTCCTACTGGCCTCTTACTAGGAAGAAATGGAGAGGGTGAAGAAGAGGGGACAGGAGATTGTTAGGAGGATATGACATGCAGAGAACAGAAAGGAGTAGTGTGTGATCACCAGACAAGGAGACCAGTAGGAGCTGCACATAGGCGGGCATGCGAATTTAGACTGGATGGTACACTCTCACTCAATCATGGTAAACAATATATATATATACATATATATATATATAAAAGAACCAGAATGACTTTCCTTCATCAGCCACCTCTTATCTATCAAAATTGCTCACTGATGGTGTCTCCAACAAAACACAGTATCATGTCCCACTTAAATATGCAGAATTGCAAATGCATACATATCAGCCGGAGGAACAGAAATAGTCTTAAACACAAAATGTGTAGTGCACCTTTCAAAAGCTGTTGTACTAACAGAATATTGAACAGTAAAGTTCTAAAATCAATCTCCTGGACTCAGAAATTTGTTCTAAGTATTAGCCAAATTGCTTTCTATTAATTTGGACTGTAGAAAATATTCTAAAATAACCTGTTTTAGTTTTTAAAAGGAATAAAAAAAAATTACCTCTAAGTGCTGTTTCAGTACATTCCGAAAAAAATAAAATTACAGTGTGAGCTCAATTTTCTTTTTATTTATAGCAGGAAACATATTTAGGCCTATGTTAGTCATTTGGTGCTGCTGTAACAGTAATACCTCAAGTGGATGGCTTTGAGAGTAAGCTGAAAGTCCAAATTCAGAGAATCAACTCCAGGGGAAGGCTTTCTCTAACTTACCCTGGAGAAACGTCATTGTCAGGCTTTCCCCTCAATGGGACCTTCTGAGCCACGGGGACCCCCAAGTCCTTTCTGAAGAATACACGCTGCTCCCAGCACTGCTTTCCTGACGGCGTGGAGTCTGCAACTCTGCTCTCTTTTCTTTCCTTTATACACCAAGAGCTTGCCTCAAGGCATAATACAATTTTGCACACTGAATTTATCATGTCAACACAACTGCTGCCCAACCTCCCTTGTTAACATCATGGAGAGAGAGTTTTTAATATATATGAAGATGATACAACACCTGCAATTGTGGTCTAGCGAGACACTACTACACATATTTTGGGGGAAGACAGAGTTGAATCCATGACACGGCCTTTTATCCAGCCAATGCAGTGTCTATTTTAGCTTAATTCTAACCTAAAAGAACAATCTATTCTATATTTTGGATACCTTTGCATCAATAAAGAGAAGCATTCATAGAGAACCCATCGAACTGACTAGATCATTCACTGTGATGATTTATTGTCTATTTGTTGCTCCAGAATTAACAATGGTATTTTCAGTGTGGATGCCAATTCTTATTCTACCTGTGGTTAACATTTTATTCCAGATTTTTTTCAAAGCATTTTTCATCTCAGAATTTCTCAAGGTGTATATCAGAGGATTCAGCATGGGAGTGATAACTGTGAAAACCGCAGTCATGGATTTGTCAATGGGAAAGTTTGAAACGGGTCTAACATACAAGGAAATACAGGGCACAAAAAAGAGGACAACCACTGTGATGTGGGAGCTGCAGGTAGACAGGGCTTTGCGCTTCCCTTCTTGACTATGAGTCTTCAGGGAGTTTAGGATGACCCCATAGGAGATGAAAATTACCATACAGATGGCTCCACCATTGGCAGCCACAGTGAGCCCTATAAAATAGGTGTCAGTGCAAGCCAGTTCCAATAACGGGTACATGTCACAGATGAAGTGATCAATGACATTAGGGCCACAGAAGGGGAGGCTGTACACAAAGAGAAGCTGAAGCCCAGAGTGCAAAAAGCCTCCAGCCCAGGCCACCACCACCAACAGAATGCACACCCATCGATTCATGATGGTCAAGTAGTGCAGTGGCTTACAGATGGCCACGTAGCGGTCATAGGCCATTGCGACCAGAAGGAAAACCTCAGCACCACCAAATAAGTGTTCTATAAACAGCTGGCTCATGCAAGCTGGGAAGGAAATAGTCTTTTTATCACACAGTAAGTCTACAATCATTTTGGGAGAAACGGCAGTGGAATAAACAGCATCCATGAGGGACAGATAGGCAAGGAAGAAGTACATGGGGGAGCCCAGGGAGGGGCTGACAATCACAGTCACGACGATGAGCAGGTTGCCAGCCATTGTCACAATGTAGATGAGCAACAACATGACAAATAATGCTTTTTGGCCTTCAGGATCCTGAGTGAGTCCCAGGAGGACAAATTCTGTGACGTTCTCACTGTGTCCCATTTACACTTCTACAAGATTTGTTTCAGTGATGAGAGTTCTGGGGAACTGGACCCGTAATGAAATCATGAACACCACTATTATTAGGTCCATTAGGCCATGGAGCACTTCATAGTGACTTATACATAATAAACATTTAAATGTATCTACTGAGTTGGTCCTTTCAAAGGTCTCAGAGTCTTCCCTTATTAATTTTACTTCTCAGATAAATGGATTTGACTCAGAAATAATAGATTCTGTCACTAAACCTTAGCAGATCCTCTACAGAGGTCAGACAGAATCCCAACATTCATTCCTTAATTTATCTGCTTTTTAAAATATGACAATGCTTTTTGCAGATGATGGCAATGACAAAGAATGAAAGGATTTCTGTTCTCAAAAAATTTATTTTCTGATATTGAAGCTAAACCCAAAAAATAATTTGTCATAGAATCAGCACTTAGAGTTAATAATATCTGTTGTGATTACCTTTACAATATTATCTATATAGCATCAAAAATAATCCCTCTTCAGGAATATCTCACCAAATATGATATCCCACCATCAGAATTTTGGCCCTTTCTGCTTCAAATGTTGTCCAGTCTTTACAGATCTCCTATTAAATTTGAAGAAGTTGGACTTTGAATTGTATCCAATAAGTACAAAATTGTTTAGCACATTAAGTCTTGCAATAATTATTTCAACATAAATTGTCTGCATCATCTTGAGGAATCACAATGCTTTCCATTTCTTCTTTTCTTATCCCACAGCTCTTAACACATTTTCATATTCTACTGACAAAGTCAGTACTTTTACTTGGCAGTATTTGTGGTGAGCACACTTACAATATGATCTATATTTTCAGCAAATATTTTTTAACTGAAGTTAATTGACGTATAACAACCACCAAGCAGTACATTCGCAGCAAGTATTTTTCAAATCAGTTGGGGTAAACTGGGTAGTGTTGGCAGAAAAAACGCACACTATAAAGAAAGGTCGAGGACAAAAGAAGAGAGTTTTATTAATAATGCTTCTTAGGCACTGAAAGTAAACAAAATTATAGCTTCAATGTCCAGATTCTCCAAAGAAGCATACTGCAAGAGAAGTCCAAATTCAGTGTAAGAATGTAAGAGTTTTAGTAATTTTCTAAATTTAGTCACCAGTTGTGTCTCAGTTTACAGGTTATAAAACAAAACGATTAAAGTAGATAATCCTACAACCCTTCCTGATCAAACTGTCTATACTATCAGTAAAACCACACCATATTTTATTTCATTGGATATTTCTGTTTATATATTATATTTAAACAAAGATTTCCAATCATCACTGTTAAGTTTAAAAATGCTAGCCAGCAGTAGGATTTGATTATTACAATGACCAAATAATGGTTAGGGTTTCTCATTCAGTGTGTACCTATTTAAAGCCCTGGCTATCCCTGGAGACAGAGTATACCGTAGTGATGAATAATGTATACGCTGGAGCAACACTGTCTGTGTTTGAATTCCATGTTCAACCCTTAACATCTATGTGACTTTGGCCAACTTAATAAAAAACACTCTTTGTGCCTCAATTTCATAATATGAAAAATAAGGATACTTCTAGTACAATCCTATCGGATTTTTTGTGTGTTTTTTTACATATAAAGTGCTCAGAATGCTATATGCAACCTGATAAATAATAGATTTTATCGTTGTTCTTGAATACTTCACTGCAGACATTAGATCAGAACAATACACCTGGATCTTTGTCAATTTAGCAATGAGTTCATTACTTATAAAAAGAATATTTGATACCAATAACTCACAAATACCTATTTTAGGACATATGCTAAAACTGTATATTTAAGAATTATCTATTTTGTTGTTCACATTTTGCAATATCTACCTGCCACAGTATATATATTGACAAAAGTTAAGAGGAAAAAAGGAAAGAACTTTTACTCGTGCATCAGATAGAGACCTATAAAGTAGAAAATAAAAAAAACGAAGAATCAAATCAGGAAGCAGACATATTATATGGAAGAAATTTATATACACAGGTAATATCAATATTAATGTGGTAAATGAGGATAGTATTCTTAAGAAATCTTCTACAGAAAGATTTTTTCCTAGTGAAAAAGTGCTGAAGGCCAACCAACTGAGGCTTCCTGTATTTACTCAAGAGGCTTCTTGGGAAGCTGTTACAAATGAACACAGAGCTCATCATAGAAAAGAAAGAATAAAAAGGAAAAAAGAAAAGAAACAGAGAAGGGAGAAGCAAAGGAAAGAGAAAAAGAAGACAGGATAAAAGATGCAATGCTACAAGAGGAGGAGAGAGGGAAAAGGAAAGAAAGAGAAAAGAAGAGGAGGATAAAGAGGGAAAGAAAATAAAATTTCAAAAAGAAAAACAAGCAGAAAGAAAAAAGAGAAACATTGATTCCTCAGAGTCCCTAGCTCTTACGGTTAAAGACAACCTCAAGAAAGAGACAACAGTACACATAAAAATAAAAGTGCAAACATTAGGATTATTCGTTGTTGGAGAAAATTGCTAAATTACTAAACCTGAAATGTAAACAACCCAACATCAGGTATTAGCTTGGTAGTGGGAAGAAGCACGTGCAGAAGGGTTCTCAGCTCTCTTTTGGAAACCAGCTGTAATGAGTGGGCTGTCTGTCCAGGTGATTCATGAGTTCTGTCATTTTTGAAGCTGTAGATTGATAAAGGTTGAACTGTTGATGGATATAATGGTAAAGACAGTTTATACATGACCAGTTTTAGCTACTTATTTTCTGGAGGGTCTAGTAAAATTAATTTTATTAATAATCAATGTTGGATTTCACTGTAATGAATCTTCTATTGGCCAGCTAAATTATTCACATACAAAAAAAAAAGAGCATGTAAATGATCCTGTACAATTTCAGTCATCAAAGACTTGCTACTACAAAAACTGGAAGTATTACTAGGCTTTCAAGCTAAACCATTAATACCTCTCTCAAAAAAACAAAAAAATTAATTTATTTTTTTATTTTATAAGAACAAAGCTTTCTACAGATAGCAATTAAAACACTATAGCAACAAAAACAACCTCTACAGTATACTACAGTTACATTGTATAAGTCTCTCCAAGTGGCAGTAGGCAAGGTACTGCCTGGTCACCAATTTCTCTTTTTGTTTATACTAATCAAGTTTTTGCTATAATTTTAAGCTTCCTGCACATAAAAGCATATATCAAGCCTCCAGACTTAACACCTGTACGCCATGATGCACTTGTTATAGTACATAGCTTTCAATTTTCTACTTCAAATACACAGTCTGTGAAGTACAGTCATGAAGAACTTGGCTACCAACCCAAATGTCAACAGTTTGAATCTATCAGATGCTCCCTGGAAACCTTATGGGCTGGTTCTACTCTGTCCTACAGGGTCACAGTGAGTTGGAATCCACTCAATTCAACAGTAATGGATTTGGCTTTACGATTTAGTTTCAATACATCTAAATTCATTAGAAATCTTAATTAATGTATCACGTAACCTTTAAACCCAGATTACAAATCTTTTGACTTACTTGTAATCCCTAACATCCTTCTTTTACCATTTGGCAAATGGACAGTAAACATCAGACTAAAATATTCAAGTTAAATAGACTATGTGTGCTCTGGTTGATTTCTGTTTTTCTCTGGCTTAATTTTACCAATTCAGAATTAATCTAAAAATATGTGTTTCAGATGCTAGCTATATTTCAAAACATCATGTAAATTTTAATGCGTGTTCTCTGTCACATGTTTCAAAAACTCACATTTTACATTTTGTCATTCATCCTGAAAATTGAGACTTCTTTTCACTGAGAGTAATTGCAGATACCGCACATTTTTATCTGTGGCCACAAAACACATGATGAGGTGTGACTGCTCGGGAGATCTAGAATTAATTACAAGTCATTAAATTTTTCATGCAAACACACACATTTTCCAACATACCACTTTTCTTCAGACAAGTGTAGAAATGCGTATGCATCAAAACTAGATGCATAAAATATGAAGATGCATAAAAATAATGTCAATTTTTACAGTGCAATGATAATACATAGTCAATACTCTCACCTGTTGGGAAAATGTGTTCAAGGAATAGTGAAGATACTGTGTTTGCCCGACTACGTAAAACATGGTCAAGTTAATGGAAATGAACCTGGACAAGGCTGTTGTTTAGTGACATAATCAAGCAAAAGGAAAAAGGGCTGAAATGAATTGTTGAAATTTTTCCCTTTTTAAACAATTACAATGCAGCAACCAAGAAGTACTTTACTTTGATTGGGAGTTTATGGTAGCACTCCTGGCGCTAGTTATTAATTCCAGACTTCGCAAGGCAAATTCTGGGACTTAACTTCCCAGAAAAGCCAAGGATGGAGTTTCTCACAAATAGGAGCATAGTGTGTTAGCAATTCAATCATTCAAAAAGGATATCCAAAGACCATTTCTTTCCGTATTAAAAGAATGTTCCTACATCTCATCAGCCTTGCTTCAGAAAATTATAACCTTCCAGAAATTCTTACAAGCAAGAACAGATATATATCAACAGAAAATATAACAAGAAAACATCTACAGGATTAGATGTCAGTTAAAGAGTAGCCAGCCTGGACAAGGATTTGAGTTTTCAGAAATCTCTTGGGTCATTCTATCTGGAAACACTTCTTCCATTTGCTTCTTCCCGACATAGTGTATGGCTTTTTACATCCCCACTCTTTTAAGGGAAACACAATGCAAGTTCATTATAATATTTGGAACAAATTCAAATGATGTTACCTCCCCCAGACAGTTCCCTTAACTAGACAATCCCTACAGGAAAAGACTTGCGTCTTGCCAGGAAAAAGTAGGAGACAACCAAGTAATGTGCAAAGTGTGTGATGTGGAGGGAAAATTCTAAAACACAGTGATTAATAAATCATGAGTTTTATATTAGTAAATCTTTAGCTTAGGCAAGTAATATTTGTTCCAAAATGAAGAGAGAATAAGCCCCAGATTCCCATTCCCAAGCATGTCCCTAGAAGACAAAAGCTTACGCTGAGTGTTGAAGGTTTTATACCCACCCAATAAGGCTCAGAGACAGAGAACAGATGGAAGAACAGACTAGGTCAGTTACTGAAATTCACCTTCCAGTTCTTGCAAAGACAAGTAATCACACTTCTGCAGTTCTGAAATGGAGCAGATGTTGTTGATTTTAGCCTGAATCAAGATCAGCTGGAAACATAAGGTTGTACTTCTCAGATGCTATCAGCTATTCCCTTCATAAACGGTTACAACACGAAGATTTAACTCTTGAACCAAGGTGTGTCTTAATTTGATCACTTTATTCAAACTGGTTCCTTAACTTGAGTCAACTACAATTTTACTTGCAAGCCTGTCTCCTTTACCTAAAATTGACACATTTAACAACTAACCCTGAAAATTGCCATAGCCTAGAAGTTTACTGGTATATTGGCCAACTGACAAATATTTTTATAATTCAGAGCTTTAGTTGAGCTTTCTGTGACTTGCAACTAAAAGCATCCTAACTGATACATCCCAGTATCACCTTGTTTTAACTTTTTTTCTTTTTTAGAAGTTTTGCTTTACATGAAGGTTTATAGAACAAATTAGTTTCTCATTAAACAGTTAGTACATGCACTATGACATTGGCTAACAACCTCGTAATGGCAACGTTTGCCTATCTCACACCCCCCTGTCCCCTTCTGCTTTCTAATCCTTGTTGCTGGCAGAGAAAGGCCTTACTCTGACTGCTGTCTCCAGGCTGTTGTGCCCCTTTAGTGTCGGGAGCCGAAATCATCTTAAAGAAAATCTTAGAGAAATTTACTGGGCAAGGCTCACTTAAGAAAAGTATTGTGTCAGCAAGGTCATGAGAACTGACTGCTTAGCAATATCCCAAGAAAGAATAACAATATGTGGCTGTCCTTGGATAGGGCTAATTATCAGATCAGAGGTTTTGAGAACTAGGGAACACAGGTGCGTGAGAAAGACCAGAGTTAAGGATAAACAAAGAAGTGTGTGCTGTATAAAAGTTTGCTCAGAAAAGAAATAAACGTCTCAGCTTGACTGAGTCCCCCCTGATGTAATTGTTTGGTCTTATTCAGCTCCCGCGCTTTCCCCTCAGCTCTGTTCATCTGACGGCTGGTACCGTCAAGTGGCGCCCGAACAGGGACCTGAGGTACGAAAGAATACCGCGACAAGCCGCCACGAGTTATAAGGTGTGCACACGAGGTAAGTAAAGGGGCGGCAATATTAGAGAAACATCAGGGGAAGAATGGGAACTACCAGCAGTAGAGTCCTATTCGCACAAATGCTCCGACACATGCTAAAAGGTTGGGGTATGAAGGTTGGGCACAATCTACTCTTAAGGTTTCTTGAATTTGTTGAGAAAATATATCCCTGTTTTCCTGAAGAGGGAAGTGTTGATTTAGCAACATGTATGAAAGTAGGAGAAAAAATTAAAGCTTATTTTTCTGCCCATGGGCCAGAAAAAATGCCCGTAGATGCCTTTAGTCTTTGGTCACTAGCCAGGGATTGTTTGGATCTCCGTCATGAAATAGAGAAGGTTACTACCTCCTCCATAACAGAAAACGAAAGGGAAAATAACAGCGCTGGTAATGGAATTCTCCCCAGCACGCCTCTTTTGGAGGAAGAGAATGAGGAAAATGAGGAGTTAGACCCCGCGTCCGCAGCTGATTTAGAGGCAGCTGCTTTATATCATCCCAGAGATCACCCTGCAGCCCTGATCAATTTGGCGGAACCTGCTCCTCCAGCAAGTGACCCCAGTCTCCTTAAGGCTGTTGAGGAGATGCAACAGCAACTTAATAAATTGTTGACTCATTTTTCCCCCTTGAAACCATTAAGTCTTCCATTGCCGCCCAGCCCCACACCCAGTGTTACAGCAGGCTTAGATCCACCTGATGACCTGGCAGTTCCGGAGCTGGTGATCATGGTGGTACAATCACCCCGGCTCTAGCCTATAAAAATGCAAATCTCCCTTCTGCAGGCATCTCTTCAACAAGCGGCTAGACAAAGGGAGAGCACAGAGGGATTTGAGCATTTGTATCCAATATATGAGGAATTAGATCAACAGGGAAATCCACAAAGAAGGCATAGGCCAATTTCCTTTAAGCATTTAGAAGAACTAAAAACTTCCAGCATGTCCTATGGCCCTACAGTGCCTTTTACTCTGGCGCTGCTGGAAAACATTGCCACGGATGCTCTGCCTCTGGCAGGTTGGAAAATGCTGGCAAAGCATGTCTTTTGGGTGGGGGATTTTTTGCTGTGGAAATCAGAGTTTTTAGACCAATGTCAAACTACTGCAGACATAAATAGACTCAACCAGGTCGCGGCTCCCTACGAGATGTTGGTGGGAGAAGGACAGTGGGGCGACCTGAGTAATCAGTTACAGTATAACCCAGGAATTTATGTGCAAATCAATGCGGCTGCTAAAAAAGCCTGGAACAAGTTACCCCCTTACAGGCAAGCCAACTGAGGACTTGTCTAAGATTAGGCAGGGCCCTGATGAGCCCTATCAAGATTTTGTCTCCCGCCTTTTAAAAACAGCAGAAAGGCTTTTGGGCGTCACCGAAGCTGGAACGCTCTTAATTAAACAGCTAGCTTATGAAAATGCTAACCTCACCTTTTTCTTACTTGGGTTATTTGTTATATCCTAAACATACTATTCCTCAAAAAATTCAGCTACGGAAAGACAACTTAAAAACCCTCAATGATTTTCAAAAGCTCTTGGGGAACATTAATTGGCTCAGATCAAGCTTAGGAATAACCACGGCAGATCTCAAACCCTTATTTGATATACTTAAAGGAAATTCTAATCCTACATCTCTCAGAGAACTTACTGTTGAGGGATGCCTGGCCTTACAAAAGATTGAGAAGGCCCTTTCCAGTCAACAAGTGACATATTTAGATTATGACAGAAACTGGTGTGCCTGTGTCCTTCCTACAAAACATATGCCAACCGCTGTTCTTTGGCAGGAGGGTCCTCTTCTTTGGATTCACTTGCCCATATCCCCTTCCAGAGTACTACAACACTATGATGAAATACTAGCTGCCTTAGTTCAACAGTGTCACACAGAAGCTCGCCGATATTTCGGCAAAGAACCCCCTAAAATTATCTTACCAATTCCTAAACAGAAAATTCACTGGCTCTTCACCAACTCCGACAGCTGGGGTATTGCATTTTGTTTTACTGGCCTGTCTGATCTTTGTCTCAGGAAACGCGGGCTGTGCAGTGGTTAAGTGCTACGACTGCGTACCAAAAGGTCACAGTGCAAATCCACCAGGTGCTCCTTGGAAACTCTGTGCAGCAGCTCTACTCTGACTTTGGGAGTGTTGTGAGTCAGAATTGATGGTACTGGGGTGGTTGGTTTGTTTTGCAATCTTTGGCTAAATGGTGAACCTCAGGAGTGACTTCATTACTGAGCTAAAAGAATGTCTGCGGGCCATGCTCTCAAGATTTCTCCAATCTCTGTCAGGCCAGTAAGTCTGGTCACTTTACACGAGTTACAATTTTGCACTGTTTTTCAAAAACACTGCCCAGGAATCTCTAATGTGATCCTTGTCAGTGGAGTCAGCGGTGGTAGCCAGGTACTACCAAAATTGAGTCCCCTGTACCTGGAAGAGGCCATGAGACATGCGGGTGTTAGCGCTTTGTACCAATCTTTCACCTCTATCTGTAATGTTCTTCCTTCTGTCTTGCTCCAAAAAACGGTAAGTCCAATGGAATATTTTAGACAGCTACCACATGCTTTCAAGACCCCAGACACTACTCACCGAAGTAGTATACAGAACATTGTTTATAAACTGTGTGATGCCAGTTGAACCAGATGTGTCTTGAGACCATGGTTCCCTTAGCCCTCAGTCTGCATTGACACAGTACCCTGGACAGTTAGAATCCCACTACCCGTCCCATAAGCTGTTGTAATTTGCTTCAGAGCATGCCTTTGTCCTCCCCAAAGTCACCAGCCTCCGTCCTATTCATGATGCCTCTTTGGTATTTACTGATGGCTCCTCTAATGGTACATTTGCCTATTCCATTAACAGCAGACTCTATCAGATTACATCCCCTTCTACCTCGACACAGATAGTAGAGCTCCGAACCGTTGCTGTGGTATTTCAACAGTGTGCACAACAGCCATTCAACCTCTATACTGATAGTCGATATATTGCTAATGCTCTTCCTTGGCTTGAAACCGCACCGGTTATCCAAGCTGCCAATCCAGAAGTCAATCAATTGTTCAGTCAAATACAAACCAGTATCCGGGAGCGAACACACTGTTTCTTTGTTGCTCACATTCGTGCACATTCTGGGCTCCCAGGACCCCTCTCACAGGGAAATGATCTTATTGATCAAGCCACACAAGTCATTGGACTTTCTAAGATTCAAGAGGCTCATTCCTCTCATGCATTTCATCATCAAAATTCAGTCTCTCCATTAAGAATAATGTTAGCCTTTTGGGTAGCATATATTGAAAACCAAAGCTACTGCTGCAGAGCCAATTCCAACTCATACTAACCCCATAAGACAGAGTAGAATTGCCACATAGCTTCCAAAGAGCACCTGATGGATTCAAACTGCCAACCTTTTGTTTAGCAGCTATAGTACTTAACCACTATGCCACTAGGATTTCCTTGTCAAATGCCTTTCTGGGTCAATTGAGATGATCTTCTGATGTTTTTCTTTCTTTTTATTTATGTTAGATTATGTTGACTGGTTTTCTGCTGTTCAACCACCCTTACATAATGGACATGAATCCTACTGGTCATAGTGTATTTTTATGATATGATAATGAATTGTATTGCTAGAAGTTTGCTGAGAACTCTTACATTTTTACTGATGAGAAAGATAGTCTGTAGTTTTCTTTCTTTGTGGTATTTTTGCCTGCTTTTGGCATCAAGCTAAGCTGTTCTCATAGAATGAATTCAGAAGCAGTTTTTTCTTTTCTATGTTCTGAAATAATTTGAGTTTATTGGTTTGAGCTCTTCTCAGAATGTTTGGTAAAATTCTCCAGTGACACCAAGTATGTCATGTCATTTTTTCGGTTGGAAGTTGTTTTTATTAAGTTTTCAATCTCTTCTTTTGTTATGGGGCTGTGCAGATTTTCAGTACCATTTTGTGTTAGTTTTGGTAGATACTGCACTTCTAGAAATTTGTCCACTTCCTCTAGGCTTTCAAATTTGCACAGACACACACGCAGCTCCTGGCACTGCTTTTTGGTGGTATGAGGTTCTCAAATTTTTGCATGACTCTCTTTCCTTTATACTCCAAGTGACTACACAAAGGCACAATACAATCCCACACATTGAGTCCTGTCCCACCAACACAACTGCTGCCCAGTCTCCCTCATTAACACCATAGGCAGGGTTTACAACATTAACCGAACATCACACAATATTGGGAATCATGGCCTCAAGAAATAAAAACACGCATTTGGGGGTGACACAATTCAATCCATGGCAATACTACATTGCCTAAACCTGGAATTTGACATTAATATATGTCTTAGGCTGGATTGTCTAAGGAAGTAAAACCAGTAACACATATAATATGCATAGAAAAAGATTTATATGAGGGAAACAGTTCACACAACTGTAGAAGCTGAAATGTCTCAAGTCCTATATCAGAGTAAAAGCCTCATGCTTCTGTGTGGAAGGTCAGAGATTAGGTGGACAGGCTGCAAGATGTCCCCAAGACTGCAAGATTTCTGCTTATTCATGGAGCTGCAGAAGCTGGCAAACCCAGGACAGGTAAGTCAGGGAACAGGACTCCTACATGCAAGCTGTGAGGTTTCATGAATTCCAAAAGCTCCCAGTTCAAGTTCCAAGAACCAGACATGAGATAAACAAGAAAGAGAGAAAGGAGAGCTGCTAGTAAGGTAAGAAGAGAGGAAGGAAGCAGTGGAAGGTAAAGAGATGAGAGCTGAGAGATGGGAAGCCACCATAGGACACACCCCTGCCGCATGATACAGCTGTCAATTGTGACGAATCATAGCCCAGCCAAGTTGACACACAGCCTTAACCACTACATTACCCAACAGCCAGATGATGGTTAGCTTATGTAATGGTGCAGGAAGGAAGCACTTGGTTTACATAGTCAGAGCAATGTCCTACTGTTTACACACTAATGGGTTCTGGATAGTACAATTACTATTTGTTGAGGCAAACAATCCCTTGTGGAATACTCAATTAAAAACTGTATTGATATAGAAGGTTGCTCTGGAAGGCCTCATGGGTATTCTAAGGGAAGATTAAAGTGAGTCATGTAAATGCCTACAAAAATTCCAGACACTGACTCAAAAAAGGAGTAGAATGCCTTTGGTGTAATCTCCAGAAATGGCCACTTGCATGCATAAAACGAATGAGATACAGTTGTTCTCAGAATAACAGCATATTCCACTAAAGCAACCAAAGTCACTAACATGAGGTGAGAACATGCTGAATAACAAGAGCAGGAAAGCTCTTAAAATAGCCATGAGGAGGATTCTTTACGGCCAAGGAACACTATATAGTTGCAGACAGTTCACAAACAACCATTACTTACAACTCCTCGTGGCTTAAAATGGCTTTATCCTGAAAAAGAGTTCCTGTTTTTAGGAGATTTTTAATTATTCCTCAGGCTTCACTTTACCTGTTATCCAAATCACAGTTGAAAACCTTAGCAAGCTATTTAAATTATACATAATGTACCAATTGGTTTACCCCAAATTACACCTCATTGGAACAAACCAAAGTTTTCTTGGGGCTGAAACCAAAAGTATAGAGTAGATTCTAACTTAGTGTGATCCTGTCTGTTAAAAAGTAGAACTTTCATACATTTTTTCTTTTTTTTTTTTTTTGGCTATGATCTTTAAATAAGGAGATCCCTACGCCTTTCTTTCACAGAGCTGCTGTATGACTTTGAACCATAAACCTTTAGATTAATAGCTTAACCACAAATCACTTGCACCACCAAGAGGTGGAATACAACAGATACATGGGATGCTCTATTCAAACCTTTGTGCAGTTGGATACAGATATATACACAGTTGAACACATACGCTTGTAAGATCATAAAAAGAACCATGTGTGATGAAATGGGCACATGTGATTCAGAAACATGCTCATGTATGGTAAATTACAGCATCATGTATAAATGAATACAAACCTGTGTGGGACTATTAGTCATCTTGGTTCTCAGCTATAGGCCTGTACGTGGTTAGAAACACATTGATGTGTGTTCACATACCAGTGTGTGTGCAGTTGCTTGCAGACCTAAATATCACTATATGCACACCCATATATGGTCATACAACCCACATGAGGTCAGCAAGTGTATCACTGGACACATACACAAGAGTGATTCAACAGATGTGTGTGTTATGTTCCTGTGTGTGATCAGACACAGATATGTATGTGGGCAGACACAAACCCATGTGTCATAACATACATATACTCGTGTGGTCAAATAAAGACATATGTGGTAAAGTGGAGACATTTGTATGGCTGGACATATACCAGTGTGCAGCCAAATAGAAAACTTTGTATAGTCTAGATGGGCTGTACACTTAAAACACTTATTTTTCTTATAAAAAGCGATTTGTTTCTATGAAAACAAATTACTATTAAGTCTCTACATAAAAAAGTATACTTTTCAGACAACTTTCAGGTAACAAGTAGCTTATACAGGATAATACATTTCGTATCTTCAGTTTCATGGATATAAAATCAGAAGTTCTACTGGTATTTTAAGAATTACAAAAAATGTGCACATAAAAACTGAGGAAATCCCAAATACGTTTGCAAATTGGATTAATGTAATTTTCAAATCCAAAATGAGATAGTATCTGCCCTCCTATCAAGAACTAGAATCAGTTTTCTACATCAACTGCATCCCATCTATCAAAATTACTCACTGATGGTGTCTCAAACCAGACACAGCATCATGTCTTACTTAATATGTAGAACTGCAAGCGCATAGATATTGTCTAGTGAAAGTGAAGTAATCTCAAGCACACAATACTAGCTTTAAAAAAAAGCTGTTGTTCAAATAGAATGATGATCAATAAAGTTTAAAAACCACACTCTTGACTACAGAAATATGTTCCTCCATAGCAGGCAAATTATTTTCCCATTAAAAAAGATGATAGAAATTTTCTGATATAACTTGTTTTTGCTCCTTTAAAAAGGAAAATAAAAGAATTTAGTCTAATTCTTATTTCAGTACATACTGAGAAAAATAAAGTTACTGTATGAACTTAGTTTTATTTTGAACAGCAAGAACTGCTATACCTTTTATCCAGCCTCTAGAATGTCTCTACTAGGTTAATTCTAACCTCAAAGAATAATTTATCCTACATTTTGGATGGCTTTTCTTAGAAAATCTATTGAATTCAATAAGTCATTCATTACAATTTTGTTTCCAATTCATTCCTTTAGAATTAGCAAGGGTATTTTCAGTGTGGATGCATATTCTTATTCTGCCTGTGGTTAATTTTCTACTCCAGATCTTTTCCATAGCATTTTTCATCTCAGAATTTCTCAAGGTGTATATCAGAGGATTCAACATAGGAGTGATAACTGTATAAACTACAGTCATGGGTTTGTCGATGGGGAGGCTGGACACAGGTCTAACATACATGAAAATGCATGGGACAAAAAAGAGGACAACCACTGTGATATGGGAGCTGCAGGTAGACAGGGCTTTGTGCCTCGCTTCTTGACTGTGAGTCTTCAGGGAGTTTAGGATGACCCCATAGGAGATGAGTAGAAGGATAAAAACTACTGTACAGATAGCTCCACCATTGGCAACCACAGTGAGGCCTACAAAATAGGTGTCAGTGCAAGCCAGTTCCAATAACGGGTACATGTCACAGGTGAAGTGATCAATGACATTGGGGCCACAGAAGGGAAGGCTGTACACAAAGAGAAGTTGAAGCCCAGAGTGCACAAAACCCCCAACCCAGGCCATTGCCAGCAACAGAATGCACACCTGTTGATTCATGATGGTCAAGTAGTGCAGTGGCTTACAGATGGCCACATAGCGGTCATAGGCCATTGCAACCAGAAGGAAAACTTCAGCACCACCAAATAAATGTTCTATGAATAGTTGGCTCATGCAAGCTGAGAAGGAAATCGTCTTTTTATCACTGAGCAAGTCTATAATCATTTTAGGTGTAATGGCAGTGGAATAAACAGCATCCATGAGGGACAGATAGGCAAGGAAAAAGTACATGGGGGAGTCCAGGGAGGGGCTGACAAAAACTGTCACAACAATGAGCAGGTTGCCTGCTATTGTCACAATGTAGATGAGCAAAAACATGACAAATAACACTTTTTGGCTCCCAGAATCCTGAGTAAGACCCAAGAGGACAAATTCTGTTACATTCTTACTGTGTCCCATTTACTCTTTTACAAGACTCCTTTCACAGATAAGAGCTCGGGAGACCAAGACCTGTAATGAAATCATGAACACTACTATCAATATTTCCATTATGTCATAGAGTACTTCTTCACTACTAATCTTTTACATTGCCGTATACATAATAAACATTTGGAAATGTCTACTGAATTTCTTTTCCCAAGATCCCAGTATGTCTTCCCTTACTAATCTGGCTTCTCAGATGAATAGATGGGACCCACAAATAAGAAGTTTTTTCTCTAAATCTTGCCAAGGAATTTGGAGGACAGCTACCTGGCCAGCTGACTGGAAGATATCCATAGTTATTCCTATTCCCAAGAAAGGTGATCTAGCCGAATCAGAAACGACCAAACAATATCATTAACATCACATGCAAGTAAAATTTTGCTCAAGATCGTTCAAAAGTGACTGCAGCAGTGCAAAGACAGGGAACTGCCAGAAATTCAAGCCAGATTCAGAAGAGGCTATGGAACCAGCAACATCATTGATGATGTTAGAAGGACCTCAGCTGAAGTACAGAATATCAGAAAGATGGTTACCTGTGTTTCACTGACTATGCAAAGACATTTCACTGTACGGATCATATGAAAAATGAATAACTTTGTAGTGAATGGGAATGCTAAAACACTTAGTTGTGCTCATGAGTAATTTGTATATGGATCAACAGGCAGTTGTGTGAACAGAACAAGTGAGCACAGCATGGTTTAAAATCAGGAAAGATGTGTGTCAGGGTTGTACCCTTTGGCCATAGCTTTTCAATCTCTATGCCAAGCAAATAATCCAAGAAGCTGGACTATGTGAAGAAGAGCAAGGCATGAGGATTGGAGGAAGACTTAATGACAACCTGTTTTATGCAGATGACACAGCATTGCTTGCTAAAAGTGAAGAAGATTTGAAACACTTACTGATGAAGATCAAAGACCACAGCCTTCAGTATGTATGGCACCTCAGCATCAAGAAAATAAAAATCCTGAGAACTGAGCCAGTAAACAATATCGTGATAAATGGAGAAAAGACAGAGGTTGTCAAGGAATTCGTTTTACGTAGTTCCACCAATCAGCACTCAAGGAAGCAGCAGCCAAGAAAGCAAAAGACACATTATACAAAGGAAATTGGCCAGAGAGACCTCTTTAAACTATAGAAAATTAAAGATGTCATCTTGAAGTTTAAGGTGCACCTGATCCAAACCATGGTGTTATCAATTACAATACATGCTTGCAAAAGCTGGATACTAAATGAGGAAGACAGAAAAATTGATGTCTTTCAATTATGATGTTAGAGAAGAATACTGAATATATCATGGACTGACAAAATAATGAAAGTACAACCAAAGCGTTCCTTGAAAACAAACACAGTGACACTGGGTATCACACACATTGGACATGTTGTCGGGCAGGATCAATACCTAGAGAAAGACATCATGTTTATTAGAGGGTCCACAAAAAAGCAGAAGACCTTTATCAAGATGGATTCACAGCGGCTGCAGCAATGGATTTATAAGTATAAAAATGATGGGGGCATGGCACAGGACCAGGCAGTGTTTCGTTCTGCTCTGCATAGGCTCACTATGAGTCTGAACAAATTCGATGGCACCTAACATTGTTACATTGTTACCTTGTCCCACTCACTCTTCGGTAAGACTTGTTTCAGAGATGAGAGCTCAGAAGACCAAGACCTGTAATGAAATCATGAATAGTGCTATGACAGTGTCAACAACATCTCTGTATGTTAGTGAGTCTCTGTATACAGAAGGTGAGTTAGAAGCACAGCAGCCATTCATTCAATTATCTTTTTTTAAAGTATGACAGTGCTTGACTTGTCACAGAAGACGGCAGTGACAAAGGAAAGGATTTCTACTCTCAGAAATTCATTCTCTGGTGTTGATGATAAGCTCTAAATGAATTAATTAACAAAAAATCAGTACATAGGCTTGGTGACATCTGTGGTGATAACCTTTACAATGTGATCTATATAGCACCCAAAATAAGCATCTTCAGGACTATCTCACGAAATACTGTGATATTCCATCATAAGAATTTTGATACTTCCTGCTTCAAAGTTTGTTGAGTCTTTACAGATCACTCGTTAAATCTGAGACTGGACTTTGAAATGTATCAGATAACCACAAAATTATTTAGCACATTATGTCCTATGCTGTTTATTTAGACATCAATTGTGTCTTCTTCATAAATGAGTCGGATCCGACTCGACGGCATTTGGCTTGGCTGTGTCTTCTTAAGGAGGCATAATGTTTTCTATTTCCTCTTTGCTTATCCCACAACTGCTAACACACTTCCATACTCAACCGACAGAGAGTCAGTACTTTGAGTTAGAAGGGTTTGTGCTGAGTACCCTTGCTATACGACCTACAAGTATATATTCAGCAAATATTTTGGGACTGATGTTAACTGACACATAATTTTTTGTATTTAACTGTGTCCCCCAAAAATTGGGTGCAGGAATTTGGCTGGCCCATGATTCCCAGTACTGTATAATTGCCCTCTGTTTTGTGAATTTTTTTATGTTGTAATGCCTAATCTCTGCATATGGTTAATAGACTGGATTGTGTTAAAGAGGATTAGGGTGAATTTATAGCATCCTTCCTAAAGTCATACCACTGCTCTGATGTAAATGGAGTTTCCTGGCAGTAAGACTTGTACCACCCTTTATCATTTTTTTTCCCACAACAGATAAAGGAAAGGGAAGCAAGCAGGGAGTGGGGACCACATAGCATCAAGAAAGCCGTACCAGGAGTATAGAGCATCCTTCAGACCTGAGGTTCCTGTGCCAGGGTACTCCCTGACCAAAGACCTGATACAGCACAAGGACCTTCCTCCAGAGTCAGCAAAGAGGGAAACCATTCCTCTGGAGCAAATACCCTGAATTCAGACATGTAGCCTACTAGAGCATGTAACAATAAACTTCTCTTCATTAAATACATCCATTTGTGGCGTTTCTGTTAGAGCAATACAAGATGACTAAGACACATAACAATTACCAAGTAGTAGATTAAAAATCAAACCAAACCCACTGCCACTGAGTTGAGTCTAACTCGTAGAGACCCTATGGACAGGCAGAACTATCCCATAGAGTTTCCAAGGAGCACTCGACGGGTTTAAACTGCTAAACTTTTGGTTAGCAGCTGTAGCACTTAACCACCATGCCACCAGGATTTCCACTAGCAGACAAGCAGAAAGTATTTTTTCAAATCGGTTGAGATGAGCTCTGTAGTGATAGAGGAGAAAACACACACCATACAGAGAGGTAGAATATAACAGAACAAGGTATTATGTATATTGCTTCTCGGACACTAAAAGTGACCAAAATTAGGATTTAAATGTCCAGATTCCATAAAGGAGCATACTCATTGTGAGAAGCTGTGAGCTTTAGTGATTTTTCAAATGTTACTCACCCGCCTGGATCAGTTTACTCACTGGAAAATAAAAGGATTAAAGTAGATGATCTTAGAATCCTTCCTAGTTCAACTATCTAGACTATCAGCAAAACCCCACCTTATTTTATTCTACCAGATATTCCTATTTATATATTCATACTTAAAAAAACACCTCCAAGCTCATCACTGTTACTTTAGAAATACTAGCCAGTGGTGGGGTTTGACCATTACAGTGACCAAATAATAGTTAAAGTTTCTCATTCAGTGTGTACCTATTTATGGCCCAGAAAATCCTTGATGACAGAGTATAGGAAATGCAATGAATAATGTGTTCTCTGGAGCAACAGTGTCTGTGTTCGAATTCCACCTTCACCCCTTACTGTCTATGTGACCTTGAACAACTTAATAAAACTCTTTGTGCTTCAATTTCATAATGTGAAAAATGGGAATACTAACAGTACAATCTCTTAGGATTTCATGTGTGTGTTTTTACATGCAAAGTAATTAGAACACTGTCTGGAACCTGATAATCAATGTGAACAATAGCTTTTATTATTGTTCTTGACTATTTCACTATGGATGTTGGATCAGAATAAATATCTGGATCTCTGTCAATTCAGAAATGAGTTTATTATTTATAAAAAGAATATTTTACACCTATAACTCACAAACACGTATTTTTAGACATAGGTTAAAACTATGCATTGTAAGAATTATCTAGTTTGTTGTGTATGTGTCATAGTATCTGTTACCATATGCATATTGACAGACGTTAAGCTGAGAAAAGGAAAAAAAAAAGTACTCATGCATCAGATACAGATCCAAAAAGTAGAAAATGAAAGAAAAATCTAAATATGAAGCAGAGAAATTATATGTAAGAAGTTAATATACACAGCCAGCCAGCTGAGTGCCGTTGAGTCGGACTTGTTCAGGAGGCTTCTTGGAAAGCCATTACAAATGAACACGGAGCCCTCAAGTGTAAACAACTTGATTTCATGTATATTAATTGGGTCAGGGAAAGAAAACATGTGCAGGAGGTTTCTCAGCTTTCTTTTGGAAACCAACTGTAATGAGTGGTCTGTATGTCCAGGTGATTCACGAGTTCTATCATTTTTGAAGCTATAGACTGATAAAGGCTTAGCTATTGAAGAATATAGTGATAAAGACAGTTTATATGTGATTGTTTTTAGCTAATTATTTTATGCAGGGTCTAGTGCAATTAATTTTATTAATAATTGATATGGGGCTTCCTTGGCATAAATATTCTATTGCCTGGCTAAATTGTTTACATGAAAGAAAAACGAGCATGTAAACTAGCCACTACAGTTTCAGTCATCAAAGATTTGGTACTATAAAAACTGAAAGTATTACTAGGCTTTCAACTGAAACCACTAAGTTAATACCCGCCTAGAAAAAAATCAATTAATTTATTTTTATAAGAACCAGGATGCTGCCCTTGCCCATAAACCATGACGAAGGTCCACTCTTCAGACACGAATGGATTGGACTTGGCGATGCAGAGTGACCATATATTGGATGCACTTTATGGTTCTATACATCTATAGGATATCATCCTGCTGATCTCTGGCTGGAGGAAGGAGAGTGGGTGGAGAGGAGGGGAAAGAAGACTGTTGGGAGGATGAGACATGTATGGGGCAGAGAGGAACAGTGTGCTGTCACCGGGCAGGGAGAGCAGAGGGAGCTGCATAGAGGTGGGCATGTAAATTTATACGGGAATGTACATTTTCACTCAATCATATTAAATAAAAAAAAATTTAAAAAAAAGAACAACGATTTCTACACACAGAAATTAAAATACCATAACAACAAACAAAAGCCTCTACAGTATGTTATAGTTGCAGTTTTATAAGTCTCTCTAAGTAGTAGTAGGCAAGGTACCTCCTGATCACCAATTTCTTTTTGTGTATATCCTGGTAAGTTTGTGGTCATGATTTTAAACTTTTCACACATAAAAGCACATATCAAGCTTCCAGACATAACAATTGTTTATTCTATACACCCTGACGCACTTGATATAATGCATAGTTTTAGATTTTCTAGTTCAAATACAGTCTGTGTGGTGCAGTCATTAAAAGCTTTGCTGTTAACCAAAAGGTCAGCGGTTTGAATTTAGAAAGCCCTATGGGACAGTTCTCTGTCCTACAGGGTCGCAGTACATTGGAATCCACGCAACCTGACAGTAACAGGTTTTGTTTTTCAATTTAGTCCCAATATAACTAAATTCATCAGAAATCTTAATTAATGTTTCACATAACCTTTGCACCCAGATTACAAATCTTTTGACTTACTTGTAACACATAACGTCATTCTTCTTTCATTTGGCAAATTGATGGTAAACATCTATCAGACTAAAATAGTAAGGTTAAATAGACTGTGCATGTTCTGGTTAACTTCTGCATTTCTCTTGCTTAATTTTACTCATTCAGAATTAATAAAATATATTTCAGACATTTACACAGTAGGTAAATTTTAATGAGTGTTCTCTGTCAGATGTTTCAAAAACTCACCTCTTAGATCTTGTTCTTTTTCCTGAAAATTGGGGCTTCTGGTCATTGACAATAATTGTAGACACCTCATATGTTTATCTGCAACCACAAAACACATGACAAGGTGTCACTGATCAGTGGGTCTAGAATTAGCCCCAAGTAGTTATATTTTTCATACATCCACACGAGTTGCCCATCATATCCCTTTTTTTCACATTAGAATATGATGATGTTTAAAAATAATGTCAATTTTTGCAGTACAGTCAACATTCTCACCTGTTGGGAAAACGGGTTTAAAGACCAGTGAAGATGCTATGTTTGCACAACTATGTAAAAACTGACCAAATTAATGGAAATTAACCCAGATAAGCCTTTTATTCAGTGACATAATCAGACAAAAGGAAAAATAACTGAAATGAGCTATTTGAAATTTTTGCTTTTTAATCTATTACAATGCAGCAACCAAAAAGCACTTCACTTTGATTGAGAGTTTATGGTAGCACTCATGCCCTAGTCATTAGTTCTGTACTAAACAAGGCAAATGCTGGGACTGAACTTCCCAGAAAAGCCAATGATAGAGGTTTTTCACAAACAGGAGCAGAATGTGTCAGCAATTCAGTTATTGAAAAAGGAAACCCAAAGACAATTTCTTCCTTCATTAAAAGAATGCTTCTACATCTCAGCAGCCTCAGTCAGAAAATTATAACCTTCCAGAAATTCCTACAATAGACTATGAGAGATAAATATCAATAAAAAATATAACAAGAAAAGATCTACAGAATTAGATGTCAGTTAAAGAGAGTTTCCAACCTGGACAGGATTTTGAGTTTTCAGAAATAATTATTCCAGTTATATGTCCATACATAATGTATGAATTTTTACATCATCACTCTTTTAAATGAAAGGCAGTGCAAGTTCATTATAAATTAATTTGTTAGAATCTCTGGAACAAATTCAAATGATGCTACTTCTCATGGACCATTTCCTTAACTAGACAACCCTAGAGAAAAAGACACGCGTCTTGCCAAAAAACAGTAAGAGACAACCAAGTAATGTGAAAAATCTGTGATGTAGAGGGAAAATTTTAAGACTGAATTAATAACGAATCATGAGTTTTATATTAGGAAATCTTTAGGTTAGGCCAGTAATATTATTCCAAAATGAAGGGAGAACAAGCCCCAGGTTCCCATGCTGAAACATGTCCCTCGCAGAGGAAGGCCTCACTCTGACTGTTGAAGAGTGTATCCCCAATCAGGCTCAGAAACAGAGAACAGGGGACTAGGTCAGTTACTGAAATTCTTGAAAAGACTGATAATCATACTCACGCAGTTCTGAATTGGAGCAGATTTTATTAATCTAAGCCTAAATCTGGGTCAGCTGGAACCATAAGGATCTATTTCTCAAACACTTTCAACAACTCTCTTCATGAACAGTCACAATATGAAGATTTAACTCCTGAACAGAAGCATGTCTTAACATGATTGCTTTATCCAAACTGGCTCCTTAACCTGGAGTCAACTAAAATTTTTCTTGCATGCCTGTTTCCTTTACCTAAAATTGATACATTTAATAACTAACCCCAAAACTTTCTGCTTTTGTCATCTCGTACTGCTTTAACAGAAATACCACAAGTGGATGGCTTTAAAAAGAGAGATTTTAGTGGCCCCAGTCCACTAAGTTAAATGCACAAATTGAGTGTCAACTCCAGGGGAAGGCTTTCTCTGCTGGCGCTGGTGGAAGGTCCTTGTCAATCTTCCCTTGGACTGGAAGCATCTCAGCCACAGGGACCCTGGTCCTTTCCAAAGGATGCACTCAACTCTTGATGCTGCTTTCTATCTTGACGGTTACAGGTCCCTCAAATGTCTGCTATCTTCTCTCTTTTGTCTCAAGAGACTGTCTTATGACACAAAACAGACTCACATATAGAATCTTGCTCTACCAGCACAACTGCCCTGCATCCTCCCCCACTAACACAGAGGCAGGAATTCCAACGGGGAGGGACATCACACAGTGCTAGGGATTATGGCCCAGACAAACTGCTGCAGGTATTTGGGGGAACACAATTCAATCCATGACAGTTGACATAATCTTGAGGTTTATTTATGGCAAATTAATAAATATCTGTATAGCTCAAAGATCTGTGATTGAGTTTTCTGTCAGCTGCAATGGAAAGCATCCTAAGTGAAACATCCTGATCTTAAATGTATATACATCATTTAGGCTATTTTACATGCATGAATGTGCTTTTCAGCCAGTATCACCCAATTTGAACCTTTTTCCTCTTTCAAAAATTTTTCTTTAGGTGAAGACTTACAGAACAAATCAATGTCTCATTAAACAGTTAGTCCATATGTTATGACATTGGCTAACAACCTCATAACATGTCACCAATCCCCTTTCTCATACTTACATGTCATGTTCTGCCTTCTAGTCCTTGTCCCTGGGCTATTGTGCCCATTTGGTTTCATTTTATTTAACTGGTCTGTCTAAACTTTGGCTAAAAGATGAACCTCAGGAGTCACTTCATTACTGAGCTAAAAAGGGTATCTGGGGACCATGCTCTCAGGGTTTGCCTAGTCTCTGTTAGTCCAGTAAGTCTGGTCTCTTAACACGAGTTACAGTTTTGTTCTACATATTACAATAGCACTGTCTAGGACCTTCTGATGTGATCACTGTCAAAGCAGTCAGTGGTGGTAGCCATGTACCACCTAGATGTACCAGACTCACTCTGGTGCAGGCCATGGTAGATGTGCTGTATCAGTCCTTCATATTAATCTTTCCCTTCTATATGTAATTTTCTTCATCCTGTCTTGCTCCTGAAGGGGTAAGACCAAGTGATTATTTTAGATGGCCACTACATGGTTTTAAGACTCCAGACACTACTCACCAGTGTGGAATATAGAACATTTTCTTTCTAACTATGTTATGCCAATTGAGCTACATGGCCTTTGACACTATGGTTCCCTTCGCTCTGGTCTCAGTAATTCAGTCTCTCACAGAGCTTGGGTGTGTCTGTGGAACTTCCATGACCTTGCCTTGTGCAAGTCTTTCTGACTTCCTGAGTATTGTGTACTGTCTCATGTTTCACCAGAGTTACTACTTAACTGTTGTTATTTTGTGTATTTCCATCTCCCTCTCTAGCAACCATCATAAATTGTTCCTTTTTGTGTGTAAACCTTGTCAAGACTTTTTACTGTAGTGTTCTTGTGCAATATTTGTCCTTTTGTAATTGGTTTATTTTACTCAGCATAATGCCTTCTAGATTCATGCTTTAGATTCATCACTCTTTTTTTTTTTTTTTTTTTTTGCATAATACCCAGTTGGGTCTATGCATCATAGTTTGTTTATCCATTCTTCTGTTGATGGGCATCTAAGCTGTTCCCATCTTTTTGCTATTGTGGACAATGCTGCAATGAATATGGGTGTGTATATATCTATTTCCATGACAGCTCTTATTTCTCTAGGATATATTCTCAGAACTGGAATTGTTAGATCGCATGGTATTTCTATTTCTAGTTTTCTAAAAGTGCCATATAGTTTTCCAAAATGGTTGTTGTCATTTTGCATTCCCACAAGCAGTGCATAAGATTTCTGGTCGCTCCTCATCCTCTCCAACACTCATTATTTCCTGCTTCTTGTTTTATTTTGTTGCTGCTGTTCTTTTATTATTATTATTATTCATTCCAGTAATGCTGTGGTGAGATGGTATTTCACTGTGTTTTTGAGTATGTATTTCTCTAATAGCTAGTGATTGTGAGCATTTCTTGATGTGTCTGTTGTCCATTTGAACGTCTTCTTTGGTGCCAAGTCTGTCTGTGCATTTCCTTTGTCCACTTTTTAATTGGGTTATTTGTCCTTTTGCTGCAAACATGTTGGACTTTCTTGTAGACTTTAGAGATTCCACTTTTGTCTGATTTGTAATAGCCAAAAATGTTTTCCCAGTCTGTTGGTTCTCTTTTTACTATTTTGATGAACTCTTCATTTAATCTTTTTTTCTTTTTTTTTTTTTAAGTGCTCTAGGTGAAAGTTTACAGAACTAGCTTCTCATTAATCAGTTGTACACATATTCATTTATGATGACGGTTAACACCCCATGACACATCAACAATTTCCCTTCTCACACGTGAGTTCCCCATTACCAGCTCTACTGTCCCTTCCTGCCTTCTAGTCCTTTTACCTTGGCTGTTGGGCTCCTTAAGTCTTGTTTTGCTTAATGGTTCTGTCTAATCTTTGGCTAAAGGGCAAACTTTCGTAATGACTTCATTACTGAACTAAAAGGGTATCTGGGTGACATACTCTAAGGATTTCTCAAGTCTCTGACAGACCAGTAATTATGGTCATTCATTGTGAGCTGGAATTTTGTTCTACCTTTTCCCCCAGCTCTACCCAGGACTCTAACATCTGACACTGCCCATCTAGGTCAGTAGGAGAAAGCCTGCACCATATACTTCAGCTGAATCCATGCAAAAAAACTAAATAGGCTCCAGGGCTTGCATGTCCAATAGCAGCTCTAAACACCTGATGACAGGATGTTAGAGCTTAAAAGGTGCCAATAACTAAACTAGCATGCACAACCAGACTATTTGGACATTTCAAAACAAAACAAGAAACTAGAACTCAGTAAGAAAACATAAATAAATAAATACAGCAACTTACTGTAATTTTGGAACTCTTTTTCTGGAATGGCCATTAGAGTTGTCATTGTGCTAAGCTTGATGCCCTGAACATCATCAAAATCTCTTATGAGCATGGCCCCTGGCCCTGATGCTTCCCTTGCCCATAAATCATAACGAAGGTCCACTCTTCAGACACGAGAGGATTGGACTTGGCAATGCAGAGTGACCATATATTGGATGCACTTTATGGTTCTATACATCTATAGGATATCATCCTGCTGACCTCTGACTGGAGGAAGGAGAGTGGGTGGAGAGGAGGGGAAAGGAGACTGTTGGGAGGATAAGACATGTATGGAGCAGAGAGGAATAGTGTCCTGTCACCGGACAGGGAGAGCAGTGGAAGCTGCATATAGGTGGGCATGTAAATTTATACGGGAATGTACATTTTCACTCAGTCATATTAAATTTTTTAAAAAATTCCTTTATCTTCAAGTAAAGAATAAAGTCAGATCTGGTGAGGAGCTGGGTGTTCCAACACAGTTATTTGTTTACTGGCTAAAAACTCCCTCATACATCATGCCATGTGAGCTGCAGCGTTGTTGTGATGCAAGAGCCAGAAGTTGTTGGCGAAAAGTTCAGATCATTTCCATCTAACTTTTTCACACAGACTTTTCAACTCTTCCAAAGAAGAAACTTGGTTTAACTGTTGTCTGATTGGTGAACATTCATAATGAGCAATCCCTCAAAAAAGGTTAGCAACATTGTTTTGACTCTTGATTTGTACTGACAGAACATTTTTGGTCATGGAAAATTGGCTGACTTCCATTGTGCACTTTGACTCTTTTAGGGTTATATTGATACACCTATGTTTCATCACCACTGATAACATAGCCCAAAATATCATCTTACCTCTCCAAAAGGTCTTGACAAACTGACTCTCCTTGTTTTTGTTCATTGGTGAGCTCCTTTGGGACCATTTTTACACACACCTTTCACGTGCTGAGATTTTCAGTTAAGATTCTCCTGTTTCTCCAGCAGTGTTTACTTAGCCTGCTATGCTTCTGACAGAGAGCCAACAATTTTGACGCACAATCTGACAAATTTTTGCAACCCTTTCATCACTTCTACTCTTACTGGCTGCCTTGAACTCTCATCATCAGTGACACTTTCTCTACCCACAAAAAAAGTTCAATCCATTAGTACACTTCCATTTTCTTCATGGCATTATCCCTGTAAACTTAGACTAACAAATCCCTGATTTCACTTCTTCTCTTCCCAAGTTTAACAAGAAATTTAGTGTTTATTCACTGCTCTAATTCAAGCTCTGAAATTCTCACAATAGCACATAAAAACACAAAACAACAATAGTGAATGCCACTTAGCAAGACACTGCCCCATGTCGACACAAACACACTTGTGAGACACTGACATAGCAAGGCCATAAACCTTATGGAGTTATTTGTATAATGCTCCTAAGATAAGCACATGGCAGCAAGTTTGCAAACTTAACTGGCAGACTTTGTACTCAAGAAAAAGTCAAAGGAGCAGAACTGAGACAATGAAAGGCCAAGTTAATGAGACTGAAGAGAAAGCATGTGGCACCAACATATATGGGAAAAATTTTGAAAAGAGTTTTTAAAAATCAAGAAACACTAAGAATTATGTGGGATGGTTCTACTCTGACTTCCAGGGTCACTATGAGTTGGACCTGACTCAATGGGAGAGGGTTGATTTTTTGGGTATCAAGTAAAGTAATCTATGAGTGACTGGGATACAAGAACAGATGGAAATAATAGAAAACACAAAGAATTGTCAAAGATTTGTTTGACACATTTACTGATGAAGATCAAGGACCACACAGCCTTCAGTATTGATTGCACTTCAGTATCAAGAAAACAAAAATCCCCACAACTGGATCAGTAAGCAACATTCACCTGTACCTCTAGTCACTTAACTTGTAATGACTGAGTGCCATATTTCACTGGTTCTGGGGGTACAGGTAGATTGAGATTGTCAAGGATTTCGTTTCACTTGGGTCCACAATCAACACCCACGGAAGCAGAAGTCAAAAAATCAAAAGAGGCATTGCATTGGAAAATCTGCTGCAAAGGATTTCTTTAAAGTACTGAAATGTAAAGATATCACCTTGAAGACCAAAGTGTGCCTAACCCAAGCCATGGTGTTTTCAATCACATCATATGCATGTGAAAGCTGGACAATGAACAAAGAAGACTGGAGAAGAATTGATGTCTTTGAATTGTGGTGTTGGAGAAGAATGTTTAATGTACCATGGACTGTCAAAATAACAAACAGATCTGTTCTGGAGGAAGTGCCATCAGAGTGTTCCTTGGAAGAAAAGATGACAAGACTGTGTATTACATACTTTGGACATGTTGTCAAGAGAGATCAGTCCCTGAAAAAGGACACTGTCTTTGAGACAGTGGAAGGTCAGTGAAAAAGGGGAAGGCCCTTTATGAGATGAATTGACACAGTGGCCACAACAATGGGCTAAAGCATAAAAATGATTGTGGACATTGTGCAAGACTGGGCGGTGTTTTGTTCTGTTGTGTGTAGGGTCGCTGAGTCAGAACCGACTCAACGGCACCTAACAACATAACGACGACATTAATTACAACTCCTGGTGACTTAAAATGACTTCATCCAGAAAAATAGTTTTTGTTTTGGGAAGACATTTTATTACTCTTAGGGCTTCACTTACTCCATAATCCAAACCACACTGAGATTATAAATAATGTACCAATTAGTTCCCCCTAAATTACATCTCACTGAACCAAACCAAAAATTTTCTCATGACCAGAACCAAAAATCAAACCCATTGATATAGAATAGAGTCTAAATTATTGTGATCCCATGTGTTACAAGGTAGAACTTACATGTAGGATTTTTTTGGCTATGTCCTCTACAGAAGCAGATCTATAGGCCTTTCTTTCACAGTATTGCTGTATGGTTTTAAACTATAAATCTTTAGGTTAGTCACTGACGCAGAAATCACTTGCACCACCCAGGGGTGCAATACAGATACATGGGATGTTCTATTCAAACCCTTGTATGGTTAGATACAGGTACATACATGGTTGAATACATACCCTTGTAATATCAGATAAAGAAACATGTGTGATGGAAATAGGCACACGTGATTCCAAAACATGCTCATGTACGAATACAGCACCGTGTATAAGAGAATACAAACTTGTGAGGGGTCATTAGTCATCTTGGTTGTCAGATACAGGCCCATATGTGATTAAAAACAGATTGATATGTGTTCACATACCAATGTGTGTGTACAGTTGCTGACATACCTCAGTATCACTGTATACACACCTACATATGAACATGCTACCCACATGAGTTCATCAGGTATGTCATTGAACACAGGCACAACAGTGATTCGATACAGGTAGATGTATGTGTTGGGTACAAACCTGGACATCACCACTTAAAATCTGTGTGTAATCAGATACAGATCTGTATGTGGTCAGATACAAACCCATGTGTCCTAACACGTATATACTTGTGTGGTCAAATAAAGATCTACATGGTCAAGTAGAGACACTTGTATAGTTGACCACACACCAGTGTGGCCATATAGAAATCTTTATATAGTCTGAATGGCCTGTAGATTGAGAAAAACTTATATATATATATATATATATATAAGACATATATATATGCCACATATATATATACCCAGTATGCCACATACATATATGTATGTATGTATGCATATGTATATGTGTATATATGTATGTATAAATACATACATATATACAAAATTTTGTTTCTACAAAATCAAATCATTGATAAGTCTCTACATAAAAATACATGTTTTATACAACTTTTAGAGAAAAGTTGCTTGTACAAGGTAACAAAGTTCATATCTTCAATTCCATGGAGGAAAAAATCAGAAGCGCAATCAGTTTCTTTACAAAAAATGCACATAAAAACTAATGAGGAAGTCGTAAACATGTTTATAACTTGAATTAATGTCATTTTCAAATCCAAATTGAAATAGTGTCTGTGCTCTTATCAAGAACCAGAATCAGTTTGCTTCATCAACCTCATCCCATCTATCAAAAGTACTCACTGACAGTATCTCAAACCAAACACAGTATCATGTCCTACTTAAATATGCAAAGCAGGAAATATGTAGATATTGTCTAGTGAAGCGGAAATAATCTTAAACACAAAGCACTAGCTAGGAAAAAGCTATTGTCCTCATGGAATAATGATCAGTAAAATTTTAAAACCACACTCTCATCCTCAGAAACATGTTCTCTGTATTAGTGAAATTGTTTTCCTATTAATGTGGATGATAGAAAATTTTCTAAAATAATTCATTTTTTTCTCTTTTAAAAAGGAAAAAAAAACTATTCTAATTCTTGTTTCACTATATACCTAGAAAAGTAAAATTACAACGTAAACTTAGTTTTATTTTGAACAGGAAAAATAGCCATACCTTTTATCCAGCCTTTAGAATGCCTATACTTGGTTAATCATAACTTCAAAGAATAACTTATCCCACATTTTAGGTGGCTTTTCTTAGAGTATCCACTGAACTGACGGAGTGATTCATTTTGACATCATTGCCTATTTGTTGTTTGGAGTTAGCAATGCTGTTTTCAGTGTGGATGTGCCGTCTTTTGCTATCTGTGGTTGACATTTTACTCCAGATCTTTTCCATAGCATTTTTCATCTCAGAATTTCTCAAGGTATATATCAGAGGATTCAGCATGGGAGTGATAACTGTATAAACCACAGTTAAAGATTTATCGATGGGAAAGTTGGAAATAGGTCTAACATACATGAAAATACAGGGGACGAAAAAAAGAACAACCACTGTGACATGGGAGCTACAGGTAGACAGGGCTTTGTGCCTTCCTTCCTGACTGTGAGTCTTTAGAGAGTTTAGGATGACCCCATACGAGATGAGGAGAAGGATAAAAGTTACCATACAGATGGCTCCACCGTTGGCAACCACAGTGAGTCCTATAAAATAGGTGTCAGTGCAAGCCAGTTCCAATAATGGGTACATGTCACAGATGAAGTGATCAATGATGTTGGAGCCACAGAAAGGGAGGCTGTACACAAAGAGAAGCTGAAGCCCAGAGTGCAAAAAGCCTCCAGCCCAGGCCACCACCACCAACAGAATGCAAACCCGTCGATTCATGATGGTCAAGTAGTGCAGTGGCTTACAGATGGCCACGTAGCGGTCATAGGCCATTGCGACCAGAAGGAAAACCTCAGAACCACCAAATAAGTGTTCTATGAACAGCTGGCTCATGCAGGCTCGGAAGGAGATAGTCTTTTTATCACACAGTAAGTCTACAATCAATTTAGGGGTAATGGCAGTGGAATAAAGAGCATCCATGAGGGACAGATAAGCAAGGAAGAAGTACATGGGGGAGTCAAGAGAGGGGTTGACAAGAACAGTCAAGACAATAAGCAGGTTGCCTACTATTGTCACAATGTAGATGAGTAAAAACATGACAAATAACACCTTCTGGCCCTCAGAATCCTGAGTAAGTCCCAAGAGGACAAATTCTGTTACATTGTTGCTGAGTCCCATTTACTCTTCTACAAGACTTGTTTCAGAGATGAGCGCTCAGGAGACCAAGACCTGTAATGAAATCAAGAACACTCCTATGAATATGTCCATCATGTCATGGAGCACTTCTTCACTACTTTTCTTCTACAGTGGCTCATACATAATAAACATTAGGGGGTATCCACTGAGTTTCTCTTGCAAAGATCCCAGACTCAGAAATAAGTTCTGTCTCCGAGCTTTGCAAACACATTTAGAGGACAGCTCCCTAGCCAAACGACCGAAAGAGATCCACAGTTATTCCTATGTGATCCAACTGAATGCAGAAATGACCAAACAACATCATTGGTATCACATGTAAGTAAAATTTTCCTCAAGTTCATTGGAAAGTAACTGAAACAGTACTTTGACAGGGAACTGCCAGAAATTCAAGCCAGATTCAGAAGAGGACATGGAAGCAGGGACATCACTGATGATGTCAGATGGACCTTAGCTGAAGCACAGAACACCAGACAGATATTTATCTCTGTTTCATTGACTGTGTAAAGGCATTTCACTGTGTGGATTGTAATAAATTATGAATAACATTGCAGAGAATGGGAATGCTAGAACTCTGAATTACTCATAAGTAATTTGTATATGGATCAACAGGCGGTTCTGTGAACAAAATAATGGGACACAGCATGGTTTAAATTTAGGAAACATGTTCATCACCAGGCTTGTATCCTTTCACCACACCTTTTCAATCTGTATGCTACGCAAATAATCCAAGAAGCTGGACTATATGAAGAAGAATGAGGCATCAGGATTCGAGGAAAACTCAGTAACAACCTGTAGCATGCAGATGATACACACCTGCTTGCTGGAAGTGAAGAGGACTTGCAGGATTTACTGATGAAGATCAAAGACCACAGCCTTCAGTACATACGGCACCTCAATAGCAAGAAAATGAAAATCTCCATAACTGGACTGGTAAACAGTGTCATAATAAATAAGGGAAAAGATCAAGGAATTCATTTTACTTGTCCACAATCAACAGCCATGGAAGCAGCAGTCAGGAAATCAAAAGACAATTTGCACTGGGAGACTGTGCTGCAAAGGACCTCTTTGAAGTACTGAAAAGTAAAGATGTCACCTGCAGACTAAACTGCACCTGATGCAAGCCACAGTATTTTCAGTCACATCTCATGCATGCCAAAGCTGTGCACACAGTAAGGAAGACAGAAGAATTGATGTCTTTGACATGTGGTGATAGAGAAGAATATCAAATGTACCACGGATTGCCAAAATAACAAATAGATATGTTCTGGAAAAAGTACAACGAGAGTACTCTTTGGAAACAAAGATAGTGAGACTGGGTCTCACATACTTTGGACGTGTTGGCACGGGGGTCAATCCCTGGAGAAGGACATCATGTCTGATAAAGTAAAGATCAACAAAAAAGAGAAAGACTCTCCAAAAGATGGACTGACAGAAACTGCAGTGTTGAACTTTAGCATAAAAATGACTGTGGGCATGGTGCAGGACTGCGCAGTGTGTAGTTCTGTTGTGCATGGGTTCATTGTGAGTCAGAAACAACTCCATGGTACCTGACAACAACCACAACATCTCTAATTCTTAGTGGGTCTTCTGTACAGATGGTCAGACAGAAGCCCAACAGTCATTCATTCATTTAACTATCTTTTTTTTAAAAAAGTATGACAGTGCTTGTCAGCAATGACGAAGAAAAGGATTTCTACTCTAAGAAATTTATTCTTTAGTGTTGACGATAAACTCTGATTAAATAAGTTAACAAAGAATTAGTACTTAGAGTTGGTGATATCTGTGGTGATTACCTTTACAATCTGATCTATATAGCATCAAAAATAACCTCCTCCAGGACTATCTCACTAGCCAAGCCAGTCATTAGAATTTTGGTTCTTCCTGCTTCAAAGGCCTTCCTGTCTTTACGGACCTCTCATTAAATTTGAAGAGACTGGACTTTGAAATGTATTAGATAGCTACAAAATCATTTAGCACTGTTTGTCTTACACTAATTATTTAGACACAAATTGTCTCTATTCTTCATTAAGGAAGCATGATGCTTTCCATTTCCTCTTTGTTTATCCTACAACTGCTAACTCACATCCATACTCAGCTGATGGAGAGTCAGTGCTTTGAGTTAGTAGTGTTTGCAGTGAGTACCCTTACAATATGGTCTACAAGTATTCACTCAGCAAATACTTTTGAACTGATGTTAACTTAACACAGTGTCATGGATTTAATTGTGCCCCTAAAAAAAAATGAGTGTAGCAATTTGGCAGGCCCATGATTCCCACTATTGCACAGTTGCCCTTCATTTTGTGGTCTTCCTGAGCTGTAAATCCTAATCCCTCTGCCTGTGGTTAGTAGACTGGATTCTGCTAAAGTGGCTTAGGGTGGGACTACAACACTCTTCTTAAGGTCACATCCCTGCTGCAATGTAAAGGGAGATTCCCTGAAGTGTGAACTGCACCATACTTTATCATTATTTCCTACAACAGTTAAAAGGTAAGGGAAGTAAGCAGAGAGTGGGGATCTCACGCCATCAGGAAAGCAGCACTGGGAATAGAGTGCATCCCTCAGACCTGAGGTTCCTCTACCAAGATACCACCTGACCAAAAACTGGTGACAGAGCCAACAAAGAAAGGAAGCATTCCCCTGGAGCAGACACCCTGAATTCTGACTTGTAGGCTGCCGGACTGTGTCACAACAAACTTTCTCTGTTAAAGCCAATCACTTGTGACATTTCTGTTACAGCAACATAGGATGACTAACACACACAACAATAACCGACTAGTAGATTTGCTGCAAGTATTTTTCAAATCAGTTGAGGTGAGCTGGGTACTGATAGAGAAGAAAATAAACACTGTAAAAGGAGAAAGAGGAAGGTGGAACAAGTTTTTATATATATTTCTTCACAGGCACTGAAAGTGACCAAAATTTAGAACTTAAATGTCCAGATTCCAAAAAGGAACATACTACAAGAAAAATCTATATTCAGCGTATGAAGGTATGAGTTTTAGTAATTTTCTGAAGTTCATCCCTAGTCTGTCTCAGCTTACTCACTGGAAAATAAAAGAATTAAAGCTGATGATCTTAGAATCCTTCCTAGCCCAACTATTTATGCTATCAGCAAAACCCCACCTTATATTATTCTACCAGATATTTCTATATACATATTTGTAGTTGAACAACTGTCTCCAAGCTCATCACTGTTATATGAAAAATATTAGCCATGGGTAAGATTTGATCATTACAGTGACCAAATAATGGCTGAGGTGTCTCTTTCAGTATATACCTATTTATGGCCCAGAGCATCCTTGACAAACAATGATGAATAATACGTACTCTGGATCAACATCGTGTTTGAATTCCGCCTTTATCTCTTACTGTCCATGTGACCTTCGGTATCTCATAGTAAAATTCTTTGTGCCTCAATTTCATGTGCAAAATGTGGATACTGATACTACAGTCTCTTCAGATTCTGTGTGTGTTTTTACATATGAAGTGCCTAAAACATTGTCTGGAACCTGATAATCAATAAACAATAGCTTTTATTGTTGTTCTTCAATATTTCACTATGCATATTGGATCAGAATAAAAACATCTGGATCTTTGTCAATTTGGTAATGATTCATTGCTTATAAAAACAATATCTTATACCTATAACTCACAAACATATTTTGGGACATGGGTTAAAACTGTATATTGTAAAAATTATCTATTTTGATGTATATGTGTCATAATATCTACCTGTCACTATATATATATCGACAAAAGTTAAGCAGAAAAAAGAAAAAAATTTTACCCATGCATCAGATAGAGACCTAAAAAGTAAAAAATGAAAGAAAAGAAGAATCAAATGAGGAAGCAGAGAATTATATAGAAGAAACTAATGTACACAGCAAAGGGAAGATTAAAGTGATAAGTGAGGAGAGCGTGCTTAAAACATCTTCAGAAAGATTTCTTCTAGGGAAAGAGGCCTGGAAGACCAACCTCCTGAGGCTCCTGGACTTACTCAAGGGGCTTCTTGGGAAGCGATTACAAATGAACACAGAGCCTGTCTTAGAAGAGACAGAAGGAAAGGGAGAAGCAAGGAAAAGAAAAAAGGAGGACAGTATAGAAGATGGGATGATACGAGAGGAAGAGAGAAGAAAAGAAAGGCAGGGAAGGAAAAGAGAAGAAGGAATATAAAATTTCAAAAGGAAAAACAAACCAACCATATGAAAAAACAGGAACACTGACTCCTCAGAGTCCCTAGCTCTCCCCGTTAAGGACAATCTCAAGAAAGACACAGCAGTATACATGTAGTTACAAACTTTAGGATTATCCATTGTTGGAGAAATTGCTGAAGTACTAAACATCAAGTGTAAGCATCTGAACTTCATGTATATTAATTTGGTAGCGAAGGGGGAACAGGTTCAGGAGATTTTTCAGCTTTCTTTTGGAAATCAGCTGTAATGAGTAGTCTGTATGTCCAGCTGACTCACGAGTTCTATCATTTTTGAAGCTATAGATTGATACAGACTTAGCTATTGAAGAATATAATGATAAAGATAGTTTATGAGTGACTGCTTTTAGCTACTTAATTTCCACAGAGTCTAGTGCAACTAATCTGATTAATAATCAATATTGGAGTTCACTGGAATAATGGTTCTATTTGCAGGCTAAATTGATTGCATAAAAAGATGAGCATGTAAACTAGTCAGCGAAGCTTCAGTCATCAAAGATTTCGCATCATAAAAACTGAAAGTATTACTAGGCCTTCAACTTAAACCACTAACTCATTACCACTCTAGAAAAAAAATCATTTATTTTTAGAAGAACATGGCTTTCTACAAATAGAAATTAAAATACTGTAGCAACAAAAATAACCTCTATAATATATTACAGTTACAGTTTCATAAGTCTCTGTGACAGTAGACAAGGTACTTCCTGATCACCAGTGTCTTTTTACATATACACCAAAGTGATTGTTGTCATTACTTTAAACTTTTCACACATGAAGCATGTATCAAGCCTCCAGACATGACAGGCATTCATTCTATACACCCTGATGCACTTGATATAACACATAGTTTCAGTTTTACTGGTTTAGATACACAGTCTATGTGGTGCAGCCGTTAAGAGCCTAACTATGAACCAAAATGTCAGGGTCTACAGTTTAAATCTCGTAGATACTCCCTGGAAATCCTATGGGATAGTTCTACTCTGTCCTACAGGTCACAGTAAGTTGGAATCCATTCAACTCCACAGCAACAGGTTTGGTTTCTGGATTGAGTTCCAATACATCTAACTTCATTAGAAATTTTAATTAACATATCACATTACCTCTGAACCAAAACTACAAATCTTTTGACTTACTTGTAATTCATAACATCCTCCTTTTGTTATTTGGCAGATAAACAATAAACATCTATCAGACTAAAATACTAAAGTCATATACTAGGTATGTTCCAGTTAATTTCTGTGTTTCTCTTGCTTAATTCTACCAATTCAGAGTCATCTAATAAAATATATTTCAGAGAATAGCTACATTTCAATATATTATGTAAATTTTAATGAGTGCCTTCTGTCAGAAGTTTCAGAAACTCACCTCTTAGATCTCCTTTGTCCTAAAACTCAGGGCTTGTTTTCATTGAGAGTAATTGTAGATACCCTCATATATTTATCTGCAACCGCAAAACACATGGCAAGGTGAGAGTGATCAGTAGGTCTAGAATTAGTTTGAAGTGGTTACATTTTTCATACAACCACACAAGTTGCACATCATATATCTTTTTTCAGACAAGTGTATAAGTGTGTATGAATGCATAGAATATGAAGATGATTAAAAATAACGTTAATTTTTACAGTACAATGATAGTACATAGTCAACATCCTCACCTGTTGGAAAACGTGTTCAAAGAACGGTGAATATGCTACATTTGCACGGCAATGTAAAAAAATGCACAAATTAATATTAACTAACCTGGACAAGCCTGTTATTCAGTAACATAATCAAACAAAAGGAAAAAAATCTATGAAATGAACTATTTAAATTCTTCACTTTTTAATCAATTACAGTGCAGCAACCAAAAAGTATTTTACTTTGAGAGTTTGCGGTAGTACTCACATCCCTACTCATTACTTCTGTACTTGACTTAACTTCCCAGAAAAGCCAAGGACAAAGTTTTCTCACAGATTCAAAAAGGATATCCAAAGACCATTTCTTTCTTCATTAAGAGAACGCTCCTATATCCCATCAACCTCACTCAAGAGAATAATAGCCTTCTAGGAATTCCTACAAGCAATGAGAGATGTGTAACAATAGAAAATATAATAAGAAAGTATCTACAAGATTAGATGTCAGTTAAAGAGAGTCTCCAGCCTGGATAGGAATTTGAGTTTTCAAAAATCTCCTGGGTTGTGCTATCAGGAAATAATTATTCAATTTATATGTGCAGACAAGGTATACGGCTTTTTACATCATCACTCTTTTAAATGAAACACGCTGCAAGTTCATTATAAATTAGTTTGTTAGAATATTTGGAACAAGTTCAAATGATGTTACCTCTCCTAGACAGCTTTGTTAACTAGACAGTCCCTAGTGGAAAACGACATGTGTCTTGCCAAGAAAAAAATAGGAGACAGCCAAGTAGTTTGAAAAGTCTGTGATGTGGAGAGAAAATTCTAAAACAAAGTAATAATTTATGAGTTTTACATTAGTAATTGTAGACATATGTTGCCAAGCCAAGTGCCATCGAGTTGGATCCAACTCATGGCAACCCTAGGGGCCAGGGTAGAATTGACCCTCAGAGTATTCAAGGAGAGCCTGGTGGATTTGAACTGCCGACTTTGTGGTTAGCAGTGGTAGCACTTAACCCACTACACCACCAGGGTTTCACAAGTAATATTTATTCTAAAATGAAGGGAAAGTAAGCCCCAGATTCCCTTGTCTAATCACATCCTTAGAAGAGAAAGGCCTTCGACTGACTATTGAAGGTTTTATACCCAATGGTGATATACAGACACATGGGACTAGGTCAATTATTGAAACGTACCTTCCAGTTCTTGCAAAGACAGGTAATCACACTTCTGCAGTTCTGAGTTAGAGCAGATGTTGTTGATCTCAGCCTGAACCTAGGTCAGCTTGAACCATGAAGATGTCCTTCTCAAACACCATCAGGTCTCAGACACTATCCATTCATGAACAGTCACAACACAAAAATTTTCTCTTGAACCGAGATGTGTCTTAGTCACTTTATTCAAACTGGTTCTTTAACTTGAGTCAATTAAACTTTTACTTACATGCATGGCTCCTTTACACAAAACTGATACATTTACTAGTTAACCCTGAAACTTGCTGTTTTAGTCATCTAGTGTGGCTTTAACAGAAACCCCACAAGTTGATGGCTTTAAAAAGAGAAATTTTATTTGTCGCAGTCCAGTAAGCTAAATGTCCAAACACAGAGTGTCAGCTACAGGGTATGCCTTTCTTTGCCATCACTGAAGGAAGGTCCTTGCTGTCAGTCTTCCCCTGGACTGGAAGCAGCTGAGGTGCAAGGATGCTGGTTCTTCCAAAGGATGTGCTCAGCACTGGACGCTGCTTTCTTTCTTGATGGCATGTGGTCTCCCCGATGTCTCTGCTAGCTTCTCTCCTTTACATCTCAAGAGACCAACTCAAGGCACAAAACAAACTTACACACTGATCTTGCTTTACCAGCATAAATGCTGCCCATCAACCCTCATTAACATAACAGAGGCAGGAACTCCAACGTGGGGGAACATCAGCAAAACCAGGAATTATGGCCCCGACAAATTGTGGGGCATATTTTGGGGGGAGTACAGTTCAGTCTATGACACTTGACATAACCTTGAAGTTTATAGGTATAGTAATATCTATAAAATTCAGACGATGAAGAGGAGTGGAGAGGTACTCACTGGGAGAATACTACAAGAGTGCAAAGGAGAAATGTGCTGTCACAGGGTGGGGAGAGCAGATACTTTCACTTAATCATAATAAAAAAGTATTTTAAAATAAATAAATATCTGTATAGTTCAAAAAGCTTTAACTGAGTTTTCCGTCAGCTGCAACCAACAGCATCCTAACCAAAACATCCTGATCCTAAATGTGTGTCTGCATTTAGGTTAATTTATGTGTATGAATGTGTTTTTTTAGACAGTATCAACTGATTTTAATTTTTTTCTTTTTAAAAATTTTATCTTTTTTAATTTTTGTATTATAGTTAAGCAAAAGTATAAAATCCAAGTCAATTTTGCATTCCTGACTCTCTGCGGCTGTATCTGCTGTCCTCACCCCATGACAGCACACTCCTCCTTTTCACTCATCTAGTACTCTCTTAAGGAACACCTGTCCCCCCTCTTCTTTCCCCTCTAGAAAAAAACCAGTAAGACAGCCTCCTATATATGCATAAAACCATAATTAGTGTCTCATTAAACAGTTAGTACAAATATTATGACATTGGCTAACAACCTTATAACATATCAGTACTCTCCCTTCTCCTCCTTTCCTGTCCCCTGATGCTTGCTAGTCCCTGTCCCTGGGTTGTTATGCCCCTTTAGTCTCATTTTGTTTAATTGGCCTGTCTAAACTTTGACTAAAGGATGACCCTCAGAAGTGACTTCACTACTGAACTAAAACATTGTCTGGGAGCCATGTCCTCGGGATTTCTCCAGTCTTTGTCAGGTTGGTAAGTCTGGCCTCTTTATGTGAGTCAAAATTTTGTCCTATATTTTTCAACAACACTGTTAGGACCCTCTAACGTGATCCTTGTCAGTGCAATCAGTGGCAGTAGCTGGGTACCACCTAGCTGTTTTGTACTAGACAGACCCAATCTGGTGGAGGCCATGGTAGACGTGATTCATTAGTCCTCTGCATTAATATTTCCCTTCTATCTGTAGTTTTCTTCCTTTTCACTTGCTCCTGAAGGAGTAAGACCAGTGGAGTGTTTTAGGTGGCCACTTCATTCTTCTAAGACACCAGACACTCGTTACCAAACTAGCCAACTGAGATAAATATTCCTTAAGACCATGGTTTCCTTGGCCCTCAACTCAATAATTCAATACCTCAGGAAGCTTGGATGCGGCTGTGAAACTTCTATGACCTTGCCTTGTGCAAGATTTTCTGGCTTCCAAAGCATTGTATGTTGTCTCACACTTCACCAAAGTTACTACTTATTTATTATTTATTTTGTTTCCATCTCCCCTCTCTAGCAACCAGCATACATTGTTTCCTTTTTCATGTCCTTTGTCATGATTTCTTCCTGTAGTGTTCTCATACAATATTTGTCCTTTTGTGATCGATTTATTTCACTCAGCATAATGCACTCTAGATTCATACATGTTGTGAGATGCTTTAGATTCATCATTTCTTTTGGCATAATTCTCCACTGTTTGTATGTACCATAGTTTGTTTATCCATTCATCTGTTGATGGACTTATAAGTTGTTTCAGTCTGTTTGCTATTGTGGAACATGCTGCAATGAGCATGAGTATGTATATGTCTATTTGTGTGACAACTCTTATTTCTCTAGGATATATTCTTAGGAGTGGAACTGCTAGATCCTATGGTATTTCTATTTCTAGCTTTCTAAGGAAGCACCATATAGTTTTCCAAAACGGTGACTGTCATTTTGCATTCCCACCAGAAGTGCATACGAGTTCCAGTCTCCCTTCAGCCTTTCCAACATTTGTTATTTCTTGGTTTTTGTTTTGCTTTGTTTTTGCTGTTGCTGTTCTCGTCATTATTATTATTATTCATGCCAGTGATACTGTGATAAGATGGTATTTCATTGTAGTTTTGATTTCTATGTCTCTAATAGCTGGTGATTGTGAGAATTTCTTGATGTGTCTGTTGTCCATTTGAATTTCTTCTTTGGTGCAGAGACTGCAACATTTCCTTTGCCCATTTTTTAATTGGATTATTTGTCCTTTTGTTGTAGACATGTTGGATTTTCTCACATATTTTAGAGATTAGACTTTTGTCTGATTTACAAAACAGCCAAAAATATTTTCCTAGTCTGTTGGTTCTCCTTTTAACTCTTCTGATGAAATCTTTTTGTTTAATCACTTTTTAAAAAATATTGTGCTTTAGGTGAGGGTTACAGAACTAGTTTTTCATTAAACAGTTGTACACATATCAATTTGTGATGTTCGTTAATACCCCGTGACATGTCAACCTTCTGAAATTGGGTTCCCCATCACCAGCTTTCCTGTTTCATCCTACCTTCCAGTCCTTGTCCTTTAGCTGTTGTGCACCTTAAGTCTCATTTTGCTTAATGGTTCTGTCTAACCTTTGACTGAAGGGCAAACTTGGAGAATGACTTCATTATTAAGCTAAAATTGGTGTCTGGATGGCATAATCTCAGGATTTCTCCAGCCTCTTAACAGGCCAGTGAATCTGGCCTTTCTTTGTGAGTTGGAATTTTGTTCTGTCTTTTCTCTAGCTCTATCCAGAACATTCTAATGTATTATCTGCCAGAGCAGTCAGTGGTAGCCAGGCACTGTATCTAGTTGTACTGGACTCTATCTGGTAAAAGCCATGGTAGATGCAGTAGTTGTTGGTCTTGATTCTCCCTGGCTTCCAAAAAGGTGAGACCAGTGGAATATCACGGATGGCCACTCACAAGCTTTTAAGACACCAGATGCTAGTCACCAAAGTACAATGTAAAATATTTTCTTAATAAATTATGTTATGCCAATTGAGCTGGGTGTTCCCTGATGAGACTATGGTCTTCGTCTGAGCAATTCAGTTCCTCAGGGAATTTAGATTTGTTTATGGAGCTTCCATGACTACCTTGTACAGGCTGTACTGACTTCCATGGTGTCCTACCCTCTGGTGAAATTTTTTCACAACCATACACTGTTTAATTCTTAGAAGATCCCACTTACCTAGCTTATCTTCTGAAGTTTGTATGTTGTTGGTTATGGTTCAAATCCTGTTAATACCACGTATTAGGGACTCTAACTTTGATACTATTTTTATTCTATAAGTTCTATAGTTTGGAGCTTTATACATGGGTTTTTCATCCATTTTGAATTACTTGTTATATCTAGTGTGAAGTATAGGTCCTGTTTCCTTTTTTTTGCCTATGGACATCCAGTTTTGTCAGCACCTTTTGTTAAAAATTTTGTCTTTTCCCCATCTGATAGACATTGGGTCCTCATCAAAGATCCGGTAGCCACAAATGGATAGATTTACATCCGGGTTCTCAATTCTGTACCACCAGCCAATGTATCCGTCACTGTACTTGTACCTGGCAGTTCTGTATAGTAGGTTCTGAGGTCAGGTAATGTTAAGCTCCCCTATTTTATTCTTCTACTTCAGTAGCGCTTTACTTATCAGGGCTTTTTCTCTTCCTATATAAAGTTAATGATTAGTTTTTCCATCTCTTTAAAAGAATGTTAGTATTTCAACCAGGACTGCGTTGCATTTGTAGATTGTTTGGAGTAGAGCTGTCATTTTTACAATGTTAAGTCTACTTATCCATGAGCATGCTATATGTTTCCATTTATGTAGAACTCTTGTGATTTCTTACAGTAGTGTGTTTTAGTTTTCATTGTGTAGATCTTTTGCACCTTTGATTATATTTATTCCCAAGTATTTTGTTTATTAGTGGTATTATCAATGGTATTGTTTTCCTGATTTCCTTTCATCATTCTTTTTATTGGTGTATAGGAGTCCAAATGATTTTTTACATTTATCTTGTATCCTGCTAATCTGCTGGATTTTTCTGTTACTTCCAATAGTTTTCTTTGAAGTCTTCTGTGCTTTCTATGTGTAGTATCATATCATCCACATATAAGGTCAGTTTAACTTCTTCATTACTAATTTGGGTGCCTTTTATTTCTTTTTCTTGCCTTATTGCTCTAGCTGGAACTTTCAGCGTAATATTATGTAGAAGTGTTGATAAGGCATCCTTGTCTTTTTCCTGCTCTCAAGGAGGATATTAAGAATAATGTTGGCCTTTTGTGTTACATAAACCGAAAACCAAAGCCACTGCATTCTAGTCAATTCCAACTCATAGTGGCCTTATAAGGCAGAATAGAGCTTCCATGTAGTGTTTCCAAAGAGCACCTAATGAATTCAAGCTGCAGCCTTTTGGTTAGCAATTGTAGCACTTAACCATTTCGCCACCAGGGTTTCCTTGTATAGTATACATGTTGTTAACTATGTTGAGAAATTTCCCTTGTTTATTTTATTGAGAATTTTTATCAGGAATGGGTGCTGGACAATGACAAATGCCTTTTCTGGTCAATTGAGATGATCTTATGCTTCTTTTCTTTCCTTTTATTTATGTGTTGGACTATGTTGATTGATTTTCTAATATTCAACCGTCCTTGCAAAACTGGTATGAATCTTACTTGGTCATATTGTATTTTTTTAATATGATGATGAATTTTGGGCTATAATTTTTTTGTGAATTTTTACATCTTTATTTATGACACGTTAGTCTGTAATTTTTTTTGGGGTGTAGCGTCTTTGCCTGCTTTTGTCATCAGGTTATGTTAGTTTCATAGAATGAATTTGGAAGAATTGTTTCCTTTTCTATGTTCTGAAATAGTTTGAGTAGTATTGGTGTGATCTCTTCTCTGAATACTTGATAGAACCATGCCACGACATATTTTTGGTTGGAAATTGTTTTTATTACGTTTTCAGTGTCTTCTTTTGGGTCTGTCCAGATTTCCAACATCATTCTGTGTTAGTTTAGTTATATGCTATGCTTATAGAAATTTGTCCATTTCCTCTAGTTTTTCCAGTTTGGGATTGCACAGTTTTTCAAAATACTATGTGATACTCCTTGTCGTATCATTTGGATTTGTCATAGTGTCTATGACTTCATTTCTTATTTGGGTTAATTGCATCTTCTTCTGCTTTTCTTTTGTCAGTTTGGCCAGTGGTTTGTTGAATTTATCAATGCTTTCAGTGAACAACTTTTGGTTGTATTGATTCTTTCTGTTGTTTTTCAAGCATCTATTTCATTTCTCTGTGCTGAGTACTTTATTATTTCTTTTCTTCTGTTGTCTGGGCTATTTCTGATGTTCTGTTTCTAACTGTTCAACTTGTGTAGCTTTTGTTTTGATTTTGTTCCTTTCTTCTTTTTTTTGATGTGTGTGTCTATGACTATAAATTGACCTCTGAGGACTGCCTTCCCTGTGTACTAAATGTTTTGATATTTTGAGTTTTCATTCACATTTGATTCTAGTATTTCTTTATTCCATCTTTGATTTCCTCTATGACTCAATGAGTTTTAAGGAGAGTGTTATTTAGTGTCCATATAACTGATTTTTTTGCCTGTTCTTCCTGTTGTTAATTTCTACCTTGATGGTGCTATGGTCAGAGAAATACTTTGTTTTATCTTAGTGTTTGGGATTTTGCTGAGGGTTTATCTGTGGCCTAAGATATGGACTATTTTGGACAAACTTCCATGTGCACTGAAAAAGAATGTGTACTTTGCAACTGTTGGGCACAGTATTCTACACATATTTATGAGGTCAACTTGGCTGATTGTGCCCCTTTAGCTCACCCATATTTTAGCTGAGTTTCTTTCTTGATACTTTGTGCTTTACCAGAGTAACGTGTTGAAGTCTCCTAGTATTATGAAACTGTCAATTTCTCTTTTCAGTGTTGTTAGAATTTAAGTATTTTGGGTATGTAGATGCTTATTATGGCTATGTCTTCATTACGGGTTGTCCCTTTTAGTCATTATAATTCCTTTCATTGTTTCTTCTTGTGGATTTTGTTCCAAAGTGTATTTTATCGGAGATTAAATTTGTCAATTATGCTCTTTTTGTAGCTGTTTGATTGATTTATATTTTTCCATCCTTTTTTTTTTTAAGTAAATTGGAGTATCTGTTTCTAAAATGTGTCTCTGGTAAATAGTCTGTGTACGAATATATATATATACACACACACACACATATATATGCATATATATATATATTTATGTATTTTAATCCCTTCAATTACTTTGTCATTCTCTATGGGGACGTTTAGACCATTTACATTCAGTGTAATTGTTGAGAGCTATAAGTTTATTGCCATCATTTTTAGGGCTTTTTCTTATAGTAGTGATGTTTTCTTTGTTCCTCTCTTTCTCCTGTGTTAAATTGCTTTTGTTTATGGAATTTTTCATTTCTTTTGTTTTTGAGGTTTTGCTTTAAATGAGAGTTTATGTTTTCCTTCCTTACCTTGATGAGTAGATTCCTTAAATTTTCTTTGTGTTTGCCTTGAAATTTATCCATATCTTCCTAGATTTGAATCAGTCCATTATTACTTGGTATCACCTTGTCTTTGTCTACATTAAAATATACTATAGCTATACCATTTATTCACTGTTTTACTACTCTGACATTGTTCTCATTTAAAAATTATCATCTCTGGTTCCCCGTTGCAATTCTTTTGGTTTGGGTTTTCTGTAATAGTATGTTTCTTAGGTTGATATCTGACTGGTACAATCTTATGTCCCGGACACATACTGTGATATGATGTTGTTGTCTCAGGTGGAAACACGTCCTTTAATAATTTTTTAAGTTTCATTTGGTTTTTTACATGTTCCTTTAATTTCTGTTTAATCCTGAAGTGTCCTGATTTCATTATCATATTTGAATGACAGTTTTGCAGGATGTATTATTCTTGGTTTGCAATTTATTTCTCTTTCAAGGTTTTATATGTGTTATTCCATTGCTTTCTTATCTGCATGGTTTCTGCTCACTAATCAAAGCCTAGTCTTACTGCTTCTTCTCTATACCTGACTTTTTTTGTCTTAGGTTTTAACAAGTATGATTATATCACTTGGTAATTTTCTACTGGAATCTGTTGTATGTGAGGTTTGTTGATCTCCTTAGATGGTCAGCTCTTCATCTTTTATGATAATGGGGAAGAATTCTGTTATCCATTTTAAGTGATCCTGTGTTTGCCATTTCCTCCACTTGTGCTGACACTTACATCACTTGTGAATTTTTGCTGTTGATTGCATCACTCATATTTCTCATGGTTTCTTCGTATTTCTTCTTTCTTTTTTCTGATTTTTCCTCAAGTAGAGTTGTTTCCAAGTGTTAATCTTTGATTTTGCTGATTTTATCTCCCATCCTTTCAAAATTGTTCTTCAGCCTTTCTATGACATTGTCCATTTCTGAAATCTTGTTTTTTATCTTTTGGATTGCTAATTGTTGTTTTTGTGTGAGTTTTACCTGTGAATTAGCTAGCATTTTTCCTATATTATTTTTCTGAACTTTACTTTTTGTCTGAATTTTCCAAATACCCCTCTGCCTTTTCCCTGAAGTTGTCAGTTTTTTCCCCATTTTTATCTACTTTTTCTTTAAGTCTTGAATAACTCTAAATATGAAAGATTTTAATTTGTTATCAGGTAGTTCTAATTTCTTTTTTTCTACTGGAAAGTCCACAGGTGTTTTATTTTATGTTCCTATTGGAACGAACTCATGGTGACCCTACGGGCCAGGGTAAAACTGGATCCAATTCAATGGCACTTGGCTGGCTATTGGAACCATCTTGTCCTGTTTCTTTAATTGCTTTGACATTGTCAGCTGTCTAGGGAGCATTCAATAGCAATTTTCTTCATTTATTGATTGTAAATTTGTTTGTTTTATGCTATTTTTGTGTTCCATTTGGTATGTTTGAGTCAGCCAACTGTGTGTTCTTGGTTGTTTGCTCATCTATGGGCATGATAGTTTTCACTTCCTTGTTCAGTGGGCAGAGCTAGTTTTTCAATCATGATGCAACATGGCAGTTTCAGCTGAGGGACAGAATCTAGGGTGGCTTGTTTGTGGCATATACCAGAATAGACAGGGCAAGCTGGAAAACATTGCAGGGCATATTTCAGTAGGCTGTGTCTGTGATGCCACAGGGTGTGATGTTCAGCACAAAGTGCAGTTAGGCAAGAAGAAGGTAGGACATTTTGATATATGGAACTAAAATGGTGTCTCAGTAATCTAATGCTGCTATAACAGAAACGTCACAATTGAGTGGCTTTAATAAAGACAAATTTATTTCCTCAGAGTAAAGTAGCTCCATGGGATGCTTTTCTCTCTGTCAGCCCTGGAGTAAGGTCCTTGTTATCAATCTTCCCCTGGTTGAAGGACTTCCCAGAAGCAAGAATCCTTAGCCCAAAGGATGTACTCTATTCTCAGTGCTGCCTCATTAGTGGCATGAGGTCCTTCACTCTCTGTCTGCTTCCCTTTCCTTTTAGCTTTCATGAGATAAAAGGGTACAGGCCACAACCAGGGAAACTCCCTTTACACTGGTTCAGGGATGTGACCTGACTAGCGGTATAAAAATACCATCACGATCCTCTTTAACATCTTCAACATAAAAGTACAATCACAAAATGAAAGACAACCACACAATACTGGGAATCATGGCCTAACCTAGTTGGCTTGATTTTTGGTGGGGACAATTCAACCCAAGACAGATGAGTATGGGGAAGAACAGAGAAAGGCATAATAACAACAGACAGTTCTATGGGATATTCCCATTGGAGTAGAGAAATAAGAAACCAGGAAATGGAGAAATACAAAGCAGAAAAGGAAGAAAGAAAAAATAGGGGAAAATATACCTGAGACTCCCACCAGTGCAGCTGCAAAGATTAGGGAGTAGCTCCCAGGTCACACAGTACAGCTTGTCTGGAAGACACAGAGATATACACAACTCCGGTATTCAAGATATAGAAAATAAAGTTAAGTATAAAGAAACAAGAAACTGAGAAATGAAGAAAGACCAAAAGTAAAACAGAGAAAGAAAAAAAATGCCCCAGTGTAGCTACATGAGCAGGGTTTTCTCTCAAACCATGTAGTACAGCTGAGCTAGAAGGGGATCTCATGTTTCAAAAAGAAAAAGAAAGCAAACAACAAATCAAGAATCCTATGAATCTCACCAGTGCGGTAGCATGGGCTGAAGAAGCATTTTCCAAATCAAGCAGTGTTTCACAACCTTCAAAGAAGAAGCAAAGATGGCACATGGAGCCAAGTACTCAAGAGAAAGGAAGGGAAAATGGTGAGAGGCCCAAAGAAATCAAAAGAATCAGAAAAAAACAACACCAGCAACAAATGAATGGCACTCTGGAAGCCAGTCAGTGTGTATACTGTGAATCTAAGCAACATAGGGGCTAATTGTCCATCACAAAACAAAGGAAGCTGAGTAGAGGAAGAAGGGTGGGGATGGAAAAGTGTATAATGCCAGTTATCAGAAGTTTCTTCAGCTTCTGAGAACTCCATGATGTCGCTTTCCTGGACTCTCTGAAGAACTCTGATATGAGCATGGTGCATACAAGAGGCCTGAACCCTGCACTTCTCGGCTAGTCAATCTACTGTAGCCAGTTTGGAAAGGGCAGAGAGACAGCAGAGTGGGTGTGGGAATGATGGGAGGAAAGTGCGTATGACTGGTTACTGGGTGGTCTGTCCCCTGCTGGAAGCTCCATGTAGCTGTTTTTCCATACTTCCTGGCTAACTACCTCCAACGGGAGTCCAGATGGCAAATTCATGCTGCATTAGCTGATAGGGAACCTCCACACATTATCTCTCCTCACTTTATTATTTGTCACTCTCTTATTTCATTTGGTGATTGGTTGAGTTCTTTATCTCTTCATTTGACTTTAAGGGTTCCAAGATTCACATTTGTTGTTGTTTCACTTAGTTTCTCAGGTCTTTGCTGTGGAGAGGTAGCTTGGCACTTCTGTCTATATTGCCATATCAGCTCCACCTCTGATTTTAATTTTTGCAATGTTGTAATTTATCAAGAATAGTTCAATTGTTTTTCTATTCTCTAATTCATTTAGCTCTGCTCTAATCTTTCTTATCTCATTTCTTCTGGTGCCTGAGAAGACATACAGACTATCAGATCTGGTAGAGACAAAAGGCCATCAATGCAAATTCTGTATATTCTAAAAAAAAATAACAAAAGGACCTTGTAAACAAATGTATGCCAAGATTTTGCCAATTGAGAAGTGAATGAAATCTTTGAAAAACACAACTTTCTGAACAGATAGACACACACACACACACAATAAAAAATCAAAATATCATGTCTATTAAATGAACTGATTCTTCAATTAAGACTATCCTTTCTACTCCAAAATAAAAAGCATATTTTTATATGGCATTATTGATAAATTCTATTCAGCATTTAGGCAGAAATACTTTGGGGTGAAGAGGAAATTAAATAAATTCTAATGTATTTTCTACACACAGTATAACTCTTAAGCAAAGAGGAAAAACTTATCAACACAGGCTCACAATTTTGCAGCTACTATTTAGCAACTCAAATACAGACACATATTTTTGAAATCTAATATTACAAAGTAGGTTTTATTTTAGGAATGAAAGTTGAGCTTAATGTTTGAAATAAATTGATATAATTCAGTGTAATACAGGAAGCACCATAGTGTTTAGCTTACCACTCTTGAAAAGTAGTATCTATTTCATCACCTTGCATTCCCTACTATTGTATGTTGTGTGTGTGGAAGAGAGAATGTATCTCCAGTATATATATATATCTTGAAATACAAGGAAACAGTCATTTAGGAGCTGTACGAAACAAACTGTAAACAAGGAGCCCCACCCATACCTGATATGGTTTGGAAAGTTGATATCCTGAACTTCAAGCTGATGCTATCATGGGATAAGATGCTGGTGAAGATAATGTGTAACCAAGAAATGCCATTTGCCTCTAAAAGTAGAGAACTGGGGTGGACAGCCAGAGCTAATTTTTCCACCTATTTTTCAGGACTGATCTTTTACTTTTTCTTTTCCTTTCTTTCTTAAAAAATTCCTAGGCCTGGCAGGAAATTGCATGTGTAACTGACAGGAACTGCAGAAATAATGTCTTTTTCAGTTTTTGCATCCTTTTTTAAGAAACATCAGAACAGATACAGAGCCAGTGAAAGACCCAGGAGCCAGGCAGAAACCCCTGCTTCAGATGGCAACTGAAAGCAGCCTGGGTTCCTGCTGCTGATGCATATCTTCAAGGACCCCAAAGGCCTTTGAGTGGACCCCTCTCTTCACCCCTAATTGATCACGTTTTTCCCGTGGTGCCAGTGCCAATGCCTGTATTTCCGTTTTGCACACAACCCTGATCCCTTATATACCCAATCCTCACCTCATGACTTTTGAACAAGTACTAAATGGAGAAATATCTGCCTGTTACCTGTGTTTTTGCTGGTGCACAGTAAATGAACTTCCTCTTTAATCACTCACCCAAAAATATCTGTCTCAGAGATTGGCTATTTGGGTCAGGTAACAAGAATCTGTAGTTTTTCCAGTAACAGTTGCATGTACCTGACCTGTGTGAATATGTATATTATTGTGACCACAGGTGAAATCATATTTCTAAAGATGGATATAACACATTCTTTTCCATGCCTTTCTACATGTTATATTACAACTACTCAAAGACATAGAGTCATTTAGCATGATAGCTTTTGCCTTCTCTCTGAGAGCTGTGAGAAGCCATTTTCGGGGTCCAAAAATCTCGCTAGAGCAATCTTCTACATGAAGAAGGAGAGCAATCCAACAGAGCCGAGTCTTCAAGCTATTTCTGCCAGGGCACCATTCGTATGAGTGAAGTCATATTGGACCCATTATAGGTACAGTTATTCACAGAACGTTTGAAATTGAGCTAATTCCAAATTGTATGGATCAAAATTGCTCAGTCAAGGTCTGCCTACATTTCTAAACCCATAAAACTGTCAGATATTGTGGGGAAGAAAACTATGTGTTTTTTAAGCCACAGAGTTTTAGGGTAGTTGTTTTGCATCAGCATATAATTAGAACTGTAGAAATGAGCAATGTGATTCTAAAATATTATTAAAATGAAAAGGTTCTACAGGTAAAATTCTATTGAAAGTATCAGCCATATACCAGCCAAGATAAGGAACTGTCAATAATAAAGCAAAAGAAAAGAAAACAGATTCAACAGTAAGTTATGACAATATCAACACTACAAAAAAAAGGAAAATAAAGGCTGTATGTATACAACTTTTAAATGGAGAGTAAGTCAAAGTGATATCGAGCAATTAATGACTTGTCTAGACTTTAGAAGAAAAGAACAAATTTCAAGGAAATCACAAAGAAAATTAACAGACCTACTGCCAAAACAAAAAGTAAGGAAAAACATAAATTTTCAGTTCACACAAAATCTACAATGACAAAAGAAAATCCATAAGCAAAAGGAACTTGGAGGAGTAAATTTGGAGAAACAAAGAAAATGTCAGCACTGCCAAAAAATAAAAGCGCATCAATATTACAGCAGGAAACTCATACCTATCAACAATCACACTGAATGTAAATAGCTTAGATGCACCCATTAAATAGTCAGAGATTAGCAAAAAGGATTAAAAACAATCCATCAATATGCTGTCTATAAGAGATATAACATAGACATAAACATACAAATATACTAAAACTCAAAAGAAAAAAAATCAGGAAAAAGTAATCAAAAAAGACTGCAAGTGACAATAGTGTTCTCAGATAAAAAAGACTTTAAGGCAAAATCTACCATAAGAGACAAAGAAAGATGTGGAATCACTAAAAGGACAACCAACCAAGAACACAGAACCTTGACAAACATCTGCATATCCAGTGATGAGGTTCTAAGATATATAAAACAAACTTTAACAGAACAGAAAAAAAAAAAAATAGTTCCACAGCAATAGCAAGAGACTTCAACACATCACTCTCAATAAAGGACAGGACATCTAGAAAGAAACTCAGTAAAAATACAGAAGACCTAAAGGGCATGGTCAACTAAGTTGATCTCACAGACATATATACAACACTCCACCAAACAACAGCAAAGTATGCACCCTTTTCCAATGCACATGGAATATTGTCCAGAATAACACATGTTTAATAAAGTTCAAAACATTGAAAAGACACAAAACTTTCTCTCTAATCACAACACCATAAGAATAAAGATCTGTAACAAGAAGAGCAAATGAAAGAAATCAAATACATGAAAACTGAGCACCATCTTAAAACTCCCTGGATAATAGAAGAAATCAAAGAGGGAATCAAAAAACTTTCTGGAATCAAATGAGAAAGTAAACATATCGTATCAAACCCTCTGATACACAACAAAGGCAAGGCCCAGGTGTCAATTTACAGCAATAAACGCATACATCAAAAAAAAACACGCCAAAATAAAAACACTAGCTCTATGAATCAAACAAATGGAAAGACAAAAACAAAAGGAGGACATAGGCAACCAGAAAAAAAGAAATAATTAAGAATACAGTGAGAACAAATGAAATGTCAGAAAAAAACTTTAGAAAAAAATCAAAAACACCAAAAGTTGGTTCACAGAAATGATTTTTAAAAATTGACAAACCATTGTATAACCTGACAAAAGAAAAACAGGAGAAGAAGAAAATAACATGTGACAAGAGACATTACAACAGACTTAAGTAAAATAGTCTCCTACCAGAATACTATGAAAAAATGTACTCCAACAAATATGAGAAATAGAGAAAATGGACAAGTTTCCAGAAATACAATACCTACATAAACTAAAAAAGAGAAACAAAAAATCTGAAAAAAAAAATGAAAGAAGGAATTGTAAGGAATATTAAAAATTAAACAAATAAAAAGTCCCAAGTAATAGAGACCTTGGCATGGACAGCTTCACTGGAAGTCTACCAAAAATTCAGAGAAGAGTTCACTCTAGTACTACTCAAACTATTTCAGAGTATGGAAATTAAAGAAATTTCTCAAGTTCATTGTATGAATCTGCATAATAACCCTAATACCAAAGCCAAGAAATCACACTAAAATGAGATAACAAAAGACCAATATCTCTCATAAACATAAATGAAAAAATTCTCAACAAAGTTATATGCAATATAATTCAGCATCATATTAAAAAAGTAATAAACCACAACCAACTGGGGTTCATACTAGATAAGCAAAGATAGTTCAACTTTAGAAAATCATTCAGTGTAATACACCGCAGAAACAAATCACATGCTCATTACAACTCACATGGAGAAGGTGTTTGACAAAGCACAACACTCATGCCTGATAAAGACTCTCAACAAAGTGGGAATAGTAAAGAAAATTCTTCAAATATAAAGGGCACCTATACAAAACCAAAAGCTAAAATCATTCTCAATGGAGAGAGGCTGAAATCATTCCCCCGTAGAATAGGAACAAGACAACGTGGCCCTTAATCATCATTTCTGTTTGACATTGTGTTAGAAGTCCTAACTAGAGCAAAAAGACAAGCAAGAGAAATAATGGCATCCAGTGAGAAAAAGAAAAAGCAGTTGCCCTTGAGTGGATTTCAACTAGAAGTGACCTGATAAGACAGAGTAGAACCGGTGAACAGGGTTTCCAGGGAGCACCTGGTAGATTCCAACTGCTGACCCTTGCTTGGTTGCCTGATGAAGCTCTTAACCACTACCAAGCACAGTTTCCATTCATATCAGAAAGGAAGAAATAAAACTATCGCCATTCACAGATGGTGTGTCCTACACATAGAGAATGCCAAATAATTAGTAAGGAAACTATTAGAATAAGAAAATTGAAATGTTCTGCTTTAAGGATACATGTATACACAGTTAAACTATCACCAACTAAGACTGAAAATTTAGGGTTAGGATTACTTATGAGAAGAGGTAGAGAAATGGTATCAAAGACATGTAAACAGGTATTTTCAAAGATATAAGTAGGAGGCTACAGGATTTATAAAACGATTGCATATGTTTGGGAAGTAAATGAAAAATTATATACTGAAATGTAAAAATAAGGAAAACTCTTAAATCTTTCTTTAGTTAGAAAACTAAGTCTTGTTAAGCATAGACAATGTACCATATTAAACTGAGCAAATTCTTTCTGGTGCTTGCGTGAGCCGTAGACTGAGAAAAACTCACTTTTTTCATAAAACTGAAAAAATAACACTTTGTTTCTATGAAAATAAATCACCATTAAATATCTACATAAAAAGGATTTAAGTTTCACACAACTTTTAGGGAAGAAGTATCACATGCAAACTAACACATTTCTTTAATTCATCTTTAATTTCACAAGTATAAAATCAGAAGCTTTGACAGTTTTTAAGAAATACAAAAAATGCATGTAATAAGTTATAAATGTATTTCTCACTTAAATTAATGTAATGATTAAATCTAAACTGTAATAGTATCTGTCCACTAACCAAGAACTAGAACTAATTTTCTTCATCAACCACATCCTATCTATCAAAATTACTCATTGGTGGTGCCTTAACCAAACGTGGTAACATGTCCTACTTAAATGCGCAGAATTTTAAGTACATAGATACTGGTCAGAGAAATGGAAGAAATCTTAAATACAAAACACCAGCTAATAAAAGGTGTTGTGCTAATAAAATAATGAACAGTACCACACTCTTGGCCTTGGAAATATGCTCTCTGCATGAGCCACACAGTTTTCCCTTTAATATGGATGATAGGAAATTTCCTAAAATAGCTTGTTCTCCTCATTTTAAAAGGAAAAAAAAAATTCTTCCAAGTCCTCTTTCCATATATACTAAGAAAAATAAAATTACAATGTGAAATTAGTTTTATTTTTAACAGGAAAACATTTATGGCTTTTATTCAGTCTCTAGAATGTCTCTATTAGGTTAATTCCAACCTCAAAGAATAGTGTTTTCTACACTTTGGATAGTTTTTCCTCTATGAAGAAAAGCATTCCTAGAGAATCCGTTGAATTGACTAAATCATTTATTTTGATATTACTGCCTATTTGATGCTTTAAAATTAGCAAGGGTATTTTCAGTGTGGATACCCATTCTTAATCTACCTCTGGTTAACTTTCTACTCCAGATCTTTTCCATAGCATTTTTCATTTCAGAATTTCTCAAGGTATATATCAGAGGATTCAACATGGGAGTGACAACTGTATAAGCCACAGTTATGGATTTATCAATGGGAAAGGTGGAAACAGGTCTAACATATATGAAAATGCATGGCACAAAAAAGAGGACAACCACTGTGATGTGGGAGCTGCAGGTAGACAGAGCTTTGCGCCTTCCTTCCTGACTGTGAGTCTTCAGGGAGTTTAGGATGACCCCATAGGAGATGAGTAGAAGGATAAAAGTGACCATACAGATGGCTCCACCATTGGCAACCACAGTGAGGCCTACAAAATAGGTGTCAGTGCAAGCCAGTTCCAATAATGGGTACATATCACAGCCAAAGTGATCAATGACATTGGGGCCGCAAAAGGGGAGGCTGTACACAAAGAGAAGTTGAAGCCCAGAATGCAAAAATCCCCCAACCCAGGCCACCACCAGCAACAGAATGCAAACCTGTCGACTCATGATGGTCAGGTAGTGCAGTGGCTTACAGATGGCCACATAGCGATCATAGGCCATTGCAACCAGAAGGAAAACCTCAGCACCACCAAAGAAGTGTTCTATAAACAGCTGGCTCATGCAAGCTGGGAAGGAAATCGTCTTTTTATCACAGAGTAAGTCTATAGCCATTTTAGGGGTAATAACAGTGGAATAAACAGCATCCATGAGGGACAGATAGGCAAGGAAGAAGTACATGGGGGAGCCCAGGGAGGGGCTGACAATAACAGTCATGACAATGAGCAGGTTGCCAGCCATTGTCACAATGTAGATGAGCAGAAATATGACAAATAAAACTTTTTGGCCCTTGGGATCCTGAGTAAGTCCCAAGAGGACAAATTCTGTTACATTTTTACTGTGTCCCATTTACCCTTTAATGTGACTTGTTTCAGAGAAGAGAGCTCTGGAGAACCGGACCTGCAATGAAATCATGAACACTACTAAGAATATGTCTGCTATGTCACGGAACATTTCTGTGTCAATCTTCTATGGTAGTTAATATCTTACAAACATTTAAAATCTACTGAGTTTTTTCTTCCCAAGATCTCAAAGTCTTCCCGTAATAATTCTACTTCTCGGATGAATGGCTTTAACTCAAAAATAATGAGTTCTAACTCTGATTCTTAGCAGATCTTCTACAGAGGTCAGTCAGAATCCCAACATTCGTTCTTTTAATTACCCTTTTTAAAAATATAACAGGGCTTCTTTACAGAAGATGGCAATGAAAAAGAAGGATTTCTGTTCTCAAGAAATTTATTCTCTGATGTTGAAGATAACCTCTAAATAAATATTCATAGAATATTCATAGAATCCATACTTAGAGTTGATAATATTTGTGGTGGTTACCTTTACAATGTAATCTATATACCACCAAAAATAATCCCTCTTCAGGAATATCTCACTGAATACGATATCCCACCCTCAGAATTTTGGTCCTTCCTGCTTCAAATGTTGTCCGGTCTTTACAGATCTCCTATTAAATTAGAAAAAGACGGACTTTGAAATACATCAGATGACACAAAATTATGTAGCACTGTACATCTTGTAGTAATTATTTGGATATACATTGTCTGTCTCTTCTTAAAGAATCACAGTGTTTTCCATTTCTTCTTTGTATATCCTACTACACTTAACACACTTTCATGGTCTACTGACAGAGTCGGTATCTTTTGCTGTTAGTATTTATGGCAAGTGCCCTTACAATATGATCTATTTTTCAGCAAATATTGTTTAACTGAAGTTAACTGACATATAACAATCACCACGTAGTACATTAGCATCAAGCAATTTTCAAAGCTATTGGGGTGAACTGGGTAGTGACGGGGCAGAAAATAGACACTGTAAAGAAGGGTAGAAGACAATGGACCAGAGTTTCATTAATAATGCTTCTTAGGCACTGAAAGTGAACAAAATCAGAACTTCACTATCCAGATTCCCAAAAGAAATACACTCCAAGAAAAGTCTAAAGTCAGTGTAAGAAGTTATTAGTTTTTGTAATTTTCTAAGTTTAGTCATGAGTCTGTGTTAGTGTACTGGTTGGAAAATAAAAAGATTAAAGTAGATGACCTTAGAATCCCTCCTAGTCTATCTATACTATCAGTAAAACCCCACCTTATTTTATTCCACTGGATATTTCTATTCATATACTTACATTTAAGCAATGATCTCCAAGCTCATCACTGTTACTTTAAAAACACTAGCCAGCTGTGGGACTTGACAGTTACAGTGGCCAAATAACAGGTAAGATTTCTCATTCAGTGTGTATCTTTTTAAAGCCCGGGACATCCTTGAACACAGAAGACAGCACAGTGAGGAATAATACCTACTCTGGAGTCAAAAAGCATATGTCAAGCTTCCGGATACAACAGATATTTATCCTATACCCCTTGATGCACTTGATACAATACACAGTTTTAAATTCTCTAGTTTAAACACATAGTCTATGTGGTACAGTCATTAAGAGCTTGGCTATTAACCAAAAAGTCAGCAGTTTGAATCAACCAGAGGCTCCCTGGAAACCCTACAAGACAGTTCTACAGCATCCTACAGGGTCACTGTTCGCTGGAATCCACTCAACTCGATGGTAACGGATTTGGTTTTTTAATTTAGTTCCAATATATCTAAATTCCTAATAAATCTTAATTAACATATCACATAACCTTTGAATGCAGATTACAAGTCTTTTGACTTTCTGGTAACACGTAACATCATTCTTTCATTTTTTGGCAAATGGAGAGTTAAACACCTATCACACTAAAATACTAAAGTCAAATAAGACTACATGTGTTCTGGTTAATTTCTGTGTTTCTCTTACTTAATTTTACCAATTCAGAATTAATCTAATAAAATATATTTCAAACGTTAGCTATATTTCAATAGAATATGTAAATTTTTTAGTGAGTGTCCTCAGCCAGATGTTTCCAAAACTCACGTCTTAGATCTTGTCTTTTGTCCTGAAAATCGAGCCTTCTTTTCACTGAGAGTAATTGTAGTTACCTCATGTATTTTTCTGAAACTACAAAACACACGACAAGGTTGACTGCTCAGTGGATCTAGAATTAATGCCAAGGGGTTATATTTTTCATGCAACACACAAGCTGCCTATCCTATCACTTTTTTTCAGGTAAGTATAGAAATATGTATGCAATGAAAGTAGATATATAGAATATGAAGATATTTAAAATAATGCAAATTTTTACAGTACAATGACAGTACATAGTCACCATTCTCACCTGTTGAGAAAATGTGTTCAAAGAACAATGAAGATGCTATTTGCAAGACTACGTAAAAATTGGGCAATTAATGGAAATTAACCTGGACAAGCCTGTTATTCAGTGACATAGTCAAACAAAAGGAAAAAAATCACTGAAATGAGTTATTTAAATTTTTCCCTTTTTAATCAATTACTGTGCAGCAACAAAAAGTACTTTACTTTGAGAGTCTATGGTAGCACTCATGTCCTTAGTTATTAATTCTGTACTTAACAAGGCAAATGCTGGTACCTAACTTTCCAGAAAAGCCAAGGACAATGTTTTCTCATGGATAGGAAAAGAACTTGTGAACAATTTAGTCATTCAAAAAGATAATGAAAGACCATTTCTTTCTTCATTAAAAGAATGCTCTTACACCTCACCAGCCTCACTTCCAGAAATTCCTGCAAGCAATGAAAGATGTGTATCAACAGAAAACAGAACAAAAAGACATCTACAAGATTAGATGTCAATTAAAGAAAGTCTCCAGCTTGGACAGGAATTTGAGTTTTCAGAAATCTCTTCAGTCATTCTATCAGGAAATCATTCTTTCACTTATGTGTACAGCCGTTGTGTATGGCTTTTTACATCATCACTCTTTTAAATAAAAGGCAAAGCAAGTTCATTATAAATTAGTTTGTTAGAATATTTGGAACAAATTCAAATGATGTTACCTCTCCTGGAGAGTTTCCTTAACTAGACAATCTCTAGAGGAAAAAGACATGTGTCTTGCAGAGACAAAGCAGGAGACAACCAAGTGATGTGAAATGTCTGTGATATGGAAAGAAAAGACTAAAACAAAGTGAATAATAAATTATGAGTTTTATGTTAGTAAATCTATAGGTTAGGCAAGTAATATTTACGCTGAATGGGAGAACAAGCCCCAGGTTCCCACTCCTAATCATGTCCCTAGCAGAGGAAAGCCTTACTCTGACTGTTGAAGAGTCTACATCCAATAAGGCTCAGAGATAGAGAACATAGGAGTAGGTCCATTACTGAAATTCACCTTCTAGTTCTTGAAAGGACAAGTAATCACTCTTCTGCAGATCTGAGTTGGAACACATGTTGGTGATCTCAGCCTGAAACTAGGTCAGCTAGAACAATAAGGATGTACTTCTCAAACGCCATCAACGATTCCCTTCATGAGCGGTCACAACACAAGGATTTAACTCTTGAACCAAAATATGTCTTAATTTAATCACTTTTTTCAAGCTGGTTTTTCAACCTTGAGTCAACTAAAATTTTACTTTCATGCATAGCTCCTTTACCCAAATTTGACACATTTCGTAATCCTAAAACTTACTATAACCTTGAAGTTTGTAGTTATAACAGCCAATTAACATAGTAAGTCTGCAAACTTAATTGTTCCAAGTGATAGCTACCTTGTGGCTAGGTCACCTTCAAAGTACTCCCCTTGGGAAGCTGTGCACCAGTGCCAGTGCCTAGTCTATCCTTCAAAGCAATTTTGAACTCTTTCTGGAATGGCCATTGCATGTGGTGGCATGATGGCAAGTTAGCGAACTTAATTGCATAGTTGTCTGTGAGGGAGTTTTTAGCAAGTAAACAAATAACTGTAGTGGAACACCTGATCTGGCCCTGAATGACTTTTTTCTTTACCCAGAGATAAAGAAAATATTGAAACTAAGATATTTTGATAACATTCAGGACATCAAGGTTAATACCACGATAGCTCAGATGCCGTTCCAGAAAAAGAGTTCCAAAACTGCTTTAAAGGGTGAACTAGGTGCTGGCATCGCTGCATAGTTTCCCAGGGGGAGTACTTCGCAGGTGATCATAGTGGTATTCAGCAACGAGGTATGTACTACTTCTTTATAGGATAAGCTCATGAACCTAGTTAGACCTTGTATCTATATAATTCCAAGAGTTTTAATTGAGTATTCTGTCAGTTGCAACCAAAAGTATCCTAACTGAAACACCGTGATCTTAAATGTGTATAACTTAATACACGTGTATTAATTTGTTTTTTCAGGCAATGTCACCTGATTTTATTTATTTTTTCTTTTTCTAAAATTTTACTGCAGATGAAAGTTTATGTAACAAACCAGTTTCTCATTGAACATCAGCACATGTATTATGACATTGGCTAACAACCTCATAAGGTGTCAACCCTCCCTTCTCATGCGCTGCTGTTGCCTCCTTGTTTCTAATCCTTGGCACTGGGCTGTCATGCCCCTTTAGTCTCATTTTGTTTACTGGGCCTGTCTAAACGTTGGGTAAAGTCTGAACCTCAGGAGTGACTTCATTACTGGGCTAAAACAGTGTCTGGAGGCCATGTTCTTGGGGTTTCTCCAGTCTCCGTCAAGCCAGTAAGTCTGGTCTCTTTATGTGAGCTACAATTTTGTTCCACACTTTTCAATAGCACTGTCCAGGACCCTCTAATGTGGTCTTGTCAGTGAAATCCATGGTGATAGCCGGGCACTACCTCGTTTAACCGGACTCAGTCTGGTGGAGGCCTAGTACATGTGGTTTGTTACTCCTTTGTACTAATCTTTCCCTTCTGTCTGTGGCGTTCTTCATTCTCTCTTGCTCTGGAAGGCCTCGTGGGTATTCTGAGGGAAGGTCGAAGTGGGTCATGAAGGCGCCAACAAAAAAATCCAGGTACTGACTCAAAAAAGGAATAGAATACTTTTGGCATAATCTCCAGAAGGGTTCACTTGGATATATAACACAAATGACATACAATTATTCTCAGAATAACCACATATTCCAGGAGACCAACCAAAGGCACTAATTTGGGGAGAGACCATGCTGATAAACAATAGCAAAAAAGCTCTTAAAAGAACTTTGAAGAGGATTCCTTGGGGCCAAGAAACAACATCCTTTTTAGAGAAATTGCAAACAACCATTAGCTATAACAACTGCAAATGGCTTTATCCTGAAATAAATTGTTCTGTTTTTGAAAGACTTTTAATTCCGCTTAGGAACTCACGTAGTCTATAATTCAAAGCACGGTTGAAAACACCAGCAAGCTGTTCAAATTATACATAATGTATGAATTCGTTCCCTCCAAATTACTTCTCACTGGATCAAACCAAAAGTTTTCCCATAGCCAGAACCAAAAATCAAATCCATTGCTATTTAGATTCCAGCTTACCTGTTACAAAATAGAAATTCCACATAGGATTTTTTTTGGCTATGACTCCACAGATGCAGGTTTATAGGCATTTCTTTTCACAATGCTTCTGCATATGTCTGAACCACAAACCCCTAGATTAGTCACTTAAGCACAAACCATTTGCACCAACCAGGAGTGGAATACAGATTCATGGGGGGATTCCATTCAAACCCTTACAAGGTTGGACACAGATACATGTATGATTGATTATGCACCCTTGTCAGATCAGATAAAGAACCATGTAATTGAAATAGGCACATGTGATTCAGATACATGCTCACGTGTGGTAAAATAGAGCATCATGTATACACAGATAGAAACCGGTAAGGGGTCACTAGCCATCCCGGTAGTCAGATATAAACCCACATGTGGTTAAAAGAGATCGATGTGTGTTTACAGTTGCCTCACACCCACATATGATCATACAACCTACATGAGGTCAGGAAATGTGTCACTGGATGTATACCCAGGAGTAATTCAACACAGAAAGATGTGTGTGCTGGATACAGACCTATGCATCACCGTTTAAAATCTGTGTGTGGTCAGATACAGACCTGCATGTGGTCAGACACAAACCTACGTGTCATAACATACACACTCTTGTCTGATCAGATAAAGATCTATGTAGTCAGGTGAAAATACTTGGACGGTTGGACACACACCAGTGTGAGGCCAAACAGAAACCTTGGTATAGTCAGATACACACTTGCTTGTGGTAAGATACTCACCAAACCAAACTCACTGCACTCGAACCAGTTCTAACTCTTAGCAACATTATAGGACACTGTAGAATTCCCATAGATGTTACCAAGTCTGTAATCTTTCTGTAAGCAGATTGCCACATCTGTCTAGTTCTGAGCTGCTGGTAGGTGCCCACCTGTCTTCCATTTGTCACACTAGTGCTTAAAACTGCACTACCAGGACTCCCGTGTGGTAAGATTCAGACTTACGTATTATAGCACACAGATCTTTGTATGGTCAGATACAGACCTGTGTGTGGTTGTGCACAGAATCATTGTGGTCAGAAATGATAAAAAGCCCCCACTGTGGTTGGACACACACCCTCATGTGATTGGATATAAATCCACATGTTGTGTTGTGAGATACAGATCAGCTTATGGTGGGGAAAAACCTTTGAGCAGTTCAAAACACATCTACATGTAGTCAGACACAGACTCACATGTGGTCAGACACAGAACCATATGTGTCTCACCACCTGTACATGTTCAGATGTAGATGTTTGTGTGTACACCTATGTGTGACCTTATAGAGATCCATATATGGTCAGATACAGGTCTGTGTGTGTTTGGAAACAGACCTGTGCCTGTGGCTTTGAAAATGTGAATCACATGTAAATAACTGAATCCCCTTTGTAAACAAGAAAGACAGAAGGCAAGTTCTATGTTCCTTCTTTGTAGCTGATTGCAAATGTTCATTGAGATTTATAAATTAAGCCTTCACAGTATGTCTCTTATTCTGGGTGAGAAAACTAGTGATGATACTATTTCAATTTATTAAAATAGAAATTTAAAATATGAAATTCTAAATGTAATTTCATAGGAAGTTTTTGAACCTTACAAAATGACCTGGAGCTTTATAAAGGAGAACGAAAACCTAAGAACCTTATAAAAATTGTTAAAACAGGCGAGTAGTTCGTGCAGCTTATCACACTACCAGATGATTCAGTGGTTAGGAGCTTGGCTGCTAACCAAGAAGTCATCAATCTAAATCCACTAGTTGCCCTTTGGAATCCCTTTGGGGGCAGTTCTAATCTGTCCTGTAGGGTTTTTATGAATGAGAATTGATTTGACAGCAACTGTTTTGGAGCCCTGGTAGAGTAGCAGATAAAGGGCTTAGCTACTAACCAAAAGGTCAGCAACTCAATTCCACCAGCTGCTCCTTAGAAACCCTTTGGAGTAGTCCTACTCTGTCCTAAAGGGAACCAATTCAACGGCAATGGGTTTGTTGTTTTTGTTTTTGTGTTTTGTTTTTGTTTTTGTTTTTGTTTTTTGACCAGGTATAAATAACATTAAAAGTATTCGATTACTAAGAAAATGTTATAGGCAAAGAAACAAACCAGAAACATGCAGAAAATTGATTCCTTAGATGTATAAAATGACATATTGACAGAAAAAAAACTTAAAATTCTTACTGAAAATACTTAATAAGTTGTGCTGATGGGATATTTTTCCAATCCAGAGCAAATAGGTTTAGTTATCCTTCACAAACAAAAATTAATTCTAGATTGGTTTAAAACAGAACAATTTGAACAGTTATTTGCAAAACAAAAAAAGGTTAAAATTGTAAATTCATTGAAAAGGAATGGAATTTCTTAAGCATTTCTGAATGAAGAAGTCAAAAATTAAAAGCATTTTTAAATAAAACATCTGTATTCAAAACACTCATAATTATGAAAAACATGGTAAGGTAAACATTTACAGCAAATATAAGAAAAAGTGGTACAAGCATTGAACATATGCCAGCCAAGTGCCGTCGAAAAACATATAAAGAGTACATTAAAATTCATCAGTAAAAATTCTGACTTAAATAAACTGAGAATTCAAGACTACTGATAACTTTCAAAATTTCTGGGATGAATTCCACATAGTACAAGAAACACAGAGCACAAAAATAATTGACTTTCCTGAAACCCTGCTGGCATAGTGAGTTAAGGGTTATATCTGCTAACCAAAAAGTTCACAGTTCAAATGCACCAGGTGCTCCTTGGAAACTCTATGAAGCAGTTCTACTCTGTCCTATAGGCTTGCTACGAGTCAGACCTAACTCAGCGGCAGTGAGTACGGTGTTGGATTGGTCTTTAAGTAACTTATAAATCAATGACCATAAATAGATTACTAACTAGGATGTTGATCTCATTACTTGACTTCACTATACAAATTTGAATATTGACTAAATGTTCAAAAGTAGAACATTTAGTTATGTTAACTCAGACCAACCGAAGGCTTAATATTATTTGACAAACAGTGTAACACACGGGAAGAGTTGAGATGATATAAGAAATACCCATGTAATAATACTAGAGGTAAAATCTAGGATACAAAGTCACCCATACAGTGTGCTTTACCAGTGTGGTGAACTCAATCTCCTGTATCCTTAGACCCTCAAGAAATAAGACTAACTAGGGGCAGCAGGGACCATGAGTGCTTCGACCACAAGTTTCCCACTATATCAAGATCAGACAATGTTTTATCTTAAGCCTGATTCAAAAGAGACATGTTCACAAAGACCTAATGAATGAGGATTCTTTCAAATAAAAATATATTCCTATCTTTTAATTAACATCTAATAATCTACATTCTCCTAGCAAGAGATGTGAGGACGGAACCAGCAAAAATAGACAGTATCTTTCTTGACAGTGAAACCATGTAAAATAATCCAGTGTCGTGTTATGGACTACATATTTGAAGCTCATTGATTGTGGATTTTGGTAATTTCACATGTGAAAGAAAAGTTCTAAGTCCTTTTAGAAGATCATGAAATACTATACGTAGAAAGGAAAGAGGATATTGGAATATAATAAGTTATCATCAGATACTTTATATGATCTTGGAAGGTGAATGCAGCATCCTTATGAAAGAAGCAGATAAGACAATTTCACAAGTGGAAAAATAAGACTTAGTCATTTTCTGCCTCTCTTCTGCGTTCCTTGACATTCATTTTGCATATTTACCCTCCTTATGGGTAAATTTGGAATGTGAAGAACTCTTTCTCAACAATCTGAACATGCTAACCAATATGAGCAAAACCACATGTTTAAAATATCCCACAGATACAAAGCTAAAAATACATAATTTTTAGTGTATTAAGAGCTATCTCTGCATGTGGTAGAGTGAAACATATTTTCATGTCATACTTCAAAATGTATTATTGTGAAATCAACAATTATCACTATTGTGAGATAGCATTAAATTTATTAACGGAAGAGACTTGAGAGAATCTTCCATCAACTAAAATAAATTTCTGGCATTTGCTCTAGCATAACTCATCACATAGAACATAACTGCATAGACTCAACAGAACCATTCTATATCCAAAAGAATTATATGTAATTTTATAGGAAACAAAAATCTGAAAAATATATTGTGAACAAAATTATCATTGGTAATGTCCTAATAATTTTCTTCATTCGGTAGTCACATAACATAAGGAAATATTTACCACAATTAAATGATCACACACAACTTTTCTGGGATCAACTCAGTAGTAACGGATTTCAGTATTTTGTTTTGTTTTCCTGGAAGGAAGAGACAATCCTTTTTGAAAGTAGGTGATGCATTTGTCTATGACCTCATTTTCTTTTGGTGGTCCAAAACTTCTTCATGGCATTTTTCATTTCTGCATTTCTCAGAGTATAGATTAATGGGTTCAACATAGGGGTGAAAACAGTGCAAAATACAGTCAAGAACTTGTCAATGGATAACGTGGAAGGAGGTCTCACATACAGAAAAATACAAGGGACAAAGAAAAGGACCACCACAATGATGTGGGAGCCACAGGTGGATAAGGCTTTGCGCCTCCCTTCCTGACCAAAGTTCTTCAGGGAACGCAGAATGACTCCATAGGAGACAAGCAACAACACAAAGATGACCACACACATTGCTCCATCATTAGCTATCACTGTGAGACCAGTGACATAGGTGTCAGTGCAGGCAAGTTTTAATAATGGATACATGTCACAGCAGATGTGGTCAATAACATTGGGACCACAAAACGGAAGGTTGTAAACAAAGAGAAGGTGAAGTGCAGCATGCACAAAACCTCCAGCACAGGTCACCACCAGGAGCAGAACACACACCTGTTGGTTCATAATCGTCATATAATGCAAGGGTTTGCAGATGGCCACGTAGCGGTCATAGGCCATAACCACCAGGAGTAAAACCTCAGAACCACCAAATAAGTGTTCTACAAAAAGCTGGGTCAGGCAAGCCTGGAAAGAAATGGTTTTCTTCCCATACAGTAAGTCTATAATCATATTTGGTGTAACTGTAGTAGAGTAAACAGCATCCATAAATGATAAGTAGCCAAGATAAAGGTACATAGGGGCATCCAGTGTTGGGCTGACCACCACAGTCACAACAATGAGGAGGTTGTCCACAATTGTCACAATGTAGATGAGCAAGAACACAATGAATGCTATGTTCTGACCCTGGGGACTCTGAGTTAGTCCCAAGAGGACAAACTCAGTCACATTGCTTCTTTGTTCCATATTTTCTTCTGGGTGTCCTTTTTTCAGAGTTCAGAACAAACTTCTCTGTAAACATAATGAAGACTAGTGACTTTTTGAAATCTCCTGATAATTTGTCTATTCATTCAACAAATAGGCATTATGAATTATTGTGTTTCAGCAATACCCAATATTTTATGAATACAAAGCTGATTAAAACATTGTCCATAACCTCAGTGGTCTTACCAAGTAATAAGAGACAAACAAGTAATTAGAAATATTTGGGAAAAGAACAGATTAAGAAATAAACAGGGTTACCACATTAACTTGCTATCTGGGAGAAAATATAATTGTTTGCATACAGTTAATACTATATATACAAAAATAAAATATAAATAAAGTTTTAAGATAAAAATAAAACTATGCTTTCTTAATATTCGCTTTCACATTAATAAATGAGGCTGTTTTCTACATGCTAGGAATGGCAGAATCTTTTTAACTAATAAATGAAATCACCAATGGACATATTCACAATTACAATAATTGGTACTGAGAGGGAAAATTGAGCAACAAAGAAATAAGATTAAACCTGTACATAAAAATGATTATAAGAACATGAATATAACATGGAAAGTTACAATTTTTTCGTGTAAACACTTTACAGTTTTGTTGTTGATATTTACACAGGAGTGAAAAAGATAACAGATTTCAAGGGAAAAAAAGAGGAAGAAGACTGCATACACACACATACACAAAACTTTATCAAAATTAACCAATCTTGCTATCACTTGGGGTAATCCTAGTTATGATATCCAGTTACTCTTTAAATCTCCACAGACATTTACTTCAATATCTGACATCACAATTCTGCTGGATCTCTTCTTCACAATACGTGAATTTTCTGTGTTTCTCGGCCAAACCCTGTTAGTGCTCTAGATCCCATCCCCTCTATGATTCATAAAATAGTCTTCCTAACTGTCTCCTCCACTTAGTGCATTAAAAAGTTTCCTCTCTATAGTTATATACCATAGTATGTCCATTAGTTCAATAATTTATCTTTCTACCCCATATCTTTTTGAAGCAAGCAACTCTTTATAAAAATACCTTCAATTTTCTAAGTCTGCTAATCAATTTCAGTCTTCCTCCTACCCAATCTATCACCTATGAATTAGGTCATAGCCTGCTTGCATAAGAATAATCTTAGACCCTTGACAGTCACTCATTTAAAGTTTACAGATTTATATCATTCTCTAATTATTAACAAAATTAAAAGAAAAGTGCTTAAGGAATGTTTCCATTGATCCTATATGAGATCTACAAACCTCTGTCCAATTAGTTTCCAAAAGTATTCATGCTAACATCCTTTATACCATGAAAATATCCAAAAGACATTGAAGAATTAAGTCAATCCCCATTTCTACTAAGCATAAAGTTTCCCTATCATGGCTGATTATAAGAATCACTTAGGAAACTTTTAAAAGAGTATGACTTTCCAAATTGCACTACCAGAGTACTCGTGTGTAATTTAAAGCTTAGTAAAGACTCTCATATATAAAAACACTTCCTGAGTTACCTGAGTAAACCCTGGTGGCATAGTGGTTAAGTGCTATGTCTGCTAACCAAATGGTCGGCAGTTCGAGTCTGCCCGGCACTCCTTGAAAACTCTCTGGAAGAGTTCTACTCTGCTCTATAGGGTTGCTATGAGTTGGAAACACTTGACGGTACTAGGTTTGGTGGTTACCTGAATAACTAAGTAGTCATTCATTCCAGGTTCTGGACCGTGGTGCTTCTCCCTTGTCCTAGAAGTAACAACCTCTTCACTGATGCCGTCTTTGTGAGCACAGGCAATAAGAGTACACGCACCATCACCAGGCTAGAAATGTCTCTCTGTGGCCAACACTTTGCATGCTTCAGGAAGCCCATTTCATCTCATTCTTTCATAAAACTGTCAGCTTTTCAATTATTTGAACTTTTAATACAGATATAAAAAGTGCCCACCAACCGAAAGAACTCTGAATCTTCATTATAAGCAAACAGGGTCAAAAACCTCATGGTGGGCATAACTTGTCCTAATGCAATCAGATGGTGAATAAGCAGCATGAGATTAAAGGAAATCAAAAGTAAGCTTTGTGCGAGGGAGGACTGGGAATAGTTTAGAAAGATATTGTGCATTTTGAGGTTTAAAATTAAAGCAGCCTTTACAATACTTCCATTATCAATCATTTACACCAGTGTGACTAGTAGACAGCATAAACTTTGACTTGCCTGAAGAATGGAGAATAATTCCATGTTCATATTTCATTATTCTTTGAGTCAGTCATTTTGATTCCTGATAAAAAGCTAGTCATGTCTATCGCACATACAAAGGCTCTCTCTGTAGTAAGACAGGAGTCTTTAGACATTTTATACATTTAAACTACAACAAATAATGTTGAGCAATTTAAATAATGTCCCTCAAAGGGTGACTCTTCTATCATTGAACTCTTTGGGACCGTGATCATAATTGTGAGAGTAGATTCTGCATCTCCAGAGATGCTGCGGGAATAATCAGCCACATAGAACAGGATTTAGAGGACCAAGACTCAGGGGGAAAAAAATTTTGAAAGTACAACCTCAGGTCAAGCCATCCAAAGAAAAGAGACCAGACTAGAAAGAATTTAATATGTAAAAATGCTCTTTCTTAAATCATGGCCTTCAAAAACAAGCAAACTGTTGAGCATTTAAGTTTAACATGTTTCTTTGTAGATGACACCTGAATTCACATTGAGTGCACCAACAAAGTAGATTTCAAAACAAGTAACTGAAAGCTTAATTCAAACTCACATAAAGCAAGATTCCTACCCACAATGGAGCATATTGTGTTCTTGAGAAAAGATATATTGAAGTTCAAACTGCTACAGTTGTAAATGCAAGGCAGTAAATAAGGTCTATGAAGATGTTATCACTTAAGTTAACACAAACATTTATTGGAGGGTGGGTCACAGTGGTGCTCTTGAAAGGAGAAGACACATGGAGATAAATAGAGAAAGATGAAGTGTGCCATGCTGTGCTCTAGAAGTAACCCAAGAATTCCTGGAGCTACTAGGAGATAAGAGAGCAGATTAGAACAGATACTCATCAGTGCCTTAAAAGGATGCAACACAGCTGAGCCCTGACACTGCAACTCTGTTTCCAAATCAGACAATAAGTTTCTCTGACTTGGCTGCTTAAAGCCATCTATTTTATAAAATACTGTTGTGGAAGGCTCAGGAAATTAACTTATCATACTAGCAGTAAGAGTCTTGAGCCAAGCCAGCCAAGTGCCTTGAGGTTATTACAAAAAGAGTTTAAGACTGGAAAATTGATTAAAAAAAAAAAATCTGTAGTGAAACAGCAACAAAAAAAGTATAAAACTTCTAAAGGAAAAGTTTGAAAATCTGCAAATTCTCAATCCTTATGGAACAGCCCTTCAGAGGAAAGCATTTTACTTTATTTCATTTTGTTTTTACACCAAGTTTCAAGGAACTGTCTTCTTGTGAGAGAAGAAAACAACCATAAAGACAAATAAAACTTGTAGCAATTGTAGAATTGCAGTTGTGTTCATTATATTTTTCCTGCCTTCACCTTACTGCTAGACTTCATACTTCCAGGGAAAGCAACAGTCCCAGATTTCAACTTTCCAGCATCCTTTGAAAATTAAGCTGGCGCATAAGACACAGGTCATTAAAGGAGACATACAGGAAGGGAGATGATTCAGCTGGAAGCCAAATTCCCTGATACACATCCTCCGTGATCCTCTGTGGATCTCAGACAAGTTATACAGAGATCCAACAGCTATCCTGTTGGAATGGAAGTCAGGAGATGGAGAGGTGGGAATCCTCCTACCCTGTTCCTTTTCAAGATTGCTTAGGCTATTCACAGCCCTGGGCAATCCATGTGTATGGATTTAAGGACTGATTTTTCCATTTCTGTAAAGACAACTGTTGAAATTCTGAGATGGATTTCCTTGAATTTGTATGTTGCGTTAGGTGGTATTGACACCTTCACAGCACTGAATCTTCCAATCCACAAGTATGAAATGTCTTTGCATTTATTTTGAAACAACACCATTGTTACTGACTCCTACTTACAGTGGCCCTATAGGACAGAGAAGAACCACCCCACAGAGCTTCCTTTTGATTAGCAGCCACAGCAGTTATTCACTATGGCACCAGGGTTTCCTCCATTTATTTAAATCATCTTTAATTTCTTTGAATACTTTTCCACAGTTATATGTACAAATATTGCATTTCCCTGGCTAAAATTACTCCCACATACTTTCTTCTTTTAGATGCTATTAACAGGATTTCTGTTCCTTTGTTGCCTTCTCGGTATCTTCATTGGTCAAGCAGAAAACTCAATTCACATGCCTGAGCATAAAAAACTTTTTCCCTGAGGTAATCTTAAACTTTAGACCTTAAACCCAAACTACCTCCTAAAGACTTCTTCAAGTCAAAAAATAGATTATTTTAATTAGTAAATTACCTGTGCTTTGAATGTTTTGTTCTTTTAAAGAACTGTCTGTATCAAATCAAATTGACAAATGGTAACTCAAAACACTGGATGGCAAACTTAGGAGACAGTTATTTTAAGGTAAGGGTGGTAGAATAATGTGGAAAAGTTAACCAGTGATAACAGTAGCTCAGTTTGAAGACTCTAACCAATGTCAATAAAGTGTACAGATAGAAACTGTTGAAATGATGTCTTCTTGTCTTAGTATAGTTTCTCCAAAATAAAGAAACTAAAAAAAAGATAAAATAACACATGAGTGAAGTGTTAATCATTGTTAAGTAGAAGGAATCAGTATATAAGCATTCGGGACCAGATACGTTCAGTCTACTCTGTACTTCTAGTTAGAAAATGAAAACTCTACCTTGCAATGTCTTTATTACAGCAGCGCCCAAGACATCTTACTTACAGTTAGGAATGTATGTTGAAGGATTTTGTGTAACATCCCAGCTTTCCTTCAGACTGCTCAGTCTTGATACCAGTGAAATTTGTTACATTGATTGTCCCCTCACTATCTAATTTCTCCATGTAATCAAGCCCTATTATCAAAAATCACATGACTCTGTCTATTTACAAGTTAAAACACCTGGCTTAACTTTTTTAAACCATTTTGTACAGCTTTACAAGCCAAAGTCCATAAAAATATGCTTAAAATGACCATTTCCTATATTTCTTTGTGAGTAACTTTAAAAAAATGAATATTTTTAGATTGGGCATAGATATTGGCCGGAGGAGTGGAAGAAATCTTAAATATAAAATACTAGCTAAGAAAAAGTTGTTGTGCTAATAGCATAATGAAGAGCAAAGTTTAAAGACCACACATTTGGTCTCAGAAATATGTTCTCAGTACTAGCCTAATTGTTTTCGCATTAATAAACATGATAAAAAATTTCCTAAAAATTACTTGTTTTTTTCTCATTTTAAAAGGAAAACATAAATTCTTCCAAGTCCTGTTTCAGTATGTACTGAAGAAAATAAAATCGCAATGTGAACTTACTTCTATTCTTAACAGAAAAATATCTGTGCCTTATATCCAGCCCCAACAATGTCTCTACTAGGTTATTTCTAACCTCAAAGAATAATGTCTTCTACATTTTGGGTGGTCTCACATCAATAAAGAGAAGCATTCCTAGAGAATCCATTGAATTGACCAAATAATTCTTTGTGATATTATTGCCTATTTCTCGCTTTATAATTAGCAATGGTATTTTCAGTGCGGACACATTCTTACTCTACCTGTGGTTAACCTTTTACTCCAGATCTTTTCCATAGAATTTTTCATCTCAGAATTTCTCAAGGTGTATATCACAGGATTCAACATAGGAGTGACAACTGTATAAATCACAGTAATGGATTTGTCGATGGGAAAGTTGGAAACAGGTCTCACATACATGAAAATACAGGGGACAAAAAAGAGGACAACCACTGTGATGTGGGCACTGCAGGTAGACAGGGCTTTGCGTCTCCCTTCCTGACTGTGAGTCTTCAGGGAGTTCAGGATGATGCCATAAGAGATGAGGAGAAGGATGAAAATTACCACACAGATGGCTCCACCATTGGCAACCACAGTGAGGCCTATAAAATAGGTGTCAGTGCAAGCCAGTTCCAATAATGGGTACACGTCACAGGCGAAGTGATCAATGACATTGGGGCCACAAAAGGGGAGGTTGTACACAAAGAGAAGTTGAACCACAGAATGCAAAAATCCCCCAGCCCAGGCCACCACCAGCAACAGAATGCAAACCCGTCGATTCATGATGGTCAAGTAGTGCAGTGGCCTACAGATGGCCACATAGCGGTCATAGGCCATTGCGACCAGAAGGAAAACCTCAGCACCACCAAATAAGTGTTCTATGAAGAGCTGGCACATGCAGGCTGAGAAGGAAATTGTCTTTTTATCACAGAGTAAGTCTACAGTCATTTTGGGTGACATAGCAGTGGAATAAACAGCATCCATGAGGGACAGATAGGCAAGGAAGAAGTACATGGGGGAGCCCAGGGAGGGGCTGACAATAACAGTCATGACGATGAGCAGGTTGCCAGCCACTGTCACAATGTAGATGAGCAAAAATGTGACAAATAATACCTTCTGGCCCTCAGGATCCTGAGTGAGTCCCAAAAGGACAAATTCTGTTACATTATTACTGTGTCCCATTTATTCTTCAGCAAGACCCATTCCGGATGAGAGCTCAGGAGATCAAGACCTGTGATGAAATTATGAACACCACTGTGAACATGTCCACTGTGTCATCGAGCACTTCTTCACTACTAATTTTCTACAGTGGCTTATATGTAATAAACATTAAGAAAGTTATACTGAGTTTCTCTTCCAAAGATCCCAGAACATCTTCCCTTAATAATTCTACTTCTCAGATGAATAGATTTGACTCACAAATAAGAAGTTCTGTCTGTAAATCTTGCCCAGAAATTTGAAGGATGGTTACCTGGCCATTTGACTGGAAGAGATCCATAGTTATTACTACTCCCAATAAAGATGATCCAAATAAATGTAGAAATTACTGAACAATATCGTTAATATCACATGCAAGTAAAATTATGCTTAAGATCACTCAGAAGTGACTACAACTGTACAATGACAGGGAACTGCCAGAAATTCAAGCCAGATTCAGAAGAGGACAAAAATAAAATAAAAAAATAAAAAAACAAAAAAACTCAGTGCCGTCAAGTCGATTCCAATTCACAGTGACCCTATAGGACAGAATAGAACTTCTCCATAAGGTTTCCATTGAACACCTGGCAGATTTGAACTGCTGATCTTTTGGTTAGCAGATGCAGCCCTTAAACACAACCAGGGATATCATTGATGATGTGAAAAGGAACTTAGCTGAAATGCAGAATACCAGAAGGATGTTTACCTGTGTTTCATTGACTATGCAAAGGCATCTGACTGTGTGGATCACAACAAACTATGAGTAACATTGCAGAGACTGGGAATGCTAGAACATTTAATAATACTCATGACTAGCTTGTGTATGGATCAAGAGTCAGTCATGTGAACAGAATAAGGGGACATGGCATGGTGTAAAGTCAGGAAAAGTGTATCCCAGGGTTGTATCCTTTCACAATAACCTTTACAATCTGTATGCTAAGCAAAGAATCAGAGAAGTTGAACTATATGAAGAAGAAGGAGGGATCAGGATTGGAGGAAGATTCAATAGCAATTTGTTATGCAGATGAAACAATCCTGCTTTCTAGAAGCAAAGAGGACTCGAAACATTTACTGATGAAGATCAAAGACCACTTTTTAACGTATCAAAAAGTAAAGATGTCATCTTGGAGACTAAGGTGCGCCTGATCTAATCTATATTTTCAATCACATCATCACATGCATGAAAAGCTGCATGTTGAATAAAGAAGACAGAAGAATTGATACCTTTGAATTATGGTGCTGGAGAAGAATATTGATTTTCCACAGACTGCCAAAATAATGAACAGATCTGTTCTGGAAAAAGTGTAACTACAACCAGAGTGCTCCTTGGAAACAACAATAGCGAGACTGGGTCTCACATACTCTGGACATGTTGCCAGGAAGGATGAATTCCTGGAGATAGACATAATGTTTAGTAAAGCAGACACTCAACAAGATGGATTGACAGTGACTGCCTAAAAACCATGGTCGTAGCAGAGGACAGGGCAGTGTTTGTTTCTGTTGTCAAAGATTCACTGTGAGTCAGAACCACCTTGACGGCACCTAACAACAACATCTCTAAATCTTACTGGATCTTTTGTACAGAAGGTCAGTCAGAAGCCCAACAATCATTCATTCACTTAATTATCTTTTTAAAACTGTGACAGTGCTTGTCACAGAAGGCAGCAGTGACAAAGAAGGATTTCTCTTCTCAGAAATTATTCTCGGTGTCAAAGAGAAACTCTAAATAAGCAAAGTAACAAAGAATCAGTACTTAGAGTTGGTGACATCTGTGGTGATTATCTTTACAATATGACCCATATAGCACCAAAAATACCCTGTCTTCAGGACTTCTCACTAAATATTGTGATATTCCATCACTAGAATTTTTGGTACATCCTGCTTCAAAGGTTGTTCCATCTTTATGGATCTGTCATTAAATTTGACAAGACTGGACTTTGACATGTGTTCGATAGCTACAAAATTATCTAGCACATTATATCCTGTAGTAACTATTCAAACATGAATAATTGGTCTCTTCTCAAATAGGTATATTGGTTTCCATTTCCTCTTTGCTTATCCCACAACTGCTAACACACTTCCATACTCTACTGGCAGAGAGTCAATACTTTGAGTTAGCAGTGTTTGTGGTGAGTAGCCTACAAGTATATATTTAGCAAATATTTTTGGATTCATGTTAACTGACACACAATATCATGGATTTAATTTGGTCCCCCCAAAATGAGTGCCTCAACTTGGCTGGCTCATGATTCCCACTATTGCAAAATTGCCCTGCTTTTTGTGATTTTCTGAAGCTATAAAATCTAGACTCTGGCTGTGGCTAACAGACTGGATTCTGTTCAAGTGGATTAGGGTGGGACTATAACACACTTTCTAAGGTCACATCCCTGCACCACTGTAAAGGTAGTTTCCCAGGAGTGTGACTTGTGCTACCCTTTATCATGCCTTTTCCTCTGACAAAAGATGAAAGGGAACCAACCCAAGAGTGGTGACCTCATACCATCAAGAAAGCAACACTGGGAGAAGAGAATATCCTTCAGACTTGAGGTTCCTTTGCCAAGATACTCCCTGAACAAAGATTGATGCAACGTAAGGACCTTCCTCCAGAGCCAACAAAGAGGGAAAGCATTCCCCTAGAGCAGACACCCTTAATTCAGACTTGTAGTCTTCTGTGCTGTTATCACAATAAACTTGTCTTTGTTAAAGTCATTCACTTGTGGCATTTCTGTTAGAGCAATGCAAGATGACTAAGACACATAACAATTACCAACTAGTAGTTTAAGAATCAAACCAAACCCGTGGCCATCAGGTTGATTCCAACTCTCAGAGACCCTAAAGACAGAGTAGAACTGTCCCATAGAGTTTCCAAGCAGAGCCTGGTGGATTTAAATTCCCAACTTTGGGTTATCAGCTGCAGCACTTAACCACGTGCCACCAGGGTTTCTACTAGTAGAGAAACAGCAAGTGTTTTTCAGATCAGTTAAAGTGAGCTGCATAGCAACAGAGGAGACAGTGCATGCTCTAAAGAGCCGTAGAGGGTGATGGAACAAGATTTTATATATGTTGCTTCTCAGGCACTGAAAGTGACCAGAAATAGAACCTAAATGTCCAGATTCCAAAAAGGAACATGCTCAAAGAAGAATCCAAACTCAGTGTAAGAAGCTATGAGCTTCAGTAATCTTCTGAGGTTAGTAACCAGTCTGTCTCAGTTTACTCACTGGAAAATGAAAGGATTAAAGTAGATGATCTTAGAATCTCTCCTAGTCGAGCTATCTATACTGTCAGTAAAACTCCTTCTCATTTTATTCTAGCAGATATTTCTGTTTATGTATTTATAATTAAACCACAATCTCCAAGATCATCACTGTTACTTTAAAAATGCTAGCCAGTGGTGGGATTTGGTATTTACAGTGACAAATAATGGTTAAGCTTTGTCTTTCACTGTGTACCTACCTATGGCCAAGAACATCCTGGATGACTGTGCATAGGACTGTGATGAGTAATGTGTACTTTGGAGCAGCATTGCATGTGTTTGAATTTCACTTTTAACTGTTACAGTCTATGTGGCTTTGAGCAACTTAATAAAGCTCTTTGTGCCTCACTTCCATAATATGCAAAATAGGGATACAAATAGTACAATATCAAAGGATTTTGTGTGCGTGTGATTACATGTAAAGTGCCTAGAACACTGTCTCAAACCTAATGATGAACAATAGTCTTTATTATTGTTCCTGAATATTTCACTACACACAGTGGATCTTTGTGAATTTAGTAATGAGTTTACTACTCACAAAAAAGAATATTTTACACCTATAATTCAAGAAAACTATTTTTGTTAAAACTGTATGTTGGTTAAAGCTGTATATTGTAAGAATTACCTTTTCTGTCGTATGTGTGTCATAATGTCCACCGTCACCATATGTATATTGACAAAAGTTAAGCATAAAAAGAAAAAGGAAAAAAATTGTACTCGTGTGACAGATACAGATCTAAAAAGTAGAGAATGAGTCAAAAGACAAATCAAATCAGAAAGCAGAAAAGTGTAAGAAATTAATATACACAAGTAATAGGAATATTAATACAATGAGGGTTGTATTCTTAAGAAATCTTCTCCCGAAGAATTTATTCTGGGAAAAGAGCACTGGAAAGCCAGCCTCCTGAGGCTCCCGGAGTCTTCTTGAGAAGCCATTGCAAATGCACATGGAGAAAATAAAGAATAAAAAATATAAGGAAAGGAATAAGGAAGTGAAGAAAATCATAAAGAAAGGGGGACAGAAGATGGAAGGGTAGGAGAAGAGGAGAGAAAGGAAAGGAAAGAAAGAGAAAGGAGGGGAACCATAAGGGGAGAAAGAAAATAAATCTTCAAAGGGAGAAACAAACAAATCAAAAGAAAAAAACAGGAACACTGATTCCTGAGAGTCCCTAATTCTTATGGTTAAATAACCTCATGAAACAGACAAGAGAACACATATAGATACAAACTTTAGGATTGTTTGGTGTTGGAGAAAATTGCTGAAGTACTAAACCTCAAGTGTAAATAACCCAACTTCATATGTATTACTCCAGTCAGGGAAGAGAACAGGTGCAGAAGATTTTTCAGCTTCTTTTGGAAACCAGCTGTGACAAGTGGTTTATACGTCCAGGTGACTGACAGGTTCTATCATTCTTGAAGCTATAGAGTGATGAACAATTAGCTGTTGAAGACCATGAGGATTAAGTCCACAAACTTAGTTGTTCTAAGTGCTACATACCTCATTGCTGAGTATCACTACGGTCACCTTCAAAGTACTCCCCTTGGGAAGCTATGCACTGATGCCAGCACCATCCTTCAAAGCAGTTTTGGAACACTTTCTGGAATGGCAATTGCGCACACTGGCATAATGGCAAGTTTGCAAACTTGTTTACTCTTCTGTGAGGGAGTTTTTAGCCAGGAAACACACAACTGTATTGGAACACTTTACCTACTCACCTGATCTGGCCCCCAATGACTTTTTTCTTTATCAGAAGATAAAGGGAAGATTGCAAGGATGATATTTTGTTGACATTCGGGACATCAAGGATAATAGGATGACAGCTTTAATGGCCATTCCAGAAACGGCCGGTCGTTGGTGCCTAGCTTCCCAAGGGAAGTGTTTGAAGATGACTGTAGTGATATTCAGTAATGAAGTAGGTAGCACTTTTTCTAGGATGAGCTCAGCAACGTAATTTTCAGTCTACCTATAATGGTAAAGGTACTTTGTATGTTACTTTTTAGCTACTTATTTTCTGCAGGATCTAGTGCAATTAAATTTATTAATAATCAGTGTTGGATTTCTACTGGCCTGTTAAGTTATCTATGTTTAAAAAAAAAGAACATGTAAACTATTTGGTACAGTTTCAGTCCTCAAAGTTTTGGTACTATAAAAATTAAAAGTACTATTGGGGTTTCATTTTAAACCATTAAATTAACAACTCTACCATAAAATAAAGGTCATTTAATTTATTTTTATGTAAACAGGGTTTTCAATAAATGAAAAATGAAATACCACAGCAACAAACATAACCTTTATAGTACATACAATTACTGTTTTATAAGTTTCTCTAAGTGGTAGTAGGCAAGCTAATTCCTGATCACCAATTCCTTTTTGTATATACATGAATAGGGTTGCTGTTATAATTTTTAAGTTTTTGTACATAAAAGCACATCTCAAGGTTCCAGCCATAGCAGGTATTTATTTGTTCTATATATCCTGACACACTTGATATAATAGATAACTTAAATTTTCTACTTCAAGTGCAGAGTCCCTGTGGTGCAGTCATTAAGAGTTCGGCTGTTAACCAAAAAGTTAGCAGTCTGAATCCACCAATATCTCCCTGGAAATCCTATGGGACAGCTGTACTCTGTCCTTCAGGGTCACTGTATACTGGAATCTACTCAACTCAACAGTAACAGGTTTCATTTTTTTCATTTAGTTCCAGTATATCTAAATTCATTATAAATCTTAATTAATGTACCACATAATGTTTGAACCCATATTACAAAGCTTTTGCATAATATCATTATTTTGTTGTTTGACAAAAGAACAGTAAACATCTATCAGACTAAAATACTAAAGTCACATAAGCCATAGATATTCTGGTTAATTTCTGTGTTTGTCTTGCTTAATCTAAAAATATATATTAACCTAAAAATATATATTTCAAACATTAGCTATATTTCAATCTGTCATGTACACTGTAATGAGTGTCCTCTGTCAGCTGTTTCAAAAACTCACCTCTTAGATCTTGTCCTTCATCCTGAAAATTTGGCTTCTTTTCATTGAGAATAATTGTCGATATTTCATATAGTTAGCTGCAACCACAAAACAGATGACAAAGGGTGAGTGATCAGTGGATCTAGAATTAATTCCAAGTGGTTACATTTTTCATGTGTCCACATATGTTGCCCATCATATCACTTTTTGTGCGTAAAAAGTGTGAAGTGTCTATACATCCAAAGTGGATGTGTAGAATACAAAGACGTTTAAAAAGAACAACTGAAATCACTGAAATGAATTATATGACTTTTTCCATTTTTTAATCAATTATAATGCAGTAACCCAAAAGTACTTTACTTTGAGAGTTTGTCATAGCACTCAGGTTCCTAATTCTGTACTTAATAAACCAAGTGCTGGGCCTTAACTTTCCAGAAAAGCCAATGACAGAGCTTTCTCACAAATAGAACTTTTCAGCAATTCAGTCATTCAAAAAGGAGACCCAAAGATCATTTCTTTCCTCATTAGAAGAATGCTTGCATATCTCAGCAGCCACACTTCAGAAAATTATAACCTTCCAGAAATTCCTACAAGCAATGAAAGATATGTATCAACAGAAAATATCTACAGGATTAGATGTCAATTAAACAGAGTCTCCAGCCTGGATTGGAATTTGACTTTTCAGAAATTTATTGGATCAGGCAATAATTCTTCCATTTATATGTGCAGACATAGGGTATGGCTTTTTACATCATCACTCTTTTAAAGGAAACATAGTAGAAGTTCATTATAAATTAGTTTGTTAGACTGTTTGGAACAAATTCAAATTCTGTTACTTCCCCTGGACAGTTTCCTTAACTAGACAATCCCTAGAGGAAAAACACACGTGTCTTGCCAAGAGAACGGAGGAGACAACCAAGTAACGTGAAAAGTCTGTGAGGTGGAGAGAAAATTCTAAAACAAGATGAGTAATAAATTATGAGTTTTATATAAGTAAATCTTTAGATTAGGCAAATAGTATTTATTCCAAAATGAAGGGAGAACAAGCCCCAGACTCCCATGCCTAATCATGTCCCTGGCAGAGAAAGGCCCTACTCAGACTTTCAAAGAATCAATACCCACTAGGCTCAGAGACAGAGAACATGGGATTAAATTACCAAAATTCATCTTCCAGTTCTTGCAAAGACAGGTAATCACACTTCTGCAGTTCTGAGTTGGAGCAGATGTTGTGATCTCAACCTGGATCTAGGTTAGATCCACAAAGATCTTTCTCAAACACCATCAACAGTACCCTTCATGCGCAGTCACAACACGAAAATTGAATTCCTGAACTCAGGTGTGTCTTAATGTGATCACTTTAATCAAACTGGTTCCTCAACATTGAGCCAACTAAAATTTTACTTGCATGCATGGCTCCTTTACACAAAATTGATGCATTGAATAACTAACCCTGAAACTTGCCATAACCTTGAAGTTTGCGGTTATAACTGCCAATTAATACAAGATCTGACATAATAAGTCTGGAAACTTAAATGTTCTAAATACTGTATACCTCATTGCTGAATATCACTATGGTCATCTTCAAAGTGCTCCCCTATGCACCAATGCCAGTGCCTAGTCCACCCTTGAAAGCAGTTTTTGAACTCTTTCTGGAATGGCCATTGGGCGCGATGGCAAGGTGGCAAGTTTGCAAACTTACTTATATAGTTGTCTGTGAGGTAGTATTTAACCAGTAAACAAATAACTGTATTGGAACACCTGATCTGGCCACCAATGACATTTTTCTTTATCCAAAGATAAAGGAAATATTGAAGGGAAGACACTTGATGACATTCAGGATATAAACAGCTGTGATGGTCATTAACAAAAAAGAGTTCCAAAATTGCTTTGAAGGGTAAACTAGGCACCAACACTGGTGCATAGCTTCCCAAGGGAAGTACTTCCAAGGTGAGCATAGTGATATTTAGTAATGAGATATTTAGCAATTTTTCTAGGATGAGTTTGAGAACTGAATTGTCAGATTTCATGTCTATATGGTTCGAAGTGCTTTAACTGAGAGTTCTGTCAGTTGCAACCCAAAGCATCCTAACCAAAATCCCCTAGTCTTATATGTGTATACAAATTTAGGTTAATATCTGTGTACTAATTTGTTTTTTCAAGCAGTATCTTCTCATTTTAATTTTTTTCCTTTTTTTAAAATTTTACTGCAGATGAAGTTTTACAGAACAAATTAGCTTCTCATTAAACAGTTAGTACATGTGTTAGGACATTGGCTAACAACCTCCTAACACATTAACACTGTCCCTTTTCATAATTTCCTGTCCCCTTCTGCTTCTAATCTTTAGCCCTAGACTGTACCCCTTTATTCTCATTTTGTTTAACAGGGCTATCTAAACTTTGGCTAAAGGATGAACCTCAGGAGTGACACATTACTGAGATAAAAGGGATTCTAAGGGCCATGCTCCTGGGGTTTCTCTAGTCTCTGTGAGGCCTCAGAAGTCTGGTTTCATTATGTGAGTTACAATTTTGTTCTACATTTTTCAATCGCAGCGTCCAGGACCCTCTAACATGATCCTTGTCAGCACAGTTGGTGGTGGTAACCAGGCACCACCTAGCTGTACTAGAGTGAAACTGGTTGAGACCATGGTAAATGTGGTTTGTTAGTCCTTGGTAACAGTCTTTTACAAAGAGTCCCAAAATTGCTTTGAAGAGTGCTGATGTGGTGCATAGCTTCCCAAAGGCAGTACTTCGAAGATGAACATAGTGATATTCAGCAATGAGGTGTGTGGCACTTTTTCTAGGATGAGTTCGGGGACTTCATATCTCTATAGTTCAAAATGCTTTCAATGAGTGTTCTGTCAGTTGAAACCAAAAGCATCCTAACTGAAATAGCCTGGTCTTATTTAAGTGTATACAAATTGCTGTTAACATATGCATATTAATTTGTTTTTTCAGCCAGTATCACCTGATTTTAATTCCTTTTTCCTTTTTTTTAAATTTTACTTTTGATGATGGCTGACAGAACATATTAGTTTCTCATTGAACAGTTAGTACATGTATTATGGCATGGAAACCCTGGTGGCCTACTGTGTTAAGTGCTACATTTGCTAACCAAAATGTCAGCAGTTCAAATCTTCCAGGCACCCCTTGGGAACTCTAGGGGGCAGTTCTACTCTGACCTCTAGGGTAGTTATAAGTCAAACCCCACTCTACAGAAGTGGGTTTTTTTGGTTTTAACAACCTCATAGCACATCAAGACTCTCCCTTCTCATACTTTCCTGTTCCATTCTGCTTTCTAATCCTTGTCCCTGGGATATTGTGCCCCTTTAATCTCATGTTGTTTAACAGTCCTGTCTAAACTTTGGCTAAAGGATGAGCCTCAGGAGTGACTTCATTATGGAGCTAAAAGCACGTCTGGGGACAGTGCTCTTGGAGTTTCTCCATTCGCTGTCAGGCCAATAAGTCTGGTTTCTTTATGTGAGTTACAATTTTGGTCTACATTTTTTAACAGCACTGTCCAAGACTCTCTAATGTGATCTTGTCAGAGCAGTGAGTGGTGGTAGGTGGACACCACCTAGTTGTACTAGACTCAGTTGGGTGGAAGCCACGGTTGTTGTTGTTGTTAGGTTCTGTCGAGTCAGTTGCAACTCATAGCAACCATATGAACAATAGAATGAAACACTGCCCAGTCTTGCTCCATGTCCACAATCATTTTTATGCTTAAGACTATTGTTGTGGCCACCATATCAATCCATCTGTTGAGGGTCTTCCTATTTTTCAATGACGCTCTACTCTACCAAGCATGATATTCTTCTCCAGGGACCAATCTTTTCTGACATGTCCAAAGTATGTAAGACGCAGTCTTGCTGTCTTTGCTTCCAAGGAGCACTCTGGTTGTACTTCTTCCAGAACAGATCTGTTTGTTCTTTTGGTAGTCCATGGTACATTCAACATTCTTCTCCACCACCACAATTGAAAGGTATCATTTCTTCTTCTGTCTTCTTTGTTCATGGTCCAGCTTTCTCATGCATATGATGTGATTGAAAATACCATGGCTTGGGTCAGGGGCATTTTAGTCTTCAAGGTTACATCCTTACTTTTGAATACTTTAAATAGTTCCTTTGCAGCATATTTTCCCAATGCAATGCATCTTTTGAATGCTCGACTGCTGCTTCAAAGGGTGTTAATTGTGGACCTAAGTGAAAAAGAAATCCTTACCAACATCAGCCCTTTCTCCATTTATGACAACATTGCTTACTGGTCCAGTTGTGAGGATTTTTGTTTTCTGGAGTCCTTTGCGCTACGCTTTCCCTTCTACCTATAGTTTTCTTCATTCTCGCTTGCTCCCAAAGGGGTAAGACCAGTGGTGTATTTTCAACGGCCACTACATGCCTTAAAGACCCCAGACACTACTCACCAAAGTAGAATACAGAACATTTTCTTTATAAACTGTGTTATGCTAACTGAGCTAGATGTTCCTTGAGACCACGATTCCCTTAACCTCAGCTGGGCAATTCAGTCCCTCAAGGAACTTGAATGTGTCTATAGCACTTCCATGACCTTGCCTTGTACACTTTTTTGTTGTGTTTAAAGCATTGTGTACTGTCTCATGCTTCACCAAAGTTACTACTTATCTATTCCATATTTTGTGTATTTTCATCTCCCCTCACTAGCAATCGTCATAAATTGTTCCTTTTTGTGTGTAAACCTTGTCATGACTTTTTACTGTAGTGTTCTCATTCCATATTTGTCCTTTGGTGATTGACATTTCACTCAGCATATTGCCCTCCAGATTTATCTATGTTGTGAGATGCTTTAAAGATTTATCATTCTACTTTTTGCTTAATACTCCATTGTGTGTATGTACCATAATTTCTTTACCCATTCGTCTGTTCATGGGCATCTAAGTTGTTTCCATCTTTTCACTATTGACTGCAATGCTACAGTGAACATGGGTGTGTATATGTCTGTTTGTGTAGCTGGTCCTTTTTGTGTAGAACATATTCCTAGGCGTGGAATTGCTAGATCACATGGCATTTCTATGTCTAGCTTTCTGAGGAAGTACCATATCGTTTTCCAAAATGTCTTCATTTCGCATTCCCTCAAGCAGTGCATAAAAGATTTCCAGTGAACCCTTGACCTCTCTAGCATTTGCTATTTCCCCTTTTTCCTCTGGTTGTCCTTTTTTTTCTTTTTTTTTAATTCATGCCAGTAATGCTGTGGTGGAATAGTATTTCACTGTGGCATTCATTTGTATTTATCTAATGGCTAGCGATCATGAGCATTTCCTGGTGTGTCTGTTGGCCATTTGAATGTTTTCCATGATGCAGAGTCAGTCTGCATTTCCTTTGTCCACTGTTTAATGGGACTATTTGTCATTTTGTTGTAGACATGTTAGGTTTTCTTGTAGAACTACAGATTAAACTTCTGTCTGTTTTGTATTAGCAAACTATTTTCCCAGTCCCTTGGTTGACTTTTTCACTCTTGGTAAAATTTTTCATTAATCACATTTTTAAATTGTGCTTTAGGTGAAGGTTTAGAGAACAAATTTTTCATTAAACAGTGGTATATATACTGTTTTATTATATTAATTAACACCCCATGACACATCAACACTCACCCTTCTCAAGCTTGTGTTCCCATTACCAGTTTTCCTGTCCCCACCCTGCCTTCCAGTCCTTGTCCCTTGACTGTTATATCCCTTAAGTCTAATATTTAGCTGAAGGGTGAACTTTGGGAATGACTTTACTATCAACCTAAAAGTGTGCTGGGTGGCATACCCTCAGGATTTCTCCAATCTCTGACAGGTCCATAAATCTGGTCTTTCTTTGTGAATTAGAATTTTGTTCTACAATTTTCCCCAACTCTATCCAGGACTGTCTAATCTATTACTTGTCAGAGTAGTCACTGGTGGTAACCAGGCACTATCCAATTGTACTGGACAAATCACTTGGAGGCTCTGGTAGTTGTTCTTCATTCTCCTTGCTTCTGAACAAGTGAGACCAGTGGCATGTCTTAGATGGCTACCCACAGGCTTTTAAGACTCACAGATGATACTCGTCAAAGTATGACATACAGGGGGCAGAGTCAAGACGGCAGACTAAGCACACGTATCCTTATACCCCTCTGGAAACCAAGACCTGAATTGATAATCAAACGGAGCCTTCTGGTCCCCTAGTGAGCCCCAAGACACAGCACAGGGCTGTTAATTTGGACTTCATACCACTGAACAAAAAACCACCTCTCTTTCGCTGACTCCCACTCCCGGCTAGCCCTGACTCTCATAGACTGAAGGTAACACACCATTGTGACTTTTTTTTCTCTGTCTTGGCCAGCGCATGGAGCTGGGTCTTGCCTAGTGGCTAGTCTCAGACGCACAGCTGGTGAGATAGGCAGGCAAAATTGCCATATTTTGAGAGCCAGGCTTAGGAATCTGTAAACCTAGCCAATTTGGGCCTCTCTTTTTATCTCTACCACAACATGTTTATATGGAACCATGGGGCCTATGTGTGGGATGCCATGTTGGATACAGAGATTTTAGCGGGGACCTCATTCTTAGCCTGGGAGCCAGCGTCTGCAAACAGGGCAGTGCTTCTCCAAAGAAAAGCAGTAGTTTACATCTTGCCTACGGTGGGGGCCCAGCAACAGAGGCTGAGGACTCACTACATCTTGGCACCTTTAGCCCCTCTATCCACCAACCATGTGGAGGGCACCATCTTAGATACAGTGGCCACAGCTGGACCTAATTCTTAGCTTAGGAGCCAGAGTCTGCCTACAGAAAAGCAGTAGTTTACACAGCGTCACCTAAGGCTGGGCCCTGTCAGCAGAGTCCAATAGGACAGTAGCATTGCTGTATTTTGAACTAGCTCATATCATCTGGGGTTGGATATAGAGGTGCTCACTTTGCCAGGTGTGAAGAGGGACCTCTACACCTGAAAAACAGTCAGATACCTTTTGTTTTACATTTTAAGACAGCCTAGAGAAACACCTGTGGTCCATCCTCACAGTATCTCTCCCAGCCTCTACTTACTCACATGGGACCCAAAAAGCAATAGACACTTGTGGCAAACAAGAAATCACCCATGGCTTCAGAAAGCTCCCAAACAAAACAATCAAAGAGTTTTCTGAAATCATCAGAAGATGAATACAAAAGGATTATATACAGAGCCCTTCTAAGACCTTATACAAAATGCAGCACAACAAAAGGAAAAATTAAGCAAGCTGTTCGATCTGATGGAACACCAGTACTCTGAAATCCAACAGATCAATAACAAAATCAAAGACATAGAAACTTCCATTCAAAGCCAAGAAAACAGAATGCAACTAATGGAAAAAAGAATTTCTGACCTGGAAGACAAAGCTACTGACGCCAGCATCTATGAGCATAAATCAGAAAAAAGAAACAAGAAAAATGAAGAAGAATTAAGAAGCATGTGGGACTCTATTAAGAAGAACAACCTTCAATTAATTGGAGTCCTTGAAACACCTGAGAACACAGAGTATTGTTGCTGAGCTGCTGACAGAAAACTTCCCAGAAATCATGAAGGAAGAGGATATAGATATCCCAGATGCATATCGTATGCCACTCAATATAGATCTCAAAAGAAAGACTAACACATATTATAATCAAGCTTAACAAAAAGAAACATAAGCAGCAACTCTTAAAGGCAGCAAGACTCAAAGCAAAGCTCATATTTAGAGGGACACTCTGTAGGCTTTCGTCAGATTTCTCAGCAGAAACCATGCTGGCACAGAGACAGTGGCATGGCACATTCAAAGCCTTGAAGGAGAAGAACTTCCAAGTAAGAATTATAGATCCTGCAAAACTATCTTTCAAATAGGAAAATGAAATTAAGACATTCCCAGATAAACAGAAACTCAGAGACTTTGTAAAAATCAAATCAAAACTACAAAAAACACTGAAAGAAGTTCTTGGCTTTGGCTTAGAAGAACAGAAATCACTAACTTTATATTTTAGAAGAACATGTCATCCAGAATTCTACTCAGTTAGGGAAGGCTCCAAACTCAATCACAGCTTTAATACTGAAAGAAACAATCCAGTGATTATCAGGAAAAACTATGTGCCATCATATTAGAAAGAGGGATGTACTACAGTCGTTACAGTCCTTCCAGCTGGAGAGGAAGTTGACAAGACTGGAAGTAATTAAAATTGGGTTTATATATAGTTTATTAAGGAAAATCTTACGGGAAGCCATAAAGCACAACAAACATGTGACATATCATATCAAGAAGTGTAACACAGGAGTCTCAATAACTACAAAAGCAGCTCTGAAAAAGGTGAAAATCAACTCACAAAGAAGAAGGTCACAGAATAGATTAATAAGAACAATAGAGGAAACATCAACACAAAAAAACATTTCATGATTGCGGCAGTGAACACGCACTTATCAATAATTACATTGAAAGTGAATGGACTGAATACTCCAGTAAAGAGACATCGAGTGACATCTTGGATCAAAAGACATGACCCATCCATATGTTATCTACAAGAAACCCACTTGAGACTTAAAGACAGGAACAAACTGAAAATTAAAGGATGGAAGAATATATATCAAGCTAACAATGAACAAAGAAGAGCAAGTGGGACAATTCTAATCTCAGACAAAGTCAATTTTAATGTAAAATCCACCACATTGGACAAAGATGGACACTATTTATTGTTGAAAGTTTCAGTACACAAGGAAGACCTAACTATATTAAATATCTATGCACCTAATATCAGAGCACCTAAATACATCGAGGAAACACTGCACTCAAAACAGAGTTAAATCACTCCACAATAATAGTGGGAGACTTCAACACTTCACTCTCAATACTGCACAGATCATCTAGAAAAAAGCTCAGTAAAGATACAGAAGACCTCATTGCTACATTAACCAACTAAACCTCATCAATATATACAGAACTTTCTACCCATCAGCAGACAACTACACCTTCTTCTCCAGTGCACATGGAACATTCTCCAGAATTGACTATGTTTAGGATGCAATGCAATTTTCAACAAAATCCATACAATTGAATTACTGCAAAGCATCTTCTCAGATCATAAAGCCATCAAAGTCAAAATCAATAGCAGAAAAAACACAGATAGAAAGCAGAACTCTTGTAAACTGAACAACATCTTGTTTAAAAAAACATGGGTTATAGAAGAAATCAAGGATGAAATAAAGAAATTCACGGATTCCAATGAGAACGAAAACACTTCCTACCAGAACCTGTGGGATACAGCCAAAGCAGTGCTCAAGGTCTGTTTATCTCCATAAATGCACACATCTGGAAGGAAGAAAGAAACCAAATCAAGAGGCTAACCCTATAGCTTGAACAAGTAGAGACAGAACAACAGAGGAACCACTCAGGCACAAGGAAAAAAAAAAACAGATCATAAAGATTAGAGAAGAGCTAAATGAATTAAGAGAATAGAAAAACAATTAAAAAAATTCAAAAGACCAAAAGCTGGTTTTTTGAAAAGATCAACAAAATTGACAAACCACTGGCTAAACTTACTAAAGAAAAACAGGAAAGGAAACAACCCAAATTAAAAACGAGAGGAGAGTGGTCACAACAGATCCAACAGAAATCAAAAATATCATTACAGAATACTATGAAAGACTGTACTCTAACAAATTTGAAAACCTAGACAAACTGGACGAATTCCTTGATTCATATCACCTACCCAGATTATCACAACATGAAGCAGAACGATTTAATAAACCCATCACAAAGGAAGAGATTGAAAAAGTCATCTAAAAACTGCCAACCAAAAAAAGCCCGGGCCCAGATGGCTTCACCACAGAATTCTACCAAGCTTTTAGAGAAGAGTTATCTCCAATACTACTGAGACTATTTCACGGTATAGAAAGGGATGGAGTACTCCCAAACTCATTCTATGAAGCCAGCATAACCCTGATACCAAAGCCGGGGAAGGACCCTAAAAAAAGAAGAACTACAGATCAATACCACTTGTGAATCTAGACACAAAAATCTTCAACAAAATTCTTGCCAATAGAATATAACAACATATCCAAAAAATAATCCATCACGACCAAGTTAGATTCATGCCAGCGGTGCAAGACTGGTTCAACATCAGAAAAACAATTAATGTGATCAACCACAAAAATACCACAAAAGACAAGAATCACCTGATTTTGTCTTTTAATGCAGAAAAGGCATTTGATAAAGTCTAACACCTGTTCATGCTAAAAACTCTTAGCAAAATAGGCGTAGACAGAAAATTACTCAAAGCAATAAGAGCTATTTATATAAAACCAACTGCTTAAGTCATCCTGAATGGAGAGAGACTGAAGGAGTTTCCCTTGAGAACAGGATCTAGACAAGGATACCCACTCTCACTTCTCCTATTCAACATAGTACTAGAAGTTCTAGCCAGAGCAATTAGACAAAACCAAGAAATACAGGGCATCTGCATTGGCAAAGAAAAAGTCAAAATCTCCCTGTTTGCTGATGATATGATTGTGTATGCAGAGAATCCCAAGGAATCTATAAGTAAACTACTCAAACTGATAGAAGAGTTCAGCAAAGTCTCAGGACACAAGATAAGCATAAGTAAATCAGTAGGATTCCTTTATACCAACAGTGAGACTTCTAATGAAGAAATCATCAAATCAATATCATTTACTATAGCCCTCAAAAAGATAAAGTACCTAGGAATTAATCTAACGAGAGAAATAACAGACCTTTACAAAGAGAACTACAAGCCTTTACTACAAGAAACTAAGAGAGACTTAGATAAGTGGAGAAACCTACCCTGCTCATGGATAGGAAGACTTAACATTGTGAAAATGTCTATTTTACCCAAAGCAATCTACTTACATAATGCAATCCCAATACAAGTTTCAGTGTCATTTTTTAATGAGATGGAGAAACAAATCACCAGTTTTGTTTGGAAAGGGAAGAAATCCTTTAGTAGTACTTAAATAAAGTACTACTAAAGAAGAAGAACACACTGAGAGGCCTCTCATTACCCAAATTCAGAACCTATTACACTGCCACAGTGGTCAAAACAGCCAGATACTGATACAAGAACAGACTGATCAATGGAACAGAATCGAGACCCAAGAGATGACACCATCTGCCTATGCACAGTTGATATTCAACAAACGCCCTAAGACATTAAACTGGCGTAAAAACAATCTCTTCAACAAATGATGCTGGCAAAATTAGATATCCATCTGCAATAAATTGAAACAAGATCCATATCTTACACCTGGTACAAAAACAAACTCAAACTGGATAAAAGACCTAAATATCAAATCTGAAATGATAAAGCTCATCCAAGAAAAAGTACAAACAATGCAAGTTTTAATACCCAACATAGAGAGCTCAAAACCTGTCAAACAAACCACAATCAACAGAAGAGAAAATACATAAATGGGAACTATTAAGAATCAAACACTTTTGCTCATCCAAAGACTTTATCACAAGAGTTAAAAGGCCACCTACAGAATGGGAAAAAGTATTTAGCAACTCTATGTCAGACTGACGCCTGATCTCCATAATCTATAAGGTACTACAAAATATCAATAAGAAGAAGAAGATAAATCATCCAATTAAGTGATGGGCAAAGGAGATGGACAGACATTTCTCTAAAGAGGAGATCCAGGTAGCCAAAAAACACATGTGGACATGTTCACAATCTTTAGTTATTAAAGAAATTCAAATCAAGATGACAATGAGATACCATCTCACCCCGAAAAGGTTGGCCATGATCCAAAAAACACAAAACAACAAATGCTGGAGAGGCTGTGGAGAAAGGGGAACTCTCCTACACTGTTGGTGGTGTTGCAAAATGGTCCAGCCTCTTTGGAAAGCAATCTGGCACTTCCCTAAAAAAATGGATCTAGATATACCGTTTGACCCAGTAATTCCACTACTTGGAATATATCCTACAGAATCAAGGCCATTAACACTAACAGATACATGCACAAGAATGTTTATCACGGCACAGTTCAGGATAGCAAAAAGATGGAATCAACCCATATGCACAACAACAGAGGAATGGATAGGTAAACCATGGCATACATACTCAATGAAGCACTATGCAACAATAAAGAACAATAATGATTCCAGGAAACATCTCATAACCTGGTTTTAACTCAGGACATTATGTTGAGTGAAAGTAGTCAGAGACAAAAGGACAAATATTGTATGAGACCCCTATGATAAGAACTCAAAAAACAGACTTATGCAAAGAAGAAAACACTCTTTGATGGCTGCAAGGGAGGGGAGGAAGGGAGGACGATGGGGGCAGGATGTAGATTAGATAGTTGGTAAAAACTTGATTAGGTGAAATCGGTGATAGCACACATTAGAAATAGGAACAATATTAAGTGGACTTCAATATAACTTGAGTACTCCTCCCATCTTAACCCAGCAATGCAAGGACAGAGTAGCTGGGGCAGTGGGCAGGGGACCATGCTCTTAGGTGAAATCGAAGCCCATTGAGACAACTAGCATTTTGCTAAGAGGGCTCTCTGCACTCCACATTGGTGAGTGGCATCTGGAGTCTTAAAAGCTGTCAAGCTGCCATCTGAGGGCACAGCAAATGGTCCCAACTCAGCAGGAGCAGATGCTCACCGAGGACCAAAATGACAACCCAGAAGACAGAGAGACCCACATGAGTGGGTGCCTACATGGACTCGGGACTGAAAGAACTGGATGGTGCCCAGCCACCACTAGTGATAGCTGTGATGGAGCTCACAAAGTTGAGTCTCACCGGCAGCACAAGAATAAAAAGGGGTGCACCCTGAGATCTCCACTAAAAGACCACCATTGATGGTCAAGTGGTTTCAGGGTTCCTCTAGGAGCACGGCCCCTGGCCCTGATGCTACCCTTGCCCATGGATCACAATGAAGTTCTACTCTTTGGACAGCAAGGGATCAGAGGGGGAATGGGTGAAGAGGAGGATAAAGGGTACTGTTGGGAGGATGAGACATGTATGGAGCAGAGAGGAATAGTGTGTTGTCACCAGGCAGGGAGTGCAGTGGAAGCTGCACATAGCTGGGCATGTAAATTTATATGGGAATGTATACTGTCACTCAGTCATAATAAAAAAAAAAAGTATGACATGGATTGTTATGTCAACTGAGCTAGATGTTCCCTGAGACCATGGTTTTCATCCCAGCAATTCAATCCCTCAGGGAATTTGGATACACATCTACAGAGAGTCCATGATTTTCCCTTGTACAAGTTGTCTTCCCCAGTATTATGGAGTAGTGTTACGGCTTTCCCAGTGCTTTGTGCTGTCTTATCCTTTGGTGAAATCTTTTCACGAGCATAGGTGCTTAAAGTGTAGAAGATCACAGTTACGGAGTTTATCATCCAATGTTTCTTTATACCTTGAATCCTGTAAATGCCATGTATTAGAGCTTTAAGCTTTGATACTATTTTGTATTCTGTAAATTTCATAGTTTGGGGCTTTATATTAAGGTCTTTGATCTATTTTAAATTAGTTTTTCTATATCTTGTGAGGTATTAGTTCTATTTTTTCTTTTCTCTTTTTACCTTATGCAAATTCAGTTTTGTCAGCATCTTCAGTTAAAAAGCTTGGTTTTTTTGGTTTTATTTCCCCCACCTGAAGGATTTGGGCCCTAGTCAAAGATTGGGCAACCACAGATGGACAGACTTACATCTGGGTTCTCAATTCTGTTTCACTGGTCAATGTATCTGTCATTGCACCAGCACCTAGCTGTTCTGATTACCACAGTTGTATAGTAGGTTCTGAGGTTAGGTAATGCAAGTCCTCCTACTTTATTCTTCTACTTCAGTAGTGCTTGACTTATCAGGACTTCTTCTCTTCCCATATAAAGTTAATGATTACTTTTTCCACCTCTTTAAAGAATGCTGTTGCTGTTTGAATCAGGATTACGTTGTATTTGTAAATATTTTAGGTTAGAGCTGACATTTTCACAGTGTTGAGTCTACCTATCCTTAAGCACAGTATGTTTTCCCATTTACGTAAAACTCTTGCAGTTTCTTACAGCAGTGTGCTGTAGTATTCTTTACGCAGAGGTTTTATATCTCTGACAAGATTTATTGCTAAGTATTTTATTTTTTAGGACTATTTAGCAGTAGGTTATAAATGGTATTGTTTTCCTGATTTCCTTTTCATTATTCTCTTTTTTGGTGTATAGGAATCCAAATGATTTGTGCATGTTTTTTCTTGTCTCCTGCCTACCTCCTGAATCTTTCTAGTAGTTCCAGTAGTTTTCTTTGAAGTCTTTTGAGTTTTCTACGCATAGAATCACATCATACACATACAGGATCAGTTTAACATCTTATTTACCAATTTGGGTGCTCTTTATTTCTTTTCTTGCCTTATTGCTCTAGCTAGAACTTTCAGCACTACATTAAATAGGAGTGGTGATAAGACATCTTTCTCTCTTGCCTTTTCTCAAGGGGAATATCATCAGTCTCTCTCCATTAAGAATAAAGTTAGCCTTCTGTGTTGTGTAAACCAAGCAACAAAGCCACTGTTGTCAAGTTGATTCTGACTCATAGTGACCCTATAAAATAGAGTAGAACTGCTGCACAGAGTTTCCAAAGAGCACATGATGGATCCGAACTACCAACCTTTGGTTAGCAGTTATGTACTGTAAAATACAGCATCATGTATAAATGGATACAATCCTGTATAGGGTAATTAGTTATCTTAGTAGTCAGATACAGACCCACATGTTAGAAACAGATTGATGTGTGTTCACACAGAAATACATACACACTTAAGTATCACTATATACACACCCACGTAGGATCATATGAGCTGTGCACATGAAGTCAGCTAGTGTGTCACTGGACATAGACCCAAGAGTGATTTTATACAGATAGATGTGTGTGCTGGATACAGAGTGATGCAATACCGTTTAAAATCTGTGTGTTATCAGATACTGATCTACATGTAGTCAGGTATGAACCTATGTGTCATAACATACATACTCTCTTCCAGTCAAAAAAATATCTATACAGGAGAGGCGGGGTCAAGATGGCGGACTAAGCAGACATCTCCTTATATCCCTCTGGAAACCAAGACCTGAATTGATAATCAAACGGAGCCTTCTGGTCACCTAATCAGCCCCAGGACCCGGCACAGGGCTGTTACTTTGGACTTCATACCACTGAATTAAAGAAACTCATGGATTCCAATGAGAACGAAAACACTTCCTACCAGAACCTATGGGATACAGACAAAGCAGTGCTCAGAGGTCTGTTTATCTCCATAAATGCACACATCTGGAAGGAAGAAAGAAACCAAATCAAGGAACTAACCCTACAGCTTGAACAAGTAGAAAGAGAACAACAGAGGAACCCCTCAGTCACCAGAAGAAACGAGATCATAAAGATTAGAGCAGAGCTAAATGCACTAGAGAACAGGAAAACAATTGAAAAAATTGAAAAGACCAAAAGCTGGTTTTCTGAGAAGATCAACAAAATTGACAAACCACTGGCTAAACTTACTAAAGAAAAGCAGGAAAGGAAACAAATAACCCAAATTAGAAATGAGAGGGGGGTTGTCACCACAGATGCAACGGAAATCAAAAATAGCATAACAGAATACTATGAAAGACTGTATTCTAACAAATTTGAAAACCTAGGGGAAATGGACCAATTCCTTGACTCATACCACCTACCCAAATTATCACAACGTGAAGCAGAACAACTTAATAAATCCATTACAAAGGAATAGATTGAAAAGGTCATCAAAACACTGCCAACCAAAAGAAGTCCGGGTCCAAATGGCTTCACTGCAGAATTCTACCAAGCTTTTAGAGAAGAGTTATCTCCAATATTACTGAAACTATTTCACAGTATAGAAAGGGATGGAGTACTCCCAAACTCATTCTATGAAGCCAGCATAACCCTAATACCTAAGCCAGGGAAAGACCCAACAAAGAAAGAGAACTACAGACCGATATCACTCATGAACCTAGATGCAAAAATCTTCAACAAAATTCTTGCCAACAGAATACAACAACATATCAAGAAAATAATCCATCATGACCAAGTGGGATTCATACCAGGGATGCAAGGCTGGTTCAACATCAGAAAAACAATTAATGTGATTAACCACATAAATAACACAAATGACAAGGATCACCTGATTTTATCCATTGATGCCGAAAAGGCATTTGATAAAGTCCAACACCCATTCATGCCAAAAACTCTTAGCAAAATGGGCATAGAAGGCAAATTCCTCAACACAGTAAGGGCCATTTATACAAAGCCAATTGCCCACATCATCCTGAATAGAGAGAGACTGAAAGGCTTTCCCTTGAGATCAGGAACTAGACAAGGATGCCCACTCTCACCTCTTCTATTCAACATTGTGCTAAAAGTTTTAGCCAGAGCAATTAGACAAGACCAAGAAATAAAGGGCATCTGCATCAGCAAAGAGGAAGTCAAAATCTCCCTGTTTGCAGATGATATGATTGTATATGCAGAGAATCCCAAGGAATCTATAAGTAAACTACTCAAACTGATAGAAGAGTTCAGCAAAGTCTCAGGATACAAGATAACCATAATTAAATCAGTAGGATTCCTTTATACCAACAATGAGACTGTTAAAGAAATTAGCAAATCAATACCATTTATGATAGTCCCTGGCAAGAAGATAAAGTACCTAGGAATTAATCTAACCAGAGATATAGCAGACCTTTACAAAGAGAACTACAAGCCTTTACTACAAGAAACTAAGAGAGACTTAGATAAATGGAAAAACCTACCCTGCTCATGGATAGGAAGACTTAACATTGTGAAAATGTCCATTTTACCCAAAGCAATCTATTTATATAATGCAATCCCAGTACAAGTTCCAGTGACATTTTTTAATGAGATGGAGAAACAAATCACCAATTTTGTTTGGAAAGGGAAGAGGCCCCGGTTAAGGAAGGTACTACTAAAGAAGAAGAAGACACTGGGAGGCCTCTCATTACCTGACTTTAGAACACATTACACTGCCACAGTGGTCAAAACAGCCTGGTACTGGTATAAGAACAGACAGATCGATCAGTGGAACAGAACTGAGACCGCAGAGATGACACCGTCTGCCTATGAACGGTTGATATTCGACAAAGGCCCTAAGACATTAAACTGGGGTAAAAACAGTATCTTCAACAAATGGTGCTGGCAAAATTGGATATCCATCTGCAAGAAACTGAAACAAGATCCACATCTTACACCATATACATAAACCTACTCCAACTGCATAAAAGACCTAAATAGCAAACCTAAAATGATAAAGCTCATCCAAGAAAAGGTAGGAACAACAATCAAAGTTTTAATACACAATATGGACAGACTCCAAAATCTGTCAAACAAACCACAATCATCAGAAGGGAAAATAGATAAATGGGAACTATTAGAAATTAAACACTTTTACTCATCTGAAGATTTTATTAATAGAATTAAAAGAACACCTACAGAATGGGAAAAAACATTTGACAACTCTATGTCAGACCGACACCTGATTTCCATAATCTATAAGATACTACAAAATATCAACAAGAAGAAGACAAATCATCCAATTAAGCAATGGGCAAAGGAGATGGACAGACATTTCACTAAAGAAGGGATCCAGGCAGCCAAAAAACACATGCGGACATGTTCACGACCTTTAGTTATTAAAGAAATTCAAATCAAGATGACAATGAGACACCATCTCACCCCAGCAAGGTTGGCCATGATCCAAAAAACACAAAACAACAAATGCTGGAGAGGCTGTGGAGAAAGGGGAACTCTCCTACACTGTTGGTGGTGTTGCAAAATGGTCCAGCCTCTTTGGAAAGCAATCTGGCACTTCCCTAAAAAAATGGATCTAGATATACCATTTGACCCAGTAATTCCACTACTTGAATATATCCCACAGAATCAAGGCCTCTCACAGCAACGGACACATGCACCAGAATGTTTATCGCAGCACAGTCCACGATAGCCAAAAGATGGAATCAACCCAGATGCCCAACAACAGAAGAATGGATAGGTAAACTATGGTATATATACTCAATGGAGCACTACGCAATGATAAAGAACAACGATGACTTCAGGAAACATCTCCTGACCTGGTTTCAACTGGAAGACATTATGTTGAGTGAAAGTAGTCAGAGACAAAAGGACAAATATTGTATGAGACCTCTACGATAAGATCTCGAAAACAGACTTGTGTATAGAAGAAAAGACTTTTTGACAGCTGCAAGGGAAGGGGGGGGGTTTAGATTAGATAGTTGCTAGGTATCTCGTTGGGTGAAATCGGTGATAGCACACATTAGAAACAAGAACAATATTAAGTGGACTTAAACATAACATGAGTACTCCTTCCATCTTAACCCAATATTGCAAGGACATAGTAGCTGGGGCAGGGGGTGGGGGACCATGCTCTTAGGCGAAAGTGAGGCCAATTGGCACAACTAGCGTTTTGCTAAGAAGGCTCTCTACACCCCACGTTGGTGAGTGGTGTCTTAAAAGCTGGGGTCTTAAAAGCTGCCATCGGAAGGCACAGCAAATTGTCCCAACTCAGCAGGAACGGATGCTCACCAAGGACCAAAATGACATGGGGGAAAGACAACCCAGAAGACAGAGACCCACATCAGTGGGTTCCTGCATCGACTTGGGACCGGAAGAACCGGATGGTGCCCAGCCATCACCAGTGATAGTAATATGGATAACTGAGACTGGAAGACTTTTTCCCCCTTTACTGATCTCGCACCCAACCCCCCCCCTCCCCTTCACAGCAACTCTCGCCTAAACTAGGGCACTCTCCGTTCCTGCCGCACCTGCACCGGAACCCGCTCCACTCCCATCCCTTTGATAAATCTCACACCAGCCTGATAAAGATGATCCCCATCTATAGATATCCTGCCGAAACCACAGTGCAGGGCCAATCTGTTGGAACCTGCCAGGTCAGGTCCCTTTTTGTCTGCCAGCATAATAAACGCTTCTTGCCTTTTCCTGGGTGTTTTTCGTTGCCTCATTTTCTATAACATCCTGGTGCATTGGCCGGGAACCGAACTGAGGAAAGCAAACGAACTGACCACTTGCTGTCACCTGCCTCTCAGGACCTCGGCCGTCGGCTGGGCCGACAGGCTACGACGGACAGGTGCCACTCCTTTTCCGGTTAACGAGGTCCTTCCACCTCTCCGCCTCGTAAACCGCCGGAGAGGCTCCCAGAGACGCGGGACCCTTAGAGGATCAGATAACAGGCATCAGAAGACTTCAGACCAGGTAAAGCCCCGGGGCTGCCCCCAGTTCAGTCAGGACCGCCCTCACAGGGCGAAGGAGAGACTGATCACTGGTGTCCCGGCCTTCGGGCCTCAGTTCAGGGACCCCTCCGGGTGGGAGTCTCTGTCTGTGTGAGTGAATTGTGCGTGAATGTATTTGCGGCTTCAAGCTCACACGTGGAGGCTGTGAGGGCCCTCTTCTGCGGTTCCGTGTGAACTCGTAAGGCATAACGGTGTGAGCTGCGCCTCCTCCGCCCCGGAGTTTATACGGGGACACCTTAGCTAAGAACCCACCTAAGTCCCCACGAGGGGAACGGCCACAGGGGCATCTGAGTGGTCCCCGAGACAAGTCTTCCGTCTCACTTGCGGCACCGTCAATATGGGTGGGACACATAGCAAACCTACAGTCTTAGACTGCATGTTGAAAAATTTTGATAAGGGTTTCAAGGGAGACTATGGAGTTAAACTTAGCCCCAAGAGATTAAAAACCCTATGCCAAGTCCAATGGCCCTCCTTTGACACCAACTGGCCACCTGAAGGAACATTAGACACCCACCTGGTTCAGGCAGTTTGGAATAGGGTCACTGCCAAATCAGGAGGACATTCCGACCACTTCTCCTATATAGACCAGTGGTTAGAAATAGCTCAGACCCTCCCACAATGGGTCAGATTCTGCTCAAATAAGTCAGGACCCAGAAGCATCCTCCTGAACACCTCTGGGGTCTTGAAGAAAATTCCAAAAATCTTCCAAGATCAGCCGGCAGAAGGCCTACCCCCATATATTGGCTATCCTCTTCAGCCCTCAGCACCACCCACAGCCCCCCCTATTGAAACACCTCCACCTTCAGTGGAACCCCCAACAGCTACACCGGCCCCTTCGGTGGAATCCTCAATAGCCCCACCGGCTCCTCCGGTGGAACCTCCAACAGTCTCACTGGCCCTTCCATGTCCGCCGGTCACGAGGTCCCAGAGTAAAACACTACAAACTGCCTTTAAGGGAAACTTGGGGACCAGGAAAGATAGAAGCTGATGGGACCGTTACCCCAGGAACCCCTGTCTTTACATATGTCCCTTTCACCACCACCGATCTCCTGAACTGGAAACACCACAGTCCCTCATACTTCAAAAAACCTCAGGCACTTATAAATATGTGCGAGGCTATCTTCAATACCCACAGCCCCACATGGGACGACATCCGACAGCTATTTCTAAGCCTCTTTACCACCGATGAAAGACGCCAAATCTTAGAAGGGGCCTGACAATACTTGAGGGACAACCCGCCTACTGGCGTCATAGACATTGAAGGCTACCTTCCGCGAGCACTCCCGGACACCAGACCCGACTGGGATCCCAACACTCCCGAGGGACTCCACCGACTCCAGACCTATCAGAGGGCACTGCTACATTGAATCAGGCAGGGAGCAAGGAAACAAACTAATCTTTCTAAAACCAAGCAGTCCTTCAAGGCCCCCAGGAGCCTCCCTCAGAATTTTATGAGAGACTCTGTGAAGCTTTCCACATCTGGACCCCCTTCAATCCCGAAGCCCCGAAGAGTCAGATCCTTGTAAATGCAGCCTTCGTCGCCCAGTCAGCTGCCAACATCCGCAGAAAATTGCAGAAACTAGAGGGATTCAGTGGAATGAACGGTTCCCAGTTAACTGATACAGCCAATAAGGTCTTCATGAACCGGGACCTGGAGGCCCGCAGCGAGGACGAACGAAAGACTAGGCAACATGCTCATATCATCGCAGCAGCCCTGACCGGCAAGGCCCCCACGCCGGCTGCTGAGCACCCCCAAAAGTCCATTAGATCCTCCAGACCGCCACTGGGCCCGAATTAGTGTGCCTACTGCAAACCAGAAGGACATTGGATGCGTGACTGTCCCACCCGGCCACCAAGGAAGTGGGCAGTGGAGGACAAAGTCCGACCCAGAAAGCCCACAATGGCACCCACCGAAGGATATCTACTGGAACCACCGACCACGACGTTGGCCCTAGTGGGTGAGGACTTGGACTAGGGGCGACCGGGTTCATACAGACTTGGCCCCCATGAACCCATGGTCCAGATGAAAGTCGGGGGCCAGCTGGTGGACTTCTTAGTTGACACTGGAGCTGAACATTCTGTCCTAATAAGCCAACTAGGTCTTCTCAGCAGGTGACAGGTCACGATCACGGGAGCCACTGGGAACCAGACTAAGAGGCCTTTCCTCCAAGCTCGAACATGCACCCTGGGAGGACATAAGGTCCAACATGAGTTCCTCCTGATCCCCAAATGCCCAGCGCCCCTGCTGGGAAGAGACCTCCTCACAAAGTTGGGTGCCACCATCTCTTTCACTAATCCCCAGGAACCCAGCATGACAGTCTCAGATCAGAGCCCACTAATACTGACTGTGACTGTGAACAGAGAGGATGAGTGGACATTATACACTCCAGATAGGCCTGTAACAGCACCAAAGAATGCAACCGAGTGGCTAGAACTATACCCCACTCTCTGGACTGAGCACAACCCACCCGGCCTTGCTAAACACACACCACCCATACACGTCGAGTTGGTACCTGAAGCCACCCCTACTAAAGCTAATCAGTACCAGATCTCCAAAGAGGCTCAACAAGGCATCGCCCCACACATCAAGAGGCTGTTAACTCCTCACATCTTAACACCATGCACCTCACCGTGGAACACTCCGCCCCTGCCAGTAAAGAAACCTAATGGAAAGGGATGGAGGCCAGTGCAGGACTTGAGACTCATAAATAAAAATACAGTGACCATACCACCTGTTGTCCCGAACCCCTACACTCTTCTCGGCCTCCTTCCCCCAGAACGAGATGGTATACCTGTGTGGATCTCAAAGACGCTTTCTTCTGTACTCCCTTGGCCCCAGCCAGCCAGTCCCTGTTCGCCTTCCCTTGGACAGACCCCAACACGAACCTCACTCAACAACTGACCTGGACCAGGTTCCCACAGGGGTTGAAGAACTCTCCTACTATTTTCAGAGAAGCCCTAGCCAAAGACCTGGCTGAATTACAACTAGAGACAAACCCTAAACAACCAGCCACCATTCTACAGTATGTAGATGATATTCTCCTAGCCTGCACAACTGAGACACAGTGTCTCCATAATACAAAGGCCCTTTTAACACTTCTACAAGAGAAGGGCTACAAAGTGTCCTGGGAGAAGGCACAACTCTGCCAGACTCAGGTCACTTATCTGGGATTCATTCTACGAGAAGGAAAAAGGTCCTTATCTACTCCACGAAAACAAGTTATTAATGCACTCCCAGTCCCTTCATCTCGCCGACAACTACGGGAATTTCTGGGAGCTGCCGGTTTCTGCAGGATATGGATTCCTGGGTACGCAGAATGAGCAAAACCCCTGTATGAAGCCCTTAAAGGACCAGAAAACAGCCCATTCAATTGGACCCCTGAACATCAGGAATCTTTCATAGCCATAAAGACTGCCTTAACCCAAGCCCCAGCCCTGGGCCTGCCTGATATTTCTAAACCTTTCAACTTGTTCACCTGTGAGAAAAATAAAACAGCATTGGGCATGCTGACCCAGGAACAGGGACCATGGCAACGACCAGTAGCATATCTCTCGAAACAACTGGATACCGTGGCGGCTGGCTGGCCTGCATGCCTCAGAAATCTTGCAGCCACAGTCATCCTGATAGAAGAGGCACAGAAATTGACATTTGGTCAACTTTTGAGAGTGAAGACGGCTCACAGTGTCTTGTCACTCTTAGCCTCTGGAAAGCACCAATGGCTAAGTAACAGCAGAATCCTGAAATACCAGAAATTAATCCATGATAACCCTAACTTCACAATATAACCAGTAAAAACCCTGAACCCCGCAACATACCTACCCACTGAATCGGGCCCCCCAGACCACAGTTGTGAGGAATTAATTGAAACAGTATACTCAAGCAGGCCTGACCTCCGAGATCAGCCCCTCCCCAACCCAGACCTCACCTTATTCACGGACGGCAGCAGTTTCATTGACAAACAGGGAGAAAGACGAACAGGATACACAGTCACTACTCCCAGTAAAATCATAGAAAGCCAAAGACTCCCCAGTGGGTGGTCAGCACAGAGAGCCGAGCTATGGGCCCTAATAAGAGCCCTAGAGCTTTCAGAACACAGAAGAGTGAACATTTATACAGACTCGAATTATGCATATGCTACTCTTCATATACAGAGAGCTATTTACAAGGAAAGAGGTCTCCTCACTGCTCAAGGGAAATCCATAAAAAATAAAAATGAGATCCTCCACCTTCTACAAGCTGTCTGGAAACCCCAGAGAGTGGCAGTCATGCACTGCAAAGGACACCAAAAGGGAGCCGATCCCCAGAAGCGAGAGAATTCCCTCGCAGATCAGGCAGCAAGACATGCTGCTGGATCTGCTGATGATCCAGTATCACCTAGCCTTATACTTCTGGCACCAGAACTACCCCCTAAACCAACATACACTCTTCAAGAAGACAACTGGGCCAAATCTGAAACAGCCTCAAAAACCACGGACAATTGGTGGAAATTGCCAGATAACAGAATTTTAATTCCCACGTCTCTGGCCTACCCACTTGTCCATAAACAACACACACTCACTCACTGGGGAAAAACCAAACTTCAGATAGCCTTAGAAAAATATCTTTACATACCCAACTTGTCAACTTTGTGTACACAGATCACTGAAAGGTGTATCACCTGCCTCAAAAATAATCCCAGGCAGGGCCCTCTCGGGCCTCCTAGAGTGCAGCATATTGGAACAACTCCATTCGAAGATATACAAGTAGACTATACTGAACTCCCTAAATGCAAGGGATACCATTGTCTTCTCATCCTCATCTGCACACACACTGGGTGGATAGAAGCTTTCCCCACCCGCACTGAAACAGCCAGAGAAGTAGTTAAAATACTACTAAAGGAAATTATTCCCCGATATGGACTCCCCCTCATCATACAGAGTGACAACGGGCCATCCTTTATAGCCACCATCATACAAGAAACCTCACGAACCCTGCAGATAAAATGGAAACTCCATAGTGCATGGAGATCCCAGAGTTCAGGAAAAGTAGAAAGAATTAACAGAACCCTTAAAAACCACCTGAGCAAATTAACACAAGAAACAGAACTCCCCTGGATAACACTCCTACCGATAACCTTACTAAAAATCAGATGCACCCCGGGGCCATGAGGTTTCTCCCCATTCGAAATCCTGTTTGGGAGACCCCCTCCAATAATACCTCGCCTGAGCCCATCCAAAGAACTAAGAGAAACACAGCTAGATCAACAGCTGATAGCCTTAGGAAATACTCTCAAGAGCCTCTCACAGTATATCCTAGAGAGAATCCCTGTCGCCCTCATAGATCCTGTACATAAAATCAAACCTGGAGACTATGTCTGGATAAAACTGTGGAAGGCTGATCCCCTTCAGCCGCGGTGGGGAGGTCCATATCAGGTCATACTAACCACTCCGACCGCTGTTAAAGTTGCAGGTCATGCTCCGTGGATTCACCACACACGGATAAAATCGGCAATGCCACCCAGTGAATGGACTTCACTCAGTCACCCTGATCAGCCAACCAAACTGACTCTCAAATGCATTGGAACCTAGCCTCACTGGCCCACTATGCCTTTATAATCTCTGCTCACATTCTCTGCCTCTTAGGACTTCACATCACTTCTCTCCAGACATGGACCCCCAGACAGAAAGCTGCACTCTTAGGGTGTCTCCTCCTTGTAACCCTCTTATTTATTTCACTTACTACCTTTTATATCTTTCCCAAGTGACCCAGGGTAGCCTACGGCACCGTGTCTCACTGTGCACAGGAGACTCCTGGGCCTGCCCTGATGGGGCCATCTCTTCCACACATCAAGACTGCTATGAACCAGATACGGTACAGGCTATAACCTGGTGTGGACGGCAGGTCATAAAAGCTAAGACTAAAACCACAACCACTACCATCCATACGATCTGCCGGTCAGTGATTAAGCCTAGGCAGGAGTACATTTGTTTTCATCCAACAGGCCAGTGGGGTATGTCAGACAGGGGTGGAATCCAAGATCAAACTAAAGAAAAGTTCATACAGCAACACGTAAATGACTTCATTCAAAACCAGATCAATCTTACCAGCCACTTCTCATATAAACCTATCTCCCCTAAACTCACCCAATTCATAAACCGACCTCATACATACACCACACAGCTATCAGTCAAGTCATCCAGGCCCAAAATATCACAGAACTCACCAATAACCCATGTTGGATATGCTCTGCTTTCCACCACACCAGTTACCTAGCCTACCCAATAAATCTAACCCGACCTCTGCACCCACTAGCCCTTCACTAAATTACGTCAGCACTTTAGCAACGCAGGTTCCCCTCCTCAACTCTACTGTTCCTACTTGCTGGAAACAGACTGGTACTAACCAAACCTCCACACTGAACTGCCTACAAACACAAACCTTCACCACCACCACCAACCTAACCTGTGTCGACAACACCACCTTTCTATGGTATAACTCAAACCTACACAAGTGCCTCCCCACCAACCATACCTGCACTCCAGTATATGCTTTCCCAAATTATCACATTTACTCACCTGAAGATTTTGAGTCTCTCTTCCTCCCCACGCCTACCCTGAAGAGGGCCTTAGGTATAGCTGTATTAGGACTCACTTCACTCACTGGACTCGCGGCAGGCACTGGCCGGGTTGCTGCCTCAGTTACCCTCTATAAAAAGCTATCAGAGGCACTCAATGCGGACATGGACCAAGTTGCTGACACACTTCTCATACTTCAGAATCAAATTAACTCCCTGGCAGCAGTCACCTTACAAAACAAACGGGCATTAGACTTATTACTGGCAGAGAAAGGCGGGACTTGTATGGCCCTAGGCGAAGAATGTTGTTATTTTATAAATGCTTCTAACACCGTCACATCTAAGGTTACAGAGCTCAAAAACCGAATCGAACAAAGACGATGCGAACTTACCCAGTCTGGATGGGGACTCATGTCAAACTGGGCCACCTGGCTGGCCCCCCTGATTCATAATCCTGACCTTCGGACCCTGCCTCCTGCGCCACTTGCGAGACCAACTAGAACAGAACTTGCTCAACAAAACCGTCTCTAGAGTTCTGACCCTTCGAACTTATCAACAGCTTCCCCAGGCCGACACTGAAGAGTTGTGATACTCACCCTTATTAAAGGGGGGTATCAAAGGGGGGAACAATATGGATAACTGAGATTGGAAGATTTTTTCCCCCTTTACTGTTCCCACACCCGACCCCCCCCCAAGAGCAACTCTCGCCTGAACTAGGACACTCTCCGTTCCTGCTGCACCTGCTACGGAACCACTCCACTCCCATCCGTTAGATAAATCTCACACCTGCCTGATGAAGATGATCCCCATTTGGTGTCTGGCAGGACACTCTCCATTCTTGCCGCACCTGCGCCGGAACCCGCTCCACTCAGGCCCCTTCCCATTCCTTCAATAAATCTCACACCAGCCTGATAAAGATGATCCCCATCTATAGATACCCTGCCGAAACCACAGTACGGGGCCAATCTGTTGGAACCTGCCAGGTCACGTCCCTTTTTGGCTGCAGGCATAATAAACGCTTCTTGCCTTTTCCTGGGTGTCTTTCGCTGCCTCATTTTCTATAACAATAGCCGCGATAGAGCTCACTAAGTTGAGTCTCACTGGCAACACAAGAATAAAAAGGGGTGCACCCCAAGATCCCCCCTAAAGGACCTCAATTGATGGTCCAGTGGTTTCAGGTTCCCCTGGGAGCATGGCCCCTCGCCCTGATGCTGCCCCTGACCATAAATCATAACGAAGGTCCACGCTTCAGACAGGAATGGATTGGACTTGGCGACGCAGTGACCATATATTGGATGCACTTTATGGTTCTATACATCTACAGGATGTCATCCTGCTGACGTCTGGCTGGAGGATGGAGAGTGAGTGGAGAGGAGGGGAAAAAGAGACTGTTGGGAAAATGAGACACGTATGGAGCAGAGAGGAATAGTGTGCTGTCACCGGGCAGGGAGAGCAGTGGAAGCTGCATATAGGTGGGTATGTAAATTTATGCAGGAATGTACATTTTCACTCAGTTATATTAAATAAAAAATTAAAGAATAAAAAAAATAAAAGATCTATACAGTCAAGTGGAGACACGTGTGGTTGGACATACAACAGTGTGTGGCTGAACAGAAATCTTTATAGAGTCTGGATGGGCTGTAGGCTGAGAAAAATTTATTTTATTTCCACATAAAATTGAAGACAAAATTTTGTTTCTACTGAAACAGATAACTATTAAGTCTCCTCAGAAAAAGTATGTCTCATACAACTTCTGGGGAACAAGTTGCATATGCAAAACAGCACATTTCATATATGCAATTTCATGGAGATCAAACCAAAAACTCTACCACTATTTTAAGAATTGCAAAAACTGCCACAATAACTAATAAGGAAATCATAATAGATTTACAATTTGGATTAATGTAATCTTCAAATCAAAACTGAAATAGTATCTGACCTCTTATTAAGATATGGAGTCAGTTTTCTTCATCAATCACATCCTGTCGATCAAAATTAGTCACTGATGGAGTCTCAAACCACACACAGCATCATGTCCTACTTAAATATGCAGAACTACGAGTATGTAGACACTGTCTGGTGGAATGAAAGTAATCTATAACACAAAATACTAGCCAAGAAAAAGCTGCTGTGCTAATAGAATAATGATCAGTAAAGTTGTAAAATCACACTCTTGGCCTCAGGAATTGTCTATGTGTATTTACCAAATAGTTTTGCCATTAATATGAGTGATGGAATGTTTTCTAAATTAACTTGATTTTTCTCTTTTAAAAAAGAAAAAAAATCTAATTCTTGTTTCATTACATACCGAGGAAAAATAAATTACAACGTGAACTTAGTTTTATTTTGAACAGAAAGAACTGCTATGCCTTTTATCCAGCCTCCAGAATGTCTGTGCTGGGTTAATTCTAACCACAAAGAATAATTTATCTTACATTTTGGATGGCTTTTCTTAGAGAATCCATTGAACTGAGTAAATCATTCATTGTGATATGATTGCCTTTTTGTTCCTTTAGAATTAGCAATACTATTTTCAGTGTGGATGCACATTCTTATTCTACCTGTGGTTAACTTTCTACTCCAGATCTTTTCTATAGCAGTTTTCATCTCAGAATTTCTCAAGGTGTATATCAGAGGATTCAACATGGGAGTGACAACTGTATAAGCCACACTTACCGGTTTGTCGATAGGAAAGCTGGACACTGGTCTAACATATATGAAAATACAGGGGATGAAAAAGAGAACAACCACTGTGATGTGGGAGCTGCAGGTAGACAGGGCTTTGCGTCTTCCTTCCTGACTGTGAGTCTTCAGGGAGTTTAGGATGACCCCATAGGAGATGAGGAGAAGGATGAAAATTACCATACAGATGGCTCCACCATTGGCAACCACAGTGAGGCCTATAAAATAGGTGTCAGTGCAAGCCAGTTCCAATAATGGGTACATGTCACAGGCGAAGTGATCAATGACATTGGGGCCACAGAACGGGAGGCTATATACAAAGAGAAGTTGAACCACAGAATGCAAAAATCCCCCAACCCAGGCCACCACCAGCAACAGAATGCAAACCTGTCGATTCATGATGGTCAAGTAGTGCAGTGGCTTACAGATGGCCACATAGCGGTCATAGGCCATTGCGACCAGAAGGAAAACCTCAGCACCACTAAAGAAGTGTTCTATGAAGAGCTGGCACATGCAGGCTGAGAAGGAAATTGTCTTTTTATCACAGAGTAAGTCTACAATCATTTTGGGTGAAATGGCAGTGGAATAGACAGCATCCATGAGGGACAGATAGGCAAGGAAGAAGTACATGGGGGAGCCCAGGGAGGGGCTGACAATCACAGTCACGACAATGAGCAGGTTGCCAGCCATTGTCGCAATGTAGATGAGCAAGAACATGACAAATAACACCTTCTGGCCCTCAGGATCCTGAGTGAGTCCCAGGAGGACAAACTCTGTTACATTCTTAGTGTGTCCCATTTGTTCTTCAGCAAGACTTGTTTCAGAGATGAGAGCTGAGGAGACCACGACCTGTAATGAAATCATGAGCACTGCTATGAATATGTCCATTGTGTGGTGGAGCACTTCTTCACTACTAATCGTCTACAGTGGCTTATACACAATAAACATTAAGAAAGGTCGACCAAGTTTCTCTTCCAAAAATCCCAGTGTGTCTTCCCTTAATAACTCTGCTCAGATGAATAGATTGGAGTCACAAAAAAGAAGTACTGTCTCTAAATCTCTCCAAGAATTTTGGAGAATAGTTACCTGGCCAACTGACTGGAAGAGATCCATAGTTATGCCTATTCCCAAGAGAGGTGATCCAACTAAATGCAGATATTGCTGAACAATATCATTAATATGACATGCAAGTAAAATTTTGCTCAAGATGATTCAAAAGTCGCTGCAACAGTACAATGACAGGGAACTGCCAGAAATTCAAGCCAGATTCAGCGGAGGAAATCAAACAACTCAGTGCCGTCAAGTTAGTTCCAACTCATGCTGAGCCTATAGCACAGAGTAGAACTGCTCCACAAAGTTTCCAAGGAGCACTTGGCAGATTCAGACTACTGAGCTTTTGGTTAGCTGATACGCCACATAAACACAACCAGGGATCTCATTGACGATGTCAGAAGGAACTTAGCTGACACACAGAATACCAGAATGTTATTAGGCTGTGTTTCATTGACTATGCAAAGGCATTTGACTGTGTGGATCACAACAAACTATGAATAACTTTCCAGAGAATGGGAATGCTAGAACATTTAATTGTGCTCATGAGCAATTTGTATATGGATCAAGAGGCCATCATATGAGCAGAATAAGGGGACACGCTATGGTATCAAGTCAGGAAAGGTGTACATCAAGGTTGTGTGCTTTCACTATAGCTTTACATTCTGTATGCCAAGCAAAAAATCAGAGAAGTTGAACTGTATGAAGAAGAATAAGGCTTCAGGATTGGAAGAAGATTCAGTAACAATCTGTTATGCAGATAACACAACACTGCTTGCTGGAAGTAAAGAGGATTTGAAACATCTACTGATGAAGATCAAAGACCACAGCCTTCAGTATGGACTGTACCTCAACATCAAGAACAGGAAAATCCTCATAACGGGACCAGTAAGCAATAAATGATAAATGGAGAAAGGATAGAGATTGTAAATGAATGCATTTTACTTAGTTCCACAATCAACACCCATGGAAGCAGCAGTCAAAAAAGCAGAAGACACATTGCTTTGGGAAAATATATTGCAAAGCACTTCTTTAGGGTATCAAACAGCAAAGATGTCACCATGGAGAGACTAATAGGCACCTGATCTAAGACACAATATTTTCAATCACATGGATGCAAAAGCTGGACACTGAATAAAGGAGACAGAAGAATTGATACCTTTGAATTGTGGTGCTGGAGAATAGTGAATGTACCATGGGCTATCAAAATAATAAACAGATCCATTCTGGAAAAAGTACAACTGAAACAAGAGCACTCTTTGGAAACAAAGATAGTGAGACTGCATCTCTCATACTCTGGACATGTTGTTAGCAAGGATCAGTGCTGGGAGAAGGACATCATGTTTGCTAAAGCAGACCCTCAACAAGATTGGCTGACAGTGACTGCCTAAAAACAATTGTGGTCATGGCACAGGAATGGGCAGTATTTGGTTCTGTTATACAAAGATTCACTGTGAATCAGAACCAACTCAATAGCTCCTAACAGCAATAACAACACCTGAAAATCTTAGTGGACCTTCTGTATAGAAGATCAGTTAGAAGCCCAACAACCACTCATTCATTTAGGTATCTTTTTAAAACTTTGACAGTGCTTGTCACAGAAGACAGCACTGACAAAGGATTTTTCTGACAAAAAATTCTCAGAAATTTATTCTTGGTGTCAAAGAGAAACTCTAAATAAATAAATTAGCAAAGAATCAGTATTTACTGTTGGTGATACCTGTGGTGATTACCTTTACCATATGACCTATGTAGCACCAAAAATAACCCCTCTTCAGGAATATCTCACTAAATATTATGATATTCAATCACTACAATTTTGATACTTCCTGCTTCAAAGATTGTTCAGTCTTTATGGGTCTTTCATTAAACTGGAAGAGACTAGACTTTGAAATGTATCAGATAACTACAAAATTATTTAGCACATTATATCCTGTAGTAACTATTTACACATAAATAGTTGGTCTCTTCTTAAGGAGGTACATTGCTTTCCATTTCCTCTTTGCTTATCCCACAACTGCTAACACACTTCCGTACGGCAGAGAGTCAGTACTTTGAGTTAGCAGTGTTTGTGGTGAGTAGCCTTACAATACGATCTACCAGTATATATTCAGCAAATGTTTTTGGATTGACATTAACTGACATAATGTCATGGATTTAATTTGGTCCCCCAAAATAAGTGCCTCAACTTGGTAGGCCCATGATTCTCACTACTGTATAATTACCCTCCATTATATGAGTTTCCTATGCTATAAATCCTAATCTCTGCCTGTGGTTAATAGACAGGATTCTGTTCAAGTGGATTAGGGTGGGACTATAACACACTGTCAGAGCAATACAAGGTGCCTAAGCACATAACAATTACCAACTAGTAGATTAGAACCAAACCAAACTCATGGCTGTCAAGTCAATTTCAGCTCACAGAGACCCTATAGATGGAATAGAACTGCCCCATAGAGTTTCAAAGCAGAGCGTGGAGGATTGAAACTACCAACTTTTCGCTAGCAGATGCAGCACTTAACCACTTGTCACCGAGATTTCCAAGAGCAGACAAGCAGCAAGCGTTTTTCAAAGCAGTTGACGCGACCTGCGCAGAGACAGAAGAGAAAATTCACACTGCAAAGAGAGGTAGAGGATAATGGAACAGGGTTTCATATATGTAGCTCCTCAGGCAAGTGACAAAAATTAGAAATTAAGTATCCAGATTCCAAAAAGGAACATAAAGAAAAATCCAAGCTCAGTGTAAGAAGTTATGAGCTTCAGTAATTTTCTGAAGTTAGTGACCAGTCTCTCTCAGTTTACTCATTGGAAAATGAAAGGATTAAAGTAGATGACCTTAGAATCTTTCCTAGCCCAGCTATCTGTACTATCAGTAAAACTCTACCTAATTTTATTCTACCAGATATTTCTATTTATGTATTTGTAATTAAATCACAATCTCCAAGCTTATCATTGGTACTTTAAAAATGCTAGCCAGTGGTGGGATTTGATATTTACTGTGATAAATAGTGGTTAAGCTTTCTTTTTATATGCGTGCCTATTTATGGCCAAGAACATCCTGGATAACTAAGTATGGGAATGTGTATGCTGAAGCAATGCTGCATGTGTTTGAACACCTTATGTCTATGTGAACTTGAGCAACTTTATAAAACTCTTGGTGCCTCACTTTCTTATATATGCAAAATAGGGATACATACAGTACAACATCCTAGGATTTCGTGTGTGTGTGATTACCTATAAAGTGTCTGGAACACTGTCCAGAACCTGATAATGAACAATAGCTTTTATCACTGTTCTTGAACATTTCACATTGGATCAGAACAAAGCACTTGGATCTTTGTGAATTTATTAATGAGTTTGTTACTTATAAAAAGGAACATTTTACATCTATAATTCAAAAACACTATTCTGATTAAAGCTGCATATTGTAAGGATTACCTTTTTTGTTGTAAATGTGTCATAATGTTCACCTGTCACCGTACGTATACTGACAAAAGTTAAGCAAAAAAGGAAAAAGTTGTACTGATGTGTCAGATACAGACCTAAAAAGTAGAAAATGAAAGAAAAGAAGGAACCAAATCAGGAAGCAGAGAAATTATATGTAAGAAATTACTATGAACAAGTAATAGGAGTATTAATACAGTCAGTGAGGGTAGTATTCTTAAGAAATCCTCTGAAAGATGTTTTTCTGGAGAAAGAGTGTTGGAAGACCAACCTCCTGAGGCTTCCTGGACTTATTCAGGAGTCTTCTTAAGAAACTATTATAAATGAACATAGAGCTCGTCTTAGAAAATAAAGAATAAAAAAAGAGAGGACTAAGGCGGTGATGAAAAGCAAAAAGAAAGGAGGATAGAAGATGGAAGAAGAGGAGAGAAAAGGAAAGAAAGAGACAGGAGGGGAAGAAGAAGGGGAAAAAGAAAATAAAATTCCAAAGGCAAAAACAAATCCAAAGAAAAACAGGAAGGAATACTGATTCCTCAGAGTCCCTAACTCTTATGGTTAGGGACAATCTCAAGAAAGAGACAAGAGTACACATATAGATACAGACTTTAGGGTTATTCAGTGTTGGAGAAAATTGCTGAATTACTAAACCTGAAATGTAAACAATCCAACAAAATATATTAATTTGTCCATGGTGGGGAGAGGGGAAACAGGTGCAGAAGACTTTTCAGCTTTCTTTGGAAACCTACTGTAAGGAGTGGTTTATATGTCCAGGTGACTGACAGGTTCTATCATTTTTGAAGCTATATAGTGATGAAGAATTACCTGTTGAAGAATAGGACAATTAGGTTGGCAAGCTTAACTCTAAGTACTATATGCCTCCCTGCTGAATATCACTATGGTCAGCTTCAAGATACCCCCCTTGGGAAGCTATGCACCGATGCCAGCACCTAGTCCATCCTTCAGAGCAATTTTGGAACTCTTTCTGGAATCAGAAATGTGCACAGTGGCACAATAGCAGGTTCACGAATTGTATAGCCATCTGCCAGGAAGTTTTTGCCTGTAACCAACTGTACTGGAACCCTCTACCTCCTCACCTGATCTAGCCCCCAGTGACTTTTTTCTTTACCTGAAGATAAAGGAAAGATTGAAAGGATGGCGTTTTGTTGACAGTCGGAACATCAAGGGTAATGGGCGACAGCTCTGATGGTCATTCCAGATACAGAGTTCGAAAATTGCTTTGAAGGGAGGACTAGGCACTGGCCTTAATGCATAGCTTCCCAGGGGAAGTACTTTGAAGATGACTGTAGTGATATTCAGCAATGAAGTAGGTAGCACTTTTTCTAGGATGAGTTTGGCAATGTAGCTTTCAGTCCACCTATAATGGTAAAGATAGTATATATGTTATTTTTTTTATCTACTTATATTCTGCAGGGTCCAGTGGAATTAAACTTATTAACAGTGCTGGATTTCATTAGCATAAATGTTCTATTGGCCTGCTAAATTTTTCACATAAAAAAAAAAGGAACATGTAAACTATCCAGTATAGTTTCAGTCATTACAGATTCGGTACTACAAAAACTATAAGTATTATCAGGCTTTCAATTTAAACCACTAAGTTAACAACTCTCTACAAAATATTTTAATTTATTTTTATGAAAACAAGGATTTCTGTAAATATAAATTGAAATACCATAGCAACAAAAATAGCCTCTATAGTATATTACGATTATAGTTTTATAAGTTTCTCTAAGTGATAGTAGGCGAGGTACTTCCTGATCATCAATTTCTTTTTGTATATACACTAACAGGGTTGTTGTTACAATTTTAAAATTTTCATGCATAAAAGCACATCTCAAGCTTCCAGACACAACAGGTATTTATTTGTTCTATACATCCTGACACACTTGATATAATGCATGGCTTTACATTTTCTAGTTTAAATAGGAGTCCAAATGGTGCGGTCATTAAGAGCTTGGCTGTTAACCAAAAAGTTGGCAGTCTGAATCCACCAGATGCTCCGTGGACCTGTGGAACAGTTCTACTCTGTCCTACACGGTCGCCGTACACTGGAATCCACTCAACTCGACAGTAACAGATCTCATTTTTTATTTAGTTCCAAAATATCTAAATTCATTATAAATCTTCATTAACATGTCACATAATCTTTGAAACCAGATTACAAATCTTTTCACTTACTTGCAATGTATAACATCATTCATTTGTTATTCGGTAAAAGGACAGCAAACACCTATCACACTAAAATACTAAAGCCAAATAGGCTATATATATTCTGGTTAATTTCTGTGCTTGTCTTGCTTAACTTTAACCTAAAAATATATATTAATCAAAAAATATATGTTTCAGACATTAGCTATATTTTAGTATGTCCTGTAAATTTTAATCAGTGTCCTCTGTCAGATGTTTCAAAAACTCACTTCTTAGATCTTGTCATTCATCCTGGAAATTTGGCTTCTTTTCATGGAGAATGATTGTAGATACCTCGTATATTTAGCTGCAACCACAAAACACATGATAAGATGTGAGTGATCAGTGGATCTAGAATTCCAAATGGTTACATTTCTCATACAGCCACACACGTTGCCCATCATATCACCTTTTTTTCTGAAAAGTATGAAGTGTTTATACATCCAAAGTGGATGCATGAACTATGAAGATGTTCAAAAATAACATCAATTTTTATAGTACAATGACAGTGCACAGCCAACATTCCTACCTGCTGGGAAAATGTGTCTGGGAAACAGTGAAGGTGCTATGTTTGCTAGACTATGTAAAAACTCAGCAAATAAATGGAAATGAACCTGGCCAACCCTGTTATTCAGTGACATAATCAAACAAGGAAAAATCACTGAAATGGGTTATCTGACTTTTTCCATTCTGAATCAATTACAATACAGCAACCCCCAAGGTATTCTGAGAGTTTATGGTGGCACTCAAGTCTCTACTTGTTAATTCTGTACTGAACAAAGCACATGCTAGGCCCTGGCCTTTCAGAAAAGCCAATGATAGAGCTTTCTCACAGATAGAAGAACTTTTCAGCAATTCCGTCATTCAAAAAGGAGATCCAAAGACCACTTCTTTCCTTGTTAAAAGTGTGGTCCTACATCCCAGCAGCCTCACTCCAGAGAATTATAACCTTCCAGAAATTCCTACAAGCAATCAGAGATATGTATCAACAGAAAATATAACAAGGAAACATCTACAGGATTAGATGTCCATTAAACAGAGTCTCCAGTCTGGACTGGAAGTTGAGTTTTCAGAAATCTCTCGGATCACTCTACCAGGACATAATTCTTTCATCTGTATGTACAGACAGAGGGCATGGCTTTTTATATCATCACTCTTTTAAATGAAACACACTGCAAGTTCATTATAAAGTTGTTAGAATATTTGGAACAAATTCAAATGATATTACCTTTCCTGGACAGTTTCCTTAACTAGACAGTCCCTAGTGGAAAAAGACATGTGTCTTGCCAAGAAAAAGAAGGAGACAACCAGGTAATGTGAAAAGTCTGTGATGTAGAAAGAAAATTCTAAAGCAAAATAAATAACAAATTATGAGCTTTATATAAGTAAATCTTTAGGTTATGCAAATGATTTTTATTCCAAAACGAAGGAAGAACAAGACCCAGACTCCCTTGAAGTTTATAGTTATAATGGCCAATCAGTAAACACAAGATCTGACGTAAATAAGTCCGTGAACTTAAGTATTTTAGGTTCTACGTACCTCACTGCTGAGTATCACTACAGTCATCTTCGAAATACTCCCTTTGGGGATCTATGTACCAATGCCGGTGACTAGTCCACCCTTGAAAGCAATTTTGGAACTCTTTCTGGAGTGGCCATTGTGCACAACTGCATGTTGGCAAGTTCATAAACCTAATTGTATAGTTGTATGTGAGGAAGTTTTTAACAGTAAACAAATAACTGTATTGGAATACCTGATTTGGTCCCCAAAGACATTTGTCTTTACTCAGAGATGAAGGAAATATTGAAACGAAGACAGTTTGATGACATTCATGATATCATAGGTAATACCATGACAACCCTGATGATAATTCCAGACAAAGATTTCCAAAATGCTTTGAAGGGTGTTAAGTGTTCTGTCAGTTGCCACCGAAAGAATCCTAAATGAAATACCCTGGTCTTATATGTGTAGATAAATTTAGGTCAGCCAAGCCAGCCAAGTGCCATCACATATTACTTGGTGTTTTCAGCCAGTATCACCTGATTGTAATTTTTTTCCTTTTTTAAAAATTTTACTACAGATGAAGGTTTATATAACAAATTCATTTCTCGTTCAATAGTTAGTACATGTATTATGACATTGGCTAACAACCTCCTAACATGTCAACACTCTCCCTTCTCATTCTTTTCTGTCCCCTTCTGCTTTTAATCCCTGGCCCTGGGTTGTTGTGCCCCTTTAGTCTCAGTTTGTTTAATGGGCCTATCTAAACTTTTGCTAATGGATGAACCTCAGGAGGGACTTCGTTGCTGAGCTGAAAGGGAATCTGGGGGCCATGCTCTTGAGATGTCCCTAGTCTCTGTCAGGACAGTAAGTCTGGTTTCATTATGTGAGTTACAATTTTGCTCCACATTTTTCAATAGCACTATTCTGGACACTCTAATGTGATCCATGTCAGTACAGTCAGTGGTGGTAGCTGGGCACCACCTAGTTGTACTGGAATCAAGCTGGTGGAGGTCATGTTGGATACAGTTTGCTAGTCCTTTGTAATAATCTTTCCCTTCTGTCTATGGTTTTCTTCATTCTCTTTTGCTCCCAAAGGGGTAAGACCAGTGGAGTAGGTGGCCACCACGTGCTCTTAAGACCCCAGACACTACTCACCAAGGTAGAATATAGAACATTTTCTTTATGCATTATTCATTATGCATTTTCTTTATGCATTATGCCAACTGAGCTAGATGCTTCTAGAGACCATGATTCTCTTAGCCCTCAGCTCAGCAATTCAGTCCCTCAGGGAGCTTGGATGTGTCTGTGGAACTTCCATGACCTTGCCTTGTACACGCTTCTCTGTCTTCTAAAGTCTTGTGAACTGTCTCAGGCTTCACCAAAGTTACTACTTATCTATTGTTTACCCTAGCAACCCTAGCAACCATCAAAGATAGTTCCTTTTTGTGTGTGTAAACCTTGTCATGATTTTTTACTGTAGTGTTCTCATTCAATATTTGTCCTTTGGTGAATGACTTATTTCACTCAACATGATGCCCTCCAGATTTATCTGGGTTGTGATAGAATTTACAGATCCATCATTCTTCTTTTTTGCTTAATACTCCATTGTGTATATGTTCCGTAGTTTGTTTATCCATTCATCTGTTGATGGTCATCTAAGTTGTTTCTTTTTGCTATTGTCTGCAATGCTTCAGTGAACAAGATGTGTATATGTCTATTTGTGTAAGAGCTCCATTTCTGTAGAATATATTCCTAGGAGTGGAATTGCTAGATCACATGGTATTGCTGTGTCTGGATTTCTAAGGAAGTACCAGATAGTTTTTCAAAATGTTTGTTGTCGTTTGGCATTCCCTTAAGCAGTGCGTAAGAGTTACAATCACCCCTTGGGCTCTCAAACACTTATTTCCCCCCCTTTTTTTTTTAATACCATTGTGGGATAGTAATACCATTGTGGGATAGTATTTCATTGTGGTGTTGATTTGTATTTGTGTAATGACTAGTGTTCATGAGTATTTACTGATGTGTCTGTTGTCCATTTGAATGGCTTTTTTGGTGCAGAATCAGTCTGCATTTCCTTTGCCCACTTTTTAATTGGATTATTTGTTACTTTGTTGTACACATATTAGATTTTCTTGTAGACTTACAGATTAGACTTTTGTCTGATTTGTGTTAGCAAAATATTTTCCCAGTCTCTTGGTTGTCTTTTTCACTCTTGGTGAAATCCTTTTTTAATCACTTTCTTTTTTAATTGTGCTCTAGGTGAAGGTTTAGAAAACTAGATTTCCATTAAACAGTTGTATACATACTGTTTTATTACTTACTGTTTTATTTTGATACATCAATACTCTCCCTTCTCAGACTTAGGTTCCCCATTACCAATTTTCCTGTCCCCTCCCTGCCTTCCAGTCCTTGACCCTTGACTGTTATTCCTCTTAAGTCTAATATTTGACTGAACTTTGGGAATGACTTTGCTATTAACCTAAAAGCATGCTGGGTGGCATACCCTCAGGATTTCTCCAGTCTCTGACAGGTCAGTAACTCTGGTCTTTCTTTGTGAATAAGAATTTTGTTCTGCGATTCTCTCCAACTCTATCCAGGACTGTCTAACCTATACCTGTCAGAGCAGTCAATGGTGGTAACTAGGCACTATCCAGTTGTACTGGACTCATCAGGTGGAGGCCATGGTCGTTGTTATAATTGTTCTTCATTCTCCCTTGCTTCTGAACAGGTGAGACCAGTAGTGTATCTTAGATGGCTACTCACAGGCTTTTAAGACTCGCAGATGCTACTCATCAAAGTACAACATAGAATATTTTCTTTTTAAGATATGTTATGTCAATTGAGCTAGAAGTTCCCTGAGACCATGGTTCTCATCCTAGCAGGTCAATCCCTCAGGGAATTTGGATACACCCATGGAGTGTCTGTGAACTTCCCTTGTACAAGCTGTCTTCCCCAGTATTATGGAGTAGTGTTATGGCTTCCCAAGTGCTCTGTGCTGTCTTAGTCTTTGGTGAAATCTTTTCATGAGCATAGGTGCTTAAAGTCTAGAAGAGCCTAATTATCTAGCTTACCATCTAATGTTTCTTTAAAGCTTAAATCCGGTAAATGCCATGTATTAGGGCCTTTAGCTTTGATATTATTTTTTATTTGGAAAACTTCATAGATTTGGGTTTTATATTTAGGTCTTTGATCTATTTTGAATTAGTTTTTTTATATCTTGTGAAGTATGAGTCCTCTTTTATCCTTTCTTTTTGATAAGGCACATCCAGTTTTGTCAGCATCTTGAGTTAAAAAGATTGTTTCTTTTCCCATCTCGTGGCTTTGGGCCCTTGTCAAAGATCAGGCAACCACAGATGGATAGATTTACATCTGTATTCTCCATTCTGTCTCATTGGTCAGTGTATCTCTCATTGTACCAGTACCTAGCTGTTCTGATTACCACAGGTATATAGTAGCTTCTGAGGTTAAGTAATGCAAGTCCTCTTATTTTATTCTTCTACTTCAGTAGTGCTTTACTTATCAGGACTTCTTCTCTTTCCATGTAAAGTTAATGATTCGCTTTTCCATCTCTTTAAAGAATGTAGTTGGTATTTGAATCAGGATTACATTGTATTTGAAGATATTTTAGGTTAGAGCTGACATTTTCACAGCATTGAATCTACCTATCCTTAAGCATGGTATGTTTTCCTATTTATGTAAAACTCTTGCAGTTTCTTACAGCAGTGTCCTGTAGTTTCTTTATGCAGATCTCTGACATCTCTGATGAAATTTATTTCTAAGTATTTTATTCTTTAGAGACTATTCAGAAGTGGGAGATTTTGTTGTTGTTATTGTAAATGGCATTGTTTTCCTGATTTCCTCCTTATGATTCTCTTCTTTGGTGTATAGGAATCCAAACAATTTGTGCATGTTTTTTCTTGTATCCTGCCTATCTGCTGAATCTTTCTAGTAGTTTCAGTAGTTTTCTTTGAAGTCCCTTGTGTTTTCTATGCGTAGTATCATATTATCCACGCATAGGGTCAGTTTAACTTCTTCATTACCAATTTGGGTGCCCTTTATTTCTTTTCTTGCCTCATTGCTCTAGCTAGAACTTTCAGCACTACATTAAAAAGGAGTAGTGATATGGCATCCTTGTCTCTTGCCTTTTCTTGAAGGGAATGTTATCAGTTTCTCTCCATTAAGCACAATGTGTTGTATAAACCAAGAAATAAAGCCACTGCTTTCGAATCGATTGTGACTCATAGTGTCCCCATAAAATAGCAGAAAACTGCTGCATAGAGTTTCCAAAGAGCACGTGATGGATTTAAAATTTCCAACCTTTGGTTAGCAGCTATGTACTGTAAAATATAGCATCATGTATAAATGGGTACAAACCTGTGTGGGGTCATCAGACATCTTAGAAGTCAGATGCAGACCCATATGTGATTAGAAACAGATTGATGTGTGTTCACGTACAAATGCCTGCACACTTAACTATATACACACCCACATAGGGTCATATGACCTATATGAAGTCAGCTAGTGTGCCACTGGACATACACTCAAGAGTGATTCGATACAGACAAATGTATGTGCTGGATACAGATCTACCCACACACCATTTAAAATCTGTTTATGATCGGATACTGATCTACAAGGAGTCAGACATGAAACTATGTGTCATAACATACACACTCTGGTCTTGTCAAATGAAGATCTATATGGTTAACTGGACACACTTGTACAGTTGGACATACACCAGTTCATGGCCACATAGAAATCTTTGTATCATCTGGATGGGCTGTAGGCTGAGAAAAACTTTTGTTTTTTTTCACATAAAACTGAAAACAAAACTTTGTTCCTACCAGAACAGATTACTGTTAAGTCTCCTCAGAAAAAGTCTGTTTCATATAGCTTTTAGGGAACAAATTGCCTGTGTAAAACAGCACATTTCATATGTTCAATTTCATGGAGATAAATCAGAAGCTTTAATAGTATTTTAAGAATTGTAAAAACTGTCATAATAACTAATTAGGAAATCATAAATATATTTATAATTTAGATTAATGTAATCGTCAAATCCAAACTGAAATAGTATCTGTCCTCTTATCAAGAACTAGAATCAGTTTTCTTCATCAATCACATCCTGTCGATCAAATTAGTCATTGAAGGAGTATCAAACCAAACCCAGTATCATGTCCTACTTAAATATGCAGAATCGCAAGTACATAGACTTCGTGTAGTGGGACAGACGTAATCTTGAACACAAAACGCTAGCCAAGGAAACTATGTTGTGCTGATAGAATAATGATCTGCAAAGTCTTAAAATTACTGTTGGCCTCAGAACTTGTTTATACGTATTAGACAAATTGTTTTCCACTAATATGGATGATAGACAATTTCAGAAAATAACTTGCTTTTTCTCTTCTAAGAAGAAAAAAAGAAGTTATTCTAATTTTTTTCAATGCATACTGAGAAAAAATAAATTACAATGTGAACTTAGTTTTATTTTAAACAGGAAGAATTGCTATGCCTTTTATCCAGCCTCCAGAATGTATGTGCTGGGTTAATTCTAACCACAAAGAATAATTTATCCTACATTTTGGATGGCTTTTCTTAGTGAATCTGCTGAATTGATTAAATCACTTATTGTGATACGACTGCCTTTCTGTTGCTTGAGAATTAGCAGTGGTATTTTCAATGTGGATGCATGCTCTTATTCTACCTGCTATTAACTTTCTACTCCAGATCTTTTCCATAGCAGTTTTCATCTCAGAATTTCTCAAGGTGTATATCAGAGGATTCAACATGGGAGTGATAACTGTACAAGCCACACTTACAGGTTTGTCAAGAGGAAAGCTGGACACCGGTCTAACATACATGAAAATACAGGGGACAAAAAATAGGACAACCACCGTGATGTGGGAGCTGCAGGTAGACAGGGCTTTGCGTCTCCCTTCCTGACTGTGAGTCTTCAGGGAGTTTAGGATGACCCCATAGGAGATGAGGAGAAGGATGAAAATTACCATACAGATGGCTCCACCATTGGCAACCACAGTGAGGCCTATAAAATAGGTGTCAGTGCAAGCCAGTTCTAGTAATGGGTACACGTCACAGAAGAAATGATCAATAACATTAGGGCCACAGAAGGGGAGGTCGTACACAAAGAGAAGTTGAACCACAGAATGCAAAAATCCCCCAACCCAGGCCACCACCAGCAACAGAATGCAAACTCGTCGATTCATGATGGTCAAGTAGTGCAGTGGCTTACAGATGGCCACATAGCGGTCATAGGCCATTGCGACCAGAAGGAAAACCTCAGCACCACTAAAGAAGTGTTCTGTGAAGAGCTGGAACATGCAAGCTGGGAAGGAAATAGTCTTTTTATCACAGAGTAAGTCTACAATCATTTTGGGTGAAATGGCAGTGGAATAAACAGCATCCATGAGGGACAGATAGGCAAGGAAGAAGTACATGGGGGAGCCCAGGGAGGGGCTGACAGTCACAGTCACGACAATGAGCAGGTTGCCAGCCATTGTCGCAATGTAGATGAGCAAGAACATGACAAATAACACCTTCTGGCCCTCAGGATCCTGAGTGAGTCCCAGGAGGACAAACTCTGTTACATTGTTACTGAGTCCCATTTGCTCTTCAGGAAGACTTGTTTTAGAGATGAGAGCTGAGGAGACCAAGACCTGTAATGAAATCATGAGCACTGCTATGAATATGTCCATTGTGTCATGGAGCACTTCTTCACTGTTTATCTTCTACAGTGGCTTATACACAGTAAACATTATGAAAGGTCTACTGAGTTTTTCTTCTGAGGATCCCACTATGTCTTCCTATAATAAGTCTACTCAGATGAATAGACTAGACTCACGAATAAGAAGTGCTGTCTCTAAATCTTGCCAAGAAATTTGGAGGGTAGTTACCTAGCTAGCTGACTGGAAGAGATCCATAGTTATGCCTGTTGCCAAGAAAGATGATCCAACTAAATGCAGAGATTGCTGAACAATATCATTACAATGACGTGCAAGTAAAATTTTGCTCAAGATCATTCAGAAGTGACTGTTAACAGTACAATGACTGGGAACTGCCAGAAATTCAAGCCACGTTCACAAGAGGACTGAAAAAAAAATAAAACAGTGCCATCGAGTTGGTTTCGACTCATGGTGACCCTGTAGTATAGAGTAGAACTACTCCACAGAGTTTCCAAGGAGCATCTGGCACATTCAGACTATGGACCTTTTGGTTAGCTGATGTGGCACTTAAACATAACCAGGGATGTTGTTGATGATGTCAGAAGGAACTAGGCTGACACACAGAATACCAGAAAGATGTTTATCTGTATTTCATTGACTATGCAAAGGTATTGGACTGTGTGGGTCACACCAAATTACGAATAACATTGCAGAGACTAGGAATGTTAGGACATTTAATTGTGTTCATGAGTAATTTGTATATGGATCAAGAGGCTGTCATGGGAGCAGAATAAGGGTACACAGCATAGTGTCAAGTCAGGAAAGGTGTACATCAGGGTTGTATCCTTTCACTATACCTTTACAATCTGTATGCTAAGCAAAGACTCAGAGAAGCTGAACTGCATGAAGAAGAATGAGGCTTCAGGATTGGAAGAAGATCCAGTAACAATCTGTTATGCAGATAACACAGCCCTGCTTGATGGAAGTAAAGAGGATTTGAAACATTACTAGTGAAGATCAAAGACCACAGCCTTCAGTATGGACTGCACCTCAGCATCAAGAAAACCGAAATCCTCATAAAGGGACCAGTAAGAAGTATCATGATAAATGGAGAAAGGATAGGGGCTGTCAAGGAGTGTGTTTTACATAGTTCCGCAGTCAACACCCATGGAAGCAGCAGTTAAGAAATCAAAAGACACATTGCTTTGGGAAAATATATTACAAAGCACCTCTTGAAGATATAAAATAGTAAAGATGTCACCATGGAGAGACTAACAGGTGCCTGATCTAAGACACAATATTTTCAATCACATTGTCACATGCAGGCAAAAGCTGGACACTGAAAAATGAAGACAGAAGAATTGATACCTTTGAATTGAGGTGCTGGAGAAGAATAGTGAAGGTACCGTGGACTGCCAAAATAATGAATAGACGTGTTCTGGAAAAAGTACAACTATAACCAGTGTGATCCTTGGAAACAAAGATAGTGAGACTGCATCTCACATACTCTGGACATGTTGTCAGGAAGGATCAATTCCAGGAGAAGGACATCATGTTTGGTAAAGCAGACCCTCAACAAGATGGGCTAACAGTACTGTCTAAACACAATTGTGGTCATGGCACAGGAATGGGCAGTGTTTGTTTCTGCTGTACAAAGATTCACTATGAATCAGAACCAACTTGATGGCTTCTAACAACAACAACATCTGTAAATATTAATGGATCTTCTGCATAGAAGGTCAGTCAGAAGCCTAACAATCATTCATTCATTTAGGTGTCTTTTTAAAACTTTGACAGTGCTTGTCGCAGAAGACAGTGACAAAGAAGGATTTCTATTCTCAGAAATTTATTGTTGGTGTCAAAGAGAAACTCTAAATAAATAAATTATGAAAGAATCAGTACTTAGAGTTGGTGGTATCTGTGGTGATTACCTTTACAATACGACCTATATAGCACCAAAAATAACCCCTCTTCAGGAATATCTCACTAAATATTATGATATTCCATCATTAGAATTTCAGTACTTCCTGCTTCAAAGGTTTTTGACTCTTTATGGATCTTTCATTAAATTTTAAGAGACTGGACTTTGAAATGTATCAGATAACTATAAAATTATTTAGCACATTATATCATGTAGTAATTATTTAAACATAAATGGTCGGTTTCTTCTTAAGGAGGCACATTGCTTTCCATTTCCTCTTTGCTTATCCCACAACTGCTAGCACTCTTCCATACTCTACTGGCAGAGAGTCAGTACTTTGAGTTAGTAGTATTTGGGGTGAGTAGCCTTACAATATGATCTACAAGCGCATATTCAGCAAATGTTTTTGGATTGACATTAACTGACATATAATGTCATGGATTTAATTTGGTCCCCCCAAAATAAGTGCCTCAACTTGGTTGGCCCGTGATTCCCACTTTTGTATAATTGCCCTCCATTATGTGATTTTTCTATGCTATAAATCCTAATCTCTGCCTGTGGTTAATAGACAGGATTCTGTTCAAGTGGATTAGGGTGGAACTATTACACTCTGTTAGAGCAATACAAGATGACTAAGACACATAACAATTAACAGCTAGTCGACTGAGAACCAAACCAAACTCATGGCCATCAAGTCAATTCCAACTCACAGAGACCCTATAGAGTAGAACCGCCCCATAGAGTTTCCAAGCAGAAACTGGAGGATTTAAACTGCCACCTTTTGGTTAGCAGCCACAGCACTCAACCACTTGCCACCAAGGTTTCCATCAGTAGAGTAGCAGCAAGTGATTTTCAAAACAGTTGATGTGTGCTGCACAGTGGCAGAGGAGAAAATGCACACTGTAAACAGCCATAGAGGATGATGGAAAAAGATCTTATATATGTTGCTTGTCAGACACTGAACATGACCAAAATTAGATCTTAAATGTCCAGATCCAAAAAAGGAACATACTCAAAGAAAAATCCAAATTCAGTGTAAGAAGCTATGAGCTTCAGTAATTTTCTGAATTTAGTGACCAGTCTCTCTCAGTTTACTCACTGGAAAATGAAAGGATTCAAGTGGATGATCTTAGAATCTTTCCTAGTCCAGCTATCTACACTGTCAGTAAAACTGTACCTCATTTTATTCTACCAGATATTTCTATTTATCTATTTGTAATTAAACGACAATCTCCAAGCTCATCATTGGTACTTTAAAAAGGCTAGGTGGGATTTGATACTGTGATGAATAGTGGTTAAGCTTTCTCTTTCTATGTGTACCTATTAATGGCCAAGAACATCCTGGATGACCAAGTATAGGAATGTGTATTCTGGAGCAACACTGTACATTTTTAAATACCACTTCTACACCTTACAGTCTATATGACTTTGGACAACTTAATAAAACTCTTGATGCCCCACTTTCATAATATGCAAAATAGGGATACAAATAGTACAATATCGTAGGATTTGTGTATGTGTGATAACATACAAGGTGCCTAGAATACTGTCTAAAACTTGATAATGAACAACAGCTTTTATCATTGCTTTTGACTATTTCACTATATAGGACATTGGATAAGAATAAAACATCTGGATCTTTGTGAATGTAGTAACGAGTTTACTACTCATAAAAAAGGATATTTTACGCCTATAATTCAAGAAAACTATTTTTGTTAAAACTGCATGTTGGCTAAAACTGTGTATTGTAAGAATTACCTTTTTTGTTGTGTGTGTGTCATAATGTCCATCTGTCACCACGTGTATATTGACGAAAGTTAAGCATAAAAAGAAAAAGGAAAAAAATTGTACTCACGTGACAGATACAGATCTAAAAAGTAGAGAATGAGACAAAAGACGAATCAAATCAGGAATCAGAAAAGTGTAAGAAATTAATATGCACAAGTAACAGGAATATTAATACACGAGTGAGGGCAGTATTCTTAAAAAATCTTCTCCCGAAAGATTTCTTCTCAAGAAAGAGTACTGGAAGGCCAGCCTCCTGAGGCTCCCTGGCCTTATTCAGGAGTCTGCTTGGGAAGCCATTACCAATGAATGTGGAGCCCGTCTTAGAAATAAAGAATAAAAAATATAAGGAAAGGAATAAGGAGGTGAAGAAAAGCATAAAGAAAGGAGGACGGAAGATGGAAGGGTAGGAGAGGAGGAGAGAAAGGAAAGGAAAGAAAGAGGAGGTAGGGGAACCACAGGGGAGAAAGAGAACAAAGCTTCGAAGGGAAAAACAAACAAATCAAAAGAAAAAAACAGAAACACTGATTCCTGGGAGTCCCTAGCTCCTATGGTTAAACAACCTCAAGAAACTGACAAGAGCACACCTATAGATACAAACTTTAGGATTATTCAATGTTGGAGAAAATTAATGAAGTACTAAACCTCAAGTGTAAATAACTCTACTTCATACATATTACTTTTGTCAGGGGTCAGGGAACAAGTGCAGATGATTTTTCCACTTTCTTTTGAAACCAGTTGTAACAAGTGGTTTTTGTGTCCAGATGCGTGACAGGTTCTATCATTTTTGAAGCTATAGAGTGATGAAGAATTAGCTGTTGAAGAATAGGACAATTAAGTCAGCAAGCTTAATTGTTCTAAGTGCTACATATCTCATGGCTGAATATCACTATAGTCATCTTCAAAGTACTCCCCTTGAGAAGCTATGCACTTACACCAGAATCTAGTCCACCCTTCAAAGCAATTTTGGAACTTTCTGGAATGGCCATTGCTCACATTGGCACAATGTTAAGTTTGCAGACTTAATTGTTTACTCAACTGTAAGGGAGTTTTTAGCTAGGAAGCAAATAACTGTATTGCAACACCTTACCTACTCACCTGATCTGGCCCCCAGTGACTTTTCTTTATCCGAAGATGACAGAAAGATTGCAAGGATGACATTTCGTTAATGTTCAGGACATCAAGGGTAACAGGACGACAGCTCTGATGGCCATTCCAGCAAAAGACTTCCAAAATTGCTTTAAGGGTAGACTAGGCGCTGCCATCTGTGCCTAGCTTCTCAAGGGAAGTACTTTGAAGATGACTGCAGTGATATTCAGTGATGAAGTATGTGGCATTTTTGCTAGGATGAGTTCAGCAATGTAATTTTCAGTCCACCTATAATGGTTAAGATAGTTTGTATGTTATTTTTTAGCTACTTATTCTCTGCAGCATCTAGTGCAATTAAATTTATTAATAATCAGTGTTGGATTTAATTAGCATAAATGTTCTGTTGGCCTGCTAAATTCTTTACATGAAGAAAAAAAAAAGAACATGTAAACTTCCAGTATAGTTTCAGTCATCACAGATTTGGTACTATAAAAATGAAAAGTGTTATTGGGCTTTCATATTAAACCACTAAGTTAACAACTCTCTACCAAAAAAAAAAAGAAATCATTTAATTTATGTTTATGTAAACAGGGTTTTCAATAAATGGAAAATGAAAAAAATCACAGCAACAAAAATAATCTCTATAGTACATTACAATTACCATTTTATAAGTTTCTCTAACTGACAGTAGGCAAGCTACTGCCTGATCACCAATTTCTTATTGTAGATACACTAATAAAGTTGTCATAATTTTAAAAGTTTTGTACATAAAAGCACATCTCAGGCTTCTAGACATAACAGGTATTTATTTGTTGTATACATCCTGACACACTTGATATAATACATAATTTTACATTTGCCAGTTCAAATATAGAATCCATGTGGTACAGCCATTAAGAGCTTGGCTGTTAATCAAAAAGTTGGCACTGTAAATCTACCAGATGCTCCATGGAAACCCTATGGGACAATTCTACTCTGTCCCACAGGATCACCACACATTTGAATCCACTCTAGTCAATAGTAACAGGTTTCATTTTCTTCATTTAGTTCCAATACATCTAAATTCTTTGTAAATCTTAATCAACATATCACATAATCTTTGAACCCAGATTAGAAATCTTTTGACTTACTAGTAATGTATAACATCGTTCTTTTTCTATTTGGCAAAAGGACAGTAAACATCTACCAGACTAAAACACTAAAGTCAAATAGGCTATATACATTCTGGTTAATTTCTGTGTTTATCTTGCTTAATTTTGACCTAAAAATTCATATTACTCTAAAAATATGTATTTAAGACATTAGCTATGTTTCAATATATCATGTACATTTGAATGAGTGTCATCTGTCAGATGTTTCAAAAACTCACCTCTTAGATCTTGTCCTTCGTCCTGGAAATTTTGCTTCTTTTCATGGAGAATAACTGTAGGTACCTCGTATATTCAGCTGCAATCACAAAACAGATGACAGGGAGTGAGAAATCAGTGGATCTAGAATTAATTCCAATTGGTTACATTTTTCATGTATCCACACGTTGCCCATCATACCACTTTTTTTCCTGAAAAGCGTGAAGTGTCTATACATCCAAAGTGGATGCATGCAATATTAAGATGTTTAAAAATTAATGTCACTTTTGACAGTACAATGATAGTGCACAGTCAACATTCTTACCAGCTGGGAAAATGTGTTCCAAAAACAGTGAAGATACAGTGTTTACTTAACTATGTAAAAACTGGGCAAATTAATGGAAATTAACCTGGCCAACCCTGTTATTCAGTGACACAACCAAAGAAAAATCACTTGAATGAGTTAGTTGACTTCTTCCTTTCTTAATCAGTTACAATGCAGCAACCCAAAAGTACTTTACTTTGAGAGTTTATGGTAGCGCTCATGTCCCTAGTCATTAATTCTGTACATCACAAAGCAAATGCTAGGGCTTAACTTTCCAGACAAGCCAATGAAAGAGCATTCTCACAGACTGAAGAACTTTCCAGCAATCCAGTCATTCAAAAACAATATCCAAAAATCGTCTCTTTCCTCATTAAATGAATGCTCCTGCATCTCACCAGCCTCACTCCAGAAAATTATAACCTTCCGGAAAATCCTACAAGCAATCAGAGATATGTATCAACAGAAAATATAACAAGGAAACATCTACAGGATTAGACGTACATTAAACAGAGTCTCCTGCCTGGACTGGAATTTGAGTTTTCAGAAATGTCTTGGATCACCCTATCAGGAAATAATTCTTCCACTTATATGTGCAGACGTGGTATATGGCTTTTTATAACATCACTCTTTTAAACGAAACACACTGCAAGTTCATTATAAATTAGTTTGTTAGACTAATTGGAAGAAACCCAAATGATGTTTGTTACCTCTCCTGGACAGTTTCCTTAACCAGACAGTCCCTAGAGGAAAAACACACATGTCTTGCCAAGAAAAAGAAGGAGACAGCCAAGTAAGTGCAAAGTCTGTGATGTGGAGAGAAAATTCTAAAGCAAAGTGAATAATAAATTATGAGTTTTATGTAAGTAAATCTTTAGATTAGGCAAATAATATTTATTCCAAAGTGAAGGGAGAACAAGCCTCAGATTCCCATGCATTATAAAGTTCCTAGCAGAGAAAGGCCTTATTCTCACTTTTGAAGAATCTATACCCACTAAAGCTGAGACAAAGAGCATGGGACTAAGTCAGTTACTGAAATTCGCCTTCCAGTTCTTGCAAAGGCAGGTAAGCACACCTCTGCAGTTCTGAATTGCAGCAGACATTGTTGATCTCAGCCTGCATCTAGGTCAGGTCCATCAGGATGTCCTCCCTAAGCACCATCAACAATACCCTTCACACACAGCTGCGACAGGAAGATTTAACTCCTGAACTGAGGAGTGTCTTAATGTGACCACGTTATTCAAACTGGTTCCTCAACATTGAGCCAACTAAAATTTTACTTGCATGCACGGATTCTTTACATAAAATTGATACATGGAACAACTCATCCTGAAACTTGCTGTGACCTTGAAGTTTATAGTTATAATGCCCAATTAATAAATGTGAGATCGGACATAATAAGTCCACAACTTAAATGTTCTAAGTTCTACATACCTCATTGCTGAATATCGCTACAGTCATTGCGGGAGTATTCCCCTTGAGAATCTTTGTGCTAATACCAGTGCCCAGCGCACCCTTGAAAGCAGTTTGAGAACTCTTCCTAGAATGGATATTATGCATGGCTGAGTGGTGTCAAGTTCTCAAATTTAATTGTATAGTTGTTTGTGAGGGAGTTTTTGGTTGTTAAACAAATAACTGTATTGGAACACCTGATCTGGTCCCCAGTGACATTTTTCCTTACCCAAAGATAAAGGAAATATTGAAAGGAAGACATTTTTATGACATTGAGGACATCAAGGGTCGTACCACAACTCTGATTGCCAGTCCAGAAAAAGAGCCCCCAAATTGCTTTGAAGGTAGACTGGGTGCTGGTGTTGGTGCAGAGCTTCCCGAAGTGAGTACTTCGAAGGTGAGCACAGTGATATTCACCAGTGAGGTATGTGGCGCTTTTTCTAGGATGGGTTCAGGAACTCATATCTCTATAGTTCAAACTGCTTTAATTGAGTGTTCTGTCAGTTGCAACCAAAAGCTTCCTAACTGAAACACCCTGGTCTTATATATGTATACAAATTGCTGTTAATATATGCATATTAATTTGTTTTTTCAGCCAGTATCACCTCATTTTAATTCTTTTCTCCTTTTTGAAATTTCACTTTTTTTTTTTTAATTTCAAATTAGTTTCTCATTAAACAGTTAGCACACGTATTATTAGATGAAACCCTGGTGGCCTAGTGGTCAAATACTACAGCCGCTAACCAAAAGGTAAGCAGTTCAGATCTGCCTGGGGCTCCTTGAAAACCCTATGAGGCAGTTCTACTCTGGCTTCTAGGATCTCTATAAGTTGGACCCAACTTGATGGCAGTGGGTTTTTTGGTTTTAGCAACCTCATGCTATATCAAGACTCTCCCTTCTCATACTTTTGTGTTCCCTTCTGCTTTCTAATCCTTGTCCCTGGGGTATTGTGCCCCTTTAGTCTCATGTTGTTTAACAGGCCTGTCTAAACTTTGGCTAAAGGATGAACCTCAGGACTGACTTCATTACTGAGCTAAAAGGGAATCTGGGGGCCATACTCTCAGTTTCTCCAGTCCCTGTCAGGCCAGTAAGTCTGGTTTCTTTATGTGAGTTACAGTTTTGGTCTACATTTTTAATAGCCCTTTGCAAGACCCTCTACTGTGATTATGGTCAGAGCAGCGAGTGGTGGTAGCGGTGCACCAGCTGGTTGTACTAGACTCAGTGTGGTGGAGGCCATGGTGGATGCAGTGAGTAGTCCTTTGTACTAAGCTTCCCCTTCTGTCTGTAGTTTTCTTCATTCCCTCTTGCTCGCAAAGGGGTAAGACCAGCGGTGTATTTCAGATGGCCACTATATGCTTTTAAGACCCCAGACACTACTCATCAAAGTAGAATATGGAACATGTTGTTTATAAACTGTGTTGTGCCAATCAAGTTAGATGTTTCTTGAGACCATGATTCCCTTAGCCCTCAGCTCAGCGATTCAGTCCCTCAGGGAGCTTGGATGTGTCTGTGGAACTTTCATGGCCTTGCCTTGTACATATTTCTCTGGCTTCTAAAGTTTTGTGTACTGTCTCACATTTTGCCAAAGTTACTACTTATCTATTGTTTATTTTTTGTACGTTCATCTCCTCTCTCTAGCAACCATCATAAATTGTTTCCTTTTTTGTGCAAACCATATCATGACTTTTTATTGTAGTGTTCTCATTCAATATTTGTCCTTCAGTGACTGACTTACTTCACTCAGCATGCTGCCTTCCAGATTTATCTATGTTGTAAGATGCTCCACAGATTCATCGTTCTTCTTTTTTGCTTAATACTCTATTCTGTGTATGTATCACAGTTTGTTTAGCGACTCAACCATTCTTGGACAACTAAGTTGCTTCCATCTTTTTGCTTTTGTCTCCAGTACTGCAGTGAACATGGGTGTGTATATGTTTATTTCTGTAATAACTATTTCTCTTGAAACAGGAATGGAATTGCATGCATTTCTGTGTCTAGCTTTCTAAGCAAGTACCATATCATTTTTCAAAATGGTTGCTGTTTTTTTGCACTCCCTCAAGCAGTGCATAAGGGTGTCAGTTACTCCTTGGTCTCTCCAACATTTGTTATTTCCTTTTTCTTTTTTCTCTCCTTTTTTTTTTTTTTTAATTCATGCCAGTAATGGTGTTGTTGGACAGCATTTTATTGTGGCATTGATTTGTATTTGTCTAATGGCTACTGATTATGAGCATTTCCAGATGTGTCTGTTGTCCACTTGAATGTCTTCTTTGGTGCAGAGTCAGTCTGCATTTCCTTTGCCCACTGTTTAATGGGATTATTTGTCATTTCGTTGTAGACATGTTGGATTTTCTTGCAGATTTACAGACTAGATTTTTGTCTGATTTGTATTAGCAAAATATTTTCCAAGTCTCTTGGTTGTCGTTTTCAGTCTTGGTAAAATCTTTAATTAATCACATTTTTTAAATTGCCCTTTAGGTGAAGGTTTAGAGAACAAGTTTTTCATAAAACATTTGTACACATATTGTTTTATTACGTTGATTAACACCCCATGACACATCAACACTCACCCTTCTCAAACTTGGGGTCCCCATTACCAGTTTTTCTGTCCCCCTCCCTGCCTTCCAGTCCTTGTCCCTCCTGTGTTGTGCCCGTTAAGTCTCATTTTGCATAGTGCCTCTGTCTAATATTTGACTGAAGGGTGAACTTTGGGAATGACTTTACTATTAACCTAAAAGTGTGCTGGGTGGCCTACCCTCAGGATTTCTCCAGTCTCTAACAGGTCAGTAAATCTGGTCTTTCCTCGTAAATTAGAATTTTGTTCCAGTTTTCTCCAGTTCTATCTGGGACTGTCTAACCTATTACCTGTCAGAGCAGTCAGTGGTGGTAACCAGGCACTATCCGGTTGTACTGGACTCATCAGGTGGAGGCCACCGTAGCTGTGGTAGCTGTTATTCATTCACCCCTGCTTCTGAACAAGTGAGGCCAGTGGAATATCTTAGATGACTACTCACAGGCTTTTAAGACCCATGGATGCTACTCATCAAAGTACGATGTAGAATATTTTCTTTTTAAACTATGTTACGTCAGTTGAGCTAGATGTTCCCTGAGACCATGGTTCTCATCCCAGCAATTCAATCCCTCAGGGAATTTGGATACATCTATGGAGCTTCCATGACCTTCCCTTGTACAAGCTGTCTTCCCCAGTATTATGGAGTAGTGTCATGGCTTCCCCATTTCTTTGTGCTGTCTTACCCTTTGGTGAAATCTTTTCATGAACATAGGTGCTTCAAGTTTAGAAGATCCTGGTTATGGAGCTTATCATCTAATTTTTTTATAGCTTGAATCCTATAAATGCCATGTATTAGGGCCTTTAGCTTTGCTACTCTTTTGTATTTTGTAAACTTCATAGTTTGGAGCTTTATATTTAGGTCTTTGATCGATTTTAAATTAGTTTTCTATATCTTGTGAAGTACGAGTTCTCTTTCTTTTTTCTTTTCCATTTTTTCCTGCTTTTTTCTTTCCTTTTACTTTTCTTTTCTTTTTTTTTTGGCCTACACACATCCAATCTGTCAGCATCTTTAGTAGAAAAGGTTGCTTTTTCCCCCATCTGATGGTTTGGGGCCCTTGTCGAAGATCACGCAACCACAGATGGATAGATTTACATCTGGGTTCTCAATTCTGTTTTATTGATTAGTGTATTTGTCTTTGTACCAGTACCTAGGTGTTCTGATTACTACAGGTGTATAATAGGTTCTGAGGTTAGGTAATGCAAGTCCTCCTATTTTAGTCCTCTACTTCAGAAGTGCTTGACTTATCAGGGCTTCTTCTCTTTCCCCATCAAGTTAATGATTCATTTTTCCATCTCTTTAGAGAATGCTGTTGGTATTTGAATCAGAATTACATTGCATTTGTAGATCTTTTAGGCTAGAGCTGTTATTTTCACTGTTTAGCCTACCTATCCATAAGCGTAGTATGTTTTCCCATTTATGTAAGACTGTGGCAGTGTCTTGCAGCAGTGTGTTGTAGTTTTCTTTATGCAGACCTTTTACATCTCTGATGAGCTTTATTTGTATTTTATTTTTTAGCGACTAACCAGCAGTGGAGTTTTTTTTGCTGTTGCTATTATAAAAGATATTGTTTTCCTGATTTCCTTTTCATTATTCTCTTTTTTGGTCTATAGGAACCCAAATGATTTGTGCATGTTTTTCTTGTATCCTGCCTATCTCCTGAATCTCTCTAGCAGTTTCAGTAGTTTTCTTTGAAGTCATCTGTGTTTTCTATGTGTAGTATCATATCATCCACACATAGGGTCAGTTAACTTCTTCATTAACAATTTGGGTACCCTCTATTTCTTTTCTTGCCTTACTGCTCTTGCTAGAACTTTCAGCACTATATTAAATAAGAGTGGTGATAAGGCATCCTTGTCTTCTGCCTTTTCTAAAGGTGAATATTATCAGTCTGTCTCCATTAAGCACAATGTTGGTATTTCACATTGTATAAACCAAGAAATAAAGCCACTGCTGTCGAGTTGATTCTGACTCATAGTGACCCTATAAAATAGAGTAGAACTGCTGCATAAAGTTTTCAAGAAGCACATCATAGATTCAAACTACCATCCTTTTGTTAGCAGCTATGTGCTGTGAAATGCAGCATCATGTATAAACGGGTACAACTTCAGCTTCAATGCAGTCACAGGCCATTGCCACGAGAAGAAAGACCTCAGCAGCACCAAATAAGTGTTCTAACCTGTGTGGGGTCATCAGTCATCTTAGTAATCAGATACAGACCCATATGTGGTTAGAAACAGATTGATTTGTGTTCACATACAAATGCCTACAGACTTATACATACCCACATAGGGTTACATGACCCACATGAAGCCAGTGTGTCACTGGACACACACCCAAGAGTGATTCGATACAGATAGATGAGTGTGCTGGATACAGACCTATGCACCACCATTTAAAATCTGTGTGTTATCAGATACTGATCTCAATGTGGTCAGATATGAACCTATGTGCCATAACATACACACCCTTGTCTGTTCAAATAAGGATCTATATGGTGAAGTGGAGACACTTGTATGGTTGAATGTACACCAATGCATGGCCAAATAGAAATCTTTTTGTACTCTGGATGTTCCGTAGGCTGAGAAAAAATTTTGTTCACATAAAACTGAAAAACAAAATTTTGTTTCTATCACAACAGGTTACTATTAAGTCTCTCAGAAAAAGCTTGTTTCATGCAACTTTTAGGGAACACGTTGCCTACAGAAAATAGCACATTTCATATGTTCAATTTCATGGAGATAAAATCAGAAGCTCTAACATTATTTTAAGAATTGCAAAAACTACCACAATAACTAATGAGGAAATCATAAATATATTTATAATTTGGATTAATGTAATCTTCAAATCCAAACTGAAATAGTATCTGTCCTCTTATCAAGAACTCCAATCAGTTTTCTTCATCAGTCACATCCTGTCGATCAAAATTAGTCACTGATGGAGTCTCAAACCAAACCCAGTATCAAGTCCTACTTAAATACGTAGAACTACGAGTACATAGACACTGTTTAGCAGAACAGAAGCAATCTTGAAAACAAAATACTAGCCAAGAAAAAGCTATTGTGCTAATAGAATAATGATCAGTAAAGTTTCAAAATCACACTCTTGGCCTCAGAGATTGTTTCTACATATTAGCCAAATTGTTTTCCCATTAATATGGGTGATGGAAAATTTTCTAAAATAACTTGTCTTTTCTCTTTTGGAAATGAAGAAAGAACTTACTCTAATTCTTCTTTCAGTACATACTGAGGAAAAGTAACTACAAGGTGAACTTAGTTTTATTTTTAACAGGAAGAACAGATATGCGTTTTGTCCATCCTCCAAAATGTCTCTACTAGGTTAACTCTAACCTCAAAGAGTCCATTGAATTAACTAAATCATTCATCATGATATTATTGCCTTTTTGTTGCTTTACAATTAGCAATGGTATTTTCAGTGTGGATTCACATTTTTATTCGACCTGTGGTTAACTTTCTACTCCAGATCTTTTCCATAGCAGTTTTCATCTCAGAATTTCTCAAGGTGTATATCAGAGGATTCAACATGGGAGTGATAACTGTATAAGCCACACTTATGGGTTTGTCGATAGGAAAGCTGGACACTGGTCTAACATATATGAAAATACAGGGGACGAAAAAGAGGACAACCACTGTGATGTGGGAGCTGCAGGTAGACAGGGCTTTGCGTCTCCCTTCCTGACTGTGAGTCTTCAGGGAGTTTAGGATGACCCCATAGGAAATGAGGAGAAGGATGAAAATTACCATACAGATGGCTCCACCGTTGGCAACCACAGTGAGGCCTATAAAATAGGTGTCAGTGCAAGCCAGTTCCAATAATGGGGACATGTCACAGAAGAAATGATCAATAACATTAGGGCCACAGAAGGGGAGGTCATACACAAAGAGAAGCTGAACCACAGAATGCAAAAATCCCCCAACCCAGGCCACCACCAGCAACAGAATGCAAACTCGTCGATTCATGATGGTCAAGTAGTGCAGTGGCTTACAGATGGCCACGTAGCGGTCATAGGCCATTGCGACCAGAAGGAAGACCTCAGCACCACTAAAGAAGTGTTCTGTGAAGAGCTGGCACATGCAGGCTGAGAAGGAAATAGTCTTTTTAGCAGAGAGTAAGTCTACAATCATTTTGGGTGAAATGGCAGTGGAATAAACAGCATCCATGACGGACAGATAGGCAAGGAAGAAGTACATGGGGGAGCCCAGGGAGGGGCTGACAATCACAGTCACGACAATGAGCAGGTTGCCAGCCATTGTCACAATGTAGATGAGCAAAAACATGACAAATAATACCTTCTGGCCCTCAGGATCCTGAGTGAGTCCCAAGAGGACAAATTCTGTTACATTCTTACTGTGTCCCATTTACTCTTCAGGAAGACTTGTTTCAGAGATCAGAGCTGAGGAGAACAAGACCTGTAATGAAATGATGAGCACTGCTATGAATGTTTCCATTGTGTTGAGGAGCACTTCTTTACTACTAATTGTCTACAGTGGCCTATACACAATAAACATTAAGAAAGGTCTACTGAGTTTCTCTTCCGAGGATCCCACTATGTCTTCCTTTAATAAGTCTACTCAGAGGAATAGACTGGTCTCAAGAATAAGAAGTGCTGTCTCTAAATCTTGTCAAGAAATTTGGAGGATGGTTACCTGGCCAGCTGACTGGGTGAGATCCATAGTTATGCCCATTCCCAAGAGACATGATCCAGCTAAATGCAGAGATTACCAAACAGTACCGACGGCACTTGGCTTGGCTTGGCATCATTAACATGACATGCGAGTAAAACTTTGATCAAGATCACTCAGAAGTGACTGCAACAGTACAATGACAGGGAACTGCCAGAAATTCAAGCCAGGTTGAGAAGAGGATAAAAAAGAAAACCTGTGCCATCGAGTTGGTTCCAACTGATGAGTGGAATTGCTCCACAGAGTTTCCAACAAGCACTGGGCAGATTCAGACTACTGAGCTTTCGGCTAGCTGATGTGGCACCTAAACACAACCAGGGATATCACTGATGATGCCAGAAGGAACTATGCTGCCACACAGAATACCAGAAAGATGTTTACCTGTGTTTCATTGACTATGCAAAGGAATTTGACTGTGTGGATCACAGCAAACTATGAATAACATTGCAGAGAATGGGAATGCTAGAACATTTAATTGTGCTCATGAGTAATTTGTATACGGATCAAGAGACCATCTGGGGAGCAGAATAAGGGGACACGGCATGGTGTCAAGTCAGGAAAGGTGTACATCAGGGTTGTATCCCTTCACTATACCTTTACAGCCTGTGTGCTAAGCAAAGAATCAGAGAAGTTGAACTGTATGAAGAAGAATCAGGCTTCAGGATTGGAAGAAGATCCAGTAACTTCCAGTTATGCAGATAATATAACCCTGCTTGCTGGAAGTAAAGAGGATTTGAAACACTTACTGATGAAGATCAAAGACCACAGCCTTCAGTATGGACTGTAACTCAACATCAAGAAAACGAAAATCCTCATAATGGGAGCAGTAAGCAATAAATGATAAATGGAGAAAGGATAGAGGTTGTCAAGGAATGTATTTTACTTAGGTCCGCGGTCAACACCTACGGAAGCAGCAGTCAAGAAATCAAAAGACACATTGTTTCAGGAAAATACATTGCAAAGCACCTCTTGAGGGTATCAAACAGTAAAGGAGTCACCATGGAGATACTAAGGGGCACCTGATCTGAGCCATGATATTTTCAATCACATCGCCACACGCATGCAAAAGCTGGACCCTGAATAAAGAAGACAAAAGAATTGATACCTTCAAATTGTGGTGCTGGAGAAGAATAGTGAAGGTACCCTGGACTGCGAAAATATGTTCTGGAAAAAGTACAACTACAACCAGTGTGATCCCTGGAAACAAAGATAGTGAGACTGCATCTCACATACTCTGGAGATGTTGTCAGGAAGGATCAATTCCAGCAGAAGGACGTCATGTTTGGTAAAGTAAACCCTCAACAAGATGGACTAACAAGCCAAGCCAAGTGCTGTCGAGTACTGCCTAAAAACAATTGTGGTCACGGCACAGGAACAGGCAACCTTTGGTTTTGTTGTGCAAAGATTCACTATGAATCAGAACCAACTTGATGGCTCCTACCAACAACATCTGTAAATCTTAGTGGATCTTCCTTATAGAAGGTCAGTCAGAAGCCCAACAATCATTCATTCAATTATCTTTTTAAAACTGTGACAGAGCTCATGAAGAAGACAGCAGTAACAAAGGAGGAAAGGATTTCTACTCTTAGAAATTTCTTTTCAGTGTCAAAGAGAAACTCTAAATAAATAAACTGGCAAAGAATTAGTACTTAGAGTTAGTGATACCTGTGGTGATGACCTTTACAATATGACCTATATAGCACCAAAAATAACCCCTCTTCAGAAATATCTCACTAAATACTGTGATATTCCATCATTAGAACTTTGGTACTTCTGCTTCAAAGGTTGTTCAGTCTTTAAGGATCTTTTTTTTAAGAGACTGGACTTTGAAATGTATCGGATAACTACAAAATTATTCAGCACATTATATCATGTAGTAATTATTTCAACATAAGTAGTTAAGGAGGTACATTGCTTTCCATTTCCTCTTTGCTTATCCCACAACTGCTAACACACTTCTGTACTCTACTGGCAAAGAGTCAGTACTTTGAGTTAGCAGTGTTTGCAGTGAGTAACCTTACAATATGATCTACAAATATTTATTCAGCAAATATTCTTGGATTGATGTTAACTAATACATAATGGCACAGATTAAATTCAGGCCCCCCCAAAACGAGCGCCTCAAATTGGCTGGCCCAGGATTCCCACTATTGTAAAATTGCCCTCCTTTTTGTGATTTTCCTAAGCTATAAATCCTAGTATCTGGCTGTAGTTAATAGACACGATTCTGTTCAAGTGGATTAGGGTGGGACTACAACACTTTTCTAAGGTCACATACCTGTGCCACTGTAAAGAGAGTTTCCCTGGAGTGTGACTTGTACCACCCTTTATTATGTTTTTTCCCTACAACGGATGAAAGGGAACCAACCCAAGAGTGGGGACCTCATACCATCAGGAATGCAACACTGGGAGTACTATTCATCCTTCAGACCTGAGGTTCCTCTGCCAAGACACTCCCTGACAAAGACTGATGCAACATAAGGACATTCCTCCATAATCAACAAAGAAGGAAAGCATTTCCCTGGAGCAGACACCCTGAATTGTAGCCTACTGCACTGTATCACAATAAACTTCTCTTTTGTTAAGGCCATTCACTTTTGGCATTTCTGTTAGAGTAATACAAGATGACTAAGACACATAACAATTACTAACTAGCAGATTAAGAACCAAATCAAACCCATGGCCAACTCACAGAGACCCTATAGACAGAGTAGAACTGCCCCATAGAGTTTCCAAGCAGAAACTGGAGGATTTAAACTGCCAAGCTTTGGTTAGCAGACATAGCACTTAACCACTTATTACCAGGATTTCCACTAGCAGACAAGCAGCAAGCGTTTTTCAAATCAGTTGACACAAGCTGTGCAGCGACAGAGGAGAAAATACACACTGTAACAGAGGTAGAGGATAATGGAACAAGGTTTCATACATGTTGCTTCTCAGGCAGGTGACCAAAACTAGAAATCAAATGTCCACATTCCAAAAAGGAACATACTCAAAGAAAAATCCAAACTTAGTGTAAGAAGTTACGAGCTTCAGTAATTTTCTGAAGTTAGTAACCAATCTCTCTCAGTTTACTTATTGGAAAATAGAAGGATTAAAGTAGATGATCTTAGAATCTTTCCTAGTCCAGCTATCTGTACTATCAGTAAAACTCCACCTCATTTTATTCTACCAGATATTTTTATTTATGTATTTATAATTAAACCATGATTTTCAAGCTCATCATTGTTACTTTAAAAATGCTAGCCAGGGCCAACACAAGAATAAAAAGAGGTGCATCATGAGATCTCCACTAAAAGACCTCAATTGATGGTCCAGCGGTTTTGGGGTTCCTCTGAGAGCATGGCCCCCGGCCCTGATGCTGCCCGTTCCCATAAATTATAACAAAGGTCCACTCTTTGGACAGGAATGGAATGGACTTGGCAATGCAGAGTAACCATATGTTGGAAGCACTTTATGGTTCTATACATCTATAGGATATCATCTTGCTGACCTCTGGCTGGAGGAAGGGGAGTAGACGGAGAGGAGGGGAAAGAAGACTGTTGGGAGGATGAGACATGTATGGAGCAGAGAGGAATAGTTTGCAGTCACCGGACAGGGAGAGCAGTGGAAGCTGCATATAGGGGGGCATGTAAATTTACATGTGAATGTACATTTTTACTCAGTTATGTTAAATAAAAATAAAAAAATAAAAATAAAAAAATGCTAGCCAGGGCTGGGCTTTGATATTTACTGTGACAAATGATGGCTAAGCTTTCTCTTTAAATGTGCACCTATTTATGGCCAAGAACATCCTGGATGACCAAGTATGAGTATTCTGAAGCAACATTGTATGCATTTAAACACCACTGTTACCTCTTACAGTCTATGTGACCTTGAGCAACTTAATAAAACTCTTGGTGTCTCACTTTCATACATGCAAAATAGGGATACAAATAGTATAATATCCTAGGATTTCATGTGTGTGTGATTACATACAAAGTGTCTAGAACACTGTCTAGAACCTGATAGTGAACAGTAGCTTTTATTGTTGTTCTTGAATATTTCACTATGGACATTGAATCAGAACAAAACACTTTGTGAATTTAGTAATGAGTTGTTACTTATAAAAAGGAACATTTTACATCTATAATTCAAAAACACTTCTGATTAAAACTGCATATTGTAAGGATTACCTTTTTGTTGTGAATGTGTCATAATGTCCACCTGTCACCATACGTATATTCACAAAAGTTAAGCAAAAAAAAGAAAAAGTTGTACTGATGTGTCAGATACAGACTTAAAAAGCAGAAAATGAAAGACAAGAAGAAACCAAATCAGGAAGCAGAGAAATTATACGTAAGAAATTACTATGAACAAGTAATAGGAATATTAATTCTGTAAGTGACCATAGTATTTTTAAGAAATCTAGTTCTGAAAGGTGTTTTTCTAGAGAAAGAGTGTTGGAAGGCTAGCCTCCTGAGGCTTCCTGGACTTATTCAGGAGCCTTCTTGAGAAACCGTTACAAATGAACATAGAGTTCATCTTGGAAAATAAAGAATAAAAAAAAATAGAGAGAGGACTAAGGCAGTGAAGAAAAGCAAAAAGAAAGAAGGATAGAAGATGGAAGCGGAGGAGAGAAAGAAAACGAAAGAACGAAATATGAGTGGCAGGAGAAGGGGAGAATGAAAATAAAATTTCAAAGGGAAAAATGAATAAATAAAAAAAACAGGAAGAAAAACTGATTTCTCAGAGTCTCTAACTCTTATCGTTAGTGATGACCTCAAGAAAGAGACAAGAGTACACATATAGATACAGACTTTAGAGTTATTCAGTGTTGGAGAAAATTCCTGAATTACTAAACCTGAAATGTAAACAACCCAACATAATATATTAATTTGTCCATGGCAGGGAATGGGGGAGAAGGGAACCAGATGCAGAAGACTTTTCGGCTTTCTTTGGAAACCTGCTGTAGTGAGTGGTTTATATGTCCAGGTGACTGACAGGTTCTATCATTTTTGAAGCTACAGAGTGATGAAGAATTAGCTGTTGAAGAATAGGACAATTAGGTCAGCAAGTTAATTGTTCTAAGTGCTACACGCCTCACTGCTGAATATCACTACAGTCACCTTCAAAGTACTCCCTTTGGGAAGGTATGCACCGATGCCAGCACCTAGTCCATCTTTCAAAGCAATTTTGGAACTCTTTCTGGAATCAGAAATGCACACAGTGGCACGATGGCAGGTTCACAAATTGTATAGTCATCTGCCAGGAAGTTTTTAGCCTGTAACCAACTGTACTGGAACCCTCTACCTCCTCACCTGATCTAGCCCCCAGTGACTTTTTTGTTTACCTGAAGATAAAGGAAAGATTGAAAAGATGACACTTTGTTGACAGTGGGGACATCAACGGTAATAGGATGACAGCTCCGATGGGCATTCCAGATACAGAGTTCCAAAACTGCTTTGAAGGAGGTACTAGGCTCTGCTGTCGGTGCATAGCTTCCCAGGGGCAGTACTTTGAAAATGACTGTAGTGATATTCAGCAATGAAGTAGGTAGCACTTTTTCTAGGATGAGTTTGGCAACATAATTTTCGGTCCACCTCTAATGGTAAAGATAGTATATATGTAATTTTTTTATCTACTTACATTCTGCAGTCTAGTGGAATTAAACTTATTAACAATGCTGAATTTCATTAGCATAAATGTTCTGTTGGCCTGCTAAATTATCCACATAAAAAAAAAGAGCACGTAAACTATCCAGTATGGTTTCAGTCATCGCAGATTTGGTTCTATGGAAACTAAAAGTTATCAGGCTTTCAATTTAAACCACTAAGTTAAGAACTCTCTACAAAAAAAAAATCATTTAATTTATTTTTGTGAAAACAAGGATTTCTATAAATAGAAATTGAAATACCATAGCAACAAAAATAACCTCTATAGTGTATTACAATTATAGTTTTATAACTTTCTCTAAGCGGTTATAGGAGAGGTACTTCCTGATCATCAGTTTCTTTTTGTATACACACTAACAGGGTTGTTATAATTTTAAAATTTTTGTGCATAAAAGTACATATCAAGCTTCTACACATGACAGGTATTTATTTGTTCTGTACATCCTGACACAATTGATATAATACATAGCTTTAAATTTTCTAGTTCAAGGAAGAGTCTACCTGGTGCAGCCATTAAGAGCTTGGCTGTCAACCAAAAAGTTGGCAGTCTGAATCCACCAGATGCTCCCTGGAAATCCTATGGAACAGTTCTTCTCTGTCCTACAAGGTCACTGAAAATATTGGAACTCACTCAACTTAACAGATCTCATTTTTTCATTTAGTTCCAAAATATCTAAATTCATTATAAATCTTAGTTCACATATCACATAGTCTTTGAACCCAGATTACAACTCTTTTGACTTACTTGCAGTGTATAACATAACTCTTTTGTTATTCTGTAAAATGACAGCAAACACCTATCACACTAAAATACTAAGTCAAATAGGCTGTATACATTCTGGTTAATTTCTGTGCTTGTCTTGCTTAATTTTAATCTAAAAATATATATTAATTAAAAAATATGTGTTTCAGACATTAGCTATATTTCAATAGGTCAGGTAAATTTTAATGAGCATCCTCTGTCAGATGTTTCAAAAACTCACTTAGATCTTGTTCTTCATCCTGGAAATCTGGCTTCTTTTCATGGAGAATGACTGTAGACACCTCAAGTATTTAGCTGCAGCCACAAAACAGATGACAAGCTGTGAGCGATCAGTGGATCTAGAACCAATTCCAGTGGTTACATTTTTCATACAGCCACACACATTGCCCATCATACGACCTTTTTTCTGAAAAGTGTGAAGTGCTTATACATCCAAAGTGGATGCGTGAACTATGAAGATGTTCAAAAATAACGTCAATTTTTATAGTACAATGATGGTGCACAGTCAGTATTCCTACCTGCTGGGAAAATGTCTTCGGGAAAAAGTGAAGATGCTATGTTTGCTTGACTATGTAAAAACTCAGCAAATTAATGGAAATTAACCTGACCAACCCTGTTATTCAGTGACATAATCAAACAAGGAAAAATCACTGAAATGAGTTATCTGACTTTTTCCATTTTGAATCAATTACAGTACAGCAACCCCAATAAGTACTTTATTTTGAGAGTTTGCAGTGGCACTCATGTCCCTAGTCATTAATTCTATACTTAACAAAGCAAATGCTAGGGCCTGACTCTTCAGAAAAGCCAATGACAGAGCTTTCTCACACACAGAACTTTTCAGCAATTCCGTCATTCTAAAAGGAGATCCAAAGATCATTTCTTTCTTTATTAAAAGTGTGCTCCTACATCCCAGTAGCCTCACTCCAGAGAATTATAACCTTCCAGAAATTCCTACAAGCAATCAGAGATATGTATCAACAGAACACATAACAAGAAAACATCTACAGAATTAGACGTCCATTAAACAGAATCTCCAGCCTGGACTGGAATTTGAGTTTTCAGGAATCTCTCGGATCACCCTGTCAGGACATAATTCTTTCAATTGTATATGCAGACAGAGTACGTGGCTTTTTACATCATCACTCTTTTAAATGAAACACACTGCAAGTTCATTATAAAGTTGTTAGAATGTTTGGAACAAATTCAAATGATGTTACCCCGCCTGGACAATTTCCTTAACTAGACAGTCCCTAGTGGAAAAAAGATATGTGTCTTGCCAAGAAAAAGAAGGAGACAACCAGGTAATGTGAAAAGACTGTGGTGTGGAGAGAAAATGCTAAGGCAAAGTGAATAATAAATTATGAGCTTTATATAAGTAAATCTTTAGGTTATGTAAACGCTGTTTATTCTAAAATGAAGGGAGAACAAAGCCCCAGACTCCCAGAGAATGGCCTTACCCTGACTGTTGAATGGTCTATAGCTAACAGCGCTCAGAGACGGAGAACACAGGATTAGGTAAATCACTGAAATTCAACTTCCAGTTCTTGCAAAGACAGGTAATCACACTTTTGCAGTTCTGAATTGGAGCAGATGTTGATCTCAGCCTGAATCCACAAGGATATCCTTCTCAAACACCATCAACAATACCCTTCGTGAACAGCCACAACATGAAGATTTAACTCCTGAACCGAGGTGTGTCTTAACTTGATCACTCTGTTCAAACTGGATCCTAAACATTAAGCCAACTAAAATTTCACTTGTATGGATGGCTCCCTTAGCCAAATTGATACATTTAACAGATTACCCTGACACCTCCCGTAGCCTTGAAGTTTGTGGTTATAATGGCCAATTAGTAAATACACGATCTGACATAAATAAGTCCGTGAATTTAAATATTTTAAGTCCTACATATCTCCTTGCTGAATATCACTACGGTCATCTCTGAAGTACTCCCCTTGGGAATCTACATACCAATGCCAGCGCCTAGTTCTCCCTAGAAAGCAATTTTAGAACTCTTTCTGGAATGACCATTGTGCACAATGGCAAGTTGGCAAGTTCGCCAACTTAATTGTATAGTTGTCTGCGAGTAAGTTTTTAACAGTAAATAAATAGTGGTATTGGAACACCTGATCTGGACCCAATGACACATTTCCTTACCCAAAGATAAAGGAAATATTGAAAGAAAGACAGTTTGATGACATTTATGATATCAAAGGTAATACCGTGACAACGCTGATGGTAATTCCAGACAAAGATTTCCAAAATGCTTTGAAGGGTTGACTGGGTGCTAGCGTTGGTGTATAGTTACCAAAGGGGAGCACTTCAAAGGTGAGCATAGCGACATTCATCAGTGAGGTATGTGGCACTTTTTCTAGGATGACGTCAGAAACTTATTTGTCAGACTTCATATAGTTCAAAGTGCTTTAATCGAGGGTTCTCTCAGTTGCAACCAAAAGAGTCCTAAACGGAACACCCTGGTCTTATGTGTAGACAAATTTAGGTTAATATATGTGTATTACTTTGTGTTTTCAGCCAGTACCACCTGATTGTAATTTTTTTGTTTTTAAAAATTTTACTACAGATGGTTTATTTAACAAATTAGATTCTCACTAAACAGTACACGTATTATGGCATCGACTAACAACCTCCTAACATGTCAACACTCTCGCTTCTCATTCTTTTCTGTCCCTTTCTGCTTTCTAATCCTTAGCCCCGGGCTGTTGTTCCCCTTTAGGCTCATTTTGTTTAATGGGCCTGTCTAAACTTTGGCTAATGGATAAACCTCAGGACTTGCTTCGTTTTTGAGCTAAAAGGGAATCTGGGGGCCATGCTCTTGGGATTTCTCTAGTCTCTGTCAGGACAGTAAGTCTGGTTTCATTATGTGAGTTACATATGTGAGTTACAATTTTGTTCCACACTTTTCAATAGCACTATTCTGGACAATTTAACGTGATCCTTGTCAGTACAGTCTTCAATAGCACTATTCTGGACAATTTAACGTGATCCTTGTCAGTACAGTCTTCAATAGCACTATTCTGGACAATTTAACGTGATCCTTGTCAGTACAGTCAGTGGTGGTAGCCGGGCACCATGCAGTTGTACTGGAATCAATCTGGTGGAGGTCATGGTAGATGTGGTTTGCTAGTCCCCTGTAATAATCTTTCCCTTCTATCTCTTTTGCTCCTGAAGGGGTAAGACGAGTGGAGTACTTTAGAGGGCCACCACATGCTCTTAAGACCCCAGACACTACTCACCAAAGAAGAATATAGAACATTTTCTTTATAAGCTGTGTTATGCCAATTGAGCTAGATGCTTCTTGAGATCATGATTCCCTTAGCCCTCAGCTCAGCAATTCAACCCCTCAGGGAGCTTGGATATGTCTGTGGAACTTCCATGACCTTGCCTTGTACACGCTTCTCTGTCTTCTAAAGTCTGGTGAACTGTTTCTGGCTTCGCCAAAGTTACTACTTACCTATTTATTTTGTGTATTTCCATCTCCCCTCCCTAGCGACCATCAAAGATAGTTCTTTTTTGTGTGTGTAAACCTTGTAATGATTTTTTACCATAGCGTTCTCATTCAATATTCATCCTTTGGTGAATGACTTCTTTGACTCAGCATGATGCCTTCCAGATTTATCTGGGTTGTGATATACTTTACAGATCCATCATACTTCTTCTTTGCTTAATACTCCATTGTGTATACGTTCCATAGTTTGTTTATCCATTCATCTGGTGATGGTCATCTAAGTTGTTTCTGTCCTTTTGCTATTGTCTGCAATGCTTCAGTGAACATGATGTGTATATGTCTATTTGTGTACAAGCTCTATTTCTCTAGAATATATTCCTAGGAGTGGAATTGCTAGATCACATGATATTGTTATGTCTGGCTTTCTAAGAAAGTACCATATAGTTTTCCAAAATGGTTGTTGTCATTTTTCATCCCCTCAAGCAGTGTATAAGAGTTCTAATCACTTCTTGGGGTCTCAAACATTTATTTCCCTTTTTTTTTTTTTAATTCATGCAGTAATGCCATGGTAGAATAGTATTTCATTGTGGTGTTGATTTGTATTTGTGCAATGGCTAGTGATCATGAGTATTTACTGATGTGTCTGTTGTTTATCTGAATGTCGTTTTGGTGCAGAGTCAGTCTGTATTTCCTTTGCCCACTTTTTAATTGGATTATTTGTTACTTTGTTGTACACATATTAGATTTTCTTGTAGACTTACAGATTAGACTTTTGTCTGATTTGTATTAGCAAAATATTTTCCCAGTCTCTTACTTCTCTTTTTCACTCTTGGTGAAATAATTTTTGAACCACTTTTTTTTTTAATTGTGCTGTAAGTGATGGTTTAGAGAACTAGCTTTTCATTAAGCCATGGTACACATATGGTTTTATTATTTATTGTTTTATTATGACACATCAACACTCTCCCTTCTCAAACTTGTGTTCCCCATTACCAGCTTTTCTGTCCCCTTACTGCCTTCCAGTCTTTGTCCCTTGAGTGTTATACCCCTTAAGTCTCATTTTGCTTAGTGGCTCTGTCTGATATTTGACTGAAGGATGAACTTTGGGAATGACTCTACTATTAACCTGACAGGGCGCTGGATGTCTCAGGATTTCTCCAGTCTCTAACAAGTCAGTAAATCTTGTCTTACTTTGCAAATTAGAATCTTGTTCTGCAATTTTCTCCAACTCTATCCAGGACTGTCTAACCTATACCTGTCAGAGCAGTCAATGGTTGTAACCAGGCACTATCCAGTTATACTGAACTCATCAGGTGGAGGCCATGGTCGTTGTGGTAGCTGTTCTTCATTCTCCCTTGCTTCTGATCACATGAGACCAGTAGAATATCTTAAATGCCTACCCACAGGTTTTAAGACTCACAGATGCTGCTCACCAAAGTTTGATGTAGAACATTGTTTTTTTTTTTTTTAATTACGTCAGTTGAGAAAGATGTTCCATGAAACCATGGTCATCATCCCAGCAATTCAATCCCTCAAGGAATTTGGATGCGTCTATGGAGTTTCCATAACCTTCCCTTGTACAAGCTGTCTTCTCCAGTATTGTGGAGTAGGGTTATGGCTTCCCCAGGGCTTTCTGTTGTCTTACCCTTTGATGAAATCTTTTCATAAGCATAGGTGCTTAAATTTTAGAAGATTCAAGTTATCTAGTTTATCATCTAATGTTTATCTGTAGTTTAAATCCTGTAAATGCCATGTACTTGGGGCTTTAACTTCAATACTATTTTTTATTCTGTAAACTTCATAGATTTGGGCTTTATATTTAGGTCATTGATCTGTTTTGAATTAGTTTTTCTATATCTTGTGAAGTATGAGTCCTCTTTCTTCTTTTTTGTTTATGCACATCCAGTTTTGTCAGCATCTTGAGTTAAAAAGATTGTTTCTTTTCCCATCTCATGGCTTTCGGCCCTTGTCAAAGATCAGGCAACCACAGATGGAAAGATTTACCTCTGGGTTCTCAATTCCATTTCATTGGTCAATGTATCTGTCATTGTACCAATACCCAGCTGTTCTGATTACAACAGGTGTATAGCAGGTTCTGAGGTTAGGTAATGCAAGTCCTCCTACTTTAGTCTTCTACTTCAGTAGTGCTTGACTTATCAGGGCTTCTTCGTTTTCCCTATAAAGTTAATGATTAGTTTTTCCATCTTTTTAAAGAATGTTGTTGGTGTTTGAATCAGGATTACATTGTGTTTGTACATTTTTTAGGTTAGAGCTGTTATTTTTATGGTGTTGAGCCAACCTATCCATAAGCTTGGTGTGTTTTCCCATTTACAAAAAACTGTTGTAGTTTCTTGCAGCAGTGTGTTGTAGTTTTCTTTATGCAGATCTTTTACAACTCTGATTGGGTTTATTTCTAAGTATTTTATTTTCTAGAGACTATTTGGAAGTGGGATTTTTTTGTTATTATAAATGGTACTGTTTTCCTGATTTCATTTCCATCAGCTTTCTTTTGGGGGGGAGTGTATAGGAATTCAAATGATTTGTTAATGTTTTTCTTGTAGTTTGCCTATCTCCTGAATCTTTCTAGCAGTTCCAGTAGTTTTCTTTGAAGTCTTTTGTGTTTTCTATGTGTAATATCATATCATCCACTTATAGGGTCAGTTAAAATTATCCATTACCAATTTGGGTGCCCTTTATTACTTTTCTTGCCTTATTGCTCTAGCTAGAACTTTCACCACTATATTAAATAGGAGTGGTGATAAGACATCTTTCTCTCTTGCCTTTTCTCAAGGGGAATATTATCAGTCTCTCTTCATTAAGAATAATGTTAGTCTTTTGTCTTATATAAACCAAGAAACAAAGGCACTGCTGTCAAGTCAATTCTGACTCTCAGTGACCCTGTAAGTTGAACTGCTTCATAGAGTTTTCACAGAGCACACGATGGATTCAAACTACCAACCTTTGGTTAGCCGCTGTGTACTGTAAAATACAGCATCATGTATAAATGGATACAAACTTGTGTGGGGACATAAGTCATCTTAGTAGTCAGATACAGACCCATATGTGGTTAGAAACAGATTGATGTGTCTTCGCATACAAATGACTACAGACTGAAGTATCACTATATACATAGCTACCTAGGGTAATATGACCCACATGAAGTCAGCCAGTGTGTCAATGGACACAGACCCAAGAGTGATTCGATACAGAGAGATGTGTGTGCTGGATATAGACCTATGCACTATCACTTAAAATCTGTGTGTGATCAGATACTGATCTGCACATGGTCAGGTATGAACCTATGTGTCATAACATATATACTCTTGTCTGGTCAAATAGAGATCTATATGGTCAAGTGGAGACACTTGTATGGTTGGACATACACCAGTGTGCAGCCAAACAGAAATCTCTGTAGAGTCTGGATGGACTGTAGACTGAGAAAATCATATTTTTTCCAACATAAAACTGAAAAAACAAAATTTTGTTTCTACCAAAACAGATTACTGTTAAGTTTCCTCAGAAAAGTATGTTTGATACAACTTTTATGGAATAAGTTGCCTATGCAAAACAGCACACTTCATATGTTCAATTTCATGGGAAAAAATCAGAAGCTGTAACAGTATTTTAAGAATTGCAAGAACTGCCACAGTAACTAGTGAGGAAATCACAAATTATTTATAATTTGGATTACTGTGATCTTCAAATCCAAACTGAAATAGTATCTCTTCTCTTATCAAGAACTAGAATCTGTTTTCTTCATCAACCACATCCCATCTATCAAAATTAGCCACTGATGGTGTCTGAAACTAGACACACTATTATGTCCTACTTAAATATGTAGAATTTCAAGTATGTAGATATTGTCTAGTGAAATAGAAGTGAACTTGAACAAAAAATACTAGCCAAGAAAAAGCTGTTGTGCTAATAGAATAATGATCTGTAGAGTTTTAAAATCACACTCTTGGCCTCAGAAATTGTTTCTACATATTAGCCAAATTCTTTTTCCGTTAATATGGATGATAGAAAATTTTCTAAAATAACTTGGCTTTTCTCTACTAAAAAAGAAAAACATAATGTATTCTAATTCTTGTTTTGGCACATACTGAGGAAAAATGTTACAACAAAAACATGAACTTAGTTTTATTTTTAACAGGAAGAACTGCTATGTTTTTTATCCAGCCTCCAGAATGTCTCTACTAGGTTAATTCTAACCTCAAAAAATAATTTATCCTACATTTGGGATGGCTTTTCTTAAAGAATCCACTGAATTGACAGAATCATTCATTTTGACATTATTCCCTATTTGTTGTTTTGAAATTAGCAATGGTATTTTCAGTGTGGATGCACATTGTTATTCTACCTGTGGTTAACTTTCTAGTCCATATCTTTTCCATAGCATTTTTCATCTCAGAATTTCTCAAGGTGTATATCAGAGGATTCAACATGGGAGTGATAACTGTATAAGCCACAGTTATGGGTTTGTCAAGAGGAAAGCTGAACACAGATCTAACATATACGAAAATGCAGGGAACAAAAAAGAGGACAACCACCGTGATGCGAGAGCTGCAGGTAGACAGGGCTTTGTGTCTCCCTTCCTGACTGTGTGTCTTCAGGGAGTTTAGGAAGACCCCATAAGAGATGAGGATAAGGATGAAAATTACCACACTGATGGCTCCACCATTGGCAAACACAGTGAGGCCTATAAACTCGATGTCAGTGCAAGCCAGCTCCAATAATGGGTACATGTCACAGAAAAAATGATCAATAACATTGGGACCACGAAAGGGGAGGCTGTACACAAAGAGAAGTTGAATCCCAGAGTGCAAAATACCTCCAACCCAGGCCACCACCAGCAACAGAATGCAAACCTGGCGATTCACGATAGTCAAATAGTTCAGTGGCTTACCGATGGCCACATAGCGGTCATAAGTCATTGCCACTGGAAGAAGGACCTGAGCATCACCAAATAAGTGTTCTATGAAGAGCTGGCTCGTGCAACCTGATGAGGAAATAGTTTTTCTTATCACAGAGTAAGTCTATAATCATTTTAGGGGTAATAGCAGTGGAATAAACAGCATACATGAGAGACAGATAGGCAAGAAAGAAATACATGGGAGAGCCAGGGAGGGGCTCAAGATTACAGTCAAGACAATGAGCAGGTTACCCACCACTGTCACCGTGTAGATGAGCAAAAACATGACAAATAACACTTTCTGGTCCTCAGCATCCTGAGTGAGTCCCAAGAGGACAAATTCTGTTACATTATTACTGTGTCCCATTTACTCTTCTACAAGACCTGTTCAAGATGAAAGCTCAGGAGACCAAGACCTGTAATGAAATCATGAATACTACTGTGAATATGTCCATCATGTCATGGAGCACTTTATTATTATTCTTCTACAGTGACTTATACATAATAAACATTTAGAAATATTTGCTGTTTCTCTTCCAAAGATCCCAATAGGTCTTCCTTTAACAATTCTATTTATCAGGTTCAGAGGTTCTAACTCTAAACGTTAGTGGATTTTTGACAGACAAGACCTGACAGACACCCCACTGTCATTCATTCATTTCATTATCCTTCTTTAAACTATCATGACATGAGGGTTGCCATGAGTCGGATCCAACTCGACGGCACTTGGCTTGGCTTTAAAATACGACAATGCTTGACCAGGAGTCAGCAATGACAAAGAAGGAAAGGATTTTTTGCTCTCTAGAAACTTATTTTCTGGTGTTAAGGGTAAACTCTAAATACGTAAATTGACACAGATTTGGTCCTTAATATTGGTAATATTTGTGGTAAGTATCTTTAAAATGTAATCTATACAGCAACAAAAATAACCCCTCTTCAGGACTATCTCACTAAACATTACGATATTCCACTGTTAGATGTTTTATCCTTCCTACCTGAAAGGTTGCTTAGGATTTTTTTGGATCTCTCATTAAAACTGAAGAAAGTAAACTTTGAAATGTATCACGTAAATACATAATTATTTAGCACATTATTCCCTTTATCAGTTATTTGGACTTAGACTGTTTCTTCTTAAAGAGCCATAATGCTTTCCACTTCCTCTTTGTTCATCCCACAACTCTTCACACACTAACATACTTTTTGACATAGAGTCAGTACTTTGAATTGATAGTATTTGTGGTGAGTACCATTACAATATGAGCTATGTTTTCAGCGAATATTTTTGAAGTGAAGTTACCTGACACATAGCAGTCACCAACTAGTACATTAGCAGCCAGTATTTTTCAAATCAATTGGGTGAGCTGACTAACGATGGGGGAGAAAATGGATACTATAAAGAGAGGTAGAGGACAAAGGAAAACAGTTTTATATACAACAATTCTTAGGCGCTGAAACTGACCTAAATTAGACCTTCAGTATCTAGCTTCCAAAAAGGCACATACTCTAGAAGAAGCGCAAACTGAGTGCAAGAAGGAATGAGTCTTAGTAATTTCTTACATTTATTCACCAGCCAGTCTCAGTTTACTCATGGAAAAATAGAGGATTAAACTAGATAATTTTAGAATTCTTCCTAATTCATCTATGATACTATCAGTAAAACCCCACTGTATTTTATTCTGCTGGATATTTCTATTTACATATTTATAATGAAACAATGATCTCCTGGCTCATTAACGTCACTTTTAAAATGCCACCCAGTGGTGGCATTTGATCATTACAGTGACCACATAACGGTAAGGTTTCTTACTCAGAGTGTACCTATTTATGGCCAGGACATCCCTGGAGACTGAGTATATAGCACAATGATGAATAATGTATACTTTGGAGCAAAATTGTCTGTGTTTGAATTCCACCTTACTATGTGACCTTGGGCAACTTAATAAACTTCTTTTTCCCTCGGTTTCATAATTTGTAAAATAAGTATACTATTAGCACCAATCTCTTAGGTTTTTCTGTGTATTGTTTTACATATGAAGTGCCTAGAACACTACCCAGAACCTAATCAACAATAGCTTTTATCATTGTTCTTAAATGTTTTACTAAGGACATTGAATGAGAACAAATCATCTGAATATTTTTTGTTAGTAATAAGTGTATTACCAATTAAAATAATATATATTTAGTAACTCATGAACTTCAATTTATGGACATAGAATAAAAGTTCACATTGTAAGAATTCTCTATTCTGTTGTATAATGGGTAGTAATTTCTATCTGCTACTGTATGTATATTGATGAAAGTTAAGCAGAAAAAAAAGATTGCACTCTCATTTCAGATGAAGACTTAAAGAACAGAAAATGAAAGAAAAGAAGAATCAAATTATGAAGCAGAGAAATTATATGTAAGAAATTAATACACACAAGCAATAAGAATGTGATAAACAAGAATAGTATTTTTAAGAAATCATCTCAGAAAGATTTCTTCTAGTGAAAGAGTGTTGGAAGGCCACCCGCCTAAGGCCTCCTGGACTTACTCAAGAGACTTCTTGGGAACTCATTACAAATAAGCACAGATACCATCCTAGGAAATAAAGAGTAAAAAAGAAAAAGAGAGGAAGAGAGAGAAAGAGAGCAGAGGAAAAGAGAAAAAGAGTATAGGAGAAGAGAAGGGAAATGAAGGTAGGAGAAAGGAAGGAAAGGAAAAGGAGAAAAGAAAAGAAAATTCAAAAGGAAAAAACAAAATAAGAAAAAAAAAAAAGAACATTGATTCCTCTGAGTCCCTAGCTTTTATGTTTAAGGACAAACTTAGGTAATAGTACATATATAGATACAAATACAAAATCAGAAAAATATGAAAATCAGAATTATTCATTAGTGAGGAAAATCCCTGAACTACTAAACTTCGAATGTAGACAGATTTATTTCATTTATATGAATTTGGTTGAGAGGTGGGAACACGTGAGAAGAATTTTCTTTTAGAAACCAGCAATGATGAACAGTCTCTATGTCCAGGTGACTCAGGAGTTCTGTCATTTTTGAAGCTATAGATTGATAAAGGTGTAGCTGTTGAAGAATACAACACAAAAGGCAGTTTATATTTGATTCTTTCCAGATACTTATTTTATGCAAGATCTGGTGCCCTTAATCTTATTAATAAACAAAGCTGGATTTTGTTGGAATAAATGTTCTATTGGCTCGCTAAATTATTTACATGAAAAAAAAATGAGCATGTAAACTATCCACTATAGATTCACTCATCAAACATTCGGTACTATAGGAACTAAAAGTATTACTAGACTTACAACTTAAACCACTAAGCTAGCATCTGTCTAGAAAAAAAATAATTTTTTAATTTTTGACTTGGCTGGCTTATAACAACATGGCTTTCCAGGAGTAGAAGTTAAAATACCACAGTAACAAAAATAACCTTTATGGTACATTCCAGTTACAATTTTACAACTCTAAATGGAGTGGGCAAGGTGCTTCCTGATCACCAGTTTCTCTTTGTGTATATACTAATAAGGTGCTTGTCATAATTTTAAACTCTTCACATATAAAAGCAGGTATCAAACTTCCAGGCATTACCCTGATGCACTTGATAGGATATATAGTTTTAAAATTTCTAGTTCAAATACAGAGCCTATGTGGTACACATGGTAAGAGCTGGGGTGAGCAGTCTGAATGCACTAGTTGTTTCCTGGAAACTCTATGGGACAGTTCTGCTCCATGCTGCAGGGTCATTATGAGTTGGAATCTACTCAGTTTGGCAGCAATGGTTTTTGTATTTTAATTGAGTTGAAGTACATCTAAATTAATTATAAACTTTTATTAACATATCATATAACATATAAACCAAGATTAAAAGTCTTTTACTTGTAATGCTTAACCATCTCCTTTCGTTTTTTGGCAAATGAATAGTAAACATCTACCAGACAAAAATACTAAAGCTGAATAGACTACGCATGTTCTGGTTGATTTCTTTGTTTTTCTTGTTTAATTTTACAAATTCAAAATTAATCTAATAAAATATATTTCAGACATCAGCTGTATTTCAATATATCATGCAAATTGTTAACAAGTGTCCTCTGTCAGATGTTTCAGAAACTCACCTTTTGAGTCTTGTCCTTGGTCCTGAAACTCAGGGCTTCTTTCATTGAGAATGACTACAGACACCTCATGTATTTATCTGCAACCACAGAACACATGACAAGGTGTGACTAATCAGTAGATCTGGAATTAGATCCAAGTGCTTACATATTTTCATACTCCCACACAAACTGCCCATCTTTTTTTTCATATAAGTGTAGAAGTGTGTAGGTATCCAATGTGGATGCCTGATATATGAAGACATTTCAAAATAATGTCGATTATTACAATACAATGATAGTACGTAGTCAACATCTTTACCTGTTGAGAAAATATGTTTAAAGATACAATGTCTACATGTCTGTATATAAACTCGGTAAATTAATAGAAATTAACCTGGCCAACCCTGCTATTTAGTGACACAATAAAACAAAGGAAAAAATCACTGAAATTAGTTATTTGAATTTTTCTCCTTTTAATCAATTACAATGCACCAAAGAAAAAGTACTTCACTTTGATTGAAAGTTTAGGGTAACACTCGTGTTCCTAGTAATTCATTCTGTATTTAACAAGGCAAATGCTGGGATTTAATTTCCCAAAAATGTCAATGACGAAGCTTTCTCAAAGATGAGAGAAGAACTTTTCAGCAGTTCATTCATTTGAAAAGTATGCCCCAAAACTATTTCTTTTCTTTTTGAAAGAGTGCCCCTACATCTCTCCAGCCTCATTCCAGAAAATTATAAACTTTCAGAAATTCCTACAAGCAATGAGAGATATGTATCAACAAAATATATAAGAAAACATCTACAGTACTAGATGATTCCAATTAAAAAAATTTCCAACTTGGACAGGAATTTGTGTTTTTAAAAAACCTGTTTGGTCATTCTGTCAGGAAGTAGTTCTTCCACTATATGTTCAGTCATATGTGTAGATTTTTATAGCATCATTGCTTTAAATGAAAGGCAATGTAAGTTTGTTATAAGTTAGTTTGTTAGAATATTTGGAACAAATTCAAATGAAGTTACTTCTCCTGCAGATTTTATTCCCTAATCAATCCCTAGAAGAAGAAGACTTGTCTCTTGTCAAGAAATAAATGGTAGGCAATCAGATGATGCAAAAATTTTGTAATGTGAACAGAAAATTCGAAAATAAAGTAAATAATAAATTATGAGTTTTATATTAGTAAATTTTAGGTAAGGCAGATAATATTTTTCCCAGAATGAAGGAAGAACAAGCCTCAGATTCTCTTTCTTAACTATATTTCTACCAGAAGAAGTCCTTCTTCTGTCTGTTAGAGGATGTACACCCAATAAGACTCAAAAGCAGAGAAAATGGAACTAGCTAGGTTACTGAAATTCACCTTCCAGTTCTTGAAAAGGCAGATAATCACCGTTCTGCAGTAGAAGATACTCAGCTAGGCCTGAATCTAGGTCAGCTAGAACCACAATGATCTATTTCTCAAACACAATCAGCAACTGCATTTTTTAACAGTCTAAACAAGAAAAAGATTTTACTTCTGATCCAAGAGGATTTATCTTAATTTAATCAATTTATTCTCATTTGGACCAGGACTCAACTTGACTAGGATATCAAACTGGTGCCTTAACTTTACACTTGGCTCCTTCGGGACTAGTTGGTAAAATGTATCAACTAACCCTGAAGCTTGTCATAACTTTGTTGTTTGTAATTATGATGCACAATTAATAAATATCTCTATAATTCAAAGAGCTTTCAGTTGAACTTTCTGCTGTTTGCAACCAAAAACGTCCTAACTGAAACGTCCTGATTTTAAAAGTGTATAGACGTGAGTCAAAAGTGGATGAAGGACCACTGTATAGTCCCAGGTGCAGGAGGAGTTAGAGCCAAATGGTTATGAGGGAGATGGAGCCATACTCAGCTATTCTGTCTACATGTCCAAGCTTTAAAAAATCATGTTGAGTTTCATGGTCTATGTTGGAAACAAATGAACTTTAAAAATGTCCTAGGGTAATACCTTTCTGTATCTGTGTTCCTGTTCCATGAAGTAAAAATCAATAGCTGTTTAAATCCCAAAGCCCACCCCAAGAATAAAGAAAGAAAGTCTTTAAAAAAAAAAGAAAGTGTATAGGAATTTGGGTTAATTTTTGTATGAGTGTGTTTTTTGATCCAGTATTGCCTGATTTTAATTTTACAACTTTATAATCTGTTTTATTATCAAAAATATTTTGTTACTCTTTCAATATTCTAATACAATTTCCATATTGTTCTGCTCTCAAATGAACTTTTAGAATTAGAAAAATGTTAGGCTTAGTTAAATGTGAAAAGAACTAAAATACATATTTACACTTTCCTCCAAGGATTTATTTGGCATACTATCACAATTTTGGAAACTCTGGTGGCGTAGTGTTTGAGTGATGTGTCTGCTAACAGCAAGGTCAGCAGTTCAAATTTGCCAGGCACTCCTTGCAAACTCTATGGGGCAATTTTACTCTGTCCTATAGGATCACTGTGAGTCAGAAACAACTTGATGGCAGTGCTTTTTTTTTATTACAATTTTGTGAAATGAAGTTTAAATTGACCATATTCAGAGGAATTTAGTTCGTTACATTATTCTGGCAGTCCACAGTATATTCAATATCCTTTGCAGACACTACAATTCAGATGTATCCATTCTTTCTTTTTTCTTTTGTCTCTTTTTTCTTCATATAATTTTGCATAAGAAAGCCATAATCCCAGTGCTCAGCTAACTTTGCAAATGTCTGTTAGAGGAACATATGTAGACTGGAGACACTGGCAGAAGCATAATTCTGTCACCCAGTGATCAATACCATAAGGTGGAATTTAAGAATTCCCTGATAACTGGCAAGGTGAAAGCTATTTCAAAGACAAGTAGCGTAAGAACACTGGACTTTCGTAGAGACACAGGAAATGACATTGTGAGTGCTCTCTACCTCATGGTGATGTCAGAGCATCATTCAATTAAAGACTGAGCAGCGTATCAAAACTCCTTATTAAAAAAGACATTGTTTATACAGATAAGTGGACAGAGGTGTGGCTGGAAGAAGTCTATCAAATTCATAAGTATAATTTTCAGAACAAAATGGAAACTCTGGCAAAATTTCCACCCCTCTTATCACGACATGATACAATACTCACTTCCCGCTAAAGGAAAACAAGACACTCTGTTTTCAAAAGAGACTTCTCAAATAAAATGGCATGTTGCAATAGGAAATATGCTGAAATTCTCCCTTTGAAAGGAACTACTTCAGTCAAACAAAGCAAAGTTACTTCTGTCCAACGGCCAGGTGTAAATGTTTGTATCTACACATAAATGCGACCAGACCTTCCTTATGGTCAGACAAAGGTCTATGCATGTTTGGGTATGGAACTGTGCCATTGGCTTTGAGGACTGTGCAGTAACTCATGTCAGCAAAAGACACTCTTTTCAAAATGACTTGTTGAAAATGTGTATCCAGTGCAAATAACTGAATTGCCAGTATAAGCAAGAAAGTTCAAAAGGCAAGTTCTATGTTCACCACTTATAGCTGATTAAACATTTGCATTGAGACTTATAAATTAAGCCTTCACAATACAACTCATATTCTGGATAGGAAACCTAGACAAGGTAATGTACCATTTTGTCAAAATATAAATTTAAGCATGAAATTTTATATGTCATTTCATAGGAAGTTTTTGGACCTTACCAAATGAACTTAGGCTTTATCAATGAGAATAAAAATTTATCAAGTATGTAAAAATTGTTGAAGTAGTTAGTGGGCTGCTGATCAAAAAGTTATCAGTTTAATCAAATCAGCCACTCCTTGGAAATCCTGTATGGTAATTCTGCTCTATCCTACAGGGTTTCTAAGGGTCAGGATAGACTCAGTAGTCACAGATTTATTGTTGTTGTTCCTATTTGTTTGTTTGTTTTTTGGACCAGATATAGATAATATTATAAATATTCAATTATTGAAATAGTATATTTTAATGGCAGATAAATAAATCAAAGAAAATGTAGAAGATTGATTCTTTTAGAGAAAAAATTACACATTAATAGAAAAAATTAAATTAGTCCTGAGAATAGTAAGCGATAGTGGCAGAATATTTTACCTACTTGAAGAAAATAGATTTAGATATCTTTCACCAACAAAAAAAATAAACTCTGGAGGGACTGAAAACAGAATTATTTGAAAAGCTTCTTAAGAAACAAAAAAAGAGAGAGATTAAAATGTATAAAGTCATTGAAAGGCAATGGAATTTTCCACATGTGTAAAAGTAGAAATCAAAATTTAAACAATTTTTCAATGTAACATTTGTATATATAAATATCCATAATTATAAGAAACATAATAATGTAAACATTTGTAGCAAATATCAAGAAAAGTGGTATATATATTTAATATCTAAAAAGTTCATAAAATTCATCAGTCAAAATTCTAACTCTCCTGATGGAGGATTCAGAAACTAATACTTCAGCAAATTTCTGGGGTGAATTATACGTCTTTGACATTGCAAAAGAAACAGCACAAAAGCTTTCTTGCCTTCAACTTAGAAATTAGTGAACGTAAGTAGACAATCAACCAGCATTTTATCTCATCATTTGATATAACTATGCAAATTTGAAGACTGACTAAATGTCTAAAAGTAGAAGATTTGGTTATGTCAGACCAACTAAATGCTTAATATTGTTGAATGGAACATGTTATGCTTGGGAAGAATTGAGAAGAAATAAGAAAAATTCCAGTGATGATATTGGTGATAAGTGCCAGGATACCAAATCATGCATACAGTGTGTTTTACCATTAAAGTAAACCCAAGCCCAAATTATCTTAGTCCCTCATGCAACAAGGCTGAATAGAGGTCACAGGAACCATGCACATCTATGACCATTAGTTTCCTGCTCTATTAGGGACAGATAATATTTTATTTCAAGTCTAATTCAAAAGAGAAGTGTTTACAAAGATGTCAAATGAAGTAGTATGTTCCGGTCTCTTTACTACCTTGGAATGTACATTTCTGCAGGAAGAGATGTAAGAATAGAAACAACACAAGCACTTATTCAACAGCATCTTTCTTGACAATGAAATCACGAAAAGTAATCCAATTTCAAACTCTGGAGTATATACTTGAAGCTAATTGACTATGAATTTTATTAATTTTTTGTGTCATAGGCAGGGTCTATCTCCTTCTAGAAAACCTTGAAATACTGTGAGCGAGATGGAAATTTGAGGTTCAAAAATAACAAAGCTATTATTAGATATTTTAAATGACCTTGAAATATGAATGAATCACAGTTTACAAAAATATACTACCAAACAAAGATAAAGATGATTTCCCAATTGGGAAAAAAAGTAAGATTGAGTCATTTTTCTGCCTAGCTGCCTTTTTGGTTCACATTCTTTTTTTATACTTAGCCTCCTTATGATTCATTGGAAATCATGGCGTGTTTTTAATGTTTTTAATCAAAATAGCAAACAGTTTTTAAATGTAACATCTGTATATAAAAATGACCATAATTATAATATGAGAAATATGATAAGGTAAATGCTAAGCCTGCTAACCAAAAGGTCAGTAGTTCAAATCTTCCAGGTGCTCCTTGGAAATTCTATGGAGCAGTTCTACACTGTCCTATAGGTTCACTATGAGTTTGTTTTTTTGCGGGGAGGTGGTTATGATTAACATACATTTCTGAAGCATTCTTTCTCATATACCTTACCACAGTAAGTAATACAAGCAAAGCTACATATTTAAAATATCTTGAAGATACAAAAATAAAAATGTGTATTTTTAATGTTAATATGACCTATCTCTGTATGGGGTGAAGTGAAACATATTTTTACATTATATTTCAAATTGTATACTCTGTAATTGGCAATGAAGACTATTAACTGTGAAAAAGGATTAGGTTTATTTAAGTAAGAGACATGAAAGAATCTTCCATCAACTAAAATGAAGTTCTGGAATTAGTAGCTATAGCATAAGCCATCACACAGAACATAAATCTATAGATAAAACAGAATTATTCTATACCAAAAACAGAAATTGTATTTTCCTAGGAAATTAAACCCTTAAAAATGTATTTTGAATAAAATTTCTGATTACAATATACTAGTTAATGGTTTTCAGCATGCACACATCATGTAACATGAGAAAACATTTATCAAAAAATAACTACACACAACTTCCTTTGAATTGACTAGATGGCAGTGGATTTTAGTGTTTTATTTTCCTGGAAGGAAAAATTCTTTATTGAAAGTAGTGAATTGGTTTGTGTCACCTCATTTTCTCTTTCTAGTCCAAAGCATCTTCATGGCCCTTTTCATCTCTGCATTTCTCAGAGTATAGATTAAGGGGTTCAACATAGGAGTGAAAACAGTGTAAAACACAGTCAAGAATTTATCAATTGGCAAGGTAGAAGGAGGTCTCACATACATAAAAATACAGGGAATGAAGAAAAAAACCACCACAGTGATGTGGGAGCCACATGTGGATAAGGCCTTGCGCCTCCCTTCCTGACTAAGGTTCTTCAGAGAGTGCAGAATGACTGCGTAGGAGACGAGCAACAGCAGAAAGATGACCACACATATTGCCCCATCATTGGCAATCACGCTGAGACCAATGACATAAGTATCAGTGCAGGCAAGTTTTAATAATGGGTACATGTCACAGCAGAAGTGGTCGATGACATTGGGACCACAGAAGGGAAGATTGTAGACAAAGAGAAGGTGAAGTATGGCATGCACAAAACCTCCAACCCAGGTCACCAGCAGCAGCAGGACACACACCCTTTGGTTCGTAGTTGTCCTATAGTGCAGGGGCTTGCAGATGGCCACGTAGCGGTCATAAGCCATGACCACGAGAAGTAAAATCTCAGCGCCACCAAATAAGTGTTCGACAAAGAGCTGGGCCAGGCAAGCTTGGAAAGAAATGGTTTTCTTCTCGTACAATAAGTCTATAATCATATTTGGGGTAACTGTAGTAGAATAAACAGCATCCATAAATGACAAGTAGCCAAGAAAAAAGTACATAGGAGCACCCAGGGTTGGGCTGATCACCACCGTCACAACAATGAGGAGATTGCCCACCATTGTCACCAGGTAGATGAGCAAGAAGACAACAAATAATATTTTCTGACCCTGGAGACTCTGAGTGAGCCCCAAAAAGACAAATTCAGTCACATTGTTTCTTTGTTCCATATGTTCATCTGTGTGTCCTTGTTTCAGAGTTCAGGATGTATCTACCTATAAATATAATGGTGACTAGTGACTGTTAGAAATCTTAAGCTAATTTGTTTATTTTTCAACAGATAGTATAACAATTTATTATGTTTCAGCACTGCCCAATAGTTTACAAACATGGAGCTGATTAAAATATGATCAATAACCTGTGATCTTATGGGATAATGAGAGACAAACAAGTCATTAGAAATATATGTGAAAAGAGCAGATTATGAAATAAATGCGGTTACCACATTAACTTGTCATATAAGAGAAAATAAAACTGTATATATGTAGTTAATGCTAATATAAAATAATATACTATGTTTTAATGTACAAATAAAGGAAGATTTACTTAAAATTCACTTTCATGTTAATAAATAAGAATATTTTCTACATTCTAGGTATACCAGGATCTTTTTGACTAATAATTTAAATCCCCAGTGGATATATTTTACAATTTCAAAAATTGGTTCTGAGAAGGTACAGTAGAGCAATAAAGAAATATATGTAACACTATGTATCATACTACTATAAAACAAAATAAAAATATATGTGCATGAGGAAAACAAAGAAAACTACAATTTTTGCTTGTAAATGGGTTGCTCTTTGCCTGTGATGTACATTCACAAACAAAAAAGAGTGTGCACGAATGACAAGGATAAGAGGAGCGAGTCCAAGGGAAAAAAAAAAGAAAAATTGTGTAGATACACACACACACACACACACACACTATCATAAATATCATTAACATTAACCAACTCTGCTATCTCTTAAAATAATCCTAGTGATACTTACTTCAACAGCTGACCACATAATTCTCCTGGACATCCTCTTTCCAGTACATAGATTTTCTGCTTCTACGTCTAAACTCTGGTATGTGCACTCTATGTGGTGTGTGCACTAGATGCTACCCCCCTTGTAACTCTTCCTCCTGTAATTGTCTCCTTCATTTTCTATGTTAACAGGTTTCTTCCCTATATGGTATACTAATATCATTGTTTAAATAATTTATCCTTCAGCTCTTCATGTTTTTCAAGCAAGTAACTCAATTCTCTGTTCTTTTATGAAAATACCTTCACTTTGCTAAATCTGATGATCAATTTCAGTCCTTTTCTTACCCAACCTGTCACTTCTATGAATTAAAGTAATAATCTGTTCACATATATATTAACTTGAGTCCTTGAAAGTCACTCATTCAAAGATTAAGGATTAACGTCATTCTCTAATAATTAACAGATTAACAAACAATGCTGACAGAATGCCAGCACTGATCATCCATGAGATTTACAAATAACTGTCCCTTAACATATTGCTGAAACAGTTACCCTTGAAATCAGTTTCTGAGAATACTGAGAACACTAGAGAAAGTGAGTGCATTGTACGCCAAACCAAGTGCTGTCGAGTCGGATCTTTATCATATAAAAATACCTGAAAGAGTTTTATAGAATTAAGTCCATCTCCACGTATTTTATCAATTACAAAGGATAGCGATCATGGCTGGTTATCAGAATCACTTAGGAGAACTTTGAAAAGACCACCGTTTTCCAAATCATGCTACCAATACACTCTTGCATAATTTAAACCCTCCTGAAGACTCTTAAAACTAAAACACTTCCCAGGTTACCTGCGTAATGAGGCACTCATTTGATCCAAGTTCTGGATTGTGGTGTCTTCTCCTTTGTCCTAAAATACGAGTTCATATATTGATGCCACCTCTGTGAACACAGATAATAAGATAGAACATACACCACTACCAGACCTACAAATATTTCTACATGGCCAGCTTTTTACCAGCTTTAAGAAATCTGTCTCATCCTTGTCTTTCAGAAGATTGCTACCTTTTAAGTATCTAGAATTTCTCATACAAATATCAAAAATGTCCTTTAATCAAAATCCCATTGATGGCATAATTTTCCCTAAGACTAACTAAAATAAAGAACATAAGGTTTAAAATAAAAAGTAATAATTTTGTGGAAAAGAGAACTGTGTATTGTTGAGATCATTATTTTTCAATCTGTAGGTTAGAAGTGAAATAGTACCAGATTTTGATTCTGAATCCTGTATACTGTCCAGACTTCACAACACATAGTAGAATTTTGGTTTGCCTGAAGGATAGAAAATAATCTCTTGTTCATATTTTGTTATGCTTTGAGGCTATCATTTCAATTCCTGAAAAAGCCAGTCATGTAACTGCACATATAAACAAGTGCTCTCTGTGGTGATGCTAAGAGTTTTTGGATCTTTTATTTGAATTTAAACTACTACAAACATGGTTGAATCACTTAATTGGTGCATCTCAAAGTGTGACTCTTCTATAATTAAACTCACTGGGACCTGAATCACAATTCTGAGAGCAGATTCTGCATCTCCAGAGATGCTGCAAGAATAATCACACACATAGGACAGGACTTACCAGACCAGGCCTTCAGGGGAGAAAAATCACAAATGTATAACGTGAGGTCAGATCACCCAAAGGGAAGAGCCCAGGTTGGACATAAGATGAATATGCAAAAACTCTCTTGTTTAAATAATGACTTTCAAGACAGGCAAACCTGTTAAGCATGCAAGTTTAAGCTTTATCTTTGTAGGTGACCTCTGAAATTACACCAAGAACATCTATAAAGTTGATTTCAGAACAAGTCTTTTGAAACTTCATTCAAATGTGTATAAAACATGGTTGTCTCCTCTTCTGGCTGAATCGTGTTCCCCACAAAGATACGTTGAAGCCTAAACTGTATGCTTGTGAATCTGACTCTGTTTGTAAACAGGGTCTATGAAGATGTTATCAGTAAGGCTAAGGTGAGTGTATATTCAAACAGGGTGGTCCCACTGGTGTTCTTATAAAAGAGAAGATAACCAGAGATAGAGAGATGAAAGACTACACATGAAGTTGCAGTAGCAACCCATGAATTCCTGGAGCTACTAGAAGATAGCATGGGTAGAATCCATCTCCGTCAAACTCTCAGAAGGAATCAACAGAGCTGATACCTTGATGATGGACCTCAGCCTCCAGAGACTGTGAGACTATCAATTTCTGCTGTTTGAAACCACTTACTTTTTAAAATTTTGTTACGGTAGCCCCAGGAAAGTAATATATCTCCTGAGCAGTAATCTTGAATTTGTCCCAGGATTTCAGACAGCAAATTGGTAAAATCAGTGTTAAACATTACAAAAGAAGATTCTAAAAATTTGAAGGAATAGCTTGAAAACCTATGAATTCTAAGTCCTTATCAGACAGCCCTTTCTGAGGAAGCAAAGTTTTAAGGTACTTTGTTCCTTAAAACAAGAGGAGGAGGAAATTTCACTTGGACATGTTCGTAAAGAGAAGGAAATACAGCAGAAATTGCAGAGTTCTGGTTGCCTTCTTTGCCTTTTCTTCCCCCTTCACCTAACTATTAGATCTTACATTTCCAGGAAAGTTAGTAGTCTCATATTTTAAAACTTACATTTCCCAGTATCGTTTGAAAATTAAGGTGACTTGGAAACTGTGGTGGCAACGTGGTTAAAGTGCTATGGCTGCCAACTGAAAGGCGCGTGGTTTGAATCCACCAGGGACTCCTTAGAAATTCTATGGAGCAGCTCTACTCTGTCTTACACAATCACTATGAGTTGGAATCACCTTGACAGCAGCAAGTTCAGGGTTTTTTGAGTATTGTGCTCTTTTGATAAATTATCTATGTGGTACTGAATTTGTGTTCATCAACTCAAAACACTGAATGGAAAACTTAAGTGACAGTTTAAGATAATGGTTGTGGAATAATGTGGGAAAGGATAACTATTCAGAATGATTGCACAATTTGAAGAATATAACTAGTGTTATTGAAATTTACATGGAGAAATTGTTGACATGGTGCAGCTTGGCTCTGCATACCTTTACCATAATAAATAAGTAAATAACATGGACATCAAGAGCTAATCTTTGCTGAACAGAAGACACCAGTGTCCATAAGCATTTGGGACCAACTTCTGTCAACTTATGCTGTATTTCTTTTGCAAGACAGAAAATCAAAACTCTGCCTTGCTGATGTCACAGTTCTTCTAAATCTTTGTTATGAGCTGTTCAAAATCATCTTAATTAAAGTTCATAATGTATCCTAAAGGATTATATGGCATTTCACAGTTCTCCTTAAGGCTTCTCAGTCTTGACAGTAATGGATTTTTTGCATACATTGTCAATAATCTTGCATGTTTCCTTGTCTAATAATGCCTACTGTCAAACATAACATGATTATGTCTATTTACCACCAGAAAAAGTCTAGCTTAAATTTTCAGTTTGTACAGTTTTGTTAGCCAACTTCATAAAAGTGTGATTAAACAACTTCCTTATTGATTTCTGAAGAATATTATGCCAAAAGCCAAAGCCTGGCTCACAGGGACCCTACACAGCAGAGCAGAACCACCCCATAGGGTTTCCCAGGAGCACCTGGTAGATCTGAACTGCCTACTTTTGGGTTTGCAGCTGTAGCACTTAAACACTATGTCACCAGGGTTTCTGAAGAACATTATAGAAGTAAATATTTTCAGGTTGGAATATAATTATAGACATGAATTTCATTTTGGAATCCATTTTAATGAATTAATAAGAAAAATATTCACTACAACTTAAATTGCAATAAAACATATATGCAATTATCTCTTGACATTAAGACTCATTCTAAAACTTAGAAATAAAAATTCATGCTATTATAATAAAGGGAGAACTTACACTCTGCAGAAAAAAATTCTAGCTAATTGTCATCTGACTCTAAAGCTTTATATTAAACCAATAAATACAAGGTGATGGCATGGTAACAGAGGGCAGAAGAAAATGTAGGACTGTTCTATTTACCTCCAAGTGCTCACGGAACATTCACTAAAACAGAAAATATTCTAGATCATATAACAAGTTGCAATATATTTCAAAGGATTTATAAATATGTCTGAAAACATTAGCGTTCAACTAGGAACATTCGTTGGAAAAGAACTAAACACTCCAGATACTTACAAATTAAACAGCACAGTTATAAATAAGCTGTGGATCAAAGAAGAAATCACAATGTAAATTAAAAATATTTTTGAATAGTAAGATAATAAAAACAAAACATTAAAAGTCATCAGATGTGGATAACACGGTGCTTAAAAAGAAATATGTAGCTTTAAATGCAAATATCATAAAACGAGAAAGTTTAAGAAATGAACTAGCTTCCACCTCAAGAAGTTAGAAAGGAAAAAGCAAAATAAACTCAAGGAAGGAAAATCATAAATAGAAGACAAAATCATTGACACAGAAATTAATGTAATAGCAGGGAAAATATATAAAGCTAGGAGTTTTGTTGTTGTTTTAAGTATTAACAAAATGGATAAACCCTCAGAAAAATGAATTCAAAAAACAGTAAGAGTAAAAACAAATTATTAGAACTAGTAGCAAAAAAAGGGTCATTGTGGCAGATTTTGCAGATTCTAAAAGAATATTACAAACACATTTATGCCAGTATTTTTCACAACTGAAAAGTGGGCTGTCAGCTTTGTATCCCCCCAGAATGTGTGTCAGCTTGGCTTGGCCATGATTCCCAATCCTGTGTGACTGTCTGTCATTCTGTCACCTGATGTGATTTTCCTGTGTGTTGCAAATCCTACCTCTGTAATGTTAATGAGGTGGGATTAGCAACAGGTATGTTAACGAGGCTGGATTCAATCTACCATATTAGGTTGTATCTTACATCAATTTCTTTTGAGATATAAAAGACAGAATCAAGCAGAGACCTGAGGACCTGATGCCATCAAGAAAGAAGCACCAAGAATATAGCACATGTTTTGACCAGGTATTCCTGTGCTGGGAAACTTTTTGACTAAGACAAGATTTATGACAAAGACCTTCCCCCAGCGTGAACACAGAAAGTCTTTCCTTAGAGCTGGCACCAGGAACTTGGACTTCCAGCTTTCTATACTGTGAAAAAATTAATTTATCTATCTTAAAGTCATCCACTTACGATATTTCTGTTGTAGCAGCAATAGATAATTGAAAAATACAATTTAACACATACACACACACAAAAAAAAAAAAAAACCTAAAAATCAGAATAACAAGATATTGGTTAAATGAATTGATTCTTTAGGATGTTGTTGTTAGGTGCCACTGAGGTGGTTTCATCTAATAGCAACCCTATGCACAACAGACCAAATATTGCCCAATCCTTCACCATGTTCACGTTGATATTACGCTTATACACATTGTTGCAGCCACTGTGTCAACCCATCTTGTCAAAGGTCTTCCACTTTTCTACTGACCCTCTACTCTACCAAGCATGATGTTCTTCTCCAGGGACTGATACCTCCTGACAACATGTCCAAAGAATGGAAGACACAGTCTCACCAGCTTTACTTCCAAGGAGCACTCTGGTTGTACTTCTTCCAGAACAGATCTGTTTATTCCTTTGGCAGTTTGTGGTACATTCAATATTCTTCTCCAGCACCACATTCAAAGGCATCAGGTCTTATGTCTTCCTTTTTCATTGTCCAGCTTTTGCAGGCATATGGTGCTACTGAAGATACCATGGCTTGGGTTAAGCTCACCTTAGTCTTCAAGGTAACATCTTTACTCTTCAAAACTTTGAAGAGGTCCTTCACGGCATGTTTTCTCAATACCATGAGTCCTTTGATTTCTTGACTGCTGCTTCCATGGGCATTGATTACAGACCCAAGTAAAATGAAATCTTTGACAATCTTAGTTCTTTCTCTATTTATTACAATGTTGCTTACTGGCCCAGTTGTGAGGATTTTTGTTTTATTGATGTTGTGGTGCAACCCATACAAGAGGTTGTGGTCTTTGATCTTCATGAGTGTTTCAAATCCTCTTCACTTCCAGCAAGTAATATTGTGTCATATGCAAAATGTAGGTTGTTAATGAGTCATCCTCCAATTCTTTGGAGGATGGTTCCAATCCTCCAAAGTATTGGAGGATGATTTCAATTAGGAGATTTTCCCTAAAAAATAAAATCCATTCAAACATAGCTTTATCAATGAATTTCATTTAGAATTTGGGCAAGAAATAGTATCAACTTTACAGAAATACTTTGGGGTACAAAAGGAAATTAAAACACTTTTGGATTCGATGTATACATCAAGATTAAGCACAGATGAAACAAAACCATTACAAAGTTTGCTTTTCTTTTAATTCATCACATAGGCTCAGAATTTCTCTTCTGTTCCTCAGCAATTCTAATACAGTGGTACAAGGTCCAACAATGAAGTCCACGAAGTTAATTGTTCTAACTGACACACATGTTATTGCTGAATACCATCACTAAGGTCACCTTCGAAGTACTCCCCTTGGGAAGCTATGCATTGACGCCAGTGCCTAGTCCACCTTTCAAAGCAATTTTGGAACTCTTTATGGAATGGACACTGCACACGATGGGAAGGTGGCAAGTTCACAAACGTAATTGTATACCTGTTCATGCCAAGCTTATCCAAAAAAACGATTAACTGTATTGGAATTCCTTCTCTGCTCATCTGCCCTGGCCCCCAATAAATTTTGTCTTTACCCAAAGATAAAGGAAATACTGAAAGGAAAACATTTTGATGACATTCAGGACATCAAGGGTAATGCAATCACAACTCCAATAGCCATTCCAGAAAAAATGTTCCAAAATTTCTTTGAAGGGTAGACTAGACACTGGCATCAGTGCAAACAAGTCCGACAATTAAGTTCACGAACTCATCTTAGAAAAAGAGCTTTCTACTTCATTGCTGAATATCACTACAGTCACCTTCAAAGTACTCCCCTTTGGAAGCTATGCACTGACATCAGTGCCTAGTCCATCCTTCAAAGCAATTTTGGAATTCTGTTTCTGGAATGGCCATCAGAGCGTCATTGCATTACCCTTGAAGTTCCAAATGTCATCAAACTGTCTTCCTTGCAGTATTTCCTTTAACTTGAGGTAAAGAAAAAAGTCACTGAGGGCCAGATCAGGTGAGTAGGGAGGTTGTTACAATACAACTACTTGTTTAGTGACTAAAAATTCCCTTACAGACAGCATCCTGTGAGCTGTTGCACTGTCGTGACGCAAGAGTCATGAGTTGTTGACAAAAAGTTCAGGTTGTTTTCTTTCTCATGCAGCCTTTTCAGCACTTCTAAATAGTAAACTTGGTTAACCGTTTGTACAGTTAGTACAAACTCGTAATGAACAATTCCTGTGTTATCAAACAAGGCTAGCAACATCATTTTGACTCTTCATTTGGACTGAGAGAACATTTTCGGTGGTGGAGAACTGTCTTACTTCCATTGTGCACTTTGAAGCTTTGTTTCAGGGTGGTATTAGTACACTCATGTTACAGTGATAACATGGCCCAAAACATCATCTTGCTTCTCCAAAAAGTTTTGGCAAACTTTGATTCTCCTTTGCTAGTGTTCACTGGTGAGCTCCTTCGGGACCATTTTTGCACATACTTTTCTCATGCTGAGAATCCTAGTGGTATAATGGGTTAAGTGCTACGTCTGCTAACCAAGAGGTCAGCAGTTCAAATCTGCCAGGTGCTCCTTGGAAACTCTATGGGGCAGTTCTGACTCAAGTTCTCTTGAGTCACTATGAGTCAGACCCGACTCGACAGCAGGAGACTTCTTTGTTTTTATTGGCTTTATAATGCCAAGATTTTCAATTAAGATTTTCCTGTTTCCCTTGATATCTACACCCACAGCCTGATGGTGTAGTGAGTTAAGTGCTACGGGGGCTAACCAAAAAGGCTGGCAGTTCAATTCTGCCAGGCACTCCTTGAAAACTCTATGGGGCAATTCTATTCTGACCTCTGGGGTCGCTATGAGTAGGACCCCGACTCAAAAGCAGTGGGTTTTTTTGATGCTTACTTGGTCTCCTATGCTTCTCACAATCAGTTGATGATTTTGACATACAATTCAACAAATTTTTGCCATGTTTCTGTCAGTCCTGCTCATTACTGGCACCCTGACCTTTCTTCATCAATGACATTTTGTCTTCCCTCAAAACATGTTTAATCCATTTCTACATTTTTTTCTTTGTGGCATTATCCTCATAAACTTGGACTAACATGTCCCTGATTTCACTTCCACTCTTGCCAGGTTTAACAAGAAATTTAAAGTTTATTTCTTGCTTTAGTTGAAGCTCCCACATTCTTGTGATGGCATACAAAAACACACAACAGCAATAATGAATTCCAGTCAGCAAGACACTGCTACGTGTCGATATGAACACAGCCATGAGACACTGATATACCAAGGTTGTAAAACTTTACTGAGTTGTTTATACTGTGCTGCCAGCATAAACACACAGTGGCAAGTTCATAGTCTCAATTGTCAGAGCTTCTATTTTCAATACTCTTCACACAACACTAATTTAAAGGCATCTGTTCTTTTTCATCTTCCTCATTCATTGTCCAGCATTCACTTGCATAGGTGTGACTGAACACACTACAGCTTGAGTCACTTGCACTTTAGGCCTCAAAGTGACATCTTTATTTTTAGTACTTTAAAGAGACTTTTTGCAGCAGATTTGCCCAATGCCATGCATCGTTTGACTTCTTGACTGCTGTTTCCATGTGTGTTGTTCGTGGATCCATGTAAAATAAATTCTTTGACAACTTCAGTCTTTTCTTCTTTTATCATGGTATTCTTATTGGTCGGATTGTGAAGATTTTTATTTTCTTTGTGTTAGGATACAATCCATATTGAAGGCTGTATCTGTTAACTTCATCTGTAAGCACTTCAAGTCCTCTTATTTCAACAAGCAAGGTTGTGTCATCTGCTTGTTCCAAGTTATTAATGAGTCTTTCTCTAATTCTGATGCCCCATTCTTCTTCATATAGTCTAGGTGCTCTGATTATTTGCTCAGTTTAAAAAGATATGTCAAAATGATACAACTTGACCCATACCTTTCCTGATTTTAAACCATCCAGTATCTATCTTCTTGTGCTGCTTGAACCACTGCTCTTGGTCTGCGTACACATTCCATGTGAATACTATTACGTTTTTGGAAATTCTCATTTGTCTTAATGTTACACACAATTTGTTATAGATGCCATGCCATATTTAATAAACACAGGTACATCTTTCTTGTATTCTCTTCTTTCAACCAAGACTCAACAGACATCAGCAATGACACTCCTTGTTTCATGTCCTACTCTGGATCTGGCTTGAATTTCTGGCAGTTCCCTGTTGATAGTGCTACAACAACTTTTGAATACTCTTCAGCAAATTTCTACTTAAAATGGGTGATATTAGTGACCTTTTTGATAATCACCTTTCTTTGAGATGGATACCCATATAGATCTCTTCCAGTCTGTTGGCCAAATAGCTGTCTTTCAAATTACTTGGCCTAAGCAAGTGATCACTTCCAGTTTGTTGAACCATCTCAGTTGGTATCCTGTCAATTCCTGGAGCCTTGTATTTTGCCAATTCCTTCAGTGCAGTTTGAACCTCTTCCTTCAGCACCATCAGTTCCCAGTCTTATATTTATGCCTCCTGAAATGGCTGAACATCAACAAATCCTTTCTGGTGCAGTGAGTCTATGTATTCTTCTCATCTTCTTTGATGCTTTCTGGTAGTTTACTGTTTTCCCCATAGAATCATTCAATATTGAAACTCAAGGCTTGAATATTTCTTCAGTTCCTTAAGCTTGAAAAATGCCTAACATGTTCTTTCCTTTCTTTTTTTTTAACTCTGGGTTTTCGTGCATTTCTTTAAAATACTCTAGCTTGTCTTCTGGAGTCATCCTTTGAAACTATCTGTTCAATTGTTTTACTTCATTGTTCATTAGTCATTAAGCCAGGCCAAGTCATTAGAGTAATGCAAATCACAACTACAATGAGATACAATCTCATAATCTTACTGGAGCTAAGAAAAATAAAAACAGAAAATAATAAATGTTGGAGAAGTTGTGGGGAGACTGAAACTCTTATGCACTGATAGTAGAAATGTAAAATGGTACAGTCACCTATGGAAAATGATACGATGCCTCTTTAAAATGCTTGAAACAAAAATATAATGTCGGCCATCAATCTTACTGCTAGGAAAGTTTTCTAGATAAATTAGAGCCATCACAAGAATAAATATATGCAGGTTCATGTTCATCACAGCATTATTCATACCAGAGAAAACAAGAAACAACCTATCTGCATGTCAGCAAGTGAATGGATAAACAAATTATGGTCACCACACAAAATGGATTGCTACACAGTAATAAAGAAAAAAATGATAAGTCTGCAAAATATTTTACAACATGGATAAATCTGGAGGGCATTTTTCTAAATGAAATAAGTTAATCACAAAGGACAAATATTGTATTAGGCCATTATTACAAAAATGTAAGAAAAGGTTTGCATACATTTAAAAAAAAAAAAGCAATCTGATGATTGCAAGGAAGGAGAATAATGGGATAAGAGAATCACTAACTAGACAGTAGGCAAGTGTCAACTTTGGTGGAGGGGGAGACAATATACGATATATGAACAGTGAGTACATCTTGACCAAGGGAAAGTTTTAGAAGCTTCCTACACAAATCCAAACACTTTGAGGGACAGAGTTACTGGGGATGAGTGTTGGGGCCATGGTCTCTGGGGACATCTAGCATAACTGGCATAACATAGTTCTTAAAGAAAAGGTTCTACATTCTACTTTGCTGAGCAGTGGCATCTAGGGTCTTAAAACTTGTGAGTGCCTGCTAAGATACATCTGTTGGTCCCATCCTGTCTGGGACAAAGGAGAATAAAGAAAACCTAAGACAGTGGGTGGAGAGGAGGGGATAGGAGACTGTTGGGATGATAGGACATGATGTCACCAGGCAAGGAGAGCAGTGGGAGCTGTATATAGGTTAGCATGCGAATTTATATGGGAATGTACATTTTCACTCAATCATAATAAAAGAAAAATAAGAAGAAAGAAAACCTAAGACATAAGGAAAATGTTAGCCTTCACCAGTCTGAGTCCAGAAAAATTAGATGGTTTCTGGCTGCCAACATGTGCTGCTCTGGCAAGAATTACAATAGAAAGTCCCAACAAAACAGGAAAAAAAAAGAAGAAAATTTAAATTCACACAAAAAGTCCAGACTTAGTGGTCTGACAGACGCTGGAGGTACCTCCAAGACTATGGTCCCCAGACACCCTGCCAACTCAGAATCAAAGCTCCTCCTGAAGACCATGCTTCAGCCAAAGTATAGAGAGACCTACAAAACAAACAATAATACATATGAGGAAGGTACTTTTTTAGTTCAGTCAACTAAAGGAGACTACCTGGGCAACACCAGCCAGAAAGCAAAGATGAAAAGGCAGAACAGAGCAGGAAAGCTGTAGAAACAGAAATGGGCAACCCAGGGTGTAATGGGTAGGAAGGAGGGAGCTGATTCAGCCGGGGATTACAACCAGTGGCACAAAACAATCTGTGCATAGAGGCTGAGTGAGAAACTAGTTTGTGTTTTAAACTTTCATCTAAGGCATAATAAAATTTCTAAAAATGTGTGTAAACAGATAACAGCACTGTTCATAATGGTCACACACCTGTGTACGGCAGATACAGAATCCTCAGTGATTATTTACAGATTAGGCACAGACTTACAGCTTGGCAGACTCAGATCCTTAAGGTTTCACATTTTGATTCATGTGTCATCAGACGCAGACCCATGTGTGGTCAGATACAGTCACTTGTGCGACCTTAGACTCATGTGTGACCTTTGACAGATTCGTGTACTGACAGCCTATGTTTGGTTGGATACAGACTTATGTGCTAGGCTTTGATAATTCAGTAATTCATGACAGTAAACACACTGAATCTTTTCATATCAACTCATTACAAATGTGATTCAAATGTAAATAAGAGAATTCCCTTTTAAATAGGAAAACAAAAAAGCAAGTTTTCTGCACACTCTGTGGAGCTTACTACAAATTTTGTAGACATTTTTAAACCAAGCCTTCATAATCTGCATGAAAAATCTGGATTATTATAACCTACTCTTTTTCTTGTAGAAGTATTTCAAGACATATAATCTTAAAAGCAATTCTTTGGAAATTTTTGAGACATAAAACGATTTTAAGATTTATCAGGAAAAATTACTATTTGGCAATTGAAATAAAATGCTTTAAACGGGAAAGTAAAAGGTGAGATTGTCTCTACCAGATGTTGATAAATATACATTTATCACTAAAGCAATGAGTTACAATATTAAGCAATAAAAATGGAAGAAATGGTGAAAAGATTGAATGAATACAAGTAAATTACAAAGTTCATGGAGTAAATTCTATGTCGCAGACCCTGTGACAGAAACAGAGCACAAAAACAGTTAAGGAATTTCCCTACATTCAGGAAATTTGTAGACAATGAACAGAAATGGACAATTAATCAAGATTTTTATTTCATCACCCTGTATAACTATGCAAATTTGAATATTAACTTATTTTCAAAAACAGATAACTTAGTTGTGTTAACCCTGGTTCAACAAAATTCTTGACATTATTTGTAAACAACACTATGCTTAGTAAGAGTTTGAAATGACATAAGAAATATCTATGTAATATTATGAAGAATAAATATAAGATTACAAAGTCGTGCATACAATGTGTTTTGTCAGTGAAAAGGGTCCATTCTCCCACGCCCTTAGTTCCCCATGAAAAAAATTAATAGGGCTGGCAGGAACCATAACTGTCTTAGACCAAACATTCCTACAATAGTAAGTGTTGGCAATACTTTGTTTGGCTTAGAAACAGACAGGTTTACAAAGACTTTATGAATGAGATCTCTGTCAAATAGAATGACACGTTCTGATCTGTTTATTATCTAACAATCTGCTCCCCCGTAATAAGAGGCATGAGAATGGAAAAAACATGAATCACCAGCTTCTTTCTTGATAATAAAATCATATGAAATAAATCCAGTGTCAAATCTGTGTTTTATAATGAAGCACTTTAATTATGTGTCTTTTCTAATATTACACATGAAAGCCCAGGTCTGTTTCCCCATTAGAAAGCTATGAGACACTGAAAGCAAAATGGAGATGGGGATATTAAAAACAACAAAGCTATCATCATATATTTTAAACTTTTAAGAAAGATGAATGGATCACCTTTAGGAAAATATGACATCAAACAAAGCTATTCCATTTGAGGAAAAAGGTGATTATCCAGCTGGGAAAATAAAATTGAATCACTTATTGGCCTATCTGCCTTGTTCACTTTCATTCTTTTTGTATATTTAGCCTTCTCGTTATTAATATGAACAATGGAAGGTTTCCAGAATGTCAAAAATGTTTATTCACTCAGCTACCAGCAAAAGGGTTGGCAGTTCAAGCACACTCAGAGAAGGTTCAGATAAAAGTCTTGGAGATGTATTTCTGAAAACTCAGTGCTGTGAAAACTCAAAGGAATATAATTCTATGATGTAAAATATGGGGGTCACCATAAGTCATAACTGACCCAACTGTCACTGGATGATTAATATCAGTCTTAGTCACCTGGTTCTACTCTAACAGAAAATACAATGAGTGGAAGGCTTTATGAAGGGAAATTTTATCAGCACACTCTGGTAATCCACAAAATCTGTTTATGAGTTGTAAGTTCATTCAATAGGAGAAGTTATCAGTCTAGTAGGCTAAGTCTAAGTTCAAGAAGAGCATCTCAGCACAGGAACCTGGAGTCCAAATGATGTACTCTGCTCTCAGTGATGCCTTCTTGATGGTGTGAGGTTCCCAACTACCTCTGCTCACTTCTCTCCCTTGTATCCCATAAGCTAGTAACTTCAGTCCTGCCTCACTAACACATCTGCAGCCCAGTCGCCATCATCAATATCACAGAGGCAGGATTCACAACACATGGGAGAAATGACACCATACTGGGACTCCTAGCCAAGTGAAATCAACATACGTTTTGAGGGGGATACAATTCAATTCATGACATTATCAGAACTGTGAAGCCTCCTTCCTCTTCAACCTCAATATATAAAGCAAAATAAGTAAAACTAAATATTTGAAATACCTTACTGATAACAAAACTAAGAGTATGTAACTCAAATGTTAATATAGGGTATCTTGTGTGGGGAGGTGTCTTAGTCATCTATTGCTGCTGTACCAGAAATATCACAAGTGGATAGCTTTAACACACACAAGTTTATTCACTCACAGACTAGTAGGCTAGAAGTCCTAATTCAAGGAATCAGCTCAAGGGGAACATTTTCACTCTCTGTGGCTCTGAGGAAGGTCCTTGTTATCAATTGTTCTCTGGTTTAAGAACTTCTCAGTTTAGAGACCCTGGGTCCAGAGGACATGTTCCGCTCCGGGCACTACTTTATTTGTGTTAGGAGGTACCCCTGTCTTTATGCTGGCTTCTTTCTTTTAAATCTGAAAATGGATTGCTTCAAGGAACAATTCAATATTTTACATTGAGTCCCTTCTCATTGACATGCCTTTAATCCTGCCTTATTAACATCATAGAGTTGGGATTTATAACATATAGGAAAATCACATCAGATGAAAAGTAGTGGATAATCACGCAGTACTGGAAATCATGGTACAGCCAAGTCAACACACCTTTTGTACAGACATAATTAAATGCATGACAGGGTATGAAATCATCTTGTTATGTCTTATTTCATTATTGTGTGAGGAATAATGAGACTTATTAATTCTGAAAAAGGATTAAGTTTAAGAGACAAAACTGTCCAAAAATAAAATAAATTTCTTTTTAACTATAGCATAATTCATCACACAGAACATAGATCTATAGTCTCAAAAGAACCACTTTACACCCCAAAAATTAACATGTTACAAGAAATGAAAATCTTCAAAATATATTTTGACTAAAACTAATCATTGAAATTGTACACATAATGAACATTTTTAATCATTTATAAATCATTAAATGGGAAGAAAACTTTGCCAGATTATAACTATGTGGGGCATTTCTTAAGGGCAATTCTTCACTGAAAGCAGGTGATACATTTTTTTCCCAGTTTATTTGCATTTTCTGGTCCAGAGCTTCTTCATGGCACTTTTCATCTCTGCATTTCTTAGAGTATAGATTAAGGGGTTCAACATAGGAGTGATGACAGTGTAAAATACAGTCAAAGATTTATCAATGGGTAAGGTGGATGGAGGTCTCACATACATAAAAATACAAGGGACAAAGAAAAGGACCACCACAGTGATGTGGGAGCTGCAGGTGGATAAGGCTTTGCGCCTCCCTTCCTGACTAAGGTTCTTCAGGGAATGCAGAATGACTCCATAGGACACAAGTAGCAGCATAAAGATGACCACACATATTGCCCCATCATTGGCAACCACAATGAGACCAATGGCATAGGTGTCAGTGCAGGCAAGTTTTAATAAGGGGTACATGTCACAGATGAAGTGGTCAATGACATTGGGACCACAGAAGGGAAGGTTGTAAACAAAGAGAAGCTGAACTACAGCATGCACAAAACCTCCAACCCAGGCCAGCAACAGCAGCAGAACACACACCCGTTGCTTCATGACAGTCATATAATGCAGGGGTTTGCAGATAGCCACGTAGCGGTCATAGGCCATGACCACCAGGAGTAAAATCTCAGCACCACCAAATAAGTGTCCGATGAAAAGCTGAGTCATGCAGGCTTGGAAAGAAATGGTTTTCTCCTCATACAGTAAGTCTATAACCATATTTGGGGTAACTGTAGTAGAATAAACAGCATCCATAAATGATAAGTAGCCAAGAAAGAAGTACATGGGGGCATCCAGTGTTGGGCTGAGCACCACAGTCATGACAATGAGGAGGTTGCCCACCATTGTCACAAGGTAGATGACCAAGAACAAAACAAACAATATTTTCTGACCTTGGAGACTCTGAGTGAGCCCCAAGAGGATAAACTCAGTCACATTGTTCCTTTGTTCCATATGTTCTTCTGCGTGTCCTTAATTCAGACTACACAACCAATTTACCTGTAAATATAATGATGACCAGCAATTTTTTGAAAGCCCAAGCTGATTTGTTTCTTCATTCAACAAATAGACCTTATGAATTATTATGTTTCAGCATTGTCCAAGGTGATAAGATTACAAGGTTGACTGTTAAAACAGGGACCATGACCTCAGTGATGGTACTGGCTAATGGAGAGACAAATTAGATACATGTATGGGAAAAGGAGAGATTTTTTTTTACTGTATTATGATTCAGTGAAAATGTACAACAATCAAGTTAATTTTGCATGCCTGCATATCTGCAGCTCCTTCTGCTCTCCTCGCCCACTGAAATCACACTCCAGAAAAGGAGAGATTGTTAAATTATGGGACTGTCACACTCATTTCCATTTGGAAGAAAATGTAATTGTATATACAGCTGGTACCACAAAGTAAGACAGAAATCCAATAAAGATTCAAAGTTAAAATAAAGTACTATTTACTTTGTATTTACCTTCTAGTCAGTGAAATAAATTACTTCCTATATTCTAGGAATGGAAGAAATTTTTTAACTAATAACTGAAATCCTAATTAGACAAATTTGACAGCTTCAAAATTTGAAAGATATTATAAATACAGTCCATAGGCAAAAAAAATATCATGAGGAAAATGTGCACATTTTACAGAAAATGCATAATATTGATATCTAAAAGAGACAAATATTTCTAACTGGTTAACCCGACAACCTAACAGCAAAGAGAATAAAGGATATAAACAAACAGTTAAAAGAAGGATACATCCAAGTAGCCACTAAACATGATAGGATGCTGAAACTCACCCACAGTGAAATGCAAAATAAAGTATGATTTTGTAGTTATTAGAAAAAAATTTTTAGAAAGTATTAATAACTATAACTGGCAAAAACAGACAAAAGAGCTTTCTCTTCCACTGCTAGTAAAACTTAATTTTATAGTATTTTTGGAAGAAAATCTGGCCATCTTTATTGAAAATAAAAATACATATAATTTTCACCACAGTTACAATCTTTAAAATTTATCCATAGGAAGTAAGCACCAGTACATAAGAGTACATTTGCAGGACATTTTTGCTGTATTATTGATAACAGCATTAAACAACAAATGCAAAAGAAAAAAAATTAACTTCAATCAATAGAGATATAGTTGAATATATCTTTTAAAAAATCAATACATACATTTAAAAGAATGAATTAGAACTATGCTAGTGCTTTGAAGAAATTACCAGACAGTACTGTAGAGTAAAAAGCAAATGGGTATAAAGCTTCCCATAATACTTTATCATAAAACAAAAATATAAATGCATCAGCTTACGAATGCGATTATATGAGAATGAGAAAATTATGGAAGGAAATGTATTTGTTGTGATTATAAATAGCTTACATTTGTGCTGATTATGTATGTGAAGGAATGAAAATAATGAAAGGTAAGATTCCAAAAAAAAGCAAACTGCACTCACAAACAGAATTATGTCAAAATACTATTAATATTCACCAGTCAGCCCTTTCTCTCTTAAAATAATCCTAGTGATGACGTCCAGGTATTCCTTAAGTCTCTTTTGACATTGATGTTGCTATCTGACTTCATAATTCTGCCTGACCTCCTTGCAATACATGGATTGTCCTTATTTCTGACCATGTTCCAGCTCTCTGTACTAGGTCCCAGACTCTTCATCACACTTGAAATAGTGCTCTTGTAACTGTCTCCTCCATTTTCTATGTTAGTTTTCCTGTCTGTTTTGCATTATTCTGTCCACACATTTATACACTTAATAACATCTCCATTGCTTAAATAATTTATCCTCCAACACTACATATTTTTCAAGCAAGAAACCTGACTCTATCTTCATAAAAACACTTTCACCTTGCTAAATCTAACAGTCCTTTTCTTACTCAGCCTGTGATTCTTATGGATGTAAGTAATACCTTGCTTGCATAATGCCACCAGGGTTTCCAATATCACCTTAGGGTCTTCAAAGTCAATCATTCAAGTTTTACGTATCCTACATCACTTTATGAGAATTAAAGGATTAGCAAACAATGCTTCAGAACACTGCAGTTCATTCTACAATGATATTCACAAATGTCTGACTGCTAAAATATTCCTCAAATTGATGCACTTAAATTAGTTTCTAAGAACACTGATGTTAGAGAAGAGTAACATTCTTTGAATCATTCTAGTATGGAAATATCCAAAAAAGTATTACAAAATTGAGGCAATACTAAAATATTTTATTAATATTAATCACAAAGAGTATCTAACATGCCTAATTTTCAAAATCACATGAGAAAACTTTCAAGTCTATAACATCACAAATCAAGCCTGGTGAAGACGCTTTCTTTTTTTTTATTATGACTGAGTGAAAATGTACATTCCCATATAAATTTACATGCCCACCTGTATGCAGCTTCCACTGCTCTCCCTGCCCGGTGGCAGCACACTGTTCCTCTCTGCTCCATACGTGTCTCATCATCCCAACAGTTTCCTTTGCCCTCCTCTCTACCCACACCCCTTACTCCAGCCAGAGGTCCACAGGAAGTGGAACCCTCCTATACTGTTGGTGGGTCTGCAAAATGGTCCAGCCTCTTTGGAAAGCAATCTGGAACTTCCTTAAAAAAATGGATATAGATATACCATTTGATCCAGTAATTCCACTACTTGGAATATATCCTACAGAATCAAGGCCATTCGCACCAACAGATACATGCACAAGAATATTTATCACAAGACTCTTAAGTGTAAAAACACTTTCTGGATTACCTGCATAATGAAGCAATCATTCAATTCAAACTCTAGATTGTGGTGCCTTCTTGCTTGTCCTAAAAGATGTCATCATGCTCTGGTGGCCAGTGCTGTGAACACAGAGAGTGAGATAGCACATGTACCATCACCAGATCAAGAAATGTTTCCATGTGACCAGTTCTTTGCTGCTTCAAGACACCTGTCTCATCTCAGACTTTCAGAAAAATGGTACCTTATAAATCGCTGGGATTTTTCGAAATGAATATCAAAAATGTCCTGTAACCAAAAGTAATCTGAATCTTAACTGTAAAAGCAAACAGATGTCAACTAACATGAGGCTTAAAAAAAAAGTCAACTTTGTGAAAGAAAAAAATCATTCATTATTTGGATAAGTATTTTACAGTTTATGTTTTTGAAGCAAAATAGTGAAATAGCAAATAGCCTTTACAATATTTTGATTGTCAGTCTGTTGTGCTGGCTTGACTCCGTGCATTGCAGTTGAGTTTTGGTTTGCCTAAAGAATGGAGAATAATTTCATATCTGTATTCTGTTAAGCCTTGAGTTCATCATTTCAATTCCTAAATGAACCACTTATGCAAATACTCATATAGACAATCTCTTTCTGCGGTAAGGACAAAAGTCTGCAGATGCTTTACTTACATTTCAACTACAAAATATATTGTTGAGTCATTCAATGGATGCAACACCAAAGGTGAACCTACCATAATTAAACTCATTGGGACCTTAATCATAATTCCAAGAAGAGATTCTTCATCTCCAGAGATGGCATAAGGATAATCACCTACATAGATCAAGACTTCCATGACCTGGTTCTAGTGGCAAAAAATCACAAAAGAACAATCTAGAAACAAATCATGCAAAGAGAAGAGTCCATGGTAGGCAAAATATTAATATGTAAAAATCATGACCTTCAACATAGACAATCCTTTGGCTGTGTAAGTTTACAGTACACTTCTGTAGGTGACATGGTCCACCCCAAGATGACCATGAAAGTTGATTTAAGAACAAGTCATTGAAAATTTGATTTGAATGCCTGTAAAGCAGTGTTCATACCTGCTACATATTTAATTGCATCTCCCCAAACGATATGTTGAAGTCCTAACCCCTATACATGTGAATGTGACCCTGACTCTAAATGACATCTATGAACATGTTATCAGTTAGGTTAACCTGAGTTCATACTGGAGAAGGGTGGGACCCACAGATGTTTTTGTGACTAAGCAGGAGATACACAGAAACAGAGACAGTTGAAAGGTGACACTTGATGCTACAGTTGTAAGCCCAGAAATGCCCAGAGCTACCAGAAGCTAAGAGAGTAGAGTAGAACAAATTCTCAATCAAAGCTGCAGAGGACTATCAGACTTCAGAACTGTGAAATCATACATTTTTGCTGCTAAACACACTTGCTTTGTAGACTTTTATTGTAGCAGCCCTAGGAAACTCATCACTCCAGCAATAAAAGTCTTAAGTTAGTCACAGAAAGAGTTTCAGGCAGGAAAACTGGTAAAACGTGTGTTGAAAAAGAAAAAAAAAAGTATAAAATACTTAAATGGGTAACTTGAAACTCCATCAGTTCTATGTCCTTATCACACAGCTGTTTCTTAGGAAAATATTACCACTTTTTGTTTCTACACAAAGTTTCAATGCACTATGTTGATGTGGGAGAAGAAAATTTCATTACTTGGAAGTATACATAAAGAGAAGGGAAGACCAGTAGAAATTGGAGGACTCGATTGTCTTCTCTAGTTTGCCTCTACTATTCAGATTGAAACCCACAGCCATCAAGTCAAGTCTGACTTGTAGCAACCCTGTAAGACAGACTAGAACTGCCCCATAGTGTGTCCTAAGCATAAATCTTTGCAGAAGCAGACTGTCACGTCTTTCTCTTGTTGACAGGCAGTTGGTTTGAACCACCAGCCTTCCAGTTAGCAGGCGAGTCCTTATGCACCATGCCACCAGGGCTCTTTTCTACCTTATCATTAGATCTGAGATTTAACAAATTGCATTTCACAACATCGTTTGATAACTAAGGCAGTCAACAGCATACAAGCTAAATCATTAAGTAGAACTCTCAGGAAGAGAGATGATTCAATGGGAAGTCCAACTCCATTTTGACCTTTCTTCGGGATTCTTCTGTAGATCTCAGATATGTTGTCCACAGTTCCAGCAGCCATCCTGTCACCATGGTCACACCACAAAAAGAGAAGTCAGGTGATTGGGTGGTGAGAGTTCTCAAACTCTGCTTTTCTTTCTCAGGATTGGTTAGGTCACTCAGGGCCCTTGGCAGTTTCATGGAAATATGAGGACTGATTTTTTTTTCATTTTCCATAAAGAAATGTATTGAAGCTTTGAGGGGAATTGTATCGAATTTGTAGATTATTGTAGATAGTACTGACATATTAACAGTACTGAGTCTTCTGATATCAGCATGAATTGGCCTTCCATTTATTTGGGTCATCTTTAATTTGTTCTGATACTGTTCTATAGTTTCTGGGTATAATTCTTTATATTCCTTGGCTTAAATTATTTATTGGTATTTTATTCTTTGTGATACTATTGTAAAGGTATTTTTTCTTAATTTCCTTTTTAATTTGTTCATTGCTGATGTACAGAAATCATTACTGACTTTGTAAGCTCTCAAAACTTTTTTCTAAGATTATCCTTGAACTTTAAACCTTAAACCAAAATTGACACCTGAAGTCTTCCTTGAAACAAAGAAAAAAGGAATTAAAAAATAGCTCATTGTAATTACTACAGTATCTCTGCTTTGAGCATTGTACTCTTTTAAAAAATTATTTATATGAGATCAACTTGACAACCACCAACTCAAAAGATTAGGTAGGAAATTCAGGCATCAATGAGTTTAAGATAATGGTACTGGGCTAAAGTGTAAAATGATAGCGAGAATGGTAGCCCATCTTGGGAAGTGTGTCCTATGTCTCTGAATTGTACATGTAGAAATTGTTGAAATAATGTGTAATGGCTCCATACACCTTTGTCAAAATGAAAAAGTAAAATAAAGTAACATGGAAGATAATAACTAATAATTACTGAGCTGACAGAATCAAGCATCTGGAACCAACTTTAGTCAATGTATTCTGTATTTCCTTTACAAGACAAAAAAACAAAACTCTATCATGCTTTCTCAGGCTAGGTCTCCCAGAGAAACAAAACCAATGAAGCATACACATACAGAGAGATTTATTTCAGGGAAATGGCTCACAAAGTATTGGAGACTGGCAGTCCCAAATCAGTTGGTCAGGTGTCAGGCTGAAGTCTTCTCCCAACTCACATGTTGGCAGAAGTTGACATACCCCAAATTCCCAGGCCAGATAACAGGCTACTGTCTCACATCCCAAGAACCAGAGATCGGAGGATGACGAGTCAGAGGAAAGATAAAGAGGGAAAGAGCTTTGCCAGAACATCCACGTATATTGGATGTAGCCCACACCAGGAAACTCCATTCTCAACTTATTAGTTGTTTAAAACACATTACGTCATGGACAATAATTGCATAATATTTACCAAATCACTGAGAATCCTTGCGTAAGTAAAGTGGGCACTTAAACATCATAGTCCACCCCTTGTCAAACTTGGCAATGGTACACATCTTCTTAAAGCATATGTAACATCTAAGTGCAGGCAGTTACAAAGACATAGTGTACCTACCCTGATCCAACTAATATACATACAACAGAAAAAATTCTAGACCCAATTACATATTTTGTTTTACAAGTAATGGAATGAGGGAGAAAAGAAACAAAATTGATAGAGAGAGAGAGCCTGTTCAATGGAATCAATGTTGTGTTTCCAGGTGAGAGCATTCCCACCTTTAGAACTAAGACCTCTAGACCTGCGAAGCATAAGGTTGTAAGAATGGGAAATTTTGCAAGTAGGTCACCAGGGGTAATAATGAATGAAGCCACTCTCATTTCCACCCCTTGATTCTCGGACCTAGCTGGAGAAATAGCACCAAATACAGTACATTGGTTTAGAGCATTCACAGCTATCTGGAGAATATTGTCCCAACCCTGCAAGGTATTTCCACCTAGCTGGAGCAGTAAATGCATTTTTAGAAGGCCATTTAATCATTCTATCAAGCCAGTTGCTCCAGGATAATGAGAAACATGGTGATATCAACGAATTCCTTGAGATGGGTCCACTGCCACACTTGACTTGTTGTGAAGCGAGTCCTTGATGGGAGGTATCACAACAGTGGGATACCGTAACCGTGGCATACCATAAGAGTGGGACACCATAACAGTGTTTTAAGGTGTTCTGTAAGTCCACGGATGGTGATTTTGGCAGACAAAGCAAACTCATAATTTGTTGTGTGCAGAGAAGGCAAATCTGTATCCAGTGAAAGTGTCTATCCAGTAAGAAAATTCCATGATGGATGTGTTAAGGCCACCCGCTTGTGGCATTTCTGTTGTAGTAGTACTAGAAGACTAAGACAACAAGTATGGGCAGCTTAGGTGGCAGGGAGTTCAGGATAATTGTAGTGGGATGATGTGCAAAAGGACAGTGAGATATAGCAGCACAACTTGAATAATATAGCCCACGTCACCCAATGAAACACATAAAATTGTTGAAATGGTGTATTTTAGCTACATTTCACAAATAAATAAATACATGTGTATATATATATATATATATATATATAATAAAAAATAACCTGGGAGGTAAGAGATAATGATTACTGAGTAGAAGGAATCAGCATCTACAGAACTTGAGACCAACTTCATTCAACCCACTTACTTTTATAAGATAAAAAAATCAAAATTCTCACTTGTTGTTTTAGGCTAGATTCTCTAGAGGAGCAAAACCAGCCAAGCATATCTATGCATGTGTGTGTGTGTGTGTGTGTGTGTGTGTGTGTGTACACACAGAGAGAGATTTATTTCAAGAAATTGACTAACATGGTAGGGGAGGCTGGCAAGTGCCAAAGCAGTTGGTCAGGCAGTCAGGCTGGAGGCTTCTTCTGATGCACATGGTTGTAGGGGCTGACAGACCTAGAGTGGACATGTCAAAATGTCAGGCAGTTGAATAACAGCTGCCAAACCAAAAACCAAGCCCACTGCTATAGAGTCGAGTCCAACTCATAGTGACCCTAGAGGTCAGAGTAGAACAGTACCATAGAGTTTCCAAGGACTGCCTGGCAGATTTGAACTGCCAGCCTTTTAGTTATCAGACAGAGCACTTAACCCACTATGCCACTAGGGTTTCCAATGGGGCTTCAGGAACTAGTAAATTCCAAAATCTGCAGGTCAGGTGACAAGCGCATGTCTCACATCATCTCTTGTCAGTTAGTCACCTCTAAATCTTTAAATCACACATAATTTCTAAATAATGAAAATTATAAAGTTATAAAATTATATTGTGCCTAACAACCAAAATATGGTAACTCCCTTCTTTACCTCTGATGCAGAGTCTGAGAAGCCCAAAGTGACCAAGCAGCATTCTTATCTTTCAGTTCAATGGAATCAGTGTCGTTTCTCAGGTGAAAAGATTCCTGCCTTTGAAACTAAGACCTCTAGAGTCACAGAGAATAGGGTTGCAAGGACAAGAAACAAAAATTTGTTCTTGAGTCCACTGGGTAATGATAGCAGTTGGTATGGGAAGAGAATGACTGATTTAACAGAACCCATCATTGTATCCAGCTGACTGTGAAATCCTACACTGCAGTGGCCATGGTTTGGTGAGCATTCCCATGGAGAAACAAGTATCTTCTTTTCTTTGGACTTTTCAAGGAGGTCTAGCCACATACCTTTTCATCGTACCTTGATGTCGTCAATTTTCCAATCATGTTCCTTCCAACTCCCTGACCATCCAGCCGAGCCATTGACTACAGCCCATGAAACAGTATACAATCTCACATCTGGCCATTTCTCCTTCCAAGCAAAGTTAACAACCAGGTGCACTGCTCAGTCCCGCCAGCTGTGAGGATTTACCTTAACCACTGTCCTTCAGGGAGGTCCCAGAAAGGGGCTTTAATGTTGTTGCTGTCCACTGTTGAGTAGTGCCTGCATATCTGCAGAACCCATCTGTAAGGCAGGCACAGATTTTCTCTTCCTCAGTCAACTGATCTTAAGGAATTCTTTATGAGTTCCAAAGTGCAGACTGGGAGAGAGCAGATTACGTGACAGGAAGTGGAGACCATGGGCATTTCAGACACTTCCTCATACAACTTAGTTGTTCCCTCAGGTCCTGTTCGGACCTGATCTAAAAGGTCTGGGCCATTAGTAGTCATGTTGGAAATGGGTTGTTGTGGTTTTACATCAAGTTTCATTACAAGGCATGGAGTACTATGTGATACCCCAAAGGACTGCCTGCATTCCAGACATATCCTTCTTTACCTCCATTATGAATATCAGTCCAATTTCTTTAAGCTAGACTGACAAAGATGCAAAGAACTCATATATGCCACTTCCATTTAAGGATAAAGAGCTCCTCCGATGTTATGACTTGCTGTTCATACAACAGCCAGGTCATGATGGGCAACTCAGGGTGCATAGTGACCTGTGGCCCACGGTTAAGTGTTCAGTCTCTACTAGGCTCCAGTAACAAGCGTCACTCCTACCAACAGAACTAGCCCTCTTAATCCCCTCTGAAGTGATTATTCCCTCTTTGTAAACTAAGTCGCCCTTGCAAATAAAACCATTATCTCTTCTACCCACATCTGATGAGATTAACCCCGCTGTACCTAAAGAATCTTTGTCTGGAGTGGGGCATGGGCATTGCCAATTGGAAGATGTCTTTTTAAAAAAATGATTAGCAAAAGGACAAATATTGTATGAGACCTCTGCTATAAAGACTTAAAACTAGATCTCTATGCACAGAAGAAAAGACTCTTTTATGGCTACAAGGGTGCAGAAGAAGGGAGAGAGTTGGGCATAAATTAGATACCAAGCCAAATAAATTAGATAGTAGATAGAAACTTGGTTAGGAGAAAGCAGTGACAGCACACAGTAGACAGTGAATCAACTTAACGGGACTTCACCACAGACTCGGGGACAATATGGTGTGTGTACTTTATGGCTCTATGCATTTATAGGAGGCTGTCCTACCAGTCTCTTTCTAGATGGAACAGAAGATAGTAGAGGAGGGACACGTGCTTGATTAGAGGATAATAGACATATAAAGTAAAAAGGAAGAGCACGCTGTCACCGGGTGGAGAGAGCAGAGGGAGCTACAGACAGGTGGGCATGCAAAATCAATTTGGATTGTTTACTTTCACTTAATCACAGTAAAAAATAAAAACAAAAACAGGGAAAGATGATATAATATCCCCAGGATTCACTCTTACTCCCCAGTTTTTTTGTTTCTAGACCTATAACTAAAGTACAGCAAGCCCAAGAGATAAAGTACAAAGTGTGACCCAGGAGGAGGTACACTGTACTCCAAATGAATCCCTTGATTTTTCTAATATATACAAACAGAAACTTGTGGAATATGTGTGGAGATAGCTACTAAAGGTCTGGGGTAATGATGCAAGGAATATAAAGTCATTTCCAGCCTGAGATTATTAATATGAGACCACTAAGGCACTGGGCTGGGCAAGCACAGATTCTTCATTCAATGTTTTAATTTAAGAGGTTAGAAAGGGACTGACCCAAAAGATATAAATGAATTATGACAGAATATTATGAACAACTATGAGCCACAAACCGGATAACCTAGATGAAATGCACAGATTCCTAGAAATACATATCCAACCCAGACTCAAGAGGAAACAGAAAGTCTCAACAGGCTCAAAACAAGAGAAGCGATCTCATAAGTGATCAAAAACCTCCCAACAACAGCGACAACAAAGACTCCTCCCACAAGGTTTCACTGGGGAATTCTACCAAACATTTAGAGAACAACTAACATGAATAGTGTTCAAACTTGTCCAAGGGATATAGAAAAAAGGAATTAACAACAACAAAAAAAAAAAACAAAAAAAGCCACATCTGTTGTTCAGTTGACTCTGACTCCTTGTGACCTACAGGACAGAGTAGAACTGCTTCATTGGGTTTCCAAGGAGTACCTGGCGAATTGGAACGGCTGACATTTTTTTGGTTAGCAGCCTTGGCTCTTAACCACTAGGTATGTCATTATGGCTTGTGAAAGAAGGCTACTCCCTAACACATTCTATGATGCAAACATAATCCTGAAATCCAAACTAGACAAGACATTCAAGAAAACTACAGGCCAACATCTCTTACGAATATAGACATACAAATTTCCATTAGACATCATTTGCGTAAGAAAACTACGATCCTGGTGCTCAGATAACTTTGGAAATGTCCTTTTCCAAAGTCTCTATGCTGGTAGAGACCCTGGAGAAGTCTAATACTGCCACAAACACTAGGCAGTGGGCCTCAAAACTTCCCTGATAACACTTGTCAAATAACACTGAGAGAAAAAAACTGGATGGTCATCAGACTTTCAGAAAGACACATCATGAGTGCCCTTTATGTCATGGATGATTTCGGAGATCATTTACTAAAAGACTGAACAGCAGCATAACAAAACTCTTTAATAAAAATAAAATAGTACATAAAGGTATGGCTCAGAGCACATTAGAAGAACTTTCAGGGAAGAAAAATAAACAGAATCTCTAGCAAGAATTCCATCTGTGTTACTGAGTGATATGAATGCAATATTCACTTTCTGCTTAAGAAAAGCAAGCTACCTTATTTCCAAAAGGAAGTTTTCAAATAGAAGGATATGAAGCAATCCAGCAATCTGCTGAAATTCTCCTTCTGGATGGACAACGTAAGTCAAAGAAATCAAAGACAATTATATGCAATGGCCAGATGTATAAGCAGCATATTTAGTTATGGCATATAGACTCTTATATGATCTAACATAGACTTGTGTTGGTTGAGTACAGAATTATGCATGTTTAGTCATGACAAAGACTGACATGTGGTTGGACACTTATGATTGGATATAGATTCATATGTGGCTGCATCTGGACCAGCTTATAGTCAGGTACAGATCTCTAAATGCTGTAATACAAACCCACGTGTGGTCAGAAACAGACTCATGTGTGATTAGACTCAGATCCATATGTGTTTATAATATGGACCTGAGTGCAGTCACATATATAGACCATTCTGTGTTTACATATACATGTATGTATGACCTTATATAGAGCCATACTGACAGTGTTAACTGCTGTGGCTGCTAATCACAGGGTCCATAATTTGGATCTACCAGCGATGGAAAGTTCTACTTTGGCCAGTAGGGTCTCTATGAATCGGAATTACCTTGACAGCAACAGATTTGGTTTTGTATTCCAGTGACCTTATACAGACCCATGTATGGTCAGATATAGATCTATGTGAGCTTGGATACACTTGTACCTGTGACTTAGAGGATTGTGCACTAACTTGTACCAGCCAAAGACACTGAGTCCTTTCAGAACAATTCACTTCAATGTAAATCAAATGTAAATAAAATAATTCCCTTTGTAAACCAGAAAAACAGAAGGCACATTGGAAAATTGTATGCACACTCTATGGAGTGAATTACAAATTTTCATTAAGACTTATAAATTAAGATTTGCAATATATCTTTTATTGTCGATGGGAAACTTAGACATGATAACATGCAACTTTAGCAAAATAAGAATTTAAAACAGTAAATTTCAAATGTAATTTCATAGGATGTTCTTGTACTACACAAAATGATCCTAAGCTTTATCTGGAATGAAAATTTAGGAAGTATATTAAAATTTTTGAAATAGATGAATTATTCCTAAAAATCAAACACTTATGCTCATACAAAGATTTTGCCAAGAGAGTAAGAAGACAACCTACAGACTGCAGAAAATAATTGGGCTATGACAAATCCAGTCACCATCTAATCTCTACGATCTACAGGATACTGCAAAGCCTCAACAATAAAAAGACAAATACTCCAATTAAAAAAATGGGAAAAAATTACGAACAGGCACTTCACCAAAGAAGACATTCATGTAGCTAACAGACATATGAGGAAATGCTCGTGATCAAACCCAAATCAACACTTTAATGAGAAATCCAAATTAAAACTTTAATGAGATGTCATTTCACTTCACCAAGGCCAGTAGTCAACCAAAAAAAGATAACAATAATATACAGTGGAGAGGCTGTGAAAACACTGGAACACTTCTACACTGCTGGTGGGAATGCAAAATGTTGGAATCCTTTTGGAAATTGATTTGGCACTTTCTGCAAAAGCTAGAAATAGAAATACCATAGGATCCAGCAATCTCACTTCTTGAAATATATACTAGAGAATTAAAGGCTGTCACAAGAACAGATACATGCACACCAATGTTTATTGCAGCACTGTCCTCAATAGTAACATGATGGAATCAGTCTAGATGCCCATCAACAGATGAATGGATAAACAGACTATTGTATATGCAATGATGAAGAGCAACAATGACCTTGGAAAATATTACCTGGAGGAATCCGGAAATCATTATGTTTAGTGAAATCAGTCAATTGCGAAAAGACAGACATTGTATGAGACCACTATTATGAGGACTCAAGAAAAGATTTAAATACAGAAGAAAATAACCTTTGATGGTTGCAGGGATGAGGAAGGAGGGAGGGGGTATTCATTGATTAGGTAGTAGTTAGGAATTAGGTTAGGTGAATGGAGGAACAGAGCACAGTAGAAGGGAGGTCAGTAAGCCTAGACTCCACCAAAAGCTAAGAGATTTTCTAAATATAATCCAGTACTTAGAAGGAGAAAGGAGCAGGGGCAGGGGTCTCTGGACCATAGTTTTAGAGGACATCTAGGGAACTGGGATAACAAAGCTTTCTTAAGAAAATGTTCTGCATTCCACTTTGTTGAGTAGCATTGGGGGTCTTACAAACTAGCAAGTGGCCATCTAAGTAGCATCAATTGGTCCCAACCCACCTGGAGCAGAGGAGAATGAAAGACATCAAAAACCTAAGGAAAATATGACCCCAAGAGACAGCAAGGCTATGTTATCCAAAGACTACATCAGTATGAGACCAGAAGAACTAGATGGTGCCCAGCTACTACCAATGACTGCCGTAACAGGGAATACAACAGTGAGTCCCTGGTGTTACAGGAGATAAATGGTTGTGCAGACTCAAACACTATTAAAAAGACCAGGTTAGATCATCAAACAGACCAGAGGGTCCAATGAAGACATATATCCCAGATTCTCTGTTAGCACAAAGCTGAAAACATTTTCAAAGCCAATTCTTCAGACAAAGATTGGACTGGACTATAAGACATAAAATAACACTGTCACACTGTGCTTCCTGTCTTAAGTACATATATAAGGTTAACCAGGCAGCTCCTGAACAGTGGTGAATGGAGAGGGCAAAGGGGAACAGGAACTGGTTGAATGGACACAAGAAACACAAAGTGAGAAGGAGGAGTGTGCAGTCACAGGGTGAGCAGAGCAGCTACAGTTACACAGCAGTGTGTATGCAAGTTTTTATATGATAAATTGACTTGTATTGTAAACTTTCACTTAAAGAACTGGAGGCGAGATGGGGGAGGGGAGGGGAGGAGAGAGGAGGGGATGAAAAGGGAAAAAGAAGTGATTTATTACTGGAGATTTTTGCTACTGGGTGGCGTTATGCTTATGGGCTTAGCCGCTAACAAAAGGTCTAGCAGTTAGAATCCACCAGGTACTCCTTGGTAACCCTCTGGGACAATCCTGCTGTGTACTATAGTCAGAACTGACTCACTGGAAATGATTTTAGTTTTTGTTTTAGCTAACGTCCAGTCATAAATAACATAAAAAATATTTGATTGTTGAAATAATGTATTAGTGACAGAGAAATAAACAGAAAAAAATAGAAGAAAAGATTGACTCAGATGCATAAAATGAAATATTATCAGGAGAAATTTCAAATTAGTACTGATGATTACAAAACTATGTTGGCAGAATATTTTGTTAATTTGGAGAAATTAGATTTAGATATTCTCTCTCACAAATAAAAATAAATTCTAGATGTGTTGAAGTAAAGAATTATTTGAAAAGTTATTTACTAAAAAAACAAGGAGGTTAAAATGTATCAAGTAAATAAAAGGGATTAGACTTTTACAAGTCTGCCTGAAAGAAGACAAAAATTAAAGAATTTTTAAATATAATATCTGTATATGAAAACACTCATAATTATTAAAAACATGGTCAGGTAAACATTCATTACAAATATCAAAGAAAAGTTGCACATACATTAAGTATAAAGAGTTCACCAAAATCTGTCTGTAAGTATTCTGAAACCAATAGATTAGAGAATTCAAAACCACAAATAATTTACAAAGTTTCTGGGATGAAATCTATTGTGTAAGAAACACAGAACACAAAACTAAGAAATATTTCCCACCTTCAAGGAACTTAAAAATCAGTGAAAATATGCATAAGTACACAACCAGGATTTATGTCTCATCACCTGATAATAGCTATACAAATTTGACTGTTGACTAAATGTTCAAAGGTAGAGAACTTAGCAATGTTAACTCAGACCCAACCAAATGCACGTTATTTGATGAGTAGTGTTATACTTAGGAAGAGCTGAGATGACATATACATAACACCAGAATACAGAGTCACATGTAGAGCGCTTTGCCAGTGAAGTGGACCCAATCTCCCATTGCTTTAGACCCTCATGAAACAAGAGTGAACATTGGTGGCAGGGACCATCATGAGTGTCTTTGACCACAAGTTTTCTACTATACCTAGGCCAGATAATGTCTTATTTAAAGCGTGACTCAAAACGGGTATGCTCACAAAGATGCACTGAATGAGAATACTGTCAAATAAAACAGTATATTCCAATCTCTTTGTTACCTAATCATCTGCATTCCTGCAGGAAGAGATATAAGAATGGAAATAGTATGATGAGCATCTTTCTTCACAATTACATCATATGAAATAATCCAATGTCAAGTTCTAGATTACATGTATAAAGCTCACTGATTATGGATTTTGCTAATTTTACAAATGAAAAGCAGAGTTTGGGGCCTTATTGCAAAACCATGGCACACTATATGCAAGAGAAAAAAAAAAAAACCACTGCCATCAAGTGAATTCTGACTCATAGCAACCCTATAGGACAAAGTAGAACTGCTCCACAGAGTTTCCAAGGAGCACCTGACAGATTCGAAGGGCCCACCTTTTGGTTAGCAGGTGTAGCACTTAACCACCATGCCACCAGGGTTTCCATAAGCAAGAAGGAAGTCAGATATTGAAAAATAAGAAAGCTGTCATCAGATAATTTAAATGATCTTGGAGGTGAATGCCTCATTTATATAAAAATGTAACAGAAAAGAAAGCTGTTCCACTTGAGAAGACAAAATGATTTCCCAATTGGGAAAATAAATGAGATTTTTGTATTTTTTCTGCCTATCTGCCTTTTTCATTTGGATTTCTCTCTCTTTTTTTGCGTATTTGGCATTGCTATGATTAATTTTGAACTCTGAAGGATTCTTTCTCATAAATCTTAACATGCTAAACAGCATAAGTAAAACTACTATATCAAGGCCAGATAAGGTTTTATTTTAAGCTTGATTCAAAAGCAATATATTCACAAAGATGTAATGAATGAAACCTCTGCCAATAAAACAACATATTTCATCTCTTTATTATTGGATCCGACTCGACGGCACTTGGCTGGCATTATCTAATAATCTGCATACCTGTAGGAAGAGATGTATAAAAATAAAAATATATACCTCTAATGTTGATATAAGCTATCTCTGTATGGAGTGGTATCAACCATATTTCTCTGTCTTATTTTAAATTATATTATTCTGAAATCTGCAATAATCACTATTAACTATCAAAAAGGATTAGATTTGTTTAAGAAAAAGACAGAAAATGTTCTATCAAGTAAAATAAATTTCTGACATTAGCTATCAGTCATCACATAGATAGATACAAATCTACAGGCACAGCAGAATCATTCTACACCAATATATATATATATATTTTTTTTTTCCTATGAAACAAAAATCTTAAAAATAACTTTTGAACAAAATTTATCTTTGGAAGTATCCTAATAAATGTTTTCCACCATGCATGTTACTTAATACAAATAAATATTTACCAAAATTAAAAAATAACACATAGATTTCTGGAATTGATTCACTGGTAATAGATTTGAACTTTTCTATGTTCATTGCTGTGTTTATTGTTGGTGTTTTATTTCCTGGAAGGGATACTTCTTTATTGAAAGTAGGTGATAGATTTGCCTGTGGCTTCATTTCCTCTCTCTGTTCCAAAGCTTCTTCATGGCATTTTTCATCTCTGCATTTCTCAAAGTATAGATTAGCGGGTTCAACAAAGGTGTGAAAACAGTGTAAAACACAGCCAAAAATTTATCAATGGATAAGGTGAAAGGAGGTCGCACATATAGAAAAATACAGGGGACAAAGAAAAGGACCACCACAGTAACATGGGAACCGCAGGTAGATAAGGCTTTATGCCTCCCTTCCTGACTAAGATTGTTCAGGGATCTTAGAATGACTCCATAGGACGTAAGTAACAGCATAAAGATGCCCACACATATTGCCCCATCATTGGCAATCACACTGAGACCAATGACATAGGTGTCAGTGCAGGCAAGTTTTAATAATGGGTACATGTCACAGCCGAAGTGGTCAATGACATTGGGACCACAGAAAGGAAGATTGTAAACAAAGAGAAGGTGAAGTATGGCATGCACAAAACCTCCAACCCAGGTCACCAGCAGCAGCAGAACACACACTCTTTGATTCATAGTTGTCATATAATACAGGGGCTTGCAGATAGCCACGTAACGGTCATAGGCCATGACCACAAGAAGTAAAATCTCAGCACCACCAAATAAGTGTTCTACAAAGAGCTGGATCAGGCAAGCTTCAAAAGAAATGGTTTTCTTCTCATAGAGTAAATCTATAATCATGTTTGGAGTAACTGTAGTAGAATAAACAGCATCCATAAATGATAAGCAGCCAAGAAAGAAGTACAAAGGAGCATCCAGTGTTGGGCTGAGCACCACAGTTACGACAATAAGGAGATTGCCCACCATTGTCATAATGTAGACGAACGAAAATACAACAAACAGTATTTTCTGACCCTGGAAACTCTGAGTGAGCCCCAAGAGGACAAACTCAGTCACATTGTTTCTGTGTTCCATATGTTGATCAGTGACTCCTTAACTCAGAGATCAGGGCAAACCTACCTGCAAATGTGATGGCAACTAGTGAATTTTTGAACTCTTATGATAATTTTTATTCATCTGACAAACAGGCATTATGATTCATTATGTTTCAGCACTAGTCAAAATTTTAAGACTATATTAAATTAAAACGTGGTGCATAACCTCAGTGATCTTATTGAATAATGAGAGACAAATACTTAGAAACATATTGGAAAGGTCAGGTTATAAAATAAAAGGTGTTGCCACATTAAATTGCCATCTGAAAGAAAACAAAATTGTATAGACACAACTAACGTTACATATAAAAATGAAGCATAAAGATTTAATTAAAAATAAATGAAGATTTATTTAATATTCACTTTCATGTCAATAAATGAAATTACTTTCTACATTCTAGGATTGGGAAAATCCTTTTTAACTAATAACTGTAATTCTCAGTGGACATATATCAAAATTTTCAAAATCAGTACTAACAAGGTACTGTTGAGCACCAAAGACACATATACAATTTTTTTGTATACATATTAATTTTTTCTACTGATGTGTGTGCAAGAGTGAGCAAGATAAGAGAGATACCAAGAAAAAAAGACTACCCCCACAACATGAATAAACAAATAAATAAAACCTGTTATCGTAAATTTTATCAATATTAACTAACCCCACTATCTCTTGAAATAATCATAATAACGAAATACAGTTGCTCTGTAAGTATATGAATGATCTATATTTCTATGTCTAATCCTTCTCTCTCCCTGTACTAGATCCCATTCTTTCTATTACTCTTATAACACTCTTCCTTTAATTGTCTTCTCCACTTTCTACACTAACAATAGTGGCTTTTTCTATTCATACATTATAATAGTTTCATGTCCTTAGACTTCCCATCTGTTAAATGCAAACAAACTAATTCTCTGTTATTTTTTATAAAACCACCTTCACTTCAGTAAATCTAAAGGTCAGTTCTCTTCTTACCCATCCTTTCACTCATCTTAGTCTTTTAGAAAATTGGTACCCTTCAAATAGTTGAAATTTTCAGTACAAATACAAAACATGTCCTCTAACAAAATGAAGTCTGAATCTTCATTACAAAGAGAGCCAAAAATTCCACTACTGTCACAATTTCTTCTAATCAAATAAATGTTAAGTAGCATGAGATTTAAAAAAATAAATAATCAATTTTATCAAAGACAGATTGCTAATAATTTAGATGAATATTTTGAAATTTCAGTTTAGAAGTGAAATAGCCTTTACAATATTTCCATTCTCAATCTATTATACTGGCCTGAAATCATACAGCATTGCTGAACTTTGGTTTCCCTGAAGAATGGAAACCAATTTCATACTCATATTTTGTTATACTTTGAGCCCATCACATCAAACTTCAAAAAGCCAGTAATATAAATACTCATAGAAACAAGCACCTTTCTGTGGCAAGTATAAGAGTCTATGGACACTTTATTTGCATCAGAACTGCAAATATTGTTGAGTCATTTAACTAGTGCATCTCAAAATGTGAATCTTCTGTAATTAAACACATTGGGACCTTAATCATAATTCTGAGAGTAGATTCTACATCTCCAGAGACACCACAAGAATAATAATCCACACAGAACAGGGCTTTCAGAACCAAGTCTTCAAGAGAAAATCACTCAAGAATAACCTGAGGCCAAACCACCCAAAGACAAGAATCGAAGTTGGACAGTATTTGAATATAGAAAAACTCTCTCATTTAAACCACGACATTCAAAACACACAACACTGCTCGGGTTGTAAATTTAAGTTATGCCTTTGTAGAGGACGTCTGAACTCACTCCAAGAGTACAAAAACCAAAAAACCAAACCCAATGCCATTGAGTCAATTCCAACTCATAGCAACCCTATAAGACAGAGTAGAACTAACTGCTCCACTGTATTTCCAAGGAGTTCCTGGTGAATTTTAATGGCCAACCTTTTGGTTAGCAGATGTAGCACTTAACCATTATGCCAGCAGGGTTTCTTCCAAGAGCACTAAGAAAGTTGATTTCAGAATAAGTCATTGAAAAATTGATACAAATACATACAAAAGAGTTCTCCCCTATAATGTATTGAATTCTATTTTGTAAAAAGATAAGTTGAAGTTTTAAACTCTATACCTGCTGAAGTGACTCTGTTGGTAAATTAGGTCAATAAAATGTTATCATTTAAGTCCCATTAGTATTCTTATAAAAGAGAAGATACACAGAGACAGACAGAGAGGAATTTTGCTGCAGTTGCAACCCTGGAATTCCTGGAACTATCAGAATCTAGAAGAAAAGAACAGATGGGATCTCCAGGAAAGCCACAGGAGGAATCAACACAATTGTCACCCTAATGTTGGACTCAGCCTCTAGCGACTCGGAGACAATAATTTTCTGCTATTAAAGCTATATACTTTGTAAAATTTTGTTGTGCAGTCCTAGGAAACTAGTAAATCCCCCCAGCAGTGAGTCTTGAGTTTGTCACAGTAAGAGTTTCAGACAGGCAAATTGGTAAAAAAAAAAATCTATGTTGAACTTGAGGGGGAGGGAAGAGGTGTATCAAATGTTTAAAGAGATAACTAAAAAATCTGTTAATTCTAATTCCTTATTGTATGGCCCTTTCTGAAGAAAATATTATTGTTTCTTTCTGCACAACATTTCAAGGAGTTGTGTTGGTGTGTGCCTCAGTTATCTCGTGCTGCTGTAACACAAAAACCATAAGTAGATGTTTTAACAAACAGAATTTTATTCTCCAAAAGTTTAGAAAGCTGTAAGTGTGAATTCAGGGCACCAGCTCCAGAGGAAAGCTTTCACTCTGTGTCACCTCTGGGAGGATTTACTTGTCATCAGTCTTCCTCTAGTCTATAAGCTTCTAAGCCCAGGGAACCCAGGTCCAAATGAAATGTTTCACACCTTGCTCTCCTTTCTTGATTGGAATGAGGTGCCTCTACTCGCTCCTGTCTTTCACATCTCAAAAAAAATTGACTCAAGTGGGGTGGAGTCAAGTTGGTGGACTAAATACACATCTCCTTAATTCCCTCTGAAAACTAAGGCCTGTATTGATAATTAAATGGAGACTTCTGGACACCCAGTGAGCCCAAGGACATGGCATTGGGCTGTCAGTTTAGACTACATGCCACTGAACAGGAAAACTTCTCTCCTTTGCTGACCCCTGCCCTTGCTAAATGGCCAGCTCTCACAGACTGAAGGTAATGGAGGTTTTAACTCTTTTTTCATTTTGTTAGCCAGCAGCAGCAACTGGGCTTAACTGGCGGCAGAGCTCAGCCACACCGCTGATGTGATTAGAGGGTGGAAGCCACACTTTGAGATCCCAGCTCTGGACTTAGAGCACCACAGACCCTCCACCCTCTCTTTCTGAACCTCCGCCATTGATTCAGCTATTTCACAGTGGCTGGAGAGCTTGTATGGGATGCCACCTGGTTTAACTGGGAGGTGGAGTTACCCAAACAGAGGCCTTGGAAGGGGCTAATTCCCAAGCTGGAAGGTAGTGCCAGCCCTGGGAGCGTTTTCCCAGTAGAGAAGCTGTGTTTAGCACAGTCAGTCCTTATGGGTAGGGCCTGGCAGCATACAACAGCAGGACAGTAGCCTTTCCATGCTTTGAACTAGATCACAGCATCTGGGGAAGGATATAGAGGTACCTCCACTGCCAGTTGGAAAGAGGGATTTGCACACCTGACAGCCTGACTGATTTTGGAAGCTGTCAGACACCTTTTACCCTTCAAAATAAGACTACTTAGAGAAATAATTGTGGTGCAGCCTGACGGCATCTCTTCCAGCCTTGACTGACCCACAACATAGGGTCAGCTGTCAGCCCCCCAGTGACTCCATAAGTAGTGCTGTATCTTTGCCAGCCAGGAGGTGAAGCCTGCTACCCCAGAGTTTCCACTGGACCCAGTCACTGGAGTACATAGAGGTGACTGATGATCAATTTCTGCTTCAGCTCCTGTTAAGGCAATATCAGAGAAACTAAACAACCTCTAGATGTCCCAAAAGCAACAGACCTTAACCAGATACTTAAAGAAAAATCCACCCTTGGCTCCAGAAAGCTCTCAAAAGAAAGAACCAAAGAACTTCCCAGATGAAGAAGTCTTTCTGAAACTTTCAGAGGTTGTACAAAAGAATTATACATACAGACCTCCTAGACATTATACAAAATTTAGCAGAGCAAAATGACAAATTAAGCAAGCTGTTTGAACTTATCAACACCAGCATTCTGAAATCCAGCAGATCAATAACAAAATTAAAGAATTAGAAAGCTCAACTCAAAGTCAAGAGACCAGAATTGAAAAAATTGAAAACAGACTTTCTAACTTGAAGAGAGAACTACTGACACCAGCATCTATGGGGAGAAATCAGAGAAAAGAAACAAGAAAGAGGAAGAAACATTAAGAAACATGTGAGACTCCATCAAGAAGAACAATCTATGATTAATTGGAGTTCCTGAACAGGAAGGGACACTTGAAAACACAGACAGTATTGTTGTTGACTTGCTGACAGAAAACTTCCCTGAAATTATGAAAAAGAGAACACATATATACAAGATGCATATTGAATGCCACTTAATATAGACCCCAAAAGGAAGAATCCAAGGCATATCATAATGAAGCTTAACAAAATGAAATGTAAGCAGAAACTCTTAAAGGCAGTGAGACTCAAAGCAAAGGTAACATTCAGAGGGAAGCCCTGTAGGCTTTTGTCTGACTTCTCAGCAGAAAACATGTTGGCACGGAGGCAGTGGCATGGCACATTCATGGCCTTGAAGGAGAAAAACTTCCAACCAAGAATTATATATTTTGCAAAGCTGTCTTTCAAATATGAAAATGAAATTAAGACATTTGCAGGTAAACAAAAACTCAGAGACTTTGTAAAAACCAAACCAAAGCTGCAAGAAATACTGAAAGAAGCTCTTGTCTTAGAAAAACAAAACCATCAACTCTATATTGTAGAACACAATACCAGACACATTGTTTAGAAATCTACTCAGTTAGGGAAGGCACAAAACCCAACCAAAGCTGTAATATTAAAAGAAACGATCCAGTGATCATATCATGAAAACTATGATACCATCACATTAAAAAGAGGGGTATACTACAGTAGTTGCAGTCCTTCCAGACGGAGAGGCAGTTAATGAGATATGTAGAAGTTCAAACTGTGTTTACACATAAACTTTTAAGTGTGACCATAGTGGTAGCCACAAAACACAATAAAGATGCAACATATCAAACAAGAAATGCAATACAGGAGTCTCAACAAACACAAAACTAACAGTGAAATGGTGGAAAAAAAGAATGTCCCAAAACAGAATAGTAAGAGCAACAGAGAAAACATCAACATAAAAATAAATACATCAAAATGACAGCACTAAACACATACCTATCAATAATTACACTGAATGTAAATGGACTGAATGCTCCAGTAAAAAGAAAACGAGTGACATCTTAGATCAAAAGACAAGACCTGTCTATATATTGCTTACAAGGAACTCACCTTAGACTTAAAGATATGAACAACCTGAAACTTAAAGGATGGAATAATATATACCAAGCTAACGATATACAAAGAAGGGCAAGTGCTGTAATACCAATCTAAGACAAAAATAAGTTTTGATGTAAAATTCACCATTATGGACAAAGAAGGACACTACTTATTGCTGAAATGTTCAATACACAAGCAGAACTTAACAATATTAAATATTTATGCACTCAATACTAGAGCATTTAAATACATCAAAGGAACCACTGACTACTTCCAAAAATAAGATAGATCACTCTACGATAATAGTGGGAGAGCTCAACAGGCCACTTTTAGTATTGGACAGATCTTCTAGAAAAAAGCTCAGTAAAGACACAGAAGATCTTATTATGACAATTAACCACTAGACCTCATCAACACACATAGAACTTTCTATCCATCAGCAGATAACTACACCTTCTTCTCCAGTACACATGCAACATTTTCCCAAATAGATCATGGGTTAGGAGGCAAAGCAAATCTCAACAAAATCCAAACCATTGACTTACTGCAAAGCATCTTCTCAAATCATAAAGCCATTAAAGTAAAAATCAATAGCTGAAAAGCCATTGATAGAAACTGGAACTCATGGAAATTGAACATCTTGCTCAAAAAGCTATGTGTTATAAAAGAAATCAAGGATGAAATAAAGAAATTTATGGATTCCAATGAGAATGAAAACACTTCCTACCAGAACCTATGAGATACAGCCAAAGGAGGGCTCGGAGGTCAATTTATCTCTATAAATACACGTATCTGGAAGGAAGAAAGAACCCAAACCAAAGAATTAACCCTGGAGCTTCAACAAGTAGAAAGAGGGCAACAGAGGAACCCTTCAGACACCAGAATAAAACAGATCATAAAGATTAGAGTAGAACTAAACAAATTAGAGAATAGAAGAACAATTGAAAAAATTGATAGGACCAAAAGCTGGTTTTTTGAAAAGAGCAACAAAATTGACAAACCATTGGCTAGACTTACTAAAGAAAAACAGGAAAGGAAACAAATAACCCAAATAAGAAATGAGAGGGGAGATGCCACAACACATCCAACAGGAATCAAAAATATCATAACAGAATACTATGAAAGACTGTACTCTAACAGATTTGAAAACCTAGAGGAAATGGACAAATTCCTCGATTTGTATCACCTACTAAAATTATCACAAGGTGAAACAGAACAACTTAATAAACCCATCATAAAGGAAGAGATTGAAAAAGTCATCCCAAAACTACCAACCAAAAAAAGCCCAGGCCCAGACAGCTTCACCAGAGAATTCTACCAAGCTTTTAGAGAAGAGTTAACTCCAATACTACTATTTCAAAGCTTTGGAAAGAGATGGAATACCCACAAATTCATTCTAAGAAGCCAGCATAACCGTGATACCAAAGCCAGGGAAAAACCCAACAAAAAAAGGGGAACTACAGACCAATATCATTCATGAACCTAGATGGAAAAATTTTCAACAAAATACTTGCCAACAGAATACAACAACATACCAAAAAAATAATTCTTCACAACCAAGTTGGATTCATACCATGGATGCAAGGCTGGTTCAGCATCAGAAAAACAGTTAATGTGATCAACCACATAAATAACACAAAAGACAAGAAACACCTGATGTTGTCTATTGATGCAGAAAAAGCATTTGATAAAGTCCAACACTCATTCATGCTAAAAATCCTCAGCAAAATAGGAATAGAAGGCAAATTCCTCAATGCAATAAGGGCCATTTACACAAAGCCAACTGCATACCATCCTGAATGTAGAGAGACTGAAACAATTCCCCTTGAGAACGGGAACTAGACAAGAATGCCCACTCTCACCTCTCCTATTCAACACTGTACTAGAAGTTCTGGCCAGAGCAATTAGACAAGACCAAGAAATAAAGGGCATCTGCATCGGCAAAGAAGAAATAAAAATCTCCCTATTTGCAAGTGATGTGATTGTATATGCAGAGGATCCTAGAGAATCCATAAGGAAACTACTCAAACTGAGAGAAGAGTTCAGCAAAGTCTCAGGGTACAAGATAAGCATAAGTAAATAAGTAGGATTCCTTTATACCAACAATGACATTATTAATGAAGAAATCACTAAATCAATACCATTTACTGTAACACCTAAGAAGAGAAAGTACCTAGGAATAAATCTAACTAGAGAAATAAAAGACCTACAAGAGGTTACTACAAGAAACTAAGAGAGACTTAGATAAATGCAAACACCTACCCTGTTCATGGATTGGAAGATTTAACATTGGGAAAATGCCTATTTTACCCAAATCAATCTACATATACAATGCAATCCCAATATAAATACCAGTGATATTTTTTAATGAGATGGAGAAAAAAATCACCAGCTTTATTTGGAAAGGGAAGAAACTGTGGATAAACAAAGCATTACTGAAGAAGAAGAACACACAGGGAGGCCTCTTGCTACCTGACTTTAGAACCTATTACACTGCCACAGTAGTCAAAACAGCCTGGTACTTGTACAAAGAGAGACATATAGACTAATGGAACAGAGCTGAGACGCCGGAGATGCCACCATCCTCCTATGAACAGCTGATATTCTACAAAGTTCCCAAGATTTTAAACTGAGGTAAAAACAGTCTCTTTAATAAATGGTGCTGGGAAAATTGGATATCCATCTGCAAAAAATTGAGACAAGACCCACATCTCACACCTTATACAAAAACCAACTCAAACTGGATAAAAGACCTAAATATCAAATAAAAAATGATAAAGCTCTCTGAAGAAAAAATAGGATCAACAATGGAAGTTTTAACACACAGCACAGACAAACTTCAAAAACTGACAAAATACAATCAACAGAGAAGAAAATACATAAATGGGAACTACTAAGAATCAAATGTTTTTGCTCATCCAAAGACTTTATGAAAGGAATTAGAAGACCACCTACAGAATGGAAAAAAAATATTTGGCATCTATACATCAGACCAACATCTGATCTCCATAATCTACAATGTACTACAAAATATCAGCAAGGATAAATAACCCAATTAAGCAATAAGCAAAGAAGGTGGCCATACACTTCTCTAAAGAGGACATCCAGGCAGTCAAAAAACACATGTGGAAATGCTCATGATCATTAGCTATTATAGAAATTCAAATCAAAACAATGCTATCATCTCACCCCAACAAGGCTGGCCATGATCCAAAAAACACACAACAACAAATGCTAGAGAGGCTGTGGAGAAATGGGAACTCTCCTACACTGCTGGTGGGGTTGCAAGGCAGAACAACCTCTTTGGAAAGCAATCTAGCACTTCCTTAAAAAGCTGGAAATAGACAAACCATTTGACCCAGTAATCCCACTGCTTGGAATATATCCTACAGATGCAAGAACAATCATGTGAACAGACACATGCTCATGAATGTTTATTGCAACACAGTGCACAACAGCAAAAAGATGGAATCAACACAGATGCCCAACAATAGATGAATGGATAAACTATAGTATATATACTCAAAGGAACACTATGCAATGATAAAAAACAATGATGATTTTGATAAGCATCTCACAACCTGCTTTCAATTGGAAGATACTATGTTGAGTGAAATTAGTCAGTGGTACAAGATATTGAAAACAGACTCATGTACAGAAGAAAAGACTCTTTGATGGCTGCAAAGGATGGGAGAGAGGGAAGGAGGGAGAAGGCTGGTTATAGATTAGTTGATAGAAATTTGGTTGGGTGAAATCATTGACAGTACAAATTTAGAAAGAAGATCAATTTAATTGGAATTCAACATAACCTGAAAACTCTTCCAATCTTTATCCAATATAGCAGGGACAGAGTAGCTGGAGCAGGGGTCTGGGAACCATACTCTTGGGGGACATCGAGGCCAATCAGCATAACTAGCCTATTGCTGAGAGAATGTTTTCCACCTCATATTGGTGAGTGGTGTCTGGGGTCTTAACAGCTAGCAAGCTGCCATCTGAGGTACACCAAATGGTCTCAACTCAGCAGGAACAGATGATCACCAAGGACAAAAACGACATGGGGGAAAAAGAACCCAGAAGACAGAAAGACTCATGTGAATGGGTGACTACATCACCGTGCGACTAGAAGAACCAGACGGTGCCTGGCCACCTCTAGTGACAGCCACGATGAGGCTCACAAAGTTGAGTCCAAGTGGCAATATGAGAGTAAGAAGGGGTGCACCCTGAGAACCCCACTAAAAGATCACAATTGATGGTCCAAAGGCCTGGGGGTTCCCCTGGGAGCATGGCACCTAGAATTGATGCTGCCCCTGATTATAAATTATTACTGAGGTCAACTACTCAAGCAGGAATGGATTGGACTCGATGACACAGAGTAACCATATCGTGTGTGCACTTTATGGTTCTGTGCATCTATAGGATGTAGTCCTACTGGACTCTTACTAGGGGGGAGTGAAGAAGGTGGAGAAGAGGGAACAGGCAATCGTTAAGAGGTTATGACTTGTATAGAACAGAAAGGAGTATGCTGTCACCAGGCAAGGACAGCAGTAGGAGCTGCACATAGGCAGGCACGCAAATGTAACCTGGATCGTACACTTTCACTCAATCACAATAAATAAATAAAATTTTAAAAAAATGTGTAGCAATTTGGCTGGGCCATGATTCCTAGTATTCTGTGATGTTCCTATACACTGTGATGTTCCTATATGCTATAAACTCTGCCTCTGCGATGTTAATAAGGGACAATACACAGCAGTGATTTGTTGGCAAGACTCAATACGGGAGATTGTATTGTGCTTTGAGGCAGTCTCTTGGGATATAAAGAAAGAAGCTAGCAGAGAGAATTGTGAACGTCATACAATCAGGAAAGAAGCACTGCCAGGAGCAGAGGTCATTCTTCAGAAAGGACTTGGGGTTGCCGAATCTCAGAAACCCTAGTCCAAGGAGACTGACAACAAGGACCTTCCTCCAGAGCCATCAGAGAAGTACTTTCCACAGAGCTGATACTCTGAATTTGGACTTGTAGCCTACTGGACCATGAAAATAAAATTTCTGTTTAAGCCAGCTACTAGTGGTGTTTATGATACAGCATCCTTAGGTGACAGAGACAGAGCTTGGTACTGAGACTGGGGTGCAGCTCTAACAGATACCTAAAATGTGGAAGCAGTTTTGAAACTGTGAATAGTAGAATACCCTGAAGAAACCAAGAACTGTTAACACCTAAGAAGGCATAGACATTGATAAGCAGAAGAAGCAAACCAGCAATACAGAATTCGACCAGCGTGAGACAGAACTGGAGATGACACACGGACAACAGAGCACAGTACCTGTGCACAGAAGGCTTCCTGGCACAGTGGGGTGCGTCCAGACACTTATGGTGAAGCTGCAGAGCTTTGAAACACTTGCCCCAGCAGGGCAAACGTGGGCAAACACCCAGGATAAAAGACGACAAGAAGCAGATGCTCAGGAGACAGGGAGCACAAGAAGCTAAGCTGCCTCAGTCTCGAGGCATGGCCATGACTTCTGGGTTTACAAAGGTGAAGCCATAACCTCTGGTGTTTCTAAGGGTGAAAATGCCACTCAGATGGATTAGGAAAATGGTGTGCCTAAGCCGACCCGGCAGATTTGCTGTCCCATGGAGTATGGAAGGTAAAGCTGTAGCCCAGGACTAAGAGGCATCCACTCAGAAACTGGAGAGTATGGCCAATACCTAGAATCTGGAGGGCACAGCTATTGTGTAAAATGTGTCAGAGAATGGAATATTATTTTGAAAATTTTGACAATGAAATCATGCAAAATAATCCTATGTCAAATCCCAGATTATACTCATGAAGTCCATTGATTATGGATTTTGTCAATTTTCCATATGAAAGGCAGAGCTTAGGGCCCTATTGCAAAACCATGGTACACTACAAGCACCAAGGAAATGAGATACTGAAGAATAAGAAAGCTGTCATCAGTTATTTTAAATGATCTTGGAAGTTGAATACACCATCTTTGATGTACTTTATGAATAACGTAGAACTCTGAAGGATACTTTCTCATATACCTTAACATGCTAAACAATATAAGTAAAACTGCTGTATCAAGGCCAGATAACAGTTTATTTCAAGTAGTGTGTTCAGAAAGATACAACAAATGGGACCTCTGTCAAATAAAGCAATATATCTCATCTCTTTATTACCTTATAATCTCCATTCCTGTAGGAAGTGATACATAAAAATAAAAAAAACATACCTCTAATGTTGATATAATCTATCTCTGGGGTGGTATGAATCATGGTTTTATATCTTATTTTGAATTGTATTACTCAGAAATCTGCAATAATCACTATTAATTATGAAAAGGGATTAGATTTTATTAAGAAAATGATAGAAAATCTTCCATCAAGTAAAATAAGTTTCCTGACATTAGCTCTAAGTCATCACATAGACAAAAAACTACAGGCTCAACAGAATCATTGTACAAACAACAATGACAACAACAACAAAGTATTTTCCTATGAAATGAAAATCTTAAAGACAAATTTTAATAAAATTTATCATTGGAAGCATTCTAATGAATTCTTTTCATCATGCGTAAGTTACTTAATATGAGCAAATATTTACCAAAATTAAAAAATTACACACGGGTTTCTGGAATTGATTCAATGTTAATAGATTTCAATTTTTCTGTGTTTGTTGCTGTTTTTATTGTTGCTTTTTATTTCCCAGAAGAGATAACGCTTTATTGAAAGTAGATGATAAATTGACCTGTTACTTCATATTCTCTCTCTGGTCCAGAGCTTCTTCATGGCATTTTTCATCTCCGCATTCCTCAGAGTGTAGATTAGCGGGTTCAACATAGGTGTGAAAACAGTGTAAAACACAGCCAAAAATTTATCAATGGATAAAGTGAAAGGAGGTCTCACATACAGAAAAATACAGGGGACAAAGAAAAGGACCACCACAGTAACATGGGAACCGCAGGTAGATAAGGCTTTACGCCTCCCTTCCTGACTAAGATTGTCCAGGGATTTCAGAATGACTCCATAGGACGTGAGCAACAGCAGAAAGATGCCCACACATATTGCCCCATCATTGGCAATCACACTGAGACCAATGACATAGGTATCAGTGCAAGCAAGTTTTAATAATGGGTACATGTCACAGATGAAGTGGTCAATGACATTGGGACCACAGAAAGGAAGATTGTAAACAAAGAGAAGGTGAAGTATGGCATGCACAAAACCTCCAACCCAGGTCACCAGCAACAGCAGAACACACACTCTCTGGTTCATAGTTATCATATAATGCAGAGGCTTGCAGATAGCCATGTAGCGGTCATAGGCCATTACCACCAGAAGTAAGATCTCAGCACCACCAAATAAATGTCCTACAAAGAGCTGGATCAGGCAAGCTTGGAAAGAAATGGTTTTCTCCTCACAGAATAAATCTATAATCAGGTTTGGGGTAACAGTACTAGAATAAATAGCATCCATAAATGATAAACAGCCAAGAAAGAAGTACATGGGGGCATCCAGTGTTGGGCTGAGCACCACAGTCATGACAATAAGGAGATTGCCCACGATTGTCACAAGGTAGATGAGCAAAAACATAATAAATAATATTCTCTGACCCTGGAAACTCTGAGTGAGCCCCAAGAGGACAAACTCAGTCACATTGTTTCTTTGTTCCATACATTCATCTGTGTCTCGTTCCTCTGTGTCTCCTTAATTCAGAGTTCAGGGCAAATTTACCTGTAAGCATAATGATGACTGTTGGCTTTTTGAACTCTTATGATAATCTGTTTATTCATCCAACAGATAGGCATTACTATTTATTTGGTGTCAGCACTAGATAATATTTTAATAATTAAACATTATATTAAATTGATGACATATTAAATTAATACAATTTAATTCTTAAATCATATGTTAAATTAAATCATGGTCCATAACGTTCATGATCTTATGGACTACCAAGAGATAAATAATTAGAAACTTACAGGAAAGAGCAGCTTATTAAATAAATGGGGTTGCCACATTAACGTGGCATATGAGAACAAAACTGCATAAGCATAATTAAAGCCACATATAAAACTGAAGCATAAATAGATTAACAATTTTATGTAAAAATAAAGAATTTAATAATCCTTTCAAGTCGGATCCGACTCGACGGCACTTGGCTTGGCTTCAAGTCAATAAGCAAAATTATTTTCTACACTCGAGGATTGGCAGAATTTTTTAACTAATAACAGAAATTCCCAATGAACATGTCTCACAATTTCAAAAATTGGTACTGACTAGGTACTGCTGAACAACAGAGAAACAAACAAAACCACATATAATATTATTAAAAATAACTATATAAACACGAGGAAAACATGTAAAGACACAATTTTCTGTTGTAAGCATAGTATTTTTTTCTTGTGATGTATGTGCAGGAGTAAATAAGATGAGAGATTCCAAGGGAAATAAAGGAAAAGGAGACTACCACATAGACACTCACACACACAAAATTTGTTATCATAAATATTATCAATATTAACTAGCCCTGCTACCTTTTGAAATAATCATACTAATGAAATCCATTGTTCTGTAAGTACAAGAATTGTTTATATTTCTATGTCCAAACACTCTTCTATGTGCACTAGATCTCATCCTCTTTATCCCTGTTAAAACATTCCTCCTGTAACTGTCTTCCTACATTAACAATTTTCTTCTTGATATTGTCTCTCTCTGTTCACACATTTATAATAGTTCCATTGCTTAACTAACTTATCTTTAGACTTCTCATCTCTTAAATGTAAACAACCCAATTCTCTGTTCTTTATGAAACCACTTTCACTTCAGTAAATCAAAAAGTTAGTTGTAGTCTTAACAAACCTTTCACTCATCTCACTCTTTCAGAAAATTGCTACCTTTCAAATAGCTGAAATTTTTAAGGCAAATATAAAACATATTTTCTAACAAAAAGAAATCTGATTCACGATTACAGAGAGCAAAAAATTGCAGTGCTTCCATAATTTGTCCTAAAACAAATAAATGTTAAATAAGTAGCATGAGGCTAAAAAACTAAAAAACAAATTTTATGTGAGAGAGAATTGCTAACAGTTAAGATAAATATTTTGCAGTTTGTGGTTTAGAAGTGAAATGGCCTTTACAACATTTCCGTTCATGATCCTTGGTACTGGCCCGGCATCATACAGCATAGTTGAACTTTGGTTTGCCTGAAGGATGGAAAATAATTTCATGATCACACTTCACTACGCTTTGAGTCCATCATTTCAACTCCTGAAAAATCCAGCCACATAAATACTCATATAAACAAGCGCTTCTCTGGTAAGGGTAACAGTCTTTGGACACTTTATTTGCATTAAAACTACAAATATTGTTGAGTCATTTAATTGGTGTATCTCAAAGGGTGGCTCTTCTATAATTAAACTCATTGGGACTTCAGTTAGAATTCTGCGAGGTGATACTGTACCTCCAGAGGTGCCACGGAGATAATCACCCACAAAGAACAGGACTTTCAGTACCAGGTCTTTGTGGAGAAATTTGCAAAAGAATAACGTAAGGTCAAACCACCCAAAAAGAAGAGGCCAAGATGGGCAGAATTTGAATATGTAAAAATTCTCTTGTGCAAATCATGACCTTCAAAATACACAATACTGTTGGGTGTGAAGGTTGAAATTATACCTTTGCAGATGACATCTGAACTAGCTCCAAGACCACCAAGAAATCTGATTTCAAAACAAGTCATTAAAAAGTTGATTCAAATACCCATGTAATATCCATTACAGGGATAAAGCAGAATTCTTCCCTATAATGGATTGAATTCGGTTATCCAAAAAGGGATGTTTGCCCTAATCCCTATGCCTGTTAATGTGAGTCTGTTTGAAAATTTGGTAAGATGTTGTCAGTTACATCTCACTAGTGTGAGATGATACACAGAGAAGATACACAGAGACAGAGAGAGAGGATAGTTGCCAGGAGATGCTGCAGTTGCAATCCAGGAATCCCTGGAGCTACCAGAATCTAGGAGACAGGAATGGAACAGACCTTGATCAAAGACTCAGAAGGAATCAACACAATCATTAGCCAAAACCTCTAGCAACTGTTAGTCAATAAATTTGCAGGAAGTGAAATAAGTCAACTAGAAACCAAACTACCTTTTGCCCTTCCTCTTTGATGCTTCTCTAGATCTCACACAAATTGTCCAGAGTGCCAACAGCCATCCTGTGACTATGATCGTACTAAAAGAAGTCAGGTGATGAAGAGGTGACAGTCCTCCTGTTCTTTTCTTTTATTCAAGGTTGCTTAGGCTATTGGGGGCCATTCAGTGTAAATTTGAGGATTGATTTTTCCATTTCTGCAAAGAGGCTATTGGAATTTCAATGGAGATTTCACTGAATTTATAAATGACTTTAGGTAATATTGGTATCTTGATAATATCGAGTCCTCTAGTCCATGAGTATGAAATATATTTATTTAAGTTAACTTTGATTTCTTTTGGAGCACCAGTAACAGAGAGGTTAAGAACTAGGCTACTAACCATAAGGCTGGCAGTTTGAATTCCTGACCAGCTCCTTGGAAACTATATGATACAATTTTACTTGTCCGGTAGGGCTGCTCTGAGTTGGCATCAACTGGAAGGCAATGGGTTAATGACTTCCTAATTCTTTTAGTATGTCTCACAGTTTTCTGTGTACAAGTCTTTCACTTCCTTGGCTAAAATTATTCCCAAGAATTTTATTCTTTTACATCCTACTGTTAAGGTGTGATACAGTAACCATGCATACTCTGAATAATGTAAAATTTAGAGATTTATTGAAAGAAAAGGCACAGCTTGAGCTGAGATTAGATTGAATTCCATAGGCTGGAATTTAGTAACCCAAAATGACAACGCAGAAGTGACATTTTATAGAAGGGGAATGATGAAAATTAAGCACGTTACTTCATTGGTATTCACTATTAGATCACTGAAAGACTGTAGGTTATTACAGTCTCAGGTCATTGAGATTACTGACTCAATTGGTAGCAGATCATTTTAAGCCAGCAATTCCTGCAGCATAGGGTATACATCTCTTTTTCAGAATGGTAATACTGTAGTAATTACATGGGCATGTGACAGGGAGGGGTAGCAGTGTTGTGCATCATCATTACTGGACATTTCTCTCTTATAAACAGTGTGGAAGCTGTCTGCCTTTAGGGTGGAAAATGAGCCAACAAATAAAGAATTACACCAAATCTGCAAACTGACCATGTCAGATCTCACTGAGTAAAAAAAAAAATAACAACATTGCAGTTGAGTCAATTCCAACTCATAGGGACACTATAGCACAGAGTATGACTGTCCCATAGAGTTTCAAGGAGCACTTGGTGGATTCAAACTGCTGACTTTTTGATTAAAAGCCATATCTCTTAACCACTACCCCAAAAGAGTTTCCTCAGATCTTACTAAGTACCTTTTTTTTTTTTTTTTTCCCTCCAATCCTCATCCATATCCTCTCATTTTGAACAAGGATTTTGGGAGAAATTCTTTGATCTGTTCTCTAACCACTATTCTGAAAGCTTTTAGACAGCTGTCTTCTGAATGGATTTTGAGCACATTTTTATTATGGATGGCTGCTTATTAACATGTCTATAAGCCCTGGGGAAACCCTGGTGGTACAGTGGTTAAGTGCTACCTCTGCTAATGAAACGGTCAGCAGTTTGAATCTGCCAGGTGCTCCTTGGAAACTCTGTGGAGCCATTCTACTCTGTCCTACAGGGTTGCTAGGAGTCGGAATCAACTCGACAGCACTGGGTTTCGTGTTTTTGTTTTTGTTTTTTTTACAAGCCCTGATGTTGTAATGATTAATAGCTAGAGCTGTTAACCAAAAGATCAACAATTTGAATTCACCATTTGCTCCCTGGAAACTGTATGGGGCTGTTATACTCTGTCCAACAGGTTCGCTATGAGTTGCAATTGACTCAACAGCAATGAGTTTGGTTTCGTTTTGGTTCTGTAAGCCCTTGGTTGCTAAGCATGTGAAATGATTGTTATTATTGTTAGGCACCATCAAATTTAAATCCATTTCATTAGTGACTCCATGTACAACAGAAAAAGCTCCTGCCTGATACTTTAAAAAAAAAGTCAACTTTTCTGACAGCCTATGGCACATTTAATAATCTTTCTAATTTCCCTAATACAAAGGTGTCAGTTCTTCTTTGTTCTATTTTATACACCATCCAATGGTCACATGTATACAAGGTAACCAAAAATGTTATAGACCTTATCAAGCATATCCCAGTCCTCAGTGTGAAATCCTTGATTTTTAACATTTCAAGCAGTTCTTTTGTTGCAGATTTGTACCAGTGTAACATGTCATCTGATCTCTTGACTGACACTTCCAGGGTTGCTACCTGTGGATTTGAGAAAAATGAAATCATACTATAAATAGTAACAGAACACTGTGAAAAGGTAACTGGGCACTACTTGATGTCTTCACCAAGCTATGGCTTTAGTGTGTTGCTTCTGTTGTTAAGACTTGAGGACCAGTTCAGTGAGGGCCATATTACAGTACCTGACATATGAAGGCCTGATGGTTAAGACTGTGTATCAACTTGGCTGGGCTACAATTCTCAGTGTTTTGGCAGTTGTATAATATTGTAGTCACTGCCATGATTAAATGTGCCGTGGTACCAGCAAGGATGGAGCCTGTAGTGGCTCACCAGCCCCCAAGCCTTCTACTCTCTGCCATCCACCCATGTACTTCCTGACTTTTCACCTTGACAACTTTTTGGCTTTTTGTGGATCTAGCAGCTGCTGCTTTTTTGGCTTCTGATGTCCAGTTCTTGGGACTTGCGCTAGTAGCATTTGGAATTCACTGATCTTTACAGCCTATAAGTAAGAGTCCTGTTCCCCAACTTCTTAATTCTGGGTTTACCAGCCCCTGCAGCTACATGAACCAAGAGAAACCTTGCAGTCTTGCCTGCCTTCTTGGAATTCAGTGACCTTCACAGCCTGTGAGCAGGAGCCCTACTCTCTGACCTGCTGACCTTCAGTTCACCAGCTTCTGTGGTTGCAAAAGGCTTGTGTTCCAACCCAGGAGTTAGGACTTTTAGGCTTCTATAATTGTGTGAGCTATTTGCTTTATAGAAACACACCCTGGTGGCACAGTGGTTAAGAGCTATGTCCACTAACTGAAAGGTGGGCAGTTCAAATCCACTAGGCACTCCTTGGAAACTCTATGGGCAGTTTTACTCTGTCTATAATGCTGCTATGAGTTGGAATTGACTCGATGGCAGTGGGTTTATACAGATAGATATATAGATACACATGTAGACAGAGATGCAGATGGAGATATACATACAGATGATATAGATGCAGATACAGATACAGATCGATACGGATATTGACACAGATACAGATATGGATATAGATGATATAGAGATGGAGTTACAGATACAGAGAGATGAGAGACAAAGTGAGACAGAGAGAGATACAGATAATGAGGTCTGACAACAAAGCCCGTGAACTTAATTGTTCTGAGTGCTACATACCTCATTGCTGAATATCACTATGGTCACCTTTGAAGTACTCCTCTTGGGAAGCTATGCACCAGTGCCAGAGCCTAGTCCACCTTTCAAAGCATTTTGGAACTCTTTCTGGAATGGTCATTCTGTTTGTGAACTGAATTGTATGGTTGTCTATGAGGAGTTTTTAGCCAATAAACAAATAAGTGTGCTAGAACACCCTCTCTACTCACCTATTCTGGCACCCAATGACTTTTTTTTTACCTAAATATAAAGGAAATATTGAAAGGAAGATATTTTGATGACATTCAGGACACCGATAATACAGTGACAGCTCTGATGGCCAATTCAGAAAAAGAGCTTCAAAATTGCTTTGAAGGGTGGAATACACTCTGGCATTAAGGCACAGCTTCCCAAGAGGAGTACTTCCTAGGTGACTGCAGTGATTGTCGGCAATGAGGTGTGTAGCACTTTTTCTAGGCTGAGTTTGTGAACTTAATTGACATGCCTCATCTATTTATATACTTTACCAGTTTCACTTTGACAAGAAACCAGAAGAACCATGTGGTGCTCAGTCGGCACCATAGACTACCCCTTACGAGGACTCAGCAAAGAATCCCTAAAGGAGTGGAAGAAATGTGGAATGCAGCACTTGAATTCTGGTAAACTTGATGATCTGATGGACTGGAGAGTTCCCTAGAGGGCATGCTCCCAGGATTCTCTGTTAACCCAGAATAGAAACCATTCCGCAAGCCAACTCTTCATATATAGATTCAACTGGTAAAATACAAAATGATACCTGTGAAGAATGTGCTTCCCAGCTTGGGCAGATACAGGAGACTAAATGGGCAGCTCCTATTCTGAGGTGAGAGAAAACAACAGAGAGGCACAAGAAGAGGTTAAATGGACACAGGAAATATGGGTTACAGGGGAAAGGTGTGCTGTCTCAGTGTTGGGAGAGTAGTTAGGGTCACATGGCAAAGTGTGTGTAAGTTTTTGTATGAGAAACTGACTGGAATCGTAAACTCACACAAAACACAACGAAAAAAGATTTAAAAATATATAATAAAAAAGGAAAAATGCAAAACTAGGAAGAATATTTGCTAAAAGTAGGGAGAGTCTTCCTAAGCAAACTATAAAAAATAAAGAAAAAATTGATAAATCTTACATAAAGAAAATTTTCTGTGTGACCAAAAAATTCTGCACAGAATAAAAATTCAAAAGCAAATCTCAAACTGAAAAAATAGTACTTAACACATAACATGCCTTAGTTATCTAGTGCTGCCATACTGGAAATACTACAAGTGGATAGTTTTGATAACCAAAACCACTGCCTTCCAGTCAATTCCGACTCACAACCATCCTACAGGGCAGAGTAGAGCTGCCCCATAGAGTTTCCAAGGTGCACCTGGCAGATTTGAACTGCTGACATTTTGGTTGTCAGCCATAGCACTTAATCATTATGCTACCGGGATATCCAATTTTAATAAAGAGGACTTTATTCTCTTACAGTCTAGTAGGCTAGAAGACCAAATTAAGGGATTTAGCTCCAAGGAAAGATTTTCTCTGTCTCTTGACTCTGGAGGAAGGTCCTTGTGATATATCAGCCTTCCCTTGATCTGGAAGCATCTCAGTTCAGGAACTCCAGATTCAAAGGATATGCTCTGCACCCAGTGTTTCTTTCTTGGTGGTACAAGGTTCCCAGCTTTCTGCTTATCTCCCTTTCTTTTTTTATCTCTTGTAGGATAAAACATGGTACAAGCCACACCCCAGGGAAACTCCTTTTACATTGGATCAAGAAAGTGACCCTAAGCCTTTTTGACATGATCGAATCTTTTCCTATTAACCATAGATAGAGCTTAGGATTTACTACATAGTAAAATAACAAAATGGAAGGCAATTGCAAAGTATGGAGAATCACAGCCCCGCCAAATTGCTACACACATTTTGGAGGGGATATAATTCAGTCCATGACAAGTAAGAGCAATCATTGCATTCATATATAGTTAACTCATAAACTTCAGTAAGGAAAAGTTCAACAATCTAGGAAAATAAGCAAAAAACAATTCACACATAAAGAACAAAAATAATTTTAAATTTGTTAAAAGGTGTGCAAACTCAATTATACTTAAAGAATTTCAACTCAAATATGCAATTGAAATACAATTTGTTTAGTCAGATTGTCAAGTATCATAAATACTTATCAAACACTTAAGAATGTAAATAAACTAGTACTGGTTTCCTACATATTCAAAAAGTGTTCTTTGTAAGCCAAAATGATATAAAACAAAAAAGCAATTGCCATTAACTTACATGGGAAAATTTTGGGGCACCTCCAGACCCATAAAATAACCCAGCAAATCATACCAAATAATGTCGTATAGTAAAAGCAAGAATGATAAGGTAAATACACAGCCTACATGAAGTAGAAATAGTGTACATGCAGTGTAGACAACAAACCCACTGAAAGGCTGCGAGGTGGTGGTGGTGACGATGGTAGCTCTGGTAGGCTAGCTGGCAATAACAGCACGTGGCACTGAGTTGAAGGACTAGGGTTCAAATCCCAAAAATGAGTGAGACTTACGTTAACTGTGAGTGCACAGGGATGAGTCCTACAGGGAACTATCAGTCAAGGATAAAATCCAGCTATTTACGGTATTACTAGCAGAACCAATAATAATGATTTCAGCTTTCAAGACTCTTTCTAAATAGTATGAACGTTGAAGACAGTCAAGTTCAAAGCATGCACTATGTCTTTATTTTGATCAAGGTGATTAATTACACTCAGTTTTGTGCTACGCTTACAACCTTACTACCTCTCTTAGGTTTTTCTGATACTTTAGAACACGTCTTGATAACAGATGTACAAAATAAATCGAGATAAATCACAGAAGCTTACAGACACAACCCAAAGCTATGTTGGCTTGATGCTGACATGTTGAGGGCAGTTCCCTGGAAAGAAGCTTGGCGATGCCACCCTTGCCCCTCTGGGTGTGTGCTGCTTCCATAACAGTTCACTGCAAAAGCAAAACAACTGCTAAAGGCTATTCCTGGTTTTCATCTTTTTTTTTTTTTTTACCCCTAAAAGCAAAAGTCCTCTTTGGATTTCTTTTGGTTAATGAAAGCCGGTTCCAAGTAGATCTTTCATAAAAGCACACTTTTGAAAAGCACAACTTCGTAGATGGTATTTTGGAGTAAATATAGGCATGAGTCTTTTAAATACATATGCCACTTGACCCAGCATTCCACCTTGGGAACACAATGCTTTTGTATATTTGGAAACACATATATTTAATACAGATCAATTTGTCACAAAAAAAGAATCAGAATCAATCTGTAGAAGATTGGATACATTACCAGTTTCTGTAATAAGGAAGTATTACACAACAAGAAGACAACTGAGAATGAGTTAAATTTATATGCACTGGCATGGAAACTTCTTTAAGAGGTAGAGTCATAAATGTAAATTTTTGTACACAGATAAACATACTTATATAAATGTAAATATTCTTGTATTTACAAAGTTTATGACTTGAGTAATCTTAAGAAAGAAAGTACAGTGACTCCCTCTGGGAAGGAGCACTGGGAGACCCAGGTGACAGGTGGAGAGATTTACTTTTTTGGTATGGTTTTCCATTTTACCATTTATTATTACTACATGCAATAGAAGGCAGGTCAGCATAACCAGGCTACACGATAAGCTAAAAGGCTTTCTAAATTCAACCCAATAATTCAAAGGACACAGTAGCAGGACAGGGGTCTGGGGACCATGTGTTCAGGGGACATTGAGGTAAATTGGCATAATGAGTCTTTTTCTAAGGGAGTCTTCTGCTCCCCATATTGGTGAGTGGCATCTGGGGTCTTAAAAGTCAGCAAGTTGCATCTGAGGAACATCAGTCGGTCTCAGCCCACCTGGAACAGATGATAACTGAGAACATCAAGGATACAAGGGAAAATGAGTCCAGGAGACAGAAGGACCAATATGGCTAGGAGACTACCTCAACACAGGACTAGAAGAACTAGATAGTACCAGCCCACCATCAAAGACAGCTGTTATAGGAGACATAATGTAGAGTTTCTTAAGTAGCACAAGAAAAAGAGATGTGCAGACCAAGAACTCTACTAAAAGACCAGAATTAGTGGTCTAACTACCTGGAGGGTCCCCAGAGAGCATGGTCTCTAGACTCGCTGTTGTCGAGAGCTGAAAACAGTACTGCAGCCAACACTTCAAACAAACAATGGACCGGACTTGGGGACACACAGTGATGCATGCGGTTTGTGTACTTGGTGGTGTAATATATATATGAGGCTGTCCTATTCGTTTCTTTTTAGAGGGAAGAGGAGAAGGTGGAGAGCAGGGAACAGTGTTGGTTGAAGGGATACTGGAAGTAAAGAAAAAGAAGAGTGTGCTGTCACAGGGTGAGGAGAACAGACACAGCTTCAGAGATACAGACATGTGGGACTTTATATGGGAAATTGACTTGGATTATAAACTTTCACTAATCATAATTTAAAAAAAAATAAAAGTATTCATACAAAAGAAAATCCCTGTAGCTAGTTAGTTATAACAACAAAACCATTTTTTTTAAGGCCAACTTACGGGAATCGAACTCTATACCAATTTACTTTTTGACCCTTCTAATGGAAACCCTGGAAATATAGTGATTAAGAGCTATGACTGTTAACCCAGAGGTCAGCAGTTCAAATCTACCAGATGCTCCTTGGAAACTCTATGGCAACCTTGGTGGTATAATGGCTAAGTGCTACAGCTGCTAATCAAAAAGCCTGGCAGTTCAAATCCATCAGAAACTGCTTGAAAACTCTATGGAGCCGTTCTATTCTGTCCCATAGGGTCACCATGAGTCAGAATCAACTTGATGGCAATGGGTTTGGGTCAGGGTTTTCAAGGCACTCCAACGGGAGCTGCCGTTATTGCCAAATTGCAACGTTACTTTCAGTCCTTTGATTTCATCTACACGAGCTGCAAGCACAGGCTATTATTTTCATTGCTGCCAGTGTTTTACCTAGTCACAGATTTTGTCAGATTTTCTGGTATTTTAGCTAAATGTTGTGATAACTAGTATTTGAGAATTTTTATCAATAATTTTTTGGAGAATGAAACAGTAATTAAAAAAGGAGGAAAATTCAGAAATTTTCCCAACTCATTTACTGTGTTGATATGGCCAAACTAGTTGTGGCTGAGATTGAGTAAAGGGTAATAGATCATAAATTAGTTGTACTTGAAATTTCAAAAGGGCATTCTTCTGCCTTTTTTATATCATGCTCTAAGCCAAACCAACCATACTGTGAAATAGAAATACAATCTGTAACAGGATAGCATATTCTCCTCAATAGGAGAAAACATCACTGGGCATTTTATGCCTTTTAACAACATTTATTATTGAGTCCTGTGATTTCAGTGTGTCCAACATCTGCTTAATTAAATCCACTGAGACTTGTAACAAAACTTTAAAAGAATAACCATATGCAAAAATGTTTCCAGATTAACCACATAGTAAAGTTCAGACAGATAAAACACTATAAGACAATTACCATTTAAGAATAAAATATCACTCCAGTCACATTTTTCCAGTGAAAATGAATTGAATCTCTTATTTCCCCAGTTGGTATATTAAGCTTTTCTCTCTCATTTACTTAATAATCAATTTGCTATGCAATGAAGTGCTGCTGGATATGTTAAAATTTTATCTCCAATTCAGATGAAATAACTAATTCTTTATAAATTATTTACAATATTTATTGAACACATGTTTTGTGCCAGGTCCTACGCTAAGAATCAGGGATGTAATAGCTAACAACAACAAAATATCAGGGAAAACATTCTGCCTATGCTAATCTTACATTCTCATAACAGAATCAGGAGATAAATAAGGGAATGACTACATAATTATAGATAATGACAAGCATCATTAAGACAACAAACAGAGTATGGTAACAGAAAATAGAAGGAGAATGCCGCTGCAGAAAAGATAATTATATAAGGTCTCTTTTTTGGCTTGGCTGGCTTTTACAAAGTGATATTTAAACTTAGATCCAAATGAGAAGTTGCATCCATGAAAAGAACTCCACATGTTCAAGATACTGAAGGGTCAATGTACCTCTAAATTAAGGAAAGTAAGAGAATAAAAAGAACAGGTTGAGGAGGTAAACAGTGACCAAATCCTGAAGGAGCAGCACTTAGGGAAGCAAGAAGAGCAAGTGCAAAGGCCCAAAGGCAATAACGGGGCCCTTTCAAATGGACCAGAGTGAGAGCTGGCGAGAGTGGTACTGAAGGAAGTCAAAGACAGGTGTGTGTTTGGTAATAATTCAGCAAAGCTTTGAAGCCATTAAAAAGGTCAGTTGTGACTCAGTGTGAATTGGGAAAAGAGAGAGTTTTCACTGTATCAATCAGATAATCTCAGCTGCTCTAAGTGAATGAAAGGGTTTTCCCGTGAGAAGAAAATGGTCACAGTTATAAATAAAGAAGTTCATGAGGATGGAAGGTTGAGGTCAATGCCATCGACTGGGTCCACTGAACACAGCAATAGCCATAAAGTGTATGATGTGTCTAGTCAAGGATGGTTCCATGAGTGCACCTTTTATTTACCTTCATTTGTTCTTAATTTAAAGCTAAATTATTATTGTATTTATGCTGGTTGGCAATCTATCTTCAAGTCAGAATACAGGAGAGTAGATAATGATAGTCATTCAAGTCAAATACAAGTTATGACAATTAAGTCTGTGAATTTAATTGTTCTAAGTGCTGCATGTGTCATTGCTGAGTATCGCTGCAGTCACCTTCGAAGTATTCCCCTTACAAAGCCATGCACCTATTCCAGCACCTACTCCATCCTTCAGAGCAATTTCAGAACTCTTTCTGGAATGGCCATTGCAAGTAGTAACAAGGTGGCGAGTTTGCAAACTTAACTGCATAGTTGTCTGCCAGAGAGTTTTTAGCCAAGAAACACCCTCCCAACTCACTTGATCTGGCCCCCAAGGACTTTTTTCTTTACCAGAAGATGAAGGAAATATTGAAAGGAAGACATTTTGATGACATTCAGGTCATCAACGGTAATATAAAAACAGCTCTCATGGCCATTCCAGAGAAAGAGTTCCAAAATGGCTTTGAAGGGTGGACTAGGCACTACCATCACCCAAAGGGAGTACTTCAAAGGCGACTTTAGTGATACTCAACAATGAGGTACGTAACACCTTTTCTAGGATAAGTCCATGAACTTATTTGTCAGATCTCATATAGTTTCTCTTACCACTACCAGAAATACTTTTCCAAAGGATTTAATTTTGTCCTTTCAATCTGTTGTCTGACATCTCCAAACTGAATAGATACATTAGGTTATTGCTCTTTAGTCTTTGTTGAATTGAACATGCAGATAGAAGTGGTTCTTGCCTCCCTAAGTCACTGTCTATCACATCATTTGTTTGGCCTTTTTTGTTTTAGAACTTCACACGCTCTGAATTTACCTTAACTCTTTAATTATTTATCATCTGTGTCTCTCCACTATAAGTATAGGTTTTGGAGCCAAACTACATGGGTTCAAATCCCAGTTCAAGCATTTAGTAGCTTTGTGACTTTTAGTATGCTATTGAAAATGTTTAATCTTCAGTTAGTTCTTCTAGAAAATAGGAATAATATCTGCTATGTGTCTATCAGTTTGTCACGCTGCAGTACCTTGTGTATTGTTGTGATGCTAGAAACTATGCCACCGGTATTTTACATACCAGCATGGTCACCCATGGTGGACAGCTTTCAGCAGAGCTTCAGGAGTAAGACCAACTAGGAAGAAGGACCTGGCAGTCTACTTCTAAAAAAATTAGCCAGTGAAAACCTTATGAATGAATACCAGAAGAACATTGTCTGTTATAGTGCCAGAGTATGAACTCCTTGGGCTGGTAGGTATTCAAAACACAATTGGGGAAGAGGATTGCCTCCTCAAGTAGAGATGACTTCAGTGATGCAGATGGAGTGAAGTTTTCAGGACCTTCATTTGGCATGACTCAAAAAGGGAAGTAGCATATGTAAACATCCATTCATAATTGGAACATGAAATTATGCCTTACAAAACCAAAAAGGAAGAACACACTTGGTATTTCTCAAGCTAAAAGAACTGAGGGCAAAATTCAAGCCTCAAGTTTCAAAACTAGAGGCTTCCACAGTGTGATAGTTAGGACTGTGTGTCAACTTGGCTGAGCTATGATTCTCATCATCTGCTTTGAGTAGCCTATCAGTTTTAAGGGTTTTTCCTTAGAGGTATAGCCTGCATATGTACTTAAGGAGACTTTGTAGGTTTTTTCTTCTTGCTCTGCGATTCTGCAGCATCTTCCTGTTCATCTCACTTCTGGCTCTTGGGACTAATGCTATCAGCTTAACTGCAGATCCTGGAATTCATTGATCTTAACAGCCTGGGAGCAGCAGCCTTGATCTTTGACCTGCCAATCCTAGGTGTGCCAGCATCTGTGGCTGTCAGGATTGACAGAAGTCTCTATCCTGATACACAGATTCAGCAGAGATCTTCCAGCCAGTCATACAAAATTTGACGACCCTGCTTCTAGCAGTAGAGAGTACAGTAAGCCATGGTATGAAGTAATAATACAAATAAGCAAAATATCACCACCAAGAGATCACATATTGCTGAAAGGCAAGGCTCTGAATGAACACGTATGTGGTATCTTTCTGTAGTTTTGTCAGAATGAGAAGTATAATTAGACTATTTGGTTGGTCCTACTTTTGCTGGTCAAACTGGTGAAAGAAAGGGATGCACTCAGGGCTTTAGGGTCAAGCTGAAGTGTCACATAAATTACTTACAGGCTTCCACTTGTGCTTTGAAAGAAAGCCTTATTTCTTGTAACAGAGCTGTATATGCCAAAAGTCAAACCAAGTGTCATTTTTTAACAATGGTTGAATTACAAAGCCATTTCAATTGCCAGCCTGGAGATGTGTCTGAAGTTAAAGTTAAGGGCATTGATGTTGAGGAAATGGGACACTGAAACTTGGAATGGGGACACATAGACAGATAATACAGGACGTGGGAGACACTAGCCCTTAAAACTAGCCCATAAACTTAGAACAGTCGTACTCAAACACAACGTTCTTAATCATTCCTTTAAATTATGTGTGCAAGAAATAATACATAAAGTCTCCTACAAGAAGCAAAACCATGAAGATAAGTTTCTCAATGTGAATGGCTCGTTAAAATAAATAAATTTTAGTTCCAAAAATATGCCAAGAATAAATGGTAGGCTCGTCTTTTTGGAGGCTGAAAAAGAAAAAGAACAGATAAGACCTGATGGGAAAGATGATTAGAAAGTACAGAAAGAGAAGATGAAGAGTAAGTACCAAAGCTGGCCTATTTTCCCAGAACATTTAGCTTTGTTTTGCAATTACAAAAATAAAGAACTTACATTGCGTGAACAATGACAGTTAGAGAGTTCCATGGTTTTCATAGCTTTTCTGTGATGGATACTTCTCAGGAAATTCCTTAAAAGACAAGTTCGTTAGTGGCTTAGGATGCTAACATAATTTACAAGATAATTTCTTAAAGTCTGTGTATAAATCACCTGCTTCAGAAACATCTTGGCTAAAATACGATATGTATACACAACAACCCAGCCACTGTCACAGAGTCAATTCCAACTCATAGTGACCCCATAGAACAGAGTAGAATTGCTTCATAGTTTCCCACAAGCACCTGGAAGATTTGTACTGCCAAGCTTTTGGTTAGCAGACGCAGCAACTAACTACCATGCCATCACGGTTTCAAATACAACAACAGTCCTACTGAATTATAATGTCGACAGCCACGTATTAGGAATCTGCATTTTAACAACAATCCTTATTTTGACATTACATTAAAGATAAAAAGCCAGATAGGCAATAAATAAACCCTAATGAATTATTGTTATAATGATAAATAGTTTCCTGTCTGGGTTTTTTTCTCAAAGAACCTATATGTCAACATCCAATTGCTTTCGACAAACAGTTTCAACATACCTGGCCTTGAAACATAGAAATTACTTTTTATCCCTTCACCATTTAAAGACTAAACTCCTTGTATGTTGCTATGATTATTTCTCAGTTGAAGTCATTTTTTACACCTGAGTTTCTTCATAGCATTTTTCATCTCAGAATTTCTCAGTGTGTAAATTAAGGGGTTCAACATAGGAGTTATGACTGCATGAAACATGCTCAGTGATTTGTCAGTGGGGAAAGTCTTAGCAGGTCTTGCATACAGGAAAATGCAGGGAACAAAAAAAGCAGAACATCACAGTGATGTGGGAGCCACAAGTGGAAAGGGCTTTTCGCCTCCCTTCCCAACTAAGATTCTTTAAGGAGTACAAGATAACACCATAAGAAATGAGTAAGAGACGAAAAATAATAATGCACATTACTCCTCCATTGGTTGTCACTAAGAGACCAATGACATAAGTGTCAGTACAGACGAGTTTCAAAAAAGGATGCATGTCACAGAAAAAGTGGTCAACTATGTTGGGACCACAGAATGGGAGCCCATAAACAGAGATAAGTTGAATGATTGAGTGCAGAAGACCTCCAAGGTAGGACACTATCAGCAGCAAAACATACACCCATTGTCACATAATAACCAAACAATGCAAGGGCTTACAGATGGCCACATAGCGGTCACAGGCCATTGCCAAGAGACGAGAGAATTCAGATCCACCAAAGAAGTGTTCTCCAAAGACCTGAATCATACAAGATTGGAAGGATATAGTTGTTAGCTCAAAGTACAAGCCTGAAATCAATTTGGGGGAGATGACTGATGACTAGAAGATGTCTATGAACGATAAGATTCTGAGGAAGAAGTACATAGGTGAGTCCAGGGTCTTACTGAAAGTTACAGTCACAAGAATGAGCAAGTTTCCTGCCATGGTCAAAAAGTAGAAAAGCAAGAACATAACAAAAAGGACCTTCTATTACTTTGGATTCTGTGTAAGTCCCAGGAGGACAAAGTAAGTCACATTGCTCCTTGATGCCATCATTTTTTTTTATAGGTGGTGACTTCAGATATTAAAGTTTACCTATAAAACAATTAAGATACTTTTAAATGTATTATAATATTTATCTTTTTGCCATCAATTAAAAAACTCTTCATGTCAAACACACCATGAATATTGAAATAGGCTCTTGAATAGAACATAGTAGCCTACATTCAGTGATGGGCAATGACAAACACATGAACAATAAATGATGGGGTCAGACTACTGGAGACCAATGCAGTAAGGGTAACTATAATTAAATTCACATGACACCAAGGTGACTAGTGTAGAGACATTTAAATGAAACTGGGATCATGAGTGGCTTCCCAGAGGAAGCAGTGCCTTAGGTGAGGTTTAAAAGAGAAGTGAGAGAATAAGAAGGGACAGGAACGGACTTTCCAGAAAAGATGTGTCATATATAAAATCACAAAATTGGAACACGTGATGACAGGCCAAGACAATTTAAATGTTCAACATTCAGAGAACAGTTTATAAGCAGAAGATTATAGACCAAAAGTTACTGTCCTAAGGTCCTCCTAAACCACTAGAATCTTCTTCTTAGAGTCTACTGGACTCTTCCTCCTTTTTCTGAACTAGAAATGCTGAAGCACTACAATTTTATACCTTCAGAAACTGTCTTCTAATTTTCAAACATCTATATGCAACTATATAATGAACATCTCCAACCTGATATAATTTCAGTATTTATAAAAACAAATTTAAATATTCCACACTAAGTATATTTCTTCCTGGATGTTCTCCATCTCAGTAAAACATCCCACCTTTCATGTTATTCTTCAGACAAGACATCACACGGTGTCCTTAACTCCTTTATTCTTCTCACATTTCATATCACTACTTTAACTCATCTTCTACCTTTAAAATACATCATGGATTGATCCTTCTTACTCTTTCTCTGTTACTCACTGGCCTATTGCAATCGCCTCCTCCTGGTCAGCTTTCATTCTTTCCTCCAACAATCAGTTCCCCTGCAATAGTCGTAATGGTCCTTTTTCAATCTTATTCAGATCATGTCACAGCTCTGCTCAAAACCTCTGTAGTAGACTCCCGTCATACGCTCAACAAAACTTAGACTTCTTACCTTGCACTACACGGCCCTCGATGACTTGGATCCAAGAAACCTCCTAAAGTCATCGTTTTCCATTCTCCAAGGTCACTGTATTCCAGGCTTTTTGTTACTCCTCAAGGATACAAAGTGTTTTTCTATCTCCTTGTTTCTATTTACTCTTTTGCAGATGATAATTTCAGATATGAGACTCAGTTAACCTCTAAAATAATGATAAATACCGAGAAAACATGTAGTCTAAGCTTAGCTGCTTTTTTACACATTCAGTCAACAACTGTTTGTTGAATCCTTACATTTTGTCAAGCATTTCAAAGAAGGTGATTGCCAGTCTTCACAGAGGGCCTACTAGCTCATTCAAACGCAGAGTCTGCCCCAGAGTCAGACCTTCAGAGGGCCAAAACAGTGGTGGTGACGGGACTCACTCTCCCACACTTCCAGATGCCTGGACCTACTCACGCTACAACATGACTGAATGCTTCATCTAAGAATGGTATTAATCTATTCATAATGTATAATCTACCCATAATTAACAATCTGTTCATTATAGATACAGTTCAGAAGAACTGTCAAAACAAATATCATATCAAGTATCACAAAAATCCTGACCAGTAACTTTGGAAATTTTCTTCCTTCTATTTTTCTAAATGTACATCTTTATTAAGTAATAGGCACCGCACTGGGTAAAACTTCGTAAATCAGTAAAATATAATTTACAATCACCTTGCTGAAGTTTTGTACCTAATGTAGTAAAATGTACAGAAACATGCAGCAAAGCACTTAGAACAATAGGATAATCAATTTGTTTTAACATAAAATATCTCAAGCTTCAAAGTATGCATTGCATGTATCATAAGTTTACATTCCATAAATGCAGAACAACACTGGAAGAGAACAATTTTTTCATTTGTTTGCTTCACCGACATAGATACAAAATATTTAAGGAAATACTAACCTTGTAAGAATACCTATGCTGACTATGTCAGATGCCATGACCAAGCCTACATCTTATATTCACATAATCACATCTAACCTGCACAGTCACAGGTATAGACAAGAATTGTTATATCCATTGTAAGGTTCAAGAAACCAAACCTCAGAGTATTTATTTCATTTTGCCAAGGTCCCATATTTGTAAATGTCAAAACTGGAATTAGAGTGTAAATTGGATTAACCTGAAAACCTCTTTGCTTGCCAGTGAAAGATTTGAGAAGTTTTCAGTTCTAATAAGCTCAAGTGATATCATCTCCTACATAATATGGAAAGTCATACAGCTGCAAAATCTGGTTTCTGCTATTAACTATTAGAGTCTCACCTTTGGAAATTTGTCACAATGCGAATGAAAACTTTTAAATCACTCCTAAAGACCTAGAAATTCTTCTTACCATCAAATATGCTATAGAGGACAGAATGTAACATTCACCCTTAGGGATAGACTTGATTTCATATGACAGACCTATTTTTTTTCATCGGCACTTCTAAATACTTCATAAAATTTGTACTGCTTACTTTGTAGAAGCTTTTGAAAAAGCAGTACATGATTCCAGCAGAAAAATAAAAATTCCCACCATTGACACAACTTACAATAAAGGCAAACAACTCCTGTATCGATATAAAACAGAAACTAATGAACTGAGAATAATTTGTATTCAGATATTTCCCCATATCATTTATGGTGTTGATATGGCCAAACTACTTGTGCCTGAGATTGTGTAAATGTTTATATGACACAAGCTAGTTGTGCTTGAAATTTCAAAAGGGAATTCTTGTGTCGTTTTTACATCATGCTCTGTGTAAAACCAAGCATATTATGAAATAAATACACAGTCTGTAAGAGGATAGCATCTTCTTCCAAGTTTGGACAAAAATCACAGGACATTTTATCTCTTCTAACTACAACTTTTATGACTGGGTCCTGCAACGGGAGTCTGTCCAACATCTGCTTATTAAACCCACTGGAATTTTCAACAAAATTTTATAAGAACAATCACATGTAAAAATGTCAAATCAACCATATAAGTAGGGTTAGAAAGATGTAACATGGTGCAAAAAAAGTTTTAGAATCATTACAAGACTGTTGCCACTGAAGAATAAAATATACGTCCAGTCACATTTTTTCTAGTAAATATGGACTTAATCTCTTATTTCCCCACTTTCCATCTCATTGTTCTTTTAATTCTCAGTTTATTGTGTACTGAAGTGTTGTTAGACATGTTAAAATTTTCACTTCAGATGAAATAACTGTTTATCTAATATACATGTATTTTTCAATGTTTATTGAGCACCTATTTTTCACTAGGTCCTATCCTGTGAACTAGGGATACAATAGTTTTTTAAAAAAATTAGGAAAAATGTTCCACCCTCAGTGATCTTATATTCTTGTAATAGTGTCAGGTAATAATTAAAGGAGTGACTCATTAAAGTGATTATAGACTTCTAACTGGACTATACTATAAATTAAAAGATGTTCTAAATTCAACCCACTATTTCAAAGGATAGAGTATCAGGGACGGAGGTTGAATAAGGACCAAAAATGCCAATACACAACTACCTGAAGAGTATGTAAAAAGAATTATGTATACATGAGTTCAGGTTGTTCATATTAAAAAGTAACTCCTCTAAGAAGATACTTAACAGGGCAAGAACCACAGAAGTCCTGAACCAGACAAAACAAGACTCCGGCTAATTCCAGAAATCAGCCCAAATTTGACTCAGTTGGAATACCATGCAATGTTTTTCCTCTTAAAATACAATTTTATAAGATTTACTGTGTGCTAGGCAGTGTCGTGTACAAGACCTTCAACAAGATGGATTGACCCAGTGACTACAACAATGGGCTCAAACACGGCAATGCCAGTGGGAACGGCACAGGACAGGGCAGCCTTTCATCCCACTGTATAGGGTAGCTATAAAGTGGACCCTACTATAGCTTACCAATAACCAGAGACTGATACAGGCACTTAATATGTTATTAACTCATTTAATTGGCCCAATCACTGTGTTAGTATTTACTATTATTATTTAATACATGAAGCAAATGTAGCAGTGAAAGGTCAAGTAACTTGCCCAGGTCATGCCCAAACTAAGAAAACCTTACTCCAGAGTCCTGCTCGTAACCACTGTACCACAGTGCTAACACTGAACAAGTATCTTTCTGCTCTTAACCACTGCACCACACTACTACCACATTGCTATCTTTGAATAAGTATCTCTCTTTTTAAAAAATATGTTCATATTCTTATTGGCTGCAGTGTTGATCTCAGGTTTATAGTAAGGTGACCACTTGACCTTTCCAACAGAGCTTGTCAGGAGGAATCAGACCTATACACATATCAGCTGCAAGCCCTTGGAAGCATTGCAGCAATGGAGATCAAAATGTCAGGAAAGAGATTCAGGAATATCACAGGAAGCTGGATCCAATGGCCACTCTCAAGACTTCCTACAAGGCCAGTAAGCTTTCAGAGTATTTATTACAGTACATGCAGAGATTGGATCATCCCTTCTAAAGTTTCCAGAAGAAGAAAAATTGGGGGAAAGTTAAGTAGTTTTGTGTAGAGACACCGATGACAATGTTTATAATAGCTAAAATGTCTTGAGCATTCAGTGCATACTGAGGGCTTTACTCCACGTTCGTCTGCCAGTCTGTTCTATTGTCGGTGCCTGGACCATGCTCACAAACATCATTATACTGGAGCCCATGGTTGCAGCCACTGTGTCCACCCATCTCACTGAAGCTCTTACAATTTTTCACTGACCCTCTACTTTACCAAGCATGATGTCTTTCTCCAGAGACACATTCTTCCAGTTAACATGTTCAAAGTGTGTGAGGCAAAATCTCACCATCCTTGCTTCTAAGGAGCATTCCAGTTGTACTTCTTCCAAGACAGATTTGTATAAGTGGGGGTTAGATGACTTCAATCCAAGATACCTCCTAAACTCACCTTCTACCATTTTTCAAGGTCACTCTGTTAAAGACGTTTTTGTTATTCCCCAAATATACAAGATTCTTTTCTATCTCCTTATTTCTATTTACTGCTTGTAGATGCAGATTTCAGGCACAGTCAACCTCTGAAAGAATAAATATTGAGAGACAGCGTATTATATACTGCATCTCTTATTTATGCATTCAATCATATTTATGAAATACTTACACTGTGTCAAGCATTGAAAAGAAATTGACTTCCAACCATCACAAAAGCTCAACTAACTCGTCTAAGCCCAGAATCCACTCCAGAGGGACGTCGTGAGAGGACAGAAGTGATAAAGGCGATTGAGAAACCGCCTCTTCAGCACTACCTTCATGTTCTCCCAGATGAACATACCTCCTTGGGTTATAAGATGACTGAAGACTTCATTCAAGAATGCTATTAATCTATTCATGATGAACAATCTATTCACAACAAATATCATAGCTACTATCATGTAAACCCTAACCAGCAACACTCTAGCCTTTCGTCTTTTATTTCTCAATGACACCAAACTACTATTGCAAGTAGTTGATTGTTAGTTTGCCTTTGACTATTCTCTCTAACACAATAACTTAGTTTATATACTATAAAAAAGTAACATAATTCTATTGTACTTATGGTTTTGACATAACCATTTTATTAGCATTCATGCAGAAACAGTTTCAATTTACTCCAAGTGTCTATGGTAATTGTGTCTTAGGAAATAAGAACGTATTTTTGTTACCATAAGATATACATGCTATCTAATGGTAAAACCTATTTCTTACACCATAGCATAATTACAGTTTTATAAATCTGGATGCAGGGCTTTAATTAGCTGCTCGCTACTACACTGGATCAAACTTTGCACACTGGTAAAATAAAACTTATGATGGCTCTTACTGAATTTTTGCATCTAGTGTAGTAAAAGCTTTGAAAATATATGCAGCAAAGTACTTAGACCAATATGTATACCCAACTTTTGTTTTAATAGAAAATATTTAAAGCTTTAATGTACACATATTAGTGTGTATCTAAGTTTATGTTCAATTAATGCAGAGCACCTTGGGGAGAAAATTAATTTTTTATGTCATTGGTTCCATCAAAATAGACAAAAAAGTTAAGGAAATCCTAGCATTGTAAGAATATACAGATTGTGTGTCAGATGTCATGCACATGTCTGTATCTGATATACAAAATCACATTTAACCCTAGTTACAAGTACAGGTGACAGTTGTTACCCTTATTTTACAGTTCAAGAAACTGGAATTAGAATTAAGTTGGATTGACCTCAAAGCCCTTGTGCTGCTGGCAAAACTTGTATGAACTTTTCAGTTCTTGTAAACTCAAGTGATAAAACTTCCCACATAACAAAGAAAGCCACCAGTTTCAAATCCTGGTTTCCACTGTAAAGTACAGAAATCTTACCTTTACAACCTTATCACAGACTGAATGAGGACTTGTTATATCACTCATAAAGACCTGGAAATCCTTTTTCCAATCCAGTATAATCACAAAGGGCAGAACACTGCATTCTTCTTGGGATAGATCTCAGTTCATATGACTAAGTCAGTCTATTTTCCTTATAGGCCTTTATAAATATTTCACAGAATTTTTATTACTTTCATTGCGAATCTATTTAACAGGAATTTCATGCAAACACGAATAAGAACATTTTCCATAGTTGGGACAATTTTTCAAAAAGGCAAGCAAATCCGACATCAACATGAGATGGAACTAATGAATGGAGAAAAGTTTGTCTTCAGAAATTTTCCCAACTCATTTACTATACTGATATGACCAAACTAGTTATGCTTGAGATTGAGAGAAGGCTAATATGGTATAAATTAGCTGCACTTGAAATTTCAAAAGGGCATTATTATGCCTCTTCCATGTCATGTCCTAAGTCAAACCAGCCATACCATGAAATAGAAATACAACCTGTCAAGATAGCATCTTCTCCCCAGAAGAGGAAAAGATCACTGGGCATTTTATGTCTTTTTTAACTACAGCATTTATGACTGAGTCCTGTGATTGGAGTGTGTCCAACATCTGCTTAATTAACTCCACTAGGATTATTTTTAACAAAATTTTGAAAGAATAACCATATGCAAAATGTTTCCAGATGAACCACATAATAAGGGTCAAGAAGATACAACATGGTGGGAAAAAAACAATTTACGATCACTGTAAGACAAATAGCACTTAAGAATAAAACATGAGCACAGTCACATTTTTCCAGTGAAAATTAATTTAATCTCTTTTTTCCTCACATTGTATATTAAGTTGTTCTTTCTCATTTACTTAATACTCAATTTACTGTGCAATGAAGTGGTGTTACATATGCTAAAATTTTATCTCCAATTTTGATGAGATAACAAATTATTTATCCAATATTTAATATACTTTTGAAATATCTATTGAGCACAAGTTTTACACCAGGTCCTATGTTATGAACTGGAGATACAATAGTTAAAAACAATGACAATATAAGAAAAGGTTTCCGCCTGCACTAATCTTACATTCTTGTAAAAGAATCAGCAACAAATAAGGAAACAACTCCTTAAAATAATTATAGATAATGATAAGTAGTATTAAGACAACAGGCAGGTACAGTGACAGAAAACAGAGGAAGAACACTGCTATAAATAATCATATAAGGCCTCTTTTGAACAGCGATATTTAAACAGAGATCCAAAAGATGAGAAGTTGCATCCATGTGAAGCACAATTATGTGTGGAAGACTCTAACTTTGAAAGAACTTTACAAGTGCAGGACACTGAAGAGCCAGTGTACCTCCAGACTGAGGTATGGAAGAGAATAACACAAACAGGTTGAAGAAATGAACAGCTACCAAATCCTGAAGGTGCAGAATTTAGGGAAGCAAGAAGAGCAAGTGCAAAGGCCCAAAGGCAATAATGAGGCCCTTTCAAATGGACCAGAGTGAAAGTTGGAGAGAGTGGTACTGAATGAAGTCAAAGATGGCTGTTTGGTAATAATTGAGCAAGGCTTTGTAGCCATAAAAAGGCCAACTGTGATTTAGTGTGCGTTTTGGAAAAGAGAGGGCTTTCATTGTATCAGTCAGCTAATCTCAGCTGCCCTAAATGAATGAAAGGGTTTCTACATGGGGGAAAAATGGTCACAATTGTAAGGAAAGAAGGTCATGAAGATGGAAGGCTGAGATCAATGCCATCAACTGCACCTAGGAGTCCACTGAAGACAGCAATAGCCATAAAGTATATGACGTCTCTAGGTAGGGATGGTTCCATGAGTGCACCTTTTATTTATATTCATTTGCTTTTAATTTAGAGCTAAACTATTATCACAGTTAAGCTTGTTGGCAATCTATCTTCAAGCCAGAATATAGGAGAGTAGATAAGGATACTCATTCAAGTCGAACACTGTTTCCCTTCTCATCCAATAGATTTAATTTTGTCCTTTCAACTTGTTGTCTGACATCTCCAGACTGATTAGATACACAAAAGTATTGCTCTTTAGTCTTTGTGGAATTGAATATGCAAATAGAAGTAAGTGATTCTTGCCTCCCTAAGTCACTGTCTGTCATGCCACTTGTGTCACTTTTTTTGTTTTAGCACTTCTCACTCTCTGGAATTTACCTTGGTTCTGCTTAGTTATTACCTATGTCTCTCTACTATAAATGTAGGTTCTCAAGCCAAATTACTTGGGTTCAAATCCCACTTCAGACATTTACTAGCTTGAAGACCTTTAGTACGCTACTTAAACTTCAGTTTGTTCTTATGGAAAACAGAAATAACATCTACCATGTGTCTATCAGTCTGTCATACTTTGGTAGCTTGTGTGTTGCTGTGATGCTGGAAGCTATGCTACTGGTATTTCAAATGCCATCATGTTCACTCATGGTGGATAACTGTCAGCAGAGCTTCAGGAGTAAGGGAAACTAGGAAGAAGGACCTAACAGTCTACTTCTGAAAAAAATTAGCTAGTGAAAACTTTATGAATAGCAGCAGAACACTGTCTGTTACAGCTCCAGAATGTGAACTTCTCAGGCTTGAAGGTATTCAAAATACAATTGGGTAAGAGAGTTGCTTCCTCAAAGTAGAGATGACTTTAATGATGCAGATGTAACGAGGTATTTGGGCCTTCATTTGCTGATTTTGTGTAACTCGAAGTGGAAAGTAAACACACGGAAACATTCATTAATAATTGGAACATGAAATTATGCATTATGACTCTAAGAACATTGTAAATCATCAAAAATAAACCGGAACACATAAACATTGGTATCGTAGGCATTAACCAAAACCCACTGCCGTGGAGTCGGGTCCGACTCATAGCGACCCTAGAGGTCAGAGTAGAACTGCCTCATAGAGTTTCCAAGGAGAGCCTGGTGGATTTGAACTGCCAACCTTCTGGTTAGCAGACACAGCACATAACCCACTGTGTCACCAGGGTTTCCATCCTAGGCATTAATGAGACAAAATAGACTGCCATTGGCCATTTTAAACTGGACAATTATTTGGTATAATATGCTAAGAATGGCAAAACAGAAAGGAATGGTATCTAATTCATTGCCAGAACATTCAAGATGTGTCATGAAGTATATAACTGTCAGTTATAGGATAATCTCCACACATCTACAAGAAAGATCAGTTAATGAAATTATTATTCAAGTTTATTAACAATCACTGAGCCAAAGGTGAAGAAATTGAACATTTTTACCTTCTTCTGCAGTCATAAGTTTACCAAGCATGCAGTCAGCATGTACTGATAATTTACAGGTGATTGGAACTGAGGAAAATTAGGAACACGAATTTCAAAAGGTGGCCTTGTTCATAGCAATGACTCTAGAGACAGCATGACAGAATGTGCAAGACCAGCAACTTCTTTGCAAATACCTTTTTTCAACAATGAAAAGAATGACTAGACACACGGACGTTACCAGATGGAATACACAGGAATCAAATCAACTACATATAGGCAAAGAGACAATGGAGAAGCTCAACACCATCAATGAGAACAAGGCCAGGGGCTGACTGTGGAATAGACCATCTATTGCTCATATACAAATTCAAGTTGAAGCTAAAGAAAATTAACATGAGTCCAAGACAGCTGATGTATGACTTTGAGTAGATTCCACCAAAATTTGGAGACTTTCTCAAGAATATGTTTGACTCATTGAACACTAATGGTCAAAAACCAGGTAAGTTGTAGAATGACATCAAGGACATCATACATGAAGAAAGCAGTAAGTTATGAAAACGAGAGAAAAGCAAGATTAAAATGGATGTCAGAAGAGATTCTGAAACTTGCTCTTGAACACTGAGTACTTAAAATGAAAGGAAGAAATGAAGAAACAAAAGGGCTGAGCAGAAAATTTCAAAGAGTGACTGGAGTAGATGAAGTAAACTATTATAATGATGTAAGCAAAAACTTGGAGTTAGAAAACCAAAAAGGAAGAACACACTAGGTATTTCTCAAGCTGAAAGAACCGAAGAAAAAATTCAAGCCTCAAGTTTCAATATTAGATGATTTCACAGTGTGTGGTTAGGACTGTGTGCCCACTGGACTGAGCCATGATTCTCAGCATCTGCATGAGTAGACTATCAATTGAAAGAGTATTTCCTTAGAGGTGTGGCCTGCATTCATAGATAAGCAGACTTCCTGGGGTTGGTTGGTTGGTTTGTTTACTTGCTTGCTTGCTTTTTTGTTTGTTTTGCTTGATCCAGGATTCTGCAGTAGCTTCCTGTTCATCTCACTATGGCCCTTTGAACTTGAGCTGTCAGCTTTTCTGCAGTTCTTGAAATTAATTGATCTTTACAGCCTAAGAGCAGGAGCCCTGTTCTCTGACCTGCCAATTGCTGAAGCCCATCACCCACAAAGACCTCTGTGAGCAGAGCTACAAGCCTTTGTGATGGTGGGCAGACGCATCTCACCCCTGACATATTTCTCGCTGTACATTTTTCACCCTAATTAAACTCTCCCCCAAAATACTCCCTCATCTTCCTACACAAGGACAAATGCTGAGCCCGGAACGCCCAGCCCTGCTGACCTCCCCCAACTGCTCATCCCCACCCATGTGAAAAGAATTATCCTTTTTAGAACAGCTCAAGAAAGACACAGGGTGGGGGACGGTAGGTGTTTACTGTCCCCGCAGGAGGAGATAAAATAAAGAGCAAAGTAGGAACAAATAGAGATTATAACCTTTAGACCCTTCCTCCTGTACCTTTTAACCTTGAGGTATAAGTAGGGCTGATTGAGCCGAGGCATAACTTTGTTTTCACTGTCAATTACACACCTGCCTCAGGCCATTATCTAGAAAGCCTTGACAATTAACAAGATCACAAAGTTTCAGTCTCAAGTTAGCTAATAGCTCCTGGGGTGGGGGGGGCAGGGTAAAAATCACATCACCTCAAGATCAGGAGGTTTCGGTTTCAAATTAGCCAATGGCTGTGTGGTCAGGGGGCAGGGTGGAAATTATATCACATGGACTATAAATAATAATAAAGTAAGACAGCCACTCTCTCTTCTCTCGGTCGGGCTGCCTTAAACCTGAAAACTCTTTCCTGTCTCTGTTCATTTTCCCACCGACGCCTTCCCTCCCTCCGTGCGGGACCCTGAAAAGATGCCGGGGCTGGCTCCCGGCAGCCAATCTTGCATTCAGCAGCCTCTGCAGCTGTGAGAATTGAGAGAGATCTTCATCCTGATGCATGGACTCAGTATAGATGTTTCAGATTCTACAATCATTGAGATGTTTCCTTAATATGAATTTATATATCTACCTGTGTGTGTACACTTACACAGTTTACTGGATTTGCTCTCTAGAGAATCCAGCCTAAGACATTTGGTATAGAGAGTGGTTCCAGGAAAACAAAATTGTAAGAATGAGTTTTCTAAATCGATTTGCAGGTCTGGACAGTCTGACAGATGTTGATGCTGCTGCTTCAAGCAGTAAAGAGTACACTGCTAAGCCATGGTGTGAGGTAGTAATACAAATAAGCAAAATATCACCACTAATAGATCTGGTATTGGTGAAAGGGAAGGCTCTAGGTGAACAGTTATATCTTGTTACAGTTTTGTCAGAATAAGAAGTATAAGGAAGCTGACTGGTTGGTCCCACTTTTCCAGTACAAACTGATGAAAGAAATGGATGCATTCAGGACTTTAGGGTCAAAGCTGAAGTGTCACATAAGCTGCCTCTAGGCAGTTCTACTCTGAGGTCCCTCCCCCCCCCCCCCCGCCCTCCGTGGGATGGTTTAGCAGACAAACAGGAAGTAATCGCTTCAGATGGGTGTGGTTCTGCTGACAGGGTGATTCACGAGATTTTAGGGGCTCAGTGTTTACAGTGTCCTAATTATATATCCCCATTCCAAGTTTCAGGATCCCATTTCCTCCCCGTCAATGCCCTCTTTAACTTCAGACACCTCTGCAGTTTGGCAATTGAACTGGCTTTGTAATTCAGTCCCTCCTACAATAAGACTCTTGGTCTGGTTTTTGGCATATTCAAATCTATTACAAGAAATAAGGCTTTCATTCAAAGTATGCATGGAAGCATAGCGTTTCCAAGGGAGTGCCTGGCAGATTTGAACTGCTGACATTTTGGTTAGCACATGTAGCATATAACTCACTATGTCATCAGGCTGTGTGTGCAAACATTAATAGAGAAACAGGAAAATCTCACCTGACAATCTTGGCATGATAAAACCAAAAAAGCCCACAGCTGTGGAGTCAGGTCAGACTCCTAGTGATCCTAGAGGTCAGAGTAAAACTGCCCCATAGAATTTCCAAGGAATGTCTGGCAGATTTGAACTGATGAGCTTTTGGTTAGCAGACATAGCACTAACCCACTATGCCACCAAGATTTCTGGCATGAGAAAGGTGTGTGCAAAAATAGTCCCAAAGGAGCTCACCAGCAAACAATAGCAAAGGAGAGTCCAAGTTTGCCAAGACCTTTCATTCCCAAAGTTTTGGGCTGTGTTGTCTGCATTATCTCTTTCCATACAGACAGTTGATTTGATTCCTGTGTATTCCATAATGTCCATGTGTCTAGTCATTCTTTTCATTGTTAAAAAAAGGTATTTGCAAAGAAGTTCTTGGTCTTGCACATTTTGCCATGCCAGCTCCAGAATCAGGGTCAAATGACCCTGAAACAAAGCTTCAAAATGTACAATGGAAGTCAGCCAATTCTCCATGAACAAAAAATTTCATCAATGCTAATCAAGAGTCAAAATGATATTGCTAATCTTTTTTGATAACAGAGGAATTGTTCATTATAAATTTGTACCAGCTATACAAACAGTTAACCAAGTTTACTATTTGGAAGAGCTGAAAAGCCTCTGTGAAAAAGAAGAACTTGAACTTTTCACTAACAACTCATGACTCTTGTATCACAACAATGCAGCAGCTCACACGGCACTGTCTGTGAGGGGGTTTTTAGTCACTAAACTGACCTGATCTGGCCCCCAGTGACTTTTTTCTTTACCTGAAGATAAAGGAGATATTAAAAGGAAGACACTTTGATGACATTCAAGACATCCAGGCTAATATGATGACAGCTCTGATGGCCACTCCAGAAATAGGGTTCCAAAATTGCTTTGAAGGGTGGACTACGCACAATTGCTCAAAGTGTGTGCATAGATCACCTGCTTCAGAAACATCTTGGCTAAAATATGAATATGTATATACAAAAACCCACTCCCACAGAGTCTATTCCAACTCATAGTGACCCTGAAGAACAGAGTTTCTAAAGAGCACCTGGTGGATACAATCTCCCAACATTTTGGTTAGCAGATGCAGAAACTAATCACCGCACCATCTGGGTTTCAAATACAATAACAGTCCTACTGAATTATAATGTCTAGAGCCATATATTGTGAATCTGTATTTTAAAAACAATCCTTATTTTGATATTACATTAAAGATCAAAAGCCAAATAGGCAATAAATAAACCCTAATGAATCCTTTTTATAATGATAAATAATTTCCTGTCTAGGTTTTTTTCTCAAAGAACCTGTATGACAACATGAAATTGCTCTTGACAGTGTTCAACTAGTCTTGAAACGTAAAAATTACCTCTTTCCCTTCACCATTTAAAGATTAAACTCATTTTATACAGCTATGATTATTTCTCAATTGAAGTAATTTTTTTATCCCAGAGTTTCTTCATAGCATTTTTCATCTCAGAATTTCTCAGTGTGTAGATTAAGGGGTTCAACATAGGAGTTATGATTGTATAAAACACAGTCAGTGATTTGTCAATGGGGAAAGTTTTAGCAGGTCTTGCATACAGGAAAATGCAGGGAACAAAAAAGCAGAACACCACAGTGATGTGGGAGCCACAAGTAGACAGGGCTTTTTGCCTCCCTTCCTGACTAACATTCCTTAAGGAGTACAAGATAACACCATAAGAAATGAGTAAGAGAAGAAAAATAATAATGCACATTACCCCTCCATTGGTTGCCACATTACTCCCCCATAAGAGATCAATGACATAAATGTCAGTACAGACAAGTTTCAAAAGGGGATATATGTCACAGAAAAAGTGATCAACTACATTGGGACCACAGAATGGGAGCCCATGAAGAGAAATAAGTTGAATGATTGAATGGAGAAGACCTCCAAAGCAGGACAGTATCAGCAGCAAAATACACACCCGTTGCTGCATAATAACCAAATAATGCAAGGGCTTACAGATAGCTACATAGCGGTCATAGGCCATCGCCAAGAGAAGAGAGATTTCTGATCCACCAAAGAAATGTTCTCCAAAGAGCTGAATCATACAAGATTGGAAGGATATAGTCGTTTGCCCAAAGTACAAGCCTGAGATCAATTTGGGGGAGATGATTGATGAATAGAAGATATCTATGAACGATAAGCTTCTGAGGAAAAAGTACATAGGTGAGTCCAGGGTCTTACTGAAAGTTACAGTCACAACAATGAGCAGGTTCCCCACCATGGTCAAAATGTAGAAGAGCAAGAACATAACAAAAAGGACTTTCTGTTCTTTTGGATTCTGTGTAAGTCCCAGGAGCACAAAGAAAGTCACATTGTTCCTTGCTGCCATCACTTTGTCATAAATGATGATTTCAGATATTAGAAACTCCTGTAAAACAAATAAGACATTTTTAGATTTACTATAATATTTTTCTTCTTTGCACTCAATTAAAAGGCTATTTATGTTAAAAATACCATGAATACTGAGATAGACTGCTGAATAAGACATAGTACCCTCCTCTCAGTGATGGGCAATAATAAATAAAGAAAGAAATAATGATAGAGGTCAGACTACTACACACCAATGCAGTAAGTGTAACTATATTCGCATGATACCAAGGGTGAATGGTGTAGAGGTATCTAAATAAAACTGGGATCAGGAGTGGCTTCCCAGAGGAAGAAGTGCTTTAGCTGAGGGCTAAAAGCGAAATAAATGAGAGAACAACAAAGAACAGGAAGGGACTTTCATGAAAAGATGTGTCATGTATAGTAGCACAAAATTGTAGCTCTTGATGACAGACCAAGGTAAATGTTCAACATTCATAGAACACTTCATGAATGGAAGTTTATAGACCAAAAGTCACTGTCCTAGATGTCCTCCTAACCCACTGGAGCCTCCTTCTTAGAGTCTTTGCTTGAGTCTTCCTCCTTTTTCTGAACTAGAAATGCTGACGCACTGCAATTTTGTATCTTCAGACAATAACTTTCTTCCAATTTTCAAATTTATATGCACAACAACATAATGAACATCTCTAATCTGATATCATTTTAGTATTTATAAAAATTAATATTAAATATCCTACAGTAAATATATTCCTTCCTGGATGCTGCCCATTTCAGTAAAAGGTCCTACCTTCCTCGTTATTCTTCATACCAAACATTTTGCAGTGTGCTTAACTCCTTTATTCTTGTCACATTTTGTATCACTACTGTAATTCATCTTGTTGACTCTACCTTCAAAACACGTGATGAATTTCATCGTTATTTCTCTGTTACTCAGTGGCCTATTGCAACCGCCTTCTCCTGGTCAGCTTTCATTCTTTCCTCCAACAATCCGCTCTCCGCAGTAGCCCTAATGATCCTTTTACAACTTTACTCAGAGTATATCCCAACCCTGCTCAAAACCTCTATGTTAGATTCCTATCACACTCAATAAAATCTAAACTTCTTACCTTGGACTATAAGACCCTAGATGACTTGGATCTAGGATACATCCTCAACTCATCTTTTTACCTTTCTCCAAGGTCACTCCACATCAGGTTTTTTTGCTATTCCTCAAGTTTACAAAATGGTTTCCTATCTCCTTATTTCTACTGACCCTTTTTAGAAGATAATTTCAGATATCAGACTCAGTTAACCTCTAAAATAATGAAAAATACTGTTTGAATATTCATTATAAGCTTAACCGCTTTTTATACATTCAGTCAACAAGAGTTAGGGGAATCCTTACATTGTATCAAGGATTTCAAAAAAGGTAATTGTCAGTCTTCACAGAGGGACTACCACCTCATTAGTAAGTGTCAGAACTGAAATTATAACTTAAATTGGATTAACCTGAAAACCCTCTTTGTTCCCAGAAAAAGGTTTTAGAATTTTTCAATTCTTATAAGTTCTAGTGATATCATTTCCCATGTAACATACAAAGTCACACAGCTGCAAAGACTGGTTTCTACTATTAGTTATTAAAGTCTTACCTTTGGAAATCTATCACAACGTGAAGGAAAACTTTTAACTCACTCCTAAAGACCTGGAAATTCTTCTCACCATCTACTATGCCACAGAGGACAGAACATAACATTCATCCTTGGGGATGGACTTGATTTCATATGGTTAGGCCTGTCTACTTTCTTCATAGGTGCTTCTAAATATTTCACAGAATTTGCCTTCTATTGTAGAACTATTTGAAAAAAAGAATTACATGATTCAAGCAGAAAAATAAAAATTTCCACTATTGGGACAACTTATAAAAAAGGTAAGTAAATCCTGCATCTATATAAGATAGAAACTAATCAATTGAGAAAAATTTGCATTCAGAAATTTTCTTATTTCATTTACTGTGTTGATATGGCCAAAAAATTTCAAAAGGGAATTCTTGTGTCTTTTTTATATCATCCCCTAAGCCAAGCCATGCATATCAGGAAGTACACGGTCTGTAAGAGGACAGCATCTTCTCCTCAATCAGGACAAATGTCACTGGGTGTTTTATCCCTTTTAACTACAACATTTATGACTGAGTCTTGTGGCTGGAATACGTCCAACATCTGTTTAATCAAATCCATGGAGATTTTTAACAAAATTTTAAAAGAACAACCATATGCAAAGATGTTTCCAGGTCAACCACGTAAGGAGGGTTAGGAAAATGTTAGGTGGTGTAAAAAAAAGTTTCAGAGTTATTATAAGGCTATCACCACTTAAGAATAAAATATAAGTCCAGTCACAGTTTTGCAGTGAATATGAATATAATCTATTTCCCTACTTTCTATCTTGCTATTCTTTCATGTTTATTTAATACTCAATTTATTGTGTATTGAAGTGTTGTTAGATATGTTAAAATTTTATTTTCAATTTGGATAAAATAACTAATTATTGGACCTATATTAAATATATCTTTAACTGTTTAGTCAGCACATGTTTTGTACCATGTCCTGTCTTAGGAACTGGGGATACGATAAGTTAAAAAAAAAAAGTCAGGAAAAAGGTCCTGCCACACTGATCTTATACTCTTGTAATAGTGTCAAATAATACACTTTAAAGTACTTACATACTTTACGACTCACTAAAGTAATTATAGACTGCAATAAGTAGTACTAAGACAATAAACAAGGTACTATAGTATAAAACAAAGGGAGATTGCTACTGTGTATGAATTATAGAAGATCTCTTTTAAAAATATTGAAACTGAGAACCAAATGATGAAAAGTATCCACAGGAAGCACAGTTACATGAGGAAGACCTCAACTTTGACAAGCACATCAACAGTTCAAAACACTGAAGGACTACTGTACTTCTAGATTAAAATGAGCAAAAACCAGAGGTTAGAAAAACCAAAGGGAAGAGTAAACTTGAAATTTCTCAAGATGGAAGAATTGAAGAAAAAATCAAGTTTTGAGTTGCAATATGAAAAGCTCTTATGGGGAAAATATTAAATGACCCAAGAAGGATCAAAAGAAGACAGAAGCCACACACAGATACTGTATCAAAAAGCACTGGTCACTGTTCAGTCATTTCAAGAGTTAGTATATAATTAAAAGGCAATAGTACTGAAGGATGAAGTCCATGTTGCACTGAAGGTGTTGGTGAAAATAAGGCTTCAGAAATGAATGGAATACCAACTGAGATGTTTCAACAAATGGATGCTTTGCAGGAAGCACTCACTTGTCTATGCCAAAAAATTTGGGAGACAGCTACCTGACTAACTCACTGCAAGAGATCTATATTTGTGCTCATTCCAAAGAAAGATGATCCAATAAAATGTAGAAATAATTGAGCAACATCATTAATATCACATGAAAGTAAATTTTTGTTGAAGATCATTCAAAAGTAGCTGCAGCAGTACATGGGCAAGGAATTGCCAGAAATTGAAGCCAGATTCAGAAGAGGATGTGGAACAAGGGACATTACTGCTGATGTCAGATGGTTCTTGGATGAAAGCAGAGACTATCAGAACGTTGTTGACATGCATTTTATTGACAATGCAAAGGCATGCAACTATATGAATCACAATAAGTTGTGGATAACACTACAAAGAACTGGAATTCCAGAACACTTAACTGTGCTCATGAGGAACTTGTACTTAGACCAAGAGGCAAGTGTTCAGATAGAATGAGGGGATACTGCATGATTTACATTAGTGAAGATGTATTTATTCACCCTATTTGTTCAATCAGTATGATAAGCAAATAATCCAAGAAATTGGACTACAGGAAGAATGAAACATTTGAATTGGAGGGAGTTTCCTTAACAAGATGTGTTACACGGTGGCACATGTCCAAAGTGTGTAAGACACGGTCTCACCACCTTGGCATCTACAAACAACTGAATAGCTAGTATAACTCATAGAATTTATCAGACAGAAATGAGATACTGATGAAGAAGTCAGGGAGGGAGCTGATGCTGTGGCATTTACTAAGGGTGTGACTTGAACCCTTTGGTGTCACTTGTCTTCTTAGATACCCATACCTTTGATCCCTTTTACGTACCAGGTACTGTCCTAGATGCCTTGCACATATTATCTCCCTTACTGTTTACACTATTTCTAAGCAACTTAATGCTTAAAGTATTTCTATGCAACATGTACTACCATTTTATTGTTGTTATAAAGTAAGATTAAAAGAAGATTCTGAGCAATTGTGAAATGCATTCACTGTTACATTAACTGGTGAGATGGAAATCAGTCCCAGCTAATTGACTCCAGACTTCCAAATCTTACAACACCGTCTGAAACTTTGATACTTACAGGACTCCCAAGGGTTGAATAAGGATCCTAAATGTCAATACACAATTTCCTGAAGTTCACGTAAAAAATTTATGTATATATGAGTTAGGGTTGTTCATACGAAAAAGTAACCCTTTCATCTAAGAAGAAACTTATCAGGACAAGACCCCCAGAAGTCCTGACCCAGAAAAAATAAGTTTCCTGCTTATTATAGAAACCAGCGCAAACCTGACTCAACTGAAAGATGGTTCCTACCAGGCAATGTTTTTCCTTTTAAAATGTAATTTTGTAAGATTTAGCGTGTGCTAGGCAACATTGTGTATATGTATATGTTACGTGTAGGGTCAGAAAAGAAGATTCTCAGCAAGAGGGACTGCCTTAGCACAGGACAGAGTAGCCTTTCATTCCACATATACTGGGTAGCCTTAAAGTGGAACTGACTATGAGGCACCTACCAATAGCCACAGACACTGTTATATGAATTTAATATGTTAACCCATTTAATTGGCCCAATCACATTGTTAGGTAGTTACTATTATTTTCATATAATAGATGAAGAAAATGTAGCAGTGAAAGGTCAAATAATTTGCCTGGGTCATATCCAAACCAAGAATACCCGACTTCAGAGTCTCTTCTTCACAACTGCACCACACTGCTTCCTCTGAACAAGTATCTCTCTTTTAAAATATACATATATACATATACATATGGTCATATTGTGATTGTCTGCTATGTTGATCTCAGATTTATGACTACTTAAACTTTCAAACAACTTGTCTGAAGGAAATCAGACCCAAAGATGTATCAGCTGGAAGCCTTAGGAGGCCTTAAGCCAATGGAGATAAGAATGTCAAGAGAGAGATTCTCAGAGGAAGCTGGATCCAATTACAGTCCTGAAGACTTCCTACCAGGCTAGTAAGCTTTTAGAGTATTTGTTGCAGTAGGTGCAGAGAAGTTACAGATCGTGCCTTCTAATGGTTCCAGAAAGAAAAAAGAAACAGTGGGGGAAAGTTGAGTAGTTTCATTACAATTTCAGAGACACCAGTAAACTAACGTCCATAATAGTTAAGATGTTTTGAGTATTTAATGCATCCTAAGAGCTTTATCCCACCCCAACCCCCCCCCCCCCCACTTGTCTGTCAGTTTGTCACATGCTGGGGAATTGCAAATGTGGAAACTATCATTCAAAAGCAACTACAACAATATATTGACAGGAAACCACCAGAAATTCAAGTCAGATTTGGAAGATGATATGGGTCCAGGGATATTACTGCTGATGTCAAATGGATCTTGGTTGAAAGCAGAGAATACCAGAAAGAGGTTTACTTGTGTTTCATTGACTATGTAAAGGCATTCAGCCGTGTGGATCATAACAAATTATAGATAACATTGCAAAAAATGGGAATTCTTGAACACTTAATTGTGCTCATGAGGTATATGTACATGGATCAAGAGGCAGCTGTATGAACAAAACAAGGGAACCTTGCGTGGTTTAAATTCAAGAAGGGTGTATGTAAGGGTTGTATCCTTTCACCGCACCTTTTAAATCTGTATGCCAAGCAAATTATCTGAGAAGCTGTACTATATGAAGAAGAATGAGGCATAGGATTGGAGTGAGACTCATTAACAACCTGCATTACACAGATGACACAACACTGCTTGCTGAAAATGAAGATTTAAAACACTTACTGAAGATTGAAGACCACAGCATTCAACGTGGAATGCACCTCAACTCAAGAAAACAAGAATCCTCACAACTGGACCAGTAGACGCCATCAGAGTAAATGGAGAAACAACTGACATGGTCAAGGATTTCATTTTCCTTGGTTCCACAATCAAGGTCCGTGTCGGTAGCAGTCAAGAAACTAAAAGGTGCATTGCATTCAGGAAATTTGCTGCAAAGGATGTCTTTAAAGTGTTGAGAAGTGAAAGTGTCACCTTGAAGAGTAAGCCATGGTATTTTCAACAGCATCATATGCACTCAAAAGCCGGGCAGTGAATAAGGACGACGGAGGAAGAATTGATACCCTTGAATTGTGGTGTTGGAGAAGAACACTGAACATACCATGGAACGTGAAAAGAACAGACAGATCTGTTCTGGAAGAAGTACAACCAGTGTGGTCCTTGAAAGGAAAGATGTCGAGATTGCATCCTACATATTCTGGACATGTTGTCAGGAGGGATCAATCCCCGGAGAAGGACGTCACGCCTGGTAAAGCAGAGGGTTGGCAAAATAAGAGAAAGGCCATCAAGGAGATGGATTGACACAGTGGCTGAAACAATGGACTTAAACACAAAAACGATTGTGGGCATGATGCAGAACCAGGCAGTGTTTCATTCTGTTGAGTACAGTGTCACTATGAGTCAGAACTGACATGACAGAAGCTAAAAACAAGAGCTTTACAAAATTCACACTTACAGAACTCAGTACTGTCTTAATCAGATGCTATGATTATAACCATTCCTTTAAATTATACATACAGGAAATGATACATAAATTCTTCTATACATAATAAAAACATTGAGACAAGGTTCTCTAGTTAAGAAATCAGTTTAACTATAAGAAATCAGTTTTAGTTCTAGAACTGATGTGCCAGCTAACTAGAAAGAGAAGATAGAAAATAAGTACCAAATCATGCCTACTTGCCCAGAATATTTTATACTTGTTTAAGAACTGGATACAATATATGAAGATGTGAGAGATTCATGGTTTTCCTAGTTTCAGCTGTGAAACATAACTCTCAGGAAATTCCTTAAAACACAGCTTCATTAATCCAAGCCAAGTGCTGTCGAATCAGATCCGACTCATGGCAACCCTAGGGGCCAGGGTAGAACTGATTGACAATATTAAACATTATCTACTGCTCAAAGTGTGTGCATAGATCACCTGCTTCAGAAATATCTTGACAAAAATGTGGAAATGTAAATACAACAACATCCCTACAAAATTAGAAAATCTAGAGCCACATACTGGAAATCTGCATTTTTAACAGTAATCCTCATTTGGGCATTACATTAATGATTAGAAACTAAATGGACAATAAATAAATCTAAATTAGATATTCTTGTACTGATAAATAATTTCTGCTTGGCTCTTTTCTCAAAGGACCTATGTACCAACACCAAACCATTTTTGAAAACTAGTGTTCATCTGGACTTGAATATACAAATTTTCTTCACCACTTAAAGAACGAAATCATTCTATATTGCCATGATTATTTCTCAGCTGAAGTCATTTTTTACCCCACAGTTTCTTCATAGCATTTGTCATCTCTGAATTTCTCAGTGTGTAGATTAAGGGATTTAGCATAGGGGTTATGACCGTGTAAAACACACTCAATGACTTGTCAATGGGGAAAATCTTAGCAGGTCTTGCATACATGAAAATACAGGGAACAAAGAAGAGGACCACTACAGTGATGTGGGAACCACACGTGGAGAGGGCTTTTCGCCTCCCTTCTTGACTAACATTCTTTAAGGAGTGCAAGATAACACCATAAGAAATGAGTAAGAGAAGAAACACAATAGTGCAGATTACTCCTCCATTGGCTGCCACTAAGAAACCAATGACATAAGTGTCAGTACAGACAAGTTTCAATAGGGGGTACATGTCACAGAAAAAGTGATCAATAACATTGGGACCACAGAATGGGAGCCCATACAGGGAGATAAGTTGAATGACAGAGTGTAGAAATCCTCCAACCCAGGACAGTATCAGCAACAAAACACATACCCATTGCCGCATAATAACCAAATAATGCAAGGGTTTACAGATGGCTACATAGCGGTCATAGGCCATAGCCAATAGAAGAAAGACTTCTGATCCACCAAAGAAGTGTTCCCCAAAGAGCTGAATCATACAAGATTGGAAGGTTATGGTCATTTGCCCAAAGTACAAGCCTGAAATCAATTTGGGGGAGATGACTGATGAATAAATCACATCCATGAATGATAAGCTTTCAAGGAAGAAGTACATAGGTGAGTCCAGGGTCTTAGTGAAAGTTACAGTCACAACAATGAGCAGGTTGCCCACCGTGGTCAAAACATAGAAGAGCAAGAATGTAACAAATAGGACCTTCTGTTCCTTTGGATTCTGTGTAAGCCCTAAGAGAACAAAGAAAGTCACATTGTTTCTTGGCTCCATCATTTCTTTGAGAGGTGCTGACTTCAGACATTAGAAGCATTTACCTGGAAAACAATTAAGATATTTTAATGGGAGTTCCCCTAGGAGCATGGCCCCTAGACCTGATTCTGCCCCAGATCATAAATCATCACTGAGGTCAACTCTTCAGACAGGAATGGATTGGACTCGGGGACGCAGTCACCATATCTTGCGTGCACTTTATGATTCTATATATCTATAGGATGCCATCATACTGGGCACTTACTAGAAAGGAGTGGAGACGGTGGAAAGGAGGGGACAGGAGACTGTTAAGAGGATGTGACACATACAGAATGGAAAGCAGGAGTGTGCTGTCACCGGACAAGGAGAGCAGAAAGAGCTGCAGATAGGCAGGTGTGCAAATTTAAATTGGATTGTATACTTTCACTCAATCACAATAAGAAAAAAAAAGGACATTTTTAAGTGTGCTGTATTGTCTTTCATATTCTCATTCAATTAGAAAATTGTGTAAGGAGCACCTATTTATGTCAGTCCTTTATGGATACTGAGATAACTTGTTAAATAAGACATATCTGCCCACTGATGTGACACATAATTATGGTGGCAGGTTATTACAGGCCAATGCAATAAGTGTTATTAAAATTGAATTCACCATACCAAGGGTGAATATTATATGAACATCTCTGAATTAAAGTGGGATCAGAAACAGCTTCCCAGAGGAAGCAGTGCTTTACCTAATGTTTAAAGGAGAAGTGAGAGAACAAGAAATGATTAGAATGGACTTTCATGAAAACAATTGCACAGAAGTCACAGAAGTATTACACTTGACAACTCCCTACATAATTAAAAAATTTTAAATTGGTGGAGTAATTTATGGATGGAAGGTTATAGATCAAAGTCACAGTCCTAGATTTCCTTCTGTCCCTCTGGAACCTCCATTTCAGCATCTTTCCTGGGATCTTCCTCCTCTTCCTGACCTATAAATACTGAAGAAATCCAATATTGTGTCTTCTGCCCCAATTTCTCTGCTAATTTTCAAACTTAAATACGTGACTCCTAATGGTGGCACAGTGATTAAACATTCTGCTGCTAATCAAAAGGTTAGCAGTTCACCAACTGCACCCTATGACACAGTTCTACTCTGTCCTATAGGTCCACTATATTCAAGATCTACTCACTGACAATGGGTTTAGTTCACACCTGTCTATCTATCTATATGTACATGCATACATACATGTGTGTGTATATATATAGCCAAGCCAAAGCATACATATATACATATGTGTGTATATATACACAGACTATTTTGTGGCTAAAATATATTTCATATAAGACAGCTTAATTTATTTCTAAATCTAGATGCAGCATTTCAATCAAGTGCTAGTCACTACTGCAGGTCAAAATTTACACATTTGGTAAAATGAAATTTATAATCACTTTTACTAAATTTTGGCACCTAGTGTAGTCAAGATGTATGAAAACAAATGTAGCAAAGTACTCAACTTATTGGATGATCAACGCTTGTTTTGATATAAACTATCTCAAGTTTCCGTTTATGCATGTCGGCATACACCGTAAGTCATCTCCCCTAGTGCAGAGCAACAACATAGGAAGAAAGTAAATTTTTCATTCCATTGGTTCAGTTGAAATAGACAAAAAAGTATTTAAGACAAGGAAGCTTGCAAAAAGTCCCACTCGCCTCTTACTAGAAGGGAGAGGAGAGGGTGGAGAGATGGGACAGGAGATTAAGAGGATATGATGTGCAAAGAATGGAAAGGAAGAGTGCGCTGTCACCAGGCAAGGAGAGCAGGAGAAGCTGCAGATAGGCAGGCATGTTGATTTAACTTGGATTGCATACTTCCACTCAATCAAAATAAAAAATACCTACAGCTGTTACGTGAACTGTGTATCACATGCCATGACCATGCCTATATCTTACATACACATAATCATATTTAATCCTTAGAGTCACAAGTATGAATAGGAACTGTTATCCCTATTTTATATTTCTCGAAACTGAGCCTCAGAATATTTACTTCATTTTCCCACTGCCAAACATTTTTAAGTAGCAGAACTGAAATTAGGACTTAAATTGGATTCACTTCAAAGCCTCTTTGCTACCACAACAGAAATTTTTTGTTTTTTGTTTTAATTTTTCATTCTTATAAACTCAAGTATGTAAATTCCCACGTAAGAACGAAAGTCGCCCAGTTGCAAACCTGATTTCCCCTGAAGACTTTTATTAGAGCCTTACCTTTGCAGCTTCGATCACAATCTGAAGGAGGACTTTTTGACTCACTCAGAAGAACCTGGAAATTCCTCTTCCAACGCAATGTGACCACAGAGGGCAGAAAGTCCTATTCTTTCTTGAGGATGGATTTGATTTCATATGGTTAACTAAGCCTTCCATTTTCTCCACAGGCTGTTCTTAGTTATTTAAAAAAAATTTTAAGATTTGCCTTGAGACCTACTTAAGAAGAATTCTATGACGCAAACAGAAAAATACAAATTTTACATAGTTTGGGTAATTTATCAAAAAGACAAACATATCCTATATCTACATAAAATATGGAAGCTAACCAATAGAGAAAAATTAGCATTCAGTTTTTTTTCTACCCCATCTACTGAGTGGACATAGCCAAACTAATTGCACTTGAGACTGTGAGAAAGTCAATTTGGTATTAACTAATGGTACTTGAAATTTTGATAGGGCATTCTAGTGCTTTTATATATCTATCATACATTAAGCCTAGCTAGGTATCATGCAAGAGGATGGCATCTTCTCCCCAGCAAGGGTAAAAGATCACTGAACATTTTATTCCTTCCAGCCGCAACATTTATAACCAACTTAGTAACTGGAGTTTGTCCAACATTTGCTTAATTAAACTCACTGGGATTTTCAACAAAACTCTAGAAGAACTTCTGTATGAAAAACTGTTGATATATCAATCATATTATTAGGATCAGGAAGATGTAATGTGAAAAAATAGTTTCACAATGACTTATAAGATTACAGCTACTGAATAAAATATCAGTCTCATCACTTTTTTCCAGGGATTATAAATTTAAACACTTATTTGTTACTTTGACATAGCAAGCTATTCTTTCTCATTTAATATTCAATTTATTCTGTGTTAAGGTGTTCTTAGGTATGTTAAAAGTTTATTTGCAACTTGGATACAATAACTACTTATTTCCAATATTCACTATTTAACAAAATGTATTTGTTGTAGGTTAGGACTTATCCAAAAAAATCACAAAACAGTAAATGTTGGAGAGGTTGTGGAGAGACTGGAACTCTTCTACACTGCTAATGAGAATGTAAAATAGTACAACCCCTTTGGAAAGAAATATAGTTTTTTTAAATTTGCATTTCTCTTTTTTTTTTTAATTATGATTGAATGAAAATGTACATTCCCATATAAATTTGCATGTTGGCCTATATGCAGCTCCCACTGCTCTCCCTGCCCAGTGACAGCACATCCTCTCTGCTCCATACATGTTATATCCTCCCAACAGTCTACTATTCCCTCTTCGCCACCCACTCCTCTTCCTCCAGTAAGAGGTCAGCAGAATGACATCCTATAGACACATAGAACCATAAAATTCCCACATGATACAGTCTCTCTGCATCGCCAAGTCCAATCCATTGCTGTCCGAAAAGTTGTTCTTCATTATGATTTATGGACAGGAGCAGCACCAGGGCCAGGGGTCATGCTCTCAGGGGAACCCCGAAGCCCTCGGACCATCAATTGTGTTCTTTTACTGCAGATCTCAGGGTGCACCTCTATTTATTCTCTTGTGGCCAGTAAGACTCAACTTTGTGAACTCCATTGTGGCTATCACTGGTGGTGGCCAGGCACCATCTGGTTTTTCTGGTCACAAGTCAATTTAAAAGTCCACTCATGTGGGTCTCTCTGTCTTCTGGGTTTTCTTTTCCCCATGTCATTCTTGGCCTCGGTGATCATCTGTTCCTGTGGAGTTCCTGTACCCTCAGACGGCAGTTTGGCAGCATTTAAGATGCCAGATGTCACTCACCGATGAGGGGGGCAGAGAATCTTCATTGGCAAAATGCTAGCTGTGCCGACTGGCCTCAATTTTGCCTGAGAGCATGGTCTCCAGCCCCCCTCCCCAGCTGCTCTGTCCTTGCAATTTTGGGTTAAGATGGGAGGAGTACTCAAATTGTGTTGAAGTCCAGTTATTATTAATCTTCTTTCTAATGTGTGCTGTCACTGATTTCACCCAACCAAATGTCTATTAACTATCTAGTCTAAACCCTCCCCCCGTCACATTCCTTCCTCCCCACCCTTGCAGTTATTAAAGAGTCTTCCACACATGAGTCTCTTTTTAAGTTCTTATTGTAGGGGCCTCATACAATATTTGTCCTTTTATTGCCGACTACTACTTTCACTCAGCATAATGTCCACCAGTTGAAACCAGGCTATGAGATGTTTCCTGCTATCATCGTTGTTCTTTACCATTGCATAGAGTTCCATTAAGTATATATATACCATAGTTTACCTATCCATTCCTCTATTGTTGGGCATCTGGGTTGATTCCATCTTTTTGCTATTGTGGACTGTGCTGTGATGAACATTCGTGTGCATGTATAGGTTGGTGTGAATGGCCTTGATTCTGTAGTATATATTCCAAGCAGTGGAATTACTGGGTCAAATGATATATCTATATCCATTTTTTTAAGGGAGCACCAGATTGCTTTCCAAAGACGTTGCGCCATTTTGCAATCCCACCAATAGTGTAGGAGAGTTTGAATTTCTCCACAGCCTCTCCAGCATTTGTTGTTTCATGTTTTTTGGATCATGGCCAACTTTGTTCGGGTGAGATGGCATCTCATTGTTGTTTTGATTTGAATTTCTTTCATAGCTAATGATCATGAGCATGTCTCCGTATGTTTTTTGGCTGCCTGGATCTCCTCTTTAGAGAAGTGTCTGTCCATCTCCTTTGCTCATCGCTTAATTGGATGACTTATCTTTTTCTTATTGGTACTTTGTAGTACCTTATAGATTATGGAGATCAGGTGTCTGTCTGACATATAGTTGCTGAATATTTTTTCCCATTCTGTAGGTGGCCTTTTAATTCTATTAAGAAAGTCTTTGGATAAGCAAAAGTGATTGATTCTCAGTAGTTCCCATTTATCTATTTTCTCCTGTCACTTGTGGTTTGTTTGACAGATTTTAAAGTCTGTGTTGTGTATTAAAGCTTCCATTGTTGTTCCCACTTTCTCTTGGATGAGCTTTATTGTGTTAGATTTGATATGTAGGTCTTTTATCCAGTTTGAGTTGGTTTTTGTATAAGGTGTAAAATATGGGTCTTGTTTTAATTAAGTGCAGATGGATATCCAATTTTTCCAGCACCATTTGTTGAAGAGACTTTTTTTACCCCAGTTTGATGTCTTAGGGCCTTTGTGGAATATCAACTGTTCATAGGCAGACGGTGTCATCTCAGGGGTCTCGATTCTGTTCCACTGATCGATCTGTCTGTTTTTGTACCAGTATCAGGCTGTTTTGACTACTGCAGCAGTGTAATCGTTTCTAAGATTGGGTAATGAGAGGCTTCCCAGTGTGTTCTTCTTCTTTAGTAATGCTTTGCTTATCCGAGGCTTCTTCCCTTTCCAGACAAAGTTGGTAATTTGTCCCTCCATCTCATTAAAAAAAGTCACTGGAACTTGTATTGGGATTGCATTATATAAGTAGATTGCTTTAGGTAAAATAGACATTTTCACAATGTTAAGTCTTCTTATCCATGAGCACGGTAGATTTCTCCATTTATGTAAGTCTCTCTTAGTTTCTTGTAGTAAGGGTTTGTAGTTTTCTTTGTAAAGGTCTGTTATTTCTCTGGTTAAATTTATTCCTAGGTACTTGATCTTGTTAGGGGCTATGGCAAATGGTATTGACTTGGTGATTTCTTTCTTAATAATCTTGTTGTTGGTATAAAGGAATCCTACTGATTTACTTATGTATATCTTGTATCCTGAGACTTTGCTGAACTCTACTATCGGTCTGAGTAGTTTCCTTATGGCTTCTTTGGGATTCTCTGCATATACAATCATATCATCTGCAAATAGGGAGAATTTTACTTCTTTGCCGATGCAGATGCCCTTTATTCCTTGGTCTTGCTTAATCACTCTGGCTAGAACTTCTAGTACAATGTTGAATAGGAGAAGTGAGGTGAGAGTGGCATCCTTATCTAGATCCTGTTCTCAAGGGAAACTGTTTCAGTCTCTCTCCATTCAGGATGACGTAGGCAGTTGGCTTTGTATAAATGGCCATTATTGGATTGAGGAATTGGCCTTCTATTCCTATTTCGCTGAGAGCTTTTAGCATGAATGAGTGTTGGACTTTATCAAAGGCCTTTTGTGCATCAGTAGGCAAGATCAGGGGATTCTTGTCTTTTGTGATGTTTATGTGGTTGATAATATTAATTGTTTTTCTGAAGTTAAATCAGCCTTGCATCCCTGGTATGAATCCAACTTGGTCATGATGGATTATTTTTTGGACATTTTGTTGTATTCCATTGGCAAGAATTTTGTTAAAGATTTTTGGATCTAGATTCATGAGTGATACAGGTCTGCAGTTCTCCTTTTCTGTTGGGTCTTTCCCTGGCTTTGGTATCAGGGTTATGCTGGCTTCATAGAATGAATTTGGGAGTACTACATCCCTTTCTATTCTTTGAAATAGTCTCAGGAGTATTGGAGTTAACTCTTTTCTAAAAACTTGGTAGAATTCTGTGGTGAAGCTGTCTCAGCCCGGGCTTTTTTTGGTTGGCAAGTTTTTGATGACTAAAATCAAGCACAGAGAATGAAAACCTCAGCCATTCACATTTCCTTCAGTCTATTGCAACTTCTGGAACCCTGGTAGTGCAGTGGCTAGCAGTTTCACTAATAACCCAAAGGTTGGCAGTTCAAATCCACCAGTCACTTTTTAGAAACACTATGGAGCAGTTTCACTGTGTCTTGTAGGTTTACTATGAGTTGCAGTGGACTCAACTGCAATGGAATTTTGTTTGTTTGTTTATTACAATTTCAGATACTCCAGGAATAAAGAATGCTTACAATAACCAACACTTATTAACCATTTAGTGCCTAAAAAGAGCCTTACATGATTTATTTTAGACTGCTAATCCTAAAGTGATCATGTTTTGTCCAAGTTCTTGCTAGAAGTACCAAAACTAACATTTAAAGTCAAGGATATCTTACTCAGACATTGGCCATTATGGCATACTAGACCCTACCTAGACCCTACCACCCATTTCTCCCAAGTATACATACAAGAAATGATACAGAAAATCTCCTATACACAGTGAAACGGTAGCAGTGGAGTAAGAGGTGGAACTCTCTCACTGTGAATTACTAGTTAGGTTAACAATAGCAGTAAGTTTTCATATGTATAATTCAGCAAGAATAAATGGTAAACACTTCCTTTTGGAGGCATAAAAGACAAAAGAGAAAATGAGACTTGATGTGACATATTAAGAAGTGCAGAAAGAGAAAATTGAAAATCCCAAAGCATTCCTATTTGTCCAGGACATTTTAGTTTCATTTTGCAGTTATAGTAGTAGGATTTCATTGCATGAGTTACAAGGATTCAAGAGTTTCCCGGTTCTCAGAGCTTCTGCTGTGAGGGATACTTCCCATGAAATTCCTTAAAAAGTGGTCCCATTCAGGAATGGATTGGACTTGGTGACACAAAGTGAGCGTATCATGTATGCACTTTATGGTTCTATGCATTTATAGGATATTGTCCTGCTGACCTTTTGCTCGAGGAGGGGGAGTGGGTGGAGGGGAGGGAATAGCAGTTTGTTGGGAGGATAAAATATGTATGGAGCGGAGAGGAATAGTGTGCTGTCACCAGGCAGGGAGAGCAGTGGGAGCTGCATATAGCTGGGCATGCTAATTTATATGGGAATGTACATTTTCATTCAATCATAATTTTTTTTAAAAAAAGTGGTCCTATTAATGATTGAGGAAATGAACATAATCTGTTGCACTATTGTTCTGAGTGCACAGATCACCTGCTTCAGAAACATCTGGGTTGTTTAAACTGTTGATTTGTAAATACAACAGTATGCTACTAAATTAGACTGTCTAGTGCTGTGTCTTAAGAACCAATCTTTTAACAAGACCTCATAGGTTTTTTTTTTTTAACTGCTTCTGTCAGTATTTTAAAGGTCAACAACTACAGACAATGAAAAAGTCTAAATGGAATATTTTTATAGCGACAATTTCCTGCCTGGGTCATTTCTCAAAGTATCTATATCCCAATATTAAACTACTTTTGACAAATCTTATTTACTTGATCTTGATGCATAGAAATTATCTTCTTTTCACCATTTAGGGAATAAAGCCATTTTATGTTGGTGTGATTATTTCTCAGTTGAAGTCACTTTTTGTCCCCAGAGCTCCTTCATAGCATTTCTCACTTCTGCCTTTCTATGTGTGTAGATTAAGGGGTTTAACATGGGAATGATCATGGTATAAAAGACAGCCATAGTTTTATCAAAGGATAAAGTAGTTGCTGGGCGCAGATATACAAATATACATGACACAAAGAATAAGACGACCCCTGTGATATAAGACACAGGTGGAAAGGGCTTTGCAATTCCCCTCCATGCTATGGGCCCTTAGGGAGCACAGAATGACCACGTAGGAGGTCACCAAGTGGAGGACATTTAACAAGCATATGAGTCCACTGTTGGCAGCAACAAAGAGACCAAGGGTCTGAGTGTCCATGCAGACAAGTTTCAACATGTGTTCCAGTCACACATGTAGTGATGCATAACACTGGGGCCACAGAAAAGCAGCCAGACTGTGAAGAGGATCCGAATCGTTGCATGGACAAAGACTCGAGGCCCAGAAGAACGCACATTCTGTGGCTCATAGTGGCCATGTACTTCAGGAGTTTACAGGTGGTCACATAGCAGTCATAGGACATCACTGTTAGTAGGATGATCTCAGCAGTGGCCAAAAGCTGCACAGCAAAGATTTGAGTCATACACCCCATGAAAGGGACAGTTTTTCTCACAGTCAGGGCATCAGTTAACATTTTGGAGGTCACGGATGAAGAACAGCAGCCATCTATCAAGGATAACTGAGACAGAAGAAGTACATAGGGGACCCTAAAGACCTGTGGGTGCTGATGGTGATCATAATGAGTAAGTTGCCTGCCAGGTGACCAAGTAGACAAAACCACAGCAAATGAAAATTTCTGAAGCTCCATGTTCTGAGTCAGACCCAGGAAAATGAATTCTGTCACATTATTCTCCTCATTACTTCTGCTTAGATGACAGGTGATGTTCTTGAAAATAAGTCACATCCATCCTCAATATTGGGAGTCAAGATGGCGGACTAAGCACACATCTTCTTATATCCCTCTGGAAACCAAGACCTGAAGTGATAACCAAATAGAGCCTTCTGGTCACCTAGTGAGCCCCCAGGACACAGCACAGGGCTGATAATTTGGACTTCATACCACTGAACAGAAAACATCCTCTCTTTTGCTGACTCCTGTTCCTAGCTAGCTCTGGCTCTCACTGACTGAAGGTAAACACACCATTTTGACTTTTTTTTTTCCTCTGTCCGGGCTGGTGGGTGGAGCTGGGTCTTGCCTAGCAGCTAGACTCAGACACACTGCTGGTGGGATAGGCAGTAGGAATTCCCATATTTTGAGAGCCAGGCTTAGCATTCTGTTCATCTAGCCACTTTAAGCCTGTCTTTTTATCACTGTACGGAACCTCAGTGACTGTGTGGGGGACGCCATATTGGATATGGAGATTTTAGCGGGATCTGATTCTTAGCCTGGGAGCCAGCATCTGCAAACAGGACAGCACTTCTCTGACAGAAAAGCAGTAGTTGACACAGTGTCACCTACAGTGGGGGCCTGGCAACAGAGGCAGAGGACTCACTACCTCTCGGCAACTTTAGCTCCTCTATCTGCCAACTGTGTGGAAGGCGCCATCTTAGATATTGGGGCTGCAGCTGGACCTATTTCTTAGCTTGGGAGTCAGAGCCTGCCCACAGGAGAGTGCTTTTCTACCAGAAAAGCAGGAGTTTACACAGTGTCACCTAAAGCTGGGCCCTGTCAGCAGAGGCCAACAGGGCAGTAGCATTGCTGTATTTTGAACTATTTTGTATCATCTGGGGTTGGATATAGAGGTGCTTACTTTGCCAGTTGGGAAGAGGGACCTCTAGACCTGAAAACCTGACTGACTTGGGAAGTGGTCAGATATCTTTGTTTTACATTTTAAGACAGCCTAGGAAACATCTGCAGTCCATCCTCACAGTATCTCTCCCAGCCTTTACTTACTCACATGAAACCCAAAAAGCAACAGACGCTTGTGGCATACAAGAAGTCACCCATGGCTTCAGAAGCCTCCCAAACAAAACAACCAAGGAGTTTTCCAGATGAAGAAACTTTTCTGAAATCATCGGAAGATGAATACAAAAGGATTATATCAGAGCCCTTCTACACCTTATACAAAATGCAGCACAAAATGAAATATTAAGTAAGCTGTTCACCCTCATGGAACATCCTCAATAGTGACACTTTTGCTTAATGAATAAAGATACCCCTTGGTAGCCTTGCTATTTCCAGTTTTATAGAAAGCAAGTACAAGGGCAAAACTACATAATCATTTTATTTTTTATATTCTATAGGTGATACTATAGGTTGTATTCATTTTGTTCTTTACAATTTTCTGATTTATATATAATTTTCATCAGTAAAAATGAATAACATTTCAAATTAGGAAAGAAACATAGAAGGACTGCCAATTAAGTTCATGAACTCATCCTATAAAAAATACTACATGCCTCATTGCTGAATATCACCATGGTCACCTTTGAAGTACTCCCCCTGGGAAGCTACGCACCTACGCTAACACCCTTCAAAGCAATTTTGGAACTCTTTTTCTATAATGGCCATCAGAGTTGTCATCATATTACATTTGATGTTCTGAATGTCATCAAAGTGTCTTCCTTTCAATATTTCCTTATATTTGGGGAAAGAAAACAGACATTGGGGGCCAGATCAGGTGAGGAGGGAGGGTGTTCCAATACAGTTATTTGTTTACTGGCTAAAAACTCACTCATAGACAACTATACAATTAAGTTTGTGAATTTGCCACCACGTCACCATGCCACCATGACCAATGACCATTCCAGAAAGAGTTCTAAAATTGTTTTGAAGGGTAGACTAGGTGCTGGAGTTAGTGCATAGCTTCTTAAGGGGAGTACTTTGACAGTGATCATAGTGATAGTCAACAATGAGGTATGGAGCACTTTGAACAATTGAGTTAGTGGACTTCACCATCTTACCTCATAGTATGCATCAAGTTGCAAAAGCTAATTCATGATATGACTTTGCATGCAGCAAATTCAGAGACGTCCAAATGTGCATGTATTTCCTTCAACGTGGCCAGGCATATTTTTCAGAGAAAAAGCCCAAATTGTTCTACTAATTTAAGTAATACAAAAAGACTCAAAGTTATACAAAGATTCTGTCTTCTCTTTCTCTACTTTGTCAGCCTGGGAGCTTTTCTCTTCCTTCAATGTGAAAGACAGAATTGCTGCATCCTCGCAATCTCAGAGATAGGGGAACATGGCATCTGTCACATTGTATCAAGCACCAATACATTGTTTGTATCAAGCTCCTCAGTCTCTGTGCAACAGTATGGGTCCTTAAACATCTTGCCTATCTACTCCTCTAGCTTTATTTTATTTTTTGTATTTTTCCTTTATTTTTTACACTGATAGTGTTTTATTAAAGATTTTTAAAAACTAAGTACTTGGGATTTTGAAAGGTGTCTATTCACATAATGAAACACAAAAGCGAAGGCTCAAACCCATTGCCATCAAGTGGAGTAGCTACCCTAAACAATAGAGTAGAACTGTTTCCTCTCCCCTCCTCTCTTGTCTTCTCCCTCTCCCAACTCCCCCTCCCCTTCCCCTTCCTTCCTCCCCCTGCACTCTCTTCCCCTCTTCAAGGAGACACTGGTGGATTCAAATTGATGAACTTTCAGTTAGCAGCCACGCTCTCAATCACTGCACCATCAGAGCTCTACTGAGCCACAAAGAGAAATGAAGTTTTGATACATTACAACACGAATGAACCTCAAAAACAGTATGTTGAGTGATATGAGTCAGTCACAAGAGAATGAATATTTGTGATCTCACATGAAACACCTAGAATAAGCAACTGTACTGAAACAAAAATAGATTCATGATTACCATTTCATTCATTCATCTCCTAAAGTCATATTCCCAAACAAAGATAATGTAATTCTTTCAGATTTAACTTTTATGACTATAAAGTATTCTGGAAGACTGTAAGCTCCATTAACTACCCAAAACAAATGGTTTTTAGAATATCATGCCTTATTGGTCTGATGATCTATTCATGTTTCCATTTCTGATGTCCCTGATATTAGGTATCAAAAAGCATTTCCATAGAGGGAGACAGGGGAAAGAAGTGAGTGAGGGGAGAGGAGAAGAGAGGAGACAGGAGATGAGTCAGGGAGGAGAGGGAGAGGAAGTGGGGAGAGGGAGAACACAAGAGAGGAGGGGAGAGGAAACAGGACAGGAGGGGAGATGGGAGACAGAAACAGGAGAGGAGGCAGGGGACACAAAAAGAAACAGGAGACAGGAGAGGAGACAGGGAACATGACAGGAGACAGGAGATGGGAACAGAAGAAGAGAGGAAGAAGAGGAAAGAAAAGGGAGGGGAGGGAAGAGGAGGGGAGTCCAAATTTAGAATGTCTTCTCCAGGGAAAGGCTTTCCCTCTTTGTGGACTCTGGAGGAAAGTCCCTGTGTTGCATCAGTTTTTGGTCAGGGAGCATTTTGGCACAGGAACCTCAGGTCCGAAGGACACATTCTACTCCTGGTGCTGCTTTCTTGGTGGTGTGAGGTTCCCAAATCTCTGCTAGTTTCTCTCTTTTTATCTCTAGCAGGATGGAAGGACAAGTGGTGGTACAAGCCCCATTCCAAGGAAACTCCCCTAGCAAGAGTGTTGAAGTCCCACTCTAATCCTCTTTTAACATAATCATCCTATTAGCCACAGACAGAGATTAGGATTTATAGTATAGGAAAATCACAAAGTGTTAGGAATGATGGCCCAGCCAAAAGGCTACATACATTTTAGGAGGAACACAGTTCAATCTACGACAACAGTCAAGTGGGAGATATCACTGAAACAGAAGGTGATTTAAAATCGGAAAATTAATCAGTGAATATGCCACATTAACAGAATGAAGGAAAATACAATGTGATCATTTCAGCTGATGCAAAAAAAAAAATCTGTAAACACTCAACACCTTTTCAAGAAAAACATTTAACAAATGACAGATGAAGGGAGTGTTGCTAAATTTGATCAAGGGCATCTACAAAACACCCACTGCTGACATTAAAGTAATGGTACTGAAAGCTTTACTCCAAATTTGGAACCAGATAAGAATTTCTGCTCTCATCATTTAAGTTCAACACTTCACTGAAAACTCTAGCTACACAGTTAGGCAAGACAAAAAAAAAAAAATGATAAGTATGCAAATTGAAAAGGAAGAAGTAAAACTATGTCTATCACAATAGTATGATCTTATTAGGGTGAAAGTGTTCCTTTCTGTCATATCTTGCCTTGGTTCTTTGGAAAATAGTTTGAGACAGTTTTTTGCCCAAAGTCCTGAGGATTTACTTTGGCCCTAGTTTTCCATCCCAAAAGTGTTGTTACTTTTATCTAGGTTAGTTGACATTTCCTGAGTAAGCTGTAAATGACTTGGCTTTGATACTTTTTGTCTAGTCCTTGGATGCAGCCTGCTCTGTGATTGGTATTCACTTCGCAGGGATTGGTCAACAGGCTATGCAAATATGGTGACTCTAGCCCATTATGCAAATTAAGTGTCTGTAGACTATCAAGAGGTGACTGGTCAGTTTGAGAACCCCTGTGCAAAGGACTATGCCTTGAGATTAACAAGGAGTTATCTATATAAGCAGCCAACACTGCAGAGGGTTTTAGAGACAGAAAGGTGCAGGAAAAGCAAGAAACAGCAGAAAGAAAAGGAATCTCTTAAAAGAGCTATAGTAAAACTCAAAGACTGTACACTGAAGACAGCAACAGGCCTGTAAGAGACCCAGCAGCAACGCTGATGATGACAGGCCCTGAAGAGGCTCTGCGGCAGAGCCAGAGGTGACAACTAGCAAGGCCAGGAGAAGCCTGTCCCGAGGCGGCTGAGATGAGGTCTGTTCAGCTGAGAAGAGCTAAGTGAGCTCTCCTGCACTGAAAAAGGAAGACTTTTCCTATATGCTTCCTGGTCCCAACCTCAAATTATAGCCTGTTAACCTTGATAGCAAGCTGTAGCCTGTTACTTCCTTAACAAACCAGTTAAATGTAAGCACGATCTTAGAGTCCTGTGTGGCTATAGCTAACAGACTATCAAAGCCAGAAGAGAAGTAGAGGGTCATAGAAGGGATAGGCAGTGTCAGAATTAAAAGGTATAAAGGATGGAGTTATGTCTGACCTCTACCTCAAGAAAATCAGAATTGGGCTGCTCTGGGTCATTAACCCCCATGAAATTAAACAGGCTATAATACTTCCCTTTTACACTTATGGATAGAAAATCCTAAAGATTCCACAAAAAAACTCTAAAAGCTATTAAATGAGTTTGGCAAAGTTTCAGGATACAGTGTCAACATACAAAAACAAACTATCAATGAATCATTGAAAAATTAAAACAATTCCATGCACAATATCATCAGAAAGAATAAACTGAACCAAATAAATAGAAGATTTATAAACTGAAAACTGCAAAACATTGTTGACCAACTACAGAACACCTAGGTAAGTGGAAATATATTTTATTCCAATGGAATCAAATATGTAGTATAATTATGATGGTCATGTTTCCTCCTACAGCAATCTATATAGATTCAATGCAATCCATACCAAAAATCGAATTGCCTTTTTTGAAGAAAATGTCATTGCAAGGAATCCATTTGGTTAAAAAGACTTTAAAACAGAACAAAGATGGAGGTCAAACCTACCAATCTCAGAACTTACTACAAATCCACAGTAATAACAGTGCCGTACTGACATAAAGAAAAGACATATAAACCAGTGTAACAGAAGCAAAAATCCAGAAATAAATCCATACATCTGTGGGCAGTTGATTTTAAAAGATAATGTTATAGGAAATCAACCAACACCCAAGGAGAGAGGAAGCAGCCATTTATTATGTGACGCTATGGGCCAGCAGTGCTTGGCAGACCTCCAATGACTGGCCCTGATGGGGAAGTGGAACAAGCTTTTATGGCTGAGGTAGGGCTACACAAGGCGAGCAATGGCCAGAGGTCGTGGGCAGAGCATAGGGTCGTGAGCAGAATGGGGCAGAGGGGCCAGGTGCAGAGAAGAGGGTTGTGAGCAGAACGGGGTGGAGAGTACGTCCTCTACAGCAATGCCATGAACATTCACTGAGGACTGAGTATCACGCCAACAAATTATGCTGGAATAACTGGATGTCCACATACAAAAGAATTTGTTTATATTCCTATATCATCAGATAAAAATTAGCTCAAAATGTATGAAAAACCTTTTCAGCTACTAGCTAAAAGTATAAATCTCTTAGAAGAAACAGAGGTGTGAATCGGTGAAACTTCTGATTAGGCAAAGGTTTCTCCAATTGGCAACAAAATCACAAGCAAGGAAAGAAAAATAGATAACAGGACTTAATCAAAATTAAAAACTTTTGCTCATTGAAGGGTACTGTCAAGAAAGTAAAAAGACAACCCACAGAATGTGAGAAAATGTTTGCAAACTATACATTTGATAAAAGTCTAATTGCTACTGTTATTAGATGCTGTCAAGTCAGTTCCAGCTCATAGTGACCCTACACAGAAAGAACAGAAAGAAACACTGCCCAGTCTTGTGCCATGCCCACAACCGTTTTCATGCTTAAGGCCATTGTTGCTCCCACTGTGTCAATTTATCTTGTTGAAGGTTATGATATATGTATATAAATATACATGCATATAATTTATAAATTTGGAAAAAAAATACACATTTCATATCTGGAATATATAAAGAAAGCTTACACTTCATTAAGAAGAAATCCAGAACACTTATTTCTTAAATGTGTAAAGAACTTAACAGAGACTTTATGAAAGATGGTATCCAACACTAATAAGAACATGAAGCCCGGCGGAGTCAAGCTGGCGGACTAAGCCCACATCTCCTTCTATCCCTCTGGAAACCAAGACCTGAACTGACAATCAAACAGAGTCTTCTGAGCACCTAATCAGCCTCAGGACACGGCACAGAGCTGTTAATTGGGACTTCATACCACTCAGCGAAAAACCTCCTGTCTTTCGCTGACTCCCGCTCCTGGCTAGCCCCGGCTCTCACAGAACCAAGGTAAACGCACCAGTTTGACTTCTTTTTTCCTCGGTCTCGGCTGGTGGGCGGAGCTGGGCCTTGCCCGGCGGCTGGACTCAGACACGCTGCTGGGGGGATAGGCAGGCGAAATTCCCATGTTCTGAGAGCCAGGCTCGGGACTCTGTTAATCTAGACACTTTGAGCCTTTCGTTTTGTAGCTGTCTCAGCGGGGTTTGTGTGGAGCTCCGCGATCAGGGTGCGGGACGCCATGTTGGTACCGAGATTTTAGCGGGACCTCGTTCTTAGCCTGGGAGCCAGCGCCTGCGGGTGGGATAGCGCTTCTCCAATAGAAAAGTAGTGATTTTGCATAGTGCTGCCTGCACTGGGGGCCTTGCAACAGAAGCAGAGGAATTACTAGCTCTCGGCACCTTTGGCCCCTCTGTCTGCTGCCTGTGTGGAGGACGCCATCTTGGGTACGGTGGCCGCAGCTGGACCTAGTTCTTAGCTTGGGAGCCAGAGCCTGCCCACAGGAGAGTGCTTTCCTATCACAAAACCAGTACTCGACGCAGTGTTGGCTAAGGCTAGGCCCTGTCAGCAGAGGCCACCAGGGCAGTAGCACTGCTGTATTCTGAACTAGTTTGTTATCATCTGGGGTTGGATGTAGTGGTGCTTACTTTGTCAGATGAGAAGAGGGACCTCTACACCTGAAAACCTAACTGACTTGTGAACTGGTCAGATACCTTTTGCTTTACATTTGAAGACAGCCTAGAGAAATATTTGCAATCCATCCTCACAGTACCTCTTCCAGCCTGTATATACTCACATTGGACCGAAAAAGCAACAGATAATTGTGGCATACAAGCAATCACTCATGGCTTCAGAAGGCTCCCAAACAAAGCAACCAAGGAGTTTTCCAGATGAAGAAACTTTTATGAAAACATCAGGAAGTGAATACAAATTGATTATATACAGAGCCCTTCTAGACCTTATACAAAATGCAGCAGAACAAAGTGAAAAATTAAGCAAGTTGTTTGATCTGATGGAACACCAGTACTCTGAAATCCAACAGATCAAGAAGAAAATCAAAGACATAGAAACTTCCATGCAAAGCCAAGAAAACAGAATGGAACAAATGGAAAAAAGAATTTCTGACTTGGAAGACAGAGCTACTGATCCCAGCGTCTATGAGCAGAAATCAGAAAACACAAACAAGAAACATTAAGAAACATGTGGGACTCTATTAAGAGCAACAACCTTCAATTAATTGGAGTCCCTGAACAGAGTGAGACATCTGAGAACACAGAGAGTATTGTTGCTGAGCTGCTGAAAGAAAACTTCCCAGAAATCATGAAGGAAGAGAATATAGACATCTCAGATGCACATCGTATGCCACCCAATATAGATCTCAAAAGAAAGACTCCAAGACATATTATAATCAAGCTTAACAAAATGAAACATAAGCAGCAACTCTTACAGGCAGCAAGACTCAAGGCAAAGCTAACATTCAGAGGGAAATCCGGTAGGCTCTCGTCAGATTGCTCAGCAGAAACCATGCTGGCACAGAGACAGTGGCACGACACATTCAAAGCCTTGAAGGAGAAGAACTTCCAACCAAGAATTACATATCCTGCAAAACTATCTTTCAAATACGAAAATGAAATCAAGACATTCCCAGATAAACAGAAACTCAGAGACTTTGTAAAAACCAAACCCAAACTACAAGAAATACTGAAAGAAGTTCTTGGCTTTGGCTTAGAAGAACAAAACCACCAACTTTATATTTCAGAACTACACACTACTCAATTCTCTACTCAGTTAGGGAAGGCTCCAAAGTAAATCACAGCTTTGATATGGAAAGAGGTAATCTAGTGATCATCATGAAAACTGTGGTGTCATCATAATAAAAAGAGGGATGTACTAAAGTCATTATAGTCCTTCCAGATGGAGAGGAAGATGACCAGACCGGTAGTAATTAAAATTGGGTTCATAAATAGTTTGTTAAGTGGGTTCATAGGGGCAGCTATAAAGCACAACAAAGATGTATCATACCATTTCAAGAAATCTAACACACGAGTGTCAACAACTATAAAACCAGCTCTGAAAAAGGTGAAAAATCAACTCACAAAAAAGAGTGTCCCAGAACAGCAGAGAAAACATCAACATAAAAATAAACATATCACAATGGCAGCAGTGAACACATACCTATCAATAATTATACTGAATGTGAATGGACTGAATGCTCCAGTAAAGAGACACCAGGTGTCATCTTGGATCAAAAGACACGACCCATCCATATGTTGTCTACAAGAAACTCACTTGAGACCTAAAGACAGGAACAAACTGAAAATTAAAGGATGGAAGAATATATATCAAGCTAACAGTGAACAAAGAAGAGCAGGGGTGCAATTCTAATCTCAGACAAAATCAATTTTAATGTCAAATCCACTATCGTGGACAAAGATGGTCACTATTTATTGCTGAAAGGTTCAGTACACAAGGAAGACTTAACTATATTAAATATTGATGCACCTAATGCCAGAGCACCTAAATATGTCAAAGAAACACTGACTATGCTCAAAAGAGAGTTAGATGACTCCACAATAATAGTGGGAGACTTTAACACTCCACTCTCATTACTAGACAGATCGTCTAAAAAAAAGCTCAGTAAAGATACAGAAGACCTCACTGACACAATTAACCAACTAAACCTCATGGATATATACAGAACTTTCCACCCATCTACAGACAACTATACCTTCTTCTCCAGTGCACATGGAACATTCTCCAGAATTGACCATGTGATAGGCCATAATGCAATGCTCAACAAAACCCATACAATTGAATTACTGCAAAGCATCTTCTCAGATCATAAAGCCATTAAAGTTGAAATTAATAGCAGAAAAAACAAAGATAGAAAGTGGCACTCTTGGAAACTGAACAACATCTTGCTCAAAAAAACATGAGTTATAGAGGAAATCAAGTATGAATTAAAGAAATTCATGGATTCCAGTGAGAATGAAAACACTTCCTACCAGAACCTATGGGATACAGCCAAAGCAGTGCTCAGAGGTTTGTTTATCTGCATAAATGTATTCATCTGGAAGGAAGAAAGAAACCAAATCAAGGAACTAACTCTACAGCTTGAACAAGTAGAAAGAGAACAACAGAGGAACCCCTCGGGCACCAGAAGAAACGAGATCATAACGATTAGAGCAGAGCTAAATGAATTAGAGAATAGAAAAACAATTGAAAAAATTGAAAAGACGAAAAGCTGGTTTTTTGAAAAGATCAACAAAATTGATAAACCACTGGCTAAACTTACTAAAGAAAGACAAGAAAGGAAACAAATAACCCAAATTAGAAATGAGAGGGGAGTTGTCACCACAAATGCAACAGAAATCAAAAATATCATAACAGAATACTATGAAAGACTGTACTCTAACAAATTTGAAAACCTAGGAGAAATGGACCAATTCCTTGACTCATACCACCTACCCAAATTATCACAACATAAGGCAGAACAACTTAATAAACCCATCACAAAGGAAGAGATTGAAAAGGTCATCAAAACACTGCCAACCAAAAAAGGTCCGGGCCCAGATGGCTTCATGGCAGAATTCCACCAAGCATTTAGAGAAGAGTTATCCCCAATACTACCGAGACTATTTCACAGTATAGAAAGGGATGGAGTACTCCGAAACTCATTCTATGAAGCCAGCATAACCCTGATACCTAAGCCAGGGAAAGATCCAACAAAGAAAGAGAACTACAGACCGATATCACTCATGAACCTAGACACAAAAATCTTCAACAAAATTCTTGCTAACAGAATACAACAACATATCAAGAAAATAATCCATCATGACCAAGTGGGATTCATACCAGGGATGCAACGCTGGTTCAACATCAGGAAAACAATTAATGTGATAAACCACATAAATAACACAAAAGACAAGGATCACCTGATTTTGTCCATTGATGCAGAAAAGGCATTTGATCAAGTCCAACACCCATTCATTCTAAAAACTCTTAGCAAAATGGGCATAGACGGCAAATTCCTCAACACAATAAGGGCCATTTATACAAAGCCAATTGCCCACATCATCCTGAATGGAGAGAGACTGAAAGACTTTCCCTTGAGATCAGGAACTAGACAAGGATGCCCACTGTCACCTCTCCTACTCAACATTGTGCTAGAAGTTTTAGCCAGAGCAATTAGACAAGATGAAGAAATAAAGGGCATCTGCATCAGCAAAGAGGAAGTTAAAATCTCCCTGTTCGCACATGATATGATTGTATATGAAGAGAACCCCAAGGAATCTATAAGTAAGCTACTCAAACTGATAGAAGAGTTCAGCACAGTCTCAGGATACAAGATAAACATAAGTAAATCAGTAGGATTCCTTTATACCAACAACGAGACTGTTAAGGAGGAAATTATCAAATCAATACCATTTACGATAGCCCCTAAGAAGATAAAGTACCTAGGAATTAATCTAACCAGAGAAACAACAGACCTTTATGAAGAGAACTACAAGCCCTTACTACAAGAAACTAAAAAAGACTTAGATAAATGGAAAAACCTACCTTGCTCATGGATAGGAAGATTTAACTTTGTGAAAATGTCTATTTTACCCAAAGCAATTTATTTATATAATGCAATCCCAATACAAGTTCCAGCATCATTTTTTAATGAGATGGAGAAACAAATCACCAATTTTGTTTGTAAAGGGAAGAAGCCCCAGATAAGTAAGGTACTACTAAAGAAGAAGAACACACTAGGAGACCTCTCATTACCCAACCTTAGAACATACTACACTGCCACAGTGGTCAAAACAGCCTGGTACTGGTACAAGAATAGACAGATCGATCAATGGAACAGAATTGAGACCCCAGAAATGACACCATCTGCCTATGAACAGTTGATATTCGACAAAGGCCCTAAGACATTAAACTGGGGTAAAAACAGTATCTTCAACAAATGGTGCTGGCAAAATTGGTCATCCATCTGCAATAAACTGAATCAAGATCCGTATCTTACACCTTATACAAAAACCAACTCCAACTGGATAAAAGACCTAAATATCAAACCTAAAACAATAAAGCTCATCCAAGAAAAGGTAGGAACAACAATGAAAGTTTTAATACACAATGAGGACAGACTCCAAAATCTGTCAAAGAAACCTCGATCAACAGAAGAGAAAGTAGATAAATGGGAACTATTAAGAATCAAACACTTTTGCTCATCCAAAGACTTTATTAATAGACTTAAAAGAACACCCACAGAATGGGAAAAAATATTTGGCAACTCTATGTCAGATCGACGCCTGATCTCCATAATCTATAAGATACTACAAAATATCAAGAAGAAGAAGATAAACCATCCAATTAAGCAATGGGCAAAGGAGATGGACAGACACTTCACTAAAGAGGAGATCCAGGCAGCCAAAAAACACATGCAGACATGTTCACGATCTTTAGTTATTAAAGAAATTCAAATCAAGACAACAATGAGATACCATCTCACCCCAACAAGATTGGCCATGATCCAGAAAACACAAAACAACAAATGCCGGAGAGGCTGTGGAGAAAGTGGAACCCTCCTACACTGTTGGTGGGGTTGCAAAATGGTCCAGCCTCTTTGGAAGGCAATCTGGCGCTTCCTTAAAAAAAGGGATATCGATATACCATTTGACCCAGTAATTCCACTACTTGGAATATATCCTACAGATTCAAGGCCTTTCACACCAACGGACACATGCACCAGAATGTTTATCGCAGCACAGTCCACGATAGCAAAAAAATGGAATCAACCCAGATGCCCAACAATAGAAGAATGGATAGGTAAACTATGATACATATACTCAACAGAGCACTACGCAATGATAAAGAATAATGATGATTCCAGGAAACATCTCCTAACCTGGTTTCAAATGGAAGACATTATGTTGAGTGAAAGTAGTCAGCGACAAAGGGACAAATACTGTATGAGACCTCTACTATAAGACCACAAAAACAGACTTGTATATAGAAGAAAAGACTCTTTGACAGCTGCAAGGGAGGGGAGGGAGGAAGGGCGATGGGGGGAGGGTTTAGTTTAGATAGTTACTAGAAATCTAGTTGGGAGAAAGCGGTGATAGCACACATTAGAAACAAGAACAGTAAGTGGACTTCAGCATAACTTGAGTATTCCTTCCATCTTAACTCAGTACTGCAAGGATAGAGTAGCTGGAGTGGGGGGCGGGGGACCATGCTCTTAGGCGAATTCCAGGCCAACTGGCACAACTAGCGTTTTGCTAAGACAGCTCTCTGCACCCCACATTGATAAGTGACGTCTGGGGTCTTAAAAGGTGCCAAGCTGCCATCCGAGGACACAGCAAATGGTCCCAACTCAGCAGGAACGGATGCTCACCGAGGACCAAAATGACATGCGGTAAAGACAACCGAGAAGACAGAGAGACCCACAAGAGTGGGTACCTACATCGACTTGGGACCGGAAGAACCAGATGGTGCCTGGCCACCCCCAGTGACAGCCATGATGGAGCTCACAGAGAGGAGTCTCACTGGCAACACAAGAAGAAAAAGGGGTGCATCATGAGATCTCCACTAAAAGACCTCAATTGATGGTCCAGCAGTTTTGGGGTTGCTCTGAGAGCATGGCCCCCGGCTCTGATGCTGCCCTTTCCCATAAATTATAACAAAGGTCCACTCTTTGGACAGGAATGGATTGGACTTGGCAATGCAGTGACCATATATTGGAAGCACTTTGTGGTTCTATACATCTACAGGATATCATCTTGCTGACCTCTGGCTGGAGGAAGGGGAGTGGACGGAGAGGAGGGGAAACAAAGTTGTTGGGAGGATGAGACATGTATGGAGCAGAGAGGAATAGTGTGCAGTCACTGGACAGGGAGAGCAGTGGAAGCTGCATATAGGTGGGCATGTAAACTTATACGTGAATGTACATTTTCACTCAGTTATGTTAAATAAAAATAAAAATTAAATAAAAGAACATGAAAAAAAGTACTCAAAGTCATTACTCATCAGGGAAATGCAAATTAAAGCCAAAATAATTGACCACTACTTGCCTCCACCGCCCCTCCCCTTACGAAGCTCTACTAGCGTAATGGTTATGCACCAGGATACTAACCAAAAGGCTGGCAGTTTGAACCTACCCAGAAATTCTGCAGGAGAGAGACCTGTGATCATTACTTGTTAAGAATTAAAGACACCTGATGCAGTCAAACAGATTCCAACTCCTAGACACCCTACAGGACATCTCCTGCAGACCAGACGGCAGATTCAAACCACTAACTCTTAGTTACTAGCAAAGTGTTTAATCATTGCACCGCCAGGGCTTCTCTAGTTAAGATAAAAAACCAAACATACTATCATCCAGTCAATTCTGACTCATAGCAACATTATAAAATAGAGTAGAGCCGTCCCATAGGATTCCTCAAACTGCGATCTTTAGGTAAGCAGAATGCCACTACTTTCTGTGGTGAAGCTGTTGGTGGGTTCAAGTCATCCACCCTTACGTCCGCAGCCAAGCACTTTAACCACTGCACCACTAGGACTCCAGGTGAAGATAACAGCCTAGAAAACACCAGGGGCCGTCCTACCCTGTCACACCAGGTCGCTGCGAGTCAGAACTCACTCTACAGGACTACCACTGCCAACACATGACCCTTACAATGACTGAGATGAAAACAACTTTAAATATCAAGTCACAAAGATGTGGAACAATCAGAACTCTCATTTTGTGCTTTAGAGCTCTCTCTAAATTTTTACGAAACCGGTGGCATAGTGGCAAAGCACTACAGCTGCTAACCAAAAGGTCAGCAGTTTGAATCCACCAGGCGCCCTTGGAAACTGTATGAAGCAGTTCTACTGTGTCCTATAGGGTTGCTGTAAGTCAGAATCGATTCAACAGCAGTGGATTTGGTTTTCTGCATTTGTAAAGTTGATGGCTTTCTGACCTAGCTTTAAGAAGTACAGCGAGAATTCTTCTTACAAACGAGAAAGGTGAGACTTTGTCTCAAGAAGGCCAAGTTCGTAGAAAAGGACATTATGCATGGTGAAGCAAAGGGTCAGTGAAACCAGAAGCACCATCCACCATCAACCAGATGGCGTGACCCAGTAACTGCAACAGTGGCCCTAAGCACAATGGCAATATGAGGATGGCCCAGGACCACAGTGCTTCCTTCGGTTGCACACAGGGTCACTATTAGTCAGAACCAATTCGATAGCACCTAACAACACATTTCTGGCCAAAGACTCCTGGTGCCTCCATTTTTAAAATGATTATTTGCTAAGCAACACATCAGCTGTTAGAACTGATCAGCTGCTCAGAGTGAGAAAAATGTGGCAACCTTAAAACCCCCATGGGGCAGTTCTACCCTGTCTTGCAGGGTCACTGTCATGGTTTGAATTGTGTCCCCCCAAAAATGTGTGCAGCCATGTGGCTGGGATATGGTTCCCAGTATCTTGGAAATGTCCTCCATTGTGTGGTTTTGCTAACCTGTATGTTAAAGGTTAGGGTGGGGCTGTGAATTCCTGCTATGGGGGAAGTTCCCCTGGAGTATGGCTTGCCCCACCTTTAATGCTTTTAGCTTGCAAGGAATAAAAGGAAAAAGAACCAAGGACAATTTGAGAACCTCGCTACCATCAAGCAAGCAGCACACGGAGCAGAGCGTGTCATTCAGACCAGAGGTTCTTGCGTTAGGACGCTCCCTGGACAATGACTGATGCAATACTGGACTTTCCTCCAGAGCCGTCAAGGGGAAAGTCTTTCCCTGGAGCGGACACCCTGAATATGGACTTGCAACCTACCGGACTGTGTAAGAATAAATCTTTCTTTGTTAAAGCCATCCACTCTGTAGTATTTCTGTTAGAGCAGCCCTAGCTGACTAAAACAGTCACTAAGTCAGAATTGATTCTATGGAAATGGGCACATGGCATAGGTTTCTGATCATGAGCCCCATGATCTGGTACCTTGTGGAGCTTCTGGCTACTTCAAAAAGCCCTCTCTGAAATGTGAAAAGAACCTTGGAAGAAAAGTAACACATTCATTTTATGTTCTACTGCTTGAACTCTCAAGCAATCAATAATACATGTCCAGGAAAGATTTTATGTTGATAAAAATACACAGGTCCCCTCGGTGAAATGAGTCAAAAGGGAAACTATATCACAGCCTGCACACAGAAACCAGGATACCTGCTATCTGCATGGCATTCATATTCTTTGACCACTGTATTACTGCTCAAAGTTTAGAAGAGAAAGGGAATTCTCACATGCTTGTGTGCCAAGTGTAGGCAGTACAAGTCCCTATTCTATAATGAGTATTCTTAAGCATACATTTCCAGAATACCTAGTAAGTCACTCAAAGGAGATAATTTATTCCTGAGAGAGCAAGACAGTCTTCTCAAACATTTATGGAAATGTCTTTATATATGCATGTAGTGCATGGTGAAAATGTTTTTTTGTTGTTATTCACACATTCAGTCAAAGTACACTGTGGGTGGAGTGACTTGCTTAAATGTGTTTCCTCCATACTTTCTCCGCTTCTGCTGCTTAAACAGAGTCACGAAAAGAATTACTGTTTCATATTTCAAGTAAATCCCCTCTAAATTCAAATCCTGGATTTTCTTAGAAAAGATTTTGAGTTTTTAGACTAAAAGGAAAGAGTTAGAATCAAACATAATTTTATAAATTTTCGCTTTGATATTGAATTTTCCAGTGATTCCATTAGCAAGTATGTCATAGCTGACATATCAAAAGTTACTGGTTTCCAGAGGTCAGTTTTGAAGATGGAACAGTTACTGACCATCCCCAAACATCACTGAGTTCTTCTCTGAAGACCACTAAGGTAAGTCGATCCATAGTGATCTGTCTCAGAGTTCATTACTATTCAAACAGACAAATTATTCTCTTTAAATGTTTTCTGTATATACTAATAGAATATTTCCTGCTGACTTCAACTATTCAAAATACATAGATTATTATTAACTTCATTTGAAAGGTAAAGTTGAAGATCATGGAGGTTAAAGAATTTGTAGCACTATAACCAACCTCCCTCACATCAGGAGACAACTTCCTTTAATAATCACAACAAATCATATGGATGGAAACATGCTTTAAATGCACACTACATACAAAAGTCATAAATATCAATATTAAGTGACATAAATCATCAGCTGTTCAATATGAGCACAAACATAGAGAACTCTCCCTTGGATCCAATTTCTGTGAACCATATGAGTTCCCCTGGCTTCTTTAGAGGTAAATTGAAGATGATGTTTCTTATATTTATGGCACGTTAAGTATTACTGCTCTAAGTGATAATACTTCCTGTCTCCTAAAAGCATGCATAGTCATAAAAATGCAATTAATGAAGTACTGTGTGTTCCAAACACTGTGCTGGATATAATTATGTGTATTCTATCCATCTACTCATAACAACCAGGGAGGTAGACATTATTTTTCTCTTTAGAGAGGAGAACACAAGGATGTATGGTGCTGGGAGATATACCGGTAAATGAAAGATTCTAGATCTGGCCTTTCTGCTTCTAAAACGAACACACTTAGTCACTGGGGGGCCATGCTTTACAGGAGGATTCATGACGGGACAGCAGGGAGTGAAGCAGCCCTGGTGGCACGATGATTAAGTGCTCTTCTGCAAACTGAAAGGTGAGGGTTTGAAGCCAACAGGCACTCGACTGGAGAAAAGTTCTGGCAGTCTACTGCCGTAAAGAGAACAGCCCAGTCAACCCTGTGGGCAGTTTACGCTGTTCTGTGCAGTGGCTAAGAGTCAGGAGCAACTTGTGGACACATAACAAGTGCAACAGCAAGGGGTGAGGAAAAGCCCAAGTCCTTTGGTGGGAAAAAGAATCACATTTTTCTTAGTATTTGGGAAGTCCAAGATGCTGTTTACATATTTCTGTCTATCTGTATCTGTGTATTCTGCTCAGGCAATTGCTCTTCATAAGCTTGTCTCTACCCTTTAGAAGCTCCTTGTTTTGGAAACCCTGGTGGCATAGTGGTTAACAGCTGCAGCTGCTAACCATAAGGTCAGCAGTTCAAATCCATCAGGCACTCCTTTGAAACCCTGAGACAGTTCTACTCTGTCCTCCACGGCCATTATGAATCGGAGTTGACTCAATGACAACGTGCAATGGATATTTGATCTAGGGCTGTATTCTGAACTTCTCAGATCTTCTATTCCCTAATGTGTAAAATAGTTATAAAAATAACCGGTAACAATCTCATAGGTGTATAAAAAGAATGGAATTGTACATACCTGCTAAACAATTAGAGCATACCAAGTGCTCTGTAACTTTTAGTTACTGTTACCTTTATTACTATAACTATTAACATTAGTCTCTGATACTGTCTCTTCATCTGAAAAATGGGTGAAATAATACCAACCTCACAGGTTCTTAAAAGGATTAAATGGAATCATACAAAACTCTTGCTACTATATCTTGCATATAGCCACAAGTCATTTAAATGTATTTGTTAGATATTATTAAGTAAATTGGAGTTAGACAAGAGGCATTATGGTGTCTTTTACAGTAGTTTTTGTATCTTTTTATTATTACTATTCCTGTGACCAATGTCGTGAACTCCTTAGGATAATTACTGAATGTCAGTGAACTGATGCTGCTGTCTCTGGTTTCTACCACCTTAGTGAATCCAGCTCAATACAAATGAAAACCTTTACTAATGTTCCAAAGTGTCTCCTTCTCAAATCACTCTGCATCCACCCACTCATATTCTCAAAACCTTGCATGGTACTATTACCTAAAGAATTAATGAAAATTGTCCTTACTTTACATCCATGGCTTATCTGCACCATGTGACTGTCCACTATTTCAAAGTATACACAGATGATCTCCTGCTTTGTGTGTTTACAGAAGTCACTCGTGTGCATTTTAACAAAATCTTCACACGGGGGCAGTTTGAGCAATCTTCAAAAACTCGTAACTCCTAGATAAATACCCAAAATAAATAAGAATTGGGTACTTTTACATGAAAGATCATTATAGCATTATTCGCAATTTGCAAGTGGTAGAGAACCTAAATATCTGTCAACAGATGAATGTACAAATAAATATGGTGTGTGCACACATTGTCACCCACCATGCAGGGAATCCAGTCCTGACACACGTAATAACAAGGATGAACATTGAAAACATTACCCTGGGTAACATAAGTCAGTTTAAAAAGGATACTTATCCCACTTATATAAACTATGTGCAATAGGCAAGTATACAGAGACCCAAGTTTATTAGTGGTTAGCAGGGGCAGGTGCGAGGAAGAAGAAAAGAAGACTTGGTGCTTAGGTGACACTAAGATTCTGTTACGGGTGATACAAAAACTGAAAAATGGATGATGGAGACAGTTGAACAATAATGAACATTAGTTAACGTCACTGAATTACACATGTGAGGAATGTGGAATGGTAAAAAAAAAAAAAAAAAAAAAGTATATATTTACCACAATGAAAGAAAAAAGCCTCACCAGCTTTATTTACCTCTCAAAGAAATCCTCAAAAATTTATAGCACCAAAGAACTAACACATTTACTGAGAAAGCTTGATAAATTCAAGATTAGACTAATATAAAGCATTTTTTTGCAGGTAATGTAATTAATGGCTATGTGAAATACATGGAGAATAAGAACAACGTGACAGAGTTTGTTCTACTGGGACTCACAGAAAATCCAAAGACACAGAAAATTCTTTTTGCTGTGTTTTTTGTCATCTACATCATCACAGTGGTAGGAAATATGCTCACTGTGCTCACCATCACTGCCAGCCCACTGGTTCGATCCCCCATGTACTATTTCCTGGCCTATCTCTCCTTTATTGATGCTTGCTATTCCTCTGTCAGTGCCCCTAAACTGGTTGTAGATTTACTGCATAAAAGAAAGACCATTCCGTTCAACGGGTGTATGACCCAAGTCTTTGGGGAACATTTCTTTGGAGGTGCTGAGGTCATCCTTCTTACTGTGATGGCTTATGACCGTTATGTGGCCATCTGCAAGCCCTTGCACTATACAACCATCATGAACTGGAGAGTGTGTGGTCTGCTCATTGGAGTCTCATGGGTGGGAGGCTTTCTTCATGCAATCATACAGATCCTTTTCATGTTTCATCTACCCTTCTGTGGCCCTAACATCATAGATCATTTTATGTGTGATCTGAACCCTTTGCTCAATCTTGCCTGCACTGATACCCACACTCTAGGGTTCTTTGTTGCTGCCAACAGCGGGTTCATCTGCCTGTTAAACTTTCTCCTCTTGCTGATTTCCTATGTGGTTATCCTGTACTCTTTGAAAAGCCACAGCTTAGAAGGGAGGCGTAAAGCCCTCTCAACCTGTGTTTCCCACATCACAGTGGTTGTCTTATACTTTGTGCCCTGCATATTTGTGTACATGAGGCCGGCAGCTACTTTATCAGTTGACAAAGCAGTTGCTGTATTCTATACCATCATAACTCCAATACTAAATCCTTTAATATATACCTTCAGAAATTCCAAGATGAAAAATGCCATTGTGAAACTCTGCAGCAGAAAATCTATTTCAGATGATAAATTTTTCTAGAGCCTGAGAATTATTCAACCTAGGAAAGGGCCAAAAGAATATTTGCAAAGATCTAAGAATCAAATACTCAAGGATAAAGGAAAAAAAGATCATTACAGTCTACAGATTTTTCAATTAGCAGCTTAGAAATCGGTACAAGAGAAGAGAAAAAACATAACCCAGGGGCATTCTTTGCATACTTGAAAATTCTTCCAAATTTAGATTTCATTACACTAGTATAATTGTGTAAATGTGCACACAACATTTCCCTCTATTTAAAAGAAATAACAAAATGCATTAATATTGACAATAATGTCTGTAACAAGGACAAGAAATCAGCACTTCTTTTATCTCATTTTATCAGTAAGGAACTGGGAGAAAACAGATATACTGATGAGCTGTGAACTGAATCTGATTGACTTCAGAGACCATGACCTAACCAACTATGACATGTTGTCAAGCAATGCTGACAGAAAGGCCAGATCATTGTAAAAGCTATCACGTATGTTCCAGGGACTGTGCTGGGAACACTGCATGTATTAGTTCATTATCTATAACTAAAAATCTAATACTTTTTCCTTATTTTTCTGCCAATGTTTATGTACCATAATTTATGATCACTTTTTGCTAGAAACATTGAGACATCTAACTAATTTAAGTTGATTTTTAAAAAAATAGGATTATTTTAACTCTGAGTGGCAGATAATAAAAACTGAGTCATATTTGTAAATTTCCTTATTTACCTCAGAACCATTTAGGATTGCTCGTGTCACCCATCTTAGGTGATAACTCACCGGAGAGCATGATGACTCAAATAAAAAGACATTTGAAATGAACTAGGACTCATGCCTCACGCCATACAAAAATCAAAGATCATTTGAATATTGGGTAGAAAGTGAGCCTGGATGGCATAGCTGTAAAGAGCTTGACTGCTAACCAAAAGATGGGCAGTTTCATCAGCAGCAATTTGGAAACTCTCTGGGGCAGTTCTACTCTGTCCTATAGGGTCATTATGAGTTGGAATTTACACAGTGGTGAAGAATTTGGTTTTGGGGGGATATTTTCGTCTGTTTATTAAAGTCATACTCCATAAAATTCTTGTTGTCTACCAGAGACAGAAGTTTCTGCCACGTAGCACAATATCTGGTGCATAATAAATATTAAATGAATAATTAAAATATAAAGGAAAATGAGCAAATTAAATAAAATGGAGAGAAAAAATTGTACTGTATACCAAGAAATTCTTTCTTACCTTTCTCTGATTCAGCCCTTAAGAATAATTCTACCTAAGCTTCCCCAGGAGATCAGAATTTGTTTTCACTGATGTTTTTAAAAAAATGAGAAAGAAATGTCACTAAAATTCTCTGTGACTGAGCAAATATCTTACCTAGATATTCTCCCTGCTCTTAACCAGGGTTTTTTATTTGTTTCTTTGTTTTTTATAATTATTGTATGACTGCAGAGTATGTGTTGCTCTTACTCACTCTTGAATTTTTGCAGTAACAGTTCATCACTAAAATTTATTTTTAAAAAATTATAGCTCTGTCTATGCACAACAGTGTCAGTAATGGACATATTTCATTTCTTGCTTCATTCATTCATTCAACAAGAAACACATATTTTTGAGTCCAAGGAGTATATTATCCCCAGGAATAGTTGTTGGGCCTTCAGTTTTCAGCAAAAGAGACTTGGGTTCTGCTATGATCCACTGCGAAACTCTCTGGAAGAAACAGAAGCACACGAATGGTGAGACAGTGGAAGTACTGAGTGCCGTGAAAGCACATGGAAGACAAACAGAGATCCAGAGGTCAGGAAACATAGGAGAGAAAATATAGGAGACAGAATCCATAGGCCGGGAAATTACAGGAAGCATGAATATTTAGGAAACTTAAACCATTCAGTATGGCCATGGGAACTAATGCATCTATTCTTTCAACAGTTTTTTTTTTTTTTCGAAGCCCCACTATGTACCAAGAACTATAAAGGACACTGTCATAGATTCTGTTGTGTCCCCCCAAAAATATGTGTAGTAATTTGTCTGGGCCAGGACTCCCTATATTCTGCGATTGCCTTTCATTTTGTATTTTCTGATGCTGTAAATCCTATCTCTGCCTGTGGCTTATAGATAGGATGATTATGTTAAAAAAAGATTGGGGTGAGACTGCCACACCTTTGTTAAGGGCATTTCCACGGATTGTGGCTTGTACCACTTTTTACCATTTCATCCAATGGGAGATAAAAAGAGAGGGAAGCCAGTTGGGAATCTTGTACCATCAAGAATGCAACACCAGGAGAAGAGCATGCCCTTCAGATCTGAGGTTCCTGTGCCCAGATGCTCCCCAACCAAAGACTGATACAACACAAGGACTTTCAGAGCCAACACAGGGAAAGCCTTTTCCTGGAGCAGACACCCTGAATTCTGAGTTGTAGCCTACTGGTCTGTGAAGAATAAACACTTGTCTTGTTAAAGCCATCCACTTGGTGGTATTTCTGTTAGAGCAGCACTCAGTGACTAAAACAGAATTTGGTACCAAGAGAGTAGGGTGCTACTCTGACAGATACCTAAAATGTGGACACTGTTTTGAAACTGGGAATCAATGGAAGGTTCAGAAGAAAGTCAGGAGAACTGTTAACACTAAAGAAAGTATAGACAGTGACCAGCAGGCAGTGGAGGACCTGTGGCAGCAGCAGCAATGGACAGGCAGTAGCAGAACCAGAACAGTGTGAGACAGCACTGGAGCCAACCCACAGAGCAAGAAAGCTGAGTGCCTGTGCACAGAGGTTTCCTAGCAGAGTGGGGTGCCTTTGAACACTTAAAGTAGTGGAGCTACAGAGCTTTGGAACATCTGCCCTAGCAGATGTGGGCCTGAGGCCCAAGCCATGAGGCCATAGGAGGCAGAAGCTGAAGAGAAAAAGAGCATTCAAAGCCGAGCTGCCTCAAACTCAAAACATATGGCCATGACCTCATGGGACTGAAAGGGTGGAGCCAGGGCTTTCTGTGTTTGGAAGAGTGAAATTGTCACTCGGTTGGACTTGGGGTGCACCTAAAGCCTAGGAAGCAGAGTTGTCCTCCAGGTGCACCTAGAAGGCAGAGCTGCAGCACAGGGCCTAGGGGTCTCCACTCAGAATCCAGAGAATACAGCCAATACCTACAGTCCATAGGGCAAGGCCATTACGTAGACTGTCTCTGAAAATGGAAGATTATTTTCAAAGCTTTGAGGGCTATTGTGCTCTATTCTGCTGGCTTGTTTGTTGCCTGTTAATGTCTTCTTTCTGTGCAATTTCTGTCACTTGTAATGGAAATGTATAGCTTGTGCCCAACTGTTCTATTATAGCACTTTGGAAGCAGATAACTTGTATTTTCAATTTCACAGATCTAAAGAAAATTTTGTATTTTGAGCTCAGAACTGATTTAAGACTTTTGGTATCATATGGGATGAAAGTGTTTTTGCTCTCACTTTTGTTCTGATGAGATGAATGTGTTGCATGTTTCAAAAATGTGATTTTGGGGGTGCCAAATGGTGGGACGTCATGGTTTGAAGTATGTGCCCCCCAAAATATGTGTAGTAATCTGGTTGGGCTAGGATTCCCTATATTCTGTGACTGCCCTCCATTTGCTGATTTTTCTGACACTGTAAATCCTAATCTCTGCCTGTGGCTAATTGATAGGATGATTATGTTAAAAAAGGATGAAATGAGACTGCCACACCCTTGCTTAGGGAGTTTCCCTGGAGTGTGGCTTGTACCATCTTTTACTCTTTCATCCTGCGGAACATAGAAAGAGAGGGAAGCAAGCAGAGAGTTTGGAACCTCATAGCATTAAGAAAGCAGTACCAGGAGAAGAGCGCATCTTTCAGACCTGAGGTTCCTGAGCTAAAATGCTCCCCAACCAAAGACTGATACAACACAAAGACTTTCCTCCAGACACAACAGAGGGAAAGCCCTCCCCTGGAGCAGACACCCTGAATTCAGACTTGTAGACTACCAGACTGTATACAAACAAACATTTCTCTCCTTAAAGCCATCCACTTTGTGGTATTTCTGTTAGAGCAGCACTAGATGACCAAAACAGACACTGAGCATATAAAAGGGAAAAGTGACAAGACATGAAGCTGCAGGGATGGTAACCAGAAAGATCAGGAAGACATTCATAACCATATTAGGGCTTAGTGCTAAGGACAATGGAGACACTGAATGGTGACATGGTTGGATTTAAGCTGCACAATATTAACTTTAGTTACAGTATGGGAATAAGACTGAAAACAGGACAGCAGTTAAGAATTCATCATAGCAATGTCACGTGAAGGGATAGAGGTCTGGCCCCTGGTCTGGCCCCTGGTCTGGCTGAGAAGGAGGATGCAAAGTCGGTGTACCCATGACCACGTTCCTGAGAATCTAGGCTGCTAACATCTCACATTGCCATCTTCCCCCGGACAATTTTACCAGAGAGAATGTAGCTGTGTAACATAGGAGGTCACCCTCACCAGCCCAGACCCCACAAGTGGCCATAGGCAGACTAACATTATATAACTTAAGGTAAGCCCAGCCCTGTGGTACAATTTGTACTCCAGAGCTCATAAGGCTACAAGCTAAAGCCAAAACCCAAGTGAGGTGACTCTCTACCTTAGACGTCATTGCTTGTTCACTTCCTTCTTAGAAATCACTTTCATAAAAATCTCCCTCTCAGTCTCTACACCTGGGAACTCCAAACTAACATGAAGAAAGAGGAAAGGATGCCAGAACTATTTGAGTTATAAACAAAATAATTTGATGTATGGTGAAGATTTTAGAGGCAAAAGTCACGCATAAAACTGGGTTCTCACTTAGGTTACAGGACAGGTGAGGCAACTAAGAAGGAGAAATGGAAAGACGAAAAGTGTGCTTTTCAATATGTTGGAGGACAGCCCAGTGAAAGTCAACTAGGTAGGAATGTATAGTAGACAATTGAATATATGGATCTGATCCTCCAAAACAAGATTTGGCTGGAGAAATGTAGACATCTTGATCATGTACATGGTCATGAAAGTCATAGAAACACTGGGCTCCCCTAAGTTGTTTTCTGCCACTGAGTCAACTCTACTCGTGGTACCCTTATGTACAAGAGAACAAAACATCGATCAGTCCTGTGTCATCCTTCCAATTAACAGCACAGAGTACATCACTGTAGCTATTGCGAAAGTCAGTCTCCCCAAGGGTCATCCATGCCCAGTTTGACCTTCTGCTTCACCAAACACAATATCCTCCTCTAGCTATTGATTCCTCCTGATAATGTGTCCAAAGAAAGCAAAACAGACACATTCATTTGTGATCCATAAGGTTTCCTTCAGCTAATTTCTGGAAGTAGATCACCAGATCTTTCTTCCTGTTCAGTCTTAGTCTAGAAGCTCTGCTGAAACCTGTCCATTCTGGGTAACCCCGCTGGCACTGAAAACAATAGTGGCATATGAGGTCCGACAATTAAGTCCATGAAGTTAACTGTTCTGAGTACCACATACTTCATTTCTGAACATCACTACAGTCATCTTCAGAGTACTCCCCTTAGCTATGCACTGATGCCAGTGCCTAGCCCACCCTCCAAAGCAATTTGGGAATTCTTTCTGGGATGGGCACTACACACAGTGGCACAATGGCAAGATCACAAACTTAACTGTATAGTTGTCTGTGAGGGAGATTTTGGCCAGTAAACAAATAACTATATTGGAACACCCTCTCTGTTCACCTGATCTCACCTCCAGTGAATTCTTCCTTACCCAAAGATAAGGAAATATTGAAAGGAAAGCATTTTGATGACATTCAGGACACTAAGTGTAATATGAAGACAGTTATTTTTCTTTTTTTTTAATTTTTATTTAACATAACTGAGTGAAAATGTACATTCACATATAAATTTACATGCCCCCCTATATGCAGCTTCCACTGCTCTCCCTGTCTGGTGACAGCACACTATTCCTCTCTGCTCCATACATGTCTCATCCTCCCAACAGTCTCCTTTTCCCTCCTGTCCATCCACTCCCCTTCCTCCAGCCAGAGGTCAGCAAGATGATATCCTATAGATGTACAGAACCATAAAGTGCTTCCAATATATGGTCATTCTGCCTTGCCAAGTCCAATCCATTCCTGTCCAAAGAGCGGACCTTTGTTATAATTTATGGGAAAGGGCAGCATCAGGGCAGGGGGCCATGCTCTCAGAGGAACCCCAAAACTGCTGGACCATCAACTGAGGTCTTTTAGTGGAAATCTCATGATGCACCTCTTTATTCTTGTGTTGCCAGTGAGACTCCTCTCTGTGAGCTCCATCGTGGCTATCACTGGTGGTGGCCGGGCACCATCCAGTTCTTCCGGTCCCAAGTCGATGTAGGCACCCACTCCTGTGGGTCTCTCCAGAAGACAGTTCTAATGGTCAGTCCAGAAAGAGTTCCAAAATTGATTTGAAAGGTGGACTAAGTTTTGGCATTGATGCATAACCTCCCAAGGGGAGTACTTTGAAGGTGACCATAGTGATATTCAACAATGAGGTTTGTAGTGCTTTTTTGTAGGATGAGTTCCTGAACTTAACTGTCAGACTTCAGTAGATTATAAAGTCACAGCAACATGCAAGTCACTGTAGTATGACAAACTGACAGATGGATAGTGCATCAAACAGGCATAATATTTTTGAGTCTGAGTTAGACACTGATGGTTTAAAAGATAGGGGATTAATAATATTGGATTCCATTTTTTTCTCTATATATCCTATCACACAGTATTTCCCTACAGTGAAAAAATAAATGTCATGGAATTATTAGTTTAAAAATGTATAGTTTGGGTTTCAATTTTTACATATCCTGTATACAAAGTATGAAAGGTTTAATTATAGTAATAAAACAAAACGTAAATGTCATAAACCTTGACATGTTTGAAATAAAAATATAAGATAGATAAAAAGTTCTGGCTGGCCAGTGAATACACTCAGGTTCTTATCTTTCACACTGAGAGATTAATAAATGAATACAAGCATAAATATTCTGGACTATAAGTACCATCCCCCACATCTCCGTCAATTTGTCATAGTGTGGGGTCTTGATGGTTGCTGTGATGCTGGAAACTGTACCACCAGAATTCAGACACCAGCAGGATCACTCACAGTAGACAGGTTTCAGCTGACCTTCCAGACTAATTAAGCGGACTAGGGAAAGAGAACCAACACTGTAACTCTGAGAAGAATTATGAGTGAAAACCTTAAGAATAGCAGTTGAATAGTGTCAGATATACTGTTGGAAAATGAGTCCCCCATATTGGAAGGCACTCAAAAGACACCTGGGGAAGAGCTGCCTCCTCAAAATAGAGTCAACCTTAATGATGAGAATGGAGTCAGGCTTTCAGGCCCTTCATTTGCTGATGTGGCAAAACTCAAAATGAGAAGAAACAGTTGCAAATATCCAATAATAAGTGGAATGTGGAATCTACAAAGCATGAGTCTAGGAAACCGGAAATCATAAAAATGAAATGGCATGCATAAAAATCAATCTCCTAGGCTGAAACGGACCAGTATATGTCATTATGATCTACTATGCCAGGAATGAAAACTTGAAGAGGAATGGTGTTGCATTCACTGTCAAAAAGGACATTTCAAGATCTATCCTGAAGTTCAGTGCTGTCAGTTGTAGAATAATACCCATACACCCATAAGGAAGTCAAGTTAATACAACTTTTATTCAAATTGATGCACTGATCACTGAGGCCAGAGATGAAAAAATTAAAGATTTTTACCAGCTTCTGCACTCTGAAACTAATCAAACATGCAACCAGGATGTATTGATAACTACTGGTGATTGGAGTGCAAAGCTGGAACAAAGAAGAAGGATTCACAATCGGAAATCATGGCCTTGGTGATAAGATTCTGGAAAAAACAAACTTCAACTACATCAGCTACATGGTGTGTTGGCATGTTCGTGACATTCAACAGTGCTCTGCCCATTAAGAAGTGTCTTCACATCACTTAGGCTTTTCTTTCAAACACTCAGGCAGCCATAAGCCCTCTGCCTTGCTCAGCTCATGACTTCTGCTGCAACCAGATACCTGCACCTACTGTAAGAGCGCTGCCCATCTAGGACTGCAGGTGAGCTCCTGCACCACACACGGGTGACTAACAAATTGGAAACCTGCGCTCAATTCATAGAAGAAAAATAAACTATCTCTTTTGTTCACCTATATAGATACAACTGTGACAACTTAGTGGCAGGATGTGAGAGCTTCAAAGGCACCAACAACAAAACTAGCTCATACAAGCAGCATATTTTGGCACACCACGAAACAAAACAAGAAGCTAGGACACAGTAAGCATACATAAAATAAATAAATACAATAACTTATTGATGGAGACAACAGTCACTATCAAGTCATAGAAAAGGGTAGACCATGATGGTTTTAGCAGGTGTCCAAAACAAAGAATCAAGAAATATTCAAGAGGAAGAAAACTTCTTGGATTAATGGAAATAGAATTCAAAAGATAAATATACAAAATTCTTCAAAAAATCAGGAAGAAGATCAGGCAGAACACAGAAGACACCAAGGAACACAGAGAGAAAGCAAGAGAGGAACTTAAGAAGGTTATTCAAGAGTATAAAGACAGATTCAACAGGCTGCAAGAATCCATAGAGAACAAACAGAAATCCAAAAGGTTAACAATAAAATTTCAGAATTGGACAACTCATTAAAAAGTCATAGAATGTCATTTAAAGAGGCAAAGAAAGTCAAAATCAGTGAGAATGAAAATAAAGCACTTGACACCAATTTATTTGAGGAAAAATCAGATTAAAGAATTTTTTTAAATGAAGAAACCATAAGAATTATGTGAAACTTTATTAGGAGGAATAACTGTTGAGTGATCAAAGTTCCAGCACAGAAGGAGACAACAGTAAAATGCTAAGATTCTCCACTCTTAGGTCAAAGGTGACATTAGGAATTTATACAGATCCTCTATGGTTGTGGATTTCTCTATTTCTCTTTTTGCTTTATACATTTTAATGTTATATCATTAGACGCACACAAAGCAGGAATAGATATATGTACATGTGCCAAATAATTTTCTCTTACATACTTTTTAATTCTGCAATTCTGCTACAATAGCTGTCATTTTTTATGTTTGTCTGGCACATAGTTTTATTCTTTCATTTTTGAGTTTTCTGAAGATTTTGCTTAATATATCTGCCATAAACAGCATATCATTAGATTTTATTTTAATCATTAATTTGATCCCTACCTGACACCATATGCAAAATTTAACTCAAATGAATCAAATACCTAAATGTAAAAGTCAAAAGTATTAAACCCTTAGAAGGAAACACAAGGCTAAATCTTTAAGATCTTGAATTATGCAATGATTTCCTAAGTATGGCAACCAAAGCATAGAATTTTTTCTAAAAAAATCATTGTACTTGATCAAAATTTAAAACTTCTGTCCATCAAATGACACTATAAAGAAAATGAAAAGACAACCTACAGAATGGAGGAAAATATTTTTAAATTACTTATAGGAACTTTATATCCAGAATATATTTAGAACTCTTACAATTCCACAAAAAAAGACGAGCAGTCCAATTTAAAACTGTTCAATGAACATGAAAATATGTTTCTTTGAAGAAGATATTCAAATGGCCACCAGCCAAGCCAAGCCAAGCACACAAAAAAAACTTCAACATTATTAAAAATAAAACTCATTGCCATTGAGTCAGTTCTAATTCACAGTAACCCTATGAAGCCAAACCAACCCACTGCCATTGAGTCAATTCCCACTCATAGTGACCCTATAGACAGAGCAGAACTGCCCCCATAGATTTTCCAAGGAGTGCCTGTCAGATTCGAACTGCTGACCTTCTGGTTAGCAGCTGTAGCACTTACCCATTACACCACCAATGACAGAGTAAAACTACCCCATAGAGTCTCGAAGGCACAGCTGGTGGATTTAAACTGCTACAACTTTTCGTTGGCAGCTCTTAACTGCTGTACCATCAGAGCTCCATTAGGCATTTGGGAAACACATATCAAAACAACTATGAGACACTACTTCATACCAACTGGAATGGTTACATTAAAAGAAAAGTAATAATAATAAACTTTGGTGGAAATGGAGAAAAACTTAAACCCTTGCACACTGTTGTTGCAAATATAAAATAGTACAGTCTCTACGGAAAACAGGCAACTACTCAAAAAGTTAAGCACAGGTTTTTCATTTTATCCACCAATTCCACTCCTAGGTACATACTCCACAGACTTGATAGCATAAGTTCAAAGAAAAACTTGCATACAAATGTTCATTAGAGTATACTCATAAGAGCCCAAAGAGGGAAACAACTTGAATGATCATCGATTTACAAATGAATAAACAAATTTTAGTATCTCTATACAGCAGAATATTATTCATTCATTAAAAATCACTATGTACTATAAACAGATATATAGACCAACAGAACAGAATGGAGAATCCAGAAGTATCACCATTCACCTACGAGCAGCAGATATTTGACAAAGGCCCAAAGGCCATGAATTGGGACAATAACATTCTCTTTAACAAACGGTATTGGCAAAAGTGGATATCCATCTGCAAAAAAACTGAAACAAGACCCATATCTTACACTGGGCACAAAAACTAATTCAAAATGGATCAAAGACCTAAATATCAAATCTAAAATGATAATGATTATGAAAGAAAAAATAGGGACAACACTGGAAGCTCTAATACATGGCTTAAAGAGACTACAAAATATATTAACAGTGTGCAAACAGCAAAAGAGAAGATAGATAAATGGGAACTACTAAAACCAAACACACTCATCCAAAAAACTTTATAAAATGAGTAAAAAGACTCCCTACAGACTGAGCAAAACAATTCAGCAAGCACAAATCTGGTCAAAGTCTGATCTCCGTAATCTACAAGGTACAGCAAAATATCAACAAGAGAAAAACAAATAACCCAATTAAACAATGAGCAAAAGATATGCACAGATACTTCTCTAAAGAAGACATCCAGGCAGCCAAAAGATGCAGGAGGAAATGTTCATGATAATTAGCCACTAAAGAACTTCAAACCAAATAACCCAATCAAAAATGGGCAAAAGATATAAACAAGCACTTCACCAAAGAAGATATCCGAGCAACTAACAGATACATTAGGAAATGCTCACGGTCATTAGTTATTAGAGAAGTCCAAATCAAAATTACCTGAAATACCATCTCACCCCAACGATGCTGGCATTAATCCAAACAACACAAAGTAACAAATGTTGGAGAGGCTGTGTAGAGTTTGGAACTCATCTACAATGCTGGCAGGAATGTAAAAATGGTACAACCTCTTTGGAATGAGATTTAGCACTTTCTTAAAAAGCTAGAAGTAGAAATAATCCCACTTCTTACAATATATCCTGGAGAAATAAAGTCTGTCACATGAACAGATACATGTGTGTGAATGTTTACTGCAGCTCTGTTCACAGTAACAAAAACATGGCATCAACCTAGGTGCCCATCAACAGATGAGTGGATAAACAAACTACAGTATATTTGCACAATGGAACATTACACAATGAGACAGAACAATGATGATTTTAGGAAACATCTCATAACTTGGAATCATGTGGAAGACATTATGCTAAGTAAAATCAGTGATCTCCAAAAGGACAAATATTGTATGAGACCACTATCATAAGGACTTAAGAAAAGGCTTATGACCAAAGAGAATAATCTTTGATAGCTAAAAGAGTCAAGAGAGACTCATAGTGAATCTATAGGAAAGGGAAGAACTACCCTCTAGAGTTTCCAAGGAGTGCCTGGAGGATTCAAACTGGTCAGCAGATGTAGCACTTAACCACTGCACCGCCAGGGTTTCCTATAGATCAGATAGTCCTTAGGAATTCAGTTAGGTGAAGGGAGTGACAGTATCCAGGAGAAGGGAGGTATGTGCAACTGGACTACATGATAAGTAGTTGGAAGGTTTTCTAGATACAACCCAACATTTTAAAGAACAGAGAACTGGAAACAGCAGTCCATCGACCATGGTTTCAGGGGACATCAGGGTCAACTGGAATAACTAGTTTTATTGTTCTGCACCCCATATTGGTGAGTGGAGCCTGGGGTCTTAGAAGCCAGCAAACTGCCATCTGAGGAACATCAATTGGTCCCAACCCACCTAGAGCAGATGAAAACCAAGACCATCAAAGACATGAGGAAAATATGAGCCCAGGAGACAGAAGAGTCCATATGACTGGGAGACTATATCAGCATGAGACCAGAACTAGACTGTGTCTGGCCACCACAAAAGACTGCACTGGCAGGAAACACAACGTAGAGTCCCTGACAAAGCACGAGATACAGGGGAGTGCATATCTCCAATTCTGTTAAAGACCAGACTTGATGATATAACTGGTGCTGAAGCCAACTCTTTAGGCAAAGATTGAACTAGACTATGGGATGGAAAACGATGTAGGTGGTATGTGTACTTCTTGGCTTCACATATGTATGAAACTGTCCAACTGGTTCCTCTCTACAGAGGAGAGGGGAGGGTAGACAGGAGGGAACAATTGCTGGCTGAGTGGATACTGGAAGTACACGATGCAAAGTAGGACTGTGCTGTCACAGGGTGAGGAAAGTAGATAGAGTTGCACAGAGGTGTGTTGTTGGGGTTTTATATGGCAAATCATCTTGGGTTGTAAACTTTCTCTTAATCACAATGAAAATAAAGTAAAAATACAATGTACTGATAAATCCTACATCGGTGAACACTGAAAACATTATACTAAATGAATGAAGACTAGCACAAAAAGTCAAATGTTGTGTGATTCTATTAATAGGTAGTTGCCCACAAATAAAAAGAATAGTGGTTGCCATGGTTTGGGAGAAGAGGTGAATGGAAGTGATTACTTAATTGGTACAGAGTTTCTTTTGCAGGAAATGAAAATGAATTGTACACTTTAAAATGGTTAATTTTATGTTCTGTTAACTTTAGTTCAGTTTTTAGAAATGTAAGACATAAAAACTATATCAAATGACATTGAAAGCACAACCTATAAACCTGTGGGAAGCACTAAAAACCGTTCTTTCTTAGGGGGAAATCTGACATAAACTGCATATATTAGAAAAGAAGTTATGTCTAGTATAAGTGATCAAACATTTTAACTGAATACATCAGGAAAATAGAAGCAAATTAGGCATAAAGTCAGTAGAAGACAGAACACAATCAAAAACAACAAAAATCAATGAAAAACAATAGAAAAATCAGTGAAACAAGCTGGTTCTTTGAAAACATGAAGAAAATTGTTACAACTCTTTGCTAGAGGACAGAAACAGCAAAGGGGACAAGTTACCTTCATCAAGAATGAAAGACCATGCATATGTACATAATCAGAGATCCTCTAGGTGTTAACAAGACAATAATAAAATATTATGAAGAAATTTAAAAAAAATTGATAATTTAGAAAAAATGTGACTGATGAAAAAATAGAAATAGAAATAGAGAACCTGAGTATTCACATGTCATTTGAATAAACTATAATCACAATTGAAATGTTTATCAAAAATTAACTTCAGACCCAGTGTCTGTACTTGTGAATTCCTCAAAATTATTAAAGAAATAACAAGTTTACACATTTTTAGAAAATAGAGAAAACATTACATAAATGTAAGTATATACACATGTGTGTGTGTGTGTGTGTACATGAGACCCAACAGTTAAGTCCACTAACATAGTTATTCTAAGTGCTACATACCTCATTGCTGATTATCATCATTGTCACTTATGAAGTACTACCCTTGGAAAGCTATGCACTGATGCCAGAGCCTAGTCCATGCTTCAAAGCAATTTGGGAACTTTTTCTGGAATGGCCATTGTCCATAGTGGCATGGTGGAAAGTTTGTGAACTTAATTGTATAGTTGTCTGTGTAGGAGTTTTTAGCCAGTGAGCAAATAACCGTATTGTAACACCCTCCCTACCCACTTGATCTGGTCCCCAGTGACTTTTTTTCATTACCTGAAGATATAGGCAATGTTGCACGGAAGACAATTTGATGACACTCAGGACATCAAGGGTTATATGACAACAACTCTTATGGCCATTCCTGAAAGATTTCCAAAATTGCTTTGAAGGGTGGACTAGATGCTGATGTCAGTACATAGCTTCCCAAAGGGAGCACTTTGAAGGTGACGGTAGTGATATTCAGCAATGAGGTATGGAGCACTTCTAGGATGAGTTCATAAACTAATTGGCAGTCCTCACACACACACACATCAACATATATAGATGAGTCAGAACTGGCTTGATTGTAACAGCTTTGGAGCCCTGGTCATGTAGTGATTAACACCTCTACTGTAACTAAAAAGTCAGCCATTACTGACAGCCCCCAGTTTCTCCATAAACAGAGCAGCCTCTTTGCTACTCAATAAGCAAAGTCTTCCAGCCTTGAGAGTCCACCTGGGGCAAATCACTAGAGTATTAGAGTCAGCTGGTGACCAACAATTCTCTTAGATCCATTATCAGAGAAATCAAACAGCATCTAGATGGCACATAGGCAACAGACCATAATTAATCATTTAAAGAAACAGTCTTTAAATGCTCCAGAAAATTCCCTAAATAAAGATTCAAAAAATTTTCCAGATGAAGAAGGCTTTCTGAATCTAACAGAGGTTGAATACAAAAAGTTATATATAAAACCCTCCTACCGATTAAACAACATGCAATAGAACAAAATGAAAAATTTGGTAAACTATTTGATATGCTAGAACATCAACGATCTGAAATACATCAGATTAATAACAAAATTACATAATTGGATAATTCTATCCAAAGCCAAAAGAGTAGGATTGAATAGATGGAAGTTAGAATCAGTGACCTAAAAGACAAAATAACTAATGCCAACATTTATGAGGCAAAATCAGAGAAAAGAAGAAAAACGAAGAAACATTAAGAAACATAAGGGACTCCATGAAGAGGAATAATGATTATATTACCAAGTATGTCATTGCTGACACATTGTAAGTAACTCATTTCAAGAGGAGATTAATTGTGAAGATGCAGTTGTTACCAAGCTTCCCCAAACATCGCTGAGTTCCTCTCTAAAGACAGATGAGGTAAGTCTATCAATAGTGACGTGTCTTAAAGATTATTATTATTCAAACAGACAAGTTATTCTTTTTAAACACTTTTTTATGCATATGCTAATAGAATATTTCTTCACTCCAACTATCCAAAATACATAGATTATTATTAACTTCATTTGAAAGGTAAAGCTGAAGCTTATAGAGATTAAACAATTTGTAGGACTATAACCCACCTTCCTCACATCAGTAGACAACTTCCTTTAATAATCATAATCAATCACATGGATGGAAACATGGTTTAAATGCACACTACACACAAAAGGCATAAATATTAATATTAAATGACATAAATCATCAGCTGTTCAGAACAAGCACAAACGTAGACAACTCTCCCTGGGATCCAATTTCTGTAGATAGTATGAGTCTCTCTGGCTTCTTTAGAGGTAAACTGAAGATGGTGTTTCTCGTACTTATGGCATGTTAAGTATTGTTCTTCTAAGTGGCAATATCTCCTATCTCCTAAGAACACACACAATCATAAAAATGGAAATAATAAAGTGCTGTGTGTCCCACGCACTGTGCTGGATGTAATCACATGTACTCTGTCTATCAACTCTTATAACAACCAGGGAGGTGGACATTATTTTTCTCTTTAGAGAGGAGAACACAAGGATGTATGGTGCCGGGAAATATATCCTAAACAAAAAGAGTTGCAAATGAAAGATTTTAGATCTGGCCTTTCTGCTTCTAAACCCAATACACTTAGTCACTGTAAAACTTGTTTCCAGCATTTTTGCAGAAGACTTGGGGGCCATGCTTTACATTTCTTTGGAGGTGCTGAAGTTATCCTTCTTACTGTGATGGCTTATGACAATTACATGGCCATCTGCAAGCCCTTGCACTATGTAACCATCATGAACTGTGGAGTGTGTGGTATATTCATTGGAGTCTCATGGATGGGAGGCTTTCTTCATGCAATCATACAGATCCTGTTCATATTTCAGCTATGCTTCTGTGGCCTTAACATCATAGATCACTTTATGTGTGATCTGAACCCTTTGCTCAATCTTGCCTGCACTGATACGCTCTAGGGCTCTTTGTTGCTGTCAACAGTGGGTTCATTTGCCTGCCTCCTCTTGCTGGTCTCCTATGTGGTCCTTCTGCGCTCATTAAGGACCCATAGCTTCAAGGAGAGGCAGAAAGCCCTCTTAACTTGTATCTCTCACATCACAGTTGTCTTATTCTTTGTGCCCTGTTGACAAGGGAGTTGCTGTATCCTATGGCATTATAATGCCCACATTAAATCCTTTAATATATACCTTGAGAAATGCTCAGATGAAAAATGCCATTGTGAAATTATGCAGCAAGAAATCTGTTTCAGATGACAAATGTATCCAGATCCTAAGAATGATTCTGTGCATACTAACTGCCTAATGATAAAGTAGTCTATTCTGTAAATCTTCTAAAGTACAACAACAACAAAAAAAAAGGATGGAGGGAAAAAATACATTAAAAAAACAGAATTGACTAAAGATACAACCTAATCTTGTAGACTGAGTCCTGCCTCATTAACATAACTGCCTCTAATCCTGCCTCATTTACATCATAGAGGCAGGATTTATAACACACAGGAAAATTATTTCGGATTACAAAATGGTAGACACACATACAATACTGGGAATCGTAGCCTAACAAACTTGACACACATTTTGGGGTGACACAAGTCAATTCGTAACAGGGCCTGTCACCTGCTTAAATTGTAAGTGCAAGGATTACAATTCCCTATTCAACAATAGTTGTTTCTCAAACACACTCTCTCCAGAGTACTTTGTTCTAAGACAAAGCCTTTCTGGCAAAGGAGATAATTTATTCCTGAGAGAGCAGGCAGCAAGTACAGGACAAATCAATGAGCCTTTGTGGAAATCCCTTTAAATATCTGCGAGGTGCAAAGTGGATTGGATTTTTTTTTGTCAATCTCACGACAACAGCACAGTTCCTCAAGTGGAACAGTCTATTTAAATGTGTTTCTTCCACTTTCTGCTGCTTATCCTGAAAGACCAAAACCAAGTTTCTGGTGTTCCAAGTGAATCCAGTCTAAATTCAAGTCCCAGATTTTCTGGGGAAAGGGATGCATTTTTAGGTTAGAAAGAAATATTTAGACTCATAACAACTGTTTATCAACTTTTGCTTTGACACTGAATTATCTAAATATTCTCTACCCAAGTATAACGTTCATGCTGAAAGATTTTTACTCCAAGAGGAGATGAGTGTGAAGAACGGAATTGTTACTTAGCACTCCCAAACACCATTATGGTCATCTGTAAAGACCACTAAGGTAAGCTACTCAATGGTGTTGCCTCTTATTAAGGATTACTATTTTCCATATATAGAAAATAGAAATTATTATTTTTAAATACTTTCTAAATATAATAGTTTTCAACACTTTCTAAATATAGTATTACAACATTTAATCTTCAGTCCATCAAAAGATACAATTAAGTGTCATTAACCTCATTGGACACACGAAAAAGTTGAGGCACACAGAGATACAACAATGTGTAGGACTATAATCTAGCTTTTTGACACTGGGAAAAATGCTTGCCAGGAGATAATTTGTTGTAATAATTCAGACTAATCATAAGGATGAAAGAAGACTTAAATATGATTTACACAAAAGGGCACAATACGAATATTAAATAACATAAATCCTCAGCTCTTCACTACAAGAACAAACATAAGAGAACTCTTCCTGGGATCAAATTCTACAGATAACAGGAGTCTCTGGCTTCTTTAGAGGTAAATTTGGAGATTGTTGCTCCTGAAATTATAGTGCGGTTCTCTGTATTATGGATCTAAGTGTCGATTCTTCTACGTGCAGAAACAGTCACAAAAGTGAGGTAGAGTCCTACATGCATCCCCCCCGAGCTGTGCCAGATGTGTTCACATGCACTCTCCCGATCAACTCTCATTGTAACCAGTGAGATGAACACACTAATACTCTTCACTGTGTAACTGTCATCTTTAGCATTTGCAGAAGAGCTTGAGGCACAGGTCTGGGTGGGGAGTTAAGGAGGAGAACATAAAGCCGAAAGCAGGGACCTTTCAATGACAGCAGTACCTCATTTTCTTAGTATTTAGAAATTTCAAGATTACATGTGGAATGTCTGCTAAAACCCGTGCACCAAAGGTGGTCTTGCTAGTGTTTGAATTACATGTATGAAAATGTCCAATATCACAGCAACACGGAAGCAACCACCGGAGACAAACTGATACACAGTGGTGGTGGTGTGGGAACCCAGGGACAAACCAGGGACCTTTATAGCTAGTATTAAAAAACATATAGTTACTTTTATTACATTAAAAGTTCACTAGTTAAAAACTGTTTAACTACATATTATACCATAATGATGCAGGGTACGGGTTAAGAATTTGGAAGAAAAATAATTAAAAGGAATAGCTGAAGATCAAATCATTGCTCTGCCCTCATTAGCTGCTTGATTTTTGAAAAGATCCCAGCTTCTCTGTGTTCTAATCCCTACAATGTAACATAAACTTTTAAAAAAGAAGAAGAAATAGGAAGCAGCTCATAGGTGTGTAATGAGGATTGACTAATAACATGTTTACAGAACATTGGAACATATCACAGCAAGTTCTAGGAATTGTTATCATTGTTATTGTAACTACAAAGATTAGTCTCCGAGATTGTTTCCTCATCTGCAAATGGGTGAAGTAATATACCAAGCATGTTGTTATGAAGATTAAATGTAATCACATATACAAAGTATTTCCTCCTATATCACGCTGGTGGCAAGCAGTCATTAACATCTGTATACTATTAGCTATAACAAAGCAATTAAGTTTAGACAATGAGCATTGCAAATTCTTTCACAGTAGGTCTTGTATCCTTTCTTCCTTTCCCATCTCTGTACACCTTGCATCAACAACTACAAATTGTCTGCTAACTGCTCTTCCTCTCCCTGGATTCCACCGTCTTACTAATGTTGGTCCAGGATACGGAGACATTTACTAGACTGATACTCCAAGATTTCTTCTGCCTCAAACTTCTCTTCATCCTTCCAGTTATATTCTCTAAAACTTTGCAAGGGTCTCTATTTCTAAAGACTAAGAGTGAAGTACTTTCCATCCGGGGTCGTTATATCCATCTCTTACCTCCATTCTCAGGCTCAGCTGCCAATCTGTTTACTATCGCCACTGCAAATTAGACTGTCAGATGACGAAGTTACACAGGTGACTCCTAGACCTGTATGTCTACAGAAGCCTCCCCTCTATATTACCAGAATTCCCATGAGAAGAAGGGTAACTGTCAAGCACTTAGAACCCGTATTTACATCTGAAAAAAAAACCATAGGAATTCACACCTCAGTACAATTCAGATATTTATTGTGTATCATAACAGATCATTTCAATACATTCAGCATTGTTTTAATAAAATGTTTTATTTTCAGGTAATGTAATTAACGATCACAAAGAGTACATGGAGAGGAGGAACAATGTGACAGAGTTTGTCCTACTGGGGCTTACGGAGAATGTGAAGATGCAGAGAATCATATTTGCTGTGTTTTTTGTAGTCTACATCATCACTGTGGTAGGAAACGTGCTCACTGTGGTCACCATCACCGCCAGCCCGTCCTTGGGATCCCCCATGTACTTTTTCCTGACCTATCTCTCTTTTATCGATGCCTGTTATTCCTCCGTCAATACCCCTAAACTGATCATAGATACACTGCATGAAAGGAAGACCATCCTATTCAAAGGATGTATGACTCAAGTCTTTGGGGAACATTTCTTTGGGGGTGCTGAGGGTATCCTTCTTACAGTGATGGCTTATGATCGCTATGTGGCCATCTGCAAGCCCTTGCATTACACAACGATCATGAACCGGAGAGTATGCGGCCTGCTAGTAGGAATAGTGTGGCTGGGAGGCTTTCTCCATGCAACCATACAGATCCTCTTCATATTTCGATTACCCTTCTGTGGCCCTAACATCATAGATCACTTCATGTGTGATCTGAACCCTTTGCTCAATCTTGCCTGCACTGATACCCACACTCTAGGGCTCTTCGTTGCTGCCAACAGTGGGTTCATCTGCCTGTTAAACTTTCTTCTCTTGCTGATTTCCTATGTGGTTATCCTGAGCTCATTAAGGACCCATAGCTTGGAGGGAAGGCGGAAAGCCCTCTCAACTTGTGTTTCTCACATCACAGTGGTTGTCTTATTCTTTGTGCCCTGTGTATTTGTGTACATGAGACCTGCAACTACTTTATCTGTTGACAAAGCTGTTGCTGTGTTCTACACCATCATAACTCCCATGTTAAATCCCTTAATCTATACCTTGAGAAATGCCCAGATGAAAAATGCCATTAGGAAATTATGCAGCAGGAAAACTATTTCAGGTGACTAATAAATATCTCTAGAGCATAACAATGACTCTGTTGAGCAAAACATCAAGAGAATATCTAGTGTTTCTCTACAAATACTGATTATAAAATAAGGAAAAAAATAATCCCTACAAATCACAGATTTCTCAATTTAGCTGAGCAGTAATGCTTCAAGAAAAACAAATAATTCAACCAAATCAAGGCATAGTTTTACTAGCATAATCCACATAAATTCCCTGTAAAAATAAATAAAAGAAATAATACAACATATTAACACTGAATAATTATGTTTGCAACATTCCAAAGAGCTCGACACTGCTATTAATCCTATTTTACAAGTATGGATCAGACATAAAAGAGAAGGTATACACACAGATACACGGAAGAACCAGGAACCAAAATCTGAATTACGTTGCAGAACATGCTCCTAATTGTGTGGACACTGTCAGGCAATAATGATAACCATTACCATCACGTCATACCTGACTCACAGCAACCCCGAAGGACAGAGGAGAACTACCCCATAGGGTTTAAAAGGAGTTCCTGGTGGATTACAGAAAAGTCAAATAATAACTCGTGGTTTTTTTTGAGCCAAAGACTTTGCTGGGCATATTACACACACTAATTCATTATCCCTAACTAAAAACCTGGTAATTTTTTACCAAGTAGTTTCTGATAATTTGAGTCTATAACAGTTCCTGCTCATTTGTTGCATACAACATTATAATGTCTAACCACTTGAGGACACTGAAATTCTGAGGGGCAGATAATGAAGATTAGGCCAATTTTCCAAATTTCCTTGTGGTTTCAGAACCATTTTGAACTGTTTGTGTCACCCAGAAAAAGTAATGACTCCGAAAAACAACATGTGAATGTCAGCAGAATTTTTTCTATTTATTATAGAATCATTCTCCATAAAACAGTTGCCTACTAGATATAACTGTTTCTATAGTACTGCACAACGTCTAGTGCACAATACATAATAAATGAATAATTGACAGGATAAAGACAAAAACTGGGTAAAACACAGACTAGCATACAATAATACTGGACGCTAGAGAATTCTCTCCTATGTATATCCAAGTCAGAATGGAAGGAAAATTTTAGCTACACCTGTTGGGAACACAGAATTTATTTACACTCCTGCATAAAATGAAATAAGGAAGAGATGAAATGAACGTTCTCAGTGTCTGAGCATGTAATTGACCTGAGCATTCTCTCTGCTCTCAACAGGTTTCATTATCTATGTAAGTGAGCTGTGTATACTGTTTCTCTGTTGATTGATTTACTTTTTGTTAACATTTCATTATTATAAATTGTTAAAACAAATGTATAGCCCTGTCTGCACACAAAGCAACTTCAATATGTACACAGTCTGTTTCCTGGATCTTTTATCTATTCATTAACCAGTACACGTGTTTTAAACTCAAGGAATATATTATGCATTGTAGTATTAGCTGAAGCTTTGGCTATGAATGAAAAGAGAGGCTAGTCCTACTTACAACTCATTCAAAGACTCCCAGAAGAAAGTACAGTACAGTATTATAATGGCAAGATAGTAGAAAAAGCGGGTACTCTGAAAACACTTTGGGGAAAGATACAACAGAGACCTGGGGTTCAGAAATCACCTCCTAAACAAAAAACATCAAAAGTGGAAACAAAAGTATGGAAAAAAAATCAACAAGGTTGGGGAATATGTGTTCCTAGGGAGAAGGAATACATAACAATGCCAGGAGGTGGAAAAGAATAAGATACAAGTGTATTCAGGAAACCTAAGTAATTCTGTATCTCTGTGGTTATTAAATCCCCCATTCATTCAATAATTATTTATTGAGCACCTAATGAGTATCAAGTGCCATGCGAGACACTGAATGTGTAAAGGTAAACAGTAAGACATGAAGCTGGGAAGAAAGAAACAAGGACTATCAAGACGAGTTTTAGATACTAGTCAAGGCTTAACACTAGGGAAAATGAGGGAAAATTTGAAACGTCTTTTAAGCTAGTAGGTGATGTGATTTGATTGCAGTTTCAGAATAATAATTCTAACTAGACTATGGGAACAAGACTGGAAATAGAATAGCAGCCAAGAGTTTATCATAATAATTGAAGTGTGAATGCAGGTCTTGAGTATGGTAGTGTCACAGACTATGCAGAGTGTGGTGAGCACCGATGTGTGTCCAGCATGAATCCTCTTGACCAGACCAGTGCAACCATGACTCAGCTACTGAGTCCAGGCTGCTGATAAATAGCTCACAGCCCCACCTTTCTACAGATACCTAAGACAAAATGAGAACTGCCCCCATGGGGGTTACACCCACCAACCCAAGACCCACCAGTAGGCAACAACTGCCCAGCACTAGGTACAAAAGGCTGGCCACCTTTCATCAAGGTGGGTCAATATCTGAAGTACAGTGTGAGCTCCAGAGCTCTCATGGCTACAAGCCTAAATCTATCCCTTTCTTACCATAATCTGCTTCCCTCACCCCTTATGCTTACAAATAAATTTCAAAACCCCATATCAGCTTCTGAGTCTAGGGAACACAAACTAACATTAAAAGAGATAAAAAGGTCCAAGAAATACTTAGGAATAAAAAACAGGACATAACACACGATGAAGATGAGAGAAATAAAAGTCATGGATAAAACCATCTAGCTTGGATCACCATATGGATGAGGAAACTGAGAAAGTGGAACAGAACAGACCTGTTTTGAACACACTACGTAACATCACAATGGAAGACATTCATATACAGTAGGAAATTGAATATATGACTCTGATCCTCAGAAACAACACCTAGGATACAAAAAACGTAAGTGTCTTGACCATAAACATGATACATGGTAATTAAAGCCATAAAAGAACTGGGCATCACAGAGTAAGAGTAATAAAGTGAAAAGAAAGTAGTGGATAAAATTTCCAAGATTCTTCAGTAAATCATTAATCACCCTCAATGATATATAAAGGAATCCATAGATATTTTTATATTTTGTGGAGGAAAACAAAATAATTTAATTCCCAAACAGAATTTTTGAAGTGCCAATTAGTATATCACTAGCAATTCAAAAGGATATCAAATCCATAAAATATCAGGCTTATGTTAGAAGCCCAATCAGAGACCAAAGAGAAGTTACAGATAATTGAAAATATGATCGCCAAAATGAAAAAAAAAAAATGCTGATATAGTCTAAATAATTGATTGCAAAGATGAAAACTTCAAGCTGTTAAGCTTAATAATATTTCCAAGGAAATAGATAAAAACTATGCAGGTGGAACTTTTATTTAATGAAATTATCTATGGCCACATATGTGTATTTGGAACTCCATGAAGGGAGAACAGAAACAAGGCAGAGAGAAAATAATTACTGAGGGACAAAAGATGAGTGTTTCAGAAATGAATAAACTTAGTAGTTTTTACATTAAAACAGCTAGTAAAGTGGGTGGAGGGGAGGGGATAGGAAACTGTTGGGAGGACAGGGCATGTATGGAGCAGAGAGGAGGGGTGTGCTGTCACCTGGCAGGGAGAGCAGTGGGAGCTGCATATAGGTGAGCATGTGAATTTAATGGGAATGTACATTTTTATTCAATCATAATAAAAAACAATAAAAACATATTTTTAAAAAAGAGCTAGTAAAGTTCCAATCAGTGTGAATTTAAGAAGACACACCTCCAGACACACCCTGATAAAATAGTAAGTACTGCAAGGATAATGAGGAAATATAAATGTTTTCAGACAGAATAAAGAACACCTGGAAATGATAAAATATCAAACTAATATCAAATCTTTCCTCTGCAACCCGGGAAATTTGCTTGAAAAGAGGTTAAAATAAAATAAACAATCAAGAGTAGTGTGATACAGACCAATCACTATTCTGGACATGCTCAATGGCAAATCACTATGAAGGCTTCTGACAGACACCCCCCACTTCATCGAATTCCTTTCTGGGGAAACAACATGTCTTTGCCAATTCCTTCACAACTCTGAAATGAGTCCCAAGACAGCTTACAAATGTGCCTCGGGAATCTCTCCAGTCTCCACTCCGCCACTCCGCTCAAATTTCTTATCATCTCATTGTCAGTCCCCTGTCCCTTCGCCTTACTTCCAGATTTCATTTCATTCACTTTTTTTTTCCTACCTAGATGTTACCTACTTTCAAAATTTTCACAGCTTCACCTCTTCTAGTTATTCCTGCCCCCAGTCTGGTGCCAAGCTCCATCCCACACACATCATTATGAAACCCTTTGGCAAATGCCACAGTGACCAAAGCAGACAAAATCAGGATTAAATTTTTAAATAACTCATTTTACAAAAAAAAAAAAAAAAAAAAATCCTCTTTCAACTCTTATTTTAGGTTCCAGAAAACCACCTTCTTGTTATTATTCACACTCTGCTCCTGAATTCTCAATGAAAGCATTAATAAGATACCATGTATACCTAACGAAAAAGCACAGAGCATACGTAATCTTTTCAATAAATTAGAGTGCTTTCATTTATTTTTAGGCTTTACAAGCAAAACTGATTACAACCACTTACTATCAACAAAGGAAGTCCTTACTTAGGACTCTATAATGGGAAGTAAGTATGTAGAATAAGGACTCACATCATATCCTCAGTTTATCTCTTAGTTCTGCCAATAAAGTGAGGTTTTGTCAAATCATGCTGTATACCTGAGTCTCAATATCCTATAAAATGGGTTGTAAGAACTAAGGACAAAATATGTGTGATAGTTACTGATAGCTCCCAGTACACACTTTGAGGACTGCTCTCTGTTAAAGAATATGAACCCTCTAAACGTTTCTCCTTCACATCTGGCATAATATTAAGTCTTGTGAGTAGAAGGTCATCTCATCTGGGTTTTGATAAGCTCCTATTTCCAGCTTGCTTTAACTATGTAGCTGCCAGCAGGGTATGGCAAGGCAGAGGTGGACACATCCAGATCTGCTCATTCCCATCGATTTTCAGTGGCAACCACCATGGACAGTGTCATGAGATGAATTGTGTTCCTCCCAAAATATGTGTAGCAGTTTGGCTAGGACATGATTTCTGGTGTTGCGTGATGTTCCTCCATGCTGGAAGGAAACGTTGCCTCTATGATGTTAATGACGGAGGACAGGTAGCAGTTTGGGGGGTAGGACAGGAATCAGTGTGTAAGACTCTACTATGCCTTGAGGCATTCTCCTGAGGTATAAAGGACAGAAGCTGGCAGAGAGACTTGGGGACCTCATAGCACCTACCTGCAGTGCCAGGAGCATAGTGCATCCTTTGGAAAGGACATGGGGTCCCTGCACATCAGAAACTCCCTGTCCAAGGGAAGATGGACAACAAGAACCTTCTCCCACAGCCAACAGAGACAGCCTCCCCCTGGAGCTAACGTCCTGAATTTAGACTTTTAACCTCCTGGACTGTGACAAAACAAAATGTCTCTTTTTAAAGCTATCCACTTGTGACATTTCTGTTAAAGCAGCACTAGACAGACACTTTCCCACTGAGATTCAATGCTATCTCCAAAGGCAGATTCCAGTGACTTTCTTGGACCTCCCAGCGACCAGGTCCCCCATTGGCCTGTCTGCAGCCTGGTGTGTTTTCTGACACCCTTGGCACCTACCTGTGCCCAGAAGGAGTGTGCCACTTGCAGCAGTTCCTTACCCACCAATCTGATTCACCAGGAACCGAGGGCAGACTCCAGCTTGCCACTTCATTGACTTTCTTGCTGCCAGCTTCTGTGTCAATACTGCGTTTGATCTCCCAAGGAAATCCAATAACATTTCTTACCAGTGAGTGGCCACAACCACACCTTTGCCAAAAGAAGGCAATCCCAGCCTTGAGGAGGTGGCCCCCTTCTAAGTTTGTTCCTTCCTTGGATGCTCTCTCTCATCCTCGGGGCATTCTTTAGAGTTCTCTTCATCCCTTTCTACTAACAGCTGACATGAGTAATAACTACAGGTAAATTTTCCCTTTTCCTGTTACTCTGTCGTGTCTCTCTTGATTGGGTGGACATCATGTGGAAGGTGCTTTCTATAACAGCAGACTTACAGGCATGTAGTAAACAGTACCCCGTCACTACACAATCAAAATCTAATGAACAGTAAAACTCACAAGAGAAAATTTACAAAGTGGAGTCCAAAGCATACAAAGAATAGTAAACATGTCAGTTTTAATCATCAGCGGGAAGCAACATTATGATATCTAAGATTACTTTGAGTCCAACATTCTAGTGTCATACACTTTATGTTCTATAAATATTTCCCATATTCCAGTAACAAATGTATATTTATTAAATGGCAATCAGTAAAGTGGGGTGACAACGTGGGATAGGAGATCCCCTAGATTCCAGTCTTCTAAAGTATGTATCCTGAGCTATGGATCAAAAGGACTGGACTACATTTCATCTGTTACCACGACCCACAACATGTGCCAATTCTGTTCAGTCATCTGAAGTCACTTTTTTGCTCAAAAGCTTCCTCATGGCAGTTTTAACCTCAGTATTTCTGAGGTATAAATTAAGGAATTTAACATGGGGGCCACCATAGTATAAAAGACAGCCACAGCTTTATCTATGGGCAGAGTGGTCACTGGGCGCAGATACACAAATATACATGACACAAATAATGACTACCGTGATGTGAGAGACACAGGTGGGGAGGGCTTTGCGCCTCTCCTCCAAGCTGCGGGTCCTTAGGGAGCACAGAATGGCCGCATACGAGACCATCAAGAGGAAGTTTAACAAGCATATGAATCCACTGTTGGCAGCAACAAAGAGACCAAGCACCTGAGTGTCCCTGCAGACAAGTTTCAACAAAGGATACAAGTCACACACGAAGTGGTCTATGACACTGGGGCCACAGAAGGGCAGCCAGACCGTGAAGAGAATCTGAATGGTTGCATGGAGAAATCCTCCAGTCCAGGCCACTCCCACCAGCAGACCATACAGCCTCTGACTCACGATGCTCGGGTAGTGCAGGGGTTTGCAGATGGCCACATAGCGGTCATAGGCCATCACTGTCAGCAGGATGGTCTCAGTACCACCAAAGACGTGTTCTGCATAGACTCGGGCCACACAGCCATTAAAGGAAATCCTTTTTCTTCTCATGAAGGGAGTTCACAATCAGCTTAAGAGCTGAAGAAGAAGAATAAAATATGTCTATCAAAGAAAGTTGGGCCAAGAAGAAGTACACGGGGGAACTCACAGCCTGGCTGGTCTTAACAGTAACAACAATAAGCAGATTGCCTGAGAGTGTTACCATGTACAGAACCAAAACTACCACAAACACCAATTTCTGCATCTTCGGGTTCTGTGTAAGACCTATTAAAATGAATTCTGTCACATTCCTGTTATTCTACAACTATGTGTCATTGGCGATGAATTTCTAGAAAGGAATTATTTTTTTACCTGAAAAAAAGGAACAGGGAGAGTCAGAGAAGAATCAAACAATCCAAAACTCTGCCTTGTCACAGTACTTACAATTCTCAGGTAACTCCCTCTCTTCCTTAGACTCTCTGGAAATAGGAACCTCCAAACTTCTTAGTTGGCCCTTTTTTGTCTTTTGTTATCCTGACATTTAAAATATTCTTATGAAACTGAGAATCCCCAAGGAGAAAGGAACAGTTATTGCTAGATTGGGGTAATCCTTGCAAATTTTCACTGGATCATCAGCATAAGGAAATAATGTAGTATTAGAAGTGATAGTTTTAGACACTAACAAACACTTTAAAGTGTATTTACAAAATAACATGAAATAGAAAGCACAAATGAGCCTTTATATCATACCTATAATTATGCAAATCTACTATAAGTAAAATAATAAGGAATGCAATTTATGGAATTCATATTTGAAGATTATACATTTTAACTACACAATTTAAGATTAAAATTCACATTCCTAAATTTTAATCATAAAATGTTATATTTTGTTTTATTTTTAATACAGATACATAAAAAGACATTCTAGGGGGATAAGATAATATATGTAGGGCATTTAAAACTTCATGTCAAATAATCAGTGATTTTTTTTACCTATTTATGTTTTTATTATTTTCCAAATTTCCATAGTTTGCAATATTAAACTTCTCTCCAGAGATGGAATATAATTTGCATATTTTTTCTTGGAAGCCTGGAGTTTAATCCATGAATTTTTAAAATGAGTAAAGTCTATATGGAAAGAAAACAACATATAGAACTCAGGAAATATTGCCTGAATGTAATTCAAGTAGCTGCTGTGATAGACTCCTGAAATATCAGTTCAACAAACGGACATAGGGTAAGGCTTTAACAGGGCACTAACTACACTGAGAAGTTCAGGCCACAAGAGTGAGGCTGTCACAACAGTATTCATCCTTAAAACCATGTTTAGCCCACCAGACCAAGTTTACTCATCTGTGGTTTTAATTCATACTATTGATATTAAAGTAAGTATGTCAAGTCTGCATGTCCAGAATCTGTTTAATTCAAAGCCTGTTTACATCTACTTAATGAAGAACACATACCAAGGTCATATTGAAAACCAAGGTTTGTCATTATTAATTCTCATTCTTTGCTGGAACTCAAATTATTTTTCTAAATATCCTTATTGCAGCAAAAGACAATCAGGTTAAGATGAGTTGTCCCTTTTTAATTTTGCCATGGAACATAATGAAATACATGGAAAGGAAATTTCTTCCATGAGGCCCCACAAATGCTTTGTTGAAAGGCTAGACTTAGAGGTTTCCCTTGTGGATGGGCCCAGTGCATCAATGAACCTTTCCAGGGGCAAGAACTGTTGAGCAAGAAGTTTAGTGTACCTCTAATTGCAAACCATTCTCCTGAGAATTTGAACCTTGGTAGAACTCACTAACTGATAATGTTTTCATATCTTCAAGAAGTGCTGTTCCAGAGATTATATTTCATGACAAAAACCCCTTATAAAACCAAACTGTGACACATTCATCTCCATTATATCACTACTATGCAACTTCTTCAAATCCTGAGGACACAGAAAGCATTTAATGAAGAGTTTTCTATTATGATTTTCATATACCTCCTCTGTTTCCCTCAATAGAGAAAATCACACCAAACAGCTTGAGTTTATATTAAAATTGATGTGTTTGCTGTACACATCGTCAAAACTCACAGAACTACACACTAAAAAAGGTAGACTTGTCCTCTAGGTGAAAAATCAAAACCAAACCCATTACTCTTGAGTCAATTCCATCTTTCAGTGATCCTAAAGGTTTGGGCAGAATTGCCCCATTGAGCTACCAAGGCCATAAATCTTTATGGAACCTCTTTCTCCCAGCAGGGCAGCTGGTGGGTTCAAACTACTGATCTATGGGTGAGCAACCCAGCACTTTTATCACTACACCACTAGTGCTTCTGTGCTCTACGTACAGCATGCTTTATAAAATTGCACTTGAACTTAAAAAAAAAAAAACTAGTGTCTTTGATACCTACTATTAATCATCACACTTAAAGGCAGGATCAGCTTTTTTCTTTTAGCCCAAAGACCAATATTTATATACTACCAAACAAATCCTTCAATAATCTTATTTTTGAAGAAATGAGCTATTACGATACAGCAGTGAGACACTGACCTGTCAGTAAAGGGTCCTCACACTCAGGTGAGAAACAAGGACCTAGACGGGCAAATGTCTTCCTAAGTGCAGAAACTACTCTTAGGGGCTTAAATCTACATACCCAAATTTTTTGAAACACAAACTTGTACTATCATTTTGTTTTTCCCCATTCTTAATGGAATGCAGACATTTTTTTTCTATGCTAAGTAGTTCCTATAAAGGTAGCATTTTTACTGTGTCCTTGTGCACTATGGGTGAGTGCATTAAAAATATGATTTCATTTAATCCTCATAACTCTGAGGTAAGTAATATATTATTTCTGTTTTCTAGAAAATGAAATTAAGGTTTTTCAAATAGTGACTTATTCAAAGTCATAAAAATGAAAAACAGTAGAGCCTGGGTCTCAAATCCAGGATGCCTGATTCCAGCTCTTAAAAACTTACCCAGTGCTCATCCCAGTACAGATTCAGTTAGGTCTGGGAATTAGCACCACCTGAGTTTGGAAGAATGAGCCGGCATGGAGAGCCACCACCTGCAACTCTGTGAAGTCCATAGCAATCTTTGTGCTAGGGTACGAAATAATGAGTCAAATAACAATGAATTTAAGAGGCCATTGGAGAAGACTATAGAACTGTCACTTTAGAGATCTTTGGCTTGCACTTTATCAAACTGATGCTATTTTTAAAGATGAGAAAACCGAGGATCAAAGAGGTAAAGTGACATACTAAGGAGAAGCAATTAACCAGTTAATGTCAAGCCAAAACAAGAATCCAGGTCTCCAAATGCCCAAGACAGTGATCTTTTCTCCTCACCATTACATCCTTTGTCTCTTAAGGTGGCCATGTACAATGAAAACTCATCTTAAGATGACAAATGGAATTAATTTTCAACTGTTACTTTTAGCAATATTTGTCTTAACTCTCTAAGAAAAAGAGGGAGGGACAAGTTCAGGGACATAGTTATACTGGCTGGAACCACACCTATTGTAGCAGAAGCAAGCATCGTCTGGTAAGAACAAGATCTGAGAAAGTTAGAATAAGTCAAAATGAAAAGTGTGCCTGACTCTTCATTATTATACAGATCCCAAACAAGGAAGAGAGAACATTCTATCCCTGCAGGTCCTAGATTTTAATACATACCTCTTTTGGATCCCAGTTTTAAAACTGAGGGTTTCCCTTGAAAAAGAAAATGAAAATGCTGTCCTTTTCCCTCAGTGTTACCCTGTCTTAACTGCGCTGGAGATCAGAAACCCTATCTAATTTGCATGTCTACTTTTTTTTATTCTAAGTTGTCTACCATATCTCCTATTATAACTTCAAGGTGGACCCTCCCACCCCTTCATCCTTGCAAATGATAAAAAGTAGAGGACTGTATCACAGAAAAAAGTGACTACCTGAGCCAGTCTCCGACTGTCCAAACCATCACACTATGTGCCCTACTCCTTGAGGAAGCCCTCAGTGACCTTCCAGCTATGGGCTGCACTTCTGCACTCTCCCCACACTCAAAACCCTAGGAATTGGCTCAGAAAATGTAAATCTTTTACTGACAAGTAATACATACATACATCTGTCAACATTTGTATTCATTGCTCCCACTTCTGCAAAATACTGGAACACCTAACAATGATCTCAAATCAAGTATCAGAAAGTAAAGCTTCGGTGATTTTGACAACAAACTCCATGGGAGAAAATGGAAATATAAGAACAAGATTAAAAACAAACAGTTCTAGAAAACTTACACGGTTGCATATGTAGTTGAGGAAAAGGTCAAAGTATTCAGGAACAAGAAGAAAGCATTATATATAGGTGTTCAACATCACGTCATGTAATGTCTATTTCTCAGTTCCCTACTGATTGGACAGTATTACTAGACTCAGAAAAGATCAAGATGATATAAATGTCTTCTGATGGATTCAGTAAGCATTTTCAGACCCTCATACATTTAAAATTGAAGTCAAAGGAAATACCATGCTCAATTTGAAAACCAAAGTCTTCCTTCCAGTATGATCTTCTCCAGTGCCTAGCTAGATGCTCACTAGACAGGAGACACAAGTATCTCCAACTCGTTCTATCACCTAATAATCTTATTCTACTCTTTAAATGACAAAACAGCTTCTTCTTGAGCCACAGTGTTTAGAAAGGACACTGAGAATCCTTGAAGATCTATTGTTATAGTTGAGGATTTGCCCTCCCAGAAATTCATTATCTCTCTCTGCCTGCTAAATATTTTTTTTCCCCCTTAGAAACAGGTATTTGGACAAATCTGACTATAAAAATCTATCTTCATCTGATTGCTTGTTTTCCCTGTACTTTATCTATGAAAAGCCTACATTTCTGGTCTGAAAAATTATAGAATAAAGCACTGAACTGAGACAACAGGGATCTAAATGCTATGCAAATAACAACATAGTATTTCCTTCAGGCTGTGTATCCTTTTTAACGACCTCACCAGCTGAGGTCACCAGATGAGACTGATGTACTGAAACAATCTCCTAAATGCACTACAAATGCATCAGGGCACACTCCGTTCATACGAACCTTGGGACTTGGTATATTATCACACTGAATATATTTAGAGTTGGAGGCTAAATGAAAGGTAAAATTTTACTGTTGATTTGTCCAGTGTTGAAATCTCAAATGACACATATTTTTTCACCTTTCAGTTGGCATTGTTTGAAAATCTAAGAATTGTTCTGGCTGTTCAATAAAAGAAGTATCACCTAGGCAAAAAGATTTCTTAAACTCTTCCTCACGCATAATATCCCCAAGGCACAACAGTAGAGACAGATATGGACGCCGTCTTGCCGACACACACTCCACAAAGTACCCTGTAGCCTGCAGGAGGTGGTAGTCATAAATCACATCTCACGTGAAAGTTGAAGCAGCTGCTGCATTTAAATGGGTGGCAGCACTTAGGCAGTGAAAGCAGAACTGGGAGCAGTGGTATTGAAAGCAGTTATTGTTACTGAACACATTGTTCTTTATTCTACTAACAAGGTGGTTGTTACTGGGTGCTGTCGATCCAGCTCTGACCCCTAGTGAGTCTATGCACATCATGAAACCCTACCCAGTCCCATACCACTGCCACTAACATTTTTATGCTTAGGCCCTATTGTCACGGCCACCATGTCAACCCATCTCCTTGAGGGTCTTCCTCTTGGGCTGACTCTCTACATTACAAAGGCTATGTCCTTCTCCAGGGACTGGTCACTCCTGACAACATGTTCAAAGTCACGTAAGATGCAGTCTTGCTATCTTAGCTTCCTAGGAACACTCTGGTTGTACTTCTTCCAGAACAAATCTGTCTGTTTTTCTGGCGGTTCATGGTATGTTCAAGACTCCAGCACCACAACTGAAAGGCATCAACTGTTTTTCTGTCTTCCTTATTCATTGTCCAGCTTCCGCAGGCATATGACGCAACTGACAATACCACAACTTGGGTCAGATGCGCCTTAGTCTTCAAGGTGACATTTTCACTTTTCAGTACTTTAAAGAGGTTCTTTTCAGCTGATTTCCCCCAGTGAAATGTGTCTTTTGATTTCTTGACTACTGCTTCCACAGGCATTGATTGCTGATCCATGTAAAATATCTCTGACAACCTCAATCATTTCTCCACTTACATCATAATGTTGCTTACTGGGCCAGCTTTGACCATTTTTGTTTTCTTGATGTTAAGGTGCAATCCATACTAAAGGCTGAGGTCTTTGATCATCATCATCGTTCTGCTTGCACGACAGCCTCTTGATTCTCACCCACACATTCCTCCTTAAGTGTCCTGGAATTCCCATTCTCCATAATTACCCATAATTTAAGATCCACAGAGTTGAATGCCTTTGCAGAGTCAAGGAAACACAGTTAAACATCTTTCTGGTATTCTCTGCTTTCAGCAAAGATCCATCTGACACTAGCAATGGTATCCCTGGTTCCACATCCTCTTCTGAATCCAACTTGAATTTCTAGCATTTGCCTGTGGATATACTGTTGCTTTTCAATGACTTTCAGAAAAATTTTACTCATGAATGATATTAATGATATTATTCGGTAATTTCCGCATTTGGTTGCATCGCCTTTCCTGATAACCGGCATAAATATGGATCTCTTCCAGGCAATAGGGCAGGTAGCTGTCCTCAGGATTTCTTGGCATAGACAAGTGTGCACTTACAGCGCTGTGTGCGTTTGTTGAAACATCTCAGTTGATACTCCATCAATTCCTGGAGCTTTGTCTTTTGCCAGTGCCTTCAACGCAACTTCAACTTCTTCCTTAATTACCATCAGTTCCTGATCTTATGCTACCTCTTGAAATGGTTGAAAGTCAACCAATTATTTCTGGTATAATGATTCTGTGTATTCCTTCCATTATCTTTTAATGCGCTCTGAGTCATCTAGTATTCTCCCTGTAGAATTCTTCACTGTTGCGACTCGAGGCTTGATTTTTTTTCTTCAGTACTTTCACCTTCAGAAAGCAGATTATGTTCTTCCCTTTTGGTTTTCTATTGCCAGTTCTTTGCACATGCTCTACTTTGTCTTCTTGAGCCACCCTTTGAACTCTTCTATTTATTTCTTTTACTTTGGCATCCCTTCCTTTTGCTTTAGCTGCCTGATATTCAAGAATAAATTTCAGAGTCTCTTCTGACATCCAATTTGGTCTTTTCTTTTTTCTGTTTTTTTACCAATCTCTTGCTTTCTTCATGGTTGATGTCTTTGATGTCATTCCCCTACTCGTCTGGTCTTTGGTCATTAGTGTTCAATGCTTTAAATCTGTTCTTGAGATGGTCTCTAAACTCAGGTGGTACATACTCCAGGTTGTATTTCAGTTCTCATGGACTTGTTCTATTTTTCTTCAAGTTCAGTTCGAACTTGCATATGAGCAACTGATGGGCCATGCTGCTGTCAGCACCTGGTCTTATTCTAACTGCTGATCTTGAGCTTTTTCATTGCCTTTTTCCACAAATGTAGTCAATTTGATTCCTGTATATTTTGTATGTTGAAGTAAACTTGAATTACTACAATAAATCAATGCTGCTCATTCGTGGTGTATTACGATTTTTACATGCTAAAAAATTCTATTTGCTAGTTTTTGCTGAAAATTTTTGTCTATATACATAAGGGACATTGTTGTAGGCTACGTCCTTTTGTTTCCTACTCATAGTGACCCTATGTACAATGAAATGAAGTACTGCTCAATCTTGTAACATCCTCAAGATTGTTACTAGGCTTGTGTCCATTTTGCAGCCACCTTGTCAGTCCATCTTGTTGAGGGTCTTTCCCTTTTTCATTAATCCTCCATTTTACCATGAATGAGGCCCTTCTCCAGAGACTGGTCCAAAGTACAAGAGATGAAGTCTCATTATCCTTACTTCTAAGAAGGATTCTGGATGTACTTCTTCCAAGACAGGCTTGTTTGCTCTTTTGGCAGTACACAGTATATTCAACATTCTTCACAAACACCACAGTTCAGAAAGTATCAATTCTTCTTTGGTCTTCCTTGTTCATTGCCCAGCTTTCACACGTATACGAGGCAAGTGAAAACATCATGTCTTGATCTGGTGCACCTTACAGTCACATTTTTGCTTTTTAATACTTCACAGATGTATTTTAAAGATGTCTTGAAAGTGGCGTATTTGATTTTTAACACTTTAAGGTCATTTGCAGCAGCTTTGCCCAACATAATCTGTCCTTCAATTTCTTAACTGCTGCCTCTGTGGATGTTGATTATGGACCTCAGTTAAATAAAGGTTCTCAATAATTACAATCTGTTCTCTTTTTTATCATGATGCTGCTTATTAGTCCAGTCATGATGATTTTTGTTTTCTTTATGTTGAGGTGTAATCCATAATGAAAGCTATAGTCTTTAATCTTTATCAGTATGTCCTCTTCACTTTCAGCACGCTAGGTTGTGTCATCTACATAATGCACATTTGTAAATGACTCTTCCTCCAATCCTGATGCCTAGTTCTTCATATAATCCAGCCCTTCAGATTATCTTCTCAGCATACAGATGGAATAAATATGGTGAAAGGGTACAATCCTGATGCACATCTTTCTTGACTTTATACAAGGCAGTGTCTCCTTGTTCTGTTCGAGTGACTGCCTCTTGATCTATGTAGAGGGTCCATATGAACACAGTTTTTATTGGATTCCCAGTCTTCTCAGTATTACCAATAATATGGTATGATCCAGTCAAATGCCTTTGCATAGTCAATAAAACTAGAAAAACATCTTTCTAGTGTTTTCCACCTTCGGGCAAGATCCATCTGATATTAACAATCATATCCCACATTCCACATCCTCTCCTGAATCTGATTTGAATTTCTGGCAGTTCCTGGTCAATGTACTGCTGTAACTGCTTTTGAATGATCTGCAGCAGAATTTTACTCATGCATGATATTAATAATAGTGTTGGAGAATTTCCTCATTCAATTGGATCACCTTACTTTGGAATTTGCCTGTGTGGATTTTTTCCAGTTGGTTGCCCAAAATAGCAGCTTTCTTCCAAATTTCTTGGTACAGGCAAGTGAGCACTTCCAGTACTGCATCCATTCATTGAAACATCTCAACTGTATTCTGTCAAATCCTGGGGACTTGTTTTTTTGCCAATGTCTTCAGCACAATTTGTACTTTTTCCTAGACAACCAGTGGTTCTTGATCACATGCTGCCTCCTGATGTTGCTGAACACTGACTGATTCTTTTTGGTGCAATAACTCTGAGCATTCATTCAGTTTCCTTTTCATCACTCCAGCATCATTCAGTATTCTGCATATACAATCATTCAAAATTCCAACTTGAGGTTGGAACTTTTTCTTCAGTTCCTTCAGCTTGAGAAATGTCAAGTATGTTCTTCTCTTTTGATTTTATAACTCTAGGTCTTTGCACATGTCATTATAATACTTTACATTGTCTTCTCTAACCACCCTTCAAAATTTTCTCTTCAGCTCCTTTACTTCACCAATTTTTCTATTTACTTTAGCTACTCAAGCATGTTTCAGAGCTTCTTCTGACACTCATTTGTCTTTCTTTCCTGTCTTTTTCATGACCTCTTGCTTTCTTCATGTAGAATGTCCTTGATGTCACTTCACAACTTGTCTGATCTTCTATCATTAGCATTCAGTGTGTCAAATCTCTTCTTGAAATGGTCGTTTTTCAGGTGGGATATTATACTCAAGTTTGGATTTTGACTCTCACAGGCTTGTTTTAATTTTCTTCAGCATCTTCTTCAATTTGCATATGAGTAATTAATGGTCTGCTTTGCATTCAGCAACTGGTCTTGTTCTGACTGATGATACTGAGCTTTTCCATCATCTTTTTCCACAGATGTAATCCATTGGATACCTGCATATTCCATTTAGTGAGGTTCACGTGTATAGTTGCTGTTCATTGCACTGAAAAAGTTATTTGCAGTGAAGAAGTCTTTGGTCTTGCAAAGTTCCATCATGCAATTTTCAGCATCTATTACCAGGTCATATTTTCCAAAACAGATCCTTCCTCTTTGCTTCCAGCTTTACTTTGCAATCATACATGATTATCACTGCATCTGGATTGCATGTTCAATCAGTTTCAGACGTCAGAAGTTGGCAAAAATCTCCAATTTCTTTATCTTTGGCTTAGTGGTTGGTGCTTAAATTTCAACAATGGTTGTATTAACTAGTCTTCCTTGTAGGTGTATGGATAGTATCCTGTCATTGACAGTGTTGTACTTTAGGGTAAATCTTGAAACCTTCTTTTTGACATGGACTGCCACACCATTCCTCTTCAAGTTGTCATTCCTGGCATTGTAGAACATACAATTGTCTGATTCAACATGGCCCACACAAGGCCATTTGAGCTCACTAATACATCCCAGCCAGCCAAGTGCCGTCGAGTCAGATCTGAGTCATGGCGACCCTAGGATCGCCATGAGTCACCAATACATAGGATACTGATATTTATATATTTCATTTTTGACAATTTCTAATTTTCCTAGATTCATACTTCCTTTCTGATTATTAGCACTTATTTGCCACATTAGCAAATAAGTGTCTCCAGAACTTGTACTCCATCCATGTCATTGAGGCCAACTCTGCTTTCTTATATGGAATACTGGTCTGTAATTTTCTTTTTTGTGATCTCCTTATTTATTTATTTTTGATATGAGGATAATACTGGCCTCAGAATGAATTGGGTAATCTTTCCCTCTCTCTCTCTCTTTTTTTAGAAGAGTTTGTAAAGAACTGGTATTGATTTTGCCCTAAATGTTCAGCATAATTCACAAATAAAGCTATATGAGCCTGTACTTTTTCAGAAGTTTACTGTTTTATTACTATTACTACTATTACTAATCATAATTTCTTTACTTGTTATATATGTATTTATATTTTTTAATTTAAATTTTTAAATGGAACTTTACAATCCAAGTCACTCTGTCACACAAAAACTTACACACATACACTTACACACTCTACCTGCTCTTCCCACACTGTGACAGCACGTTCCTCCTTTCCACAGTATATTTCCTGTCTCAATTCAACCAACTCTTGTCCCCTCTGCCCTCTCATCTCATGTCTGAACAGGAGCTGACCAGTAAGTCTAGTGTATCTACTTAATCAAGAAGCACACTCTTTGCCAGTGTCATTTTACATTTTATAATCCAGTCCAATCTTTGCCTGAACAGTTGACTTTTAGAATGGTTTCAGTTCTGGGCTAACAGTAAGTCCAAGGCCATTTTCACCTGTTCTGATAGTTTACATGTTTCTAAGAGCTTTTCCAATTTATGTAAATCATCTAATTTTTTTGGAGTATGATTTTTCAGTGTTCCTTATAATCCATTTTCTTTCTGCACAGTCAGTAACAATGTCTTCTCTTTCATTCTGATTTTAGTATCTTCAGTTTTCTTGCTCCTTTTTGCTAAGTACAGCCAAAAGTTTGTTACTTTGATGATCTTATCAAAGCACCAACATATGGGTGTGTTAATTTTCTCTACTACTTTTCTGCTCTCTAATAAAATACGCTCTGATGTTTATTTCATGCCTCCACTTACTTTAGTTGTGTTTTCTTTTCCCCTAGTACCATAAGGGTGAATTTAGGTTATGGACTTAGTTAGGTTATTGACATCTCCAGCCATCAGTTTCCCACTAAGCACCACTTTATGTGAATTACATAGATTTTAGTATAATGTGTCTTCATTTTCATTCATACCAAACTATTTTTCAAATTCATTTATGAATTCTTCTTTGATCCATTCGTTCTTTAGAAGTGTTGTTCCTCACATTTGTGAATTTTCTTCTCTCATTGATTTATAATTTAACTCCATTGTAGTCGGAGAATATACTTTGTACTATTTCAGGCTTTTAAATGCATTCAAATTTGTTTTCTGCTGTAACATATGATCTAACCAGGAGTATATTTCATGTGGAAAACTCGGTGGCATAGTGGTTAAGTGCTACAGCTGCTAAGAAGGCTGGCAGTTCAGATCTGCCAGGCACTCCTTGGAAACTCTATGGGGCAGTTCTCCTCTGACCTATAGGGTTGCTATGAGTCAAAATCAACTTGACAGCAGTGGGTTTGGTTCGTACATTTAATGTCATAGGGTTCCTTCTATGTCACTATTTATCTTTAATGAAATGTATGTTTATATTTGTGTGTGCGTGTGTGTGTGTGTGTACTGGCAATGAAACTGCTTCACACAAACTTATCCCTGAGGTAGTATTTGTAAGGTTTTCACTGCCAGCCTTTGCAAAAGCAGACTGCCAGTTCCTTCTTCCTAATCTGTGTTAGTCTGGAATCTCTGCGAAAATTTGTCCACCAAAGGTGGTCGTACTAGCATTTAAAGTAAATGTGTTGAAGCTTCCAGTATCACAGCAACACAAAAGCCACCACAGTAGACGCATAGCAGTAAAATTCAGGGACAAATCAGGGATCTTTAGTGGTAGCACTAAAAAAATTATAGTTACTTTTATTATATCAAAAGATTATTAGTTTAAAAATGTTAACTACATATTGTAAGATAATAACATAGAGCGCGGGTTAAGAATTTGGAAGAAAATTAACTCAAAAGAATAGTTTGAGACCAAATCATTGCTATGCCCTCATTAACTGCTTGATCTTTCAAGAGATCTTTAACTTCTCTCTGCTTCTATATCATAAGGTACAAAACAACTTACCAAAAAAATTCCAGGAATCATCTCCTAGGTGTGTAGTGAGGATTAAACAAGAACAAGTTTACAAAATACATGGAACACACCATAGCAAGTTTTAGGAATCATTATCATTGTTATTATCACTATAAGGATTAGTCTCTGCAATTGTGCCTTCATGTGCACAATGGATGAAATAGTATACCATGCATGTTGTTATAAAGACTAAATGCAACCACACATACCACTCTCTTCCTATCATGTCATGTTCATGGCAAGCAGTTAATAAAATCCATATACTGTTAGCCATGGTAAAGTGACTGAGTTTACACAATGAGCATTATGAATTCTTTTACAGTAGGTCTTGTATCCTTCTTTTCATTACGATCATCAGTGCCATGTACATGTTATGTCAACAACTACATACAGGCTACAAAAGTGTTACACCACATTGCCTCTATTACCATTACCCACAAGCCTCACTGATTCTAGTCTGAAGTCACTTTTTTGCTCCAGAGTTTCTTCATGGTTGTTTTAACCTCAGTATTTCTGAGAGTATAAATTAAAGGATTTAACATGGGGGCCACTATAGTATAAAAGACAGCCACAGCTTTATCTACGGGCAGAGTGGTCACTGGGCGCAGATATACAAATATACATGGCAGAAAGAATAAGACAACCACTGTGATGTGAGAGACACACGTGGAGAGAGCTTTGTGCCTCCCCTCCAAGCTATGGGCCCCTAGGGAGCGCAGAATGACCACATATGAGACCATCAAGAGGAGGAAGTTTAACAAGCATATGAATCCACTGTTGGCAGCAACAAAGAGACCAAGCATCTGAGTGTCCCTACAGACAAGTTTCAACAAAGGATACAAGTCACACATGAAGTGGTCTATGACATTGGGGCCACAGAAAGGCAGCCAGACCGTGAAGAGGATCTGAACGGTTGCATGGAGAAATCCTCCAGTCCAGGCCACTCCCACCAGCAGAACGCACAGCCTCTGACTCATGATGCTCGGGTAGTGCAGGGGTTTGCAGATGGCCACGTAGCGGTCATAGGCCATCACTGTCAGCAAGATGATCTCAGTACCACCAAAGATGTGTTCTGCATAGACTTGGGCCATACACCCATTAAAGGAAATCCTTTTCTTCTCATGAAGGGAGTCCACAATCAGCTTAGGAGCTGAAGAAGAAGAATAAATTGTGTCTATCAAAGAAAGTTGGGTCAAGAAGAAGTACATGGGGGAACTCAGAGCCTGGCTGGTAGTAACTGTAACAATAATAAGGAGATTGCCTGAGAGTGTTACCATGTACAGAACCAAAAATGCCACAAATACCAATTTTTGTATCTCTGGGTTCTGTGTAAGACCTATTAAAATGAATTCTGTCACATTCCTGTTACTCTCCATCTATGTGTCATTGGTGATGAATTTCCAGGAAGGAATTTTTTTAACCTGGAAAAATAAAAAGAGGAGGAGTCATAAGAATCAATCAGTCTAAAACGCTGCTTTGTCATAGTACTTTGCAATTCTCTCAGATAACTTACTCTCTTCCCTAGACTCTCTGAATAGGTGCCTCCAAACTTCTCTTAGTTGATCCTCTAGTCTTTCATTATCCTGATATTTAAAAAATTCTTCTGAAACTGACAATCTCCAAGAAGAAAGGAACAATTATTACTAGATCGGGATAATCCTTGCAAATTTTCCCTTGAACATCAGCATAAGGAAATAGTGTCATTAAAAGTGATCATTTTAGAGACTAACAAGACTTTAAAGTGTATCTATAACATGAAATGAAAAGTACAAGTGAGATTTTACATCATAATTATAATTACATAAATCTACTATAAGTAAAATAATAGGGAATAGGGGTTATGAAATTCATATTTGAAGATTATACATTTTATCCAATTTAAGAATAAAATTCACATTCAAACATTCTATTCATAAAATGTTAGGTTTTGTTTAATTTTTAATATGGGTTCATAAAAAGACTTTCTAGGGGAACAAAATAATACGTAGGGCATCTAGTCCTACATATGAAACAATGAGTGATTCTTTTACCTACTTATGTTTTTACTATTTTCCAATTTTCCACACTTTGCATTATTAAATTTCTCAGCAGGGATGGAATGTAATTTGCATATTTTTTTTCTTGGAGGCCTCAGGTTGAATCCATGAATTTTTTAAATCAGTAAAATATATATGGAACTCAGGAAATATTACCTGAATGTACGAAGTAACTGCTGTAAAGTATTCCTGAAATTGTTGTTACCAAGTCAACAAACAGACATATGATGACGGCTTAACTGGGCACTAAGTACACTGAGAATTTTACGGCACAAGGGTGAGGCTGTCGTAACTGTATTCATCCTCAATACCATGTTCAGCCCACCAGCCAAAGTTCACGGATCTGTGGTTTTAATTCATGCTATTGATACTAAAGTCAGTATGTCAAGTCTGCATTGTCCAGATCTGTTTAATTCAAAGCCTGTTTATGTTTACTTAATGAAGAACACATAGATTACTATCACTTAAACTTCAAGATCATATTGAAAACCAAGATATCTCACTCTTTCCTGGACCCCAAGTTACTTTTTCTACACATCCTTACATATTGTTACGGCAAAAGACAATAGGGGTAAGATGAGTTGTCCCTTCCTAACGTGGCCTTTGGAAATCCTTGTGGTGTAGTGGGTTAAGTGATACATCTGCTAGCCAAAATGTCAGCAGTTCACATCTGCCAGGTGCTGCCATTTCACTCTGACCTCCAGGGGTGCTATGAATCAGAATCGATTCAAAGGCAGCGGGGTTGATTTTTTTATTAATGTGGCTATGGAACATAATGAAACACATGAGGAGGAAGCTTCTTCCACAAAGCCCACAAACGCCTAGTTGAAAGACTAGACTGAGAGTTCAAGGATAAGTGGTTTCCCTTACGGATGGCCCAGTCCATCAGAAAATCCTTCCAGGGGCCAGAATTCTTGGGGAAGGAGTTTAGTGCACTTCTATCAGCAAAGTCTTTTCCAAAGAATTTGACCCTTGGGAGAACCAATGACTGATTCATGTACTTTCATATCTTTCAGAAGTTATGTACCAAAGGTTGTATTTCATGACAAAAACAAGTTCTAAAACCCAAACTATGACACATTCACCTCCATTATCTCACTATTATTCAGCTTCTTCAAATCCTGAGGAAACAGAAAATATTTAAGGGACAGTTTTCTATTATGATTTTCATCTAGTCCTCCCTTTTCCCCACCACCCAGACAAGAACACAACACCAAACAGCTTGAGTTCAAATTGAAATTGATGCTTTGCTGTGTACATTGTCAAAACTCAGAACTGTACACTGGAAAGGGTAGAATTGTCCTCTAGGTGTAAAAACAAAATGAAGCCCATTAATCTTGAGTCAATTGCAACTTATAGTGATCCTAAAGGATTGGGGAGAATTGCCTTAATGGGTTTCCCAGGCCATAAATCTTACGGAAGAATACTGCCCCATCTTCCTCCCAGCCAGGAAGCTGGTAGGTTCAAACTACTGACCTCTGGGTGAGCACCCCAGAATTCTCATCACTGCCACCAGTGCTCCACATACAGTATGTTTTATAAAATCATACTTGACATTAAAATAAACGCTGGTGTCTTTGATGTCCACTATTAATCATCAGACTCAAACACAGGAGCAGTTTTTCTCTCCTCATTCAAAGACCAATATGTATCTACTACCAAAGAAATCCTTTAAACCTCATATTTTTTTGAAGAAATGAGCTGTGATGATACAGCCATAAGATCCTGACCTCTCAGAAAAGGGCCCTCAGACTCAGTTGAGAAACAAGGACCTAGGCAAACAAATGTCTTTCCAAGTGCCAAATCTACTCTTATGGGCTTAAATCTATATACTCAAATATTTTGAAACACAAACTTTACTATAACTCTGCTTTGCTCCATTCTTAATAGCATGCAGAGACTTATTTCTATACTATGTAGTTCTTATAATGGTAGTAAACTTTTATTGCGTGCTTGTCGTGTGCACTATGCTAACTGCATTATAAATATGATTTCATTTAGTCCTCACAACTCTAAGGTAAGTAATACCATTATTTCTATTTTCTAGAAAAGAAAATTGAGGCTTAGAGTAGTGACTTGTCCAAAGCTATAAAAATGAAAAACAGGAGAGCCTGGGTCTTAAACCTAGGATGTCTGGCTTCAGCTCTTTAAGAACTTACCCAGTGCCCATGCCAGTATAGATTCAGTTAGGTCTGGGAATCACCACTGCCAGAGTTTGGAAGAGTGAGCCAGCGTGGAGAGCCACCACTAATGACTGTGGGAAAGCCATAGCAGTCTTCGTGCCAGGGTATGAAATAATGAGGCAAATGATAATGAATTTAAGAGGTCTTTGGGGAAGACTATAGAATTGTTATACTTTAGAAATCTTTGGCTACACTGCATTTTACCAAGTTGATACTATTTTTAAAGATGAGAAAGCTGAGAACAAGAGACATAAAATGATGCTCTAAGAAGTAGCTAATTGGTTAATGTGAAGCCAAAACCAGGACCTACATCTCCTAATGTCCAAGACAGGGATTTTCTTTTTTTTTTGCCCCACCATAGCATCCTTCTTCTCTTAAGATAACTGTGTTCAAGGAAAACTCACCCTAAGATGACAGAGGGAATTAATTTTCTTCTCTTTAGCAATACTTAACTGTCTAAGAAAAGTGGGAGGTCTGAGAGCAGGGACACCGTCATACTGGCGGGAACCACATCTGTTGTAGCTGTAGTGAGCATCATGTGTTAAGAACAAGATCTGGGAAAGTCTGAGTAAGTCAGGAAAAAAGTGTGCCTGAGTCTTCAGCTTAATATAGATCCCAATCACATAAGACAGTATGTTCTTTCCTTGAAGATCCTGTATTTCAATGCACTCCTCTTTTAGACCCCACTTTTAGTATTGAAGTTTTCCTTTGAAAAAAAGTGAATGGAAATGCTGAACTTTTTCCCTCAGTGTTGACCTGTCTTGACTGCAATGAAGATCAGAAACCCTGTCTAATTTACATGTCTACTTTTCTGTATTCTAAGTTGCCTATCATATCTCCTATTTTAACTTCAAGGTGAACCCTCCCATCCCTTCATTCTTGCAAACGATAAAAGCAGAGCTCTGTATTATGGAAAATGAGTAACTGCCTGAGCCAGTCTCTGACTGTCCAAAACATCATGTCCTGTGCTCTACCCCCTGAGAAAGTCACTTCTGCACTCTCTCCACACTCAAAAACCTAGGAATTGGATCAGAAAATATAAACCTTTTACTGATAAGTAATAGATACATCCATTTACATTCGTATTCATTGCACACATTTCTGCAAAATGTTCTGGAACATCTAACAGTGATCCCCAATCAAATCTCAGAAAATAATGCTTCTATGATATTGACTATAAGCTCCTTGGGAGAAACTGGAAATACAGGAACAGGATTAAAAACAAGCAGTTCCAGAAAACTTACGTGATTGCCTATGCAGTTGAGGTAAAGTCTCAAGTATTCAAGAATAAGAAGAAATCATTACACATAGGTGTTCAACATCATGTCAGGTAATGTCTATTTCTCAATTCCCCACTGACTGGACAGTGTTGCCTTCCTCAGAAAAGGTCAAGATGATGCAATTATCTTCAAATAGATTCAGTAAGCATTTTCAAGCACCAATATGTTTAAAAGTTAGAGGAATATATTGTGTTGAATTTGAAAACCAAAGTCTTTCGGTATTACGGAGGACCTTGTGATCTTCTCCAGTGCCTAGCTAGATGCTTACAAAACAAGAGACACAAGTATACCCAGATCATTCTATCACCTAGTAATCTCATTCTGCTCTTAAAATGAGAAAACAGCTCCTTTTTGAGCAGAGTGTTTAGAAAGGACACTGAGAACCCTTAAAGGCCTATTGTTATAGTTAAGGATCCGACTCCATGGCACCGGGCTGGGTTTGCCCTCCCAGGAATTCATTATCTCTGCTTGTTAAAGATATATATTTTTTTCCTTTCCAAACAGATATTTGCAGAAATCCAGCTGTGAAGATCTATCTGCACCTTCTTATTTATTTCCCCTGTGCTTTAAGCTAACCTCTTAAAAACCTACACTCCTGGTCTGAAAATTTAAAAAAGCGATCAAGCACTACTCCTATGAACCCTTTGACCCTTATGAACTGAGACAGGAGGGCTCTAACTGCTGTGAACAACAACACAGCACTTCCTTCAGTCTGTGTATCCCTAAGGAAACTTCCCCATTGGCTGAGGTCACCAGGGGAGATTGACCTACTGAACCAATCTCTTACATGCACTATAAATGCCTCAGGGCACACTATTCATATGAACCTTGGAACTTACCATGGCTAAATGAAGGCTAAAATTCCAGTATCCATTTGCCCAGTATTGGAATTTCAAAAATAGATTTTTTTTTTTAACCTTCTACTGGCACTGTTTGAAAGCCTAAGAACTGTTCAGCTGTTCAATAAAAGAAACATCAGCTAAGCAACACGATTTAAACTCTTCCTCACGAGGACTTAGCATTAAGTTCTCGAACTTACCCTAGAAAAAGTGCTACAAACCTCCCTGCTGAGTATCATTACGGTCACCTTCGAAGTACTCCCTTTGGGGAGCTATGCACTGACAGCAGTGCCCAGTCTACCATTCAAAGCGTTTTTGGAACTTTTTTTATGGAGCGACCATCAGATCTGTTGTCATATTACCCTTGATGTCCTGAATGTCATCAAAATGTCTTCTTTTCAATGTTTCCTTTATCTTCGGGTAAAGAAAAAAGTCATTGGTGCCAGATCAGGTGACTAAGGAGGGTGTTCCAAAACAGTTGTTCACTGGCTTAAAACTCCCTCAGAGACAACTATATAATTAAGTTTGTGAACTTGCCACGATGTCAGCATAAACAATGGCCATTCCAGAAAGAGTTCCAAGATCGCTTTGAAGGGTGGACTAGGCACTAGCATCAGTGTATAGTTTCCCAACGAGAGTACTTCAAAGGTGACCACAGTGATATACAGCAATAAGGTATGTAGCACTTAGAACAATTAAGTGGATGGTCTTTATTGTTGAACCCTGTAATATCCCTAAGGCACAGAAGAATGGCAGAGGCAAATATGTCTTGCCTTCTATACATAAGCCTGTTTTTGAGATCTTCGGACACGAATGGATTGGACTTGGCGATGCAGAGTGACCACGTATTGGATGTACTTTATGGTTCTATGCATCTACAGGATATCAGCCTGCTGACCTCTGGGTGGAGGAAGGAGAGTGGGTGGAGAGCAGGGGAAAGGAGACTGTTGGGAGGATGAGACATACATGCAGCAGAGATGAACAGTGTGCTGTCACTGGGCAGAGAGAGCAGTGGAAGCTGCATATAGGTGGGCATGTAAATTTATATGGAAATGTACATTTTCACTCAGTCATAATAAATATATATATATATATATATGTCTTCCCATCTTGCCAACACATACTCCAGAAAGTGCCCTGTAACCTGTAGGAGGGGTTAATCATAAATTTGATCTCATCTGAAAGCTGAACCAGCTGCTGCATTAAACGGATGTCAGCTCTTAGACAGTGGATGGAGAGCTAGGAAGAGTGGCACTGAAAGCAGCTATTGGTGCTGAGTACAATGCTATTTATTAATAAAGCATATTACACAAATTGAGTTTTGTACATCAAACCAAAGTTCAGTTCCTAGGATAAATCAATGTAACTTAGTCATGGTATGTTATCTTTTTCACATTCTACAAGATTCTACTTTCTAGTATTTTGGTGAGAATTTTTGTCTGTATTCATAATTGTTGTTGTAGGTGGTGTCTTTCTATTTTCTACTAATAGTGACCCTATGTACAAAGGAATGAAACACTGCTCAGTCTTGTACCATCCTCAGGATTGTTGTTATGCTTATATCCAGTGTTGTAGCTCTGTCAACCTACCTTGTGGAGTGTCTTTCTCTTTTTCATTAACACACTTTATCAAGCATGATGTCCTTCTCCAGAAACTAGTTCCTCCTGATAACATATCCAAAGCATGTGAGACAAAAATCTCATCATCCTCACTTCTAAGATGCATTCTTGCTGTACTTCATCTAAGACAGATCTGCTTGTTCTTTTGGCAGTCCGTGGTACATTCAGTATTCTTCACCAACACCACAACGCAAAAGGTATCAATTCTTCTTTGGTCTATCTTATTCACTGACCAGCTTCTACACATGTATAAGGTGGTTGAAAACACCATGGCTTGGTCAGGAGCACCTTAAAGTCACACCTTTTTTTTTTTTTCTTTTTAACATTTTAAAGATGTTTTGAAAGTGGCATATTTACTTTTTAACAATAAAGATGTCTTTTACAGCAGATCTGTCCAATGAAATGTGTTCTTTGATTTCTTGACAGCTACTTCCATGACTGTGCAGTGGGAATCCAAGGTAACTACTCAACAACTACAGTCTGTTTTCCTTTTACCATGACATGGCTCACTGGCCCAGTTATCAGGATGTGTGTTTTACCGAAGTAAGTGCTTCCATTCCTCTTCACTTTCAGCAAACAAGGCTGTATCATCTGCATAACACAGGCTGTTAATGAGTCTTCCTCCCATCTTGATGCCCAGTTTTTCACAGTGTCAAACTTCTTGGATTATTTGCTTATCATAGCAATTGAATAAATATGGTGAAAGGATATGACCCTAATGCACACTTTTCTTAACTTTATACCAGATAGTATCTCCTTGTTCTGTTTGAATGACTTCCTCTTAATCTGTGTACAGGGTCCACATGAGCATAATTAAGTGTCTTAGAATTTCCATTCTTCTCAATATTAACTATAACATGTTATGATCCACACAGTCATGTGCCTTTGAATAGTCAACAAAACACAGATCCACATCTTTCTGGTATTTTCAGCTTTTAGCCAGGATCCACCAGGCATCAACAATGATGTCCCCCATTCCACGTCCTCATCTGAATCTGACTTGAGTTTTTGGCAGTTCCTGATCAACATACTGTTGTAGTTGCTTTTGAATAATCTTCAGGAAATTGTATTTGTGTGATATTAATGATATTGTTGTAAAATATCTGCATTCAGTAGCATCACCTTTCTTTGGAATTTCCATAAAGTATGGATTTCTTCCAATTGGTTGCCCAAATAGCCTCTGTCTTCCATATTTCCTGACACAGGAGAGTTAGCACTTCCAGTGCTGCATCCATTTGTTGAACCAATCCCATTGTTTTCTGTCAGTTCCAGGAGAGTTGTTTTTCACTGACGTCTTCAGTACAGATTGGACCTCTTCCTTCAGCACCATTGGTTCTTAATCACGCGCTACCTCCTGAAGTGGTTGAATATCAACTGATTCTTCTTGGTGCAATGACTGTGAATCCCTTCTGTCTTCTCTTGATGCTGCCTGTGTCCTTCAGTATTTTACCTATAGAACTATACAGAATTGCAGTTTGGGGTTGAATTTTTTCTTCAGTTCTTCCAGTGTGAGAAACGCTGAGTGTGTTCTTCCCTCCTGGTTTTATAACTTACCCAGTCCTTTGCAAATGTCATTATAATATTTTACTTTGTCTTCTCTAAATACTCTTTGAAATCTTCTATTAAGCTCTTTTAATTCATCATTTTTTCTGTTCACTTTAACTACTCAAGCATGTTTCAGAATCTCCTCTAACATCTATTTTCGTCTTTTCTTTTTTTCCTCTCTCTTCTGTGACTGCTTGCTTTCTTTGTGTACAATGTCCTTGATGTCATTTCACAGCTTACGTGGTCTTCTCTCATTAGTGTTCAGTGTGTCTAATCTATCAATGAAATGGTCTCTAAATTAAAGTGGAATATACTCAAAATCAAACTTTGGGTCTCATTGACCTGTTTTAATTTTCCTCAGCATCTTCTTAACTTGCATATGTGAAATGGTAGTCTATTTGTTTTTAGTCCCTGGCCTCATTTTAACTAATGATATTGAGCTTTTCCATCATCTTTTTCCATAGTTGTACTCCATTTGATTTCTACGCATTTCATCTGGTGTGGTCCACATGTATAGGTGCCTTTTATGTTATTGAAAAAGTTATTTGCAGTGATGAAGTCTTTGGGCTTGCAATATTCTATCCTGCAATCTTCAGCATCTTTTCTATCACCAGGTTATATTTTTTAATTATAGATTCTTCCCCTTTATTTCCAACTGTTATTTTCCATTTACCAATGATTATCAATGCACCCTCATTGCATCTTCAATCAATTTCAGACTCCAAAATTTGGCCCAAATCTTTGGTTTCTTCATCTTTGGCCTTAGAAATTGGTGTAGAAATTTAAATAATATTTGTATTAACTGATCTTCCTTGTAGACATATGGATATTGCCCTATCACCAACAGTGTTAAACTTTAGGATATACCTGGAAATGTTCCTTTTGACAATGACTGCAATACCATTGCTCTTCAAGTCATCGTTTCTGGTGTAGTAGACCATATGAATGTCCAATTCAAAATGGCCAACATAAGTCCATTTCAGCTCACTAATTCCTATGCATTCCATTGCATTTTTGACAATTGCTGATATTACTAGATTCATACTTTTTACATTCCATGTTCCAATTATCATTGGATATTTTCAGCTGTTTCTTCCCATTTTGAATCATGTCACATTGGCATATGAAGGCTCCAAAAGTTTGATTCCATCCATGTCATTAAGATCGACTCTACTTTGAGGAGGCAGCTCTTTCCAAGTTGTGTCTTGAGTGCCCTCCAACTAAGGGGACTCATCTTCCCACACCATATCAGTTTTCTGCTGCTATTCATAAAGATTTTACTGGATAATTCTTTTCAGAAGTAAACTGCTGGGTCATTCCTCCTAGTCTCTTTTAGTGTGGAAGATCAGTTGAAGCCTGTCTGCCATGGACAAACCTTCTGATATTTGAATATTGGTATCACAGCTTCCAGTATCATAGCAGCTCATAAGCCCTCCCAGTCTGACAAACCAACAGACACGTGAGCGGATGCTACAAACAGATAGCTCCAAAGACTCCATCAGAAAATTCCTGTAACTAATGGAAAGATTCAGCAAATTAGTGGCATACAACAGTATAAACACACAAATATAAGTTCAAGTACTATGCCCCAATAAAAAGAACAATGAAAAGAGTATCAGGGGGAAAATGGCATTTATAATAGTCCCTAATAAAATAAAACATTTAGGAATAAATCTAATCAGAGACGTAAAAGATCTATACAAAGAAAATTACAAAACACTACTGCAAAAAACAATAGGAGATCTACATAAGTAGAAAAACATAACATGCTCAAGGAAAGGTAGACTCAACATTGCAAAAATGACAATTCTACCCAAAGCAATTTACAAATAGAATCCAATTGCCACCCAAATACCAACAACATTCTTTCAAGAGTTGGAAAAACTTATCATTCACTTTTATATGGAAAGGGAAGAAGCCTCAGATAAGTAAAGCACTACTGAAGGAGAAGAATAAAGTAGGACAATGTGTACTACAATGTGACCTCAGAACCTACTACTACACAGCTGCAGTTATCAAAACAGCCTGCTTCAGGTATAATGACAGATGCATTGACCAATGGCACAAAACTGAGAACCCAGCTGTAAATCCATCCGCTATGGTCTCCTGATCTTTAATTAAGGCACAAAGTCCATCAAATAGGGAAAACCAATATTTTTTAACTCACAGTGCTTGGCAAAACTGGATGTCCATCTGCAAAAAGAAAAAACAAAGAAATAGGTACCATTCCTCATACCATACACAAAAATTAATTCAAAAGGGATCAAAGACATAATATAAAGCCCAAAACTATAAAATTCACAGAAGAAAAAGATAAGTGCTAGAAGCCTTAATACATAGCATTGACAGGATACAAATCATAACTAAGAACACAAACTTTAGAAGATAAGATAGATAATTTAGATCTTCTAAAAATTAATATGCTAAGCCAAAGACTTAGTCAAAAAGTAAAAAGAGAACCTACAAACTGGGAGAAAAATGGCTCTTACAAATCAGACCAAATCAGACAAAGTTCTAACCCATAAAATCTACAAGAAAATCCAAGACCTCTACAACAACAACAACAATAAAAATCCAATTAAACAGCAAGCAAATGAAAGTAGACACTTCACCAAAGAACACATTCAAGTGACCAAAAGATACATGAGGAAATACTCAGGATCACTAGTCTTTAGAGATGTTCTAGTCAAAACGACCAGGAAATATCAGCTCACCTTTAGATTACTGGCATGAACCACAGAAACAGGAAATAATAAATTTTGGAGAGGATATGGGAAGACTGAACTTTAACACACTACTAGTAGGAATGCAAAATGATAGTCATTTTGGAAAACAACATGGCACCTCCTTAGAGAGCTAGAAATGGAAATACTTTATGATCCAATAATCCTATTCCTAGTTATATTTCCTAGAGAAATGAATATCCTCACTAACATACACCTACTCATATACACAGTCATGTTCACAACAGTTGTTCAAACTAACAAAAAGATGGAAACAACCTGGAAGCCCATCTATAAATGAATAGGTAAGCAAACTGTGGTACATACACACAATGGAGTATTATGCAACAATAAAGAACAATGACAGATCTGTGATATATCTCACAATGTGTAGGAAACTGGAGGGCAGTATGCCAAGTGAAATAAGCTAATCACAAAAGAATGAGCATTGTACAAGACCAGTACTACAAAAATTCATGAAAAAGTTTACACACACACACAAAAAAACAATCTTTCGTGGTTACCTGGGAGAGGAAGTGTGAAGATGGAAAAGCCCTAGTAGACAATAGATGAAGGGTAACTTTGGTAGAGGGTAAGTCAGTATGCAATGCTAGGGAAGACAGCAAAATGTATACAAGGCAAGGACGTGGAAGCTCTATAAACATATCCAGATTCCCCGAGCAACCAAATTACAGGGCTTAGAGGTGTGGGACCATTATCTGGGAAAACATCTAGCTCATTCTTAAAGAAGATATTCTACTTTCTACTATGGTGAGTAACATCTGGGGTCTTAAATCCTGTAAGCAGCCATCTAGAATACTCCACTTTTCTCAATCCTTTGAGAGCAAGGAAGAATGAATAAAACCAAAGAAACTAGGGGAAGATTAGACCAAAGGACTAATGAGGAACAACATCTGAAACGGCCTCCAGTACAGAGAGTGCTCAGACACCACTACTGACTGCTCTGGCAAGGATCAAAGAAGACAGTCCCAGATAGAGCTTTAGAAAAGATGTAGAACAAAATTCTAACTCAAAAAGAAAGACTACTTTTTTCTGACCTGAGAGAAACTGGAGAAAGCCTTAGAATATGGCCTTCAGACATCCTTTCAGCTCACAGCCACTCCTGAGTTTCACCCTTTAGCCCAAGATAGAACAGGCTTATAAAACAAAACAAGATTGAAGGGGCAAGGACTAGAAGGCGGAAGACAACAGGAAAGCCTGAAACATGGAAAGTTACAAGAAGAGTGAGTGTTAACCTCTCGTGGGGTTGTTAACCCATGTCATAAAACAATGCGGGTACTGTTTAACGAGAAACTTGTTTGACACGTAAACCTTCATCCGAAGTACAAAACAAAACAAAACAAAAAAAAGATGGAGGGAAAAATTGCAAAATTCGAAAAAAACAAAGGTGTTGACTCAAGACACAACCTAATCTTGTACACTGAGTCCTGTCTCATTAACATGCTGTTGGTGGTGGTCTTAGATGATGTAAACTGGTTCTGATTCATAGCGATGCTTTGCAAAACAGGTCAGAACACTGGCTGGTCCTGCACCATGCCCACAATCATTTTTATGCTTAAGGCTATTGTTGCAGCCACTGTGTCAATGTATTTTGTTGAGGTCTTCCTCTTTTTCACTGACCCTCTACTTTACCAAGCCTGATGTCCTTTATCAGGGACCGATCCTTCCTGACTATATGTCCAAAGTATGCAGTGTTGCAGGCTGCTTTGAATGTACTGTCCCACCTATTGTCTTACTGATGTAGATTTAGGCTTCTCTCAGGCATGACAGAACCTCCAGGAAGGCCTGACCTTTGTCTCTCCTTCTCCTTCTTCTTATCTCCCACTTTACTGAGATTTCCATACAAATATTTAGGCTTTTCTCAAGTATGATGGCCAGCCAGCCAGCCAAGTGCTGTCGAGTTGCATCTGACTCATGGTGATAAACCCTCTTTAAAAGCCTGACCTTTATTTACCTGTTTCTCCTACCTCGTGCCTTGATGATACTTCCGTGTATGGATCAGCCAGTCATGAGATGCCCCCATACCATTGCAACCATTTTTGGCAGAACAGACTGCCCTGCCAACCTCCTCCTGTTTGTAAACCTATCAATAAAGTTTCCTATTGAGGAACGGCAGCCATTGCTCTCCATCAGAGGCCTTGGTCCCATCTGGCCTCAACTTTATCTTGTGTGATGTGAGTGAGTTTTTTCTCATCCCCTTTCCTGTCTCCATCAGATATGGGTTTGTCCCACTGTTGGTCACTGGGGTGCTGGATGTGACAATGTAGGACACAGTCTAACCATCTTTGCTTCCAAGGAGCACTCTGGTTGTACTTCTTCCAAAACAGATCTATTTGTTCTTTTGGTAGTCCATGGTGCATTCAATATTCTTCTGCAACACCACAATTCAGAAGCATCAATTCTTTCTCTGTCTTCCTTATTCACTGTCCAGTTACCAAAGCTTGAATCAGCTGAACCTTAGTCTTCAAGATGACATTTTTACTTTTCAACACCTTAAAGAAGTCCTTTGCAGCAGATTTTCCCAATGCAATGTATCTATCTACTTGCATTAAGGAGCACGGACAAGACTTACTCACAGACACTCACATGCTCTTTCTCAGTGTGTGCAGTCAGAGAGCTATGCCTACAACAATCACCCCTGCCCATTTAGGACTGCAGGTGAGAACCTGAACTACATGCTTGGTGACTGACTACATGGGCACCTAAGCTGAATACACACAAGAAAAGTAAACAGACACCTGGGTCCACACACCTACTAACAGTTCTCATCACATGGAGACAGGACATAAGAATCTCTAATAACACTAACTCACACAAGCAGCCTATTTGAACAATTCAAAATAAAATAAGGAACGAAATCAGAACACAGTAATTAAATGTAAATAAATACAACTTTCTGACATCTCAGAGACAACAGTACATATCAAATCACTTAAAGAGGTGGACTATGAGGACTTCAGAAAGCCCTCCAAAAAAAGATAAATTTTCCAGAACGAGAGAACTTCCTGAAATTATGGGTAGTAGAAAACAGACATTTAATATTTAGAACTTTTCAAGAGATCAGGAAGGAGATTGAGCAAAGCAGAGCAGAACATAATGACAAACTGAGCACGCTGCAAGAAATCCTTGAGAAACAACAATCTGAAATTCAGCAGATTACTAATAACACTACAAAATTAGACAACTCAACATAAAATTACAGGAGAAGACATTAGACAATGGAACACAGAGTTAGTAAGGCTGAAGACAAAGTATCTGGCAAACTTATTTGAGAAAAAAATAAAAGCATTTAAAAAATGAAGACACACTGAGTTATGTAGGACTCTATCAAGAAAATAATTTATGAACAATTGGAGAACCAGAACAGGGGAAAACAAAAACTACAGAAAGAATTGCTGAAGATTTGTTGACAGAAAATTTTCCTGATATCATGAAAAATAAGAAGGTATCTACCAAAAATGCTCATCATACTCCACACAAGCTAGATCCCATTAGAAAGACACCAAGACATTTTATAATCAAACTTCCTAAAACTGAAGATAGGGAGAAGCTTTTAAAGGAGCCAGGATTAAATAAAAAATATAAAAAGGAGAGTCAACAAGACTAAGCTCAAACTATAAGCAGAAACTATGCAACCATGCGGGCAAGAAGGCAATGAGATGACATACATAAAGCCTTGAAGGAAAAAAAAAAACCTGCTAGCCATGAATTACATATGCTGCAAAATTGTCTCTCAAAAACAATGGCAAAATTAGGACATTTCCAAATAAACAGCTCAGAGAATTTCAAAAAGCAAACTATAATTAAAATAAATACTTAAGAAGTTCTTCAAATATAAAATCATAACATCAGATAACAACTCAAGGCTCAAAGGCAGGACAGAGGCATCAGATAACATCCAGATAGAGAAACCACAAAAAATAAATCAAAGCTGAAACACTGAAAATGAGGAAACAGAAATGTGAGTATGTAAGAGATGACAACTTATATCAAAAAGAGGGGCTATATAGTGTTGTCATAGATATTTCATGTGAAGATGCACTCAATGCAGTACAAAGAAATTGAAGACTGGTTTAAGTTTAGAACAGTGAGGGTACATATTAATGTAACCAGTAAAGGAAATTAACAATCCAACACACTGATATAAAAAACAAACTCAGGAAGTCTCAGCAAATCCCAGAACAACAACAATGAAAAAGATGAAATATAAACATGTAAAGAAAAAATTAATCAGCATTACTTAGTGACTCTCTAGAAAATTGAGTGGAACAAAGAAACTATCAGCAGCACACAAAAAGGACATCAAAATGACAGCACCAAATTCATACCTTTAATAACTACACTAAATGGAAATGAGTTAAATGTACCAATAAAAAGAAACAGAATGGCAGAATGGATTAAAAAATACAACCCATCAACATGTTGCCTACAAGAAACACATCTAAAAGACACAAACTAAAACTTAAGGACAGAAAAATATATACCAAGCAAACACCATTCAAAAAAGAGCAGGAGTGGTAATATTAATCTCCAATAAAATACATATTAAAGTAAAATCCACCATAGTGGACAAGGAAAGCCACTATACAATGATTAAAGAATCAATACACCAGGAGGTCATAACTATATTATGTAACCAGTGATAGGGCCCCTATGTACATCAAAGAAATTCTAGCAGCACCGAAAAGTGAAATAGAAAGCTCCACAATAATAGCAGGAGATTGCAACACATCACTTTTGATGATGAACAGAATATTCGGAAAGAAGCTCAGTAAAGACATGGAAGATGTAAATAACACAATGAACCAACTTGACCTCACACAAATACACAGAACATTCCACCCAACAGCAAACAAGCATACTTTCTTTTCCAAGGCACATGGAACATTCTCCAAAATAGACCACATGTTAGCACAAATCCTCTTAACCAGGCCAGTGCAACTGTGACCCAGCTACTGAGTCAAGACTAGTAACAGCTCAAAGCTCTACCTGTCTATGAACAGTTAAAAGAAAATGGGAGCTATCTCCATGGGGTTATATATATACCACCCTAGGTCCCACTAGCAGCCAATAACTGCCCAGGACTACATACAAAAGGCTGGCCACCTTTCATCAAGGTGGCCCAATATCCACATTACTTGTGTGAACTCCAGAACTCACATAGCTATAAGTTAAAGCTACTCATTTCGTACTGTTGTCTGCTTGTCTCACCCCCTTATGCTTATAATTTTCAAATCCCCATATCAGCCTCTGAGTCTAGGGAACACAAGCTAACACAGAAAGAAAAAAAAGATTCCAGAAGTCTTTAGGAGTGACAAACAGAAGGATATAACATAAGATGAGGATGAGAGAGAGATGAGTCATGGATAAAACCATGTTCCAGCTTGGATCACTGTATGGACCAGGAAACAGAAAAGGGAAAGAACAATGAGAGCTATTTTGAATCCATTGGGTAACATCCCAATGGAAGACATCAATATACAGAATGCAATTAAATACATGGCTCTGATCCTCAGAAACAAGATCCAGGCTAGAGAAATGTAAGAGTCTTGAACATACACATGACTTGTTAGCCATCTAGTGCTGCTATAACAGAAATACCACAAGTGTATGATTTTAACAAAGAGAAATTTTATTCCGTCACAGTCCAGTAGGCTGTAAGTCCAAATTCAAGACATCAGCTCCAGAGTAAGCCTGTCTTTGTGGGCTCTGGCGGAAGGTTCTTGTCATGAACCTTCCCCTGCAAGCTTCTGAAGTTCAGAGACCCCAGGTCCAAAGGATGAGCTCCCCTCCCAGTACTGCTTCTTTCCTGACGGTATGAGGTCCCCATATCTCTGCTTGCTTCCCTTCTCTTTCTATTGCAAGAGATTGCCTCAAGACACAACAAAATCTTATAGATTGAGGTCTACCTCACCAACACAACTGCCACTCATCCTCCCTCATTAACATCATAGCGACAGGATTTGGAACATCACACAATATGTGAACACAAGTCCTAGCCAAATAGCTACAAACTTTTTTTTCTGGGTTGGGGGAAGGGAGACACAATTCAATCCCTGACAAAGGCACAAAAGCACTGGGTATTACAAAGTGAGAGTAATAAAGGGAAAAGAAAGTAGGGAACAGAGTTAGTCAGAGTTTAGTAAACCATTAATCATCTTTGGTGGTATATGAAATAACACACATGTCTTTTAATATTTTAGAGGAAAACATAATAATTTAATCCCAAGACAGAAGTTTTAAAGTGACAATTGGTATACCACCAATTCAATAGGATATCAAACCCATAAAACAAGATCAGCCTTCTTATAATAGTAGGCCCAACAGAGAACAAAAAGAAGTTTCTGACCAGTGAAAATAAGATTGCCAAAATGAAAACAAAAACAAAAAATCACTAACATAGACTGAATAACTGATTGCAAAGATGTAAAAATCCAAGCAGTTAAACTTAACAATATTTTCAAGGAATATAACAGGCACACTGCCAACAGAATCCTTGTAACTACACAATCAACATCTAGTGAACAAGAAAACTCACATGAAAATATTTCAGTTGAAGGCAGAATTCAAAACAAATTAACAAATACTAAATAGATTATTGTCTATAGTCAACAGCCACCAACATTATTATGGTACTTAATATTAGTTTTGTATCAGTCCAACATTATAGGATCATACCTTTTAGCTTCTATGAATGTTAACAGTATCCAGGTAATCAATACATATTACTGAACAGGAATCAGTAGTGTGACAGAGTGTGGGATGGGAGACTCCTAGATTCCAATCTTTTCAAAACATGTATCTCCATCTACAGATCAAAAAGATTGGACTACATTATCTCTGCTACCACTACCCACAATGCTTGCTGATTCTGTTCAATCATCTGAAGTCACTTTTTTGCTCAACATCTTTCTCATGGCAGTTTTAACCTCAGTATTTCTGAGAGTATAAATTAAGGGATTTACCATGGGGGCCACCATAGTATAAAAGACAGCCACAGCTTTATCTATGGGCAGAATGGTCACTGGGCGCAGATACACAAATACACAGGGTACAAAGGACAAGATGACCACTGTGATGTGAGAGACACACGTGGAGAGGGCTTTGCGCCTCCCCTCCAAGCTATGGACCCTTAGGGAGCTCAGGATGAACACATAGGAAGCCATCAAGAGCAGGAAGTTTAACAAGCATATGAATCCACTGTTGGCAGCAACAAAGAGACCAAGCATCTGAGTGTCCCTACAGACAAGTTTCAACAAAGGATACAAGTCACACATGAAGTGGTCTATGACATTGGGGCCACAGAAGGGCAGCCAGACCGTGAAGAGGATCTGAACGGTTGCATGGAGAAATCCTCCAGTCCAGGCCACTCCCACCAGCAGAACGCACAGCCTCTGACTCATGATGCTCGGGTAGTGCAGGGGTTTGCAGATGGCCACGTAGCGGTCATAGGCCATCACTGTCAGCAGGATGATCTCAGTACCACCAAAGATGTGTTCTGCATAGACTTGGGCCATACACCCATTAAAGGAAATCCTTTTCTTCTCATGAAGGGAGTCCACAATCAGCTTAGGAGCTGAAGAAGAAGAATAAATTGTGTCTATCAAAGAAAGTTGGGTCAAGAAGAAGTACATGGGGGAACTCAGAGCCTGGCTGGTAGTAACAGTAACAACAATAAGGAGATTGCCTGAGAGTGTTACCATGTACAGAATCAAAACTACCACAAATACCAATTTCTGCATCTTCGGGTTCTGTGTAAGACCTATTAAAATGAATTCTGTCACATTCCTGTTATTCTCCATCTATGTGTCATTGGTGATGAATTTCCAGGAAGGAATATTTTTACCTGCAAAAAAGGAGAGCAGAGAGTCAGAGAAGAATCACACAATCCAAAACACTGCCTTGTCACAGTACTTTGCAATTCTCAGATGACTCCTTCTCTTCTCTAGACTCTCTGAGAATAGGTGCCTCCAAACTTCTCTTATTTGACCCTCTTAGTCTTTTGTTATCCTGACATTTAAAAATTCTTATGAAATTGAGAATCCCATGAAGACAAGAACAACTACTCCTAGATCAGGATGCCAGACAAGTGCCATCGAGTCGGATCTGACTCATGCTTTGCAAATTTTCACCTGAACATCAGCTTGAGGGAATAATGTAGTCATCAGAAGTGACAGTTTTAGAGACTAACAAGACTTTAAGGTGTATATCTAAAATAGCATGACGTAGAAAGCACAAATGAGCCTTTATATCATAATTATATAAATCCACTATAAGTAAAACATTAGGGAATGGAATTATGGAATTCACATTTGAAAATTATACATATTATGTATATAATTTAAGAACAAAATTCAAATTCAAAATCTCATTCAGAAAATATTACATTTTGTTTTACTTTTAATAGAGATGTATAAAAAGGCTTCGTAGTAGAATAAATTAATAGGTGGGAAATAATGAGTGACTTTTTACTTATTTATGGTTTTATTATTTTCCAAATTTCCACAATTTGCAATATTACATTTCTGTCCAGAGATTAAATACATTGTTGTTGTTGTTGTTAGGTGCTGTCAAGGCAGTTCCAACTCTTAGCGACTCTACGAACAACAGAATGAAGCACTGCCCGGTCTTGCTCCGTGTCCACAGTTGCTTTTATGCTTAAGCACACTGTTGCGGCCATTGTGTGGATCCATCTCATCGAGGGTCTTCCTACCTTTTTCGCTGACCCTCCGCTCTACCAAGCATGGTGTCCTTCTCCAGGGACTAATCTTCCCTGACAACATGTCCAAAGTATGTAAGACACAGTCTTGCCATCTTTGCTTCCAAGGAGCACTCTGGTTGGACTTCTTCCAGAACAGATCAGTTTGCTGAGATTAAATATACTTTTTATATTTTTTCTTGGAGGCCTGAAGTTTAATCCATAAATTTTAAACTGAATAAAATATACATAGAAAGAAAATGACTCATGGAACTTAGGAAAAATTATCTGAATGTAGTTGAAGTAACTGTTGTGATGTACTCCTGAAAGTTTTACCAATTCAGCAAATGGACGTAAGGGGAGGGCTGCTTTAAAAATGTCAGGGCACAAGGGTCAGGCTGTCATAACTGTAATCATCCTCAACTCGACATTCAGCCCACCAAAGTCAATGAATCAAGTCTGCATATCAAACCAGAATCTGGGTAATTCAAAGCCCATTTCCACTTACTTAATGAGGAACATATGCATTACTGTTAAACTTCAAGACTATATTGAAAACTAAGTTTTGTCATCATCAATTCTCATTTTCCTGATCCTCAGAATCCTTTTTCTACATATCTTCATGTATTGTTAGAGCACCAGGAGATAGCAGTAGGATGAACTGTCCCCTCCTAATGTGGCCATGGAACATACAGAACTACATGGAAAGGAAAATTCTTCCATGTAGTCCCACAAATGTCTTGTTGAAAGGCTGGACTTAGAGTCCAAGGATAAGTGGCTTCCCTAATGGATGGTCCATCGCATCAGAGAATCTTTCCAGGTGCAAGAACTCCTTAATAGGAAGATTAGTGCACTTCTAATTGTCAGCTACTCTCCAGAGAAATTGACCTTTGGGAGAACCAACAATTGACTGATAGAAGTTCTGTGCTAAAGGTTATATTTCATGACCACAAACAGACATAAAACCCCAAGTGAAACACATTTGTCTCCATTATTTCACTATTATATTATTCAGCTTCTTCAAATCTTGAGGAAACAAAATACTTAAGGAACAGTTTTCTATTACTGCTTTTGTCTAACTCTTGTCTTTCCCTCACCGCACGGAGACAAACACAACCAAATAACTTGAGTTTAAATTAAAATTGATGTCTTTGCTGTATACATTTGTCAAAACTCACAGCACCTATTCCCTGTATAAAACCCAAACCAAGCGCACTGCTCTCAAGTCAACTCCACCTCACAGTGATCCTAAAGGACTAGGTAGAACCACCCCCCGGGGTTTCCAAGGCCATAAATTGTTATGGAACCAGACCGCCACATCTGTCTCTCAGAAGGGTGGCTGGTGGGTTCAAGCTACCCACATTTTATTTAGCAGCCACCAGGGCTGCTCCGCTCTACTATACTTAAAAAAATCATACTTGACACTCAAAACATTGGTGTCTTCAATATCCATTCCTAATTGTCAGACTCAAACACACAGTTTTTCTCCCAGTCAAAAGACCAATAATATCTTTATTAACAATCAAATCCTTTAATATCCATATTTTTGAAGAAATGAGCTGTGATGATGCAGTAACAAGACCTTGACATGGCATAAAAGGGCTCTCACACCCAGGTGAGAAACAAGAGCCTAGGCAGAAAAATGTCTCCAACGTACAGAAGCCACTCTTACCAGCTTAAATCTCCATATCCAAATATTTTCAAACTCAAAGTTTTATTATAACTCAACTTTTCCCCATTCTTATAGCACACAGATTTTTATATCATGTAGTTCCTAGAATGATAGTTAATTTTTATTATATGCTTGTTGTGTGATCTATACTAAATGCCTTATGAAAATGATTTCATTGAGTCTGCACAACTATGAAGTAGGTAATACTACTATTTCTGTTTCCTAGAAAAGGAAGTTGAAGATTAGGGAAGAGTAATGACTTGTCTAAAATCATAATAACAAATAGAAGTAACCAGGATTCAAACCCAAGATGTCCAGCTCCAACTCTTAAGAACTTATCTAGTGCCCATCATGGTATAGATTCAGTTTAGTTCTGGGAATCAGCACTGCCCAGGTTTGGAAGATTAAGTCAGTGTGATGAGCCACCACCCACGACTGTGCGAAATCCACAGTGGTCTTTGTGTGAGGGTATGAAATAAAGAGTCAGATGTTAAAGAATTTGAGGGGCTTCTGGGGAAAACTATAGGACTGTCACACTTTAGAGATCTTCTGCTACCTTGCATTTTATCAGGATGATACTGTTTTTAAAGATGAGGAAAATGAGGATCAGAGAAGGAAACTGATGTTCCAAGGAGTAGTAGCTAATCAGTTAAGGTCACGTCAAAACCAGACCCAGAGGAAAAAAAAAAAAAAAAAAAACAGACCCAGATCTCCTAAAGCCCAAGACAGTGATTTTTTTTTTCCTACCACTGCATTCATCTTTAAGATGACTGTGAACAAGGAAAATTGACCCTAAGGTGACAAAGAGAATTAATTTTCATCTCTTATCTTTAGCAATATTTGTCTTGACTCTACGAAAAAGAATAAGTCTGAGTCCAGGGACACAGTCATGTTGAGTGGGACCACATGTGCTGCAGCAGAAGCAAGTATCACGCGGTAAGAACAGGCTCTGGGAAAGTCTGAGTAAGTCAGACTAAAAAGTGTGCCTGAGTCTTCAGTTTAATGTAGATCCTGACCACAGCAGAGAGTTCATTCTTTCCCTGCAGGTCCTGTATTTTAATGCATTCCTTTTTTGGATCTCCATCTTAGAACTGAGGGTTTCTCTTGAAAAAGAGAATGCAAATGTAGTCCTTTCCTTCATTGTCTACCTGTCTTGACTGCAGTGGAGTTCAGAAACCCTGTCTAACTTATACATCTACTTTTCTGTATTCTGAGTTGCCTATCATATCTCCTATTATAACTTCAAGGTGAACCCTCCCACCCCTTCATCCTTGCAAATGATAAAAGCAGAGCTCTATATTATGGAAAATGAGTGACTGCCTGAGCCAGTATCTGACTGTCCAAACCACCAATCCCATTATATGCCTTACTCCTGAGGAAGCACTCAGTGACCTTCCAGCTATGAGCTGAGCTTCTGCACTCTGCTCATGCTCAAAAACCTAGGAATTGGCTCAGAAAATACACAGCTTTTACTGACACATAACAGGTATGTATATCCATTTACATTTGCATTCATTGCTCACACTTCTGCAGAATATCCCGGAACATCTAACAACGATCTCCAATCAAATATCAGAAAGTAATGCTTCAGTGATTTTGACTACCAACTCCATGGGAGAAAATGGAAATATAAGAACAGGATTTAAAACGAACAATTCTAGAAAACTTACGTGGTTGTCTATGTAGTTGAAGAAAATGCTAGAGTATTCAGGAACAAGAAGAAATCATTACACATAGGTGTTCAACATCGTGTCATGTAATGTCTATTTCTTGATTCCCCACTAACTGGACAGTATTCAGATTCAGAAAAGGTCAAGATGATACAAATGTCTTCAGATGGATTCAGTAAGCATTTTCTGACCCCAATACACGTAAAATCATTGTCAATGGAGAACACTGCATTAAACTTGAAAACCGAAGTCTTTCAGCATTAAGGAGGACCTTGTGATCTTCTCCAGTGCCTAGCTGGATGCTTACAAAACAAGAGACACAAATATCTCCAACTCATTCTATCACCTAATACTCTTACTCTGCTCTTAAAATGAGAAAACAGCTTCTGCTTGAGCCAGAGTGCTTAGAAAGGATTCTGAGAACCCTTAAAGACCTGTTGTCACAGTTCAGGCTTTGCCCTCCCAGGAATTCATTGTCTCTTGCTTGTTCAAGTTTGTTCCCACCCCCCTTGGAAACAGGTATTTGGAGAAATCTGGCTATGAAAATGTATCTTCATTTGATCGTTTATTCTCCCTGTATTTTAAACTAATCTATTAAAAGCCTACATTCCTGGTCTGAAAAATTACAGAATAAAGTATTGCTCTTTTAAGCCCTTCAGCTTTCGTGAACTGAGACACGAGGGCTCTAAATACTGTGTGAATAACAACATGGCATTTCCTCCAGGTTGTGTATCCCTAAGGAAATTTCCCCACTGGCTGAGGTCACCAGAGGAGACTGATATACTGAACCAATCTCTTAAATGTACTATAAATGCACCAGGGCACACACTGTCCATGTGAACCTTGGGACTTGCTATATTATCACATGGAATATATTTAGAGCTGAAGGCTAAATGAAACTTGAAATTCTACTGCTAATTTGTCCGGTGTTGAATTCTCAGATGATAGAAATTTTTTGACCTTTCTAATGGCATTGTCTTAAAGTCTAAGAATTGTTCTGGCTGTTCAATAAAAGGAACATCACCTATACAAAAAGATTTCTTTAACTCTTCCTCACACGTAATGTCCCCAAGGCACAAGAGAATGGCAAAGGCAGATACGTATTGCCATTTGCAAACACACACTCCATAAAGTATCCTGTAGCCTGCAGGAGGTGGTAGTCATAAGTCACATCTCCTATGATAGTTGAAGCAGCTGCTGCATTTAAATGGGTGGCAGCACTTAGGCAGTGGACACAGAACTAGGAGGAATGGTATTGAAAGCAGTTATTGTTACTGAGCACAATGTTTCTTATTTTGTTAATAAAGTTGTTGTTGTTATGTGCTGTCAAGTCAATTCTGACTCATAGTGACACTACGCACAACAGAACGAAACACTGCCTGGTCCTGCACCATGCCCACAATCGTTTTATACGTAAGTCTATTTTTGCAGCCACTGTGTCAATCCGTCTCCTTGAGGATTGTCCTCTCTTTGGCTGACCTTCTACAATACAAAGCATGATGTCCTCCTGGGATTGATTCCTCTGACGACATGTCCAAAGTATGTAAGATGCAGTCTCACCATCTTTGCTTCCAACAGCACTCTGGTTGTCCTTCTTCCAGAACAGATCTGTTTACTCTTTTAGCAGTTTATGGTATGCTCAGTACTCTTCTCCAACACCACAGTTCAAAGATGTCAATTCTTCTTCTGGTTTCCTTATTCATTGTCCAGCTTTCGCATGCATGTGTGATTGACAATACCTTGGCTTGGGTCACGCACACCTTATACTTCAAGGTGAAATATTCTTACTTTTAAGAAGTCCTTTGCAGCAGATTTTCCCATTGCAATGTGTCTTTTGATTTCTTGACTGCTACTTCCATGTGTGTTGATTGCTGAACCAGGTAAAGTGAAATCCTTGACAACCTCAATCCTTTCTCCATTTATCATGATGCTGCTTACTGGTCCAGTTGTAACGATTTTTGTTTTCTTGGTGTTGATGTGCAATCCATACTGCAGGCTGTGGTCTTTGATCTTCCTCAGTAAGTGTAACAAGTCTTCTTCATTTCCAAGAAGCAGGGTTGTGTTATCTATATAACTCAGGTGGCTAATGAGTCTTCCTCCGATCCTAATGCCTCGTTCTTCACACAGTCCAGCTTCTCTGATTATTTACTAGACATACAGATTGAAAAGATATGGTGAAAGGATACAACCCGGACACATACCTTTCCTGACTTTGAAACTTGCAGTGTCCCCTTGTTCTGTTCACATGACTGCTTCTGGGCAGATTCTTCACGAGCATAATTAAGGGCTCTAGAATTCCCATTCTCTACAATGTTATTCATAATTTATTGTTATCCATTTAGTCGAATGCCTTTCCACAGTTAATGAAACACAGGTGAACATCTTTCTGGTATTCTCTGCTTTCAGCTGAGATCCATCTGACATCAGCAATGATATCTCTGGTTCCATGTCCTCTTCCAAATCTGGCTTGAAATGTCTGGCAGTTCCCTGTCAATACACTGTTGCAGTTGCTTTTGAATGATGTTGCGTGTGATAGTAATGATATTGCTGGTTAATTTCCACATTCAGTTAGGTTATCTTTCTTAGGAATAGGCATAGATATGGATCTCTTCCAGTCATTAGGCCAGGTAGCTATCCGCAAAGTTTCCTGGCATAGAAGAGTGAGCACTTCCAGAGCTGCATCTGTTTGTTAAAACATCTCAGTTAATGTCCCATCAATTCCTGGAGCCTCGTCCTTCACCAGTGACTTCAGCGCTGCTTCCACTTCTTCCTTCAGTGACACTGGTTCCTGATGATGTGCTGCCTCTTGAAACGGTTGAACGTCGACCAATTATTTCTGGTACAATGACTCTCTGTATTCCCTCCATCTCCTTTTGATGCTTCCTGAGTTGTTTAATATTTTCCCTGTAGAATCCATCATCATTGCAACTCAAGGCTTGAAATTTTTCTTCAATTCTCTCAGCTTGAGAAATGTAGTGTCTTCCCTTTTGTTTTTCTGTTTCCAGCCCTTTGTACATGCCATTATAGTGCTTTACTTTGTCTTCTCAATCTGCCCTTTGCAATCTTCTGCATAGTTCTTTCACTTTGTCACTCTTTCCTTTTGCTTTAGCTAGTTGACATTCAAGAACAAGTTTCAGAGTCTCTTCTGACATCCAATTTGATCTTTTCTTTCTTTCCTGTCTTTTTAATGACCTCTTGCTTTCTTCATGGATGATGTCTTTGATGTCCTTCTACAACTCATCTGATCTTCAGTCATTAGTATTCAATGTATCATAACTGTTCTTGAGATGGTCTCTAAATGCAGGTGGGATATACTCAAGGTTGAACTTTGTCTCTTGTGGGCTTATTCTAATTTTCTTCAGTTTCGATATGAATTTGCATATCAGCAATTGATGGTTTGTGTCACAGTCAGCACCTGGTCTTGTTCTGACTGTTGATAATGAGCTTCTTCAGTGTCTTTTTCCATAGATGTGGTCAGTTTGATTCCTGTACGTTTTATATGTTGAACCAAACCTGGATAACTACAATAAATCAATGGTACTTAGTCACAGTGTATTATTAGATTTACAGCTACAAAATTCTATTTTGCTAGTACTCTATTGAAAATTTTTGTCTCTATTAATAAGGCACATTGATGTCCTTTGTTTTGTACTTACAGTGACCCTATGTACAATGGAAGGAAGTACTACTCAGTCTCGTACTGTCCTCAGGATTATTTTTATGCTTTTGTCCATCTTGTAGCCACTGTGTCAATCTATCTCGTTGAGGAGCTTTCCTTTTTTCATTAACCCTTCAATTTGCTAAACGTGATGTTCTTCTCCAGGGACTGGTCCCTCTTGATAACATGTCCAAAAGACATGAAACAAAATTTCATTAGTCTTACTTCTAAGAAGCATTCTGGTTGTACTTCCTAGACAGATTTGTTTGTTCTTTTGGCAGTCCACTGTATATTCAATATTCTTCACAAACACCACAATTCAAAAGTTATCAATTCTTCTTTGGTCTTCCTTATTTATTGTCCAGCTTTCACACACCTATGACGTTAACAAAAGCATGATGGCTTGGTCTGGGACACCTTAAAGACAAATCTTTGCTTCTTAATGTTTTAAAAATGTATTTTAAAGATGTCCTATAAGTGGTCTTTCATTTTTAACACCTGAAGGTCTTTCACAGCAGATTTGCCCAGTGTAATACGTCCTTTGAGTTCTTGACTGTTGTCCCCGTGAGTGTTGATTACGGATCCAAGTTAAATGAAATCCTGACACTACAATCCATTCTCCTTTTATCATGATGTTGCTTATTAATCCAGTTGTGAAGACTTTTGTTTTCTCTATGTTGAGGTGTAATCCATACTGAAGGCTACAGTCTTTAATCTTTTTTGGTAAGTGTGTCATATTCTCTTCACTTTCAGCAAGCTAGGTTGTCTCATCCACATAACACAGATTTGTAAATGAGTCTTCTTCCAATCCTAAAGCCCAGTTCTTCTTCATATACTCTAGCTTCTCAGATTATTTTCTCAGCATACAGATGGAATGAGAATGGTGAAAGGATACAACCCTGATGCACCTTTCTTCACTTTATATGAGGCAGAGTCTCCTTGGTTTGTTTGAGTGACTGCATCTTGATATGCACAAGTTCCACATAAACATAATTTATATGGAATTCACATTCTTCTAATATTATCCATAATGTGTTATGATCCACAGAGTCAAGTGCTTTGCATAGTCAATAAAACACAGATAAACATTTTTCTGGTATTTTCTGCTTTCAGCCAAGATCCATCTGATATCAACAATGATATCCCCCATTCCACATACTCTTCTGAATATGGCTTGAATTTCTGGCAGGTCCCTGTCAAAGTACTTCTGCTTTCCAGATTGAGTGTTCATCTTTTACTCTTTTATTTGTGGAGGAGGAGGAAATGGAAAGTTTTGGTGAAACTGTATACAAATCATATACTCATTCAACAATCTTTACATGTACAACTCATTGATGATGGTTCTAGACTTCATTTGTGTTACAATTCTCCTTATCTCTCCTCACATTTTTTCACCACTGTTAGCTTACACTTTCACCCCTTAAAATTTTCATCTGTGCTTTAGAGCTACTGTGTCATTTCAGTCTCACGAAAGTAACCTTTCAGTAGGGCAAAATGCTCAGAGCAGATATTCTTCGTTTATTGCTAACTTGTTATTTAGTTTTTGATGGCACTTGGCTGGCTTGGCTGTTATTTAGTTTGCAGGTGACTTCATCAGATAATTTTGGCTCAAGGTTTAAGAATTATTTCCAGAAAATAGATTCAGAGTTTCTGCTGGTCTCAACACGTCAAGTAATTCTGAATTCCAGTAAGAATTTGAAGTTTCATTCTATAATTTTATTCCTTCTGGTCAACATCTATCTAATAGATCCCTGATCAAAATATTCAGTAGTGGTAGCCAGGCACCATTCCATTCTTCTGGTCTCATGGCACGGGAGATACTAGTTCATGCAGACAGAGCTGTCATGTCTTTTTCTAATTACTAGATCTCCTTCTTGCTCTGTTACTCCAGGCAAATAGAGAGCTATTTCTATATCTTTGATGGCCACTTTCAAGTTTATAAGATTCCAAGCACTCCTCACTGAACTAAAAGAAAGAGTAGAAATTCTTTTATGACTCTCCTCTTGAGCTACCATCTGGAAGTCATACTGTTTGTTAGACACCCTCCAATAATGATAGTAGGTGGGAACTGTTCAGTGATTGAGTCAGGAAACTCTTAAAGGAATATGAATGCAGGATTCAAAGGTATTGCAGCCACCTGTTTATGTATGTAATGGGTCTTCTCTTTCATATATCTGAATTTATATTTTTATTTGATAAGAGAGTTCTTCTGTTAGTTTTCCTACCTATTGGAATGATTATCCGATACAAACCACGACATATGGATATTACGGGTCTCATAATAATGTTATTTTCTTCAGTAATAAGTCCAATAATCACCTCACAATCACCCTTCAAACAGTGTGCACTCTTTAGCTGTGTCAACTAACTACTCAATTCAAAAGCTTAATGGCCATTGTTGGATAACAATCCAAGCACTTCTTGCAAAAGACATTTTTCAGAAAAGAGAAATTTTAATTTATGACTCTCTTTTTAGGAAGAAGACGCATCTCCCAAAATAATTGCAGCAGTTTTTCTCTCTTGTTTCATTGGTTAGAATTGTGTCACAGGCCTACCCCTAGATCAGTCGGCAGAAAGGGGAAGAGCATCACCATAACTGGGTTAGATAATCTAAATTCACACCTATAGCCTGGAGATGGATCACACTTTCCCCCAAATGGTCACTTGACATTGAATAAAACTGAGATTCTCTTACACAGAAAGACTATCTCACCCCAAATGCCTATATTTCTCTTTCTTTACTTTGAGTGCACGCATGCATGCATGCATGCATGTGTGTGTGTGTGTGTGTGTGAATCTCCTCCTACCTTAAAAAAAATTCACTCTCTCTACAGTATCCCCCTTTGGTAACTAATTTCATCCTCGTAACAACCCTATGAGTGAATATTATTATCTCTATTTTGCAGATAAGGAAACTGAAGCACAGAGAAGCTGAGTAACTTGCCAAAGATCACACAGCTTGTCCTGGAGTCAATAAATGAATGTCAACCATGTAATAGTAGTGGAAAGGCCTGTCATGCTAACATTTCTGTCACTTTCATTCAGAAAATATTTTCCAGGTATTGTCTATCCATAAAGCACTGGTCGGATACTTTCATATTCTATCTTTAGTAATTCTTCCAATAACCCTATTTCATTTAAGACAGTTTCAGGCGCTCAGATAAGTGACATGCATAGAATCATACAATTAGTAAGCAGAATTGGAAGTCATAACCCACTTCACATCTTTGGCACATTATGTTTCTAGGACCCTACGATGTCCCATTCATGTAGAGGATGTCCCTGATTCCATGTCTGAACTTCTTCTCAGCCTTTCCTCCCTCTCCACACTCATCAGGGAACGACACATCAAAACTGTCTACACTGTGCTCAGACAGGTGCCCAAGATAGGGGTCAAAGGTAGGAAAGGAAGACAGGAAGTGTTGTCTTTTCTTGGTGTCTATCTTTCCTAGGCAACCTCTGGTGGCACAGTGGTTAAGTGTTACGAGTGCTAACCGACAGGCTGGCTGTTAGAACTCACCACATGCTCCTTGGACCAATTCTACTCTATCCTTTAGGGTCTCTATGACTTGGAATACTCTCAACAGCAACAGCTTTCTTAATGGAGTCTTTCCTGATTTGTTCCTATACAAAGAATTTGTCTTAAGAGTTTGTTGTGTCTACCATTGCCAGTAAAGCTGTAGCTTCTAAACAATCTTGTACTTGTGTGAGTCAGCAAGTCCTCTCCCATCAAGCATAGGGGATGATATACACCACAGAACCAGCATCCAGGGATGTATAACACAGACATCAGAGCTCAGGCATAGGAATCAGATCAGCCTATACTTAAATATGGGCTCTACCAATCGTTAGATTTTGAAAGTTGGCCAAATGATTTTCAAAATGAACATCGATTTCTTCCTACAAAATCAGAAGCGATGCTAGCTTAGTGGAGTGACTGATAGACAGTGCCCACTCTGCTAGTTATCACTGTACCACGAGTACTTTTTCTTCTACAACACTTTCAAGGAATCTTAACTTCCCTGTCAGTTTTTTTAGTGCAAAGATCAAACACTCGTCCAAAGAATTCAGAATTGTAATGCCCTGTGGATCAGTATTCAAAAAAACTTCAAAACTTACTCTTTCTTCTATTCTAATCACATATTTTCCATGAATCCTACCAACCATGAGAAAAGAAGACAAAGTGACACACGTGAGTTGAGCAGTTTTGCTAGAAACCTAGGTTGGGTACACCCTGAGCTCAGACTTCCTGTAAAGTAGATGACAACAGGCAGCAATAAAACTTTCCTCTATGTTAGGCACTGTTCTAAGCACTGTACGTGTATTAGCTCACATAACCCCTATAACAAGTACTATTATTATCCCTTTTACAGATGTGGAAGCTGAGGTATAAAAAAAGCTGAAAAACTTGCTAAGTCTATGTAGATAGAGTGTAAAAGAGCCAGTAATAGAATGTATTCAAACTTTTAATATTAGAAAGCAGTTTCTCTGTCCTACATGTGTCTATCTTCGGGGTATCAAGAGTAGAATAGCAGTTCTGTGATGACCAAGATGTTTTGACATGTTATCTTGCTCAATCCTCCCTGTAAGTCTGTGAAACAGTTATTATTGGAGTTGATTTACAGGCTCTGGCTGACTCCTGTACTCACAACTAGAACATTCTTTGCCTATTCTCTCAGATGCTAAGATCATTTCTTAACTACAGCCACAGACAGGCTACTAAGCCAACCTAGCTGTCTCTTCCCTCCTTGGTCACCAATGTCATGGTCACAAGACAGAACAGAATGAACTGGCTTGGCTGCCTCCTTGATTGAATAAGCTAATTCTAACCCTCTGGGAGCTAAGAGGTCAGGGCATGCTTTTCCCCTTACACTCAAATGACATAAGTTTAAATATTTCCCTGAAATCACATGTAAACATCTTGATAAGAACAGAGGCTCCTGAGCCTGGAAGACCACAGAAGCATAATCAGCCTTGGATATCAGATGCTATTTAGTTCTCGGTTTCCAGTCCTTTTGGATCTAGGCTCCCAGGGACCAAAGTAATTATCTCAGTACTGAGTACAGAAATTCTGGGAAGTGGGGGACCTTAGAAGAGCTGTTTTCAAGAACCTGCTACCGCAAGGCAAGTTTCATTTGCTGCTGAGTTCATGGTACTCCAATCCCTTACTTCTCCAGTTTAACACAGCTTGCTACTTTCAGGGGCTTTAAATCAGGTTAGAGCTCAGATCCAGTCACTTTTATGATATGCTTCATCTGATCACCTAGAAATCAAGACCAGCAAATGTGCAGTACAGAGGCTTGGAGAAAGATATCCTCCAGCAGTCAGGTTTGTCCACATTTCTTTCTTTCAAAGTCTAAAGCTCAGCAAGGTTTCAGATTAAAGAAATTCATTACCTGAGTTGGGACACTGTGGCCTACGTGCACAGGATAGTGTGAGCCTACAGAGGAAAACAAACTCAACCCATGAATTCAACTTTATTTAGGAAGCTGGCAATGGGAATCTTGGTGTCATAGTGCTTAAGAGCTATGGCTGCTAACCAAAGGGTTGGCAGTTCAAATCCATCAGATACTGGAAATTCTATGGGATAGGTCTACTCTGTCCTACAGGATCATTATGAATTGGAATCAGCCTAAGATGGCAAGGGATCTGTTCTATTTTGTTTTGTTTTGTTTTCTCTTAGCAATTATTTTCAAATCACTAACTAACAAAAAGACATATTTAAGCTGCAAATGGATAAAGCAGTGGTTAGTTATGGGTCAGTGGTTGCCAATTCCATGCAAAATATTCTCTACAGTTACAATGCTTTGTGACAGAATGAACCTGTTACTTCTTCCCTGAATGTACTCAAAGAGGTAGGTACAAACTGTGCCATCCTTATTCATATTTTTCTCTCACAGTAGCATGTTAGGTCTTCAACTTATAAATGAGTTAGATTTAAACACTGCCACGTATTTTTATAAATAATGACCAGCATACCCTGTCTACTCAGAAAAGTAATCACTGAAGTAGTTATGGACCAAGATCTACGAAAATAAAACTTTTATTAAATCACTTAACTGATTGGAAAGCATATTCCTTCTGTAGAAAATATGAATCAAAGAATTTTAAAAAGGAAAACATTGCTCTTAATTTCATTATTCAGATAAGTGCTATTAGTCTATACTGTACTTTTCAGATATCTATGTGAACATATATATGTACATATATTTAGACAATTTAGATCATAATATATGTACCGCTTTGTCTTATATTTTCCACTCATTATTTCTTTGTTTTTGTTTTTATTACATTGTAAACATATTTCCACATCATTAATTCTTCTTAAAAATCACTATAAGGTCCAGGTGATTAATATTTAATAAGTACACACCATAACCTGTACATATTAAATAATTACTATTTACATAAACATTTGGATGATTTTCACTTTTTCACAGTCATAAAAAAAGTTGTGAAATACGAGTTGTATTCATAGTTTTTCTCATTTTTTAAATTTTTATTATCTAGACAGATTCCTCAGAATAAGGAGTCCTAGACCAAGGGACTTAACCAATTATAAAGCCCTTAGTACAGAAAGTCAAGTTTCCTACAAGAATATTTTATAGCAATACACACATTTTGTTTGTCTGTTCTTGAACAGATACATCTTTTATTTTACGCATTTAATACACAAAATTCTTCTTTATTTTATTTTATTCATAATGGCATGTAAATACCTCATTTACAAAAATGGCCATAAATTAATTTCTTACATCTCATATCAATAATCTGGATATTTGTAGAAAGCATACATAGCATCAAATCCACTGATTAATAAGCTTGTTGTGTATGAGCCTTAGTCATACTGAGCCTGAAACATCTCATAATTGATAAAATGTGAAAAACAATAAAGAGCATGGACAAACTGAAGAATATCCTTATTACTTATGTCCAAGTTTGTATTATAAAGAGAAAAAATATATAGCTTTCCACAAACTTCCAAATTGGCTGACTCTTTAAAAAATACACCCCATCTAATAAATTATCATGCTTTTGTTTTCTCATCTGCTTTCTGGACAGAACCAGAGGATATTTCATGTTGCTCTTGGTATATTTTGGTGCCATCGAGTCATTCTTGACTCACAGTGTGCCTATCTACAACAGAATAAAACACTGCCCAGTGCTGCAGAATCACCACAATCTCTCAGGAGCCCCTCACTGCAGCCACCGTGTCCGTCCGTCTGGTTGCGCACCTTCCGCTTTTACACTGACCCCTACCTTACAAGGCACGAGGTCCTTCCCCAAGGACAGGTCCCTTCTGATAAGACACCCAAAGTAAATGAGATGAAGCCCACAGCCTTCCCTTCTGATGCGCATTCTGGTTGCAATTCTTCAAAGACACATTTGTTCATCTTTCTGGAAGTCCACGGTACATTCAACATTCTCTGCCATCACGTAATTCAAACACCATGGCTTGGGTCAGGTGCACCTTAGTCTTCAAAGTGATATTTTGTTAAAGAGTCCTTTAACAGCAGGTACAGTACATCTTTTGATGTCTTGACTGTTGCTTCCATGGGCATTGATCACGGATCCAAGTCAAATGAAATCCTTGGCATCTACAATATTTTCTCTGTTTATTATGAAATCTTAAGGAAGGTTTCATAATCTTCCTTAAATTGAGTTTTGATTTGCAAAATGTCACTGAAGTCTAAATACGACAGAACTTTTCCAAATGATGAATTCTAAAACTTTCAAGCAAATCCGGGGGTATTATATTACATCACTCTGTCTGTTTTATCCCCTTCAGTATATCCTTCTTACAAAGGTGTTTGGTAACAAATCTATGATAATCTCAGAAAATTCTATTCGGATGTAACATAAGTTTATAAATTGAACTGCCTGGGTGTCCTACTACGCCCTCAAACATTTTAAGTTCAGTTGATACTGAAATATGACTAAATATTCCCTGATTTCAAATGGGATCCACCTGATAGTTTTATACTCACTCTGTAGCAAGTTAAAAATAACAAACTCTGCAGCTTCACCTGATCAATACTAATGATCAGAGAAGGGACTAGCAGAGTGGACTCTCATGAATTCAAGCCTCTGCTTCTCTTTTTATTTCTATTTTTCTATGGAAGAAAATACCACCCAGTGATTAGGAGGAGATTCACCCATACACAATCGCAGGAAAGTACTGCGCTTGTCAATGGTGATAACCCATGTTCATGTATGTGAGTAAGTAAAAGTGTGTGTCTGTGTGTGCGCGCATGTGAATGTGTCAGGGTATATGTAACTACGTGTGTGTGTGTATGTCAGTGTGTGTGTGTAGAAGAGGGCTATTCATCCATTATGTGAGCAAAAACATAACCTCACTGGGTTATCTGCTCAGAGTTTCTATCAGCCTTAAAACCAAAACTCATATTGCTATCTAATTGATTCCATCTCATACCAACCCTACAGGACAAAACAGAACTGCCCCATGAAGTTTGCAAGGAGCAGCTGATAAATTTGAACCGCTGACCTTTTGGTTAGCAGCCAAGCTCTTAACCACTGCTCCACCAGTGTGCTCATTAATCTTACAGGAAACAAATAATTCTGAACAAAATTATTTGCTTAATCAAAATTTATCTGCCACCATTGCGATTCTTGTATTATTTGCAGATAAGGTAATTACCCAAATGCCACACTGGATTCATGGAGCGAGTGAACAACGTGACAGAATTCATCCTGCTTGGCCTGACCCAGAGCCCAGTTGTGCAGAAAATGTTGTTTGCTGTGTTTGCAGTCATCTATCTGTTCACCCTGGCAGGCAACCTGCTCATTGTTGTGACCGTCGCCACCAGCCCAGTCCTAGGCTCCCCAGTGTATTTTTTCCTGTCTTTCCTGTCCTTCATAGATGGCTGCTGCTCTTCTACCATGGCCCCCAAAATGATTATTGACTTACTGGCTGAAAAGAAAACCATCTCCTTCAGCGGATGCATGACTCAGCTCTTTGCAGAACATTTCTTTGGAGGAGTTGAGATCCTCCTCCTCACAGCGATGGCCTATGATCGCTATGTGGCCATCTGCAGACCGCTGCATTACACGAGCACAATGAACCGGCGGGTCTGTGGCCTCCTGGTGACCCTGGCATGGGCTGGGGGATTTCTTCATGCTCTGATTCAAACTCTTTTTCTGGTCCGGTTGCCCTTCTGTGGCCCCAATGTTATTGATCATTTCATCTGTGATCTCTTTCCTCTGCTGAAGCTCTCGTGTACTGATACACACACCTTTGGACTCTTTGTTGCTGCCAACAGTGGGCTGATGTGTATGCTCATTTTCTCTCTTCTTATCACCTCCTATGTCCTCATCCTTTGCTCCCTAAGAACTCACATCTCTGAAGGTCAACAGAAGGCTCTTTCCACCTGTGCCTCCCATATTACCGTGGTCATCTTATTCTTTGTACCCTGTATATTTGTGTACCTTCGACCCATGGTCACATTCCCCATTGATAAAGCAGTGGCCGTGTTTTATACTGTGGTGACCCCCATGTTAAACCCATTAGTCTACACCCTGAGAAATGCAGAGGTGAAAAATGCCATGAGGAAGCTCTGGAACTGAAGAGTGATCTTAGGAAAACAGTCATATGAATAGCAAAGATAAAAACAAAATCTACTCATATTTAAGAACAAGTGAGACTCATGTGTGGGATGATGGTCTTGCAGCTGGAATATGTGAGTTTTGTTCTCCTTGCTGTCTAGAATCTTTAATAGTTCTTCTTTCATAAAATATCAGTATCTGATTAAACAATGACTGAAATCTCTTCCAATTAGAAACTACTTTGCATTAAAAAGCTATTGATAAGAGACATCACAAATCAATATAAAATGTTACCACATACTAAAAATCCATGGCATTAGGTAATAAGTAGAATAATTCTCTGCAAAGTTTTAGAGGTATGTTATATAACCAATAGGCCAAGTACTTAAAATATTTTTTTAAAAGTCGGAGTGGCTCAGTGTTTTACTGAAAATTCCTAATTTTAATTCCAACTACTAAAGTCAGTGTAGACTCAGTAAGGTGAGAGATAGGAACCTGCTAAAACTGAATGAGTTTTGAGGAATGAGTGAGACTCATTAAGGCAGGACTCACCCAAAAGAAATTTTACAAGTTGCCAAATTCCAGCAAACACCATTTATGTTAGAATCTGGGCTTTCTTCAGAATAAATTATTTTCTCTCCCTAAAGCTGAGGAAGGAATCAGAAAGCAACCTTACACCTGGCCTTGTTCTGATGGTGGTGAGCTTCTTCTTTGTCTCTTTCCACAAATGTAGTTGTTTTGAAGCCTGTGTATTCCATCCAAGGAAACCAAATCCACTGCTGTCGAGTTAATTCTGACTCAAAGTAACCCCACAGGACAGAGCAGAACTGACCTGTCAAGTATCCAAGGAGCACCTGGTGGGTTTGAACTGCTGACTTTTGGGTTAACAGTTGTAGCTCTTAACCACTGCACCACCACAGTTTACATCCACACATATAGCTACAGTTTATATTGCTGAAAAGGTATTTGCAACGAGTAAGTCATTGTTCTTCCAAAATTCTATCCTGTGATCTCTGGAATTTTTTTTTCTACCACCAAGACCATATTTCCCAACTACGAATCCATCTTTGTTTCCAACCATGACATTCTAATCACCAATAGTTATCAACACATCTTGATTGCATGTTTGGTCAAGTTCAGATTGCAGAAGTTGGTAAAAATCTTCAATTTCTTCATCTTTGTTCTTAATAATTTGTGAATAAATTTGTATAATAATTGTATTAACTGATCTACCTTGTAAGCATATGGATATTATCCTATCACTAACAGTGTTGTACTTCAGGATACATTTTGAAATGTTCTTTTTGATGATGAATGAGAAGGCTTTATTTTTCAATTTGTCATTTCCAGCATACTAAGCCATCTGATTGTCTGATCCCAAATGACCAATATCAATCTGTTTCAGCTCACTAGTGCCTAGGATATAGATTTTTATGCATTTCATCTCGTTTCATTTTTGACAACTTCAGAAGTAAATCACCATGTCTTCCTTCCTAATCTTAATCTTGAAGCTCTGCTGAAGTCTGTCTACTACGGATGTCTTAGTCATGTAGTGCTGCTGTAACAGAAATACCACAAGTGGATGAATTTAACAGATGAAAATTTATTTTCAAACAATCTAGTAAGCTACAAAGCCAAATTTAGGGCACCAGCTCCAGGGCAAGGCTTTCTCTCTGTCAGCTGTGGAGGAAGGTCCTTGTTATCAGTCTTTCTCTGGTCAAGGAGTTGCTCCCAGGGGCCCCTGTCCCAAATGATGCTCTCTGCTTCTGGTGTTGCTTTCTTAATGGTATAAATTCACCACTCTTGGCTTGCTTCCATTTCCTTTTATCTCTTGTAATATAAAAGGTGGTTCAGGCCACAGTCCCAGAGAAACGCCTTTTACACTGGATCAAGGATATGACCTTAATAAGAGTGTTATAATCCAATCCTAATCCTCTTCAACATAATCCAGCCTTGCCTCATTAACCACAGGGAAAGATGATGATTTACAATACATAGGAACATTGTATCATCACAGAACAGAGGACTACTACACAGTATTGGGAATCATAACTTAACCAAGCTGACATATATCTTGGGGGACACAATGCAATCCATGACATTTGGTGACCCGCTGGTATTTAAAATACCAGTCGCATAATTTTCGGCATCAGAGCAACATACAAGCCACCACAATAAAGAAAGTGACAGATACATAGTGGATCAGTGCCTTAACTAACAGAAATAAAAGTACCGGTAAAAAGAGAGCAGGTATCTGAGTAGTAAAAGCAATGACTGTGACCTTTCACAAGTAGATCACCAGGCTTTTATTCTGAGGTAACTTTGGGCAGATTCAAATGGCCAATCTCTCAGTTAGCAGCTGGGTGCTCAACCAAGGTATCACCCACAGGTTTCTAAAAGATGAATATTCAAATATTTAATGAACAACTCATTCTAAAGTGAGAGATCAGTTCTCCTTAGTTGTGGTCAACCCATCTGCAGATCATGAAATATCCTCGTGTCCCTACCACATTTTCCAGTCCATCTGTACTTAAGTATGACTGAATGACTGGCTACGTCTGCTAACCAAAAGATCAAATACACCAGGCACTCCTTGGAAACTCTATGGAGCAGTTCTATTCTGTCCTGCAGGGTCACTATGAGTCAGAAACAACTCGACGGCAGTGGGTTTGTTTTTTTGCTTGTTGTGACTAGCTCATAGATATAATGTGTGTCACCCTCAGGATGAAACTTCTAGGAACCAGTGTGATACACTCCAGCTTTCTGTTTCCCTGATTCAGCAAGTCTGGAAGACACACACTGAGACAGCAGATCTATACAGAGAAAAAAAAAATCACTGAGTGGATACATGGAGGTCAGCTGTGACAGAGATCACCAAACCTTCAGGGGATTTTGCCTGAAAAGGAAATAAAATTTTGTGTTAAGCCACTGAGATTTCAGGACTCATTTGTCACCACAGCAAAACACAGCTTATTCTAACTAAAGTATTGACTGTATCTTTAAAAAGAAAAATGACAAAAACAAGAAAGAAGATTAAGATAGCTTTTTTAAGCATCTTAACTCTCAAATAATATAGGATATATAAAAATCCTTAAAAACCAAGTCCATCTCAAAAGGACAAATACTGTATGAGACCTCTACAATAAGATCTCAAAAACAGACTTGTGTATAGAAGAAAAGACTCTTTGACAGCTGCAAGGGAGGGGAGGGAGGGAGGGAGGGCAAGGCGGGGGAGGGTTTAGTTTAGGTAGTTACTAGAAATCTAGTTGGGAGAAAGCGGTGACAGCACACATTAGGAACAAGAACAACATTAAGTGGACTTCAGCATAACTTGAATACTCCTTCCATCTTAACTCAATACTGCAAGGATAGAGTAGCTGGGGCGGGGGGCGGGGGACCATGCTCTTAGGCGAATTCCAGGCCAATTGGCACAACTAGCTTTTTGCTAAGAGAGCTCTCTGCACCCCACATTGGTGAGTGGCGTCTGGGGTCTTAAAAGCTGCCAAGCTGCCATCCGAGGACAGAGAAAATGGGCCCAACTCAGCAGGAACGGATGCTCACCGAGGGCCAAAATGGCATGCGGTAAAGACAACCGAGAAGACAGAGAGACCCACAAGAGTGGGTGCCTACATCGACCTGGGACCGGAAGAACCGGATGGTGCCCGGCCACCACCAGTGATAGCCATGACGGAGCTCACAGAGAGGAGCCTCACTGGCAACACAAGAATAAAAAGAGGTGCATCATGAGATCTCCACTAAAAGACCTCAACTGATGGTCCAGCGGTTTTGGGGTTCCTCTGAGAGCATGGCCCCCGGCCCTGATGCTGACCGTTCCCATAAATTATAACAAAGGTCCACTCTTTGGACAGGAATGGAATGGACTTGGCAATGCAGAGTAACCATATGTTGGAAGCACTTTATGGTTCTATACATCTATAGGATATCATCTTGCTGACCTCTGGCTGGAGGAAGGGGAGTGGACGGAGAGGAGGGGAAAGGAGACTGTTGGGAGGATGAGACATGTATGGAGCAGAGAGGAATAGTGTGCAGTCACCAGACAGGGAGAGCAGTGGAAGCTGCATATAGGGGGGCATGTAAATTTTCATGTGAATGTATATTTTCACTCAGTTATGTTAAATAAAAAAAAAACCAAGTCCATCTTTGTTAGTCCAGAGCTGAAACCAGCTCCCAAGCCAACTCTTCAGAGAAAGACTGTACTAAACCTTAAGACACAAAATGATACCGGCAAAGAATGTTCTCTGGTGAGATGAGAAGGTGAAGCGGGACAGGAGCTGGTTAAATGCACACGATAAATACAGAGTGGAAAGGAGGAATGTGCTGTCACAGGGTGGGGAGAGCAGTTACAGTTACATAGCAGTGTGAGTAAAAGGTTTTATATGAAAAATTCACTTGTATTGGAAACTTTCACTTAAAGCACAATAAAATATTTTTTTTAAAAAATCAAGTCCAAACAGAGATTCAGTGTAACAGACTACACTTCTGTGTCAGTGTAAGACACTGAACTAACTGAAGTATTCAAACCATAAACTTACACATCATCTTCTTTTTTACTTTACCCACCCAGCAAGGCAATGCTAAAGAAAATCAGACAATCACGCTCTAGGCAATGTCAACAAAAATTATATATGATGCTGGTCTTCAATGCTTCTTAAACAAATTTTCTGACTGTTCTAGACAGTTTCTCCTTCTGTACTTTCTTCTTGGCATATGTTCAACTTGCCATTTTGCTATAGCCATTCTCTCACAAATTGTCCTTTTATATCAGGAGAAGAAGTTGTCTCCTACTTGTTAGGAAAACAGGAACCACAAGAAGTCATTCTCCCAACCTCAGTTCTTCTCACCAATAATTATATGTATAATATCTTTTTACATTTCTACCTGCCTGAACAAACTACCAAAACACATACAAGAGCTCCTACTTAATTTTAACATGTCCACATATACTCTGCTTGCAACTGTCCCCTGACACCTCAATGACATCCATTACTTACAATTGTTTTATCATTAAGCTTACGTTCAAGCTGAAGTGCCACTCTTATACAATCCAGGGCCAAAAAAGAAAGCAATGCTTCCAGTGCCAATCTCTGCCATTACCTAGTCCCATCCTTAATTTACTCGTGGCCTGATTCCTATGCTGCCCTTCTCCTACCAAGTTCTAATTATTATCTTATTTCCTTTTCCAACATATCCTTCCTTTTATAAAATTAGGAAACATGTTTTTCCTATTGAATTGTCACCTCTCTGAATGATATCACTGTTCCACCATGACGAGAGTAACCCCAAAATATCTCTGGGTTCTAGCATGCCCTAGTGAACATTTTGGCCCCAGTGGGAAAAATAAACAGGAGAGGAAGTTACAAAATCTATTTGCCTTATTGTATCCTTGAAATCAACAATACATCAGTGAGTTATTCTATGTCATTGCTAGGAAATTCTCACTAAGAAATTTCAAATTGCTAGGAAATTTCAAAAAACAAAATTACAAGCATAACAAAAGCCACATCCTATGTAAATGAATACACAACTCACTCAATACTCTTGAACTCTCACTTCTTGCTCGGAGAACTCTGTCAATGATATATGTTTCTATGAATGGAAAGGATGTCTATCATCTACTTAGGCAGAGGAGAAACCAAGTGAATTACACCAACCCAGGTTTTTCCTGGAAAGGTTGCAACCAGCTTCCCATCAGAGACTGAGAGAGAGGAAATGGACGTTTTCTCTTCTTCCTCCCTTAGGTGCTTTTTCATAAGGAGATGCAGCTGAATGTGATATTCTCAATGACTTCTGCATATAAGTACAGTCCCTAACTCAATGTCCACATGATTTTCAACCTCTAAAGTAAAAGGCAAAGCTCTATTCCCAAAATTAAATTACGACATACCGACTTCTGAGCACCCATGCAAAAAACAAAAAAAATAAAGAAAAACTGCATTTTATCCTTGACTTTTAAAATCACTCAACTAGAGAGTAAGAATGGCTGAGAATCCTGGCTCCTAAGCTTTTCAGACAGTCATGAACAAAAATGTCATAGTCTCCCAGGATACATACATACGTAAACTTGAAGACCATTTCCACATCTAGGGAAACCACACTACACGGACCAACAATGTTCTCAGAGAGAAACTTTCCCGTGAACACAGTAAAGTTTAAACCAAGCCAAAGATCACCAGCCAAGATCATGAAAACCACTATTGGACCTTCTGACGAATGTTTCAGATTTATCTCACCTAATTCTAATGCCAAACCATGTCAGAGAGATATATTTTAACTCAGGCCCAGTAGCATCCTATGTACAACAGAAGGAAACACAGCTAGTCCTATGCCATCACCACAATTATTATGCTGGAGTCCATTCTGCAGCCACTGTGTCGATCCATCTCTTTTAGGGTCTTACTCTTTTACCTTGTTCTGCTTGAACGGGTTCCTCATGAGCACAATTAAGTATTCTGGAATTTCCATTCTTCACAGTATTATCCATAATTTGTTATGATTCACACAGTCAAATACCTTTGCAAAGTCAGTAAAACACAGATAAACTAACTCTGATACTCTCTGCTTACATCTAAGATCCATCTGGTATCAGTCATGACATCTTTCACTCCACATCATCTTCTGGGGATCCAACTTTACTTTCTGACAGTTCTCTGTTGAAATACTGATATTGTTGCAACAGCTTTTGAACAACCTTCAACAAAATTTTACTTAAAAATGAAAACACACACACAAAAAAAGGCCATTCCAACTCATGGAGACCTACGAGACCCAGTCAAACTGCCTCACAGGGTTTCCAAGGAGCAGCTGGTAGATTCGAACTGCCATCGTTTTGGTTAAAAGCCAAGTTTAACCACTGAGCCTCTGCATTCTACAGAATCACTTTTCTTCGGAACAGGCGCAAATAAGCATCTCTTCCAGCTGTTTGGCTAGGTATGTCTTGCCATAGACAAGTGAGTACCTCCAGCACTGTATCTGTCTGTTGAAACATTTCAGCTGGTATACCACCAGTTTCTAGAGGATTGTTTTTCACAGTGTCTTCAGTCCTGTTAGACTTCTTTCAACACTATCAGTTCTTAATATGAACGCCAACCAGTTCTTTTTGGTACCGTAACTCTATGTATTCCTTCCATCTTCTTTTCATGCTTCCTGCATCATTCAGTATTTTCCCTATAGAAAATTCTATCTTGCAACTCTATGCTTAAATTTTTTCTTCAGGTCTCTCAGCATTGCTTCTTATTTCTGGTCTTGGGCTACAGACGTGTGTAAGTTTGGTTTAAAGGTACCCATTGACAAGAACAAACATGATTCCCTGTAAGGTGGTATGTAGCCAGTTCTTCTTCACCTTAAAAGCTGAAGGAAATGACATAGCTGTGGGACTTCTCTTCCACAGTTTCTATTTCTCCATCTTTTATGTCTTTATACGTAGTGATTGTTAGTGTGTGATTTCCTCAGTGGCTACTGTGTGGAAGCATGTTACCTAACTCTAAGTCTCCATAATTCTTCCTCTGTAGGGTAGAAAGATAAGCTGTTGTTGCTATTAGCTGCCATAGAGGTAATTTCAACTCATGCAAATTCCATGAGTAGAACTGCATCACAGGGTTTTCTTGTTTGTATTCTCCACAGAATCAGAAGTCCAAGCCTATCTGGGTGTTTATGAGCTGCCAAAATTTAGGTTAGCAGTTGAAGGCAAACTGTTTACACCACCTGGGAACCTCAAAGGAAAGGCTATGTTCTCCCAAATACATCAAGAGCATAGGCCATTGTCTTAGTCACCTAGTACTGCTACAACAGAAAATGCCACAACTGGAAGGCTTCATGAAGAGAAACTTTTATTTGTCACAGTCCAGTAAGCCACATATCCATTTATGAGCTGCAAGTCCATTCAATAAGAAAAGTTATCACAGTCTGGTAGGCTAAGTCCAAGTTCAAAGAGAGCATCCCAGCACAGGAACCTCATGTCCAAAGGATATGCCTGCTCTCAGTCATGCTTCTCTGTAGGTGGTATGAGGTTCCCCACTTCCTCTGCTCACTTCTCTCCCTTATATCCCACAAGCTTGTAGCTTGAGTCCTGTCTCACCAACATAACTGTTGCCCATTTTCCATCATCAATATCACAGAGGCAGGATTGATAACACTTGGGAGAAATGGCACCACATTGGGACTCTTAACCAAGTCAAATCAACACATAAATTTTGGGGGGGACACAATTCAATCCATGACAGCCATCAAGGTACTCATCTGGAAGAATGTTGATATATTCACAACTTTGAAATCATCCAATTGCTGGTAACTGGGGATCCTGTCATAAAAGTCCCCTTAGTCAGTCCTTAATAAAAATGCCACAATATCACTGGAGAATAAGGCATAAAACTTTGAGGACTGATAGTTATTGTCTCAGGACTACCATCTTAGTTACAACACTCATGTTCTAAGACAGAAATCCAGTCTCTGAACTTTGATCTAAGACTAAAACCAAGCACACAAACTACGAAGGCCACAATGAACATCTCAGCCTTATAAAAAATGTCTCCAACTTACTGTACCAAATCTTATCCCAAACTATAGCCAGAGACCTATCTTTAACCTAAGCTCAACTCAGTTTCAAAAACTGGATTCTAACAATGTTTGTGGATGGCACGTGGGAATAAGCAAAAGACTTTGCCCAATGCTTTGGCAAAGCTTCCACCAGGGCCAATTAAAAGTCCCCTGATGACTGTCGGGTCAGTGCATTACCACATCCTATACTGTGAGGCAGTCTATGTAAATGTTTTTCTAGAGTCAATGCAGAAAGAATTATAAAGAAAAGTCTGTGTGTGAACGACAGCAGCAGAGCCACTCATGAACATCCCGTGATTTGTTTGACAGACACAGATCCCAAGTATACTGAATTTCTAGGGAAACAGAGCGACAAAGAAAGTTTGTAACAGGAATAAAAGGAATTCTCTCCATCCTGCTTACGGTTGTGTTAGGGGCCAAAAATCTGACAGAGCTGATTGGAGGAAACGTGTCCAATCAAGTAGTCTTGACTCACTAATAAATTTTATGGATCTATTTACTAGCTTTTCCTAATTTGAAAACCCTAGCATTATTCTAAGATTTTTTATTTGTATTGAATATAGCTCTATGAGATCTGGGAGAAAAAAAATATTTTGAAGATTCACTTGTACCTCTATAGAACACCAAGAAAGTGAGCAGAAACTAAATCCTGAAGCTACGGAGGTTGCTGACTAAAACAGCTCATTTTCTCAGTAAATCCTGACTAGTAATGGGACCAAAAATAAATGAAAATGTCCAAGATTTGGAAAGCTTTCTAAAGACATTAGAATTTCAGTGTCTCACTTATTAGTTTTTAATTTGGAATTTCTTCCCAGAAATTCTTTCACTTCAAGTTCATGGAGGCTATTTGTGGCCAGATTACAAATGTCTGGTGGGGTGTGGACATTTCAATGAATGGAATTATTCTCAAAACTGAAGATTCCACAATTAATCAGAACGAGGCCAGTGATGATTAAATATTTTTCCCCAAATTTCAAGTAGATTAATTTAATTTAGCTAAGTTACTTCCACTGAAATAGTTTTGTAGTTAGATTCTGGGATTCTTAGGTTAGCATTTCTTTTCTAAAAATGAATTTGGACACAGTGACATGAAATAATTTTCTAATGATATCTATTTTCTAATAGATATCTAATGATATCTATTCATCTAATTAGAGATTTATTTGAATAAGGACAGCATTCATACACACCACTCTACACTCTGGCCCTAGAAGACGGGTGCCAAGCCAGCCAAGTGCTGTCGAGTCGGAGATGGATAGCCCACCCTAAATTCTAAAAATGGATTCAATGAAAAAATGAGTAAGTGATTGGACCCCATAGAAAAAGTTCAAGCCAAATATTAACAGAAACTCTATGACCATTCCAAAAGCTGTTAAGAATAATTAAGGTTACATTTACAACACTCTGGCCAATACTGGCATGTCACCGAGTTGAATGGTTAACCACATAGTCACAAGTACCTGCACACAGGGAAACAACTCAGAGGCTGAGCTCTCCTGAAAACTGAAGCTTCTTCCCTACCCTTTGTTATAGCTGAGAGGCCCATGACACTGGATTTTGTGACCATAAATTTTTAAGGAAAATACAGCACATAAGGAAAAAAAAAGAATGAACTATCTTAGAATCCCTTGTAACGTTAACATGTATTCACTCTTGAAAACCTATAAACAGATTATTCCCCAAAAAAGAACACACTCGTGTGTGTTCACTATTTCTCCCACTTAGCAACGGAATTTGAAAATCATCTTAGTTGATTAAATTTGTGCCTAAAGGAAAACTGATATTAAATTTTCCTAGTCTTTCTGTCTTGTCAATAGGAAACTCAAAGAAACATCATGATTTATTTAATGCCATCCATATACTGTAAGTAGGAAAATGTATCTAATCCAGAGATGATTCAATATGTGGGAAAAGACTTATTGCATGCAAAATTCTTTCAAAAAGTGTTGCAAACTTCTCAGAGGACTCCACAACACTTACATGCTGACAGGCAAATGTGAGTTACTAGGAACACTGCAAGTGAAACAAGGAGTCATCCTGAACAGGAAAGAATATGCAGGGCCGCTGAATGGGTGATACTTGGTAGGCTGTTACAAAGATCATTCTCATGCATCTAGACAGGAAAAACTCTCCATCCACAGCTCTGTCTGTACCTTTATATACATGATCGCTCATTTGACAGAAAGGAGTAAGAGGTTATGGAGCACAGCCGACATAGACACAGTACTTTTTGGCAAGTTGATATCCGATAAACAGTTCAATTTGCAAAGAATGTCGTGTTCATACACCGATAAATATTCACATCAATAGGCAAGTACAACTTCCAAAATACTTCTTATTGATTAAATTTGTCACCAGAATGAAAGAAAGCTAACTCTGTTAATCCTGGAAACTTTTAGAGACAAGTTGAAGTCTGGTCCCTACCATAAATCATCATTCATAATAACAACTTGTTTTTATTGAGATGTCTGTAAGGTATTGTTACTATTTGGTGAATATGAATTAACATATATTTCATCTCCTTATGTTCTTTATGATTATCTGAAAAATAACAGAGATGACAAAATTGTAGGTACACCACTGTCAGAGACCAGGACTAAAGAAATAATGCAGTGTTCTGCTTTTGGATTAAAAATATCATCACTGAGAAATACTGTGATCTTTCCAGATAGGACACGTCCTCAACCCAGCCTGCATTGGTAAAAAGGATGGACAACGTAACTGAATTCATCTTGCTGGGCCTGACTCAGAATCCAGAACTGCAGAAACTCTTATTCCCCAAGGTTTTAATCACCTACTGGATGACATTAGCAGGCAATCTGCTCATCTCAGACACCACCTTCATAAGCCCAGCCCTGCACTCTCCCATGTATTTTTTTTGGTCCTGTTTGTCCATTATAGATGGTTCCTACTCTTCCTCCATAGCTCCCAAAATGATCTCTGACTTGACCTCTGAGAAAAAACCCATATCCTCCAATGGCTGCATGGCTCAGCAATTCACTGAACACTTCTTTGCTGCAGCTGAGATCATCCTGTCGATTGCAATGGCCTGTGGCCGCTACGTGGCCATCTGCAAGCCCTTACACTACACAACCATCATGAGCAGGTCTCTATGTAGCTTCCTGGTGGAGACGGCTGGGATTTGGGGGGTAATCCACAGAGGGAGTCAGCTTTTGTTCAGGCTCCAATTACCATTTTGTGGCCCCAATGTCATTAACCATTTTATGTGTGACTTAATACCTCTCCTGGAGCTGGCCTGTACTGACACTCACACTTCGGGGCCCCTTATTCCTGCCAATAGTGGAGCACTTTGTTTACTCATTTTTGTTACGCTGGTCACTTCCTGTGTTGTCATCTGCACTCCCTGAGGTCTTACAGCCCTCTCTACTTGTGCCTCTCATGTCACTGTGGTCATCCTATTCTTTGTACCTTGTTTACTCCTAGACCTAATACCTATGATCTTCTTCCTTGCTGACAAGGCTGTGACCGTATTTTGCACCCTGGTAACTCCTGTGTTGAACCCTTTAATCTACACTTTGAGAAATGCAGTAAAGTAAAGTAAAGTAAAAAAATGCAGTAAAGTAAAAAGTGTCGTGAAGAAGCTCTGGGGTGAAATGGTGAAAAGCAGTGATAAATAAATCTTGCAAAAGAAGCTATTTTAAAAAATTAATTCTAGGCTAAACTTGGGCAGTCACTTCTCGTATGGGAATCAGTTTGCTCCAGGAGCACACATATTGTGAGCAGCCCTGACTTTCCCATCAAGCACAGCACACACAGTACCTAGAGCTTCAAACTGTGGCATTTACTTCTGTCTAAAATATTCATTATATGAATATAATGGCACCCTATCTATAGGAAGGTGTCAGCATCAATAAAACAACGTAATAGAAAGAATTATTATCTCTGTATTGTTGACTATCAGTAAAATATTTTTATTCCTTCTAACATTTAATTCTCACACCAGTCCTATAAATTCAATACTATTGTTATTTCTGTCTTGCAAACTAGCAAACTGAGGGTTAGACAGGCTACTGATGCTGCTCAAAACCAATTAACTAAAATTTGAATCAGAATTCAAATCTAAGCTTCTGTGACCCTTGAACTTCATAATTCCCATTCTACTTTCCTGAAATACAAATAGGCAACAAGTTCAGTGTCTCACACCTTTTTTTTCTTTGAAATTCTCCTCTAGAAATTCTTTGGTGTTCTTTTTTAAGTCAATTTTAAGGTGAACTTGCTTTTTCTGACAGGTCAGTTTGAAAGGTATGAGTCTACAATTAGTAACTAGTTGGCAATTTGTAACTCCACATCTATTTGACGGTGTTAACTATATTAAATATACTTTTCAAATGGATCAGTGTGCTTTTCTAGAAAGATTCTTAACATAAAAGGGTAGCAAGTTAGCAGGGAGACAGGCTGTTTTTTAGTGAACCTCACCATGACTTTACATTTCTTAGGTGATTAGGAATTTGGCTCAATTATTTTTTTACCTAACATTAGTAAATGAATAGGTGCAGAATTCAGGGCATTAGTTACATCAAGTTATTACTAGCTGCCATGGATTCAATTACGTCCCCCATAATTATGTGCATCACTTCAGCCAGGTCATGATTCCCAGTATTCTGTGCTTGTCCAACACTTTGTCATTCGATGATGTTGCTATGTATTATAAATTCTATGACTACTATGTTAAGAAGATAGGACTAGCAGTAGCTATGTTGATGAGATCTATAAGAGAAGATTGTGTCTGAAAGCAATCTCTTTTGAGATATAAAACATAGCAGTCTGTAGAGAGACAGGAGGACCTCATGCCACCAGGAAAGCTATGCTAGGAAGAGAGCACATCCTTTGGACCCGAGATTCCTGAGCAGAGAAGCTCCTAGACCCCAGGAAGACTGATGACAAGGACCATTCCCTGAAGCCAACAGAAAGAAACCCTGAAGCTGCTACCCTGAATGTATTACTTTCTACCCTCCTAGACTGTGAGAGAATAAATTTTTCTTTGTTAAAGCCATTCACTTGTGGTTATTTCTTTACAGCAGCAGTAGATAATTAGGACACTAGCCTCTCAAAATATGATAAAATGAAAGAAGACAAAAATATATTTTTGTCTGAGAACCTGAAGAATACTCAGTTATTTCTAGACATAGAAGTCTGAGGATAAAACAAGAACTATTTCCTAACGATCACACGAGTTTGTTGGTTTTTGGAGACCAATTTTAAATATACACTCTGATAGTGACGAAATTCCCTTACAACTGTAAAACAAAAAATTCACAAGAAATAACAGATGCAGCTGATCTGACACAGAACGGAAGAACCTCCAAGACTACGCTGTAAGATACTTTGAGCAGAAGCCCTAAGTAGAGACTAGCTGTCAATCTAACCAGAGACAGGCTCATGAGAAAAGCAATAACATCCAAAAGAAAGGTGCTCCTTAAAACAATTACACAAGATCAAAAGGGCAACAACATTGACCCAAAAGCAAAGACGTGAAGGCAGGAAGGGGTATAAAATCAAAACCAAAGCAAACCAGGACATTGGAAGAATGTTTACACCCATTGTGGGGAATGAAACCAATGTCATGGAACATTTAATGTACAAATTATCAACTGGGAAGCTAATTTACTCTGCTAACATTCACCTAATGTACAATGAAAAGAATTTGCTTTTCATATTAATTCTGTTTTTCCCTTAAGTAAAAAGTGAGACAGTTGCAACATGATGAATTGCAGATTATTTGGCAAACAAAGGATAAACGTATAGCCTCCAGGATCAGTCCCTGGAGAAGAACGTTGTGCTGGGTAGAGTGAAGTGTCAGCAAAAAGGACGAAGACTCTCAGTGAAATGGAGTGACACAGAGGCTGCGACAATGGGCTTAAGCATAAAAACTACTGTGGCATAGTGCAAGACCAGGCAGTGTTTCATTCTGTTGTGCACAGGGTCACTGTGAGTCAGATTTGACTCTATGGTGCCTAGCAACAACAACACACTCTTGAATCTACTCAGTGGCAACCAGATACACTCTTGAAGGGTAAGGGCTGGAAAGAGATATGGCCTGTGTTTATAAAGTCATAAAAAAGACAGGACAAACATGGACATGAACTTCAGATTTCAGAACACAAGAGTCCCTTGGAGTTTGTAACAGGGACAGTTATGGAAAATAAAAGCCATTTTGCAATCCTGGCCAATATTTTAAACCATTCAATTCAAAGGGTAACATATATTTCAAACCTAATAGATACAGAAAATCAAAAGACATTATGGAGAACTCTTTTCATGGACAATTAGGAAAGGGCAGAAGATAAATAAAATTAGCACCCAAAGCACGCTGTGTGTTATCATGCACAGAAACTAAGCTAGGAACTTTCCAAAGACACTCTCACAACATTATTTTGAGATATATATTACAACTGTCCTTAAAGACAGGCATCAGAGCTTTATAAATGCTTTGTCATTTACTCAGTTTCACTGACCAGCATAAGAAATAAGATTCAGATTCCAGATGGTCCATTTTGAGAGCCAGAGATATCAGTCTCTCTGCCATAGTATAGCACCTTGTCTATACTACTTATCTAGTGGTGTTTCTATAAGAGAAATGCCACAGTGGATGGTTTCATCAAACAGAAATTTATTTTCGTACAGCTCAGTAGGCTAGATATAACAACTCTGGACATCAGCTCCAGGGAAAAGCTTTCTCTCTCTGTTGATTCTGGAGGAAGGTCCTGTCATCACTCTTCACCTGGACCAAAAGCTTCTCCACTCAGGAACTCCAGGTCACATTCTGCTGCCAGCCCTCTTGGTGATCTGAGGTCTCCCTGTCTCTCCCCTGGCTTCTCTCTCCTGTATCTCAAAAGAGACTGGCTTAAGACACAGTCTAATCTTTTAAATTGGGTCCTGCCTCATTAACTTAACTACTGCCTTTCCACCTCATTAACATCATAGAGGTAGAATTTATAATACACAGGAAAAATCACATCAGATGACAAAATGAACAATTATATAATCCTGGGAATCATGGCATATCAAATTGATACATGTATCTTTGGGGAACACAATTCAATCCATGACACATCTATAAAACAAACAACAATAAACAGTTGCTAGAGTCAACACTGACTCATAATTCCATATGAATAGGATTTTGCTCCAAGAGATTTTCAATGACTAGTGTTTCAGAAGTAGACTGCCAGGCCTTTCTTCCAAGGTGATTTAGGATAGACTCGAACCTTCAACCTTTCAGTTAGCAGTTTGAGCAAGTTAACTACAGCAAATGGATGTTACAAAGGGCGATAAGAAGAAATAAATTTGTCGTGCAAGACGTACAACCAGAATGCTTCTCGGAAGTGAGAGTGATGAGGCTTTGTCTTATGTATTTTGGAGATGTTACAGGAGGGCTCAGTTCCTGGAGGAGAACATCATGCTCAGAAAAGTAGAGGGTGTGCAAAAAGAGAAAGGGTCTCCACAAGATGAACTGGCATAGTGGCTGCAACAGTGGACTCAAGCATAGCAATGACAGTAACAACGGCACAAGATTGCACAATGCTTTGTTGTGTTGTCCATCGGGTCACCAGGAGTTGGAACCAACTTAACAGCACCCAAGAACCACAACAGGAGTGTGAAAAAGCGATAAAGGGTGAGTCATTGTTTATAGGGCCACTGAGCTTGTGTTAATGGAAATGAAAAAAATTTGAAAAGCAATAGTGATACCTACAAAATATGATAAACAGAGTGCCACTGAATTGTACATCTAAAAAAAGTTTAAATGACAAAATCTTTGTTATATACGTGTTCACCACAATACATAAATAACCGTTGTAGAGGTATACCATATATATGGATCAGGAAATCCAATTTTTTTTTACCATATCTATTCTACAGATTCAGTTCAACTCCCGTAAAAATCCTAACTGAATTTATGGAGAAGTCAACAATCTTATTCTGAAAATTACATAGAAATGTGAAAGTACTTAGAATAGCTTAGTTATCTATTGCTGCTATAACAGAAACACAAATGCATGATTTTAATAAGATAAATTTATTCTTTTACACTATGTTGTTGTAGTCAGGTGCCGTCGAGTCTGTTCTGAGTCCACTGACCCTACACACAACAGAACGAAACACTGCTCCGTCCTGTGCCACACTCACAGTCATTGCTGGGCTTCAGCCCACTGTGGTAGCCACTGCATCAATCCGTCTCATTGAGGGTCTTCCTCTTTTTTGCTGATCCTCTGCTTTACCAAGCATGGTGTCCTCATCCAGGGACTGATCCCTCCTGACAACATATCCAAAATATGTAAGATATTGTCTTAGTCATCAGGTACTGCTCCAACAGAAAATGCCACAAGTGGGTGGCTTTAACAAAGGAAATTTTATTGTCATACAGTCCAGTAGGCTAAAGCCGGAATTCAGGAAGACTGCTCCAGGGGAAGGCACTTACTCTCTGTTAGCTCTGGAGAAGTTCCTTGTGTTGCATCAAGTCTTTCTTCGGTCTGAAAGCACCTCAGGGCAAGAACATCAGGTCCAACAGATGCACTCTGCTCTCAGTGCTGCTTTGTGGATAGCACAAGGTCTCCACTCTCTGCTTGTTTCCCTTTCCTTGTCTCTGTTATAGGATAAAAGGTGGCTCAAGCCATACTCCAGGGAAACTCACTTTATACTAGAGCAGGGAGGTGATCTTAGAAAGGGTGTTACAATCCCACCCTAATCCTTAACATAATCCTATCCATTAACTACAGACAGAGATTAGGATTTATAGCACAAGAAAATCACAAAATGGAGGGGAATCACATAACATTAGGAATCATGGCCCAGCCAAACTGTCACACATATTTTGGACACAATTCAATCCATAATAAATATAGTCTTACCATCCTTGCTTGAAAGAAGTACTCTGATTGTACTTCCTCTAAAACAGATCTGTTCATTCTTTTGGAAGTACAACACCACGGTTTAAAGGCTAGAAACCTGAATTCAGGGCATCCACTCAAGGGAAGTCTTTCTCTCGTTGTCAGCTGGAGGAAGGTCTTTGTCTTCAATCTTCTCCTAGTCTAAGAAGAACTTCTCAGTGCAATTACCTCAGGTCCAAAGGATGTGATGTGCTCCCAGCATCACATCATTGGTGGTATGTGGCTCCCTATCTCTCTTCTCACTTTTCTTTAATATCTCAAAAATTAAGTCTTGCCTCATCATCATAGATTGAATTATGTCCCCCCCCAAAATGTGTATGGCAACTTCACTAGGCCATGATTCCTGATATTGTATGTTGTTCCTAAATGCTGTAAAGCCTCTCTCAATTATGTTAATAAAGGAGGATGGGCAGCAGTTGTGTTCTTGGGGCAGGACTCATTGTATAACACTGTATTGTGCCTTTAGACAATCTCTTGAAATATAAAACAAAAAGCACAGAGATTTGGGAACCTCATACAACCAAGAAGCAGTGCCAGGAGCAGAGTGCGTGCTTTGGAAATGGACCCATGGTTTCTGGGTCTCAGAAGCTCCCAGTAAAACTGACGACAAGGACCCTCCTCCAAAGCCAACAGAGACAGACTTTCCCTGAAGGCTGAATTTGGACTGGTAGCCTACTGGACTGTGACAAAAAAAATATCTCTTTATTAAAGCCATCCTCTTGTGGTATTTCTGTTATAGCAGCACTACATGCCTGATACATTCATTAACTTAACTGCCTCTAATCCTGCCTCATCAATATTACTGAGATAGGATTTACAACACATAGGAAAATCACGTCAGATGACAAAATGGTGAACACACACAGAACTGGGGAGCATGTCTTAGGCAAGTTGACAGGTATTTGTAGAAGAAACAGTGCAATCCATGACACAGTCATAGATAGACAGAGAGACAGACAGACACACAGAAAGACAGACAGACAAACAGATAAAGAATTCACTCTTGCTAACCAAAAGGTCAGCAGTTGGAATATATCAGGTGCTCCTTGGAAACCGTATGAGGCAATTCTATTCTTCCCTTGAGAGTCACTATGGGTCAGATTTGACCAGATGGCAGTGGGTTTGGCTTTTCTTTTTTAACTTTAGGATTTAACTATACAGCTCCCATAATCAAGACTGTGTGATACGGGCATAAGAACTAATATACAAATTAGATAAAAGGAATAGAAAGTTCAGAAATAGACTCAAGTATGTCAAAGCAATTCAAAGGAGGAAGTAAAGACTTTTCAACAAAATATTCATACAAAAAAAGACTTGCAACCGTTACTTCACTTACATACAAAAATTAACTCCAAATGGGTACAACACCTACATTTCAAAGTTAGACCTTTAAAAATTCTACAACAAATCTTGATCTTGGAGCGGGCCAATATTTCTTAAATATGACACAGTAAGCATGAACCATAATAAAAAAAAATTGGACCTCGTCAAAATTATAAAATTTCTCATTTGATGCCATCATTTCAAAAACATCAAAAGACAAGATACAGGTTTTGAGAAAAGTACATATAGATATATTTGTTGTTGCTGTTAGGTGCTGTGGAATTGATTCCAACTCATAGAGACTATATAGGTTAGAATACAACTGCCCCATAGAGTTTCCAAGGAGTGCCTAGTGGATGTGAACTGCTGACCTCTTGGTTAGCAGCTTAGCACTTCACCACTATGCCATATATAGATACTTAGACAGAGATAGATATATGTTAGAAATGACTTGTACCTAGAATAAAGAACACTTACGTATCAGTAAAAAGCTTGAAACACTTATTTTTAAAATATGCAAAGGGCTTGATCTCAAATTTCACAGAAGATATGCAACAAAAGAATTTATACAAATGACTAATAAGAACATGTAAAAATGCTCAGCATCATTAGTCATTAGAGAAATGAAAATTAAGCCACAGTTACCTGCCATTGTGTACCCTAGCATGACTAAAAGGGAAACAACTAACAATACTAAATGACAAAGATGTAGAACAACTGGAACTCTCAACATTTTTAATGTTTCCTGGCTTTCAATACTGACCAGCCCTTGATTATCAGAGAATACTGTAATCTGGCATCTTCTCGGAATTCTGGCTACTTTCAAAGACCTATCTGAAATGTGAAAAAACAATTTCAGGGGGCAATTAATTTAGAATACCAGCCATTCATTTTATGTTCTGGTTACTCTATCTCTCAAGTGATCAATAATGAATTTTCAGGAAAGGTTTAATATGATAAAAACACAAAGGTTTCCTTTGTAGCAAGAGTTATCAGGTAAACTCCACACAGGTCCATACACACGAATTATGCTACCAGGCTATTCACCTGGCATTCAGCCTGCTTATCAATCTAGGTTTAGATAGAAAAGGGGGACCATCACATGGTTAGACTGCAAGTGCAGGGAATACAATTCTCTATTCAAAAACTGGCTATTTCCCAAACACGTCTTTCCAGAATACCTGATTCTAAGACAAAGCATTTCTGTCAAAGGAGGTAATTTATTCCTAGGAGAGCAGCAGCTACTATAAGTCCCTGAGCCTTTATGGAAACGTCTTTAAATATTTGTGCAGTGCAAACTGAAAGTGTTTTTTGTTCTTGTTTTTCTCATATGCAGAGCAGGATTCACCACATGTGGAGTCCCCCACTTACATGTGACTCCTCTGTACTTTCTTACTTTTCTCTTGTAAGAGCAAAATCACACATAGAAAATAATTCTCTTTGTTTCAAGTGAATCCATCTAAATTCAAATTCCATATTTTCTGAGGAAACGGTTGAGTTTTTAAGCTAGAAGGAAAAATTTAGTCTTATAACATTTCATCAACTTTTGTTTTGATATTGATTTATCCGAATATTCTTGGGCTAAGTGTCTCATAGCTTTCATACTGAAAGTTATTTATTTCAAGAGGAGGTAATTTTGAAGATGAACTATTACTGAACACTCCCAAACATCATTCAAGTCATCTGTAAAGACCGTTAAGGTAAGTTTCTCAATGGTGTTGCCTCTTATTAAACATATAATTTTCACTCAAGTCCATCAAAAGGTATGAGTAAGCATCATTAATCTCACTTGACAGTTAAAAATGCTGAAGCTTATAGAGACTGAACAACGTGCAGGACTGTAACCTAGCTTTTCAACATCAGGACCCATGCTTGCCAGGAGACAATCTCTTGTAACAATCCAGACTGATCCTGAAGATAAAACTAGATTTAAATAAAATTCACACAAAAGCCACAAATATAAATACTAGATAACATAAATCCTCAGCTGCTTAGTACAAGAAATACATACAGAACCCTTCCTGGTATGAAATGCTCCAGATAATAGCAGTTTGGGGATTCTTTAAAGATAAATTTTGAGATTGTCCTTTGTGAATTTATAGTATGATTAAATATTTCTCTACATGACTTACCTAAGCATCAATTTTTCTCTCTCCTAGGTGTACGCACAGTCAAAAAAAAAAGGAATAAAGTCTTACTTATGTCCCCAGCACTGTGCTGGATGTGCTGACATGTGCTATCCCAATTAATTCTCATAGTATCCAGTAAGGTCAACATTACTATTCTCAGTCTACAGAGCAGTAAACAGGATGCAAGATGCAGAGAAATGTATCCCCAGATAAAAGAAGTAGCAAGTGGAGGATTCTAGATCTGGTCTTTCTGAAACCAGTGCACTGAACCATGTAACAGTTGATTTAAAAAAATTTTGCAGAAGAGGGAAGCATGTGACTTAGAGTTAGGGAGGAGAAAGTACAGCCAATAAAGGGGACTTCAATGAAAACTATACCACACGTCTTAGTATTTTGGAATTCCATGATTATGTGAATAGATAGATAGACATGGATATATATATATATGTGCGTGTGTGTGTGTATGCCTGTTTATGTGTGTGTGAGCATTTAATAACATAGCTATCTTTCTAAATATGTTTAATGACAGGTATTTTATATTTGTGTGTGCCTGTGTATTTATTCTGTTGATGAAATTGCTTCATATAACTTGCTTCTGAGGTAGTATTAAAATAATTACAATTACTATGATTATATCAAAAGGAGATTACCAGTTAAACTTTACTTAACAGTTTTGAGTGTGACTTAAGAATTTGGAAGAAAAAATTAAAAGGAATACCCCATGACCAAATCTTTGCTTTGCCCTTTATTAGCTGCTTGGTCTTGGTAAGGATCCTTAACTTTATTGTGGTTCATTTCCTATCATGTAAAATGGATTAAAAACAAAATTGGAATAACAATCTCTAAGTGTTTAATGAACAAATCTGCTTTGAAACAAGTACAACCAGAATTCTTCAAGGCAGCAAGGATGACAAGACTGTGTCTCCCAGTCTTTGGACATGTTGTCAGGAAGGATCGGTCCCTGGAGAAGGACATCATGCTTGTTAAAGTAGAGATGCCATGGAAAAGAGAAAGACCCTCACTGAGGCTGACCGGCACAGTAGCTCTAACAATTGTGAGGAGGGTGCAGGACTGGGCAATGTTGCCTTCTATCGCGTATGGGGTCGCTGTGGGTCACAGCTGCTCAACAGCAAGGAACAAGTGTGTTAAAAAAGAAAAAAGCAGCCAAACCTGTTGCTGATGAGTTGATTGTGACTCATAGCCAGCCCGTAGGACCAAGTAGAACTGCCTATAGGTTTTCAAGTAGAGGCTGCCAGATTCAAACTACCAACCTTTTAATTAGCAGCTGATCTCTTCACCTCCGGACCACTAGGACTCCTCAAGGTGTGTTGTTATTATTGTTGTTAGGTGCTGTCAAATCAGTTTTGACTCACAGAGGGCAGTTATTAAGATTTATATATCATTAGTTATTATGAAATGACCGACTTTAGACAATAAGCATTATGAGTATTTCACATTATTCACAATAAGCATTATGAATTCTTTCATGTTATGGCTCTTGTATCCTTTCTTTCATTCTCATCACTAGTACCCTGTACTCCTTATGTCCGCAATTATAAATAGTCTGCTAAACATTCTTCCTATCTCCAGCTTCCACCAGCTTGATAATCTTTGTCCAAGATACACGGAGATCTTTACTGGACTTATATTCTAAGATTTCCTCATCTTGAAGTTCCTCTTCATCTTTCTACTCACATTCTCAAAAACTTTGCACAACTTTGTACTTCCTAAAAAGTAAAGACAAATCCCTTTGCTTTACATCTATGGTCTTTCCATCCAACTCCTACTCCAGGATTACCTGCTTCTGTGTATACTGTCACTACTTCAGATTAAGAACTAACTCATCTTAGATGACTAAGTGACACAGATGATCTCCTGACTTGCATGTTTACATAAGTCCCTCCTCTCTACATTATTACCAGAATTCCCATCTGGGAAGCAATTGGAGTAACTTTCAAGTACTCAGAGCCTGTATTTCCATCAAAAAACAAAAAAAAACAGGAATTCACAAATCAGCAGAACTCAGACATTAAATATTTACCATAGTGGATCATTTTAATACATTCAGGGTTGTTTTAATAAAATGTTTCATTTTCAGGTAATATAACAAACCATCACTTAAAATACATGGAAAATAGAAACAACGTGACAGAGTTTGTTTTACTGGGGCTCACGGAGAACCCAAAGATGCAGCAAATAATTTTTGTTGTGTTTTTTGTCATCTACATCATCATCATGATAGGAAATATTCTCATTGTAATCACCATCACCGCCAGCCCATCCTTAGAGTCCCCTATGTACTTTTTCCTGGCCTATCTCTCTTTTATTGATGCCTGCTATTCCTCTGTGAGTACCCCTAAACTGATCATAGATTCACTCCATGAAAGGAAGACTATCTTATTCAACGAGTGCATGACTCAGGTCTTTGGGGAACATTTCTTTGGAGGTGCTGAGATCATCCTTCTTACTGTGATGGCTTATGACCGATATGTGGCCATCTGTAAGCCTTTGCACTACAAAACCGTTATGAATCGGAAAGTGTGTGGCTTGCTTGTGGGAGTAGTGTGGGTGGGAGGGTTTCTCCATGCAACCATACAGATCCTATTTATATTTCAATTACCATTCTGTGGCCCTAACATCATAGATCACTTTATGTGTGACCTGAACCCTTTGTTGAGTCTCGTCTGCACTGATACCCACACTCTAGGACTCTTTGTTGCTGCGAACAGTGGGTTCATCTGCCTGTTGAACTTTTTCCTCTTGCTAGTCTCCTATGTGGTCATTTTGTGTTCCCTAAGGACCCATAGCTCGGAAGGAAGGCACAAAGCCCTCTCAACATGTGTTTCGCACATCACAGTGGTCATCTTATTCTTTGTGCCCTGCATATTTATATATATGAGACCTGCAGCCACTTTATCTGCTGACAAAGCAGTTGCTGTGTTCTATACCATCATAACTCCCATGTTAAATCCCCTAATCTACACCTTGAGAAATGCCCAGATGAGAGATGCTATTAGGAAACTTCATATTAAGAAAGCCATTTCAAAAAACTAAGAAATATCTCTAGAGCATAATAATAACCCAGTTGAGTAAGAGAGCAAGAGAACATTCAGTGTTTTCCTGTAAGTGCCACTTACAGAATAAGAAAAAGTTAATCACTAAAATGTATAGACCTTGCAATTTGGCAGAGTAGAAATGATATTAAAAAAAGACAGAAAATTTAGTCCAGGAACATTCTTTACATAGTTAGAAAATTCAACCAAATCAGGGCTCAGTCATACCAGCAAAATCCATGTAAACAGATACACAAACATTCCCTGTTTAAAAAAGAGAGGAAATAATAAAATATATTGACAAGTAATTATGTTAATCCAAACAATCCAAAAGACAGACACTACTATTGTCCCCATTTTACAAGTGAGTGGGACAAAAAGAAGGTATAAAAACAAATATAAAGAAGAGCCAGAAACCAAAACCTGATCAGTGTCAGAGACCATGCTCCTAACTGTGTGATATGATGCCAGGCAATAACGGTAGAAAGGTCAGATAATAGTAGCTACCACTTATTGGCCCAAAGACTGTGCCAGGCACATCATAAATAACAGTTCACCATCTGTAACTAAAAAACTGATAGCTTTTTCATCAAGTAGCCTCTGCTAATTTGTGTGTACCATACTTCACGGTCATTTGTTGTATACAACAGGATATCTAACTACTTTAGGACACTATGAAAACAATGGGCCATTCAGTCTCTGGGGGAAGGTAATGAAGATTAGGCCATGTTTCCAAATTCCCTTGTGGCTTCAGAACCATTTTGCATTGCTCATGTCACCCAGAAAGAATGCTGACTCAATACAAAAACAATTGTCAGCTGAAATTTCTATTAAATGTACAGTCATCAAAAAATAGTTGCCTGATTCATACAATTTCTACAGTATAGCACAATATCTCATGTAGAATAAATTTTGAGTGGATAATTAAAAGTATAAAAGATTAAAAATTGGATAAAAACTACATCAACCAATGATAGTGCTGGACTTGGGAAATCTGTCCTACCTTTCTCTTAGCATCTGAGTCAGACTCTAAGGATAATTTTAATTAGACCTCGTGTGGACCAGGTCTTGATCTTACTCCTGCTTAAACTGAGGAATGAGAAATAAATGAAACTAAGATTATCTGTACCTGAGCAAAAAATTTACATTGGTGTTCTCTGTACTCTCAACCAGATTTCATTGTCTTATGAAAATGGACTGTGTATGTGTCTTAATTCACCAATTTACTTTTTGATGACATTTCACTATTAAAAGCCATTTTGTGGGGGGAAAAGTATGGTTTCGTCTTCAAATAAAGCAACTTCAATGTATATATATACATACACATACATGCATACGCACATGTACATATAACTCGTCTCTTACAGCATTTTTTATTAACCCACACATATATGTTGAGCTCAAGGACTCTACTATGCATTATGATACTGGATGGGGTTTAGTTCTGAGTAAAAAGAGACACAAGTCCTGCTTATAACCCACTGAAAGACTCCCAGAAGAAAGCAAATTGCAGCATAGTATTATAAAAGGTAATATGGTAGAAAGATGGGGTACTATGAAATCACATGGGAGGAAAGTACAAGACAGAATGGAGGTTTGGGGCGAGGTCAAGAATTGCCTCCTAGATGAACCAAAACCCAAACTTACTGCCGTCAAGTTGATTCCGACTCATAGCAACCCTACAGGACAGAGTAGAATTGCTCCATAGAGTTTCCAAGGACCACCTGGCAGATGTGAACTCCCAACCTTTTGGTTAACAGACGTAGAACTCAACCACTATGCCACCAGGGTTTCCCCTAGATGAAGAGTCATAAAAAATGGGGCCTAAAGAATGGAAAGGAGTCAGTAAGGTTGGAGTAAAAACATTCTGAAGAAGAGGGAATAGACAACAATGCCAAGAAGTAAAAAAGAGTATAACATACAAAGAAAACCTAAATAAGTCTGCATCTCTGGGGTTATGAAATCATTTATTCATTGAACGACTATTTATTGAATCCCTAATGTGTGTCAGACACCATATAAGGCACTGAATATGTACAAGGTAAAGAGCAATAGCAAGACATGAAGCTAGGAGGAAACAGAGAATATAAAGAGGAGTGTTCCAGCCAAGTTAAGGGTTAAAACTAGGAAAAATGGGTGAAGCATTAAAATGTCTTTAAAACTAGTACGTGATGTGCTATGGTTTGAACTTTAGGATGGTAACTCTAATTACAGTATGGGAACATGCCTGGAAACAGAGAAGCAAGTAAAAGTTTATTGTAACAATTCATGTTTGAAAAGATGGAGGCTTTGATCTGATGGTGCCAGGCATGATACAGTGTGGTGGGCACTGCTGTGTCCAACACAAGTCCTCTTAACCAGGCCAGTGCAACTATCACTCAGATGCTGACTCTGGGCTGCTAATTGCTCACAGGTTTACCCTTCTATGGACAATTGAGAGAACATTGGAGTTGCCTCCTTGGTGGTGAGGGCGGTTATACTCACCTGACCTCAGCGCCAACCAGCAGTCAACTTCACAACTCTTTCAGCTAAAGGCTGAAGCCACATGCTTTCTTACCATAATCTGCTTCCCTCATTCCCTGTGATAGTTAAGGTCATATGCCAATTTGTGCCATTATCTCAGTGGCCTGGCAGTTATGATGTAGTTTGGCATCTGTGTCATGATCTGATCCCCTCCACAATCAGATCTGATAGAAAGCAATCATCTCCATGATGAGATGTTATGAGCAATCAATCAGCTGAAAGTGTATGGGGGGTGTGGGGGGTGGCCTGGGTCCAATAGAGGTGGATGCCCTGGTGAAGCATGCTGCCTTTTGCTGACTCTGAATCCTGCAATTGGCTCCTGTTCATCAGACCTCCAGTTCCTCGAACTTGAGCTAGCACCTTACTTGCTTGTCTTAGAATTTGTCTGCCTCCACATCCTGTAAAGGCAAGCCTATTGTCTGACCTGCTAATCTTGGGTTCATCAGCCACTTCAACAACTGCTAATCTACAGCATGAGTAGCAATAACAGCATGAGTAGCAATAGAAATACAAAAAACATAACAGCCAGTAGATCAGAAATTTCTTTGAACTGAGGCTCTGAGTGATCTCACATTTGACAGCTTTCTACAGTTTTGTCATAATGAGAAGAATAATGGAAGTTGGTAGGCTGATTCTACTTTCTTTAGAAAAACTGGTGAAAGAGATGAGCTCAGAGCCTCAAAAATCACAGCTCAGCTGCCACATAAATGATCTCAATGTTTCCACTTGAGTCTGGAAAGGAAGCATTATATGTTGTAGTGACAGAGCTGATATTGTCAAAAACCAAACCCAGAGTGGTTGTACGATATCAATTGAATTTCCAACCTCTAAAGCTGACTGACGTTAAAGTGTGGGTAGTGATTGAGAACTTGGATCCTAAAACTTGAAGTGAGGACATGTGGACAGATAATAAGAAATCTGGGGACTCTGAGCTCTAACTCTCTCCTGCCAACAGAACCAGCCCTAAGACTCCCATCTGCAAAGATTACTCCATGGTTATCTGCTCAGCCACACTATTAGCCCCTCTGCCTCCATCTAACGAGATTAAACCAGCTAGGACAGAGGAGCCTTTGTCTGAGACATTCCCTGTAATTTTATCTGAGCCAGATGTCTTACAAGATGTTACTCTGTTTTCTTCAAACATATCCCTACAACATGTATTTGCTTCTTGACCTATAATTAGGCTTAAGGTCCCACAAGCCCCAAAAGGTGACCCAGCAAGAGGTATGCTACACTTCAAAAGAACTGCTTGAGTTTACTACAGTGTACAAACAGAAGTCTGGGAAATATATATGGGAATGACTATTAAGGATGTGAGATAATGGCACAAGGAACATAAAGTTGGATCACCAATCCTGGTGGTACAGTAGTTAAGCACTACAGTTTCTAACCAAAAAGTCAGCAATTTGAATTCACCAGGCACTCCTTGGTAACTCTTTGGGGCAGTTCTACTCTGTCCTATAGGGTCACTACTAGTCTGAATCAACTCAACAGCAGTGTGTAAGCACAAATCCCTAATTCGGTATTTCAGCTCAAGAGGTTAGGAAAGGACCTAACAGTTAGGTTGGTGGGTGCTCTGAAGCATAGATTACACGATGGTCCACACTAAACCAAGCAAGACTTGCTTTGGTATGCTATAGAAGGAACCTGAAGGCTTAGCAAAATTAACATGCTAGAGTACACTTACCAGGTTAGACCCCCAGATCAACACATGCAGTATCCAGAGGACAACGGTGAGGGACAAATGAGAAAGGTAGCCCCAGGTTACTGCTTGACTGCTATTTTATGTAAGTCAGATTTGACAGTGGAAATTGGACTAACTGAATTGAGATACCTAACTACAGCAGGACAGAATGGACCCTGTGGTGGTAAGCACCAAGTGACAGTACTCAATAAACAAGACAAGGTGGGTGTGATTACTGTTATAGACAGCAGAGTGAAAGCAGTAATCAGAATAGTCTGACTCTTATGGCCTTATGACTTCGGCTGCTTAGTCTCAGATATCTACCCAAGTTTGACTGGATCTATACAAGTGGAATATCTTAGGGTCAAGTGAATGGCAGTCTAACTGGAATCACCAGAATAGAGATTCATGGACCTTCAATCAAATCCCAGACAAGGGGGTGCAGTCAAGATGGCGGTCTAAGCACACGTCTCCTTATATCCCTCTGGAAACCAAGACCTGAATTGATAATCAAACAGAGCCTTCTGATCACCTAGTGAGCCCCAGGACATGGCACAGGGCTGTTAATTTGCACTTCATACCTCTGCACGAAAAACCTCCTCTCTTTCACTGAGTCTCGCTCCTAGCTAGCCCTGGCTCTCATGTACTGAAGGCAATGCACAACTGTGATTTTTTTTTTCTCTGTCTTGGCCAGAGGGCAGAGCTGGGTCTTGCCTAGCGGCTAGTCTCAGATGCACTGCTGGTGGGATAGGCAGTGGAAATTGCCATATTTTGACAGCCAGGCTTGGGACTCTGTAGGCCTAGCCAATTTGGGCCTCTCTTTTTATCTCTGCCACGGCGTAGTTTGTATGGAACCATGAGGCCTATGTGTGAGACACCACGTTGGATATGGAGATTTTAGCAGGACCTAACTCTTAGCCTGGGAGCCAGCGTTTGCAAACAGGACAGCAATTCTCCGACAGAAAAGGAGTAGTTTACACAGTGTTGCCTGTGGTGTGGACCCAGCAACTGAGGCTGAGGACTCACTACGTCTTGGCACCTTTAGCCCCTCTATCCGCCAATCGTGTGGAGGGTGCCATCATAGATATGGTGGTAGCAGCTGGACCTAATTCTTAGCTTGGGAGCCAGAGGTTGCTCACAGGAGATGCTTTTTTTGTAACAGAAAAGCAATAGTTTACACAGTGTCACATAAGGATGGGCCCTGTCACCACAGGCCAACAGAATAGCAGGACTGCTGTATTTTGAACTAGTTTGTATTATCTGGGGTTGGATATAGAGGTGCTTAATTCGCCAGATGGGAAGAGCGACCTCTACACCTGAAAACATGACTGACTTGGTAAGTGGTCAGATACGTTTTGTTTTACATTCTAGGACAGCCTAGAGAAACATCTGCAGCCCATCCTCACAGTGTCTCTCCCAGCCTCTACTTACTCACATGGGACACAAAAAGTAACATACACTTCTGGCAAACAAGAAATCACCCATGGCTTCAGAAGGCTCACAAACAAAACAACCAAGCAGTTTTCCAGATGAAGAAACTTTTCTGAAACCATCAGAAGATGAATACAAAAGGATTATATCAGAGCCCTTCTAGACCTTATGCAAAATGTAGCACAAAATGAAAAATTAAGCAAGCTGTTCACTCTGATGGAACACTGGTACTCTGAAATCCAACAGATCAAGAACAAAATCAAAGACATAGAAACTTCCATGCAAAGCCAAGAAAACAGAATGGAACAAATGGAAAAAAGAATTTCTGACTTGGAAGACAGAGCTACTGAAGCCGGCTCTACAAGGAGAACTCAGAAAAAAGAAACAAGAAAAATGAAGAAGCATTATGAAGCATGTGGGATTCTATTAAGAGGAAAAACCTTCAATTAATTGGTGTTCCTGAACAGGATGAAACACCTGAGAACACAGAGAGTATCCTTGCTGAGCTACTGACAGAAAACTTCCCAGAAATCATGAAGGAAGAGAATACCGATATCCCAGATGCATATCGTACACCACCCAACATAGATCTCAAAAGAAAGACTCCAAGACATATTATAATCAAGTTTAACAAAAAGAAATATAAGTAGCAACTCTTAAAGGCAGCAAGACTCAAAGCAAAGCTAGCATTCAGAGGAAAACCCTGTAGGTTTTCGTCAGATTTCTCAGCAGAAACCATGCTGGCACAGAGACAGTGGCATGACACATTCAAAGCCTTGAAGGAGAAGAGCTTCCAACCAAGAATTATATATCCTGCAAAACTATCTTTCAAATAGGAAAATGAAATTAAGACATTCACAGATAAACAGAAACTTAAAGACTTTGTAAAAATCAAACCAAAACTACAAGAAACACTGAAAGAAGTTCTTGGCTTTGGCTTAGAAGAACAAAACCACTAACTTTATATTTTAGAATGACACATCATCCAGAATTCTACTGAGTTAGGGAAGGCTCCAAACTCAATCACAGCTTTAATACTGAAAGAAACAATCTAGTGATTATCATGAAAACTATGGTGCCATCATATTAAAAAGAGGGATGTACTGAAGTCGTTACAATCCTTCCTAATGGAGAGGAAGTCGACAAGACTGGTAGTAATTAAAATGGGGTTTATATGTAGTTTATTAAGGGGGATCTTAGGGGCAGCCATAAAGCACAACAAAGATGGAACATATCATATCAAGAAATGTAACAAAAGAGTCTCAACAACTATAAAACCAGCTCTGAAAAAGGTGAAAAGTCAACTCACAAAAAGAATGTCCCAGAATAGATTAACAACAGAGAAAACATCAACACAAAAATAAACATATCACAATGGCAGCAGTGAAAACATGCCAATCAATAATTACATTGAATGTGAATGGACTGAATGCTCCAGTAAACAGACATCGAGTGGCATCTTGGATCAAAAGACATGACCCATCCATATGTTGTCTACAAGAAACTGACTTGAGACTTAAAGATAGGAACAAACTGAAAATTAAAGGATGGATGAATATATATCAAGCTAACAATGAACAGAGAAGAGCAGGTGTGGCAACTCTAATCTCAGACACAATCAATTTTAATGTAAAATCCACCATTGTGGACAAAGATCGACACTATTGCTGAAAGGTTCAGTACACAAGGAAGACTCAACCATATTAAATATTTATGCACCTAATAGCACAGCACCTAAATACGAAAAAGAAACACTGACTACACTCAAAAAAGAGCTAGATCACTCAACAATAACAGTGAGATAGTTCAACACTACACTCTCAATACTGGACAGATCATCTAGAAAAAAGCTCAGTAAAGATGCAGAAGACCTCATTGCCACAATTAACCAACTAAACCTCATTGATATATACAGAACTTTCTACCCATCAGCAGACAACTACATCTTCTTCTCCAGTGCACATGGAACTTTCTCCAGAATTGACCACGTGTTAGGACATAATGCAATTCTCAACAAAATCGATACCACTGAATTAATGCAAAGCATCTTCTCAGATCATAAAGCCATAAAACTCAAAATCAACAGCAGAAAAACATAGATAGAAAGTGGAACTCTTGGAAACTGAACATCTTGCTCAAAAAGCCATGGGTTATACAAGAAATCAAGGATGAAATAAATTCATGGATTCCAATGAGAATGAAAACACTTCCTACCAGAACATACGAGATACAGCCAAAGCAGTGCTCAGAGGTCTATTTATTTCCATAAATGCACACATCTGGAAGGAAGAAAGAAACCAAATCAAGGAACTAACCCTACAGCTTGAACAAGTACAGACAGAACAACTGAGGAACCCCTCGGGCAACAGAAGAAAACAGATGCTAAAGATTAGAGCAGAGCTAAATGAGTTAGAGAATAGAAGAACAACTGAAAAAACTGAAAACACCAAAAGCTGGTTTTTTGAAAAGATAACAAAATTGACAAACAACTGGCTAAACTTACTAAAGAAAAACAGGAAAGGAAACAAATAACCCAAATTAGAAATGAGAGGGGAGTTGTCACAACAGATCCACCAGAAATTAAAAATATCATAACAGACTACTATGAAAGACTGTACTCTAACAAATTTGAAAACCTACAGGAAATGGACAAATTCCTTGATTCATACCACCTACCCAAATTATCACAACGTGAAGCAGAACAACTTAATAAACCCATCACAAAGGAAGAAATTGAAAATGTCATCAAAACACTGCCAACCAAAAAAAGCCTCGGCCCAGATGGCTTCACTGCAGAATTCTACCAAGCTTTTAGAGAAGAGTTATCTCCAATACTACCAAGACTATTTCACAGTATAGAAAGGGATGGAGTACTCCCAAACTCATTCTATGAAGCCAGCATAACCCTGATACCAAAGCCAGGGAAAGATCCAACAAAAAAGGAGAACTACAGAACGATATCACTCATGAATCTAGATGCAAAAATCTTCAACAAAATTCTTGCCAATAGAATACAACAACATATCAAAAAAACAATCCATCGTGACCAAGTGGGATTCACACCAGGGATGCAAGGCTGGTTCAACATCAGAAAAAGAATTAATGTGATTAATCACATAAATGTCACAAAAGACAAGAATCACCTGATTTGGTCTATTGATGCAGAAAAGGCACTTGATAAAGTCCAACACCCATTTATGCTAAAAACTCTTAGCAAAATAGGCATAGACAGAAAATTTCTCAACACAATAAGGGCCATTTATGCAAAACCAATTGCCTACATCATCCCAAATGGAGAGAGACTGAAGGAGTTTTCCTTGAAAACAGGAACTAGACAAGGGTGCCCACTCTCACCTCTCCTAGTCAACATAGTACTAGAAATTCTAGCCAGGGCAATTAGACAAGACCAAGAAATAAAAGGCATCTGCATCAGCAAAAAAGAAGTCAAAATCTCCCTGTTTGCTGATGATATGATTGTATATGTAGAGAATCCCAAATAATCTATAAGTAAACTACTCAAACTGATAGAAGAGTTCAACAAAGTCCCAGGATACAAGATAAACATAAGTAAATCAGTAGGACTCCTTTATACCAACAGTGAGACTGCTAATGAAGAAATCATCAAATCAATACCATTGACTATAGCCTCCAAGAAGATACAGTACCTAGGAATTAATCTAATCAGAGAAATAACAGACCTTTACAAAGAGAACTACAAGCCCTTACTACAAGAAACTAAGGGAGACTTAGATAAATGGAAAAACCTATCCTGCTCATGGATAGGAAGACTTAACATTGTGAAAATGTCTATTTTACCCAAAGCAATCTACTTATATAATGCAATCCCAATACAAGTTCCAGCGACATTTTTTAATGAGATGGAGAAACAAATCACCAATTTTGTTTGGAAAGGGAAGAAACCCCGGATAAGTAAAGTACTACTAAAGAAGAACACACTGGGAGGCCTCTCATTACCCAACTTCAGAACCTATTACACTGCCACAGTGGTCAAAACAACCTGGTACTGGTACAAGAACAGACAGATAAATCAATGGAACAGAATCGAGACCCCAGAGATGACACCATCTGCTTACGAACAGGTGATATTTGACAAAGGCCCTAAGACATTAAGCTGGGGTAAAAACAATCTCCTCAACAAATGATGCTGGCAAAATTGGATATCCACCTGCAATAAATTGAAACAAGATACATATCTTACACCTCATACAAAAACAAAATGAAATTGGATAAAAGACCTAAATATCAAATCTAAAAGGATAAAGCTCATCCAAGAAAAAGTAGAAACAACAATGGAAGTTTTAATACACAACATAGACAGACTTTAAAATCTGTCAAACAAACTAAAATCAACAGAAAACAGATAAGTGGGAACTATTAAGGATCAAACACTTTTGCTCATCCAAAGACTTTATCACAAGAGTTAAAAGGCCACCTACAGAATGGGAAAAAATATTTGGCAACTCTATGTCAGACCGACGCCTGATCTCCATAATCTATAAGGTACTACAAAATATCAATAAGAAGATACACCATCCAATTAAGCGATGGGCAAAGGAGATGGACAGACATTTCACTAAAGGGGAGACCCAGGCAGCCAAAAAATACATGCAGACATGTTCACGATCTTTAGTTATTAAAGAAATTCAAATCAAGACAACAATAAGATACCATCTCACCCCAACAAGACTGCCATGATCCTAAAAACACAAAACAACAAATGCTGGAGAGGCTGTGGAGAAAGTGGAACCCTCCAACACTGTTGGTGGGGTTGCAAAATGGTCCAGCCTCTTTGGAAGGCAATCTGGTGCTTCCTTAAAAAAATGGATATAGATATACCATTTGACCTAGTAATTCTACTACTTGCAATATATCCTACAAAATCAAGGCCATTCACACCAATGGATACATGTAGAAGAATGTTTATCGCAGCACAGTCCATGACAGCAAAAAGATGGAATCAACCCAGATGCCCAACAACAGAGGAATGGATAGGTAAACTATGGTATATATATACAATGGAGCACTATGCAATCATAAAGAACAATGATGATTCCAGGAAACATCTTATAACTTGGTTTCAACTGGAAGACATTATGTTGAGTAAAAGTAGTCAGCAACAAAAGGACAAATATTATATGAGACCCCTACAATAAGAACTCAAAAACAGACTTATGCATAGAAGAAAAGACTCTTTGACGGCTGCAATGGAGGGGAGGGAAGGAGGGTGAGGGAGGGAGGGTTTAGATTACATAGTTGGTAGAAATTTGGTTGGGTGAAATCGGTGACAGCACACATTAGAAACCAGAACAATATTAAGTGGACTTCAACACATCTTGAGTACTCCTCCCATCTTAACCCAATAATACAAGGACAGAGTAGCTGGGGCAGGGGGCAGGGGACCATGCTCTTAGGTGAAATCTAGGCTAACTGGCACAACTAGCATTTTTCTAAGAGGGCTCTCTGCACCCCACACTGGTGAGTGGTGTCTGGGGTCTTAAAAGCTGCCAAGCTGCCCTCTGAGGGCACAGCAAATGGTCCCAATTCAGTAGGAGCAGATGCTCTCTGAGGACCAAAATGACAACCCAGAAGACAGACAGACCCACATGTTGGGTGCCTACATTGATTTGGGACCAGTAGAACCGGATGGTGCCCAGCCACCACCAGTGATAGCCATGATGGAGCTCACAAAGTTGAGTCTCACTGGCAACACAAGAATAAAAAGTGGTGGACCCTGAGATTTCTACTAAAAGGCCGCAATTGATGGTCCAGCAGCTTTGGGGTTCCCCTTGGTGCATGACCCCTGGCCCTGATGCTGCTCTTGCCCATGGATCATAATAAAGGTCCACTCTTCAGACAGCAAGTGATTACACTTGGCCAAGCAGATTGACCATATACTGGGAGCACTTTATGGTTCTATGCATCTACAGGATATCATCCTGCTGACCTCTGACTGGAGGAATGGGAGTGGATGGAGAGGCGGGGAAAGGAGACTGTTGGAAGGATGACACATGTATGGACCAGAGAGGAATAGTGTGCTATCGCTGGGCAGGGAAAGCAGTGGAAGCTGCATATAGGTGGGCATGCAAATTTATATGGGAATGTATATTTTCACTCAGTCATAATAAAAAATAAAATAAGAATTTAAAAAATCCCAGACATAAGCCAGTTTAGAGACTAACAATCCCTTGAATGAAAAAGAGGCCAGGTGCCCTTGAGAAAGGATCTCACTAAATGCCAAAAATTTATACTATGAATCCTTCTCCCAGCCTTCTCCAAAGAGAAGCTTCTAGACTAGGGAAAGTTTAAGGAGAAGGACCTTACTCAAGAGCCAACAGTGAGAGGCTTCCCCTGGAACTGGCTTCCTAAATTTGGACTTCTATCTTCTTCGACTATGCGAGAATAGATTTCTGTTTGTTAAAGCCACCCACTTGTGGAATTTATGTTACAGCAGAAGTACATAACTAAGACAAGTGAAGAGGGTTTTACACCACCTCTCCAAGCTTGAGGCCCTTAGAGAGATCAGGAGAAACACAAAGGAAACCATCAAGAGGAGGAAGGTGAGCAAGCATATAAATCCACTGTTGGCACCAACAAAGAGACCAAGGATCTGAGTATTCATGCAGACAAGTTGCAACAAAGGATACAAGTCACAGATGAAGTGGTCTATGACACTAGTGCCACAGAAGGGCAGCCAGACTGTGAAAAGGCTGTGAATCTGAATAGTTGCATGGAGAAATCCTCCAGTGCAGGCCACTGCTACCAGCAGAATGCAAAACCTGTGGTTCATAATGATCTTGTAGTGCAGAGCTTTACAGAAGGCCCCCTGTCATGGATTGAATTGTGTGCCCTCAAAAATGTCTAGTAGTTGGGCTGGGCCATGTATTGTGTGATTGCCCTCTATTTTGTGATTTTCCTATGCCGTAAATTCTAATCTCTGAGTGTGGTTAATAGGTCAAGATTGGATTATGTTAAAGAGATTAGGGTGGGACTTTCTTACTAAGGGAGTTTCCCCAGATGCTGTTTGCCCCACCTTTTATCCTACAAGAAATAAAAGGCAAAGGAAGGAAGCAGAGAGTTGGGTGCCTCACACCATCAAGAAAGCAGAGCCAGAAGCAGAGTATGTCCCGTGGAACTGAGGTTCCTGCACCAAGGTGCTCCCTGACCAGAGAAAGACTGATGCAATGCAAGGACCTTCCTCCAGAGCCATCAAAGAAGAAAAGCCTTCCCCTGGAGCTGACACGCTGAGTTTGGATTTGTAGCCTACTGGACTGTGTAAGAATAAACTTTTCTTTGTTAAAGCCATCCACTTGTGGTATTTCTGTTAGAGTCATACACGATGGTTAAGACAGCCACACAACAGTAACAGGCCAGTTCCACAACAGGATGATCTCAGTAACGTTAACACAGACATGGCCCATGCAGCAGTAAAGGAAATCATTTTCTTCTGATGCAGGGAGCCAGCTTAGGAGCTGAAGAAGAATAAAACTGTGTCTATCAAAGAACGTTTTGGTCAAGAAGTGTGCATGGACGAACTCAAAGCCTGGCTGGTAGTAACAGTAACAACAATAAGTAGATTGCCTGAGAGTATTACCATGTACAGAAAGACAAATATCACAAACACTACTTTCTACATCTTTGAGTTCTGTGTAAGATGTATTAAAATAAATTCAGCGACATTCCAGTTATTCTCCATCTATGTATTATGTCTTAAAAACTCCCGAGAAGAATTTTTTACCTAAAACAAAACAAAGAGAATGATAGAACAGTCAGTCACTCCCAAACTCTGTCTGTTCATAGTACACTGCTATTCTCTTCGCTAGACTGTCTGGGAATAAGTACTTCAAAACTTCTCTTAGTCTTTTATTATACTGACATTAAAAAAATAAGAAAAAAATCCCTATGGAACCAAGACTACTCAGAAGAAAGGTAGAGCATTTTCGGGGGGGGGGGGGTGCGAACTTTGTAGATTTCCACTTGAACATCAGCAAGAGGGAATAATCTACTCATTAGTATTACTAATGCCACTGAGTTAGTTGCAACTCATAGTGAACCTCTCTGCAACTGAACAAAACACGGCCCAGTCCTGTGCCATCTTCACAGCCACTGTCATGCTTGAGGCCATTGTTGCAGTCACTGCGTCAATCCGTCTCATTAAGTGTCTTCCTCATTTACACTGACCTTCTATCAAATACAGTGTCCTTCTTCAGGAACTGGTCCCTCCTGATAACATGTCCACTGTATATGAGATGAACTCTCAACATCCTTGCTTCTAATGAGCATCTGACTATATTGCTTCCAAGACAGATTTCATCATTTTTTTGGCCATCTATATTACAGTCAATATTCTTCACCAAAACTGAATTCAAAGGCAGCAATGTATCTTTGGCCTTTCTTATTCACTGTGCTTTCACATTCATAAGAGGCAATCGAAAGTAACTTGGCTTCAGTCAGGCTCACCTGAGTCCTTAAAGTCACGTTTTTGCCTTTTAACACTTGAAAATGTCTTTACAGCAGATTTCTGTAATGTAATATTTCATTTCTCGACTGCTGTCTGCATTAGGGGTGCTTGTGGATCCAAGTAAAATGAAATCCTTGACATCTTCAGTCTTTTCTCTCTTTATCAGAATGGTGTTTATTAGTCCAGTTGTGAGAATTTGGGGGGTTTTTTTATGTTAAGGTGGAATCCATACTGAAGGCTGCAGTCTTTGATTTTCCAACACTAAGTGCATCAGCTCCTCTTCACTTTTGGCAATCTCTCCTGACTTTCAACCAGACAGTACCTCTTTGTTCTGTTTGAATATCTGTCTCTTGGTCTATGGACAGGTTCCTCATGAAAAACTTAAGTGTTTGGGAATTCCTATTCCTGACAGTGTATGCATAATTTTTATGATCCATACAGTCCTGTCCTGTGCCTTCACGCCTTCAATAAAATACAGGTAAACATGTTGCAGGTATTGTCTGCTTTCAGCCAAGATCCATCTGGTATTAGCAGTGATGTCCCTCATTCCATACCCTCTTCTGAATCAGGCTTGAATTTTTGGTAGTTAGCTGTGGATGTATTGCTGTAACAGCTTCTTAATCTTCAGCAAAATTTTATCTGGGTGTGACACTAATGATACTGTTCAGTAATTCCTGCATTCTGTTGGATCACCTTTCTTTGGAATGGGCAAAAACATGGATCTCTTACAATCACTCGGCCAACTAGCTGTCTTCCTAATTTCTTGGCACAGATGATGAACCACCTCTAGAGCGGCAATTGTTTATTGAATCATCTCAGTTGGTACTCCCTCAACAGCTACGGCCTTATTTTTTACCAATGCCATCAGGGCCACTGAAATTATTCCTCAAATACCACTGGCTACCTCTTGAAATGGTTAAACATCAACCAATTATTTTTAGTACAGTGACTGTATATTCTTCTCATCTTCTTTTGACACTTCCTATCTGATGCTTCAATATTTTCCTCATAAATTCCTTCAATAATGTAACTCAAAGCTTGTAATTTTGTTTAGTTTTTTTGGCTTGATAAATACCAAGTGTGTTCTTTCCTTTAGGCTTTCTAACCCCAGGACTGTACACATTTACAATACTTCACTTTTTTTCTCACACTGCCCTTAGAAACTTTCTGTTCAGCTTTTTTACTTCATCATTTTTTCCTTCTCCATTAGCTGTCCTGTTTTCCAGTGTATGTTTCAGTGTCTCCAAATAATTCTTTCAGTCTTTTCTTTCATTCCTATCTTTTTAGTGATCTCTTGCTCTCAATACCTTGATGTCATTCGACAACTCATCTGATCTTTCATCATTAATGTTCAGTGCATAAAATCTATTTTTTGAGATGGTCTCTAAATTCAGGTCATGTTTTGTCCCTTGTGTGCCTAGTCTAATATTCTTTACAAAAATTGATTTTTTTAAATTTGGAAATTTTTTTTTTTTTTTTTTTTTAGGGCTCTTTTGTTAAGCACCTAAACCCAAGTAAATCCACTATCATCAAGTCAGGTCCTACTCATAAAGGCCCTATAGGTCAGAGTAGAACTGCCCCATAGAGTTTCTAAGGAGTGCCTGGCAGATTTGAACTGCCGACCTTTTGGTTAGCAGATGTAGCACTTAACCCACTATGCCACCAGGGTTTCCTGTTAAGCGCCTACTATATGTTAAGCACTCTAAGTTTTACATCTCTATAGTCTCTATTCCATACATCAACATAATAAAACAGATATTATTATCCTCATTTTAAAATAAGCAGACTGGCAGTCATGATCTTGCTCAAGGCCTCAAAGCTAATAAGAAATAGCAACTCAGACTGATTCCGGTGTTCATACTTTTCTGTTTCTAGCTTCTCACTAAATTATTAGCACACAAATTGTTTTGTGACATTGGTTACCAACCCAACAATATGGTAACAGCTTCTCCTTCTCCACCTTAGGTTCTCTATTACCAACTTTCCTGTACACTCCAGCTCTCTAGTCCTTGCCCGTAGAGTGGTGTGTCCTGTCAGTCTCATTTTGTTTCATGGGCCTCTCTATTCTTTGGTTGAAGGATGAACCTCAGGAGTGGACTCATTACTGAACTAAAGGGTACATGAGGGCCCTACTCTCGGAAAAGAGAAGGGAAACTTTCTTGTCTAGCTCTTGGGAGTATATAAGTGGCAGCGTTGAACATCCCCTAGAAAGAGGGAAACAAAGGTTGAGTTCAATCTAAACAATGTTCACTCTGTAATCAATGAGACACAGCATAATTACTGAATTTCCCTCAAATTTAAAGCAGATTTAACTCATCCAAGCTAGTGTATGTGTATTAAAATCAGTTGTACAGTGAAAGTCTATGACCCTTCGGCTAAAAATAAATTTGGAAACAATGCCACAAAAACTTATTTTATAATAACTGAGCATAAAAAAAAAGGTGTTATCAAGTGGATTCTGACTCATGGCAACTCCATGTGTCTCACTGTACAGCAGTGCTCCACAGGGTTTCCAATGGCTGTGACCTTTCAAGAGTAAATCACCAGGACTTTCTTTTGCAGTGCCTTTGGCACAGTTTTAACTGCCAGCCTTGGCCCTGTTTGTGCAACCCAGAGATTCCAACTGTCTACAGATTTCCATAGTTAATGACAGAATGTCATGAGCTCAGCACCTGACACCTACTTACTATGTAAATGAATAAATAAAAGATTGAATAGTCTCCATGAAAAAGATCAACTTTAGACATCAACGGAAATTTTATTTGCATCCACTTTTAATGCTAAGTTTACAAAGCGCTTCTGAATTTATCCTCCAGGAAATGTAGCTAATATTCCTGTCTCACCAGGTAGATAAAGACTTAGGCTTTAGTGAAATCTTAAAGTCTGTTTAGTACCTTTATACAGCTACCATGTTGGCAAATAAGTTACCATTTGTGAATTAGAAGTATTAAGAAAAATCAGCTACACAGTCATCACTAACCAGAGCTGCTGTGAGAGGCAAAACAACTCAGGTTCTGGGCAGTCCTGAGAACTTAAAGTTTTGTGCTTTTTCTCTCTTTTAAGATGTTGATCCTGTGGGACCTATGATAATATGTGCACAAATTTTCAAGGAAAGTTATGCATTTTGTGCTCGAAGTGGGCAGCAGGAAGATTCGACTAAGGAAGCTTAGACAAAGATTTTGCCACAGAGCAGACACAAAGAACCTTCTCCAGGAGACAGCGCCCTGAATTCAGACTTCTAGTCTCCTAAACTGTGGAAACATAAGTTTCTGTTTCTTAAAGCCATTCACTTGTGGGTTTTTTGTTACAACAGCACTAGGAAACTAAAACAAAAAGTGCTCATACCCATGACTTATTATCTGTTTAGGCCAAAGAGCAAGCTGGATTCAAAACCCTACGGAAGAAGAGCAGATTGTGAGTGACGTTGTCAGCAAACAGCAAAGCAAAATTGTTGATCACTAATTACAGAAACAAAGGTGATGCTTTCCATTTCTTGTCCCAGAATTCAGGAATGTGACAGCTTGGTTTAAAGGTAAAAATTGATAATGATAATGATAATGAAAAAGTATGATTTCCTGCAGCCACTCCTTAATTATCTCAGAAGCTGAAGAAGACAACATATTCTTAGAGTCTCCTTTCCCCAGTGTTTCTATATCTTCACCTCTTGTGTCTTTATACATGGGTGATTGTTGGTGTGTGATTTCTTCCAACGTGAAAGAATGTTACCTAACACGAAGTGGCCTCAATTCTTTTTCTGTAAGGAAGAAGGATAGGTGGGGGTTGTTGCCACTGGTTGCCACAGAGTTTACTCCAAGTCTGGTCACCTCCGTAAGTAGAGCTGCTCCATAGAGTCACCTTGGCTGTAATCTTTAAAGAAGCAGATAGACAGGCCTAGCTTTTGCAGTGACGCTGGTTGGGTTTGAATCACCAGCCTTTATCAGTTGAGGGTACACTGTTTGCACCACTCAGAAATCTAAAAGGAAAGACTCCATTCTCCAAAATATACCATGACAGTCTGCAATCAAAGCACTTATCTGGAAGGAAGTTGATATATCTATGACTTTTAAAGCACCCTATCTTTGGTATCTGGGAATCCTGTCATCAAAGTCACTTCAGTAAATCATTAATAAAAATGTCACAATATCTCAGAATAGTAAGACATAAAACCTTAAAGACAGGTATTTCAATTCTCAAGACTCATTTAGGTCAGTCATGTTTTCAGAGAGAAACCCATTCTCTGAGTTCTGGCCTATGTCTAAAACCAACCACACATCCTACTCCAGGTTTACCAACGCCGCAATAACCAACACAGCCGTATAAAGAATGTTTCCAACTTATTCTATCAACTTTCATCCCAAACTACAGCCAGAGACCTATTTTTAATCCAAGCCCAACTTCATTTCAAAACTGGCAACTAATCATGTTTGTGGTACAGTGGTTAACAACTTCACTAACCAAACCGTCAAGGCTTTGAACCCACCAGCCACTCCCTGAAAATCCTATGAGGCTGTTCTAGTCTGTTCTACAGGGTTGCTATGAGTCGGTCTGGATAGATGGCACATAATAACAACAACAATGATGTTTATAGGTGCCGACTGGGAGTAAAGTCAATAAAAGACTCTGGCTGATGTTCTGGCAAAGGCTCCACCAGGGCCAATTATCAATCCTCTGAAGCTGCAGAGGTCAGCGCATTGGCACGTCCTACACTGTGCTGCATTCTATTTAGTCACCTCTCTATAGCCAATGAAGAAAGAACTACAAAGGGACTGTGAGCAGATGACAGCAACATAGCCAAGTAGGAGCAAGCTCAAATTTTGTTTGGCAGATACAGGTCCCAAGCTTATTATTTTGCAGAGAGATAGAGTTCAAAAGAAGGTTTTAAATAATAATTTAAAAAATCTTTCCATACTGTTTATGGACTTTTTGGAGACCAAAAACTTGGGAGAACTGATTTCCGAAATCGATGTCCAACCAAGTGGAATTCATTCACCTATATATTTTTTATAGATTTATATATTACCTTTTCCTGGTTTGAAAACTTTCGCATTATTCTCCAGGTTTTTAATTTGAAATGAATACTATTCTAAGTGACCTGAAATATATATACAAACACACACATATCTGTGATTTGGAAATCCTCGTGGGGTAGTGGGTTAAGTGCTACATCTGCTAAACAAAAGCTCAGCAGTTCAAATCCATCAGGTTCTCCCTGGAAACTCCATGGGGCACTTCTTCTCTGACCTCTAAGGTAGCTACGAGTTGAACGCAACTTGATGGCAGTAGCTATATATGATTTACTTACACTTCCATGAAAAGTTAAGAAAGGGAGTAGAAACTAAATCATGCAGCTATAGAAGATTCCTAACTAAAATAGTTCATTTTCTCAGTGAATCCAGATGGGTAACAAGAACAAAAAATGAACTTAAATGTACACAATGTGGAGAGCTAACTAAAGCATTGTCTTGCTTGTTAGATTTTATTTTGAAATTTGTTCCTAAAAATGCTTTCATTTCAAGCTCATGGAGTTTGTTTGTGGCTAGGCTGCAAGTGCTTGAAGAAGAAGGTTTCAGTGAATGGGATCAATCTAAAAACTGAAGACTCCACAATCAACTAGATCCAGGTCAGTGGAAATTAAATCAGTTTTTGTAAAATTTCAAGTAGATTAACTTAATTTGACTAAGTTATTTCTATTGAAATAATTTTTTTAGTTAGATTCTGTGACTTGTAGGTTAGCATTTTTCTCTGAAAATAAATTTGGACCCAGTGACAAGAAATTATTCTCTGATGACTTCTATGCATCTGATTGGAGATTTACACAAATAATGACAGCACTTATAGCCACTGCTCTATCCCCCACATCTAGCAGATGTCTGGTCCATACCAAGCTCTAAAAACGGATATATGGAAGAAATGAAAGAAACCAACAAATAATTGGTCTCCATAGAAAAACTGTGCCCCAAATATCAATAGAAACCTTATATGTGATAGTGACAGTCTGGACACTGTTAAGAACTACTGAAGTCAGTTTTACAACATCCTCATCAACATTTATGTCTCATCAAGTAGACCAATCAACCACATAGACACAAGGGCTATGGATAGAGGAAAACAGGGACTGAAATCTCCTGAAAACTGAAAATTTGTCCCTCACTTTTATTGGAGCTAAAAGGCCCACAACACCAAATTTTCTGTCCATAAATTTTTAAGGAAAAATGTATTATTTTGTTTTTATAGAGGTTAGGAAGAAAAGAAATATGATTCTTTTTTATAATAACATATTTACTCTTGAAAATCATGCACAGATCAAAACAATAGATTCTTTTATATGTTCAATATTTCCATCAGTTGTCACTGAAACTTCAAATTCATCTTAGTTGACTGAATTTGTGCCTAAAGGAAAAGTTGTATTATCTTAGATTGACACAATATTTCTGTCATGTCAATAGGGAATTCAGGGAAAGTTCATGAATCATATAATGCCCTCTGTAAACTGTAAGTGGGCAAATATATCTAATCCAGAACATGATCCTATAAGCAGTGAAAAACCTATTGCATGCAAAATTCATTTAAGAAATGTTGTTAACTTTGCCCAGGACTTCACAGCACATATCCACATACAAAAGTAAATTGCTAGAAAGATTAAGAGTGAAATAAAGTGTCATGTTGAGCCACAGACAACATGCAGGGCAACTGAATGGCTGCTGCTTGACAGGCTGTTATAAAGATCCTCCTGAGAACACTGAAAGAAAAAGATCTCCATCTGCAGCTCTGTCCATATCTGTACATGCTGACACATTCAATTCGGCAGAAAGGAAAGAAATTACAGAACACAGCAGAAATTTATACAGTAAGTTTTGGCAAGTTTGTATCTGACACAACTGACTTCTCAAAGAACGCTGTGTTCATTACCTATAAATATTCATGCCAAAAGACAAGTATAACTTCAAAAAGTAATTCTTCTGGGAAAATTTTTACAAGAAATCAACCTTTACAACCTCAAAGACTTTTAGAGACAGAGAGGAAGTTTGGAAGCCAACCACATATTATCATTCATAATGACACCTTGCTTTCATTGAGATGTTTGTAAGGTATTGTTACTATATGATGAATGTAAATTAGGAGAAAACTAACCTTCGTCTGTTCTTTACGACCATCTACAAAATGGCAAAGGTGCGAAGATTGCAGCTCCATCAATATCAGAGACTAGGACTGAAGAGGCGATGAAATATTTTGCTATTGGATTGAAAATATCAGCATTCAAAAATACTGTGATCTTTTCAGATGGGACACATACCCTCAACCCAAGCTTCTCGGTAAAAAAAAAAAAGATGAGCAACGTAACTGAATTCATCTTGCTGGGCCTGACTCAGAATCCAGAACTGCAGAAACTCTTATTTCCTGTGGTTTTAATCACCTACTTGATGACACTGGCAGGTAATGTTCTCATCTCAGTCACTATCTTCATCAGTCCAACCCTGGACTCTCCCATGTACTTTTTTCTGTCCTGTTTGTCCGTTATAGATGGTTTCTACTCCTCCTCCATAGCCCCCAAAACGATCTTTGACTTGATCTCTGAGAAAAACACCATATCCTTCAATGGCTGCATGGCTCAACTCTTCACTGAACATTTTTTTGCTGCAGCTGAGATCATCTTGTTGATTGCAATGGCCTATGACCGCTACGTGGCCATCTGCAAGCCCTTGCACTACACCACCATCATGAGCAGGTCTCTATGTAGCTTCCTGGTGGCTATGGCTGGAATTCTGGGGTTTATTCATGGAGGAATCCAGCTTTTGTTCATGGTCCAGTTACCATTTTGTGGCCCTAATGTCATTGACCATTTTATGTGTGACTTAATACCGCTCCTGGAGCTGGTGTGCACAGATACTCACACTGTGGGACCCCTGATTGCTGCCAATAGTGGCTCACTTTGTTTGCTCACTTTTTCTATGCTGGTCACTTCCTATGTCATCATCCTGCATTCCCTGAGATCTTACAGCTCTGAAGGGCGCCGCAAAGCCCTCTCTACTTGTGCCTCTCATGTCACTGTTGTCATCTTATTCTTCGTGCCTTGTTCATTCCTGTACCTAAGACCCATGACCTCCTTCCCTGCTGACAAGGCAGTGACTGTATTCTGCACTCTAGTCACTCCTATGTTAAATCCCTTAATCTACACCCTGAGAAATGCAGAAATGAAAAATATCATGAAGAAACTCTGGGATCAAATAATAAAAAGCAGTGATAAGTAAATCTTGTGTCTGAAGTATTTAAATAAATCTCGATTAAACTTGGGAGAGTCATTTCTCCTGTTTGGATCAATTTGTTTTAGGAGCCCACATGGTGGGGGCAGGGATGATGTCTAGTAGGCACAGTAGACATCGTTCCTAGAGCCCAGCATATTAGGAGCCTAATAAATGTTTAATTTTTTTCTAAAATAAGAAGAGAAAGTATATAGTCCAATTTAGATAATATTCATGTTTACACTGATGCAGTAATATGCATCTCTAGTTCTAATATTTTTATGGAAGAAGAAGTTTATGAAGACAAAAGTATGTAAGGTCTACAAACATCATAACATAACCCTGAGTATGAGTATGAAATGCATCAAGATTCTTGAATAATTTTTATACTTTGTACTACAACTAGAGTGAAGTTTTATTTTAAAACAGAAAAACAACTGTATGAAATGAGTTTATAATAGAAGAGAGTTTTCAAGAAGTTTTTTCTTTTACTGCATTTTTTCTTTTACTGCCTAAATTTGAGAGGTATAAATATTTTCCCACCACAGAACAAAATGTTTTAGATACAATTCCAAGAGCAGAGCATGCGCATGTAAAGGTACTTTAAAAAATTACACCTCCACCATTCCCTGTGTTCTACAGTTGTCTAGCAAAGTTATGGAAGCACAACTGGCGAAAGCAAAAGAAATGTATATAATTAATAAATTCTATAGAGTTAAGGCATATATAACATAATACCTGTACATTAAAAATCTGATTCTAGACACACATAAAGACAAAAGAGACTCAGAAAAGAAACGAGCTGTTACAGGAAATTACCAGTGATCTACAAACCAGTTTGTGTCATGTAACTGGACAACAGTAATCCCAGATCTGGATTACAGCAAAGAATCCATACTATGAACATCATCAATTATTGAGAGATCTGAAAACAGTCACAAGATCTGAAGTCAGAGATGAAGAATGTGGATCATGTATCTCTGATTTGTCACCTTGTCTCTGGTGGTAATTAGCCTCATAAACAGAAGCAAGTCGCTTCACCTCTCCTCACCTGTACACAGGGTCTACAAACATCATAATGTGCCCCTGAGTATGAGTATAAAATGCATTAACAACAAGATTCTTGACTAACTTTTATAATTTGTCTACAACTAGAGTGGAGTTTTATCTTATAATATTATTGGATTATACTCTCACTTCACTCAAAATATGTCACAGATGTCCTCCATGTGCTAATAGTATGACATCAGAATGGCTTATCATATCAGGCGCTACTCCTCTGTCAGTTTGTTGTATTTTGGCTGCTGGTGTTTTGCTCTGATGCTGGAAGCTGTGACACTAGTATTTCAAGTACCAGCAGGGTCACCGTAATGGACAGGTTACAAAGAAGCTTCTAACCTATGACAAGCTAAGAAGAAAGGCCTGGTGATCAGTTTCCAAAAATTAGCCAACAAAAACCCTACAGATCACATCAGAACATTGTTCAATATAGTAAAGGAGGATGCGTCATCTAGGTTGAAAGGCTATCAAAATATACAGCAGCCACAAGAATGGACTCGAGCAGAGCGACGATTGTGAGGATAGGACTGGACTGGTTCAAGTTTCACTCTGTTGTACATAAGGTAGTCATGAGTTAGAGCTAACTCAGCAGTAATAACAACAACCATTATCCCAGTCAGGGCTCCTCAAAGAGCCAATGGCCAGACGTCTGAGAACTGAAGGCCAGGCCCATCACTCACTCACTATTCTGGGATGGATAAAAATTGGCTTAAACATCTCTGTAGCTACAAATGAACATGCTGGAAGGAAGGACTATCAGATACTTTCAGCAGAAGTAATTTCAAAAGCACGCTCACTGACGAAGAAACTTGTCTTGTATTGGTCCTCTAGGAAAGGAGAATGGATAATCCAGTGCTGGGAACCAAAAGACACATCTCAGAGCTTGTGATTTCTAGGAAACCTCAGAAACCTATTTTCAGGAGGACATTTCTAATACAGGCATTTGCCAGTCATATGACACTGCGATTTGCCACGTTCTGGAGCTTAAGGCCTGAACATGTGAGAGGTCTCATAGATAACACCTTTAAAAACACAGATGCTTGGTGGACTACAGACTTTAGGGAGCCATGAAGAGTGAATGAACTCCCAAAACTTTTGCCTTGAGATAATCTGAAGACCTTAAACCAAAAATATTCTCCGAAGTTTTCTTAAAACAAAACAATACTTTAGCTTTAGATTTGAAACACTTACTGATAAAGATCAAGGATCACAGCCTTCAATACAGATTTCACCTCAGCATCAAGACAACAAAAATTCTCACAACTGAACTAGCGAGCAACACCATCATAAGCAGAGAAAGGATCCAGGTTGTCAAGGATTTCATTATTTGGGTCCACAATCAACATCCATGGAAACAGCAAGAAATCAAAAGATGCATTGCATTGGGAAAATCTGCTTCGAAGGACCTCTATAAAGTGTGAAAAGTAAAGATGTCATCTTGAAGACTAAAGTGCGTTTGACCCAAGCCATGGTATTTTCAATAGCATCATAAGCATGCAAAAGCTGGACAATGAACAAGAAGACAGAAGAATTGACGCCTTTGAATCATAGTGTTGAAGAATGTTGAACGTTCCATGGATCACCAAAAGAACAAACGAATGTGTTCTAGACGTAGCACAACCAGAGTGCTCCCTGGAAGCAAAATGGCAAGACTGTGCCTTACATACCATGGACAGGAAAGACCAGACTCTGGAGAAGGACATCACGCTTTATAGAGTGGAGAGTCAGTGAAAAGGAGGAAGACCTCAATGAGATAGACTGATACACTGGCTGCAACAATGGGCTTAAGCATAAAAACAATTGTAGACATGGCACAGGACTGGACAGTGTTTTGATCTGTTGTCCACAGTCACTATAATTTGGAACCGACTCAGCGGCAACTAACAACAATAGCACAGTAAAAAATATCTGCCTTGTGCATTATTCTTTTTTTAATTTAGTTTTTCTTGTTGTTGTTGTTTTAAATTTTGGCTTTTTTTTTTCTTAAGCAACTATGTGGGATCAAATGGACAACAGCAATTCCACAGATTAGATAGCAACCGTAAGGTGCGCTCAGTGTGTGTTAATGAGGGAGGAAAAACTCAGAAAAGGAGGGTGGAAGTGGTTGCACAACTTAAACAACATAATCAAAAACACTAAAGGATACATGTAGAAAATGTCAAAAGATGGAGGTTTTGCTTTGAATATTCTCAGTAACAACAAAATAAATGAAATTTTATAAAAAAGCAGATGCTTTGTCATAATTTCCTCCAGGTGCCCAATTTGTGAACATATACAAGCAATTATGTTTCAAAACAATAACATTTTTTAAAGATCTAGTTTTAATACACAAGGAAGACAAGATGAGACATACAATTTTTAAAATGAAAAAAATAAGTAAAAATGATAATGGTTATTTTGATGTTGGTGGTGATAAGAATTTCTCTAAATAAAATTCTGACCTTGAAACTCTCTTTGTGTGTTTTGGAGACAAGCAATAACTAACATTTTGTTCTTGTTTATTTTAAACTTTAAACTGTGAAACTTTCTACTGTCTAAAATATTGTTTGAAGATAATGGCACTTCTACCAACAGGAGGGTGTGAGCATCAATAAAATGTAAACAATTATCACACCTGTCATTCACTGTGTTTACTATGCATAAACTGCTTTACATTCCTTTTGACTTTTAATTCTCACAACAGTCCTATTAATTCAGTACTATTGCTATTCCTGTTCTGCAAATGAGGAAACTGAGGGTCAGAGAGATTAACTGTATTGCTCAAAATTAATTAGACAGAATTTGATTGAATCACAATTCAAATCTAATTCTATGTGACTCAAAGCATTTGCACTTTCTAATTTCCATTCTACTTCCTTTTAATACAAACAGCTCTGTTCTTACATTTCCTTCTTTTCTTTGAAATTCTCCTGTGGAAATTCTTTGGTTTTCTTTTTTGGAGCCAATTTGAAGGTGAACTTGTTTTCACAGACAGGTCAGGTTTGAAATGTATGAGTCTGCTAAAACCCAACTAGTGACTAGTTGATAATTTGCAACTCCATGCTGTTCAATATTCTAAGTGTACTAAAACAAACATACTTTTCAGTGCATTTTTCTAGAAAATTCCTGGACATCAAATTGCAGCAAGCTGGCAGGGAGATAGGCTTTTTTTTTTTTTTTTTTCTTTATTTATTTTTTGCTGTGATTGAGTGAAAGTATACAATCCAGTTTAAATTTGCATGCCTGCCTCGCTGCAGCTCCTTCTGCTCTCCTTGCCCGGTGACAGCACACACCTCCTTTCCGTTCTATACGTGTCGTATCCTCTTAACAATCTCCTGTCATCTCCGCTCTGCCCTCTCCCTGCCCCTCTAGTAAGAGGCCAGTAGAATGACATCCTATAGATGCACAGAACCATACAGTGCACACACAATACAGTCACTCTGTGTCCCCAAGTCTAATCCATTCCTGTCTGAAGAGTTGACCTCAGTAATGATTTCTGATCAGGGGCAGCATCAGTCTGGGGACCATGATCCCAAGGGAACCCCCAGGCCTTTGGACCATCAACTGCAGTCTCTTAGTGGATTTCTCAGAGTGTACCCTTTTTTTTTCTAGCATTGGAGATAGGCTATTTTTTAATGAAACTCACAGTGCTTTCATGTCCCTTAGGTGATTATGAAATTGACTCAACTATACTTTTATCACATAACTGTAGAAATAAATGGGTATAGAATTCAAGGTATCAGTTATCTCCAGCTATTATTAGCCTACCATTGATAAAATAAAAGAAGCTGAAATATATTTTGTCTGATGATTCTGTCAATGTTCAGTTATTTCTAAACACAGAAGTTTGGGGATAAAACAAGAACTGTTTCCTGATGATCTCACAAATTTATTGATTCTTGGAGGTCAATTTTAAAAGTATATCCTGATAGTTAAAAAAAAATGCTTTGCAATTGTAGAACGAAACATCAAATCCACAAAAAAGACCAGACACAATATTCTGATAGAAACTGGAAAAACCCCTGGCAGTGTGGCCCTAAGACAGACTTTTGACCTGGAACTGGAGTCAAACTATAAACAAGACCATAAAATAAAAAATAACACCCAAGTGGAATTTGCTGTTTCAAACAGTCAATTATGCCATATCCAAAGGTCAATAATTCTCGAAAAGCAAAGATGAGAAATGATGAAGGGGTAAAAAATCAGAACAAAAAGAGACCAGGACAAATGGGGATAGTGTTGACATATCATGGGGAATGAACCCAACGGCATGGAACACTTCATGTACAAAGTACCGAATGGGAAACTCACTCTGTTTTTAACCCTGTGCACAATAAAAAATTTTTAAACAATTTTTCTTTAAAAAGAAGTGGTTTTCTCGTATTAATTTCATTTGTTTTTTCCTTAGTGTCAAAAGCAGACATATTGCAACAAAGTATAAATTTGTTATACATAAAGGTAATTCACACCCCTGACTCTACTCAGCAGTAAAAAATTATAGTCTTGAATGGCGTAAGTTGCAAAAGGATAGGGTTATACTTTATAAAATCATGAAAAAGATATGACAAACATGGGCATAAGTTTCAGATTCCAGAACAGTACAATCCCTTGGAATTAAAACAGAAACATGGAAAATAAAAATGTCATTTGCATTATTGGCCAAAAATTTAAACCATTTGACTCAAAGGACATTAATGTCCAATTTAACACCAGGGAAGTTCATTGCCATTGAGTCAGTTCTGACTTACAGCGACCCTATAGGTCACAGTACAACTGCCCCCTAGAGTTCCCAAGGAGCACCTGGTGGATTTGAACTGCTGACGTTTTGGTTAGCAAACATCGCACTTATCCACTATTCCACCACGGTTTCCTCAAACCTAACAGACACAGAAAACCAAAAGAAGTCACAGAAATTGCCCTTTTTAAGGACAATTAAAAAAGGACTGACATTATTATAGCACCTAAAATAGGCTGTGTGTTTATTATGTATAGAAACTGGTCTAAAAGCTTGACAAAGACTGTCTCTCATGACATCACTTTCAGATGTGTGCCACCATCATCACAGTTTTGAAGACAGACATTCGAGAATTATAAATGTTCTGTCATTTACTCAAGGTCACGGGTAAGCATGAGAAATAAGATTCAAATTCAGGTCAGTCCCTATCCAGAGAGAGAGAGATCTTAATCACTCTGCCATAACTTAAAGGCTATAAAACCAAAGCAAACTAGTTGCCACAGAGCTGATGCTGACTTGTGACGAACCTATATGAGCAGAACTGTGCTCTATAGGGTTACCAATGACTTCCTGTTTTTCAGAAGTAGATTGCCAGATATCACAGAGCACACAAGAACCTCCACCTTTTCAGTTAGCAGCTAAGCGTGTTCACTGTTTGCACCAAACAGCAATGATGTCATGAAGGGTAATGACAGGGTCAGCAAATAACACTAGTTGTTAAAGAGTCAACACTAATTCATGACAACTCTATGTGAGTAGAATTTTGCTCCATGGGATTTTTAATGGCTGGTTTTTCGGAAGTAGACCACCAGGCTTTTCTTCCAAGGTGCCTCAGGATGAACTCTAACCTCCAATCTTTCAGTTAGCAGCTGAGCACATTAACTGTCTGCACCAAGGAGGATGTCATAGAAGGTGATGACGGAAAAGAAGTTCAGCCAGAATGTTCCTCAGAAGCAAGCATGGCAAGACTTCATCTTGGAGCTGTTATCAGAAGGACCAGTAACTAGAGGAGAACATCACACTCAGTAAAGGAGTTGTTGTTATCATTACGTGCTGTTGAGTTGATTCTAACTCACAGTGATCCTGTGTACCACAGAACATAACACTACCTGGTCTTCCACCATGCTCACACTCCTTGTTATGTCTGAGCCTACAGCTGCAGCCACTGCCAATCCATCTTGTTGAGAGTTTTCCTCTTTTCCACTGACCCTGTGCTTTACCGAGCATGATGTCCTTCTCCAAGGAATGATCCCTTCTGATATCACTGATTCTAAGAAGTATTCTGGTTGTACTTCGTCCAAGAGAGAACTGTTTGTTCCTTTGGCACTCCACGGGTATAGTCAATATTCCTTGGCAACACCATCATTCAAAGGCATCAGTGCTTCATTATTCCTTAGAACAAGTCCACAAGAGCCAAAGTATGACCTTGAGTATATCCCACCTTAATTTAGAGACAATCTCATAGAATAGATGCACTGAACACTAATAACCTAAGACCAGATGAGGGGTGAAATGACATAAAGGACATCACGTATGAAGAAAACAAGAGGCCATTAGAAAAAATAGGAAAGAGAGAAAAGACCAAAATGGACATCAGAAGAGACTCTGAAACTTGTTCTTGAATATCAAGAAACTGAAGCGAAAGGAAGAAATGATGAAGTAAAAGAGGTGAGCAAGTTTCAAAGGTGACTTGAGAAGACAAAGTATCATAATGGCGTGTACGAAGATGGGGCATTAGAAAACCAAAAGGAAATAATAGCACACTCACCGTTTCTCAAGCTAAAAGAACTGAAGAAAAACTTCAAGCCTCAAGTTACAGTATTGAAGGATTCTACCAGGAAAATACTAAACAATACAGGAAGCACCAGAAGCGGTGAGAAAAGACAGGCACTGTACCAAAAAGAAAAGGTCAACACTCAACTATTTCAGCAGTAGCATTATGATCAAGAATCAACAGAACTGAAGGAACTGGTTCAAAGTGACAAGAAATGGATGCAGTGTTGAAAGTGCTCACTCATCTATGCCACAAAATGTGGGAGACAACTACCCTGCCACCTGACTGAGATGATTCATATTTGTATCCATTCCAAGCAAAGGTGACCCAACAGGATGTGGAAATTATTACACAATATCATTAACACAATACAAGTAGAATTTTCCTGAAGATCATCCAAAAGACATTGCAGCACTACACTGACAGGGAACTAACAGAAATACAAGCTGGATTCAGAAGACAACTTGGAACACAGGATTTTATAACTAATGTCACATGGATACTGGCTGAAAGCAGAGAATACCAGAAAGACGTTAACCTGTGTTTTACTGACTATGCAAAGGCATCCAACCATGTGAGTGACACATAACATGACAATTCTGCAACACTTAATTGTGCTCATAAGAAACCTGTACATAGACAGTGAAGCAGTCATTCAGACAGAACAAGGGACACTGTGTGGTTTAAAGTCAGGAAAAGTAAGCATCAGGTTTTATCCTTTTAACAGAGTTGTTCAATCTGTATGCTAAGCAAATAATTAAAGAAGTTGGACTGTATGAAAACAAACATGGCATCAGGATTAGAGGAAGACTCATTAAAAACCTGTGATATGCAGGCAACACAGCCTTGTTTGTTGAAAGTGAAGAGGACTTGAGACTTATTGTGAAGATCAAAGACCACAGCATTCAATATGGATTCCATTTCAACGTAAAGAAAACAAAAATCCTCTCAGTTGGATCAACAAGCAACATCATAATAAACGTAGAAAATGATGAAGTTGTCAAAGATCTCATTTTGTTGGATCCACAATCAATATCCATGGAAGCAGCAGTCAAGAAATCAAAGGATACATTGTATTAGGTGTCTCTACTATAAAAGATCTCTCTCCTTCTAAAAATATTTTATTGCACTTAGGAGGAAAGTTTACAATCTCAGTCAATTTGCCATACAAAATCCCCACACACATACTGCTATGCAACAGTGACTGCTCTCCCCACCTCCTGACAGCACACTCCTCCTTCCCACCTTACATTTCCCTTATCCATTCAACCAGCTTCTGTTCCTCTCCACCCTCTCATCTCTGGACAACAGCTGATCAGTCTCATGCACATATCTAAGCTGAGAAGCACATTCTTCTCACTATCACTAGGCCAGCCAAAAGCCAAGTGCCTTTGAGTTGGAGCCGACTCATGGCGACCCTAGGGACCAGTGCTATGTCATATATTTCAGTTCAGTCTTTGACGGAAGAATTGGCCTCTATACTGGTTTCAGCCCTGGGCTAGCAGAGGCCAGGAGCCATGTCCTCAGGGAACTCTCCAGTTTGATGGACCAACTCTTTTAGTAGAGTTCTAGCTCTGTATACCCATTTTTTTCCCCTACCTCAGGCACTTCACATTGTGCTCCTAGTTAGGGCTGTCATGGCTGGTGGCCGGGTACCATCGAGTTCTTCTGGTCTCATACTGATGCAGTCTCTGGATCATGTGACACTTTCTGTTCTACAGGGCTCTTATTTTCCTCACGTCTTTGATGTCCTTCTTTCACCTCTGCTCCGCGTGGACCAGGACCAATTAATGCTACTTAGGTGGTGCTTACTAGCTTTTAAGACCCCAGAAGGTACTCACAAAAAAAAAAAAGGTATGCCAAGTAGCCTAGATCGCCCCAGGAAACCATAGACCCCAGACTCCTGTGTTTGCTACTCTGTCCTTGAAAACACTGAGTTGTATTTAGAAAACACTTTAGCTGTTGGTGTAGTTCAGTTGTGCTTAGCCCCCTTCTAATGTGTGCTGTAACCCCCTTCATCTAACCCAAATCCTATCTACTATCTAATCTGTTAACATCCCACCCCCTCGCTCCCCATCAAGGATTATTTTCTCCTGTATTTAAACCTTTTCTTCAGTACTTATAGAGGTCTCATACAATATTTGCCCTTTTGCAACTGACTAATTTCACTCACCATGTCTTCCAGATGACTCCACTTTATAAGACGTTTCCTAAAATGATCATTGCTATTTATCATTGCATAGTATATTCCATTGTGAGAATATACCATCTTTTATTTATCCACTCATTTGTTGACGGGCACCTAAGTTTCCATCTTTTTCTTATTGTGGACAGTGCTGCAGCAAACATTAGTGTGCATGTATCTGTTTGTGTAACAACTCCTATTTTCCTAGGATATATTCCAAGAAGTGGGATTACTGGAGCATCTGGTATTTCTATTTCTAGCTTTTTAAGAAAGCATCAAATTGATTTCCAAAGTAGCTGTAGCATTTTATGTTGCCATCAGCAATGCAGAAGAGTTTCAGTGTCTCCACAACCTCTCCAACATTTATTGTGTTTTTTTAATTAATGCCAGCCTTGTTGGGGTGAGATGGTATCTTATTGTAGTTTTGATCTGGACTTCTCTAATGGGTAATGATTGTGAGCATTTCCTCATTGTTTTAGTCAGCTAGGGCTGCTCTAACAGAAATACCACAGAGTGGATGGCTTTAACAAAGAAAGATTTATTCTTACACAGTCCGGTAGGTTGCAAGTCCATATTCAGGGTGTCCGCTCCAGGGAAAGACTTTCCCCTTGACGGCTCTGGAGGAAAGTCCGGTATTGCATCAGTCATTGTCCAGGGAGCGTCCTCACACAAGAACCTCTGGTCTGAAGGACGTGCTCTGCTCCCGGTGCTGCTTGCTTGATGGTAGCGAGGTTCTCAAATTGTCCTTGGTTCTTTTTCCTTTTATTCCTTGCAAGCTAAAAGCATTAAGGGTGGGGCAAGCCATGCTCCAGGGAAACTTCCCCCATAGCAGGAATTCACAGCCCCACCCTAATCCTTTAACATACAGGTTAGCAAAACCACACAATGGAGGACAGTCCCAAGATACTGGGAACCATATCCCAGCCACGTGGCTGCACACATTTTTGGGGGGACACAATTCAAACCATGACATCCCACCCTTTGACAACCCAAAAATCACATCACAAAACATTTAACACATTCATCTCACCATAGCAAAATTATGTCCATCCATATAACAGAAGTCTTAAATCAGCCCCAAGTCCAAAATACAAAAACTCTTCTACATCTGTGAAACTTAGAAGGCATTAACAGGCAACAGGCAAGTCAACAGAACACATTACATTAGCCCTCAAAGCTTTGGAAATACTCTTACATTTTCTGAGACATTCTACACAACAGCAATGCTCTCCAGACTCTAGGTATCGGCCACACTCTCAGGTTTCTGAGTGGAGACCTCCAGCCCCGTGCTACAACTTTGCCTTCAAGGCCCACTTGGACAGAAACTCTGTCCCATTGGCTTTAGGAGCACCCTAAGCCCAACTGAGTGGCAATTCCACCCTTACGAACACAGCACGCCATGGTTCCACCCTTTCAAACCCCTAAGGTCATGGCCATACCTCTTGAGACTGAGGCAGCTCAGCTTCTCACGCTATCTGCCTCTTCAGCTTCAGCTTCCTATGGCCGCATGGCCTGGGCCTCAGGCCCACATCTGCCCTGCCGGGCAAGTGTTCCAAAGCTCTGTAGCTCCACTGGTTTAAGTGCCCGGAGGCACCCCACTCTTGCTGGAAAGCGTCCTGCCCAAAGGCACTCAACTCTCTCACTCCGTGGGTCAGCCAGGCCAGCTCCACCGATTCAAGTGCCCAGAGGCACCCCGTTCCGCGAGGAAAACTCTGCGCAGGCACTGACCTCTCTCGCTCCACGGGTCGGCTCCAGCGCTGCCTCAGGTTCTGCTGCTGCCGCTGCTGCTGCTGCCAGTCCTCCGTTGTTTCTTACCATCTACGCCTTCTTCGTTCCTTCTAAATCTTCTATCCATTCGCAGTTTCAAAGTGGCTTCCACATTTTAGGTATTTGCTAGAGCAGCACCCCACTCCCGGTACCAATTCTGTTTTAGTCAGCTAGGGCTGCTCTAACAGAAATACCACAGAGTGGATGGCTTTAACAAAGAAAGATTTATTCTTACACAGTCTGGTAGGTTGCAAGTCCATATTCAGGGTGTCCGCTCCAGGGAAAGACTTTCCCCTTGACGGCTCTGGAGGAAAGTCCGGTATTGCATCAGTCATTGTCCAGGGAGCGTCCTCACACAAGAACCTCTGGTCTGAAGGACGTGCTCTGCTCCCGGTGCTGCTTGCTTGATGGTAGCGAGGTTCTCAAATTGTCCTTGGTTCTTTTTCCTTTTATTCCTTGCAAGCTAAAAGCATTAAGGGTGGGGCAAGCCATGCTCCAGGGAAACTTCCCCCATAGCAGGAATTCACAGCCCCACCCTAATCCTTTAACATACAGGTTAGCAAAACCACACAATGGAGGACAGTCCCAAGATACTGGGAACCATATCCCAGCCACGTGGCTGCACACATTTTTGGGGGGACACAATTCAAACCATGACACTCATGTATCTGTCAATGTCCTGGATGTCTTCTTTGATAAAGTGCCTGTTTGTATCATTTGCTCTGGAATATCTTTCAAACTAGTGGTGTTAACTCTTCTCTAAAAGTTTGGCAGAATTCTCCAGTGAAGTCATCAGGGCCAGGGCTTTTTTTAGTTGGGAGTTTTTAAATTACCTTTGCAATCTCATCTTTTGTGCTGGGTTTATTTAGCTGCTCTACTTCTGTCTGTGCTAGTTTTAGTAGGTAGTGTGTTTCCAGAAATTTGTCCACCTCCTTTAGGTTTCTGAATTAGAGTATAATTTTTCATAGCATTCTGTTTAAGTTGGGTCAATTTTGCCCTTCTCATTTCTATTTCGAGTTATCTGCTTCCTGTCCTGTTTTTCTTTTGTCATTTTGGCTGATAATTTATCAATTTTGTTGATCTTTTCAAAAAACCAGCTTTTGGTCTTCTTAACTCTTCCAATTCATTTTTCCTTTTCTCTAACTCACTTAGTCCTGCTCTAATTTTTTAATTTGCTTTCTTCTGGAGCCTAAGAGGTTCTTTGGCTTTTCGCTTTCTATCTGCTCAAGTTCCAGAGTTAATTCTTTGATTTGGGCACCTTCTTATTTTTGGACACATGTATTTACTGAGATAAACTGACCAAGCACTGCTTTTGCTGTGTCCCACAGATTTCAGTAGGATGTGTTTTCATTCTCATTTAATTCTATGAATTTCTTTATTCCATCTTTGATTTCTTCTATAATCCAGTCGTTTTTGAGCAAGCTGTTGTTCAGTTTCCATGTGTTTGATTATTGTTCCTTTTTCTTTCTGTCATTGGTTTCTAATTTTACAACTTTATGGTTTGAAAATTTGCTTTGTAACATTTCCATACTTTGAATTTTGTTAGGGAATGCTTTGTCGCCTATTATGCGGTCATTTCTGGAGAATGTTCCACACGCACTCAGAAAGAAAATCTACTTGGCTGCTGTTGGGTTGAGTGTTATGCATATGTCTATGAAGTCAAACTGGTTGATTGACACATTTAGATGTTCCATGTCTTCACTGAGCATTTATCTAGATATTCTGTCCTTCACTGAGAGTGGTTTGTGTTGATGTCTGCTGCTATTATTGTGTAGCTATTTCTGTTTTCAACACAATTCATGCTTGTTTTATGTATTTTTGAGCCCTGTCACTGGGTTCGTAGATATTTGATATGGTTATGTCCTCCTGTAGCATTGATCTTTTAATCATTATATAATGTCCTTCCTTATCCAAGGTGGTGGATTTTACTTTCAAGTCTATTTTATCAAAGGATAATATTGCTACTCTTGCTCTTTTTTGATTGTTGCTAGCTTATTTTTTTTCCATCCTTTGAGGTTTAAGTTGTTCATGCCTTTGATTCTAAGGTGTGTCATCTGTAGGCAGCATAAAGGTAGGTTGTGGATTTTTTTAATTCAATCTGCCACTCTCTGTCTCTTTATTTGTTGACCAAGTCCATTGACATTCCACATGATTACTGATAAACATGAGCTTCATGCTGCCATTTTGATGTCTGTGTGTGTGTGTGTAGTAGACAATTCCATTGTTCCATTTAAAATTCTGAGCTGAGTCTTTTATCTTTATGTGTTTTCTTGTAATCTTTTTCAGTGTTCATGGTTTTGCATTTGCTGAGACTTCACATTTTTTACTTTGATGCATAGCACTGATAACTTCCTTTGTGGTTACCTTGATATCTGCCCTTACTTTTCTAAATATAAACCAGTCTTTAGTTTCTTTACATAGCCTTGATGTCCTCTCCATATGAAAGGTCTGTGACTGCATTTAGAGTCCCTCTTTTTTGTTAGAATTTTACATAATAACATCTCTGTTTCTCTGTTTTCAGTGTTTTTCCTATGATTTATTTTTGTCATTTCCTATTTAATTATCTTAGAAGCTGAAGAAGAGAACAGAATCATGGAGCCTCTTTTCCACAGTTTCTATTTGTCTATTTCTGGAGTCTTTATACATGAATAATTGGTGTGTAACTTTCTCAGTGGCTACTGTGTAAGATCATGTTGCCGAACCCTAAGTTCCCCATAATTCTTTGTCTGTAGAGTAGAAGGAAAGATAGTGGTGATTGCTGTTACTTGCCACTGAGTCATTTCTGACTAATGTCAACTCCAGGAGTAGAACTGATCCAAAGAGTCTTTTTGGTTGTAATCTTCAGAGATACCAATTGTCTTGCCAAGCTTCTGCAGTACTGTTTGGCAGGTCTGAACTACCAACATTTAGTTTAGCATTTGAGCTGAAACCCCAAATGAAAGGCTATAGTCTTCCAAATACATCATATGAGTTTGACTCTGTCCTTTTTATATCTATGAATTCTGCCATCAAAGTCCCCTCACTCATTAATAAAATGTCACAATATCTTAAGATAGTCAGGTAAAGAAAAAAAAAAAAAAACCTTGAAGACTGGTATTTCCATTCTCCAGACAACCATCTTATTAAGATCCATCATGTTTTCAGACAAAAATCCATTCTCTGAACTCTAGCTTATGCCTAAAACCAACCACACAACCTACTCCAGATTTACCAGGGTAATGACGAGCAGCACAGCACTACAAAGAATGTTTCCAACTTACGCATCCCAAACTTGAGCCAGAGCCCCATCTTTAACCCAAGCTCAACTCAGTATAAAAAACTGGCCTCTAACAGTATCTGTGGGTGCCAAGTGGGAGTAAGTGAGAAACTTTGGTTGATGTTTTGGCATATGTTTCACCAAGGCTGGTTACTAACTCTCTGATAATTGAGAGGTCAGTGCATTACCACACCCTGTACTGTGACAGTCTATTTAAACATCTCTCTAGAGTCAGTGAAGAGGGAATTGTAAAGAAGCACCTGTGAGTAAATGACAGCATTGGAGCCACAAATGAACAAGCTGAAGATTTCTTTGGATTGCACTGCTCCCCAGCTTAGTGTGTTTCTAGGGGAACAGAGTAAGAAAGAAGGTATACAACAGGAATGAAAGAAATACTCTTTATACTGCTCTTTTACTGATGGGAACCAAAAGCTTGACAGAGCTGACTTTGAAAAAAAAAACAATGATCAATCAAATGGATTTGATTTGGTCATACATTTTATAAATTATCCACTAGCTTTTCTAATTTGAAAACATTTGCATTATTCTCAAGATTTTTAATTTGTTTTGAATATTGGTCTAAGAGATCTTATACATATTTATAAAATTCACTTACATGTCCATCGGAAGCCAAGAAAGTGTGTAGAAATTAAATTCTGGAGCAACTGAAGTCTGCTAACAAAAATCAACCATTTTCTCAGTAAATCCAAACTGGTAACAAGAACCAAAAATAAAATATTCAGGATTTGGAGTGACAACTAAAGAGATAATAATTTCAATGTCCTGTTAGAATTTATCCTGGAATTTATTTCTAGGAATGCTTTCTTTCAAAGTGCAGAGCATCTATTTGTGGCTGGGTTGCAAATGTGCAGAGGAGAATATATCAGTGAAGGGGCTCCATCAAAAAACTAAGGACTCCATAATCAACTAGACTCAGGTCAGTGATAATTTTTTTTCCTCAAGTTCAAGTAGATTACCTTAATTTATCCACTTTATTTCCACTAAACAACTTTTGTAGTTAGATTCTGCTACTAGTAGGTTAGTCCTTTACTCAGAATATGGATTTGGACACAATGATATGAAATTATTTTCTAATGACTCTATGCATCTGATAGAGATTTACATGAACAATGACAGCCTTCCTAGTCACCACTCCACTCCTTGCCTCTAGCAGACATTTGGTCCATTTTAAGCTCTAAAAATGGATTAAATGAAGAAATGAACAAATGATTGGTCTCCATGGAAAAGCTGCACCCCAAATATCAATAGAAATCTTATCTGTGATGTTGATAGTCCAGATGCTATTTTAGGAACTACTGAAGTCACTTTTACATAACTCTTGTTAACATTTATGCCTCACCAAGTACACCAATTAATCACATAGTCACAAGAGCCACGGATAGAGGAAAATAACTCAAAACTTAGTTCTCATGAAAACTGAAGACTCTTTCCTCACCTTTACTGAAGCTGAGAGACCTGTCATATCAGATTTCATATCTATAAATTTTTAGGGCAAAATACATAATTTTTGTTTTTGCAGGGATTAAGGAAGAAGGAATAAAAAGAATGAAATATGAAGTGTGACAATTAAGTTCACAAACTCATCCTAGAAAAAGTGCTACATACCTCACTGCTGAATATCACTACAGTCAACATCAAAGTACTCCCTTGGGAAGCTCTACACCAATGCCAAACACCTACACCACCATTCAAAGCAATTTTGGAACTCTTTGTCCTGAATGGCCATCAGACCTGCCATCATAGTACCTTTTATGTCCTCAGTGTCATCAAAATGTCTTCCTTTCAACATCTCCTTTATCTTCAGGTAAAGAAAAAAGGCATTGGGGGCCAGATCAGGTAAGTAGGTAAGGTGTTCCAATACAGTTATTTCTTCACTGGCTAAAAACTCCCTCACAGACAACTATACAATGAAGTTTGCAAACTTGCCACCATGCCACCATGCACAACAGCCATTCCAGAAAGAGTTCTACAACTAATTGGAAGGGTGGACCGGACACTGTCATTGATGCATAGCTTCCCAAGGAGAGTAGTTCAAAGACGACAGCAGTGATATTCAGCAATGAGGCATGCAGCATCTAGAACAACTAAGTTCATGGACTTAATTGTCAGACCTCATATCTTATGATCCTTTGTACTAACAAGATGTATTCATTCTTGAAAATCATGTACAGATCAAAATGTAATGGATTCTTAGATATGTTCGACATTTCCACCAGTTGGCAATTAAATGTCAAGTTTATCTTAGTTGATTAAATTTGTGCCTAAGGGAAAGACTGTTTCCCCTTAGATGGACCTAACGTTTCTGTCATGTCAATAGGAAACCCTGGGAACAATGTGATTCCCTCTGTAAACTGCAAGTGGGCAAATATATCTAATCCAGAGCATGATTCCATCTGTGATGAAAAACCCACTACATTCAGAATTCATTCAAGAAACGTTGTGAACTTGTCAATGGAGTTCACAACACTTACATGTCAATTCCCAAAGATGAATTTCTGGAAAGACTAACAGAGAAATAGAGAATCATGCTGTGCTAGACAGAACGTGCTAAATCGAACGAACGCTGCTTGACAGGCTGTGATAAAGATCTTTTCTGGATATATTGAAAGAAAAAATCTCCGTCTGTTTTTCTCCCCATTTCTGTATGGGCAGTACATTCATTTAACAGAAAGGAATAAGAGATTACAGAACACAGCTGACATAAATATAACACAATTTGTCAGGTTCATATCTGATATACCAATGACTTTTCAAAGAATGTGTTCATTACTTAGAAATATTCATCATGCCAAAAGACAAGTATAACTTCAAAAACAATTCTCATTGATGAAATATGTCACCAAAAGTGAAATAAAGCAAACTTTCTAATTACTGAGACCATTAGATATAGTCGGGAACTTTGGAAAGTAACCCTAAATCATTTTCACAATAACACTGTGAGATAACTTGTAAGTCATGGTTACTATTTGGTGAATATAAATTGGGGAAAATTCAACCTCCTTCTCTTCTTTAAACTCTGATGGTGTAGTGGTTAACTGCTACAGCTGTTAATCAAAAGGTTGGCAGTTGAAATCCACCAGGTACTCCTTGGAAACTCTATAGAGCAGTTCTGTTCTGTCTACACAGTTGCTATGAGTCAGCATACACTCAGTGGCACTGGGTTTGGTTTTTGGCTTCTTTTCTTCTTTATGACTATCTTTAAAATGGAAGAGGTGGGGGGCTTAGAGCTCCATCAGTCACAAAGATCAGAACTAAAGAAGTAACGGAATATTTTGCTATCAACTTAAAAATATCATCACTCAGAGTTACTGTGATCTTTTCAGGTAAACACAGGCCCTCAACCCAGGCTGGACTGGTTAAAAAAAAAAAAAAAAGATGAACAACGTAACTGAATTCGTCTTGCTGGGCCTGACTCAGAATCCAGAACTGCAGAAACTCTTATTTCCTGTGGTTTTAATCACCTACTTGATGACATTAGCAGGCAATCTGCTCATCTCAGTCACTATCTTCATAAGCCCAGCCCTGGACTCTCCCATGTACTTTTTTCTGTCCTGTTTGTCCATTATAGATGGTTCCTACTCCTCCTCCATAGCTCCCAAAATGATCTCTGACTTGATCTCTGAGAAAAACACCATATCCTTCAATGGCTGCATGGCTCAGCTTTTCACTGAACATTTTTTTGCTGCAGCTGAGATCATCTTGTTGATTGCAATGGCCTATGACCGCTATGTGGCCATCTGCAAGCCCTTACACTACATGACCATCATGAGCAACTCTCTATGTAGTTTCCTGGTGGGGATGGCTGGGACTTTGGGGGTTATTCACGGAGGCATTCAGCTTCTGTTTATGCTTCAGTTACCATTTTGTGGCCCCAGTGTCATTGACCACTTTATGTGTGACTTAATACCGCTCCTGGAGCTGGCCTGCACCGACACTCACACTTTGGGGCCCCTGATTGCTGCCAACAGTGGATCACTTTGTTTGCTCATTTTTTCTATGCTGGTCGCTTCCTATGTCATCATCCTGCACTCCCTGAGGTCTTACAGCTCTGAAGGACGCCGCAAAGCCCTCTCTACTTGTGCCTCTCATGTCACTGTTGTCATCTTATTCTTTGTACCTTGTTCATTCCTGTACCTAAGACCCATGACCTCTTTCTCTGCCGACAAGGCTGTGACTGTATTCTGCACCCTAGTCACCCCTATGTTGAACCCTTTAATCTATACCCTGAGACATGCAGAAATCAAAAATGTCATGAAGCAGCTCTGGAGTCAAATAATAAAAGCTGGTGACAAATAAATCTTGTGATCTAAGCATTTAGATAAATAATTCTTGATTAAACTTAAGGAAGTCACTATCCTGTCTGGATCAATTTGTTTTAGGAGCCCACATGTTATGAGCAGCACTGATTTTTCCATTAGGCACAGTAGGCAAAGAGACTGGAGCTCAGGAGAATTTAAAGGAGCTTAAACGATTTAATTTTTTCTAAAATAAGAAGAAAAAAAAGAGTATGATCCAACTGGGACTATATTCATCTTTATACCAATGAACTACTATGCATTTGCAGCTCTAATATTTTTTAATGGACGAAGGAGCCTACAAAGACAAAAGTACGTAGCATCCACAGAGGTCATAATGGAGTCAAATGAATATGAAATGCATAAACAATAATATTCTTGAATAATTCTTGTACCTGGTACTATAGCTAAACAGTTTTATTTTAAAACAGGAAAAATAATTTAAAATAATTTGAGAGTAGTCTAGAATAGAAGGGAGTCCCCAAAAAGCACTTTCATCCAAATGTACTTGTTTCTTTGACCTGCCAAAATTTAATACATATAACTGTGCTGTTTCAAAGTAGAACACATTTTGGACATCATGATCCCAAGAAAAGAACATTTATTTGCAGGCAAAAGTTTTTTTTGTAATTATACTTTCACCATTCCCTGTAGTCTACAGTTGTCTAGAGAAATTATGAGAAGCAGAACTGATTAAAGAAATATTATCAATAAAGACTACAGAATTATGGCAGATGAAATGGAAAATCTATACATTCATATCTGATTTTAGATAGATACAAAGGAAAGGAGACCTTGAAAACAAAACAACAGTTGTAGAAAATTACATGTGATGTTAGAACAAGTTTCTACTATTTAACTGGACAATAATAATACCAGGTCTCAATTATAGAAAGAATTATACAATGATTGTAAGGAATTACTGAGAGAGTTGGAAATAATCATGTTTGAGTCAGAGATGAAGAATTGTGGATCAAATAGATTTGATTTCTCATCTTGTCTTTCTTCATCTGTAAGAAAGAAATAGTATTACAAATTTTCTTTAGCGTGAGAAGTTAATAATTTAATTGAAAAAAATGATTCAGCTAAAAATGTCATCCATTTCCTAGTCAGGCAGCATCAGGGTGGGTATCACCACAGTCACCACCCTCTATCAGTTTGTTGTACTGTGACGACTTACAGACTGCTCTGACACTGGAAGCTATGCCACCAGTATTTCAAACACTAACAAGGTAACCGTGAAAGACAGATTCCAGGAGAGTTTTCAGACTAAGACAAACCAGCAAGAGAGGCCTGGTGACCAGATTTGAATTGCCGCATTTTCGGTTAGCAGCTGTAGCACTTAATCACTTCGCCATCAGGGTTTCCTCCAGAAAATTAGCCAATGAAAATTCTATGGATCACATCAGAATGTTGTTCATTATAGTGCTGAAAAACTGAAAGGCTCTCAAAATACACAGTGACCACAACATTAAGCTTGAGCAAAATAATATCATGAAAATGGAACAGAATCTGGCCAGGTTTTATTCTGTTGTATATGAGATTGCCATGAATCAGAGATAACAGTAATACCAACAGTAGTTTTCTTAGCAATGGACCCTAAAAGAACCTTTAACAAGACCTCTGAGAACTGGAGGGTGAGCGCATCAGTAACTCAATATTCTAGGATAAAAATGTCCTTAAATATCTCTGCATATGCAAATAAGGATGCAAGAGAAAGGACTTTGAGAGGCTTCGAACGACTCAGAAGAAAAGGGTGACAATGGTCACTACTCAAAAAATGTAATCAATGTCAGTAAATGGTACACGTAGAAATGACTTGTCACATGTTTTCCTACATATATTCTCAACAACACAAACAGATAAAATTACATTTAAAAAGATGCTTTTTTATATAAAAAGATGCTTTTCCATAATCTCCTGTATGTGCCCAGCTAATAAATACATACAAGCAAATGCATACATTTAAAGAATCAAAATTATCTTTTGAAGGTCTAGTTGAAGATTGCAAGAAAGACAGAATGAGAAATATGGTTTTAAACATGTAAAAAAAAGGTAAACTAAAAATGATGACAATGATAACGATGATGCCGCTGACAATGACGGTGACGGTAATAATGACAACATCATCAGGATAATTACAGAAAATGTTTACTGAGACGCTCTGCAAAATAAAATCCTGACTTTAGAACTCACTTTGTTTTAGAGGCACAGAACTGCTGGTGTTTTGTAGTTAATTTAAGTGTCGAACTGTGGACCTTTCTTCTGTATAAAATATTTCATAATTTGAAGATAAAGGTGTCTCCACCACCAGCAAATGTCAGTTTGTCATGCTTATGTTAGTTTATTGTACTGTGGGGTTTTGTGCATTGCTGTGATGCTGGTAGTTATGTCACCCTCATTAAAATACCAGAGGGTCATGCATGGGGGACAGATTTCAACTGAACTTCTAGAGTAAGGCAGACTAGGAAGAAGGACCTAGTTGTCTACTTCTGAAAAGAATTAGCCAGTGAAAACTTTATGAGTATCAGTGGAACATGGTTTGATACAGTGCTACAGGAAGAGCCCCTCAGATTGGAAGGCACTCAAAACATTACTGGGAAAGAGCTGCCTCCTCAAAGTACAGTCAACCATGATGTGCATGGACCTTCACTGGCTGATATGGCATGACTCGAAATGAGAAGAAACAATTGGAAACATCCATTACTAATCAGAACACGGAATGTGTGAAGTATGAATCTGCGAAAATTGGAAGGAGTCACAAATGAAATGGAACACATAAACACTGACGTCATAGACATTAATGAGTTGAAATGGCTTGGTACTGAACATGGTTAATCAGATAATTATATGATCTACTATGCCAAAGAGGAATGGTATGGCATTGATCATCAAAAGGAAAATTTCAAGACCTATCCTGAAGTACAACACTGTTGTTAATAGGATGATATTCATATGCCTACAAGGAAGATCAGTCAATACAATTATTATTCAAATTTATGTACTAATGACTACAGCCAAAGATGAAGAAATTAAAATTTCTTCACTAACTTTTGCATATGGGATACATTGATAACTACTGGTGACTGGAATGTTGATACTGGAAACAGAAGAATTGGTAGTTGGAAAATATGGCTTTGGTAATAGAAAGGATATTGGATATCACATGAAAGACTCTAGCAAGACCAGTGACTTCTTTATCGCAAGTACTTTTTTCCACCAACCTAAACAGTAACTATATACACGAACCTCACCATATGCAACACACAGGAATCAAATAGTACCTGTGGGAAGAGATGATGAAAAAGCTCAACGTCATCATTCAAAACAAAGCCAGGGGCCAAATCCTGAACAGATGACCAATTGTTCCTATGCAAGATGAAGTTCAAACTGAAGGAAATTAGAACAAGTCCACTACAGCCTCAATATAATCTTGAGCATACCCTACCTGAATTTAGAGATCATCTCAAGAACAGATCTGATGCACAGAACACTACTGATCAAAGACCAGACAAGCTGTGGAATGACATCAAAGATGTCTACAAGCTTAATCATTCTGAGTGCTGCAGACCTCATTGCTGAATATCACTACTGTCATCTTCAAAGTATTCCCCTTGGGAAAATATGCACAAATGCCAGCACCTACTCCACACTTCAAAGCAATTTTGGAACTCTTTCTGGAATAGCCATTGTGCACAGTGGCACGGTGACAAGTTTGCTAACTTAATTGTATAGTTGTCAGTGAGGGAGTTTTTAGCCAATAAGCAACTAATTGTATTCGAACACCCTCTCTACTCACCTAATATGGCCCCTAATGACTTTTTTCTTTACCCAAAGATAAGGAAAATATTGAAAAGAAGACACTTTGATGACATTCAGGACATCAAGGGTAATATGATGACAGCTCTGATGGCCATTCCAGAAAAAAGAGTTCTAAAATTGCAATGAAGGTTAGGCTACGTGCTGGTGTCAGTTCATAGCATCCCAAGGAGAGTACTTTGAAGGTGGCTGTGGTGATATTCAGCAGTGAGGTATGAAGTACATTTTCTAAAATGCGTTCACAAACTTAACTGGCAGACCTTGTATAACGAAGAAATGACCTCTTAGTCATTAAAAAGACAAGGAAAAGTCAAGAATAGATGTCAAAAGAGATTCTGAAACCTGCTCTTAAACATCAAGTAGCTAAAGTAAAAGAAAGAAGTGATTAAGGTGAAACAGATGAACAGATCTCAAAGGGTGACTTGGGAAGACCTGGAGATGGAAAACCAGAAGGGAAGAACACATCCAGCATTTCTGAAGCTCACAGAACTGAAGAAAAACTCCAAGTCTCAAATTACAATACTGAAGGATTCTATGGGGGTAAGTAGTAAATGACTAGCAAAGCATCAAAAGAAGATAGAAGGACTAAACAGAGTCACTGTACCAAAAAGAACTGATCAACATTCAACCATTTAAGAAGGCAGTATATGATCACGAACTGACAGTACTGAAGGAAGAAGTTCCAGCTGCACTGAAGGAGCTGACCAAAAAAGAAGAAATGAAAGACGCCTCCAGGAATTGGTGGAATGCCTGCTGAGATGTTTTAACAAACGGATCCAGCACCAGAAGTGCTCATTCATCTATACCAGGAAATTTGGAAGACAGCTGCCTGGCCAACTGACTGGAAGATACTTATATTTTTGCCTACACCCATGAAAGGTAATTCTAACTGAATGCCAAAATTGTCCAATGATATCATTAATCTCACAAGCAAGTAAATTTTATTGAAGATTATTCAAAAGCAGCTGTATGGAACTGCCAGAAATTCGAGACTCATTCAGAAGAAGACATGGAACCAGGAATATCATTGCTGATGTCAGATGGATCCTAACTAAAAGCAGAAAAAGCCAGAAAGATGTTTACCTGTATTTTATCAATGGTGCAAAAGCATTTACCTATGTGAATCATAACAAATTATGGGTAACATTGTGAAGAATGGGAATTCAAGAATCCTTAATTGTGCTCATGAGGAGTCTGTACCTAGATCAAGAGGCAGCTGTTGAAAGAACAAGGCAATATTGCACGGTTTCAAATTAGGAAAGGTATGCACCAGGCTTATAACTATTTATCACCTATTCTACCTCTGTGTTGAGCAAATAATCCCAGGAGTTTGACTATATGAAGAAGAAGAGGGCACAAAGATTGGAAGAAGACTCATTCACAACCTGTGATACGCAGATGAAACAATCTTAAATTGAAGAAAACTCAAAATACTTACTGATAAAAATCAAAGACCACAGCCTTCAGTGTGGATTACAACTCAACATAAAACAAAAATTCTCATAATGGGACCAATAAGCAACACTATGATAAATGGAGGAATTGGTGGAGTGCTCAGCGGACTGAGGTTGTCAAGGATTTCATTTTACTTGGGCCCACAATCAACACCACAGAAGCAGAAATCAAAAAAATCAAAAGATGTGTTGCACTGGGCACATTTGCTGCAAAAAGATGTCACTTTGAAAACTAAGATGTGCTTAATACAAGCCATGGTGTTTTCAGGCACCTCATATGCACTGGAAAGCTGAAAGCTTAGAAAACTGAAGAAGGATCAACACCTTTGAATTATGATGTTTGCAAAGAATAGAGAAAACATACACAGACTGCCAAAAGAACAAAGAAGTCTGTCTGGAGAGAAGCACAAACTGAATGCTCCTTAAAAGCAAGGATGGCGAGACTACATCATCCATACTTTGGACATGTTATCAGGAAGGATGAGTCCCTGAAGAAAGACATCATGCTTGGTAGAGTAGAGGGTCATTGAAAAAGAATACCCTCAACTAGATGAACTGCCACAGTGGCTGCAACAGTAGCCTCAAGCATAACAATGATTGTGAGAATGGCACAGGACTGGACAGTTTTGTGCAGTGAGTAGGAACCGACTCTACAGCACCTAACAACAACAACAACCAACAGGACCTTGTGAACACCAATTAAACAATGATAGACCAAGAGGCAGCCATTGAATAGAACAAGGAGATACTGTGTGGTTTAGTCATCAAAATTTATTCAATCTGTACATTAAGCAAATAATCCAAAAAGACTGTGACAGCAGGTTCGGAGGAAGGTTCATAAACAGTGTGCAGTATGTAGATGACCCAACCTTGCTTGCTGAAAATGAAGAGGACTTGAAGCACTTACTGATGAAGATCAAAGACCACAGCCTTCACTATGGATTACTCCATAACATAAAGAAAACAAAAATATTTATGGCTCAATCAATAAGCAACATTATGATAAATGGAGAAAAGACTGAAGTTACCAAGGATTTCGTTTTACTTGGATCCAAATCAATGTCCATGGAAGCAGAATTCAAGAAATCTAAGGATATATTGCATCAGACTACTCTGCTGCAAAAGGTCTCTTTAAAAGCAAAGATGCCAATTTAAGGACTAAGGTGTGCCTGACTCAAGCCATGGTGTCTTCAATCAATTCATAAGCATAGGAAAGCTAGACAATAAATTTTTTTAAAGACCATGAAAGAACTGGTGCCTCTGAATTATGGTCTTGACAAAGAATGTTGAATATACTGTGGACTGCCATGAACAAACCAGCCTTGGAAGAAGTACCACCATAATGTTCCTTAGAAATAAGAACGGCAGGATTTCATCTCCCATATCCTGGACATAAAGTCAGGAGGGGCCAGGCCTTGAAGAAGGACATCATGCTTGGTAAAGTAGTTGGTCATCGAGAAAGAGGAAGGCCCTCAATGAGAATGACTGACACAGTGACTGCCACAAGCATAACAATGTTTATGAGGATGGCAGTGCTTCATTCTGTTGTACATAGGGTTATCATGAATGGAACTGACTTGAAGGCACCTAATAACAACAACCATATGTTTACTATTTATAAAGTATGTTATATTCCTTCTGAATTTTAATTCTCACAGCAGTCTTATAAATTTGATTGTTACTTTATTGTTATTGTATTGCTATTCCCTTTTTGCAAACTAGGAGACCAAAGGTTGGTGAGATTAATTACATTGCTCAGGATCAATTAGCTAAAATTGAACTGAATCAGAATTCATTCTAAGCCTGTGTTAGCCAAAGCCTTTGCATTTTGTAATCCCCATTATACTTCCACTTAATACAGTTAACAAACTCACTGTCTTATATTTCTTTTCTTTGTAATTCTCTTAAAATTCTTTTTTTTTTAGATAAATGAAGTTGAACTCTTTTCCCAGATAAAACAAATTTGAAACATAAGTCTTCAAAAACCCAGATAGCGACTATTTGCTGATTGATAACTCCATGCTATTCAATGTTTGCAACTTTACAAATTTGAAATTAATCAATATGCTTTTCTAGAAAATTTCTGGACATAAAAATGCAGCAACTTGACACAGAGAGGCTGTTTTTTAGGGGACCTCACCATAATTTCACATTTATTAGGCGAATACGAAATTGGTTCATTTATACTTTTATCATGTAACAACCAAATCGAGTGGGTACAGAATTCGAGATATCAGATATGCCTAGCTATTAGTAGCCTATCAAACATGGTAAAGTGAAAGAAGACACAATGTCTGAGACTTCTGCAGATGTTATACAGAAGCTTGGATATAAAACAAGAACTATTCCCTGACGATCTCACAGATTTTTTGATTCCTGCAGACCAATTTTAAACATATGTTTAAATATTTAAGAAATTGTTCTCTAAGTGTAGAACAAAAAATCAAATTCACAAGAAATAACAGATTACTTGTCTGATAGAGACTAGAGGAACTGCCAAGACTGTGGCCCTAAGACACCCTTCTGAGCTGGAAGTGAAGTCATTGCCTAAGACCACCTGTCACCCAAAACATAGGTTAAAAAAAAAAAAAAAAAAAAACAAGCCCACTGCCACCAAGTCTATTACAACTCATAGTGACCATATAAGACTGAACCACCCTATAGAATTTCCAAGGACGGCCTAGTGGATTTAAACTAACTTTTTGGTTAGCAGCTGTAGCACTTAACTACTACGCTACCAGGGTTTCCCATAAATCAACCTCTAAAGTAAACAATTAACACCCAAGAGGAATGTGCTTCTTAGAACAATTGACTATATGAGATCAAAAGGGCAATATTCATCCAAAACAAAGATAAGAAGACAGGAAGGGGTAGCAAATCAGGATGAAAGGCAATAGGGAACCTAGGGAGGAAATTGGGAGAATGCTAACACATGGTGAGAAATGAAATCAATGTGATAGAATGCTTTATGTATGAACTATCAAATAGGAAACTAATTTTCTCTGTAGACTTTCATCCAATGTGCAAAAACAAAACTGTTAAGAATTTTATTTTCATTCAGTATTCTCCACCAGCACCGTAACTCAAAGGCATCAGTTCTTCACTGGGCTTCATTATTCATTGGCCACCTTCCACATGCACCAAAGTGACTGAAAACACCATGGCTGGGTCAGGCACACTTGAGTCTGTAAAGTGACACCTTTGTTTTTTGATGCTTTAAGAAATCTTTTGCAGCAGATTTTCCCAGTGTAAGGCATCTTCTGATTTCCTGACTGCTCGTAAGTGGAAATAGCGAAAATGTTGCAACATAGTGAACTGTAGTTTAGCCACCAATGGGTAAGGTTGTTACAAACCACGGGCACTTACACTCTGGAATCTGTATGACAGCCATGGGTTACGCTCCTGAAGGGTGAAGCCTGAAAAGCAGTAAGTTCAGAGTTTATAAAATCATGAAAAAGACAGGACATACATGGATACAAGATTCAGATTCCAGAATACTACGATCCCTTGGAGACTGAAACAGAGACAGTTAAGAAAAATAAAAAGAAATGCCATTTTGCATTACTGGCCAAAAACTTAAACCACTCAAATCAAAGGATAACACATATTTCAAACCACATAAAATTGAAAGAAGTTATAGAAAACTCTTGTTACAATGAGGAAAGTGTTGAAGTCAACATTACAATAGTGTCTGAAACATGTTGTGTGCTTACCACTTGCAGAAACAGGACTAAGAACTTTACAAGGACAGTCACAATATCTCTTTGAAAACACATCATCATTACCACAATTTTGAAGACTGAACATCAGAGAATTATGAATGTTCTGTCATTTACTCAAAGGAACTGGTAAACATGGTACGTAAGATTCAAATTGAGGTTGAATCACTTTCAGAGCCCAAGATCTAAATCTCTGAACCACAGTACTGGAGTTATAAAACTAAACCAAACCATTTGCTATAGTGTCAATACTGACTCATATCAACCCCACATAAACAGAATTGTGATCCATTCAGTCATTGAAAATGACAATTTTTTCAGAAGTACATTATTAGTCTTTTCAAGATTTCTCAGAGTGGACTCCAATCTCAAACTTTTCGATAAGCAGGAAACAGTTAACAGTTGGCACCACTCAGGGATTATGTCATAAAGGGTGACAACAGGGAACAGAAGTCAGACTTAGATGCCCAAGAGCGCCTACATGTGACTAAGAGTGAAATAAATTACTTTAAGTTGCATTTTGCTTCATATTTCTACAACTAAATTATCATACAGGCTCAAATGACATCTGCATAGGCTGCTACTTAAACAAGTATAAGAGATACCAGAAATTAACTGATTTGGCCTTTTGGTTTACGTACTAGGGATAATAATCATTTATGCTTTAACTATTCCATACAGTTTTTTGATAATGACATTACATAATTTATGTGAAAAAACTAAGTAAAGCATAAGAGTACATGGAGATGAAAAAATAGATAAGATGGAATAAGGTAACATATAGTAACATACAGAAAACACAAATCTCGGCTTGTTCCATTTAGAGAAACAGTCATTGTTATTTTCTTTCTTTACCACTCATTACTCACCTTCAATTTCTTACTGTATGAAGAGTTTGCTCATAGCGTTTGTTACCTCTTCATTTCTCAGGGTATAAATGAGTGGATTCAACATAGGCGTCAGAATACCATAAAATACTGCCATGTATTTGTCTATAGAAACCGTGGAGGCCCGATGCATATATGTAAAAATACAGGGCACAAAGAACAAGGCAACAACAGTGAAGTGGGCCCCACAGGTGGAGAGGGCTTTGCGCCTCCCCACCGCACTGTGGGACCTCAGGGAGCGCAGGATAACAATGTAGGAGGCAGCCAGCATCAGGAAGTTCAGCAGGCAGATCACACCACTGTTGGCCACCACCAGCAGGCCAGTGACATAGGTGTTGGTGCAAGCAAGTTCCAGCAAGGGGTACAAGTCACAGACAAAGTGATTGATCACATTGGGCCCACAAAAGGGCAACTGAAGGATGAGGAGGAGCTGAACTAAAGAATGCAGAAAGCCCCCCAGCCAGGCCACCCCCACAAGCAGGGCACAGAGACGCCTGGTCATGGTAGTCCAGTAGTGCAAAGGCTTGCAGATGGCCACATAGCGGTCATAGGCCATGACTGTGAGCAGGATGATCTCAACCCCTCCCAAAAAATGGGCTCCAAATAGCTGAATCATACAAGCTTCGTAAGAGAGGGCCTTCTTCTCATACAAGGAGTCAGCAATGAGTTTAGGTGTCATAGAAGTAGAATAGCAAGTGTCAATAAAGGACAAATGGGCAAGAAAGAAATACATGGGGGAGGCCAGGGTGGGACTGGAGGCAATGGTGACCACAATAAGCATGTTGCCACAAACTGTTACCACATAGATGACTGAGAAGAACACCAAGAGAACTCTCTGTACCTCTGGGTTCTGCGACAGCCCCAGCATGATCAATTCTGTGACATTGCGTGGTATTTCCATGGGTCCCCAAGGACACTGAAAATGCTGACACCGATTTACCTACAAACCCAAAAAAGAATCTTAATTATAAAAAAACTAGTTTGGTTGGGGGGAGTGTTGCAAGATTTCATTCAACCACATTCCCTTTCTTTTCTAGACTCTTCTTTCTCTTAATTCCATCTATCCCAAAATTCTTACACAAATTTATTCTGTTAATTGCGAAGTATGAGCATATGTCCATTTTTAATTTCAGTGTTGTTGCTGTTGTTATGCTCTGCCAAGTTCATTGCTACTCACAGCAACCCCATGCATAACAGAACACGTGTGCTGCCCACATTCTGGCTACACCTCTTCCAAGACCGATTTCTTCATTCTTCTGATATATTCAATATTCTTCACCAACATCATAATTCAAAGGCAATAGTTCTTTGGTCTTCCTCATTAATATTCCAGCTTTCATGTGCATATGGGAAATTAAAAATATCACGCCTGAGTCAGGCACACTTGAGTCCTCAGAGTGACATCTTTGATTTTCATATTTTAATAGGTCTTTTGCAGCAGTTTTAGCACCACTGATCACTAAATCTGTAACTCACTTAATGAAAAATGGTAACTTAATCATCTAATTCTACACTTGTTTCATCACATTGAGACTGAACATTAGGCAGACCCTGATCTTCTAGTTCAAGGTAGAGTATGTCTCACCATTTTCAGCATGACCACATGGAGAGATGATGGCTCTTCCAAAACTCATGAATTTTTAGGATCTCCCAAAACCTCTGCATGTAACTCTGAATGTTTAGATTCAGAGTTTCTTCTTTGATTTTGCCATGAAGTTGGCTACACTTTTTACCTGTCTATGTAATAGTAGTACAAATTGATAAGAGACAAACCAAAACAGGATCAGGAGGAAATGACTAGGTTAGTTAGTTGGAGACTTAGCAAACTCCATTTCTTGCTCATTTATTTCCACTCAATGCCCACGCTGTGGCAACATCCTGTCTAAGACACCATCTTCAACTAGTTTGTTCCCTTGTTTGAGATATTTTACCTACTTATGTGTTTTGCATTCCCTGAGATTAGCCAAATACCCTTAATTAAAAGCTGTTAATCCTCTGTAGTCTACAGAGAGGACTCAAAAAAAAAGTTGCTGAACATCAGTAAAAGATTCAGTTGGATGACTCAAATCTTCATTTGATTCTCTACATAAGGGATGCCATGGAAGTAGGCAGAACAAGATCCCTAGTCTTAAACCTGTTATAAGTTATACTATGTGGCAGAATATTCCTATCCACCTTGCTTTCTCCTACTGATAGTAAAGATATTTCTGTGCCTTTTACTCTTTTTCTGGAAACATTTACTGTCATTGTTGGCTATTTGTGGATTGGACAGTTGAGATGTACAGTCATTACTGGTGGATTTCGAAAAGAGATCACCCATCCTTCTTCTTAGTTCACTTGAGTCTGGAAACTGCCGAGCCTAGTTCAGCACCTTAGCAACATACATGTGTCTAGTTATAGACAGGTGGTGGCTACACATGAGCTACAATGGCCAGAATCGAACAGGGTCTTGCACACAAGAGAGAATTCCACCACCGAGCCACCATTAACTCCTCTAGAAATAGAAGCCTTCTAGTATAGCTAAATATTTCAACTAAAAGAGAATCATTAAGGTTAGAAAAAGAAAGAGGCACACAGATACAAGAAATGCTGGAGAAATGACCCCTGTGCTGATTGAGAAGCTGCCTCCTTTCTTCTTTTCCTCTTTATTTGCAAGTGACAAATAGAGTTTCTGCAAGTGACAAGTTTGAGGAGGTCCTTTTCAGAGTATAATACTATGCCCAAAAGCACAGACTGCAGCAACACAAGCAAAAGCAAACTCCTAGGCAGCACTTAGTCTGTATCATGCGCTGCCCTGACTGTTCTACGTATGAGCTTACTTAATCCTCATGAGGTCTATTACTGTATTTATTTATCCTTATTCTGCAGAAGAGGAAAGTGAGACACATATCTAGTAACTTATGGAAGCTTGAATCCAGGCAGTCTGACTCCAAAGTCTGTGTGCAGATGGCCACATGGCAATACACCATCATTACATCTATCTGTATTTGAATCTTTGTGATATTTATTGGTTGTGCAATCATCGATAATGACAACCGATTTCCTCCTCTGTAAAATAAAGATGAGTAGTGCTCCCCTGTTCTGGAGTCTCTAGGCAGTGGAAACACGCACTCAGCTGCTAAGTGAAGGACTGGCAGTTTGAGTCCCCCCAGGGATGCCTGAAGAAAGGTCTGGTGATCTAGTTCAAAAAATCATCCACCGAAGTCCTATCAGAGCACACTATGACTCTGACAAACTTCCACTACGAGCTGGAATGGACTCAGTGGCAATCGGGCCTTCCAGTCACAGAGGGGAGTAAATGAAACAGCGCACGTCAAGTGTCTGAACAGGCCCTAGCAGGTGACACGTAAGCTTTCAACACATGTCATCTCAGGTTATACAGCCATCACCAACACCATGGGCAACAAATTCTTCACGTGGCTTAAGGAGGCAAGGATCTAAATGTATTTTTCAGGCTAAGTAAGTATTGATTTGGGCATAATTTTACTAGGAACATAATGACTTAATACTGATTCTCATCCAGGCCACAAGAGACTAGACAAAATGTGATCCACACTGAGTGATATATGTAGCCAAACAATGAATTTATAATCCCCCAAATAAAAATGCTTAAATTGAGTCATCTTTTTGATCCAACCGTGTGGGGATAAAAAAGAATAAATTATTTGTTAAAAGGGCGGGGAGGGGGGACCTAGCTAAGAAAGAAGTCTCCTGTATAACTTGCCAGGAAAAACAGAATTATTTTGTAAAAACTAATGAGAGTTTTACTAAAATCCATCCACTGCATTTTTGTTCAAATTGCATTTTTCTAATTTAGAAAAAAAAAAAAAACTACAGAAACTTACATTGACTGGTTCTGAAGACATCAGTAGGTCACAGCACTTTTTTTCCAGCCTAGCATTGAGGAATAGTAGAACTGGAAGAGCTTTGAAAGCTTATCTAAGCTAGCATCAAGCCTATTATCTCAAATTGGATTTTTTTCATATGACTAAACTTCTGGATAAGAACTGAATTGCTTTCTTACAGTGAGGAAAAATACAGATTGACCAACTGCCATTGGTTATGGAGTGTTAGTTGAAGTTTCTGAGAGTCGTACTGGTTAAAAACTCAAAAAGGGTCACAAATTTACAAGCAGCTGGCACTTCATTGTGTGACCCATTTTCTTTCTCAATGCTGAAGAACCCTATGACGTTTAAGTTTGTCCTTTCGAGTTGCCTCCATTTTACAGATGGTGAACTTGAGGCCCAGAGAGAGGAGGTGCAGCTGGTCCAAAGTAAGAAGGTTGATTTCAGAGGGGAGGTGCTGGTGGAACTCTTTTCTCTCATCACCGCAGCCTACATCCTTTCTGATATAACCACCACCTTCTACAGTCTACCTCCTCTGGCCCCCCCAAAAAGGCATTGCTGCTAACATTAGGAAAAAAAGTCTCACAGAAAGGCACAGAAGAGGTGGTCAGCTTGTGAATTTCACTTTCTGCTGAGAATACTCTTCACCATATTCTCAGTGAAAAATCTTTCTCCTGCCACTGAAAAGGGCAACTTATAAGGCGGGAATGATAACATGGGAACTGTCAGTGTGGCATGCTTTCTGTGTCTCTAATTCGGCCCTCACAGGATCACTTCCTGAAACAACGTTGGAACCAGCTTCTACCTCATTCACAGCTGACAGCAATGCTGGTACCGTGTAATTAGTCCCTTTGCATACAGTTTTGATGCCACAGGGGAAGAACTTCTCTCCTGCCTCATGGAAGTGCCCAGGGCCCATCTGGTGTTAAGAGAGAGGATCCAAAAGTTGTCAGGAGCAGGATGGTCCAGAAGGTCCAAAGGACAGGATGGTCCAGAAACTGATATTGGAGAGTCAGGTTGTGAGGGATTTCACTGCTTGAACAAAACCAGCAAAATCCACAGCATTCACAGAGCACCTCCTGTGTACCAGCCTAGGCTTTCTCACATATATTACCTCTTTCATCTGCTGCTATTAAGCTAAGAGAGATTATCACTCTCTTAGCCATATTTCCATTGTGTGGAATGCGAGAAGATCACGGGAACTAGAGTCAGAAAGACCTGAATCGGAATTACACCTCCACCACTGCAATAACTCAATAAAGGACTTTTTCACACCCTGAGGTCACTAGGAGTCCGAGCAGACTTGAAGGCAATTAACAGCAACCTACGTAAACGATAGAACCTCATTAAATGCCAGAAATATTGTGGTAAACAGGGCAGACATATTCCCTTATAGCACGGAGCTTCCATTCTAGAAAAGGAAAAGGCAGTGTTGTTGTTAGCTGGCATTAAGTCAGCCCCAACTTAGAGCAACAGTATGCACAAAAGAACAAAACTGTATGGTCCTGGGACATCATTTTGACTCATAGGGTTTTCAACGGCTGGCAGGAGATTGGCTGGCTTGCAGGAGTAGGTTGCCAGGCCATTTTTCCTTGTTCTTCCTACCTTTTTCTTGAAGCTGAAAGCTATTTAACATCACAGCACCATACACAGCTCCACTGACAAGGAGTCAGCAATGAGTTTAGGGGCACTGGCTGTGAATCAGACCAAAGGCTCCCACAAGAAATGCTAGAATTCTACTCCTGAACCACCAATATCCCCCTAAAAAGGTGTTAATAACCACCTCCAAAACAAAGCAGGGGGGGGAATAAATGGAGTAATTATTAAATCAAAAATGTGACACAAAATGATACGAAGGGAACAAATAACTAGGTGAAAACCAAAAACCAAACCCCCTGCCATGGAGTCCATTCTCACTCACAGTGATCCTACAGACAGAGTAGAACTGCCACATAGAGTTTTCAAGGAGTGCCTGGTGGATCTGAACCGCTGGCCTTCTGATCAGCAGCTGTAGCACTTAATCCCTACACTACCATGGTTTCCCACTAGCTAAAAGAGAAGCTAATAGGTTTGAGTCTAGTGCCAGATCTCCTTGAAGTAGGCTGTCAAAGAAGGCTTCTCTGAGAAGATGACAAGCAAGCTGAGACCTAAAGGATGAAAAAACTTTCCGTATGAAGAACGGAAAGGGGTATATTCAAGGCAGAGGAAACCACATGTAAATGTCCAAAGCTATAAAGACCATTTTATGTGGAAGGAAATGAGCCCAGGTCACCAAGGCTGGAGCAGTGTGAACAAGGTGGGCTGTTAACACAAGTTGAGGTTCACATTATCAGTGACAGGACCTAGATCATGCTGGCCCTTGAAGGACACAGTAAGAAGTTTGGGTTTTAAATAGATGACTAGAGTTTATGTGTCATGGAACACAAAACTGAAGATACAAGGATAATTTACTGATATTAGGTGTGAAACAATGAAATTGAGAGCTACTTAAAGCAGGAAAAATAATAGTGCTGCATAGGAAATGTAAGTACATCTAATAAGGTTTTTTGCCTTAAAATGATGCTATTCTTTCTGCCAAATTATTGTTGTTAAGGTCCTACTGAGTTGGTTCCAACTAACAGCAACTCTATGCACCACAGAATGAAATGCTGCCCAGCCCTGTACCATGCTCACAGCAGTTTTCTGCATGAGCCCATTATCGTAGCTGCCGTATCAACCCATCTTGTCGAGGGTCTTCCTCTTTTTCATTGACTCTCTACTTTACCAAGCATGATGTCCCTTTCCAGAGACTGAATCCTGTTGACAAGTCCAAAATGTGTAAGATGCAGTCTCTTGCTTCCAAAGAGCATTCTTCCAGAAGAGATCACTTTGTTCTTTCGGCAGCCCGTGGTACATTCAATACTCTTTCCCAACACCACAGCTCAAAGGCATCAATTCTTCTTCAATCTCCCTTATTCGTTGCCTAGCTTTTGCATGCATATGATGACACTGCAGATACCATGGCCTGAGTCTGGAACATCTTAGTCTTCAAGGTAACATCTTTTACTTTTGAACACTTTTGTAGCAGATTTTCCCAATGTAATGCAATTTTTTATTTTTTGACTGCTGCTTTCATGGGCATTGATTGAGGAACCAAGTAAAATGAAATCCTTGACAACATCAATCTTTTCTCCATTTATCATGATGTTGCTTACTGGTCCAGTTGCGAGGATTTTTGTTTTCTTGATTTTCAGATACAATCTATACTGAAGCCTGTGGTCTTCAATCTTTATCGGTAAGTGTTTCAAAACCTCTTCAATTTCAGCAATCAAGGTTGTGCATCTACATAACTCAGGTTGTTAATGAGTCTTCCTCCAATTCTGATGCTCCATTCTTCTTCACATAGTCAAGCTGCTCAGATTATTTGCTTAGCACACAGACAGAAAAGGTATGGTGAAAGGACACAACCCTGACACACACCTTCCCTGACTTTAAACCATTCAGTGTTCCCTTTGTTTGTTCCTATGGCTGCCTCTTGATCCATGTACAGATTTCTCATGAGCACAATTAAATGTTCTGGAATTCCCATTCTCCACAATATTATCCATAGTTTCTTATGATCCACACAGCTGAATGCCTTTGCATAGTTGGTAATACATAGGTAGACAGCTTTCTGGTATTCTCTGCTTTCAACCAAGATCCACCTGACATCAGTAATGATATACCTGGTTCCACATCCTCTTCTAAATCTGGCCTGAACTTCTGCCAGTTCCCTGTCAATATATTGCTGCAGTTACTTTCGAATGATCTTTAGCAAAATTTTGTTCATGTGAGATATTAATAATATTGTTCAATTATTTCCACATTTGGTCAGATCATCTTTCTTGAAAACATGAATCTCTTCCAGTCACTTGGCCAGGTAGCTGTCTTCCAAATTTCTTGGCATAAATGAATGAGTACTTCCAGCGCTGCATCTGTTTTATTGAAACATCTCAATCAATATTCCAACAATTTCCAGAGCCTTGTTTTTCAACAATACTTTGAGTGTAGCTTCAACTTCTTTCCCTCAGTACCATCAGTTCCTGATCATACGCTACCTCCTAAAACAGTGGAAGCTGACCAGTTCTTTCTGGTAAAATGACTGTGTACTCCTTCCGTCTTCTTTTGATGCTTCCTGAGTCATTTAATATTTTCCCTATAGAGTCCTTTATTATTGCAACTCAAGGCTTGAATTTGTCCTTCAGTTCTTTCAGCCTGAGAAAGGCTAAGTATGTCCTTCTCTTTTGGTTTCTGTGTCCAATTCTTTGCACCTGTCACTGTAACGCTTTACTCTGGCTTTTTCAGCTGCCCTTCGAAATCATCCATTCACTTCTTTCACTGCATCATTCCTTCCTTTTGCTTTAGCTACTCTACATTCAAGACCAAGTTTCAGAGTATCTTCTGACATCCAATTTAGTTTTTCCTTTCTTTCCTGTTGTTTTAATGACCTCTGCTTTCTTCATGGATGATTTCTATGATGTCATTCCACAGTTCATCTGGTCCTCAGTCATTAGTGTTTAACACATCAAATCTACTCTTGAGATGGTCTCTAAACTCAGATGGGATATACTCAAGGTCATACTTTGACTTTCATGGAGTTGTTCTAATTTTCTTCAGTTTCCATTTGAAGTTGCATTTGAGCAATTAATGGCCTGTGCTGCAGTCAGCACCTGGTCTTGTGTTGACTGATGATATTGAGCATTTTTTATCACCTCTTTCCACAGATGTAGTTGATCTGATTCATCTGTATTTCACCTGGCAAGGTCCATGTGTACAGCTGCTGTTCATGTTGGTAAAAAAAGGTATTTGCAATGCAAAAGTTGCTGGTGTTGTAAAATTTTATCATGCACTCTCCAGCATCATTTCTATCACCAAGGCCATATTTTCCAACTACTAATCCTTCATCTTTTTTCCAACTTTAGCATTCCAATCACCAGTAATTATCAGAGCATGCTGATTGCATGTTCAATCAATTTCAAACCCCAGAAGCATGAATTCAAGTAATAGTCATATTCACTGGCCTTCCATATAGGCGTACAGATATTATCCTATCACTGACAGCACTGTACTTCAGCATAGGTCTTGAAATGTTTTTTCTGAACATTCCTCTTTAAGTTGTCATTCCCAACATAGTAGATCATATGACTATCTGATTCAAAACACCCAACATCAGTTCACTTCAGCTCACTGAAGTCTAGGATATTGATGTTTATGCATTCCATGTGTTTGTCATACTGCAGGGACTTGCATGTTGCTATGGTGCTGTCAGGTACGCCACCAGTATACAGATACCAGTGGGGTCACGCGTGCTGGGCAGATTTCAGATGAGCTTCCAGACTAAGACAGACTATGAAGAAGGACCCAGCAGTCTACCACTGAAACAAACTATCCAGTGAAAACCTTATGAATAACAGTGGAACACTGTCAGGTACAGTGCTGGAAAGTGATCCCTCTCAGGTTGGGAGGCACTCAAAGGACAACTGGGGAAGAGCACCCTGCTCAAAGTAGAGTCAGCCTTGATGACCTAGATGGAGTCAAACTTTTGGGATGTTCATTTACTGGTACGGCATGATGTCAAATGAAAAGAAACAGCTGGAAAAAAATCCATTAATAATAAGAATGTGAAATGTATGACACATCAATCTAGAAAAATTGGAAATCACCAAAAAAATGAAATGGGCAGAAGATGAAAGGTTGAAACAAAATGGAGGATGTGGGTAGAGTCAAACAAGAGAGACGATGGCAGGAGGACACAAGATGGAACGTGGACACGGACGGAGGGAGGACGGAGGATGGAAACAACTGGAGGATATATAAAAATGGAAGGAGGAAGAGAGAGGCAAGACACAGCACGAAAACAGCACGGAGGAAATGGGAAGAGGCAAAACAAAACATGAGGTGGAGAGAAGATGCAGCGTTGAGAGTGCAAACAAGATGAAGGATGGGAAAAAAAGAGAGTGGAAATAAGATGGAAGATAGAAGCAAAATCAAGTGCAAAGACATAATAAAGTTGAAGATAAGATGCAGAGTGGAAAGCGAAGACAAATTGGAGGATGGATACAAAATTGAAAGTGAAAACAAAATGGGGGGGAGACAAGCTATAGAGTGGAGAGAAGACAGTCAAGGATGGATCCCAAATGTATGGTGGTTAGAAGACAGAGGATGATTACAGCATAGAAATGGAGACAAGATGGGTGTGGATACCGGATAACCGTAACCAACCATAACCTGTTGCCACTGAGTCCATTTCAACTGATAATGACCCTAAAGGAGAGAGCAGAACTGCCCCATATTTTTCCCAGGAATGCCTGGTGGATTTGAACTGCCACCCTTCTTGTTAGCAGCCGCAGCACTTAACCACTATGCTACCAGGGTTTCTAGATACAAGATAAAAAGTGGACATTGAATAGGGGATGGAGCATGAAGGATGTAACTAATTATATGAGCTGTAGTGTCACGCATATAAATATATATGTTTTTGCTGTTAGCTGTGTTGAGTCTGCCTTTGACTCAAGATGACCCTCTGCACAACAGGATTGATCTGTGTGATCCATGGGAGTTTTCATGAGCTGATCTGCAGGCACAGATCACTAGGCCTTTCTTCCTAGTTCCGCTTTGTCTGAAGCTCCAATAGAACCTGTTCAGGATCATACCAGGCCAGCTTCCACTGACAGACACATGGTGGCTGGAAATAAAGTGTATTTATCAGGAATCGAACCTAGGTCTCCCATATGCAAGATAAGAGTTCTATCATTAAGCCATTGCCAGTCTGTATAACAGTAATTATACAGTATGTATTACATAATTTTAAACATAAAATTATATGTGATGTGTAGTACATAACTACAAAATAGGTATAATGCGGCATGCATTATACACTCGTAATAAAAAAACCAAACTCATTGCCATGTAGTTGAACCCAATTCATGGTAGTCCCATGTGTTACAAAGTAGAACTGCTCCACAGGGCATTCCCAGTGATGCGATGCAATGCATCATCTTATGTATTATATAATTTCATAATACATTTATTTTCACAATTTTCTCCTTTAAGGATCACTCTTTGTAAGTAAATTGGCACTTCTGATTTCTTTAACTAGTCTGAATTCATAATAAAACCTTTAATATATCTTTTCATACATTTTCATCATAACAATGGAATTTTGGAGTTTCTACATTATGGTCTAACCCCTCAAGCCCATTGCCATCAAGTTGATTCAACCTTATAGTGACCCTATAGAACAGAGTCAAGTTTCCAAGGAGCACCTGGTAGATTCATACTGTTAACCCTTTGATTAGCAGTCAAACTCTTAATTGCTATGCAACCAGAGTTTCCATTATGATGGTTTAGTAATGACTTATTCTTACACAGATAATGAGCCCTTATGGTGCAATGGCTAAGTGTTACAGCTGCTAACCAAAAGGCTGACAGTTCAAATTCACCAGCCACTCCTTGGAAATCCTACAGGATTTCCTGTAGGAAATCCTGTAGGATTTCCAAGGAGTTCTACTGTGTCCTGTAGGGTCACCATGGGTGGGAATCGACTCAGTGGCAACGGGTTTGTTTGCTTGGTTTAACAGAGATAAAGGAACAATCTGTGACAGTTCAGAAGCCTTAACCCATGAAAAATGATGATCTGGGTCATAGTGTTTCAATTATAGGCATTGAAAAATAAAATTGAGGACTTATTTGGGGGCAGAGTCGAGATGGCCGACTAAGCCTACGTCTCCTTATATCCCTCTGGAAACCAAGACCTGAACTGACAATCAAACAGAGCCTTCTGATCACCTAATCAGCCTCAGGACACAGCACAGAGCTGTTAACTGGGTCTTCATACCACTCAGTGAAAAACCACCTGTCTTTGGCTGACTCCCGCTCCTGGCTAGCCCCGGCTCTCACTGACGGAAGGTAAATGCACGACTTTGACTTTTTCTCCTCTGTCTCGGCCGGCGGGAGGAGCTGGGTCCTGCCTGGCGGCTGGACTCAGACGCGCTGCTGGGGGATAGGGAGGCGAAATTCCCATATTCTGAGAGCCAGGCTGGGGACTCTGTTAATCTAGCCACTTCGAACCTTTCGTTTTGTAGCTGCCTCAGCGGGGTTTGTGCGGAGCTTCGCAGTCAGTGTGCGGGACGCCATGTTGGTATCAAGATTTTAGCGGGACCTCGTTCTTAGCCTGGGAGCCAGCACGTACAAACGGGACAGCGCTTCTCCCACAGAAAACTAGTGATTTTGCACAGTGCTGCCTACGTTGGGGGCCCTACAACAGAAGCAGAGGAATCACTACCTCTCGGCACCGTTAGCCCCTCTGTCTGCTGCCTGTGCGGAGGACACCATCTTGGATACGGTGGCCGCAGCTGGACCTAACTCTTAGCTTGGGAGCCAGAGCCTGCCCACAGGAGAGCACTTTTCTATCACAAAACCAGTACTCGACGCAATGTTGGCTAAGGCTAGGCCCTGTCAGCAGAGGCCACCAGGGCAGTAGCATTGCTGTATTCTGAACTAGTTTGTTATCATCTAGGGTTGGATATAGTGGCGCTTACTTTGTCAGACGAGAAGAAGGACCTCTACACCTGAAAACCTAACTGACTTGTGAACTGGTCAGATACCTTTTCCTTTACATTTGAAGACAGCCTAGAGAAACACTTGCAATCCGTCCTCAAAGTACCTCTTCCAGCCTCTAGATAATCACATGGCACCCAAGAAGCAACAGACAATTGTGGCATACAAGCAATCACTCATAGCTTCAGAAGGCTCCCAAAGAAAGCAACTAAGGAGTTTTCCAGATGAAGAAACTTTTATGAAAGCATCAGGAAGTGAATACAAATTGATTATATACAGAGCCCTTCTAGACCTTATACAAAATGCAGCAGAACAAAATGAAAAATTAAGCAAGTTGTTCGATCTGATGGAACACCAGTACTCTGAAATCCAACAGATCAAGAAGAAAATCAAAGACATAGAAACTTCCATGCAAAGCCAAGAAAACAGAATGGAACAAACGGAAAAAAGAATTTCTGACTTGGAAGACAGAGCTACTGATGCCAGCGTCTATGAGCAGAAGTCAGAAAAAAGAAAAATGAAGAAACACTAAGAAGCATGTGGGACTCTATTAAAAGGAACAACCTTCGATTAATTGGAGTCCCTGAACAGGGTGAGACATCTGAGAACACAGAGAGTATTGTTGCTGAGCTGCTGAAAGAAAACTTCCCAGAAATCATGAAGGAAGAGAATATAGACATCTCAGATGCATATCGTATGCCACCCAATATAGATCTCAAAAGAAAGACTCCAAGACATATTATAATCAAGCTTAACAAAATGAAACATAAGCAGCAACTCTTAAAGGCAGCAAGACTCAAGGCAAAGCTAACATTCAGAGGGAAACCCTGTAGGCTCTTGTCAGATTTCTCAGCAGAAACCATGCTGGCACGGAGACAGTGGCACGACACATTCAAAGTCTTGAAGGAGAAGAATTTCTAACCAAGAATTATATATCCGGCAAAACTATCTTTCAAACAGGAAAATGAAATTAAGACATTCCCAGATAAACAGAAACTCAGAGACTTTGTAAAAACCAAACCCAATCTCCAAGAAATACTGAAAGAAGTTCTTGGCTTTGGCTTAGAAGAACGAAACCACTAACTTTATATTTTAGAACGACACACTACTCAATACTCATTTAGGGAAGGCTCCAAAGTAAATCACAGGTTTGATATGGAAAGAAGCAACCCAGTGATCATCATGAAAACTATGTTGTCATCATAATAAAAACAGGGATGTACTACAGTCATTATAGTCCTTCCAGATGGAGAGGAAGATGACAAGACTGGTAGTAATTAAAATTGGGTTAATAAATAGTTTATTGAGGGGGATCATAGGGGCAACTGTAAATCACAACAAAGATGTATCATACCAGTTCAAGAAATTTAACACATGAGTCTCAACAACTACAAAACCAGCTCTGAAAAAGGTGAAAAATCAACTCACAAAAGAGTGTCCCAGAACAGACTAATAAGAACAACAGAGAAAACATCAACATAAAAATAAACATATTACAATGGTAGCAGTGAACACATACCTATCAATAATTACATTGAATGTGAATTGACTGAACACTCCAGTAAAGAGACACCGAGTGTCATCCTGGGTCAAAAGACACGACCCATCCATATGTTGTCTACAAGAAACTCACTTGAGACCTAAAGACAGGAACAAACTGAAAATTAAAGGATGGAAGAATATATATCAAGCTAACAATGAACAAAGAAGAGCAGGGGTGGCAATTCTAATCTCAGACAAAATCAATTTTAATGTCAAATCCACCATCGTGGACAAAGACGGACACTATTTATTGCTGAAAAGTTCAGTACACAAGCAAGACTTAACTATATTAAATATTTATGCACCTAATGTCACAGCACCTAAATATGTCGAAGAAACACTGACTACGCTCAAAAGAGAGTTAGATGACTCCACAATAATAGTGGGAGACTTGAACACTCCACTCTCATTACTAGACAGATCATCTAGAAAAAACCTCAGTAAAGATACAGAAGACCTCACTGACACAATTATCCAACTAAACATCATGGATATATACAGAACTTTCCACCCATCAGGAGACAACTACACCTTCTTCTCCAGTGCACATGGAACATTCTCCAGAATTGACCATGTGATAGGCCATAATGCAATGCTCAACAAAATCCATACCACTGAATTACTGCAAAGCATCTTCTCAGATCATAAAGCCACAAAAGTTGAAATCAATAGCAGAAAAAACAGAGATAGAAAGTGGAACTCTTGGAAACTGAACAACACCTTGCTCAAAAAAACATGGGTTATAGAGGAAATCAAGGATGAATTAAACAAATTCATGGATTCCAATGAGAACGAAAACACTTCCTACCAGAACCTACGGGATACAGCTAAAGCACTGCTCAGAGGTCTGTTTCTCTCCATAAATGCACACATCTGGAAGGAAGAAAGAAACCAAATCAAGGAACTAACCCTACAGCTTGAACAAGTAGAAAGAGAACAACAGAGGAACCCCTCGGGCACCGGAAGTAAAGAGATCATAAAGATTAGAGCAGAGCTAAATGAATTAGAGAATAGCAAAACAATTGAAAAAATTGAAAAGACCAAAAGCTGGTTTTTTGAAAAGATCAACAAAATTGATAAACCACTGGCCAAACTTACTAAAGAAAAGCAGAAAAGGAAACAAATAATCCAAATTAGAAATGAGAGGGGAGTTGTCACCACAGATGCAACAGAGATCAAAAATATCATAACAGGATACTATGAAAGACTGTACTCTAACAAATTTGAAAACCTACAGGAAATGGACCAATTCCTTGACTCATACCACCTACCCAAATTACCACAACGTGAAGCATAACAACTTAATAAACCCATCACAAAGGAAGAGATTGAAAAGGTCATCAAAACACTGCCAACCAAAAAAAGTCCAGGCCCAGATGGCTTCATGGCAGAATTCTACCAAGCATTTAGAGAAGAGTTATCCCCAATACTACTGAGACTATTTCACAGTATAGAAAGGGATGGAGTACTCCGAAACTCATTCTATGAAGCCAGTATAACCCTGATACCTAAGCTAGGGAAAGATCCAACAAAGACAGAGAACTACAGACCGATATCACTCATGAACCTAGATGCAAAAATCTTCAACAAAAGTCTTGCTAACAGAATACAACAACATATGAAGAAAATAATCCATCATGACCAAGTGGGATTCATACCAGGGATGCAAGGCTGGTTCAACATCAGAAAAACAATTAATGTGATTAACCACATAAATAACACAAAAGACAAGGATCACCTTATTTTGTCCATTGATGCCGAAAAGGCATTTGATAAAGTCCAACACCCATTGATGCTAAAAACTTTTAGCAAAATGGGCACAGATGGCAAACTCCTCAACACAATAAGGGCCATTTATACAAAGCCAATTGCCCATATCATGCTGAATGGAGAGAGACTGAAAGACTTTTCCTTGAAATCAGGAACTACACAAGGATGCCCACTGTCACCTCTCCTATTCAACATTGTGCTGGAAGTTCTAGCCAGAGCAATTAGACAAGACGAAGAAATAAAGGGCATCTACATCAGCAAAGAGGAAGTTAAAAATCTCCCTGTTCGCAGATGATATGATTGTATATGCAGAGAACCCCAAGGAAACTATAAGTAAGCTACTCAAACTGATAGAAGAGTTCAGCAAAGTCTCAGGATACAAAATAAACATAAGTAAATCAGTAGGATTCCTTTATACCAACAACGAGACTGTTAAGGAGGAAATTATCAAATCAATACCATTTACGATAGCACCTGAGAAGATAAAGTACCTAGGAATTAATCTAACCAGAGAAACAACAGACCTTTACAAAGAGAACTACAAGCACTTACTACAAGAAACTAAGAGAGACTTAGAGAAATGGAAAAATCTACCCTGCTCATGGATAGGAAGACTTAACATTGTGAAAATGTCTATTTTACCCAAAGCAATTTATTTATATAATGCAATCCCAATACAAGTTCCAGCATCATTTTTTAATGAGATGGAGGAACAAATCACCAATTTTGTTTGGAAAGGGAAGAAGCCCTGGATAAGCAAGGTACTACTAAAGAAGAAGAACACACTGGGAGGCCTCTCGTTACCCGACCTTAGAACATACTACACTGCCACAGTGGTCAAAACAGCCTGGTACTGGTACAAGAACAGACAGATCGATCAATGGAACAGAATTGAGATCCCAGAGATGACACCATCTGCCTATGAACAGTTGATATTCGACAAAGGCCCTAAGACATTAAACTGGGGTAAAAACAGTATCTTCAACAAATGGTGCTGGCAAAATTGGTTATCCATCTGCAATAAACTGAATCAAGATCCATATCTCACACCTTATACAAAAACCAACTCCAACTGGATAAAAGACCTAAATATCAAACCTAAAACGATAAAGCTCATCCAAGAAAAGGTAGGAACAACAATGGAAGTTTTAATACACAATGAGGGCAGACTCCAAAATCTGTCAAAGAAACCTCAAACAACAGAAGAGAAAATAGATAAATGGGAACTATTCAGAATCAAACACTTTTGCTCATCCAAAGACTTTATTAATAGACTTAAAAGAACACCCACAGAATGGGAAAAAATATTTGGCAACTCTATGTCAGACCGACGCCTGATCTCCATAATCTATAAGATACTACAAAATATCAAGAAGAAGAAGATAAACCATCCAATTAAGCGATGGGCAAAGGAGATGGACAGACACTTCACTAAAGAGGGGATCCAGGCAGCCAAAAAACACATGCCAACATGTTCACGACCTTTAGTTATTAAAGAAATTCAAATCAAGACAACAATGAGATACCATCTCACCCCAACAAGATTGGCCATGATCCAGAAAACACAAAACAACAAATGCTGGAGAGGCTATGGAGAAAGTGGAACCCTCCTACACTGTTGGTGGGGTTGCAAAATGGTCCAGCCTCTTTGGAAGGCAATCTGGCGCTTCCTTAAAAAAATGGATATCAATATACCATTTCACCTAGTAATTCCACTACTTGGAATATATCCTACAGAATCAAGGCCTTTCACACCAACGGACACATGTACCAGAATGTTTATCGCAGCACAGTCCACGATAGCAAAAAGATGGAATCAACCCAGATGCCCAACAATAGAAGAATGGATTGGTAAACTATGGTACATATACTCAATGGAGCACTACGCAATGATAAAGAATAACGATGATTCCAGGAAACGTCTCCTAACCTGGTTTCAACTGGAAGACATTATGTTGAGTGAAAGTAGTCAGCGACAAAGGGACAAATACTGTATGTGACCTCTACGATAAGATCTCAAAAACAGACTTGTGTATAGAAGATAAGACTTTTTGACAGCTGCAAGGTAGGGGAGGGAGGGAGGGGGAGGGGGGGAGGGTTTAGTTTAGATAGTCACTAGAAATCTAGTTGGGAGAAAGCGGTGATTGCACACATTAGAAACAAGAACAACATTAAGTGGACTTCAGCATAACTTGAGTAGTCCTTCCATCTTAACTCAATACTGCAAGGATAGAGTAGCTGGGGCGGGGGGCAGGGAACCATGCTCTTAGGTGAATTCCAGGCCAGTTGGCACAACTAGCGTTTTGCTAAGAAAGCTCTCTGCACCCCACATCGGTGAGTGGCATCTGGGGTCTTAGGAGCTGCCAAGCTGCCATCCGAGGACACAGCAAATGGTCCCAACTCAGCAGGAACGGATGCTCACCGAGGACCAAAATGTCATGCGGTATAGACAACTCAGAAGACAGAGAGACCCACAAGAGTGGGTGCCTACATCGACTTGGGACCAGAAGAACCGGATGGTGCCCGGCCACCACCAGTGATAGCCACGATGGAGCTCACAGAGAGGAGTCTCACTGGCAACACGAGAATGAAAAGGGGTGCATCATGAGATCTCCACTAAAAGACCTCAACTGATGGTCCAGCAGTTTTGGGGTTCCTCTGAGAGCATGGACCCCAGCCCTGATGCTGCCCTTTCCCATAAATTATAACAAAAGTCCACTCTTTGGACAGGATTGGATTGGACTTGGCAATGCAGAATGACCACATATTGGAAGCACTTTATGGTTCTATACATCTATAGGATATCACCTTGCTGACCTCTGGCTGGAGGCAGGGGAGTGGACGGAGAGGAGGGGAAAGGAGGCTGTTTGGAGGATGAGACATGTATGGAGCAGAGAGGAATGGTGTGCATTCACCGAACAGGGAGAGCAGTGGAAGCTGCATATAGGTGGGCATGTAAATTTATACGTGAATGCATATGTTAAATATACATTCAGTTATGTTAAATAAAAAAAAAAAGAAAAGAAAAACAAAATCGAAATTAATATACAATCCGATTTGGTAATACAGTGGTTAAGCGCTCATTTGCCAGCTGAAAGGTTGGCATTTTGAATCTACCAGCCACTGTATGGGAGGAAGAGGTGGCAGTCATCTGTAAAGATTTACAGGCTTGAAAACCCTATGGGGACTTTCTACCTGTCCACAGGGCCACTAAGAGTCAGAATTACCTCAGTGGCAAATGAACTTAGCTTCTCTTTGGTTTGAGGGCTAATATATACAGTACATACCAGAATGAAGTTATCCCACATTCATTCAATATTCTATCACCATTCCTTTAACTTTAAATATACCCTGGAAAAGGAACCATAGTGGCAACATGGGAAAAAGATCTCGCATTGTGTTTCCACAAAGATTGCAGCTGAGAAAACTCTGTAAGGCAGTTCTCCTCCATCACATCGGATAACCATGAGTTGAAAGCAACTTGATGGAACCTAACAACAAGAGATAGAGGTGAAACAGAGATTAAAACAGTAGAAAAGGATATGATGAGCTTTGTACAGTTAAGTGTTCAGTTAGGATAAGGCCGATGATGATGCAGTAAAAACCAGCCACAAATCTCAATGGCTTAACACAACAAACATCTAATTTGGCTCATGCTACATGACCAACATGTTTCAATACATATTCATCATACACATGCAGTGAGTCAGGCTGGTGAAGTTTCCATCTCAAACACATGTAAAGGAGAAAGAATAGTGGTGCTTCCACGCTCGATGGGTCAAGGAAATGGTTAAAAAGAAATCAAAGTGACATATAATAGATTGCCTGGTCAATAATTTAAGGCATTAACAGATCAGACATAAAGTCAAACAATCAAATTTTATCTTGAAAGCTTTTGATGACAGTGCATCTCAATCAAGGCAATGTATGTACATATTCTTACCAAGAATGGCTGGACTCATTTATTTCCCTGCTGTACCGTATGTTCTCCATCCACCTTTGTTCATTTTCTCCAGAGATTCTTCATGGCATTTTTCACCTCTGCATTTCTTAGGGTATAAATCAGGGGATTGAACATGGGTGTCAGAATACAATAAAACACAGCCACTATTTTGTCTATGGACAAAGTCCATGACGGCCGCATATAAATAAATATACAGGGCACAAAGAACAAGGCAACAACAGTGAAGTGGGCCCCACAGGTGGAGAGGGCTTTGCGCCTCCCCTCTGCACTGTGGGACCTCAGGGAGCGCAGGATAACAACGTAGGAGGCAGCCAGCATCAGGAAGTTCAGCAGGCAGATCACACCACTGTTGGCCACCACCAGCAGGCCGATGACATACGTATTGGTGCAGGCGAGTTCCAGCAAGGGGTACAAGTCACAGACAAAGTGATTGATCACGTTGGGCCCACAAAAGGGCAACTGAAGGACAAGAAGAAGCTGAACCAATGAATGCAGAAAGCCCCCCAGCCAGGCCACTCCCACAAGTAGGGCACAGAGATGCTTGGTCATGATGGTCATGTAGCGCAGGGGCTTGCAGATGGCCACATACCGGTCAAACGCCATCACTGTGAGCAGGATGATCTCAGTTCCTCCCAGTAAATGGGCAACAAAGAATTGAGCCAGACAGCCTTCAAAGGAGATGGTTCTCCCTTCATACATGGAATCAGCAATGAGTTTGGGGGTCATACATGAGGAATAGCAAGTATCAATAAAGGACAAATATGCCAGGAAAAAGTACATAGGTGAGTCTAAGGTGGAGCTGAAGATAACGGTGGTCAAGATAAGCAGGTTGCCCCCAACAGAAACCACGTAGACAACCACAAAGAGCACAAATAAAACTCTCTGCACTTCAGGGTTTTGAGAAAGTCCCAGCATGAAGAATTCTGTGATGTTTCGTGGACTAGCCATGAATTCTGAGCTGCAGAGAGGATTTGGGTAAAAAGAGATTTACCTAGGGGTCCAAGAAAATTTTATTACTACCTTAAAGAGATGCATTTTTCTGTTTTTACTTCTAGTTCATTGTCAACAAAGATACCCACCAAAAACATAAGGCCATGGCTGTCAATGGCCATCAGAGCTCTCATCATATCATCATATTACCCTTGATGTCCTAAATGTCATCAAAATGTCATCTTTTCAATATTTCCTTTATCTCCTAGCAAGAAAAAAGGTCATTAGGTGCCAGATCACGTGAAGTACGGAGGGTGTTCCAATACAGCTATCTGTTTACTGGCTAAAAACTCCCTCACAGACCACTATACAGTTTAGTTAGTGAACTTGCCTCCATGCCACCGTGTGCAATGGCCATTCCATAAAGAGTTCCAAAATTGCTTTGAAGGGTAAACTAGGCACTGGCATAGGTGCATAGCTCCCCAAGGGGAGCACTTTGAAGGTGACCACAGTGATATTCAGCAGTGAGGTACGTAGCACTTAGAATAATTAAGTTTGTGGACTTAATTGTCAGACCTCATAAACCTCAATGCTAAAACAAGAGTATGACTATCCTCCTTGTTGTTGCTACTCATAGCAACCCAATGTACAACAGAAGGAAACACTGCATAATTGTTGCTCTGTTTGGATCCATTGTGCCAGTCCCTCTCGCTCAGGGTCTTCCTCTTCTTCTTTTTCAATGACCCTCTACTTTACCAAGTCTTCCTTCACAGATTGGTGAGCAGATTGTGAGCAGGATGATCTCAGTTCCTGCAACAAAGAATTGAGCCAGACAGCCTTCAAAGGAGATGGTTCTCCCTTCATACATGGAATCAGCAATGAGTTTGGGGGTCATACATGAGGAATAGCAAGTATTAATAAAGGACAAATATGCCAGGAAAAAGTACATAGGTGAGTCTAAGGTGGAGCTGAAGATGAGATCCACAGATGAGATCTCAACATCTTCACTTTCAAGGAACATTCTGGCTGTACTTCTTGCAAGACAGATTTGTTTGCTCTTCTAAAGTCCATGATATATTCAATATTCTTTACAAACACCATGCATAATTCAAAGGTATCAATTCTTCTTTGGTCTTCCTTATTCATTTCCAGCATTCCCATGCACAAGAAACAACTAAAAATACCATGGCCAGTGGTAGGCACACCACAGGCCTCAAGGTGACATCTTTGCTTTTTAATACTTTAAGGAGGTCTTCTGCAGCAGATTTTCCCAAATCCAATGTGTCATTTAATTTCTGGACTGTTGTTTCCATGGATGTTGATTGTGAATCTGACTTCAATGAAATTCTTGACTATTTCGACCTTATCTTTGTTTATCATGTTGTTGCTTGTCCCTCTAGTTGGTAGCATTCTTCATGCTGATGCATAATCACATAAAACCGTAGTCTTTGAGCCTCATCAGTAAGTGCCTCAGAGTCTTCCTACATACTCATCCATGTGACCAAATCGTTTCCTAAAACACTGTGTGTCCTACAATGTGGTAGACTTAGCTGACATAAAGAGACAGACACCTCTGCTCAAAAAATAGGATAAAAAGTTGAACACAATATGACACTCAGAAGAATAGACATGAAAGAGAGAGAAAGAAGGAGAAAGAATCTTCCAAATACCAGAAACCTTTCCAAACATAAAATGCAAAAAGCAGGGTACAGTGCTGGAACTGAGGCCATTTTAAAAGGAGTATATAGTTATAGCCATATATGCTAATTATGCATATGTATTACAAGAGTGGAGTCCCTGGGTAGTGGGCTGCTAGCTAAAAGACTGGTTAACTTGCACATTCTTCAAAACTGGGTTCAAATGTCTTCTCCACATGGAAGCCCTCTTCACCAAGCTCAGGCTAGATTACAAGACCTTCCAGTGTATTCCTACACCCAGATTTACAGCACTCAGATTTCTCACCATGTTGTATTGGTCTCCTGACAACCTTCCACTCTACATTGGGAGTGTCTGGAAAGTAGCAGTTTCTTGTGTTTAATATCCATATGGAAACCCTGGTAGTGTAGTGGTTAAGTGCTATGGCTGTTAACCAGAAGGTTGCAGTTCGAATTTGCCAGGCACTCCTTGGAAACTCTGTGGAGCAGTCCTACTCAGTCCTACAAGGTCGCTATGAGTCAGAATCAACTCAGTGGCAGTGGGTTTTTTCTTTTTTTTTTAATATCTATATTTCCAGACCTAGAGCAACATCTTGTATTTGTTAAATGAATAAAAACTAACAAAAGACATAAGAAAGTTACAGTGACTGGCTCTAAAGCAGCTAATAGCTTCTTACCAGAACTACTTTTCTTTCCTAACGTGGCAGACTTATAGAACCAATACAGTTCTTAACAGTCCATCTGTCCCTTCTCCTGCATCATCTAGTCCACCTCCTTCATCCTTGATTGATGAGTGCGTTAAATGCCTAGATAAAAACTAGAAATAGTTCCTGCAGGAAGAAAAAAATGCAGGCAAAAAATCTGTGGTTTCATTATCTCTTCTCTGACCTGAAAATCTCCCAGAATTCTAAGTGATCTGGGTTCAAAACCTAAATAAGGGATCACATCAATTTACAGGTTGTAAGGAATCTGTCAAGCCATTACTTCACATTTTCTGCCTTTAAGGAGAGTGTTTGGGTGATAATTTTGTCCAAATTCCTTTGGTATAGCAATGCTAACATTTTGAACTAAGAGGTTAAGTGGCTTTCCCCATGTTACAGAAGCTGGGTTTTGAGACATCTCACATTGACCCCATGTCTTCTGACTTCCAAATATGTATCCTCCTCCTAGACCACACTACCTCCTCTCAGAACCCAGATCATTCAACTCAGACACAATCAAAAGAGAATATATTTACTAGGTCTGGTTTTGAATAAGGTGATGGCCAAGCCATCAGCAGAATTTTCTAAGGAAAAAAAAAGAGGGAGAAATGATAAAGATAACCATGGTGATTAGAGAGAGTTTAGACAATACTTAAAAGAGGTTACTTTTAGTTCTGCCACTTAAAAAGAAAACTAATGCAATTTATTCCATTTTTTCCCCAGGGATAGGTTTTTTTTTAAAAAACCATACAACATATTTAATATATTATCCTGATCAATATCATGATTTCAGGTGTTTTTAAATTTCAATAAAAGTTCCTTAAAAGCATTTTCTAATCACTGTATATTATTCTGTCAAGTAGACATACCTGACAATGAGCTATTGTTTCTATTATCACAAAGAACCCAATCACACATCAAGCCATTTCAGGATCTCTAGGATAATTTCTAGAGATATCTACTCACGGAGAAATACAGATATTTTAAAAGCTTTTGATATCTGTTTTCAAGAGGGCACTACCAATTTACATGGTTATCAGCAAAATGTGATGGATCACTTACTTTTTCACTCTAGCCAGTAGTGGATGCCAAGATTGCTTTCTTCCTTTTCTTACTAAGTTTCATCTTATCCTTGTTTTACTTTGCATTTGTAAACTATTACTGATGATGAGCAGCTTCATATATTTTTCTAACCAGTATAGTTTGTTTTGGAAATTGTCTATTAATTCTACAAGAATTCGTTTAGAGAAAACTGAGGCATAATATAGTGTATGATCAATGTTTCTCAGTAGCAGCCTCTCAGTTTGATGGCAAATCTTCTTTCTGGAGATTTCTTGCCAAAGTACCTACAGAACTGGTAAAAAGATCTTTGTGTCCATCTGACTGGTCTATTTGGATGTATACTAAGCACTTTATCATGCATTAGGTTTCATCATTACAATGAGACTGAAAAGTAGGCCTTATTTCTCCCTTCTTAAAAATAAAGCCAAACCTGCTGCCTTGGAGTTGACTCAGACTCACAGCCACCCTATAGGACAGAGGAGAGTTGCTCCATAGAGTTTCTAAGGACTGCCTGGGAGACTTTAACTGCCAATGTTTTGGTAAGCAGCCGTAGCACTTAACCACTATGGCACCAGGGTTTCCTTCTCTTTCTTACAGGTGGTGAAATTAAATATCAATAAAAGTTGTTCTTGTACCTACTGTCTCAACTCTAGTAAGAAGTAAGACCAGGATATGACCACAGATGTATCTAATGTCCTTCAGTGGTGCAAGCAGTTAACACCTTTCATTGCTGACAGGAAGGCTGGAAGTTCAAGTCCACGTAGAGGTGCCTCAGAAAAAAGGTCTGGCAAGCTACTGCCAAAAATTCAGTCATTGAAACTTACAGAGCAGAGTTCTACTCTGACACCCATGGGATGACCATGAATCCGATTCGACTCTGCAGCAACTGGTGCTAGAGGTGGTAGCAGCGGACAACAGGTAAAGAAATCTTGCAAAAGACCTGTGATGCGCTTCCACAGTGGGGGCCTCACTACTCTGGGTTGAAACATTCAGTCTCTGAATATGATGGCCTTTTGTTAACACCACCGGACCCAGAGATTCCAAACTGGCCATCAAACCACAGAAGTCCCAGCCCCTCCACCCAGCCAACCGGAGCCTCAGCATCTTCCTTTGTAAAACAGGGATTACTTTAATATTTAGTCTACCTGTCTCTGAAGGGAATCAGGAAGACCAGATGCAAAACTACATGAAGAGACTGTGGATGCTAAAACACTCCAGGAAAAAAGGTAAGTTGTTTTGTGTTAGTATTACTACAATGCGGTTTTTTGAAAATCTCAATTCAAACTCTCATATCAGATATAAAACAGGATTTTAGATATCCTAATCAAAATTAAGCAAAGAAAAGGATGAACTTACAGTCATTGCAGAGAATCAAACCAAAGTTTTATCATTGTGTTTTATACAGAAGATTTGAATTTAATGGAAATGATACCAACGAAGGAAAACTCACTTGTGCAATCAATTCAAAGGACTTGAATAATGCACAGTTTTATTCTCTTCCTTGGAAATTTTCTCTAGGAAAAAAAGCTGAAGGATTGAAAATTCCTGAAACACAAGTTGAAATCTTGGCTTTGGCCTATGTTGCAAGCACTATAGCAACCAACGGACCCGCACCTGGTCTGAGCCCTGCTCCTCACCTGGCCAGCCCTCCGGAATCACAGAGAGCAGGAGAGTGAGCGGAAGATGGTCGCTGTGTCCCCTACCAGATCCCAGCCCTAGTGTCCCAATGTCAGACCTCTTGACTGGATCTGGTAAATACTTAACCCAAACGGATTGGGAACCCCATGATACCATTGCCTTTCCCACCCTGAGAACTGATACATGTTGAAAGTGTCTCCCCTGAGTAGCTGAAGCTGGAGAGTCAGCTCCTGAAAGGGACCAACTCCTTCCTCCCCACAAGCTGGCAGAAGCTGGCACTGGACCAGGATTTGAGTATAACAATCCTATGAGACTCTGTCTCAGAGGTCACCACATCAGCTGAGTGTGGCCAGGGGCCAGTGTTTGTTAACAAGGAGAAATGGACGAAGCTTGTCACAAGTGCTGAAACTTTGGGCCCAGGTGTTCCAACCCTTCAGCATCACAGTTTACATTAGTATCCCAATATAGTCAACAACTCAGCTTCCCATCTTAGATGCCCACAGAAAGTCACTCCCTTCCACATTTCTGCTCCAGGTTTCTCCCTTTGAAAAAAACAACTTACTCTTTAGTTTGTGTGCCTCTGTTTCTTCATCCGTAAAATGAAGCTAAACATAGTACCTGTCTCATAAGACCATGACGAGGATAAGATAAGCCCACACGTATAAACAAAATAGTCAGGCCAACGCCTGGCGCTTGGTAACTGCTATGTAAGTGTTCGCTATGGCCACCATCATTGTCATTATCAATGTTACTATTCTATAACCATGTGAATTTAGGCTTCTAATCACCACTTCTCTATGCCGTTCCAGTCCCTCCCTTCGTTCCCTCCAGCATAACAGCTGACTGAATTATACAACACAAGAATAACATGAAAGAAGTACAGCAACAAAAAGGAAATCTTAGAATTTAATATCAGACACAGTCCATAGCCAGGCCACAGGGAAAGGAGCCTGTTGCTTGGGTTCTCACGACCTGGTGGGGCCTGCTTCTGCTAAGGGCCCCATCCAATTTGCCAGATCCTCTCTTCCCCAAATCCAGATCCCCAAATACCTGTCTTGAGTTCCTCAAAGCAAGCAAAAGTTAGTTCACATCAATACAACTTTCCCACCCCGCAAGTCACTTTTCACTTAATTACACAGAATGTCTTAATTCTTTATCTCAACTTCTCTCCTCCAGACACTTCTCCCAAGTAAACAGTCATACTCACTCTAAAGATAAACTCTACTGTCATCTTTAGAATGTTGCAAAACTCACATCATTTTAAAACTGTGGACCTAACACCTTCTAAAAGCGTCCCTTCATTCTTTTAACCACCTTCCCCTGAACACCCAGTGAACCTTCTCCCCCTGACACTTTTCCAGTGTCGCCACTATCAAATGACGTCTTGTGAGGTTTGGCTCTGACGTTTACCATGCTGCCACACGCTGTCACCTGGTTCCAGGATCACCCAGGCATTTTCTATTTCTTCTTCCTGTTGGTCATTTATCACCCAGGGAGTGTATAAAAATGAAATTCTAGGCAACCCATTTCTTGAAATTGTGAAATGCAAAATCAGGTTTGGACACCTGAGAATTTATATAGATCAAATTTTTCATTTTAAAAAGGATAGTAGCCCCATGAAGTTATTGAGAGATTAGAAAAAAGGTTGAAATCAAGAGTTGGGACCATCTCAGGAAATGTACAGCTTCATCAAAGTTAGTTCACCTCTCTGCATCAGCCTATCCTCCAGCCAAGATGAACTGAGCATTCTGATTTGAACACTTTGCACCGTAGGGCTTAGGGTTAAGGAGGGGTGAATAGGAAAAAAGAAAATCATATCTCCTTCTGTCATGGCATGGTCAGTCTAGCAGACACAATGATGAATTGGGGGGAAGTAATTTGGGGTCAATACTAAATGGACTCCCAAAAGAACAAGCAAATCTGTTTTGGAAGAAGTACGACCAGAGTGCTCCTTTGGAAACAAAGATGGCAAGACTGCATCTTACACACTTTGGACATGTTATCAGGAGGGATTAGTCCCCAGAGAGGGACATCATGCTTGGCAGAGTGGAGAGTCAGCAATAAAGAGGAAGACCCTTGATGAGATGGACTGACACAGTGGCTGCAACAATGGGCTGAAGCATAAAAACGATTGTGGACACGACACAAGACTGGGCAGAGTTTTGTTCTGTTGTATACTGGGTTGCTATGAGTCAGAACCGACTTAACAGCACCTAACAACAACAAAAACAATTTGGGGTCAGGAAATTTTGTCAGCATTCCCCAAAACATAACCTAGAGGCAGCCTAAAGCTAAGGCTGTTAATAGCAACCACCATGCTGTTTCTTATTTATGCACTAAATTTTGTACAGGGTTTCACCATTCATTAACATGTTGACTCACTGCAGTATTATAAATAAGAGAAAGCAGACATTAGCATCAACAATTTACATGTATTCATTCCGTAACCCGGCACTGCTTCCCTAAGCATTCATCCAACTCAAGAGTTTCAAGTTTGTTCAGCTCAGAAATATTCCAGGAAAGATTGTGATGCTCTAGGTGGCTGGGGGCACTGTGGGGAAATGTCCACAGACAGAAGATGTGACCAGCGCGGTCCTATAGAACAGCCAGTAGCCTGGCAAAGACTGTATGCCTAGAACAGCTCCTAGTTCCCCAAATAATAATCCTCAAAATGGTCCCTCATCCAGCCCTCTCTAGGTGCCTGACATCCCTTCTGTTCCTCATTTTCTTTATAAATTCACTAGTACCGCCACCTATCAGTCCCCTGAGTTAACTGGCATGGATTAAAAATGCTATGAGTAAACGTTACACCCCCAAATATCAGTGGCTGCACGGTACCACAGCTTTCATTTTGGCACTCAGTCCAGCGCAGGTATGCCTCGACAGGCAGCTCTCCCAGCGCGGCCGCACCAGGGCACTGCCAGCTTTCACTGCCTCCAGTCATCTGGAGCTTCAGGCCCCTTCTCTGGGCCATTTACTCCTGGTTAGCCAATAAGCAGAGAGATACAGAATCACTGGACACACGTTAGGGGCCAGGACTGAACAGGGGTCCATCACTTCCAGCCAGATAAAAGGAAGCCAGGAAATACAGTCTTTCTTTGTACCGAGCAGAAAAATATAAATTGGGTTTGGCAGCACATTGCATTGTCTGAATCATACTTCGTCATCTGCTCACCTTTGTCCCTTACTTATTTCCTGTAAATGCTCTTTATTGATCTACTCAGGAAGCCTCTGACTCTTCCAATATACTTTGGTGACCTAATTAAAACAACTGCCCAAATCATTAATATGACAAAAAAGTTCAGAATAAGCTCCATATAACTCTATATTCTATGTTACTGGTATTTATCAGACACCTACTAGAGATGGCATAGTCAAGAATCTCTGAGATCTTCAATCTGTTACTTCACCCCTGTATGCTTCAGTTTACTCTTGTATGAAACGGGGATAATACTGATATCTACCTTAGAGAGTGCTGTACTAACTAAAAGAGAAAATGTAAAAGATTTAAAACACAGACTTATACACAGCATGTGCTCCATCAAAGCTATTAATCATTACTATGCGCCACACACTGTAGTAGGTGCTGAGGATGTTACGGCGGACAAGGTGAAGAGGCTCTCTGGCCTCAAAGAATTTAAAACTGGGCTAAACAGAGAGACGATAAATAAGCACACATGCAAACAAATAATTACACACTAATTAGCATCAGAAAGAAAACACATATAGTGGAGGTGATGCAACAGCAGTCTGGATTTGTTAAGCTGTCTCTCTTACTGTGCAATCTCAAGAGCAACCTCTATTGCTAAAAATATTGGATTTATACATATGCTCACAAATTATCTTGTGTGCTACTTAGCAGGTATTTATCATACAAAAAGGTCGAGAATGAGGAAATATACTAACTTTAATGGCTTTGTATTTTACATAAGGAGCTCCAGTAGCACAGTGGACATGTGCTTGGCTGGTAACTGAAAGGCTGGTAATTCAAATCCACCAGCCAATCTGCAGGAGAAGGACGTGACAGTCTGCTTCCTTAAATATTTATAGACTTCCCAACCTGATGAGGCAGTTCTAATCTGTCCTACAGGGTCACTCTGAGTCAGAATCAATTCATCTGCCATGGGTATACTTTATATACTAGGGCAAAACGTACACTCACAATGAGATTCATCACTGTTTACAAGGGAAGAGATCCATAGCTGTGCATATTCCCAATAAAAGTAAACTAACCAAATGTAGAAATTATCAAACAGTGTCATTAATATCACACCCAAGTAAAATTTTGCTAAAGATCATTCAAAAGTGGCTGCAGCAGTATATTAGCAGAGAACTATCAAAAATTCAAGCAAGATTCAGAAGAGGACGTGGAACCAGGCACACCATAGCTAATGTCAGATGGATCCTGGCTAAAAGCAGAGAATGCCAAATATGTTTACCTGTGTTTTATTGACTATGCAAAGCCATTCAACTGTATGGCTCCTAACAGACTGTGGGTAACATTGTGAAGAATGGGAATTCCAGAACACTTAACTGTGCTCATGGTGAGTCTGTACATAGGTCAAGAGGCAGTCATGTGAACTGAATAAAGGAATATCACGTGAGTTGGATCTGACTCGATGACACTTGTCTGGCTTGGCATGTAGTTTAAAGTCAGGATTGTATCGTTTCACCAGACTTATTTGATCTGTATCCTGAGCAAATAATCAGAGGAGCTGGACTATATTATATGAAGAAGAATAGGGCATCAGGACTGTAGGAAGGCTCATTCACAACCTGTGCTACGCAGATGATAAAACCTTGTTCAGTGAAAATGAAGAGGACCTAAAGCACTTACTACAGCCTTCAGACTGGTTTACACCTCATTATAAGGAAAACAAAATTCCTCACAACTGGATCACCGAGAAACATCATGATCATAAGGAAAAAGCAACTGAAATTATCAAGGACTTCATTTTACTTAGATCTACAATCAATATCCACAGAAGCAGCAGTGGAGAAATCAAGCAATGCATTGCACTGGGCAAGTCTTATGCAAAGGACCTCTTTAAAGTGTTAAAAAAAAAAAAAAAAAGATGTCACCTTGGAGTTTAAGGTGTACCTGACCCAAGCCATGGTATTCCCAATCACCTCATAGGCATGCAAGAGGTAAACAATAAATAAAGAAGATCGAAGCAGAATCGACACCTCTCAATTATGCTGTTGTGAATAATATTAAATATACCATGCACTGCCAAAAGAACGAACAAATCTGTCTCAGAAGAAGTACAACCAGAATGCTACTTGGAAGCAGGATAGCAAGACTAGGTCTCACATATATTAGACATACTATCAGTAGGGACAGTCCCTGGATAAGGATATCATGCTTGGTAGAGCAGAAGGTCAGGGAGAAAGAGGAAGACCCTCCACAAGATGGACCAACACAGTGATTGCAACGATGGGTTCAAGGGTAACAACGATTGTGAAGACAGTGCAGACTTGGCAGTGTTTCATTCTGCTGCGCATGCAGCTACTATGAGCAAAAACTGACTGGATGGCACCTAAAAACAACAACAAACAGAGTTTAAAGAATGAGTGAGAGTGAATGATTCCAAGTCCAGTCAATGGACTTTGTCTATCAGTAACTTCTAGAACATCCATAGTAGAAACACTAAAATTGGATTGTCTCCTAGGGAAGAGGAGTGTTCAGAACTAAAATTAAATGTTCTTTATTTGACATTTTTTATCTTTTGATAACTATATAAAATCTGGAAAGTACATGAAAATTTTTCTTTTTTCAAAATCCCTCAGAAATGAGACAATGGATTTCCTGATTCTCCATCCAGTGTAGTTTTGATCGTGTCACACGGACTACTCTTCAGAGCCAAGTTCCCAGATTGCTCATAGCTCTTTCCCACACTTGCTCAATGTCCCCACACACAACTGAAATTCAGCTGTATTTTTCATTCCTGCTGTCCCCTGTTAACTCTTTTCCCTACGCCAACCTCCACCGCTACACCTACCACACACACATACACACACACACACACACAGTATGAAGCAGGAAGAACCACATGCCATGCCAACACACTCATAATCCAACACCCTAAAAAGGTCATGAGGTTTAAGCAACTTTCTGTAAGCAGGAGTCAAGGGGGAAGGACTGGATTCCCAAGTAGGGGAGGACTGGATTCCCGAGTAATCCACTTTCCAATCACCTCCTGCTCTGACAACACCATTAAACTCTGAGTTTCTGAAAGACAAACTTTGCAGATGCCATGGTAGCTCACTCTTACAAATGAGCACTGAGAACCCAAACTTGAAAGCTTTACATATCACTTCTCCAGTAACTGTAAACAGGCATTTATGTGTGTGCACTGATATCTACACATTTGGGCCCTGTCTTCATTCACATGAACATAGCTATACATGACAGTAGTAGAATAAGCACTAAGCTAGCAATCAAAAGTCCTTGTAAATGACTTACTGTAAGTAATTTAAACAGAAATAGAAATGTAATACGTCTGATATTGTGTGTAATAATGAGCTACCGTGGCATTTGGGCACATGTTTCTTGGCCCAGTGATTAAAAGCCTAGCTGCTAACAAAATGGTTGCCAGTTGTAATCTGCCAGCCACTTCCTGGAAACTGTTTGGACAGTTCGACTCTGTCCTATAGGACATGATATTCAGTAGACAGCCAAAGAAAATGAGGGAAATGCTCAATGAAATGAAATGACATAACAACCTCAACAACAAAGCCAAATACATAAAAAACCAAGAAGATGGCAAAGGACCAGGCAACACTGTGTTGTGCTACACATAAGGTTATCATAGTCTGAGCCAACTCAACAACAATTGATTTAAAACAGATACATCTCATGTACAGAAACTTCTGGGACAAATATTGTATTTTCAAGTATCAACTGCTATTTTATTGCTCTTCTTCTCAAAGTCAACATTTGAATTTTTATTGTTAGGCGAAAGATGGAAGCAAAGAGTTTTGGGGGGTTTTTTCCACTACCACTACCCTCACCCAATGTTGATCACTTTTCTTCTGATGACTGTACCTACCTTCTGAGGTTGTTGTAAGGATTAGAGGAGTTAACACAATTTAAACAATTAGCACAGTGACTGCATATCGTAAGAAATAAATTACGAGTCAGATTTTAGCACACACTTATATACGAGCACCAGGATTTTTGCCTATTTTGTCTTCTGCTATCTTTCACCTCAAAAACAGTAGTTAGCACATGCTAGATGCTCTATAAGCATGCATCAGCTGTCTTAGCTATCTAGCGTTGCCTTAACAGAAACACCACCAATGGATGGTGTCAACAAACAGACATTTGTTCTCCTACAGTCTAGTAATCTAGAAGTCTGGATTCCGGGCATTGGCTTTGGGGGAAGGCTTTCTCTCTTGGTCAGCTCTGAAGGAAGACTCCTGTCATCAATCTTACCCTGCTCTAGAGGCTTCTCCACACAGGAATCTCAGGTCCACAGAATGTGCCCTGCTCCAGGCACTGCCTTCTTGGTGATATTAAGTCCCCATGTCTCTCTACTTACTTCCCTCTTCTATATACCAAAAGAGACTGGTTTAAAACACAATCTAACCTTGTGGATTGAGGCCTACCTCACTAACATACTGCTGCTAGTGCCATCTCTGCAACATTATAGAGACAGGATTTACAACACATAAGAAAATCACATCGAATGACAAAATGGTAGACAATCACACAATACTGGGACTCATGGTCTGGTTAAACTGATACATATTTTTTAGGGAACATGATTCAATCCATGACACTGACTGAACAAATTAATCTAATAGCCACAAGCACTTTGGGGAGAATGTCAGGGACAAATGGGGAAATAGGAACAGAAAAAGGAATAGAAGACATTTTAAAGTAACACAAGTAACAGCCACCTCTGAACAACAGAATTTACAACATAAGACTTTACAAAGTCCTACGTACTCATACAATCCTGTGAAGCAGGTACTTCTCCGGCCTCCGTTTAAAAGATGGACAAATTGAAGCCCAATCAGGTTAAATACAGGTGACTGGTTAAGCCAGACGTCTAATCTGGCTCTCCTAATTCCATCATGCACCAGTTTAGATCCTTCAGCGAAGAAAGGAACCAAAGCAAAGGGAGTTAATAGAAGCAGCCAACCCACCCTGCTGGAGAGAAATGAATTAGCACCGGGGGAAGACATGCTGGTAACACTTTGTCCCTGAATCTATTCCTCAAGACTTCAGGCCACCATTAATCCTTAGTGCTTCAAAAGTGTTTCTTGGTGTTCACTCTTTGTTGCAGAGTCCTGAGATAGAAACAAAACTCAGAAAACCAAGTTTCTAACGTGCCTTGAACTTACTGTATGACTTTGGGTGATTTCTTTAACCTCTCTTCTATTGCTCTGCTTGCTTAGAGCAAGAAGTGAGGAGGTAGGAGCATGGTGACTGTTTAACTAGAACGTGAGTAGCTCAAATATACCAGCTTCTCTTTGGAAATCCTATGGGACAGTTCTCTGTCCTATAGAGTCCCTAAGAGTTGGAATCAACTCAGTAGCAACAGATTTGGGTTCAGTAGACCTTATTTTATTGTACTTCACTTTGTCGCATTTTGTAGATACTGAAGGTCTGTAGCAACCCTGTGTCGAGTAAGTCTGCTGTTGTCATCTATCAGCGCCACTTTACCAACAGCATGTGCTCACTTTGTGTCTCTGTGTCACATTTTGGTAATAATCACAATATTTCAGACTTTTTCATTATTATCGTATCTGCTACAGTGATCTATGATCAGTGATATTTGATGTTAACTGTTGTAATTGTGTGGGGTGCCATAAATCTTATCATGTAAGACAACAGAACTTAATAAATGTTGTGTGTGCTCTGACTGTGCCACAGACTGGCTGTTCCCCTGTCTTTTTCCCTCTCTGCAAGTCTCTCTATTCCCCAACACATCACAGTATTGAAATAAAGCCAACTGATAACCCTGCAGTAGCCACTAAATGTTTAAGTGAGAGGAACAGTCACACATCTCTCATTTTAAATCAAAAGCTATAAATGATTAAGCTTATCGACGAAGGCATGTTGAAAGCCAAAATGGGCCAAAAACTAGACCTCTTGCACCAGTTAGCCAAGTTGTAAATGCAGAAAAAAAATTCTTAAAGGACATTAAAAGTGCTACCCCAGGGAACACATGAATGATTTAGAAAGAAAGAGAGAAAGAAACAGTCTTATTGCTTATATGGAGAAAGTCTTATTGATTTGGATAGAGGATCAAAGCAGTCACAACGTTCTCTTAAGCCAAAATCTAAGTCAGAATACGGCCCTACTCTCTTCAATGCTATGAAGTCTGAGAGAGGTAAAGAAGCTACAGAAGAAAAGTGAGGCTAGCAGAGGTTGGTCCATGAGGTTTAAGGAAAGAAGCCACCTCCATGAGGTAAAGGTGCAAGGTGAAGTAGCAAGTATCAATATAGAAGCTACAGCAAGTTACCCAGAAGATTTCACCAAAATAACTGATGACAGAGGCTACACAAAACAGCATATTTTCAGTGTACATGAAACAGCCTTATATTAGAAGAAGACACTGTTTAGGACTTTCATAGCTACAGACAAGTCAATGCTGGGCTTCAAAACTGCAACAGGCTGATTTTCCTGTTAGGGGCTAAGGCAGCTGGTGACTTTAAGTTGAAGCCAGTACTCATTTACCATTCTGAAAAGCCTAGGACCCTTAAGAATAATGCTAAATTGACTCTGCCTCTGCTCTATAAACGGAATAACAAGGTGTGCCTGACAGCACATCTGTTTACAATATGGCTGACTGAATATTCTAAGCCACTGTTGAGACCTACTGTTCATAAAAAAAAAAAAAAGATTTCTTTCAAAATATTATTACTCACTAACAATGCATCTTGTCACCCAAGAGCTCTGACAGAGAAATATGAGGAGATTAACATTGCTTTTCTGTCTACTAACACAACACTCATTTGTAGCCTGTGGATCTAAGAGTAGTTTTGACTTTCAGGTCTTATTATTTAAGAAATGTGTTTTTTAAGACTACACTGCCTCAGACAGTGATTCCTCTTTTATACACAGGCCAAGTAAGTTGAAAGTTTTCTGGAAATGATTCATCATTCTAGATACCACTAAGCACATTCATGACTCATGGGAGGAGGGCAGAATATTAACATTAACAGGATTTTTGAAGATGTGGATTCCAGCCCTCACGGATGACTTTCAGGGATTCAAGTCTTTGTAGAGAAAGCAACCACAGATGTGACGGAAATAGCGAGAGAACTAGAATTAGAAGTGGAGCCCAAAGATGTGACTGAATTGCTGCAATCTCATGATAAAACTTTAAAAGATCAGAGGTTGCTTTCTAGGGACAAGAAAAGCAGTGGTTTCTTGACATAGAGCATAGTCCTGGTGAAGAGGCTGCGAACATTACTGAAATGACAACAAAAGGTTTAGAACACGCACTACATAAACCCAGTCAACGAGCAGCACCAGGGTTTCAGGGGACTGACTCCGATTTGGATGGAAGCTCTTTGGGTGAATGCTATCAAACACCAAATGGCACAAAGAAATCTTCTGTGAAAGAAAGAAGTAATCCATGTGCCAGACTTGACTATTGTCTTATTTTAAGAATTGTCACAGCCACCCCAACCTTAAGTAACCACCATCCTATCAGTCAGCATCCATTAATATCAAGGCAAGACCCTCTATCAGCAAAAAGATTATGACTCACTGAAGGCTCAGATGATGGTTACCATTTTTTAACAATAAAATATTTTTTTAATTAAAGTATGTACTTTTATTTTAGACAATGCTATTGCACGTTAAATGGATTACAATGTAATATAAATGCAACTTTTATATGCTGTCTTAGTTTGGGTTTTCTAGGGAAGCAAAACCAGTAACACATATATGTACAAGGAAAGATTTATACACAAAGGAGACAGGTCACACAGTTGCAGAAGCTAAACTTCCCAAGTCCTACCACAAGCCTCACATGGCCATGGGAGCTGGTAAACCCAAGGTCAGCAGGTCAGAGATCAGAGTTCTAGATCACTAGTTATGTAGGTTGGAGGATCCCAAGCAGGTGGCAAGACAGAGCCGCAGAGGCTGGCGAACCCAGGATCAGCAGGTCGGGGAACAGGACTCTCAAGCACTGGCTGTAAGGGTTGATGAATCCAACAGCTGCTAGTTCAAGTCCAGGAACTGGACAGCAAAAGAGAGCAGATGCTGCTGACTATGTGAGCAGACCAGCAGTAGGTGGTGGAAGGCAGAGAGATGGGAGATGGGGGGCAGGAAGCCACCGCCCTGCCGCTTGATACAGCAGCCAAATATGGAGTAGCCAAGTTGACATAATCCTGACCACCACATATACACTGAGAAATAAAAATGTTGTGTGACTCTCTTTATTGCGGTGTCCTGAAACTGAACCCATAATACCCCTGAGGTATACCAATAACAAAGAAGACAATGAATTTCATCAAGCACTGTTTTAGACACTGTAAAGCATTATCTCACTTTATCTGGTGGTATTGTCTGTTGCGTAAACGAGATACCTGAACTTCCAAGAGCTTTTCTCATTCACATGATCTCTCAGACCTTCCTGAGTGAGGGAACACGTAAAAAGCACTTCAGTTTTACACTAAGAGCCTCTTGGACTGAAATCTTATAGAGGACGGGGATTACATCTTACTTCTACTTATTTCCCCAGTGCCTCACTCATTACCACTCAATAAATATTTGATGAACAAAAGATTGGATGAATAAGTAGGAGATATGAAGCTTGTATTAGATGTTACAAAATGCGAAGCCTCATAATTTCCTGGATGGACGGCAATTCCCTGGAGTGTCTCTACTTCCCTGAATTATTCTTGACCCTAAACAGTTTCCTCATGGCATTTTTCACCTCATTGTTTCTCAGTGTGTAGATGAGAGGATTCAACAAGGGTGGCATTACAATGTTGAAAAGGATGACAAGTTTGTCAGCAGCCAGAGTGGTGGAAGGACGAATGTACATGAACATAGGGGGCACAAGAACCAAAAACACTGTGATGATGTGTGAGCCACATGTAGACAGGGCCTTGCGCCTGCCCTCAGATGACTTCTTTCTCAGGTTCAGTAAGATGACCACATAGGAAATGATGAGAATGAGGAAGGAGACTAAAGAGATCATGCCACTGTTGGCCACCACAATGAGCCCCACCACATAGGTGTCTGCACAGGCAAGTTTCAGCAGGGGATGCACATCACAAAAGAAGTTATCAATTTCATTGGGTCCACAAAAGGGCAGTTGGACTGTGAGGAGGGTCTGCAGGATGGAATGCAAGAAGCCAGCCACCCAAGAGGCTCCCGCCAAAAGACTACATTTCCGCTGATCCATGATAATTGTGTAGTGCAGTGGCCTACAGATGGCCACATAGCGGTCATAGGCCATGGCTGTGAGGAGAAAGATCTCAGTGCCACCAAAGAAGTGGGCAGAAAAGAGCTGAGTCATGCAGCCATTGAAGGAGATGGTCTTGCGCTCCACAAAAGTGTCTGCAATCATCTTGGGTGTGGTAGCAGATGGGTAGCACATGTCAGCAAAAGACAGGTGGCTGAGGAAGAAATACATGGGAGCATTCAGGGTCTTGCTGGCATTGATGGTTACAATGACCAGAAGGTTCCCCAGGACAGTGAGCACATGGAAGAGGGAGAAGACCACAAAGCAGGCATGCTGCATCTCCCTGCTCTGGAAAAGGCCGAATAAAACAAATTCAGTCACGTTGCTCTTGGTGTCCATGGAATCTCTGCCTCAAGCACCAAAGAAGTGAGGGACTCTGTAAAGACACAGATTTCATAAGAAAGTTTTCCAAGTCCAGGGAGTCAGAGAAACAATACTCAGATTCCAGCTGTGCCATATGCTAACTGAACTTAGATCAGTCAAATAACTATCGAGGACCTTAGCTTTCCAGCATGTCCGTACCTGTGTTTCCACTGCACCCGGTACACAATGTCACCATGATGCTTATGACACTGTACTATAGTTACTTATTTACATTCCTGCTCTCTCCATTATGTCGGGAGTTGCTTGAAGACAACGCCCCTGACTACTGTTGTACAGTAATGACTAATCTCATATTTGTGATATAATATACATTCAGGAAATGTTTTTGAAATAAAGGAACGAATAAATACTTGCTATCCCAGTGGCATAGTGGTTAAATGCTATGTATGCTAACCAAAAGCTCAGAAGTTTGCATCTGCCAGGCACTCCTTGGAAACTGGAAGGAGCAGTTCTCCTCTGTCCTATAGGGTCACTATGAGTTGGCATCGACTCGACAGCAGTGGGTTTGGTTTTTGGTTTCTGTCTACCTTAACATGTCCAAAACTCAACAACTCATCTTTCCTCGGGGAGGGGGGTAAATTGTATTTTTCTGAGAGCTTTCTAGCTCCACTGATGGAAACTCTTATCTTTTGGTTTCTTAGCCTAAAAATGTTGGAGTCATCCTAGATTTTTCTTTCTCTCATGTCTCTCTTACCTAATCCATTAAGAAATCCTTTTGTCTTTACCTTTAACATGTAACCAGAATCTAACTATCTGTCATAACCTCTACAGGAAACACCCTGGTCTGATCCACAGTCATCTCTTGTTTCCTAGCTGGTCTCCATAGTCATCCACTTAATATATATTACACCTCTAGTCTACTGTCCTGAAAGCAGAGTGCTCCCTCTAAGCCCTAAATAGCTCCCCATTTCATCAGAGTAAAAGCCAGTATCTTTACCACGATCCATGAGACCCTACATGAGCAAGTCCCCATTGTTTCTCTGACTTCCTCTCCCTCAACTCCCTGCTTGTTCCTTCATTCCCCAGCATGACAGCTTCCTTCACGGTTTCAAACACACAAGACATGCTGCCACCTTGTGAATGTTGCACTGATTGTTTCTTCTACCTGAAGCATTCTTCCCCTGGATATCTACTGTTTAACTCCCTCAAACTGAAAGACCTGAATAAAAATGCAATCTTTGAGTTGCCTTATTTAAATATTCTATGGGGAAAATATCAAATCACACCGGAAGCATCTAAAAACAGTGGAAGCAATACACAGAGTCAACGGTGCCACAAAGAAATGGAGGCTATCCAACCATTTCAGAAAGTAGCATATAATTAAGAACTGATGGTACTGAAGAAGCAAGTCCAACCTGCACTGAAGGCACTAGCAAGAAACAAAACTCCAGAAATGGACAGAATACCAATTTAGATATTTCAACAAACAGATATAGCACGGGAGGTGCTTCCTCATCTGTGCCAAGAAATTTGAAAGGAGGATACCTGTCCACACAACTGGAAGAGATACGTTATCTATGCCCATTCCCAGAAAGGTGACCCAATATAATGCAGAAAGTATTGAACAATATCATTAATACCACACACAGATAAAATCTGCTTAAAGAGCACTCAAAAGTGGTTGCAACAGTGCATCAAAGGGAACTGCCAAATATTCGAGGTGCATTCAGAAGATGTGGAACAAGCGATATCACTGTCGATGTCAGAGGGATCTTCACCAAAAGCACAAGATACAGAAGGATGTTCACCTGTGTCTCAGTATGCGAATGCATTCAACCGTATGGATCATAAAAAGTTAGAGACAGCACTGCAGAAAATAGTAATTCTAGAACACTTAACTGTGCTTCCAAAGAACTTCCACATAGACAAAAAGTAACCATGTGAACAACACAAAAAGATACTGTGTGTGGTTTACAGCCAAGAAAGGAATGTGCCAGTGTTGTCTTCTTTCAGTGTACTTACTCAGAGCACATAATCCAAGAAGCTGGGCTCTGTGAAGAAGAATGCAGCATCAGGGTTGGAAGAAGACTCATTAACAACCCACATTATGCAGATGACACAATCTTCCTTTCTAAAAGTGAAGAGAACTTGAAGTACTGACTAATGAATATTAAAGACCACAGCCTTCACAATGCATTATACCTCAACATCAAGAAAACAAAAATCCTCACAACCAGACCAATAAGCAATATCATGATAAACAGAGAAAAGACTGAAGTTGTCAATGATTTCATTTTACTTGGATCAATGATCAATGCCCATGGAAGCAGAAGTTGAGAAATCAAAATATGCATAGCATTCAGTAAATCTGCAGACCTCTTCCAGTGTTAAAAAGTGAATATATCACTTTAATAACTAACATACTATTGATCCAAGCCACAATGTTTTCAGTCACCTCATATGTATGCAAGAGCTTGACAACAAATAAGGACGGAGAATTGAGGCATTTGAATTACAGTACTGGCAAAGAATATTGAATATAACATGGATTACAAGAAGAACAAACAAATCTATCTTGAAATAAGTACAGCCAGAATTCTTCTTGGAAGCAAGGATGGTGAGACTTCATCACACATAACGTGGAAATGTTACCAGGAGGAGCCAGTCCCCGGAGAAAGCCATCATGCTTGGTAACATAGAAGGTCGGTGAAAAAGAGGCAGACTCTCAAAAAGATAGACAGACATAGTGGCTACAACAAGGGGCTCAAGCATAACAAAGATCATGAAGACAGAAAAGGAATAGGGAGTACTTCATTCTGTTGCAGATGGAGTCACTGTGAGTCAGAAGAGACTTGACAGCAGCTACCAACAACAGTGCAAATATTTACCCTGGAAAACACAGAATCAGAACAAAAGCAGACCAAAGACAACCCAAGAAATGAATGAAGCCAGGTGCCAAGTGCCGTCGAGTCGGAAAGCATGCTGAAAAATGAATAAGCAAATCAACGAACAAATAATCCACCCACATAAATAATGTGTGCACACATATATATATATAACCCACATAGCACAGTTAAGAAAATAACACAGGAGGGACTGTGAAGCCGGCAAAAAATAATATGTGATATTATATGTTATATAATATAGTAACTTTGTAAATAAACAACTACAAGAAATAGTTTTGTTAACATCAACAAAGATAGGTCACTGTCCCCCAAGTACCTAGAACCATATCAAATGTCTTTCCCAATAGGCTGTTCTAAGGATGAAAATAAAGTCAAAAAAATGAGATTTTGACTTAGGAAGGACTTCATGACTTCTCCTTTGGTAAATTAATCAAACTTGAAAATCTGCAGATAGTTGTATAGTGAGTACAACAGCAAAAACTGAAGGATGAAAATGAGCCAATGGTTCATCATCAAAGCTAGAGTGGTGCATCCTACAAGGACGTGTCTGAGCATTGTTTTTATCATAATCACTCTGGTATTGTGCTTGCACAAAACAAATCAAGTTACTTTTGTTACAATAAAATCTGCAAAATCCAGAATGTATATAAAGCAGAAACTTGTCAGAGAAGGAAAACTCAACTATTTTGCATGAAAACAAGCAGAAAAGCGGTAACACTGCACCCTGTCAAGACAACACATTAAGTGCAGGAAAGTACAAGGGCTCCTTCAGCATATTTAACACCGCTGTGTGATGACAACAGTTTGTACTTGACTACTAATCTAAAGGTTGACAGTGTGGGCCTACACAGAAGTATAGCAGAAAACACAAACAAACATGGCAATCCGCTTCCATAGTGATTACAGCTAAGAAAATCTATAGAGCAGTTCTACTCTGTCACACATGCGGTCGCCATGACTCAGAATCCAACCAACAACAGGCTTCCTTTTTTTTTTTGCTTTCAGCATAGTTACAAAAGCTCTGGTTCTGGATCTCCAGGACAGTTAGGAACCTGGAAAGGGTTTCCAAATGACTGAGGGGAAGAATAGGAATGCCTCAGGCACAGACTCACTGAGATGGGCACAAAGGGTTTACTCAGAGGAACCAAACGAAGGTGCAGCTGAATGTTAGAACAATAAGCAGTGGCAATGCCAGAGACAAGAACAAGGAATTGTCATGTCCCAGAACATTCTTCTCACGCTTATTAAACATCTTCCTCTCCCAGAGACACCCATCTAAAAATACAAGTATTTTACAGCTAGATTCTTCTTTTACCCAATCCTAAAATTCTTAATGTTTTGACCAGATGGTTACAGGGATAGAGAAGAGAGAGAGCTCTGGAAAGCCAGCCACTTCCTGCCAGTGAAGGAGAGATACTATAACCAGAAAAAATACAATCATTTTGTATTCCCCCAAAAAGACTTTAGGGAATACAATATCACTATATCGTATCATATCATAATGATTATATTATAAAAATATATGGGTAGCAGGGAAATGACCTACCCAGTAATTTATGAAAAAGAAATTCTACCACATTTTATTGTTATTTAAAGTGTAAAACGTGCACCTTGCTTCTATCTGGCCCATTGCAGCTCTCCAGAACGAACCAATAAGAACATTGTGGTGGAGGGACAAATGCCTTCGTGTGATTACACTACCGGTAATATACTATGTCTTCTGGAAACTGCACTGGGAGATAGCTTCACAGTCAGCAAGACCCCAGGGTCTGGAGACAGACTGTGAGACCAACTCTCAGCTCTGCCACTCTCTAGCTGAATAACAGCGAGCAAGTTACTTGACCTCTCAGAAACTCCCTTTCTGCATAAGTAGACTGGAGTTACATAATGGAAGTATCACATATAGTGACTCTTGAGTGGCTCCGATGGGATAATGTATATAAAGTATTTGGCATAAGTCCTGGCACTTAGAAGGTACTTGAGAGTCCTTGGGTGCTACAAAATGGTTAAATAGCTCAGCTGTGCAGTAAAAGGTTAAAGGTGCATTTCCATCTAGAGGCACCTTGAAACAAAGTCTGGCAATCTGCTTTCAATGAATGAACCACTGAAAAGCCTATGTGGCTCAGTTCTGACACACACAGAGTTGTCATGAGTTAGGATCAACTTGACAGCAAGTAGCAACAGGTGTTCAGTAAAGATTATTAGATCTCAATGGTTACATGTCAGACTCAGGTGGGAAACTGACTCACAAAGACAATGTTTAGGATTTATTTCTGGAGTTCTTTATCATGTCTCTATCAAAATATTCTTATTAAACTCCAGGTACAAAGAACATGGAATTCAGTGAGCAAGGTGGTCTCAATGAGCACCAGCTCTCAAAGAAAGCCCTAAAGGGTCAAAAACGAACAAGATAGCTAGGTGGGTCAAGCTAAGATTTATTCTCTCATCCCTTCTGTTCAGTATTCTCCCTTGTTCTCACCCAGAATCTCTCAGAAAAAAAATGATCATAATAATAATTCATATTTTACTTTTAATATTTTATTGTGAAAATTATATAATACATGATTTATATTGTTTATTAAAACAGTCCTGTTACAAATTTGCTATTTTTACCCTCATTTTACAAGTAAGGAAAATGAAGCTTAGAGACTCATTTTCCCAAGTTCATACATGCTCATCAGAGATGCTGTGGGAAAAAGAGGAAAAACATAATAAGAAAGTTGAAATCACTAACATTATGGTGAATTTCCTTTAGACATTGTCTTTGAATTATACAAATCTTTCAAAGACTTTTTATTAAACGGTAGACACACTTGTACCTCCATTTTCCCTTCACTTTCAGTACTTACCCAAGGCTATATTCTGGAAAAGCATTTTTAATGGTTGCATTATTTTAAAAGTACCATAATTTATTTGACCATTTCTCTATTTATAGACTTTTAAGTTACTTCCAATTTTCACTACAATAAAAGATCCTGCTTTGTAAATCTCTGTACAGTTTTCCCTAAGACTTATTCCTTAAAGTGGGAAAGCTGAAATGAGTGGCAAGAACATTTGTTAGAATCAGATACAGTCTCAGCAGAGACTGATGGTAACCTCTCTTTCTGATCTCTGTGAGAGTTGTTGGTCATTGCAGTTTATTCTACCCAGAGTGTCAGAAAGACTGGGGCACATGGGAACTGACCTGAGTGAGCTCCACCCTCCTCAGGTGAGTGAACTGAGTCAAGGAGTCTGGCAGGAGAACTGAAGGATGCGGTAACTTTTAAACACAGAGGGTTCAGGGGAGAATCAAGTGATATCACCCTACACATCATCATCATCAGGCTTGAACAACTTTACTTTGGAAACCACAGCACACTCATTTTTAGTAAAAGTAACTTGAGGCTTGCTAATGAGATCCAGTGGGAATTGCATCCCAATTAGAGGACTGGGCCATGGAGATAGCAGTACCCCCTTGCCACATTAACTTAGTGCTTCAGACAAACTTTAGAGGTTAAGGAAGTTGCTGTTTTTATCCTTGCTTCACACTCCTATGAGTCAGCCTAAGCTCATCCACTCAACATGTACTTACCGTACGTGGCTACTATGTGCAGATCTGAACAACATGAGTCCCCTTAACCTAAATAACATTTATAGAGCACTAGACTCTAAAGGAAACCCTGGTGGTATAGTAGCTAAATGCTTTGGCTGCTAATCAAAGAGTCAGCAGTTCAAATTCACCAAGCACTCCTTGGAAACTCTATGGGATAGTTCTACTCTGTCCTATAAGGCTGCTGTAAGTTGCAATCCACTCAATGACAAGTCTGTTTTGTTGCTTTGATTCTAACACTGAAGAAATACATCTCTTTCAAATAGACATGGTACACTTCCCAAGACAGACCTAATGTTGGGTGTTTCAACAAATGTAAAATTAATTACATCATTTGCAACATGTTCTCTGATCATGGAAATTAAATTAGAAAACAACAACAGTAAGATATCAAGGAAAAACTACCTATAGAAATTGGAAAGTAACAATGTAACTTGTTGGTCAAAGCAGAAATCATTAAAAAGTAGAATGCAGTATTAACTGATAATGAAAATTCAATGTGTAAAATATCAACAAGGGATATAGCTATATTATCCCTATAAAAAATTATAGTTTAAATTCTAATACAGTACAAAAATTCTAAGACAGTACAAAAACATCAAAAATCAAGTTTATACTCTATAATCAAGAAAAAAAGAACAGTAAATTTAAACACAGTCTAAGTAGAAAGAAATAAGAATAACAACAAAAATTAATCACATGAAAAACAAAAACAGACCAAAAAACATAACACAGAAAAATAAACAATGGTTCTCTGAAAATACCAATGTAACTAATAAACCCCTGGATGGATGAATGGACGGAAGGATGGATGGATGTTATTGTTGTTAACTACCATTAAGTTGCATGCACTCACAGAAACCCTATGTACAACACAAAGAAACACTGCCCAGTTCTGTGCCATCTTCACAACTGCTGTTATGCTTGAACTCATTGTTGAGGCCACTGTGTCCATCCAGCTCACTGAGGGTCTTTCTCTTTCTTGCTGACCCTCTACTAAGAAGGATGTCTTTCTCCAGGGACTGATCCTTTCTGATAGCATGCTCAGAGTATGTGAGACCTAGTCTCACCATCCTTGCTTGTTTCTAAGCAGCCTTCTGCTTATACACATCCTAAGACAGATATGCTCATCCCTTCACCATTACATGGCGTATTTAATAATTTTTGCCAACAACACAATTCAAATACTTCAGTTCTTTTCCAGTCTCCCCTAGTTGTCATTAAGCTTTTGCATGCATATGAGAAGAAAGAAAAAAACACGACTTGAATCAGGTACATCTTAGTCTTCAAGGTGATGTCTTTGCTTTTCAACACTTGAAAGCTGTCTGTTGCAGCAAATTTACCCAAGGTAATGTATCTTTTGATTTCTTGACTGCTGCTTCCAGAGGCATTGATTATGAATCCAAGTAAAATGAAATCTTGACAACTTCAATTTTCTCTCCACTGAGTGTTCTACTTGTTTGTGATATTAGTGATACTGTTCAATAGTTTCCATGTATGGTTGGAACACCTTTCTCAACAATGATTAGAGCATAAATAAATGAAATAGAGAACAGGAATAGAGTAGAATCAACAAGACCAACGGTTGGTTCTCAAAAAGATCAACAAAAATCAACAAACTACTTCCCAAACTGATAAAAGAATAACAGAAGAGGAAGCAAACAACCCAAATAAGAAATGAGATTGGAGACATTACAACAGATTCAACTGATATAAAAAAGAGCATAACAAAACACGAAGAAAACCTGCATTCCAACAAATTTGACAACCTATGGGAAACGGATAGACTTCTCAAAACACACTACCTATCTAAACTAACACAAGCTGAGACTGAAAATTTGTACAGATCCATAACAAGTGAAGAGATTGGGGAGGTAACAAAACAAAACCAACAAAAAACAACCTCCCAAGAACAACAACAACAACAAAAGTCCTGGTTAGGACAGCTCCAGTGCAGAATTCTACCAAACATTCAGGGAAGACTCACACCAGCACCACTGAAACTATTTCAGTGTATAGAAAATGAAGGGTACTACCAAACTCATTCTACGAAGGCAGCATAACCTCCAATACCAAAGCCAAGCAAAGAGACAATCAGAAAAAAAAAAGGAGATTACAGAATGGTATCACTTATGAATATAGATGCAAAAATTCTCAACAAAATTCTAGCCAACAGAATTCAGCATCATATCAAGAAAATAATACACCATAGCATCATATGAAAAAATAATAATACAGGTATGTAAAGGTGGTTCAACACTAGAAAATCAATCAACATAAACTACCACATAAACAGAATAAAATAAAATAATCACATGACCATCTCACCCTTTGCAGAAATGGCACTGGATAAAGTCCAACACTCATTCCTGACATAAACTCTTGATAAAATTGGGTAAGAGAGAAAATTCTTCAAAATACTATACAAAACCCACAGCCATCATTCTCCACAGAGAGATATTGAGAATCTTGTCTCTGAAATAGGGAACAAGATAAGGATGCCCTTTATCATCACTCCTATTTAATATTTTGCTGGAAGTCCTAGCTAGAGTAACAAGGCAAGAAAAAGAAATTAAGGGCATCCAAATGAGAAACCACAACATCTGTCAGTCTGCTGTACTATGGCTTTTTGTGTGTTGCTGTAATATTGGAAACTTTGTCACCAATATTTCAAATATCACCTAGGTCACTCTTAAAGGACAGGTTTCATTGGAGCCTACAAAGAAACGCAGACTAGGAAGAAGAACTTGGCAATCTACCTGAAAAAACTAGTTAGTAGAAGACCTTCTGAATAGTTTTGGTATTTTGTCTGATATGGTACTGGAAAATGAGCCCTTCAGGTTAGAAGACAACCAAAATATGACTGAGAAAAAGCTGCCTCCTCAAAACAAAGCTGACCTTAATGACATGAATGGGATCAAGCTTTCAGGACCTTCACTTGCTGATGTGTCACAACTAAAAATGACAAGAAATCACTGCAAACATCCATTAATAACGGGAACATGGAAAATATAAAGTGTAAATCTAGGAAAATTGGAAATTATAAAAAATATAAATGATGAACATCAATATACTAGGCATTAGTAAGCTGAAATGGACTGGTATTGGCCATTTTGAATCAGACAGCCATATGATCTACTGGTTTGGCAATACAAATTGAAAAGGAAATACATCACATTCACCATTAAAAAGGCGTATCAAGATCCTGAAGTACAACACTGTTAGTGATAGGATAATATCCATATGCCTATAAGGAAGATCAGTTAATATGACTATTGTTCAAGTTTACATACCAACCACCAATGTCAAAGATAGAGAAACAAAATTTGTATAACTTTTGCAGCCTTAAATTGATCAAACATGCAATTAAGACACACTGACAATCACTGGTGATTGGAAAGCAACAAAGAAAATGGGTTGGTAGTTGGAAAATTTGATGTTGGTGATAGAAACAATTCCAGAGACTGTGTGATACTCTTTTCAAAGATCAGCGACTCCTTCATTGCAAACACCTTTTTTCACCAACAGATGTAAAAACAGAAGTCAAATCAACTACATCTGCAGAAAGAGTCAACAGAGTCATCAGTCACAACACATCAGGGGATGGCTTTGAAACTCACCATCAACTGAACACATGCATTCAAGTTGAACTGAAGAAAATTAGAACAAGTCGACAAGAGCCAAAGGACAACCTTAAACATATCCCACCTGAATATAGAGATCTTCTCAGGAGAAATTTGACTCCTCGGACCAGACCAGTTATGAACGACATCAAAGACTTCATACAGGAAAAAACTAAAAGGTCATTAAAAAGACAAAAAAGGCTCTTAAATGTAGAGCAATTAAAGAGAAAGGAAGAAATGATGATGTAAAAGAGCTGAATAAAAGATCTCAAAGGGTGGTTCCAGAAGACAAAGTAAAGTATTATAATGATATGTGCAATGACTTGGAGACAGAAAAGCTAAAGAGAAGAACACACTTGGCATTTCTTAAACTAAAAGAACTGAAGAAGAAAGTCAAGCCTCAAGTTGCAATGTGAAGAGTTCCACAGAGAAAATATTAAGTGACACAGGAAGCAGCCAAAGAAGATGGTAGGAATACATAGAGCCAATCTACCAAAGAAATTGTTGATGTTCATCTATTTCAGGGGTAGCACATAATCAGAAATAACTAGTACTGAAGGAGGAGGTCTAAGCTGCACTAAAGACTTTGGTGCTCTCCTTGTTCCATTTGAATATCTGCCTCTCAGGTTCCTTGTGACAGCAATTCAAGTGATCTGTAATTCCCATTCTTGCAATGTTATCCATAATTTGATATCATCTACACAGTCAAATGCTTCTGCACAGTCAATAAAACACAGGTAAACATCTTTCTAGTGTTCTCTGCTTTCAGCCAGGATTCATTTGACATCAACAGTGATATCCTCTTCTGAATCCAACAATATCAATTTTAGTCTACAGTAGTTGATAAAAATCTTCAATTTTTTTCCTTTTGGGGCTTACTGGTTGGTGCATAAACTTAAATAATAATAATATGAACTGGCATTCCTTATACACATATAGATATTAGCCCATGATTGACAGCACTGTACTTCAGGTTAAATCTCAAAATATTCTTTTTTACATGAATGCAAGGCTGTTCCTCTTCCAGTTGTCATTCCCAGTATAACATATGAAGACTGTCTGATTTCAAAAGTCCAGTATCAGTCCATTTCACTTCACTATTGCCTAGCATATTCATGTGCGTGCATTGCATTTCATTTTTTATTATTTCCCATTTTCCTAGAGTTATACTTCATACATTCCATGTTCTAATTATTAATGGATGTTTGCAGCTGTTTCTTCTCATTTCGAGTTGTGCCACATCAGCAAATAGAGGTCTGGAAAGCTTGACTCTACCTGCATTGTTAATGCTGACTCTACCCTGAGGAGGTGGCTCTTCCCCAGGTGTACTCTGAGTGCCTTCAAACCTAAAGGTCTTATCTTCTGGCACTGTGTGAGACAATGTTACACTGTTATTCATAAGCTTTCCACTGGTTCACACTTTTCAGAAGTAGACCACTGGGTCCTTCTCCTTACTCTGGGAGCACAGCTGGAATGTATCTGCCATGAGTTACCCTCTGGTATTTGAATACTGGTATCACATCTTCCAGCATCACTGTGATTCACAAACCTAACAGTCTGACACACTGACAGGCATGTCGGGGAGAAATACCATACAAACCAGCAATCTCACTCTCAGGAATATATCCTAGAGAAATAAAAGCCATCACACAAATAGACATACACACACTCATGTTCCTTGCAGCATTATTCACAATTGCAAAAAAATGAAAATCTAAGTGCCCATCAACAGATGAATGGATAAACAAACTATGGTACATACATACAATGGGATGTCAGACAACAATGAAGTACAGTGACAACTCTGCAAACATCTCACAACATGGTTGAATTTGGAGAGCGTTGCGCTGAGTAAAATCAGTCTGTCACTAAAGGGCAACTACTGTGTGAGACTGCTATTATAAAAACATATTAAAAGATTTACACACAGAAAGAAACAATCTTTGATAGTTAAAAGGGAGGAGGAGGGAAAGAAGAGAAAAAGACTAACAGACAATAAACAACTTGAGTGAAGCATAAGACAGTACACAATACTGAGAAAATCTGCAGAACTTGATCAAGTTAAAGTCATAACAACTTCATACAGACACATCCAAACTCCCTGAGGGACTGAATTACAGGGCTGGGGGCTGGGGACTATGTTCTCTGGACATCTAGTGCAAATGGTGTAACAGTTTATATTGAAAATGTTCTACATTCTACTTTGGTGAATAGCATCCAGGGTCTTAAAAACTTGTGACCAGCCATGTATCTTTTGGTCCCATCTTGTTCAGAGCAAAGGAGAATACAGAAAACCACAGATGCCAGGAAAACATCAATCTGAAGAATGAATGGACCACATGAAGCACACCCTCAGCCAGTCTGAGCCCTGATGATGACAAAGAAATAGATGATGCCTGGCTACTACCATTGTCCTCTCTGTGATCACAACAGTGGCTTCTCAGCAGAGCAAGAGAAAAATGTAGAACAAAATCCAAATTCACACATACCAAAAAAAAAAAAAAACTGACTTACTGATCTGAGAGAGACTGGAGGAACCCTTGAGACTATGGTCCCAGAGCCCACTTAACACAGAACTGAAGCCACTGCCAGAGTCCATCCTGCAGCCAAAGATAAAACAGGCCTATATAACAAACAATAACACATGTGAAGAATGTATTTCTTCATTCAGTATAGGAGACGCAGCTAACCAACACTTGCTCAAAAGCAAAAACAAGCAGGCAGAAGGGACAGGTAACCTAGAAAAACAGACAAGAGGAACCTGAGGTGTAAAGAGAGAGTGGGGAAGTTCTGACATAGTGCCAAGATTTTAACCAATGTCAGAAAATAATTGATGTATAAATTTTTGAATGAGAAGCTACTTTGAGCTGTAAGCTGACACTGGCTTCTTGCTCACCTACCATTACAGATCATGTTAAGCAAAGATTCTATAGAAGAATCCTGATCAAAGTGGGGGAAATGTCAAACGGAATTTCAAATTCTTATAAAATCCAGACTTTCTGGTGCCAAGGGGCTGAGTGAACTCCTGAAAATATTTTCCCAAGATAATCTTTAAAACTTCAACCAAAAATGTCCTCTAAAGTCTTCTTAAAACCAAACAATATTTTAGCTTAACTAGAAAAAAATGTCATGTTCTTTTAACAAGTAATCTCTATGGGATCAAAGTGACAACCTAGGAACCTTAGGGGCAGTGAGTTCATGTTAATGAGGGAGAAAGCACTCAGAAAAGGAGAGTGAAAATAGTTGCACAACTTGAAGAATGTAAACAATGGTGCTGACTCATACATGAAGGAACAGCTAAACTGGTACATGTATTGCTATATCCATTCTCAAAAACAGCTAAATGAATTTAAAAAAAAAAAAAAAAAAAAAGCACTGACCTTCTATGGTCTTTTCATCTATAAAACCAGAAATCACACTTAGCTGATCAGGCTGTTGTGGGATCAAATGACATAAAAAGAGCAAAAGCTCTTGGTAAAGTCTAAAATCCACATACACATCTTCATTAGGTATATCCAAAATTATTCCCAGAATCAGTATCAGACATGCTTATTGGTTTGTCTTAGGCTGTGTAACATTAGTATGTTACTAAGATAACAAATAGAAACAGAGCTACAGCAATCATTTATTCATTCACTGACTGAAACACAAATGACTTCCAAAAATCTAGTAGACTATTTATTGTTTTCATATATGTTACATAGTAAAAATGCAAAGATGAGTCAAATCCAGGCCATATTCTCAAAGCAATGACATTCCAACAGGAGCAGTTAAAAAAACAAGACATAGGTAGGAAAGGCCGTCAAGCATTGCCAATAATTATTGTTCCAAAACCAGTGAGCTCTACCAGAGTGTAACTGAACATAGACGGAACATGAAGAGATGCTCATAGCTTTAGGCTGTTTCATGTCAAATATGGAGAAGACAGTAAAATTCGTAAGCAATGGGGAGTTACTGAAGGTTTTGAGGAGGGGAGTAATTAGATCAGACAAATGCTTTAGGGTGTTTAATTTGGAAGTGCAGGGAAGAAAATCATCTGATGAGAGTGAGAGACAGAGCTGTAGTTAGGGTTTGGGAGTATATTCTTACCGATCTGTGTTAATGGCTGCAAGAAATAGGACTCAAAGGAGCTGGTTAAAATGAGGACCCAAAGGCTGTTAGACCCATATCTTAACCCACAGGCAGACCCAGAGTAAAGAAGGAAAAGGTGGTGTACTCATGGAGGCATACTGGCAAGGTGCCCAGCGGTACGAGAGAGTCACTTGCATGCTTTGTTGGCATGCTATAGAAACACGATCAGTGAGAGAAATCTAATGGGCCAAACAGCTGGAAACATAAGAAGAAAAGTGGGGAAACAAGACAGGTGTGAACAAAAGAAAATTTTAGAGATTAAAACAGTAATTGTACATAAGAAATAAAATCTTTGTTAACAAACTCAATCACATTTGAAATCACTTCAAATCTTGTTGGAGATTTCACTTGGATTCTTTGGAAAGTTGAGGTGAGTGCAAGCAGGAGCTCATGTGAATTTGCAGACTAACAGTCTGCACATTTTCTGATGTCCAACCCTTCTATGTCTGCCTGGTCTGCCCAAAGCAAGACAAAGCCTCTTCCCACCACACACAACACACACACACACACACACACACACACACACACACACACACAAATGTACTTCCAGTCCTATCCCATAATGATGAGGAAATTGAAACGTGAAGAACAAAGTTGACTGGCCTACTCTATCCATTAAAGGCAGAGGCAGAGTATGATCTTAGACATCCCAATTTCTTGTCCAACTCCCTCATCTATTTCCCTTCCCAAATCACTTTCCTTCCTATCAGCCTCCTCATGGCGTTTTTTACTTCAGCATTCTTGAAGGAGTAAATTATGGGATTTAAGAGTGGTGTGACCACCGTGTAAAACACAGCCACTACCTTGTCCACAGGGAAGGTGACACAGGGCCTCATGTAAACAAAGGAGCAGGGTATGAAGAACAAGCCAACAACCAGAACGTGCGAGGCACAGGTGGAGAAGGCCTTGCGGCGCCCCTCGCAGGTCTGGCTCCTCAGTGAGTGCAGAATAACCACGTAGGAAGAAACCAGCACAGCAAAGCTGATCACCGAAATGGAGCCGCCATTAGCAACGATTAGCAGGCCAACGAAGAAGGTGTCTGAGCTGGCCAGCTTCAACACAGGGTGGACATCGCAGAAGTAATGGTCAATGACGTTGAGGCCACAGAAGGGTAGCTGAAAAATGAGGAAGGTCTGCCCAGCAGAATGCAGCAAGCCGCCACTCCAGGCGGCCCCCACCAGGAGGCCACACACCCGACGGTTCATGGTGGTGGGGTAGTACAAGGGCTTGCAGATGGCCACGTAGCGGTCATAGGCCATCACTGCCAGAAGAAAGATCTCAGTGCCACCGAAGAAGTGGAGGAAAAATATCTGTGTGATGCAGCCCTTGAGGGAAATGACTTTCCTCTCCATAAAGCAGTCAATGATGAGCCTGGGGGCTGTGACAGAACAGTAACAGATCTCCACAAAGGACAAGTAGCTGAGGAAGAAATACATGGGGGAGATGTGGTCTCTGCTGGCCATGATGGTCACCACAATGAGACCATTGCCCAACAAAACGGCTGTGTACATGAGGAGAAACCCCACAGAAATGATCTTCTGCACATCCCTGTTCTGGGAAAACCCCAAGAAAACTATTTCAGTCACATTGCTTGCAGCAGCCATGGCTTAAAAAACAAGAGCTGACAGCCTGGAATCACAGAAACCAAAGAACTCTCATCAATAATTAGAAGCATCATGTTCAGGCTTTGAGGGCTAACATCATTCTGCTCCCTTCTGAGTACCCGTTCTGCCATTCCTTTCCCCAAAACATGTTTTCCATGAGACAAGTGGACAGAAGTACAATTATGAGTTGCTTGATAACATTCCTAAAATAGAATTTGAGCTTGTAATAATGCTTTCTTGAAATGTTTTCTATGATACAGTCAGGTGCATTGGCTGACTTAATCCTCAAAACAAAAAATGAGAGGACATTTTATTATAAAACAACCAAGTCTACAAAGGATACCCTGGAAGATGGGTGTCAGGTCTGCCTCCTACAGCAACAGCATCTTAAAGAGACCCATACATGTTCAATAGAAAACCTGAGGGCTGATAAAGGGTGACCAGATTACAGACTTTTCAGTGGTCATTCCCTCAAGATGACATAAGCCCTGCCCACAAACCGAAAAAGATCCTGAATTGATATTCACCTACTTCAAAGGCCAGGCTACAGTCCAGGCCAGTCCTGGTCATGCTGGAAAAACGCTATAACACTGTGACCTAGGCTATGAACACAGGCTTTGGTATCAGAGGACCTGGGTTCAAATCTTAACACTGCCACTTACTAGTTCTGGGACCTTATACAAGTATAGAAACCCTTCCAAATCAACAATTTTCATCTAAAAACTTGGAATAAAAACACTTTTTGTATAGTGCTGTTTTGACAATTGAATGGGCTTGTACATTTGAAACACAAATTACAAGCCTTTAGAGTGCAATTTATCACACATTTACTCTGCCCTATCATCTACCATTAAAATGACATCATATGTGGTGAAGTGCAGGGTCAGTGAAAATGAATGAAACTTTCCAAGAGACAAACTGGCACAGTGGCTGCAACAGTGGACTAAAACATACCAAAGACTGTGTGACTGGTGTAGGACCAGGCAGTGTTTCCTTCTGTTATACTTAAGGTCACCATGAGTTAGAGATGACCTGGAGGCAACTAACAAAAACAGCCATTCAAGATGCTGTTGCTGAAAGAAGTAGGCTTAACACCCAGACCTTCCTTGTGTAGATTTGCTGTGCTCTGGAATTCTGATTTCAGTGCTGACTGTTACAAATGAGACTTAAAAGCCTTTGACTTGTTCCTTAGTCATAAGTCCCAGGATTATGAAGGTATCTTATTACTGTGTCGTATTTCTCCTTCTTGACACCCACCAAGAAGAACTGTGGTTGAAGACCAGTGATTTTGCCTCCCCACCTGCCCCTTAATTTCTTTCTTATGCCAGTTAGAGAGCCGGTTAGCTTCACAGCTTGCAGAATAATTCGGGGTGAGAAATTCTAGCACTTTATGGTGTGAAACAAAACTAAAGTGAAGTCCTTATTACACTGACAGTGTAAGGACCTCTGCAGAAGTCAAAGACAAAGTAGAAACATCTATGCATCTTTGCAAATACAAGCTGGGCAGTGTTGGGCAAGTGACTAAATCCTTGATTATCTTCTCAGCAGAAACTATGACAATGCTATCTGCTCACTGTTGGGCTCACCACTTACCTCCTCCCCACGCTTCTCTGTGTACCCAGCTAACCCTTCCACCACAGATACAGGTATGATGGACACTACACCCCCCGGCAGGATTTTCCTCACAGGATGTTGATGTAGAAGCCAGGAGTCTTAGATGGGCCTGTGTAACCCTCAAAGGACAAAAGGTCTGTATTACTTTCTGTGAAATTTAGCCTCAAAATTAAATGTTCTGTTCCTATAATGGCTTCTAACTCGGGGTGTCAGTGAGAGAGGTCCTCCCTGAGGAGCTACAAGGACCACTTTAGTTTTCAGACTTAAAAAAGTTGTTCTTCTCTTGTCCAAGATTGTTGAAGGTTAATGGAACAAGATGTATATGTAACGTAATCATCAATTTTTCAAAAAAAAAAGTTAAAAGTTGTTTTAGAGTGGAAGACAAGGAAGCCAATATTTACTGAACTTCTAAGTAGAAATCAAAGATCTAGTTTAATACAGAGGATGCCAGACCAGTTAGCCACTGACAATGGTCATGGCTCTTAACATGCAGGAGCTAAAATACCTTTACCTCCTGACTACATCATTTTGGGGGACAAAAGAAGAAACTCTGAATGATAGGTACACGTTCTTACCAGAAGGTCAACAACCAAATATTTTCAGTGTTTGTGGTTAGGAAAACTCAAAACTCGAACAAACATGGATGCTTAAGATGAGCTGACCCCAACAGACAACTTCAGCAAACACGCTTTCAATCTTTAAAACCAATCTGGTCCTTACTCACTGGTTCTGTGTCACGTTCCATGCCCTGTAACCACATATACCATGAATTACAAAAAGTAAGGATCATCTGGCTTCTTCCATCATTCTTTTTTTTCCCATACTTTCTCCCAAAGATGTCATGTCACTAGAGGAGTCAGACAGCAGCTCCTTATAAGTTTCTTCACTGAGTGACCATTAACAGTGGAAGGAAACGTGTGGATTCTCACAACCAACTTCCTCATCTTAACGCACGTGACATCTGGGACCCAGAATCATACAGTCGATTGGCGCAGACCTTGCACTTGGAGGCTCCATAGCTTCCTGTCTATCCCTTGTCTCTCTGATTCCAGAACAGAGGAAGCACATGAAGAGAGAAAAGATCCACGTGTATATCAAAAGCTAAAGCAAAGCTAAAGAGTAAAGTCTGAATCAATAAGAAAATTAACAATAATGTGGTTCATTTTCAGTTATCCACTTGCCTGAGGAATATTTTCTACCCAGGTAGACCGGGCAGAGTTCGTAGGATGTGGAGAAGAAAGAATGTTTCAGGAATCAACCAAACTGGATCACCAGGGAAAGATTTGCAAGATTTGCCTTTAAGACTTAAGATTTTAGTTCTAGCACTGGAGCACCAAAGATTAAAATTATTCTCTACCTGTTTTTCATATATCTGTCATGTCTCTCTCTGAAAAAAAAAAAGTAAGCTTTTGAGGGCAGACACAGTGTCTGTTGTAACTTATGTAACACCGAGCACAGAGGTGGGAACAAAACAGATGTTAGTGTTTGGGGTTTGGACCTTTGCTACGATATCTATTTCAACAGCACAATAACACTGCGGATATGCAAAAATTTTTTTAGAAGTTTATCTAGTCTAAAATATGAGCTCTTCTTTTTGAAAGAAAAACCCATAGTGTGCCCTAGTTTACTCTAAGTGAATGAACTTACCTTGAATACTGTTTGCTTCCTTGATTCTTAGCTTTTTCTTCTGGATATCTTTTGCAGTCATAAAACTAATTCACTTGTACCACATCACTGCAGGAAAATAGTTCTATTTCTCTAACAAAATCTAAATACAAACTGACCAAAGAAATATAAAGATTGAGTTAGTATTCACAAGACTAAAACCTGGAGATCTCAGCTCAAAACTTGATTCTCAGCAAAATTTGAGTTTCTGTGATGCTAATCTCTGCTCTGGTTCAGACACAGCCAGTTATCACTTCTTCTAAAAGAATCCAGATGTGAGGATGTCTTAGCCAGCCACTTGAATTTATCAAAAGAATATTCCTGAAAAATGCATGACTCACCAGTGGATTTAAAAACTAATTCTACAAATTGGTCCAGACTAGCCACAGTACCTGTGGTTCAGACGAGAATGTCTATAACCACTGCTCTAAGCCAAGATATAAGGCACATTTCCTACAGAGGGCAAGACGCTGTCATTTAGCTACAAAGGAAAGACACAGAACAGAATTATACACGAAGTCTGCTCCATCTGCTGAAATAGTGAGAAAATCTAAGAAAGGCTCCCCATATATGAAGGTGTGTGGAAGCAAGAATAACACCAGTGGAACGAGCCAGTGATGGGGAAAGCCCCTGACTGACAGTCTGTCCATTCATGATACTGCTCAATGAACATAACTGACTCAGAATCTGTTCCACACATAAAAGGCTTCAGTAGATGCTGATCATCCCCATGACGTCACAAGTTCCATCAGTGCCTATGGCTCAGTGTATCAACTCCAGCATGTAATGGCTTTCTCACTAAGAAAGTTACATGGATAAGATACTTTTTTAAAAAAGAAGGAAGAAGGGGGAAGAAAAAGAAGGAAGGGAAGGAGAGAGCTGGGGAGGGAGGGAAGGAGGATGAAGGAAGGCAGGGGGCAGGGAGGGATGGGTGAGGTAAACAGAGAGAGAAAGAAAAGAAAAGAAACAGAGAGAGAGAGAGAGAGAGTAGACAGTCAGTCTCCTCTAAAACCCACCAAAAGGAAGATTCATGAAAAGATCCGCTGGATTGCAAAGCCCAAAGCATTTAATGTCTAAGAGATAGAAAACTGAGACAAGAGAATTCAATTCCCTGAACTTTTTAGCATCACCTGTTTGGGGAGTTTCTAAAGAGGAGAAACAGTCAGCTTTCCAATTGTTTCATTCAGAGGTTAAGGAACATATCTTCTAATTAATCCAATTATAAAACTGAGACTTCTTTCCGGGTTAGTCCTCTCCAGATCTGGTCCCCAGAGGTTTCCCTCACCATTCTCAGATGAACGACAGAGAAAACTCCAGCATCACATCTGCTCTTTGTCCCCACCACAGATACCCCTAAGAGGCTATCGATGTCCTATTCCTACTTGCATCACTTACTGAGTCAGCATTGTTGCTGAATTCAAGGAAGACTTCAACCAAGAGGACATGAGCCACATTGCACACATACATCAGAGCTGAATTTAAAAAATACCCAGATATGGAGGTCCTTTGTGGTCATTTTGTCTGCTTCATTCACTTTAAAGTGGGAAAACAGCCAGAGCAAAAATTACTTATGCAAAGTTGTCCCACATGTTGGTACCTAAGTCAACCAGCTTTCTCCCAGTGCTCACTACCAGAGTCTTGTAACTACTCACTCTCAAAGTTCTAAACATTTCATCACAAATTATCAACACATGGTTTTCACAAAAAAAGGCTTCAGAAAGATCAGCTTTCCATAACTGATAGATGTAGTCTCCTAAATATCATCGTATCACCCAGATGCTGGACATTATTGTATCTTTCCAACTTCTCCTTCCAACACTTCATGTATAGTCAAAGTAACACTCTATTGTGTTGTTGACAGGTACCACCAAGTTGGCCCAACTCACAGTGACCTTGTGTACAACCGAATCTTTCACCTCAGAGCTTCCAAGGAGTGGCTGGTGGATTCTAACTGCAGACCTTTTGGTCAGCAGCCTGAGCTCATGACCACTGGGTCACCAAACCTTCAATACTGCAACTCAAAGCTTGAGTTTTTTCTTCAGTTCTTTCAGCTCGAAAAACGCTAAATGTGACCTTCCCTTTCGGCTTTCTGACTCCAGGTCTTTATACATGTCATTATAATACTTTGTCTTCTCCGGCTGCCCTTTGAAATCTTTTGTTCAGCTCTTTTATGTCATCATTTCTTTCACTCGCTTTAGCTACTCAGCATTCAAGAATAAGTTTCAGATTGTCTTCTGACACCTATTTTGGTCTTTTCTTTCATTACTATCTTTTTAATGACTTTTTGCTTTCTTCACGTTTGATGGTCTTAATGTTGTCCCACAGCTCATCTTGTCTTTGGTCATTAGTATTCACTGCATCAAATCTAATCTTGAAATGGTCACTAAATTCAGGTAGAATATATTCAAGGTTACACTTTGGCTCTCATGAACTTGTTTAAATTTTTTTTCACCTTCAAGTTCAACTTGCATATGACCAATTGATGGTCTTTTCTGCAGTCGGCCCCTGTTCTCATTCTGACTGATATTATTGAGCATCTTCATTATCTGTTTCCAGAGATCAGTTGATTTGACTCTTATGTATTTCACAGGGTGAGGTCTAAGTGTATAGTCTCCATTTATGTCATTGAAAAAAGGTATTTCCAATAATCAGGTTATTGGTCTTGAGAAATTCTATTATGTGATCTCCAGTGTTTTCTATTACCAAGGCCATATTCTTCTATTACTGATCCTTCTTTGTTTCCAACTTTCACATTCCTATCACCATTAATAATCACTTTACTTTAGGAACTAGGATTTCTGTTTAACAGCTTGAGTAACTGGGTTCATAAAGATTAAGATAGTGGGACATAGCTGCCAGTGACATAGTCTATGTAAACTCTTTTGACCCAGCCCACTACTGCAGGCCCAACTTTTCTGTACTTCCCACTTAAATACCACTGGAACAGTAAAAAAAAAAAGTTAAAAAGTCAAAATACTTTTGGTTGTGGACCCTAGTAAAAAGGAATCCTTGACAACCTCAAAATCACATGGCTGAGAGCTAGGCCTTGGCGCTATTTTTATAAGCAACAAAGGTTGATGGCAGCCAGTGAGATATCCAGTGGATCCTCATGCATGCCTTTCTGCATCTGAAGCAGAGAGTACTTTTTCCACTTCACACATCACCTGCCTCCCTCCCTCACATACATACACACACAGCTTGTTGGTTTAGAAAGATAAAGTAACAGATCCTTGCTATCCACTGTTATTTTTCACACATGGCACCTTCTTCTATGTTTTTTTGCCAGCTGTTCCCTCCCCTCACAAGATATTTTTGAGGTCTTCTGTAAGCATGCTATGCTAAAATTTTACAGCAACATTTTTTTTAAATTGGCACAGCTGCCCTTTTGAAAACACATCACAGAGAGAAGGAGCAGCTGACAAGCAGATGTAGGAGGTGTGCATTGTTTGTGTAAAAATACAGAATACACATCAATTGCTCTGCTAAACATTTTGTGTTGTTATTGCCATTGTTGTTGTTAGGTGCCTTTGAATAGGTTCCAACTCACAGCGACCCTGTGCACAACGGAACAAAACACTGCCCCATCTGGCAGGGGACCACGTTCTCAAGCGAAATCAAGGCCAATAGACACAGCTAGTGTTTTGCTAATGAGGACTCTCTACACCCTACATCAGTGAGCGGCGTCTGGGGTCTTAAAAGCTGCCAAGCTTCCATCTGAGAGTACAGCAAACGGTCCCAGCTCAACAGGAATGATCACCGAGGACAGGAATGACATGAGGGAAAGAGAACCCAGAAGACAGTAAGACCCTCGTGAGTTGGACTCTACATCGACTCGTGACCAGAAGAACCGGATGGTGCCCAGCCACCACCAGTGATAGCCATGATGGAGCTCACAAAATGGAGCCTCACTGGCAACACAAGAATAAATAGGTGTGCACCCTGAGATCTCCAATAAAAGACCACAGTTGATGGTCCAGGAGCTTCGAGGTTCCCCTGGGAGCATGGCCCCTGGCCCTGATGCTGCCCCTGCCCATAAATCACAATGAAGCTCAACTTTTCAGATAGCAACAGATTGGACTCAGTAACGCCGAATGACCATATCTTGTGGGCACTTTATGGTTCTATGCATCTATAGGATGTCATCCTGCTGACCTCTTACTGGAGAAAGAGGAGTGGGTGAAGAGGAGGGGATAGGAGACTGTTGGGAGGATAGGACATGTATGGAGCAGAGAGGAGGGGTGTGTTGTCACCGGGTAGGGAGAGCAGTGGGAGCTGCATATAGACGAGCATGTGAATTTATATGGGAATATACATTTCATTCAATCATAATTAAAAACAAAAACCACTGCCCCATCTTGGACCGTGTCCGCAATCATTTTCATGCGTGAGCCCACTGTTGCAGCCACCGTGTAAATCCATCTCGTCGAGGGTCCTCTTTTATGCTGGCCCTCTACTGTACCCAGCATGATGTCCTTCTCCAGGGACTGATCCTTCCTGACAACATGTCCAAAGTATGTAAGACACAGTCTTGCCATCTTTGCTTCCAAGGAGCACTCTGGTTGCACTTCTTCCACAACAGATCTGTTTGTTCTTTTGGTGGTCCATGGTACATTCAGTATTCTTCTCCAGCACCAGATATCAATTCTTCTTCTGTCTTCTTTGTTCATTGACCAGCTTTCACATGATATGATGTGACTGAAAATACCATGGCTTGGGTCAGAAGCATCTTAGTCTTCAAGGTGACATATTTACTTTTCAATGCTTTTTAAGAGGTCCCTTGCAGCAGATTTTCCCAACGCAATACATCTTTTGATTTCTTGACTGCTGCTTCCATGGGTGTTGATTTTGGATCCAAGTAAAATGGAATCCTCGACAACCTCACTCTTTTCTCCATTTATGATGATGTTGCTTATTGGTCTAGTTATGAGGATTTTTGTTTTCTTGATGTTGAGGTGCAGTCTGTACTGAAGGCTGTGGTCTTAGATCTTCATCAGTGAGTGTTTCAAATCTTCTTCATTTCCAGCAAGTAAGGTTGTGTCATCTGCATAATTCAGGTTGTTAATAAGTCGTCCTCCAATCCTCATGCCTCATTCTTCTTCATATAATCCAGCTTCTTGGATTATTTGCTTGGCATACAGATTAAAAAGCTATATTGAAAGAATACAACCCTGATGCACACCTTTCCTGACTTTAAACCATGCAGTGTCCCTTTGTTCTGTTCACTCGACTGCCTCTTGATCCAAGTACAGATTCCTTAAGAGCACAATTAGGTGTTCTGGAATTTCCATTCTCTGTAATGTTAGCCATAATTTATTATGATCCACACAGTCAAATGCCTTTGCATAGTCAATGAAACACAGGTAAACGTCTTTCTGGTATTCTCTGCTTTCAGCCAAGATCGATCTGACATCAGCAGTGATATCCCTGGTTCCATAACCTCTTCTGAATCCAGTTTGAATTTCTGGTAGTTCCTTGTCAATATACTATTGCAGCCATTTTTGAATGAAAACATTTTATATGACATGTAATTCTCAAATGACTTTATATAATATACTTATATAACAAGAAATAGCATTATACCCATTATGCAGACAAGGACACTGAGATATTAATCTGTTAAACTCTCCAAAGACTATACAGCTACTAAGTGACAAAGTCACAATTTAAAAGCCTGAGTCTACAATCTGTGCTATAAACTCAAATGACAGATAACTAATCCTCTTCTGCATAGGATATCTGCCACCTCACCCCATCAACTATCAGAGCCTTCCTCTCTGCATCTATTTGGGAAGTTGTTAAATCCCAGAAAACCAAATGGAACAAAGAGAAGACCAATAAGGAGTACTGGGGAAATAAACAAGGAGGGAGATTGTGGTGGCAGCATATTACTCCTGGCAAGTACAATTCTTACAATAAAACATCTTGAAAGATTACAAATTCTGAAATCTTTTAAGATAAATGAATACCAATACCCCACCTCCACTATCAAAGTTGGAGTTTCAGAAATGAAAAATGTAATATTCAAACTTAAGAACTTACTGAATGGTCTGAATAGCACGTTGGATGTGTTTGAAGAGTTAGTGAAATGTAAGATAACACAGAGACTAAAAGAATAATCAATATCAGACTTTGATAAATTGAGAGTACATTTTTTGAATCTCTAAAATAGCTTCTCATGGAAAACTAAAATGAAGAATAACTTATAAACTAAGAGCAGTAAAAACTAAAATAGAGTAACAAAAAATAATAATAAAAGAAGCGATGGGAAAAATTGAGTGTATTTGGCAAGACTGTAGATTTCTGTGCAAACATATCAGTCCTTTAGGGTTGCTATGAGCTGGAATTGATTCGATGGCAATGGGTTTGGTTTTTGGTTTTTATACTAGTCCTTATATTTGATGAAAATGAAATAAATTATCCTATTAATAAACAAAGATCAATCTACTGGATAAAAGAAACTTAAACGTATGCTGTTACCATACCCTCAAGAACAAAGTAGAGATTTGCAGAATTTACTGTATGACTGGTGTATGTCAATTTGAATTGAAAGGTATATATATGCAGTAAAGAAATAACATGTTGAATTGGTAGCTTCCATATTTACAGAGAATAATCAATTCACTAAAATAAACCAACAAATTTTTTTAAAATACATATGAAATAAAGGATGTAAAAGAAAGAAAACCTTTAAAATGCCACTGAAAAAAACAAAGGATGTAAGTGGAAATACATGGAAACACATGCCATGTCTCTACACAGGACAACTCCTCATCATTGTGATGTCAATTATTCCAAAACAAAAATTTACAGATATAAGGTAATGTCAATCAAGCATAAAGGATGTTAATTTATAAATGCAAGGTGATGTTAGGCTCTTTTTTAGAGGTGGAGGGACAGAAAAAGAATTTAAAGTTCATTGGAAAAGTAATTGCCTGGAGAGCTTTGAAAATGTAGAGCAATGAGAATGGACTGCCCCCACTAGACATTAAAGCATTTCATAAAGCTTCCATAGAAAGAAACAAGGCAGACCTGGCTGTTCCAGAAGCTATAAGGGAAAATAATGATAAAAAGCCACAAAAATCTCTGCATGTCAAAAAAAAAAATTGTAAGCTCAAATGACAAACTAAGGAGGAAAAAATCATACCAGAAAGATTAATTTTTATGTATAAATAGTTCTTAGAACACAATAAAAAGAATCACAAATATGGGGAAATGATAGGAACACAGTTCACAGCAAACATAAACAGTCTTCAGCTTTATGGAAAGATGTTCAACTTACACCAAATAACAGTGAATTAAAATACTGAGCTGCCATTTTTCATCTATTAAGTTATCAAAATCCCAAAAGTCTAACAATACATTTTAAAAGAAAGACAAAATTGCTATGAGGGCACAAATTAGTATAATTGCTACTAACAGTAATTCATTAACCAAGAAATATATACATTTGATCAAGCAATTCCATTTCTGGAAAATTCAACCTACAGATTAGTTCCACATGTTTAAGACAAGATTAATCACTGCAGGACTATCATCAGTAGTAGAGTGGTTTATTTAAACAACAACACATTCACTCAATGCATCTACAAAGCTGTGAAAATAATAATGGTGTAGAATAAGGTTCAGAGGTACAGAGATACATCTAGAAGATACAAAACTGGATGGCAGTTGAGTTAGCGAGGATTGTGTCTCGGATTGTGTCTTGAGGTAATCTCTTGGGAGATAAAAGGAAAGGGAAAGAAGCAGAGAGTTGGGGACCTCAGATCACCAGGAAAGCAGTGCCAGGAGCAGAGCGTATCTTTTGGACACAGAGTCCCTGTGCCTCAGAAGCTTCCCATCTAGGGGAAGATCATGACAAGGACCTTCCTCTAGAGCCAACAGAGAAAGCCTTCCCCTGGAGCTGACATGCTGAATTTGGACTTGTAGCCTACTCTCTCTGAGAAAATTAATTTCTCTTTGTTAAAACAATCCACTTGTAGTATTTCTCTTATAGCAGCACTGAACAATTCAGAAACAATTTATTAACTAAATAGGCAAGTTCCACATCTACTGACATTGCATGCTATAACTCAATTAAAAGGGTGAAGATAAAAAGGAATACATATTACACATGTCTATACACATACATTTGCTGACAGAAACTGAATGGAAAACTAGAACCTAAGAAAAACATCTGTCTCACAGGGACACTGGAAAGGGGAAAGGAGGAATAATTAACTGTTAACTAAAAGGTTGGTGATTTGAACCCACCCAGAATAGCCTTTGAAGAAAGACCTGGCAATCTACTAAAAAGTCACAGCCTTGAAAACCCAGTGGAGTATAGTTTTACTCTGCAGTATACATGGTCGCCATGAGTCAGAATCAACTGATTTGGTTGAGTTGAAAAGACATTTTGACTGTATGATATTCAATTTTTCATGCAAAATATGTTTAATGACAGTATTTCTTTCTGTCAAGAATACTCTCCATCGGAAGGTGAACTGTTACGACCTCTTTGGGAATCAGTTTAACACTATGCATCAAAGTCTTCATATCTTTCAAAACAGTAAACTCTTTGTAGGAAGTGAAGCTAAAAGAAAATCAAAAATATAGTTAAAGATTTCTCTTCCAGAATATTTACCATAGCGTCATTTACAGTAGTGAAAATTATAAACCACCTAAATATCTAACAACAGAAGAGGACTAACTTACAATATATGCATGAGATCATATTTTATAAACAATAAAATTTTTAAAGATGGACAAAAGCTAGAACAAGTGTTCTGCACTTTTTTTTCAGACCATTCTGCCCTTTACAATTTTCCTTTTAGATTTCGTATTATTGTAAACTTAAGGAGCCAATACTCAGTCTCTACTGCTCATCCAGTTTCATTGTCCTGATCCAGAGCCTCTTCACGGCCTTCTTCACCTCAGTGTTCTTCAGGGAGTAGATGACAGGGTTGAGGAGAGGGGTGATCACTGTGTAGAACACGGCCACCGTCTTGTCCACAGAGAGAGTCGTAGAAGGTCTCAGATAGATGAAGATACAGGGCCCAAAAAACAAGATTACTACAATAATGTGGGACCCACAAGTGGAGAGGGCCTTTCGCCTCCCCTCAGAGCTTTGGGTTCTCAGATGGAGCAAGATAACCACATAGGAAGCTAGGAGAACCACAAAGCTGATCACAGACAGAGTCCCCCCATTGGCAACCATCAGGAGACCAATGAGGAAGGTGTCGGAGCAGGCAAGTTTGAGTAGAGGAAGCAGGTCGCAGAAATAGTGATCAATCACATTGGGCCCACAGAAGGGCAGGTGGAAGATGAGAAGGATTTGGGCAAAGGAATGCACAAAGCCCCCGACCCACGCTATTGCCACCAAGACAGCACACACTTGCTGGTTCATGATGGTGGTGTAGCTGAGGGGCTTACAGATGGCCACATAGCGGTCATAGGCCATCACAGTGAGCAGGAAAATCTCAGTGCCACCAAAGAAGTGAATGAAAAAAAGCTGAGTCATGCAGCCCCACAGACTTACAGCTTTTGTTTCAGCCAGCAGGTCTGAGATAAGTTTAGGGGATGTGGTTGAGGAGTAGCAGATCTCCACGAAGGACAGGTAACTGAGGAAGAAGTACATGGGGGAAGCCAGGCTACTGCTGCTCATGACCGTGACAACAATGAGGACATTTCCTAGGACAGCTGCTGTGTACAAGAGCAAAAATATCACAAAACAAACCCTCTGTACTTCCAGATTGGGAGAAAGTCCCAGAAAAATGAATTCAGTCACATTGTGTATGTCAGCCATGTAGCCACCACCATGAAACAGAGTTTGAGCTGGATGATCTGAAATGATACCAAAAAAGACTCCTTTGTTAATATGAGTCGGCGAATTGTATAATAATCCTCTGTGTGTCATAGAAGCTTGTGATATCAAAAGATTAGAAGGAGCGAGTTATGTGTAGAAGGCGAGAAGAGCAGTCTAAGAAGGCAGAGAGCAAGTGCAAATCTGTGAAAATGTATCACGTGTGGCTGGAGTAAAGGGGAGAATAGGAAAAGGTCAAGCTGGAGCAAGGCCCAGAAAGGCTGTGACGGGCTTTTGCGTGTATCCTGTAGATAATGGAGAATTATTAGGAAAGCTAGTCAAATGGAAAATGAAATCACTCTATAGGTAAAGACTAGACTCATGGAAACAGACCAGAAAAGTGAAAACCTGATAGTAGGTTAAGGCTTCTTTGCACCCTGTGGGGCAGCCAGGACAGTGTCACTATCTCCATTTTGATGTCTTCCTTAATAGTCATTGGCCCCTCTTACCTGTGTTTCTCCTCCTAATTCTCTCATCTACTCCTGACCACTTGATGGTTTTTCATTTTCCAAGTGTCCAACTCAATCTCTCCACAATACTCTTTCTTGTTGGTACATTCATCTCCTACATCCTTATGCCCTTCAGTAGTTACAAAAATCCAAACCATTCCACCAGCGCTCACTCATGAGCTGACACATCCTTGCCCTCAATTCAGCCTTCCAGACTTATCAGGATGTCACAACAATTGCTCACCTACTTATCTGTAGAACATCTGCTTCATGCTAGATTTTCAAGGTAGCTTGTCCAACATAACTGAGATCTGTTCTCGTACTGTGACTCCATGAGGACCTAAGACCAGGAGCCAGATGACTTCCACTAATACAACAGCCTTCCTTTCTTCGGTGATTGGTAAGAGACTCAGATGATTAAGGATCACAGAAGGAAATCACTAACAGAGTTTATAATAACAAAGACGAAGAGAGGAGGACAGTGACCCACCCTAAACTCTGAGGTCAACAGGGAAAATTTATCTAGAAATCACTAAAGAAAGAAAGCACTTACAGGAGTCTGGACTCCTTTGTTCGCATTAGGGTTCTTAGGAAACAGCTACATGATATTTATTAGGAAGTTATTAAAAACTCTCAGAGCCTCAGGGTCCTTTCTGCAAATTGCAGATATCACTATCTACCTCATAGGTAGACATCCTAAACCCTACCTCCAGCCCCACAGTCTCTCAGCCTCCATACTGTCTTGGCTTCCTCTCACAGATGGGGCTGCAACTCCCCAATTCATAGGCCCCTGTGGTCAGTGGAGCCTCTTGTCTCAAGTGTTTCGGAATCACAGCCCTTACCACACTAAACTATAACTGTTTTATGTGGTTGTCTGCTCCACTGAACTGCAGACTCACTGAGAGCAGATACACATCTTACTCACCACCTCACCTCCGAATGAAGTGTCTGCCACCAACAGTAGTATTCAGGTCATGTAGACAAGGAGAGCTGGTGGTGCAAGGACTTAACGCTCTTGCCTGCTAACCAAAAGGTTGGAGGTTTGAGTCCACTCAGAGGTGCCTCAGAAAGAGATTCTGTAAAGGGACTTCTGAAAAGTCAATCACTGAAAACCTTATGGCACACTCTGACACAAACAGAGCAGCCATGAGTCCGAATCAACTCGACAACTGGTAGCATAGATAAAGTACATGAATTAACAGATGAACAGTGGATACCTATCTTCTCTAATCATCTTAGCACAGTACTAGGTACACTGTAGGTGCTCATTAGATATTGAAGGAACAAAACTTTCCCCCCAAACAGGAACAAGTCTTCTCCAGTCCTGAAGCCAGCCAGGTGCCTAGCACAGCACTTTCCTCCACCAGGTGTTCAGTGACCGGACCAACGTGAGAGCACTTTGTACAATGCCATGTGTTCCCTGCCACACTCCCTTTGCTTTCAAAATGGGACAATAATGATAACATGCAAAAGAGGCACATGGGCACAAAACAAAATCTCATCCTAGCATCTCCATGAATTTGCTGTTCCTCAACAGTTACCTTTTCTCTCTGACCACAGAGGTGTAAACGATACCTTGAGAACAGCTCCTACCAGCTTCACCCACATTTCCAAGTGAGCCAATAAAGAACCACCACACTGAGAAAGCTGTCTTGCCAGAGTCACACGGCTGAGAATCTCCTTCCTCAGCAACCTCAGACTCAGGATACTGAAGGCAAGCCACTGGGGTTTCAGTTCTACCTGATTTAAAATAAGATCAAAGGAGACTTCCCTCCTCTCTGTTTCCTTACTCTCTCAAAGAAAGAGTAAGAATAATTTTGGCAGCTTAGCCTTGAGCTGAAACTTCTCCAGAGACTCCAGAGGACAAAGTGTGATGGATCAGGTGAGAGGAGGTTGGTCTCCAGAGAGTTGTACCCTTTTCCCCTTCCTAATTAGGCAGCCTTGCTCTTGAGAAGTAGAATCTGGTTACTAAAATCTCAAACTTCCTTGTAGGAAGCCACAGCTTCAGAAATAGATGACATGAACAAATTAAATTCACCCCTCTTCACAGGGCACTTACACTGCCCTATGTTTTTCAGAGATGGGTTAGATATAACTCCTGCTATCACACACTCAGTGGCTTTATATGAAATGACACTACTCAATGGGTACAAGGAATAGGGAATACATGTGTCAGGAAACCAAATTATTATTTCTCACTTGCTTTTGGTGTCCACAAAGATACAAATCAGTGGCTCTTAGCAGGCACAGTTTTCCCCCAGGAGACATCTCGGAATGTCTGGAGATGTTTTCAGTTGTCACAAGCTGACCAGAGATGGGAAAGAGGGGAAGAAAAGGCATGAAGGTTCTACTGGAATGTAGTGGTAAAGGCTAGGGATCCTGCAAATCATCCTACAATACACAGAGCCCACAGCAAAGAACTGTCTGACCCAAAGTGTCAACAGTGTTGCTTTTGAGGTGCCCTGCATGGATGAAACAAAATTCACCCTGAATTAATAATGCCTAAAACTGAGTGTTGAATACATGGAAGTTCATTGTACTGCTCTGACCACATCTGAAAATTTTCTACTCCCCCCCTCTAAAAATTTTAATGCCATAAAAGAGCCTTGCAAAATGAAACACACTACTCCAGAATTACAAAATACATATATAGATAGATAGATTCAGCCTTGATTAGAAATGAAACGGGATTGCCACAAGTGTAGTTATTTGGTGCCATGGAATCAGTTCCAACTCACAGCTGACCCTAAGCCAACAGACTGAAACACTGCCCAGTCCTGTGCCATACTCTTGATCACTGTTACGATAAACTCATTGTCACGGCCGCTTGTCAATCCATCTCAATTTTAAGTTTGCTTAATCTCTTATCAGTATGGCTACACCTAGTCTTTTCTGTTTACTGATTGCATGGAACATTTTTCACCATCATTTTATTTTTATTTTGTTTCTTTAGGTCTGTGTTTCTTGTAGACAGCAAAAGGATGAATGATTGTTTGTTTGTTTGTTTTTAATCCATTCTGCCACTCCCTGCCTTTTGCATGGAGCATTTAGACCCTTTACATTTAAGGTTATCACTGGAAACAGTGGCCACCTCATACATTTTGCTATTTGTTTTCTGTATCATCTTTTTTTATTTTTTATTTATTTTTGTTTGTCTGTGGCTGCTTCCTTGTAATAAGCCATTGCAATCTCTCTTCATTTCATCCAAATGCTTTTTCTCTCATAACTTTTTAGTGATTACCACATAGATTACAATACTTACTCAACTTATAATAGCAACAATGTTAAACATATAAATAACAGTTAACATATAACCTTAATATAAAATATAACTTTAACATAATAAATCCATTCCTGATATCTATTGTTGTATCTCTATTAACATGAAGATAACAACACATTCAATAAGTTTATTTTGGACTTATTTCTTACAAATTTGATGTTGTATTGTTTTATGTTTTCAGAATTTAATTACTGAGTTTATTTCCTGAAAATAGCCTATAACTGATCCTTATGATTGTCTATGATTATTGTATTTTTTTGGAGATCCCTCTGTCTTATTATTTATTTTTATTTACCTAGTGTACTCCACCCCACACACTCACCACCCCATAACAGACACGTGTATTTATTTAATGCTCTTGCCTTTCCATTTGAAGCACTCTCTTGAGTAATACTTGCAAAGCTGATAAGGTAGTGGCAAATTCCTAGATCTTTTGTTTGTTTGGAACTGGTCTTGGTTTCCCCTTCTTTAGATTAAAAAAGACGGTAATTGCTTTCATGCAGTATTTCAGATATGTTACTCCATTGTCTTATAGCCTCTAAAGCTTCAAGTGAGAAATCCACACTGATTCTCATGAAAGACCCTTGCCCTGCTGCCGAAAATCCAAAAGATAAACAACAAAATTTGATAAACGAACAATGCAATAGAAAGCTTTAGGAGTATACTTAAAACTCAGTGGAACCAAAGGCAAACCCTTAGATGCCACTTTGCTGGTAAAATCCAATAAAAATAAGAGGAAGAAAAAAAAAAAAACCCTGAGAGTGATGGGAGATACAGTCAAAGCAAAAATTTATGTGTGATAGGAGTTCTACACCAAGGGAGGAAATAGAGAATATAGAAAGAGTCATTGAAGAATTACTGACAGAAAACATCCCTCACATCATGAAAGATAACAAAGCTAACCACCCAAGGAGCTCAGTGAACCCCACATAGGCTAGACCTCAAAAGAAAAACACCAGGACATATATCAAAATCACACTTGCTAAAAACAAAGAAAACAAATCCTGCCAGCAGCTCAAGAAAAATGACAAGTGTCATACAAAGAGGAAACAACAAGACTAAGCTCTGATTACTCAACAGGAACCACGCAGGCAAAAACACAATGCCAAGCCAAGTGCCGTCAAGTTGGAATGAGATGACATATATGATATTTTGAAAGAAAAAAAATTGCCAGCCAAAAATAATACATCCTGCAAACCTCTCAAATACGATGGAAAAATTAGGACATTCCTACACAAGCAAAAATTAAGGGAATATGTAAAAACCAAACCAAACTGACAAGAATTATTAAAAGAAGCTCTTCAATTAGAACACCAAAATCAGACAACCACCTGTGTAGCACATAACACACTGTCAGCCAGATACCAACATAGACAGTGAACTCTCAAGAATAAAATAAACTAAAGGAGCTACACAAGGAAACCAGAGAGGGCAATCTATAAATGACAATAACTTTAGAACAATGAAAGAGTGAATAAGCAGTATACATATAAAACTTCCAAATCCAGAGAAAATCAAGGAGATATCAAGTAACAAAAGGCTGGTTTAAACTTAGAAAGATATGGGTAAATTTCAAGGTAAACACAAACAAAGTTAACAAACCTGCTCATCAAAATAAAGAAGAAAACACAAAGTTTCAGAAAACAGAAAAACAAAAGAGGCAAACAAAAAAAATCCACAGTCAAAAAAGAGTTCAACACAGGAAAGTAAGAGGAACAAAGAAAAGGTCAGCAGCACAAAAAATAAATCACAAGAAAATAACAACAATAAAGTCACACCTATCAATAGTCAAACTGAATGTAAATGGCTTAAATGCATCCATAAGGAGACAAAGAGTGACAAAATGCATTACAAGAAAAACAAGATTAATCAAAAATACTGTCTATAAGAGACATTTAGAAAACAAAACATACATACAATAAATATCAAAGGATTAACAAATATATCAAGCAAACAGCAACCAAAAAACAGCAGCAGTGGCAATACTAATCTCAGATAAAATAAGAACATCACATAATGATTAAAGGAAAAGACAGTCATGAGGACATAACCATAATAAATATCTACACAACCAATGACAGGGCTTCAACATACATTAAAAAAAAACTCTAACAGCACAGAAAAGAGAAATTGACAGTCTCGCAATAATGGTAGGAGACTTCTACACAGCAATCTTGGCGAAGATGGAACATCCAGGAAGAAACTCAGCAAAGATACAGAAGCTCTAAAGGTCACAAATAACCAACTGGACCTCACAGACATAAGTATATAGAGCATTCCACACAACAGACACAAAGTACCTATTCTTTTCCAATACATATGGAATTCTCTCCAGAATAGGTTGTATCTTAGGCCACAAAGGTACCCTCAACAAAATCCAAAACATCATGATTATACAAAGCATCTTCTCTGATCAAAATTCCTTAAAAGTAGAAACAAATAACAGGAAGACCAAGGGAAAAAATATCAAATACATGAAAACCGAATAACATCCCACTTAACAACAAGTGGGTAATAAAAGAAATCAAAGAAGGAATCAAAACATTCCTAGAATCATACAAGAATGAAAATGCATCATACCAAAACATTTAGAACACAGCAAACACAGTGCTGAGAGATCAATTTGTGGCACTACATGCACACATCACAAAATAAGAAAAGAACAAAATCAAAATATTAGCTACAAAGCTCAAACAAATAGAACAGCAAAAGAAGTCCACAGCCACCAGAAGAAACTAATAAAGATCAGATCAGAAATAAATGAATTATAAAATAGAAAAACAATACAAACGATCAACAAAACTAAAAGTTGGTTCTTAAAAGGATTAAAAAAAAAAACTCACCATTGGCCAAACTGACAAAATAAAAACAGGAAAGGATGAAATAATTCAAATAAGAAATGAAATGGAGAACACTATCACAGACACAACTGAACTAAAAAGGACCATAACAGAGTACTATGAACAACTACACTCCAACAAATTTGAAAATCTAGAGGAAATGAACAATTTTCTAACAACATACTGCCAAAGCCATACTACTTAAACTAACACAAACAGAGGTCAAAAATCTGAACAGGCCTATAACAGGAGAAGGATTGAAAGGGTAATCAAAAAGCTCCCACCACCAACAACAAAATGCCCTGGGCCAGATGGCTTCACTGGAGAATTCTGCCAAACACTCAGAGAAGAGCTTGCACCAGTACTACTCAAACTACTTTACAATATGCAAAGAGGAGGAATACTTCTGAATTCATTCTATGAAGCCAGCCTAACTCTGACATCAAAATCAGGCAAAAACGCCACACACGCACACAAAAAAATCACAGACCAGTATCTCTTATGAATATAAATGCAAAAATTCTCAACAAAATTCTATCTAGCGGAATTCAGTGTCATCTCAAAAAAATAATGTACCACAACCAAGGAGGATTCATACCAGATATGTAAGGATGGATCAACATTAGAAAATCATTGTAATCCATCAGATAAATAAAACAAAAGAATCACGTGATCAACTCAGTCGACACAGAAATGGCATTCAACAAAGTCCAACACTCATTCCTGATAAAAACTCTCAATAAACTAGGCAGAGAGAGGAGATTCCCAAATACAATGAAGGACATCTATACAAAGCCAAATAGCCAACTTCATTCTTAATGGAGAGAGGCTAAAAACATTCCCCTTGAGAAAAGGAACAAAACAAGGATGCCTTTATCACCACTCCTTTGTGATACTGTATTGGAAGTCCTAGCTAAAGCAATAAGGCAAAAAAAAAAAAAAGAAAGAAAGAAAAAGAAAAAGCATCAAAATAGGTAATGAAGAAGCAAAAGTTTCCTTATTTGTGGATGATATGATTCTAGCCACAGAGAACCCAGAAGACTCCACAAGAAAACTACTGGAAATAACAGAAAGATGCAGCAAATTAGCTGGATAAAAGACAAACATACAAAAATCAGTTGGAGTCTCATACGCCAATAATGACAACAACAAAAAGGAAATCAAGAAATCAATTACCATTTATAATAGCCTCTAAAAATATAAACACTTAGGAACAAATCTGACCCGGGATGTAAAAGACCCATACAAAGAAAACTACAAAACACTACTGCAAGAACCCAAACAAAAACTACATAAATAGAAAAGCACACCATGCTCATGAATAGGTATGTCCAACATTGTGAAAATGACTACTGTACCCAAAGCAATCTCTAAACACAATGTAATCCTAATCCATAAACCCACAGCATTCTCTACAATTAGATGGAAAAACTAATCATTAACTTTTATGGAAAGGGAAGTGGTACCAGACAAGTAAAGCACTGTTAAAGAAGAATCAAGCCACAGATTCGAACTATGTGACCTAAGAACCTACTAGGTTCTTAGCAGCAGTAGTCTAAACAGCCTGGTGCTGGTACAACAACAGACACATTGACTGATGGAGCGGTTGTAAAGGCTGTAATGTCCCAAGTCCACAGGTCAGGACTGTTGTTCACAGACTGTGACGATCAATGAATCCCAAGGTTGGCAGGCAAGACTACAGGTAAGCTGCTAGCTCAAGTTCCAAGAACTAGAGGTCAGATCAACAGGAGCAAGCTGCAGGACCCAAAATGAGTAAAAGCCTCTCAGCCTTGCCAGGACATCCACTTATATTCAGATGCAGGCCACACGCCCCAGGAAACTCCCCCTCAATCGATCAGCTACTGACAGCAAATCCCATCACGGGATTGATCACATATCAAGTCTCAATAGAGGGGCAATAACAACATCACGTACCTGCCAAAACCCTGAGAATCATGGCCTAGTCACACTGGCACACAATCTTAACCACCACAATTGGGGAGGGAAAAACACTAAACAGACAACAACCAAACTCGCTACCACCAAGATAATGACCCTACAGACAGGGTAGAACTGCCCCATAGAGTTTCTAAGGAGCACCTGGTGGATTTTAACTGCTGATCTTTTGGTTAGCTGCTGTAACACTAAACCATTATGCCACTGGGGTTTCTAAACAGACAACAGGTGTGAAGCGTAAGACAGTCCACAACACCAGGGAAGCCAGCACAACCTGAGGAAGGCAGGGTCATGAAAGCTTCATAGACACATCCAAACTCCCCGATGGACTGAAAAGCTGGCCTCAAAAGGTAGGAACCACAGTCTCAGGGGACATTTAGCTCAGCTGGCAGAATATAGCTTATGAAGAAAATGTTCATACCCTACTTTGGTGATTAGCATCGCAATGTTGAAAGCTTGTGAGCAGTCATTTAAAATGGTCTGTTAGTCCCACCTGTCTAGAACAAGGGAGACTCAAGAAAACCAAAGAAGGGAAACATTAATCCAGAAGACTAATGGCCTAAACTACCACAACCTCAACAACCCTGTTCCAACACAAGACAAGGGTGCCCAGCCGCCACCAACTGCTCTAACAGGGATCACAACAGAGGATCCTGGCCAGAGCCGGAGATAAATATAGAACAAAATTCTAATTCACATAAAAAGACCAGACTTACTAGTCTGAGAGAGACTAGAGAAATCCGTAGAGCCCTTACGCACCCTTTTATCTCAGTACTAAAATTACTCCTAAAGTTTACCTTTCAGACAAAGATTAGACAGAACTATAGATCAAAACAAGACTAAATGCATATACCAACACAGAGGCACAGACAAAAAGGCAAGAAGGGGCAAGAAAGATGATAACGGGGAGCTCAAGGTCAAGAAGAGGAAAGTGTTGACACATCATGGGGTTGAGAACAAATGTCACAAAATAATACATGTATTAACTGTTTAATGAGAAACTAATTTGCTCTGTCAACTTTCATCTAAAGCACAATGAAAAAATATTGAATGTTGTATGAGTATATTGGCTAAATGAATGACTCAGTAATTTGTATTTTAAAATATTCTGCATTCTGTAAAAATTGGGGAGAAATGAAAGAATATTCACTTCTAACAGTGGAGTCTCTCAATAGTGTAAATGGTTAACATGCTCACCTGCTAAGGTTAGCAGATCAAGTCCACCCAAAGGTACCTCAGAAGAAAGGCCTCGTATTCTACTTCTAAACAACTAGTCATTGAAAACACTGTGGAGCACAGTTCTACTATTATGATTATGAAGTTGCCTTGAAATGAAACTTAACTGCAACTTTTGCTGTTGTTGAAATGTTAAAAAAGAGGTAAGCTGGTATCACAATTTTTGCTAATTTTCTTGCAGACCTGTCACTCCTGGACACCAGCACAGCTGAAGGGGATCAGTGGCCAGTATAAACAACATGACTGAGTTAATTCTCACCTGCCTTTTCCAGGGTCCAGAGGTGCACAGCATGTACTTCATGGTGTTTCTTCCCATGTACCTGGCCACAGCGATGGACAGTGGCCTCATCATGTTGACAGTCACTGTTAACAAGAGCCTGCATTCCTCCTTGTATTTGTCCCTGATGGAGATTAGTTACTCTTCTACTGTTATCCCTAAGTTCACCACCGATTTTCTCACTGTCATGGACTGAACTGTATCCCCCCAAAAATACCTATCAATTTGGCTAGGCCATGATGCCCAGTATCATGTGATTGCACACCATCTTATCATCTGATGTGACTTTCTTATATGTTGTAAAACCTACTTTTCTGAGGTTAGTAAGGCAGGACTCAATCTGCAAGAACACGTTATGTCATCAGTGAGCCTCTCTGGAGATATAAAAGACACAAGTGAACAGAGAGATAAGAGGAGCACATACTTCTAAAAAAGCAGTACCGGGAGCAAAGTGCATCCTTTGGACCCAAGACTTTCTGCACTGAGAAGCTACGAAACCAGGGAAAAAATGATGATAAGGACTTTCTCTCACAGCCAACAGACAGAGACAGCCTTCCCCTGGAGATGGCACCCTGAATTTGGACTTTCAGCCTCCTAGACCATGACAGCAGCAATAGACGACTAAAACAGTCACATATATGTTCTTCTTCCACTTCTTTAGTGTAAAAGACATGCTCTTGTTCATGCTGATGGCTTATGACCATCATATGGCAAACTCTTGTACTATATGACCATCATGAGACAGCCTGTTTGTTACTTGGTGGTCCCTGGCTGGGAGGCACAATTCCCTCCATGATTGACAGAGTTGTCACTGTTCAGCTGTCCTTCTGTGACCTTAGTGTAACTGACCACTACTTCTGAGACCTCCATCTCCTACTCAAGATTGCTTCCACTGATACCTTTGTGGAGGGTGTTAGTGTGTTGGCTCACAGTAGCTTAATCTCTGTCATGTCTGACCTCATCTTCATTTCCCCTTATGTCATTATCTTGGTCAACTTGAGGGACCATTCTGGAGAAGGTGAGCACAGAATTATCTCTACCTGTGTATCCCACATCACAGTGGTCATCTTGTTCTTTGGACCTGTCATTTTCCTCTTCCACCTTCAGTGAGACCTGGTGGTCGTCTTCTGCACAATCATCACCCCATGCCAAACCCCATCTGTTTTAGTCAGCTAGTGCTGCTCTAACAGAAATACCACAAGTAGATGCCTTTAACAAAGAAAAGTTTATTCTTACACAGGTCAGTAGGCTACAAGTCCAAATTCGGGGTATCTTCTCTAGGCAAAGGCCCTCCCTCTGTTGAGTCCGAAGGAAAATCCTGTGTTGCATCAGTCTTCGGTCAAGGAGCATCTTGATACAGGAACCTCAGGTCTGAAGGATGCACTCTTCTCCTGGTGCTGCTTTCTTGATGGTATGAGGCTCCCACTCTCTGCTTGCTTCCCCTTTCCTTTATCTCTTGTAGGATAAAAGGATAAAAAGTAGTACCAGCCACACTCTAAGGAAACTCTCTTTACACTGGTGCTGGCAGGTGATATTTGAAAGAGTTTTGTACTCACACCCTAAGCCTCTTTACCATAAATCCTGTCTATTATCCACAGGCAAGGACTAGGATTTACAGCATAAGAAAATCACAACACCAAGTCAATACCATTTACTATAGCCCCTAAGAAGATAAAGTACCTAGGAACAAATTTAACCAGAGAAACAACAGTCCTTTACAAAGAGAACTACAAACCCTTACTACAAGAAACCAAGAGAGACCTACATAAATGGAGAAACCTACCCTGCTCACGGATAGGACTTAACATTGTGAAAATGTCTATTTTACCCAAAGCAATCTACTTATATAATGCAATCCCAACACAAGTTCCAGTGACATTTTTTAATGAGATGGAGAAACAAATTACCAACTTTATCTGGAAAAGGAAGAAGCCCGGATAAGCAAAGCATTACTAAAGAAAAAGAACACACTGGGAGGCCTCTCATTACCTGACGTTAGAATCTATTACACTGCCACAGTAGTCAAAACAGCCTAGTACTGGTACAAAAAAAGACAGATAGATCGATGGAACAGAATCGAGACCCCAGAAATAACATCATCTGCCTATGAACAGTCAATATTCAACAAAGGCCCTAAGACATTAAACTGGGGTAAAAACAATCTCTTCAACAAGTGGTGCTGGCAAAATCAGATATCCATCTGCACTAAATTAAAACAAGAACCATATTTTACACCTTATACAAAAACCAACTCAAACTGGATAAAAGACCTAAATATCAAATCTAAAATGATAAAGCTCATCCAAGAAAAAGTAGGAACAACAATGGAAGTTCTAATACACATTGTAGACAGACTTCAAAATCTGTCAAACAAAACACAATCAACAGACAATAGATAAATGGAAACTATTAAGAATCAAACACTTCCACTCATCCAAAGACTTTATTAATGGAATTAAAAGGCCACCTACAGATTTTGGCTGCTAACCAAAAGGCTGGCAGTTGAATCCATCAGGTGCTCCTTGGAACCCCTATGGGCCAGTTCTACTCTGTCCTGTAAGGTCTCTATAAGTCAGAATTAACTCAACAGCAGTGGGTTTTATTTTGGGTTTGTATGTTCTATTTATTTCTGAAGTGGTTGATTTCTGTAAGAACATTTGAGAATTCAGTACCAAAGTCCTGCTCCTCATGAGGAAGGTTGCCTGATTAGGAAGGGTAAAAGAGTGCAACTCTCTGGAGACCAAACTCCTCTCACCGGATCATCATACCTTCTCCCCTGGTGTCTCTGCAGCAGTTTCTACACAAGGCTGATCCAACACAGTTATTATTTTCCTGTGGAACAGCCCAGAGGCAGAGGGGAGCGAAACCTCCTTTGCTCTTATTTTAAATCAGGTGGAACTGAGACCCTGGTGGCTTCCTTTCAGCATGCTGAGTCTGAGAAACAAGGGAAATAGATTTTCAGCCTTGCAGTTCCATCAAGACAGGTACCTAGGTGTGACGGTTCTCGACTGGTTCACGGGGTATAGCTGGTGGGAGCTGTTCTCAGGGTGTCATTTGCACCTCAGTGGTCAAAACAGAAAAGATAACTGCAGTGAGAACAATAAAGCCCTAGGAACACTGGAATGAGCTTTCTGTTTTCTGACCATGTGCTGCTTCTGCATGTGACGATTTTCATTCCACTTTGAAAACAAAAGGAATGTGACAAGGAGCACATGGTATTTTACAACGTGCTGTCACGTTGGTCCAGTCATTGGCTGAGAACCTGGAGGAAGAAAGCACAGTGCAAGGCACCACGGTTCAGACCGGGGAAGGCAGATTCTTGTTTCTGGGGTAAGTTTTGTTCTTTCAACATCTGATCAACACCTACTGTGTACCTAGTAGTGTGAGAAGGCTAGTGAAGATATACATCCACTGTTCATCTAAAAATTCACTTACTTTATCTACATTACCCAGTTGATTCTGACTCATGGCCGCTCTGTGTGGTGTCAGAATAGTGCTGGGCTCCATAGAGTTTTCAGTGGTGGACTTTTCAGAACTGGATTGCCAGACCCTCCTTCTGAAGGTCCTCTGAGAGGACTCAAACCTCCAACCTTTTGCTTAACAGCTGAGTGTATTAACTCCTTGAACCATCCAGGGTCTTCTTATCTATATTCTCTGAACAGTATTAATTGAAGACACTTCAGTCAATGGTGGGATGGTGAGCAAGCTGCATCTCCACCCTTAGGAAGCTCACAGTTTGCTGGAGCAAACAAACACATAAAACAATTATAATTAAGCGCTGTAATTCAAAAATGCAGAGAGAAGAGGAGTCACTCACCACAGGGGCCTATGGTTTGAGGAGCCAGATTTCCTCTCTCTGACAAATCCAAGACAGTATGGGGGCTGGGAAACTAACGTCTTGGGCAGTGCTAGGAGTAAGATTTAGGACATCTACCTGTGAGGTGGGTCTTACTGTCTCCATCTTACAGAGACAATCCTCAGACTCTGAGAGGTTAAACAATGTTCTAGGTATCCCGTAGCTATTACCTGAAGAACTCTAGACATGATGACTTTCCCTTTCCAAGCGTTTGGGTCCACCAGCAGCTGCTATACAAACAGTTGTGCTTAAATGCTCAGCCACACTGGACAAGTCACCCTGAGTCCAGCATGGACCAGATGGAGGGCAAATCAGTCAGTGCGCAATCACAGCAATGCCCTGAGGTATCTGGAAGCCTGGGCTGTGGGGAAGGATGTGTCAGGGCACGAGCAGGCACTAGAGGACTGCTATGGCCATCTGTTGCTCCTTAGGAGCACATGTATGAAGGAAATAACGTAACAGTAAGGATAATTGTGTAGGGACTGAGCTAGACTCTTGAAAAGGGAAAGTCATCAAGTGGCCAAGTGCAGAAGGAGAGAATTAAGAGGAAAACCAGAGTTTGCAGGGGCTGATGAATATCAAGAATGCTATTCTGCAAACCAAGGAAGCAAAGGAAAGGGGAATAATAGACCCCTGCAGATAAGACACAGTTAAGTACATTTAAAGGTCATAGGACGACGAATAAAATGGAGGTAGTATGGAAACCCTGGTGGGGTTCATATCCACCAGGTACTCCTTGGAAACTCTATGAGGTAGTTCTATACTGTCCTGTAGGGTTTCTATGACTTGGAATCAACTTGACGGCAGTGGGTTTTTATCACTGTCCTGGCTGTGCCACATAAAGCAATGAAGCATTAACCTACTAACAGGTTTCCCCTTTTCTGGTCTCTTTCCATTAGTTCAATCTTTACCTATGAACAGATTTTCATTTCAGTTAGCTAGCATTCCCAGTGATTCCCCTTCATCTACAAGAAACATTCAGAAGTCCTTAACAGCACTTCATAAACTGATCTGAGATGCTACATTCAGCTTTATCTTTGGCTCTTCTCCTCTTCACTCCAGTCACAGATGACACTCTTGGAAACGTGGGTGACAACAGTACTTAGGTTCTATGGCTGCTAATCACGACATCAACAGTTTGAATACACCAAGTATATCTTGGAAACTCTATGGGGCAGTTCTAGTCTGTACTACAGGATGTTTATGATTCAGAATCTACTTGGGGACAGTGGGTTTGGTTTTGGGGTCTTCTACTTTCCTGAACTGCTCTCTTCTTCTTCTGCACAGAACTAATTCCTGCTAATCTTGTTGATATCACAAACTTCTAAGATATGCAAAGGATTTTTATGCAATTTACCAACACATCTCAATAAAAAGACACTTTTATTCTGTGTCATTTGAGAATACCCCACTCAAACCACTACCTTCTGGTGGTGACTATATGGCTGGCACACCCAATGTGACTGAATTCATTTTTCTGGGACTTTCTCCCAATCTGGAGGTGCAGAGAGCTTGTTTTGTGATATTTTTGCTCTTGTACATGGCAATTCTACTGGGGAATTTTCTCATTGTGATCACTGTTGTGACCAGCAGAACTCTTAGTTCCCCCATGTACTTCTTCCTCGGTTACCTATCCTTTGTGGAGATCTGCTACTCCTCGACCACGGTCCCCAAACTCATCTTGGACTTGCTGGCTGAAACGAAAGCCATATCTCTATGGGGCTGTATGACACAGGTTTTCTGCGTTCACTTCTTTGCTGGCATTGAAGTTTTCCTGCTTATTGTGATGGCCTATGATCGCTATGTGGCCATCTGTAAGCCCCTCAGCTACACCACCATCATGAACCAGCAAGTATGTGCTGTCTTGGTGGCAATAGCGTGGGTCGGGGGCTTTGTGCATTCCTTCACGCAAGTCATTCTCATCTTTCATTTGCCCTTCTGTGGCTCCAACGTGATTGATCACTACTTCTGTGACCTGCTTCCTCTGCTCAAACTTGCCTGCTCTGACACCTTCCTCATTGGTCTCCTGATGGTTGCCAATGGGGGGACCCTCTCTGTGATCAGCTTTGTGATTCTCTTAGCTTCCTATGCAGTCATCTTGCTCCATCTGAGGACCCGAAGCTCTGAGGGGAGGCGAAAGGCCCTCTCCACCTGTGGGTCCCATATTACCGTGGTAATCTTGTTTTGGGGGCCACTTCTCTTCATCTACGTGAGACCTTCTACGACTCTCTCTGTGGACAAGACGGTGGCCGTGTTCTACACAGTGATCACCCCTCTCCTCAACCCTGTCATCTACTCCCTGAGAAATGCTGAGGTGAAGAAAGCCATGAAGAGGCTGTGGATGAGGACAGTGAAACCGGATGAGCAGTAGAGACTGAGTACTGTCTTCTAAGTTTACAATAATGCTGAGTCTAAATGGAACATTGTTAACAGCAGAATGGTTTGAAAGAAATAATGCAGAGCATTTGTTGGTTCTAGGGTTATTCTACCTTTTGTCTATCTTTAAAAATTTCATTTTTACTGTTTATAAAATACAGTCTTTTATGGATACACTGTAAATCAGTCATTTTTCTGTTGTTAGATATTTAGGTAATTTCTAAATGACACCTTGGTAAATGTTCTTGAATAAATACCTTCAATAATACTTTTAATTTTCATTTAGCCTCATTTCTAAAAGTGAATTTCCTGTGTTAAAGGGTATGAAGACTTTGATGGATAGTGTTAAACTGATTCCCAGAAAGGTTGTGACAATTCACCTTTTCTGTGAGAGTGCTCTTGACAGAACGAGATATTGTCATCAAAAACTTTTTTCTTTGGATGAGACGTGAGATATTTACATAGTCAAAGTATCTTCCAAACCCAGCCAAAATAGCTGACTCTGATTCATGGAGACCACATACTGGCCTGCACAGGTAAACCGTGCTCCATGGCATTTTCAAGACTGGGACCTTTTGGAAGCAGATCACCAGGTCTTTTTTCTAAAGCACTTCTGAGAGGGTTCAAACCACCAACCTTCTGGTTAACAGTCAAGAAATCAACTGTTTGTGCTACCCAGGGACCCATAATATCTCCCCATGAGAGAAAAAAGTGACTTTACTCTGGAGGAAGCTGGGAGACCCAACTTTAAACAATGGCTTCAAGTTGTAATGGGACACAAGTAACGGCACCAACTGACATCAAAACAAACAAACAAAAAAAAAACCCACTGCCACTGAGTCAGGTCTAACTTATAACAATCCTAGAGGTCAGAGCAGAACTGCCCCACAGTTTCAATGAAGTGCCTGGAGGATCTGAAGCGCTCAACTGTTGGTTAGCAGATGTAGCAGTTAACTCACTATGTCACCAGGGTTTCCCAAACTGACATCACACGCCTCCCACTAGAACGTGCTAGAGAAGCACATCATGTTATTTCTGCAGTATTCCTGCCACAAAAGCATACCCTGAGTCTAATCTGTAGAACATGAGGCAAACCCAAAATGAAGAACATTTACACAAAATTACTGGTCTGTACACTTGGCTACTAACCGAAAGATTAGTGATTTGAACCTACTAAGAGGCAGGGACCTCACAGGAAAGGCCTGGTGATCAGCTTCTGGAGGATCACAGCCATTGAAAACCCTATGGAGTCAGTTTTGCTCTGAAACACAAGGCCTGCAATCAGTAAGAATCACTTTGGCTGGCAAAAGTTCTGGTTTTCTTTTCTTAGTACTTAGAAGTGTCAAGTCCGTGAAAGACAATGAAAGATTGGAAAACTATTGCAATTAAAGGAGATTAAAATTGCATAATAACTAAAAGTAGCATGTGATTTGGGATTGGATCCCCGAACTAGATCGAGGCCATTACTGCCACAGAAAGTTCTGTAGAATAGATAATAAAGATGCATCATTGTTAATTTCCTAATTTTAATAATTCTATTGATGTCAGAAAAAAGACTTTGCTTCTAAAAATTACATACTGAAGGGTCTAGAGGTAAAGAGGCAACATGCCAACAGCTTAGCTTCAACAGTGCAGGAAAAACACTACCTATTGAAAATATGAATAAGAAAAATATTGCTAAACACTAACAATTTGGGAATCTGGATTAAGACATACAGAAATGCCTGGTACTACTGCAATATTTTTGTAACTCACAAGTTATTTTTAATGGGAAGTTGAGAATATTTTGCAAATTTGATATGCATCTCATTTTTTAATTTGCAAATCTTCAGTTTTTTTCAAAAGGATGATATCTCCATGTCTAACTGGGTTTGCATATTATTTACAACAGTTTCAATGTGTAAGCCAAGCCAAGCCAGCCATATATTTCTATGTAGTAAAATCGCTCATTGTTTCACTGCTTTTGTGTTTAGAGTATCCTACAGCATAAGTTACCCATTTTGCCATCCAATCAGTTCCAACTCACAGCAACCCTATGCTGTTTAAAGAATTCTAAGTTTTAAAAATCAACAAACTGACAAGCTACACATGAAAAGTTTCATTCTCTTCCTTTCTACATTCCTCCTTTCCCCTCTCTGATGTCCCTGCCAGAGAAACATTTTTCTAAGTTTTCTGTTTTCCATTCAGAGTTTCCTTCAGCAAATATAAGTGTAAATACATATACATACACAAATATATACAGATATGTATATTATATATTCTCACTTACCTTCATCTTTTACTTATAGCATACAGTAAACTAGATATGAAACTTGCCATATTTATTTAACAATTGTCTTAGTCATCTAGTGCCACTATAAGAGAAATACCACAAGTGGCTTTAACAAAGTGAAATTTATTTTCTCACAGACAGTATGCGTTAAGTCCAAATTCAGGGCATCAGCTCCAGAGGAAAGCTTTCTGTTAGATCTGGAGGAAGGTCTCTGTTGTCCGTATTCCCTATGCATGTCTTCCTTAGCTACCTGGCCCTGGTGGAGATCAGTTACTCCTCTACGGTTGCCCATAAATTCATCACTGATTTACTCACTGCCATGGATTGAATTATGTCCCCCCACGCCTCAAAAAAATATCTGTCAACTTGGCTAGGCCATGATACCCAGTATTGTGTGATTATACCTATTCTGTCATCTGATGTGGTTTTCCTATGTGTTGTAAATCCTACCTCTATGATTTGAATGAAGTAAGACTCAGTCTACAAGATTAGGTTATGTCTTAAATCAATTTCTCTTGATATAAAACACAGAACAGAAGAGGGAGCCAAGAGGACCTCATACCTCCAAGAAACCAGTGCCAGGACCAGAGTACATTCTTTAGAACCAAGGCTTCATGTACTGAAAAGCTCCAAATCCAGACAAAGATCAACGACAAGGGCCTTCCCCCAGAACCAAGAGAGAGAGAAAGCCTACCCTGGAGCTGGGAACCTGAATTTGAATTTCTAGCATCCTAGACCATGAGAGAATATTTTTCTCTTTGTTAAAGCCAACCACTTGTGCCTATTTGTGTTATAGCAGCACTAGATGACTAAAACACTCATCCAGATTAAAATTATCTCCTTGGAGGGCGTTCTGGCTCAGATATTTTTCTACTTCTTCTTTGGCGTGACAGATTCTCTTGCTCACAGTAGCAGCTATGACTAGTATGTGGCTATCTACAAACCCCTGCACTGTACAACCATCATGAGACAGCCTGTGTGTCAACCTCTGGTGGCTGGTGCCTGGTTAAGAGGCATAATTCCTTCAACATCCAGAGCCCTATCAATGTCTAATTGCCCTTCAGTGACCCCACTGTAATTGACAACTATTTCTTTGACCTCCATCTCCTATTCGAGATTGCCTCCACTGACACCTTTGTGGGTGGAGCTATTGTGTTGCCTAACAGTGGCTCACCTTTAGTTATATCTGTCCTCACCCTGGTATCCTCTTACGTCCTTATCTTGGTCAACTTGAGGAACCACCGTGCAGATGGGTGGCACAGAGTTCTCTCCAACTACGCCTACCACAACACAGTGGTCATCTTGTTCTTTGAACCTGTCATCTTCCTTTGTACCTCTTTCACCTTCATTGAAAATAAACTGTTGGTTGTTTTCTGTACAATCTTCAATCCACGCTGAACCGTATCATCTACACATTCAGAAGGTGAAAGACAACATGAGAAGACTGTGGGGCAAGAAAGTGAACTCAGGAATAGAGTGAAAATGAAAACAAACAAACAAAAAACAATCCATAAACTGGGTGATCAAGTATGTGATCTGATTTTACTCAGCCATGAAAGAAAAATGAAAAAATTAACCTATGCATTATTTTTTGTTCTGTATTTCATGAGCTACTTTTACTTCATGGTACCAATCAGTCTTCTAACAGTTGTCAGCATTTTGGGAACGCTGAACATTGGCAGAGTTACTCATACAGATTTAGGGAGAGGTCACCTAGACTACAATTGCCATACTGTTATCTGCTAACCGTGTAATCTTGGATTCATTGACTTCACCTTTTGATATTATCATGCTGTGCTAAGTACAAATATTGTGGCACTTGGAGACAGGTCATGTTTTCCCTTGTCTCTCATCAGTCATGAGATCTTGAGGGAGTCTTATTAGGTGTCCTTATCCCACTAACTTGATTCAAATACCTGAAATTCCATTGTAGGAACTTCATTCATGGGTGATGGGCACTATTATATGTAAAAATATCTGGGAAGTAAAATACAATGAAACTACTATTAAACATCAATATCTTAATCTCAACAATTTTATAAAGCCCTTCTTTTTCCACGTACTGATGTAAGGAGAGCAAAAGAGTCAGAAACGCATTCAGTTGCACATATAACACAACCTAACAAAAACTGGCTTAAGCCAAATACAGCCTGATAGTTACTTTTGCATGGACTTTCAGCTAAGAATGGCTTCTACATTTTTAAATGTTTGAAAATTTTAATATTGTATGAGACCCCTATGATAAGAACTTAAAAACAGACTCATGCATAGAACAAAAGACTCTTTGATGGCTGCAAGGGAGGGGAGGGGAGGGATGGTTTAGATTAGATAGTTAGTAGAAATTTGGTTGGGTAAAATCAGTGACAGCACACATTAGAAAGAAGATCAATAATAACTGGACTTTAACACAATTTGAGTATTCCTCCCATCTTAACTCAATATTGCAAGGACAGAGTAGCTGGAGTGGGGGCCAGGGCCCATGCTCTCAGGTGAAATCGAGGCCAATGGGCACAGCTAGCGTTTTGCTAATGAGGACTCTCTGCACTCCTCATCAGTGAGTGGCATCTGGGATCTTAAAAGCTGCCAAGCTGCCATCTGAGGGTACAGAAAATGGCCTCAACTCAACACGAATGGATGATCACCGAGGACAAAAACGACATGAGGAAAAGAGAACCCAGAAGACAGAGATACCCATGTGCGTGGGTCTCTACATCAACTCGTGACCAGAAGAACCAGATGGTGCCTGGCCACCACCAGTGATAGTCATGATGGAGCTCACAAAATGGAGTCTCACTGGCAACAAGAGAATAAATAGGGGTGTACCCTGAGATCTCCAATAAAAGACCACAATTGACGGTCCAGGGGCTTCAGAGTTCCCCTGGGAGCATGGCAAAAGAAAATTTTAAAAAAATAAAAAGAAAATTATTTTGCCACATGAAGGTTATATGAATTTCAAAGATGTGTTCATAAATAAAATTCAGTAGAGTACAGCCACACCCATTATTTTACATGCTATCCATGACTGATTTCAAGACACAGTGTCTGAGTTGAGTAGTTGTCATACAGTCTAGTGCTGAAAAATCCTAAATATTTCTTGGACCCTTTACAGAGAAAGTTTGCTGACCCTTGGCTTAAGTCATAATGGTAGTTTTTGCTTACTCAACAAATAAGAAGACTGGAGGGAGGTCACTGGTTCCAGGGTAGACTTGTTAATTCTATGATGACTGTGCACTGGGTTGGTGCCCTTCCATGATTTTGTGTCCCCTTACATCTGCAATGAGTTTACAGCAGCTTTCACGAAAGGGGGGTACTCTGGTTTTATGTTAGGAAATATTTCCCAGAAGCTCTCCAGTAGAACTCCTCATATTCTTATTCTTTTTGGCCTAAATCGGGACACACGTCTACCCTGGCAAAGGGGAACAGGATTATGTTACAGACTTAGACCAGTGTTGTGGATTGAATTGTGTCTCCTAAAAATACACGTTTTAGTATTAACATCTGCACCAATGAAAGTGACCTTGCTTGAGAAAATAGGGTTTTCCTTGCAAACATTATGAGGTAAATTAAGGAAGTTACACTTGAGTAGGGTGGGTCCTGACGAAGGTACTCAGTTACACACAGAGGTGTGGATGGAGAAGGTTTCTTGGAGGGTGGTGGCCCTGGGCACACTGAGAGAGTTAAGGGACTTGACTCTGATGCGACACTGACTGACTGAAAATCAACTCCACCACTTGGTGACTGTGCAGCCTCAGTCAGTGACTACACTGGTGTAGAATTTTGGGGCCAAGTTCAAGAACCACTTTCTTTAATATCACAGTTTTCCCAAGAATGGACCCTACAATAATTTCTCTCTTGGAAAATAATCAATGGGGGGGGGCAACAGAATATGAGTACCTAAGAGTTGCAAATGCCAAAACGAGTTGCAAATAGCAATCAAATTATCCTTGGACTCCTGGAAAACAGGGAATGAGTCTTGTTCACACGTATATCCCTTCACTTAGGGTTCTGGACCAATTCACTTCGGACTGATTTACCAAACAGCAACTTGCTAATTTAACTGAATTATCACATGGATAACTTGCTGAAATTCTGATATATCAAAAACATGTTTCTACTAATCCTTTCTTTACATGAGGTCTGACAATTAGGTTAACAAACTCATTCTAGAAAAAGTGCTACATACCTCATTGCTGAATATCACTACAGTCGCATTTTAGCTCCCCTTGGGAAGCAATGCACTGACACCAGTGCCCTGTCCACCCTTCAAAGCAATTTTGGACCTCTTTTTCTGGAATGGCCATCAGAGCTGACGTCATATTACCTTTGATGTTCTGAATGCCATCAAAATGTTTTCCTTTCAATATTTCCTTTAACTTCAGGTAAAGAAAAAAGGCATTGGAGGACAGATCAGGTCAGTGGGGAGGGTGTTCCAATACAGTTATCTGTTTACTGGCCAAAAACTCCCTCACAGACAACTATACAGTTAAGTTTGCAAACTTGCCACCATGCCACTGCATGCAATGGCCATTCCAGAAAGAGTTCTAAAAGTGCTTCAAGGGTGGACTAGACACTGACATTGGTGCACAGCTTCCCAAAGGGAGTACTTCAAAGATAACCATAGTCACAGGAAGCAGTGAAGTATGCAGCACTTATAACAATTAAGTGCGTGGACTTAGTTGTCAGACTTTGTGATTTCATAGCATTTGGATTCACTCATATCTAAAATAAGCAATGTCTGTGGAGGTACTTTTGTTTATTTTGAGTGTCAGTTTTCTTGAAAATAAACAATATGCCCTGATAAACATTTGGGTTTCCTCTTACTACAGAAGCTGTTCTTAGGTACCATCAAATCTGTTTTAACTCCTAGACACCCTACACACAACAGAATGAAACGCTGCCCAGTTCTGCATCATGCCCACATTTTTATGCTTAAGCTCACTGTTGTACCTACTGTGTCAATCCATCTTGTTGAAAATCTTCTTCTTTTCTGGCTGACCAAGGCTGACGTCCTTCTCCGAAGATCTGCCCTTCCTTACAGCACGTACAGTCTCGCCGTCCTCGCTTCTCAGGAGCACTGTGGTTGTACTTCTTCCAGGACAATTCCTTTTGGCAGTCCATGGTATCTTCAATATTCTTCTCTAACACCGCAATTCAAAAGTATCAATTCTTCTCTCTTCCTTATTCATTTTTACCTTTCACTTGCATATGATGAATTGAAATTACCATGGCCTGGGTCAGGCACACTGAATGTTTAAGATGACTTCTTCACTTTTTCACACTATAAAGTAGTCTCTTGCAGCAGATTTTCCCAGTGCAGCGCATCTTTTGATTTCTTCACCGCTGCTTCCATGGGCATTGAGTGTAGAACCAGCTAAAATGAAATCCTTCACAACCTCAGCTTTTCCTTCCTTTATCTGGATGTTTATTATGGAATGAAGAAGGAGAAACTAGCACTGGGAATGCCAGTAACCTCCACACCAGCACAAGGCACTCACAGCCTGGGTAAGAGTTCATGTAGTCTGACACCCAGCACAGATGTTCCTCCCATGATGGTACCTCATGACAGCCAGTGTTTACTTTTCAATGGAATAAAATTTACATAAAATGAAATGCACAGATTATATTTGTGTACAGTCTGATGTGTTTTGACAATTTATACACTCATATAATCCACATCCAACCCCAAACATAAAACATTCCGAATACCCTAGAAACTTTTCTCATGAGCCCTTCAATATAATCCCCACTATCCACAGGATACCCACTAATCTAGGATCTGTCATCCCAGATTAGTTTGGTCTGTTCATGAACTCATATAAATGAATCATAAAGCTTGTATTCCTTTGTGTCTGCCTTCTTCTGCTCAAAATAATGTTTTTGAGATTCATTTATCTTGCACATTCTAGGAGTTTGTTCCTTTTATTCTATGGAGTAGTATTTCATTCTATGAATATACTAAATTTATTTTAATCCATTCCGCTTGACGGACTTTTGAGTTGACTTCATTTTATGGCTCTGTTACGAATGAAAGTGTCCATGAACATTCTTTTATGTTCCCATTTTTGAAAAAGCATAAACCAGTGAGTCATTTATTTATTTTGCTTGCTAAACAACATTTCAAAACCTGATTTACAATATCTGCACATCTTTTGTAGTGGTAGTACCTAATTTGAAATAGAGAAATGAAGTCATAGACAATAGGCTAATCTTCAAAGGTTAGGAAATAACATCAACTTTTTCAAAAAAAAAGAAAAACCTAGTTTATAACTTTAGGTGAATTAGCACAATTTTCTACCACAATATTTTAACAGATAGTGTTTACATTTAACAAACATTCATAAACTCAGATTTATGTATCTTTATCAAGTATTTCAACATAAAAAAGTCTAGCTAATAGGCTTTCACAAAAATCTAACTCTTAGATGACATATAATGGAATAAACATAGGTTTAACTTAAATGTTTGGAGCATTTATCTAAATATTTCCCAAACTACTTTTGTGTATTTCTTTCAATACAAAGCCAATGGTTAATTCAACTTTAACAATCAAAAAAGGTAGCAAGTTTATATCAAAATCTCTCATAAAAATTTCCAGTTAGTCATTAGTGGACACTTGTGACAATCCCATTTCAAATTACAGTCTAGGCTGAAACCACATTTTTGTTGGGTAACACTGATGTAGAGTGGGTTGCATTTCATAAACAATACTTAAGGCATCTCAAAACCTTTCATTATAGAAAATTTCAAACATACGCAGATGTGGTAAGAGCACTACAATGAACTATCACATACTTAACACCCAATTTTAATGACTTATAATTCACAGTGAATTTTTAATCCATACGAGGCCCCTCAACAGCAGCGCTTTTGACACGGGGTCAGGCACCTCTTTTTGCTGGGAGCCTGCCCTGTGGACTGCAGGATGCTGGGCAGCATCTGGGCCTTTACCCACTACCTGCCGCTAGCACCTACGTGCCCGTTCCTCTCCACTGTCCCGCTTCAGGTCAGGTTGTGACAACTGAGAGCATCTCCAGACATTCCCACATAGCTCCTGGGGCAAATCACACCCAGCTGAGAACTACTGATGGACACCCAAGGCAAGGAAAAGAACTCTTTTGCTTTCCTGACACATGTGACCCCTATTCCTTGTACCACATTTTTGAGTTGTGTCATTTCTTATAAAGCCATATAACTGAGCTCATGATAGCAGGAGTTATATCTAATACATCTCTGAAAACCATACATCGCCATATGCAATGCATACTCAGTGAACAGTGGGGAAATACAATTTGTTCACATGTTTTATTTCCAAAGTTGCTGCTTTCTACAATGGAGTTAGAGAGCTCAGTAATCAAGCCCTGCTTCTCCTGAGGAAGGCTGCCTGATTAGTAAGGGGAAAAGGACACAATTCTCTGGAGACCAGCCTTCTCTCACCTGATCATCACACCTTCTCCCCTGGCCTCTCTGGAGCAATTTCTACTGAAGGCTAATCTGACATAGTTATTTTTCTGTGGAACAGCACCGAGGCAGAGGGGAGGAAAGTCTCTTTTGCTTTTACTTTAAAGCAGGTGGAATTTTGATTCCTATGGCTCAGTTTCAGCATACTGAGTCTGAGGTGCAAGGGAGCAGATTTTCAGCCCTGTGATTCCGACAAGACAGGTATCTTAGTTTAACGGTTCTAAATTGCCTCACTGGGAAACCTGGGTGAACTCGGGTGGGAGCGGTTCACAGGGCATCATTTGCGTCTCTGTAGTCAGGGAGAAAAGGTAACTGTGGTGAGAACAGTACAGCCATGGAAACGCTGGAATGAGTGTTTTTGTTTTCAGACCTATGCTTCTTTTGCATGTGATGATCACCATTCCTCTTTGAAAGCAAATGGAATGTGACAAGGAGCACGTGGTATTTTACAAAGTGCTCTGACATTGGTTCCATCATTGGCTGAGCACCTAGTGAAGGAAAGCTCACTGCTAGGCACCAAGATTCAAACTGGAAAAAACACGTTCTTGTTTCTGTGGGAAGCTTTGTTCCTTCACTATTCGGTGAGCACCTACAGTGTACCTAGTACTGTGCTAAGATGGCTAAGACGGACGCCTCTCAGAGATGGAAAGTTCAGCTCCCCAATCTACAGGCTCCTACAGTCAGTGGCTCCTCTTCTCTTGGGTGTTTTTGAATCACAGCTCTCACCACACTGAAGTGTAACAGTTTTATGCGGTCACCTGGTCCACTGAACTCTGAGCTTCCTGAGGGCAGAGATATAGCTTACTCACCACGGCCTACTGAAGTGTCTTCACAAATGGTAGCCAGATAATATAGATACAGAGATCCGGGGGGTACAAGGACTTAACGCACGCGGCTGCTAACCAAAAGATAGAGACATACAGCCACTGCTCATCTTGCTTGGCTATCTACATTACCAGTCGCCAAGTTGATTCTGACTCATGGTCACTGTCTGATGTCAGAAGACTGCTGTGGTCCACTACTGACTAACTTTTCAGAACTAGATTGGCATGCCCTCCTTTTGAGTAGCCTCCGAGTGGAATCAAATCTCCAACCTTTTAGTTAACAACTGAGCACGTTAAATCCTTGTGCCACCCAGGGTCTCCTTATCTATATCATGTAAATACTGTTTGCAGGAAGGTACTTCAGAAGGTAGCGGGGCAGTAAGTAAGCTGTATCTCTGCCTTCATAAAGCTCACATTTCAGCAGAGTAAATGACTACATAAAACAAATATAATTCAGTGTAGTAAGTGCTTGATTAAAAAACACCTGGAAAAAGAGGAGCCATAGACCACAGGAACCTCTGGACTGGAGAGATAGATTTTCTATCTTTGAGAGTAATCTAAGACAATATGCAAGCTGGGAAACTGTACCTGGGATAGGGTTAGGAGAAGGATTTAGCATATCTATCTATAAGATTTTATTACTTCCATCTTAAAGAGAACTGTAAGATTCCTAGAGTTTAAGCAACTTTCTAGGTATCACAAAACTATTACCTGAAAAACCCTAGATGTTATGGCTTTACCTTTCCAAGATTCTTAGGTCCACCTGGAATTACTTCCCAAACCATTGTGCTAATGAACTCAGCCTCAGACACACTGAACAAGCTACCTTGAGTCCAGCATGGACTGGATGGTGGACAAATCAGTCAATGAGCAATCATGGCGATGCCTTGAGCTATCTGGAAGGCTGAGCTGTGGGAAACAATGGGTGAAGGCACAAGTAGGCACTGGAGGAGTGGTGTGGCCATCTGTTGCACCTGAGGGCCTACGTATGAAGGAAATGAAGGTAACAGTAATGAGACTTGTGCTGAAGGAGCTAGACTCTTGGAATGGAAAAGTGATCACAAGTATAGAAGGAGAGAATGAAGAGCAGAAGCAGAGTTTAGATGGGCTGATGCACATCAAGAATGCTATTTTGCAAACCAAGGAAGCAAAAGGAAGAGGTGCTATAGACCTCTGCAGATAAAACACAATTGAAAATATCCAGAGGTATATTGTATGAGACCTCTACTATAAAGACTAAAAAACAGATTTATGTACAGAAGAAGATACTCTTTGATGGCTGTAAGGGTGGGGAGTGAGGGAGAGGGTTGGTCATAGATTAGACAGACCAAAAACCAAACCAAACCCAGAGCTATCAAGTCAACTCTGACTCATAGGAACCCTACAGGACAGAGCAGAACTGCCCCATAGGGTTTCAAGGACAGTCTAGTAGATTTGAATTGCCAACCTCATGGTTAGCAAACATAGCACTTAACAACTACACCCCTAGTGTTTCCACAGATTAGTCGACAGGTAGCTGAAGGGAGTGACAACAAGAAGTAGAGAAAAAATCAACAAAACTGGACTATACCATAAACTGAAAGCTTTTCTAAACTCAACCCACTAGTTCAAAGTGTAGAGTAATAGGGACAGGGGTTTGGGGACAATGTTTTCAAGGGGCATCAAGGTCAACTGGCATAACTATCCTTTTTCTAAGAGAGTCTTCTGCATCCCATCTGGGATCTTAAAGGCTAGAAAGATGCCATCTCAGGTACACCAAAGGGTCTGAACCCATCTGGAATAGACAATGACTGAGAACAACAAAGATACGATGAAAAAAGAGCCCAGCAGACAGAAGGACCCATATGAATGGGAGACTGTTTCAACATGAGACGAGAAGAACCAGATGATGCCTGGCAAACACCAAAGACAGCCATGATGACACAAAGTAGAGTCCCTAAGGCAACACAAGAAAAAGAGGTGTGCGCAGTTCAAGAACTATATAAAAACCAGAAATGACTGACAGCCAAGAAGGCCTGGGAACATGTCCCTACACTTCCTGCTGGCCCTGACCTGAAACCACTATTGAGGTCTACTCTGCAGACAATAATGGACTGGACTTGGGGATACTGTGTGACCATATGGTGCGTATACTTTATGGTTTTATACATTTATAGGAAGCTGGCCTATTGGTTTCCTTCTAGATGGGAAAAAGAGGGTGGGGAGCAGGGGACAGGTACACCTTAAGAGGATATTAGAAGTATAGAGTGAAAAGGAGGAATGTACTGTCACCGGGTGGGGAGAGCAGATGGAGCTGCAGCTAGGCAGACATGCAAAACGGATTTGGATTGTATACTTTCATATAATCACAATAATAACAATTTTTAAAAAAAGAGAGAGAGAACCAAAAAAAAAAAAGAAAGAACAACACATCCAGGGGCAATAGGAAGACAATCAAAATTGAGACAGTAGTACTGTCCTGGGTGCCACACACGATACAATTAAGCATTAATTTAACTAACAGGTTTCTCCTTTTCTGGTCTGTTTCTGCTAGGCCAACCTTTACAACAAAGAGATTTTCATTTAACTAGCATTCCCAATGATTAGCCCTCATCTACAGGATACAGTCAGAAGCCCTTAGCAGCCCTTTATAAACTGGTCCCAGATTCTATGTTCAGCTTTTATCCTTTGCTATTCTCCTCATTGCTTCGGCCACACATGACATTTCCACACATTTGGATTTCGATGGCACCTGGCTGGCTCAGAAACCTGGTGGCACAGTGGTTCAGTGTCGTTATTCAAGACGTTCAATAGTTCGAACACACCATTCATTTCTGGGAATGTCTACGGAGCAGTTCTACTCTGTCCTACAATGTCATCATGAGTCGGAATTGACTTTAGGGCAATGGGCTTTGTTTTGGGGTCTTCTGACTTCCCAGACTGCTCTTTTCTTCTTCTACGCATAACTAACTCCTACAAATCATTTCGATATCACAAACCTCTAAGATATGCAAAGGATTTTTACGTAATTTACCAACCCATTTCAATGAAAGACTCTTTTATTTTGTATGATTTCAGATCAACCCACTCAAACTACTACCTTCTGGTGGTGACTACATGGCTGACACTCACAATGTGACTGAATTCATTTTTCTGGGACTTTTTCCCAGTCTGGAGGTGCAGAGGGTTTGTTCCGTGGCATTTCTGCTCTTGTACACAGCAATTCTACTGGGGAATTTTGTCATTGTGATCACTGTCGTGACCAGTAGAAGCCTGAGTTCCCCCATGTGCTTCTTCCTCAGTTATCTGTCCTTCGTGGAGATTTGCTACTCCTCTACCACAGCCCCCAAACTTATCTCCGACTTGCTGGCTGAAAGCAAAGTCATATCCCTATGGGGCTGCATGACACAGGTTTTCTGTAGTCATTTCTTTGCTGGTACTGAGATTTTCCTGCTCACTGTGATGGCCTATGACCGCTATGTGGCCATCTGCAAGCCCCTCAGCTACACCACCATCATGAACCAGCAAGTGTGTGCTGTCTTGGTGACAATAGCGTGGGTCGGGGGCTTTGTGCATTCCTTTGCCCAAATCCTTCTCATCTCGCACCTGCCCTTCTGTGGCCCCATTGTGATTGATCACTACTTCTGTGACCTGCTTCCTCTGCTCAAACTTGTCTGCTCTGACACCTTCCTCATCGGTCTCCTGATTGTTTCCAATGGGGCGACCCTCTCTGTGATCAGCTTTGTGATTCCCTTAGCTTCCTATGTGAGTATCTTGCTCCATCTGAGGACCAGAAGCTCTGAGGGGAGGCAGAAGGCCTTCTCCACCTGTGGGTCCCATATTACCGTGGTAATCTTGTTTTGGGGGCCACTTCTCTTCATCCATCTGAGGACTTCTACCACACTGTCTGTGGACAAGATGGTGGCCATGTTGTACACAGTGATCACCCGTCTCCTCAACCCTGTCATCTACTCTCTGAGAAATGCTGAGGTGAAGAAGGCCATGAAGAGGCTGTGGATCAGGACAGTGAAACTGGATGAGAAATAGAGACTGAGTATTGGCTCCTTAAGTTTACAACAAGGCTGTCTAAATGGAACACTGTTAAGGGCAAAATAGTTTGAAAGAAATACAATACAGAGTGCTTGTTGATTCCAGGGTTATTCTACCTTTTGTTCATCTCTGAAAACTTCATTTTTATTGTTTATACAATACAGTCTTTTAGGGATATACTGTATCCCCCTGTTGTTATTCAGGTAGTTTCTAAACGACACTGTGGTAAATATTCTTGAACAAACATCTCTAATTGTACTTTGAATTTTCTTTTAGCCTCAGTTATGACAGTGAATTTCCTGTAGGGTATAAAGACTTTAATGGACAGTGTTACACTGATTCCCAGAATGAGATACATTCTTAATAAGTCATTAAGCATTTGTGTGCATCTGTGCAGATGAGAAGATGAATATTCACATAGTCAAAGATCTTCCCAACGTAACCAAACCAGTTGATTCTGACTCACAGCAACAGCATATACTGCAGAATAAAACTGTGCTCCACGGGGTTTGCAAGGCTGTGACCTTTTGGAAGCAGACTACCAGGTCTTTCTCCTAAGGCACTTCCACATGGGTTCTAACCACCACCCTAAGCAATTAACTATTTGTGCCACCCAGAGACTCCATAGTATCTCCCCATAAGAGAAAAAAGTGACTTTACAATGCAGAGACCTGGAAGACACAGCTTAAACAATTGCTTGAAGTTGTAATGGGGCACTAGTAAAGGCACAAACTGATATCATATGCCTCTTTATGTAAAAAATACCGGAGAAGTGCGGCAGATTTTTGCCATGGCATTCCTGTTTAAAATGTATAACCTGAGTTTAATCTGTAAAACATCAGGCAAACCCAAAATGAAGGACATTTTACAAAATTACTGGTCTGTACACTTGGCTACTAACCAAAAGATTAGTGATTTGAACCCATCCAGAGGCAGGGCTCTCTTAAGAAAGGCCTAGTGATCAGCTTCCGGAAGATCACAGCCATCGCTATGGAGTCAGTTTTTCTCTGAAACCCATGGGTCACCGTCAGCGAAAATCACTATGGCGACTGTTTCCGTTTTCTTTTCTATTCCGTTCTTTTCCTTTCTTACTAGTCAGAAGTGTCAAGGTCATAAAGGACAAAGAAAGGACTGAAAAATATTCCAGTTAAAGGAGATTAAAAATACGTTAAAACCAAAAGTAGCATATGATTTGGATTTGGATCCCCGAACTAGATCAAGGCCATTACTGCACCAAAGAGTTTTGTAGAACAGATAGTAAGGGTGCATCACTGTTAATTTCCTAATTTTAATAATTCTACGGATGTCAAATGTCTTTGGTTTTAAAAATTATACATTGAAGGGTCTAGAGGTAAAGAGGCAGCCTGTCAACAGCTCAGCTTCAACAATGCAGAAAACACTCTACCTATAGCAAACATGAATAAGAAAATTATTGCAAAGCATGAGCATTTGGGGAATCTGGATGAAGAACACACAGAAATGTCTGGTACTACTATTGCAATATTTCTGTAACTCAGAAATTATTTTTAATATGAAGTTTAAAATATTTTTCAAATTTGACATATGTCTCATTGTTTAATTTGTAGATAGTGAATTTTTTCACAAGAGTGGTATTTCCATGTTTAATTGGCTTTGAGTTTTACTTACAATTTCAGTGTGTAAAGACTATTTCTATACAGTAAAATCTACTCATTTTTCCATTGCTTTTGTGTTTAGAATATCCCTAGCATTACTTGCATACTCACTGCTATCAAATCAATGCCAACTCACAACAACCCTATAAAGTTTTAAAAGGCTGTATGTTTTAAAAATCAACCAACTGAAAAAGGTACACATGGATAGTTTCATTCCCTTCCTTTCTCCATTCCTCCTTTCCTCTCTCACATGTCCCTATCAGACAAATATTTTTCTTAGTTCTCTCTTTTCTATTTAGAATTTTCCTTCAACAAATATGTCTATACAGATAGACAGATGTTATATATAGGTATGTTTAATACATATTCCCATTCATCTTCACCTTTTACTTGAGTTATAGTATACAGTCTAAGCAGATAAGAAACTTGTCTTAGTTAACAATTACTTAGTCATCTAGTGCCACTATCACAGAAATACACAAGTGGATGGCTTTACCCAGCTGCTCCCTGCCATCGAGTCAATTCCAACTCATAGCAACCCTATAGGTCAGAGTAGAACTGCCCCATAGAGTTTCCATGGAGGATAGCTTCAGCAAAGTCAAATTTATTTTCTCACAGATAGTATGCTAGAAGTCCCAATTCAGATTTTCTGCTCCAGGGGAAGGTTTTCTCTATTAGATTTGAAGGAAGGACTTTGTTTTCCAGATTCCCCATGTACTTCCTCCTTAGCTGTCTCTCCCTGGTGGAGTTTAGTTACTCCTCTGTGGTTGTCCCTAAGTTCATCACTGATTTACTGTCACAGATTTAACTGTGTCCCCCCAAAATATCTGTCAACTTAGCTAGGCCATGATACCCAGTATCATGTGATCATGCACCATTTTGTCATCTGATGTGATTTTGCTGTGTGTTGTAAATCCTACCTCTATGACTTAATGAGTAGGACTCAATCTGCAAGATTAGGTTGCATTTTAAATAAATCTCTCCTGAGATATAAAACTAAGAAGCAAACAGAGAGACAGGAGGACCTCATACTTCCAAGAAACCAGTGGCAGGACCAGAGTGCAGCCTTTGGACCCAAGGCTTCCTGTACTGAGAAGCTCCAAATGCAGGGAAAGGTCAATGACAAGGACCTTCTCCCAGAGTCAACAGAGAAAGCCTTCTCCTGCAGCAAATGCCCTGAATTTGGATGTCTGCCCCCCCAGACCAAGAGAGAATATGTTTCTTCTTGTTACGGCCATCCACTTATAGAATTTCTGTTACAGCAGCATGAGATGACTAAAACATTTATCCAGATTAAAACTGTCTCCTTAGTGGGTTGTCTGGCTCAGATATTCTTCTTCCACTTCTCTGGTGTGACAGAGATTCTCTTGCTCACAGTGTTAGCTCATGACTGCTATGTGGCCATCAGCAAACTGCTGCACTCCATGACCATCATGAGCTAGCCCGTGTGTGACTTTCTGTGCCTGGTGCCTAGGAGAGGAGTGTAATTCACTCCATGGCTCAGAGCCCTATCACTGTCTAATTGCCGTTTTGTGACCTAAGTGCAATTGATTACTACTTCTTTGACCTACATCTCCTATTCAAGGCTACCTCCACTGACACCTTTGTGGAGGGTGTTACTGTGTTGCCTAACCGTGGCTTTCTTTCAGTTATATCTGTCTTCATCTTGGTATCCTCTTACATCACCATCTTGGTCAACCTGAGGAACCATTCTGCAGAGGGATGGCACAGAGTTCTCTCCAACTGTACCTACCATATCACAGCGGTCACCTTGTTCTTTGGACCTGTCATCATCCTACACGCCTCCTCCACTGTCACTAAGAATAAACAGTTAGGTATTTTCTGCACATTCATTACCCCATTCTGAACCGCATCATCTACACTGTCAGAAATGCAGACATGAAAGACAATATAAAAAGGTTGTGGGACAAGAAAGTGAACTCAAAAACAGCAGGAAAATGATAACAAACCAAAAATCCATAGACAGGATAGTCAAATACGTAATCTGATTTTAGTCAGCCATGAATGAAGAGAGAAAAAGTTAACCTAGTCATGATTTTGCTGTATATTTCATGAGCTCCTTTTACCCCATGTTACCAATGACAGTCTTCTAATAGCTGTCAGTGTTTTGGAGAATACTGGACATGGGGACAGTTTCTTTCTCTTCTTTAGAAGTCTGTACTGCAAAGTGTATAGATATAGGGAAAGGTCACCTAGATGACAATCTTCATCCTGATGACTACTATGTTACCTTGGATTCACTGACTTCACCTCTTGGTGACAGCATGTTGTGGTATGCAGAAATACTGTGGCACTTAGAGATAGAGTGGCACGTTTTCCTTTGTCTCTCAAGCCTGATGAGATTTTCAGGGAGTCCAAAAAAGTCTTCTCTACTTCATTTGGTGCTCCTACCCCATTAAGCTGACAAAAATGCCTGAAATTCCACTGCGGGAACATCATTTCATGGCTGAGGGCCATTGTTATATGCAAATACCTCTGGGAAGTAAAATACAACGAACCTATTATTAAACATTAATATCTTAATCTCAACAATTTTATAAAACCCTTCTTTTTCCATGCACTGAAGTAAGGAAAACAATGGAGTCAGAAAAAACACTCAGTTACAAGTATAACACAATCTAATGAAAACTGGCTTAAGCCAAATACAGCCTGCCAGTTATTTTTGTACATATGGCATGTGAGCTAAGATTGCTTTTACATTTTTCAATTGTTGAAAAAATGTCTCAAAAAAGAGAATTCTTTTGCCACATGTGAATGTTATATGAATTTCAAAGATTAGTGTCCATAAATAAAGTTCATTAGACTACAATCACACCCATGATTTTACATGTTATCTATGACAGCTTTTAAGATACAGTGGCTGAGTTGAGTAGTTGCCATAGAGACTGCCAGCCAAGTGCCACCGAGTCTAGGGTCGCCATGAGTCATGAGTCATAGAGACTAGTGGTCCTAAATCCTAAATATTTACTTGGACCACTTACAGAGAGTTTGCTGACCCTTGGCTTAAGTCATAATGATAAATTATCGCTTACTCAGCAAACAAGAAGATGGAAGGTCACTGGTTCCATTGTAGGTTGTTTAATTCTATGATGATGGTGTACTAGGTTGGTGCTCTTCTATCCTTCTATGTTTCCCCTTATGACTGCAACACAGTTATACCAGCACTGAGGAGAAGGAGTAACTCCCTTTTTACATTAAAAACATTTTTCATGGGAAAAAATATTTGGCAACTCTATGTCAGATCGATGCCTGATCTCCATAATCTATAAGATACTACAAAATATCAATAAGAAGAAGATAATCCATCCAATTAAGCGATGGGCAAAGGAGATGGACAGACACTTCACTAAAGAGGAGATCCAGGCAGCCAAAAAACACATGCGGACGTGTTCACGATCTTTAGTTATTAAAGAAATTCAAATCAAGACAACAATGAGATACCATCTCACCCTAACAAGATTGGCCATGATCCAGAAAACACAAAACAACAAATGCTGCTGTGAAGAAAGTGGAACCCTCCTACACTGTTGGTGGGGTTGCAAAATGGTCCAGCCTCTTTGGAAGGCAATCTGGTGCTTCCTTAAAAAAATGGATGTCGATATACCATTTGACCCAACAATTCCACTACTTGGAATATATCCTACAGATTCAAGGCCTTTCACACCAACGGACACATGTACCAGAATGTTTACCGCAGCACAGTCCACGATAGCAAAAAGATGGAATCAACCCAGATGCCCAACAATAGAAGAATGGATAGGTAAACTATGGTACATATACTCAATGGAGCACTATGCAATGATAAAGAATAACGATGACTCCAGGAAACATCTCCTAACCTGGTTTCAACTGGAAGACATTATGTTGAGTGAAAGTAGTCGGCGACAAAGGGACAAACACTGTATGAGACCTCTATGATAAGATCTCAAAAACAGACTTGTGTATAGAAGAAAAGACTCTTTGACAGCTGCAAGGGAGGGGAGGGAAGAAGGGGGCGGGGGGAGGGTTTAGTTTAGATAGTCACTAGAAATCTAGTTGGGAGAAAGCGGTGATAGCACACATTAGAAACAAGAACAACATTAAGTGGACTTCAGCATAACTTGAGTAGTCCTTCCATCTTAACTCAATACTGCAAGGATAGAGTAGCTGGGGCAGGAGGCAGGGGACCATGCTCTTACACGAATTCCAGGCCAACTGGCACAACTAGCATTTTGCTAAGAGAGCTCTCTGCACCCCACATTGGTGAGTGGCGTCTGGGGTCTAAAAAGCTGCCAAGCTGCCATCCGAGGACACAGCAAATGGTCCCAACTCAGCAGGAATGGATGCTCACCGAAGACCAAAATGACATGCGGTAAAGACAACCGAGAAGACAGAGAGACCCACAAGAGTGGGTGCCTACATCAACTTGGGACCGGAAGAACTGGATGGTGCCCAGCCACCACCAGTGATAGCCACAACGGAGCTCACAGAGAGGAGCCTCACTGGCAACACAAGAATAAAAAGAGGTGCATCATGAGATCTCCACTAAAAGACCTCAATTGATGGTCCAGCGGTTTTGGGGTTCCTCTGAGAGCATGGACCCCAGCCCTGATGCTGCCCTTTCCCATAAATTATAACAAAGGTCCACTCTTTGGACAGGAATGGATTCAATTTGGCCATGCAGAGTGACCGCATATTGGAAGCACTTTGTGGTTATAAACATCTACAGGATATTATCTTGCTGACCTCTGGCTGGAGGAAGGGGAGTGGACGGAGAGGAGGGGAAAGGAGGTTGTTGGGAGGATGAGACATGTATGGAGCAGAGAGGAATAGTGTGCAGTCACCGGACAGGGAGAGCAGTGGAAGCTGCATATAGGTGGGCATGTAAATTTACACGTGAATGTACATTTTCACTCAGTTATGTTAAATAAAAAGAAAAAAAAACATTTTTCAGAGGCTCTCCAGTAGAATTTCTCTTACTCTTTTTGGACAAAACTGGGACACATGGCTACCCAGCAAAGAGGAATACGATTATATTACAGGCTTAGACAAGTGTAGCGGGCTGAACTGTGTCCCCTAAAAACACGTGTTGAAGTACTAGCATCTGAACCAATGAACATGACCTTGCCTGAGGAAACAGGGCTTTTCTTTGCAGACGGTATCAGGCAAATTAAGGAGGTCATACCGGAGTAGGGTGAGTCCTGACTCTAATCCCTTCCGAGGAGCACTTTATTAAAGAGAAGGGCACACAGAAGATGGCATCCTGCAAAGATCCATAACACCAAGGAACACCTGGGGATGCCAGAAAAGGAAGAAGACAAGCAAACGTCTTTTCTTCGTGTTTACAGAGACAAACGATAGCCCTGATATTACCCTTAATTCAAACTTCTAGATACCAATACAGTGAAAAATAAAATAAAATTTTGTTTTGAAAGCCCTCCACTTTGTAGTATTTTGCTATGGCAGCCTACGAAACTAAGACAGCCAGGCATAAGTTTTCTCCTGGGCTGGACACACTGCTGCGTGAACGCCAACATTCTGTCACTGAGGAAGAAGCGTCTACCACAGGGAGCGTGCACGGAGGGGGCTTCTGGGAGGGTCGTGGCCCGGGGAACACTCAGAGAGTTCAGGGAATTGACTGTGATGCTACACTCAGTGACTGTGCAGCCACAGCCAGTGACTAAATTCTCTTGATTCAGTTTCCTTGTTGCAGAATTTGGGGGCCAATTCAAGAATCCTTTTCTTTAACACCACAGTTCTCCTGAGAAAGGACCCCATAGCATGGCAGTGCCTAAAAGCTGTGAACAGCAATCAAATTACCCTTGGAATCCTGGAAAGCAAGGAATGAATCCTGTTTACGTGTATATCCCGGTACTTAAGGTTCTGGGCCAGCTCACTTCAGAAACATTCACCAAACAGGAACTTGCTAATTTAACTGAAGTAACACATAGATAACCTCCTGAAATTCCGATACATCAAGAACATGTTTCTATTAACCCTTAATAATTCTATAGCTTTTGGTTTGCTCAGACCTGAAATTAGCAGTGTCTGTGGAGGCTTTTTTTGTTTCAGTTTTCTTGAAAATAAACATTAGGCCCAGGTAAACATTTCCAGTTCCTTTTACTACAGAAGGTTGCTGTTGTCGTTACGTACCCTTGAGTCGGCTTTGACTACTAGAGACACTGCGCACAACAGAAGCAAACACAGCTACGTCCTGTACCATGCCCACAATCAGTCTGATGCTTCGGCCCATTGTGGCAGATCTGCTGAAGATCTTTTTCTTTTTCACTATCTACTTTACAAAGCCTCATATCCTTCTAAAACGACTGAACCTTTCTTACAAAATGTATAAAGTGTAGCTCACATATCTCACCATCCTTGCTTCCAAAGAGCACTCTGGTTATACTTCTTCCAGGATAATTGTTTGTCTTTTCAGCAGTCCATGGTATCTTCAATGTTCTTCTCCAGCATCAGAATTCAAAAGCACCAATTCTTCTGTGTTCCTCATTCATTGTCCAGCTTTCATACACATATGATACAGTTGACAATATCATGACTTGGGTCAGGCGCACCTTCATCTTCAAGGTGACTCCTTTGCTTTTCAACACCTTAAAGAGGTCTTTTGCAGCAAATTTTCCCAGTGCAAAGCATCTTTGGATTTCTTGACAGCTGCTTCCATGGGTGTTGAGTGTGAAACCAACTAAAGCATTCACAGCCTGGGCAAGAGTTCAGGTAGCCTGACTCCCAAGACAGATGTCCCTCCCATGATGGTTCCTCACAACCGCTAGCATTTATTTTTAAGTGGAATAAATTTTACATTAAATGAAATGCACAGACTGTACTCATGTACAGTCTGATGAGTTCTGACAATTTATATGCCCATATAAACAACACCCTACTATAAATGTGAAACATTTCCATTACCCCAGAACCTGCTCTCATGACCCTTTGCATGTAATCCCTACTCTCCACAGGTAACCCACTGATCTAGTACCTGTCATCCCAGATTAGTATGGCCTGTTCATGAACTCATGCCAATGAATCATAAAGTTTGTATTCCTTTGTATCTGCCTTCTTTGGCTCAAAATAATGTTTTTGACATTGGTTTATCTTGCACGTTCTAGGAGTTTGTTCCTTTTATTTTATGAAGTAGCATTTCTTTCTATAAATATACCGAATTTATTTTAAGCTCATGATAGAAGCAATATCTAATCCATCTTTGAAAAATACTGATTCTCATAGACAGTAGGTACTCAGTGAACACTGGGACAATTTCATTTGTTCCTATGTTATATTTATCCCTGAAGTCATTCCTTTCTACAAGGGAGTTAGGGAATTTAGCAACCAAGTCTGCCTTTGCATGAGGAAGGCTGTCTGATTAGGAAGGCAAAAAGGCTACAACTCTCTGGAGACTAACCTCCTCTCACCTGATCATCACACCTACTCCTCTGGCGTCTCTTGAGCACTTTCTACTCAAGGGTAATCTGACACAGTTATTATTTTTCCATGGAACAACACAGAAGCAGAGGGGAGGAAAGTCTCCTTTGCTTTTATTTTAAATCAGCTGGAATTAAGACCCTGGTGGCTGAGTCTGAGATGCAAGGGAGTGGATCCTCAATCTTGTGACTCTGGCAAGACAGGTATTTCAATTAATGTTCTTGACTGGCTCACCGGGAAATCTGGATGAACCTGGGTGGGAGCGATTCTCAGGGCATCATTTGCACCTTTGGGGTCAGAGAGAAAAGGCAAAGATAGTGAGAAGGGTAAAGCAAAAAGAAACATCGGCATCAGCTCGTTTTCTGACCTGTGCTTCTTTTGCATGCGATGATCATCATTCCTCTTTCAAGGCAAAGAGAACTTGCAGAGGAGCAGGTGGTAGTTCACAAAATGCTCTCCTACGGGTCGTCACTGAATGAGCACCTAGTGGAGGAAAGCTCCGTGCCAGGCACCCAGAGTCACATGGAGAAAACTCATTCAAATTTCTATGGGAAGCTTTGTTCTTTCAGTACTTATGAATACCTACAGGGTACCTAGTACTGTACTAAGATGGCTAGTGAAGATATACATCCACTGTTCATCCAATAATTCATTCACTTTAGCTACATTACAAGCCGCCCAGTTGGTTCTAACTCATGGCCATTCTGTGTGGTGTCAGAATAGTGCTCTGCTCTACAGGGTTTTCACTGAATGGCATTTCAGAACTAGATTGCAAGGCCCTCCTTCTGAGGGCTCTCAGAGTGGACTCAGACTGCCAACCAATTAGTTAGCAGCCACGTTTACACAGTCCATGTACCACTCGGGGTCTCCTTATCTATGTTATCTGAATATTATTTAGGAAGACACTTCAGCAGGTGGTGGGGTGGTGAGTAAGCTCTCTCTCTGCCCTCAGGAACCTCAGTTTGGTGCAGCAGATGACCACATAAAACAATTCAAGTTCAGTGTAGTGAGAGCTGTGATTCAAAAACACCTGAGAGAAGAGGAGCCCTGAACACAGAAGCATGTGGGTTGGGGAGCCGGACTTTCCATCTTTGAGAAGAATCCAAGGCAGTATGGAGAACTGGGAAACTAACATCTGGAATAGGGCTAGGTGTAGGACTTAGGACATCCACCTGTGAGGTAGATACTATTATCACCATCTTACAGAGATAACCCTGATACTCTTAGAAGTTAAACAACTTTCTAAGTATCACAAGGAACCCTAGATATGACAACTTTCTCTTTATAAGAGTCTTATGTCCACCTGAAGTTAGGTTACAAACCACTGTGAGAATGAACTCAGCGTCAGCCACAATGGACAAGCCACCATGAGTCCAGCATGAACTGGATGGTGGGCAAATCACTCAGCGAGCAATCATGGTGATGCCCTGATGTATCTGGAAGGCTGGACCGTGGGGAAGAATATATCAGGGCACAGGTGTACACTGTGGAAGTGCTGTGGCCATATGTTGCTCCCCAGGAGCATATATGCATAGGAAATGAAGGTAACAGTACGCAGAATTGTGTAGTAAATGAGCTAGAGTCTTGGAAAGGGAAAGTCAGGAAGTGACCAAGTGCAAAAGCAGAGAATTAAGAGGAGAAGCACAGGTAGGAGGGGCCACTGAACACCAAGAACGCTATTTTCAAAACCAAAGAAGCAAAGGGAAGGGGTTGACAGAGACCTACAGATAAAGCACAATTGAAAATACCTGAAGGCAGTAAGATGACTACAATGGTGACAGGCACACTGTCCTGGCTGCCTCACATCGTATAGTGAAGCACTAACGTACTAACAGGTTTCCCCTTTTCTGGTCTGGTTCTGTTAGTCCAACCTTTACCTACAAAGTGATTTACATTTCAGTTAAATAGCATTCCCAGTGAGTTTTCCTCAAACAGCCCTTCATAAACTGGCCCTGGACTCTGCGTCCAGCCTTATCTTCTGCTCTTCTCCTCTTTACTCCAACCACACATGATGCATTTCCACACATTTGCATTTTGTCTTGAAAACCTGGATGGCATAGCGGTTAAGTGCTATGGCTGCCAATCAAGGCATTAGGCAGCGCAAATGTGAAAGGTGCTCCTTGGAAACTCTATGGGGCAGTCCTATCCTGTCCTACAGAGTTGCTATGAGTCGGAATCAACTTGATGACAGTGGGTTTGCTTTTACAGTCTTCTGCCTTTCTAGACTGCACTTTTCTTCTTCTACACATAACTGACTCCTACTGATCATTCTGATATCACACACTTCTAAGATGAGAAAAGAGGTTTTATGTAATTTACCAGCCCATCTCAGTGAAAAATTTACCAGCCCATCTCAGTGAAAATATTCTTTTATCTTGTATGATTTCAGATGAGACCACTCAAACCGCTACCTTCTGGTGGTGACTACATGGCTGAAACACCCAATGTGACTGAATTCATTTTTCTGGGACTTTCCCCCAATCTGGAGGTGCAGAGAGCTTGTTTTGTGATATTTTTGCTCTTGTACACGGCAATTCTACTGGGGAATTTTCTTATTGTGATCACTGTCATAACCAGTAGAAGCCTGAATTCCCCCATGTACTTCTTCCTCAGTTACCTGTCTGTCGTGGAGATCTGCTATTCATCTACCACAGCCCCCAAACTTATCTCCGACTTGTTAGCTGAAAAGAAAGTCATACCTGTATGGGGCTGCATGACACAGGTTTTCTGCGTTCACTTCTTTGCTGGTGTTGAGGTTTACCTGCTCATCGTGATGGCCTATGATCGCTATGTGGCCATCTGCAAGCCCCTCAACTACACCACCATCATGAACCAGCAAGTGTGTGCTGTCTTGGTGGCAGTGGCATGGTTTGGGGGCTTTGTGCATTCCTTTGCCCAAGTACTTCTTGTCTTCGACTTGCCCTTTTGTGGCCCCAATGTGATAGAACACTATTTCTGTGACCTCCTTCCCCTGCTCAAACTTGCCTGCTCCGACACCTTCCTCATTGGTCTCCTGATTGTTGCCAATGGGGGAACCCTGATGGTGATCAGCTTTGTGGTTCTCTTAGCTTCCTATGCGGTCATCTTGCTCCATCTGAGGTCCCGAAGCTCTGAGGGGAGGCGAAAGGCCCTCTCCACCTGTGGGTCCCATATTACCGTGGTAATCTTGTTTTGGGGGCCAGTTTTCTTTGTCTATCTGAGGACTTCTACCACTCTGTCTGTGGACAAGATGATGGCCCTGTTTTATACGATGATCACCCCTCTCCTCAATCCTATCATCTACTCTCTGAGAAATGCTGAGGTGAAGAAGGCCATGAAGAGGATGTGGATCAGGACAATGAAACTTGATGAGAAATAGAGACTGACTATTGGCTCCTTAAGTTTGCACTAGTGCTAAGTCTAAATGGAACATTGTAAGGGGCAGAACAGTTTGAAAGAAAAGCAGAGCACTTGTTGGTTCTTGGGTTATTCCAGTTTTTGTCCTTGAAATACCTCATTTTTATTGTTTATACAATACAGTCTTTTAGGGATATATCTTAACATTCATTTTTCTGTTATTAGATATTTAGGTAGTCTCTAAATAACATTCTGGTAAATATTCTTCAATAAATAACTATACTTTTGATTTTCTTTTAGCACCATTTCTGACAGTGAATTTTCTGTGTTAAAGGATATGAAGAGTTTGATATTGTGTTAAATTGACTCCTAGAAAGGTTGTGACAATTCACCTTCCCTGTGACAGTGCTCTTCACAGATGAGATACAATCATTAAACATGTGTGTATGTGTGTACATGTGTGTAGATGAGAGGTGGAATATTTACATAGTCAAAGGATCTGCCCAACTCAACCAAACCAGCTGATTTTGACTCATGGCAACCACATATGCTGCAGAGTAAAACTGTGCTTACAGGGTGTTCAGGGCTGTGACCTTTTGGAAGCAGACCACCAAGCCTTCCTTCTAAGGCACTTCTGCATGGGTTCAAATGACCAATCTAAGCAATTAACTATCTGTGCCACCCAGGGACTCCATAGTATCTCCCCATAAGAGAAAAAATGACTTTACAGTAGAGAAACCTGGAAGACACAGCTTTAAACACTTGCTCAAAGTTGTAATGGGACACTAGTAATGGCACAAACTGACATCACACATCTCCTAATATAATGGACTGGAGAAGCACCTCAGATGGCCGCTGTGGCATTCATGCCAAAAGCGCATAATTTGAGTCTAATCTGTAAAACCTGACACAAACCCAAAATAAGAACATTTTACAAAATTACTGGTCTGTATACTTGGTTATTAACCAAAAGATTAATAGTTTGAAACCCCTTCCTGCCCCCAGAGGCAAGGATCTCTTAAGAAGGGCCTAGTAATCAGTTTCTGGACGATCACAGCCATTGGAAACCGTATAGAGTCAGTTCTGCTCTGAAGTACATGAGTCACCATAAGTAGGAAACACAGTGGCAATTGTTTCCGTTTTCTTTCCTTTTCTTACTACTCAGAACCATCAGGGCCATGAAAGACAAAGAAAGATTGAAAAAAAAATCCAGATTAAAGGAGACTGAAAATGCATAATAACTGAAAGCAGCGTGTGATCTGGGATTGGATCCCTGAACTAGATCAAGGCCAGTAGTGTCACAAAAGGTCTGTAGAGAGATAATAAAGATGCATCATTGTTAATTTCCTAATTTGGGTAATTCTACTGATGTCAGAGAGTGTCTCTGGTTTTAGAAATTTCACACTGATGGGTCTAAAGACAAAGAGGCAGTACATCAACAGCTTAGCTTCAACACCACAAAAAAAAAAATTCTTCCTATTGAAAACATGAATAAAGTAATATTGCAAAACACTAACATTTGGGGAATAAGAACTAAGAGTACACAGAAATGCCTGGTACTGTTATTACAATACTTTTGTAACTCAGAAATTATTATTACTAGGAAGTTAAAAATATTTTGCAAATTTGGTACATATCTCATTGTTTAATTGGCACATCTTCAATTTTTCATGAGAATGATATTTCCATGTTTAACTGGCTTTGAGCATTGTTTACAACAATTTATACTGTGATGTAGTAGTATCTATTCATTCTTCCATTGCTTTTGTGTTTGTAAGATCCTGTAGCTTTAGGTACTTGCATACTTATTGCCACTGAATCAATTCAAAATCACAGTGATCCTATAAGCTTTTAAAAACCTGTAAGTTTTAAAACTTAACACTCTGAAATGGTACATGTGGATAGTTTCATTCCCTTCCAGTCTCCATTCCTCTTCTCCCCTCTCACATGCCCCTATCAAATATTTTTCTTAGTTTTCCCTTTGTATTCAGAATTGCCCTTAGTGAATATGTTCATACAGATAAATATCATATAGATACACTTAATATACATTCTCATTCACCTTCACCTTTTACTTGAGTTACAGCATACAGTATAACCAGAAATAAAATTTGCCTTATTTATGTAACAATTCTCTTAATCATCTAATGCCACTATCATAGAAACACACAAGTGGATGGCTTTACCCACCCACCCACTGCTGTCAAGTCAGTTCCAACTCACAGCAACCCTATAAATCAGAATAGAACTGACCATAGAGTTTCCAAGGAGGATGGCTTTAGCAAAGTGAAATTTATTTTCTCACAGATATGAAGCTAAAAGTCCAAATTTGGGGCATCGGCCTCTAGAGAAGGCTCTCTCTGTTAGACTGAAACAAGGTCTTTGTTGTCCATATCCCCCATGCTCTTCTTTAGTTACCTATCCCTGGTAGAGATTAGTTACTTCTCTATGGTTGTCCCTAAGTTTGTTACTGATTTACTGTCACAGATTGAACTGTGTCCCCCCAAAATATCTGCCAACTCATCTTGGCCATGATACCCAGTAATGTTTGATTATACACCATTTTGTCATCTGATGTGATTTTCCTATGTGTTGTAAATCTTACCTCTATGACATTAATGAATAGGACTCAATCTACAAGATTTGGTTATGTGTTAAATCAATCTCTCTTGAGATATAAAACACAGAAGCAAACAGAGAGACAAGAGAACTTCAGACCTCCAAGAAACCAGTGCCAAGACCAGAATTCATTCTTTGGATCCAAGGCTTCCTGTACTGAGAAGCTCCAAATTAGATATGAAGGTGCTTTCATACTTACTGTCACTGAATCAATTCCAAATCACAGTGACCATATAAGGTTCACTTATATGGAAAGGTTGATTACAAGGACCTTCCCCCAGAGTCAACAGAGAAAGCCTCCTCCTGGAGCAGGCACCCTGAATTTTTATCTCTAGCCTACCAGATTGTAAGAGAACATACTTCTCTTTGTTAAAGCCACTCACTTGTGAAATTTCTGTTACAGCAGCAGGAGATGACTAAAACACTCACCCAGATTAAAATAATCTCCTGGGTGGGCTGTCTGGCTCAGATATTCTTCTTCCACTTCTTTGGTGTCACAGGGTTTCTCTTGCTCACAGTGATGGCTTAGGACTGCTACTTGGTCATCCACAAACACCTGAACTACATGACCAACATGAGCTGGCCTATGTGTCACCTTCTGGTGGCTGGTACTTGGTTAAGGGGCATAACTCACTCCATGGTTCAGAGCCCAGTCACTGATTGCCCTTCTGTGACTCCAGTGTAAATGGCCACTACTTCTGCGACCTGCTATTCAAGATTGCCTCCACTGATACCTTTGTTGAGAGTGCTACTAGGTTGGCTAACAGAGACATATTTTTAGTTATATCTGTCCTCATCTTGGTGTCCTCTTATGTCATCACCTTGGTCAACTTGAGGAACCACTGTGCAGAGGGGTGTCAGAATTCTCTCCATCTGTGCCTACTGCATCACAGTGGTCATCTTCTTCTTTGGATATGTCATCTTCCTCTGCACCTCTTCCATAATCACTGAGAATAAACTGGTGACTGTTTTCTGCACAATCATTACCTCATCTGAACCCCATCCTCTACATGTTCAGAAAAGCAGAGGTGAAAGACAGTATGAAAAGTTTGTGGGGCAAGAAAGTGAACTCAGGAGCAGAGTGAAAACGAAAACAAAAAACCATCCATAAACAAGGTAATCAAATGGGATCCAGTTTTAGTCAGCCATGAATGAAGAGACAAAAAGTTAACCTATTCATTATTTTTGTTGTATATTTGGTGAACTACCCTTACTCCAAGGTACCAATCAAAGTCTTCTAATAGTTGTCAGCATTTTCGGGATTTAATATGAGTACTGAATATGGAGCTAGTTTCTTTCTTTTCTTTAGCAGACTATACTAAAAAGTATGTATGTTATACATGTATGTGTGTTAGGGAGAGGTCACCTAGAACAGAATCTCCGTCCTGTTGTCTCCTAACTGTATTACTTTGGATTCACTGACTTCACCTCTTGGTGACAGCATGCTGTGGTATGCAGAAATATTGTGGCACTTGTGGAGACAGAAAGACATGTTTTCCCTTGTCTCTCATGCCTGATGGGATTTCCAGGGAGTCCAAAAAAAGCTTCTCTACTTCATTTGGCGCTCCTACCCCATTAAACTGACAAAAATGCCTGAAATTCCACTGTAGGAACTTTGTTTCATGGATAAGGGAGATTGTTATATATAAATATCTCTGGGAAGTAAAATACAATGAACCTTTTATTAAACATTAATTTCTCAAAACTCTTCTGTTTCCATGTGCTGTACTCAGGAGAACAACAGAGCCAGAAATATACTCAGTTACAGGTATAACACAAGCTAATGAAAACTGTCTTAAGCCAAATACAGCCTGGCAGTTATTTTTGTACATATGGCATGTAAGCTAAGATTGCTGTTAAATTTTTAAATGGTTGAAAAAAATTTTTTAAAGACAGAATTGTTTTGCCACATGTGAAAGTTATGTGAATTTCAAAGATTAGCATCCATAAATAAAGTTTATTAGACCACAGTCATGCCCATTCTTCTACATGTCGTCTATGACTGCCTTTACGATACAGTGGCTTAGTTGAATAATTGCCATAGAACCTAGTGCTACAAAATCCTAAATATTTACTCGACCCTTCACAAAGAAAGTTTACTAATCCTTGGCTTAAATTGTAATGATAGTTATTGCTTACTCAGCAAACAAGATGGGAGGTCACCAGTTCCAGAGTAGGTCTCTTAATTCTGTGACGATGGCACACTGAGCTGGTGCCCTTCTATCCTTTGTGTGTCCCCTTATGATTGCAACATGGTTACCACAGCTCTGAGGAGACGGGAGGACTCTCTTTCTGTGTTAGGAAATACTTACCAAAGCTCTCTAGTAGAACACTTCTCATTCTTATTCTTTTTTCCAAAACTGAGGAGCATGGCTAACTCAGCCAAGAGGAACAGGACTACGTTGCACGCCTAGACCAGCGTAGTGCACTGGACTGTGTCCCCTACAAACACGTGCTGAAGTTAGACTAACATCTGCACCAATGAATGTGACCTCACTTGAGGAAACAGGGCTTTTCTTTGCAGATGGTATCAGGCAAATTAAGGAGGTCATACTGGAGTATGACTTCTAATCTCTTTTGAGGAGCATTTTACTAAAGGACTTAGTTACACACAGAGGAAAGGCAGCCTGTGAAGATCCATCTACAAGCAAAGAAATGCCAAGGAACACCTGGGGATGCCAGAAACAGAAGACAAGCAAACGTCTTTTCTTCATGTTAACAAAGGATAGCCCTGATATGACCCTTAATTCAAACTTCTAGACACCAATACAGTGAAAAATAAAATAAAACTGTTTTGAAAGCCCCCCACTTTGTAGTCTTTTGCTGTGGCAGGCTAGGAAACTAAGACAGCCCGGCATATCTTTTCCCCTGGGCTGGGGCACACTGCTGCTTGAACATCAAGACTCCCTCATTAAGAAAGGAGAATCTACCACAGGGATTTCTTGGACGATCGTGGCCTGTGGAACACTGAGAGGGTTAAGGGACCCTGCATTAACTTCTCATTTTAAAGATAAAGAGGGGGACCATAAAATAGATGTGAGTGCTTAAGAGTTGTGAATAGCAATCAAACTATCCCTAGAACCCTGAAAAGCAAGGAGTGAGTCTGGTTCACATACACATCCCTGTACTCAGGGTTCTAGACCAGTTCACTTCAAGTAAATTCACCCACCAAACAGCAACTTGCTAATTGAATTATCACATGGATAACTTTCTGGATTTTTATTTATTTATTTTTATTTACTACAGTAAATGAATAAAATTTCTAACATCTATCAACTGTCTCATCTAGGATAAACTCTCACTGCCCCCTACTCCTATAGCCAACAAAGTTATTTTCTTCTCTAGATAATTCTAGTTTTAAGTCCTTATAACAGGAGTCTCACACAATATTTGTCCTTTGACAGCCACTGATTTCACTCAGCATAATGTCTTCCAACTGAAACCACATTATGAGATGTTTTCTAAAACCTACATTGTTTTTCATCATAGCATAGTTTTCCACTGAGTACATTTACCACAGTCTGTTTATCCATTCATCTGTTGATGGGCATCTAGGTCAATTCCATCAGCTATTATGAACTGTGCTGCAATAAGCATTCATGCACATGTGTCTGTTTGTGTGACAGCCTTTGTTTCCAAAGGATAAATTCCAAGCAGTGGAATTACTGGATCAAATGGCATATCAACTTCCAACTTTTTTAAGGAAGTGCCAAATTGCTTTCCAAACAGGTTGTACCAACTTGCAATTCCACCAGCAGTGTAGCAGAGTTCCAATCTCTCCACAGCCTCTTCAGCATTTACTGTTTTGTGTTTTTTGGATCATGGCCAACCTTGCTGGGCTGAAATGGACCTCCTGTCATATTAAAACTGATTCTATTAATCCTCTATAATTTTATAACATTTGGTTTTGATGAAAACTGAAATGAGCAATGTCTATGAAAACATTTTTGTTTATCTTGAGTTTCAGTTTTCTTGAAAATAAACATTTTGCCCAGGTAAACATTTAGGGTTCCTCTTACTATGAAAGTTGCTGTTGTTATTATTGAGTCAGTTTGGCTGCTAGGGACCCGATGCACAACAGCATGAAACATTGCTGAGTCCTGCACCATCCCCACAACTGTTTTCACGCTAAGCTCATTGTTGTAGCCACTGTGTCAATTTACCTTGCTGAAGATCTTCTGCGTTTTCACTGGCCCTCGACTTCACCAAGCCTGACATCTTTGTCTAAAGATTGAGTCTTCTTAAGACATGTGCAAAGGACATGCGACATAGTCTCACCATCCTTGTTTTTAAGGAACATTCTGGTTGTACTTCTTCCAGGACAAATGGGTTTGTCATTTTCGCAGTGCATAGTATCTTCACTATTCCTCTCCAATACCACAACTCAAAGGCATCAATTCTTCTGTCTTCCTTATTCACTGTGCAGCTTTTGCATACATATGATGCAATGGAAAATACCATGGCTTGGGTTGGGCACACCTTAGTCATCGTGGTGACATCTTCACTTTCAACACTTTAGTGAGATCTTTTGCAGCAGATTTTCTCAGTGCAATGTGTCTTTTGATTTATTGACTGCTGCTTCAGTGGGCACTGATTGTGGAATTACATAATATGAAATCCTTGACAATCTCAATCTTTCCTTCATCATGATGTTTACTACAGAAGGAAGAAAGAGAAACCAGCAATGGGTAATACCAGTGAGCTCTGCCATCAGAGTAAAGCACTCAGAACTTGGTGAGAACTCAGGTAGCCTGAATCCCAGTACAGATGTTCCTCCCATGGTGGCTCCTCACGTCAGCTACAGTTTATTTGTTAATGGAATAAAGGTTACATTCAGTGAAATGCACAGACCATACTCATGTCCAGTCTGATGAGTTTTTACAATTTATACTCCCATATAACCAACATCTCAACCCAAACATAAAACATTTCTATTACCCTAGAAACTTCTCCTCATCCCTTCTGTGTAATCATCACTCTCCACAGGCCATCTGCTGATCTAACATCTGCCATCCCAGATTAGTTTAGCCTGTTCTTCAACCCATGTAAATGAATCATAAAGCTTGTACTCTTCTGCCTGGCTTCTTTTGCTCAGTATGATGTTTTCTGAGGTTCATTTTATCTCGTAGGTTCTAGGCATTGGTTCCATTTATTTTTCTAGTTATTTTCATCCATTCTGATTGACGGACATTCAGGTGACTTCGTCTTATGGTTGTTATGAATAAAAGCTTCTATAAACAGTTCTTTATTTTCCCATTTTGGAAAAAGCATAAACAAATTAAGTCATTTATTTATTTTACATTCTAAATAACATTTCAAAACTTGATATACAACAGCTGCACATCTTTTGTAATGGTAGAAACAGAGGTGATGCAGTAGTTCAGTGCTATGGTGGCTAACCAAAAGGTTGGCAGTTCAAACCCACCAGGCACTCCTTGGAAACACTGTTGAGCAGTTCTGCTCGTGTCCTTCAGAGCTGCTATGAGTTCAGAATCAACTCAACAACAGTGGATTTGGGTTTTTTGGTTTTGTAGTGTAGGGTTTAATTACAAATGAAGTCATAGACAACGGGGTAATCTTCAAGGGCTAGGAAATAGTATCAGCTTTTTTGGACAAACCTAATTTAAAACTCTAGGTGAATAAACACAATTTTCTACCACAGATGCTATTTTCATGTAACAAACATTCATAAATTCTGCTTTATGTTTCCTTATCAAGTATTTCGATATAAAAAAGACCAGTCAACAGAGTTTCATACAAATTCAACTGTAAGATGATACATAGTGGAATAAACATAGATAGGTTTAACTTAAATTTCTGGAGCATATACTCCAATATTTTCCAACTTCTTCTGTGGATTTATTTCAATACAAAGCCAATGATAATTCAGCTTTTACAATCAAAAAAGGTACTAAGATTATCTGAAAATCTCTCATAAAAAATTTCCTGTTAGTTATTAGCAGACACTTCTGGTACTCTTGCTTCATTTCTAACTCCAGTCAAAGCTGAATCCACATTTTTTGTGAGTAACACTAACATAGAGTAGGTTGCATTTTACAAGGAGTACTTATGGCATTTTAAAACATTTCATTATGGAAAATTTCAAACATACACAGATTTGGTAAGGGCATGACAACGAAATCCCATGTACTTAACACCCAGTTTTAACTGCTAACAATTCAGGATGGATTTTGTTTAATCCATACAGAGCATCTCTTCAGCAGCACTTCTGAATCTTTCCAACAGACAAGTCTCTGCTGTGGGGGCCTGCCCTGTGCACGGGAGGATGCTGTGCAGCAGCTTGGCCTTTAGTCACTACCTGCCAATAGCACCTACAGGCCAGTTCTTCTCCTTTGTCTCACTTCAGATCAGGTTGTGACAACATCTAGAGAAATTCCCAGGTATCTCTTGGGGGCAAATCACATTCAGATGAGAACCGCTTGTAGACACCAAAGGCAAGGAAAGTACTATTTTGCTTTCCTGACACAGGTGGTCCCTATTTCTTGCACACTTTTGAGTAGTGTCACTTCAAGTAAACCCATATAACTGAGCTCATGATAGCAGGAGCTATATGTAATCCATCTTTGGAAAGTATAAATTCCCATACACAGACATTCAGCGAAAAGTGGGTGGATTTAATCTGTTTATATGTTCTATTTATTTCTGAAGTCACTGTTTTCTACAAGTGAGTTACAGAATTTAGCAACCAAGTTCTGCTTCTCATGAGGAAGGCTGCCTGATTAGAAGGGGAAAAGGCTACAACTCTCGGCAGACCCACCTTCTCTCAGCTGAGCATCACACCTTCTCCCCTGGTGTTTCTGCAGCAGTTTCAACCGAAGGCTAATCTGACACAGCTATTATTTTTCTGCGGAATCTGATACAGTTCTCATTTTCCCATGGAACACCACAGAGGCAAACAGGAGGGAAGTGTCCTGTGCTTGCATTTTAAACCAGGTAGAATGAGACCCTGCTCTTTAGTTTCAGCATACTGAGTCTGAGGTACCAGGTAAATGATTCTCAGCCTTGTAACTCTGGCAAGACTGGTATTTCAGATTAAAGTTCTTGACTGGGTCACTGGGAAACCTGAGTGAACCTGCGTGGGAGCGGTTCGGCTCTCAGGGCACCATTTGCACCTCTGCGGTCAGAGAGAAACAGTAACTGCAGTGAGAAGAGTAAAGCCATGGAAGCACTGGAATGAGTTTTTTTGTTTGCTTTCTAAACATATGCTTATTTTCCATGTGACAATTGCTATTCCTGTTTCAAGGCAAAAGGTATGTGGCAGGAAGCAGATGGTATTTTACAAAATGCTCTCTCATGGGTCCATTCGTTGACTGAGTGCCTAGCAGAGGAAAGCTCAGTGCTAGGCACCAAGATTAAAACTGGAAAAGACACGTTTCAGTTTCTGTGAAAACCTTATTCCTTCATTATTCAACGAACACCTACAATGTACCTAGTACTGTGCGAAGGCAGCTAATGAGGATATACATCCACTGTTTACCTGGTAAATCATTCACTTTATCTCCAGTACCAGCCACCCAGTGACTTCTGACTCAGAGCCACTCTGGGTGCTGTCAGAACAGTGCTGAGCTCCACAGATTTCGGTGGCTGACTTTACAGAAGCAGGCTGCCAGGTCCTCCTCCTGAGATGCTTTGGAGTGGACTCAAACCTCTAACCCTTTAGTCAGCAGCCACGTGCATTAAGGGTCTCCTTATCTATATTATCTGAACACTATTAACGGAAGAGACTTGAGTAGGTGGTGGGGTGGTGAGCCAGCTGTATCTCTGCCCTGAGGAAGCTCACACTTCCGTGGGCCAGATGACCACATAAAACTATCATAATTGAGTGTGCTCAGCGCTGTGATTCAAAAGTGCCTGACCAAAGAAAAGCCACGGACCATAGGTGCCTGCAGATTGGGGAGCTGGCTTTCCCACCTCTGAGAGGAATCCAAGACAGTATGGAACGTGGGAAACTAACACCTGGGATAGGGCTAGAGTAAGATTTAAGACATCTACCTGTGAGGGAGGAATTACTATCTCCAGCTTACAGAGAGAACTCTGAACCTCTTAGAGGTTAAACAACTTTCTAGGTATCACATAGTGAAGAACTCGAGATAGGATGACTTTTCCTTTCCAGGAGTCTTAGATCTATCCAACTGGAGTTACTTAATGAAGGCTGTGCTAATGGACTCAGCTTCAGCCACACTGGACAAGTCACCCTGAGTCTAGCATGGACCGGATAGTGGGCAAATCAATCAGTGAGCAATCATGGTGATGTCCTGAGCTATCTGGAAGGCTGAGCTGTGGGAAAGGATGGCTCAGGGCACAGGTGGGCATTGCAGGAGTGGTGTGCATCAAAATGTAGGTAACAGGAAGGAGAACTGTGTAGGGATTGAGCTAGACTCTTGGAAGAGGAAAAGTCAGAAAGTGGCCAAGTGTAGGAGAGAATGAATAGGAGAAGCAGAGGTGAGAGGGGCCAATGGATATCAAGAACGCTATTCTGCAAACCAAGGGAGCAAAGGGAAAGGGAATGAGAGAGGGCTGCAGATAAAAGACAACTAAAAACACTCAAAGGCAATATAACATGGAGATAGTAACACTGCCCTGGTTGCCCCACATCGTACAATGAAACATTAATTGACTGAAAGGTTTCCCCTTTTCTGGTCTCTTTCTGTTAGTCCAACATTTACCAACAAAAAGATTTCCATTTCAGTTAATTAGCATTGCCAGTGATTCCCTTTCATCTCTAAGATACATTCAGAAGTCCATAACAGCCCTTCGTAAGCTGATCCCAGACTATGTCCAGCTTTATCCTTTGCTATTCTCCTCCTTACTCCAGCCACACATGATACATTTTCTCATATTTGCATTTCCTCTTGGAAACTCGGGTGGTATAGTCGTTAAGTGCTATGGCTGCTAATCAAGACTTCAGCAGTTCGAATGCACCAGACACTCCATGGAAACTCTACGGGACAGTACTATTGTGTCGTACAGGGTCACTACAAGTCAGAATCAAATTGGTGACAGTGGGTTTAGTTTGGGGGTCTTCTGCCGTCTTACACAGCTCTTTTCTTCTTCTACACATAACTAACTCCTGTTAGTCTTCCTGATACCACAAACTTCTAAAGTATGCAAAGGATTTTTATGTAATTGGCCCACACATCTCAATGAACACAGTCTTTGTTTTCTATGATTTTGATCACCTCACTCAAACCACAACTTCCTGGTGGTGGCTACATGGCTGACACACACAATATGACTGAATTCATTTTTCTTCCAATCCAGTGGTGCAGAGAGTTTGCTTTGTGATATTTTTGCTCTTGTACATAGCAATTCTACCGGGGAATCTTCTCATTGTGCTCACAGTCATGACCAGCAAAAGCCTGAATCCCTCATGTACCTCTTCCTCAGTTACCTGTCTTTCATGGAAATCTGCTATTCATCTACCACAGCCCCCAAACTTATATTGGACATTCACTTTTTTGGTGGTGTTGAGGTTTTTTTGCTCTTGGTGATGGCCTATGACCATCATGTGGTCATCTGCAAGCCCCTCAATTACATTACTATGATTAAATGGCAAATCTGTGCTGTTTGGGTGGCAATAGCATGGGTCGGTGGCTTTGTGCACTCCTTTGCCCAAATAATTCTTGTCTTTGACTTGCCCTTCTGTAGCCCCAATGTGATAGATCACTATTTCTGAAACCTGTCATTTATTCCCTGAGAAACAGTGAAGAGAAGAAAGCCATAAAGAGGCTGTGGATTAGGACAACAAAACTGATGAGAAATAGAGACCAAGTATGGGCTCCTGAAGTTTAGAGTGATGCTGAGTCCAAAACAGAAACTTGGGAATCACAGAATGGGTTGAAAGGAATAAATGCACCACACTTGTTAGTTCTAGGGCTGTTATAGCTTTTGTCCATCTTAAAAAACTTCATTTTATTTGTTTATAAGAAATGCTCACTTACAGGGTAATGTAACCTAACTCATTATTTTTCTGTTACTAGATGTTTAGTTTTTTACTACTATAAACAGCACTGTTATAAATACTCTTGAATAGAAATCTTGTTCTGAAGTGAAAAGGGGGAGAGTGCTGATACATCAGGGTGATTGCATATCGGTGTCACAAAACCATTTGTATATTAACTGTTTAAGGAGAAACTAATTTGCTGTGTAAACTTTCATCTAAATCACACACACACACACAAAAAAGGAAAGTAAGAAAGGCCTGGTGATCTACTTCGGAAGGATCACAGCCATTGAGAATCCCATACAGTCAGTTTTACTCTGCAACACATGGGTTGCTCTGAGTCAGAATCTCTTCGACTGGCAATTTATTTGATTCCTTCTTTTTTCCCCCACTGTTAAGAAGTGTGAAGGTCATGAAAGACAAAGAATGATTCACTGTCACAGATTAAAGGAGATTAAAATATATATAACTAAAAGCATCATATGACTTGTGGTAGGACCCTGGACTAGATCCAGAGTATTACTTGGGAAAAAGGTTAGTAGAGTAGGTAATAAAGATGCACCATTGATAATTTCCTGATTTGTATAATGGTACTGTATTTTATGGTGCCAGAGAATGACTTTGGTTTTAGGAACTACTCACTGAACGCTCTAGAGGTTAAGAGGCATCCTGTCAACAACTTAGCTTAAACACTGCAGAAAAAAAAAATACTATCTACTGAGAGTATAAATGATAAGAAAATGTGAGAAAATACTAACATTGCAGGAATGTGGATTAAGAGTACACAGAAATTCCTTGTACTATTATTGCAATATTTCTGTACCTCACAAATTGTCTTAAAATGGGACGTTAAAATATTTTTCAAATTTAATACACATCACTTAATACGTATTTCTTCAAGTTTTTTCATGATGATGATGTTCCCATGTTTAACTGGCTTTGAATGTTATTTACATTTTCCATGTTTAAAGGCTTTACATTACTGTATAGTAAAATCTAGTGGCTTTTTGTTTTTATCCATTGCTTTTCTGTTTAGAATATCCTATACCATTAGTTACTTTCATAAGGTTTGAAAAGGTACAGGTGAAAAGTTTCATTCCTTTCCTTTCTCCATTCCTCCTTTCCTCTCTCCCATGTCCTTGCCAGATAAACATTTTTCTAAGTTTCCTGTTTTCCTTTCAGTTTCCTTAAGCGACTACAAAGGTATGTATATAGATATACAAAATATATATTCCTATTCATCTTCACATTTTATAGGAGTGATAGCACACAGTATAAGCAGATATGAAACTTGCCTTATTTATTTTAACAATGTGTCTTGAAGATTTGTCTACTTTTTTTAACCTTTGTGGTATTCATTCAACGCATGTATTGCCATTTAACCACACTTCTGAATTTTTTCCCAATAGTGCTGCAGTGATTAACTCGGTCTTAAACACATACAACTAATCCGTAGGCTAAATTTCCAGAAATGGAATTGCTGATCAAACATTTGATACTACTGAATTACTCTTTGTAGCAACTGTACCAATTTGGGTTCTCATCAGCAATTTTGTCTTTCCTGAAAAGTATACTACTAAATTTTTAGAATTTTGCTAATCTGATAGATGAAAAATGGCAGCTCAGTGTAATTTCATTTTACATTTCTTTTATTGCGAGTGAGATTGAACATCTTTTCATGTAGCTAAAGGCCATTTATATTTTCCATGAACTGTCTGTTTCTACCATATTTCCTTATTTGGCTTGTGTTTTAGTCATCTAGTACTTCTCTAACAGAAATATTGCAAGTGGATGGCTTTAAAAACAGAATTTTTTTTCCTACAGTCCAATAAGCTACAAATGCATATTCAATATGAGAAACTGACATAGTCCAGTATGCTAAGAGTCCAAATTTAATATGACAGCATTCTGACACAGGAACCTCAAGTCCAAAGGACACACTCTGCTCTCAGTGCTACCTTCTTGGTGGCATGAGGCTCCCAAATTTTAGGCCTCCTCCTTCTCCCTTATATATCCCAAGAGTCCACCCCCAGGCTCAATACAATTCCACACATTAAATCCTGCCCCACCAACTCAACTGCAGCCCATCCATCCTCATTAACATCACTGAGGCAGGAATTCCAACACGGAGGAACATCACACAATACCAGGAATCCTGGCCCAACCAAATTGCTACAGATTTGGCAGGGAACACAATTCAATCCATGACATTCTATCCTTTGTTCTCTAAAATAATCACATCTTTGCAACTTGTAAAACATGTTCATACCATCACATCAAAAATCTTAAAGTCCACATGCAAAATCCAGAAATTCCTCTTCAGCTGTAAAATCCAGAATACACGTTATCTGCTTCCAAAATACAGTGGCAGAACAGGCAGACACAAGTTAGACATTTCCATTACAAATAAGAGAAACAGGGTAAAACAGGCAACAAGCAAGCTAAAAATGCCACCAGGCCATTTTGAGCTCCCTATGCCTCTGGATTAATAGGCTGGTTTGGTCGATCCTGACTACCAAGATGAAATTGGACTGACATTACATAATGGAGGTAAAGAAGAGTATGTCTAGAATGCAGTAAACCACTTAGGATGCCTCTTATTACTACCACGTCCTGTGACTGAAGTCAATGGAAAACTAAAGCAACACAATTACAACATGATTACTAATAGCCCAGACCCTTCAGCAGCGAAGGCCTGGGTCACCTCACCAAGCAAAGAACCACAACCAGCTGAGGTGCACATTGAGGGCAAACAGAATACGAAATGAATTCTAGAAGAAGGTAGTTCTAAAAACCAGTTACAGCACGTGACCAGTTGCAGAAACAAGGACTGTAATTGTTATGAGTATTTCTGCTTTGTCTGTGTATCGGTATTTTTGTTTTCTTTACCTACAAAATATAAGCTGTAAATGGGGTTTATGCATTTTCAATTATATATGTGTTGGTTATATCATGTTAGACATTAACTATAACTTTGTAATTGCATTCACTCAGCTTATGAATGGTATGGAGAGATGTGTACAGATGCCAAGTTGAGAAGGGGCAGACTGTGATGGTTAAGATAATGTGTCATCTTGGCTGGCCTATGATTCTCAATGCTTTGGCACCTATACAGAGTGGCAGGGACAGGGCCTGTGGCAGCTCACCACCCCCACAGCCCTCATCTCCCCACCTTCTGCTACCTACTTCCGTCTGCTCACATTCAGCTCCCACTCTCTTGTCTTTGTACATCTGGCTCTTGGGACTTGAACTAGCAGCTCTTGGATTCAACATCTCTCAACCCTGTGAGTAAGTGTCCTGCTACCAGACCTGCCGATCATGGGTTTGCCAGCCCCTGCAGCTCCGTGAATCAACAGAAACCTTGCAGTCTCGCTACCATCTTGGGATTCATCAACCATGGGTTGGAGTGGGAACTCTAATCTATGACCTGCCAACCTCGGGTTCGCCACCGCCACGGCTGCATGAAGCTTTTACTCCAGTCCAGGACCTGGGACATTTCAGCTTCTACAATTGTGTGAGCTGTTTCCTTTATACAAATATTTTTCTACAAATATTATGTTACTGGTTTTGCTTCCCTAGAAAACCAAGCCTAAGATACATCACTATTCTTTTTTCATGTTGTAAGAACTATTTATAGATAAAGATTAATCTTTCTGGTATTACTTTTTAATCATCTTGATCTTTGACTTTACAGGTTTTAGAGGGAGCACATGGAAGTTTTTGCTTTTTTGCAGTTTATTGTCACTATTTTCCTTTATAGCTTCTGCAATAGCCAGGACTACACTGTTTCTTATTATGGGAGCTTTAGGAAATGCTTCAGTATCTTGTAGGGATAGTCTATTCTTGTTGCTCTTCATTTTCAGCTCTCCTGGCAATTGTTTTTTCAAGTGAACTTTAATTTCACTTCTCTTCCTATGTCACCACCTCCAAAAAAAGAACCTGTTATAATACTGATTGATGTCACCTTACATTTATAAATTTATTTAGAAAAAATTGACATCCTCAAGATGAAGTCTTCCTATGCAGAGCAATGTTACGTATTTCCATTCATTCCCAAGTATTAACACTGGTTCACATTTTTTGTTTTTGAGTACTATTTTAAAAGTTTTCTTTCTTTTACCTGCTTTATCTAGTCCATCTTTTTTAATTTTTTCATTGTAGTGAACAGTGTTCTCTGTAAGCATGAAAGCTACTTATTCAGCATACTATTTCTTCAGTTCAAAGAATACAAATTTGTACACATCATACAGTAAACTCAGAAAGTCCCTACTTTGTCCTTGAGGCTTTTGATGAGGATATTACACAGAAGATTTACCCCAAAGCAGATGTAATATCTGTCTTCAAGATCAGCTAACCTTCTAGTTGAATCAGGCAACAGAATTTCCAACTGGGATTTCAAGACTAAATGGAACACTATTTGAAAGAAATCAAGCTATTATGTTTGCTGGATGCTTACTGTAATATTCCTATTACAGAACATTTCAAGTATATTTCAAAGCATCCCTTTTACCCATCACTCAACTTCAACAGTCGTTGACTCATGGCCAAATTGTTTCATTTATATCCTAGTCAACTCCCTGTCCCATTATTTGTATAACACTGAATAAATGAAACACATCATGTATTTCATTTGTATATGTTTTAAATACATCTCCAAAAGATAATGACTCTATTAAAATTTAGGCACCACCATAGAATTATAAAAATGGTGAATTGAACCTATATAATTACAAAGAATCCCACATTGAGTTTTCTTTTATGTTTGTTTGTTTTTGCTTTAAATATATTTTGTTTGAAATAGTACAGCTTCACTCCTTTTTGTGTTATGATGGTACCTCAATTTTTCATTATCCATATGCATTAGGTGAGTCTTTCATTAACAGCATGTGTTCATGTTTCTTTTATCTAGTAGACTAATCTAAATTTATTAATAAGAAAGGAGCAGACAGAAGGGAGGGAGGCAGGGAGGGAGGGAGGGAGGGAGGGAGGAATCGAAACCTTTGTTTGCAGAACAAAAAAGAACTGCCCTAAAAGGTTTCCAAGGAGCATTTGGTGTATTCAAACTGTTGAACTTTTGGTTAGCACTTGAACTCTTAAGCAGTATACTACTAGGGTTTCCAGTTTATTAACAGGAACATTTATTCCACTTTCACTGAAGTTAAAGATGATATATTTGTACACAAATCTACAATCTTATGGAACATACTCAATTTTTCTTCTTTTGATTATAAGTTTTCTTGTTGTTCGTATTATTACATTTTATTTTCTGCTTCTCTTGGTTTGGAAGTTATTCACTGTTTTAGTTTTCCATGGAAGTTCTTTTAGAGATTAATACTATCCATCCTTAATTTATCGAAGTCTAATATTAATCAGGATTTTTGTCTCTGTGAATATATTTCACTAATTCTTTCATCAACTACATCTAATGTGCTATTCAAACCATTCACTGAGCTCTTAATTTTGAATACTGTTTTCCTAAAATTTTGATATTAAATTGTCTCATATACTTTTCAATTCTCTCTTGAACTTCTCCTACTTGTTGTTTCCTTAATTACTTTTCTTAAAGAAAGTATATTTTTGAACGCTTGTCTATGCAATAAGGACTTTCTTTTGCTTTTAAGAAATTTACATTCAGTAATAATTTTCATATGTAAAACGATATAGACTAATGTTGTTTTTCCTCTGCTTTTATTTCTGGATCACTTTGATTAAAATACTAACAAAAAAAAGAGAGAAATACAGTGTTGAATGTGACACAGGGAAACAAGTAAGCCCTTAGAAATTAGTGTTAAGGGTATAACTTGATTAAAAAAAAAAAAACTCTTAGAAAAGCAACTTTACAATCTCTAACTAAATAAAAAATATTTGTTTACTTTGTTATGGCCTCCACTGTGTATGCACTCGTAAGAGTATTATCAGTGCAATATTGACTGTAATAGCAAAAAAAAAATCTAAATGTCTATATATTCAAAGTATGTTAAATAAATAATGTTACATGCGTCCATGGGAAATACTGTGTATGATCAGAAGGAAAAAAATTAGCCAAATTTTACACCTGCTGTTTAGGAAGGAAACCAAGGTATTTTCTTAACTGAAAACAAACTAATGTACCAATAATTCTAGATAATATGTTGCCATTGATGTGTGTGGATGCATGCATTTTTACAGCTGTTTGTAAATAAAAACTGACAATAGTTTGCATACACATAAAATATTTCATATTTCAATAAAGAATGGTTTCATACACTGATACACCCTATCAATAAAGTGTGAAGAAAAATTACTGTCTCCAATTCTAACATCAAAGTACGACACAGAACAATGACTTTACAAATCATGCTATGACAATTGAGCCAGATGTCCCTGGAGACCATGGTCCTCAAGCCTCAGTCCAGTAATTCACCTCTTAGTGTATCTGGATGCATCTATAAAGCATCCACAATCTTGCTTTGGTCACACTGTGCTGGCTTCCCCAGTATTTTGTACTCCTACCTTTCATAAAAATTACCAGTTCTTTACTATTTAGTGTTTTTCCTTGCTTATCCCTCCTTTCCCTTGTAACCATCAGTTTGTTTTGTTTTGTGTATAAACTTTCCCAGTTTTTATAATAGTGGTCTCATATCTGTCCTTTTGTCACTGACTCATAATGCTCAGCATAATGCTTTCCAGATTCATCCATGTTGTAAGGTGTTTTGCAGATCTGTCATTGTTGTTTATCATTGCATAATATTCTATTGTGTGTACATGTCATAGTTTGTCTATGCTGAAATCGTTGACCCTGTGTATTCCTTCCACCTTCTTTTTTATGTTTCCCTTAGGATCCTTCAATATTGCAACACAGGATTTGAATTTTTCTTCAGTTCTGTCAGTTTGAGAAATGCCGAGTGCTTTCTTCCCCTTTGGTTTTCTGTCTCCAAGTCTTTGCACACATCATTACAATACTTTGTTTTCTCAAGCACCCTTTCAAATTCTCTTCAACTCTATAACTTCATAATTTCTTCCTTTCTTTTAGCTATTCAGTATTCAAGACAAGTTTCAGAGTCTCTTCTAACATCAGTTTTGGCCTCTTCTTTCTTTCCTAACTCTTTAACGGTCTCTTGCTTTCCTCATGTGTAACATATCCCAGATGCCATTCCACAACTAGTCTGGTCTTCAGTCATTAGTGCTGAACACATCTCATCTATTCTTGAGTTGCTCTCTAAATTCAGGTAGTATACATCAAGATCATACTGTGGTTCTTACTTACTCTATCTGTTACCCACCTGAATGCCTTCTTTCGTAAAGTATCCACTCATATCCTTTGTCCAGTACTTAATTTGACTACTTGTCCTTTTGATGTAGAGGAGTTGCATTTCCCTATAGGTTTTCCAGTTCAGACCTTGTCAGATTTGTCATAGCCAAAAAAAATTTGCCAGTTTGTAGGTTCTCTTTTGCTCTTTTTTAATACTTTTATTTATCTACTTATAACAGTAAACGAATAAAATTTCTAACATCTATCAATGACAAACCCTCACCACCCCCCACCCTTGTAGCCATCAAAGCATGTTTTTCTACTGTAGATAATTCTATTTTTCAGATTTTACAACAGCAGCCTCATACAATATTTGTCCTTTTGCCACTGACCGTTAAGAGATGGTAGACTAGACACGGTTCCTCTTTTTACTCTTTTGATACGTGTATTTAATTTTCCAAAAATTACAATTATGTAGCTAATCCTAGTGTTTGTATTCTATTTATGCTGTATCTTAGGACCCTCAATGTTGACCCCATTTTTTTCTCCTATGATCTTTACAGTTTTGGATTTCATATTGAGCTCTTTGATCAATTTTGAATGAGTTTTTGTATATGGTGTAAGGTAAGGGTCTTCTTTCATTATTTTACAGATGGCCGTCCAGTTTCACCAGCATCATTTGTTAAAATTAACAGCCTTTTCCCTCATGAAACGGGTGTCAGGCCTCTGTTAAAGATCAAGTGACTATACGCTGGTGGATTTACATCTGGCTTCTCCACCTTGTTCTATTAACAGGAAATGTACTAATGTGAATCTACAGAGAAATGCCTCAGAAGAAAGGCTTGGTGATCTATTTCCAAAAGATCACAGCCTTCAAAATCCCACGGAGTATAGTTATATTCTGCAACTTATGAAGTTAGATGAGTAAAAATCAACGATTTGGTTGGGTTGTGACAACATAAATATGCTATTTATCATCCAAAAAAATTTTTTTATTAACAAGATCCCATTCTGTGAAATGTACTCTCACAGGAGGGTGAATTGTTGTATCACTTCTGGGAATCAGTTTAACACTATGTACTGGATTACTGTTGCCTCAGTGGTTAACAGCTTGGCTACCAACCAAAAGAAGGCAGGATTCAATTCACCATCCGCTCCTTGGAAACCATATGAGGCAGTTCGACACCATCCTACAGGGTCACTGTGAGTCAGGATTGACACGACTGCAATGGCAGAAAGATCAAAAGCATATTTGAAGATTTCAGTATTTACCACAGTGCTATTTATAAACCCAAACCCACTACTGTGGAGTCAATTCTGACTCACAGTAGTGCTGTAGGACAAAGCAGAACTGCCACAAAGGGTTCTCAAGTCTGTCCTACTTAGGGAAGAGCAGCCTGTCACATGTTGCTCCTACACAGCAGCTCCTGCTGTCCACCTTCCTATTAGCAGCCAAGCACTCAATGACTATGCTACCAGGGTACCGTAGTGTTATTTGCAGTAGTAGAAAAATCAAACAGTCAAAAACTGACTAATTGAGTTACAGTATACTCATAAGAGAATATGTTTTATAAGAGAATAAAATAAAGTTTTTTAAGTGGAACATAAGACAGAATAACCCAAAAACTAACAAATGAAGTATACTTATTTCTTTCAACTCATTCTGCCTTTCTCAAGTTTACCATTTGGACTCAGCATCATTCTGAACTCAAAGAGGCAGTACTCAGTCTCTACTGCTCATCCAGTTTCACTGTCCTGATCCACAGGCTCTCCACGGCCTTCTTCACCTCAGCGTTTCTCAGGGAGTAGACGACAGGGTTGAGGAGAGGGGTGATCACTGTGTAGAACACGGCCACCATCTTCTCCACAGACAGAATGGCAGAAGGCCTCACACAGATGAAGATACAGGGTCCAAAAAACAAGACAATCACAGTAATATGGGATTCACAGGTGGAGAGGGCCTTTTGCCTCCCCTCAGAGCTTCGGGTCCTCAGATGGAGCAAGATAACCACATAAGAAGCTAAGAGAACCACAAAGCTAGTCACAGACAGGGTCCCTCTATTGGCAACCATCAAAAGACCAATGAGGAAGGTGTCAGAACAGGCACAGAAGTAGTGGTCAATCACACTGGGGCCACAGAAGGGCAAGTAGAAGATTAGAAAGATTTGGGCAAAGGAATGCACAAAGCTCCCCACCCATGCTATTCCCACCAAGACAGCACACACTTGCTGGTTCATGATGGTGGTATAGTTGAGGGGCTTGCAGATGGCCACATAGTGGTCATAGGCCATCACAGTGAGTAGGAAAAGCTCAGTGCCATCAAAGAAGTGGATGAAGAAAACATGCGTCACGCAGTCCCACAGAGATACGGCTTTTCTTTCAGCCAGCAAATCTGAGATAAGTTTGGGGGCTGTGGTTGAGGAGTAGCAGATCTCCACGAAGGACAGGTAACTGAGGAAGAAGTACATGGGGGAAGCCAGGCTTCTGCTGGTCATGACCGTGAGCACAATGAGAGAATTCCCCAGTAAAATTGCTATGAACAAGAGCAAAAATATCACAAAGCAAACCCTCTGCACCTCTGGATTGGGAGAAGGTCCCAGAAGAATAAATTCAGTCACATTGTGTATGTCAGCAATGAAGTCACCAACAGGAGATAGTAGTTTGATTAGGGTGATCTGAAATTATACAAAACAACAGATTCCTTCACTAATATGAGTGGATACAATATATAATAATCCTCTGTATATCATGGAAGCTTGTGGTATCAAAAGATCAGTAGGAGTTAGTCATAAGAAGAGCAGTCTAAGGAGGCAGAAAATGAAATGCAAATCTGTGAAAATGTATCATGTATGGCAAGAGTAAACAAGAGAAAAGCAAAAGATAAAATTGGAGATTAGAATCTGGAAACATTTATGAAGCACTATTATGGACTTTTAAGGGTATCCTATAAATGAAGGAATTCATGGTGGTTAAGTGCTATAGCTGCTACCGAAAATGGTAGCAGTTCACATCTCCTAGGTGCTCCTTGGAAACTCTGTGGGACAGTTCTACTCTGTCCTATAGAGTCGCTATGAATTGCAATCAACTTGATGGCAATGGGTTTATAGATAACAGGGGGATCACTGAAAACATGAGTTAACTGAAAAGTAAAATCACTTTGTAGCTAAAGGTTGGACTAATGCAAAGAGATCAAAAAGGGAAACCTGTTAGTAGGTTAACGTACCATGTGGGTTGACTGTACCATGTGGGGCAGCCAGGACAGCATTACTATCTCTATTTTAGATGTCTTCCTATTGCCTTTTAATGTTTTTAATTGTCTTTTGTCTGCAGCTTTCACTCATCCTCCCTCTCTTCGCTTCCTTTGTTTCAGAACAATATTCTTTCTTTTTCCCCTTCACTGAGGATCTCTTTTTAACTATGATTAAGGCATACAATCCAAATCAATTTTGCATGCCCACCTATCTGCAGCTCCTTCTGCTCTCTTTACCAGTGACAGTACACTCCTCCTTTTCATTCTATACTTGTAGCATCCTCTTAACAAACTCCTGTTCCCTCCTCTCCACCTTTTATTTCCCATCTAGAAAAAGTCCAGTAGGACAGCCTCCTATAAATGCACAGACCATAAAGTTCAGGACAGCATTTTTGATACTCATTGGCCCACTGTACCTTTGCTTCCTCTTAATTCTCTCCTTCTATGCTTCGCCACTTGATGACTTTTCCCTTTTCAAGGGTCTAGCTCTATCCCTACCCAATTTCCCTGACTATTACCTTCATTTCCTCCATATGTATATCCCTCTGGATCAAAAGATGTCCACCCCTCCAGTACCCACTCATCCTCTGACATGTCCTTTCCCGGCAGCCCATCTGTCCAGACATCTCAGGGTTTCACGATGATTGCTCACTTACTGACTTACCAACCATCCAGTCCACGTTGGACTCAAAGTTTGTCCAGTGCGAATGAGGCTTTATACGCTAGACCAGCTCTTTGCACACTAACTTTAGGAGGACCTAAGACAAAGACTCAGATGACTTCCACTCATAACACAAAACTTTCTTCAGTGACTGAGATAATCTCAGGTGATTACACAAGGCAGAAGGAAATCACTGAAAGAATTTATGACTTCAGAGATGAAGACAGACAGCAGAGATCAGCCCTAAACATCCAAACTAAGTTGGAAAATTTATCAAGAAGGCTTTGGTGGAAGAAAGGTCTGTAAGAGTCTGGACTCCTGGATTCACATCCATGTTCCTCAGATAATAGCTCTGTGATACCTAGAAAGTTATTTAACCTACATAGCCTTAGGGTCCTCACTGTATGGTACAGATAATCATATCTACTTCATAGGTAGATGTCCCAAATTCTACTCCCAGCCACATCCCAGCTGTTAAGTTTCCTAGCCTCCATACTATCTTGGATTCGTCTCATGGATAGGAAATCCATCTTCCCAATCTTCAGGTGCCTGTTGTCAGTGACTCCTCTTTTCTCAATTTTGCAATCACAGCACTTACCAAACTGAATTGTAATTGTTTTATGTGATCACTTGCCCCACTGAACAAATGAGATTTCCGAAGGCAGAGATATCTTTTCTCCTTACCCCACCACCTACTGAAGTGTCCACCACAGTGCTGCAGCTCAAAGGTTGGAGGTTAGAGTCTACCAAAAGACCCTTCAGAAGGAGGGTCTGACAATCTACTTCTCAAAAAGCAGCCATTAAAAACCCTATGGACCATGGCGCTACTCTGACATAGGGTGGCCATGAGTGACAACCAACTCAGGAAGCCATAATGTAAATAAAGTGAATTAATAGATGAACAGTGGATATGTATCTTCCTTAATCTTCTTAGCACAGTACTAGGTATATTGTCAGTGTTCATTAAATACTGAAGGAATAAAGCTTCCCCAGGACCAACTTAACTGCTCCAGTGTGAATCCCAGTGCCTAGCATTGAGCTTCCCTCCTCGGTCAATGACTGGACTGATGTGTGAGCACTCTGTAGAATGCCACATGCTCCCTGCCATACTCCCTTTCCCATCACATGCAAAAGCAGCACATGGTCACAAAACAAAATTTCATCCCAGTGTCCCTGCAGCTTTACTGTTCTCACCACAGTCACCACTTCTCTTCAGACCACAGAGGTGCAAATGATGCCCTGAGCACAGCTCCCACCAGCTTCACCCAGGTTTCTGAGTGAACCAGTCAAGAACCCTCACATTGGGACACCTGTCTTGCCAAAGTCACAAGACTGAGAACCTGCTTCCCCAGCAGCCTCTAACTCAGGATACTGAAGTCAAGCCAATGGGATTTCAGTTCCAACTAATTTAAAACAAGAGCAAAGGAGACTTCCCTCCGCCTTGCCTGGGCATTGTCCCACAGAAAACAGAACTCAAGCAACTTAGCCTTGAGCTGAAACAGATCCAAACACACCAGGGGAGCTGTGATGATCAGGTGAGAGGAGGCTGATGCCCAGAGAGCTGTACCATTTTCACCTTCCTACTCAGACATCAGTCCTCACGAGATGTAACACCTGGTTACTAAAATCTCAAACTTCCTTGTAGGCAGTAACAATTTTGGAAATAGAATATTCTAACAAATTAAATTCATGCAATGCTCACAAGGCATCTACTCTGTACTGGGTGCTATTCTTTTAATAATTAGATGAAACTCCTGCTGTCATAAGCTCATTCATGTAAGTTTATATGAAAGACACTACTCAGAAGGATGGATGTAAGCAACAGAAACCACAAATGTCAAGAAACAAAAGTAGTATTTCTCCTTGCCTTCAGTGTCCACAAGGTTATAAATCAGTAGCTTCTCAAGTGGGTGCATACTGCCCCTTGATGATGTCATAAGGTAATTCAGCTGAAAAAGCAAACAGCTATTTGGTGAATTTCTTTCTAACAAATTGGCTCAGAACTCTAGGTACAGAGATGTGTATATGAACAAGACCCATATCCTGCCTTTGAGAATTCCTCGGATAGTTTCATTTCTATTCTCAACTCCCAGGCACTCACATTCTGTGCCCCAACCCCACCTCTTTTTATCTTCCAGAAAGAAATTAAAGCAGGGTGTACTAGCAGGAAAATTGTGATGTTAAAGAAAATGGTTTTTAAACCTGGCCCCAAAAGTTTATGCCAAGGAAACTGGACGAAGAGAGTGGAGTCACTGGCTGAGGATGCACAGTCACCAACAGGAGGAGTTCAGTTTCAGTCAGTGAGTCTGGCACAAGAGTCAAATCCCTTAACTGGACCAGCAGCACCGCCCTCCAAGAAACCATCTTTAGCCAAACTCCCAGTGGTAGGCCCTGCTTCCTTAATAACAGAATGCTGATGTTCTTCAAGTAGCAGTGTGCCCAGCCCAGAGGAAAACTTATGCCTGGCTGTCTTAGTTTCTTAGGCTACCATAGCAAAATACTACAAAGTAGAGAGCTTTAAAAACAGAATTTTATTTTTTCACAATACTAAAGGCTAGAATTTCAAATTTAGAACATTATCAGGGCTATCCTCCGTCTCTATTGACTCCAAGAAAAGACTCTTCCTTTGTCTCCACCAGTTTCCGGTAGCCCCACATGTTTCTTGGCATTCTTTTGCTGGTAATGGATCCCCATGTGCTGCTTTCCATCTGTGTGTGACTGTTTCTTTGTCCATTCTTCAATAAAAGGCTCCTTGAAAGCAATTTGGATTAGTTCTAACCCTAATCCAGCATGACCTCCTTAATTTACCTGGTAACATCTTCAAAGAAAAACTCTACTTCCCAAAACAAGGTCACATTCACAGGTTTCAGGTTAGTATTTCAACGTATCTTATTAGGGGGTGCAATTTAATCCACAACACTGCTGTAAGTCTGTAATTTATTCAAACTGTATTTATGGACACTAGAAAATTAATATAGCCTTCACATGTCACAAAACAATATTCTTTAAAAAAAATTGTTTTCAACAATTTGTAAGTGTAAAAGCCATTCTTAGCTCACAAGCTACAGAAAAACAGGTGGTAGGTTGAATGTGGTTTACATCATTTTGCGTTCAGTTGCATTATAACTGTAAGCATTTCTAACTGCTTTGTTCACCTTACCTCAGTGCACAGAAAAGGAAGAGTTTTATAAAATTGCTGTGACTGGGATATTAATGTTTAATAGTAGTTTTGTTGCATTTTGCCTCTCAGAGATATTTACATCTAACAGTGTCCCTCCCTCACTCACTTCATGAAATGAAGCTCCTACTGTGGAATTTCAGGTGTTAGAATCAGGCAAATGGGTAGGAGCACCCAATGAAGTACAGAAGCTGTGCTAGGATGCCCTCAAGATCCAACTAGTAAGGAGACACAAAGGAAAACACAGCCCTGTCTCTAACTGCCACAATATCTCCACATAACACAGCATACTAACACCAGGAAGTGAAGTAAATGAATCCAACATTACACAGCTAGTGTGCAACAGGGTGGGGGTCTCCTCTCGGTGGCCTCTCCCTAAAACCTTTGCACACTGCACGACAGACTACTGAAGAACACAAGTAGCCCAGTATTCACCACTCTGCAGAATGCTGGGAAACTGTGAGAGCGCTTTAACTCTGGAAGAGAAGTAGCTCACCTAATATACAACAAAAACTATAAATAAGTTAATTTTTTCTATCCTCTTACATGGTTGACTAAAACCAAATCACATATTTGATTAACCTGTTTGTGTACTGTTTTGTGTTTTTTCTTTGCTTTATTTCTGTTTTCATTTTTACTTATCTCTTGTGTTTACTTTCTTGTACACAACCTCCACAACCTTCTCACAGCATTTTTCACCTCTGTATTTCTAAGTGTGTAGATGATGGGGTTCAGCATGGGGGTGATGACTGTGTAGAAAACAGCCACCAGTTTATCCCCAGTGAAGGTAGAAGAGGGCCTCATGTAGAGGAAGATGGCAGGTCCAAAGAACAAGACGACCATTGTGATGTGGGAGCCACAGGTGGACAGAGCTTTGCGCCTTCCCTCTGCAGAATGGTTCCTCAAGTTGACTAAGATGATGACATAAGAGGATATCAAGATCAGGAAGGAAATGACAGAGATTACACTGTTAGCCAACACAATAACACCCTCCACATAGGTGTCAGTACAGGCAATCTTGAATAAAGGGTGGAGGTCACAGAAGTAATGGTCAATTACATTGGGGCCACAGAATGGCAACTGGACAGTGACAAGGATTTGAACCATGGAGTGAATTATGCCTCCCAGCCAGGAACCAGCCACCAGAAGGCGACACACAGGCCGGCTCATGATGGTCAGATAGTGCAGGGGTTTGCAGATGGCCACATAGCGGTCATAGGCCATCACTGTGAGCAGGAGAATCTCGGTCACACCAAAGAAGTGGAAGAAGAATATCTGAGCCAAACAGCCCTCTAAGGAGATGGTTTTAATCTTGCTGAGTAAGTCAGTGATGAACTTCGGGACAACAGTAGAGGAGTAACTGAGCTCCACCAGGGACAGGGAGCTAAGGAAGAAGTACATGGGGGAACGCAGACTTTCACTGACACTGACTGTGAGCACAATGAGACCATTGCCCACCAACGTTGCCAGGTACATGGGAAGGAACACCGCAAAGCACGCTCTCTGCACCTCTGGGTCCTGGAAAAGGCTGGTGATAATAAACTCAGTCATGTTATTTGTACTAATCATGAATCCCATGGAGAGGTCTGCAATAAAACAAATAAAAGTTGTAATACCAATTCACTGCACTTACAACAACTTACAACAACAAAGAGACAGTTGCTATTGAGTCGATTCCAGAAGTAGATCCCCAGGACTTTCTTTTGAGACACCTGAGTGGACTAGAATTGCCACCCCTTCTTGTTAACAGATTAGTATGTTAATCATTTGCACCACCAAGGAATTCCATTGCTGTCTTAGAAAAAGAATATTATTTCAGTTTTTCCTGATTATTAGACAATGTAAATCCTGACTCACAGCAACCCTCTAGGTCAGAGTAGAATTGCCCTATGGAGTTTCCAAGGAGTGCCTGGTGGATTAGCAATTCAAAATATATATCACTTCATCATTTAGCCAATATACTCATTCAGTATTAAACATCAACAACCTGAAAACAGTAACACCTATTAGAAAATTAAGAGAAGTGGTTATTGTTCAAATTCACACAGGGTGATCAATTCTGAGACTGCCAAGAGTTTCCTGTCAATTCAGGGTTCTTGTTAATTCACTATGTGTAAATTCTGAATTTGGGGAACTATTCAAGTTAATAATCTAGATTTTTATTATCTCTTTGCATTTTGATAATTCTCTCCAACTGGGGAATCCCATGACATACTTCCATTTCTGAATCCTTTATTTCCTTCATTTATACCTCACTGGATCATCTTCCCACAAATAATTCTCCATTTCCAAGGATTTTTTGGTACTTTCTTCTCTCTGTTATCCTTGTCCTCAGTTTACTCAGGTCAGGTTCCTTTACTAGTCTTGCAGTTTCTATAATTGTGTGTATGTGACAAACACTGAAACACTCTGGGAAGAAGTCAACTTATTGTCTCCATCATCCCACTATTACTTTCAATGCTGCCACCACTTGACTGACAGATAATGAACAGAGCCCATTTTGGGAGATGATTATTATGGTTGGCCAGCCACTAGTTCTGGTTCCAGACTTGTGACCAGCTGCAAAGTAGACAACAACAAGAATGAGAATTCCTCTGTTACTGAACTAAAACACTTATGAAGAACCTCTTACATAGCTAAACAACCCCACTATGTACAAAAAATGTGTATGTGTACATATATACATATTTACAAACACACACATATATATAATACAATACACACCTTAAGCTAACAATATCATGTAAAATTCAAAACAATATCCTATAGGATAAGGAATAAGGGCCCATATTGGGAATTTTTCTTATCATACATGATACATGAGAAATACAGACAAGTACGAACATCTTGATTCTCTGCTATCATTTTTATTTCCATTGTTTTTCATCTTTCATTTTATACTGAAATTTCCAAGAAATGTAGAAATTTTGAAGAACTAAAAATGTACTCTGAACAGTGATGAACAGAATCAACACAGAAAACAAAGAGTCATCAAAGTGGACACAGGGAAAACAGCACAATACAAAAAGTACTTAAAACAGATACGACAAAGGCTTAATAATGTCTATATTACAAAGATCTAAATCTAGGGGAAATATACATAGAAAATGAGCAAAGGATATAAATAAATAAGTCACAAAAAAGAGATCAATATGAAAGAATCTTCTTTTTGTAGCTATCATCCATTGAATTCCAACTTATGGTCACCTCATGTCTATCAGAGTATAACTGCATACCATAGAGTTTTAAGTGACTAATTTTTCAGCAATAGATCTCCAGGCCTTACCTCTGAGGTACCTATGCACCTCTGGGTGGATAAGAACCTCTAAGCTTTTGGTTAGCAGCCTATCACTTCAACTGACTGTGCCACATAGAGACTGCAGTAGTCAAATAAATGCCCTGAAACATAAGGAGCATGTTTTTCACTATAAGATTGACAACAAGTAAGGATTTAGCAAGAGTGCATAACCAAACAGCCCATATTCTGTTACAGAAATTTAGATCAGCACGACTTCCCTGGAGAACAAACGAGCAGTATTTACGAAACAAGTGCACCCTTCCTACCTCTGATAACATATTCCATATTCTGAGGAGATATTCGTTAAGTACACACATGTTGGAGGCAGTGATGTGTTGGAGCTGCTCAGACAGGCTTAGAATAGCCTGTTGTGTGGATGTTTTCCCGACTCTGCATTAACTGACATTACATTTATAGCTGGAGAGATGCTTCAGAGAGCATGATTTTCACTGTGCCCCAGGAGCAACCTCTCTCTCTGTGGGGTGTTGCTTGTCCAGGTCCAATGCTGTCATGACTACGTATATAAATTTGCTTAATTCTGGGGTTCAGTCTTGGAAGGCCACTTGCAGCAGGTATAAAATACAACTTCCACTGTCATCTTTATCATTAGCAAAGGTGATCTTCCCCCCACTCCCCGCCCACACAACTACTTATTCCTTTGTCTTACTTCTAAATTTGCTCAACATACCATACAGACAGGTATATTCATCTTTCTCAACACCCCAATTCTGTGTCTCATAACAAGGCACAGAGGAGAAAAAACTAGAACTATAAACAATCTAAATATCCATCAACATTTCAGTAGGGTTACCGGTCTACCCAAGTGGGAGTCTCAGCAATGTAATTCCCTGGGAAGTACGTCTGCTATAAGAAGAAGAGAAATGCTCTCCCACCGATGAAACTGGTGGCAGTCACTCACAGAAGCAGGAAGAACGGTTAACTCTGGCTTCACAGGAGTTAGAGATCTCCACCTAGGGAGAGGCAGCAAAGAAACTACATTGAAACATATGTCCAAAATAAGCAATGCTGCTAAACTCATGACGTAGGCAGTAGACACTCAGAATCATTAGAACACCAGACACCATCTCAGCACCTTGGAAGATCAAGCAGCTGCAAGGTTGGAAGATAAGATGAAAAAACTTCTCAAGAACCACCTTTTGCCACATTCTCACCCAGGAGCCAAAGGAAATCATCTAGATATGGGCAGGGCTGCAATTAATGGGACTGAGCTATGGAGTGGCACGGAACCTGCAGAGAAGTGTGACCTGGAAGATAGTTGGATGACACTATCACCAAGGCTTGCAAATTCCACATCATATTTTATCTGTCCCTCCCTTTCACCTTCCACATCCAGTCAGTCACCACACTACACTAATTTGACCTTTAAGCCATCTCTTCTGTGTGCCTTTTTCTCTCCATTCCTGTTGTCACCACCTCATGCACTATCAACTTAGGCCTTGACTACCAAAGCTGAACCTCAGTCTACAGTCTACACACTGCAGCCAGAAAGTGTTTCCTAAGTCCTTCTCTCCTCAGATAGCTTCACTGCTTGAGAACAACCAAGAAAATCTTCAACTTCCCTGACTCATTCTTTTTATTTCATTTGTTCCTTTCACTTTCTGTATGACCACACATACAGCTTGATAGATAGTAGATTCTTAATAACCAACACATATTATAACTCTCATGGATAGGACCAAAAGATTTACCATGTTCTATGCATTCTGATAGCCACTCTCCTCATGCATTTTTTTCTAATTTCATTGCCACTTGTGGCTCAGAAAACAAGCAACTTTTGTGTCAGGGTGCACACAGTTAATATGTTACTAAGGCTAATACAGTTCGGCTTGATTCTTTCCTCTTTACTCTTCGGCCAGAGGAACAATTTGCCAGACTGTAGGCAATGGTTCATCCCCATGCAATCAAAAGTATGTGAAATAATAGTGACCTAGAAAGACGAATATACAATTTTGAATTACATTAATGGCTTCAAATTAAATAGATTAATTGTTACGCTTATAGATATCTAGAACTTTATAAAACAGAGTTAACATTAAAATTTTGGTTGACTCTTGCCGCCTCAATAAATATCCTCTTATGCCTCAACTTCCTTTTCGTGTTCTCTACTCAGGGTCTTCGGATTTCGCTCATTCCCACTACAGTCTCCTTTCACTGAAATGCCCTATCCCAGTCCCTTCCTTTCCAATCTGACCCACCTTCCAAACCAAATTCCAGTCCTGCTTGTTCAGTAAGGTTTGCCTTTAATACTCCAACCTATGTGTACCCTTCTTTTCTCTGCACTGGAGAAAGGCGTTGGTGATTTTCCTAAAATTCAGACCTGATCATGTTATTTCTCTACTTAAAGTCAAGCAATATCTTCCGCCTTTCACACAGCATTAATTCTCATATTCTTAGAATGGTCCTTCTTGAACTGGCCATTGCCCATCTTCACAGACTTACGTATTCTTATTCCCCAAATCAACATTACCTGATTACTCCCTAACTAAATGTTTCTTCTCACCCTCCTCTGTGTTTATGATCTTCCTTTCTAGAACGCAAGAAGAACCTCATTGCTACTGGAATAACACACTCCCTCCTTTATGCTCTGTAGGACTTCATCACACTCCTCTTGCAGCATCAGCAGATTATCCTGTAACATGTAACTTTTATGACTGCATCCTCTGCTAAGTAATATGCTACCTTAGTATTCAAAGATAGTTCATTAAAAACACACACATAAAAAAAATGCCACTGAGTGGATTTTGAGTCACAGAAACTCTCTACAACAGAGTAGAACTGCCTCCTAGTTTTTTTAAGGACTGGCTGGTGAAGTCCAACTCCTGACCTTTCGGTTAGCAGCTGAGCTCTTAACCACAGTGCCGCCAGGGCATCATTATCTCTTTAATGTTCTCCTCAAATGTTTAATATTAATTGCATTTTTGCTTAATAATAATAGGCAACATTTCATTAGGATTTACTCCATGGCAGGAACTTTATAACCCACTTACCCTTTGCTGTCAAGTTGATTCCAACTCATAGAGATCCTATAGGACACAGCAGAAATGCCTCATAGATTTGCCAAGGAGCACCTGACAGATATGAACAGCCAACTGCTTGGTTAGCAGCCATAGCTCTTAACCATTATGCCATCAGAGTTTAACAGGACTTTACAACTACCTTTTATGTATTAATTCATATAAATCTCACAATGAGCCTGTGACATGAGTATCATTGTTAACCACGCCTGTCCTGTATATCAGGAAAAAGAAACAGAAAGAAGTTAACTTGCCTAAGGTTACACAGCAGTGGAGCCCAAATTTCAACCCAGGCTGCCTAATCACAGAGGCTATGATATTTAACCACTACCTATATCACTTCTAGGGACACAACATTAAATGGAGAACTATAAATAAATACATCTTTCATCAAAAGTCCAATTCATATTTATTTGCCAACACCACTACGTATCTTTCATCTGAATTTGAATTCAATTTCTTGATCCATTAGAGAAACTAAGAAAAACTATATTTAGATCAATAAGAGAGATTATAAAGAAGGGGACTGTGTAGAGTCCACAATTTCTAGGTTTTGTCCCTAAAAAGAAGAGTACCAGATAGACTTCCTCTGAGAACTACTCTTTTTCTCTCACATATCTAATCTGTACTTACTCCTTTCTCTGCTGAATGTCTCCCACTGCAGTCTCACTATCTCTCCCACTTTGTTGTGTTATTGTTAGGTGTCATCTGGTAGTTTCCAACTCATAACAGCCCTATGTACAAAAGAAGGAAACACTGCCCAGTCCCGCACCACCCTCATAATTGTTGCTACGTGTGAGCCTACTGTTATAGCCACTGTAATAACCCACCCTATTTGGAGTCTTCTCCTTTTTGGCTGACCATTTACTGTACCAAGCATGACATCCTTCTCCCACTTAGCTGGCAACAAATACTTTCTGTCTCCCCACAATGCTGACTCATCTAGAAGCATCGGAAGAAAATGTGACCAGCATATAAAAGCCATGTGCAGGGTCTGTCAGGAAACCTGCTAGACCCTAGTCTGGGACATGATGACAGAATGTGGATAATAAACAGAAAAAAATATAAGGGAGCATCTGACAGACCAATATCACAGCTCTCAGAATGAAGTAATGCAATACCATCCCAACAATTCACTTCCACTTGGTAATTCCTAAATGATACTATACAGATTGCAACAATTTCAAGGACTTTAAGAACCCAACCATCCAATTTTACAAATGGACACTTACTACTCAAAGATAAGAAATGACTTCCCCCAAGGTCCTATAGCTGTTTAGATACTCAGCACCTTGATTCTGGTCACACTGCACCTACCTATTGTTCACCTACCTTTAAGTTAGCAAATTCAGTGAAGTTTGATTTTGCCTAGGAGCAAAGAACAAAACCAGATAGAGTTCAAATGCGCTTAAGTCTCTCCAGTTCAGCATAAAATTAAAACACTCTTTTGGAATAATCACTGCCCAGGAAGATGTTCTAGGTTGGGAAAACGGTTCCCTGAGAAAGTAGGACCCTTTGGTTAACTTCACCTACCTAGCCAAGTTTTCATGAAGTCCCCTAATAAGCAATGTCACTCTGAGAGAGGTGATAAAAAGAATTTGGAAAGCCTTTATTCTGTTCCCCTGTGTACATAAATAAGATGACAGAGAGGGATAGAATTTAATTCATTTCCTTCAGCCACACATAAGTGTTTTGCTAGGTTTCTAATTCAGAAAGCAGTACTCTTTCAGCAACACTAGGCTGTTTTCTGATGGTAATTAGTGGCTGCTACTGTGATCCATGGTTCAGATCTCTTCTCCAAGGACAAACCACCTATGTGGAGATTTCTAGGAAACAAAATAGAATGAGTAAGATAAATCATGGAAAAAAAAAAGGAAACTTGGGTGGTCTTTATCTAGACTGATATTTGGATTTCCAGTATCTAACAAATAAACAAGAGATATGAGAAAGACCCCAAATTTTTAAGATTCTACTTTTAATATTGAAAATTTACCCACCCCTAACAGTCCAATGGTTGTGATTAAATGCTGAGATTTCCAATCTATTTAAAATAAGTTGAGCCAAACATTATAATCAAGGGACTAACCTCCCCACAGATTTTCTTTCTCTAGAGTAAATTGTTTCCAAATAAACTATGACCTGGGGAAAGCTTCAAAATGTTCGTCAATTAGCTTAGTGAGATTTCTGGAAACTTTTTGCATCCAATAATGAGGTCATAAGAGAAGACAGTTGAAGGTAAGACATCAAGAGAACTTCTTCCAGATCTGAATATTGAAAAATGAAAAAAAGAAAAGAATGAATAGACCAGAAAAATAGGATTAGGCAAGCAAACCAGGACTCATGGTTACTGCCTCTGGTACAGTAATGAATTAACTATCTGATTTTAGCCATGTCATTTTACCTCATGACTTCTCACTCTCTTATTACTACTACTGTGACATTGACAAGGGTGGATTATATTATTATCAGTATCTTCCAGCTCTTATATCCTATCTATATGCATGGATATTTTCTGACTTATTATATATTCATGTTATAACAAACAGCACTTAATATCCAATGGGGGGCGGGGTCAAGATGGCAGACTAAACACATGTCTCCCTAAATCCCTCTGGAGACCAAGGCCTGAACTGATAATTAAACGGAGACTTCTGGACACCTAGTGAGCCCTAGGACACAGCACTGGGCTGTCTATTTGGGCTACATACCACCGAGCTTCTTCTCTTTCACTGATCCCTACCCTTTGGCAGCTGGGAAGAGGGACTTGCACACCTGAAAGCCTAATTTTGGAAGCTGTCAGATACCTTTTACCTTTCAATACAGAAATAACTGTGGTGCATCTGGACAGCACCTCTTCCAGCCTTTACTGTCTCACATTATAGAGTCTGCCGATAGCTCCCCGGTGACCTCTAGAAGTGGGACTGTGTCTTTGTCAACCAGGAAGTGGAGCCTGCTATCCCAGAGATTCCAATGAGTCCAGTCACTGAAGTACATAGAGGTGTCTGGTAATCAACTTCCTTTTCAGACTGAGCTTTAGATTCCGTTAAGGTAATACGAGAGAAACAAAACAACCTCCAGATGCCCCCAAAGCAACAAGCTTTGGACCAGAACATTAGGAAGAATTCATCTGTGGCTTCACAAGGCCCGTGGAAGAAAGATCCAGAGAACTTCCCAGGTGAAGAAGGCTTTCTGAAACTATTGGAGGGTGAGTACAAAAGTATTATACAGAGAGCTCTCCTAGACCTTATACAAAATGCAGCAGAGCAAAACAAAAAATTAATCAATCTGTTCAATCTGATGGAACATCAGTACTCTGAAATCCAACAGATCAATAACAAAATCAAAAAGAAAGAAAATTCAGTTCAAAGACAAGAAAACAGAACCAAACAAATGGGAAACAGACTTTCTGACTTGGAAGACAAAGCTACTGACTCCAGTATCTATGAGGAGAAATCAGAAAAAAGAAACAATAAAAATGAAGAAGCATTAAGAAGCATGTGGGACTCTAGTAGCAGGAAAAATCTATGATTAATTGGAGTTCCTGAACAGGGTGGGACACCTGAGAACACAGAGAGTACTGTGGCTGAGCTGCTGACAGAAAATTTCCCAGAAGTTATGAAAGAAGAGAATATAGATATCCAAGATGTGTATCAAATACCACTGAATATAGATCCCAAAAGAAAGGCTCCAAGACATATTATAATCAAGCTAAACAAAATGAAACACAAGTAGAAACTCTTAAAGGCAGCAAGATTCAAAGCAAAGCTAACATTCAGAGGGAAACCCTGTGGGCTTTCATCAGATTTCTCAGCAGAAACCATGCTGGCACGGAGACAATGGGAAGACACATTCAAAGCCTTGAAGGAGAAGAACTTCCAACCAAGAATTATATATCCTCCAAAATTATCTTTCAAATACAAAAATGAAATCAACACATTCTCAGATAGACAGAAACTCAGAGACTTTGTAAAAACGAAACCAAAGCTACAAAAAATACTGAAAGAAGCTCTTGGCTTAGAAGAACAAAAACCATTCACTTTATATTTTTGGAGGAAATACAGGACACATTACCCAGAATCCTACTCAGTTAGGGAAGGCTCTAAACTCAATCGAAGCTGCAATATTAAAGAAAGTGACCCAGTGATCGTATCATGCAAACTATGATGTCATCACATTAAAAAGCGGGATGTGCCACAGTCGTTATAATCCTTCCAGATGGAGAGGAAGTTAATAAGACTCGTAGTAGTTAAAATTGGGTTTAAACATAGATTACTAAGGGGGATCACAGGGGCAGCCACAAAGCACAATAAAGATGCAACATATTAAATCAAGAAACATAATACAGGAGTCTCAACAACCACAAAACCAACCCTGAAAAAGGTGAAAAATCAACTCATAAAGAAGAATGTCCCAGAACAGAATAATAAGAACAACAAAGAAAACAGCAACACAAAAACAAACACATGACAATGACAGCACTAAACACATACCAATTAATAATTACATTGAAGGTGAATGGACTGAATGCTCCAGTAAGAAGACAAGTGGCATCGTGGATCAAAAGACACAACCTGTCCATACGTTGCTTACAAGAAACTCACCTTAAAGATAGGAAAAAACTGAACATTAAAGGATGGAAGAATACATATCAAGCTAACAATACAAAAAGAAGAGCAAGTGTGGCAAAACTAATTTCAGATAAAACATTTTAATGTAAAATCCACCATCATGGACAAGGTTCAATATACAAGCAGGACTTAGAAATATTAAATATTTATGCACCCAATACTAGAGCATCTAAATATATCACAGAAACACTGATTACACTCAAAAACGAGATAGATCACTCCACAATAATAGTGAGAGACTTCAACATTCCACTCTCAATATTGGACAGACTGTCTAGAAAAAAAGCTCAGTAAAAACAGAAAATCTTATTGCCACAATTAACCAACTAGACCTCATTGACATATACAGAACTTTCTATCCATCAGCAGACAACTACATCTTCTTCTCTGGTGCACATGGAACATTTTCCAGAATAGACCATGTGTTAGGACATAAAGCAAATCTCAACAAAATCCATATCACTGAATTATTGCAAAGCATCTTCTCAGACCACAAAGCAATTAAAGTTGAAATCAATAGCAGAAAAAACATAGAAAGTGCAACTCACGGAAACAACGACATCTTGCTCAAAAAGCCATGGGTTATAGAAGAAATCAAAGGTGAAATTCATGGATTCCAACAAGAATGAAAACACTTCTTACCAGAACCTATGGGATACAGCCAAAGCAGTGCTCAGAGGTCTGTTTGTCTCCATAAATGCACACATCCGGAAGGAAGAAAGACTTCAAACCAAAGATCAAACCCTACAGCCTGAACAAGTAGAGAGAGAACAACAGAGAAACTCTGCAGGTACCAGAAGAAAACAGATCATAGAGATTAGAGCAGAACTAAACAAATTAAAGAATAGAAGAACAATTGAAAAAACTGAAAAGACCAAAAGCTGGTTTTTTGAAAAGATCAACAAAATTGACAAAGCATTGGCTAAACTTACTAAAGCAAAACAGGAAAGGAAACAAATAACCCAAATTAGAAATGAGAGGGGAGTGGTCACAACAGATCCATCAGAAATCAAAAATATCAAAACAGAATACTACCAAATACTGTACTCTAACAAATGTGAAAAGCTAGAGGAGATGGACAAATTCTTAAGATTCCTATCATCTACCAAAATTATCACAAGGTGAAGGAGAACAACTTAATACACCCATCACAAAGGAAGAGATTGAAAAAGTGATCAAAAAACTATCAACCAAAAAAGTCCGGGCCCAGATGGCTTTACCAGAGAATTCTATCAAGCTCTTCAAGAAGAGTTACATCCAGTACTACTGAGACTATTTCACAGCATAGAAAGGGATGGAACACTCCCAAATTCATTCTATGAAGCCAAGATAACCCTGATACCAAAGCCAGGGAAAGATCCAACAAAAAAGTAGAACTACAGACCAACATCACTCACGAATCTAGATGCAAAAATCTTCAACAAAATTCTTGCCAATAGAATACAACATATCCAAAAAATAATTCTTCACAACCAAGTCAGAGTCTTACCAGGGATGCAAGCTTGGTTCAACATCAGAAAAACAATTAATGTGATCAACCACATAAATAATGCAAAAGACAAGAACTATCGATTTTGTCTATTGATGCAGAAAAGGCATTTGATCAAGTCCAGCACCCACTGATGTTAAAAACTCTCAGCAAAATAGGAACAGATGGCAAATTCCTCAGTGCAATAAGGGCCATTTATACAAAGCCAATTACCTACATCATCCTGAATGGAGAGAGACTGAAACGATTTCCTTTGAGAATGGGAACTAGACAAGGATGCCCATTCTCACCTCTCCTATTCAATATTGTACTAGAAGTTCTAGCCAGAGCAATTAGACAGGACAAAGCAAGGGCATCTGCACCAGCAAGGAGGAAGTAAAAATCTCCCTATTTGCAGATGATGATTGTATATGCAGAGAATCCTAAAGAATCCACAAGTAAGCTACTCAAATCGATAGAAGAGTTCAGCAAAGTGTCAGGATACAAGATAAACATAGGTAAATCAGTAGGATTCCTTTATACCAACAATGAGATTATTAATGAAGACATCACCAAATCAATATCATTTACTATAGTCCTCACAAAGATAAAACACCTAGGACTAAATCTAACCAGAGAAATAACAGACCTTTACAAAGAGAACTACAAGCCCTTACTACAAGAAACTAAGGGAGACTTAGGTAAATGGAGAAACCTACCCTGCTTATGGATTGGAAGACATTGTGAAAATGTCTATTTTACCCAAAGCAATCTACTTACATAATGCAATCCCAATACAAATTCCAGTGACATCTTTTAATGAGATGGAAAAACAAATCACCAAGTTTGTCTGGAAAGGGAAGAAGCCCCAGATAAGCAAAGCACTACTGAAGAAGAACACACTGGGAGGCCTCTCACTGCCTGACTTTACAACCTGTTTACACTGCCAAAATTGTCAAAATAGCCTGGTATTGGTACAAAGAGAAAGATGAATCAGTGGAACAGAATTGAGACACCAGAGGTGACACCATCCTCCTAAGAACAGTTGATACTTGATAAAAATCTCTTCAACAAATGGTGCTGGCAAAATTGGATATCCATCTGCAATAAACTGAACCAAGACCCATATCTCACACCTTATACAAAAACCAACTCCAAATGGATAGAAGACCTAAATATCAAATCTAAAACAATAAATCTCATCCAAGAAAAATTAGGATCAACAATGGAAGTTTTAATACACAACATAGACAGACTTCAAAATGGGAACTACTAAGAATCAAACACTTTCGCTCATCCAAAAAGTTCATCAATAGAATTAAAAGACCACCTACAGGATGTGAAAAAATATTTGGCAACTACATGTCAGATCAACATCTGATCCCTATAATCTATAAGGTACTACAAAATATCAATAAGAAGAAGATAAATCATCCAATTAAGTGATGGGCAAAGGAGATGGACAGACACTTCTCTAAACAGGAGATCCAGGCAGCCAAAAAACATATGAGGACATGCTCACAATCACTAGCTATTAAACAAATTCAAATCTAAACTACAATGAGACAGCATTTCACCCCAACAAGGTTGGCCATGATTCAAAATAAAGCAAATCAACAACTGTTGGAGAGGCTGTGGAGAAATTGGAACTCTCCTGCACTGTTGGTGGGATTGCAAAATGGTGCAACTTGTTTGGAAAGCAATCTGGCACTTCCTTAAAAAGCTAGAAATAGATATACCATTTGACCAGTAATTCCGCTGCCGGGAATACATCCTACAGAATCAATGCCACTCACACCAACTGACACATGTACAAGAATGTTTACTGCAGTACAGCCCACAATAGCAAAAAGATGGAATCAACCCAGATGCCCAACAACAGGAATGGATAGGTAAACTATGGTATATATACTCAATGGAACACTATGCAATGATAAAGAACAACGATGATTTTAGGAAACATCTCATAACCTGGTTTCAGTTGGAGGACATTACGTTAAGTGAGAGTAGTCAGCGGCAAAAGAACAAATATTATTTTAGACTCCTACTATAAGAACTTAAAAAACAGACTCATGCATAGAAGAAAAGACTCTTTGATGGCTGCAAGGGTGGGGGCAAGGAGGGAGATGGTGGGGTATTGATTAGTTAATTGATAGAAATTTGGCTGGGTGAAATCTGTGACAGCACACATTAAAAAGAAGATCAATTGTAACTGGACTTCAACATAACATGATTACACCTCCTATCTTAACCCAATATTGTAAAGACAGAGTAGCTGGGGTGGGGGTCTGGGAACCATGCTCTCAGGTGACATAGAGGCCAGTTGGCATAAGTAGCATTTTGCTAAGAGAGTCTTCTGCACCCCAAATTGGTGAGTGGTGTCTGGGGTCTTAAAAGCTACCAAGCTGCCATCTGAAATACACCAAATGGTCCCAACTCAGCAGGAAGGATGATCTCCAAGGACAAAAATGACATGAGGCAAAGAGAACCCAGAAGAAGACAGAGAGATCCATGTGAGCAGGTAACTACATCAACATGTGATTGGAAAAACCGGATGGTGCCTGGCCACCACTAGCAATAGCCGTGATAGGGCTCACAGAGTTGAGTCTCACAGGCAACATAAAAAGAACTGCAACTGATGGTTGAGGGGCCTCAGGGTTCCCCTGGGAGCATGGCCCCTGGCCCTGATAGTGCCCCTGTCCATAAACCATGTGGGAGGTCAACTCTTCTGACAGAAATTGATTGGACTTGGCAACACAGAGTGACCACATCATGTGTGCACTTTATGGTTCTATGCACCTATAGGATGTCATATGGCTGACTTCTTACTGGACATGGGGGAGAAGGTGGAGAGGAGGGGATAGGAGATTGTTAGGAGGATATGATATGTATAGAATGGAGAGGAGGAGGGCACTGTCACCAGGCAGGGAGAGCACTGGGAGGCGCTCACTGGAGGAAATGCAAATTTATATGGATTGTATAGTTTCCCTGAATCATGATAAAAAAAAAATTACCACTCTAAAAAACAAACAAAAAGAAACAATATCTGATGCGAGGGTCTTTTACATCTTATCATTACCAGAAAGATGTTTATCTGTGTTTCATTGACTGCGCAAGGCATTCAAACTGTGTGGATCATAACAAATTATGGATAACATTGTAATGAATGGGAATTTCAGGACACTTAATTGTTCTTATGCAGAACCTGTACATATATCAAGCAGCAGTTCTTTGAACAGAACAAGAAGATATTGCATTGTTTTTAATCATGAAAGGTGAGCATCAGGGCTGTACCATTTCACAATACTTATTTTAATATGTATGATGAGTAAGCAGCCTGAGAAGTTGGACTATATGAAGAAAAACAAGGCATCAAGATTGGCAAAACACTCATTAGTAACCCACGATACACAGATGACACAACCTTGCTTGCTAAAAACCAAGAGGACTTGAAGTGCTTAATGATGAAGATTAATGACTATATCCTTCAAGATGGACTGACTGCATCTCAACATAAAGAAAACAAAACATCTCACAACTGAAGCAATAAACAACATCATGACAAGTGGAAAAAAGTCTGAAGTTGACAAAGACTTCATTTTGCTTGACTCCACAATCAAGGCCCATGAAAGCAGCAGTCAAGAAATTAAACAACATATTTCAGTGGGACAATCAGCTGCAAAATTTTAAAAGGCAAAGATGTCACTTTGAGAAATAAGGTGCACCTGAGCTAACCCATGGTATTTTCAGTCACCTGATACAATGAGAAAGATGAAAAATGAATAAGGAAGATCAAAGAAAAACTGATACATTTGAATTATGGGTTGGCAAAAAATATTGAATATACCATGGAATGCCAGAAGAATGAACAAATCTGTTACGGAAAATCACAAGCAGAAGAATATACCTTAAAAGTGAGCATGGTGAGACTTCACTGCATGTACTCTGGACAGGTTATCAGGAGGGACTAGTACATGGAGAAGGACACCATGACTGGTAAAGTAGAAGGCCAGCAAAAGAGAGGTAGACCCTCAATGAGATGGATTAACACAGGGGCTCTAAAAATTGGGCTAAAATATAGCAGTGATTATGAAGATGATGCAGGTCTGGGGAAGGTTTTGTTCCCTTTGTACACAGAGTTGCTATGTGTCAGAAGCAACTCAACAGCACCTAACAACAACAATGTTTAGTTATTTAGAATTGCTATTACAGAAATACTCTGAGAGGCTGGCTTTAACAAGCAGAAATTTATTTTCTCACAGTTTAGGAAACTAGAAGTATAAATTCAGGGTGGCAACTATAGGGAAAGCTTTCTCTGTCAGCTCTGGAGGAATATTCTTGTCTCTTCTGATCCCTTGAACATCATACAGCTACGATTTACAAGACATAGGAAAATCATACCAGATGACAAAATGGTGGACAATCACAATACTGGGAATCATAAATGACCAAGTTGACACAAATTTTAGGGAGACACAGTTCAACTCATGACATACATCAACAGAAATGGGGGAGGGAGGGGCATATGCTAAGGCTGTATTTTAACTGTTGTTTATAAGTCAAACATTATTGCCATTGTAAATCGTGTTATGTAATCTACGTGATAACCACTAAAATTTAACTGAAAAAGTTTTCTTACTCATCGCAAGAAGCAAACAAATACAAACAGAATTAAAAAACAAAAGCAAAAAACCAATAGCATCATAGCAACATGTAGCCCCTACAGTACAACACACCAACAACCAAGTAGGGGACTGCATACTGAGTACAATAAAAATAGTTAAGTTTATCAGTCAGTCATAGATTGCCAGATCATAAGGAGCTACATCTAAAACTGACCAAGAGATTACTCAGAGATCCTGAACTCAGAGCTGAAATTAGAAGCAGAGAATGACTTAGGTTGTCTCCCTTTGAATTATACATGGCATAGTTGGATTTTATTTGACGAAAGCCCAACCCAGTGCTGTTGACTCGATTCTGACTCCTAGCAACCCTACAGGACAGAATAGAACTCAGAGTTTCCAAGGAGCACCTGGCAGATTTGAAATGCTCACCTATTGGTTAGCAACCATAGCACTTAATCACTACACCACCAGTTTCCTTTTTTGATGGAGACATTTTAAATGGGTAGAGAGAAAATCAAACTTGCTGCCATCAAGTCCATTCCAATTCATTCATTTCTTTTACTTTGTAATAACATTTTGAAACTTGATATAAAATATCTGCATGTCTTTTAGTGGTTAAGTGCTATGGCTGCTAACCAACCGATTGGCAGTTCAAATGCACGAGGCACTCCTTGGAAACTCTATAGAGCAGTTCTACTCTATCCTTTAGGGTCCACCAAGAGTTGGAATCAACTTAACAGCAATAAGTGTGGGGCTTTTACAGTTTGCACATCTTTTGTAATGTTGTGATTTAATTCAAACTACAAGAATGAAGCCATATACAATGGTATCATCTTCAAGGATTAAGAACACCAACTTTTTCAGAGAAACCTTATAAATGAGTTTAGGTGTAAACATTGTGTTTTCTACCACAATACTTTAATAAATGTTGTTTGCCTATAAAAAACATTCATAGTCTAAACTTTACATTTACTTATCAAGTATTTCAATATAAAAAAGACTGGCTGACAGACTTTCATAAAAACTCAACTATAAGATGCCATGTAAAGGAAATTAACTTAAATTTTTGGAGCTTTTATCTGAATATCTGCTAAACTTCTTTTGTACATTTCTTTATTGCAAAGCTAATGGTGAAGTCAGCTTTTGCATTCTTAACAGGTATAAAGTTTATCTGAAGATCTCTCATAAAAAATTCCCAAGCTGGGGCCAAGATACTGGAGTAGACAGATGCTTCCCCTGACCCCGCTAACAACAATGACCTAAAAGAATATATGCATCCAGTATATATGACATCCTAGGAGCCCTGACCATCAAAGGGAAATCTGAGATTCAGACTGAGCAAAAGGGAATGGAGAATAGTACCAGAAGTGCATAGGATTCGCAGATCTGACCTGCCAGGAATCATCTATGCCACTGGCATGGTGGGCCAAGCATGGAGGTTAGTGGGCACCCTATTAAGCACGAGTAATTCTCTGGAAAATCCACTTGTACCTCCAGAACCAGTGATTGACAGCACCAAATCATAACCTGCCACACATGTTTCTGATCTCTTCCATGAGATGGCTTGCCTCCTTTCTCTTGAGGCTTCTCCCTCCACTCTCTGCACCATACTTGGTGCTAGGGTCTGACACCATTAACCGAGCTGGAAGTAGGAGTCCTCAGGCCTTCCCTGAGCCATTTTCCTCCTCCTTCCTTGCACTGCACCTGGCTCTGGAGTCTGATGCCATTGACTAAGCTGGAAGGAGGACTCCTTAAGCCCACTCTGAGCCATTCTTCAAGACACAAAGGCAGAGTAACTTAACAAAGTCAGAGTGAGGGGATTCTGCTGACTCCTATGATGGAAAATCAGAGTAGAAACTGTTCTTTCACCTAGATTCAGACAGAAGGGATATACCATCCTCACATAGACTACAAAATGGTTGCTAGTCCCTGGCCTTTCTTAGCAGCTGCAGCCAGACAACTGTGCCTAGACCAATAACCCTTGCCATCTAGGGCAATAGGCAAGAGCCTGTACCACACATTTGGTGACTGACTATCTGGACGCCTGACTTGAATCCATATAAGAAAAGTAAATTGCACATTTTAAAACAGGAAGCTACAACACAGTAAAACCAAAAACCAAACCCACTACCATCGAGTCAATTGTGACTCACAGAAATCCTATAGAACAGAGAAGAACTGCCTGACATAAATTGCTTTCCCCAAGAAATTTGTGTAGCAATTTGGCTAGGTCATGATTTCTGGTATTGTGTTATCTTCCTCCATATTGTAAATCGAGGATGGGCAGCAGTTGTGTTGGTGCGAAAGGACTCTGTGTAAGGTTGTTTTGTGCCTTGAGGACAGAAGCTAATAGAGAGATCTTGGAACCTCATGCCACCAAGAAGCAGTGCCAAGAGCTGAGTGCCTCCTTTGGAAATGGCTGGGTCCCCGTACCTCAGAAGCTTCCAGTCCAGAGGAAGAGTGACAACAAAGACCTTCCTCCAGAGCCAGCAGAGAAAGTCATCCCTTGGAGCTGACACCCTGAATTTGGACTTTAGGCCTACTTCACTGTTGCAAAATAAAGTTACTCCTTTTAAATCCATCCACTTATTGCACTTCTTTTAGAGCAGCCCTAGGTGACTAAGACAGATTTTGGTACCGACAGAGTGGGGGGCTACTCTGAGAGATGCCTAAAATGTAGAAGCAGTTTTGAAACACTGAATGGATAGAAGACTCAGAAGGAACCAAGGAGAACTGTTAACACCAATGAAGACACAGATGGTGAAACATGAGTAGCAGGGGACCAGCGGTAACAGGTGGACAGGCAGCAACAAGACAGAACTGGAGCCAAACCACAGAGCAAGAAAGCTGAGTGCCTGTACACAGAGGTTTCCAGGCAGAGTGGGTTGGTTCTGGACACTTAAATCAGTAGGGCTACAGAGATTTGGAATCTTTGCCCCAGCAGGGCACATGCAGACCTGTGGCCCAGGCCATGAAGTCACAGGAAGCAGAAGCTGAAGATACAAAGAGCATCAGAAGCTGAAGTGACTCAATATCAAAAGGTATAGCCATGACCTGAGAAGTTTTAAAGCATGGAGCCATGGCTTCCTGTGTTTCTAAGGGTGAAATTGCCACTCAGTTGGTCTTAGTCCCTTCCTAAAGCTGAAAGACCAGAGTTGCTGTTTCAGTGTTCCTGGAAGGCAGAGCTGTAGTATAGGGTCAGAGGACTTCTACTCAGAATCTGGAGAAAGGGGCTGATACCTAGAGGTCTAGACAGCAGGGCCATTGTGTAAAATGTCTCAGAGAATGGTAAATTACTTTCAAAGCTCTGAGGACTACTGTAATGTGTTTTTGCTGACTTGCTCAATCTCTGTTAGATTCAGAAAGGCTTCTTCGTCTGGGAAATTTTTTTAATTTAGGGAATTTTCTGGAGCATTTGAAGACTGTTTCTTTAAATGATTAATTATGGTCTGTTGCCTGTGTGCCACCTAGATGTTATTTGATTTCTCTGATAACGGATGTAAGAGAATTGTTGGTCACCAGCTGACTCTAACACTCTAGTGATTTGCCCCAGGTGGACTCCCAAGGGTGGAAGACTTTGCTTATTGAGTAGCAAAGAGGCTGCTCTGTTTATGGAGAAACGGGGGGCTGTCAGAAGCCTTTCTGAATCTAACAGAGATTGAATACAAAAAGGTTATATATAAAACCCTCCTAGAGATTAAACAACATGCAATAGAACAAAATGAAAAATTTGGTAAACTATTTGATATGCTAGAACATCAACATCTGAAATACATCAGATTAATAACAAAATTACAGAATTGGATAATTCTACCCAAAGCCAAAAGAGTAGGATTGAACAGATGGAAGTTAGAATCAGTGACCTAGAAGACAAAGTAACTAACGCCAACATTTATGAGGCAAAATCAGAGAAAAGAAGAAAAACAAAGAAACATTACGAAACATAAGGGACTCCATGAAGAGGAATAATTTACATTTAACTGGAGTTCCTGAACAAGGGAGGATTGATGACAACATAGAGAGTATTGCTGTAGAGATGCTGACAGAAAACTATCCTGACATTATGAACAAAGAGAACATAGATATCCAAGATGTTTATTGAACACCACAAAAGTTAGATCCAAAAAGAAGAATGCCAAGGCATATTATAATTAAGCTTAATAAGCTAAAATACAAAGAGATGCTTCTGAAGATAGCAAGGCTCAAATCAAAACTAACACTGCAAGAGAAACCGTGTAGACTTTCATCTGACTTTTCTGCCAAAACAGTGCTGGTCAGAAAACAATGGGCAGACACATTCAAAGTCCTGAATGAGAAAAACTTCCATCCCAGAATAATTTATCCCACTAAATTGTCTATCAAATGTAATGGTGAAATTAAGAGTTTTGAAAATAAAGAGAAATTTAAAGACTTCATAAAAACTAAACGCAAATTACATGAAATATTGAAAGAAGCTCTTCCCTAAATATATGTTTTAGGTGATAATTTAAGGTACTTCAGCCAAACTTCTAATCAGTTAAGGAAGGCATAAAACTTCACCAAACCAAGCCAAAAACTACAATATTATACTAAGGGAATCCATGATCATATCATGACAACTATAATATCATCACATTAAAAGAGGGATACACTACAATAGCTACAGTTGTTTTTGATGCGGTGACAGTTTCTGACTTCTAAAATAGTTAAAGTTGATTTCAATCATTATACGTTAAGGGGGATTAGGTATGTAGCCATAGAACTGATTAACAATATACCATTTGAAATGAAAAATCACAATACAGGAGTCTCAATAAATATAAAATCAAAACTCATACTATCCATAAAGAAGACTGTCCCAGAACAGATTAATAAGAACAACAGAGAAAACACCAACATGAAAATAAACACATTGCAATGACATCACTAAACGTATACCTATCCATAATCACATTGAATGTAAATGGACTGAACGATCCAGTAAAGAGACAGCGAGTGATATCGTGGATCAAAAGACATGACCCATCTATATGTTGCATACAAGAAACATATCTTAAAGATAAGAATAGGTTGAGAATTAAAGCCAGCCAGCCAAGTGCCGTCGAAAAGGTTGGAATAATATATGTCAAGCTAATAATACACGAAAAACAGCAGGTGTGGCAATATTAATCTCAGATAAAATAGATTTTAATGTAAAATCCACTACTGTGGACAAGAATGGTCACTATTTATTGCTGAAAGGTTCAATACTCAAGCAAGACTTAATAATATTAAATATTTATGCACCCAATACCAAAGCACCTAAATACACTGAACAAATACTGACAACACTGAAAAATGAGATTGAACATTCCACAATAATAGTTGGGGGCTTTAATACTCCCCTTTCAGTTAAGGATAGATCATCCAGAAAAAAGTTCAGTAAAGATACAGAAGATCTTATTACAGCAATCAACCAACTTGACCTTATCAACATATACAGATCTTTTCATCCATCAACAGATAAATACACCTTCTTCTCCAAAGCACATGGAACATTCTCCAGAATAAACCATATGTTAGGTCATAAAACAATTCTCCATAAAATGCAAAACACAGATTTATTGCAAAGTACTTTCTCGGACCACAGAGCCATAAAAGTAGAAATCAATAACAGAAAATGCATAGGTAAAAATTCCAACTTGTGGAAACTGAACAACACTTTACTCATAAAGTCTTCAGTTATAAAAGAAATTAATGACACAGTAAAGAAATTTATGGATTCAAATGAGAATGAAAACACACCCTACCAGAATTTATAGGATACAGCAAAAACAGTGCTGAGAGGTCAGTTTATCTCTATAAATGCACACTTCAGAAAGAAGAAAGAGTACAAATAAAAGCACTAACCTCACAGCTTGAACAAATAGAAAAAGAGCAATGAAGAAACCACTCAGGCACCAGAAGAAAACAGATTATAAAGATTAGAGCAGATCTCTGCACCCCACATTGGTGAGTGGCATCTGGGGTCTTAAAAGCAGCCAAGCTGCCATCCGAGGACACAGCAAATGATCCAAACTCAGCAGGAAAGGATGCTCACCGATGACCAAAATGACATGCAATAAAGACAACCGAGAAGGCGGAGAGACCCACAAGAATGGGTGCCTCATCGACTTGGGACTGGAAGAACCGGATGGTGCCCGGCCACCACCAGTGATAGCCACGATGGAGCTCACTAGGTTGAGTCTCACTGGCAATACAAGAATAAAAAGGGGTGCATCCTGAGATCTCCACTAAAAGACCTCAATTGATGGTCCAGCGGTTTTGGGGTTCCTCTGAGAGCATGGTCCCCAGCCCTGATGCTGCCCTTTCCCATAAATTATAACAAAGGTCCACTCTTTGGCCAGGAATGGATTGGACTTGGCAAGGCAGACTGACCATATGTTGGAAGCACTTTATGGTTCTATACATCTATAGGATATCATCTTGCTGACCTCTTGCTGGAGGAAGGGGAGTAGACGGACAGGAGGGGAAAGGAGACTGTTGGGAGGATGAGACATGTATGGAGCAGAGAGGAATAGTGCGCTGTCACCAGACAGGGAGAGCAGCGGAAGCTGCATATAGGGCGGCATGTAAATTTACATGTGAATGTACATTTTCACTCAGTTACGTTAAATAAAAATTAAAAAAAAAAAAGATTAGAGCAGAACTAAATGAATTGGAGAATAGAAAAACAATTGAAAAACTTAACAAAACCAAAAGCTGGTTATCCGAAAAGATCAACAAAATTGATAAACCATTGGCTAAACTTACAAAAGAAAAACAACAGAAGATACAAATAACCCAATTAAGAAATGAGTTGGGAGATGTTACAACAGACCCATCTGAAATAAAATATATCATAACAGAATACTATCAAAAACTATACTCTGACAGGTTTGAAAACCTGGGGAAAATAGACAAATTTCTAGATTCATATGACTCACCAAGACTATCACAAGGAGAAATAGATCAACTTAATAAATCTATCACAAAGGAAGAGATTGAGGAAGTCATCAAAACTCTACCAACCAAAAAAATTCCTGTCCCAGATGGCTTCACCGGAGAATTCTACCAAACTTTTAGAGAAGAATTAACTCCAATACAAATGAGGCTATTTCATACCATAGAAAGAGATGAAATACTACCAAAGTCATTCTATGAAGCAAGCATAACCCTGATACCAACACCAGGAAAAGATTCCACAAAAAAAAGAAAATTACAGACCAATATCACTCATGAATCTAGATGCAAAAATCTTCAACAAAATTCTAGCCAAAAGAATTCAATAGCCTATAAAAACAATCATTATCATGATCAAGTTGGTTTCATTCCAGAGATGCAAGGCTGGTTCAACATCAGAAAAACAATTAATGTAATCAACCATATTAATAACACAAAAGATAAAAATCACCTGATTTTGTCAATCTATGCAGAAAAGGCATTTGATAAAGTTCAACATCCATTCATGCTTAAAACTCTCAGAAAAACAGGAATAAAAGGGAAATTCCTCAATATAATCAACAGCATCTATGCAAAGCCAACTGCTTTCATCATCATGAATGCTGAAAGACTGAAAGAATTCCCTTTGAGAACAGGAACTAGACAAGGATGCTCGCTGTCACCACTTCTATTCAACATTGTGCTAGAAGTTCTAGCCAGAGCAATTAGACAAGACAAAGAAATAAAAGGCATCCAAGACAAAGAAATAAAAGGCATCCATATCGGCACTGAAGAAGTAAAGATTTCCCTCTTTGCAGATGATATGATTGTTTATACAGAGAATCCAAAGAAATCCATAAGTAAACTATTAGAGCTAATAGAAGAATTTGGCAAAGTATTGGGATACAAGATAAACATACCTAAATCAGTAGGATTCCTTTATACCAACAATGAAATTATTAATGAAGAAATCAACAGATCAATTCCATTTACTATAGCCCCCAAGAAGATAAAATACCTAGGAATAAATCTAACTAGAGAAATAAGAGATCTTTACAGAGAAAACTACAAGACATTGCTACAAGAAACTAGGAGAGACTTACTTAAGTGGAGTAATCTGCCCTGCTCACGGATAGGAAGACTCAATATTGCAAAAATGTCTATTTTGCCCAAAGCACTCTGCTTATATAATGCAATCCCAATACAAATTCCAATGACATTTTTTAATGAGATGGAGAAACAAATTATCAGCTTTATTTGGAAAGGGAAGAAACCCCGAATAAGTAAAGCACTACTGAAAAAGAAGAACATGCTTGGAAGCCTCTCACTATCTGACTTTAAAACCTATTACACTGCCACAGTAGTCAAAACAGCCTGGTATTGGTACAAAAAGAGACATATAGACCAATGGAACAAAGTAGAGACCCCAGAGATGCCACCATCCTCTTATGAACAGCTGATATTTGACAAAGGTCCTAAGATTTTGAACTGGGGTAAGAACAGTCTCTTTAACAAATGGTGCTGGCATAATTGGATATCCATCTGCAAAAAATTGAAACAAGACCCATATCTCATACCTTATGCAAAAATCAACTCAAATTGGATAAAAGACCTGAATATAAAAGCTAAAATGATAAAGCTCATCCAAGATAAGATAGGGTCAACAATGGACGTTTTAATACACAATATAGACAGACTTCAAAATCTGACAAACAAAACACATTCATCAGAAGAGAAAATAGATAAATGGGAATTAATAAGAATCAAACAATTCTGCTCATCCAAAGACTTCATCAAAAGAATTAAAAGACCACCTACAGAATGGGAAAAGATATTTGGCAACTCTATGTCAGACCAACGCCTAATCTCCATAATCTATAAGGTTCTACAAAATATCAATAAGAAAGAGATAAATCATCCAATTAAGCGATGGGCAAAAGAGATGGACAGACACTTCTCTAAAGAGGAGATCCAGGCAGCCAAAAAACACATGTAGACATGTTCACGATCATTAATTATTAAAGAAATTCAAATCAAAAAGACAATGAGATACCATCTCACCCCAACAAGATTGGCCATGATCCAAAAACCGCAAAACAATAAATGTTGGAGAGGCTGTGAAGAGACTGAACTCTCCTTCACTGTTGGTGGGATTGCAGAATGGTGCAACCTCTTTGGAATGCAATTTGGCGTTACCTTAAAATAATGGATATAGATACACCATTTGACCCAGTAATCCCTCTGCTCGGAATATTTCCTACAAAATCAAGGCTATTCACACCAACTGCTACATACACACGAATGTTCACTGCAGCACAGTCCATGACAGCAAAAAGTTAGAATCAACCCAAATGCCCAACACCAGAAGAATGGATGGGTAAACTCTGGTACATATATTCAATGGAGCACTATACACTGATAAAGAACAACGATGATAGCAGGAAACATCTCTCAATTTGGTCTCAAATGGAGGATATTATGTTGAAACTAGTCAGTGACAGAAGGACAATTATTATATGAGACCCCTACAATAAAAACTTAAAAACATACTCATACACTTGGCTGGCATACATAACAGAAAAGACTCTTTGATGGCTACAAGGGTGAGGAGGGTGAGAGGGTGGGAAGGCAAGGGGCGAGGGTTTAGATTAGATAGTTGTTAGAAATTTGGGTGGGTGAAATTGGAGACAATACACATTAGTAAGAAGACCAATATTAATGGGACTTTGACACAACTTGTTTACTCCTCCTCTCTTAACCCAGTATAGCAAGCACAGAGTATGTACACTTTCATTTTTTTATTTAATAAAAAAAAAGAAAGCATGAGAATTAGAACTAGAAATTCATAAAATTAATAATAAAATTATGGAATTAGACAACTAAATAGAATGTCAGAGGACCAGAACTGAGCCAATGGAAGATGAACTAGTGAGACTGAAGATAAAGCAAGTGAGATGAACATATTTAAGAAAAAAATAAGATGAAAGAATTTTTAAAAATGAAGAAACAGCTGAAGAATTATATGGCACCCTACAGAAGAATCATCTACAAGTGACTGGAGTGCCAGAACAGAAAGGGATAACAGAAAATATTGTTGAAGATTTGAAGACAGAAAACTCTCCTGTTATCATGAAATATGAGAGATACCTATCCAAGACACTCATCAAATACCACACATGGTCGATCCCAGAAGGAAGACACCAAGGCATACGGTAATCAAACTTGCCAAAACTAAAGATAAAGAGTACTTTTTTAAAAGTGGGTGTGGATAAATGAAAAATAACCTATGAAGAATAATCCATAAGACTAAACTTAGAGTGCTCAGCAGAAACTACATAGTCAAGAAGGCAATGAGATCACATAATGAAGCCTTAAAGGGAAACAATTGCCAGTTAAGAATTAAATATCAAGCAAAACTGTCTCTCAAATATGATGGTAAAATTAGGACATTTCCAAAGAAACAGAAATTTAATAAATTTGCTAGAAGCAAACCAAAATTACAAGAAATACTAAAGGAGCCCTTTGGTTAGAAAGCCAACAATACCAGGTAACAACCCAAGACCAGAACACGACATCAACCCAAAAAGGGAAATCATAAAAATCAATCATAGGCAAAATACTGAAAACAGAGAAACAGAGATGTCATCATGTAAACATTATAACAAAAAAGAGGGACCCAAAATAAAATGTAGACATACATCTTTCATATGGAGAAGTAGTTAAAGCAATATAGATAAATTAAAGACCAGTTTAAATTTAGAAAAATGGAGGTAAATATTAAGGTACCCACAAAGGAAAATATCAATACCACACACCAAAATATAAAACAAAATAAAATGAATTGTCAGCAAATACAAAACCACCAACATCAAAAAAGATGAAAACACATAAAGAAAAACAACTCATTACAGAAAATTAAATGGGACAAAGCAATTATCTACAATGAAAAATTGTCTACACAAAAAAAGACATCAAAATGACAGCAAAGGCACTAATACAGAGACGAAAAGTGGCAGACAGGATTTAAAAAAAATAATGACCAATCTATATGCATCCTACAGGAGACGCACCTTAGACTCAAAGACACAAACTACAACTCACAGAATGGAAAAAATATATCAAGCTAACAACAATCAAAGAAGAGCAGAAATGGCAATATTACTCTCTAATAAAATAGACTTTAAGGTAAAATCCACCACACTGCATAAGAAAGGATATTATATAATAATTAAAGGCTCAATATTCTAGGAGGACATAGCCATATTCAATATCTATGCACCCAATGGCAGCACTCCAAAATACATAAAACAAATAGTAATTGCACAGAAGACAGAAATAGACAACTCCACAGTAACAGCAGGAGACTTCCGCATACCATTACTATCAGTGAAGGACAGAACATCTAGAAAAAAGCTCAATAAAGACATGGAAGATCTAAATGCCACAATCAACCAACAAATACAGAACACTCCACCCAACAGCAGCCAAGTATACTTTCTTTTCCAACGCACATGAACATTCTCCAGAAATGACCACATACCATGCTACAAAGGAATCCTTAACAAAATTCAAAGTACTGAAATATTACGAAGCATCTTTTCAGATAATAAAACCATAAAAGTAGAAACGAATAACAAAAAAGGAAGGAAAACAAATCCAACACATGGAAACTGAACAACACTTTGCTCAAAACAACACGGATACATAAGAAATCAAGAACATAAAGAAATTCACAGAACTGAATGAGACTGAAAATACGTCCTACCAGAATCTATGGGACACAGCAAAAGCAGTGCTCAGAGATCAATTTATCTCAATAAATGCTCACATCCAAAAAGAAGGGCTCAAATCAAAGAACTATAACCTGGACAAGTAGAAAGACAGCAACAGTAAAATCCTCAAAATCAGAAGGAAAAAAAAAGATAATAAAATTTAGAGCAGAACTAAATGAATTAGAAAATAGAAAAAGACCTGAAAGTTTAACAAGACCAAAATCTGGTTTTTTGAAAAAATCAACAAAATCAATGAACCACTGTCCAAACTGACAAAAGAAAACCAGGAAACGATGCACAAAACTCAATGAGATGGGCAATATCAAACTGACCCACCTGAAATAAAAAGAATCATAACAGAACACTGTAAAAATTGTACTTCAATAAATTCAAAAACCTATAGGAAATGGACAAATTTCCAGAAGCATATTACCGAACAAAATTAGCAGAAACAGAAGTACAACAAGTAAATAAACCCAACCTAAAAGAACAGATTGAAAAGGTAATTTAAAAGGAAATTTAAAAGGTAATTTAAAAACTCCCAACCACTATCATAAAAGGTATTTCAGAGCATACAAAATGAAGAAATACTCCCAAATTTGCTCTGTAAAGCCAGTATAACCCTGATACCAAAACCAGGTAAAGACAACACAAAGAAGGAAAATTACAGACTAGTATTTCTCATGAATGTAGATGCAAAACTACTCAGCAAAATTCTACCGATTATAATTCAATAACATATCAAAAAAATAATTCACCATGACCAACTAGGATTCACATTAGTGATGGTTCAACATTACAAAAACAACTTATGTAGCCAACCACCTAAATAAAAGACAAGAATTATCTGATTTTATCAGTTGATGCAGAGAAGGCAGTTGACAAAGTCCAACACCCTTTCCTGTCACAAACTCTCAGTAAAATAGGAATAGAAGAAATATTCTTCAACATAATAAGGGACATCAATACAAATTCAACAGCCAACATCAACCTACATGAAGAGAGTCTGAAAGCATTTCCCTTGAGAATGGGAACCAGACAAGGATGCCCATTGTCACTACTCTTGTTCAACATTATTCTGAAGGTTCTAGCCAGTGCACTTAGACAAAATGAAAAAATAAAGGTTAAGGAAGAAGTACAAGTATCTCTATTTCCAGATGATATTATCTTACACATAGAAAAACCTTAAAGAAACCCACCCCCCACCCCCCCGCCAAAAAAACTACTGGAACTAACAGAAGAATTCAGCAAACTATCAGATACAAGATAAACATAAATAAATCAGTTGGATTCTTTTACACCAAACAAAGAGACTACCAAAGGGGAAATCACTAAATCATTACCCTTTAGAAGAGCCTGTAAGACGATAAAATACCTAGGAAGAAATCTAACCAGAGACATACGAGACCTATACAAAGAAGATTATGAGACTATACTGCAAGAAACCAAAAAAGACCTACATAAGTGGAGAAACCTACTTTGCTTATGGATAGGAAGACTCAACACTGTGAAAACGTCTATTGTACCAAAAGCAATCTTTAGATACAATTCAATCCCAACACAAATTCCAACAGCATTTTTTAATGAGATGGAGAAATAAATCACCAACTTCATACAGAAAAGAAAGAAGCCCTGGGAGGCCTCACTCTACCTGACTTTAGAATCCATTACACTGCCATTGGTACTGGTACAAAAACAGATACACAGATCAAAGAAACAGAATTGAGAACCAAAATATAACATCATCCATCTATAAGCAGAAGTCCAAAGTGCATAAACAGGAGAAAAGACAATTTCTTTAACAAATGGTATTGGCATAACAGGATACCCAAACCACAAAACATGGACACAATATCGGTATCTCACACCACACATAAAACTAATTCAAGATGGATCAAAGACCTAAATATAAAATCTAAAACAACAAAGATTGTGGAGAAAAAATAGGGACAATGCTGGGAGCCCTAATACACAGGATAAACAGACTACAAAATATTATTAACAATTCACAAACACCAGAGGAAAAAACAGGAAACTCCTAAAAATCAAACACTTAAGCTCATCCAAAGACTTCACCAAAGGAGTAAAAAGACTACCTAGAGGCTGGGAAAGAATTCTTGGCTACCACAAACCTGATTAGCATCTAATCTCCCTAATCTACAAAGTACTTTGAAACCTCAATAAGCAAGAGACAAATAGCCCAATTAAAAAGTGAGCAAAGGATATGAACAGACACTTCACCAAAGAAGACATCTAGGACACTAACTGGTATATACGTATATGCTAACAACCATTATCCGTTACAAAAATCCAAATCAAAACTACAATGAGAAACCATCTCATCCCAACAAGGATGGCATTAATCCGAAAAACACAAAATAACAAATGGTGGAGAGGTTGTGAAGAGACTGTAACTCTTCTACACTGCTCATGAGAATGTAAAATGGTATGACCACTTTGGAAACAAATTTGGCACTTTCTTAACATGCTAGAGATAGAAATACCATATGATTAAGCAATCCAATTTTTGGAACATATCCTAGAAAAATAAAGTCTGTCACACAATGTTTATTACAGTACTCTCCACAACAGTAAAAGGATGGTGTCCATCAAAAGATGAATGGATAAACAAACTATGGTACATTCACACAATGGAATACAATGCAGTGATAAAGAAAATGATGATCTTAGGAAACATGTCATAACATGGAGTCATCTGGAAGACATTATGCTGAGTAAAATTAGTCAGTTGCAAAAATCCAAATATTGTATGAGACTACTATTACAAAGACTTAAGGGTTAAACACAGAAGGAAACAATCTTTGATGTTTACAGAGTAGGGAGGGAGAGAGCAGTATTCACAGATAGTAGACAGGAATTGGGTTAGGTGAAGGGGGTAACAGCACGCAATAGAAGGCAGGTTACCACAACTGGACTACACCAAAGACTAAAAGGTTTTCTAAATGCAACCCAACATATTGAAGGACAGAAGAGCAGGGATGGGGTCTCGGGACCACAGTTTCAGGGGACATCTAGCCTAACTGGCATAACATTGTTTTAAGAAAATGTTCTGCATACCACTTTGGTCAGTGGTGTCTGGGGTCTTAAAAGCTTGCAAGGGGTCATCTAAGTACATCAGTTGGTCTCAATCCACCTGAAGCAGAGGAATGAAGAACATCAAAGACATGAGGCAAATATGAGCCCATCATACAGAAAGTGCCATATGATCCAGTGACTACACCAACATGAGACCAGAGAAACCAGGTGGTGCCCAGGCACTGCCAGTAGATGCAGCGACAGGAAATACAACTTAAAGCCACTGATGTAGTGAGACAAAGATGGATGTGCCAAACTACAACTCTATTAAAAAACAACACATGATGTTCGGTCAGATTGGAGGGTCCCCTGAGGACATGACTCATGGACTCTATTAGATCAAAGCTGGCACCAGTACTGTCATGGATTGAATTGTGTCCCCCCCAAAATATGTGTAGCCACATGGCTGGGCCATGACTCCCAATATTTTGTGATTGTCCTCCATTTTGTGATTTTCCTGTGCTGTATGTTAAAGGATTAGGGTGGGACTATAAATCCCTTCCTAAGATTATCTCCCTGCTCCACTGTAAAGGGAGATTCCCTGGAGTATGGCTTGTCCCACCCTTAATCCTTTCATCGTACAAGAGATAAAAGGAAAGAGAAGCAAGCACAGAACTGGGAACCTCACACCATCAAGACAGCAGCACCAGGAGAAAAGTGTGCTCTTTAGACCTGAGGTTCCTGCGCCAAGATGCTCCCTGGACAAAGACTGATGCAATACCGGACTTTCCTCCAGAGCCGACAAAGGGGAAAGCCTTCCCCTGGAGTGGACATCCTGAATTTAGACTTGTAGCCTACCAGGCTTCATAAGAATAAACCTCCCTTTGTTAAACCCATCCACTTCGCGGTATTTCTGTTAGAGTTGCGCCCACTGACTAAAACAAATACCAAAGGCAACTCTGCAGCAAAGACTAGACTGGACTGTAAGACAAAGAACAATGCTGGTGAAGAATGTGATTCTTGGCTTAAATACATACATTAGGCTGTCCAAGCGGTTCCTTTCCACAGGCAAGATGAGAGGATGGAGCGGGGACAGGAGTTGGTTGATGGATGCAGGAAGTACAGTGTAGCAAGGAGAACTGTGCTGTCATGAGGGGCAGAGGAAAGGAGAGCAATCTGAGTTGCACAGAGGTGTGTGTGCAGAGTTTTACACGGCAAATTGATTTGACTGTAAACTTACACTTGAAGCAGAATATTTTTTAATTTCCTTTTAGTCATTAATTGGTACCTGTGGCAATCTTGTTTCAACTCTAATTCCAATCAAGGCTGAACTGACAGTCTTTTGAGTAACACTGAGTAGAGTGGATTGCATTTTGTAAACAGCTCTAATAGCATTTCAAAACCTTTCATTATGGAAAATTTCAAACATACACAGGTGTGATCAGAGTACTACAATGAACTCCCAAGTATTCAACACCCAGTCTTAATGATCACCAATTCAGGGTGAATTTTGTTTCACCCACACAGGGCATTTCAACAGCAGCACTACTAACATTCGGGGTCAGATAATTCACTGTATGGCCTGGCCTGTGCCTTGCAGGATGTTTTGCAGCTCCTCACCCACCACCTGTCAACAGCACCTGCATGCCCACTCCTCATTCCCACTTCAGGACAGGTTATAACAATTGAAAACATCTGAAGACATTCTCATACATCACCTGGAAGCAAAATGCACCCACTTAAGAACAACTTGTATCCATCTCTGAAAAGCACAGAGCCCCATACACAGGAGGTGCCCCATGAACAAGGATGAATTTGTTCACGTGTTCTATTTATTCCTGAAGTCACTGCTTTCTAGAAGGAAGTTCGAGAATTTAGTAACCAAGTTCTGCTTCTCAAGAGGAAGGCTGGCTGATTAGGAAAAGCGCACAACTCTCCGGAGACCCACCTTCTTTCATCTGATCATCACACCTTCTCCCTGGTGTCTGCAGCAGTTTCCACTCAAGGCTAAACCGCCTGAGTTCTTTCTTCTCCGTTGGACAAACAGCATGGAGGTAGAGGGGAGAGAAGTCTAATTTGCTCTTGTTTAAAATCAGGTGGAACTGAGACTCCAGCAGCTTAGCTTTCGCATCCTGATTCTGATGTGCGGAGGGAAAAGATTCCCAGCATTGACTCTGGCAAGACAGGTAAAGCTGGGTGAACCTGGGTGGGAGCTGCATTCAGGGCACCATCTGCACCTCTGTGGTCACAACAGAAACGGTAACTGCGGTGAAAACAGCAAAGCCACTGAAACACTGAGATGAGATTTTTGCTTTGTGACATGTGCTCCTTTTGCACATGATGGTTATTATTCTACCATGAAACAAAGAGAACGTGGCAAGCAGCACGTGACATCTTACAAAGTTCTCTTACTCAGTCCAATCACTGACTGAGCGCTTGGTGGAGGAACGCTCAGTGCTAGGCACCAGGATTCCGACTGGAGGAGACACATTCTTGTGTCCGGGGGGAAGCTTGCTCCTTCGATATTTAATGGACACCTGCAGTATAACTAGTAGTGTGCTAAGAAGGTTAGTGAAGATATACACCCACTGTTCATCCATTAATTCATTCACTTTATCTACACTACCAGTCTCCCAGTTGACTCTGACTCATGGCCATTCTGTGTGGTGTCCGAATAGTGCTGTCCTCCATGGAGTTTTCAGTGGCTGATTTTTCGGAAGTAGATTACCAGACCCTCCTTCTGAGTGGTCTCCGAGTGGACTCAAACCTCCAAACCTTGGTTAACAGCTGACTGCATTAACTCCTTGTACCACCCAGCATCTCTTTATCTGTATTATCTGAATACTACCTGGGGAGACCCCAGTAGCGCTGAGATTGTAAGCTGCTTCTCTGTCCTCAGGAAACTCAGAGTTCAGTGGAGACAATGATACAAAAGAAGTATAACTCAGGGCAGTAAGGGCTGTAATTGAAAAATGTCTGAGAGAAGAGCTAGTGACCACAGGGACCTGTGGATTACAGAGGTCAATTTCCCAACTCTGACAGGAATCCAAGATACTATGGAGGCTGGGAAGCTAACATCCTGGGATGGGACTGGGAGTAGGATCTAGGACATCTACCTGTAGATAGATATTATCTCCATCTTACAGAGAAGGCCCTGAGACTCTAAAAGTTAAACAACTTTCTAGGAATCCACAGCTATTACCTAAAGAACACTAGATGTGATGAGTTCCCTTTCCAAGAGTCTTAGGTCCACCTAAGACTTTACGAACAGCTCTGGGTTAACGTACTCAGCCTCTGCCAAGCTGTACAAGCCACTTGAGTCCACATGGACCAGATAGTGAGCAAATCAATCACTGAGCAATCACGGTGAGGCCCCGAGGTGTATGGAACTCTGGGCTGCGGGGAAGGATGTGGCAGCACATGAGTAGGCACTGGAGGAGTGGGGTGCCCATCTGTTGCTCCTGAGAGACGTACATACGGAGGAAATGAAGGTAACAGTAGGGACTGGGCTACGCACTTAGAAAAGGAAAGGCATCGCGTGGCCAAGTATAGAAGGAGAGAATGAAGAGGAGAAGCACAGACAGGTAAGAGGAGCCAAAGAATATCAAGAATGCTGTTCATCAAACCAAGGGGGCAGAGGGAAAGCGAATGAGTGAGGGGCTGCACACAAAAGACAAAAACATTCAAAGGCAATATAAAACGGAGTTAGTGACACTCTTCTGGCTGCCCCACGTGGTACAATGAAGCATTAGCCTACTAACAAGTTTCCCCTTTTCTGGTCTGTTTTCATTAGTCCAATCTTTACCTACAAAAAGATCTTAATTTCAGTTAACTAGCATTCCCATTCAAAAGCATACACCACAGTTCATAAACTTGGCCCAGACTCCATCTCCAACTTTATCTTTTGTTATTCTCTTTACTCCAGCCACGCAAGATACACTTTCACAGATCCGCACTTTCTCTTTTGCCTCTTTAGACTGTTCTTTTCTTCTTCAACACATAACTGACTCCAACCAATCATTTTTACACCACAAACTTTTGAGGCATGCAAATAATTTTTGTGTAATTGGTCCACCCATTGAGATGTGAAGAGTCTCTTCTTTTGTTTCATTTCAGATCACTTCACTCAAACTACTAATTCTTGGTGGTGACTTCATGGCTGACATACACAATGTGACTGAATTTATTCTTCTGGGACTTTCTCCCAATCCAGAGGTGCAGAGGGTTTGCTTTGTGATATTTTTGCTCTTGTACATAGCAATTTTACTGGGGAATTCTCTCATTGTGCTCACGGTCATGACCAGCAGAAGCCTGGCTTCCCCCATGTACTTCTTCCTCAGTTACCTGTCCTTCGTGGAGATCTGCTACTCCTCAACCACAGCCCCCAAACTTATCTCAGATTTGCTGGCTGAAAGGAAAGCCATCTCTCTGTGGGGCTGCATGACCCAAGTTTTCTTCATTCACTTCTTTGGTGGCACTGAGATTTTCCTGCTCGCTGTGATGGCCTATGACCGCTATGTGGCCATCTGTAAGCCCCTCAGCTACACCACCATCATGAACCAGCAAGTGTGTGCTGTCTTGGTGGCAATAGCGTGGGCTGGGGGCTTTGTGCATTCCTTCGCCCAGGTCATTCTTATCTTCCATTTGCCCTTCTGTGGCTCCAATGTGATAGACCACTATTTCTGTGACCTGCACCCTCTGCTCAAACTTGCCTGTTCGGACACCTTCCTCCTTGGTCTCTGGATGGTTGCCAATGGAGGGACTCTGTCTGTGATCAGCCTTGTGGTTCTCCTAGCTTCCTATGTGGTTATCCTGCTCCATCTGAGAACCCGAAGCTCTGAGGGGAGGCGAAAGGCCCTCTCCACTTGTGGGTCTCATGTTACCGTGGTTACCTTGTTTTGGGGACCACTTATCTTCATCTATGTGAGGCCTTCTACCACTCTACCTGTGGACAAGCTGGTGGCCACGTTTTACACACTAATCACTCCTCTCCTCAACCCTGTCATTTACTCCCTGAGAAATACTGAGGTGAAGAAAGCCATGAAGAGACTGTGGATCAGGACAATGAAACTGGATGAGAAATAGAGACTGTATGTTGGCTCCTGAAGTTTACAATGATGCACAGTCCAAACCAGAAATGTGGGGATGGCAGAGTGTATTAAAAGAAATAAATGCACTGCACTTGTTAGTTCTTCATTTCATAATTATTAAAAATGCTCTCTTATGGAAATACTGAAACTTGTTGTTTTTCTGTTTTAGATGTTTAGGTAGTTTCTAATTTTTCAGTACTATAAATAACACTGTTATAAATACTCTTGAATAGAAATCTTTAACCTGGAGTGAAGGAGAGTGTTGATACATCAGAGGATTGCAAACCAGTGTCACAAAACAATTTGTATATTAACTAATTCAACGAGAAACTAATTTGCTGTGTAAAGTTTCATCTAAATCACAAAAAATAAAATAGGAAAGAAAGTCGTGGTGATCTACTTCTGGAGGATCACAGCCATTGAAAACCCTGTAGAGCCTGTTTTACTCTGAAACACACAGCTTCTTGTAAGTCAGAATCTCTTCACCTGGCAATTGGTTTGGTTTACTTTGCCTTTTAAAAAAAAAAAAAAGACTGGTCAGAAGCATGAAGGTCATGAAAGACAAAGAATGACTGTCCTATATTAAAGAAATTAAAATATATACAATAACTAAAAGCATCATATGACCTGGGACTGGACCCTGGACTGTATCTGTATCAATACTGGGGAAAAAGGTTAGTAGAGTAGGTAATAAAGATGCACCATTGATAATTTCCTGATTTGGATAATGGCTGTACTTTACAGTGCCAGAGAATGACATTTATCTTAGAAACTATTCACTGGAGAGTCTAGAGGTTAAGAAGCATCAGTCAACAACTTAAACACTGCAGACCAAAAAATAGTATCTACTGAGAGTATGAATGGTAAGAAAATGTAAAAAAAGAAAAAAACTAACATTGTGGGAATGTGGATTAAGACTATACAGAAACTCCTTGTACTGTTATTGTGATAGCTTTGTAACTCAGAAATTGTTTTAAAACAAAGTTAAAAATGTCTTACAAATTTAATATACCTATTATCATTTAATTTGCATTTCTTCAAGTTTTTTCATGAGGAGATATTTCTATGTTTAACTGGCTTTGAATCTTACTTACATTTTCCATGTTTAAAGGTTTTACATTTCTGTATAGTAAAATCTAGCAGCTTTTTCTTTTGTTTTTATCCATCACTTTTGTGTTTAGAATGTGCTTCATAAAGTTTGAAAACGTACCGGTGAAAAGTTTCCTTCCCTTCCTTTCTACACTCCTCCTTTCCCCTCTCCTATGTCTCTGCCAGATAAACATTTTTCTAAGTTTCCTGTTTTCCTTTCAGTTTCCTTAAGCACTTATAAATGTAAGTATATAACAAAAGACCAAATCCACTGCCAGTGAGTCAGTCATAGGGTTTTCCCAGGAGCTCCTGGTAGGTCTGAAGTGCAACACTTTTGGTTAGCCACCATAGCTCTTAACCACTACATCAGCAGAGTTTATACAAAATATATATTCCTATTTATGTTCACCTTCTGTATGAGTGATAGTATACAGCACAAGATACAAAATTTGCCTTATTTACATAACAATAAATCTTAAAGATTTTTCTACTGTTTTTTACACCCTTGTGATGCTCATTCATTGAATGGATAAATCATCATTTAACATCCATACTTACTCTGATAAATATTCTTTTTCATATGGTGCTTTAGGGACTTTGTCTTAAACACATGCAACGTATTTGTTAGTTCAGCTTCCAGAAATGGAATTGCTAGATCAAACATGTGTGTTCTTAGAAATTTGATAGACACTACCAAATTACCTTTTCGGGAAATTTTACCAATTTCTGCTCTCATCAGCAATTTCATCTTTCCTGCAAAACACACTGTTAAATTTTCAAAATTTTGCTTATCTGATACATGAAAAATGACAACTCACTATAATTTTAGTTTTTGTTTCTTTTATTTCAAGTGAGGTTGAATATCTTTTCACATAGCTAATGGCCACTGACATTTTCTGTGAACTCTTTCTTCCTATCATTTCCTGCATTTGGGTTGTGATTCTTTATTGTGTGTTCTAAGAACTATTCAAAGATTAACCTTCCTAGTATGATTGTCTCCTTACTTTGTCATTTGATATTTGACTTTATGATTTTGTGTGTGTGTGGCATACAGACTTTTTTTTTTGGTAGTAAATTAAGGTTATGCTCATTTATAAGTTCTGAAATAGCCAGGATCACACTATTTCTAATTATTCAAACTTTATGAAGTGCTTAGTATCTTGTGGGGACAGACCATTCTTGCTGTTGTCCATTTTCAAAGTTCTCCTGGCACTTGTTTCTTCAGATGAACTTATAAATTTACTTTTACTGCTCTTCCTATCCCTCTGCAGGGAGCCAGTCCCTACACTTTTCAGGGTCCCGCACAGGGGGAGGGAAGGCGTCGGCGGGAAATGAATAAAGGAGACCAGAAAGACTTTTCTGGTTTAAGGCAGCCCGACCCAGAGAGCAAGAGATCTGTGTCGAGAGCTGTCCATCTTTATTCTTTATAGGTCAGGTGACATAATGTTCACCCGATTTTCTTCATCATATAAACTACTGGCTAACAAGAAACTAATCTAACATTATTGGCTAACAAGAAAGTGACCCCTCGTGGTCTTCTTCTTCTAATTAATTGTCAAAGCCTTTTTGGATAATTGTCTAAGCCAGGTATCCGTGGTGGTAAATGTCAGGGAACACAATTAATGGTTTTATTCGTACCTCAAAGTGGAAGGTACAGAGGGGTAAACTCCTCAAGGCCTAACCATTTGGCTGTCTCCATTTGTTTCTCTAAGTTCTTATTTATATCTCCCTGTGTAGATAGTGTCTGCTATCCCCCAATCAAGCACAGCTGCACTAAGAAAGATGTTTCTTTAGTGTTATCAGTTTGCCATACCAACTATACAGAACCTAAAAGTTTATTTATTCTTCCTGTTGCAGAGAGTAAGATGCTTGTGTAGTTTTAATGGCTATGTGGAGCATTGTCCTTGGAAAGCCTTTTAAGGGTTAGCTTGTAAACCTGTGTATGTGGAGAAAAGGGAGGGGGGAATGCAATCAGGGGGAAGCCAGTGAAGCTGGGCAGGCCTCAGTGCTATTAGGCATGCTGCATTAAAATCTATTCCTCTGATCTCTATTTCTCAGAAGTTTCTGGTCAGATTGTCCCAGTATAATTCCATAAACCGAGGGGGTTGTGAAGCCCCTTTTAGGAGGCACCTCCTTGATCCTCATGTTGGGAGAGGGGGGCCCGCTCCCGACATCCATCCACCTTCAAAACAGCACCTGCTGAATGGACGCTCACCAAGGACCAAAATGACATGCGGTAAAGACAACCCAGAAGACAGAGAGACCCACAAGAGTGGGTGCCTTCATCAACTTGGGACTGGAAGAACCAGATGGTGCCCAGCCACCACCAGTGATAGCCACGATGGAGCTCACTAGGTTGAGTCTCACTGGCAATACAAGAATAAAAAGGGGTGCATCCTGAGATCTCCACTAAAAGACCTCAATTGATGGTCCAGGGGTTTCGGGGTTCCCCTGAGAGCATGGCCCCCGGCCCTGATGCTGCCCTTACCCATAAATTATAACGAAGGTTCACTCTTTGGCCAGGAATGGATTGGACTTGGCAATGCAGAGTGACCATATATTGGTTGCACTTTATGGTTCTATACATCTATAGGATGTCATCCTGCTGACCTCTGGCTGGAGGAAGGAGAGTAGATGGAGAGGAACAGAAAGGAGGCTGTTGGGAGGATGAGACATGTATGGAGCAGAGAAGAATAGTGTGCTGTCACTGGACAGGGAGAGCTGTGGAAGCTGCATATAGGTGGGCATGTAAATTTGTAGGGGAAAGTACATTTTCACTCAGTCATGTTAAATAAAAAATAAAAAAAGCTCCTGCTGTGGTACTGATTCATGACATCTTACAGATTCCTCATGAGTACTACTGAGTGTTCTGGAATTCCCATTTTCCAAAATGTAATTCATAATTTGTTAGGATCCACATAGTCACATGCCTTTGCATAGTCAGTGAAACACAGGTATCTTCAGTATTCTCTTCTTTCAGCCAAGATGCATCTGACATCTGCAACGATGTCCCTGGTTCCACATCCTCTTCTGAATCCAGCTTGATTTTCTGGCAGTTGCCTGTCAATACACTGTTGCAGTCACTTTTGAATGATATTGAGCAAAATTTTACTTGTATGTTACATCAGTAATATCATTTGATAATTTCCACATTCAGTTGGATCACCTTTCTTGGGAGCAGACATAAATATGGATCTCTTCCAGTCTGTTGACAGGATAACTATCTTCCAAATTCTTTGACATAGGTGGGTGAACACTTACAGCACTGCATCCATTTGCCAAAAAATCTCAGTTGATATTCCATCGATTCCTGGAGCATTGTTTTTTGACTGCCTTCACTGCAGCTTCAACTTCTTCCCTCAGTGCCATCAGTTCCTGATCTTATGCCACCTCTTGAAACGGCTGAATGCCAACCAGTTCTTTCTTGTATAATCACTCCATGTAATCCTTCCATCTTCTTTTGGTGCTTCTTGAGTCGTTTAATGCAGAATCCTTCACTGCTGCAACTCAAGACTTCAATTTTTTTCATCATTTCAGCTTGAGAAATGCAGAGCATATTCTTCCCTTTTAGTTCTATCTCCAGCTCTTTGCACATGTCATTATAATACCTGAATATGAGCCTTTGATGGTCTGTGCCACAGTCAGCACCTGGTCTTGTTCTAACTGATGATACTGAGCTTTTCCATCCACTCTTTACACAGATGCAGTCAGTTTGATTCCTGTGTACTCCATCTGGTGAAGTGCATGTGTACAGTCACAGTTTATGTTGGTGAAAAATGGGCATTTGCAAAGAAGAAGTTGTTGGTACTGCAATCTCTGGCATTACTTCTATCACCAAGACCATATTTTCCAACTACTGATCCTTCCTCTGTTTCCAACTTTCATATTCCAATCACCAGTAACTACTGGTGCATCCTTATTGTATGGTTGATCAATTTTAGACTGCAGAAGCTGGGTAAAAATCTTCAATTTCTTCATCTTCGGCCTGAGTGGTTGGTGTGTCACCTTGAGTAATAGTTGTATTAACAGGCCTTCTTTGTAGGCGTATGGATACTGTCCTATTACTGTACTTCAGGACAGATCTTTAACTGTTCTTTTGGCCCATGAATGCAGCACCTTTCCTCTTCAAGTTGTCCTTCTCAGCATAGTAGACCATATGATTATCTGATTCAAAATGACCAACACTGGTCCACTTCAGCCCACTGATACCTAGGATATTCAATGTTTATGCATTCCATTTCATTTTTTGAGGATTTCCAATTTTTCTATATTTATACTTCGTATATTTCACATTCCAATTATTAACTTTTTCTTCTCATTTTGAGGGGTGCCACATCAGAAATGAAGGTCCTGAAAGCCTGACTACATCCAGGTCATTAAGGTCAACTCTCCTTTGATGAGGCAGCTCTTCCCCAGTTGTCTTCTGAGTACCTTCCAATCCGGAAGGCTCATCTTCTGGCACTGTATCTGACAATGTTCTGCTGCTATTCATACAGTTTTCACTGGATGATACTTTTCAGTAGACTCCTTGGTCCCTGTTGCTAGTCTGTCTTAGTCTGGAAGCTCAGCTGAAACCCATCCACACGGGTGACCCTGCTGGTATCTGAGTACTGGTGGCACAGCTTCCAGCATCACAGCAACATGCAGACCCCTACAGTACGACACACTGACAGTCATGACTGACAGACCCACTCCACAGGTTTTCTGAGGAGCATCTGATGGATTCAAATTGCTGACCTCCTTAGCACTGGAACTCTTAACCAGTACACCACGAGGATTTCCAGTTCATTACCAGTAGTATTATTCCATTTTCATTGCAGATAAGGACTGGTATACTTGTATACATATCTATAATCTTATCAAACACATTCAATTTGTTCTGTTATTTTATCCTGATAGTAATTTTGCTCTTGTTGTTATTCTTTTTTATCTTCTACTTCTCTTATTTTGGAAGTTATTTCGTGTTTCAGTTTTCCAAGGAAAACTGTTTTAGAGATTAATACTATCCATCCTTAATTTATCAAAGTCTAATATTGATTAGTATTTTTGTCTCTCTGTGATTATCTTACATTTTGCTTATTCTTTGTTCAGCTGCATCTAATGTGCTGTTTAAATGATACACTGAGCTGCTAATACTGCATTTTTCTGAAATTTATGTTCAGTTGTCTAGGACAGCTTTCAGTTCTCAAAATTCTCCAATTCATCGTTCGTTTAACTACTTTTTTAAAGAAAGCATATTGTTTAACTCTTGTCTATACAGGAATACCTTTCTCACTTTTAACAAATTTATATTTAACAAAATTTCTCATATGTAAAACCACATTAGAGTTTACCTGATTTTCCCTTGCCTTTTCTTCTGGATTATTTTGATTTTAAAAATTGCCAGAAAGAAAAGAGAGACACAGAGAGAGAATATATACACCATGTTGAAAGTGGTATAAGGAATCAAGCAGTCCTCAGAAACTGGTGTTGAGAATGTAATTTGATAAAATCTCTCAGAAAAGAAACTGGACAGTCTCTAAGTAAAAATATTTGTATACTGTGTACCGGCCTCCACTGTATATGTACATAGGTACAAGAATTTTTGGTGCAACAACACTTATAATAGTAAGAAAGAAAGAAAACCTAAATGTCCATGTATTCAAAATGTTAAATAATGTTACATCCATCCTTGTGAATATGAATATTCAGAAGCAAAAAATTAGGCAAACTGTATACCTGCCATTTAGAAACAAAGGTATGTCCTTAAATGAAAACAAATTTATATACTACCTTATATATATAGCATACTCCTCTGTGTGTGTGTATGCCTGCACACACGTGAACATGCATGCACTTTTAAAGCTACTTGTGCATAAAAGCAGTGGTTTGTATACACAAAATATTTCATATTTCGGGAAGGATAAGAATGGTTTCTTACACTGTAGAGTGTGACAATCCAAACCAATAAAGCATTAAAAAAAATTACTCTCTCCAACTCTAATACCAGAGCAGTATACAGAACATTTATTTACAAATTATTCTATGACACCTGAGCCAGACATCCTCGGAGACCACCGTCCTTCAGCCCAGTCCAGTAATTCATTCCATAGGATGCTTGGATGTATCTACAAAGCTTCCATGATACTTCCTTGGTTAAATTGTGCTGGCTTCTTCAGTATTGTGTACTCTCTTATTCTTCACCAAAGTTACCACTTAAATCTCTTGTCTATTTAGTGTTTTTCCTTGTTCACCACCATCTCTTGTCACCATTAAAGATTGTTTCTTTTTGTGTATAAATGGTTTCAAGAGTTTTTATAGTAGTGGCCTCCTACAATGTTTGTCCTTTTGTGATTGACTTATTTCACTCAGCATAATACTTTCCAGATTCACCCACGAGAATTCGCCCATGTTTCAGAGATTCACTGTTGTTCTTCACCATCACCTAATATTCCACTGTGCATATGTCATAATTTGTTTATCCTGAAACAGTTGACTCTATGTAGACTTCCACCTTCTCTAGATGATTCCCATATTGTTTTTCCCTTAGAATCCTTCAACATTGCAATACATTTCAATTTTTTCTTCAGTTCTTTCAGCTTCAGAAATGCCTAGCATTTTCTTACCCTCCAGTTTTCTACCTCCAAGTCTTTGCACATGTCATTATAATACTTTATCGTTGTCTTCTCAAGCCACCCTTTCAAATCTTCTGTTCTGCGCTGTTGCTTCATCATTTCTTCCTGTCTCTTCAGCTGCTTAGTGTTGAAGAGCAAGTTTCAGAGTCTTTCAACATATTTTTTGATCTTTTCTTTCACTCCTATTTTTTAAATGACCTCTTGCTTTCTTCATGTATACTATGTCCTTGATGTCTATCCACAACTAGTCTGGTGGTCAGTCATTAGTGTTGAACACATCGGATGTTCTTGAGATGGGTTTGGTTTGATGAATAGCACTGTGGTAAATACTGAATCTTGAAATATGCTTTCGATCATCTTTTAACCACTGCAGTCATGTTGATTCTGATGTATAGCGACCCTAGAAGACATGGTTTGCACTGTCCCATGTGGTTTCTAAGGAGCGGATGGTGGGTTCACACTGCCTGTCTTGTGGTCAATAGCCAAGCTGTCAACCAGTGAGCCAACAACAACCCAACAGATAGTGTTAAACTGGTTCCCAGAACACTATGAGGGCTTTTCTGTCTCTGTCGACTCCAAGGAAAGACCCTTCTTTGGTCTCCCCCAGTTCCCGGTAGCCCCAGGTGTTTCTTGGCATTCCTCTGCTGGTATTGGATCCTGTTCTGCTGCCTTCCCTCTGTGAGTGACTCTGTTCCTTTGCCATTCTTTTTAGTAAAATGTTCCTCGAAGGGATTAGGATTAGGACTCATCCTAATCCAGCATGACCTCCTTAATTTACCTGTTAACATCCGCAAAGAAAAGCCCTATTTCTCCAAACAAGGTCACGTTCATGGGTTTGAAGTTAGTATTTCAATATATCTTTTTAGGGGATGCAATTTAATCCACAACTCTAAGCCTATAATTAATCCAAACTTTATTTATGAGCACTAAAATTTAAGATTTATACAACCCTTACATGTCTCAAACTAGTATTCTTTACAAAAAAAAATTTTCTCAACAATTTGAAAGTGTCAAAGCCATTCTTAGCTTACAAGATATACAAAAACAGGTGGTAGGCTAAATTTGACTTAACTCATTTTGTATCAGGTGGTATTGTAACTGAAAATACAAATTCATTGTTCACCTTAACTCAGTGCATAGAAACAGAAGAGTTTTATAAAAATTGTTCAACTGAGATATTGTTTAATAGTAGCTTTATTGTATTTTGCCTCCCAGAGACATTTGCATCTAACAGTGTTCCTCACCCATGAAGTGAAGTTACTACCGTGGCATTTCAGGCACTAGAATTAGGTTAATGGGGTAGGAGCACCATATAGAGAAGCTGTTCTAGGATGCCCTCAAGATCCCACCAATAAGGAGAGACATTAGAAAACATGACCTTTGTCTCTAACTGCCACAATTATTTCAACATAACACAGCACACTAACACCAAGAGGTAAAATGAATCAATCTAAGATTACGAGGTTAGTAGGCAACAAGGTGGGGGTCTCTTCTAGGTGGCCTCTCCCTAAAACCTATGCACAATGCACTACAGACTACTGAATAACACAAGTAGCCCAGTATTCAACACTCTCCAAAATGCTGGCAAACTATGGGAGGGCTTTAATTGGTACCACCAAGTAAAAGTAGCTCACCTAATATATGACACAAAATATAGACAGGTTCATTTTTTTCTCTTGTCTTTCATGGTTGACTAAAATCTGATCACATATCTGACTACCTTGACTGTATGTTGTCTTGTGTTTTCGTTTTGTTTTGTTTCCCTGTTTTCATTGTCACTTCATTCTCGTGTTCATTTTCTCACCCAAAACCTTCTCATAGCATTTTTCACCTCTGCATTTTTAAGTGTGTAGATGATGGGGTTCAGCATGGGGGTGATGACTGTGTAGAAAACAGCCACCAGTTTATCCCCAGTGAAGGTAGAAGAGGGCCTCATGTAGAGGAAGATGGCAGGTCCAAAGAACAAGACGACCACTGTAATGTGGGAGCCACAGGTGGACAGAGCTTTGCGCCTTCCCTCTGCAGAATGGTTCCTCAAGTTGACTAAGATGATGACATAAGAGGATATCAAGATCAGGAAGGAAATGACAGAAATTAAGCCACTGTTAGCCAACACAATAACACCCTCCACATAGGTGTCAGTACAGGCAACCTTGAATAAGGGATGGAGGTCACAGAAGTAATGGTCAATTACATTGGGGCCACAGAAGGGCAACTGGACAGTGACAAGGATTTGAACCATGGAGTGAATTATGCCTCCCAGCCAGGAACCAGCCACCGCCAGGTGACACACAGGCCGGCTCATGATGGTCAGATAGTGCAGGGGTTTGCAGATGGCCACATAGCGGTCATAAGCCATCACTGTGAGCAGGAGAATCTCGGTCACACCAAAGAAGTGGAAGAAGAATATCTGAGCCAAACAGCCCTCTAAGGAGATGGTTTTAATCTTGCTGAGTAAGTCAGTGATGAACTTCGGGACAACAGTAGAGGAGTAACTGAGCTCCACCAGGGACAGGGAGCTAAGGAAGAAGTACATGGGGGAACGCAGACTTTCGCTGACACTGACTGTGAGCACAATGAGACCATTGCCCACCAACGTTGCCAGGTACATGGGAAGGAACACCGCAAAGCACGCTCTCTGCACCTCTGGGTCCTGGAAAAGGCCGGTGATAATAAACTCAGTTATGTTATTTGTGCTGATCATGAATCCCACGGAGTGAGAGGTCTGCAATAAAACAAAAATTGTGAGACTAATTCACCTCACTTATAACATTTTACAATAATGACAACAACAACAACAACAACAAAAATACTTAAGGTTGAGTCAACTCCAACTCAAGGCCACTTCTTGTTTGTCAAAGAAGAATTGTACTCCACATTTTCAATGGTCAGATGTTGAGAAGTAGACCACCCGGCCTTTCTTTTGGGATGCCTCAGGTGGACTAAAACTGCTAGCCTGTTAACAGTTGAGTGAGTTAATCATATGCACCATCAAGGAAGACCACTGATGTTTTAGAAAAGAATACTCTTTCATTTTTTTCTTAATTATTAAAACAATGTATGATAATTTAAAAAATATTTTGGCTGGCTATCATTCATTTAACCCATATAGTCAATCAGCATTGAATATTAATAACCTAAAAACTGTACATTAAAAAATAAAGACAAATGGTAATTATCCAAGATCACACAAAGTGGTCAATTCTGGGACCAGCAATAAGGTTTCCTAACAATTCAGCGTTCTTCCTAATTCACTACAGAAAGTTTTGATTTTGAGAACTATTCAAGTTAACAGCCTAGGTTTTTATTCTCTTTCCATTTTGATAACTCTCTCTAGCAGGGGAATCACTGGGACATACTTCTATTGCTGAACCCTTTGTTTCCTTTATTTATGCCTCACAGGATCATCTTACAGTGATAATTCTCCATTGCCAACAAGTTCTCAGCACTTTCTTTTTTCTCAGGTATCCGAGTCCTGAATTTACTCAGGTCAGGTTCCTTCACTAGTCTTGCAGTTTCTATAATTGTGTTTATGTGACAAATATTTGAAACACTCTGGGAAGAATTCACCTTACTGATTTGTCTCCATCACCCCACTACTATTTTTAATGCTGCCACCACTCTCCTGAGAGATACTGAGCTAAAAGAGCCCATTTCCAGAGATGATTATTATGGTTGGCTAGCCTGCTACTTCTGGTTCCAGGCTTGCAACCAGCCACAAAGTAAACAATAACAAGAATTCCTCTGTGTTACTGAACTGAAACAAATATTCATGAAGTACCTCTTACGTATTTAAACAACCTCACTGTGTACCAAGAAAATGTATATCATAAATATATATACATATACACACACACAAAAAAACACAGTACATACCTCAAACTAACAGTATCATGTAATTCAAAACAATATCCTACAGGATAAAGAGCAAGGCCCCACATTAGGAATTTTTCTCACCACAAAGGACCCATGACGAATACAGAAGAGTAAGTATAAACACCCTGATTCTCTGCTATTGTTTCTATTCCCATTGTTTTTCATCTTATCTCTGATTTTATGCTGCAATTTCCAAGAAATGCTAAGTACTTTTGAAGAATGAAAAATGCAGGCTGGACAGCAAAAAACTAAATCAACAATACAAAACAAAAATCATAGACATGTACACAAGGAAACAGTGTAAACAAATTTGTTACACAACACAATGGGAAAACTACTTAAAACATAAGACAAAAATTTAATAACCCTTAAATAAAGAAGATCTCCTAAATGTCTAAGAAATATACATACTAAATGAGCAAAGGATATAAACAGGCAATTCACAAAAAATAAATAAAAAGATCAATAACCCTATGAAAAAACCTTGTTTTTGTTAGTTGAAATCTGATTCCAACTTACATTCACCTCATAATCTATCAAAGTGTAACAATGCACCATGAGGTTTTCAGTGACTTAAGTTTTCTGAAGTGCATCTCCAGACCTTTCCTCTGAGGCACCTCTAGATGGATTAGAACCTCCACTCTTTTGGTTAGCAGCCTATCACTTTAACCAATTGCATCACCACCCTGGGACGCCACTAATGAAATAAATGCCCTAAAACACAAGAACTATATTTTTCACTAAAGACTGGCAGCAAGTAAAGAGTTGGTAAGGGTGCATAAACAAACAGCACCACATTCCACTGCAGAAATGCAGATCAGTGCAACTTTCCTGGAGAACACATTATTATTTATTTACATTTCTCAAATGTGTGTACCCTTCCTACCTCTAGTGATACATTCCAAAGAGATACTGGTTAAGTACACAAGTGTTGGAGGCATCGCTACGTCGGAGCCAGCTCAGACAGCCTTAGAACAGCCTGCTGTGCTCATCTTTTATCACCTCCGGACTCAGTAACATTATGTGATTGCTTGGAATCAGTAGTGGTGTTGTTGTTAGGTGCCACTGCATCAGTTCCGACTCACAGAGACCCTATGCACAGCAGAATGAAACACTGCCCAGTCCTGTGCCATGCCCCCAATTGTTTTTATGCTCCAGCCCATCGTTGCAGCCAATGTGTCAGTCAAGCTCATCGAAGGTCTTCTTCTTGCAGAACCTTCTCTCTACCAAGCATAAAGTCCTTCTCTAAGGACTGTTCCCTCCTGATAACATGTCAAAAGCATATAAGACACAGTCTTACAAGTAATTACATTCTGTCTCATCACAAGGCTTATAAGAGAAAAAAACTGTAAACAATCGAAATATCCATCAAAGTTGCCATAGGCTTATCTGTCTACCCAAATAAGAGTCTGAGCAATATAATTCCCTGGGAAATATACCTGCTATGGAGCAAGAAGAGAAATGCTCTCCTATAGGAGAAACTGGGAACAGTCATTCAGACAAGCATGTAGAACTGCCTACCCAAGAGCTAAAGATTTCAGGTTAGGGAGAGCAGCAAATAAATTACATTAAAATCCACATTCAAACAAGCAATACTACTAAACTCATGACGTAGGCGCCAGACACTCAGAATCATTAAAGCAGCTGATGATATCGCAGTGCCCTAGAAGATCAAGTAGCTGCAAGGTCGGAAAACAAGATGATAAAACTTCTCAAGAACCACCTTTTGCCACATTCTCATCCAGAAGCCAAAGGAAATGGTCTGGAGATGGGTAGGGCTGTAACGGATGAGACTAAGCTATGGGGTAGCAGGGAACCTGCGGCAAAGTACAACCTGGAAGGCACTCTGATGACCCACCATCACCCTCCCAGTTGCCAAGGCTTGTGAATTCCATGTCATATTTTATCTGTCCCTCCCTTTCACCTTCCATATCCAGTCAGTCACCACACTACATTAACTTTACCTTAAACCATCTCTCCTGGGTGCCTTTTTCTCTCCATTCCTGCTGCCACCATCTCACATGCTATCAGCTGATGCCTGAATTACCAAAGTTGAACCTCTCGGTCTACAGATTCTCCCACTTCATCCATTCTACACACTGCAGACAGAAAGTGGGTTTCTTAATCCTTCTTTCCTCAAATAGCTTCACTGCTTGAGAATAACCAAGACATTCTTCAACTTCCCTGACTCGCTTTTTTTTTAATTTCATTTGTCCCTTTCATTTTCTACACCAGCTCACAGAGCTTGATAGATACCAGAGCCAGCCAAGTGCCGTCGAGTCGGCTTGATAGATAGCAGACTCTTAATAACACCTGTTACACTTCTCATGAACAGGACCAAAAGGTTTAACACATTCTATTTTGTGGCTCAGAAAATAAGCAACTTGTGTGTTAGAGTTCACATAGTTAATAGGTTCCTAAGCCTATTATATAGTTCGGTCTGATTCTTTCCACTTTACTCATTGGCGAGACACACAATTTGCCAGGCTGTACACAGATTCATCCCTATGTGATCTAATGTATGTAAAATATGAGCTACATAGAAGGAAGAGTGTCTAGTTTATAGTTACAGTAATAGCTTTGAATTGTGTAGACCAATTATGTTTACAGATAGCTAGAACATCAACATTAAAATTTTCATTGACTCTTGCCACTTCAATAAAATATCTTCTGTGTCTAAACTTCCATTTATCACTCTACTCAGGGTCTCCCCACCTTGCTCATTCACACTACAGAGTCTCCTTTCACCAGAAATGCCCTCTCCCAGTCCCTTCCTTTCCAGTCTTACCCACCTTCCAAGCACAATTTAAGTCCTGGTTGTTCAATGAGGTTTGCATTTAATATTCAAATGCATGTGCACCCCTCTTTTCTCTGAACTGGAGAAAGGCTTTGGTGATTTTCCTTAACAGATCTGATCATGTTATTTGTCTACTTAAAGTCTAGCAACATCTTCCCCCTTTCACACAGCATTAATTCTCACCTTCTTAGAATGGTCCTTCTTGAACTGGCCATTGCCCATCTTCACAGACTTACTTATTCCCCAAACGAACACTACCAGATTATTCCCTAACCAAATGTGTCTTCTCACCTTCCTCTGTGCTTATGATATTTCTTCCAAGAACGCACGAAGAACTTCTCTGCTACTGGAATAATACACTCCCTCCTTTGTCCTCTGCAGGGCTTCATGCTCCTCTTACAGCATCAGCAGATCATCCTGTAACATGACTGCATCCTCTGCTAAGTAATATGCTACCTTAGTATTCACAGATAGTTCATTAAAAACACACACAAACACACACAAAAAAAATGCCACTGAGTGGCTTCTGAGTCATAGCAACTCTCTACAACAGAGTAAAACTGCCTCATAGCTTTTTAAGGACTGGCTGGTGAAGTCCAACTCCTGGCCTTTCAGTTAGCAGCTGAGCTCTTAACCACAGTGCCGCCAGGGCATCATTATCTGTTTAATGTTCTCCTCAAATGTTTAACATTGATTGCATTTTGGGTTAATAATAATAGGTAACATTCACATTTCACTAGGATTTACTCCATGTCAGGGACTTCATCACCATTTTACCGTTTGCTATCAAGTTGATTCTAATTCCTGGTAACCCTACAAGACAGAGCAGAGCTGCCCCATACAGTTTCCAAGGAGCAACTGGTAGATTTGAACTGCCAGTTATTTGGTTAGCAGCCATAGTTCTTAACCACTATGCCATCAGGATTTCCAAGAACTTCTTAAGTATTAATTCATTTAAATCTCACAATAAGCCTGTGACATAGGTGTCATTCATTGTTATCATGCCTGCTTTATACATTAGTGAAGAGAAACACAGAGAAGCTAACTTGTATAAGGTTACACAGTGGCAGAGCCCAAATTTTAATCTAGGCTGCCTAATCATAGAGACTATGCTATTTAACCACTACCTATATAATTTCTAGGGACATATCATGTAAATGGAAAATCATGTCTTTCATGAAAAATTCAATTTATACTTATTTGCCAACACCAACACATAGCTTTCATCTGAATTCAACTTCTTGATCCATTAGAGAAACTAAGTAAAATGACATTTGGATCAATAAGACAGATTTGAGAAGGCAGGGATCATGCCGAGTCCAGAGTCACTAGGCTTTGTCCCTAAGAGGAATACGTGATAGCTTCCCACAGAAAGATATCTTTTCTTTTTCTCTCACCTCTTTTGTAATATGTATTTATTCCTTTCTCTGCTGAACCTCCTCCACTGCACTCCAACTGTCTCTCCCGCTTTGTTGTTGTGTTATTGTCATCCAGTAATTTCCAACTCATGACAGCCCTACGTACAAAAGAAGGAAACACTGCCCAGTCCTGCGCCACACTCACAATTCATGCTTCATGTGAGTTTATTGCTACAGCCACTGTGACAATCTGTCAGGTTGGGGGTTTTCCTCTTTTCAGCTAACCCTCTACTTCACCAAGCATGATGCCTTTCTCCCACTTAGCTGGCAACAAATACTTTCTGTCTCCTCACAATGCTGACTCACTAGAAGAATGGAAAGAAAAAGCAACCAGTGTATAAGCCATGAGCAGACTGTATGTCAGGAAACCTGCTGGACTCTGGTCTGGAGCATAATGACAGAATATGGATAATGACCAGAAAAAAATATGAGAGAGAGTTTGACAGACTGACCTGGCTGATCTAAGAGTGAACTAGTGCACTGCCATTCCCACCAATCACTCCTGCTTGGTAATTCCTAAATGATGCTACACAGAATTGCAACAATCTCAAGGACTTTAATAACCCAACCATCTAATCTTACAAATGGACACTTATGACCCAAAATGGACAAAATGACTAGCCCAGAGTCCTACAGCTGTTTACTTTACTCTGCACTTTACTCTGGTCATACTACACTGACCTGTTGTTCACCTACCTTTCAGCCAGCAAATCCAAGAAAGTGTGACTCTGCCTAGGAGCAAGGATTTGAACCAGACACAGTTGCAATACACTAGAGTTTCTCCAATTCAGCATGAAGTTAAACACTCTTTCGGAATAGGTCAATACCCAAGGAGATGTTACAGGTTGGGAAAACTGGTCCTTGAGAAAGGAGAATCCTTTGGTTAACTTTACCTACCTAGCCAAATTTTCATGAAGCCCCCCAATAAGCAAAGCCCAGGTTAAACTCAGGCAGGCCACTATAAGAAAAGTGCAAAAAGAGTTTGGAGAACCTTTGTTCTGTTCCCCTCTGCATATAAATAAAATGACAGAGACACAGAGAACTTAATTAGCTGTCTGCAGCCACACACACGTGTTCTGCCAGGTTTCTAACTCAGAAAGGAGTATTCTTTCAGGAACACTAGGCTGCCTTCTGATGGTACTGAGTTAGTGGTTGATCCAAGGAAACCCTGGTGGTGTAGATGTTAAGTACTACAGCTGCTAACCAAAGACTTGTCAGTTTGAATCCACCAGGTACTCTTTGGAAACTCTATGAGGCAGTTCTACTCTATCCTATAGGGTTGATATGAGTCAGAATTGACTCAGTGGCAGTGGGTACCATAATCCAAGGATCAGACCATTTCCACAAGGACAAATCACCTAGGGACTTCTAAGAAACAAATCAGATAGTGTCTAAGATAAATCAAAAAGAAGGAAAATTTGGGTGATCTTTATCTAGATTGATATCTGGATTTATAATATCTAACAAATAAACAAGAGCTATAGGAAATATCCAAAAATTTTAAGATCCTACTTTTAATGTACAAAACTTACCTACCTAATAAAAGTCCAACAGTTGTAATTACATACTGAGATCCTTGATCTGTTTAAAATAAATTGAGCCAAACATTGTAATCAAGGGATCAACTTCCCCATGGAATTTCCTTCTCCAGGGCAAAACATTTCCAAATAAACTATGACCTGGAGAAAGATTCAAAATGCTTCAATTAGTTTAGTGAGATGTCTGGAAAGTTTTTGCATCCAATAATGAGGTCATAAGAAAGTTAAATGTAAGACATGAAGAGAACTTTTGCTAGATCTGACTACTGAAAAATGAAAAAACAAAGAGTGAATAGACCAGAAAAAGAGGATTGAGCAGGCAACCTCTGGTTTGGCAACTGATTAACTATCCGACTTTAGCCATGTGATTTAATTTCCTCAGTTCTCATTCTCTCATCGCTATTTTCATAAAACTGACAAAGCTGGGTTAGACTGTCATCGTATCTCTCAGTTCTAATATCCTATCTACACACACTTAGTTTCTGACTTATGTTTTCAAGTTATGACAAACAGCACTTAAGACTACCTGATTTTGAGAGGGGGGTCTTCTATATCTTATCATTAATAGAAAGATAACAATCACCAGAAAGATGTTTATCTGCATTTTACTGACTATGCAAAGGCATTCAACTGTGTGGATCATAACAAATTATGGATAACATTATGATGAGTGGGAATTCCAAAACACTTAATTGTTCTTATGTGGGACCTGTACATATACTAGGCGGCAGTCATTTGAACAGAACAAGAGGACACTGCATGGTTTTTAATCAGGAAAGGTGAGCATCAGGGCTGTATCCTTTTATTACTGAATATTTATGCTGAGCAAATAATCTAAGAAGTTAGACTATATGAAGAAGAACAGGGCATTAAGATTGGACACTCATCAGCAGCACACAGTATGTGGATGTCACAACCTTGCTTGCTAAAAATCAGAGGACTTGATGTGCTTAATGATGATGATTAAAGACTATACTCTTCAGGATGGGCTGACTGCACCTCAACATAAAGGAAAGAAAACTCCTCACAACTGAATCAATAAGCAACGTCATGAAAAATGGATAAAAGATTAAAGCTGTCAAGGATTTCATTTCACTTGAATCCACAATCAAGTCCCATGAACGCAGCAGTCAAGAAATCAAACAACACATTGCACTGGGCCAAAGAGCTGCAAAATTTTGAAAAACAAAGATGTCACTTTGAGGAATAAGGTGTGCCTAAGCCAACACATGATATTTCCAATCACCTGATATGATGAGAAAGATGGACAATGAATACGAAAGATGAAAGAAAAGCTGATACATTTAAATTACGAGTTGGCAAAGAATACTGAATATGCCATGAACTGCCAGAAGAATGAACAAATCTGTCTTGGAAAAAGCACAAGCAGAAGAATACACCTTAGAAGCACAGTAAGACTTCATCTCATGCACTCTGGACATGTTATCAGGAGGGACCAGTACCTGGAGAAGGACATCATGCTTGGTAAAGTAGAAGGCCAGCAAAAGAGAGGCAGACCCTCAATGAGGTGGATTAACACAGGGGCTACAACAAGTGGGCTAAAACATAGTGATGATTGTGAGGATTTTGAAGGAGTGTTGTTCTGTTGCACACAGGGTTGCTGCAAGTCAGAACCAACTCAGTGGCACCTAACAACAGTGTTCAGTTATTTAGAACAGCTATAATAGAAATGGAAACCCTGGTGATGTAGTGGTTAAGTTCTGCATCTCCCAACCTAAAAGTCAGCAGTCCCAATCCACCAGGCACTCCTTGGAGCAATTCTATTCTGTCCTATCACATCACTATGAGTCAGAATCAACTTGACTTTGGTTTATAACAGAAATACTATGGGACACTGGCTTTAACGAACAAAAATTTATTTCCTTACAGTTTCAGAAACCAGAAATCTGAATTCAGGGTGCCAGCTCTAGGGAAGGCTTTCTCTGACAGCTCTGAAGGAAGATTCTTGTCTCTTCTGACCTCTTGAGCATCACAGAGGTAGAGTTTACGACACACAGTAAAATCACATCAGATGGCAAGATAGTGGCTAATCACAATACCGGGAATCAAGAACTAGCCAAGTTAACACAAATTTCGGGAGACACGATTCAATCCATGACACACATCAACAGAAACGAGAGAGGGAGAAGCATATGAGAAATAGATCTATTATGCTAAGGTTGTATGTTAACTGTTACTTATATGTTAAATGTTATTGCTATTGTAAGCTGTGTTATGTAATCTGTACGATAACCACAAAAAATTAACTAAGGAAAAAAGCTCATCACAAGAAAGCAAACAAAAACAGAACAAAAAAACAAAGGAGACACAAAACACTATAAAACAAACAGCAAAATGAGTCAGGTGGACACTTCATTCTCAGTAATAATCTTAAAAGTAAATGGCCTAAATGCCCTACACAAAAGGCACGGAGTGGCAGAGTGGATTGAAAAACATGATCCATCCTTTTGCTGTCTACAAGAAGCACATCTTAGACGTAAGGACACAGACTGAATATAAAAAGATGTGGAAGAAGTAAACAAAGAAGACCACGGTGGTTATACTGATACCCTGCTATTCGTGCAGTGATAAGGCACTGGAGTTATACCTCACACTATACACACAAGACTAAATGGATCGAATACCTAAATGTTAATCCTAAAACCATAAAATTCCTGGGAGAAAACTGTGGGACTTACACATTTCTAAAAATAGGACAACAAACATAACAACAAATGCATGAACAGAAGACAAAATAAATGGTACCTGATAAAAGTTGGAAGTTTATGCTTATCTAAAATGCCTACACTTCGACTTCCTCCTGCAGTACCGCTGGTTCCTCATCACATGTTATCGCTTGAAATGGTAGAAAGTTGACCAGTTCTTTCTGGTACAATGATTTGGTGCATTCCTTTCATCTTCTTTTAAGGCTTCCTGACTCAGTTAAAGTTCCCTCTGTAGAATACTTCAGTACTGCAACTCAAAACTTACTTTTTTTTTTTTTCAGTTCTTTCAGCTTGAGAAATGTACAGTGTGGTCTTCCCTTTTGGCTTTCTATCTCCAGCTCTTTGCACATGTCATTGTAATTACCTGACCTTGTCTTCTAGAGCAACCTTTTGAAATCTCCTATTCAGTTCTTTTACTTCATCATTTCTTCTTTTTGCTTTAGCTATTCAACATTCAAGGGCAAGTTTCAGTCTTTTCTGACATCCAACTTGATCTTTTCTTTCTTGGCTTTTTAATGACTTCTGGCTTTCTTCGTGTATGATGTCTTTGATGTCATTCCACAACTCACCTGGTCTTCAAGCATTAGTGTTCAGCATGTCAAATCTGTTCTTCAGATGATCTCTAAACTCAGGTGAGATACACTGCAAGTCATACTTTGGCTCTCGTAGACTTGTTTTAATTTTCTTCACTTTCCGTTTGAAACTTAACAATTGGTGGTCTGTGCTGCAGTCAGCACCTGCTCCTGTTCTGACTGACGATACTGACATTTTCCATCACCTCATTCCACAGATCTACTCAATCAGATTTCTGTATACATCTGTCAAGGTCCAGGTGTATACACACCATTCATTTTGGAAAAAGAAGGTATTTCCAACGGAGAAGTCATTAGTCTTGCAAAATTCTATCATGTGCTCTCCACCATCATTTCTATCACCAGGTCTGTATCTTACAACTACTTATCTTTCTTCTTCATGTCTAACTTTCACATCCCACTAACCAGTAGTTATCAATGCATTCTGATGACACGTTCGATCAATTTTGGATTGCAGAAGCTGGTAAAAATTTTCAATTTCTTCATCTTTGGCCATAGTGGTTGGTGCATAAATTTGAGTAATAATAATAATTTGAAGGCCACATTAAGTGGCCTTCTTTGTAGGCATGTGGATATTATTCTATCACCAACCGCACTGTGCTTCAGGATAGATCTTGAAAGTCTTTTTGATGAGAAATGTAACACCATTCTTCTTCCAAGTTTTCATTCCTGGCATAGTAGACCATGTGAATGTCTAATTCAAAAGGGCCAATACCAGTCCATTTCAGTTCTCTAATGCTGAGGTTATCGATTTTTATGCGATCCATTTTGTTTTTGATGATTCCGAATCCTCCTAGATTCATACTTGAGACATGCCACGTTCAAATTATTAAGTGGATATTTGCAGCTGTTTCTTCTCATTTTAGTCATGCCACATCAGCAAATGAAGGTCCCAAAAGCCTGACTCTATCCATGTCATTAAGATTGACCGTACTTTGAGGTGGCAGCTCTACCCCAGTCATCTTTCGGGTGCCTTCCAACCTGGGGAGAGGTTCATTTTCTGACACTATGTCTGACAGTGTTCTGCTGCTACTTATAAGCTTTTCACTGACTAATTGTTTTCAGAAGTAGACTGTTGGGTACTTCTAGTCTGTCTTAGTCTGGAAGCTCAGCTGAAACCTGTCTGTCACAGACGGCCCAGCTTCCAGCATCATAGCAAAATGCAAGCCCCCACAGCACAACAAACTGACAAACAAGTGGGAAACTGCACACTGAGCATAATGAAAATAGTTACGTCTATCAGCTGGTCATATCGCCAGATCATAAGAAGCTACATCTAAAACTGATCAAGAGATTACTCAGAGATTCTGAATTCACAGCTCAAATTAGAAGCAAAGAAAGATGTCGGTTGTTTCCCTTTGAGTTGTACACGGAATGGTTAGATTTTACTTGATGGAGACATTTTAAATATATAGAGAGAAAACTAAACTTGCCGCTATCAAGCCCATTCCAATTCATAGCAATGCTGCTGGCACAGCAGTTAAGCACTCAGTTGTTAAAGAAAGGTCGGTAGTTCAAACCCACCAGCCATTCTGTGGGAGAAACAAGCAACAGTCAGATTCCCTAATGATTCACAGCACTGGAAATTCTATGGGGCAGCTGTATTCTGCCCTGTAGGGTTGCTGCACATCAGATAATAAAGAGAAAAGGCATTAGGTATTTGCTAAGCAGCCAGGAGATGAAACAGAGTAAACAGCTGGGATTTTCAGCCAGCCCGGAACCACATCAACGTAATTTTGTAGGAGAACCTTGCTCTTCCTTTGAGGAACAGGATGACAGTGGGATTAAGTTCAGTCCAATGAGATGAAAGCAGAATTGCCATAAGGCACTTTTGAGAAACTTCCATAAAGGACAGGGGTGTTGATTTACCTCACCACCCCCACATCCTGTCACTTGGAATACAGATGAAATACTAGAGCTCTGTTGTCCAATATGGCATCCATAGCCCCATGGGACTATTGACATTTAAGTGAATAGAAATCAAATCAAAATCAAAATTCAGTTATGTGGTCACCTAGTAACATTTCAAGTGTTCAGCAGTCACCACCATGTTAGACAGCAAAGATACAGAGTATCTCCATCATTTCATAAAGTTCTACCAGAAAGGCTGGTATGGAGCACTAGCAGCCATTTGGGCCATGAGGTTGGAGACACATGCCGAAGAGAATAGAGTCTCTTTCCTGATAACATTATGGGATCTCTTTAAAGCTCTATGCTTCTGTACTTCTAACTCATTAATTTTTTCTCTGTTTATACAGAGTCAAAACTATTCCTAAAGAGATACATATGATAGGAAAAGATTGCAAAGTTATACATGCAGAGTAGTCAAAGACATTCTATCAATTTTTCCACAGAGATTACGCTTACTGCCTAAAAAAATGCATTTCATTTCATTGTATGTTGTGTCAGAATCAACAACTGACAGCTAATATACAAGCTCGACAATGTTCAGTGACACAATTAGACTGTTTCTGTGAACAGAGAAGGCATTTTTAAATTGTTACAAAATTCTCTGCATCTTAAAACAATTTTTTTTTTCTATGTTTTCCTTTGATTCCTGTGTTTTTTCCAGGGAGATTACAACCAACTTAAGTAATGAGCTCTCCACAGACACACCCAATCTCAGCCCTCTGCAGGTGAGATGATTTCTGAGAATTCTGACAGCTCAATTAAAGGAGACACTGTCTGCTCCTGCAGTGCTCAGCAACTCAGAGTTCCCTGCTATTTTCTGTCAGTAGCTCTCAGGGAGGAAACCAACAAATCAGTAAAGGTCTCCCATCTCAGCCAGCATCCTCAAGTCCTACTGTTGCTGATAAGTGCCACTGAGTTGTTTCTAACCCACAGCAACCCTCATGCACACAAAGCATGTGACACATAGTCTCCCGTGAAGACTAAGATGTGCCTCACCCAAACCATGGTGTTTTCAATTGTCTCACATGCATGTGAAAGCATGACACTGAATATGGAAGAACAAAGAAGAACTGATATGGTGTTGCTAAAGAATAGTCAGTGCACCAGGGACTACCAAAAGAGCAAACAATCCAAAGCCTTAGCCTAACTTAATACACTTAAGACACTGAAAGAGAGGGTTGTTCATCTGAGTTTACTTCTAGACCCAATACTTTAAGTTATATATCCAAAAAAGAAAAAATATTCAGTTGAAAAGAAAATAGGGAAACTACAAAATAGTCAACATTTGTTTAAAGAATATTTATTGAGCACCTCTAGTATTCCAGGCACTGTGCCACTCACTTGAAAGAAATTAAGCAACAGTGAAGGTTTCGTCCAGAGATGTCTCAAAAGAAAAGGATTACACTACCTTCAAACACTTGAAAGCTTTAAAAATGAAGTTAAGAGTGGGTCCACAGCTCTACAGAGCAAAAAGGAGACTTGTGTATGGGCTGGGTGGCAGTCATCATGCAAAATTAAAATAATGAGACTGGCTGGCACTAATGATGGTGAAATGGTTAACGGGTATTGAGCAAAAAACTTTGTCCCAGAATTTTGCAAAAAGCTTTGTATCTTTATATCATTTCTATCCAAAACAATCTTCCAAATTTCATACTATTGTTCATCTTATTACATTTATGAGAAAACAGTTCTTTGAAGAATTGACTTGGAGCTCAAGGGTGACTAAAAGGCTACCGTTTTAGTCAGCAGAGCTGCTCTAACAGAAATATCACAGCACGGATGGCTTTAACAAAGGAAGGTTTATTCGTACACAGTCTGCAGGCTGCAAGTCCAAATTCAGGATGTCTGCTCCAGGCGAAGTCTTTCTCCCTTGTCAGCTCTGGAGGAAAGTCCAGTATTGCATCAGTCTTTGTCCAAGGAGCATCTTGGCACAGGAACCTCAGGTCTGAACGACATGCTCTTCTCCTGGTGCTGCTTTCTTAATGGTGTGTGGTTCCCCATTCTCCACTTGCTTCCTTTTCCTTTTATCTCTTGCAGGATGAAAGGATTAAGGGTGATGCAAACCATACTCCAGGGGAGGTGATCCTATGAAGGAATTTATAGTCCCACCCTAATCCCTTAACATACTGTATAGCAAAAGCACAAAATAGAGGACAATCATAGAATACAGGGAATTATGGCCTAGGCACGTGGCTAACACATATTTTGGGGGTGACACAATTCAGCCCATGATAGCTACCAAAACAGCTTAATGAATGTCAGAACGTGATGTCTTCAAAATGTTAAGAGGAAGTGATGTGGTACTCCTCACCATCAAGTTTTCAAACAGAATCAGTAACATCTGATATAGAAGGGATAGCCACCACACAGGGTCCAGAGAGTTGTTTATTCAACAAGCATTTATAAAGCACCAAGTGTGTGCACAGTACTTAGACCTGCAAAGACAACCTGTAAAGAACAGACACTTATGCACTTGAGTCTACTGACAGATAAACATGTATAAAATAACTACAGCTAAAGTGATAAGCACAATGATAAAGTAAAATAACCATGGTAATTGAAGAAAGGAATTTAAATTTACAAAAAAAAATTCATAAAAATGTTTTCCTTCCAATATTTCAAGGAGAGTAGCAGGGGTGGGGTCTGGGGACCATGCTCTCAGGGAACATCGAGGCTAATTAGCATACTTCGTGTATGGCTAAGAGAGTCTTCTGCACCCCATATTGTTGAGTGGTGTGTAGGGTCGTAAAGGCTGCCATCTGAGGTACACCAGACAGTCCCAACTCATCCAGAACAGATAAATCACCAAGAACAACAAAGACATGCAGAAAAATGAGTCCAAGAGACAGAAGGACCCATGGGAATGGGAACTGGATCAACTTGTGACCAGAAGAACCAGATGGTGCCTGGCCACCACAAAAGACAGCTGTGATGGGGCACACAATGTTGAGGATCTGTGACAACAAGAGAAAAAGAGGGGTGCTGCTCAAGAACTCTGCTAAAAGACCACAACTGATGGTCCAGTGGCCTGGGGTATCTCCTGGGAGCACGGCCCCTAGACTTGCTGCTGTCCCTATCCAGAAAACACTACTGAGGTCAACTCTTCGGACAAAAATGGACTGGACATGGGGACACAGTGTGACCATATGTTGTGTGTACTTTATGGTTCTATGCATTTACAAAAGGCTGTCCTACCAGTCTCTTTCTAGATGGGAGAAGAGAGGGCAGACAGGAGGGGACAGGAGATTGTTAAAATGACACAAGCATAGAATGAATAGGAGGAGTATGCTGTCACCAGACAAGGAGAACAGAAGGAGCTGCAGATAGGCAGGCATGCAAATTTATTTTGGATTGGATACCTCCACTTAAGCACAACTGAAAAATAAATGTTTTCCTTCACATTTGGTTTAAGTTTTCATATTACCCAGCCCAACGATATTGGTAGACATCATGCAGCCCATCAATTTTCTTAAGATTCAATGAGAAAATGTGACTTCTGTGCTTCATACATTATATCAGGACACAGGTAGTCTTGACACAGGTAGTCTTCAGTAACCAGAGAAATCACAGCAGCAGTAACATTAAGCCCTCACATTTATTCAACCATTTCGAATGTCCTACTAAAATCAAAACCCATTTCAAGTACAAAGAATAAGACATATGTTTTATATTTCTTGTCTTTTATATTTCTCACTTTTCCATTTTCAATGCATTCCCTGAGTTCTCTCTTTTGCCCCACAACTTCTTCATAGCAACTTTCACCTCTGCATTTCTCAGTGTGTAGATGATGGGGTTCAGCATGGGGGTGATGACTGTGTAGAACACGGCCACTAGTTTATCTACAGTGAAGGTAGAAGAAGGCCGCATGTAGAGGAAGATAACAGGTCCAAAGAACAAGAAGACCACTGTGATGTGGGAAGCACACGTAGAGAGGGCTTTGCGCCTCCCCTCTGCAGAACGATTTCTCAGGTTGACCAGGATGACAATATAGGAGGACACCAAGACAAGGAAGGAGCACAAGCCAGTTAAGCCACTGTTGGCCAGTACAGTGACCCCCTGCACAAAGGTGTCAGTGCAAGCAAGCTTGAACAATGGCTGAAGGTCACAGAAGTAGTAGTCAATTATGTTGGGGCCACAGAAAGGCAACTGGATGGTGGTAAGAATCTGAATTATGGAGTGTAAAAAGCCACCCAGCCAGGAACCAGCCACTAGCATATGACACAATTGATGCTTCATAAGGTTCACATACTGAAGAGGCTTGCAGATGGCCACATAGCGGTCATAAGCCATCACCACAAGCAAAAGGGTCTCTGTGACCCCAAAAAAGTGGAAGAAGAATATCTGAGCCAGACAGCCCTCCAGGGAAATGGTTTTAACATTGCTCATTAAGTCTGTAATGAACTTAGGGACAACAGTCGAGGAGTAACTGATCTCCACCAAGGACAAGTAGCCAAGGAAGAAGTACATGGGGGAACGCAAACTGTTGCTGATCCTGACTGTCAACACGATGAGGCCATTGCCCGCCACTGTGGCCAGGTACATGGGAAGAAACATAACAAAGCAAACTCTCTGAACTTTTGGATCCTGGAAAAGGCCAGAGAGAATTAACTCGGTCACATTATTTGTACTGGCAGTGAGTTCCATCTGGAGAAGATGGTTCCAGAGAAGAACCCTGTTAACAAAGGACATGTAATCATTAAACCAATCTCTCACATTTGCTTAAAATCTTGTTTTAGTCAGCTAGTGCTGCTCTAACAGAAATACCACAAATGGATGGCTTTCAACAAGCAAAGTTTGTTCTTACACAGTGCAACAGCTACAGGTCCAAATTCAGAATGTCCACCCTAGGGGAAGGCTTTCCCCCCTGTTCGCTCTGGAAGAAAGTCCTTGTGTTGCAGCAGTTTTTGTTCAGGGAGCATCTTGGTGCAGGAACCTCAGGTCTGAAGTACACACTCCGTTCCTGGTGTTGCTTTCTAGATGGTGTAAGGTTCCCAATTCTCTGCTTGCTTCTCTTTCCTTTTATGTCTTGTGAGATAAAAGGATAAAGGATGGTACCACCCACACTCCAGGGAAACTCCCTTCACACTGGAGGAGAGAGGCAACCTTAGGAAGTGATTTACAGTGCTGCCCTAATCCTTTTTAACATACAGCATAGGAAAAATCACAAAATAGAAGACAATCACAAAATATTGGGAATAATGGCCCCCCCGAATGGCTATTTTAGGGAGAACACAGTTCAATCCTTGACACACCTGTTGGTTTATAGAACTCTTCCACATATGTTGTCTGGCTTACTTTTTTACGGATGGATGTATTTAATTAGTCATGCAGTAACAAGAGGGTGAGTTTAGTTCTAGATCAAATACTTTAAGTTACATATTAACACAATGTAAAAATATTCAGCAGAAAAGAAAACAGGGAAACTAGATAATAATCAGCATTTATTTAATGAATGTTAACTGTGCACCTGCAGTGTTCCAGGCACTCTGCTAGCCACTTAAAAGCAATTAAGCAGTAGAGAATGTTTAGCCCAGAGAAGCCTCAAATGAAAAGGACTGAACCACCCACAAACACTTGAAAGTTTTAAGAAGGGACTCAAGAATAGGTGTGTAGCTCTAACGGCAGAAAGACTAGTACATGGACTGGGAGGGAGTCATCACACAAAACAAACAAAATAGGCACTGGCAATAATAATGATGATCAAATGGTTAAAAAAAAAAATTGTGCCAGGTTTTTTTCTAAAAGTTTTGTATGTTTATTTACCATTTATATCCAAAGCAACCTGCTGTTTAATACTCTTATACAAGACACCATTCAAACAACCTTATATACACTACATCATCCCTATATTACAAATACAAAAAATGAGGCTCAAAGAGATTGTGAATTAGCCAAACCTCCCAGCAAGGAGTAGACCCAGGACTAGGACCAGGTCACTGCATTGTAATTCACATGTTCCTTTAAGTATATCACACTGAAAAAAAAAATAATCACCAATTTCACCACCAATAGCTATTAATTCATGATGTTTCTTACATGGTCAGTGTTTTCCCCTATATGTCTTTGTCTTAAAAACTCTCAAGTGATCTTCTGCCCAGGATCTCTTGTTTCCCCCATTTCTCCCTCAGGAATTCCATTCTCATGGAAATTTTTGCCTTTCTAACAAGTCTCTGATATTTTCCCTACTAGAACTATTTAAGTTTCTAAATTCTCTCAGGTCCTATGGTTTTAACTAATCTCGCAACTTTATTAATTTTTACAAACATGCCAGAAAAATATTAACACCTGAGGAGAACAGAAGTTATTCTGGGTATTAAAAAAAAAATCAAACCCACTACCATTTAGTCAACTGACTCATAACGACCCTACAAGGTCTCACAGTTAAGTTCACAAGTTCATCTTTAAAAAAGTGCTACACACCTCATTGCTGAGTATCACTGCAGTCACCTTCAAAGTACTTCCCTTGAGAAGCTGTGCACCAATGCCAGCACCTAGTGCACCCTTCGAAGCAATTTTGGAACTTTTCCTGGAATGGCCATCACAGTTGTCACATTACCCTTTATGTCTTGAATGTCATCAAATGTCTTCCTTTCAATATTTCCCTTATCTTCAGGTAAAGAAAACAGCCATTGGGGGCCAGATCAGATGAGTAGGGTGTTCCAATACAGTTATTTGTTTACTGGCTAAAAAATCGCTCACAGACAACTATACAATTAAGTTCACTAACTTGCCACAGTATCACCATGCAAAACGGCCATTCCAGAAAGAGTTCCAAAACTGCTCTGAAGGGTAGACTAGATGTTGGCATCAGTCCATAGCTTCCCAAGTTGAGTACTTTGAAGGTGACTGTGGTGATGTGCAGCACAGAGCTATGTAGCACTTAGAACAAATAAGTTGGTTGACTTGTCAGACCTCATATGAGACAGTAGAACTGCACTATAAAGTTTCCAAGAAGTGCCTGGTGGATTTGAACTGTTGACCTTCTGGTCAGTGACACAGCACTTAACCACTAGCCACCAGGGTTTCCATTTCAGGGTATAAACCAAACCAAATACCAAACTCACTACCAACAAGTTGATTCTGACTCACAGCATCCCTATAAATAGAGTAGAACTGACCCACAGAGTCTCCAAAGAACACCTGGCAGATTTGAACTGCCAGACTCTTGGTTAGTAGCCACAGCACTTAACCACTACACAATCAGGATTTCCATTCAGGGTATAGTTCACTATAAAACTGTGATTCAAATATAATATTTGAGGCTCACAGGTTGCCCTGTTTCTGTTTGCTGGTCCTTAGCAAGCATTTTGGACAGTAAGAGGAGAGAACCAAACTTGCTGACCAATAAACAAGAGATAATCCCAGTTCTGTTCAGGCATCTCCCCACCTTCTCATAAATATGCTGATTCTTAGCCCAGCAGCACCCCTCACCCCTCTTATGCTTCACACTACCTCTCTCCAAGTCCTCCCTCACTTTACGCCCATCATCTCAAAAGCTTTTCATGGTAACTTCAACCTTAGTTCACTTACTTCTGCTCTCAACTCGGGAAACTGGTTTGAGTAATCTTTCTCTTAATTGTGACAAGATACTTAGTGTTCAGCTCATAGTGAGCCCTCAATGAATATAAGCTATTGTTACTGTCATACTTCGAAAACGCAAATCTGATCAACTCATAAGCTTAAAATCCATCAGTGGTTTTTCAGTGCCTGTAAGCCCAATGTTACCACCATGGCACCTAAAACCTTCCAAGCAGCAGGCCTTGTTCATCTCCCAGCCTTACTTGCCATCATTCTGCCTGGGGCCTATACGTCACCTGTTCAGACCGATTTATCATCCTCCCAAACTTGCTCTTTGTATATGCTGTTCCTTCCACCTACTGTGCACACCTTGGCTTTCAAACTAATTTATATTCCTTCTTCCACACTTCCTACATCTCTCTATTGAGTATACGGAGCCCTAGCAGAGCCAGTAGTTAAAGAGTTTGGCAGCTGGCCGAGAGATCGCAGTGTGAGTCCCTGGAAACCCTATGGGGCAGTTCTACTTAGTCTGATAGGGTTGCTATGAGTCGAAATCAACTCCACAGAAAAAAGTTTAAGGACGTGAAAACCTAGGCAGTAAAATGATGGTATGGTATCTAACCAGGTCAAATTTTATACTCTAACAGGGAGCCCCAATGAGAGAAATCTGATAAAGATGAAATAATAGCATGACAGAGAGCGTGGGAGACCTACTGCTATGAGCTCAAAGTCATATCACATGGGCCTCTTTCCTGGGACTCAGTTGGACTCACTACTGCTCGGAATACTGAGAGTGAGTGCTGAAAGAGACTTTAGGACACATTATGTCCAGTCCTCTCCTTTTACAGGAGTAGAAATCAGAGAGGGACAAGACTCATCCTAGATCTCTCAGTGATTTGAAGTGTTTCACATTCACTCAGTCAATCTGGGAAATCTTCTGGGTGTGGCATTACCTGCCTTCCTGGATCATATTCAGGCTTACAGCAATGAAGTGCACGTGATGGCTGGCTGTCTCAGGCCAGCAGAGAGCTCTCCCTAGCTGTAAGAGCTGCTCTTTCACAGGAACATCCTGGGCTGACGAAGAAACAGGATTACGTCTGGAACACAAGTAGCTCTCTTCAAAACATGACTTCTTCATCCAGCTACTTCCTCTACACTGAACACCCCCAGTGGGTTAAATTACTTCATTCCAGATAAGCCACCAAATTGAACTGAAGCAACATTAGAGCTGAAAGGAAATTTGGGGTCCTTTAATCCAAACTAAGGATCAGAGAGTTTGACTTCTCAAAGTCACACAGTTAGTTATTGACCTAGTTTCTGGGGCAAAAACAAGTGTTATCATGATGTAGGGCTTCCTTCCTGATGATCCTGATTTTTGTGATTGTTACTGCCAATCAGCAGTGTAAACCTTACTTCCACATAATACTGCGCAGTCCCTGTGATCTTCTAGAAAATGAATAATCTAAGATGGTGAGGATAAATTACAGAGGGAAGGAGTCAGGAAATTGGTCCTACAGCCAATCTTCAGATCTACTAGTTAGAAACAGAAAAAGAAAAAAAAAATCTACAGGAAGCAACTAACCAGTGATTTTGAACCCTGGTTTTTAGCTTAGAAAGCTAATTTACTCCCTAGAAAACCAAGAACTGTTCTTCCACACAGAAATGCATGAACTATTTAAAATAAATTGAGCCACACACCTATGATCAGGGGACCAAATTCCCTGTGGAGTTTCTTGTCTTTAGTGTGAAACTTTGGAAATGAGTCAAAAACTGAGAGTTAGGAAAAGGTTCAGAATGTGTTTCAATTATTTCATACAGAAAACCTGAGAAGTTACAAACATCCACTAGTTATGTCCTGAGAGGGAAGGTAAAGATGTATCAGAAATGTTTTTGTACCATTCTTAGAGCCATCATGGGAGTGTGAGACGGAAAAGAGAAGAACAGAGAGGACTGATTTGGGAGCAGGGCTGTCCGCTGGGTGATTTTAGGCAACTCCCTTCACCTCCTCGAGGTGGAATTCCACAGCCTCAAACTGACAAGAATGTACTTGCTTGTGGAAACTCTAGTGGCATAGTGGTTAAGTGCTATGTCTGTGTCACAGATTGTGCCCCCAAAACTGTGCATAACAATTTGACTGAGCCATGATTCACAGTATTGTGACTGTGCCCCGTTTTAGTGATTTTCCTATGCTGTAAATTCTAACCTCTGCCTGTTGTTGACAAACAGGATTATTTTAAAAGAGGATTAGGATGGGTCTGCAACACCCTTACTAACGGAGTTTCCCTAGAGTGTGGCTTGAACTACCTTTTGTCCTACAAGAGATAAAGGGGAAAGTAAGCAAGAGAGTGCAGGGACCTCGTACCATTAAGAAAGCAGTACCAGGAGCTGGGCATGTCCACTGGAAAGGACCAGGGTCCCTGCGCCTGAGAAGCTTCCAGTACAGGGTAATACTGACAACAAGGACCTTCATCAGAGCCAGCATAGAACGCCCTCCCCTGGAGCTGACACCCTGAATTTGGACTTGTACTCTACTGGACTGTGACAAAATAAAATCTCTTTTTAAAGCCAGGTATTTCTATTAATGCAGCACTGAATGACTAAGATAGTCTGCTAACCAAAAGTCTGACAGTTCGAATCCACGGGGCCCCTCCTTGGAAACTCCATGGTACAGTTCTACCCTGTCCTACAGGGTCACTATGAATTGAAATAGACTCAACAACAGTGGGTTTGGTTTTTGGTTTTGGTATTTGTTTATCCTCCATTTCCTTTCTCATTCTAACATTCTCACTTCAAGGTCACTTAAGCTTTGATAACTTACACATCTATAAATGGAGATAATTTTATTGATGATAATTACATGATAAAAAATGTCACATATTGGGTATCGATTCATAGCCAGTACACCTCATGTGCAGCCACCACCTGTCAGTAGAGGTTTGGATGTTCCTGTAACAGTGAACAAAGACAGACCAGAAAGATAAGCCTGGCAATCTACTTTCCAAGATCAGCTATGATCCCGTTTAAAAATGGGCAACGTAAATGAGTAGATACGTCATCAGAGAAGACATTCCAGTGGCCAACATACACATGAGGGAATGCTCAAGATCACTAGCCATTACAGAAACATAAATCAAAACCACAATGAGATACCATCTCACACTGGTATTATTGGCATGAATCAAAAATTGAAGAAATAAAAAATGTTGGAGAGATTGTGGGGAGATTGGAAGTTTTATGCACTGTTAGCAGGAATGCAAAATGACACAACCATTTTGGAAAACAGTATGACACCGTTAAAAAACTAGAAATTGAAATGTCCTATGATCCAACAATCCCACTCCTAGGAAAATAAGTGTCTTCACATGAAAAACACCTATATCTCTGCTCACCTATATCTCTGCTCACTGCAGCACTGGTCACAACAGCAAAAAGATGGAAACAACCTAGATGATCATCAACTGACGAATGGATAAACAAACTGAGGCATGTACGCACAATGGAGTATTACGCAACAATAAAGAACAATGATGAATCTGTGAAGCATCTCATAACACGGAGGAAGCTGGAGGGCACCATGAATTAACTCAATCACAAAAGTGCAAATACTCTTGCTGTCAGGTGCCATCAAGTCGATTCCAACTCACAGCAACCCTATGAACAAGAGAACGAAACACTGCCCAGTCTTGCACCATGCCCACAATCATTTCTATGTTTAAGTCCATTGTTGTGGCCACTGTGTCAATCCACCTAGTTGAGTGTCCTCACCTTTTTGGCTGATCCTCCACTCTACCAAGCATGATGTCCTTCTCCAGGGACTGATCCTTCCTGATAATATATCCAAAGTATGTAAGATACAGTCTCGCCATCTTGGCTTCCAAGGAACACTCTGGTTGTACTTCTTCCAGAACAGATCTCTTTGTTCTTTTGACGGTCCATGATATATCCAACATTCTTCTCCAACACCACAATTCAAAGACATCAATTCTTCTTCCATCTTCTTTGTTCACTGTCCAGCTTTTGAATTCATATGACGCAAATGAAAATACCATGGCTTGGGGTCAGGCACGCTTTAGTCTTCAAGGTGACGCCTTTACTTTTGAATACTTTAAAGAGACCCTTTGTAGATTTTCTCAATGCAATGCATCTTTTGAGTTCTTCACTGCTCCTTCCATGGGCGTTGATTGTGTATTCCTTCCACAATCCTTCCATTTCATTCTAATCCTTCCAGTTTCTTCCGTGGACTGTTGATTGTGAAATCCTTGACAACCTCAATCCTTTCTCCAGATATGACAACGTTGCTTACTGGTGTGAGGATTTTTGCTTTCTTTATGTTAAGGTGCAATCCATACTGAAGGCTGTGGTCCTTGATCTTCATCAGTGTTTCAAATCTTCACTTCCAGTAAGAGGATGTCATCTACATCACACAGATTGTTAACGAGTCATCCTCCAGTCCTGATGCCTCATTCATTTTCATAGAATCCAGCTTCTTAGGTTATTTGCTTGGCATACACATTAAAAAGGTATGGTGAAAGGATACAATCCTGAGGCACACCTTTCCTGACTTTAAACCATACAGTGTTCCCCTGCTCTGTTCTCACAACTGTCTCCTGAGCCATACACAGATTCCTTAAGAGCACAATTAGGTGTTCTGGAATTCCCATTCTCCACAACATTAGCCGTAACTTATTATGATCCACACAATCAAGTGCCTTTGGGTAGTCAATGAAACATAAGTAAACATCTTCCTGGTATTCTTTGCTTTCAGCCAAAATTCATCTGACATCAGCAATCATATCCCTGGTTCCATGTCCTCTTCTGAATCCAGCTTGAATCTCCTGCAGTTCCTTAATATACTGTTGCAGTTGCTTTTGAATGATCTTGAGCAAAATTTTGCTTGTGTGTGATATTAACAATATTGTTCAGTAATTTCCACATTCAGTTGGACCCCCTTTCTTTGGAACAGGCATAAATATGGATCTCTTCCAGTCAGTTGGCCAGGTAGCTGTCCTACAAACTTCTTGGCATAGATGAGTGAGCACTTCCAGAACTGCATTTGTTTGTTGAAATATCTCAGTTGATATTCCATCAATTCCTGGAACCTTGTTTTTCAAGCCAATGCCTTCAGTGCAGCTTTGACTTCTTCCTTCAGTACCATCAGTTCCTGATCACATGCTACCTCTTCAAATGGCAGTTCTTTCTGGTATACCAACTCTGTGTGTTCCTTCCATCTTCTTTCGATGCTCCCTGAGTCGCTTAAGTTTCCTTGTAGAATCCTTCACTATTACAACTCAAGCCTTGAGTTTTTTCTTCAGTTCCTTCAGCTTGAGAAATGCAGAACATGTTCTTCCCTTCTGGTTTTCCATTTCCAGCTCTTTGCACATGTCACTGTAACACTTTGTTTTGTCTTCTCGAGCTGCCCTTTGAAATCTTCTGTTTAGGTCTTTTACTTTGCGGTTTCTTCCATTTGCTTCAGCTGCTCAACATTCAAGAACAAGTTTCAGAGTCTCTTCTGCCATTCACCTTGGTCTTCCTTTCTGTCCTATCTTTTTAATGCTCTGTTCATGGATGACGTCATTCTACAATTGGTCTGCTCTTCAGTCATGAGTGATCACCACATCAAATCTGTTCTTGAGATGGTTTTTAAACTCAGGAGGGATATACTCAAGGTCATACATTGGCTCTCAAGGACATGTTCTAATTTTCTTCAGTTTCAACTTGAATTTGCATATGAGCAATTGATAATGTGTGCCACAGTCAGCCCCTTGTCTTGTTCTGACTGCTGATATGGAGCTTTTCCATTCTTTTTTCACAGATGTAGTCGATTTGGTTTCTGTGTATTTCATCTGGTGAAGTCCATGTGTATAGTCACCATCTTTGTTAGTTACAAAAGGTATTTGCAAATACTGTATTAGACCACTATTGTAAAATAAAAGCTTATGAAAAGATTTACACACAAAAATAAACAATCTTTAATGGTTACAAGTGAAAAGAGGGGTGGAAAAACACTAAATAGACAATAGATAAGTGACAACTTGAGTGAAAGGTGAAGTCAACCCAACTTGTATAAGACAGGGTTATGGAAGCTCCATAAACATAACCAGACTACCTGTAAGACTTAATTGTTGTGGGGAACATGGTATTGGGGAACATCTAGCTTACTTGGCATAACTTAGTTTCTAAAGAAAATGCTCTACATTCTACTTCAGTTAAGCAGCATTTGGGGTCTTAAAAGCCTGTCAGAAGCCATCTGGGATACTCCACTGGTCTCACCCCTTTGAGAGCAAACAAGAACAAAGAAAACTAAAGATACAAGGGTAAGATTACTCCAGACAACTACTGGACCACATCTACAATAGCCTCCACCAGACTGAGTCCAGTACAACTGAACAGTGCCCAGTTATGCAGAATGAAATTCTAACTCAAAAAGAAAGACCAGACTTGCTAGCCTGACAGCGACTGCAGAAACCTTAAGAGTATGGCCCTGCACACCCTTTTAGCTCAGTAATGAAGTCACTACAGAGGTTCTCCCTTTAGATAAAGATTGGATACCAAAAAAACCAAACCCACTGCCATCAAGTCAATGTGAACTCATGGCAACCCTATAGGACAGAGAAGAACTGCCCTATAGCATATCCAAGGAGCACCTGATGGATATGACTGCCAACCTTTTGGTTAGCAGCCATATCTACTATGTCACCAGGTTTTCCAAAGACTGGATAGGCCCCTAAAATAAAATGAGACTAAAGAGGCACAACAACCCAGAGGTAAGAACTAAAAAGCAGGAAGGGACAGGAAAGCTGGCAGTAGGGAACCCAAGATTGAAAAGAGAGAGTGTTAACATATTGTGGAGTTGTCATAAAACAATATGTGTAGTAACTGTTTAATGAGAAACTAGTTAGTTCCATAAACCTTCATCTAAAATACCAATTAAAAGGCAGAGGGGCAGTGGATATTAACAGACAGTTCACCAAAGAAGACAGTCACAATTATTAACCACTGCAGACATGCATATCAAAACTACAATGACATACCACCTCATACCTGGAAAGCTAGCATTAATCAAAAAAAATCACAAAATAATAAAGGTTAGAGAGGTTGTGGAGAGACTGAAATGCTTAAACACTTACGGTGGAAAAGGAATATGTATAATCACTTTGGAAATCAATCTAGTGCTTCCCTAAAAACCTAAAAATAGAAGTACCATACAATCCAGTAATGCCACTCCTTAGAATATATCCTAGAAAAAAAAGCCATCACAAGAAAACACAGTGAACATGTACATTCATGCTAACTGCAGCACTTTTCAAAATAGCAAAAAGACAGAAACAACTTAGGTCCCTATTTTAGTCAGCTAGGGCTGCTCTAATAGAAATACCACAGAGTGGATGGCTTTAACAAAGGAAGGTTTATTCTTACACAGTCTGGTAGGCTGCAAGTCCATATTCAGGGTATCTACTCCAGGGGAAGGCTTTCCCCCTTGTTGGCTCTGGACGAAAGTCCAGTATTGCATCAGTCTCTGTCCAGGGAGCATCCTGGCGCAGGAACCTCAGGTCTGAAGGATGCGCTCTTCTTCCGGTGCTGCTTTCTTGATGGTACGAGGTTCCCAATTCTCTGCCTACTTCTCTGTCCTTTTATCTCTCATAGGATGAAAGCGTTAAGGGTGGGGCAAACCATACTCCAGGGACATTCCCTTTACAGTGGAGCAGGGAGTTGATCCTATGAAGGGATTTACAGCCCCACCCTAATCCTTTAACATACAGCATAGGAAAACCACAAAGTGGAGGACAGTCACAAGATACTGGGAATCATGGCCCAGCAACACAGCTACACACATTTGGGGGAAGGGGAAACAATTCAATCCATGACAGTGCTCATCAACAGATAAATGGATAAACAACTTATGGTATAGTCACACAATGGAATACTATGCAAGAACAAAACAACTATGAATCTGGGAAACATCTCATAAGATGGATAAACCTGGGTATTCACTAACTAGATAGTAGACAAGAATCACATTAGATGAAGGGAATGTGGTAACACACAAAACTGGGGAAGTCAGCTCAACTGGAATAAACCAAAAGCTAAGAATTTTCCTTACCAAAACCACACATTTTGAGGGACACGGTGGAAGGCATAGAGGTCTGGAGACCATAGCTTTAGGGAACATCTAGGTCAATCAGCATGAGAAAACTCATTAAGAAAATGTTCTGCATACCACTTTGGTGACTGGATCTGGGGCCTTAAAAGCTAGCAAGCAGCCATCTCAGATGGATCTACTATAGGGGTCCCAACCGACCTGAAGCAAAGGAGAATGAAGTATACCAAAGACACAAGAACAATATTGGCCCTAGAGACAAAAGCAGCCACATAAGCCTGACACTCCATCAGTCTGAGACCAAAAGAACTAGATAGTACCCAACTACCACCAGTAATTTCCCTGACAGGGAATAAAACAGAAAATCCCTGACAGAGCAGGAGTGCAGGGATGCAGAACTCAGATTCTAATAAAAAGATCATACTTAATGGTCTCACTGAGACTGGAGGAAACCCAGAAGACATGGCCCCCAAACTCTCTGTTAGCCCAAAGCCAACGCTTCAGATAAACATTAGATTGGACTATAAAATGTAAAACAGTACTCACCAAGAGTATGTTTCTTATTTCAAGCAGATACAGGAGACTAAATGGGAACCTCCTGTTGGCTGTTGGGAGGTGAGATGAACAGGCAGAGGGGGACAGGAGCTGGCTGAATGGACACAAGAAATCCAGAGTAGAAAAGAGGAGGTGCTGTCACATTACAGAGAGAGCAACTAGGGTCACATAACAATATGTATATAAATTCATGTATGAGTAGCTATCTTGAACTATAAACATTCACTTAAAGCACAATAAAAAGGGGGAAAAACAGGAAGCCTTGGAAGTGAAAATACTGAAGCCCAAAAGTAAAGATGTATATAACTATAAAGAATACACTCACAAAAAGTGTTAATGTTTATTTCTGGAACTGAGATTATACATATATTTAGCATTCATTTCATTATTATTACTGGTGGTTTCAAAACTTTCTGAAAGATACATAGTGTTTATCTTTTTTAAATAAACTTTATTAATAAAAGAATTAGTTCTAAAGATTCCAAATGTACTTTCTACAAAATAAAAGTTAAACTACCCTTCAGAAGAGAGGAAACAGAAGAATCTGTAACTTCCAGTGAAATAATCAACTGAAACTCTAGATATGGAAAATACACATACAAACAAACTAAAGGAGCATAAGCTAAAATATTTCCATTATAATGTTATGCTACTGATGGTTTCTACCAACCATACTTATTTCTGGTGACTGAAGATTAGTGAAATTATCAAGCATGATCTCATGAATTTGCTAAGCAGCAGCATTCTCAAAATTTAAGTACACAGTGAGGTGTCAACACCAGTTCTTGAGGAAACAGTGCACAGGCCACATGGGATGGCTTTTGTGCCCATGAGAAAAGGGCATTTGGAGCACTGATACAATACTATCTTGACTGAATATGATACTCAAAAAAAAGATTAGTTTAGAAAGAAAACATAATACAAAGCCTATGTTTGGTAAAAATGGTTTCAAATTGTTTCCACTACTTAACACCTTTATAATACTAAATGTGGAATATAGAAATTGAGCACAAAAAATCAAGAAGAAATCAAATGAGAGTTGTTTGAATTTAGGGAGAGAAAATCATACGAGAAATGAAGATTAGAGGACTCAAGGGAAAATATTAAAATTAAAATTTAATAAAGAGCATTGAAACACAACGTTACTGGCTCTAATTAAAACAAAACAGAAAATAAATGTTTACAGAGGGTATGGAGACACTGGAACTCTTATACACTGCTAGTACAAATGGAAAATGGTGCAACTGTTTTGGAAAAGGATGTGGTGCTCCCTAAAAATCTAGAAATAGAAACATTGTAAGATCTAGGAATCACACTCTTAGGAATGTATCCTAGAGAAATAAGAACCATGTGACTAGATACACCCCTGTTCACTGTAGTATTATTCAAAGCAGCAAAAACTTGGAAATAAACTATGTGCCCATCAACAGATGAATGCATAAAAAAATTATGCCATATATACATAACAGAAACTATATAATGATAAAGAATACTGCTGAATATACCAAATATCTCACAGCATAGATGAATCTGGAAGGCATTGTGCTGAGTGAAATAAGTCAATCACAACAACAAATACTGTATGAAACCACAACTATAAAAATCCATTAAAAAGTTTACACACACAAAAAAAACAATCTTTGATAGTTATGAGGGAATAGAGGCCTGGGGAGGGAAATGTAACTATAACTGGATAGAAGGTAAATGGTAACTTTGGTGAAGTGTAAGGCAGTACACATTACTGGAGAAGTCAGCACAACTTGACCAAGACAAAGTCATAGGAACATCACACACACTGAAACTTCCAGAGGGATGGAGCTACTAGGCAGAGGACTGGGAATAATTATCTTTGCATAACACAGTTTACAAAGAAACTGTTCTATATCTTACTGTGGTAAGCAGTATCTAGGGTCTCAAAAGTCTGCAAGTGGCTCTCCAAAATATATCTACTGATCCCATCCTGGCTTAAGCAAAGGAGAACAAAGAAAACAGACATAAAGGAAAGATTAGACCAAAGGAGTAATGGACCAAAACTACCACAACCTCCACTAGAATGAGCAGAGAAAGACTAGATGGTGCCCAGCTACCACCATGAATTACTCTGACAGGAATCACAGTACAGGGTCCCAGGTAGTGGGGCATAAAAGTGTAGAACAAAATTGAAATTCACACACACAAAAAAAACCAGACTTGCTGGTCTGACAGAGACTAGAAAAATCCCAGAAGTATGGCACTTGGACACCCATTGAACTCAAAGATTAGGCACGTTTATAAGGCAAACAGTAACAGGTGAGGAAGGTGCCTCATAGCAATCATGTATATAAAACTAAATGTGTATATCAGCTCAAAAGCAAAGATGCAAAAGCAAGAAAGCAGGAAAACCAGAAAAATGGCAAAATGGAGCCAGGGATTAAAAAAAATGGGAATGTTAACACATAGTAAGGTTGGCAACCAAACACATAAAACAAAACAATGTGTGTATTAATTATTTAACAAGAAACTAATATTCTCAGTAAACTTTTATCTAAAGCACAATAAAAAAAATAAAAATGTTGATGTATACAGGAATAAAATAATGCTGAAGTAGTGAATCAACTGAGTAAAAGTTTATTATTGTTTTCTTTAAGCAAAAAGAAATGACAATTTGACTGAAGTGCAAGCTAAACACAAGATGGCTCAATATACACATAAACAGTGTCCTTGAAAATGAAAATCAAAACAATGAAGCAAAACCAATACAATGTTGTTGTTGTTGGAGGTCTCTGTATTGGTTTTGACCCACAGCAATCCCATGGACAACAAAAAAAACACCAACCAGTCCTGTACCATCCTCACAGTCTTTGTTATGCTTGAACCCATTGCTGCAGACACAATGCCAATCATCTCATTGAGAGTCTTCCTCTTTTTTGCTGATCCTCTATTCTGTCAAGAATGATGTCCTACTCCAGGGACTAGTAACAACAGATAACACGTCCAAACTTACGTGAGACGAAGTCTTGCCATCTTTGCTTTAATGAACATTCTTGCTGGCCTTCTTCCAACACAAACTGGATTGTTCTTCTGGCATGTTCAAATATTTTTTGCCAACACCATACTTCAAAGCTATCAGTTATTCTTTGGTCTTCCTTATTCGTTGTCCAGCTTTTACCTGGAATACAGATCATTGAAAATATTGTAGCTTAGTCCTCAAAGTGACAGCTTTACTTTTCAACACTTTAAAGAGGTCTTTTCCACCAGATTTGCCTGATGTAATACATTATATGACTTCTTGATTGCTGATGTCATAGGTGTTGATGACAAGTCCAAGTAGAATGAAATACTCGACAACTTCAATATTTTCTCCATTTATCATAATGTTGCATACTGTTCTTAGGTGGTACTGAGTCAGTTCTGACTATAGTGACCATTATGCACAACACACCGAAACAGTGCCTGGTCCTGCACCATGCCTACAATCATTGTTATGCTTCAGCCCATTGTTGTAGCCACCATATCAATCCATTGCATTGAGGGTCTTCTGCTTTTTCACTGACCCTCTACTTTACTAAGCATGGTGTCCTCCTCCAGGGACTGATACCTCCTGACAACTTGTCCAAAGTATGTAAGATGTAGTCTTGCCATCCTTGCTTTCAAGGAGCACTCTGGTTATATTTCTTCCCAAACAGATCTGTTCATTCTTTGGGCAGTTTACGGTATATTCAATACTCAGCTACAACATCACAACTCAAAGGCATCAATTCTTCTTCTGTCTTCCTTCTTCATTGTCCAGTTTTAGTATGCATAAGATGCGACCGTAAATACAGTGGCTTGGGTCATGGTGACATCTTTGCTTTTCAACACTTTGAAGAGGTCTTTTGACGCAGATTTTTCCAATGCAATGTGTCCTGTGATTTCTTGACTGATGCTTCTATGGGTGTTGATTGTGGATTCAAGTAAAACGAAATCTTTGGCAACCTCAATCTTTTCTCCATGTATCACTATGTTGCTTTCTGGTCCATTTGTGAGAATTTTGTTATTTTTATGTTGATGTATAATCCATACTGAAGGCTGTGGTCTTGATCTCCATTAGTAAGTGTTTCAAGTGCTATTCACTTTGAGCAAGCAAGGTTGTATCACTTTCATGATGTAGGTTGTTAATATGTCTTCCTCCAGTCCTGAGGCCCCTTCCTTCTTCATATAGTCCACCTCCTCAGATCATTCTTTTGGCTTACAGATTGAATAGGAAGGGTAAAAGGAAACAACCGTGATACACACCTTTCCCGACTTTAAAGCATACAATGTCTCCTTGTTCTGTTTGAACAACTGCCTCTTGATTCATGTACAGATTCTGCATGAACACAATTACGTATTCTGGAATTTTCATTTTTCACAATGTTACCCATAATTTGTTATGATCTACACAGTCAAATGCCTTTGCATAGCCAATAAAACACAAGTAAACATCTTTCTGGTATTCTACGCTTTCAGACAAGATCCATCTGACATCAGCAATCATACCCCTAGTTCCACATTCTCTTCTGAATTTGGCCTGAATTTCTGGTTGTTCCCCATCAATGTACTGCTACAGCCACTACTAAATGATCTTTAGCAAAATTTTACTTCCATGTGATATTAATGATATTGTTCCACAATTTCTACATTTGTTTGGAACACCATTCTTGTTAATAGGCATAATTATGGATCTCTTCCAGTCAACTGACCACAGAGCCGTCTTCTGAATTTCTGGTATAAACAAGAGAGCACTTCTAGCATTGCATCCATTTATTGAAACATCTCAGCTGATATGAAGCCCAACAATTACACCTGCAAACTTCATTGTTCTAAGTGCTACATACCTCATTGCTGAGTACCACTACAGTCATCTTCAAAGTACTCCCCTTGGGAAGCTATGCACCAACACCAGTGCCTAGTCCACCCTTCAAAGCAATTTTGAAACTCTTTCTGGAATGACCATCGCACACGGTGGCACTGTGGCAAGTTCACAATCTTAATTGTATAGTTGTCTATAAGAGAGTTTTTAGCCAGTAAACAAATAACTGTATTGGAATACCCTCACTACTCATGTGATCTGGCCTCCAATGACTTTTTTCTTTATCCAAAGGAAAATACTGAAAGGAAGACACTTTGATGACACTTAGGACATCAAGGGTAATACAATGACAGCTCTAATGGCCATTCCAGAAAAAGAGTTCCAAATTGCTTGGAAGGGTGGGCTAAGAGCTGACACTGATGCATAGCTTCCCAAGGGGAGTACTCTGAAGATAACTGTACAGATATCAGCAGTGAGGTATGCAGCACTTTTTCTAAGATGGGTTCACAAGCTTAATTGTCAGACCTCATATTCCATCAATTCCTGAAGCTTTGTTTTTTGCCAATCCCTTCAATGCAACTTCAGCTTCTTACTTCAGTATCATCGGCTCCTGATCATATGCTTGCCACCTCTTGAAATGGTTGAAAGTCTACCAATTATTTTGGTTATAGTGAATCTGTGTATTCCTTCCATCTTTTGATGCTTCCTGAGTTGTTTAATGTTTTCCCTGTAGAATCCTTCACTACTGCAACTCAAGAATTAGATTTTTTTTTCTTTCATTTTTTCAACTTGAGAAATACAGAGTGTGTTGTTCCTTTTTGGTTTTCTATTTCCAGCAATTTACACATGTCCGTATAATACTTTGCTTTGTCTTCTCAAGCCACCCTTTGAAATCTTCTGTTCAGTTCCCTTACTTTGTCATTTCTTCCTTTTGCTTTAGCTACTTGACATTCAAGAGCAAGTTTCTGATTCTCTTCTGACATCTAACTTGGTCTTTTCTTTCTTACCTGTCTTTTTAATGACCTCTTGCCCTCTCCATGGATGATGTCTTTCGCATCACTTGATAGCTCATCTGGTCTTCAGCCATTAGTGTTCAGTGCATCAAATCTACTCTTGCAGTGGTATCTAAACTCAGGTAGCATATACTCAAGGTCATACTTTGGTTCTCACAGACTTTTTCTAGTTTTCTTCAAGTTTCAATTTGAACTTGCATATGAGCAATAGATGGTCTGTGCCACAGTCAGCCCCTGGTCTTGTTCTTACTGATGATATTGAGCTTTTCCATTGTCTCTTTCCACAGATGCAGTCGATTTGATTCCCATGTATTCCATCTGTCAAGGTCCACGTGTATAGTTGCCATTTATGCTGGTGAAAAAAAGATACTTGCAATGAAGAAGTCACTAGTGTTGCAAAATTCTATCATGCAATCTCCAGCATCTTTTCTTTCACTCAGGCCATATTTTCCAACTACCGATCCTTCTTTGCTTCCAACTTTTGCATTCCAATCACCAGTAATTACCAATACACCCTGCCTGCATGTTCAATCAATTTCAGACTGCAGGATCTGGTAAAAATCTTCAAATTCTTCATCTCTGGCCTTAGTGGTTGCTGTGTAAATTTGAATAACAGTCATATTGATGGGTCTTCCTTGTAGAGGTACAGATATTATCACTGCCAGCATTGTATTTCAGGATAGAACTTGAAATGTTTGTTTTGATGAGGAATGCACTGTCATTCTTCTTCAAGTTGTCATTCACAGCATAGAACACCACCTGATTGTCTGATTCAAAATGGCCAATGCCAGTCCATTTCAGGTCACTAATGCCTAGAATATCAATGTTTATACATTCCATTCCATTTTTTTCACAATTTCCAATATTCCCAGATCCATACTTCATACATCCTACATTCCAATTATTAATGAATTTTTACAGCTGTTTCCTCTTATTTTGAATCTTACCATACAAGCAAATGAAGGTCCCAAAAGCTTGGCTCCATCCACATCATTAAGATCAACTCAGTTTGAGGAGGCAGCTCTTCCCTAGTCATTTTTTGAATGCCTTCCAGCTTGGGTGGCTCATCCTCTTGCACTATATCAATATTCTACTGTTATTTGCAAAGTTTTTGCTGCTAATCCTTTACATAAGTAGACTGCTGGGTCGTTCTTCCTAGTTCCTTAGTCTGGAAGCTCAGCTGAAACCTATTTGCCATGGTGATCCTGCTGGTATCTGAATATCAGTGGTATAGCTTCCAACATCACAGCAACACACAAGCCCCCACAGTACAATAAATGGACAGGTGTGGAGAGCTTAAATGTTGTGAGGATTTTTGTTTTCTTTATCCAATCCATACTGAAGGCTGTATTCTTTGATATTCATCAGTAAGTGCTTCATCTTCACTTTCAGCAAACAAGTTTGTGTCACCTGCATATCACAGATTAATGAGTTTTTCACCAATCCAGATGCCATGTTCTTCTTCATAAACTCTAGCTTCTTAGATTATCTGCTCAGGATACAGATTGAATAAGTATGGTAAAGGACACAATTCTGATGCACATCTTTCCTGATTTTAAACCATGACTACATGGTTTACTGTCTGCTCAAGGAACTACCTTTTGGCCTAAGTACAGACTCCACATGAGCACAAGTGAGTGTTCTGGAATTCCCAGTTTTTTGCAATGTTATCCATAATTTGTTATGATTCACACGTTCAAGTGTATGCATACGCAATAAAACACAGGTAAACACCTCTGGTATTCACTGTTTTCATATAAGATTCATCTGACATCAGCAATAAGATCCTCATTCCATGTTCCCTTCTGAATCCAGCTGAATTTCTTGTAGTTCCCTGTCAGTGTACGGCTGCAGCTGTTTGTGAGTTGTCCTCAGGAAAATTTTGTGTGTGATATTAATGATAGCGTTCAATATCCATATTCTGTTGTGCCCATTCCTTTGTTTGGAATGGGCATAAAAGATAATCTCTTCCAGGCAGTTGACCAGGTTGCTGTCTTCCAAATTTTTTGACATAGACAACTGAATGCCTCCAGTACTCTATCCATTTGCTGAAACATCTCAATGGGTATTCTGTCAACTCCTAGGGCCTTTTTTTCACAAATGCTTTCAGTGCAGCTTAGACTTCCTCCTTCAATACCATTGCTTCTTGACCATGTGCTACCTCCTGAAATGACTGAATACTGATTAACTCATTTTGATGTAGATATACATATATGGGCTTATGACAAGCATCCAGATTATATAAGAAACAAATTATGGAAAAATATATCCATAAATCAAAAAGAAAAGATAGGTAGTCCAATAAGAAATGGACCCATTTAAAAAAAAATTTTTTTCACAAAAGAAATTATCAAGTAGCCAGTAAACCTAGTAAAATAAAGATATTCAACCTCAGCAAATTTAATAAAAAATACCCATTATTTAGTCCTAAATAGGTAGGGTTGATTGGTGTAGGCACAGGTATCTAGCTTCATGTGTTGACAAAGCCAGGCAGCTGACAGCTGATCCTGAGTACCTGTGAGGATGGGTTTCCTCTTACTCCTGTTCCAGAGGAACTGTTTCTACACTGAATTTCCAGCTCTGGCGATCGACAGAATTTTTTTCCCCTTTCTACTTTTGCTAAATTTTTTCCTCTCCAAGTCTAAGAGAATGGCCCAGGGCACTCATAAGAATTCTTGTTTCCAGCTCAGGTAATGGGATCAGACTCCAAAGCCTGACACAGTGCAGATAAGGGAAAGGCAAGAGCTGGCAAAGGGGGGAGGGGCCTATCCTGAAGCAAAATTTTAGATCCACATGCAGCAGATTAGACACAAGCCACCTAGCTTTTGACGATCGAGCACAATTTCTACTGGTTTTGGAAGCTCAAGTAGACTCTCTGCTCAGTCTCTCCCACTGAGGAGGATGCCCTCCTAACTTCACTGCTCTGTTTACCACACTGCAGGTGACTCCCAGCAGGTCAGGTCTGGCCAGTCCTAGGTACTTCTGGACCTCCCCTCTGTCTGATTTCTCAACTTTCCCTTTGATGTTCAGGGCTCCTAGAATGTCATATATAATCAATTCATTTGTTCTTTCAGGTCTTTGTTGTTAGAGGGATCACAGGAAACAGTCCACCATCTTGACTCCACCTGAAAATAACCAATATTAAGTATATAATTACCTCTTGGCATTTAAAGGAGACAATAGGATGGGCTAGGGAAAGACACATTGAGGTAGATAAAAAGTCCATAACGCCTACTCCTTGGATTAGGTATTTATTTACAGATACTCATTTACATTATTTGTCTTAGTCATCTGGTACTCCTGTAACAGAAATACCATGAGTAGATGCTTTAACAAAGAAAATACATTCTTAACACAGTACAGTAGGCCAGATGTCCAAACTCAGGGTGCTGGCCCCAGGCAACATGCTGGCTAGCTCCAAGCAACGCACTCTCTCTGTCAGCTCTGGAGGCAAGTCCTTGTGTTAAACCAGTCTTTCTTTGGTCTGAGAGTATTTGGGCACAGGAACCTCAGATCCAAAGGACATATTCTGCTGTCAATGCTGCCTTCTTGATGGCATGAGGTTCCCAGATCTTTCTGCTAGCTTCTTTCCTTTATATCTCAAGAAACTGCCTCAAGGCACAAAACAATCTTACACATTGAGTCCTGCCCAAGTAACACAACTGCCATCCATTCACCCTTACTAACATCACAGAAGCAAGACCTGCCAAGTGGAGGAACAGCCAAACCACCATACACATTTTTGAGGAAACACAATTCAATCCATGACAACATTAAACCGATTAATTAAAATCAAGTAAGTCAGGAATGGAACAATGATGACAGTGGTTCTTGAAATAACTATTCTAATTACTGCAACTCAACTGAGGTCCTAAAAAAAAAAAAAAACACAGAATATATGAAAGTGCTTATAGCGCAGGACACAGAAAGTGGTTAATAGTCCTTATAATAGTGGTCTCATGCAACATTTGTTCTTTTGTGACTAATTTCACTCAGAATAATGCCTTCAAGATGACTCCATGTTATCAGATGGTTTCCCAGTTACATCACCCTTTTTAATTGTTGCACAGTATTCCATTGCATGAATATACTAGTTTGTTTATCCATTCATTTGTTGATGGGCATCCTAGGTTGATTTCACCTTTTTGCTATTGTGGTGAGTGCTACAATAACACTGGTATGCCCTTATTTCTCTAGCATATACTCTAAGCAGTAGGATTGCTGGATCATGTGGTATTTCTATTTCTAGCTTTTTAAGAAAGTGCCAAATCCATTTCCAAAGTAGTTTCACCATTTTACATTCCAATCAGCTGTGTAGAGAGTTCCTGTCTCTCTATAACTTCTCCAACACTTATTGTGTTTTTTAGACTAATGCCATTCTTTATAGGTAAGATGGTATCTCACAGTAGTTTTGATTTGGATTTCTCTAATGTCTAATGATTGTGAATATTTCCTCATGTATTTGTTAGTGTTCTGAATGTCTTCTTTGGTGAAGTGCCTATAGATTATGGAAATGAGACACCAGTAAGATTTATCTGTAGCCAGTCTGTTTACTGTTTTGGTGAAGTCTTTGGATGAGCTTTAAGTGTTTGATTTTTAGGAGATCCCATTTAACTATTTTCTCTCCTGGTGTTTGTTAATTGTTAGCACTATTTTTTAGTCTACTGATAGCACATATTAGGGTTCTCATAGTTGTCCCTGTTTCTTCTTCCATGATCTTCATTGTTCTAGATTTTATATTTACGTCTTTAATCCATTTTGAGCTAGTTTTTGTGCATGGTGCAAAATATGGGTTTTGTTTCAATTTTTTTGTAGATGGATATGCAGTTCTACCAACACCATTTGCTGAGGAGAATGTTTTTTCCCCAGTTCATGGACTTTAGGCCTTTGTCAAATATCAGCTGACCACAGATAGATGCCAGCCCAGAGCTGAAACCAATACTGAAGCCAACTCTTCAGACAAAGACTAAACTGGACTGTAAGACCTAGAGTGATACTGGCAAAGAGTGTGCTTCTTGGATTAAATATATATATATGACCATCAGAACAGCTCCTGTCCAGAGGCAAGATGGGAGGATGGTGGGGTGAACAGGAGTTGGCTGAACACGGGAAGTACAGGGGAGGGTGTGTTGTCACAGGGTCAGGAGAGCATGTATGCAGGATTTTATGTGCCAAATTGACTTGGGTTGTAAACTTTCATTTAAAGAACAGTGGAATATTTTTTAAAAGTTAACAAATGTATATCAAAATAAAGAGAAAAACAAAGTTGCAATAAAATACAACCAACAAAAGAAATCCATAAACTAAAGGAAGTATCTCATAACAAGGAGGGCATTAGGCTGAGTGAAATAAATCACAAAAGGACAGATGTTGTAGGAGACCATGACTGTAAAACCCCATAAAAAGTTTACACATAAAAAGATACAAATTTTGATGGTTACCAGGGAAGTGAGAAGAACAAAAACACTAAATAGATAAGCAGTAACTTTGGTAAAGGCTAAAGACAATGCACAATACTGGGGAAGCTGGCACAATTCGTACAAGGCCAGGCCATGGAAACTCCATAGACATACCCAAAATCCCTGAGGAATGGAATTGCTGCTGGACTGAGGGCTGTGAGGAACACACTCTCGGAGAATAGCTGATCAACTGGCATAAAACAGTTAGTAACAAAATGTTCTACACTCTACTGTGGTGAGTAACATCAAAGGTCTTAAAAGTCTAGGAGGAGCCATCTAGATACTCCTCTGGTCTCACCTCTTTGGGAGCAAAGAAGAAGAAAACCAAACACACCAGGAAAAGATCAGTGCAAAGAAATAATGGGCCATATCTACAATGGCTTCCACCACTCTGAAACCAGTACAATGCTGACTGCTGTGACAGGGATCACACTGAGGATCCTAGATGGGGCTGGAAAAAATGTGAACAATTCTTATGCAAAAAGAAAGATCAGACAGAGCCTAAAGAGACTGACAGAGACTAAAGAAATCCTGAGAGGATGGTTCATGGACACCCGTTCAGCTCCGTAATGAAGTCACACCGGACAGTCACTCTCCAGCCAAAGATTAGCTAGGCCTATCAAACAATATAACACTAAAGGGCACGTCAGCCAAGGGAGGAGGGGACAGGACAGCTGTTAACAGGGAACCCAAAACTGAAAACGGAGAGTGTTCACCTATTTGGGGGTCATTCACTAATGTCATAAAACATTTTGTGTACTAACTGTGTAATGAGAAACTAATTTGTTCTGTAAACCTTCATCCAAAGTACAATAAAAAGAAAAAAGAAATACCACAAGTGGATGACGTTAACAAAATTTATTGTCTCACAGTCTGGTACAAATTCAAGATACTAACTTCTGGGAAAGGCTTCCACTCTCTGCTCTGGAGCACAGACTGTGTCATCAATCTTCCCCTGGTCTAGGAGCTTCTCAGCATAAGGACCTGGGTCCCGGCTCCTGGCTCCTGTTTTTTTGGTAGCATAAGATCCTCAGTCTCTCTGCATGATTCCCTCTTTTATATCTCAAGAGACTGTTTTTTTGTTTTAATGAGTGAATGAAAATGTACATTCCCATATAAACTCACATGCTTACCTACATGCAGCTCCCACTGCGCTCTCTGCCCAGTGACAGCACACCCCTTTTTTCTGCTCCATGCATGTCCTATCCTCCCAACAGTCTCTCATCCCCTCCTCTCTACCCACTCCCCTTCTTCCAGCAAGAGGTCAGCAGGATGACATCCTATAGATGCAAAGAACGATAAAATTCCCATGAGATACGGTCACTCTGCATCGCAAAGTCCAATCCATTGCTGTCCAAAAAATTGACCTAGGGCAGCACCAGGGCCAGGGGCCATGCTCCCAGGGGAACTCTGAAGCCCCTGGACTATCAACTGTGGTCTTTTATTGGAGATCTCTGGGTGCACCCCTATTTATTCTCTTGTTGCCAGTGAGACTCAACTTTGTGAGCTCCATCGTGGCTATCACTGATGGTGGCCGGGCACCATCTGGATCTTCTGGTCACAAGTCGATGTAGAGACCCACTCACATGGGTCTCTCTGTCTTCTGGGTTCTTCTTTCCTCATGTTGTTCTTGTCCTCGGTGATCATGTTGAGTTGGAACTATTTGCTGTACCCTCAGATGGCAGCTTAGCAGCTTTTAAAACCCCAGATGCCACTCCCCGATGAGGGGAGTAGAGAGTGCTGATTAGCAAAACACTCGCTGTGCCAATTGGCATCGATTTTGCCTGAGGGCATGGTCACTGCCCACCTCCCACCCCAGCTACTCTGTCGTTGCAATACTGGTTTAAGACAGGAGGAGTATTCAAATTGTGTTGAAGTCCAATTATTAATCTTCTTTCTAATGTGTGCCGTCACCAATTTCACCCAACCAAATTTCTATTAACTATCTAAACCCTCACCCTCACCCTCCCTACTTCCCCACCCTTGCAGCCTTTAAAGAGTCTTTTCTTCTACGCATGAGTCTGTTTTTAGGTTCTTACCATAGGGATCTCATCCAATATTTGTCCTTTTGTCACTGACTACTTTCACTCAGCATAATGTCCTCCAGTTAAAACCAGGTTAAGAGATATTTCCTGCTATCGTCATTGTTCTTTATCACTGCATAGTGTTCCACTGTATACTATGTTCCACTGTATACTATGTTCCACTGTATACTATGTTCCACTATATACCATAGTTGACCCATCCATTCCTCTGTTGCTGGGCATCTAGGTGGATTCCATCTTTTTGCTACTGTGGACTGTGCTGCGATGACCATTCATGTGCATGTTTCAGTTGGTGTGAATGGCCTTGATTCTGTAGGATATATTCCAAGCAGTGGAATTACTGGGTCAAATGGTATATCTATATCCATTTTTTTAAGGGAGCTCAAGATTCCTTTCCAAAGAGGTTGCACCATTTTGCAATCCCACCAACAGTATAGGAGAGTTCCAATCTCCCCACGGCCTCTCCAGCATTTGTTGTTTTGCGTTTTTTCAGTCAAGAGACTGTCTTAAGAAACAATTTAATCCTTTAAATTGAGTCCTGCCCTATATGTCTGCAGTTAATCTCAACTCATCAATATGATAGAAACCGAATTTTCAAATATAGGAAAATCACATAATAAAATGGCAATCACACAATACAGGACTCATGCCAAGACAAGTTAACATGCATGTTGTTGGGGGACACAATTCAATCCATGACACAGTAATTAAATTCAATCCAGCAAACAAATGGAGAGGTGCTATGTGGCACTTTTGGGAAACACTCCTAAAAGAGAGTGGTTGGTTTACCTCACCTTCCCACTTCCTGTTCCTTAAAATATAGATGAAATGCTAGAGCTTTGTTGTCCAATGTGGTATCCACTAGCTACATGTGACTAAGTGTACTGAAATTAAATAAAATTTAAAAGTCACTCACTTGGTCATACTAGCCACATTTTGAGTTGCTCAATAGTCACCACCACATTAGACAGCACAGATATAGAACACCTCCATCATTTCATAAGATTCCACCAGACAGGGCTTGGGCTGAGCTCTAGCAGCCATTTAGGGCCATGAGGTTGGACACACACGCTGAATAGAACACATCCTGTACTTCTGGTAATGTTATGGGCTCTCTTTAAACATCTCCCCTTGAGTACTTCTAACCCATTTTTGTCATTGTTGTTGTTTTCTGTTATAGACAATCAAAACTATTCCTAAAGAGACACAAAAATTAAATGAGAACAGGATGCAACATTATACATACAGAGCGGTTGAAGTCATTCTTCCTGTTTTTCTATAAAGTGATTATATTCATTATCAAAAATACATTTTATTGTGTTGCATGTGACAAAATCAACACTTGACAGCTAACTATAAAGGATCAATGTTAAGTGGCATAATTAAACTGTTTTTACTTCTGTGAAATGAGAAACCATTTTAAAATAGTCACAAAATTCTCTATCTTAAAACTGCTTTAAAAAAAATGCTTCCCTTGGCTTCCTGTGTCTTTTCCCAGTGTGTAATGACCTTTACATAGACCTACCAAGTCTCTGCCCTAAGTAGGTGAGATAATTTCTGAGAATTCTGACAGTTCAGTTAAAGGAGACATTATTGGCCCACGCAGTATTCAACAACTCAGAGTTCCCTCATGATGTTTTGTCAGTAGCTCTCAGGGAGGAAACCGAATCCTCATATCAGTAAGTGTCTCCCATTTCAGCCTGCACCCTAAAGTCTTGTTGTTGTTAGGTGCCATCAAGTTGTTTCTGACTTATAGCAACTTGCATGTACCCAAAGTATGTGATACATACTCTCCCATGAAGACTAAGATGCGCCTCACCCAAACCATGATGTTTTCATTTGCCCCACATGCATGTGCAAGTTGGACAATGAATAAGAAGAATGAAGAAGAACTGATATGTCTTTGAATTGGGCTGATGGTGAAGAATACTGAATGTACTATGGACTGCCAAAAGAACAGACAATCCTGAAGGCCTGTTCCCCCATAATACACTTAAGACATTGAAATAGAAGACAGTTTCACTGAGTTTAGTTCTGGACCAAATACTTTAAGTTACATGTTAACAATATGTAAAAATATTCAGCAGAAAAAAAATACAGAAACTACATAATGGTCAACATTTATTTAAGGAATATTTATTTAGCAACTACAGCATTCCAGGCACTGTGCTATGCACTCAAAAGCAATTAATCAACAGAGAATGTTTAGTCCAAAGAAACCTCAAAATGAAAGAACTGAACTACCTTCAAACACCTGAAATCTGTAAGAATGGAATAAAGAGGAGGTCTAAAGCTCTACAGAGCACCAAGGAGACTAGTGTATGGATTGGGAGGCTGTACTCACACAAAATTAAAATAATGACACTGGCACTAATAGTGATGGAGAAATGGTTAATATTTATTGAGCAAAAAACTTCATCCTAGGCTTTTTGCTAAAAGCTTTATATGCTTGTTACATCATTTATATCCAAAACAAGCTTCCAAAGCTCATACTGTTGTTAATCTTATTATACTTATGAGAAAACAGCTGTTCAAAGAAGTGATTTGAAGCTCAAGTGCGACTAAAGGGCAACCAAAACATCCTAATGAATTTCCAAGCTTGACATCTCCAAAGAGGAAGACATGTTTTCCAAGTACTTTTCAAGAAGAATCTGTGGCATTTGTTGCAGAAGGGATGGCCACTCAGGCCCCAGAGAGTTGTTTACTCAAAAAATGTTTATAAAGCACCAACTGTGTGCACCATGCTTAGACCTGTAAAGGAGTGCTATGCACTTGAGTCTAGTGACAAACTCACATAAAATAGCAACAATTACAGTGATAAGGACAATGGCAAAGTATGTAAAATGATCACGGTCACTGGAGAAAGGAATTCACACCTACAAAAAACATTTGTAGAATTATTTTCCTTTGCTTTTGGTTTAAGTTTCCGTATTACCTAGCCTAACGACATTGGTAAACATAATGGAACTCATCAATTTTCCTAAGATTCCAATGAGACAATGTGACCTCTGTGCTTCATACACCAGGATACAGGAAGTCTTCAGTAATAAGGGAAATCACAGCAGCAGTAACATTAAATCCTTACATTTATCCAATCATTTTGAACATTCTAGTAAAATCAGAATCCATTTCAAGTGCACAGAATAATAAGATACACACCTTATTTATCACTTTCCCATTTTCACTCCACCCTGGAGTTCTTTGTTTTGCCCCACAGCTTCCTCATAGCAACTTTCACCTCTGCATTTCTGAGTGTGTAGATGATGGGGTTCAGCATAGGAGTGATGACCGTGTAGAACACGGCCACTAGTTTGTCTGCAGTGAAAGTAGATGAGGGCCGCATGTAGAGGAACGTGCAAGGTCCAAGAATACGATGACCACTGTGATATGAGAGGCACACATGGAGAGGGCTTTGTGCCTCCCCTCTGCCGAATGGTTCCTCAAGTAGACCAGGATGACAGTATAGGAGGACACCAACACAAGCAAGGAGCACAGTGAAATTAAGCCACTGTTGGCCAATACAATGACCCCCTCCACAAAGGTGTCTGTGCAGGCAAGCTTGAATTTGAATAATGTCTCAACAATGTCACAGAAGTAGTAATCAATTATGTTGGGGCCACAGAATGGCAACTGGATGGTGATGAGAATCTGCATTATGGAGTGTACAAAGCCACCCAGCCAGGAACCAGTCACTAGCACATGACACAGCTGATGGCTCTTAATACTCATGTAATGAAGAGGCTTGCAGATGGCCAAGTAACAGTCATAGGCCATCACCACAAGCAAAAGGGTTTCAGTAACACCCAAGAAGTGGAAGAACATCTGAGCCAAACACCCCTTCAGGGAAACAGTTTTAATTTTGGTGATTTAGCCTAGAGCACAAGTGGCTCTCTTCAAAGCGGGGCTCCTTCACCCAGATCCTGTATCTGCATTCAAGTCCCCTAGTGAGCTAAGCCACTTCACTCCAGATAAGCCAACAAATTGAACTGAAGAAACATCTAAGGTGAAAGGAAATTTGGAGATCACTAAGCCAAATTCCGCAGTTTACTGGTGCAGCAACAAAGGATCAGAGAGTTTGACTTCTCCCAGTTACATAGCTAGTTGTTGGCTGATTTACTGGGGCAAAATCAAATGTTTCCCCAATACAAGGCTTCCTACCTGGTGATACTGATTTTGTGATTGTTACTGCCAACCAGCCATGTAAACCTTGCTTCCACACAACTACACTGCATAGGCCTTGCTGCCTTTTCAAAAATGCACAATCTATGACAGTAAGGACAAATTACAAAGAGAAGGATTCAGGAAATCACCATAGCCAATCTTCAGATCTACTATTTACAAAAAGAAGAAGAAGGGGAAAAAAGCTATATGGAACAGTTAACTACGGATTTTGAATTCTGGTTTTTACTTTAGAAAATCTACACACTCACTAGAAAACCAAGAACTGTTTTTCAATACAGAAATGCTTAAACTATTTACAATAAACTGCAGCACATGCTATGATCAGGGGACCAAACTCCCCATGCAATTTCTTGTCTTTAGTGTGAAACTTTGGAGCTAAGAGTCAAGAAAAGGTTCGGAACTCATTTCAATTAATTTAGTTAGAAACCTTCAGAAATTACAAACATCCAATAATTACGCCCTGAGAGAGGAAAGATAAAGGCATGATTAGAAGCTCTGCATCAATTTTTTGAGTTGCCATGAATGTGTGAGACTTGAAAACAGACGACTGGTTTGGGAGCAGGGCTGCCAGCTGGGTGACTCTAAGCAATTCCTTTCCCTAGCAGTTCCAAGCCTTAAATTGACAAAATTGTTATGGTTTATCCTCCACGTCCTTTCTCATTCTAACAGTCTACATTTCAAGATCACTTAGACTTCAATGCATTTAACATCCCTAAGTGATGATAATTACAAAATGGATCATCACAGCGACCAAAAACTGTCATTTACTGAGTACCTACTCCCAGCCAGTGCAGCTCCTGTACGGGCACCACTTGTCTGTCGGTGGAGGCTTCTATGTTGCTATGATGGTGAACAGGCTTCCGTGAAGCTTCTAAACTAAGACAGACTAAGAAGAAAGGCCTGGCAATGTACATTTAATATCAACTATCGAAAACCCTATGCATCACAATGGTCCAATTCACAACCAGTCATGCAGATGGCACAAGACTAGGCAGTACTTCAGTGTTGTACAAGGAATAACCATGTGTTAGGGTCAACTCTATAGAAACTAACAGCAACAGCTATGTGCTACGTACTATATAAGACATCTTGCAACTATTGTCTCTAATATTCACAGCAATCTTACAAGAAAATTTCTTATTGAGCACTTTTATCTGCTTCCTCCAGCATTCATTTTTCTCTGCTCCTGTCAAAATGCCTATACTCCTTGGAAAAGCTGGACTATAGGCAGACTCTTGCTGACACTGACTGAGGGAGCCCCACTTTGAAGAGAGCTACTTGTGCTCTAGGCTAAATCCTTCGGCTCAGCTTTTACTTTGGGAACCATACTACACTCACCCCTCCCCATCCTCATTTAATTTGGATAATGTTGAACACCTACCTAGAGACAGACCTTGACTGACTTAACAGATCTACATATATATATATCACTCTTTGGAAAAGAAACCTAGTTAGGAAGACAGAGAGCCCTTTGAGGGGTTTACAGAAAAAAAAAAAGCTTCCTATCTCAGACAGAAGTAGAAGAAACGTTTCCACTGAATAGAGTTGGGTGAGGCTCTGAGGCCTAGAACTGCAGCAGCCCTGCTGTCATGAATGGGAACTATGAAGCTTCAGGGGGCCCCTAGATAAGGCCTAAAATTGCAGCAAGAATCCCATATTGGTGAGGGGCCTTAAAAGCCAGCAAGCTGTCATCTAAGGTACATCAGTTAGTACCAACCCACCTGGAGCAGCTGAAAATCAAGAACATCAAAGACACTAGGAAAATATGAGCCTAGGAGACAGAAGGGTCCGTATGATTGGGAGACTACATCAGCATGAGACCAGAAGAACTAGATGGTACCCGGCCACCACCAAAGACAGCCCTGTCAGGGAGCACAATGTACAGCTCCTGATGTGGCATGAGAAAAAGTGGTGTGCAGATCAAGAACTCTGTTAAAAGACCAGACTTCATGGCCCCACAGTCTGGAGGGTCCCCTGAACACACAGCCCCTGGACTTGCTGCTAGCCCAGAGCTGAGACCAGTAATGAAGCCAACTCTTCAGACAAAGATTGGACTGGACTACGGGACACACAGTGACGCCAGTAGTGTGTGTACTCTATGGTTTTACATACATATGTATGTATATATATATGGCTGTCCAACTGGTATCTTTTTACAGGGGAGAGAATAGGTTAGAGAGGAGGGGACGGGTATCAGCTGAGTGGTTACTGGAAGTAAAGAGTGGAGGGGATGAGTGTATTGTCACAGGGTGAGAAGAGCAGACAGATTTGCAAAGCGGTGGATTCTCACAATTTTGTATGGCAAATTGGATTGTAAACTTTCAGTCACAGTAAAAAAAAATTCTAAAAAGGAGTACAAAGGAAACTACCACAACCTCCACTAGACTCAACTAGATGGTGCCCAGCTACACCCACCAACTGCTTTGTGAGGAATCACAATAGACAGTCCCAGTCACAGTGACAGAAAAACACAGAACAAAATTCAAATTTGAGAAAAAAAAAATCAATTCATTAGTACGGCACTTGGACAACCTTTCAACTCTGGACTGAAGTCACTCCAACGTTCATCCTTCCGCCAATGATCAGACAGGTTTACAAGGCAAACAATAACACTTTACGAATATGCTTCATAGTTCAATCATGTATACAAAACGAAACAGTCACACCAACCCAAACACAAAGATGAGATGGCAAGAAGGGGCAGAAAAACTGGACAGACGGAAAAAAGGAACCAAGGCTGAAGAAGGGGAGAGTGTGGACACACAGCAGGGATGGCAACCAAGGCCCAAAACAATGTGTCTATTAATTATTTGATGAAAAATGACTTTGCTCAGTAAACTTTAATCTACAGTACAACAAAAAGATATAAATAAAAATGTTAATGTTTTTTGAAGGAAAGTAGCAAATCAACTAAGAGAAAACACTATTTTTTAAGTAAAAAGAATTAAGACAAAGTTATCAAAATGAAAGTTATACCAAGGAGGCTCGGCGTATATAATCAGGGTCCTTGAAAATCAAAACAATGAAATGAAACCAACATGTTATTGTTGTTGTCAGACATCACTGTGTTGGTTCTAACCTAGAGGAAACCCACAGACAACAGAACAAAACACTAGCCAGTCCTGGGCCAGCCTCACAGTCTTCGTTATGTTTGAGCCTGTTGTTGCAGCCACTGTGCAAAATGTCTCATTGAGGGTATTCCTCTACTTTTTGGCTGACCCCGTAATTCTACCAAGGATGATGTCCCCCATCAGGCACTGGTCCAAACAGGTAACATGTCCAAACTACGGGAGACCAAGTCTTGCCAACTTTGCTCCTAAAGAACATTCTGACAGTACTTCTCCCAAGACAGATTTCTTTGTTCTTTCAGCAAGCCATGATACAATCAGTGTTCTTCACCAGCACCACACTTCAAGGCATCAATTCTTCTTTTGTTTTCCTTATTCATTGTCCAACTCTTGCATGTATACGAGGTAACTGAAAGCATCCAGGCTTGGGTCAGGCATATGAGGTCTGACAATTAAGTTCATGAACTTATCCTAGAAAAAGTACTACAGACCTCATTGTTGAATATCACTACAGTCAACTTCAAAGTACTCCCCTTGGGAAGCTATTCACTGATGCTAGTGACTAGTCTACACTTCAGAGCAATTTTGGAGCTCTTTTTCTGGAATGTCCATCGGAGCTGTAGTCATATTATCCTTGATGTCCTGAATGTCATCAAAATGTCTTCCTTTCAATATTTCCTGTATCTTTGGATAAAGAAAAAAGTCATTGGAGTCCAGATCACAGGAGTAGTGGGGGTATTCCAATATATTTATTTGTTTACTGGCTAAAAACTCTCTCACACACAACTATGCAATTAAGTTGGTGAACCTGCCACCTTGCCACCATGCACAATGATCATTCCAGAAAGAGTTCCAAATTGCTCTGAAGGGTGGACTAAGCACTGGCATCAGTGCATAGCTTCCCAAAGGCCTACTTCAAAGGTGACCGTAGCGATGTTCAGGAAGGAGGTACGCAGCACTTACAACAATTAACTTCGTGAACTTAATGTCAGAACTTATACCTTAGTCCTCAAAGTGACACTTTGCTTTTCAACACTTTAAAGAGATCATCTGCAGCAGATCTGCCCCAGGCAATTTAAGTCACTGGTTTCTTGACTGCTGTTTCCATGGGCACTGATTGTGCCATAAATAGAGCTACCTAAGAGTGTCTCTACTACAGACTTTTGGAAAGCCATCTATTCTGGAAATGTATGTTGACAACTTGTTCCATGATTTGGTATTATCACCCTCAAAATAGATTGGCTTAAGATGAAATCTAATCTTTCATATAGATTCCTGCCTCATTAATATTACTGGAGTTAAACACCATCATAGAGATAGGATTTACAACATACAGGAAAATCATATCAAATGAAAAAAATGGTAGACAATTACACAATACTGGGAATCATGACCTAGACAAGTTGACACACATTTTGGATGAACACAATTCAAGTTTAATCCAGTAAATGGAAGCAGATATCCTGTGTGCCATTTCTGGGAAACGTCTTTTTAAAAAAGAGAGTAGTTGGTTTACCTCATCTCCCTCCTTCCTGACTCCTGGAATACAGATTAAATACTAGAGTTCCGTTGTCCAATAAGTGCATCCACTAGTTACACGTGAGAGAGTACTGAAATTAAATACAATTTAAAATTCACTTCTTTGGTCATACTAGCCACATTTCGAGTGCTCAGTAGTCACCACCATGTTAGACAGCCCAGATACAGGACATCTCCATCATTTCATGAAGTTCTACCAGACAGGGCAGGTGTGGAGTACTAACAGACATTTGGGGCCATGACATTGGAGATACATGCTGAAGAGAACACAGCCTATTTTTCAGATAACATTACAGGATCTCTTTAATCTTTCCACTTTAGTACTTTTAACTCACTGCTTTTTTTTGTTGTTGTTGTTATATATAATCAAAACTATTCCTAAAGAGATACAAATAATAAATGGAAAAATAATACAAAATGGTATCTGCAGAGTAGCCTAAGGCATTCTACCAATTTTTCCACAAAGATATAATATTTATTACCTAAAAAATATATTTCAGTTTTTTATATATTATGACAGAACCAACACTTGAGGGCTAACTATATAGGCTTAACAGCGTTAACTGGCATAGAATGTTTCTATTTCTGCAAATTTAGAAGCCATTTTTAAATCACCACATAATTCTCTGCCTCTTAAAACAGTTTTAAAAAATGTCTTCCTTTGATTCCTGTGTCTTTTCCAGGGAGATCAGAACACAGTGAGTAATGAGCTCTCCACAGGCATGGTGCAAGACAGGGCAGCGATTCGTTCTGTTGTTCATAGGCTCGCTATGAGTCAGAACCGACTCGACGGCACCTAACAACAACATGCCCTAAATAGGTGAGATAATTTCTGAAAGTTCTGACAGTTTTAGTAAAAGCAGGTATCAGCTACTCCCAGTTTCCTAATGTTGTTATCTCAATAGCTATCAGGAAGGAAACCAAACCTTCAAATCAGTTATGGTCCCCTATCCCAGCCTACATCCCAAAATCCTACTGTTACTGTTAGGTGCTGTCTGGTTAGTTCTCACACAAGCCCAGGTATATGAGACACAAGTCTTGCTTGAAGACTAAGGTGTGAGTGACTGAAGCTATGACGTTTTCAGTCACTCATATGCACGCAAAAGCTGAAGAACAAGGAACACTAAAGAACGACTGATGCCTTTGAAGTGTAGTATTGGTAATACCTAATGTACTATGGACTGCCAAAAGAACAAATAATCCTAAAACCCTAGCCCATCTTAATACAGTCAAGACATTGACAGGAGGGGGGGTAGTTCCACTGAGCTCAGTTCTAGACCAAATACTTTAAGTTATGTATTAACAACATGTAAAAATATTCAGCAGTAGGGAAACTATATTATAGACAAAATTTATTTAACAAATATTTATTGTGTACCAATAGTGTTTCAGGCACTGTGATAGGCACTCAAAAACAAATAAGCAACAGAGAATGTTTAGCCTGGAGAAGCCTCAAAATAAAAGGAATTAACTACATTCAAATACACAAAAGCTTTAAGATTGGGCCTGTTACCGGACAAAGCCTCTGGATTCTCGTTACCTGCCCCCAAAAGACAATCTCTGAGACAGGTATTTGGGTAAGTGATCACAGAATTTATCATTATTATTATTATTATTATTATTATTAACCATGTCTGCCAGCAGAAAAACAAGGGGGACAGATAATAATGTTCTTTCCCCAGGCCGGACTGAATTAGTCAGGCAGAAATGTGGGAGGTTATAGGAGATGCTATGTCCTGGGCATTGAGTCAAGGGAACAAGGACAGCAGTTGGGAGGGGCCACCATTCCACAGCAGGCTGCACCCAATCAGAGGTCCAGGAAACCCTCAGCTGTCAGCTCAGGCAGAGGGTCCCCAATGGCACTTTCCCCCTCCACTTAGCGCCCAACTTGTCTGGCATTTTTATTTAGCATCTCCTCTTGTTTGACATACCTAAACAAGCTGAAAAGAGAAGCTTCCCAGGTATTTTTTTCAGGAGCTTCTGTTAGTTAATATGTGACTTTCTGTCAGAGCCTAGGTAAAGGAAAGCCAGGGATTTTTCAGACAGAAGAAAAACAACAGGGGAAAAGTCAATTTTATGGAAAGACTTACTTCTGGCTATCTTAATTTTCGCTTTTAGAAGAGGAGGCTTTTTGCCTGCTTCACACTCAAGAGTAGGCTTACAGCTCTATAGGGTGTAAGGGCGATGACCAGTGTATGGACTGGGATGCAGACATCACACAAAACTGAAATAACAACAATGACACTAATAACAATGGTGAAACGCTGCTGTTGTTAGGAGCCATTGTTACTGGACAAACTACGGGTTCACGCCACCTCCCAGGAAGCCAATCTCTGAGACCAATCTCTGAGACAGCAGGTTGAATCAAATAATCAAAGGTTTATTTCTGTTTGCCAGCAACACAGGGGACAGAAGGAATGTTCTTTCTCCAAAATCTGCCTGCCCGTTGTTCACAAGCAGGCATTTTTAAATGGAGACGCTACATGCCACCACAAGAACAGGTGTGAGGAGCAAAACAATGCGGGCAGTTGTGGGGGGCATTCATCCAGGGGCAGGCCTCAGGGGTCCAGGCCTAAGGAATTGGGGTCCAGAGACTCTTGACTGTCACCTGAGCACATGGGTGCTGAAATGGCACCTCCACTTGTTTGATGATCTTAAAAAGGAGGCTGTAAAGAGTGCAAAGGTTTTCTCTCAGTTGCTCCTGTAAGTTAATGTGTAATTTCCTGCCTGAACCAGATAATGTTAGGAAGTCAGGAATTTTAAGGAAAAGAATTAGTCTTGAAAAACAGGTTGAGAATTAGTCCAAACTGTATTCTTCAACCCCCTCTGTTGTTTGTAAACAGCACTCTTCAGGCCTCTGATTTCACCACTGAGCCAGTTCTGACTCATAGCAACCTTATACACAGCAGGTTCTGCACCAAGCTCACCACTGTTGTTATTCTTGAGCCCACTGTTGCAGCCACTGTGTTAATCTGTTTCACTGAAGGTCTTCCCCTTTTCCACTGACCTTGGACTTCACCGAGCATGATGTACTTTCCCAGGGACTGATCCTTCTGGACAACATATCCAGAAACTGTAAGACACAGTCTTGCCATCCTGGCCTTGAAGGAGCATTCTGGTTGTACTTCTTCCAAGTGAGATTTGTTTGTTCTTCTGCCACTCATGGTATACTCAACATTCTTTACCAACATCACAATCCAAAGGCATCAATTCTTCAGTCTTCTTTATTCACTGTCCAACTTTCTTACAGATAAGATGCAAGTAAAGATACAATGGCTTTGGTCAGGCACACCTTAAGTCTTCAAGGTGACATCCTGTTTTTCAACACTTTAACAAAGCGTTTCATAACATATTTCCCCAGTGCAATGAGTCATTTGATTTCCTGACTGGCACTTCCATGGATGTTGATTGTGAATCCAAGGAAAATGATGGTGAAATGGTTAATATTTATTGAGCAAAACACTTTGTATCAAGTTTTCTCCAAAAGCTTTATATGTTTATTATATCATTTATAGCCAAAACAACCTCTCAATGTTCATACTATCAGTAATCTTATTACATTTATGAGAAAACAGCTGTTTGGAGAAGTAATTTTGACCTTAAGTGCAACTGAAAGACAATCAAAACCACCTGATAAATTTCAGAGCCTGACCTCTCAAAATCTGAACAGCAACAGATGTGCTGTAAGTTGCTGAACACTGTAGATGTGCTCCTCACCATAAACGCTTTCAAAAGAGATCTGTACAATTTGACATAGAAGATACTGCCTCAGGCCTTAAAAGTGTTTTTTATTCAACAAGCATTTATAAAACATCAACTATGTACACATATTTACAGCTGCAAAGAAGTGACAGTTGTACCCATACATCAGAGAGTCATGAGACAGAAACACATATGAAATAATTACAATTAAAGGGACAAAAACAATGATAAGGCATGTGAAATGACCAAAGTCAAAGAAATAGTTCAAACCCACAAAGACTTTTGTAGAAATGTTTTCCTTTGCATTTGGTTTAAGTTTTATATTACCCAGGCCCACGATATTGATAGATACTGTTGTGGATTGAACTGTATCCTCCCAAAAATATATGTAATAAATTGGGTAGGCCATGTTGCCTGTATTCTGTGATTGTCCTTCATTTTGTGATTTTCCTATGCTGTAAATTAAAGACAATTAGGGGTGGGACACAAATCCCTTTCTAAAGTCACCTACCTGCTCCACTGTAAAGGGCGTTTCCAAGGAGTGTGGCTTGTATCACCTCTTATCAGGGATAAAAGGAAAGGGAAGCAAACAGAGATTTGGGAACATCACACAATCAAGAAAGCAGTACCGGAAGTAAAGCATACTTCAGATCTGAGGTTCCCACACCAAGATGCTCCCCAACCAAAGACTGATGTCACACAAGGACTATCCCCTAGAGCTGACAGAAGAAAAGCCCTTCACCTAGAGCAGACACCTGAATCTGGACTTGTAACCTACTGGACTGTGTGAGAATAAACTCTTCTTTGTTAAAGCCATCCACTTTTGTTATTTCTGTTACAGCAGTATCAGATGACTAAAACAGGTATCATGGAGCCCATCAATCTTCCTAAGATTCACCGAGACGATCTGACCTCTGTCTTTCACTCATCATGACAGGATACCAGGAGTCTTCGGTAACTAAGGGAAATCACAGCTGTAGTAATATTAAGTCTTGACATCTATACAGTCATTTGAAATATTCCACTAAAACCAGAATCCATTTCAATGACAGAGTAGTAAGACATACATTTCACTCATACCTTCCCATTTTCATTTCACGCCTGTGCTCTTTCTGCCCCACAATCTCCTCATAGCAACTTGCATTTCCGCATTTCTGAGTGTGTAGATGATGGGGTTCAGCATGGGGGTGATGACTGTATATAACACAGCCACCACTTTATCAGCAGTGAAAGTAGAAGACGGCCGCATATAGAGGAAGACGGCAGGTCCAAAGAACAAGGTGGCCACTGTGATGTGGGAGGCACATGTAGAGAGGGCTTTGTGTCTGCCCTCCGCAGAATGATCTCTCAGGTTGACTAGTATGACAATGTAAGAGCACACCAAGATGAGAAAGGAGCACAAGGCAATTAAGCCACTGTTGGCCAATACAGAGACTCCCTGTACAAAGGTGTCTGTGCAGGCAAGCTTGAATAATGGCTGAAGGTCACAGAAGTAGTAGTCAATTATGTTGGGGCCACAAAAGGGCAACTGGATGGTGATAAGAATCTGAATTATGGAGTGTAAAAAGCCACCCAGCCAGGAACCAGCCACTAGCATATGACACAGTTGATGGTTCATGATGTTCACATAATGAAGAGGCTTGCAAATGGCCACGTAGCGGTCATAAGCCATCACCACAAGCAAAAGGATCTCAGTCACCCCCAAGAAGTGGAAGAAGAATATCTGAGCCAGACAGCCCTCTAGGGAGATGGTTTTAATCTTGGTGAGTAAGTCAGTGATTAACTTAGGGACAACAGTAGAAGAATAACTGATTTCCACCCATGAAAAGTAGCTAAGGAAGAAGTACATGGGGAAATGCAAACTCTTGCTGCTACTGACTGTCAACACAATAAGGCCATTGCCCACCACTGTGGCCAGGTACACAGGAAGAAATACTACAAAGCACATTCTCTGCACCTCTGGACCCTGGAAAAGGCCAATGAGAATGAACTCAGTCACATTATTTGTACCAGCCATGAGTGCCACTTGGAGAGGCTGAATCAAGAGAAGAACCCTGTGACAAAACAAACACAATCATTAAACCAATTTCTCATGTTTGTTTAACACCTAATGGTTTACAGAACCTTTCCACACATACTGTCTGACTAGTGTATTTATATTTTTGTGGCAAAGATATTTCTTTAATCACACAGTAAATGTTTCTTAATTTGTTGCTTAATAGTCGACTCTATACAAGACACTATTTAAGCCTTATAAAAACTTCATAGACCCCATATAGCAAAAAAGAAAAATGAGCCTCAAAAAGTTGTGAATTAGCCAGTCTTACAGTAAGAAGTTGACCCAAGACTAAAGTGGATCATTGTATTTCAATTCATATGTTATTTCAAGTACACCACATTGAAAACAATCACTATTTTCACCACTAATAACTATTTTATTAATTACTAATTTTCTTCTGGTCTCAATGTTTTCTCACCATGCTTCTGTCTTAGAAATTCTCAAGTGATCTTCTGCTCTTAAATTCCTTGTTTCTACCACTTCTCCCTCATGAACTTCATTCTCATGGATATTTTTTTCCTTTATAACAAGTCTCTTTTATATTTTCTTTACTTGACCTACATACTTTTCTAAAACCTCTCAGGTACTGTGGCTTTAATTAACTCCACAGCTTTATAAATTTTTACAAACAAGTTGAGAAAATGTTAACAATGAGGTTAAATAGGTACCTGGAAGTTTTTGGGATATCAAAAACTCAAACTCACTGCCATCAAGTCAATGCTGACTCACAGTGACCCTACAGGTCAGAGAAGAACTGGCCCAGTAGTACCTGGGAGTACCCAGTAGAGAGTACCTTAGAGAGCTGTGTATGCCATGATAATAACACTGTAATTTTAGGTACTAGAAAACTTTTGCTATATAGAGGTCTATGAGGGTTCTGTAAGGTTGTTTAAATAGTGTCTTGTATAAAGTATTAAGCAACAAATGAATAAACATTTACTGTGCGACTAAACTCTTCCAAGGAGTACCTGGTAGATTTGAAATGCCAACCTTTTGGTTAGTAGACACGACACTTAACCACTATACCACCAGGGTTTCCATTCAGTGTATAGCTCACTATAAAACAATACTTCTAATATAATACATGGGGCTCATGGGGTTCCCTGTTTCTGTGTTATAGTTTGCTGGTCATCAGCAAGCATTTTGGGCAGCAGGAAATGAGAATCTACCTTACTGGCCAATAAACAAAATATAGTCTCAATTCTACTCAGGGGTCTCCTCACCTTCTCATAAATATAAGTTGATCCCCACAACAAGAGTATCCCTCTTATACTTGACACAACCTTGTGTGCCGACCTCTCTGTTTCCATCTCCAAATCCTCCTCACTCTGTGTTCACTACTTAGAAACCTTTTCCTGATTACTGTAAGTATAGTTCATTTATCTCTCAACTCTAGAAATCAGTTCAACAGACCTTTACTGTTAAACGTAACAAGGCACACAGTGTTCAACTTAGAATATGCCATCAATGAATATAAGCTATTGTTACTGTTAAACTTCTAACATGCAAATCATATCAACTCATGCACAGGCTTCAAATCCATCAATGGTTTTCCAGCACCTACAATTCCAGTGTTATTATCATGGCATATATGACTCTCTAAGAACTAAACCTTGTTCATCTTTCCAGCTTTACTAATACTATCACTGGCCTGGAAGATATACTCCAGCCATTCCAAACTAGGCATCATTCTCCCAGTCAGTTCTTTGTATATGCTGTCTCACTACTTAAAGTGCACATTTTGGCCTTCTCACTGACTTTTATTCTTTCTTCTACACTTTCTTCATCTCTCTACTGGAGTACTGGGAGCCCTAGAGGTTCCAGTAGTTAAGAGTTTGGATGCTCACCTGGAGGTCAAGAGTTTGAATCTACCATCCATTCCTGATACCCTAAGAGGTACTTCTACCCTGTCTTAGAGGGCTATGAGTATAAATCAACTTGAGTTTTTCTGGTACTGGAGGATTCCAGACATATAGTTACTGTTTTCTTACTAGCTTCCCTGTCAACCTCATTTATCTCTGTATCTTCACAACTAGCCATGTAGTTAGTGCTCAATAAATATTAATTGAATTGAATAAAAACAGAAAAAATATTGCATCAGCTATAGTTGGAACTACGCAATTAATCATGCTTTATTACTACACAGCCTTTTATTGCTCAGTCTGATTTTATGTAGTCTGTCTGTCTCTAGGCACCAAGTCTAAGTCTGTTACTCTTTGAATCCCAAAGCACCAAAGCGTTAACTTCACAGTTTATGCTGAATACATATATATGCAGAATCTTGACGCACGACTGAAAAGAATTTGATTGTTTCTGGTTATATTTTTCTTCCAGACTGTGCTGATCTCATGTAATGTAGGTGAGACTATTTCTCATTTAAAATGTAAAATCAAGAATGGAGACAGACTGAAACACTTTCCCTCGAGAACAGGAACTAGACAAGGATGCCCACTTTCACCTCTCCTATTCAACACTGTACTAGAAGTTCTAGCCAGAGCAATTAGACAAGACCAAGAAATAAACGGCATCAGCACCGGGAAAGAAGAACTAAAAATCTCCCTATTTGCTGATGATATGATTGTATATGCAGAGAATCCAAAAAAATCCATAAGGAAACTACTCAAACTGATGGAAGAGTTCAGCAAAGTCTCAGGATACAAGACGAACATAAGTAAATCAGTAGGATTCCTTTACACCAACAATAAGACTGTTAATGAAGACATCATCAAACCAGTAACATTCACTATATCCACTAAGAAGATACACTACCTAGGAATTAATCTAATCAGAGAAATAACAGACCTTGACAAAGAGAACTACACTACAAAAAAACTAAGCCACAGCCAAGGAAAGACTTACATAAATGGAGAAACCTACCCTGCTCATGGATAGGAAGACTGAACATTGCGAAAATCTCTATTTTACCCAAAGCAATCTACTTAAATAATGCAATCCCAATACAAGTTCCAGTGACATTTTTTAATGAGATGGAGAAACAAATCACCTATTTTGTTTGGAAAAAGAAGAAGCCCCAGATAAGTAAAGCACTACTAAAGAAGAAGAACACACTGGGAGGCCTCTCATTACCTAACTTTAGAACTTATTACACTGCCACAGTAGTCAAAACAACCTGGCCCTGGTACAAAAAGATACAGACAAATCAATGGGACAGAATCGAGACCCCAGAGATGACACCATCTGTCTACGAACAGCTGATATTTGACAAAGGCCCTAAGACATTAAACTGGGGTAAAAACAATCTCTTCAACAAATGGTGCTGGCAAAATTGGATATTCATCTGCAATAAACTGAAATATACCTTATAGAATATACCTTATAGAAAAACCAACTCAAACTGGATGAAAGACCTACATATAAAATCTAAAACGATAAAGCTCATCCAAGAAAAAGCAGGATCAACAATGGAAGTTTTAATACACATCGCAGACAGACTTAAAAATCTGTCAAACAAACTGCAATCAACATAAGAGGAAACAGATAAATGGGAACTATTAAGAATCAAACACTTTTGCTCATCCAAAGACTTTATTAATAGAATTAAAAGGTCACATACAGAATGGGAAAAAGCATTTGGCAACTGTATGTTAGGCCGATGCCTGATCTCCATTATCTATATAGTACTACAAAATATCAATAAGAAGACAAATCATCCAATTAAGCGATGGGCAAAGGAGCTGGACAGACACTTCTCTAAAGAGGAGACCCAGGAAGCCAAAAAACACATGCAGACGTGCTCACAATCATTAGCTATTAAAGAAATTCAAATCAAAACAACAATGAGATGCCATCGCACCTCAACAAAGTTGGCCATGATCCAAAAAATAGAAAACAACAAATGCTGGAGAGGCTATGGAGAAACTGGAACTCTCCTACACTGTTGGTGGGATTGCAAAATGGTCCAACCTCCTTGGAAAGCAATCTGGTGCTCCCTTAAAAAAATGGATACAGATACACAATTTCAGTCAGTAATTCCACTGCTTGGAATATATCCTACAGAATCAAGGCCATTCACACCAACTGATACATGCACACGAATGTTCATCGCAGCACAGTCCTTGATAGCAAAAAGATGGAATCAACCCAGATGCCCAACAACAGAGGAATGGATAGGTAAACTATGGTATATATACTCAGTGGAACACTATGCAATGATAAAGAACAACGATGATAGCAGGAAACATCTCTTAACCTGGTTTTAACTAGAGGACATTATGCTGAGTGAAGTTAGTCAGTGACAAAAGGACAAATATTGTATGAGATCCCTATGGTAAGAACCTAAAAACAGACTCATGCATAGAAGAAAAGACTCTTTGATGGCTGCAAGCGAGGGGAGGCAGGGAGGGCAAGGGGGGGAGGGTTTAGATTAGACAGTTGATAGAAAGTTGGTTGGGTGAAATCTGTGACAGCACACATTAGAAAGAAGAACAATATTCAGCAGACTTCAGTGAAACTTGGGTACTCCTTCCATCTTAACCCAATATTGCAAAGACAGAGTAGCTGGGGCAGGGAGCCTGGGACCATGCTTTCAGGTGAAATTGAGGACAATTGGCACAATTAGAGTTTTGCTAAGAGGGCTCTCTGCACCCCACATTGGCAAGTGGCATCTGTAGTCTTAAAAGCTGCCAAGCTGCCATCTGAGGGTACAGCAAATGGTCCCAACTCAGCAGGAATGGATGATTGCCAAGGACCAAAATGACATGGCGGTAAGAGAATCCAGAGGACAGAGACACCCACATGAGTGGGTGTCTACATCAACTCATGACCGGAATAACCGGACACTGCCCAGCCACCACCAGTGATAGCCGCAATGGAGCTCACGAAGTTGAGTCTCACTGGCAACATAAGACTAAAAAGGGGTGCATCCTGAGGTCTCCACTAAAAGACCACAATTGATGGTCCAGGGCCTTCAGGCTTCCCCTGGAAGCATGGCCTCTGGTCCTGATGCTGTCCCTGCCCATAAATCATAATGAAGTTCCACTCTTTGGACGGGAATGGATTGGACCTGGTGATGCAGAGTGACCATATCTTGGGTGCACTTTATCGTACTATGCATCTATAGGATATCATCCTGCTGACCTGACTTCTGATTGGAGGAAGTGGAGTGGGTAGAAAAGGGAAGGGAGAATGCTGGGAGGATGGGACATGTATGGAGCAGAGAGGAAGAGTGTGCTGTCATTGGGTAGAGAGAGCAGTGGAAGCTGCATATAGGTGGCATGTAAATTTATATGGGAATGTACATTTTCATTCAATCATAATAAAAAAATGTAAAATCAAGAACAATGTAGATTAAATACACATTTCACTTCACTCGGTCAATGTCACATATACTTCAGCTTTACAACTGAGATATACGAGCAATAACAAGTTCACAAACTCATCCTAGAAAAAGTGCTACATATCTCTTTGCTGAATATCACAACAGTTACCTTTGAAGTATTCCCCTGAGGCAGCTATGCAGCAACGCCAATGCCTTGTCCACCTTTCAAAGCAATTTTAGAACTCTTTTTCTGGAATGGTCATCAGAGCTGTCGCTGTATTACCACTGATGTCCTGAATGTCATCTAAATGTCTTCCTTTCAATATTTCCTTTATCTTCAGGTAAAGAAAAAAGTCATCAGGTGGCACATCAGGTGAGTAGGGAGAGTGTTCCAATACAGTTAGTTGCTTACTGGCTAAAAAACTCCCTTACAGACAAACCATACAATTAAGTTCACACATTTGTCTCCATGCTAACATGCTCAACGGCCTTCCAGAAAGAGTTCCAAAATTACTTTGAAGGGTGCACTAGGTGCTGGCATCAATGCATAGCTTCCCAAGGGGAGTACTTCAAAGGTGACCATACTGATATTCAGTAATGAGGTATGCAGCACTTACAACAATCAAGTTTACAGACTTCATTGTCAGGCCTCATACTGTCTACTTCATAGATTATTTTCCATGAGTGGAAGTCCCTAAAATCATATTTCACAGCAGACATCTTTAGTTCTCTATATTGTCCAGTGTTACCTGGACATGAATTTTCCAGCTCTCCAACAAAGTGCCAAATCTCTTACACATAAACACACACCCACTATAAAAGACCATTTGATGTGCATTTTAAAATACAAGCGAAATGTCCATCTGAGGAAATTAAAACAACTATATGATTTCATGGGATTACTGTGAAAGGAGGGAGGGGATGAATCCCAGAGGGGAAGTGACCCGCCTTTGAGAGGAGAGGGCAGTTTTAGGTGCCTGGGGCTTGAAAGTACTCAGAAAAAAGACAAAACAAGGATATCTAGCCGAATCCCCTTTTACCCTCCTCAGAGATCAGCCTAGAGTCCTAGTTAGGAGGACAATCTTTGCAGTCAGTAGCCAACTCCTGACTCGAGTACCCACACATATCATGTGTCCTTATGAACTCATCTGTTTATTTTTTTAAATGAATGATAACTTATAGTCCCCATTTGTTGAATTAAATGTAAAATAAAATACACAAAGCACTTGACATAAGCTCTTGATAAATGACAGCTATTACTAACTGACACTTCCTAGTATTTATTCACACTTCTCTCTACTTTTTCTTTCCCCATTGCTCAAGAGAAAAAAGTTGGTAACAAATAACCTCCTTCTCCCTCCAGCATCTTCCTAATTAAAACTACCAGACTAGGGTCATGGATTGAAGAGTCCTTGGATAGATAAACAAATTATGGTATACTCACACAATGGAATATTATGCAATGATAAAAAACAATGATGAATTTGGGAAATATACCATGGAATAATCTGGAAGGCATTATATTCAGTGAAATTAGTCAGTTGCAAAAAGACAAATACTATATGAGACCCTTATTATAAGGACTCAAGAGAAGGTTTAACACAGAAAAACATAGTCTCTGAGGGATACGAGGGTGGGGGAGGGAGGAAGAGGGGTACTCATTAATTAGATAGCAGACAAGAATTATTTTAGGTGACAGGAGGGACAACACACACTAAAGAAGTCCACACAACTTGATCAAACCGAAATCTAAGAAGTTTCTTGAACACAACCAAATACTTCAACGGACAATTAGCAAGGACAGGGGTCTGGGACCACAGTTTCACGGGCATCTACATGAACTGGCATAACAAAGTTTATTAAGAAAATGTTCTGCATCCCACTTTGATGTCTAGTTTCTTAAAAGTTATCAAGTGGCCATCTAAGAAGCATCAAGTGGTGTAAACCCACCAGAGGCACAGGAGTGTGAAGAGCATCAAAGATGTAAAGAAAATACGCACTCTAGAGACAGAAAGGACCACCTAAACCAGAGACTATGTCACTATGAGAGAAGAAGAACTAGATGGTGCTCAGCTACAGCCAAGGGCACCCTTACAACACAGAGCCCCTGACGAAGTGGGAGAAACGTGGAGTGCAGAACTCAAACTCCAGTAAAAAGACTAGACATCATGGTCTGACAGACTGGAGGGTCCCCAGAAGACACGGCCCCTGGACCCTCCATTGGCCCAGAACCGAAACCATTCCCAAAGCCAACTCATCATATAAACACTGAACTGGTACACAAGACATAAAATCATACTGGTTAAGAGTGTGCTTCCTGGCTTAAGTAGATATAGGAGACTAATGGGGCAGCTCCTGTTCAGAGGTAAGATTACAAGGGGGCAGGAGCTGGCTGGCTGGACACTGGAAATACAGTGTTGTGAAGAAGAATGTGCTATCACAGCAGGAGGCGAGCATCTAGGGTCACATAACAAAGTACGTGTCAGTTTTTGTATGAGAGATCAACTCAGATTTTAAAATTTCACTTTACAATGAAAAGATAAACAAATGGGAGTCCTGATGGCATAGCGCCTAAGTGCACTGCTGCTATCCAAAATACTGACTGTTTGGACCAACTTAGAAAGTCCATGGGGCAGTTCTGCTCTCTATGATAGGCTTGCTAAATGTCAGAATTGACCCCATGGCAGAGTTTAAGGATGTAAAAAAACAGGCAGTGGAGTGATGGCATTACTCCTAACCAGGTAGAGTTTTATACTCTAACATACGGTCCCAATGAGAGAAATCTGATAAAGACAAAATAATACGATAGACACTAGAAACTCTATAGCTATGAGCTCAAAGCCATATCATAAGGGCCTCTTCTTGATACTCAGTTGGACCCACTATTGCCATCGGACCCCAGAATGTGAGTGCTGAAAGGGACTTTTGGTCATATTATGTCCAGTCTTCTCCTTTTACAGAAGCACAAACTGAAGCTCAGAAAAGGACAGAACTCATCCTAGCTCTCAGTGATTCGGAACCTTTTACTTGCACTCAGTCAACCAGGAAAATCCTCTGGGTGTGGCATTACCTACCTTGTTGGGCCCCATTCAGCCTCAGAGCAAGGAGCTCAGCAGACAGCTCTCCCTCCATTCTAAGAGCTAGTCATTCAGAGTGTCATCCTGAGCAAAACAGACTGAGCGGATTTGTCCTGGAGCACAGGCAGCTGTCTTCAGAACCAGACTCCTCCACTCCACTCCTTCACCCGTATTGCAGGGCCATAGTGGGCTAACCCACTTCATCTCAGATAAAATACCAAGTTAAACTGAAGAAATATTAGAGCTGAAAGGAAATCTGGACACAAATAATCCAACTTCCTCATTTTACAGGTAATAAAACTGACAGGAGCTTGATTTCTCAGGGTCACAAAGCTAGATACTGGCCAAGACACTGGGGCAAAAACAAGTGTTCCCGTGATGTAGGGCTTCCTTCCTGGTGACTGTCACTGCCAACCAGTCATATAAACCTTCCTTCCACACAACAATATTGCTCAGGCCTTGTGATCTTTTAGAAAATGCAAAGTCTATGATGGGGAGGATAAATAACAAGGAGAAGGAGCCAGAAAACTCGGCCCACAGCCAATATTTTGATCTACTATTTACAAACCAAAATAAAAGCTACATGAAGCAGCTAACCAGTGATTTTAAATCCGGGTTTTTACTTTGGAAAAGCCACTTACTCACTAAAAGGCCAAGAACTGTTTTTCAGCACAGAGATGATTGGACTATTTAAAATAAATCGAGCAACATGCTGTCATCAGGGGACCAAATTCCCCATGCCATTTCTTGTCATTAGTATGAAACTTTGGAAATGAGTCAGGAACTAAGAGCTGGGAACATGTTCAGAATGTGACTCAATTTATTTAGCTAGAAACCTTTACATTTACAAACACCATCAGTTATGCGCAGAGGAAGCAACAGTAAAGACATGACATTGAGTTTGCATGGTGATGTCAGACTGAAGGAAGAGAGGACTGGTTTGAAGCAGGGCTGCCAGGTGGGCAATTTTATGCAATTCCCTTCACCTCTTCAAGGAGCAGTTCCACAGCCTCAAACTGACAAGATTGCTGTGGCTCATTCTCCACGTTATTTCTCGTTCTAACATTCTATACTTCAAGATCACTTTGATTTTGATGCCTTAGGTATTCACAAGTGATGATAATTATAATGGTGATAACCATAATGATTTAAAAACTGCCATTTACAGGGTACCTACTCCCAGTCAATGCACCTCATGTGTACCCACCACCTGTCTGTCAGTGGAGGTCTGCAAGTTGCTACAATGGTGAACAGGTTTCACTGTTTCTTCCCAACTCAGACAGACTAGGAAGAAAGGCCTGGTGCTCTACTTCTAAAAATCAGCTAATGAAAACTCTATGGCTCACAACAGTCCCATCCACAACCAATAACGAGAATAGCACACGATGAGGCAGTATTTGTTGTGCATGGATGGAGTTGCCACAGGTCAGGGCCAACTCACCAGCAGCTGACAACAACAATTACATGACAGGCTATAATTTTGCAGCTATTATCTCTAATAGTCACAGAAACCCTACAAGGAAATTTTTCTTATTGATCATTTTTGTTTGTTTCCTCTTGGCATTCATTTTTCTCTACTCCTGTCAAAATCACCCAGGTTTTACTCTGGAGACCATACTATACTCATCCCAGCCCACTTCCATTTAATCTGGATAATATTGAACACCTAGAGACAGACTTAATAGATCTACATGTACCACCTCTTGTCCTCAATATTGGTTCTGAGATGTAAAATCGACCTTGTCAGGAAGCCAGAGAGGCCTTTCAGGAGTTATAGGATACAAGTTTCCTCTGTCTCACACAGAGGAAACAACTGCATTGAATGTGTTGGGTGAGGCTGTGAGGTCTAGAACTGCAGCAGCCACAAGGTGATAAAAGGCAATTATGACCTTCCAGAGGGCCACCATATGAAGCCTACAAATGCAGCAAAACCCACTACAGGCAGACTGTCAAGAAGGAAACTGGGCACTGAAAACATTTGAGCATCTTGGTCCACTCTCACCTGAAGTCCACTTAGCCTTTGGACTTTTCAGTTACATGAGGATAACAAATTCCATTCTTTTCATAAATGTGTGGAACTGGGTTGTTTTGGGGGTTGTTTTGGTCAGTTGAATAGTAAAGAGACCTAATTGGTACAATCTTATTGTTTCTATTTTACAGTTGGAATTCTGAGTCCAAGAGAAGCCTATTGATTTATCCAAAGTTACCTAAATGGCTAAATTTACACCTTTTCTACCTATCCTATCTATACCTTCCAAAACAATTTTGGAAGAAAAAATGAGTTCTTGGAAATGAAAATACTGAAATTCAAAAGTGGAGATGTATTTAACTATGAATTATACATTTATAAACAATATTAGTGTTCATGTCTGAGAATGGGATTACAAGGGTCTTTAACATTAGTAGTTTCAAATTTTATAAAATGCATACATTTATATTTTTAAAAATCATCTTTAAAAAAATACAAGGAATTAGTTCTACAGATGCCAAAAGCATTTTCTACAAAATAAAAGAAAAGCTGTCTCTCACAAAAGACAAAATAAAAAAATCTGTAACTTCCAGTGAAATCATCAACTCAAACTCTAGAATTGGAGAATATACTGTACAAACCAAAAAAGGAAAGTTAAAATCTCTCCACTATAACATTGTGCCACTGATGGTTTATCCCACCCATACTTATTTCTGGTGACTGAAGACTGGTAAAATTATCAACCAGAATAATCTCAGGAACTTGCTGACCAGCAGCATTCTCATACTTTAATTACACACTGAGGTATCAATACTAGTTCTTGAGAAAATATTGCACAGCCACACGGGATGGCTTTTGTGCGCGTAAGAAAAGGGAACACTAGCAACAAATTAACAACACTGAGACACTAGTGACAATATACTGCCTTGAATAAATGTGATTTTCAAAAACTGTTTAGTTTTGGGGAGGCAGAGTCAAGATGGCAGACTAGGCACACGTCTCCTTATATCCCTCTGGAAACCAAGACCTGAACTGATAATCAAACAGAGCCTTCTGGTCACCTAATCAGCCCGAGGACATGGCACAGGGCTGCTACTTTCAACTTCATACCACTGAGCGAAAAACCTCCTCTCTTTCGCTGACTCCCGCTCCTGGCTAGCCCTGGCTCTCACGGACTGAAGGTAAATGCACCATTTTGACTTTTTTTTTTCTGTCTTGGCCGGCGGGCAGAGCTGGGTCTTGCCTATTGGCTGACTCAGACATGCTGCTGGGGGGAAAGGCAGGCAAAATTCCCATATTTTGAGAGCCAGGCTTAGGACTCTGTTAACCTAGCCACTTTGGACCTGTCATCTTATCTCTGCCTCAGCGGTGTTTCTGCGGAATTACGCAGTCAGTGTGTGGGACGCCATGTCGGTACCGAGATTTTAGCAGGACCTAATTCTTAGCCTGGGACCCAGTGCCTGCAAACAGGACAGCACTTCTCCAACAGAAAAGTAGTAATTTACACAGTGCCACGTACGTTCGGGGCCCTGCAACAGAAGCACAGGAATCACTACCTCTTGGAACCTCTAGCTCTTCTATCTGCTGCCTGTGTGGAGGGCATCACCTTGGATACGGTGGCCGCAGCTGGACCTAATTCTTCACTTGGGAGCCAGAGTCTGCCCACAGGAGAGCACTTTTCTATCACAAAACCAGTACTCTACACAATGTCGCCTAAGGCCAGGCCCTGTCAGTAGAAGCCAACAGGGCAGTAGCATTTCTGTATTCTGAACTAGTTTGTATCATCTGGGGTTAGATATAGTGGTGCTTACTTTGTCAGTTGAGAAGAGGGACCTCTACACATGAAAACCTGACTGACTTGGGAAGTGGTCAGATACCTTTTGCTTTACATTTGAAGACAGCCTAGAGAAGCATCTTCAGTCCATCCTCACAGTATCTCTTCCAGCCTGTACTTACTCACATGGGACCCAAAAAGCAACAGACACTTGTGGCATACAAGAAATCATCCACGGCTTAAGAAGGCTCCCAAACAAAGCAACCAAGGAGTTTTCAGGATGAAGACACTTTTATGAAAACATCAGAAAGTGAATACAAAATGATTATATACAGAGCCCTTCTAGACCTTATACAAAACACAAGAGAACAAAATGAAAAATTAAGCAAGCGGTTCGATCTGATGGAACACCAGTACTCTCAAATCGAACAGATCAAGAACAAAATCAAACACATAGAAACTTCCATGCAAACCCAAAAAACAGAACGGAATAAATAGAAAAAAAAATTCTGACTTGGAAGACAGAGCTACTGATGCCAGCGTCTATGAGCAGAAATCAGAAAAAATAAACAAGAAAAATGAAGAAGCATTAAGAAGCATGCGGGACTCTATTAAGAGGAACAAAATTCGGTTAATTGGAGTCCCTGAACAGGGTGAGACATCTGAGAACACAGAGAGTATCGTTGCTGAGTGGCGGACAGAAAACTTCCCAGAAATCATGAAAGAAGAGAATATAGACATCTCAGATGCATATCATATGCCACCCAATATAGATCTCAAAAGAAAGACTCCAAGACATATTATAATCAAGCTTAACAAAATGAAACATAAGCAGCAACTCTTAAAGGCAGCAAGACTCAAAGCAAAGCTAACATTCAGGGGGAAACTCCGTAGGCTCTCTTCAGATTTCTCAGCAGAAACCATGCTGGCACAGAGACAGCGGCATGACACATTCAAAGCCTTGAAGGAGAAGTACTTCCAACCAAGAATTATATATCCTGTAAAACTACCTTTCAAATACAAAAATGAAATTAAGACATTCTCAGATAAACAGAAGCTCAGAGACTTTGTAAAAACCAAACCGAAACCACAAGAAATACTGAAAGAGGTTCTTGGCGCAGGCTTAGAAGAATGAAACCACTAACTTTACATTTTAGAATGACACACTATTCATAACTCTACTCAGTTAGTGAAGACTCCAAAGTCAATCACAGCTTTAATACGGAAAGAAGCAATCCAGTGATCATCATGAAAACTATGGTGCTATCATATTAAAAAGAGGGATGTACTACAGCTGTTATAGTCCTTTCAGATGGAGAGGAAGATGACCAGACTGGTAGTAATTAAAACTGTGTTTATATATAGTTTATTAAGGGGGATCATAGGGGCAGCTGTAAAGCACAACAAAGATGTATCATACCATTTCAAGAAATGTAACATAGGAGTCTCAACAACTACAAAACAAGCTCTGAAAAAGGTGAAAAATCAACTCACAAAAAAGAATGTCCCAGAACAGACTAATAAGAACAACAGAGAAAACATCAACATAAAAATAAACATATCACAATGGAAGCAGTGAACACATACCTATCAATAATTACACTGAAGGTGGATGGACTGAATGCTCCAGTAAAGAGACATCAAGTGACATCTTGGATCAAAAGACATGACCCATCCATATGTTGTCTACAAGAAACTCACTGGAGACCTAAAGATAGGAACAAACTGAAAATTAAAGGATGGAAGAATATATATTAAGCTAACAATGAACAAGGAAGAGCAGGGGTGGCAATTCTAATCTCAGACAAAATCAATTTTAATGTCAAAGGCACCATTGTCAACAAAGATGGATACTATTGCTGAAAGGTTCAGTACACAAGCAAGACTTAACTATATTAAATATTTATGCACCTAATATCAGAGCCATGAGTCGGATCCGACTCGACAGCACTTGGCTTGGCCTAATATCAGAGCACCTAAATACGTCGAAGAAACACTGACTATGCTCAAAAGAGAGTTAGATGACTCCACAACAATAGTGGGAGACTTCAACACTCCACTCTCAATACTGGAAAGATCATCTAGAAAAAAGCTCAGTAAAGATACAGAAGACCTCACGGACACAATTAACCAACTAAACTTCATTGATTATATACAGAACTTTCCATCCATCAGCAGACAACTACACCTTCTCCAGTGCACATGGAACATTCTCCAGAATTGGCCATGTGTTAGCCCATAATGCAGTGCTCAACAAAATCCATACCACTGAATTACTGCAAAGCATCTTCTCAGATCATAAAGCCACAAAAGTTGAAATCAATAGCAGAGAAAACATAGATAGAAAGTGGAGCTCTTGGAAACTGAACAACATCCTGCTCAAAAAAACAGGGATTATAGAGGAAATCAAGATGAAATACAGAAATTCATGGATTCCAATGAGAACAAAAACACTTCCTACCAGAACCTATGAGATACAGCCAAAGCAGTGCTCAGAGGTCTGTTTATTTCCATAAATGCACACATCAGGAAGGAAGAAAGAAACCAAATCAAGGAACTAACCCTACAGCTTGAACAAGTAGAAAGAGAACAACAGAGGAACCCCTCAGGCACGAGAAGAAACGAGATCATAAAGATTAGAGCAGAGCTAAATGAATTAGAGAAAAACAATTGAAAAAATTGAAAAGACCAAAAGCTGGTTTTTTGAAAAGATCAACAAAATTGACAAACCACTTGCTAAACTTACTAAGGAAAAGCAGGAAAGGAAACAAATAACCCAAATTAGAAATGAGACGGGAGCTGTCACCACAGATCCAACAGATATCAAAAATATCGTAACAGAATACTATGAAAGACTGTACTCTAACAAATTTGAAAACCTAGAGGAAATGGACCAATTTCTTGACTCATACCACCTACCCAAATTATCACAATGTGAAGCAGAACAACTTAATAAACCCATCACAAAGGAAGAGATTGAAAATGTCATCAAAACACTGCCAGCCAAAAAAAGTCCAAGCCCAGATGGCTTCACTGCAGAATTCTACCAAGTATTTAGAGAAGAGTTATCCCCAATACTACTGAGACTATTTCACAGTATAGAAAGGGATGGAGTACTCCCAAACTCATTCTATGAAGCCAGCATAACCCTGATACCTAAGCCAGGGAAAGACTCAACAAAGAAGGAGAACTACAGACCGATATCACTCATGAATCTAGAAGCAAAAATCTTCAACAAAATTCTTGCCAATAGAATACAACATATCAAGAAAATAATCCATCATGACCAAGTGGGATTCATACCAGGGATGCAAGGCTGGTTCAACATCAGAAAAACAATTAATGTGATTAACCACATAAATAACACAAAAGACAAGAATCACCTGATTTTGTCCATTGATGCCGAAAAGGCATTTAATAAAGTCCAACACACATTCATGCTAAAAACTCTTAGCAAAATGGGCATAGACGGCAAATTCCTCAACACAATAAAGGCCATTTATACAAAGCCAATTGCCCACGTCATCCTGAATGGAGAGAGACTGAAAGACTTTCCCTTGAGATCAGGAACTAGACAAGGATGCCCACTCTCACCTCTCCTATTCAACATTGTACTAGAAGTTTTAGCCAGAGCAATTAGACAAGATGAAGAAATAAAGGGCATCTGCATCAGCAAAGAAGAAGTCAAAATCTCCCTGTTTGCAGATGATATGATTGTATATACACAGTCTCAAGGAATCCATAAGTAAACTACTCAAACTGATAGAAGAGTTCAGCAAAGTCTCAGGATACAAGATAAACATAAGTAAATCAGTAGGATTCCTTTATACCAACAACGAGACTGTTAAGGAGGAAATTACCAAATCAATACCATTTACGATAGCCCCTAAGAAGATAAAGTACCTAGGAATTAATCTAACCAGAGAAATAACAGACCTTTACAAAGAGAACTACAAGCCCTTACTACAAGAAACTAAGAGAGACTTAGAGAAATGGAAAAACCTACCCTGCTCATGGATAGGAAGACTTAACATTGTGAAAATGTCTATTTTACCCAAAGCAATCTATTTATATAATGCAATCCCAATACAAGTTCCACCGTCATTTTTTAATGAGATGGAGAAACAAATCACCAATTTTGTCTGGAAAGGGGAGACGCCCCGGATAACTAAGGCACTACTAAAGAAGAACACACTGGGAGGCCTCTCATTACTTGACCTTAGAACATACTACACTGCCACAGTGGTCCAAACAGCCTGGTACTGGTACAAGAACAGACAGACGGATCAATGGAACAGAACTGAGACCCCAGAGATGACACTATCTGCCTATGAACAGTTAATATTTGACAAAAGCCCTAAGACATTAAACTGGGGTAAAAACAGTATCTTCAAGAAATGGTGCTGGCAAAATGAGATACCTAAAACGATAAAGCTCATCCAAGAAAAGGTAGGAACAACAATGGAAGTTTTAATACACAATGTGGACAGACTCCAAAATCTGTCAAACAAACCACAATCAACAGAAAATAGATAAATGGGAACTATTAAGAATCAAACACTTTTGCTCATCCAAAGACTTTATTAATAGAATTAAAAGAACACGCACGGAATGGGAAAAATATTTGGCAACTCTATGTCAGACCGACGCCTGATCTCCATAATCTATACTACAATATATCAGTAAGAAGAAGATAAATCATCCAATTAAGCGATGGGCAAAGGAGATGGTCAGACATTTCACTAAAGAGGAGATCCAGGCAGCCAAACAACACATGCGGACATGTTCACGATCTTTAGTTATTAAAGAAATTCAAATCAAGATGACAATGAGATACTATCTCACCCCAACAAGACTGGCCATGATCCAAAAAACACAAAACAACAAATGCTGGAGAGGCTGTGGAGAAGGTGGAACCCTCCTACACTGTTGGTGGGGTGGCAAAATGGTCCAGCCTCTTTGGAAAGCAATCTGGCGCTTCCTTAAAAAAATGGATATTGATATACCATTTGACCCAGTAATTCCACTACTTGGATTATATCCTACAGAATCAAGGCCTCTCACACCAATGGACACATGCACCAGAATGTTTACCGCAGCACAGTCCACGATAGCAAAAAGATGGAATCAACCCAGATGCCAAACAACAGAAGAATGGATAGGTAAACTATGGTACATATACTCAATGGAGCACTACACAATCATAAAGAATAACGATGATTCCAGGAAACATCTCCTAACCGGGTTTCAACTGGAAGACATTATGTTGTGTGAAAGTAGTCAGCGACAAAAGGACAAATATTGTATGAGACCTCTACGATAAGATCTCAAAAACAGACTTGTGTATAGAAGAAAAGACTGTTTGACAGCTGCAAGGGAGGGGAGTGAGGGAGGACGAGGAGGGTAGGGTTTAGATTAGATAGTTGCTAGAAATCTGGTTGGGAAAAATTGGTAACAGCACACATTAGAAACAACAACAACATTAAGTGGACTTCAGCATAACTTGAGTACTCTTTCCATCTTAACCCAATATTGCAAGGATAGAGTAGCTGGGGCAGGTGGCAGGGGACCATGCTCTTAGGCAAAATCAAGGCCAACTGGCACAACTAGCATTTTGCTGAGATGACTCTCTGCACCCCACATTGGTGAGCGGCATCTGGTGTCTCAAAAGCTGCCAAGCTGCCATCCAAGGACACAGCAAATGGTCCCAACTCAGCAGGAACAGATGCTCACCGAGGACCAAAATGACATGGGGTAAAGACAACCTAGAAGATAGAGAGACCCACATCAGTGGGTGCCTACATCAACTTGGGACCAAAGAACCAGATGGTGCCTGGCCACCACCAGTGATAGCCACGATGGAGCGCACAGAGATGAGTCTCACTGGCAACACAAGAATAAAAAGAGGTGCATCCTGAGATCTCCACTAAAAGACCTCAATTGATGGTCCAGCGGTTTCAGGGTTCCCCTTAGAGCATGGTCCCCGGCCCTGATCCTGCCCTTACCCATAAATTATAACGAAGGTCCACTCTTTGGCCAGGAATGGATTGGACTTGGCAATGCAGAGTGACCATATATTGGATGCACTTTATGGTTCTATACACCTATAGGCTATCATCCTGCTGACCTCTGGCTGGAAGAAGGAGAGTGGGTGGAGAGGAGGGGAAAGGAGGCTGTTGGGAGGATGAGACATGTATGGAGCAGAGAGGAATAGTGTGCTGTCACCGGACAGGGAGAGTCGTGGAAGCTGCATACAGGTGGGCATGTAAATTTATACGGGAATGTACATTTTCACTCAGTCATATTAAATAAAAAATTTTAAAAAAGGTTTAGTTTTGAAAGAAAACATAATATAAAGACTAGCCAAGCCAAGTGCCATCGAGTCGGATTTGGTAAAAATTGTTTTCCACTTCTGTTTCCCTCTCAGTAGCTTTACAGTATTGAAATAAAACTACAAAAACTGCGGACAAAAAAATCTGGAAGAAGTCAAGTGAGAACTGACTGACCACATGGGAAAAAACATACCAGAAATGAGATTAGAGGACTCAAAGGAAAATATTGAAATCTTAAAAATGTAATAAAAAGTGACAGCCCACAGTAAAGAGCAAACCAGCATAACTGGACTGCATCATAAACTGAAAGGTTTTCTAAACTCAACCCCGTATTTCAATGGATCAAGTAGAAGAACAGAGGTCTGAGGACTGTATTTTTAGGGTACTTCAATATCAATTGATATAGCTAGGCTTTAGCTAAGAGAGTCTTCTGCACCTTACACTGGAAGTGGTGTCTGGGGTTTTAAAAGCTAGCAAGCTAACATGTGGGGTGCACCAAAGGGTCCCAATCCATCTGGAACAGATGAAGACAGAGAACATCAAAGATACAAAGAAAAATGAGCCCAAGAGACAGAAGGACCATACAAATCGAAAGACTACATCAACATGAAACCAGAAGAACCAGATGGTGCCCGGCCACTTGCAAAGGCAGCCGTGATGGGGGACACAATGAGAGTCCCTCACGTAGTATGAGAAAAAGAGGTGTGCAGTTCAAGAACTCTTCTAAAAGATCAGAACTGATGGTCTGACAGTCCGGAGGGTCCCCTCAGAACATGGCTCCTGAACTTGCTGCTGGCCCTGACCTGAAACTAGTACTGAGGTCAACTCTTCAGACAAGAACAGACTGGACTCAGGGACACAGTGTGAACATATGGTGCATGTACTTCGCGGTTTTATACATTTATAGGAGGCTGTCCTACCAGTTTCTTTCTAGTTGAGACAGAAGAGTGTGGAAAGGAGAAGACAGCTGCTTGTTAAGATGACACTGGAAGTACAGAGTGAAAAGGAGGAATACCCTGTCACAGGGTGAGGAGAGTAGATGGAGCTGTAGATAGGCGGGCATGCAGAATTGATTTGGACTGTATATTTTCACTTAATCATAATTAAAAGAAATTAACATATTGTTCACCAACATTACTGGCACTAATCAGAAAAATAAGAAACATAAAATAACGAATGTTGGAGTGTAGGAAGATGAGAACTTGTATGTAGTTCTGGAGGAAATGCCAAATGGTAACACTATTTTGGAAAATAAGGTGCTTCCTTAAAAAACTAGAACTAGAAATACCGTAAGACCTAGAAATCCCACTCCTTGGAATATATCCCATAGAAATAAGAGCCATCATACAAACACACATATGCACACCCATGTTCACTGCAGCACAGGAGCAAAAAGTTGAAAACAAAATAGTTGAATAAACTATAGTACACAAAATGGAACACTTGCAATGATGACGAACAATGATAAATTTGGGAAACTTCTCACAACATGGATGAATCTGGAAGGCATTATGCTAAGTGAAATATGTCAATCACAAATGGACAAATACTCTATGACGCCACTATCACAGAAACTTGGAAGGATTTACACACAAAGACAAACAATCATTGATGGTTATGGGGAAGGGAGGGTGAGAAGGGAAAAACACTAAATAGACAACAGATAAGTGGTAACTTTGGTGAAAGGTAAGAAAGTACACAATACTGGGAAAGCCAGCACAATTTGACCAAGCAAAGTCATAGAAGCTTCACAGATACACCCAAACTCCCTGAGGAACCAAGATCTTACTAGGCTAAGATCTTCAGACCATTGTCTTGGGTGGCATCTAGCTCAGCTGCCATAACATAGTTTATAAAGAAAATGTTCTGCATCTGATTATAGCAAGCAGCATATGGGTCTTAAAAGCCTGTGAATAGCTACCTAACACACATCTGCTGGGTCCATTCAAGAAAACAAAAGACACAAGGGAAAGAGTACCTCAAAGGACTCATGGACACAACTACCACAACCTCCACCAGACTGAGCCCAAAACAAACAAGTGATGCCTGGTTACCATCACCAACTGCTCTGACAGTGACCACAACAGACAGTGCCAGACAGAGAAAAATGCAGAACAAAATTCACATTCATTTAAAAAAAAAAAAAATACAGACCTGCTGGTCTGAAAGAAACTGGAGAAACCCCATATGGTACCCAAACACACTTTTAACTCAATAATGAATTTACTTCCAAGATTCACCCTTTGGCTAAAAGATTAGACAGGTCTACAGAACAAACAATAACACATGTGAGCAATGTACCTTGTAGTTCAACCACATATATTAAACTAAACGAACACACCAGCCCAGAACAAACATGAGAAAGCAAAAAGGGACAGGAAAACTTGACAAATGAAAACAGGGAACACATGGTAGAGAAGGACAGTGTTGACACATGGGTTGGCAACAACCAACCCAAAACAATATGAATATCAACAGCTTAATGAGAAACTAACATGCTCTGTAAACTTTTACCTAAAGCCAAATAAAATTAAAATGTTGATATATACAGCAAAAAGAGAGAAAAGAACACTGCAGACAAGTAGAAAATCAAGACAAAACACTTCTATTTTTCAAAGAATTGAAAACAAAGTCACTTCAATGACAACAAGGCCAAGAAGGTCCAACATACACCTAATCGGTGTCCTTGAAGAAAATTAAAACAATAAAATGCAATCAATATGTTGTGGTTGCTGTTGTTGTCAGGTGTTGTTGAGTTGGTTCCAATACCACAGACAAAAGAATGAAACCCAACTTGAACTTCTGGCAGTTTCTGGTCCTGCATTATCCCTACAATTATTCCTGTGTCTGAGCCTATTGTTATAGCCGTTGTGCCCATCACTGCACTGTCTTCCTCTTTTTTGTTGACCCTCTATTTGACTAAGTATGATTTTTATCTTTATGGCTTTATAGTCCGAAAAGATGCTTTGTAATATTTCAATGCTTGAATTTTGTTAAGGTTTCCCTTACAGTCTAGTATGTGGTCTATTTTAGAGAATTTCCCATGTGCACTGGAAAAGAAAATATACTTGGCCGCTATTGGGTGGAGTGTTCTGTATACATCTGTGAGGTCAAGTTGATTAATTATGACATTTAGATCTTCACATCTTTATTGAGCTTCCTCCTGGATGTTCTGTCCTTCACCAAAAGCAGTATATTGAGGTATCCTATGATTATTGTGGAGCTCTCTATTTCTGTTTTCAGTGCAGTTAGAGTTTACATGTTTTGAAGCCCTATTATTGGATATCTAAATATTTAATATGGTTATGTCCTCCTAGACTACTGATCCTTTAATCATTATGTAGTGTTATTCTTTACCCAATGTGGTGAACTTTTTTAAAGTCTATTTTATCGGAAGTTAATGTTGCCACTCCTTTTTTTAAACACTATTTGCCTGATACATTTTTTCCTATCCTTTGAGTTTTAGTTTGTTGTGTCTTTAAGTCTAAGGTGTGTCCCCTATAAGCAGACCATTTTTTTAATCCAGTCTGTCACTCCCCATCTCTTTACTGGTGCATATAATCCATTTACAATCAACGTAATTATTAATAGGCATCAGTTTAGTGCTATCACTTTGGATGCTTTTTTGTATGTGTGGTAGACAATTCTTTTTTTCCACTTAATTTTCTGTGCCAAGTCATTTTCGTTTATGTATTTCCTTTTTCATTGCTGTTGGTTTTGTATTTGCTGAGATTTCATGTTTTTCATTTTGATGTGTAGGACTGTAAATTTCCCTTGTAGTTACTGCCTCTTGGTCTCAGTATAGGTCCTCATGAGCACAATTAAGTGTTCTGGAATTCTCATTCTTTACAATGTCATCCATAATTTGTTATGATCCCCACAAATATCTTTGTATAGTTAATAAAACAGAAGTAAATATCTTTCCAGTATTCTCTGCTTTCAGCCAAGATCTGACATCAGCAAGGGCATGCCTCATTCCATGGCTTCTTCTGGATCCAGCCTGAATTTCTGGCAGCTCCTTGTCCATTTACTGCTGCAAACACTTTGGAATGATCTTCAGCAAAATTTTACTTATGTGTGATATTAATGACATTGTTGGATAATTTATGCATTGTTTGGTCACCTCTCTTTGGAATGGGTACAAGTAGGGATCTCTATCAGTCGATTAGCCAGGTAGCTGTCTCTTCCGTATTTCTTATCATAGCTGAGGGAGCACCTCCAGTCCTGTATCTGTCTGTAGAACATCTCAATTAGTAATCTGTCAGTTTCTGGTGGCTTGTTTTTCACCACTGCTTTCAGTGTAACTTGGGCTTCTTCCTTCAGTGCCACTGGTTCTTGATCATATGCTGTCTTCTGAAATGGTGAATGTTGATAATTCACTTTGGTACAGTGACTCTGCACATTCATTCTATCTTCTTTTGATGCTTCCTGCATTCCTTAGTATTTTCCCCATTATTGTTGTTAGCTGCCCTCAAGTTAGCTCTAACTCACAGCAATCCTGTATACAAAAGAACAAAATACTGCCCATTTTGCACTACCCCCCAAATTATTGTTATGCTTCGACCCAATGTTGTAGTGACTGTATTAATTCATCTCATTGAGCATCTTCTTCCTCTTTTGATCTGATCTGCTATTTTACTAAGCATGATGTCCTTCTCCATGGATTGATCCTTCCTAATAACATGCCCAAAGTGTGTGAGACATGGTTGTTGCCATCGTTTGCTTCTAAAAAGCATTCTGGTTGTACTTCTTCCAAGACCAATTTGTTTGTTCTTCTGGTGATCTATGGTGTATTTAATATTCTTTGCCAACACCGTAATTCAAAGGTATCAATTCTTTTTTGTTCTATCTTATTCACTGTCCAGCTTTCCCATGCATATAAGGTTACTGAAAATACCATGGCTTGGCTCAGGCACACCTTAGTCTTCAAAGTGACATCTTTGCTTTTCAACACTTTAAGAAGATCTTTTGCAGCAGTTTTGCCCAGTGCCGTACACCATTTAATTTCTTGACTGCTGCTTCCTGAGCATTGATTGTACATTCAAGTAAGCAAAATACTTGGCAACATCAATATTTTCTCCATTTATCATGATTTGCTTAGTGGTCCAGTTGTGAGAATCCATACTGAAGGCTGTAGTCTTTGCTTGTAGCAAGCAAGGTTGTGCCATCTGCATATTACAGGTTAATGACTCTTCCTCCACTCCTGGTGCCATGTTCTTCTTCATATTCTGAGAACATTTGCTCAGTATACAGACTAAATATGGTGAAAAATTACAACTCTTACACACACCTTTCCTTACTTTAACTGATGCAGTATCCCCTTTCACTGTTTGAATGACTGCCTCTTGGTATGTCTACAGGTTCCTCAAGAGCACAATGAAGTTTTCTGAAATTCCTATTCTTTGTAATGTTTTCCATAATTTTTCATGATCTACACATTCAAATGTCTTCACACAGTCAATAAAATACAATAAACATCTTTCTGGTATTCTCTTCTTTGAGCCAAGATCTGGCTGACATTAGCAATGATCTCCCTCATTCCATATCCTCCTCTGAATCCAGCTTTAATTTCTGACAGTTCTCTATCGATGTATTGCTGTAACTGCTTTCAAATTATTCTCATAAAAACTTTACTTGCATGTGCTATTATACTGTTCAATAATTTCCACGTTCTGCTGAGTCACCTTTATTTTGAATGGACACAAATATGGCTCTCTTGCAGGCAGCTGACCAAGTTGCTGTCTTCCAAATTTCTGGCTTGATCATATGCTGCCTCCTGAAATGACTGAATGTCAATCTACTCTTTCTATAGATACAGATATATGGGCTTATAGGTACATAGGTTTGACAAGCAACTTTTATCCAGATTATATAGAAACCAAATCAGTAAAAGAAGATATGTAATCCAATACAAAATGGAACAAAAAAACCCACAAGTATTTCACACAACAAATAGTCACACAGCCAGTAAATGCATAAAGAGATGGTCGATCTCTGCAAATCACAAATTTAAAATATAATTAAATGTACAATATTTAGTATATAATTACTTCTTGGCATTTAGAAGAAGAAATAGGACAGGCTAGGGAAGTCCTTGATGCCTAATCCTTGGACTAAGTATTTGCTTACAGATATTCATTTGTATATTAAACCAATTAATTACTTAAAACCATGCTGGTCATGAATGGAGCAATGATGACAACGGTTGTTGATACAATGATTATGATCAATCCAATTTAATTCAACTGAGGTCATAAAAACAAATGACAGAATACATAAAAGTGCTTATAAGAGTTCAAGACACATGAGAGTGGTTTTAAAATCATGTATGTTGCTGTTAGTTTAAATGATGAGTATCAGACTAGAAATCCAGAGTGACTACCCCCGAGAGACTATAGAAAGCAATAGAATTTCTTCTACAAAGTCCCAAGTGGTTCTGCACACTTGACCAATGCAGTGGAAAAAGTTATCCGCTTCTTTGGCAAGAAGTTTCAACAGGAGACGCCACTTAGAAGGCTCATGGAAGACCATGGGGCAGAAACTGAAAATGCGGCTCTCCCTGGGTATTAGCAGACTTTTCTTTCTCCTTCTCAAGCCACAGAATTTGGATGTGACCTAGCATTTGACCAGGACTCTTGGCTGCATTCACAATGAGCTGAAGGACAACTCTGAATCTCCAGCAGAGAGTAAGTTAATTTAGGAACGACCCCAAAGTCATATATTCTACTGTACTTACCCTCTGTCCTCACTATTTACTGAGTACCTACCTAAGAATTAACAATGTAAGAGTTAGTTTTGTGTCAGACTCCAATAAATACAGCCTTTTACTCTATGTCACAGGAACATATTCTAAGTTATGAATAATGAGAAACAGGTAATTTTTAAAGCGACATACCTACAAAAACCCAAAACTTTTGGAATAGGAATGGTGTTCAAGAGGGGTCATGGTTGGATAGGGGATGCATAGAACCCAGGAGGAAAATGACTGAATTCACTTTTATCATCTCTGTTCTTTGCATTGCATTTCCCATCCTTATAACATGCAGAATATAAGTAAAAATAATGAAAGTTTCTTCATCCTTATGGACTAGATACTTTGTTTTACATGCATTCATTAGTTTAATCCTCATACCAACTCTATTTTTTCATCTCTCCCAGATGAGGGCAATGATTAAAAAGGAAAATAATTAAAGCCACACAGCTGGTAATTGGTGGAGTCAGGGATTGAAAGACCAGTTCTAGCTGACCAGAGTTTATGCTCTTACCCAGTATTCTCTGCTAGATAATGGACAGTTTTGAAACCAAGCCATCTAGAAAGATTTATAAACCATAAACTCATCTTCCCTTTCTCCTCCCTCCTACAAAGTTCACTAAGCACTTAATATGTGCTAGACCCCATTTCAAGTACTGAGGCTCTGTAAGAGTAAAAATAACAGTAAGTCTCTGCATTTAATAATTTAGTCTACCAGGAAGACACATCTGTAATCTAAAAAGCAATGATTTTAAGCATTACAACAGAAATAAACAGAGAATACCTAAGGGTGTCAGGCAATGTCTCCATTGTTGACTTCTAGAAAGCCATCTATTCTGAAAACGTCTGTTGACAATTAAATTTTTCAGTGATTTTGCATTTGATCAAAGGATTGGAAACTAGGCTCTGGCAAAGCCAAAGGGCACTTTCATGATGTTTTGCATGCTGCTATATCATATCCAACTACAGGTTAAAAGACACTAATGCCTTATAAAACCAAGAGTTGAAAGCAAGGATACAAACAGATACTTGCACACTAGTGTTCGCTGAAGTGTTACCCACAAAAGACAAAAGGTAGAAACAATCCAAGTGTCCACGAACCATAATAGTTAAATAAAATGAAGTATACACACACAATGGAATAGTACTCAGCTCTAAAGAGAAATTAAGTCTTGATACATGCTACAACATAGATGAATCTTGAAAAGCATGCTGAGTTAAATAAGATTTTAAAAAGACAAATGTTGCATGATCCCACTTATATGAAAGATCTAGAATAGGCAAATGCATAGAGACCAAATATAAGCTGTACTTACCTGTAAAGTATGAATCAACAGAAATGACATGAGAATTAGTAGTTACCAGAGAGGGGTAGACAGGAAATCGGGGCAATATTGCTCATGAGGCACTGAGTTTCTGTTTGGGGTGGTGAAAATTTTTGGAAACAGACAGGGGTGTTGATTACACAACAAACTGACACTTATTAATGTCACCAAATTGTACATGTAAAGACAAAGTGAGAAATGTTTTATTATATGTATCTGAACTGAAAAATTTTAAAAGGAACTAATGCTTTCTAGAATATGGAATAATCCATGCCCAATACCAACGTGATGTGGCAGGCGGAGAGTCAGGGTGAGAGAGGGCAAGATAAAGGGTTCTTCTGGGCCGTAGGCTCTGGCAGGAGAAACGACAGTTTGAATATGTTCTCCAGTCGGAAATATTTCCCTCAATTCTTCCCATCCTATAGCATAAATTGTTATTGTTAGTTCCCACTGAGTCGATTCCAACTCATCACCACCTCATGTGTACAGAGTAGAACTGGTTTTCAAAGCCGTAACCTTCCAGAAGTATACTGCCAGGTACGTTTCCCAAGGCACCTCTGGGTGAGTTCAAACTACCAACCTTTCGGCTAGTAGTCAAGCACTGAACCATCTGCACTACTCAGAGAATCCTATAGCATAAATTATTGTTTGGTTATGAGCCCATCAGTTCTTCCAAGGGCACAGTTACCTCGTTCTACATTCAGGACATTGCTAAACAGAATAAGTAGTATTTGTCTTCTTACTAAGGCATATTTTAGTAATGAAAACAGAAGTTTCCAACTCAGAGACCACAGAACAATAAAGACCCCAAAGCTATTTTGTTCAAAATAGCTATATATGTTTAACAGGCTAGTGGGAACTGTACATTTATATGACATAATATAGCACAGGACAGAACATTACATCAATGAAGAATCTATACTCCACTAATGAGGTTATGGATAACATTAATTTGCCTTTCTAGGTTTTCATTTGTTTTAGTAGTCACAGAAAAAAGTAAAAGACATCAGTGGGATTTATTTTAATAATATATTTTATTTAACTCAAAATATCCAATTTTTTATTATTTCAAAATATTTTACATTGCTTTAATGTAAATTTAAATAAAATTTAAATTTTAGTTCCTTATACTATACAAATTGTCAAACTTGAAGACAATCAAGTGAGCACTGTAAGAGAGATGAGAATGAAACATACCTCTAGCAGACCAGGAATTTGTTGGTTTCAAGAAACTACTGGTAATTTTATTAGATGTGACTATGCCTTTGTGTTTATGTAAGAATCATCCTTCATCTTTAGATATGCTGATACTGAAGCATATAAAGGGTAAAATGACATGATGAAGAATATTTTCTTTACAATACATCACAGAAAGAGAAATGAAAACAGGAAAAGATGTGAAGTGTAACAAAACATTGACAAATTTTTAATTTGAGTACTAGACACATGCCAGCCAGTCACATGAGACTTCATAAGACTGTCTTGTTGTTAGTTGCCATTGAGTCAATTCCAACTCATGACAACCCTATGTATACATCACAGAGTAGAACTGCTCCATAGGGTTTTCCTGGTTATCATCTTAACAGAAGAACACCAGGCCATTTCTTCGGCAGTACCACTGCACAGGTTCGAACCACCAACCTTCATGTTATCAGCCAAGTACAAACTGTTCATGCCACCTAGGGACCCTATGTTATTATCTACAATGTTGTGTATTTATTAATTTTTCATAATAAAATGTTTTTAAATACTTGTACTGTAGTGGAAAAATACAAAGACATAATTTATTGAAAAGTTTATTCTATGCTGTGATAGTTCTAATATTTAAACAACCCTCTGAGGTGGTCAGTATCATCGCCATTTGAAAGACGAGTAACTGAGGATCAGAGACTTTAAGTGACTTGCCAGAGTACCAGATTGTTTACAGTCAACATTAAGTCATTATTCCCACTTGCATACATCTTTCAAAGAAAGACAATGCATAAAATAAACTACATTTAATAACAGCAACTCATTATATTGAAGACCATCCCAAACGTCATTCTATTACACACAATTTTAGAGCCCTGGTGGTACAGTGGTTAAGAATTGAGGCTGCTAACTGAAAGGTTAACAGTTCAAACCCACCAGCCACTTCTTTGAAACTCTATGGGGCAGTTCTACTCTGTCCTACTGGACCACAGAGTCAGAACTGACACAAAGGCAATGGGTTTGTTTGTTGGGTTTTTTTTCTTTTACGGATATATAACGGTAAAGCTACCGGAAATCTTGATTTTCTGTAGGGTCCAACCCAATGGCCAAAGAAACTGAGTATCAATGAGGTGAACGGACTTTTGTCCAATCAGTGAGTGACTGTCGGAGGCAGACCTAAACCCAGTCCCGAGTCATGTTCTCTCCACACCCTACGGCAAGTGACGTCAACTACAACTGAAGGCTAAATCATCTTCAACTGGCAGTTTCTTTTTGTGAAGCAAAACATATTTTTCCCAACATGAAAGGAGTGGCAGAGAGTGAAGTCCTGTGATAATTTAATAAATTACAAGGCCAATCAGGCTGTCAGCAATTTGGGAGGGTCAAGGAGCCACATAGGAGGGCAGGTATACCTTGGGTATAACTCAAAGTTGTATATTTTAAGACTTCCACACTTATGACCACAGATGTGTTACAGGTATGGGTGTGGGTGGGTGGGTATGTATTATTTAGGTATCATTCATCAACTAGCAGACAGGTGAAAAGCATCCTCAGGTAAAGACTAGAGATTATCAGTTACAGCCTCAATTCAGTAAGTGGATTTAATTCTAATTCTGGAGCAACTGTGATTCAGACAACTAATATTTAAGTGGGAAACCCATATAAAATCCCTAAGTGTTTAAAGCCCATCAAATTTTAATTTCTCCCCTCCCTTCATCTTCCTTCCCTCCTCTCCTCTCCTTTTCTCTCCTCTCCTCTCTTTCCCTCTCCCTCTCCCCACCTCTGTCTGGCCCTCCCCTCACCTTCCTCTGTCTCTCTCTCTCTCTCTGAAAAATCTTCAGAAACAGACCTTCTCAAAAATTGACTTGGATTGTGAACTTTCACTTAATCACAATAAAAAGAAAGAGATCTTCCAAACCAGCACCTTAAGCAAGATATTTTGTGAATACCTGTTCAGAAAAAATAATAATATTATGGTAGCGTGTGCTCAAACCTGTCTTTTATATTTTTTGCCCTACAGGTAAAGTCATACAGTGTTTCCCTCTTATAAACTGGCCAGATTCCATGGAAAATAATGTTACAGAATTTATCCTCACAGGTCTTTCCCAAAATAAGAAAGTGCAACAACTATGCTTCTTTCTGTTCTTACTCTTTTACATCATCCTCATGACTGGAAATTTTCTCATTATAACAACTATCCAAAGGACCCCAAGTCTCAGTTCTCCAATGTACTTCTTCCTTAGTTTCCTATCCACTGTCGACATCTGCTATTCCTCTGTTACAGCCCCCAAGTTGATTACTGACTTCTGAGCCAAGATCAAAAGCATCTCTTTTGTTGGCTGTATGATCCAGCTTTTTTGTGTTCATTTATTTGGCTGCACAGAGATCTTTATCCTCACAGTGATGGCCTATGACAGGTATGTGGCCATCTGTAAACCTCTGCACTATACAACCATCATGGACTGGAAAGTCTGCTCCACGCTGGTGGTGATTTGTTGTTTGGGAGGTTTTATGCATTCCTTTATCCAGACTATCCTCACTGTACAACTGCCATTCTGTGGCCCCAATGGGATTGATCATTACCTGTGTGAGGTCCACCCTCTGCTGAAGCTGGCTTGTGCACATACATACATGGTAGGGCTCATAGTGGTAGCCAACAGTGGCATGAGTTCTCTGAGTTGTTTTGTCATCCTTGTGGGCTCTTACACTGTAATTTTGCTTTCCTTCAAGACTCGCTCATCAGAGGGGAGGCGCAAGGCCCTGTCCACATATGCTTCCCACATTACTGTGGTCCTCTTGTTTTTTGTTCCCTCTATCTTCATCTACCTAAAGTCTTCTACCACTTTTACTGAGGACAAGACGGTGGCTGTGTTTTACACCATCATCACACCCATGCTGAACCCTCTGATCTACACCCTGAGAAACACAGAGGTGAAGAACGCCATGAAGAGATTGTGGATCAAGAAATTATGGGATAACAGCCATGATGGGGCTCACAAAGTTGAGTCCCAGTGGCAATACAAGAATAAGAAGGGGTATACCCTGAGAACTCCACTAGAAGACTGCAACTGATGGTCTGAAAGCCTAGGGGTTCCCCTGGGAGCATGGCCCCCTAGACCTGAAGCTACCCCTCATCATAAATCATTACTGAGGTCAACTCCTCGGACAGAAATGGACTGGACTCAGTGACACAGAGTGAGCATATCATGTGTGCACTTTATGGTTTTATGTATCTATAGGATGTCGCCCAACTGGCCTCTTACTGGAGGGGAGTGGAGAGGGTGGAGAAGGGGGGGCAGAGGGTTGTTAAGAAGATATGACATGTGGAGAACAGAAGGGAGGGGTGTTCTGTTACCAGGCAAGGAGAGCAGTGGGAGCTGAACATAGGTCGGCATGTGAATTTCAACTGGATTGTACACTTTCAATCACAATAAATAAAAAATTTAAAAAAAAAAGAAACTATGGGCCATAAATAGGAAAGACCCTGCTGTGAAGCCTGACAAGACCAGCACAGCCTCAGCTGTAGCAGTTCCCAGAAGTGTTGCTGGGAGTAAGTCAGTCCATGTCTCTTAAGCCCTATTACACACAGGAATAGCATAATGTAGCACAGACAGTCTTGCGTTTGCAGTCTAAAAATCTAGTTTGGGGGTCTATGCTACTAAATACTAATAGGCTGACTCTGGGCAAAGAGATACCCCCTTGTAGGTACCCCAAAGAAAATACACATTTATACAGAAAAATATCATGAAACACAGTCTGTTTCATAATGTATACTACTACTACGTCAGTCTCAGCAGTAGTCAGTACCTCATATGGTATATCAAGCATATTTATTCTAATAAAGGACACCACCAACAAGTACTGAATTGATGTCGTTATTCTCTGCTTTTCCTCTTTTAAAATGAGAATAAAGCCACTCTTCCTACCATCTCCCAGAATCACTAAAAACAAAAAGAAGGAAACACCTGCCACTGAGTAGATTCTGACTAATAGCAACCCTGTAAGACAGAACTAAACTACCCCACAGAGTTTCCAAGAAGTGCCTGGTGGATTCAAACTTCAGACCTTCTGGTTAGCAGCCACAGCACTTAACTACTATACCACTAGGGTTTCCCCTAGAATCACAGAGAAGGTCAATGAAACAGAAATGAGTTCAAAAGCATTTTGTCAATGGTGAGGAGGTGCATTCATGGAAGGCCATTTTGTTGTTATCATTAACTTGACAACTCCAGACTTCCAAACTCTCCTTTAAAGAATTTAGCTGTAGGTTTTAGAGTTTCTCTCACATAATTTCTTTTAATGTATTCATAGATAAGAATAATTTATCTTAATACCACAGCAGAAGCTACATGACATCAGAATCAGAGAAAACATGCCCACAAGAGGGATATCTGAGTCAAGAACATGGCTCGCAGTGGTCATGGTGGTGTACCCTCAAGGTTTCCCTTAAGGACTGAGGTGCTCACTCCCAGTGCCAGATGTAATGGCTGCTGTGAGCGGACAGCTACCCTTCCTCAGAAATTGTCTTCGGAGCCTTTTTTTTTTTTTTCAAAAAAACAGTCTCACTGATATCATACCCCTTCTTCCAGTGGGGAACATCCATGGTTGATTAATGTAGTGGTAGAAAGACCTGAACTTCTTGCCTCATTTTGGGACAACTCTGAAGGGCCATCCAGGTCCAGAGCTTCCCATGAGATCATTCAAGACCTCTGTTGTAACTGTATCACAACTTAATGTTTCCCTTTGCCAAATTCTGCTTCCTTCACTCCTTCACAGACTGATATCAAGAGCCCTTCTTAATAACTTTTTTCACAAAAATCTCCATCTCAGAGATGTTTCCTAAGGAGTCCAACCTCTGACCTGCTTCCCACCCACACACTCCATGCTCTTGCCTTTTCCATTGCCTGGATTCAGATAATGCTGGGGCCTTACTAGATGTCCCCAGCACGACAGTGTAGAAAAGAGCTACCCAGCAACCTGACACTGCCTGTAACTGTCACCTGAGCAAGGAATACACCTCAGTTGATCAAGCTGTTGAAGGTTTAGGGATGTTTCAGTCCCACAGCCTGGCTTTACCTTTTCCAAGGGGCAATATGACCTTCCACTTTAAAATACAATACATGCATCCGTACATCCCAAGTTTTCCTTCTGGTTACCTCTCCTAGAAGCACATTGTAAGTGCGTCCATAAAGACATATACAAGGATAGATACTGCAATACCACTATAAAACATGGTTTATAATATTAAAATTATCTCACAATTTTAAGTACAATAAACCTAGAAACCCTGGTGGCACAGTGGTTAAATGCTACGTGTGCTAACCAAAAAATCAGCAGTTCAGATATGCTAGGCGCTCCCTGGAAACTCCATGAGGCAGTTCTACTCTGTCCCATAGGGTCACTATGAGTTGGAATCCACTCAGTAACAGTAGAGTGGGTTGGCTGGTTGGTTGGTTTGGAAAGATGAGACTAAACACTGAAGATAAAAGCAAAATAAGACATGCTTTATTCAGATCAGTGATAAAAACAAGGAATTAGCTCATTCCCTAGAGCATGCATGAGCGCACACACACACAAATGCATTATGGAACATGTACATAATGAAATACTATGAAACAGTTAAAAGAATGGGGTACATCCACATATACTGGCATTGAAAGAGCTCCAAAATATATTGCTAAGTAAAAAAAGCAAGTTGAAAAACAATATGCCCAACAAGACACCATAACTGTAAAAATAAAATCAACACCTGATGACTGAACCTAAGTATTCAGCTGTTTCCCCAACCTACACTCTTCAGATATTTCAGTCTCTTTGAATGTAGCAGAAAAAGTTCTCTGCTACTACAGTGCTCATCAAGGGGAAAAAACAGGCCAATTAAACTTCTATGCTGTGTGTTGGATAATCAGCCAGTCCTCTGCTTTTGGGGCCAAAGCACCCAGGCTTTATGGCACGGTGACAACCTTTGGCAACTAATTACACCCTCAGGAACTGAGGCAAAGAGTTAGGAAAAGTTTGCAAAGAAGCAAATTAATGTCACCTCTTGGGGATTCTTCAGTACCAAGAACTTCTTCTATCTCCTTGAGATTCCCAGGAGCTTCGGGTCAGTAATTAGAGGCGTGAGTTGAGGCTGGGAGAACATGTGCACGTCACTGACGAGCAGGACTTCTCCTAACTATGCTGTAAGCCAAAAACCATGGTCAATATCACACAGTACCACCAAAACAGGTTTCCTTAATTTCACAACTCAGAGACAAACAAGTTGGGGGTCTCAAAAAGCCCCTTGCTCTTCATAAAATTTGTGCATACCAGAAGAGACACTTTTTGCTCTGCCCCAAGAAATGTCTTAATGGTATTTACTCCCCACAAAGGAGCCTGGGCGGCCTAACAGCTGGTACTTGGCTGCCAACCAAAATACAGATGGTCAGAACCCACCAACCACTCTGCTGGGAAAAAACACCTGGCCCACTACTCCTGTCAAGATTACAGCCTAGGAAACCCCACGGGACAGTTCCACCATATGGATTCTATGACTCAGAATCCACTCAACGGCACACAACACACTCCTCACATCTGCATTACAAAACAGGGTACTCAGTTAATTCTTCAGATCAAAGACATCTGCTCCAAGGAAACGTTCAGCCTCTGCATGTATAAAGAAGCAGCTCGGAGTTCTTCACTTTGTCTACCCATCATCCTACTTAAAACTGTAAACACTATTATTATCCTCATTCTACAGACACAGAACTAGAGGGTCAAGGACAAAGAGTGGTTTTTCTGTAGTATCAGCCAGCAGGTCATCAATCAGGACACAAACTAGGTCCACCTGGCTCCAAAGCCTAATGTGATCCCACTCTACATACCACCTTGCTGCCAACCCCACCATTTTCTTGAAGGACCTCATGTCTCTTATATTTCTCTTTCCGACTCCTCCCCAATCCACTTTTTCCACACATCCATTGCTCCCATGCTGCACTGCCAGGAGCCAGCCTCAGCAGGGTCTGGGATCATGAAGGGATGGGTGGCATCAGCGAAGAAAGAAATGAGACTGAGACAACCAGGAATCTGAAGAACAGCAGCCCCCAGGACCTGCCTTTCTTTATTTTTTTATAATCAATGAGGTGATGTGCTTTTACCTCGGTCTTTTGGCACGTAAGCTGTTGGCTAGTAAGAAACTGACACCTCATGGTCTCTTTTCATGTTACTTGTCAAGGCCTTCTAGGTAATGGCCCGAGGCAAGTATATTGTGGTGATAATTAACAGTGAAAACAAATTTATGCCTTGAGCTTAATCAGCTGTATTCATGTCTCGAGGTCAAGGGTACAGAAAGGACAGACTCATCCAAAGCCAGCTGTCTCCATGTGTTCCTCCTTTGTTCTTATTACATCTCTTTCTGTGAGGATAGTAAGCGTCCACCATCGCCCACCCTTAAGCTGTTCTAACAAGGATATTTCTTTAGTATTTACTCATTTGTCATACCAATTATAATAAACTTTGGAGCCTATCTATCTTCCTGATGTAGGGAGTGGGATGTCTATGTCTAATGGATGTGTAGAAGGTTGTCCTTGGGAAGCTTCCCAGGGCCTTCCTGTAATCTTGTGTCTTCACATGTGGAAGGGGAAGTGCAGTTGGGGGAAGCCAGCGGAACTGGGCCGGCCTCAGTATTCCTGGACTGGGTATGCTGTGTCGGAATTCATTAAGCCGAGGGGGTTGTAAAACCCTTCTTCTTTGATCCTTGTGCCGGGAGATGAGGGGGTACTTTTGAGGAAGATTTAATTAGGATGCAAAAGATCATCAGGGAAAGTACAGCCAAAAATATGCCAAGGGTGAGATGCGTCTGCCTGCCATCACATAGGCGTGAGACTTTGCTTATAGAGGCTTCTGTGGGTGACAGGCCTTGGCACTGCACCATGCCTCTGGTCCCCTGCTCACTTACCCCAAGTCTGTTGGAATGTCAGAGCCCACAAGCTGAGTCCAAGGCCAGCATGGAGTAGTGGAGAGAGTCCTGGCTTTTCAGCCATGTAGACCAGAGTTAAATTACCCAATTTGCCATGTATTAGCTGAGTGGCTTTGGAAGATACTATGGTGAAACCTGTGAGAGCTGGAACTCAGCAAGACTGCCTTGTTTTTCCAAGTCTTGAAGCTTTCCCTCTTTGACAGGGTGCACTCTTACAATTTTATCACTCTCTTGGTGTAGTGGTTAAGAAGGTCTGCAGTTCAAATCTGCCAGTCACTCCTTGGAAACTCAATGGAGCAGTTCTACTCTGTCTTCAGGGTTGTTATGAGTCAGACTGCCAACTCAATGACAGCGGGTTTGCCTTTTGGGATTATTAGTGGAAAATATTTTAATTTTTGACATGTTTATGCCTCATACAGGTTCTATTTTTCATAGGTTTTACTGAAAATATTTCCTTTTTTTCTATTTCCAACACAGAAAGAGATTACTGCAATATGCTGTTAAATCACTGCTGCTCACAGACCTGCCTCTGGGGCCCCATGAGACAAATCTGTTGCCCTTTGTCCATGATACCTTCCAAAGATTCCAAGGAATACTCATGCCTTCTGAATCCCACCCAAGGGATCTGGAATTTTGAAAGCTCCTGTGTGCCCACTGGGCCACATAAGGTAGACAGGACCAAGGTACAGAACTGGTGGACTAGTCTGTGCATGTGTGTGTCATATATATACAAGTACATACATGTACCAACTACTTATAAGTATTAAGAGTGGTAAAACCCATCTAATGGGATTATTAGCCTATATTAGTAATCTGTTGTGAGAAAACACTGAAGTTGTCAAGGGTTTCCTTTTACTTAGATCCACAGCCATCCCCAGGAAACAGCAGTCAAGAAATCAAACAATGTACTGTACTCAGCAAATCTGCTACAAGACAACTTTTTAAAGTGTTAAAAGGTAAAGATGTCATTTTAAAGACCAAGGTGCACCTGACCCAAGCCACAGTGATTTCAATCACCTCATATGCATGCAAAAGCTAGACAATGAATAAGGAAAACCAAAGAAGAATCAACGCCTTTGAATTACGGTGTTAGCAAAGAATACTGAATATACTGGACCGCCAGAACAAATCTACATAGGGATACTTCATCGCACATACTCTGGACACACTATCAGGAGGGAGCAGTCCCCGGAGAAGGACATCATGTTTGGTCAAGCAGAGGGTCAGTCACAAAGAGGAAGGCCATCAAGGAGACGGCGTGACCCAGTGGCTGCCACACGGGCTTCACACAGAGCAGTGATCGTGAGGATAGTGCAGGACCCGCACTGTTGTACACAGGGTGCTATGAGTCCAACTCCACAGCACCTATCAACAAGAACACTGCTGTCTCACACATTATCCCAAAAGCAGCAGCTTGACAGAGGAACATGTCTTATCTCACGCAGCTTCCGAGGGTCAGGAATCAGGAGCGCATCAGTTGGGAGGTTCGGCAGCAGTGTCTCCTGAGGGTTGCAATCACCTGAAGACCTGTCTGGGGGGTGCTGCAAATCGGCTTCGAAGCTCCCTCACATAACTGTCAGCAGGAGGTTCACGTCCTCACTGTATCAGCCCCTGCGCAGGGCTTCTCACAACATGGTAGCAGGCTTCCCCCAGAGCAAATGACCCCAGAGATCAAGAGACAAACACAGTATCTTCTAGAACCTCATCTCAGAGGTGACATATCATCACTTATGCTCTATTCTGTTGATCACGGAGCTTACCTCTGCTACCCTGTGGGAGACGACTACACAAAGGTCTGAAGACAGGAGGCAGGGATCATTGGAAGCCATCCTGTTGACTGGCAACCACACAGGATTCTTCTTCTTTTTCTTACCTGAACTTCCTAAAATGTTTTCTATAAATATATTACATAATGAGTTATATGGCAAAGCCAGCAAATGACAATAAAGGCACCTCCTTGCCCATATTAAGGTTTCCCTATTTATCTCCTGGTAGCATAGTGAGTTAAGTGCTATGTCTGCTAAGCAAAAGCTCAGCAGTTCAAACCCGCCAGCAATTCTTAGGAAACTGTGGAGCAGTTTGACTCTGTCCTATAGGATCACTACAAGTTGGAATTGACTCCACGGCGCTGGGTTTGGTATTCTAGTTTAGTTACCTCCTAGCTCCTGTTCCAAGCCTATTTTCTGCCATCCTCTTCCCATAGCCAAACGAAGCACTGTTTCCTCAACCCAGTCCTCTAGCACCATCTAGTGGCAGCATCTGAGACCACTGCTTTCAGCCCACAGCTCAATAGCCTGCAGGAAAATTATTCTGGGATATGAGTCAAAGCCCAGGATCTCCCGTTTATTCTGAAAGCCCCCAGAGAGCTTCCACAAGCAGCAGTAAAGGGATGTCAAAGAGATCTGAAAGTGGGGCCTAAACACTCTTTACTTCCCGGCTCCCTCCACCTGCTCCTGAGATGCTAACTGGGACTTCCACTCTGGCAGACATCACAAAATCAAGGGCAAGAAGGTGGCTCCTTGTTTCCCATAGTTTTACAGCTCAGAAGCCAAATTATGAAAGCTTAACTTTCATTTTTAACCAACTGCTTCTAATGGTAGGTGCACACAAAACAAGACACGGTTCACACTCACATTAAAAACTTTGTGAACTTCACAAATATATTTAAATACATTGTAGTACAGTTTGGAATCCAAAAACCCAAACCCACTGAAGTCAAGTCGGTTCTGACTCACAATGATGCTACAGGACTGAGCACAACTGCTCCACATCATTTCCAAGGAGCAGCTGGTAGATTCAAACCGTCAGCTTTTCGGTTAGCAGCTGGAGCTCTTAATCACTAAACCACCAGGGTTTCTATTTTGAGGCAAGGAGGGAAAACACAAACATTTTAATTACTTTTCTTTTTTAACAAGTGCCCTATGAGTATATTCATTAGGAGATTAGGAAATGTTGTTGCTGTTGTCAGCTGCCTTCGAGTCAGCCCTTGGCTTAAGGCAACCATGTGCATAACGGAACAAAATACTGCTTGGTCCTGCACCGCCCTTACGATCAGCCAGATGGCATTTCTGTGATCCACAGGGATTTCACTGGCTAATTTTTGAAAGTAGATCACCAGGCCTTTCTTCCTAGTCTTAATCTGGAGCTCCACTGAAACCTATTCACATTATAGCAACATGGGAGCCTGTACTGGATGGTGACTGCACATGAGGTGTATTAGCTGGAAATCTGACCCAGGTCTCCTGCGTGGAAGCCAAGAACTCTGTCTGAACCACTAGTATGACCCCTCTAGAATAGAGAGAAGTAGAGGAACACGTTTCTTACTGCTTTATCTCACACCATTAATACACACAGGTTGTTCAGAATTGCATGTGTTAGAAACTTATTATTTAAACCAAATCATCTATTGTTTAGTGAGACGACTAAGAACCCAGCTTTGCAGCTAATTTAAATCATGGTACAAATTACTAGCCTAGGAAGCTGTGTCAGTTAGGCACTGTCACAAAAATACTACTTAACAAACTACACCCAACTCATATTCTCATGGAAGTACAGTTCAGCTAGAGGGCGCATTAACCTAGATAGGGCTTCGTCAGGTAACTCGGCTTCAATCTGGAGTCCAGCAGGGCGCAAGTGGGGCAGCTCTGCTCCACCTGTGTCCCCTCTGGGATCCAGGCTCAAGGACTGCAGCTGGCCAGAGGAGGCTCTTTACATAGCATTGGCTGAAACAGGCAATGGCCCTATAGCCTAGGTTTAGAATCAGTACTTTGGCTTCTCCCCATTTTCATGAGCCAAAGTAAAGCACATGGCCTTGGCCAGAGTCGGTACAGGGAGGAAGACGGAAGGGTGTATGCTTAGCCCACCATTATTATGTATCTCAAAGTCACCCATTTCTCTCCATCTTCACTGCCTCCATCCTCTCCAAGCTACCATCATGTTTCCTAGACCATTTCTAAAAAAAATGCCTCTAGCAGGCTTGTCTGCCTCTAATTGTGCCTCTCCACAGTGACCAGTGCAGTCACCACACTCTTGTGTTGAAATTCTGAAGTCTTCTGTTGCTCCTAGTGTCACACTCAATCTCCTTACCGTACCTACAAAGCCCTACAGGATCGGGCCCTGCATCCTTGTCCAGCTACTGCCCTCAGCTCACGCACCAGCTCTGCTTCACAGACCCCGCTCTTCCTACCCTTCTCCAAACTTGCCCAAATCGATCTCGCCTCAGGTTCTGTGCACAGGCTGTTACTTCTTCCCCCTCCCACCCCTTCCGGGCCTCACTTCTCCTTCTAGCTACAAAAAGTCAGAAGATACACACTGCCTTCCTTTTTTGAACTGTCTCTCCCACAGGCTGTTAGGTTCCATGAGAACAGGGATCGTGCCCCGTGCCAGCCCACAGAAAATGATCAATAAAAATCAAAGTTAATCCATCAACATAAGTATAGATATACAAAGTATGATATACTCATAGGGTTAAAATTTGCTTGATATTAAATTTGTGTATGAACTCCTAAGCTTTATTTTTCAGTTTACGAACCAGGGAACATATGGTCTGACAGTCGGCAGTTCCAAACTATAAGTACTTTTGTAACAGCGGACACACAGGAAATACACCAGCCAAATTTCAGACCGGCTGGCAGGCATTTTCTTTTCCTCTTTGGGATTCAAGGGAAATTTTGAACCAGGCTAAGCTGAGCAGGCAAGTCCTTAACGACTAGCTCAGATTTCCATTTCCAAGTTGACTTGGATTTCGGTTCCTAGAAAGATCAGGCATTTAGAAGAAACAGAAATTTAAGGTCCGTTTGCTGATACGGGGCTCAGCATAAGTGCATTGTTTAAGAGCTTGGCTGCTAACCAAAAGGCTGACAATTCCAATCCACTGGCCGCTGTAAGTGGTGAAGCACTATCTATCACCACCAACCAAAAGGTGAGAAGTTCAAATACACCAGGCACTCCTCGGAAATACTATGGGTCAGTCCGACTCTGTCCTGCAGGATTGCTAAATCGGAATCAATTTGATAGCAATAGGTGTGGTTTTTGTGTTTCCCAGTCTGGGTAACACTGCAGTGAAATATCCTGCCATAAAAAGAAGTCCTGATACATGCTATAACACGGATAAACCTTCAAAGCAAGCTGAGTGAAGTCAGCTACCGAACGACCAACACTGTATAATCCCACTTACATGAAATTGACCAATGAATACACACCAAAGCTTATTAGTGTGGTTACTAGGGCAGGAGCAAGGGAGAAAGAGGAGTCGTTGCTTAGGGGACACTGAGCTTCTGTCAATGATAATAAAAACCAAACCAAACCCACTGCTGTCCAAGTAGATTTCCACTCACTGGCGACCTTACAGGCAGAGTGGAACTGCCCCAGTGAGTTTCGAAGGAGCGCCTGGCAGATTTGAACTGCAGACCTTCTGGCTAGCAGCTGTAGCAGTTAATCGCTACCACTCAGTGTTTCCGCAGTGGTAACAGAAGGTAAAAATTTGTGTGCGTGTGTGTACCCACTTGTGTACATTTTTATGTATGTATACACACATATATATGAGGTTCGACAATCAAGACCGCGAACAAATTGGATAATTGTCTGCAAGAGAGTTTTCAGCCAGTAAACAAGTAACTGTATTGCAACACCCACTCTACTCACCTGATCTGGCCTCCAGTGACTTTTTTCTTTACCCGAACATAAAAGAAATAATTGAAAGACATTTTGATGACATTCAGGACATCAAAGGACAGCTCTGGTGGCCACTAGAAAAAGTTCCAAAATTCCTCTGAAGGGTGGACTAGGCGCTGCCGTTGGTGCACAGCTTCCCACGGGGAGCACTTCAAAGCTGACCACAGTGATACTCAGCAATGAGGTGTGTCGCAATTCTTTAGGATGAGTGCGCGAACTTAATCAGACCTGATACCCACCCACCCGCCCACGTACACACGGTATGCCTGGTGCCATGTTCTAGAGGTGGGCCCGTTTCAGTCGGCCACATCCGCCATCCTAGAGCACTCACCCCTGCAGGGCCACTAGCCACCCTCTCACCTACCTCACCTGGCTGTCCCCCGTCTGTTCCTCAGATGCGAAACATCCGGTGACCCTTACCTTCTGATGCCATAGGTGGACTTCACGCCCCCAAACTTCTCCCTCTTTTATCCTTCTACCGAAAGGCTGCTCCTCTAAATCTCAGTCCAGACACCGGCCATTCATAATTCCTCTGAGCACCTTCACCTCTCCTTTAAAAGCCCAACTCTGTTATTTTGAGGGTGGGGGAGGGGAAGAATCTTCTAGTATTTGCCTCACGCAGGACCAGGCCCCGCCCCCCAAACTGTCCACTTCCGGAGGGTGGGACTTCCGCTCTAGTGTTGTCTTTAGGGCAGGTAACGCGCAGCTCCGGGTGTGTGCGCTAACGCGGTCCGCGGTCTCTTCTCCCAACGCTGCAAGCATGTTGCAGAAGGACTTTCTCGTGGACGCCATGCAACTGTACTAGGTATGGTGTGAGACTGTCCAGTTAGTGCCTTAGGGTGTGAAATACAATTTTTTTCCTACGTTATCACCATCTAACATATTAAAGACTATTTCCAAGCTGCCTGTCTCCCAGTATTAGAATGTCAGCTCCGTAACCGCAGGGATTTTCGTTGGCTTCACTCATTGTTAAACGCATAGCCACTGAGGTATATACATAAACCAAAACACATTGCCATCGAATCAATTCTGACTTATAGCTACCCTATAGAACAGAGTAGAAGTGCCCCACTGGGTTTCCAAGGAGTCTGGTGGATTCAGACTGCTGACTTGGCGGTTAGCAGCCACAGCACTTAACCATTGCTCCGCCAGGTTTCTGAGGTATACACTGAAAGCCCGTAATAAACAGTTGTTAGAATTTTTAGCTAGTTAATTTGGCTCAGACACGAGGAAATCTCAAAACCACTTTCGTTTGTTTATGGCTTGCATCACACTATCACGAAGAGAGATGAAATAAAAGCTACTGGTTGCACAGTAGTTAAGTACTTGGCTGCTAACAAAAGATCAGTGGTTTGAACCCTCTAGCCACTCCACAAGAAAACGATGTGACGGTCTGTTTCCCTAAAAAAAAAAAAAAAAAATTACAGCCTTGGAAAGCCTGTGGGGCGGTTCTCTGTTCTTATAAAGTTCTTATAAAGTCAGAATCCACTCGATGGCAACAAGTTGCGGTTTTTTTTTAAGTTTTGTTTTTGTTTGTTGGGGCGGGGGTAGGTTAAATTGTCATACTAGTACTAATTGCCACATTGCAACTCCTGGTGACCCCCATGTTGTGTCAGCATAGAAGTGTGCTGATTTTTTATTAGTGGATCCCCAGGCATTTCCAAGTGGATTTGAACTTCCAATCTTTTGCTTAGCAGCCAAACCCTTTAGCTGTACAGAGTCGCCCTGTGTTGTAATTGACTGAGAGGCACGCACCATCACCTCCCAAAGACTCCCAAATTGCTATGTTATTGTTGTATGCTGTCAATTCTGACTCTTAGTGACACTACATGACACAGTAGAACTGCCCCATTGGGTTTCCTATTGGAGCAGATTGCCAGGTCTTTTCTCAGTGGGTTCAAACCACCAACTTTTCAGTTAGCAGTTGAGAATTTCACCATTGCACGACCAGGGCTCCTAAAGCCACAGTATCCAGCAATTCTAGGATTACCAAAATCAATCCATAAAAATCTCTCAAAATCCCAGGGCTTGCCTAGCACATGTATGCCACCACCAAATGGGTATCTGCCCATCTGCCAACTAAAGCACCCAACCCTCCGAGAACAAACACAGGCACATTTTAGGGCTTCTTCCAAGTCTCCATTCATCACCCTACCTGTTAACCCATTGCCATCAAGTCAATTCTGACTTAAAGCAATCCTATAGGACAGGGTAGAACTGCCCCACAGTTTCCAAGGAGCACCTGGTGGATTCAAACTGCTGACCCACCCGAGATACAGAAAATGCAGTAAGGAAACATGTTTTTTTTTTTTAAGGATGCCCTAACTGAATTCAGGAAAGTCTGGTGGCATAGTAGGTTAAGTACTATGTCTGCTAACCAAAGGTCCACAGTTCAAATCCACCAGGCTCTCCTTGGAAACTTTATATGGCAGTTCTACTCTGACCTCTAGGGTCACTGTAAGTCAGACCTGACTCGATAGCAGTGGGTTTTTTAACAACTCAGGTTACTAAACTTCCTGGTAAATTGTATGGAAATAAAGTAGAGAAGGAGGAAAAAAATGAAACGTAGGCATAACATTTTGATTTTTTTTTTAATATTTGGTATTTGTGAGTCTTTTTAAAAAAAATTATTCAGGCCATTTTTTCCTTTAAAAAAAAAAAGCAAATGACAGCAATACTCTGTACAAGTGTAACAAACATTAGAAATAGGCATCATTCCAAAATAGTTACAAGAAAATTACAGTTTAGAGTCCACATCAACACTTTCTATTCATATGTGCCCCCGAGGGAGAGAAAGCTACAGTATGTCAAACACACAACTGCTACACAGTAGTCTGAAAACTCAGAACTTGGACTTTTGAGACCAATCAGCATCAAGTTGCCAAGACTTGTTTTAGCTAAACAAGCATCATCAAGCATCTTAAAGAGAAACCAAGTTTTTCCATCCCAGATGAACAGGAAACATGCAACAGCTGCATAGGAGACCCCCAGCCCAACCTCCAGCACCTTCTGACTTCTCCAAGCACAAATCCAATAGAGTCAATTAAGCCAAAGTCTGGCTGGAGGTGATTCTACACCCACAGAGAATAGGCCTCGAATGTGCATCCCTAGGTTCTCCATTAGAAGCAAAAGTCACTGCTTTGGGCAGAAAAAATTAATAGCCCAGCTCCCCCAGACTGGCTGGCCACCAAGCTTAAGCCTTCTCAGTACCACCGACCCATGCTGGATGCTTTTCTAACATGGGGCAGCTTAATACCAACCAGGAGAGAGAAAACCAGCCTCATCTGATTCCACTGAACTCTCCAAACTTGAGTTCACTGTCCCCAGGAGGGTTTAGGGTAGACACTGAAAAGCACCTTTCTCTTATCTCTGAGCCAGCTTCGCCCCATGTGTCCTTTATTTTTACACATGAATCTTCCCTTTGCCATCGCTGTGCTATAAATACCCTCATCACCCTTCCGGCCTCGTCCCCAGTCCTCTCCAGGCCACAGAGAAGCAATGTGATCTGTGTGACCAGCCCAATGGAATTCCAGAACTCTCCACCGCCAGCCTTCCTCCTAGCACTGGGGATGACGCCCCAAAGCAGGCAGAAGGGAGGTCAGTTTCTGGATTTTGCTTTATATATATATATATATACAACATGCTTATAATTATTGTTGTTTTAATCATTTGAAGGGTTTGGGAGGCCAAGTTGTTTCCTCTGAATTCCCTACAGAGCGAAGTCCCCATCTCCAGGGCAGAGAGGCAGGCATTGCTAAGCATCTGCCTGGGATTTGACACTTTAAAGCCCTTCACAATGGTTTCCAGGCAAACTGGAGTGGGATGGGTATGACCCACAGGATGGCTGAACAAAGTCACAGGCCTCTCCTCAGAGAGGTACATGGGTTGAGGCAATCCACCAAGCCCAGCTTCCCTCTCCAGCCGAGGGACAGCATGGCTTCCCTGATTCAGACCTCCAGAGCCAAAGCCTCCTTGGAAGTTCAGCCACAAGAGCTCCCCTGGCCTGGTTAGCCCAGTCCTTTGGCAGCCTCCTACCGAATGAGCTGCTTGCTACCACAGAAAGTCAAGGATTTAGCAAAAAGTGCAATTTCCACTTGGGAGGTAAGGTTTCCCCCAAAACATGACAACCACATCTCCTTTACATCCATTCAGTACCTCAAAGGGAAAGGGGGACAAAAGACACGCAGCACTAGGCCTCTGAACCGCACTGAGGGCTGTACATGCACTGTGGGTCATCCTTGATAACCCTAACACACCCATTTCCATGTCCAGACAGTTATCAAAGTGCCAGGGAGGGGAGGAGCATGGCAGCATTGGGAGACTGGTTCCCACAGACAGACAGTAACCAGGGGACTCGAAGAAAAACCACATGCCCCATTTTCTACAGGACACATATGTCCTGAGTTTACAGCAGGATTTATTACTGTGGGACGCGGCCACAGGACTCCAGGGATTAGGTTATTCCTTCACAAGTCCTTGTATACTTCATTGACTATTGGAGGATAAGCTCAAAACTTCTTCAAAATATCACCTGAGCCACAATATAAAATAAAGAAATCCTTTCATGTTAATGCCTTGAGACGTCTACAGATTATGTACCAGAAAAATAAATCCACATAAATTCTGAAATTCTTGGTGGATATACACCTGAAGCCCCCCCCAAAAAACAATTTAATCTACATTTTTTAAAAATCAAAGTAATTACAGCAGCAGTATAATGAAAAGAGGTTTGAAAAATAATAATTACATCTTTGATACAAATTCAAACTTGGTACACCTCAATTCTGACTCATACAAATGACTGGTTTGAGAGTTTACTGTATATATATATATACACAGTAGATACCAGTATGTGTCACTGCAGAGAGAGACTAAAGCCAGTGAGATTGGGGAAGAAGGGCTAATTTGACACTGTTTCATACTGAAAGTGTTCACAGATTGCCACACTTGGAAACATGCGCACGCACAGACACACAAACACAGAAACGCACACACATAAAATGCCGACCTGAGTAAAACATTACTAAAAACCTAGAACATCATGAATCACTAAGTCACATATTGCACCTTTAAATAATCCTTCTTACCAAATACAGAAATGAGAAAAAGGCTAGAAAGAGGGTCCAGAAAAGGAGATTACCTCACCATGGAGTTCCTCTCCTTTCCCTGGAAATTCTCAAGGTGAAATTTAATTAATTTCCATTCTCAGTCAACCAGTGGACTGACAATGTTGTCAGCCTTTGAGGGAAAAGTAGGCGGGAAGAGGAAGAGACAATGGAACACAAGTACAGGGGGTCGGGGGAGGGTTGCTAAAGAGACGTCATCTAATCAAACTAAACAGGAATGTTACTGAGAAGGCAGAACCTTTGATACCAAACTACTGCTTAAATATTCCATATATTCCAATTACGAGATTCAGTACAAAAATATAGATATCTGTTGAGTTTTGCCTGTGGAAGCATAATTCAGAAAAGGCACATGTTCAAATAGAAAAGTCATGTGGGAAGAGGCACCATGTGTCCCTCCCTACACGGTAATCATCCACAATGATGTATTTTCCATCAGCTAGATTCCAAGATACAGTAGGTAAAAATAGACCTCTGATACTTAAAATATATTCAACCCAACGCAATCCTGGCTTTAGCATGTGAATCATATAAAATAGTCTTTTTTAAAAAAGAACCTCTTTTGAAAAAGGAAAACAAAAAATTACAGCTCACTTTTCCTGGTTTTCCATAATCTTCAAGGTTTAAAAAGAAAACAAAAAGCAAACTCATCCCATTGGTAATCAGGAACACAGCTGACTTGCACCCCACCCATCCACAGCCCCTGCTGGCCCCAACGTCTCCACTGTCATGTCACATATGTGCAACGTCATGCCCTCAAAATTAGTTGGAACAAAACAGAACAAAGATTTACGATAGAAAACATATAAAAACATGTCAACAGCAGGGCATTCTCCTTTGCTGTGGGTGTGACGGTCTAGTTAACTCCCGAACAGGTTTTTCCTTTGGAATCAGGCGATGTAACCATTTGTCCTTCCAAACCTGGGCACTGGCACAAAATTGTCATAGATTGTCATTGCAGTTGTGTTCTGGTAGATGAGATCTACTTTGGAGTCCTTCTGAGATCGGATGATATCCAAAACACACTGATTGAGGAAAACATATTGGTCCTGATGGAACAAGGAAAGAGAAGACTCAAATCAGTGTCAATCCCAGGATAAGACTTCAGGGTCATTTTCTGACAGATGCCCCACTCCACCTGGCCAATGGCAAACAATTCAAATTAACATGTCACAAAGTAGTAACATTCCAGGGAAAGCTGAAATCAGAGAGACAAGAGCTTCCTTGAGACCTCTCAGTTGCGACATACAGAATACTTAAACAGTAACTTAGCATCAAATGTTCAGACTTCTCACCCCGAGACACGTTCCCCACTTCCCCTCCCTAAGGAAAGGGAAAAGAAAGACATTCAAAGGAAAAAACTGGTCACGCACACTCAAACAACAAAACATCTGATGGTATTTTCTTGGCTAGTGAGGATATACCACATGAATACATTGTAATTTTCAACAGAGCGGGTGGGGAAAAGTGGGGTGAGTGACGTGGAGCTGGATGAGTATATCAGAATCTGCAGGTGCCCACTGAAAAGGAAGAAGGAGAGCTATATGCTGACACAGGAAGGTATCTGTGATACTGTCAGAGAAAAAAAATCATGGAGCAGGATTATATGATAAAATAACATGATTTTTGTTTTTTAAAAAAAGAACCAAATCTGTTGCTATAGAGTTGATTCCAGCTCATCTAAATATTCCACATTTGTGTGTGTGTATATATACATTTTTCTACAGACATACACAAAGAGCTCTATAAGAATACATGCTGAACTGTATATATTACAGCTACTTTAGAGAGTGAGATTGAGGGGGAAAAAAAATAAAGGAGAAAAATAACCATGTGGTATTATTTTCAAAATCTAAAAAAGGGAGAAGAAAATTTGTATGCAGGTGTAAGATTTCTGTGCTATGCAAAACAGGATAAGAAACTGAGAAACACTCCCATTAACCACACTGCCACCAAGTCAATTCCAACTCACAATGATCCTGAAGGACAGAGTAGAACTGCCCATGTGGTTTCCAAAGCTATAAATCCTTACGGAAGCAAACTGCCACATCTTTATCCCATGGAGTGGCTAGTGGGCTCAAACCACTGACCTTTCATTAGCAGCTGAGCTCTTAACCACTAAGCCACCAAGGCTCCTTTGAGAAATGGTACTATGTACAATTACAGCAAAAAAACAAAAGAAAAACTCTCCTCTGACCAATGTAGTAGGTCAGAGACATATTTCCCTCTTTCCACCACAACCATGCACTAACCCCAAAGCACACAATGTACCCAAGCCTCTGGAACATTCATTCCCTGCCAGGCTCAAAAACACTGGAGCATATTCAGAGCTCTAAGATGGTACAAGACAATAGCCAGATACAAAATTATTGCCCTGCTTTCATTCAGAATGAGGCACATTCACCCCTACAACTTTGAGGATGGCTACTCTCCAACATATCCTTCTGAGAACATGCGTCCACAACGCTTGTCATCAGGGACATTTCAGGGAAGGCCAAGTTCAGTGGCCTTATACCATTGATGTTGCGGATACTAAGCATGCACTTTTTCAACTGATCAGCAGTCCTCCTAAGGCTCTGATACTTTACCTCCTGCAGTATCAGAACACTAGGCCCTGGTTGCCCAGTAGTTAAAGTGCTCACCTGCTAACTGCAAGATCAGTGGTTTGAATCTACCAGCCACTCTGCAGGAGCAAGATGTGGCAGTGGGCTTCTGTAAAGACTTACCACCTTGGAAACTCTAGAAGGCAGTTCTACTCCGCAATATGGGGTCTCTATGAGTTGCAATCCATTCAATGGCAGTGCATTGGCTGGTTGGTTGGTTGATTAGTTTTAACTTTAGACCATTTGAGCTGGTTGAGGATACACTGTTGTACTACGGCTTAATGGCTTAAGGCAGCATTACTGCTGATGGCTGATAACTTTGTTTCATCAGCTTATTTAAAGGCTAATATCTTGGAAACAAAGAATGAAAATGCCACTTTTGTAAATTTAAACTGGGAAATTAAAGGTCAGAGACTTGCTAACATTACTGGGTGAGCCAGTGGCAGGCAGCATGTGAAAGAATCTGGATACTCTCTTGGCCTAGAGTTTCCGTTACTGACACACTATTACAGTGTTCTTGTGTGCTGCCGGTGGTGTTATCAGCTGCTCTTGCAGCAGCCCTGACTCATGAAAACCCCATGTACTTTGGAACAAAACATTTCCTGGTCCTGGGCCAAACCCTGGTGTGATGCAGATCAGACTGAGGTGATCCACAGGGTTTTCCCTGACTGATTTTCAGAATCAGATCACCAGGCCTTTCTTTCCGGTCTTTCCTTGGAAGCTGCTGAAATCTGTCCAGCATCACAGCAACACATAGCCTTCACTGACAAACAGACGGCTGTTGCACATGAAGGGCTCTGGCAGGAAACCGAACCCAGGTCTCTCGCATGGACAGTGAGAATGCTACCACTGACCCACTCATGTATCACAGGTATTAAAATTGCCATCAAGTTGATCCTGACTCCTAGTGACCCTATAACACAGAGTAGAACTGCCCCATATTATTTCCAAGGAGCAGCTGGTGGATTCAGACTGACAACTTTTTGATTAGCAGCTGAGCTCTTAATCACTTTGCCACCAGAAATCCATCATACATACAGGATAATTCAATTCCAAATCAATTCAGGGTCAAGGAAAGAAATCCAGTGCCACACAGTCAAGAAAGATCTAGAAGGGTGAAATGTTTTAACGCAAGAGTGGGACATGACGCGACCTTGTGAAAATGGTTGGGAAGGGTGGACTGTTGAACATAGATCTCAGCCTCACCTCTGTTTGCACCATTAAAGGCCTGTGCATTCGAAGGTCATACACGATCCCATACACATCCACAGTGTTCTCATTCTCTATTTGATAGATAAGACGATCAATGGCAATGAAAGTGCCTGTCCTTCCAACTCCAGCACTGAAAGACAGGAAATAAGCATATCACAGTGGGTTGTGTGTACTATAAAACTTCCTACTTTCCCCAAGGCAGATATAATCGCTCCCTGTCTAACTACTGCAGGTTGTGGGTTCCTCTCCTATGGAAACTCCGTGAACGCCATTTGTAAAGACATCCTAATGTCCTCCACTACCACACTAGACAGCAAGGTTTCTGATTACTAAACATTTACTCAGTTGAAAAGACTCACCTCCACTGGTCAGACGGCACTGGCTGGGGACTGCAGCCCCAGGGCCAAACTTACTGTTGAGTCAAATGCCACAAATAAAACACTTCCCTGGAACTCTTGGTCCTCAGTTCCATTCAAGGAAGCCCTTCCTTCCTTCTGTCCTAAATTGATTCCTTTTGCTTTAAAGCTAAGTTCTCATTCCTCTAGAACAGGAATTGGCAAACTTTCTGTAAATGACTGGCCAGTACATCTTTTTTGGCTTTTCAGACCATATAGTCTTGGACATAACTATTCAACTCTGCCACTGCAGCCTGAGAGCAACCACAGCCTAGACCTAAAGAATGACTGGGCATGGCTGTGTTCCAATAAATCTACTTACAAAAACAGGCAGCTGGCCAAATCTGGCCTATAGACCGTAACTGCCAACATCTATTCTAGCGTCTCAGGGATTAGTGAGTCCGTGGTGCTTCATCCATGCTGTTGTTGTTGCTCACTGCTGTCAAGTCATCCCCTGACTCATGGTGACCCCATCCACGGTGGAGGAAATGCTGCCCAGTCCTATGCCTTCCTCATGGTTGGTTGCAGACTGGACTACTGAGATCCATAGAGTTTTGCACTGGCTAATTTTCAGAAGTCGGTCACTAAGCCCTTCTTCCTAGCACATCTTAGTGTACAAGCTCTGCTGACACCTGTTCAGCATCCCAGCCACACACAATGATAGGTAGGCGGTGGCCAAGCACAAGGTGGACTGGCCAGGAATTGAACTCAGGTCTCCTACAGGAAAGGGGAGAATTCTACCAGTAAACCACCATTGCCCTCTCCCTTATCCAGACTCTGCTTGAATTTGTAAATGCTTAGTGAATTCCTCTTACTCCTTGTTCATTTCATAAGCTCATCAACCTGTACCTTCCAAGTTCATCTGTCACGTTAAATCCCCGAAGACCCCACACAGACAACCGAAACGGCATACCTGCAATGCACCAGAATGGGTGTCTCAGGAGGACACTGCCTCACATAGTCGCGAACCAGGTACCGGAAGTTAATGAGCAGGTCAGTGGTGTCAGGAACGCCGTGGTCCGGCCAAGACGTGAAATGGAACTGTCGCAGAGGGTGACTCTCACTTGTCTGCACCTAGAAGCCAAGGAAAAGGGTTCACATCTGAGAAAAAAGACAGAAAGACAAGGGAAGTCAAGCGGCAGCTCAACACTGAACGGCCCAGGACAGAGGAAAGGCAGCTCACAGCCTCAATATCAGAATTTATTTTTCGACAGGCTACACGCCCATCAAAAGCAACCAGAGTCATTTCATGGCACTGCCTTTATTTTGAAGCACTTTGAAGAAAAGAAAAAGAAGGGCACACACAGCCTGACTTCTACAACGCCTGCACCATTTACTTGGATTTCTTTTAGTAATCTGAAGGGAGGAGGGAAGCCACGTGCACATGCCTTGAAATCCAGTTACTATCACTCTCTTATCATTAACTCTGCTTTTAAAGCAACTGGCCACTTCCGGTGCTACATTTCCCACCAATAACCCAGAAGGCCTTGGTTTGCAATGAAAATTCTCAGCACAACACCTGGGAGCAGAGGAAAGGAAAGAGTTACAGATGTAGAACCATGCATTTAAGGTTCATTGTATTCAAGAATAACCTGAAAGTAAAACCAAAGGGTTGCCTAAAGTATCTGTACGCATAAACTATTCTGTAAAGAAAACAAAAATCTTATTCTGATGCATCAGGGAGAGTATAACCCTAAAATTACTACATTTTACATTTAAAGTGCCAGAGGTTCTCACTTGACTGCTAAGCCCAAAGGCTGGCAGCCTGAGCTCACTGCGCAGCATCACAGAAGAAGAGGCTCAGCAATCTACTTCTGAAAAGTTGCGCATTTGGAAACCCCATGGAACACAGTCCTACTACTTAACACACAGAGTCATCGTGAGTCAGAATGGACTCACCGGCCACTAAAGACACATCAGGTCTATCTATCTTGATCTCTTACTCACATTTTTGACTGTGAAATCTCTAATGGTCCATTCTGGAAGAACAATTTCTGATGTCATGGCCACAGTTATATCTCCATAGTCCTTAGCCTGCTTGGAAGGCCAGTACTCCTCACATTTGGTCTAGAATGAGATTACAGTTTTATAAAAAAAATGCAGATCACACCATCTGCCACACATTAAAACTTCACAAAAACAGACCAGACAGCAAAAACTGCGATCAGGGGCAAAATCAACTCCTTAGGTGGTTTCAGTGAGTTGTTTCTTTAATTTACAGTTCTTGTCTCCCACCCCTCCCCAAAATATCCAGATTTCTTCCTTCTCTGGAAAAGTCAGAGGGTCGGGCACACGTGGCCCACATTTCTGCATGGAAAACAGTTTAGATTTAGAGTGGAACAGCTGCTCTATCTGCAGCCCTGAAAACATTCAGCCAGTTCACCAAAATACCAGCTGTTCAAATCCCCCAGTCCCTCCTCAGAAAGCCTATGGAGCAGTTCTACTCTGGCCTACAAGGTCAAGGGGAGTTAGAACCAACTGTACAGCAACAGGTTTGGTTTGGGGTTTCTCAGCTGGTACCCAGTCCCACTTGACCCCTGTAGCAACCACTCCACAACTAGTAGCTGACTGCCCCATAACTCCAAGGAACTAGAAAAAATATAAGAACTTTTTCAGTACTTTCAGATGTGCACTAACTGCAGTACCTGTTGAAACATCAATGAAAAGGATCAAACTAAGCTGTGTTGGGGCCTCCAATTCTGATACAGTTAGTATGCAAATGAGAATGTAAATAAAAGTCAGAGAACTTTTGCTGCTCTCTGAAAATGCCTTAATCCTCATTTTTGGCAAATTACCTTTAAACATAAAAAAAAAATTTAATTTCAATTTCACAGTGTGTTCTCTACTGCAGCGGTTTGCAAGCCTAGCTGATTATCTGTCTCACCTAAAGAGGTCTGGTTTGTTCTTAAAAATCATGCCTGACAACTATATGTTAGATCACCTGATCTCCATAATGTATAAGGTACTACCAAATATCAATAAGAAAAATATAGATAATCCAATTAAGCATTGGGCAAAGGAGATGGACAGACACTTCTCTAAAGAGGTGACCCAGGAAGCCAAAAACCACATGCCGACATGCTTATGATCATTAAATATTAAAGAAATTCAAATCAAAACTACAATGAAATACCATCTCACCCCAACAAGGTTGGTCATGATCCAGAAAATTGCAAAACAACAAATGTTGGAGAGGCTGTGGAGAAACTGGAACTCTCCTACACTGCTGGTGAGATTGCAAAAGGTGCAACCTCTTTGTAAATCTGGCACTTCCTTAAAAACCTGGATACAGATATACCATTTGACCCAGTAATTCCACTGCTGGAATATATCCTACAGAATCAAGGCCATTTACACCAACAGATACATGCACATGAATGTTTACTGCAGCACAGTCCACAACAGCAAAAAGATGGAATCCACCCAGATGCCCAACAACAGAGAAAGGGATAGGTAAACTATGGTATATATACTCAACCGAACACTATGCAACAATAAAGAACAATTATGATTTTAGGAAACATCTCATAACTTGGTTTCAGTTGGAGGACATTATGTTGAGTGAAAGTAGTCAGCAGCAAAAGGACAAATACTGTATGAGAACCCTATGATAAGAACTTAAAAACAGACTTATGCATACAAGAAAAGACTCCTTGATGGCTCCAAGGGTGGGAAGGGAGGGAGGGCGAGGTGGGGAGGGTTTAGATTAGATAGTTGATAGAAATTTGGTTGGGTGAAATCGGTGACAGCATACATTAGAAAGAAAATCAATATTAACTGGACTTCAGCATAACATGAGTACTCCTCCCACCTTAATCCAATATTGCAAGGACAGAGTAGCTGGGACAGGGAGCCAGGGACCATGCTCTCAGGGGAAATCGAGGCCAATTGGCACAAGTAGCATCTTGCTAAGACAGCCCTCTGCACCCACCCCCATTGGTGGGTGGCATCTGGGGTCCTGAACGCTGCCAAGCTGCCATGTACAGCAAATGGTCCCAACTCAGCAAGAACGGATGATCACCAAGGACCAAAATGACATGGGGGAAAGAGAACTCAAAAGACAGAGAGACCCGCATGAGTGGGTGACTACATCAACTTGTGACTGGAAGAACCAGATGGTGCCTGGCCACCACCAGCGATAGCCGTGATGGAGCTCACAAAGATGAGTTTCACTGGCAACATAAGAATAAAAAGGGGTGAACCCTGAGATCTCCATTAAAAGACCACAGTTGGATGGTCCAGGGGCCTCGGAGTTCCCCTGGGAGCATGGCCCCTGGCCTGGATGCTGCCCCTGTCCATAAATCATAATGGAGGTCAACTCTGAGACGGGAATGGATTGGACTTGGTAACACACAGTGACCATATCATGTGTGCACTTTATGGTTCAGTGCATCTATAGGCTATCGTCCTGCTAACCTCTTACTGGAGGAAGGGGAGTGGGTAGAAAGGAGGGGATAAGAGAGTGTTGGGAGGATAAGACATGTATGGAGCCGACAGGAAGAGTGTGCTATCACCAGGCACAGAGAGCAATGGGAGCTGCATATAGGTGGGCATGAAAATTTATATGGGAATGTATATTTTCATTCAATAACATAAAAAAACAAAAGATACCTGGGTCCCACCTGGAGAGAGTCAGACTCTGGCCCAGGATCTGCATTTTTTCAATGGTCCCAATTTCGGGACCACTGCTCTAAGAAGGAGCCCTGGTGACAAAGGGGTTAAGAGCTCAGCTGCTAATCAATACAGAGCCGTTTAAATCCAGCAGCTGCTCCTAGGAAATGCCGTGGTTCTCCCTGTCCTGCTGGGTCACTGTGCATCAGAATCCACTCCGAAGCAAAGGCAGTTTTGCATTTGCTCTAAGAAAGAACACATGACAACCTGGACAGGCACTGACAGGAGGCTGATTCCCAGCTCTGACTTTTATCAGCTACTTTGTAGGCAAGTTCTTAAACTTATGAGCCTCAGTTTCCCCATATGTTAAAGTGATAATTCCTCACAGAGATGCTGGGGGGAAGAAAATCACATATGCAGAGTACACAGTACACAAATGCCCCCCTGATTATGCTAGTTCCCTTCTCCTTTTGCTCAGCATTAGTAACACCCCCTTGTATCCTGACATAAGGTAAGCAGTAGCTCATCTAAATTCATCTTTATGTCTTCCACTAATTTTATCACCTCATTTTCATTTGTTTAACAGATATTTTTAAGTATCTTCCACGTGCTAGGCCTCAGGCTCAACAGTACCACAAAGTCAAAGTGCATTCATAAAGCAATATTCTTCTATTTCCATTATAGCTTGTTCTCTTGATGCACTAAGCACATGCAATACCCAACGCCTTCCACAACATAAGCAACATGGAAACGGGAACCATGCCTAAGTGTTCCTTCCCTCCTTAAGTCACCTGTGCACAGGAACATACTTTATGATCAATAAACATCTGTTCAGTTAAGGTGAAATAAAGAACATTTAAGGAAATTACACCCTTCGGGTTCTCAATATCCTCTAAGACAGTGCTGCTCAAAGGGTGAGACCTAGAGCGATGCTATCAGCACTACCTGAGAACTGTCATAAGTGCAGTTCTCGGGCCAACTCCAGACCTTCCAAATTAAGAGACTCTGAGGAGAGGACCCCTTCAGTGATTCTGGTGCATCTTAAAGTCTGAGAACCTCAGGCTCAGGGAAGGGATTCCTACCTATTCCTCAAGTAACAAACGTCCATGAGAAAAATTCACCACATAACATTGGGTCTCACTTCTCTGGCACAGAATTCTGGAAGTTATCACATGTTTTTCAGTTCTCCTTCCATCTATTCAGGGATATCAGGAACTTTATTACCTGAAGAAATCTTATCTTTGATGGAACTGGCAGGAAGTAGGGGGAGTTTCACACCATCCAAGAGGCAGAAGAGGTGGCCAAGACCTACCTGGGATAACTCTCAGATTTTGTTTAACAAAAGGTGAAGTGCTAAGAACTCAGTATGAAAATCACCGAGCTGATTAAGCCCCTCCTGTCACAGATGAAGTAGCTGGCTGCTGACAGACAAGATGGGATTGTGCTCACAGCAGATAAGCGACAGAGCTGAAGAGAAAGAAGAGAAAGCTGGCTTTTCTTGCTTGGACTTGAAGTTTCTACATTGCATTAACCCAACTAATGCTATTTATGAACTGAAACTGCAGTAATCAAGGAGTAGGGAACACTGCTGTCTGTCCACAAAGACAGGCAAGTAAAAAAAAAAAAAGATTTTTTAACTTTTATGGAAGGAAAAAACAGGCCAAGAGTAAGTTTCTAAGAACAGAGGTGCAAATGTCTGGGGAAGTGGTTTTCTTAAAAAGACAAGTATTTTTAAGATACTTACCCTTCCCTGTTCAACACATTTGGTCAACATAACAACAGCATATACATTTTTCTCCCAAACCATACGCCAAAAATCTTTCAGCGTGTTGGGTAAAGGTCCTTGCATGGCAATAAAATCTCTCTTGGAATGGTAGCCCTAAAAATGGAAGGCAATATATATTAACCCAAAAGACGAACACAAAGTGTAGCTTAAAGACTGCATCCCAACAAGCTGTGCCATGAGAACGTCACCCCACTTACAGGCATGTAGTTGGCATTGATGTAGTCATCAGTTGAATGGGTCTGGACTGAAAGTTTGACACGGGAAATATCATCTATAACATTAAAAAAAGAACCCATTAGAAGCAAACGTTTTTGGAAAGTTGCACACAAAACAGAAAAAAGAAGTGTAAAACAGCAACACCAGGTTTCTGTTACACCTTGAAGATGCATAGCTTGATACAGCCTTATTATTTCCTCTCTACTGTTACAGATTTGATGGCCAATGACCACAAAAAAGGGACAATAATGTCAATGTAAAAAACTTACAAGGTAGAACATTATTATATCGATTCTTTCCTCTGTTCTCAGGCAGCTCAGCTGCATATTTAGGTTGATTAACTCCAACAAGCTTCAGGTCCTGAAAACAAAGTGCATTGTTCATTCAGCCTTCAGATATTGTTTGCTGAGCACACAGTATGACAGAACAAATGAAATACAGAAATTAAAAGAAAAGAAAGGTACAACAATTGTTCTCCATTCACTGAGAGCATTAAGAAAGATCAAGGAAGGACAGGAATCAGTAGCAGAAGCTGAGTATGTATCTAATCCATGAACAACTGCGTCCTCTGCCATAAGCTCAGAAGAACTTGATGGTATCCAGCTACCATACTGAACCTTTAGATCAAGGAGTCTGCAAACAATGACCAAAGGGGTGAAATGTGGAGAATTTAAAAGCCTCATGGAATCTAGAATTTCTGGAGCCACTGAGGCTGGATGAACCCCTGAAATTATTACCCTGAAGGAATATTTAAACCTTGAACTGAAACTACTACCCCCTGAAGTCATCTTTGAACCAAATAATAGTTTACTCTAATTAGAAAAAAAAAAAAATGTTTGCATTAAATATGATACACTTTTATGGCAGGTGATCAAACCAACAACAGCAACTCAAAAGGATAGATAAGAAGCCGAAAGGGGCAGTGAGTTGGTGTTAATAACAGTAAAACAGTTTGAAAACATTGACAAGAAGATATCACAACTTGGACAATGTACGCAATGTCACTGAGTTATACATGTAGAAATTAAGGAAGTGGTATATGTTTTGTTACATATATTTTCACCCCCAAATAAATAAATTAAAAAAAAAAATAAAGGAAAGAAGAAGAATAATCCTTGCCTTCAAGGAGTCTACAGTTTAGGGCAGGAAGGTAGGGGGAAAAGATGTAGACAGAAATAATTAGTATTACTTCAAGACAGAATTAAACAACTGCTGAAGATTAGTAACAAAGCAATCATCTGAGGACACAGAAAGCAAGTCCTCTAACGGGATCAGGAAAAATGACATGAAGAAAATAACATCTGAGGTGTGTTTTAAGTGGTATAGTAAATTTAAAGGTGGTCCCAAAAGACACGTTCATGTCCTAACCCCTGAAATCTAAGAACCTGGAAACTTATTTGGAAAAATGGTCTTTGTAGGTATAATTAAGGTAAGGATCTTGAGATGAGATCATATCTGGCTGGATCATAATTCCACTGACAAGTGTCCTTAACAAAAGACACACTAAAGAGAGACACAGAGGAGACGGCCGTGTGAAGGTGGAGGCAGAGCGGTGAAGGCACAAGCCAAGGAATGCCTGGAGTCACCAGAAGCTGAGACAAGAAAGGATTCTTCCCTAAAGTCTTTGGGGCCCTGCCAACACTTTGATTTCTGCCATCTGTCTCCCAGAACTATGAGAGAGAAATTTCTGTTGTCTTGAACTACCAGATCAGTGGTAATGTGTTACAGGAGCCCTGAGAAACTAGTACACAAGTGGTAAATAGGCTTTCAATACAGAGCATGCTGCCACAGCAGGGGCTGCCCAGGAAGGATGAATGTGCACAGCCGATTCTGAGCAATGTCGTTCCTGGCTAGGGGTAGAGCATACCACGGCCTGAAACACAGAAACCAGCCAAAAAGTGCCTCCTGTGGGCTTCATGTCAGCTCCACAAGTCAACAACAACCAGACAGGCATCCAAGACCGGACCCCAAAGCAGCCCATCTAGTTTCCTTCCAGTTCAGAGAGGTTCCTAATTATTCTAGTTAATAGTCCCTTAGCTTGAATTCTCAGTCTCTATACTCTCTCACCAATCTTCAGATATCAATAAGACTAAACACACACTCCACTAGAAGTGGATTTCTGAGTGGCATGAATGGAGAGATGCTCCACTACTAACAAAAACGTTGGCGGTTCAAATCCACCCAGACACACCTGGTAATTTGCTTCTAAAAGGTCACAGCTATGTTCTACTCTGCAAGCATGGGGTCACCATGGGTAAAAATCAACTCAATAGCAGCTAACAAATACCACCACTAAAAGCACAGCTGACACTGCCACATACGGGCTCTCAGGGAAATACAAGAGCATCTCTCCCCACTCTTAAAGATATCTCTCTCCTCTTACCCAAAACATCATCATTAAAATGAAACTGGGACATTTCCCAACTTTCACAACTAACAGACAACAAAACGACTAAGAACACCCTGCTGACCACCACCTACCTCGTATTCTTCTGCGAACCCACAGTTGGAGTCAGCCTGCTGTTTCTTAAAGTAGGCTTCAAAATTCTCCACTCTGATTAACTTGGATCTAAGGAAACAACACAACTTATGAGAACTTTTTGCATTCAGTGAAGTTCATATCGAAACAGAAAAATGCAAGTGGTGTAAAAAAGTTATTTTTTACTCACCTTTTAGGTCTTTATCATAGAAAGGGAAAGAAAACAAATAATTAGAAGTACTGACTCAATGATGACATTAGAGAGAATTCTAAATACCTTCTCAAAAGACCAAAACCAAGAGTATAATGGGGGGAGGGTCAGTGTAATAGATTACACTAATATATGTAGGTCTGATTTCTAGACTGAGTTACACAGTTGACAGGCTTTGTAAGTTTAAGCTCCTCTATCCCACTTAAAAAAATTTATTCTCATCCCCAAAATATACATGTCAACAGAATATGGCAAGCAAAATAGCATCTGGAAACTAATAAAACATAAACTTCCTGCAGAATAACAGAGCACGAACTTTTAAATGACTGTGGGCAAATGTGTCAATCAGAAGAAATGACCACATGTTCCATCAAAAATTCTCCAAGACAGTTACTGCACAGACTAGGGGACTCAGTACCTTAACACAGAGCTCCCAAAAGGACTTACTTAATTTGAGAAAAGGACACTTCATTGTTCTTTGCATCTTTCCTGTTTGAAAGTAAAAAGACCCATTAGACAAAAGGTTAGTTCTGTATTTTCCCCTTTCATTCACATTATATATTTTTATATATTTTCCATAAATTGTTTTTTGGTTTTCCATTTATTTCTGTTCTGATCTTTGTTATTTCTTTTCTTCTGGTACGTTTAGGTTTAGTTATGCTCTTCTCTATCTAGTTCCTCAAGTTGTTGAATCAGGCTACTGAATGTTGAGATCTTCCTTCTTTTACCAGTTAGGCATTTACTGCTATAAGTTGACCTCTGAGTGCTGCCTTCACTGCATCCCTGAAGTTTTGGTACACTGGGCTTTCACTTTCATTGGACTCTGAGAAATTTGTGACTTTTCTTTGATTGCTTCCTTGACCCACTGGTAGTTTAACAGTTGTGCTGTTTAATTTCCATATGCAGTGGGAACATGGGGCTCATTATCCTATTGCTTCCACTTTGGGAAATGTTTGACATTTTCCATAACAAAAAAGCTTCCTTACAGAGTAGGATATTTACCAAAAGCATTCTTTCATGAGACAGAAAAACCAATGATTAGCTTTTTTATGAAAGGGAAAGAGACCCTGGATAAGTAACACATTTTGGAAGAAGAACAAAGTAGGAAGCCTTACATTACCTGACATCAGAACCTACTTAAACAGCTGTATTTGGTCAGAACAGCCTGGCAACAGTACAATGACAGACGCACCCGCTAATGGAATAGAATCAAGACCCTAGATGTAAATACATCCACCTACGACCACCTGATGTTTGACAAAGTCCCAAAGTCCATTAAATGGGGAAAGAAAGTCTTTTTAACAAACATTGCTGGCAAAACTGGATGTCCACTATAAACAAAATGAAATAGGACTCATACTTCATGCCATTCACAAAAAACTAATTCAAATGGATCAAAGACCTACACATAAAACCAAAAACTATAAAGATCATGGAAGAAAAAAACAGGGTCAATGCTAGAGGTCCTATGATACAGTATAAACAGGATAGAAACCATAACTAACAATATACAAACACAAGAAGATAGGTTAGATAACTGGGATCTTCTGAAAATTAAATACCTGTGCTCGTCGAATGACTTCACCAAAAGAGTAAAAAGATAATCTATAGACCAAGAAAAAATTTTTGGCTGAGATATACCTATCAAAGATCTAATCTCTAAAATACATAGGAAAATCCAACACCTCTACAACAAAAAGACAAATAATCCAATTTTAAAATGGGCAAAGGTTATGAACAGACACTTCACCACAGAACTTGTTCAGGCAGCTAACAGACACACAAAGAAATGCTTGCCATCACCAGCCATTCCCAAACCAAACCTACTGCTGTTGAGTCAAGTCCAACTCAGAGACAATCTACAGGTCAGGGTAGAACTGCCCCATAGAGTTTCCAAGCAGCACCTGGAGGATTTGAACTGCCTACCTTTGGGTTAGCAGAAATAGCATTTAACCCACTATGCCACTAGGGTTTCCCATCAGCCATTAGAGAAATGCAAATCAAAACTTCAATGAGATACTATCTCAACCCAACATTACTGGCACATAACAAACATTGGAGAGGCTGTGGGGAAACGGGAACTCTTACACACTGCTGATGGGAAGGCAAAATGGTACAACCACTGTGGAATATGAGACAGCATCTCCTTAAAAAGCTATAAACAGAAATACTACACAATCCAGCAATCCCACTCCTAGGAATACATCTTAGAGACATAAGAGCCATCACACAAATAGACACATGCACACCCATGTTTCAATGCAGCATTACTCACAATAGCAAAACTATGGAAAAAAGTGAAGTGCCCATCAACCCATAAATGGATAAACAAACTGTGGTACATACATATAATGGAATATCATGCAACAATAAAAAAAAATGATGAATCTGCCAAACATCTCACAATGCAGACAAATCTGAGGTTCAAACGGACAAATAATGTAAGAGGCAACCATTACAAAAACTCATGGGAAGACTAACTCGGTACACCATCCCAAAAGCAAGGTAGAAGGAACAAGAAGGTAGAAGGAACAGGAACACTGGATGAATGGTAACAGGGAATCCAGGAAGGGGAGAGCACCAACACATCACAAGGTTGACAACCAATGTCACAAAACCATTTGTGTATTAATCGTTTATGGAGAAACTTATTTGCTCCGTGTTCTTTCACCTAAAGCACGATCAAATTTAAATAATAAATAAATAAATAATAGGGTATCATTATTAACGTTGGAGTTGCTGGGGATGCAAACAGTTCACATGTATAGCTGCTAACTAAGAGGTTTCCAACTGGGAAGTTCAAGTTCACCCAGAGACATCTCAGCAGAAAAGTCTGGGGATCTACTGGAGCCCAGTTCTACTCTAACACACATGGAGTCGACACGAATTGGAATCAATTCAGCAGCCACTGTGCTTTTTAATTTACTGTTATTAACATCAGCATGCATCAGTCACCTTTTCTTTCTCCAGAAGATGAAGCCTCCCGCAGCCACAATAACCAGGGTACCAAAGATACAGCCAAACACAGCTCCACAAATGACACCTGGGAAAAGTCCAAACAGGAGGGACTTTACAGGGTGTTCACCCAGGACCACATGCTGCTCTCTGAACCATCCCGGGATTCCAGGCACTACAATTCATGGACGCACCTGGTAAAGGGGCACAAATGACTACAGTGACATGAAAGGACTGAACAGTTTTTGCAGACTCTAAGTGCAATAGGGCATTCAAAGATGAACAGCGTGCTTGGGGGTAGGGGGTCAGGAGGCTGTCAGTGACCTCAAGGAAGGAAGCAAAACTGACCCACGGAGCCAACGGACCACTTCCAGGAGGGAAGAGAGCTGGCATGGCAACCCTCCTAGGGGCCCAGGGGATGGATACGGACACTGGGCCTTCTGGGAGCACAACCCAAGCAAAAACCCAGAGAACTCCTGAGAGCGCTGTTGTTTTCCCTCTACCTGGATCCTGCGGCAACAGAACAGCATCTGAATAGTTAGTGAAGGTCACGTAGCTCTGGCTGCCATTGATGAGTCTGCTCTGGGTTCCGTTTACAAGTTCACAGTTTTGAGGGTAAATTTTGGTGAAACCAGCCACAGAAACCCTGAGGGTCAAAACAAAATAAAACGAAGCAGCTGAGATGTAGCCAATGCCCTAGATATGAGGCGCTGTCCGCTCACGGGGCTCAAACCCCTAAGAAAGGAAAAATCAAGCGACATTACCTGTAGGAGCCAAGAGGCTTCAACTTCCCATTGGTGTAGCTACATGTTTTTGAGTTGTTCCCAATGTCCACTTCATAGGTCAAGATACCGGACAAGCCCTGAGAAGACCTCTTCTCATTTGTGATTATGAGGTATGTAACATAAGTATCTGAAATCCTGTTATTGAAATCTTCATATGTATATCCCAAAACATCTGGTGATGGAAGCGGAGCTAAGAAAGGCACATAAATAAAATTCTAAGGAAGTTATAGCAGATCACGATTTAAAACCATTTTGTATCACGAGGTGCATTATCAGACGTCCATAAATCATGATGTTGACACTGGGCGTAACAGGAACAGAGAGCATCTATCAGGGTTCTCTCTGTGCCAGGTACTGCTGTAAGTGATTTACCTTGTCTGCTCATTTAATGCACACAATCATGGCAATCGTGAAAGTTTGCTGTTGTTGTTTGTTAGGTGCCATCGAGTTGATTCCACCTCACAGTAACACTACACGTGCAGAGTAGAACTGCTCTACAGGGCAATCAAGGCTGTGATCTTCTGGAAGCAGGTTGTCAGGACTGACTTCTGAGGTCCCTCTAGGTGGATTCCAGTGACCAATGTTTCAGCTAGGTTTATTATTCCCATTTTACAGATGAGGAAATAAAGGCCTAGGAAGTTAAAGGGACCTAACCCGTGATCACACTGACTACAAGATGGAGCTGGATTTCTAACCCAGACCATCTGGTTCAGAGCCTGTGGTCTCATTTACCAAGTCTGTGGACATTTCTGAGGCAAAGAGAGACAAGGGAGCAGAATATCTGAGCCCAGATCTGCTAAGAGGCAGGGCAAGGAATCTGATCATTACATACACTGCCTTTCTCATTCAGCAAAGGTCTAAGGTTAGAATGTATTGAAAACCATCGCAACAAAATCACTAAGAGCTTGACACTCACAAGAAAAAGACAGGAAGAGAGAGCTATCAACATCGCTTTTTGAAATTTTCTGCCAGTTTCTCATCTTCTAGGGACCTGCACTCTATACGGTGCATGCACTCTCCCCATGTAATCAAGACCAAGATGGCACATGGGTTGAGAAACTGGGCATAGAAGTCACTGCTTCATTCACATTCATTTTAGAGACTCACCAAAAACAACAACACTTGGCATTTCGGATCTAGGCCTTGTATGAGGCATCCACATACAGCTATCAAAAAAAACCTCACATCATTCCCTTCTGCTCCCCAAAGAACATAATGGAACCCTTTAAGGAGAAGCAGCCTTTAATCCACCTCCTCTCTCAGTTCCAGACATGCTCTTTTTAAATTCATACCAGTAACTGCAAATCAGAATATTATTCTGTCACCTAAAACATTCTGTGTTGTCAAAACAGAAGGAAAATTTAGTTCAGAGGTCAGCAAACTACAGCCCACAGGCCAAATCCAATCCAGCACTTGTTTTGGTAAGTAAAGCTATACTGGGACACAGCCACCCTCATTCTTCATGAACTGTCCATGGCTGCTTTCAAGATCCCTGGACGACGGGCTTCTGAACTAAAGTTTTACAGTTGGGCCCTACTCAGCGGCACTGTGGAAGACTGGCGTGGCAATCTCTGTCCAAATGGTCACAGTGGGCCACGTTTCTCCTCTAGACACATGGATTAGCCCATGAGTTGGAACCAACGTGACAGCAACAGGCTTTCACACTGCTGTAAGGTTCAGTCACTGAAACAGACTCTCTACGGTCTGCAAAGCTTGCAATATTTGCTACTTAACCCCCTACACAAAAAGTTTGCCAAATTAGATGATCAGACTTATAGCTTACCCTCTCCAGATCTGAGTGTCAAAACATGAGCTACTGGGTAAAAGAGATGTGTATCTGTGCCATTACAAGGGCAGCCGCTCTTGGTTACCCTGTGATGACCCCTCCTTACCCTCTCCATCGGTGGTGAGAATGACAGCGTAGGCTCTGATGGGTCCATGGCTGTTGCTGAAGGTATTGAAATTGACCTTTAATGAATTGTGACTGATAGATGTGATGACTGGGAATTCCACTGGAGAAGGAGGGTCTGAAACAAAAGAAAACAAGACAGGGTCATTTGACACTCAAAAGCAAGATTACTAAGGAGAGTCTTTCCTTCAGGGCTTGCCATAACATCAATCCTCCCCTGAAAGCTTTGCAAAGCAAAGTCAGGAGCAAATGACAGCGGAGGAAACCAATGGGAAACAGAGACAGTGGATCCCTTGGGGGGACAGCCTAGCCCACAATGACCCTTTAATTGCCCACATCCTCAGGGTGGGCTCTTGGCTATCTTGCCTGTACAAGATAACTTCCTCTTAGCCCCTCCAAGACCCAACATGGGCCAGGTTCCTTATCCTAAGAATGAGGAAGGAAGCAAGGGGGCAAGCGTGACTCTGGGTAGAACTGTCAGGTGTGGACTTGGATGCAGCGAGCAGACAGCTGGCCCCATATCGACTCCACACCGGTCAGTCTTCCAAGAAGGCCGATGGTACCGCTTGCCAGGGAAGCAAAGATGAGACAGAGAGAGAACAGCTTTGCTCCTGGCGCCCAGCAGCCCTCCTGCCCTGTCCTTTATATTACAGCTGTCACAACTGCTGTCACATCAGCCCCCAACTCACGGCCACCTCGCACTCAATGAAAGCAATGAAAATAAACTCTGCCCAGTCCTCAGCCATCCCATGAGTGAATTTGGATTTGGACCCTTGTTTACAGCAGCGGATTTTTAGAAGTAGATCACCAGGCCTTTCTTCTTAGTCCATCTTAGTCTAGAAAGCACTACAGAAACTTGTTCAGCAGCATAGCAACACACAAGCCTCCACTGACAGACTCACGGACTGTGCATAAGGCACACTGGCTGAGAATTGAACCTGACTCTTACACATTCGTCCCCATTCTTGCTGGAGTTGGTTTAAAATGTAATGAAGGGCAACCCAGCCAACCCTCTTCCCAGGAACCAGAAAAACCCACACTGGAATGTTCCACGGGTGACCTCATGATCTGTGCATCTTCTTTCTTCTCCAAGCTAAGCTTGCCAAGGCACTCACTGAATTAATGCAATAGGAAGAAAACGCTCAATGAAGCATGATCCCTTTCCATGCACAAAATCTTCACCTAAATTTGCCTCCCATAGACAGTTTGGGTTGTTTATTAATGTTTAGAATCATATCCAAGATTCAGGGAGACTGAGAAAACTAACTCCCAAAACATCAATCCCAACACAATTCTCTGGCTGTCCAATATAGTCACCACTCGCCACTGTGGCCACACTTGAAATTAACTAGTCTCAGCTCACATACACAATATACGTAAAATACACAATGAATTTCAAAAGTTTAGCACAAAAAAAGGAAACCCTGGTGGCAGGGTGGTTAAGTTCAAACCCACCAGGCACTCCTTGGAAAACCTATGCAGCAGTGCTACTCTCCCCTCTAAGGTCACTGTAAGTTGGAATCAACTTGACAGCAAGCAATTTGGTTTTGTTTTTTTAGTATGAAAAAATAATCCACAGTGGCTCAGTATTCTATATAGGCTACATGTTGAAATGACAATATTTTAATATATTGCATTCACTAACATGAATTAGTGGTTAAGTGCTACATCTACTAACCAAAAGGTCAGCAATTCAAACCCAGCAGGCACTCCTTGTAAACTCTGTAGAGCAGTTCTACTCTGTCCTATAGGGTCGCCATGAGTAGGAATCCACTCAGGTTGGGTTTAACACATTCTTCAAATTAACCTCAGTTGTTTCTTTTTTCTTGGCTCCTAATTCTCTGTCAATTGCCTCATATTTCTATGAGACAGTGCAGCTCTAAACTACAGGTTTTGGAAACCTCTCCAGGCACTAACAGCAGTGACTCTGGGAGGACACTGTCCCCAGGGCCAATGGTCAGCTGCCTTGACAGCTGACCTTTCCAACACATACCTCCGAATGTTCAACTATCTCCTGGACTCCTAGGAGCCCTGGTGGTGCAGTGGTTAAGAGCTTGATGGCTAACCAAGAAGTTGGCAATTCAAATCCACCGAAAAACTGATGTATTTTCTGGAAATATTCTGACACCCTCAAGAAAACATATCTAGCGGTCAAAGAGTACAAAGTGCATTGGACCCCAACAGTTTGGTCCTAGATAGCACACGATACTGAGAAGACACAGGGAAGACAGGGCAGTTGAAAATGAATCAAAGATGTGCAAGGCAATTTTTTTCCCAAGCAGACACATACTAAAACAGGGGGAAAGAGACATTTCAAAAAAACCAACTCGCCCTCAACAACACAAAATAAGCTATCAAAAATAATAATAGTAATAAAACTTCTAAAAAAAAATTCAACTGTGCAGTGAGTGTCTACTGCACCACAAACCAGCTTGGTAGTTTCTAGAAACTGTGGAGTCCAAGAAAATAGGAATTCTGACTTGATAATATTAACAAATGATTGTTACATTTCTAAACATGATTATAATGCTAACATGGTTGTGTTTAAAAGGGGGAAAAAAGGAGTCTCTATAGTTGACAGATAAAATGGTATCATGATTGGAACTGGTCTCAGAGTAATCCAGTGGGGGAGCAGGGAAGGAAAAGATGTCAAACATGCTTGGCCAATTGCTGGCAACTGGGGACCCAAGGACGGCCACACAGGTGTCAGTGTACTGTCCTCTATTATTGCGTATATTTGAATATTTCCCTAAAAATGCCTTTTTCCTTTGTTTTAAAGGTAGGTAGTAAGAGAACTCACTACTTAAAGAAAGAGCAATGAATTATTCTAAAACTCACAGAGGTCTTTTGGAATATAAAAAAATGAGTTTCCTCAGTCTGCTTTTTCAGACCTGTTCAGAATGGGTGCCAGTCTGCGCCAATGAAAATACTTTAGGGGAAATCAATAAATAAATAAATTGGTTTCTAGGCCACACTTTCAGACATGTAAGCTACCTACCATGCCACCTGACAACTCTTCTGCTCAGATACCCACCTGTGATGCCAGTGGTACAGCTTTTACTGGCAGGGAATGCACTCTTTCCACAGGACAAGGTGCTGATGCTGATGTTGTATGTGGTCCAATAATTCAGACCTGAGACGTTTGTCATGCACGTGGAACCATTCTCTGAGGAGTAGCTTTCCAGATACGTCACGTTGTCATGAGTTGTATTGTTGATGTCTATCTTAAAGCCCGCATTGGTGCCGGGAGGGCTGGCCCACGTGAGAACTAAGGTTGGCTCTTTGGGGACTGGGTCACACTGGAAGTCCTCCACTGGCGACGGCTCTGCACAGCAAGCATGACACAGCATGAGATTTTGGAATTTCTGCTGTTACAAACAGGACAACACAGGGAACAACAGAACCCCATCCCATCTGTGATAGAGAGGCAAGACCCCAGTGTGGCAGAGAGGTCACAGACTGACCCTGCATCAGCTACACGAGGCTACATGACCTTAGGTCAAGGAGTCCCCAGCTGGCCCAAAGGGTTCAGTGCTTGACTACCAGGAGGAGGGCTGGGTTTTGAACCCACCTAGAGATGCCTCAGAACACAGGCATGGCCATCTGCTTCCAGAAGGGCACAGCCTGAAAACCCTATGGAATACAGTTCTGCTCCGCACATACTGGGGAGCCAAGAGTCAGAATCCACTCGACAGCAAGAAACCACCACCTTGGGTCAGTTATTTAACTGTTCTCTGCCTTGCCTACAAGACTCTATGAAGATTAAATGAAACCACGGGCGGCAGTTACCAAGCTGGGAAAGAACAGGTGGTCTGTGAACAGAAGTTGAGTCATACGGTGAGTGGTAGTGATTTCACTTGCATCATCTCACTCTGGGTCACTCAGCTCGCCTTCTCTAACAGGAAAGTCAAGAATTGTTCCATTTTGCAGAACAACAGAGGCTTAGAGAGTATATTCGTTCTCAAGAGACTAATACAACACCACTGAGTGGATTCCAACCAACAACAGAGATTCATTATCTCAGTTCCAAAGCCTACACATTCAAAATCAAGGGTATGGGCAGGGTCATGCTTCCTTTGAGGGCTCTAGGGAAAGGAAGAGACTTTCTTGTGTCTGCCAGCCTCTGGTAGGCCCAGGCATTCCTCAGCTTGTGGGGGCAGAACCTTTTAAATCTCTGTCCCTGCCTTCACATAGCCAGCTTCCCTTTGCAACTGTATGTCTCTGTGTCTCCCATTTTTATATGGACACCAGTCATGCTGGATTAGAGCCCCCTGACAGTAGTATGACCTCTTGTTAACTTATTTCCAAATAAGGTCACATTCAAAGGCACAGGAGATGAAGACTTGAAAATATCTTTGGGGAGTGTCTTAGTCACCTGGTACTGCTCCAAAAGAAAATACCATGAGTGGAAGGCTTTATAAAGAGAAATTTTTATTGACACAAGCCGGAAAGCCACAAATCCATTTACAAATTATAAGTCCATTCAGTAAGAGAATTTATCCCAGTCCAGTAGGCTGAGTCCAAATCCAATGACAGACTCTCGGCAGAGGAACCTCAGGTCCAAAGGACATACTCTGCTCTTGGTGCTGCTCTCTTGGTGGTGTGAGGTTCCCAGCTTCCTCTGCTCACTTCTCTCCCTGATGTCCCACAAGCTTGTAGCTTGAGTCCTGCCTCACCAACCCAGCTGCTGCCCATTCCCCATCATCAGTTATCACAGAGGCAGTATATTCACAACACATGGGAGGAATGGCACCATACCGGGACTCACAGCCAAGCCACATCAACACACACATTTTGGCAGGGACACAATTCAATCTATGACAGGAGTTACATAATTCAACCCCTAACAAAGAGGCTAAAGTACTTGGCTGGAAGTGACTACGGCTGGTAAGTGGCAGAGCCAGGGCACTTTCCAACATATATAACATACCGCATAATCCATGGTCACTGGTGGGAGTGTTTTCTGCCTCCATCTACTTCCCAGAGTTTTAATGAAGACCAGCATCGCACACATGTAACTGATATGGCACTGTTCAATACTGACTCCAATAAACAAAACTGAGAGCAGAAGTACCCCTAACCTAACTGCCATATTCTCCCTGGGCTACTCCTTGGAAATTCCCTCTTTTCAAAATAGAAGTCTTCTTGATCACACACTTTGCACTGTGAGATTAGCAAGCATCAGGAAAAGCACATAAGTTGAACATCTATTTTAACACTACCATTTTCACCTCCATCAGTGTGAAAAAGTAGAAATTACAAGGCCCAACATCACCCCTGCCTCCACCGTTACCTCTCAGGCCTCACCCATCCTCATCCTCTAGCTCCTGTGGGTCCATGCATGCCACACGGAGCAGCATCCTGCTCTTCCTCCAACACAGCAGGCACACTCCAGCCTCAGGGCCTTTGCACTGCCTGTTTCCTCAGCCCGGGAATGCTCTACATCCTGGTATCTACATGGATGGTTCCTTCAGGTCTTTGCCCAAAAGTCATCTTTTCACTGAAGCTTCACTGGGTACCCTGGATAAACACTTCATTTCAACCTCCTTCCTGAGCACTAAACATTGTCCAATACATTACTTACTTACTTACTTACCTATTTCTCTTATTTATTAGGAACCCTGGTGGCACAGAGGTTAAAGAGTTTAGCTGCTGACCAAAAGGCTGGCAATTCGAATCCACCAGCTACTTCTTATAAACCCTATGGGGCAGCTCTAGTCTGTCCTGTAGGATCTCGATGAGTCAGAATCAGTTTGACAACAGAGGGCTTTATCTTGGTCATATTTGTCTTTCTCACTAGTGTCCAAGCTCATTTAACAGTCAGTGCCTGGCATACAGGAAGTACTACAGAAAAAGCACACCGACACAGCACTAACAAGCTAACAGGCCATCTCAGCAAGCTCAATGCCAATTACTGCAAAGGACACAAAACCTACTAACTAAGTACTGTGCAGGTCCTGTTAGCAAGGTGAACAGCACCTGGGAGACACAGCTAGAGGCACTGGAGTTACCCACCTGTACAGAATGACACAGAACTCAACTCCCCACTGGTGACATTCCCAACTTGCGCGAAGATCTCCACTGTGTGAGATGAGCCAGGTAGAAGTCCAGTGACTACAGCAGAGGTGACACCAACTCCCGTGATTTCCTCTATCGGGTTGCTGGAATTTCCATTGATCAGAAGGTGGTAGGTATAGCTGCTAGAGGCGTTATCTGAATTCTTCCAACTAATCTCCGCTGCAGTGGTGCTGGTGATTATTTGAATGTCGGACACACTGCTGGGCCCTTTTTGTTAAAAAAAAAAAAAAAAAAAGCAGCAGCAGCAGCACGAATTAGCTTGACTTTCAGGAGTGTTTCATTTACCGCATCCAAAACCCACCTGGCTCCTTTGGAGAAGTGATGAACACAACTAATATTCCTTAACTCAGAAAATGGAAAGCTCTTAAAAAGATATTCAGAAAATAATTATACAGGTTTCTCAAAAGAATTAGTTTTTCAGGTTTCTTTTAGTACTGTAAGTTTACCCAAAATCTATTTTCAACATATAATTCTAATCTGTTTTTTAATCAGATTGATGAATCCGAAAAATACACCAAAATGACATTATAGACAGCCCATCTTTACTATAAAAGTAGGTCAAATATTCACAAAGCACTGCCCTCATATGCAAGTTCCTCAACCTGGCAGAATCTTCATACCAAGAGGACAGGGTAACCATCTATCTTAGCCATCTAGTGCGACCATAGCAGAAATACCACAAGCGGATGGCTTTAAAGAGAAATTTTTTATTGTCAATGTCCAGTATGCTTCAAGTCCAAATTCCTTGTAGTCAATCTTCCCCAGACTGGGAGCTTTTGAGTCACAGGAAACCCAGTCCTTTCTAAAAGATGTGCTCTGCTCCCAGCACTGCTTTCCTGGTGGGATGAAGCTCCCAAATCTCTCTGCTAGCTTCTCTCCTTTATGTGTAAGAGATTTCCTCAAAGCACAACACAATGCTATACACTGAGTTATGTCCCATCAACACAACTGCCCCCACCCTTCCTCATTAACATCACAGAGGCAGGACTAGCAACATATAGGGACATTACACAATTACCAGGAATGATGGCCTAGCCAAATCACTATACACATTTTTGAAGGACACAATTAAATCCATGATACTCTTCTCTAGTCTGTATTCCCAAACAATTAATGGAACAGTTATGTTTTTCCATTGAAATACTTTATGCTTCTAAAGAGGATGCCAAGTTCACCTTGATTTGACAGCAATGCCCAATGAAAACAGTAGATCATTTGCTAAGGTTAATCTTTTGAAATTAAAGCTATTTCAAATTCAGGTTGGAACCTAGAAATGCAACCGACCCTTATAGAAAATGATATTTAACCAACACTTCCTTCCCTCCAAGGGAAAATGGCATCTTTAAGAGACTTACGTGTATACTCTGCAATGAAGCTGGATTTGCCCAGGACACTGCCCATTTCTGGAGTGACTGTGATGTTATACAGGGTGCCCGGCATTAGGTCCCTTAGAGTGATGTTTTTGTCATGACACTCCCTTTTGGTAGAGCTGACCTCAGACTGTACATCTACATGATAGGTGTACTGAGCAGCAGTGTCTGTGCTCTGCCATTGCAGTTCCATTTCTGTTGTGCTGACATGCACGACATGGATGTCACATACCTCACTGGACGCTGGGCCAAGAAAAGGACGAAGAGGAAAAGGAAATGTATTATCAACCACCATAAAGTCCAGCTTATTTTCAAGTGAGTTATCACTGGCTAGTAGTATTCATGTGATTTTTTTCTTTTAGCTTCTCTTCATTTAATAAAATATCCTTTACTGTTGTTATAAAGTTTAACATTTTTCTTTGAATACCAAAATCAAAACCACTGCCATCGAGTCAATGCTGACTTGTAGCAACCCTATAGGACAGAGTAGAACTGCTCCCAAGAGTTTCCAAGGAGTGCCTGACAGATTTGAACTGCCAACCTTTTGGTTAGCAGCCACAGCACTTAACCACTACGCCACCAGGGTTTCTTTTCTTTGCATATTAAAAAGGAAAATCTGACACTTATCAATTCTAGCAATTTACTTTAAGAAACATCACTGTTTCACGGAAAATGCCATCTAGTCACATACCAGTTTGACCTGTAACTGTTTCAGACAGCCCTTGTGTCCCGTTTGGGCCTTGTGGAAATATTTCAAAACAATACTCAGTCCCAGGGTTTAAGCCATGAATGACAATACTTTGGTTAGTGGTTGTTTCATTCTTAAGTTTTCCACCTCCACACGTCCATCTGACATATATCTCAAAGGAGTCCGAGTCATTGCTACTCCACGCCAAGCCAATTTCCGTTGTACCCACACTCATCACCTTAAAGTCAGAGACTGGACCAGGGGCTGCGAGAAGAAAATAAAAGAATACATGAAGAATCTATTTCTTTCACAGACTCTAAGCTTCTCTTAAGGGTGATGGTATAATTTTATAAAAATTAAAGGTGATGGTCATAAAACACAATGATACGTCACTTAACCGTATGTGTGTTGACAAGGTAAGGCTGTTACGTACCTATTTACAAGTAAAAAACAAAAACTCTTAGCAAACCAGAAACAAAACTTTCTTTGAAAAGAAGAATCTATCTCCAAAAGACAAGAGTGACAAAACATTACAAAAATATTTACAGTGGGATTTATTTCAAATTGAGGACACTTGATCTCTCTGTTTTTTCTTTGTGTTGCCACCTATAATACAAACCCCTCAGACACCATGATTCTGGCCCTCAAGAGAGCACTTGGCCAGAGCAGGGCAAAGACCATGTGCTTCAAAGTCATCCGCAGGGGATGAGAAGAAGCGTGAACCCCACAGCCAAGGCTCAGGCTCTGGAACAGACCTGTGGCTGCTGGCTACTTGTTCTTGCACCCATGACGAGACCTCCCAGAGCTGCCATGTAGGGAGGGGTGGCAGAAGCTGCTGTTGACCCCCAAACTCCATTCTCTTTTTTTTTTTCTTTAGTCATAAATCCACAAGTTTTCAGCTAGGGGGTGTTAACTGTAGGGCTGTTGGGGAAAAAAAGATTACACATCCCTGTCAGCTAGACATAGCCGCAAGACAAAGTACTGGACAACAGTATGTGAGCAGAATCAGCATGTGACTTCCAAGGTGGGAACACTTCCTCCTGCCCTTTCTCCTTCCTACGGCTGGAATGGGGCTATGATGACTGGGTTCAGGCTGTCGCCTAAGGCAATAAGGTTGAAACATCATGCTGAGGATGGTGTGGTGACATCTTGGATCCAGAAGTCTCCATGAAGCTGTCTGTGATTGGTGTTAACAATAAAATCAGTCTGTTCTTGTATCTCACGTGTCTTTTTCTACTGCTGAGGCTGCAATGCGAGAAACTGCATTTCTCACAGTTCTTTGTAGTTAGGATTCTAGATGTGGTTTAGATTCTGCAACAAGATGCCTTCCTCAAATTGTGAAAGGTGAAAATGCAGCAGAGACCTTGCTTCTGCTGGTCAGCACAGTGTCCTTCCCAGAGCATCACGACACGCTCCCATCACTCACTCTGGGGTTGCGGAGAGCTGGGACATGGGGCGCACATCTTCTGTTGGTGCTAGTCTTGAAGGTCTGTCCTAGCTCTGTGGTGGCTGCATCTTCTGGACTCACGACCAGGACTAGGAACATGTTCTCCTGAAGCCAGAAACCACAGCAGAGGCTTCCTAATTCCCACCCTGCTGACTGTGACAAAGATGGGTACAGCCCATGCGGTACACCACAGTAGCATTGGTCTGGGAGTCATTTCTGGTGACCCAAACCAAAACCTGCTCCTCACCTTTCCAAGGATTCCATCTCAATTCCTGGAGGAAAATCAATTTCAGCTTAAAAATGGCTCCTGGCTTCGGACTGCCCCCCACTGAGCCAAGGCTGACACTCCACCACCCCAACCCTGCCTGGCACCTGCCTTGTTTAACTAAACCACTGATACGTGCCTGGGGGGCACGCACGGTCTGGTACCCACAGCTGAAACTAATCCTAACTAATAAAGAGTAAACGGTGAAGAAGTGAACGCAGACTTCATTCTCCCCAAGAGCTAGTCCACGAGATGTTCGTTAAGAATGTTAGCACGCACATCCTGAGGAGAAAACAAGACACCTGAGCACACTATTCTTGTGGGACAAGCCCTGGCTCCTGAGCCAGACATTCTTCATTCTCGACTCTGCCACTTACTAGCCCCGTGGCTTTGGGCAAACTGTTCAGCCACACTGGGCCATCGTCTTCCTACTTGTACAACCAAACAGGCCCAAACCAAACCCACTGCTGTCGAGTCGCTTCCAACTCACGACGACCTTCTAGTCCTTACTGTGACGGCCACCACACGCAAGTGCTGATGCATGGCTGATCTCCACTACCATTATTCTATCACACTACTCTACTACTGGTATATGATTATTTTTTTTGTTTCATACTATTCAACCTTCTTTAGAACAGAGAGCTTTTTATTTGCTGCCTACCACTGATTTTTTTTAAGGAGCACTTAAGCTAACCAAGGATGAAGAATACCTTTGTTAGGGATAGCATTATCATTTCAGCACCCAGGAGATAAAGGGACATGCATATCCAGACTCTGTTTTTGTCTCCATCTAGCACTCTGTTCTAGGTCTCCGCCTCACTAGAATAGCCGTTACACAAGCAGAGACTACAGCAGAGACAGACCAGACACCTCATCTGCCTCTCTCCCTCACCTGCTGAGGTCCTCTCTCAGTCTTAGTCTTCTCAAACTAAAATAAGGCTAATGCCAATCAAGATGCAGAAATGTTGTGAGCATTCAGCACAGGTAAACCACATCACATGAAGCCTGGCACACGGTTAGCGTCAGTTAACAATCACACATCCTGAAGTAAGAGTCACTGGGGACTCATACACTAAGCTATGGATTCCTCTGGGCATGCAACACAGCTTATCCACCTTTGTAAGTGGGCCTGCCCAGAGCAGGCAGACACAAAAATTAGGTAGAACGAGTGAACTCACGAGTATATGCTTGGAGAAAGCCAGGTACGCCTGCAGAGCCATCGTCATGTAAAGGATACACGGTGATGTTGTATAAGGTGCTGGATGTGAGTTCAAGGATGGCAGCATGTGTGGTCTTGGCAGTGAGACTGAAGGACGTGCTCCCCCCTACAACTTGTATTTGGTAAGATGACACATCAGCACTGATATTCCAGGTCAGGTACATACTTGTGGCACTAATGTTCACAATTCTGAGGCCGAAAACCTGACTAGAATCTGTGAAGACAGAAGAGGAGTTAGAACTTACTAAAATGCAATACACAAAGAGAGAGAGGCTGGTCCTCCTGCCCACACTCACAGTCCCACAGTGTGTGGGCCTATGATACACACATATTTCAAAATATGTATTCTTGTTTACGATACGCCAAGTCAGGTACTGTTGCTTACGACCAAGCCCAAGGGTTGCGACGATGTAGCATTTGTTCCTGAGCCCAGAGTCACATTATGTCCTTTTCTCTGTGGGTGTGTTTTGATTCCCCAACTCCACTGAATTCTCCTTGCCAGTAGGGATGAGGCATCCCTCTATGCCTTCAACAGTACAATCCAAAAAGCTTTCAAACATTGGTCAGTGTACAGAGCAGGAGCGCTGACAAAGTGTAACTTGGTGGTGATTGTTGTTATTAGGTTCAAGCTAGTTTCAACTTCAAGAGACCCTCACAGGACAGAGCAGCACTGTCCTCTAGGGTTTTCCAGGCTGTCATCTTTATAAAAGCAGATCACCAGGTCTTTCCCTGGCAGAGCTGCTAGATGGGTTCAAACCGCCAGCCTTTTCGTTAAGAACTGAGTGCTTAACCGTTGTGCCACTAAACAAAAAACCAGTTGCCATCAAGTCGATTGATGACCAAACAGGACAAGGTAGAACTGTCCCATAGTTTCCAAGGAGCACCTGATGAACTTGAACTGCCTACCTTTTCATTAGCAGTGGTAGTGCTTAACCACTGCACCACTGCACTCCAGGTACCCTTAAGTTATGGCTGGAAAGCAGTAATTTGCACATTGACAGGTCCTTCAACAGAAAGATCAGTACAAGTTCCAAGGTCGTGCAAAAGAAACCTTATTTTCTTAACTCAAGGGAAAAAATTTAACCAGCATTGACAAAATTAGTATCTGTAAGAGAAAAATACTACACTAGCTTGTCTCTGCAGCTAATACAGCTGTTCTAGATGCAGACATTAAAGAAAGATCTCAGATAACCTCTGGTGCCTGCACATCTGCTCAATATATCTTCTCAAGCCAATGAAAGATGTGCCTGGGCTATCAAGTTAAAAGAAACTGCATGGATCTGCTCTAAACTCTCTTCAGGAAAAGTTTCTCTGGCAATAAAATGACTTACTAAGCAATAAATAACCCAGAAGCGGAACTACAGAAAACAAAACTTTGTGCAAGAAAAGTCGGGCTAAAGCCCTTTTTACAAAATTCAACATACTTGTCCTGAACTCAATGATTTGGGGTTGTCCTTCTGTGCCATCTGCTGCTTGAGAATAAACAGTGGCCTTGTACTGCGTGCCAGACTTTAAGTCAACAAGCTGGACTTCTGTGCCCCAGGACCTCTGGTGAGACAGCAGCTCTGCAGATTCAAGGAGGTATTTGCACATAGGGGCAGTAGGGCTGCCAGGTAGCTCCTCTGCTTGGCTTCTCTCTGTGTTGTTGGCTTCTGCATCAAACACAAAAGGCAAAGATTATCAACTGCAACAGAAACACACTGCCTCATCTTCCCTCACAGCCCTCTGACCCCAATGGTACATCACACAGTCAAACCGAACCAAACCCATTGGCAGTGAGTCAATTCTGACTCACAACTACTCTTTAAGATAGGGTAGAACTGCCACACAGTTTCCAAGGAGCACCTGGTAGATGTGACCTGCCAACCTTTGGTCAGCAGCCATAGCTCTTAACCATACCACCAGGATTCCATCAGACAGCCTGTCCTCCATAAATATCTATCTGTTCCCTTCCTTCCGCAGGCACAGACGTCTGTCCTCTGAAATGGCCCCAACTTTAACAGGTATTTCACTCTGTACACTCATCTCAGGTCAAAAATTCAGTTGCCATTGAGTAGATTTCTGCCTCATGGTGACTCCATGTGTGTCAGAGGAGAACTGAGCTCCATAGAGTTTTCAATGGCTGAGGATTCTTGGAGGTAGATCAGCCAGACTTCCTTCCAAATCATCTTTGGGTGAACTCAACCCAACTGGCAGCTCAGCCAGTTAGTTAACCATTAGCACTGCCTGGGGACTTCTTACTCCAGGAAGCCACACAAATACTTTGTGCTTCTCCTACTCAGCCATTTCAAACCACTCTCCCTTCTTTTGGGACACCATCTTCTCTCATGACAACTTTTACCATACTTTTCCAGGGACAGTAACATGATTCAAATTTATCTAATCAGAACCTCACTCAAGGAGTGCTTCTCCTGGACCAAGCCCCTTCTGACTAGGGAAAGCATGCAGTGTAAGACAGGGGAATTGGAGTGGCCACTGATCCCTGAGCTATATGGAGGGAGTCTCTCTGAGAATGAAGCAGAGATTCAGGAAGGGATGAGTTGCCTCAGCCCTTTCCTTAAGGTCTCCCTAGCCATAGCAGGAAGTCAGTTCTTACTCACAATTGACCCCCAACAGAACAAAACACTGACCAGTCCTGTGACATGTCCACAATCATTTTTATGCTTAAGCCCACTGCTGCAGCCATAGTGTCAAGCCATCTCCTTGGCAGTCTTCCTCTTTTGAGCTGACCCTCCACTCTACAAAGCATGAAGTCCTTCTCCAGGGACTGATCCCTCCTGAGAACACATCCAAAGTACGTAAGACGCAGTCTCACCATCTTTGCTTTCAAGGAGCACGCTGGTTGTACTTCTTCCAGAATTGATCTGTTTGTTCTTTTGACAGTCCATGGTACATTCAATACTCTTCTCCAACACCACAATTCAAAGGCATTAGTTCTTCTGTCTTCCTTATTCACTGTTCAGCTTTCGCATGCATATGATGTGATTGAAAACAGCATGGCTTAGGTCAGGTGCACCTTAGTCTTCAAAGTGACATCTTTACTTTTCAAAACTTTAAAGAGGTTCTTTGCAACCAATTTCCTAATAAAATGCATCTTTTGGTTTCTTGGCTGCTGCTTCCACAGGCATTACGAAACCAAGTAAAACAAAATCTCTGACAACCTCAATCCTTTCCCCATTTATTATGACGTTGCTGACTGGCCCAGTTGTGAGGATTTCTGTTTCTTCATGTTGAGGTACAATTCATACTGAAGGCTGTGGTCTCTGATCTTCACCATTAAGTGTTTCAAATCCTCTTCACTTCCAGCAAGCACAGTTGTGTCATCTGCATAATGTAGACAGTTAATGAGTCTTCCTCCAGTCCTGATGTCTCGTTCTTCTTCACACAGTCCAGCTTCTTGGATTATTTGCTCGGCATACAGATTGAAAAGGTATGGGGAAAGGATACAACCCTGATGAATGCCTTTCCTGACTTTAAACCATGCAGTGTCCCCTTGTTCTGTTCACACAACTGCCTCTTGATCCAGATACAGATTTCTCATGAGCACAGTTAAGTGTTTTGGAATTGTCACGCTCCCCAACATTATCCATAATTTGTTATGATCCACACAGTCAAATGGATGGGAGAAAAATATAAGCTAATACACTGCTCTTTTCATCTAAGCAATTTAAAGTCTGGTTTCTGTCACCTTCCATTAAGAATTGTAACAGCCACAGTGTAGTTCTATTTCCTTAAATGTAAAACTAGATTAAGATTTATCCTTGTCAGCTAACAGAGTTGGCTCATTGAAAATGCTATAAAATCCACACATCAGCATGGCAGCCTTCTCTGGTTGAGCCTGCTAAGCAGTTCTTTTCTCCATGATATGGTAAGATAGTCTAGCAGCCCCACTTATGTTAACCCATCTAGCAGCTGAAGCTTATCATCTCAAAGGACCAATCTAGAATCCAGACTCCAAAACTTATCAAACCCCAATGTTATTCTGAGCCCCAAGGTGCTCTCATTTCCTTCCTTCCTCTGACAAAGACGGGAACAAATTAACATGCAGAAGAAAAGCCCTCTAGAAATTTTGTGTAGTATACAAATATAAAAATACTATTTCTAAATACATTAAGTCACTGCGAGTCAACTCCAGCAAGGAGGATGGGAAAATGGGGCCCTTGCTACCACCAAGACTCAGAAGTAGAGGGCATCCTTTGGGCCTGGGGATCTTGTGCTGAGAACTCTCTAGACCCAGGAGACAGAGTTGTAATGCCAGAGACATGGCAAGATGGTGAGAAGCAGTGACAGAGAAATGGTGGCAGCAGAACCAGAAGACCAACACAAAACAACGAGGTGGGATTCCTGCCCCACAAAGCAAGGGATACTCCGAGCACTTGGCAGAGGTAGACTCACTGACACACAGCTGAGTACCTTTGGGTTGAGGCCTACTGGCAGAGTGGGGTTCCTCTAGGCACTTACCAGTAGGGCTAAAGAGCTTTGTAATATTTACCCAATCAGGGCACTAGCTGGACCAGCCCAAGAGGCCCAAGGAGCCAAAGGGTCAAGCGCCAGGGTGAGACCTGCCTGCAGCTATGGCCAAGCAGTTGTTCTGATAGAAGGGCCAAAATCTAAGCATTCCTGATCCCAATCTTCTCTAACAAATCTCATAACCATGAGTATGTTCCATGTGTTCTGCATGGCCACTGCAAAAAATTATGAAACCCCAGCAGAGGAGGAAAGAGTGCCATGGGAGGACAGCTGGTATAGGAATCAGTAACAGAGTTGGAGAGAGGAAGTATCTCTGACTTCTGCATCACAGCAGTCACCCCTGAGCTATTTACTGATGCTGATAATAATTCTCTCCCTTTCCTGGCTGAAGTTAGACAAGGTGGTCATACACTGCTGTCACACCACTTTTACACATGGCATCATGCCATTATTTTTACAGAAGCACATTTTTGTTACTTACCTTCACCATGTTCTGTGTCTTCCAGTGTCTCATTTGATACGAGACAAACCAGTCTGATCCGGTGTCCCATCCCTGGCTTCAGGTCTGAAATATTGAACACTGAGTCTTGAGTCAAATCCTTTTGGCTGCCAATACTTTCAAGGAGCATCCGGTAGCTGGCCGTGCTATTATCATTACTCCAGGTAAGAGTAACCTCTGTTGTCCCCATGGAAGTGACATGTAGACCAGACACCACATTAGGCTCTATTATAAAAACACATATTGGAACATTAATGAAATAAGATGTTTCTCGTCGCCTTTCATTAAGAATGACTGGAGTAGTGATGTTTAATTATGACTCATCAAGAATACTTTCTTTATACCAGAGTCTACTATATTTCAATCATTTCACGAGGGGGGACATGTACACAAAAGAGTAGAAAGAATAAACATCGTAATAAAATAATTAAGAGTTTTGCTTCATGAAAAGAGACTTCTTTTGCCCATGACGATGAAGGTCACCTTATTAAATGTCAGAAGGCTATACGCTGTATAATCACATGTATATAATTTTTTAAAGCTTCTAGTTAGGCTTTTGGTGAGGTTGTGGGTTAAGTGCTATGTCTGCTAACCAAAAGGTCAGCAGTTCAAATCCACCAGGTGCTCCTTGGAAACTCTGTGGGGCAGTTCTACTCTGACCTCTAGGGTCGCTATGAGTCAGACCCAACTCAACAGTAGTGGGTTTGGTTGTTTAGTTAGGCCTTAAACTATACCTAATTTTTAGAAGTTGCTTGTCTAGCTTTGGAAATACTGGTCATGAACTGGTTAAGAGATACGGCTGCTATCCAAGAAGTTGGCAGTTTAAATCCACCAGGGGATCCTTGGAAACTCTATAGGCCAGTTCTACTCTTTCCTATAGGATTGCTATGACTGAGAACCAACTTAACAACGAAGAGTTTTGTTCAAAGTTCCTAATGAAATTATCAACTCAGTCAAACCAAACCTACTGCAATCAAGTTGATTCTGACTCAATGCGATGCTACAGGACAGAGCATCTGACAGATTCAAACTGCCAAGCTTCTGGTTAGCAGACCTAGCACTTAACCACTATGCCACTAGAGTTTCCAAATTATCAATTAAGTACCCTGAAAAGCTGAATTAATTGGAGCACTGATTTACTCAATAATGACAAGCTGCCCAACTTTACAGTTATCTATTAAAGCTGCATAGAAATCTATCTGTTAATGGTGTTATGACTTGTTCCTATTTAACAATCTTAAAGCACAAACATACCTATAAAACCAAAAAACCCAAACCCACTGCCATCAAGTCAATTCTGACTCACAGTGACCCTACAGGACAGAGTAAAACTGTTCCATAGAGTTTCCAAAGAGCACCTGGAGGATTCAAACTGTCAACCTTTTGGTTAGCAGTCATAGCACTTTAACCACTATATAACCAGGGTTTCCAAACATACCTATACTTCTCTCCATTACTACCCCTCCCTGCGACAGCAGTTTGCAACACTTCTGAATTGCTTCCTTAAACAGTAAATTTTCATTGTATTTGTTTTAGATATGGGGGAAAAAAAGCATCAAGTAAGGTGATTGCTATCTCTAAACATCTCAATTCAAGATAAATGCAACCCACAATAAGCAGATGACACAATCTTGCCAGCCGAAAGAGTAAAGGACTTGGAGCACTTACTGACAAAGACCAAAGACTACAGCTCTCAGTATAGACTACATGTCAACATAAAATAAAATCCTCACTACTGGACCATTAAGCAAGATCATGGTAAACAGAGACAAGACTGAAGTTGTCATGAATTTCATTTTACTTAGATTCACAATCAGCACCATGGAAGTAGTCAAGAAATCAAATGACATATTATGTTAATGTTTAGCTCTGGGAAAATCTGCTGCCAAAGACTTCTTTCAAGTGTTAAAAAGCTAAGAAGTCGCTGTGAGGACAAACATGCACCTGACCTAAGACATGGTATTTTCAGTCACCTCATACATGTACAAAAGCTGAACAATAAATAAGGAAGATGAAAGGAGAAATGATACATCTGAATTATGATGCTGGCAAAGAACAGACACCATGCCATGGAATGCCTGAAGAATGAACAAATCTATCCTGGAAAAGGTATAGCTGGAATGTTTCTAAGAAGCAAGGATGGTGAAACTTCATCTCACATGCTTGGAACATGTTATCAGAAGGGATCAGTTCGTGAAGAAGGACACTTTGCTTGGTAAAGTAGATGGTCAATGGAAGAGAGGAAGACCCTCAACAACAAGGACTGACACAGTGGCTGCAACAATAAACTCAGGTATTAACAATTGTGAGGATGACACAGGACCAGATAGTGTTACATTCTGTCATACATGGGGTCATTATGAATTGGAACCAACTCAATGGCAACTAATAAAAACAAAGGAGCAACTAGAGAGCAGCCCAGCTTTAAAGACTGGGCCAAAAGCATACTTCTAAACCATATTTCTAAACCATGCTGTCATGTAGGTTTTTCCTTGCTTTCCCCAACAGCTCTTCTGTCTGGAAAATAAATATAACCTTGAAGATCTTCTAATGGCCAAAGATGGTATGTACCTTGTATTCTATAACCTACTTCACCATTTTTTTTTTTAATTTAAGAAAAATTTCCCTAATGATTTTTCATATTGTTCTAATGTACTTACATATGATCTCAGCACTGGAAAAGAAATGGAGGCAAATGATAGCAAGACTAAGATTTCCTTTAAAAACAAATAAAAAGTATAAAACTCAAGATTCAGGAAGCAGGGGCAGAGTCAAGAAGGCGGACTAAACACACATCTCCCTAAATCCCTCTGGAAACCAAGACCTGGATTGATAATTAAATGGAGCCTTCTGGACACCTAGTGAGCCCTTGGACACGGCATAGGGCTGTTAATTTGGACTTCATACAACTGAATGCAAAACCTCCTCTCCTTCCCTGACCCCACTCTTGGTGAGCACAGGCTTGCATGGACCAAAGGTAACTCACCACTTTAATTTTTTTTTCCTCTGTCTTAGCCAGTGGGTGGAGATGGGACTTGACTAGCCACTAATCTCTGATGCACTGCTAGTCGGATCAGCAAGCAAAACTGCCACATTTGGGGAGCCCAGCTTTGGACTCTGTGCATCTTGGCACCTTTGGCCTCTCAGCTTCTGCCATATAGTACCCAGTACTGAGGTGGTGGCAAGCTTGTGTGGGATGCCATCTTGATCCACTGGGAGGCAGATACACCCATAGGGAGGCCCCAGCTGGACTTAGTTCCTAGGCTGAGAGGCAGCACCTTCCTGAGAGCTCTTTTCCGACAGAAAAGCAGTAGCTTACACAGTGTCACCTATAGCTGGGGCCCAGCAACAGAGGCTGTGGACTCTGCATCTCAACACCTTTGGCCTCTCTTTTGGTCCCGGCCAGGTGGCAAGCTTGTGCAGGACACCATCTTGTTCCACTGGGAGGTGGATATACCCGTATGGAAGCCCCAGCTGGACCTAATTCCTGGGCTGGGGGCAGTGCCTGCCTGGAGGAGCGCACCTGTCTTGCAGAAAAGCAGTATTCTACACAATGTTGCTTATGGCTGGCACCCAACAGCAGAGGCCAGCAGGGCAGTAGCCTTTCTGCATTTTGAGCTAGTTCATAACATTTGGGGTCTAATATAGAGGTGCTTACTTTGCCAGCTGGGAAGACGGGCCTATACACCTGAAAACCTGACTGACTTTGGAAGTTGTCAGATACTTTTACCTCTCATTTTAAGATGGCCTAGAGAAACAACTGCAGTCCATCCTCACAGCATCTCTCCCAGCCTCTACTGACTCATATGATACCCCAAAAGCAACAAACTCCGGAGAAAACCATAACCAAGAAATCACCCATGCCTTCAGAAGGCCCCCAAAAGAAAGCACCTCAAAACTTCCCAGATGAAGAAGCTTTTCTGAAACTATCAGAAGGTGAACACAAAAGGATTAAATATAGAGCCCTCCTACACCTTATACAAAATGCAGCAGAACAAAATGAAAAATTAATCAAGCTGTTCAATCTGATGGAACACCAGTACTCTGAAATCTAACAGATCAAGAACAAAATCAAAGACATAGAAATTTCAATTCAAAGCCAAGAAAACAGAATAGAACAAATGGAAAACAGACTTTCTGATTTGGAAGACAGAACTACTGACTCCAGCATCTACAAGGAGAAATCAGAAAAAAGAAATAAGAAAAATGAAGAAGCATGTAGGACTCTATAAAGAGGAACATCCTACAATTAATTGGAGTTCCTGAACAGGGTGAGACATCTGAGAACACAGAGAGTATCGTTGCTGAGCTGCTGACAGAAAACTTCCCAGAAATTAGGAAAGTAGAGAATATAGATATCCAAGATGCATACTGAACACCACTCAATATAGATCTCAAAAGAAACACTCCAAGACATATTATAATCAAGCTCAACAAAACGAAACATAAGCAGAAACTCTTAAAGGCAGCAGGACTTAAAGTAAAGCTAACATTCAGAGGGAAACCCTGTAGCCTTTCATCAGATTTCTCAGCAGAAACAATGCTGGCATGGAGACAGTGGCATGACACATTCAAAGCCTTGAAGAAGGAGAACTTCCAACCAAGAATTACAGATCCTGCAAAACTATCTTTCAAATACAAAAATGAAATTAAGACATTCACAGATAAACAGAAACTCAGAGACTTTGTAAAAACCAAACCAAAGCTACAAGAAATACTGAAAGAATCTCTTGGCTTAGAAGAACAAAACCACTCACTTTATATTTTAGAAGCTAATACAGGACACATCACTCAGAATTCTACTCAGTTAAGGAAGGCTCCAAACTCAGAGCTGTAATAGTGAAAGAAATAATCCAGTGATCCTATCATGAAAACTATGATGTCTTCATATTGAAAAGAGGGATGTACTACAGTTGTTATAGTCCTTCCAGATGGAGAGGAAGTTGATAAGAACAGTAGTAACTGAAATTGGGTTTATACATAGATTATTAAGGGGGATCTTAAGGGCAGCCATAAAGCACAATAAAGATATAGCATATCAAATCAAGAAACATAATACAGGAGTCTCAACAACCACAAAATCAACCCTGAAAAAGGTGAAAAATCAACTCACAAAGAAGAATGTCCCAGAACAGATTAATAAGAACAGAGAAAACATCAACACAAAAATAAACATAGCACAAAGGCAGCACTGAACACATACCTATCAATAATCACATTGAATGTGAATGGACTGGACACTCCAGTAAAGAGACATCGAGTGACATCTTGGATCAAAAGACACAACCTATCCATATGTTGCCTACAAGAAATTCACCTTAAAGATACAAACAAAAGATTCAGGAAGCAATAGGATACCCTGTGCACTGGACTGGAGACTGGACAGCTATACTTCTAACTGCCTAGGTGACTGGAACAAGCCATTTAGGACACATCAACCCCCTACACCCAGTATCTCCTCCATCTCATCTATTCAACAAGGGATTCCCAAAGGGTGGCATGCATACCATGTGTGGAAAGCAACACGAGTTTAGATGATGCCAAGGACAGCTATTTTGGTTTGTAATCATTTCTTTCCTTGAGTACATATCAGAAAAATGTTATCAAGCCATAAACCCAGTAAGTTTCTTCTCTAAATAATGTACTTAAACTCAAGGAGCCCTGCTGGTATGGTGTTTCCATGATCAGCTGTTAACTGAAAAGTCAGAGGTTCTAATCCATCAGCAGCTCCATGGGAGAAAGCTGTGGCAGTTGACTCCCCTAATTTATAGCACTTGGGGTTGCAGCAGTGAGGACAGCCATGCACAGGGCCCATGGTGAGCTGTGGTCCGAAAAGACCCTCACCAGAGTGACTTTCAGAGGAGTAAGGACACTCGGCTCATGTTCCGGGCACACCTGCCACATCACCACCTCCTGTTTCCTACAGTGACCAACTATACCTCACCAGGTCACCACCATCACTTCAAAGTTCTGTCTTGGTTTTCATCCTTACGTCACCCCGATCTCCTCTCTCTCTTCTCCTTCTTTCTCCTCTCTTTCACAATTTGGCAGATCTCTCTGTCTGTCTGTCTGCACACACACGCCCACTCATTTTAATGTTTCTCTCTAAAACTGTGCTCTGAGGGGCTCCATCCAGAGGGCTCCATCCAGAGGGCTCCATCAACATTTCAAAGTTCTGTCTTGGTTTTCATGCTTACATCTCTTCCATGTCCTCTCTATCTTTTCCGCCTTCTTTTCCCCCTCTCTCTCACAATTTCGTACAACAAATTTGTGTCTATGTCTGCGTGTGCGCCCATACATTTTAATCTTTCTCTCTAAAACTGTGCTGTGAGAGGTCCAGGAGTCACTACAAGATTCTGTGACATATGAACCTCAGCCATGGCTCTGATCTCTCTATCTCTCTTATTTATTGGTCTTTGGAGTAAGAATTTGTTTAAAGAAAGTTTCCTGCTTAAAAAAATGTTGAAAACTACTGATGTAAATCTGCCTGCTCTATGCCAAGAGGGCGCTGTGCTAGCAGCTCACTTCATTCAATTCACATCAGGGATCAGCTGGTTAGGCTCCCCTGGAACAGCGAGACCACATCCAGCAAGTCACTAAATCAACAGAAGAAATGAACTTTTTTTCTGGTTTCTTCTCAGCTAAAAAAAAAAAAAAATACAGGTAAATCTACACTAATAACAGGTTGCTTAAAGTACGGATTTAAAACAAAAAGAAAGAAATGCATCCAGTACATTCTGACTTACAGCGACACTTATACGGGCAGAGTAGAACTGCCCCACAGGGTTTCAAAGCAACACCTGATGGATTCAGACAGTTGACCTTTTGATTAGGAGCTGAACTCTTAACCACTGTGTGCCCGAGTTTCCAAGGTTCTGAGATCTGTGATACAAGCACTTGTAATAGAACGTGACTGTACTTTGATTCCATTCAAACCACACGCTCCTGTACCATGAGTACCAACTGTCACAACCAACAGAAACTCTAGGAACACAAACAAAAGACCACCTTTGAAGGGGAGCTTTAACACAAATTAGCAATCACTGACTCTGACAAAGCATGTTTTCACTGTGGCCAATACACTCAAGTGTTAGCAGACAATAAGGCATTAATCACTAATAAGAGAAGATCTGTAGAACTCAATAACTTCTCTAAGGACACAAGTCTGAAGAATAAATCATCTGGCCACATGATCTTCTGAGCTTGAAACAACACTGAACCTTTTCTCCTCTTCCATACGTCATGAAACCCAGTGTCTTTCCAGTAGAAAGCTGGAAGACACAAGGCTCTAGGCTACAAGACAATACAGAATGTTTCACGATCACCCCTGGGAGCCAGCCAACTTACTTGTTGTGACACTGATGACCACAGGTTCTCCCTGAATCTTGTCAACTGTTTCTGGTGTGACAGAGAATGTATATGGAGTCCCTGGATTTAATCCTGTGATGCTGTAATTTGTTTGACTTGCAACAAGGACTGCCCACTTGTTGTTTCCCTCATTCTTTATCCTGTAAATGTACTCAGCAGTAGCTGTGCCATTTTCCTTCCAGGTGAGAATCACACTGGTTGGACTGAGGGAAACAACTTTAACGTCAAACACAGGACTGGGACCTATTTAATAAGGTTTCCAAGAAAAAAGGAGGAAAGAGGAACATTATCTAGAATTATTCATTAAAGAAATGGAAGAGTGAGGTTTGCTCTGTGAGTCTACTTTACGGAAGTGAGTTGTATAATCAAAGAGTTCTATTTCTCTGTATCTGCCTTCTATACTTTCCTGTGACAAAACGCGCTTACATAAATATGCACACATCCAACTACGTGTGGTAGTAACAGAGGGGGCTTCGGAACCAAAGCAACACTGACTGGGGTTGGCTCATTGGCTGTGACTTAAGCACCGGGTTAGCTCTGGTGGGAAACAGACACAAAAACTACTCTAAGAAATAAAGTAAGTCTACCTCCCCAGTTCTCACGAAACTGCATCAGGAAAGGAAATATATGATGTAGAACCACATGTGAGCTTTTCCACAAAATCCTGTTATTGAAAGGAAACTGACCACAGAATGAAATATGTGGGGGGAGAGGGGGAATCAAATTCCTGAAGAAAAAGAACACTACACTGATCGAAACAGGAGGACACCCTGAGACTAACACCCTGAGATACTCTTCAAACCTTGAACTTAATTAAATGCCTGAGGTCATCTTCTTAAATAACACAGCCAACAGCTTTCCAGGGAAGCAGTAACATAGATTATAAACCACTATCACTATCAAGGCATGTTTTCATTGAAACCTCTACTCCCAAGTCTTAAGACAAAACTAGGCTTTAACCAATAATACCAGAATATTGGTGAAAATAAACTGTTAGAGTTAAAACTTGGCCAAGCATATCAGATGTAAAGAATAAATCATCTGGTCACATCATCTCCAGAGCTTGAAACCACACTGGACTTTTCCTGTCTTCCATAATTAAGGAAACTCAATCTCTTTCCAACAGGAAGCTGGAAGACACAAGGCTCCAGGATACAAAACACAGAATGGTTCATGGTCACCCCTGGGAGCCAGTGAACTTACTTGTGGTGACACTGATGACCACAGGTTCTCCCTGAGTCTTGTGAATTGTTTCTGGAGTGACACAGAATGTATATGAAGTGCCTGGATTTAAGCCTGTGATGCTGTAATTTGTTTGATTTGTAACAACATTCAGCCACTGGTTGTCCATCTCATTATTCTATACGTGTACTCAGCGGCAGCTGTGTCATTTTCCTCCCAGGTGAGGATCACAGTGGTTGGACCGATGGAAACAGCTTTAATCTCAAACACAGGACTGGGACCTATTAAGGTTTCCAAGGAAAATGGGGGAAGGAAGAATGTTATCCAGAATTATTTGTGAAAGAAATGGAAGAGTGAGGTTTGCTCTGTAAGTCTACTTTACAAAAGACTTTTATAATCATACAGTTATATTTCTCTTTATTTGCCTGCTATACTTTCTTCCCACAAAATACACTCAAATGCATATACATGCACATACCCATAAGTACTAGCAAAAGAGGGGACTTTAGAATCCAGGCAAAACTGACACTGGTTGGTTGTGCTGGCTGTGACTTGAACATGGTATAACTCTGTAGAGAATCTAATGAATGCTGAAAACCACCAATGCAGTGTCTGCCTACCCTTTGCCTGGAAGGCACTGTGCTAGGAGCCCACTTCAAACCATGGGGTCATCTGGTCAGAATTTCCTGGGAACAACAATGAAACCACACCCAGCAGGTCAGTAAATCAACAGACGGCGTGAATTCTTTTTTGAATTATTGGTTCTTCTCATCATAAAACATCAAGAGCGAAATCTGCACTTTTAACATGTTGCTTAACATATTGGGGAGAGATGGAAGGGAGAAAGGAATAGAGGGGGAAGGGAAAAAGGCAGAAAGAAACAAGGAAGAAAAAGAAAAAAGAAGGAGGAAGGAAAAGAAAAGAACAAACAATGGAATCCATTAAGTTGATTCAGCTCTACAGGACGGAGTAGAACTGCCCTACATGAATTCCAAAGAATGCCTGGCAGATTTTAACTGCTGATATTTTAGTTAGCAGCTGAATTCCTGACCACTATGGCACCAGGATTGCCAAGACATTGAAATCTAAGCTAAATTCATTTACACTCGAACGATACTACACTTTCATTTCCCTCAAAACACACACTCCTCTATCACCTGTACCAACTGTCATTCCCAACAGAAACTCCTGGGAATACAAACACAACAATAGTTTCCAAGGGGAAGCTTTAACACATATTAGAAATCACTGACTCTGACAAACCACTGTTTTCAGTGTGACCTCTACTCCCAAGTCTTTACAGCAAAGTAGGCATTGGCCAATAATAACAGTAGATTTGTGGAAGCAAACAGTTAGGCAGAGTTAAAACTGCCCTAAGCACTTCAGATCTAGAGACTAAATTATCTGGCCACCTGAAAAAAACATCGGTACTCCTCTTCCAGAGTTATGAAATTCAATCTCTTTCCAAAAGGAAGCTGGAAGACACAAGACTCTGGTATAGAAGCTAATAAGGAATGGTTCATGGTCACTCCTAGAAGCCAGTGAACTTACTTGTTGTGACACTAATGACCACAGGTTGTCCCTGAGTGTCGTCAACTGTTTCTGGTGTGATAGAGAATGTATATGAAGTCCCTGGATTTAAGCCTGTGATGCTGTAATTTATTTGACTTGCAACAAGGACTGGCCACTTGTTTCTCTCAATCTTTATTCTGTACATAAACTGAGCAGCAGCTGTGTCATTTTCTCTCCAGGTTAGGATCAACCTGGTTGGACTGATGGAAACAGCTTTAATGTCAAACAAAGGACTGGGACCTATTTAATAAGGCCTCCAAGGAAAAAGGAGAAAGGAAGAAAGATATCTAGAATTCTTTGTGAAAGAAATTGGAAGGGTGAGGCTTGCTCTGTAAATCTGTTTTTCAACAGTGAGTTTCATAATCACAAAATTATATTTCCCTTTATTTTCCTCTCTCATTTTCCTCTCACAAAAGACACTTAATACAAATACATGCACCTGTGTATGTGCATCAGCAAAACATGGGGATTTACAATCCAGGCAAAACTCACAGAGGTTAGCCATGCTGGCTGTGACTCAAACATCAGTTAACTCTGTATGAAGGCTGCTACAAAAATGGAACTAAGATATAACATACATCCATCTCCCCAATTCTCAGGAAATTGCATGAGGAAGGGAACTGTATGATACAAAACCACACATGAACTTTTTTGACAAAAGCTGTCATTATTGAAAGAAAACTCAGCATAGAAAGGAAAAGGTGTAGATGAAACTTACTCCAAAAAGAAGACTGACTAACTCCTACTGGAAAATTCCCTGATACTGACGCCAAGAGATATTCTTCAAATCTTGAACCCCCCAAAATCTGGGAGGTCATCTTCTTAAATAACACAATCCCAGCTTCCAATGGGACCTTTATCATGAGTTACTACTCACTATCATCTTCAAGGCACGTTTTCAAAGTGAGTCCATTCCCAAGACTTAGCAGAAAAGTAGGCATTCACCAATGACAACGGAAGATTTGTAGAACCAAACAGTTGGGCAGAGGTCAAAGTTCTCTATGCAAACAGGATCTAAATGACCAATGATCAGGCCACCGGATAACCTGGCCTTGAAAAAACATTCTACTTTTTCTCCTCTTCCAGAGTTCATGAAACCAAATCTTTTTCCAACAGGAAGCTGGAAGATACAAGGCTCTTAGGATAGGAGACAACACAGTATGGTTCGCGGTAATCCCTAGAAGCCCGTGAACCTACTTGTTGTGACTTTGATGACCACAGGTTCTCCCTGAGTCTTGTCAATTGTTTCTGGAGTGATAGAGAAGGTATAGGAAGTGCCTGGATTTAAGCCTGTGATGTTGTAATTTGTTTGATTTGCAACAAGGATCAGCCATTTGTTCTCCATGTCAATCTTTATCCTATATGTATACTCAGCAGCAGCTGTGTCATTTTCCTTCCAGGTGAGGATCACATTGGTTGGACTGACGGAAACAGCTTTAATATCAAACACAGGACTGGTACCTATTTAATAAGGTTTCCAAGGAAAAACGAGGAAAAGGAACATTATCCAGAATTATTTTTGAAACTAATGTAAGAGTGAAGTTTGCTCTGTGCAGCACCAACATTGGGTTTTCTAATTGTAGACTTAAATTCCTCTTCATTTGCCTCCTACATTTTCCTCTGACAAAATACCCTTAATACATACACATGCATGTACGTGTGCGTGCTAGTGACACTGGGGGGGAGGGCACTTTAGAAGGGACAAATCTGATACAGGACAGCAGTGTTGGACATGACTGGAATATATGTTAAATCTGTACAAAAGCTGATATAACAAGTTTCCTGGCTAAAAAAATGTTGAAAACTACTTATGCTGTATTTGCCTAGAAAGCAGTATGCTAGGCACTCACTTCAAACTGAGGGTTCAACTGGAACCCATGGGAACAACAATGCGACCACATACAGCAGGTCAGTATATCAACAGAGGGCATGAAATCTTTTAATGTGGGGTTCCTCTCAACTTAAAAAAAAAAAAAGCTAAATCTGCCCCTTTAACAGCTTCTTTTAGGTATTAACTTGGTAAGAAAAGAACTTGCCAAGTCAGTATCTACACACAGCAACTCTCCAGCGCAAAGCAGAAATAAATCCATGGATTTCCAAGGAATTCCCGGTGGATTCAAACTGCTGACCTCTTGCTTAGCAGCTGAATTCTTAACCACTATACCACCAAGCCTTCCAAAGTATAGACATCTAAGCTAAATGCATTTGTACCCAATGTCATTGTACTTGAATTTGAAATACACGCTCCTCTATCCCATGTATCAACTGTCATCTGCAACAGAACACCCTGGAAATACAAAAACAACACCAGCTTCCAAAGGGAGCTTTAACAGACTTTAGAAATCACTCTTTCCCTCAAGGCATGTTTTCAGTGTGACCTCTTCTCCCAAGGCTCAACAGAAGAGTAGGAATCAGACAATAATAACATAAGCTTTGTGGAATCAGGTAGGCAGAGTCAAGGCTTCTCTAACCACCTAGAGTCTAAATACACAATAATCTGGCCACCTCATTTCCTGGACTTGAAGCAAAATGAACTTTTCTCTCCTGTACCAGACGTAATGAAACCCAATCTTTTTCCAACAGGAAGCTGGAAGAGACAAGGCTCTATGTAGAGTGATTCAGGGTCACCGCTGGGAGCAAGTGAACTTATTTGTTTTGACAGTGATGACCATAGGTTCTCCCTGAGTCTTGTCAACCGTATCTGGTGTGATAGAGAATATACATGAAGTCCTTGGTATTAAGCCTGTGATAGCATAATTCATTTGATTTCCAACAAGGGTCAGCCACTCTTTGTTCCTCTCATTCCTTATTCTATACATGTACTCAGCAGCACCTGCGTCATTGTCCTTCCAGGTGAAGATCACATTGGTTGGATTGATGGAAACAACTTTAATGTTAAACACAGGACTGGGACCTATTTAGTGTTTCCAGTGGGAAAAAATAAGGGTGGCGGGGAGAAATTATACACAATTACTTTTAAAGAAATGAAAAAGTGAGGTTAACTCTATATATCTCCTTTCCCAACATCAGTTTTATAATCATAGAGCTGTCTGTCTTTTTATTGGCCGCCTATAGTTTCCTCTGACAAAATACACTTACATACATACACATGCATGTACGTCTGTGTGCTAGCAAAAGACGGGTCTCTAGAAAAAAGGAAAACCTGAAAGAGGCGGATCATCTTGGCTGTGACCTGAACATGGGTTAAATCCATAGGGAACTTGCTATAGAAAGAAAACAGAGATGCAGAGAAAAACTACCTTCCCAGTTCTGAGGAAACTGCATAAAGAATGGAACTATAAGATGCAGAACCATACGTGAACTTCTTTTGCCAAAAGTGGTTGTTGAACAGAAATTCAACATACAAAGGAAAATGTGAGAAAAAAAAGTCATGTTTCCAAAGACCATTCAAAAAAATCAGTGGACTGATTGAAAACGGAACATTCCCTGAGACTAATGCCCTGAGATACTTTTCAAGCCATGGACCAAAGTGGGGTGGGGGAACACCTCAGGTCATCTTCTTAAATAACACAACCCAAGCTTTGACGGGAACTTTTATCCTAAGTTAGTAATCACTACCACCATCGAGGCACATTTTCAAAGTGACCTCTTCTCTCAAGTTTTAGCACACAAGTAGGCATTAAACAATAGTAACAGAAGATTTATACAACCAAACGTTTGGGCAGAATTTAAAATGTCTCTAAGCACCCAGGACCTAAATAATCAATGATCTAGTCACCTAATGTCCTGGGCTTGAAACAACTTTGGATCTTTTCTCCTCTTTGACAGTTAATGAAACCCAATCTCTTTCTAACAAGAAGCTGTGAGACACCAGGCTCTGGGATACAATACCAAATGGTTCTCATGGCCATCCTTGAGAGCCAGTGAACTTACTTGTGGTTACACTGACAGCCGTAGGTTCTCCCCTGAGTTTTGTCAATTTTTTCTGGAGTGATAGAGAATGTATAGGAAGTGCCTGGATTTAAGCCTGTGATGCTGTAATTTGTTTGATTTGTAACAACATTCAGCCACTGGTTGTCCATCTCATTCTTTATTCTATACGTGTACTCAGCAGCAGCTGTGTCATTTTCCTTCCAGGTGAGGATCACACTGGTTGGACTGATGGAAACAGCTTTAATGCCAAACACAGGACATTTTTAATATTTAATAATATTTCAATATTTAATATTTCCAAGGAAAAATGGAAAAGGAGTACAGTAATCTAGAATTGTTTTTCAAAGCAATGGATGAGTGATGTTTGCTCTATAAATCTACTTTACAAAGGTGAGTTTTATAATCATACACTTCTATTTCTCTTTCTTGGCCTCCTACACTTCCCCCTGACAAAACACATATACATATATATGCATACAGATAGCTATGTGAGCTAGCAAATGAGGGGCTTCTGAACCAAGGCAAAACGGACCAAGGTTGGCCATGTTGGCTGTGACTTGAACATGGGTTGACTCTGTCGGGAAGCAGATACAAAAAGAGATTTAAGATGTAAAGTAAGTCTACCTCCCTAGTTCTTAGGAAACTGCATCAGGAAAGGAACTATATAATATAGAACTACATGTGAAATTTTTCATCAAAACCTGGTGTCAAAAGGAAACTGACCATAAAAAGACATACGGGAGAAAAAAAATCCAGTTCCTGAAGGAAAAAAAAAAAAACACTGAACTGATTGAAACTGGAAAACTCCCTGAGAATGAAGCCCTGAGATAGTCTTCAAACCTTGAACCAAAATAAATCCCTGAGGTCACCTTCTTAAAGAACATAGCAACAGCTTTCCAGGGAAGCAGTAACACAGGTTACTAACCACTATCCCTGTCAAGGCATGTTTTCAGTGTGACCTCTACTCCCCCATCTCAGGAAAAAATTGACACTAACCAATAAAAGAAGATTTGTGGAACCAAACTGTTGGGCTGAGTTAAAACTTCCCCAAGCAACTTGGATGTAAACAATGAATCACCTGGCCACCTGATCTCCTGAGCTTTGAACAACATTGCACCTTTTCTCCCCTTTGAGAGTTAATGAAACCAAATCTCTTTCCAACAGGCAGCTGGAAGTCACAAGGCTCTAGGATGCAAGATAATACAGAATGGTTCCTAGTTACCTCTGGGAGCCAGTAAACTTACTTGTTATAACATTGATGACCACAGGTTCTCCCTGAGTGTTGTCAACTGTTTCGGGTGTGATAGATAGCATATGTGAAGTTCCTGGAATTAAGCCTGTCATGGTGTGCTTTGTTTGATTTGTAACAACATTCAGCCACTTGTTGTCATCTCATTCTTTATCCTATACGTGTACTCTGCAGCACCTGCGTCATTTTCCTTCCAGGTGAGGAGCACACTGGTTGGACTGAGGGAAACAGCTTTAATGTCAAACACAGGACTGGGACCTATTTAATAAGGTTTCCAAGAAAAAAGGAGGAAGGAGGAATGTTATCTACAATTATTTGTAAAAGAAATGGAAGAGTGAAGATCGTTCTGTAAATTTACCTCCTAAGAGTGAGCTTTATAACTGTACAGTTGTATGTCTATTTTCCTCTCACATTTTCCTCTGACAAAATACTTAATACAAATACACGCATGTGTATACATGTACTGGCAAAATATGGGGATTCAGAACCCAGGCTACACTCGTAGAGGTTAGCCATACTGGCTGGGACTTAAACACAGGTTAAGTCTGTACAAAGGCTGCTATAAAAATGGAACTAAAATATAAAATAAGTCTATCTCCCAATTCTTAGGAAACTGCATGAGGAAGGAGACCATATGATGTAAAAGCACATGTGAACTTTTTTGACAAAAGCTCTTACTGAATGAGAACTCAGCATAGAAAAATATGGGGGGGCGGGAACATTAAATGTCTAATCACATAAAAGAAGACCTCTAACGGAATGATTGGAATTGAAAGATGCCTTGATACTTAGGTGATAAGATATTCTTCAAACCTTGAACCGGATAAAGAATCCATCAAGTTATCTTAAAGAACACACCAGCTTTGCATGGGAACTTTATAACACAGTAATCCCTACTACCATGAAGGTATGTTTTCAGTGTGACTCTATTCCAAGTCTTAGCAGAAAAGTAGGCACTAACAATAGTAACAGAAGATTTGCAGAACCAAACAGTTGAGCAGAGGTAAAAGTCCTCAATGTAAAAAGGATCTAAATAATCAATGATCCAGCTACCTTATATGCTAGTCTTGAAAAAACACTATCTTTTCACTCCCCTTACAGAGCTAATGAAACTCAATCTCTTTCCAGCCGGAAACTGGAAGACATAAGGCTTTAGGAGACAATACAGACTGTATCACAGTCATCTTTGAGAACCAGGTTACTTATGTGTTGTGACACTGGTGATCATAGGTTCTCCCTGAGTCTTGTCTCTGGAGTGACAGAGAATGTACAGGAAGTGTCTGGATTTAAGCCTGAGATGCTGTAATTTGTTTGATGTGAAACAAGGTTCGGCTACTGGTTGTCCAGCTCATTCTGTATTCTATACTTGTAGTCAGAAGCAGCTGTGTCATTTTCCTTCCAGGTAAGAAGCACATTGTTTGGACTGATGGAAACAGCTTTAATGTCAAACACAGGACTGGGACCTACTTAACAATGTTTCCAGGGAAAAAGGTGAGGGGAAGACCATTCTAGAATTATATGTAGAAGAAACAGAAAAATGAGGTTTTCTATCTAAATCTACTTTGCAACTCTGAGTCTTATAATCATATAGTTCTTTTTCTTTATTTGACTCCTATACTTTCCTCTGACAAAATACTGTTACATCCATATACAAGCATGTACATGTGTGTGCTAAAGAAACAGGGGACTTCAGAACAGGAAAAACAAAGGGTTTGGCCATGCTGGATGTGACTGCAACAGGATTGATATTTGTATAGGAACTGATATAAAAAATTTCCTGGTTGAAAAAACTGTTGAAAACTTCCACTGTAGTATTTGCCTTCGCTTTACCTTGAAGGCACTGTGCTAGACACTCACTTCAGGCTGCCTGGACTCCCCAGGAGGAAAACAATGAGACTACACCCTGCAGGGGAGTAAATCAACTCAGGGCACACACTCTTCTTTTCATTCTTGATTCTCCTCAGCTTAAAAAAAATAAAGAACTATATCTACACATACATCAGGCTGCTTAATCATTTGTAATTAAAAAAAAAGGAAACCCATCAAGTCGATTCTGACTCATAGCAACCCTATAATACACAGTACAGCTGCTGCATAGGGTTTCCGAGGAACTCCTGGTGGATTCCAATCGCTAGCCTTTGGGTTAGCAGCTGTCGGTCTTAACCACTATGCAAAATGCATTTCTACTCAAATGTCACTGCACTCTCTGTCACCGGAAACATACATTCCTCTATCACATGTACCAACTGTCATCCCACAACGAACTCCTGGGAATGAAAACACAACACCAGCTTCCAAAGGGTGCTTTAAAATAGTTTAGAAATCATTGACACCATCAAGGCATGTTTTAATGTGACCTCTATTCCCAAGTCTTCAAAGAAAAGTAGTCACTAACCAATACTAACAAAAGATTGTGGAACCAAACAATTAGGCAGAGTTAAAAAGTCTCTGCCTCTGCAGGATCTAAAGAATGAATGATCTGGCCTCCTCATTGACTCGGCTTGAAGGAACACTGTATCTTTTCTTCCAATAAAACCAACTCTTTTTCCTGCAGGAAGCTGAAAAACACAAGACTCTTGGATACAAGACAATACTGAATGGTTCTTGGTACCCCAGAGAGCCAGGGACCTTACCTGTTGTGACACAGATGGTGACAGGTTCTCCCTGAGTTTCATGAACTGTTTCTGGTGTGACAGAGAATGTATATGAAGTGCCTGTTTTTAAGCCTGTGATGGTGTAATTTCCTTGATTTGCAACAAGAATATGCCCTTCCTTATCCATCTCATTCTTTATGACATACGAGTGCTCAGCAGCAGCTGTGTCACCTTCCTTCCAGGTGAGGAACACATGGGTTGGACTGATGGAAATACCTTTAATGTCAAACGCAGAACTGGGACCTGTTTAACAATGTTTCCAGGGAAAATAAGGCAAGGGATGGACAATTATCTAGAATTATTATTAAAAGAAATGGAAGAGAGGATTGCTCTCTATATCTATTTTCCAAAGTTTTATTTTCATTTGCCTCCTATACCTTCCCCTGACAGAATAAACTTAAATAACTATGCATGCATGTATATATATGTGCTGGCAAAAGTCAGGGCTTTAGAACCAAGGTAAAACTGACAGAGGTTAGGCATGTTAGCTATGACCTCACCGTGGTTTAACTCTGTAGAGAAGACGAAACAAGAAGAGACCTGACATCTAAAGTAAGTATGCCCAGCTCTCAGGAAATTCCATGAGGAACGAACTCTGTAATTCGGAATCCCATGTAAACTTGCGCAAGAAAACTTGTCATCCAAAGGAAACTGATCACTTAAAGAAAATTGGGGAAAAAAATCAAATTACCAAAGAAAGAATCAACAGTGATGGAAACTTGAGGACTTCCTGAAAATAACATAGTGGTATATACTCTTCAAATCATAACTGAAATAAATCCTTGAGGTCATCTTCTTAAATGACCCAGCAACAGATTTCCAGGGGAGCTGTAACACAGGTTAGTAACCACTAACACCATTAAGACATGTTTGCAATGTGACCTCTACTCCAAAGTCATAGCAGAAAGCTAAGGATTAGCCAATAATAACAGAAGATTTGGGGAACCGAACAGTTGGGCCAAGGAACAATTTCACTAAGCAGGCAGGATCAAAATAATCATTGCACCTTTTCCCCTCTTCCATAGTTAATGAGACCCAACCTCTTTCCAACAGGAATCTGGAGACAATACAGAATGATGCTTGGTCACCTCTGGGAGCCAGTGACGAACTTACTCGTTGTGACACTGATGACCGTATGTTCTCCCTGAGTCTTGTCAAGTGTTTCTGGAGTGACAGACAATGTATATGAAGTGCCTGGATTTAAGCCTGTGATGCTGCAATTTCTTTGATTTGCAACAAGGATCAGCCTCTGGTTGTTTCCCTCATTCTTTATTCTATATGTGTACTCAGCGGCAGCTGTGTCATTTTCCTTCCAGGTGAGGAGCACATTGGTTGGACTGATGGAAACAGCTTTAATGTCAAACACAGGACTGGGACCTATTTAATAAGGTTTCCAAGAAAAAAGGAGGAAGGAGGAACATTATCTAGAATTATTTGTAAAAGAAATGAAGAGGTTTAATCTATATTATCTACTTTACAATAATGAGTTTTATAATCATAGAATTGAACTTCTCTTTATTTGCCTCCTACATCTTCCTCTGACAAAGTACCCTTAAGTATATATACCTATGTGTAAGTGTGTATGCCACAGACACAGGGGATTTTACAACAGGAAAACTGATATTACAGGACGGTAGTGTTGGACATGACTTGAATATAGATTAAATCTGTAGAGAAGCTGATATAACAAGCTTCCTGGTTGAGGAAAAAAATGTTGAAAACCTCTGACGTTATATTGCCTACTCCCAGCCTGGAAAGCGCTACACTAGGCGTTCGCTTCAAACCATGGATTCAGTTGGTCAGGCTCCCCTGGGAACAAAAACTAGATCACACACAGCAGGTAGGTAAATCAACGGAGTATGAAATCTCTTGTTTTGCTTCTTGGTTCTTCTCAACTTGAAAGACAAAGAGCTAAATTAGCACCTTTAACAGGTTGCTTAAGGCTCTGATTGGAAAGGCAGGTAAAGAAAGAAACAGGAAAAAAAAAAAAAGCAAGTGTATGTCTACTGATAGCAACCCTACACCACAAAGTTGAAGTGTCTCACAGGATTTCCCAGGAATGCCTGGTGAATTCAAACCGCTGACATCTTTTGGTTAGTAGCTAAATTCTCAGCCACTACATCACATTTCTGTTCCAATTGTCATTGCACTGTCACTTGAAATACGTGCTCCTCTACTGACTGTATCAACTGTTATCAGCAAGAGAATCTTCTTGGAATACAAAGACCTAGCTTCCAAGGGGAGCGTTAACATAGGTTAGAAATCGCTGCCACCCTCAAGGCATGTTTTCAATGTGACCTGTACTCCAAAGTCTTAGCAGAAAAGTAGGCATCAAGCAATAACAACAGAAGATTGTGGACTCAATTAGGCAGAGTTAAAACTGCTCTGAGCACCCAAGGTCTAAATAATCAGTGTTCTGGCCACCTGATCTTCTAGGGTTGACACAGCATTGGACTTTTTCCCCCTCTTTCATAGTTAATAAAACTCTCTTTCCAACAGGTAGCTGAAAGACACAAGGCTCTAGGATACAAGACAATATGGCATGGTGCATGATCACCCCTGGGCGCCATTTAACTTACTTGTTGTGACACTGATGATGACAGGTACTCCCTGAGTTCTGTCAACTGTTTCTGGAGTGATAGAGAATGTGTATGAAGTCCCTGGATTTAAGCCTGTGATGCTGCAATTTCTTTGATTTGCAACAAGGATCAGCCTCTGGTTGTTTCCCTCATTCTTTATTCTATATGTGTACTCAGCAGCAGCTGTGTCACTTTCTTCCCAGGTTAGGACCACATCGGTTGGACTGATGAAAACAGCTTTAATGTCAAATACAGGACTGGGACCTATTTAATAAAGTTTCCAAGGTAAAAAGGAGAGGGACAATTATCTAGAATTATTTTTAAAAGAAATGGGAGAGTGAGGTTTGCTCTGCATGTCTACTTTCCAGAAGCAAGTTCTATAATCACGGAGTTTTATTTCTCTTTATGTGCCTCCTATGCTTTGCTAAGAAACCCCAGTGGCACAGTGGTTAAGTTCTACAACTGCTATCCAAAAGGCTGGCAGTTCAAATCAGCCAGGTGCTCCTTGGAAACTCTATGGAGCTTTTCTACTCTGCCCTATAGGCTTGCTGTAAGTTGGAAACGACTTGACTGCAGTGGGATATGGTCCTCTGACAAAATACATTCAAATATGTACAGACGCACATGTATGCTAGAGAAACGAAAAGCTTTAGAAACCAGGCGAAACTGACACAGGTTGGCCACGTTCGCTGTGACCTGAAGATGGGTTCACTGCATAGGGAAGCTGAAACGAAAAGTTTACCAGTTAAAAGAAGTATGCTGAAAACCCATGATGTAGTATTTGCCCTCTCTTCGCCTGGAAGTCACTGTGCCAGCTGCTCACTTCCCACTCTGGGTTCCACTGGTCAGGTCCTCCCGGGAACAACCATACCCACAAGGTCATTAAACCAACAGAGGGCATGAATCTTTTCTTAATTCTTGGTTCTCCTCAGCTTCAAAAGTAAACATACAGATAAACCTTCACCTTTAACAGGTAGCTTAAGGTATTCATTTAAGAAAAAAAGAGAAGACAATTCTGACTCACAGCAACCCTATAGGACAGAGTAGAGTGGCGGCCCCATAGAGTATCCACGGAATTCCCGGTAGATTGTGATTAGTAGCTGAATTCTTAACCACTGTGTTACCAAGGTTTCCTAAGCTAAATGCATTTGTACTTGAACGTCATTACACTCTCATTTCATTCCAAATATACACTGTTCTATCACACGTACCAAATCTCATCTGCAACAGAAACTCCCGGGATTACAAACATGACACCAGCTTTCAAGGTGAGCTTTAATACAGGTTAGTAATCACTGATGGTGAAAAGGCATGTTTTCAATGTGACCTCTACTTTCAAGTCTTAGCAGAAGAGGAAGCATTCACCAATAGTAACAGAAGATTTGTAGAACCAAACAGTTGGGCAGAGGTAAAACTTCTCCAAGTGTGTAGGATCTTAATAATGAATGATCTGACCACCTGATCTCCTGGGCCAGAAACAACACTGTATCTTTTTTCCTCTTCCATAGTTAAGGAAACCCAATCTCTTTCCAACAAGAAGCTGGAAGACACAAGGCTCTAAGATACATACAAAACAATACTGAATGGTTCATGGTCACCCCTGGGAGCCAGGGAACTTACGTGTTGTGACACTGATGATCATAGGTTCTCCCTGAATCTTGTCAACTGTTTCTGGAGTGATAGAGAATGTATAGGAAGTGCCTGGATTTAAGCCTGTGATGCTGCAATTTGTTTGATTTGTAACAACATTCAGCCACTGGTTGTCCATCTCATTCTTTATTCTATATGTGTACTCAGCGGCAGCTGCGTCACTTTCCTTCCAGGTGAGGATCACATTGGTTGGACTGACGGCAACAGCTTTAAGGTCAAACACAGGACTGGGACCTATTTAATGTTCCAAAAAAAGGGGGGGGATCAATCACCCAGAATTATTTTTAAAAGAAATGGAAAAGCAAGCTTTGCTCTGAATATCTACTTTCCAAAAGTAAGTTATACAATCACAGAGCTGTCTTTCTCTTTATTGCTCCCTAAACTTTCTTCTGACAAAATACACTTCCATCCATGTACATGCAGATATATGCGTATGCTACGGAAAGAGGGGCCTCTACCACTGAGGCAAAACTGACCGAGGCTGCCATGTTGGCTGTGACCTGAACACAGGTTACAGAACACAGGTTACAGAACACAGATGCTGATACAGAAAGAGATGTATGACGTAAAATCAGTCTGTCTCCCCAGTGCTCAGGAAACTGCATGACGAACAAAACTGTATGATACAGAAGCACATGTGATTTTTTTTTTCCCCAAAAGCTGTTATTCAATGGAACCTCAGTATAGAAAGAAAAATCTGGATCAAAACATTAATTTTGTGAGGGCAAAAAGAAAATGAAAAAAATAAAAAAATAAACAGACCCACTGGACTGATCAAAACTGGAGGACTGAGACTAACAGCTTAAAATAGGCTTCAAACTTTGAACCCAAACTTATCCCTAAGGTCATCTTTACAAAGAGCAAATCAACTCAAAAAGTAATGACTATCATTTGCAAGCACTTTGCTCCTTAAAAAAAAAATCACCTATATGAGACCAAACAGTCAGCAATTCCTTTAAAACAAAGATGAGAATATACAGGAGCAGGGAGCCAAGATTAAAGGAAACAAACAACCAGAATGGAAACAAGAATGTTCCCAATGCTGTGATGAGTATAACCAATGTCACTGGGTAACCTATGGAGAAACTGTTGAATAGGAACCTCAACTGCTGTGTAAACCTTCACAGAAATCACAATATTATTTTTCAAAACAAAGGAAATTTGCAGGTAAAGATTCCTTGGACAGTGGCATAAAGACAAAACAACTGGTCTTAGATTCCAGGTCTGGACATACAGACAAGCTCTGGCCCTTAGCTGATTGACCTGGAATTGGTCCCTGAGAACCTCTGAGTCTCAGGTTCCCCTGTTAACACACTACACTAAACACAAAGATTATTCCAGAAGCACCATAATATGAACAAGATGTGCATATGCATGTGAAGAAACTGATGCCCAAAAAGATGAGCTTCCCCGAGTGACAAGCCAGAAAGTGGGCAAAAAGAAAACCATTGAAAAGATGCTATAAAACGCCCATCTTTACCATAAATATAGGTCAAGTGTTAGCAAAACACTGCTTCATTGTTATATGCAAAGCTCCTCACCTAATCCACTATCACCAAATTATCCCTTATCTTTTGCTGGTTTCAAACAACAGAAATTTCTAGTCTCAGTTCTGTAACCTAGAAGTTCAAATTCAAGAGTGTAGCCTTCTTCTGAGGGCTCTAGCAAAAGAAGATCCTCCACTGTGTCTCTCGGGTTCTGGTAGCTCCAGGTCCTCCGTGGCTCGTGGGGGCAGCATCTAAATCTCTGCCCCCATCTTCACACGGCCAGCTTCCCTCTGCTCTGTCTCTGTCTTTCCCCTTTTTATAGGGACACCAGTTATACTGGATTAGGACCCTCACCCTCATCTCCAGGATGACTTCATGTTAACTCATTTATATCTGCCAAGACCTTATTCCAGAGAAGGTCACATTCCAAAGGATTAGGGATAAGGACCAGAAAATATCTTTGGCGGGGTATATAATTCGGCCCCTAACAAAGAGGCTGAGTACCAGGCTGGAAATGACCCATCTGATAAGTGGTGAAGCCAGGGCACTTTGCACACACAACATACTGCATAAGCCATGGTAACTGGTGGGACCACTTTCTTCATCTCGAAAACGGAGTGTTACCTGCCCCTAAGGACCTCCCAGGGTTTTAATGAAGACCAGTATCACACCGATATAACAGATACGGCACTGTTCAATACAGACTCCAATAATCAGAACTGTGAGCAAAAGCACCCCGAACCTAACTGCTATATTTTCCCTGGGCTACCCTTTAACAACACCCTCTATTCAAAATAGGAGTCTTCTCTTCATCCTATCTTTAGCACTTTAAGATTGGCAAGCGTCAGGAAAATCATAAAAGTTGAGCAGGTATTTTAACACTATGCACTCCACCTTCTTCAGTGCAAAAGTCAAACTACAAGCAAAGCCCACCCTCATCCCTGCCCCCACCGTTACCTCTCAGGCCTCACCCATCCTCACCCTCTAGCTCCCATGGGTCCATGCCTACCACCCTGAGCAGCATCCTGCTCTTCCTCGAACACAACAGCCACACTCCAGTCTCAGGGCCTTTGCATTGCCTGTTCCCTCAGCCCGGGAATGCTCTACATCCTGGTATCTACATGGCTGGCTCCTTCAGGTTTTTGCCCAACAGTCATCTTTTCACTGAAGCCTTCACTGGGTATCCTGGATAAACATTTCATTTCCACCTTCCCTGCTTCCCTCTTCCCCCCTCCTGAGCACTAATCATTATCCAAGAAGTTACTCCTTTATCTTATTTATTAGGAACTCTGGTGGCATAGAGTTTAAAAGCTCAGCTGCTAACCAAAAGGTCAGCAGCTCAAATCCACCAGTGGCTTCTTATAAACTCTATGGGGCAACTCTATTCTGTCCTGTAGGATCTCTATGAGTCAGAATCAGTTTGACAACAGAGGGTTTTATCTTGGTCATATTTGTCTTTCTCACTAGAGTCCAAGCTCATTTAACAGTCGGTGCCCAGCATACAGGAAGTCCTGCAGAGAAAACACATCAACACAGCACTAACAAGCTAACAGGCCATCTCTGTCAGCTCAGCGCCAATTATTGCAAAGGACACAAAACCTACTAACTAAATACTGTGCAGGTCCTGTTAGCAAGGTCCACAGCACACGGGAGGAAGCGCAAGAGGCATCTGGGGTTACCCACCTGTAGAGAATGACATAGAACTTGACTCCCCGCTGGTGGCATTCCCAACTTGGGCTAAGATCTGCACTGTGTAAGATGAGCCAGGTGTTAATTCCATGACTACAGCAGAGGTGACGCCAACTCCTGTGATTTCCTCTATCAGGTTGCTGGAATCTCCATCAATCAGAAAGTGGTAAGTGTAGCTGCTAGAGGCGTTATCCAAATTCTTCCAACTAATCTCCGCTGCAGTGGTGTTGGTGATTACTTGAATGTCGGACACACTGCTGGGCCCTTTTGTAAAAAAAAAAAGAGAAAGAGAGAGAGAGAGAAAGAAGCTCAAAATTAGCTTGACTTCTAGGATGGTTTTTTATTTACTGCATCCAAAAACAGCCCAGTTCCTTTGGAAAAACAATAAATAAAACTAGTATTTCCTGACTCAGGAAGCCTTCTCAAAAACACACTCAGAAAATAATTATACACACTATATTTCAAAAGAATTAAAGATTTTCAGGTTTCTTTTAGTACTTGTTTATCCAAAATAGCTCTTCAACATGTAATTCCCAACATGGTTTTTAATCAGATTAATGAAAAAGAAAAATATACTGAAAAGACATTATAAGCTGCCCTTCTTTGCCGTAAGTATAGGTTAAACAATAGCAAAGCACTTTCCTCACTAATACACAAAAACAGTCCTCAACCTGGCAGAATCTCCATGCCAACATGACAGGTGACCCTCCTCTAGTCTGTGTTCCCAAGGAATTAACGGAAGAGTTATGTTTTTGCACTGTCATAGACTCTCTCTCTGCTTTTAATGATGACGCTACGTTCAGCTGGTTTTGGCAGCAGCCCCCCACGAAAACAGCAGACCCTTTGCTGGGGCCAATCTTTTGAAATTAAGCTATTTCGAATTCAGACTAGAACCCAGAAATATAATCAAGCCTGATTTGGTCATTTAACCAATACTTACTTAGCACCCTCCAAGCAAAAATGGTGTCCTAAGAGACTTACGTGTGTATTCTGCAATGGAGCTGGAAGTCCCCTGGACACTACCCATTTCTGGAGTGACTGTGATGTCATACAGAGTGCCTGGCATTAAGTCCCTTAGAGTGATGTTTTTGTCATGGTGCACCCTTTCCGTAGAGTTGACCTCAGACTGTATATCTAGATGGTAGGTGTACTGAGAAGCACTGTCTGTGCTCTGCCACCGCAATTCCATTTCTGTTGTGCTGACATGCACCACACGGATGTCAGACACCGCAATGGACTCTGGGCCAAGAAAAGGAGAAAACGGAAATTATTATCAAGCGTCACACAGCTTATTTTCAAGTGAATTACCTCTGGCTAGTGGTATTTGTGTGATTTTTTTTTTCCTTTTTAATTCTCTGCATTTGTTAAGATAAATACACGTCACTATTGTTACAATTTTCATTTAACATTTTTCTTTCAATATTAAAAAGAAAACCTGACATTTATCAGTTCTAATGATTTCCTTTAAGAAATATCACTGTTTCACAGAAAATACCATCTATTCACTTACCAGTTTGACCTTCGACTTGTTCGAATAGCTCTTGTGTTCCATTTGGTTGTATCTGAAAACAATACTTAGTCCCAGGGTTTAAGCCACCAATGACAATACTTTCGTTAGTGGTTGTTACAGTCTTAAATTCTCCACCTTCACATGTCCTTCTGACACGTATCTCAAAGAAGTCTGAGCCATTGCTACTCCACGCCAAGCCAATTGCTGTTGTACTAACACTAGTCACCCGAACATCAGAGACTGGACCAGGGGCTGTGGGAAGAAAATAAAGCAAGCATGAAGCATCTATTTCTTTCGTAGACACTAAGCTTCTCTTAAGAGTGATAGTATAATCTGGAAAAAGTAAACAACATGTTTGATGTCACTGAATTGTGCTTGTGCAGGTTGTTGAAATGGCCCATGTTTTGTTTTATACATATATGCATATATATAGATATAGATATTTGGCACAATTTGAAAAACATAAAAAAGGAAAGTCCTAGCAAACCAGAAACAAAAGAAAACTATATTAAAAAAAATCAAAAGAATCTTATTTTTCTAGAAGACTGACACAAAACTTCACACTTAATTTCCAAACTGTTTAACAAGGAAGCAAAAGGAACTCTTGTTGTTATTTACACAGACTTTGCATAATTACCATTATTAACTGAGATTTGCTTCATTAATTGGCTTCAGCAAGATCTGCTCCCTTTGCATGGCACTTTGAGAACAATTTCATTACTTAAGTAACTCACTGTCCTCCCGTGGAATCCAACTCATAGTGACCCTATGGTACAGAGTAGAACTGCCCCATAGAGTTTCCAAGGAGCACCTGGCAGATTTGAACTGCCAGCTGCACAGTTAGCAGACATAGCTCTTAACCACCAGGCTACCATGGTTTCCAATTTAATTACTTAGCTCCATGGTTAACAGACTTTGGGATTCCACCCATCAGAGGGGAAAAAAATCCCCAAACTTTAGTACCTGGCAAATTTGGAGAGACTGACAAAAGTTACCGATTTTCATTCTTCCCTTAAAACGTCTACTTAAAACAAAATTACCAACTTCTATCAGCTTTGTTTCTTCTAGAAACATTCTATCACCAAAAAAAATTAGTAAGGACATCCCAAAATGGGCACTGCTTTCAAATGAATGTTGCTGGCTTCATGAAAAGTTTACTAGTACGTCCTTATTTCTGTCTTTTTGCTATAAATCAAGGAGGACTTATACCATCGCCAGGCAGCAACTGGGAAGCAGCCCTCCACACGAAAGCGAAATATACAGGAGGCTGCTTTTGGTTTCCCAAAGGATTATACCAACTCTAGAAACTATTTTAAAATTCATTAGCCAATGTAGCAATGCAACTAAATACTTATGGTATAATAGTACCTTAAGTAAACATCAAGCACTCCATTCTAGTTACAACCAATTTTTTAAAAACCACTGTAAATGTATTTGAGGGGGAGAAATCACAGTAAATATAAATGTTTTATTTGTCAGGTTAGCACAACTGATTGAAGTTTTCTTTCACTCAATGTCCTTACCTTCGCCCTACTTTGTAAAGAAAAACCAGAAACGTGGGTTTTAACCAATTCACGTTTTCTGTCATTTTTACGTTGTTGCGAATGCTGACCTGTGTCCATCAGGGGGCAGTAGAGAACAACACAAGAAGGGAGAGGTAAAAATGGTACTCACCTGCACCTGAGCACAGGATCTGTAACAGAAAAAAGAAAACAGAAGTCAGAAGACTCCTTCAGCCACAGAAAGCACAATCAGGAGTAAAACAGTTGCGGATTTAATAACAGGGATAGGGTACTAAACAGGACCTCAGGCACCAGCTGGCTGGCAGGGATAGCGATGTGGGGACAGAGATCACAGTGATGCCGTGTTTAACAGAATCAGTCACAAACAAAGGACTGACTCCATTGAATGGAGGCTGCCTGCTATCTGCTATACCACATCTCTCCACACAGGCGCGTCCAGCCCCCGGGGCAGGTCCCTGCACTCAGTCTATCACCCCCAACCCCAGAGCCTTTTCCACTTTGCTCTGGCAGGGTTGTCAAGCCTGGTAGGTAAGCGACAAGGGAAATCCTCTGAGCTGGGGATTTTCACTACATAAAAACTCATCTCCCTTCTGTCGGTAGGTGGCAGTCCTCTATATTTTAATTATATGCAAATAACTTGGAGAAGACAGGAATGCTTGAAACAGCAAAGACCTTAAGGTTATTTAGTTGGCAGTGCCTCAAACTGAGACCGTTAGATACCTAGTGAGGTCTTCAAAGATATTCAATGTGGCCCACAAATTATTTCCCCATACTTAAAAAAGTCTAAAAAACATTGCTGTTGAGTCGATCCCAACTCATGGTTACCCCACCGGATACAGAACTACCCCATAGAATTTCCAAGGAGTGCCTAGCAGCTTCAAACTGCACACCTCTTGCTTCACAGCTGTCAAAGTTGTGCCAAGAGGGTTTCCAGTGACCATACCACGCAGAGTGTAACTGTCCCAGTGGTTTCCAAGGAGCAGCTGCTGGATTCTGGCCAAAGTTTCAGTTAGCAGAGTCAGAATAGACATGACAGCAATAGGTTTTTAGGGGTTTAAAAGTCTAAAACGGCTTAAAGTTGTATAAGTTATCATTTACTAAGCATAAACAGGTCTTTTTAAGAAAACTCACTGCCATGGAGTTGATTCTAACACATAGTGATCCTACAGGACTGAGCAGAACTGCTCCCTGACGTTTCCAAAGAGTGCTTGGCAAATCTGAACTGCCAGCCTTTTGGTTAGTAGACAGAGCATTTAACCCACTAGGCCACCAGGGCTACCTTTTGTTTAAGAGGACTTTGCAAAGAATGGTCCCTGTGAAGAGGAAAATAACCCAAAGGGATCTGGGGGAGAAACTGTCCTCCAACAAAATATAACTCTTCCTGCCACCTACCTGGATGGGCCCTCAGGCTTCAATCTCCCCTCACACCCTTCACACTTTCAAAGTTGTCTCCTCTAAGAGCTCTTATGTATGTATTCCTCTGCCCAGACCTTCCTGTGGCATGGTCTAAAATGCCACCTCTCTAGTTAGTCATTTCCTAGCCAACTGACAGAAATGAGTGTCCTTGCTCTCTATCACAACACTATGCAATTACCTAAATTATCTTCAGTCTCAACAACCAAAATACAAGTTCTAGGAGAAAAAACACACTGCCACATGCCCTTCAGTCTAGAACAGTGCACACAATGGGCACTCAGTAAAAACACAAGGAAGGAAAGCATGCAGAAGACAACCCCGCAGGCACGAGGGAACAGGACTTGGCCCTCAGTACCACAGTAAGTCCAAGGCAAAAGCAGTTCACCCAGAATCCTAATCATCCGGCCCAGGACTCCTTCCCTTACCCCACCGTATGCACTGAACAAGGGATCCTGGGAAGGGTGAAGAGTTAACAGCTTGACTCCTAACCAGAAAGGTGGCAGTTTAAACCTACCCAGAGGTGCCTTGGAAAGCCGGGTGATCTGCATTCTAAAGGTCCCTGCGCTGAAAACCGATGAGAGTTGTTCTACTCTGACCCACATGGAGTGGTCATGAATCAGAAACAACCTGACAACTGGTTACAATTATCAAAGGAAGAAGATACACGGACTGCCAATGAAGTTCATGAGCTCATCCTAGAAAAGGTGCTACACGCCTCACTACTGATTATCACTACAGTCACCTTTGAAGTACTCCCCTTAGAAAGCTATGCCCTGATGTCAATGCCTGTCCACCCATCAAAGCAGTTTTGGAATTCTTTTCCTGGAATGGCCATCAGAGCTGTCATTGTACTACCCTTGATGTCCTGAAAATCATCAAAACGTCTTCCTTTCAGTATTTCCTTTATTGTTGGGTAAAGAAAAAAAGTCACTGGGGGCCAGATTAGGTGAGTAGAGAGGGTATTACAACGCGATTGTTTATTGGCTAAAAACAGACAACTATACTGAACTTGCCACCATGCCACTGTGTGCAAAGAACATTCCAGAAAGAGTTCCAAAACTGCTCTGAAGGTTGGACTAGGCACTGGTGTCGGTGCATATCTTCCCAAGTGGAATACTTTGAAGATGATCTACTGAGATTCAGCAAGGAGGTATGTAGCACTTTGAACAACTAAGGTTTGTGGACTTAACTGTCAGACCTTGCAGACAGGGCACTCTTCATCCTCAGTTCATGGGTTAGGAAGACAGAAAGAAGGGCCTCTCATCCCCTCCCATCCTCTCAGTGGCCCAGGCATCAAGTCCTACAGGTCCCTGAACATCCTCCTCTGCCCCCACAAGGCCCAGCTGCCGTGCCTGCAGGCTTCTTTTCCATTCGTCCCCTGCTTTCAGGCCCTGTCATCTCAGGCCTCCAGTGTCCCAGCCTATCCTCTTGCCCCCAGCCCCTGCCCCTCAGTCCAGGCTGGGCATCCAGCCACATAGTCTAGGATGGCAGAGATGAAGGCCAGCTGTCAGGTGAGGAGACCCAAGGTGGCCAATACTTTCTGCCAGTAGTTGGAAAACATTAAAGGATAGACTCTCAGGACCCCAGGATGGCCCGTCCTGCCTCCTCCAGTGGTATGCTCCTGTCTATGTGTGTGGTGTCTCCTCAGCTGGAGCACCTTCAGTCATCCATCCACTTGGGGTCACATAAAAACATTCATGACCTGGATGCTGCCCTCAAGGAGTATGCAGGGAAGTCAAGGAAATAAGGTAGGTCTGGAAGCACGAACTCCAGGTGGAGACCACTGAGAAGTCAGTCCCTTTAAGGAGTGATACCTGAGCACCTCCACATGCCTAGCATCGTCATAAAAGTACAGCTAAAGCAGACCCCTCCTGTCATTAAGCAGCTCATGGCAGCTAACCAAATAACAGAAGACAGACACATCCTCCCTGGGGAATCAAGGCAGAAGTTCTGCTCATTTCAATCCGTGTCCTTTACAGACCAAGCCTCATTGAACTGATGACCCTCCTAAGAGACAATCTCAAAGGCCTCAGAGTTCTAGAGAAGAAAGCACCATCGTGAAGGAAAAGCAAGTTTCCATGAGACTGAAACCACAGCCCAGCCTCTGTCTTCTAAATGCGTCTAACCAAACACAGACAGAGCACCGACTCAGCCAGTCCCTGCTCCAAGCACTTTCCCATATCACCTCACTTCCTGCACCAACAGCCCTCCAAGACAGAGGGAGGTCACGCTGCTGCTGAGCTGCCAAGGCCAGACTGGAACCCAGGCAGTCTAAGTTCCGAGTCTGTGTCCTTAATCACTAGCTAGGCTGCCCCAGTGTAAAGCAAGTGGAGAGAAATGTACCAGGATTTAAGGAAGATTGAAAATTAATTTCAGAAGATGTTATCAGCATATTCCTTCCTGTTCTCTGTCCCCTACCCCTAAGAAAAATGAAAATAACAGTGTTCTCTCACAAATCTGAGCAGTGTCTCTTTGCAACCATTCCAAAGAAGGTCCAGTGTGCCACGTGAGCGCACCAGCCCAGGGGTCTCTCAAGGCTCCTCACGAAGCAGTGGTCAGCACAATGACGCTGTGTTGGGTTGCTTCATGGCTTTCCTGGCCTCATTCCCTCTTCTTTTCCCTATCTTCACCTCCCTTGGCCTAACTTCACAAATAATGCATCAGCACTTTAATCTTTGCCCCAGAACCCAGAAAACTTAAAGGACTCAAGCAATACCAGTTAAGGGGCCCCAAGAGAAGTCTGCAAGGAGGCTCTTGAAGAAGGGGTGCACCTGGGGAAACACTATCCTGCTTCACTGGATCGACCGGTGGTGCTGGGAGCTGCCGCAGGCACTGCGTGACAATAAAAATTCAAACCAAACCCACTGCCGTCCAGTGGGGTCCAAGGCATAATGACCCTAGAGATCCGAGCAGAACTGCACCACAGACTTCTCAAGGAGGGCCTGGTGCATTTCAACTGCTGACCTTTTGCTTAGCGACGTAGCACTTAACCCACTATGCCACCAGGGTTTCCATGTGACAATCAAAGGGGAAAAAAGAGTCATCCCTGTGCTAAGGATGGCCCAGAGGAAAGCACCTGGATCCTTAAATTACTTTATTGCCTGGAAGATGAAGCATCCCTTACTGTTTAAACTACTTTTATGTGGGTCATCAACTATTGTAACCACAGGAACACCGGCTGGAACAACAACAAAGCAAAGTAACTTAGTTTTCACAATAATCCTCATTTTTACAGATGAAAAAACTGAAAGGCCAAATAATCTGTCACCCAGGGTCACCAAGCTGCTCAGGGATGGGTTGAACCAGGGTGCAATCCAGGTTGGCCAGGATTCTGAACTCTTCTATTGACCCCAGAAAAGGATACCTGCAAACACCACCCAGCAAGATGCCTAGCACGGAGGGCACTGAACACTTTTTGAAAGAACAGTATCAACAGAAAGCCTCTCTCAAATTTACCCCAAAGCTTAGACATGCCTGGAGGTGAATGGGGAGGCGGCCAGTATCCACAGATTCAGACCCTAAGCACCACAGGTAACTGCAGAAAAAGAAAGTCTCGGGGTACCACTTTCTAAGCAGTGACAGCTAGAAATGGGGAGAAGCGTAACCTCAGCTCCTTCCACACTGAAGAGGACCCCACAAGGCACTGATGGAGACACCTCCGAGAAAAACTCCCCCTCCCACCCTACGCAAACATCCTCTTACAACTGGCCTCTACAGGGGTCCAGTCCTAGTGGGGAAAGGACCAAGCGTTCCACAGTCTCCATCTCATTTATTCCTCACAACACCATATACAATAGAGATTCTAACCCCCAGGACCCTGAGGATCAGAGTACACAAACAAAGGTGACACAACGAAGATGTTTCTTGGTGACCATAAACTTGTCCCAGACACAGAAGAGAGAGATGAAAAGGAGACAGAGGTGCTTCTGGTTGGAGATAAAATCATCAATTTCCATTCTCTGCTTCCCACTAAAAAACTCATTGCTGCCGAGCTGGTGTTCTGACTCATAGCGACCCTAGATGACAGAGAAGAACTGCTCAGCAGTTTCCAGAGCATCTGTAGGATTCAGACTGCCAACCGCTGGGTTAGCAACTATAACCCTTAACCACTACGTGACCAGGGTTTCCAGCTTCCCTTTGGACACAGCCCAATCAGCCCCAGGGGCACAGCAGCCTCGAGCCAAGATCAGCTGCCTCCTTGGTCGGGCTCTCCCAGCTTTCTCCTCCCCCATCTTCGGCAGACCCATCAATCAGAAGGTTCTCAACAAGCTCGCCCTGCAGCTGGAAGGGCACCAAAGATCCAGCAAGGGCACCAAAGATCCAGCAGTCATAGACTCTCGATTGGAGCCGAAGGAGAGCGCAGTGTTTGCATGTAAGCCTGTAGGTGTTACTGCAGCACTATTCACAATAGACAAAAGGTAAAAACAAGTCTGGTGTGCCCTTCAGTTCTTCTGCAGCCCTGAAAAGAGCCAGGGCCTGGGCTTGGTGCCAGATAGACAGAAGGCAGTAAAGGTGACTTTCCAAGAGCCCACCAAGGAAAGCACCCCCTAAACAAATGTTTAAATGACAGCCCACAGTGGCAAGGAAGCCAGGAGACACCCAGCTGAATAGTCAGGGAGGGACTCAAGGATACGCTTAGCTTGGGACAGGGAAGGAGGGGCCTTGGTGCCTTAAGAGCAACACTGTAGTTAAGTAGCGGCAGAAAGTTATCACCTAGAGAGTGGCCCATCCTGGGGATTTCATTCTGCCTGCTTCTAATAACAATAATACTGTTGAGGCCCTTAACTCTAGGCCCATTCCTGGGCTACAGGTGTTGCCATCACTGTCTCATTTCAGCCCTACAACAACCCCAGGAGGCAGAAACTGCCTATCCCCATTTTGCAGATGAGGAAACTGAGGGTTGGGAAAGTTACATTCCTGACCCAGCATCTTACAGCTAGTAAATCTAAGATTCTGGCCCCAGTCTACCTGGCCCTGAAATTCTTGATCCTTAACCAATTCCTGGGCAGTGAACTGGTTCATCCCTGGACCAAATCTCAACTGAAACCACGAAGCCCAAAGGCAATTTCATGGTTGTAGGTCGAAAACCCCTACCTATCCAGGGCTTTGAGGGGCGTGTTCCACCAGCCCATTTGAATTAACTGAATTAAGATGCCTTCTGCATTATTCTCAAAAAGAACAGGGTTTGGGGGCACATTCACAGAGCAGCCTGAATTTTAGCAAGTGACAAAGTTGCTGGTTCTCTGTTACACACACTGGGTTTTCAGGGATGGGTAATAAGTGACTGAATAACACAATGGGTAACAATAGGCTCTTTATCCTTCTAAAACCAAGCCCACACACCATATGACAATAGTTATTTTTACCCACTGACGTAATTCACCAAAATGTGAACCGCTTCAAGCAACTCCGAAAATCAAACAACATTTTATGGGGTTCAAAGCATGCAGAGATTTCAAATCTAAAGGGTATCATTCCCTCTGTTCCTCCTTTATTCTCCTTGTGAAATGTACACAATAGTTCCTTGCAAAACTGGCCCTTAGGAGGTAAATCATTGATCAGTAAATGGGCAGACAGGGCAGTGCCCTCCTCCACTGAACCCTGAAGCCAGGCAGCAAACACCATGAAAGTAAACTTTCCAGAAGGCAGGTATGGGGTGGGGAGGGGAGAGGAGGACCTGGACGCCTGCCATCTGTTTCCACCCCAGAATTCGAAAGTCTGGGGACAGGAAGGCCAACAGGCAGCAGGGCAAGGGGTTCGCACAGCAAACGACAGCCAGAAGGCCAGGCAAGAGGGCTGGCTTGCTCTCATTTATTTGCAACAAATGATTCTCGGAGAACTCAAATGCTGTCCTCAACAAAGGACTGCCAAACTGGAGAAACCCCAAGAGTTATGGCCCCTAGACACCCTCGTAAGACAGTCTTGAAGACACTCCTAAGGTTTACCTTTCAGTCAAAGATTAAACAGGCCCATAAAACAAAACAAAACCAAATGGGCACCCAGGTAAGGGAGTGAGGATGAGAAGGCAGGAGAGGACAGGAAAGGTGGTAACCGGGGTACCCAAATTTGAGAGGAGGAGAATGTTGACACTTCATAAGGCTGGCAAGCAGTGCCACAAAACAATGTCTAATTGTTTTATGACAAACTAATCTGCTCTGTACAGCTTCATTTAAAGCACAATAAAAACAAGCAACAACAACAACAAAAAAAAACCACTGCCATCAAGTCAATTTCGATTCACTATGACCCTACAGGACCTCTCAATAGGGTGGCCAAGGCGTGCCTGGTGGACTCGAACTGCCCAATCTTTGGATTAGCAGTCATAGTTCACAACCACGGTGCCACCAGGGTTTCCAAAGCACAATAAAAGAAAACACACGGGAAAGGGTCATAAGAATCCCTAGTTCCGTACCCCCTAAAATGTCAGAGACCGCTTAGATGGAAGGAATGTGCATGATATCCCCACCCAAAGTCCAGCCAGCTCCTCTCCCACCTCCCGGGGCACTGGGAGGCAGGACGAACCCGTCCTAGTGCGCCAAGAAAGCAGGAACCAGAGGGGCTATTTTGGAGAGGCTACACAAACTCGAAGAGGCAGAGTCGAGGGGGACGTGACCTTGAAATCCCAGGCCAGAAGTTTCCACGGGTATTTTTAGCAACAGAAACTATTTTTTCACAAGGAATTGGATGAAGAACTACACATACAGAATTCCGCTTTTCATATATACATCCATACATGTATGAATGTGCATTTATGTGTGCCTATGTATGTTTAGACAAAAGCCAGGCTTTTTCACTACATATTTAATGTTGAAGTTCAAGTTACCCTATATCTTATTTTGAAATGTAATCGATGCATAACCGAGCAGTGATGCTAGTGGTCCCCAATGGGTTAAATGTTGGTGTAACACATATTTGAGCCATGATTTTCATTACGGTTGCAAACCTAGCAGGCTTGATGTGGACATGAAATGGCACATATATTGCTGTCAGATCAATTTCCAACTGAAGGCAAGCCTGTGTGGTACAGAGTAAAACAAGTCCATGGGATTTTCTTTGCTGTAATATTTGTGGAAGCGATCACCAGGCCTTTCTGGCTGGTGGCTGGGTTTGAACTGTCCACCTTAACTTTATCAAGGAAGGAAATGAATCTCAGACAGGTTGAGCAGCTTGAGCAAGATCGCACAGCACCAAGACTAATGCGAAAGCTTCCAGGTTTATCAGCAGAGCTTATCTCCGTAACTTGAGAGAGTCAGAGTGGGCAGCCCTCAACCCTACCCATATGCTAAACCTGAGACCTTGGATTGGCACTCCATTGCCCAAATCAAGCCTATGTTTTGTTTGACCCACAGTGCTTCCCAAAATGAGTCCCTAAGGGGCACGTAGGGTCACCATGAGTCGGGTCCGACTCGACGGGACTTGTGGGCAAGTGGCACATGTGGTTAACAAGCTCAGCTGCTAATCAAAAGATTAGAAGATCGAGTCCACCCAAAGGTACCTGAAGAAAGGCCCTCAGTGTTCTACTTCCAAAACATTCAGTGATTGAAATTCCTATGGAGCAAGTTCTATTCTGACATCAACTCCATGGCAACTGATTGGTTTGGCGTTTTTTTTTTCCTTTGTTTCACTTGTTTCTTACAATCTTGAGCAAGCATTTAGAAATGAGGAGTTGTAAAAATTAAATTCTAATCCTTCATTTCTCTTGTAAAACAAAAGATCTGGCCTTCTTATATGGCCCCATTCAAGCAATTAACCACACGTAAGTGTCAGCTCCCCATTAGACAAGTGCTCAGAGTTTGCTGCCAGTCCCTAGGTCTTGTTACCCTAGAGCTGAAGACAGATGGCAGTTGCCAAGCAACACGGCATCCATCGTGTTGACCTTCACTTATCAAGAGTGAGCAAATGAAAGACCAAGAGGTAGGCTGACTTTTCACTACTTAAACAACTCCATTTGTTCATGTTTCTAACAGCCCCTGGAGGAATTTGAATTTGTGACTCTTGATCAGAGTACATGGGTTGCAATTATTAACAAACTATTTACTTTCTAAGCTTCTCTCTTAGGAAGAGATTCTGGCCACATGTCAGATACTTACACAATATGAACAGTAAACACACCTGTCCTCCACCCTTCCTCAAAAGAAAGCAAAAGACACAGCAGACAATTCTTCAGTTGAAGGCTTGAAATCCACACCTGAATCCATAAATTCCACTAGCTCAACCCTGCTCCCTTCTTCCTTCCCACCATCCACCTTAAAGTGAGTTAGACTAAAACTAGCTAATAGTCACCACTTACCAAGAGCTTGCTCTGTCCAAAGGCAGCAACTCAGAGAATCCTCCCGTGGTCCAGCTGAGGACATACCTCCCTGACGAGCCCACATCCACACCCCCACCTTCCTCATCCTCCTACTCCCCCACACCAGGATGGAGCATCATGACTCCAGGTTCACGAACTCTGCTTTCAACTAACCAGAAAAGGGTAAGAGGGTCTTCTCAGTGTCCATCCAAGCTGGCCAAAAAGCCAAAGGTAGGACCTATCACAGAGATAACAAGGGTCAGCAATGATTTTGATAAGGCAGATGCTTCTCGTGCTTTCATAAAACCATTCTAAAGTCACCACATAGCCTCCCAAGGTCTTACAGACAGCAGTTTCCACAAGCCAATCCACACTCCACCTACTCTGCAGGTGGAGGCAGGGGAGCAAGGCAGGGGAGAAAATCAGCAAGATTTGGAGTCAGGTTTGTATTTGAAGTGTGGCACTATCACTCAACAGCAACCAGTCTGGAGACCTACTAACCTCGTATCTCTTGAGTTTCTTCACCTGTAAGTTACCACTGGAAACCCCAGCTGCATAGCGGTTATGCCCGGTAACCAAAAGGTTGGCATTGTGAATCCATCAGACACTCCTTGGAAGCTCTATGGAACAGTTCTACTCTGTCATCCAGGGTCACCGTGAGTTGGAAATGACTCGACAGCAGTGGGTTTCAGCCCTCTTCTACCCTGCAGGCTTGATGTGGGCATGAAGTGGCACATATATCGCTGCAAGATGAATTCCCAACTGAAGGCAAGCCCATGTGGTACAGAGTAAAACAAATCTATAGGCTCTTCTTGGCTGTAATGTATGGAAGCAGATCACCAGGCCTTTCCATCTGGCAGCTGGGTTCAAACCACCAACCTTCAGGTTAGCAGTCAAGTGCAAACGGTGTGCACTACCCAGACACAGGAGCTCTATGAATGGCAGCAAACATCACAGACTCCATCAGAGCAAGTTACCCAGCCTCTGTAGGCCATCAAGGCTGGAAAGCACAGCAGATAAGAACACAAGGTCTGCCGTCCCACCCCTGCCAGCCAGGTGAGCCTGAACAAGCTAGCTGCCCTCTTTCTCCAAGTCTTAACTTCCCCATTGGCCGACCAGCAATAACAACAGTTCCTACCAAATCAACTTGACAGCACTCAACAACCTGAAGCAGGTATGGATGAAATCTTGATCAGCAGTGAACCTGACAGATCTATGGGAATTGATTTGTGTATGTCTAACAGTTTCCATAACCAAACAAAAAACAGTTTAACAATGTGTTAAGATTGCTGTGACAGTATTAAATAACATATAATCCATGTGAAGTACATAGTATACAGTAGGTGCTGAATGTTAGCTATTATCATAATTATTGCCACGAGTAGGGCCTGAGACAAAAGGGTTAGAAGGGTGAGGCAGAGAGGGCTGAGCTATCCTGCAACAGAACTAAAGACCAGAAGGCATTTCTGCTCATACAGAAGATTAAAAAGCAGAGATGGGAAAGTCTGCGTCTTACATTCTGTTACATGATGTTACAGATTGAATTCTGTCCCTCCAAATGTTATGCTCAAGTCCTACCTCATGTACTTTAATGCAGGACCCTGTTTGGAAATAAAGATTTCCTTTTGTTATGTTAGTGAGGCCAGGCCAGAGTAAAAAGCCAAACCCACTGCTGTCAAGTCAATTCGGACTCAGAGCAACTGTATAGGCAGAGTAGAACCACCTGTAGAATTACCAAGGAGCACCTGGTGGATTTGAACTGCCAACCTTCTGGTTAGCAGCTGTAGCACTTACCCACTACCCCACAAACCTAATCCCTTCAAAGCAGTGTCTTATAAAAAGAGAAAACAGACAGACACCCAGAAACACCCACCTACAAGACAAAGATCATCAGCAGTCACCAGAAACTAGGGGAGAGGCCCACAGAAAGACAAGATATAACATGGCCAAGACCCAGATTTAGAATTTTAGCCTCCAAAACAGGAGAAAATAAATTTCTGTTCATCAAAGCCACCTACTTGCGGTACGTTTTGTTACAGCAGCACCTCCAAGGACGTCAGATCACATCAGGCACAGAAGAATGAGGCTTTTTGCAAAGCCAGTCCCCTTCCACACACTGCCAGTCCCTCCCTCCCTCACACACCAGCCCACTTTCCCACACCCACCCCAAAGACCAAGTTTAACCAAGGGTGCAGGACTTAGGCCCCTCCTCCCCACATGCCAGGACAATCTCAAGGTAGCTCAAAAAAAAATTTCATGACTTGGTGACCGGTCAGTTCTTAGGCAGAGAACTAGTCATCCAATGAAAATTAAAAATTACACTATGGAAACACGTAGCACACAGCATAAGACACTGCAACTGTTCTCCAATCAGCTTTTAACAATAACCCAAAGACCACCACCACCACCACCACCACCACCACCACGGGACAAAAAAAAAAAACTTTTAAGGCAAAACTATATAGTTGTCCTCTTTAGGAGACCGAGCATTTGATAAAACAAGACCCTAGTAAATCACACAGGGCAAGGACTGTTTGATCAGTAATGCCTCACAGCAGACATTTTTATGCGGCACGCAGGCAACAGCAGAGAACTCTGAGCTGTAAATTAGTGGGTAATCTTGGCAATGCGGCTCCACAGAGCCTACCCTGGAATGGCAAAGATAGTGACAGGAGGTGACAAGTGACTTTCAACATCCTGGAGAGCCTAATGAGCGCCCTAAATCAGGGAGTAGGCAAACTGTTTCTCTAAAGGCCCAGGCAGGAAATATTTCAAGGCTTTGCAGGCCTTACGATTTCTGTTCAAACTATTCGCTCAGCTGTTGTACTGCAAAATTAGCCACCGACAAGACAGAACCTAACGAGCTTGGCTGTGTTCCATTCAAATTTACTTATGAGCCTGGTATTTGATCATATCATTTTCACCTGTCATGAACTACTACTCTTGATTTTTTTTTTTAACGATTTATAAAATGTTAAAGCCACCCTTAGCTCAGAGGCTGTCCCAAAACACATGGTGGAGCCAGCGGTTATTGCTGTTGGTTGCCAGCGAATTGATTCTGACTCACGGTGACTCCAGCCAGCTATGCAGAGGAGCGTCGCTCCAAAGGGTTTTCAAGGCTGTCACCTTTCAGGATCATCAGGCCTGTTGTCCAAGGTGCCTCCGGGTGAGCTTGAGTCACCCACCAACCTATGAGGTCGACCTGACCCACCCAAGGACTCCTGTGGAGGACCTGGACACGGCAACACGCACTGGCCTGCTGGCTCTAGGTCCAGAGGCTGTTCCTGACAACTATGAGCTTGAGCACTGAGCTCTTGTCAGTGTTCTCACCCTAAAACAGAGATTCCAACAGAACCCTCCTCAAACACTGCTTGAGAACTCAGTGAGACTATGCCTGGTAGAAGGCAAATGTTCCAGAGGATGACAATTACTATTATCCCTCTTTCTTTGCTTTGGGCCAGATTTCTATCAACTCAGTTTAAGAATACTGGATTTTCTCCATGCTTCTTGGTGTTGCTTTAGTAAAGATTACCAAAAACCAAGCCAGAGCCCAGTGCCATCAAGTCAATTTGAACTCATAGTGACCCTGTAGACACAGGAGAACTGCTCCACAGAGTTTCCAAGGAGTACCTTTTGGTTAGCAGCTGTAGCACTTAACCACTATGCCACCAGGATTTCCCAGTAAGGATTACAGCTGAGCAAGTCCTATAGAGCAGTTCTACTCTAGAACATATGGGTGTAGCCACCAAGTCAGAAATGACCCGGCAATGGGTTTGGTTTAGGTTCTGTATAACACTTCACAGAGGTTCATACTTGCCCAACCCTGAGAAACTGTTGCTGTTGTTAGGTGCCCTGAGTCGGTTTCCGTTCACAGCAACCCCATGTCCAACAGAACGAAACACTGCCTGGTCGTGTGCCATCCTCACGATCAGTGCTATATTTTAGCCCATGGTTACAGCCACTGTGTCAGTTCATCTCCTTGAATGTCTTCCTCTTATTCATCGACCCTCTTCTCCACCAACCTCCGTGGGCTTGTTCCAGGACTGGCCCTTCCATGCTAGACTATGGCCACTTGAAAACTGGAAACCTTGGGCTGATAAGACATGGTAAAGAAAGAAGTAGTTCTTAACACAGGGTCCTTGGAAGACAAGTACCTTCTTGAAGAGTCCCTTTGGTGCCCTGTACATTCATAACCAGGCCCTGACTTAGCACTTAGTGTAAGCCAATTTATTTTCTCCATGTATTTATCTTACCACTCTAACTAGTTGATCAACTCAAAATAAAGTGAGTCATACACATCTTACGTACCCAGGCCAGGCACTACAACACAGTCATTCAGTACTGGCTGGATGGCTAATTTTTAATTAATCTCCATAGCTGAAAACAAAGTTAGCCTGGCCTTTGGTAGACAAAACTGAGTAGACGGGTATCTCCAAGGCCTCAAGGGCAAGCAACTGGGACACATATGGTCAATCACAATGTAGGAAGAAGAATCTCAGCAATTATCTAAAGCCATCTAATTCTAAGGAAACAGAAGCCAAGACAGGTAAAGTGATTTGTCCACAGTATTTGGGTCTGAAATTCATTCATTCACCTCATGTTCACTGCCTTTATCCCATATGCCTGGCTCTGTGATCATTTCTGGAATCTCTGGAGGGTGCAGGCAGTTAACCTTCAGCTACTAATTGAACAGATGGAGCTTCAAACACACCCAGAACTGCACAGGACCAAAGACCTAGTGATCTACTTCTCAAAGGTCACAGCTATTGAAACCTCTATGCTGATCAGTTTTATTGCATTATGCATGTGGGAAAAAAATTATTTTTATTAAAATTAACATCAAAAACCCTATGGAGCACAGTTCTACTGACACACATGGAATTGCCATGAGTTGGAATTGACTCAACAGCAACTGGTTAATGATCATTTCTAAGGACACAGAAATGAAAATACCCTACTTTCAGTGAGTACAAAGTCTGGAAAGAAAAGCAAAGAAATAACTGATTTATTTGTTTCTCCCTTTAGTTGGATCCATTTACTTTGGGGAAGACACCAATCTTTCATATTCCTATACTTCAAATCTTATCCTGAACTTTTCAATGTATTAGCTTGTCTTTTTTACAAGAGATATAATCAATGTCTACATGCTTCTGTAAAGGAAGGTATAACACAAAAGCAGAACTTATATATAGTCCATGCACATTGTTCCACATATCAACATACCTCAAATTGCCCGAATAATCTAGGCTGTCACCTCTGCTGGTCCCAGCCTTCTGCAGGACAACTTCACCCAGTGACCTTTCTTGTCCAAGACAGAGCTTTCCTTTGCAGGTTTGTTCAACCCCAACATGTGCTTCTTAGCACTAGATACTGTCACTGTCTGTTTTATAGGACTGGCTAGTGACTCGGTGAGACTGGGGACTCTATTCTCACACCTTCCACTAGTGCCCAAGCTGGCTGGCAGACAGTAAGCAGGATGGCAGGGTAGAAGAATGAGATTGGGGAAAGATCTAGACAGGAAATATGGATTTGATTTGGATGTCAGGAAAGACTAGGGAGGGCATTTAAGCTAAGAAGAAGAGTTTGAGAGAAAAAAAATACAAGGAAAAGTAGTATTTACATATTGGTGGGTATCAAAACACACGGGACAGCTGGCAAAAACACAAAGGCCCAGTACTAATCTTTTTCAACAAGACTGGGCCTCTGTGTTTTTTATCAGTTCTACCCTGTCTATAAGGTCTCTATGAGTCACAACTGACTGGACAGCAACTGGCCTGGTTTGGTTTGGTTTGGCTTGGCTTGGTTTGGTTGGGTGACCCCAGTAGACTGCCCAGGTGTTGATAACAGTTGGTTTATGAGCTCAACTGCCAACCAAAAAGTTCATGATTCGAGTCCACCAGAGGCACCTTGGAAGAAAAGCCTGTTAACCTACTTCCAGAAAATCAGTCATTGAAAACCCTACGGCACGGAGTTCTACTGACACATATGGGGTTGCCATGAGTCAGAAATGACTCAATGGCAACTGTTTAAAAAGAAAGAAAGAAAGAAGGTGATTCCAAAATTTGAGTACTACTGGCTTAAAGGGAAACCCTGATAGCATAGTGGTTAAGTGCTACAGCTACTCACCGAAAGGTTGGCAGTACTAATCACCTGGCATTTCTTGGAGAAACTATATGGGCAGTTCTACTCTGTCATATAGGGTCACTAATGAGTCAGAATCCACACCATGGCAAAGGTATGTCTGTCTGTTTACTAGCTTAACGTATTTTATGGGATCAGTGAGAAAAGACGATACAGCCCAGTGAGTCCCTCCACTCTGATCTCAAGTAACCACAACCCATAAGCTACCAGGCGGGGACTCAACAACTAGGGAATGGGCTGAAGTTGGTTTGGTTTAAAGAAAACGCAACCATGAATAGACGGAAGGCATCCTTTAGAGGTCTTTAAATAAGGGACAAGCCTGGGCTTCTGGAAGCCAGGCTGAGTTTGCCCCAGTGAGTTCCACTGGACTAAAATCACACCCCTCTGTGTGGAGGTAGGCCAAAGGGAATCATTTCCTCAGATGCCCTGTAAACTTCTGGCATCTTCCTCCAGTTTTCTCTCCAGTAATTTCAGCAATCCAGCAGCTCTTAGAAAGTAATCCCATTGGCCTACGTAGGAGCTAGGATTAATTTTCCTCACAAACCAAAAACTTGAAACATTTTCATGTCAAGGTCAGGAAGACTGACAGCCCACTGACTGCCACCGTCTGTCCCAAGACATTCTTTGTCACTTCCGAGGATCCCTTTCCTTCCCTTCCAAAGCAACATCAGTCTATTCCCTAGTTGTTTAGAAACCTCCTGGTGGCTTTAGGGTTGTAGTTATTTGAGATCAGAGAAGACCGACTCCCTGGACTATATCATCTTTTCTCACTGTCCCCCTAAAATACCTTGTGCACTTTGAAAAAAAAAAAAATTCAACACTTACAAGACATGATAGATATAAACATATTCTGTAAAATGCAACGAGCTGCACTGAGTGCCAGACAGACCAATACTGAATGACTCAGCATTTTTCAGAAGAAGAAGGGTTGTCAAAATCAGATGTGGTTTCCAATCCCTGCCCCACCACTTGCTAGATGTCTGACATAGGGTGAATCATCAAATCTCCAGAAGCATGGTTACTGTTACTGTTCTTAGGTGCTGTCAAGTCAGTTCCCACTCACAGCAAGCCCCTATACAACAGAATGAAACACCACCACCCAATCCTACACCAGCCTTTGCAATTGTTGTATTATACTTGAGCCCACTGCTGCAGCCACTGTGTCAATACATCTCATTGAGGGTCTTCCTCTTTTTCACTGACCCTCTACCAAGTGTATGTCCTTCTCCAGGGACTGATCCTTCCTGATTAACATGTCCAAAGTATGTGAGATGAAGAAGTCTCACCATCCTTGCTTCTAAGTAAGGAGCATTCCTGTTTTACTTCTTCCAAGACAGATTTGTTCTTTCTTTTGGGAGTCCATGGGATTCTCTGCCAATACCATAATTCAAAGTCATCACTTCTTCCGTCTTTATTATTCTAAAGAAGACCTGAAACTGTAGTCCCCACATATTTACAGGGAAAATGATGTTGCCTGATTTCCCAGAGCTGAGCAAGCATGAACCTCCATGGAGCCCTATACAAAACTGAAACGAAACCGAATCTATTGCTTGCAAGTCAATTCCAACTCATGGCAGCCTCATGTGTTTCAGAGTAGAACTGCTTTCTCAAGTTTTCTTGACCATAATCTTTACAGAAGCAGACTGCAGGCCTTTCCTCTATGGTGTCACCGGATGGGCTGAAACTCCCACCTTTAGGTTAGTAGTCAAAGACAAACCATTTGGACCACCCAGAGACCTGACTCATACAAAGTAGGTGCTATTAATAAATGCTAACTGGTTATGTTCCCTAGGTACACTTATCCTCAAAAACAGTAGTGTTTAGCTGTGAACAAAAGACAAAACATGGATCCTCTCTCTATATACCTGTTTTTCAAATGCACAATGGTTTTTTACCCAGTTGAAGTTCATTATTAGCTCTTAACAATAATTACCACATTGTACAAATAAATTGCATTACAGTATATAAAGAGTCACTCTTTCAAAGTTTGCATTAACAAAGAAAAAGCTAAAATTCTCAAAGTCTCATAAGTCCAGTCCATCTTTCTTTGCCATCTAATAAAACACTTTTTATTTCCTTTCATGGGCTTAAACTTCACTAAAAGGCAAATTGTCTGAGGCCATGCCTCTGAGACAACAGGACTCTGTGTGTGCTCAAATAATCCCCTGTTCCCTGTTTTCTATTTTTCTGAATAGACACTGTACAGAATCGAGAATCAGAAACGGTCCTGTGATCTCTCTAATTGCTTCCACAGACAAGTCCAAAATGGGTAAATTTTTTTAAAAGACACAACTGACTTGAGCCCCAAATGTTCCTAAAGGAGGTGTCAGCTGGCCCTTTCACAATGATCTGGACCCCATCACACACCAGGGCTGGGCACAAACTCAAGTGGCGAGTGGGCTGCACCTCCAGGCAAGGCTATCCCTGCCCCGTGTAGGACAGCAACCAGAAGGGCAGGCCCAGGAAGTCAAAGAAACTATGTTCTTAGCATTCCAGCCTCTTGCTACCCTGAAGCTAACCCAGAATCTGAGGCAAATTCTAGTGTTTGGGAGCAACGTTCTACAAAAAACATCTAGGCTCCAAAAGAACCTTTACAACAGGCAGACATCAAGGGCAGGCACATGGCCATTGAAGTAAAAGCCATTAACCAGGCCACTCTTCATCTGATTTAACCAATGTCAACAGAGACCAAGGTCTAAGTGTTGCCAGCAGTTTCCTAGATTCTCCAGATTCTTTGTATTAAGTCTACCTGGAAGTCACAAACCCAGTTAATCAAAACATCAGGCCAACCAACCCAAGCAGAGGTTCATCTCTTATCAGTAAAGAACAGAATGTCCAAATTCCCAACCGATTTGACAGTAGACAGACCACGCTTGATGTCAAACATCAGCACTAAACTTAAAAAGCCAGTTGCTGTCCAGTCTAACTCAAGGCAACCCCAAGTGTGGCAGAGGGTAACTCTGCTCTAATGGCTGGTTTTCAGGAGACTGATGGGCCCTTCTTCTCAGGAGCCTCTGCGCAGACTCGAGCACCCTCCCTTCGGTTAGCATTCAAGACACTAACCATTGCTCCACCAAGAAACTCTCCACTAAACTTAACAGAACACACATATCTCATTATGGCACTTGGTAAGCTTGATAAAACAACCTAATAGCCTTTTTTGATTTTTTTAATAAGAAGTTCCAGTAACATTATTGCTACAAAATCTCTAGATGACACTCTATCGGGGCTCTAAAAAGGAATTTGCCACCCTTAAAGTTTTAACCAGTTAAATATCAGAAAATTTATTTTTTTAATTTGGTCCTTGCTGTTTAGAGAAAAAATTCCCTGCTTGCATTGTGGCTTCTGCCAGATTTCAGACATTGAAATATGAATAAGGTTAAAAAGGATTAAGACAGAGTAAATGCTATTAACAGCTCTTCTATTGCTAACATCCATCTTACTCAGGAGCCAACGACCCACCGGGGAAAAAGCAGGGCTGCGAGGGAAGGGAGCTCATTCAACACCTGCTCACTTGGGAAGGCAAGGTCAGCAGTTAATGCTGGGCTTCCTCCAGCCACAATCAGGCGCCTGTCAAAGGTCTGCACATCCATCTCGACACATAATCAAACACTTCATTGTGGCTCAGCAGAGCTCAGCAGAGCTGCAGGGGCCATTAGCAATCAGTGGTTTCCCGTTTTTATTTCAAACCAGCAGAATCCTCTTGGTAAATTCAATCTTACGTGAAAGCCCAATAAAATCATAGGAAATGCATAGCATTGTTAGTTAGCCTTAATTTAAAAAAAAAAATTGCAAATTTGTAACATTACCTTATTTGGATGCCTCAATTTTTTTTTTTCTTTTTAAAGGTAATGGGGCAAACACAAGTTATCCGAAATCGGATATTACATTTCATCCAATGCTTCCTTTGGCTGTACAGGAGCAATAAAATTCTGATTCACATAAAAACATAGCTAAAAAGGATAGATGTTTAACACTCAGTCTCAATTAAATATAAACCAGGGATTTTCTTCCTGAGAATGTCATAAAAAGAAATTAGGTTGGCAGCACAAAGAATGTAAAGGAGGTCTCCAGTGTTAAAAGTTTTCAATAATGGAAAATATTTTTTAAAAGAAGAAAGAAATTTGAAGCAAACATTTAGTAGAACTCCTGAGACATTTCACAAAAGGTTTCCTTGGGTTAGTTTTTTTAAACTACTTACCTATAATCTTACGCAAACTCTACTAAAGGATTATAAAAAAAGGATGCCATTCCCTTGTTCTATAGCAAATTACAAGCCAATCTTACACATGACCATAGATGCAAAAATCTTATTCAAATATTAGCAAAGCAGCAATGTATAAACACATATATCACAATCAAGTTGCTTTATCCCAAGAATTTGGAAATAGAAAATATTTACCATTTATTACAGTATCAGATTAAAGAAGAAAAACCACAAGGTCGCCTCAATGGAAACGGAGCATACGATCATACTCGAGACTCCTACACACACGCTGCTACGCAAATTCAGACCAGAAATTTCTTAACCCAATAATGGCCATCCATCAAATAGCTGGGAAACCCTGGTGGTATAGTGAGTTAAATGTTACATCTACTAACCAAAAGATCAACAGTTCAAATCCACCAAGCGCTCCTTGGAAACTCGATTATGGAGCAATTCTACTCTGACCTCTAGGGTCACTATGAGTTGACAGCAGTGGGTTTGGTTTTGGTTTATCAAATAGCTACAGTAATCATCACTCTAAATGGTGAAACCTAGGAGTATCTTTAAAATTAAGGTCAAGAAAATCACTACTCTTGTTTAACACAGTATACCAGAAAAGGAAATCAAAAGTGTAAGATCTGGAAAAGAAGAAATAAAACCTTCATTCTTTACAGAAAATAATATACTTGACTATGCAGAAAAATTCAAAATCTATAGACACATTATTGGAAAGAGAAAACTTAGCAGAACTGCTAAATCAAATCATTTCTACACGCCAGTCATACATAGAAAAAGGGGACTTCTTTTTTTTTTTAAGTTACTCTTTATAATGGTGTGCTGGCGACACAGTGGTTAAGAAATCAGCTGCTACCCAAAAGGTGGGCAGTCTGAGTCAACCATCTGCTCCTTGGAAACCCTGTGGGCCAGTTCTACTCCATCTTCTAGGATGCTACGAGCCAGAACCACCTGGATAACAATGGGTTTATTTATAACAGCAACAAAAAACTAAGAAATGTAGGCCTGAATATAGTAAGATACATAAGAGCTGTGTGGGGTAAACTAAAAACTTTGTTACAAGACTTGAAAGAGGAGACAGACATCATGTTCCTGGATTAGAAGACTCAGTAACAAAAGATGTCACTTCTCATCAAACTGATGACATACGGAGTCAACACAATCTCAACCAAAACTGAACAGAGGTAGGGTTTCTTCAGGAAGTTGTCAAGTGGATGCTAAAATTTTCACCAAAGTACAAAAAGCCAGAAACAGACAAACCTCTGCTTAAGAATAAGGCGAGTGGATTTCCTCCATCAGATATGAAGATTTATTATAGAGCCATAGTAACTCTGAGGACTGAGGCATACCTCAGCCAAGCTATAATGTTTTCATTCACTTCATGCGCCCTGTGAAAGGGACAACGAATAAAGTAGACCAAAGAACTAACATAGCTGGATTATGACATTGGCAAAGAATACTGAATAGACTACGGACTGCTAGAAGAATGAACAAATCTATCGTGGAAGAAGCACAACCAGAATACTCCTTAGAACCAGACGACGAGACTTCTCACTTGAACACATCATCAGTAGAGACCAGTCCCTGGAGAAGAACATCATGTCTGATAAAGCAGCCAGTCAGTGAAAAAGAGGAAGACCCTCAAAGAGACAGACTGCCACTGTGAGCTCCAACATAGCAATGACCTTGAGGATGGTGCAGGACCAAGCAGTGCTTCCTTCTGTTGTACACGAATGGGAATTGTTTTGACAGCATCTAACCACTACCAGGAACCCTCCCCTGGTGGTGCAGTGGTCACATGCTACATCTGCTCATCAAAAGACAGGCAGTTCAAATCCACCAAGTGCTCCTTGGAAACTCTTTGGAGCAGTTCTACTCTGTCCTAGAAGGTCACTAATGAGTCCGAATCGACTCGATGACAGCGAACTTGGTTTGGTTTTGTAACAACAGAGTAACTAAAACAGTGTGTTACTGATACAAGAACAGACAGACTGTTCACTGAAACCGAAGACCCCAGACAGAAACAAACCCACACATGGAGCCATACAACATGACAGGGGTGGCACTGAAGACTGCTGACGACAGGGGAGAGAACTCATCAAATGACTTGGGTAGACACCAGGAAAAACGTGAAAAGTCAGAAATGGGGTTGATTTTCAGAATGGGGAATCCAGAAATAACTTTCATTCTGCCAAAATCAATCTTTGAGCTTCAGAGGGCTGGGGCTCAACTGCACCCCATCGACCAGCCAACTCCTCAGGACCCAGGCTAGTCCTCAGCAAACTCTGCTCAGCGGGGCCCTAAGAAAACAGGCTTCAACAGGGTTCTTGCTTAGGAGGGAAAGCCATGATCTTTCAATTAAAATAACAATCCCTAAGCAAAGCTGGGAAACCCTGATGGCTTAAAGGTTAACCCACCATGGCCTTGGAAACTCTATGAGGCAGTTCTACTCTGTCCTATAGGGAACAGACTTCACAGCAACAGGAAGCAACGATCAGGGACCCTGAGAAGGGACTTCCAAAGACTGGTTCAACTGATACCAGTCCTAGGGAAGCAAGTGTCTGTGAAATATTTCAGTCACCTAAAAGAACACGAGGTCAAATGCAGGACAGAAATGAAAAAAAAAATTCACATAAACAACTACATTTTTCACTTAGGAAAGGCCAGTCAAGACCTGCCTTCGAGAAGTGAGCAACGGTACGAACAGCTGGGTAAGGGGGCTTATCCCTCAGTCATCAAGCACTGCTGGGAGCCTAAGTAAACAACGCTCACCCTGCACTTAAGTTCACAGTTTTGTTTTGTAGCCTACTTTTTGAATATGCAAGCACACATATGAACACACACGCACCTGACTCCTCACAAGAAAAGTAACCCAATATGCACAAACGTGTGAAAATGACATTTCAGCAAGAAACTTTCCAACATTTTTCTTAATCCTAATCACACTCCCTGGGTGGTACAGATGATTTAGCTGGTCCTCTGTTAACTGAAGGGTTGGAGGTTTGAGTCCATCCACAGGTACCTGAGAAGAGACATCTGGCTGGTGATCTACTTCTGAAGCCTCAGCCCTTGAAAACCCTAAGGAGCAGCATTCCAGCCCAACTCACAAGGGATAGCCAATCACACTCCAATGGGGTAACAGCTGCTCTGATCTCCATTTTACAGATTAGGAAATTAAGGGTTAAAGGGAGAAGGGAATTCCTGAGGCCCTACAACTAGCCTGCAGCTTCAGTGGACCCAGCCTCTCTGAGGCGTGAGAGATCACTAGGAACCTCCACCCACCCTCCCACCCTGTATCTGACAGGGTTTGCTTGCTTTGCCAAGTGAAGAAATCCTGCAAAGTAAACACGTAAAGGCCCTCCTGTGAAATCTTCAGAATGTGGTGTGATAACCACCGCACCACACCACCCGCCAATCAAGCATGAGAAAGAGGCAGCTGCAGGAAAAAGACTTGGCCTGAATGACTGTAAATAGAAAGCACCTGACTGAGGCACACAAGCCACAGCGGCTTACGATTTGCCTCTCTGAGGACTCCAGGGAAAGGCCCCAAGAGAGACCCTGCTCTTTTCAGGAAAGGAGCCAGGTTTCCAGGACTCTAGGGTGCAGTGGGTCTGAAGTAACAGTAGCATTCCAGAGCCAGGGAAGTCACCAGCAAGGCCAAGGCAGGTAGAAGGGTCTATGGGTCGGTCAGTGGGCCACAGTGCACCCAGAAGGCCTGCACGCCCAAGACAGAGTGCATTATGCCCCCCTGCAGCACAGACATAAAAGCCGGCCACCTTGTCTCCAACGGGACACAGGAGCTTCGAGAAGGGAGGCTAGTGTGGGCCAGGGTCTGGGAAGGAAAACTCGGTAGGACAGACCCCCTTTACTTCTCCCGTGAAGCCTGAGTAACAGTGAATAGGTAACAGTAACACGTGTGTCAGGGACATGGGAGAGCAGATGGTCAGTGCACGTGGTGGCAGCAAGCCCCCATGGTCACCGAACACCTGCCAGGTGGCCACAGTGTCCTGGGCAGGTGGAACACGAAGGCACAGTGATCAGCTGTGCCTGCCGTGCAGGGCTGCCCTCAGGCTAACACGGGACCACCCCGCTTGCAATTAAGAGTCGGTCCTGACTCACGGCAACCATGTGCGTTGTAGAGTAGAACAGCATTCCGTAGGATTTTCAAGGCTGTAAGTGTGTGAAAGCAGATTGCCAGGCCCTTTTTCCCAAGACACACGTGGGTGGGTTCGAACTGCCAACCTCTGGGTTAGTAGACATGTAACCATTTGCACCACCCACTGAACCACACAAAAGGCTGTAAATCAAAGGGAATCTTGATTCACTAAGCATAATGGGGTGGGGGAAGGGACTGAACATCTGTTTTGTTTAAAAGTATGTTTTTCCCCATGTCACTTGAATAACATACAAAATTGATGGCGAGCTGAGTGTGAGGCCACTATGACTCAGACTCGACTCAACATTAATGGGGTGGGTTGGGTTGGTTTCTGCAGTATGAGGCAGGACTGCTCTCAGCACTTTATATGGTACTTCATTCATTCCTGACAACAGTGCTTTCTGGGTATACAACAACTATGTCCCTTTTACAGGGGGGGAAACGCCGGCACTCTGCTTCAACAGCTGGCTCACCAGGACTGGAGCTGGCAGTCGGACTCAGGAGCCCAGACGCCCTAAACTTCCCTTTTGATTACTGACCATCTACCAGGTCCAAGCTCTGTACTAAGCGTTTTACCTTTATTATCTCATTCAAAACCCCCAGCAGCCCTTCGAAGGAAATCTGCCATCTCCTTTTTAAAAAAGTTAAATATAGACAGTGTGACATCAACTAAATTCTTTTAATGCATTACAGAAAGACTGAAAAGACTTACCAAATCACCAACAGTGGTCTCCTCGAGTAGTGAGGTCATAGACTTTAAAAAAAAAAACAAAAAAACGTTTTTCTATACTTGCCACAATTTCTACAAGGGATGCTGACTCCTTTGACAATCCGAAATGATGGAATTTTATTTAGTTTCTATTTAGCATGAATAACAACCCAAATAAAAATATTCCAAGTAGTTCTCAAGCATAGCAGACAGCTATGCTGCAAAACTCACAAACCGGGGGTGACAAACAGAGGAACGCTGAAATTAGGAAACAGCGAGCGTGTCATCTGAATGAATGATAGCTAATGAACTCTTCACAGAGTTACTAAAGCATGTAACTCTAAACCTCTAAAAGAGTGTCGGCTGACTTGCCTGCTGAAGCCAACACAACATAAATATTCTTAATATGACATGCCAGGATGGAAACTGCATTTGCTAATCTCATCCAAAACCAAGCACGACAAGCCTTAATATAGGATCCACATCAGGGGTGGGGGCACAGCCTTGAGCATCACCGGGCCCCTCATAAGTACTTAAATTCATCCATCTGCAGAACACAAAGGAGGCTTAGGAAGATCATACTCTACCTCAATCAGTTAAACATAGACAAAAATGAAAAAATTAAAAGTTAACCATACAATTAACATACGACCCAGCAATTCCACTTACAGGACTACACATCCAACAGATTTGAAAACAAGGGCACAGATATCTGTGCACCAGTGCTCGCTGCAGCACTATTCACGACAGCCCAAAGACGGCAACAACCCAAGTGTCCGTCAGCAGACGAACAGATAAACAAAACACGGTACATACGTACAATGGAGTATGACTCAGGCAGACAGCGAAATAAAGTCCTGATACACGCTATGACAGGAATCAAGTTTGAAAAAAATGAGTGAAAAAAAAGACACAAAAGGACAAATATCATAAGATCTCACTCACATGAAACATAAGAAAACCTACGAAAGCTAATATAACCTGTGTAAGGCATAAACCTGTCTGAAAAGGAAAGCGCCAATATTTCCCAGGAAGGAACAACAGAAAAGCAGTGAGACTACTGTACCCACTTTGTCACAGGCCAAAAACTTGCAAGACCCAGAAAAACCAGGCAGGGCCTTCAAGGCCCAGATCTCACAGGTTTTGCGGTTATCTACAACAGGCAAATGTACAGAGACTGAAGTTTATTAATGGTTGCCAGGGGCAGACAAGAACCCTGGTGGCACAGCCGCTAAGTACTGGGCTGCTGACCAAAAGGTTAGTGGTTCAAATCCACCCAGCAGCCTTTGCTGTCAAAATGAGCCCATAAAGATTACTGCCACAGAAAACATTATAGGGCAGTTATACTCTGTCACATGGGGTCTCTTTGAGTCAAGTCAAGACTTAACAACACCCGACAAGAACAGAACAGGTGGGAGGCAGAAGGGACTAGTTACTGTACTGCTTAAGCAGTACTGAGACTCTAGTAGAGTGATAAAAAAAACTTTGGCAACAAAGTGATGGTGGCTGCCCACAAGGCAACATAATTAATGTCACTGAATTATACATGCAGAAAAGGTTGAAATGGCAAACGCTTTGTTATATAGTTTCACTGCAAAATAACAGAAGATGATGATATTCAAATCACAAAGACCTGCAGACCTGGCTGGAGTGCAGAATCCTAAGGGTGACAACCATGCCGTCGGGAGGGCCCATGGGATACCGAGCTTGACAGTGGCCTTTTTTCACACCTTGCTGTGCCATGTCTCTAGGACAACTCTGTGGAAGCAAGCCAGGGACGAATCGGGCCTCTGGCCAAGTTACCATGCTTCCTTCGTCTGTGAGCATATGGACCTGCTAACTGCCACCAGGAGGGCATGGTACAGCCTGGCTCAGTCCGGGGCCATCCATTCCCACAAAATAACTGATGTCAGTTACTACAAGGCTTCAAGAGGAAGCATGTGATGTTCTCTGGTCTTTAAATCTGACAGGAAATCATGAGTATTTCTGTATGCTTGTTACTCCATGATAGCTCTGTTAAAGAGAAGAAAGCTGTCCCTCAGAGGCCCAAGTGGCAAAGGAAACACTGTAAATGGATGTCACCATATCAATCACCTCAGGTCTCAAGGAAGGAAAAAGTGACCAAGGTGGGTACAAAGAATTGACCCTGGGCACCCACCTTTTTGCCCCACACTCCTAAAACCTGAGCCAAAGATTTGGGTTGATGGAGGAAGAGGGATTTTAAACCCCTGATCTTCGAAACACTTCTGCAGGTGAAGAGGAAGATCACCAAGAGGTGACTGAGGAAGGAACACAAGCAAGAGCTAACATTACTTACAATGACAATGCAGGGACTTGGCTAAAATTAAAACCCTCTGACAGACGTGGAAGACTGGTCTATCAAAAGAAGCTTGATAGTAGTAGAGAGGGCCTGGCAATGCGATTTTTACCTAGAGTCCCTTCCCAATGAAATCATCTCCTGAAAGCCTCAAGTTAGCCCCTTGGGACTAAACCAAAACCAAACTCACTGCCATTAAGTTGTTTCCGACTCCTGGTGACCCTCTAGGTCTAAGCAGAACTGCCCCATAGAGTTCCCAAGGAGTGCCTGCCAGATTTGAACTGCCAACCTTCTGGTTAGCAGCCGTAGCACTTAGCCACTATACCACCAGGGTTTCCAGTCCCTTGGACAGGTACCCCAAGTCACAGATCAGCTCATGAACAGCAAAGGTCGAATTTGAACACAGATGTGGCTGAACTCAAAAATACTAGACTCTTCACTGGGTTCTAATCCCAACTCGCCACAATTTTACCATGTGACCTTGGACAAGTCACAACCCTTTTCTGAGGGTCAGCTTCCTTAGCTATAAAAAGAGGTCAACAAGCCTTGACCGATTTCCTAAGGTGGCTTCCAGCTGTGATGTTGCAAGATTTTACTCAGTTTTCACAGATCAACAAAGTTTCAAAAGGTTGGCACAAGTTTTTACCTTTTTCCTTTGTCAAATAAGGGATACTTACCACCTGCTGGAAACCCTGGTGGCATGATGGGCTACGTCTGCTAACCAAAAGGTCAGCAGTTCCAATCAGCCAGGCACTTCTTGGAAACTCTGTGGGGCAGTTCTCCTCTGACCTTTAGGGTCTGTACGAATCGGACCCAACTCGACAGCAGTGGGTTTGGGGCTACCACCTACTACTGGAGTCCCTGGGTAGTGTCAGCCAGTCAATGCTTGGCTACTAACCAAAAGTCTGGAAGTTCAAATCCACCTGGAGACATGGCAGGAGAAAAACTGAGTGATCCACTTCCATTCCAAAAAAATCAGCCACAGAAAACCCAAAGGAACACAGTTCTGCTCGGAAACCCTGGGGTCACCTGAGTTGTAATCAACTCAAGGTGACTGGTTACTGATTAACCACCTACTACTATTTGCAGTTCATGAAAGGAAACACTTGTCCCCTAAAGATGTAGGAAGAACACACTGCATTGAAAGGACAGTCCTTTGAATCAAGTCAGTTCAGCTTCATGACACTCTTAGTACGCTGTCGGTCCTTTTCTCTTTTTAATACAGACCACTAGAAGGAAACTTTTCACAGGCAGTGCAGCATTCTGCAAACCAGTTTGAGAAGCACTGGCAAATGCGTGTCTAAGCACACTAACCCTAGGACAGAAAACTCACTGCTGCCACTGGCTCACGGAAGTACTCAGCAAGCTTCGGTTTCCTGATCAACTGGCAGAATCTGACTTGTACAAGTCAACAATCCAAACAGCTTGAGACAAACAGCAATGGCAATAATAATAAAGTATTACTCACTTGGACTTTTTTCATAACAGTTATTATTAAGCACTCACTTTGTGCCAAGCAAGGAGCCCTGGTGGCACTGTGGTAAGACATTCAGCTGCTACCCAAAAGGTCAGTGGTTCAAACCCACCACCGGCTCCTTGGAAAGATAACAGCCTTGGAAACAGTATAGCACCGTTCCATTCTGTCCTATAGGGTCAGAATCAACTTAATGGCAAAGGGCTTGATTTTCTTTTTTTGGTTATGTATGCCAGGCAAGATGCTCAGGGATTTACATGCATTGGTTTATTTAATCCTCCCAACCCAACTTTTGCCTAATTTTCCATCAATGTGTGCAGTTTCCCAGTGGTACAATAATACAGAAATATTTCCAGACTATAATAAAAGCAGATTTCAATATACATCATAGCTCAAAATGGTGAAACATACACACAGAATTTTTTTTTTTTCCAAAAAACACAGTCACACTGAGAACAGCAGGAAGTCATAGAAGGAAGTTGTTGAAACAAACACACAGAGTGTCTTCCTGCAGACAGGATAGTCCCTCGTGAGGGGTAGGTGGCCACAAGCCACTAACCTCAGTCACTAAATAAATCCCAGGAAAGGTCTCACTTGAAGTCACTACTGTCATCTTTGGGCTACAGAGTGAGGCATGAAGCTTCAGGCTACAGGCTAGAAACAAACTGGAACCGAGATGTCTTAGTTATCTAGTGCTGCTGTACCAGAAACGCCACCAGTGGCTTCAACAAACAGAAATTTATTCTCTCACAGTCTGGAGGCTATAGGTCTGAATTCAGGGCACCAGCTTCAGGGGAAGGCTTTCGGTCTCTGTTGGCTGTAGAAGAAGGTCCTGGTCGTCAATCTTCCCCTAAGTCTAGAAGTTTCTCCACGCAGGGACCCTGCATCCAATGGCAGTACTCCACTCCTGGCTCTCCTTTCTTATTGTTACGAGGTCCCTCTCCTCTCTGCTTGCCTTTGTCTTCATATCTCAAAAGAGACTGATGCTGCAGATAGCATCCTTCCTCATTCACATAACTGCTTCCAATCCTGCCTCTTCAACTCTGTAGAGGTTCAGTTTCACAATACATAATTATATCAGATCACAAAATGAAAAACAACCATACAATACAGGGACTCATAGCCTAGTCAAGCAGAAGGATAGCTTTGAAAGACACAAACATGTCCAAGACACCAGGATAAAAATAACTGAACCTCCACCTGTAACTCAAAAGAAAAACCTCAGTTTACCCACATGAAAGATGACTCCCCACATCTAAATGTTCACCCTGCCTTACAGACTAACTTTGTTCAGCTTTAAGCCTCATCCTTCTCCCTGAAAACTTCTCTCACTGTTTCACTTCTCAATGAAATCTTTCAGGGGGATGAACAGTGAACTCAGCCTTCGAGAATGAAGTATAAAAATCTAAGAACTGAAGAGGAGTCCCTCAGGGGCACAAAGAGTTAAAGTGGTCAACCACTGACCAGAAGACTGAAGGTTCAAACCCTCTCAGAAACGCCTAGAAGAAAGACAGACCTGGAGACCAGCTCCTAGAAGGTCACCATCTGGAACACTGGATGGGGTGGTCTTTAGTTGGATAACACCAGAAGTTGCCCTGAGTCCTAATCAATCAGCAACAACAGAATTCGTGGAAACCCAGCACATGATCTTACCCACCCAATCCCCAGCCCCAGCCCCCGAGCCCCAGCTTTTAACAAATAAGAAAACTAAGGCCCAGAAGGATAGCAATCTTCCCAAAGCCACGCAGCTAGAAAAACAAAAAACCTTAGGACACAGGCGATGGTTAGTAATACTTACCACTTGTCTATACAAGAAATCTGAGTGATCTTAGGATAACAACTGTCCCTGCAATTGTAAGTCCCTGTGCTCTGTCTAGACCAATGCTTCCCTTACTTTTCAGTATCAGGACCCCTTTGAGGAAGAGATATTTTGTTTATAATGCAGCTATTGTCTGTTAACATAAATATGAGTTTGATGAAGTCCAATGGGATTTTCTAATACAAAAAACAATTTCGTGAGGGAAACAAAGTAACAGCAGCACTGCCCCTAGGGTTTCCAAGATTGCAGTCTATAGGAAACCGACTGCCACATCTGTCTCCTGCAGAGCAGCTGATAGGCTTGAACTGCTGACCTTTCAGTCAGTAGCTAAGCACTTCTAACCACTATGCCACCCAGGCTCCTAGCAACTATTCCGGGTGCCAGGAATTCAGCAGTGAACAAAACCAAGTCCTGCCTGCAGGCAGCTTGCATTCTCATGTGGAAGGCACGCCATACACAAATCAACAAGTGGACACCAGACCATCAGCCAGTGTCTAAGTGCCAGCAGCAAACACCAAGCAGTGTACCAGATGTTTGCACATGGGGACGTGGTTTGCCTGGGAAGCCTAACTCAGCTAGCCTAGAATTTGCTAATTTAAGGGTTTCACAATAAAATATGGGTTGCCTTTCTTTAAAAAAAAAAAAAAAAAAAAACCAAAATACTCACACTGACACTAAGGAGAGTGACCTGCCCTAGAGAGAGCTACAGCTCACCACTGAGGCTGGATTCCTTACCAGCCGCACAAGGTGCACAAGGTGCAGTGAGCCTCAGAGGCCACCTCACTGGGAGGCTCCTGCTCCCTCAAAAGTCTGGCCAGACCCTCCCAGCTCCCACACACACCACCACCCCACCAACCCTTGTGTTTGTGCAGTGCATTCTGAAACACTGTCTTGCATGGCCATCACGTGACTGAGCAGTGCCAAACATGGCTATCACTCATCTGTTTAACAGACAAGGAAACTGAGGCTGGAAAAAGTTAATGACCGGCACATCTATTACGTAACAGATTCAGAGCTGGAACCAAGGCCCTTACTTCTGCAAATTGTTTTCATCTCCTTAACCTCCAACGTTCCCTCATGTAAGGAAGAAAAAACTGGAGGCAAAACTACAAGTGGAGGCGTCCGTGGAGTGTCTTCCCTCCAAAACCTCCTACTCCTCAACCTCTCCCTTCTCAAACAGGAAGTCAAACCTAAGAAGACATAAGAGATGGGGACTAGCATTTAGTAGGTCCCAGTGGTTGCAGCTATCATTTATTAACTCTATAAATAATTAGGAAGGCCTACTATGTGCCAGAGGAACCCTAAGGGAACAACACTCAAGAGCTCGAATTCAAGCCAAAAGATTAGTGGTGCAAACCCACCATTCACACCCACCAGCAGCCCCATGGCAAAAGCGGCCCAGCAAACTGCTCCTGTAAAGATTACAGCCTAGGAAACCCTACAGAGCAGCTGTACTCTGTTCCACAGGGCTGCTAGGAGTTGGTTTACATCAACTGTACGCATAGTTCCTGGGTAGTACAAATAGTTAATGCACTCACCTGGCTGCTAACCAAAAAGCTGGAAGTTCCAGTCCACCAGACAGACCCGGGAAGAGATCTGAGGATCAACTTTGAACAGTCAGCATTAAAAATCCTGTGGAGACCAGTTCTATTCTAACACACAGGGGGCCTCCATAGCTCAAAGTCAGCTTGACAGCTTTTTTATTGGGTCTTATTGTGCACCAGGCCTAGTTTTAAGCAGTGAAGGCAGAAAGGTTAAGAAAAAAGACCAAGTTCTTGCTCTCATGGAGCTTACTTTCTAGGGGATTAGCATCAGCATGATATGGTTAAGGGACTTCTCATCATTCACCAGAAACCCTGGTGGCATAGCGGTCAAGTGCTATGGCTGCTAACCAAAAAGGTCGGTTGTTCAAACCTCCCAGACATTCCTCTGAAACTCTCTGGGGGAGTTCTACTCTGCCTACAGGGTCACCATGAGTCTGAATCAACTCCACAGCAGTGGGTCTGGTTTGGGTTTGGCATCATTCTCGGCACATACCCTGAAGGCGTTAACTTCCCAGTCTCAGCTTCCTGACCCTTCGTCAATAGCCTCAGACCAACAACAGCAGCCTGTGTTCAATCACGACAACGGCTTTTAAACATTCCTTTGAGGAGAAGAAATGAGCTTTATTCCTCTGCCCTTTTGCCCCACCCATTTTACAGATAGAAAAGCAAGCCCAGGGCTCAGAAGGCACTCCCTCTGAATCTTACAAGGAGTCAGGAGCTTGACTAAAGGGGGGCCATGGGGGGCAGGGAAGGCAGTTTCCTATCTCCTGCAAAGCCCTGGTAGCTGCCTGGTAAATTCTCTCCTCTACCATCCCAGGAGGCCTCCCTGAGCAGCCGGCCCACATTGTGGCAACCAACCAACACACAGCCCCGCCAGGGAAGTGGCTATTTCAAGAGGAAAGGGGAATATATAGCCACGGCCATCAGCGGCCACCCAAAGTACAGCCAGCTCAAAGCATCAGCCAACCCAAACCCCACAATGAGCTTCCTCTCTCCCTGTGCCCCTTGCCAATACCCTTCCCACCAAGGTTTAAAAAAGAAGTGGAAGTTCCCTTCTGCCTGACTGGCCGGCACATTCCACTGACTCAGACTGTTCTGGGCACCACGGAGAAGACACTGTTCATTTTCTCTCGGCTGGGAACTGGCCCACATCCGGACCTGTCACTGGCAGGAGGGAGCACTTGGCGGCTCGGCACAGGCAAATGAATGGAGAGCTATTTTTAATGTTTAGTGCCTGTCTTGATTCCAGAAGGCTCAGCACCGGTGCCAGCGTTTCTCCAACTGTGGCCTGCAGACCACCCGCGTCAGAAACACCTGGGTACTCGAAGAAAACGCCAATTCCAGGTCCCACCTCAAACCTAGGAGTCAAATCGCAAGGGCCTGAACTTAAAGAATCAGAAATCTTTAACAAGCTCCTCAAGTGATTTTTTTTTATGGTGGCAAATACATAGGAGAACGTTCATTCATTCAACATTCTGTACATGTACAGTTCAGTGACATGAATTCCATTCATCATTTCATTTAACCATCACCACTATCCATTTCCAAATTTTTCCATCATCTTTAACAGAAGTTCAATCAAATGATTCTTTTACACAGTGAAGATTATCGACAATTCAGGTCTACATTCACACACTTGTTCAACTTTTACTGACAGCCCCAATATGCCAGGCACTGCACTGATGAAGTAGAAATACCAGAAGGGCCTCTGAGTCCAAGGGAGACACAACACAGCGTGAAAAGCTACAGACAGGGCATGAGTTCAAAAGTGTAAGACATCAACGCTTCTTGGGGGGTCGGGGACAGTATCTTAGTTCTCTAGGGTGGCTATAACAGACATACCACAAGCAGACAGCTTTAGTGAAGAGAAATTTCTTCTCACAATCTAGGAGGCTGAAGTTCAAAATTACAGTGCCAGCTCTAAGGAAAGGCTGTCTCTCTCTGTGGGTTCTGGGAAGGTCCTTGACATTCATCTTCCCTTAGTCTAGGAGCTACTGAGCTCCTAGAAGCTCGGGGCTACAGGACACACTGCCCTCCTGGATCTTCTTTCTTGGTGGCATGAGGCCCCTGATTGTCTTCTCTGCTGGGTTCCCTCTTGTATGTCTCAAAAGAGGTTGATTGAAGATACAACCTAATGCTGTAGATTTGTGTCCTGCCTCATTAACATAACTGCCTCCAATCTCCCCTCATGAACATCATATAAGCTAGGGTTTATAGCACAGAATAATCATATCAGATCACAAAATGATAGACAATCAGCCAATACTGGGAATCACAGTCATCAGCGGCCACCCAAAGTACAGCCCAATACACATTTTGAGGGGACATAAATCAATCCATGACAGATAGTTTTATGGGGGGGGGCGAACCTTGGAGGTGAGGCCAAGACAGTAGGGAGGGGGCACAGACTATAGAACAATCACTCCCCACAGTCAAGGTAGAGAGAGTTCACAAAACCAAGGAGGTCTCCCACCCGCCTTCCCCTAACTCAGTGCCTCCAGACTTATCGCAGGTATTCAGCACATGGTTGATAAAGGAATTGAAAACCAGAATGTACTACTGGCCACTGTGTGGGAAGAGGAGCTAGGAAGCTGCTCAGAAACATTTTATGTTTAAGAACAAAGGCTTTAAAGCTAGACTGACTATGGTCTGATTATCATTTCTAATTATTGAATCCATGGGGAAGTTAGTCTTTCTAAACTTCATTTTCCTCATCTGTAAAACAGGAGCAAAAGCTATTTTCCAAGGCTGTAGAAAAAAAATGAACCCTGCGTACAAAGCATCTGACACACAGCCTGGCACAGGTATCTACTTTAAAAAGTTAAGAATTACTTATAAACCCGAGATGAAATCCAAGTTCCACTACCAACTAAATTTGGGCATTGGGTTTCATGAGAGGCTTAGACAGAACCCCCTCTAAATTCTTTTTTAGCAATGCTGTTGTTACGTTCCATGGAGTTGGTTTTGACTCACAGTGACCATATGTACAAAAAAAGGGTCTTATTGCTTGTCTAGCAAAAATATCCCCCCTTTTTTTTTTGAAAGTGGTGAGATTGTAGACAGCACCTTCTGACTCACAGCGTCTGAGATACCCATTCAGTACTCCTTGTTGTGCTGCCGTTAGCTGCCCTCGAGCCAGCCCCTGACTCAGGGAGACACCCAGCACCACAGAAGGAAATAAATGCTGACCAGTCCTACACCTCCCCCATGATTGGATTCATGGGGTTTTCACAGGCTGATTTTCTAAAGCAGATCACCTGGCCCTTTTTCGTGATCCATCTCAACCCGGACACTCCGCTGAAATCTGTTGGGCGCCATAGCAACCAACCAGCCTCCGCTACAAGACGGGTGGCCAATGTGTGTAAGGTACATTGGCTGGAAACAAGCCATGTCTTCTACACGAAAGGTGCGTGTTCTGCCTCTAAGCCACTCCTGCTGTTAGTGAGAGCCAACAAGTCACTTCCAACTCATCAGGACTCTATAGGGCACAGATGACCTGGCCCACAGGGTTTCCAAGGATTGGCTGGTGGGTTTGAACAGCTGATCTTTTTTGGTTAGCAGCAGGCTCTTAAGCACTATGGTGGCAAGGTTCCTAAGTTACTCCTAAGGCTGAGTAAAAGCATTCTTTTCCCTGACTGGAGACATGCCTCAGGATGTTCCCTTTTCCTCCAGTATCTTCCTTTCCACTTTTCCTTCCTCTTTGTATCTTTACATACTCGGAAGAGTTTAATAGAGGACACTCTACCCAAGCAGCCAGGGGACAGTAGAGCAGCTGACCTCCCAGACTGCTCTTCACTCAGCCCTGAAGGAGTCATTAGACTTGCCTTTTATCCTCAAAGACACAGAAAGAAACATCAGTAGCAGCCTTAAACAAAGAGCTCCAACTTCTTAGGTCACATACAAATATACCCTCCTTTAGAAGCAAACAGCTGGCAGCTTCTCATAGCCACTCCTCTTCCTCCCTTCTTTCTGCCTTCTCTCCAGAACACGGTTGCCTCAGTGAGCCCCCAGTAAGAGGCAAGTGCAGGTCTCTTGTTGTCGTTCGTCTAGGTGTGAGGAATCTGCATAGGTCTCAGAGCCAGACAACTGATTTACATTTACCCTGAAACTAGCTTAGGCCCTCCATCGTGAAAGTACAACCCTTTTCTCTTTCCGCCCACCCCTACCCTAACCATGCCTACCTCTACAGCACTACCAACAAGATCTCGAGTTTTACCAGAGGGGAAAAGCTTTCCTACATTACGTCTTCATCTCCATCACACTCACCCTAACAGGTCTACACCAGGCTCAGGAAACTTTAAATGCAATGGGTTGAACAGTAAATATGTTAGCCTTTGCAGGTCAGATGGTGTCAACTGCAATTACTCAAATGTGGCATTATCACGAAAGCAGCCACAGATACTATATAAATGAATAATTAAGGCCATGTTCCAATAAAACTTCATTTGTGAACATGAATAATTTCCACATGGCACAAAACATTCTTCATTTTTTTCTCAACCATCTCAAAATATAAAAGCCTTTTTAGCTCACTGGCTGAAGAGAAACAAGCAGCAGGCTACAGGTTGCTGACTCCTGAAACCCCGTTGGCCTGGTGGTTAAGAGCTACAACTGCTAACCAAAAGGTTGGCAGTTCGAATCCACCCGTTGTTCCTTGGAGACTCTATGGGGCCTTCTACTCTGTCCCATAGGGTCGCTGTGAGACAGAATCAACTTGAAGGCATTGGGTTTGGTTTCGGGGCTTTGGTCTACACCCTTGTCACATCCTTCCTAGACTACAGCAGTGTTCTCACATCTGGCCCTAAATCTACCCTGCTCACAGATACCCAAGTAGAGCTTTCTAAAAATTTCACTTTAATCATTTCATTTCCCTTCTAAAAATGGCCAGTATCTTGGCTGGCATTTTAGGCCTGGCTCAGTCAGGCTCCAAAATACCTTCCAGCTCTTGTCTCCTAACAGCCTGAACTACCTAAGGCCATCCTCTTCAATTCTGGAAATATGCCCTGTAACCATCCTTTACAGATCTGACCTAAAACCCACTACCATCGAGTCAATTCTGACTCATAGTGACCCTATAGAACAGAGTAGAACTGCTCCACAGAACTTCCAAGGAGCACTTAGTGGATCCAAACTGCTGGCTTTTTAGTTAGGAGGTGCAGCACCTAGCCACCATGCCATCTGACTTAGAGCTCTTCCCTTAAAACCTTCCCTGGCACCCCAACTTCCTATATCGCCTGTGTATGTCATTCACTCAAAGGGCTCACAACTGCAGGGACAGAAGTGTAAGTAGATAATTACAGTAATGTGCAATACATGTTCTAATAGGTGCTTACAAGGTCATACGGGAGAACAAAGGAACCTGCAGAAAGAACAATGGAGAAAGATTCCTGTAGTAGCTCCCTCGGACTGCCTTAACAAATTACCACAAGCTGGGTAACAGTTTATGCTCTCAAATCTCAGGAGGCAAAAAGTCCTAAATTAAGGGAACAACCAGGGTTGGTTCCTTCTGGAGGCTCCCAGGGAGACCGTGTTCCATGCAGCTCTCCTTGCTTCTGGTGGTTGTCAGGAATTCTTGACATTCCTTGGCTTACAGAAGCCTCACGCCAATGTCTGTCTCCATAGTCTCATGGCCTTCTTCCCTGTGTCTCTTCTTAAAACCTCACCTTAACTCAGTAGGATTGCATCGTAACTAATCACATCTGCAAAGACACTATTTCCAGACAAACTTACATTTTGAGGTTCCAGGTAGATGTGAATTTGGGGAGCACAAAGGGTGGGGGAAACCACCACTCAAGGCAGTATAGCTCCACGAGGCTTACATTGGACCCAGAAGGGTAGGGATTCATGCAGCTAGTAAGAGGTTAAGAGTTTGGGGAACAGAGAGAAGTACTCCAGGCTAGAAGGATTTGGACAAAGGCACATGTCAAAACGGGAGGTATATAACTGGGCAAGATGCCTGAGCAGGAAGAACTTCTTAGCATGGTCTCTCAGTCAGTCTGTTAGGCAAGACCTAGCATGGTGCTGAAACACACAGTAGGCCTTCAGTCAGGATTATTTTGAGTGCCACAGAGGGTTTCATTTGTAATTCCTACAAGAAGTGTCACTCTAAGCCTCAAAAAGTCAACAAGAGTAACAAAGGATCCAGGAAGAGGGTTCACGCTGGTCCTTAACCTCCCTCTCTTCTCAATTAGCCCACAGCCACAGCTCCAAGGAGAAATGACCTTGAGGTCTCACTGCGCTCTGTTTTCTGCTACATAACCTGCGGCCCCACTCAGCCTTCGTGGAAAATGCAGCATAAGTTAAGGCTGTTTTTCTGTCCTGAGCTCTTGTAACTAGGGCGACACAGCCAAAGCAATTCTTATTAAAGGGAAAAGGACTCGTTTTTTTCCACCAATGGTAAAATCACTTTCATTTTAGGTATTGCAATGGCTTGTGTTTGATTTTTTTACAGAAGCAGGTATTTTCTATAACCCTTCCTCTTTAAAGAGATTATAAAAATAGAAACCCCCCAAAACCCTTAAATGGAACTGCCACAGGGTCTCTTCCACTGACGCCAATTCCTATCGACTTCAGTGGCAAGCGAGGGCCAAGGGGGCTTTGAAGTCAGCTCTTTGAAGTGAGCTAGGCCTTGGTGCTTTCTCAGTACTAAAGGAAGCGTTTTTTTTTTTTTAAAGGAAAAAAATGAAGCTCATGATGATAGAGAGGAAGATGGAAATCCGAGGACAAAAAAGAGAAAAAGTCCATTTGAACATCGGAGCTTTCCAATTTCAACAGAATACCTATCTAGGTATAAAGTGCTACAGAAACAAAACAAAGATAGTGTCTTATTCCCTAGCATTATGATTTATTAAAATAACATAAGACAAACACACAAAGACCAGCACAACAGCACATGTGAAGCTACCATCAGCGAAATGCTAGGGGAAAGACATCAATGCTCAGAGGAAACCTACTAAGCTCAGACGCCACGTCTGATGGCCCAGATACACTGTGGATGGCAGCTGGGTATTCTCTGCTCTGCCCTGCTGTACTCTGTGTGCTAGGGCACAGGGAATAAGAACTGGCCCTTGGAGAGGAGGGGATAGGAGACTTTTGGGAGGATAGGACACTCATGGAGCAGAGAAGAGGGGTGTGCTGTCACCAGGCAGGGAGAGCAGTGGGAAGTGCATATAGGTGAGCATGCGAATTTATATGGGAATGTATGTTTTTGTTCAATAATAATAAAAAATAAAAATAAAAACTGGCCCACCCACAATCACACCTCAGGTAGACAGAAGAATGGGGATTTGAACCCAGGCTAAGCCACCATGTGCTTCCCACACAAAACAGAAGGAAGAGAAACAGCAGTTGCCATGCATTGTATCAGGTCCAATTCATGATAGCCCCATGTATGTCTGAATACAGCAACGCTGTATTCAATGAGCTATATTCAATGACGGATTGTTTTAGGTCTCTAGGCTTTTTTTCTGAGGTGGACCTCAACCTTCAACCTTTCAGTCAGCAGCCAAGCATGTTAACTTTCTGCACTACCTAGGAACTCCGGTTCAAAGAAGGGAGAACGCATGCCTGACTGGAGAAGGTGGAAAAATCCTGAGAGGCTTCAATGAACAAGACCAAAACTGGAGAACCAGGAGGTGGGTGGACACAGCTGGGACAGGATAACATTTCATGGGGAAGGCACAAATCCCTGGCACTCAGAGCAAAAGCAATGAGCACACTGGCTGCAGCAGAGCACTGCACTATGTCTACAGCAAGTGGCGCTGGAACAGGAGTCACAGTGAAACACCACAGGTTTGAGACTCAACTAATCTAAGGGTTTGTGGTTCCAACTCACCCACCGGCACCACAGAAGAAAGGCCTTGGTGATCTGCTTCAGTCAAGATGACAGCCAAGAAAATCCTATTCAACAGTTCTACTCTGTAACACAGGGCATAACACGACTAGAAAGCAACCTGAGTGCTATGGGGTTTTTTACGATTTTCTAGGCAGGTAAGCAACATGATTACACGTGACCCAAGGTTCTCTAGAAAAGAGACTTAAAACGCTACAATATACTTATGCTGGTTGTAAACAAAGACTAGAGGATCTTGGGGATTCAACAGACCTCAGCTGTTCTTTGTCCTCCTCCTGACACCCATGTCTCCTCTGATCGCTCTCACCAGCTCTCCCATTGGTAAGGAAACCCCAGCTGGAGTCTGATGACCATGGCCATTCCCCTCCTCACAGTGCCTTTACTGTGCTTGTTTCATGTGCAAATACGAACTATGCAGAAAGGTGAGATGCTTTAGTGTCGAAAGTACTGGCTCCTTAGCCCTAATGGGGAAATTCCATATTCTCATCTATCATTTCAGCAAATGCACTAATGTTCTTCAAAAACACATGTAAACTATGCCACAATGCACTTCAGAGGACATCAAACAGAAAAGTCAAAAGAAAACTTTGAAAAACTGGCCTAAAGAAGGTTCAAAGTCCCCACAACTTTCTACTAACACACTTGGGTATTACTAGGAGAAAGGGTCCAAACATCCCACTTGATAAATAAGGATACCACAACTCAGAGAGAAGATATACCCTGTCCAAGTTCACAGAAGAGGTGGAAAGAGACCCTTCCACCACCCAAATGATGTAGATTTATATAATGTATTACTGCCTGGAATCTAAATTAATGTACAATAATTTGGGTCCCATCCTAGACAGTTACAAATTCAGACATGCTATACGTGGTTCTTATTGAGTACAAAGCTCTGTATACTCATGCACAAAGTAGTCCAATGTTCTAACATTCTAATACTAAAGACACTTGAAGTAATTACTGCTGTAAAAATAAACTGAGAACACAGACCATGTGCAGATACTCAAGGTTGTCAAATTTAAAGTGCATTAAACATTTTTTTTTTTTTTTACGTTTTTACAATTTAGAATTTTTCTCCTCTGTGATTTCAAAGGAAACCCTGGTGGCGTAGTGGTTAGGTGCTGTGCCTGCTAACCAAAAGGTCAACGATTCCAATCCACCAGGCACTCCTTGGAAACCCTACAGAGCAGTTGAACTCTCTCCTACAAGTTTGCTATGAGTAGAAACAGACTCAATAGCAATGGGTTTGATTTGGGGTGGGTTTTTGTAGTTTTTTGTTTTTTGTTTTAGTGGTTTAACAGGAGTTTAAGATGTGTTGAGTATAATTTTCCCATGTATAACATACATAAAATGCTGCAAGCTGTGTCTTCAATATAACATCCTAAAGATCTGCAAAGTGAATAGGTCAGCTAAACACTCAAAGTCTGTCCCCCCACTTTCAGCTACTTCAGTTTACTGTTACAAGACACGTGCATGTTTTTTAAACAATAACCACTACCCAAGGAAAAAACGAGAAGAGAGAAACTGAACTCGAAAGTAAAAAGAATGCTAACACATCCTTTTGTTTGTTTTTCAATTTAAAAGGGAAGACTGAGGAAAAGAATTGAGAAGGAGTCCTCCCATTATGACACTAAAGGTTCTAAATCAGGACACTCTTCAATTCATACCAGCAGAGTCCTGGTGGCACAGTGATTAAGAGCTCAGCTGCTAACCAAAACACTGGCAGTTCGAATTCACATCCCTGGAAATTCTCTAAGACAGTTCTACTCCATCCTGTAGGATCACTACAAGTTGGAATCTACTCAACAACAATAGCTTTGATTCGTTGTTGTTGTTATTGTTGTTTTTAATTTGTGTTACGGTAGCTTTGAGGACTGTGGGAAAAATGCACCCCAGTACAAAGCACAGTACCTAGGACCTAGCGGTCTTACCACTTCTATTAATACTTTCTACGTTATTTTATATGAAAAGCTCAGCCTATGGTTGTTGTTACTGTGAGTTAATTCATCTGTCCAGGATGTAGTAGAGAGATTACTGCCCTAAAAGGAATAACTAGATGACCTCTAACTCTTCTTTTAACTGTCTCCAGTTCTGGTTCCATTGGAGCAATAATTATACAATCTCAGGAAAACCAAGTCCCCCTAACCGTTTGGAAAATAACATCATATCTCTATGGCAACCGGTACAAGCATGCGACATTCAGACCAGTGTAAGGTCCTATCCCACAGCACTAAGTTAGTGAATTTCTCTCTGTGCTTGAAATTAGCAAAGCCACTTTAAATTTAAGAATATAAAAAAATAGTTCTGCCCTGCCAAACAACAATAATCAATGGTATTCACTGTTGCTTCTAAATTGCCAAGGGATACATAATACCTCAATAATCCCATTTAAGAAATTTTCCACACAGGATAGATGGAAAAGAATAAAAACTCTTTGCAGTGGCGTATTCATACTTCAAATCGGATCACAAGATGTAGCAAATACAAAAAGCCCATGGTGGAGCCCAATTATGTAACCATATTACTCGGGCGAATTAGACTATACCTGCTTGCGGGGGGAAAGGGGAAGACAAATCCCTTCACTCGTGCCGGCAATTCTACCCACACTCTGGGATGAGCCTGTGAGGGGAGCCTCACAGCTAGGGTGGCTTGACTGTATTAGTCACCTAGTGCTGCTGTAACAGAAATACCACAAGTGGATGGGCTTTAAAGAAGATAAATTTTATTTTCTCACAGAAAAGTCCAAATTCAGGGTACCTGGAGGAAGGTCCCTGTTGTCAATATTCCTCCAGCATAAGAGCTTCTGAGGTACAGACACTCCGGTCTCAGCGCTCCTGGTACTGCTTCATTCCTGATAGTATGATGTCTCCAACTTTCTGCTTGCTTCTCTTTCCTTTATAGAGATCACCTCAAGGCACAATATCCTCTTATAGGTGGAATCCTGCCATCCCAACACAACTGCCTCCTATCCTCCCTCATTCATACCATACAGGAAGAATTTTTCAACATATAGGAACATCACTCAATACAGGAATCATGGCCTGGCCAAATGGTAGGACACGATTCAATCCAGGACACTCACCAAGTATCCATTCCCATGGGTCATGCCTCACCATGCCCATGGCCATGCCAACATCTATGGATATGAACTTTCTGTTCTGTGTGGCCTCTAAATACAATATTCTAGCTGATGGCTCAGTCAAAAAAATGGTATCTTTTCAACCATGCAGGAATAACTGGCGGAGGAGGGCTTACCAGGAAAGAAACAGCGTGTGTTCCCCAATGTGGTGGATAAATACCACTTTGTGCACTGTATTTTGGGACGATTCAAGGGATGATTTTCACTGGTGACTTTAAGTAAACATCGTTGCTACCAAAACACCGACTTTTAGTCAAGAACCTACCCTCCAATTGAGATGCAATTCCACTACATTAGTGTTCCTTTGAACATCAACTTGGTCTTCCTAATGGTGATCTTGGTCCAAAATAAAAATAAGGATTATATGGTCAAGTTTCATCTGCCCACCACCAACAGGCAATAAGGCATCCCACATAAACACACTGACAGTACCCTTTTTATCACAGCTGTTTGGAGCTGCTGACAGTTGAAAGAAGGTACACATCTTATTCTCCATTTCTGTCACTTCCTTGGCACCTACGATGGCGACTTTAAGACTGGGTTCAGAGATCACTTCCTCTCCAAAGCTGTCTTGGACTTCCTCCTGGGGTGGATTTGGTATGCGAAGAAGCATAAAAAGAAGAGTAGCAGCTACCAGGATAAGCCAGGCTTTGTGCAAAAGCGGTATCCTTGCCTTTCCCATTTAAAGGTCACAAGAGGTCTCTGAAGATACAGGCTTTGTGATCCTCATCTCACACATAAGCAAAGTGAGGACTAGGGGAGAGAGCTAGTCAGTGTTCCCTTAGAAGGTACACGACGGGAACCCAGATTCAGTGTACCACATCCTCATCCCAACTCTGTGCTCCCCTGCCCCAGGTCTCCTTCTCCTCTCAACCCTGACCATACGGCTTCTCCTTACGACAACACAAGCTTCCTGTGGGCAGGGGTCTTAACTCTTCCATCCATTCACTCTCCAAAAATCTGCACAGCCCCCAGCCCTTCAAAGTGAATTAATAGACGTTTATTCCACACTCTTGCTAGAGAGCACGCCATTTATTGAGTCAATAATCAGTCCATCTAGCCATCCTCATGCCCACCTCAAGCCATGCCACCTCTCCAAATGAAAAACAAAAGAAGGATGGAAATTTGTATATAATGCATTACACGGTCTATCTTCTTCAGTATTTGGAGTTTAATATTACTATCCTGATCATCATTTAATCTTCTGGGTATCCCCAGTGGTATTATCAGTAGCCTGTACATGCCACACCAGAGGATTAGGAACCGAGAGCCTGAGGGCCCCCAGGGGCCACAGAGGCATCTGAACTCTGGCTTCCGCTTTTCTGAGTTTCTCTTCCCTCCACCCTGGCTGGTGGTTCAGGGGCAGAAGTCTCACCTTGCATGAGCAAGACAGGGGTTCCACCCCCGGCCAGTCAGTGTACGCCATGCACAGCCATCACTCATCTGTCCGTCTTGAGAGTTGCTCTGATGCTCAACAGGTTTCAGCAGTGTCCAGACACATCAGGAAGAAGGGCCTGGTGGACTTATTCCCAAAACTCACAATGAAAACCCCATGGATCACAACTGCGCAATCCACAGCTGACTATGGGGACAGTACACAACTGGATTTCATTTAATTGTCATGGAATTGCCATGAGTCAGGAGACTCGCCTACAGCTAACAACCACCATGACCCTGGCTATCTGTTTTCATTCTGTAAACGTCTCCTATCCTGTCCAATTTCCTGCTTATCTGCTGTGGGATAGCAAACAAGAAGAACCACATTTGTTGGACCAGCACTTAAATCGTGAACAAAAAGCCTCTCCTCCTAGAAAAACATGAACACATGCTTCAGGGGACCTCTATTTTCTCTGCTTTTGTTCAGATTTCTTACTCCTGTGGTTTGCCTCTTGGTGGAAAGCTGTGGTTTGGATAATTGCTATTGCCTGACCAGTCAAATCCAGAAAAAGAGAGTGGCTTCCTAGGATAAGGTTGCCTTCTCTTTCAAATGTCCCTGTGAACTCATAGGCAGAGGGGGCCCCTTCCCTACGGTCGAAACTTTCCTTCCAGGACACTCAGATGTGCAGAGTGAAAGTAAATCCTGTGTGCACACGGTAACATGGGACCTCCAAGCAGGGTTTTCAGTCTCGCATCGAGGAAGTCATCCACGAACTCGTAGCTTTCCTTCCTTCCCTCCACTGTTTGCAGAACCCTGGTCTCCAGTCCTGGAGGCCTCCTAACCCCCTTCTCTCAGGAGGAAAGGAAGAAGAAGAAAAGAGAATCACTGCATTTCCTTTTTTTTCTATGTCCCAACCACAGCTTTCAGATGTTCTAAAGCAAAACTAAAGATTTGCATTATTCTGTCCATACCCAAAACCAATTCCCCTTTTAATGATAACCCTGGAAGATGTCTACAACCATCATATACACCAGCTACAAGACCATCTGTTCACATATGAAGCCAGAGGATCCATATAAAACCTGACTAGTCACCTAGAGGCGAGTTACGGGGAAGACAGAAATACATGGGTTCAAGTCCAGACTCTCCCACTGTGCCACCCTGTGCCCTGGTGCAGACACAACCCTGAGGTAGCCCATCAATGTAACTACAGGTGAGGATACTTGATGTGTGAAAATGCGGCACTATTAGCAATAAATGGGCATTTGGTCTATCTCAGAGAGCGGAGCGCCTGGGGTGAGCAGGACTTTGACTTTCTGCTCTCACTCATTGGCACTAAGTAAGTGATTCTGCAATGAATATTAGTTTTTCATTTTTTTAAGAGATGGATTTTTTTCATTTTAAAAAAATGAGTGATAATTCCCATCTGTGCTCAGTCACATCAAGGCCAACATCTCCAACTCCATTTGTGTGGCTAAGGCGTACCCTTTAAAACTCTGGGTGATACACCTCAGCTCCTCCCTCTGCATGATGGGGGTGACAGTAACACAATAACCCAAAAATCTAAACTCATTGCCCTTGAGTTGATTCTGACTCACAGCAACCCTATAGGAAAGAGCAGAACCGCCCCTACAGAGCTTCCACGGCGCAGCTGGTAGATTCAAACTGCTGCCCTTTTGGTCAGTAGCCATAGGTCTTCACCACTGTGCCACCAGGTTCACAAATCACCTAAGACACTTTAAAAAAAAAAAAACTAACAGAAGAAGTACAACCTATTACCAGGAAAAGAAGACTTCCTGATATTTCTAGTACACGCAAATAAATGTAAATCTATGGAAAAGCTGGTAGGTACCACAGGGAAGTAAAGGACAAGCAAAGTGTAGAGCAGGGTGTAGGGTCCGGAGAGAAGGGCACACTGAGGGGGCTAGGAAAGCATGGGGTCTGAGTTATAGAACCCACTAAGGAGAAGCCAGTTTGAGCCTCCCTGGGTGTGGGGAGAATCCTCTCCCACAGTTCATCTTCCAGGTTAGCGGCCTGAGCTACCTACCTCAAATCAGTTGCCACAGAGTCAGGTCCAAGTCATGGTGACCCCTGTGCATCAGAATATAACTCTGCTCCACAGAGTTTTCAGGGAGTGATTCTTCAGCAGAGATCATCAGCCCCTTTCTTCCAAGGTGACTCTCAGTGGACTGGAACCACCAACCTTGCAATAGCCAAACATGTCAATGCTTGTACTGTCCAGGACTCTAAGCTACCTAAAACAGAACTGAAAAGAACTAACCCATAGGGTTTCCAAGGAGCAGCTGGTGGATTCGAACCGCCGGCCTTACGGTTGGCAGCTGAGCTTTTAAGCACTATGCCACCAGGGCTCCCCAAGCCGCCTAATGGGGTTCATTCCTTAACCTTTCGTCAGTGGAAAACCATTCTGAAGATCCTAGAGAAAAACAAGGTGTTCAGGTAGCCATGCTTGACCAGGAAATTCTGGGTACAACACGCCCGGGTGGAGCCAGGATGGCCCTGAAGTCGTGACTGCGCCCGGCTGCTGCCACATCTTGGCCTGACCATATTCCCTAATGCAGTTCTCCAATGCCACCCCACTCAAGTCCCCAACTCTATACACTTTCTGAACTAACCCAACACTGAGGGGAGACACCTCTACTTCTCCCACAGAGGAGCTGCAACGGACACAGAGTTCAAAGGCCTTCACCACCATCTGACTCCCCTCCAAAAAAATAAAATAAATCACACATGAAGGAGAAAGCAGATCCTCTCATTTCCCAGTCACTAAAAACAGAAGCAGGAGCAGGAGGAGCCTATACACGTAGAGAGCTGGGAGCAACAATCACAAAGCCCAAGAAAATGGTTTTTAAGTCCACTTCCAAAACTGAAACTAAACGTCAGGTACCCCACTTAAGAGGCAGCCTTTTCAGGAGCAAAAACATCAATGCTTAATACGGAAAAAAACAAATCAAAACTAAAGCCAAAATATGCACTCTTTTTAAAAACACACATACACATAAGCTGAGAACTTTCTACAACAAATGCCAGATTTCAGCTTGGGAGAAAAACAGAAGCCTTTGGGTAAAATAAACAGAAGGGGAAAAAGCTCTCCCAGCATAAACCAAGGGGAACCTCCTTCCCGCAGATCAAGTTCTGACCTTTACATGAACTTGAAATAACTAGCTCAGGATTTCGCAAAGCAAGAGGAATGGCAAGCATTTTGAATGACGCTAAAAATCTTAGTTCCTCCTCTGGCTTTTTGTTAGGCAGCCAAGTGTATCGGTCAGAGCACAAGTAGCTGAAGTATGTGCACTTTCTTCCATCGGGAAAAACTGATGAGGCCATCACAAAACAGGGGCCCTCTGACAGGCTGCTGGGCGCCTGTTTTCTATGTGAGAAAACCAGAATTTTCAATGACAGCTGAGCAAGGAAGGCCAATTTTCTGTCATCTACCCATTCAACAAGTAATCACTGAGCACCTACTACATGCCAGGCACTACTTTCAAGTATATCTGCTGCAAGAGATCTCTTTAAAGTGTTTTAAAAAAAAGCAAAGATGTCACTTTAACGACTCAGGTGCACCTGATTCAAGCCATTTTGTTTTCAACAGCCTCATATGAGTGTGAAAGCTGGAAAATAAATATGGAAGAGTGAAGAACTGACATCTCTGAACCACGATGCTGGCAAAGAATACTGAACATACTACGGACTGCCAAAAGAATGAACAAAATCCGAAGGATAGCCAGAGTGCTCCTTAGAAGCAAGGATGGGAAGACTACATCTCACACAATTTGGACAAGTCATCGAGAGGGACCAGTCCCTAGAGAAGAGCATCATGGATGGCAAAGTGGAGAGTCAGCAAAAAGGAGGAATACCCTCAGCCAGATGAACTGCCAGCGGCCACAACAGTGGGCTCAGGCGTAAGGATTTTAAGAACAGTACAGGACCAGGAAGCGTTCTTTCCATAGTGCAGAGGGTCACTGCAAGTCAGAACCTACTCAACAGCACGTAACAACATCAACTTTAAAGCAGTGAACAAAATAGACAAAAATCTCTCACCTTAGAAGGCTTTACCACAAAGTTGGGGTTTTTCAATAAAGGCACCAGTTCTCAGTTTTTCATATCAAAAATGACACAGAGTGGACTTGGCAATGCAGAGTAACCATATGTTGGAAGCACTTTATGGTTCTATACATCTATGGGATATCATCTTGCTGACCTCTGGCTGGAGGAAGGGGAGTGGACGGAGAGGAGGGGAAAGGAGACTGCTGGGAGGATGAGACAGGTATGGAGCAGAGAGGAATAGTGTGCAGTCACCGGACAGGGAGAGCAGTGGAAGCTGTATATAGGGGGGCATGTAAATTTACATGTGAATGTACATTTTTACTCAGTTATGTTAAATAAAAAAAAAAAAGAATGCAAAAAAAAAAAAATGACACAGAGGACATTCCTCCATGCCATCATGGCCACAAACCTGCTCTTACGTGAGTCCTATTTTCTGCATAGCTAGTAGCCTACAGGAGCCTCGGCAGCGCAGTAGTTAAGAACTAATGCTGCTAACCAAAAGGTCACCAGATGAAATTCACCAGCTACTCCTTCGAAAGGATACAGAGCAGTTCTACTCTGTCCTGCTGGGTCACTACGAGTTAGAGTCTTTACTGCAACAGGTTTGGTGGTTGGCTTTGGTTTAGTACACTGCAACTCATGCCAATTCCATTCCCCATCTCCATCCAACTTGTAAGCCTGACTCTGACCCATGGCAACTCCACATACAACAGAGAAAGATGCTGCCCGTTTCTGTGCTACCCATCCCCATGATCAACTGTGGCTCAGACTGTTGTGTTCCACAGAATTGACACTGGCTGATAGGAGACAGGAAACCCTGGTGGCATAGTGGTTAAGTGCTACGTCTGCTAAGTAAAAGGTTCCAGTTCAAATCCACCTGGTACTCCTTGGGAACTCTATGGGGCAGTTCTACTCTGTCCTATGGGGTTGCCATGAGTCAGAATCAACTTGATGGCAGTCGGTTTGGTTTCCTGGTTGGGGCAATCAGAAGGAGATTGCTAGCGTTTCTTCCTAGTCTATCTTCATCTGAAAGTACCACCAAATCCTGTTCAGCGTCCTAGCAACACACAAGCCTCCACTGACAGATGAGTGATGGTCGCACGTGAGATGCACTGAACAGGAGTCCTCAGTCTCCTGCACAGAAGGTGAGAATTCTTCCACTGAACCACCACTGCTCTCCTGTCAATTCCAACTCACAATGACCCAATGTGACAGGACAGAACTGTTCCACAGGATTTTCCAGGCTGTAATCTTTACAGGAGCAGATCACCAGGTCTTTTCTCCAGCAGAGTCGCTAGTTAAGTTCAAACCCCCAATCCGTCTGCTAGTAGTACTTCTTTATGCATTGCTAGCGCCTGGAATTCACACCGACTCCATTGGCCCTGCCTCCCTACAGGTGTAGACACAGACCATCTCTCCAGAAACAAATCTCAACTCCAGCCTGGTAAGAAATGGCTCTACCGAAGGATGTGCCTGTTGGAGAAGGTGGCCAAGAAGGCATGATGAAGTGGAAGAACATTATCAGAAAGTGAGTCAGAAACAGTCAACGCCATGCAAGGGCCAAGCAGTACTGTCATTCAATAGCTACCCCTCTTTCTCAAAGCTCCTCTAGGCCCTGTCCATCTCTTACAAGCTGTCTCCACATCCACAGAGCTTGGGATTGAGCAGGAAATCTAGGGTGCTGAAATAGCTGCCAACTTTGTTGATGCTCATACTACCACAACAGCAACCACTGACATTTACAGAGCACCTACTACACACTGGGCACTGTCCTAAGCAACATCTATCCTACTAACCCACTGAGGTCAAGTTGATTCTGACACATAGCAACCCTACAGGGCAGAGTACAGCTGCTCCATAGAGCTCCCACAGAGCACCTGGAGGATCTGAACTGCTCACCTTTTGGTTAGTACACGTAACACTTCACCGCTACGACACTAGGATTTCCAAGCAACCTCTAAGGTGGCACTATACTTACCACCATTCTCCAGATGACAGGATCATGGTAAAGAAAGGTTGACGAACACATTCAAAGTCACACAAGACAGTAATTCTACCAATTTTGTAAAGCATCCAGTCCTAAGCAACAAGTAACCAATTAATTTGTCTCAAATGACAAGTACTCCAGAAACAGGCAGCTCGGGACACCTGCAGCTGTACAAGGCTATTCTCTGCTCATATCATCCAGAAGGAGACAGACACTTTTCTGAGAGGCAGTTTAATGGTGCCAACAGGTTCAACGCTGGAGCCAGGGTCCCAGCTCTGTCATTTACTCAGCCTGTGGCCCTGAGCCATCAATTCTCCTTCCTCAGCCTAAGCGTCTTTATCTGTCCACTGGAGGTACTTACAGCAACAATCTCACTTTTACAAGCCCACTTTATTAACTCACTTAATAAAAGGGTCTTGGAAAAGTGCTGGACACACAGGCACATTACCTGTGATAGTATTTATTCTTATCAGTGAATACAGCAGTAGCATTACTGCAAGCCAAAGTGCAAAGGCACAGTCAACCCCCGGTAAGGGCATCATGGAGCCCCACTCAGTGACCGAAGCATGCAATATGTTTGCCAGAACAGGGTACACGGCCACCTCACCACGCAAATAAGACTGGGAGAAGCAGGCCTCTGCTAGGAAGAGCAGGACAGTGGTGGAATTCTAACCATTCATAAAGGACACCTGAATGTGATTCCAAGTCCATGTACCTCTAATGCAGCCACCACGAGTCAGTGCAGGCTTGTGTGTCGTTATGATTCTAACAGGTTTCAGTGGAGTTTCCCGACTAAAACAGATTAGACAAAAAGGCCTGGTGATCTACTTCTAAAAACCAGCCAACGAAACCTTAGAGATTATAACTATCCAACACCACTCCATGTAGGGCCACTGTGAATCCAAGCAGACTCCATGGCAGCTGATACCAACACGTGGGAAGGAGACAGGAGACGGGGAATTGAGTAGGAAACCAGCCAACTCCACAACCAGAGAGTAGAGCCAGGACTCGCCCCAGTCAACTCCAGGCCCAGCTCTACCTCCCCACAGTACCAGTCAAAACCAAACCCATTGTCATCAAGTCAATTCCAACTCATAGCAACTCTACAGACAGACAAGAACTGCTCCACAAATTTCCAAGGTATACCTGGTAGATTAGAACCACTGATCTTTTGATTAGCAGCCAAGCTCTCAGTGACATCGCTACCAGGGTTTCCACCCATGGTACACCTCTCCAAGCAAAGGAAGGATCCTGAGACACAGGCCCGAGCGGTGAGCAGCCTCTGTTCTTTCTGCAGCTCTTCAAGTAGCCACTAGCCAGGCAAACTCAAAAGCTCGTATCTGAACAGTAGTACTCCATCGTGGGGACCAGGAAGACAGGCAAGGGAGCTGCTTTCCTCCCTGTTGGGACACTGGGGACTCCCAGTTGCTACAGAGCTGAAGACCCCCATGATTCACTAAAATGATATTTATTCCAACAGATTTGCTGAGATGTTGACTCTAATGAAAATACTTAAAACCTAAGAGCTTCTAACAGCCTTACTAAAATTAACAGGAACTCTGAAAGAATCTGGCATTGCCTCACTGGCTTACAATTTCTTCTTCAATCCTACATCTTTCCAAGTTTGTGGGTGGGAAGAGCAAATGTTTGTTCTTGGAACATCCTGGTTTATTTTGTGTGGCAATACAAATTTGGATCCTTTTTTTTTAAAAAAAAAAAAGCTATGAGGTAGGAAGAGGTAACAGCTCACCAGCTCAGTCTTTGTTTACGGTGCAACCATACGCACTTAATGGAAAAAAGGGTTTGCATGGCACCTACTTCCTCATCATAAACCTTAGGACTTTCTCTAAAATGCTTTTCAAAAGATCAAACTGCATTCAAATGTTGTTTCATTAAGCCACCTCTTTCATAGCCTTAATCAAAACTGGGGTTTATGGGGCCTGATATCATCTGGGTTTTTGTCAGTAGACTTAAACAAAACTGGGGGTTACGGGTCTTGACTATCATTCAGGTTTCTCTCAGTAGGGGTAGTAGCGGTGGTTAAGATACCCAGTGCCAATACCCAGGGCTAACTCTGCCTCACCACACACCAGTGTGTGACCTTGGGCCAATTTCTTCACCTTCCACCTGGAAAACGCAGTTGGTAACAGTAGCTACCTGGTCAGGTTGTTGTGAAGAAGCACCTGAAAGTGTCCAGCAGCAAGTGCTGCATAAGCATTCAGTATCAGTATCGCCCAGCACACTAAACCGCACCCACACAGGGACAACATGTGTATTGCTCTTCTTCTACCCCACACGCACAGGGTACAACCACCAATGTCAATGGACCATATTCTCCATCTGCTTTGCACCAGATACTTTCCTAAGGACTAGAAATGTTATCAGTCAACAAGGGAGAGCAGAATCTTTGGGAAGCCTATATTTTAATTAAAACCTGTTGCCCTAGAGTCGATTCTGACAGCAACCAGCTGTGGGACAGAGTACAACTGCCCATCAAGTTTCCAAGGAGCACCTATCTGGTGGATTCCAATTACTAGCCTTTTGGTTAGCAGCTGTAGCTCTTAACCAGTAAACCAACGGGATTTCCGTTAAAAGAGGGGACAACCCCAGACCTGAAACCAATACTGAGGTCAACACTTCAGACTAAAAGTGGACTGGACTCAGGGACACAGAGCATGTGGTATGTGTGTACTTTATGGTTTTATACATTTATAGATGGCTGTCCTCTTTCTAGAGGGGAGAGGAGAGGGTGGAGAGGAGGAGATAGGTGTTCATTGGGAGGATACTGGGTGGGAGAGCAGACAGAGTTGTAGAGAGGCTGGTATGCAAAACTGACTTGGATTATTACTTTCACTTAATTATAACAAAAAAAGAGGAAGCAACATAGTATATCAGAAATGATATAAACTATGGTTTTTTGTTGTTGTTGCTTTGTTTTTTTTTTTAAAAAATGGCAGGATAAAGAGCAAGAAGAAAAGCAGGATAAGGAGCACCAAGAAGCACAGCTGTAAACGGATGGTCAGGAGAAGCCTCTTTGGAAGACTAGGGAGCAAAATCCAAAGGAAGTGAGAGGTAACACCATGTAGTACCTGTAGAAAAGAAAGTGAGGGGACACCATGCAGAACTTGGTGTGAAGGTTTGGAGCAGGAAAGAAGAGTCAGGGCACAAGCCCTGTGGCAAAGGTGCACCTGAAACTACCTGGGGCCAGCGTGGCTCACGCAGAGGCAATGGAAGCAAGTGGAAGGAGAGGAGCTGGGGTCACAGTGGTCCACTCACACCAGGCTTCCCTAAAGACACTGCCTTTTCCGCTGGGTGAGATGGGACAATCCCCATCAGGTTCTGAGCGATGGAGGGGGCATGAGTCAACTTGGCTTTTTAAAGGGGATCACTCTGGCTGAGAACTGGCAAAAGAGGGACAAAGGCAGAAGTGGGGAGACTAGTGAGGAGGCCCCCAGAATAATCCAAGTAAGAGAAGACATTGGCTTGAGCCAAGGTGAGAGAAGGTAAGAAGTGGTCAGATTCTGGATTTGCTCTTGAAGGTCAAGCCCACAGGACCGTCAGATGGAGAAGTGGATACAAGGTTTGTGAGAAGGGAATCAAGCGAGGGCGTGAGGTGCTGCACGTGAGCACACAGGATGAAGCTGCCTTGAACTGAGGAGAGAAAAGATGTTGGGTGGCTGTTGTTAGGTGCCCTCGAGTCAGTTCTAACTCATGGAAACCCTATGCACAACAGGATGAAACACTGCCCAGTCTTGTGCCACATCTGTCCACAATTGTTTTTATATTTAAGCCCACTGTTACAGCCACTGTGTCAAATACTCTCACTAAAGGTCTTCCTCTTTTTAGCTGACCCTCCACTCTACCAAGCATGATGTCTATCTCCAGGGACTGGTCCCTCCTGACAAAATGTCCCAAGTATATAAGACACAGTCTTGCCATCCTTGCTTCCAAGGAGTACTCTGGTTGTACTTCTTCTGGTTGGGGGGGAGTACAGTGCATTGTTTTAAAATACTAATTGTGGCTAATGGAGATATGAGTCTATTTACAAAAAGGATTCTCCCTCAACTCTCCTGGCTTTGACTGAATCCCTGACTTAGCCCTACCCAGACAGGAAGGGTGATTTATCTTTCTCTGGTGGTTTGTTCCTCCACCCGGAAGTTTCCATGGGCTGCCTCTCCCTCACCCTCCACCCCACCCCAAGTGAGGCAGCCTCGAGTGCCTCAGACAGCCCATGATGGGGTGGGAGCTTCTGTGTCATCCTACCAAGAAACCATGTTGCCCCCCACCTAAGCCACATCCTCCAACCAAGGCTGCATCAGTCACAAAGTTCATACTTTGATCTCTACTTTCTTTATTCCGTGCCTCTCAAACTGTTCAGAGGTCTGAAAAACAGGCTTGCGGTTTAAATTCCAACAATGAGCGCCTCAGGGCATTAAAACGACAATTAACTTTTATCCAGAGTTTTATAGCTCTTTAGAACCTACAAACAACCCCCTAACACAGTTAAGCAGAAAATGACTGAGACATTCATAATTAAGCACCACACTGGGCACTGATGGGAGCTGGGGCCTGTGTTATTAGCACCCCGTTTTGCAGTCGAGAAAATAACCCAGAGTTAAGCACCCTGCAGCCGGTCACAGCATCCACCATGAGATGGTGTGCATGCCTCAATGCACCCAAGTCTTCAGATTCTTATGTCCATGGCTTTGCCCACACTTACGAGTTGGGTGGCCTTAAGGAAGTTACTTTTCTATGCATGGATTTTATCATCTGTAAAACGAAGATTATGACAGCATCTACCTCACTAAACGACTGTGACAAGTAAATGACTTAATTGATACAACTTAGAAGAGTAACCGGTACACAGCAGTCAGTCAGTAACTGACATCATTGCCAATATTACTACGATGGCCACACCAAACTGCCTCTCTCCTAATCAGGATAATAACTATCAATAAAACCCAAAAACCACTTGCCGTCAAGTCAACTTCCGATTCACAGCAACCCTACAGCACAGAGTAGAACTGCCCCACAGTTTTCAAGGAGCACCTGGTGAATTCAAACTGCTGACCTCTTGGTTAGCAGCCGTAGCACCTCAACACTGTGCTACCAGGGTTTCCCTGGCTATCATTACTAAGTACTCACCCTGTGTCAACAACTGTGCACTGAGTGCTTTATCTGCAACGGCGTGCTGAAACCTGACGACAACCTGTAAGTTTCGTGCCCATTTTAGGTCAGGGTTCTAAAGCTCAGACAGTAAGAACTCAGCACAGCGGTTAGAGTTTACTGACCGCTATTGTGGCTGGCAGGCATCATCACGTCTGTCTGGACTCATACTGGCCTCACGTGCAAGAGGAGAGCCATCTTTACAAGAGCAGGTCACCAGGCCTTTCTCTCACAGGGCTGCTGGATGACTCTGAACCCACAACCTTTCTTTTCGCAGCCAGACACTTAACCGCTGGGCTCCTTTATTTAAACCAGGGCTCCGCTACTTACTGTCACTGAGCGTCACCATCAGCATTTGAACTCAGGTCTCAAAAAGCTGTTTTGCAGAAACACAATGACTTCGTAAAACAAAGTAACACGTGAGCTTTTCATTTCTATTCAGATGTTAAAAATACACGCAGAACCACAGGCCCCTCCCTGAGACACAAAGCTCCTTTTGAGACATGTTAGCCTAAAAACACCAAAATAAAAAAAAAAAAAAAAACACACAACCAACCGCCACAATTCTTGCTAACTTCATCCACAGCGTCTTGATACTAATCGCCCCAGACCACATCCTATACCTACCACAACATGAAAAGCCACCTCCTTCCCTGAACACATCCCAGGAGCAAAAGTCAACATTCAGCTCCGGCTCCTCCGAGAACACCTTGTATATTGACCTACGCATGCCAGCAAGTAACCAAGCTGGAAAAACACGCTCCCAAAGTCTGGAAAGGGATCAGAGTTTTCTGGATGGAAATGCACCTCGTCTTCAACACCACTTACTATGACCAGCACAGGGCAAGCCAAGCCTAGCCAGCTCGCAGTGTCCTGCTGCACTGAGATCAGCATCAAGGACCAGAAATATGGAAGCTCCAGTGAACATTTGTGGGTCTGACCTCAGGGAACTCTTTCAGCAGCAGACCCCAATCTCCTCAAGTAAAATGGGACCCCCACACGTCCAGGCCTGCCTGTGGAACGGGCAGAAAGGAGCATCTTTAGTTATGGCTGGGAGGTAGACAGGCATGAGGTACGGAGTCTGGAGGCCGTTCCAGGATTTGGGGTGCGGGGTGACAGCTGGACTGCGCTCCATGTGTCAGTCTTGAGACCCACCCTCAACAACACCTCAGAAACCTTCTAGACAGGTTGAGACTCCCAAATCAGCCAGGCAAACAGGCAATCTACTACCACTGTCCATAAAACTATGGCAGCCCTGACCACTGTGGATGGGCAGAGGCACAGTAAGTCCCCAAGTGCCAGGCGCCATGCTACAGGCTCTATACCCCTCACTACACTCAGTCCCCACAAACACCCTGGAGACAAGGACTGCTCTTCTTTCACAAATGAAGAAACTTATCCTCAGAGAGGGTAAGTAACTTGTCCTGGTAGCAAACAGACTCTACAATGGAGTGGGATTACAGCCTTTCAGACTCAGAGCCAGGTTCTTCTGTTTTCATAAAAGGTAGCATCGGGGGCCGACATCATTAGGGGTCTGGTGAACCTCAATTGCAATTCCCAGGAAGAGAGACCACAAACGAGGTGAAGTGAAACCATACAAGAGTCGGAAAATGATGGCCCTCGAGCCAGCTTTGTGAACTTGAGCAAGTCACCAACTTTCCAAGTTTGGCTGTTCACAGAAATACGGCAGCCAGTTGTAAAATAAGATGATGCATACACAGTGTATGGTATATAAAAATAGCCAAAGTATCATTTCTCCGAATGCAATTTCTCAGTAAGCTGATGACCACCTTCAGGGCTGCTGTGCGGTTGGGGAACCACAGGGCTAAAACCCGGTGGGTAAATTCATCTTGCTGAACCAGAAGCTGCATGGGGCTTACTGGTCAGGCCCGGCCCCAGACATACTGTTTGGCCATAATACATTATTCTGTTTTCTTAGGGATCCAACTCAACAGCACTGGGTTTGGGTTTAGATGTCCTTTTGTTGTCAGTGTTTTAAAAACAGAATGTTTCCCCCCCCAAAAATGTAAGTTTCTGCTTCTCCCAGGAGGAACAACAGTCAGGAGATCTCGCAAGACTAAGCCACACTCCCATAGGTCAACACCGTGGGGTTAGCAGTGGTCACTCCCTGGGAGCTTGAATCTCCTGATTCAGGACCAGACAGCCCTGCCCTCAGGAAGCTTATGGCATCTCACCTTCACATGAGGTTAAGGGCCAGCGTCACCACTGCCATCAAGGCACTAATGTTCACTGAGTCTTCACCATACCCAGGTATATGTTATGCATTCCACTCTCATTGTCATCACACAGTATGACTGTTGCCTATTTAACAGAGGAGAAGACTGAGGCTCCACAAAGTTAATGTAACATTCTTAGAGCTATCAACTAGACCAGGATTCACACCCAGGAAGTTTGACTCCAGAACCCATGCTCAAATGCCAGGCAAGTACTATCTGCCTATTAGCAGATGGAAACACCAAGCCTCAAAACTTTTATATGATATGTCCAACATGATAAAGCTCATGAAACGATAAGGTCAAGATTCAAGGTGTTATCCCTAAACCCATATTCTCCTAACCACCTCCCCAGAAGTCCATTCTGTCCTCACTGTCTCCCCTCCCAGCAGGGCTTCTCAATCTTGACACTGCTGACATTTGGGGCCAGACAATTTCCTGTCCTCAGTGGTAAGGAACGTTTAGCAGTATCATTAAAAACACCATTAGCGAACCTTCCCCTACCCTGTCAAAAAGAAATTCAAAAATGTCTCCAGACACTACAAATGTTCCCTGAGGGTCAAATTCACCCCCACTGACAACCACAGAGGATTCCAAGAGCAGTACCCAGGAACATACGGCGGAACAGGGACAAACTTGTAGACTGGCACGCTGGGTACGAGCCTGGGCTCAGATCCTTAAACACAGTGGCTCACTGCTATGTGCCTTCTTCTCCTCTTCTGCGACACAGGAACCTGCCTCACAGGGCTGATAAGGAGAGCAAAGGAGACCAGGCATGCCCCGCACCAAGGTAAGCACCTGCAACACTCAGTGTTGTTAACTAGCTGTTAAGGACCCAATTCATCACGTCATCCAAGAGTCCCCATCTCACAGTGCAACCTGGAAAAGGTCTCTGAAAATCAAGAGTAAGTTTTTCCACATTTCGAGATAAACATAATCATCAAGAAAAGCATGTTCTTTATACCACAGGAGGGGAAAAGCATGATCAAGTGACTTCCCCTAAGCTAAAATAAAAAACAGCAGCAGCAGCTTAGCCCAGGAGACAAATATCAGAATCTTCCACTCCAGTTGGCTATATCACACAAGACCTGATGCACCCAAACAAGTGTAACTTATCACACAGACATATACACATGACACCTACACATAACGCACACACAACACAGATGCAAGCACACACCACACACAACACATACCCCACATGCGTGCACATGCACATCCCAAGCATCAGAGCAGCACCGCAGTCATAGCTCTTTATGAAAGGGAAACAACTGAGCACCCCACATACAGAAGGGCTAAATAAAGTACGTTATAATGGATGCTGAACTCTTACTCAGCTATTACATACAGGGCCTTAAGAGAACAATGAATACATAAGAGAATATTCATAATAGGACATTAGAGAGGCAGACAAGACACAAAAAATTAGGCAATATGATCAGCTTGGTAATAGATGTATTCTAGGGATAAAGCCATATGGAAATACACCGAATGTTAACAATGCTCATCTCTAGAGAGGAGGTTATGGAAAGTGTGTGATTTTTCCCAGTATCTGCCACTCCACCAGGACCACCCAGAGGCAGAAGAGCCTCATGGGTTGGAATCCCAGTCCTACCACTTACCTGACCTTGGGCCAGTGACTTAAATTTCTGAGTTAACACCACTACTAATAATAGCAAGCACCCTGAACAGTCACTATTACTATTGCTTTTACAAAGGAGGAGAAGGTTAAAACCCAGGAACAAAAGTAATGGATTTAAAATACTAAAAAAAAAAAGGTATTAGTCAATTGGCCGCTGTTTCTGAAGGAGAAATATTAATACTGACAAAAAATGTTTACCAGGTGCCTTCACAAAAACCCTCCATTAGAATTCCTGACAAGTAAACCATTTCCTGAAAATCAGCCACTCTCATGAGATGAGCTAAACAGCCAACCATTATCATATCCTCAAAGTTGCCTGCCACACTGAAAGGGACATACTATGCCTCCCTGTGTGTGTGAGTTGCTGAAAAACTATGTGCAAAGAGATGGTGCAAATTTCACCCTATTTACAACCTAACAGGGACTCTGGATGTTGCAAGGTTGGAGGTTCGAGTTTACCCTCAAGTGCCTCAGGAAAAAAGGCCTAGTAATCACCACCAAAAAAGTCAGCCATTGAAAACCACGTGGATGCCCAGCTACCATTACTCAACATTTTAATCAAAGATTGTATAGAAGAATCCTGATCAAAAGCGGGAAAATGTAGAAGAGAATTTCAAATTTGTCATGAAATTCAGACTTCTGGGAGGCCATGGAAGCTGGAAAAACCCCTGAAACCACTGCTTTGAAATAATCTTTAAATCTTAAATGAAAAATATTCCCTGAAGTGTTACTGAAATCAAACAACAGATTAAGTGATCAAGAATCTCTGTCTTAAGCACTGTGCTCTTTTAGTATCTCTCTATAAAGAATCAAATTGCCAACAGTAACTCAAAATACCAGATAGGAACGGAGTTTGTGTTAATGGGAGAGGAACAGCTGGGAAAAGTGGGTGAGAATGGTTGCCTAACTCCAAGAGTGTAACCAACATTACTGACTGTGTATGTAGAAATTGCTGAATCAGTCTAAGTTCTACTGTATAGATTCTCCACAACAACAAAAACAATTTACATGTGTAAAACCCTATGGGTCACAGAAACCCTGATGGCCTAGTGATTTAGTGCTACATCTACTAACCAAAAGGTTGGCAGTTCAAATCCACCAGGCACTCCTCGGAAACTCTATGGGTCAGTTCTGCTCTGTCCTATAGGGTCACTAGGAGTCGGAATCAACCTGATGGCAGTAGATTAGGCTTTTTGATTGAGCACAGTTCTACTCTGACACACATAAGCTCGCCATGAGTCAGAATCAACTCGATGGCAAATAGTTTGTTTTTTTAATTATGATTAAGTGAAAGTGTACACGCCAAATCAATTTTACATGCCCACCTATCTGCAGCTCCATCTGCTCCCCTCACCCCATGACAGCACACTCCTCCACTTCACTGTCTACTGCTACTATCCTCTTAGCGAACACCTGTCTCCTCCTCTCCACCCTCTCCTCTTCCCTCTATAAAGAAATCAGTGGGACAGCCTCCTATAAATGTATAAAACCATAAAGTACACACACTACATGCTCATACTGTGTCCCTAAGTCCAGTTCATTCTTGTCTGAAGAGTTGACCTCAGTACTGGTTTCATGTCAAAGCCAGCAGCAAGCCAGGGACCATGTTCCCAGGGGATCCTCCAGGCTGCCAGACTGAATTATGGTCTTTGAAAAGAGTTCTTGAACCGCACACCTCTTTCGTTCATGCTACATCGGGGACTCTACATTGTGTACCCTATCAAGGCCGTCTTTGGTGGTAGCCGGGTACCATGTGGTTCTTCTGGGGTCATGGTGACGTAATCTCCCATTCATATGGGTACTTTTTGGCTCATTTTTCCTCCTGTCTTTGATGCTCTTGGTTATCACCTGTTTCAAATGGGTTGGGACCATTTTGTGTTCCCCAGACGGCAGCTTGCACGCTTTTAAGACCCCAGACGCCACTCATCAATCCAGAGTGCAGAAGACTCTCTTAACAAAAGACTAGTTATGCCAACTGACCTCGATATACCCTGAAAACACGGCCCCCAGACTCCTGTCCCTGCTACTCTATCCTTTGAAATGTTGGTTTGACTTTAGAAAACCTTTCAGTTTCTGGTGTAGTCCAGTTATGCTGATCTGCTCTCTACTGCATCCTTCAATGGCTAACAGTTTTTTAGGACAAACGGGAGCTCTATTTCAAAGAATCTAATAAATGGATTTATAATCTGATCTTATCACCTGAAGAAGAGTTCCCTAATTTTACTGTTCTACCTGAGGTTTTCATAAATGGGATTCTGTCAGTACAAGACACCTCAACAAATCGCATGCTCTGAGGCTTAACTGCGGGAGAAAGGTACAGGCACCTGTCTGCTTCCATCAAGATTACAGCCTTGCCAATACCACACGGCACTTCTACTGTGTCCTGTTGGGTCACTGTGAGTCATAATGGACTTGATGGCAATAGATTTAAGATTTAATTAATTCTCCAAATAAATGCTGACAGGCTTCAAATACAGCCTTACCCACAGTAGGTACTAGAGCATTCTGAAGAAGGAAAGGGTGAAGAAACCGAAACTACAAATTTAATGGAGGAAATCTTTCTTGACAAAACATGACCAGTTACCAGCTAAGTGTATAAAAACAAACTCACATGAGCTTGTGTACACACATGACGAAACACATGTTTCTCAGACAGCTGACTGGGCCAGCCATGAAACCTGAAGAGCAAGTTCACCAGGCAGCAAAGAAAGCATGAGAATGTTCTACCCCAAAACCAAACACACTTCCATCAAGTCAATTCCTACTCATAGCAACCCTACAAGACTCAGTAGAACTGCTCCATAGAGTTTCCAAAGAGCACCTGGTGGATTTGAACTGCTGACCTTTTGGTTAGCAGTCATAGCACTTAACCACTACACCACCAGGACACTTGTGGCATATTTTTCTGCCTGTGTTAGAATACTGAAAGGAATTCTTAGATTTTACTTGATTCTTTTCAACAAAAAGTTTTAACCACAAAACTTCAACGAATGATTTTTTGCTCCAGGTGTTTTCAGTGCATAAAGATAAGTTACTTTATGGGGACTCCATCACGTAAGCCTTCCCAGAGATACCTGGGATCATTTAATTTTCATTAGGAAAGCTTACTTCCACATGAAGCTTGTTGATCTATGTTCCTGCAGAGCACCATGTGTCAGGTTTTCAGAGAAAGTCCCAATTTCAAGTGGTCTACCTTTCCCTGTACATTCCAGTTTGGAGACAGAAAAGGTCACCATCAATCAGTCACTCTTCAGTGACTGTAATGTTGTCACTCAGGGGACAGCTGGCAGTATGTGGACACATTCTGGGTTGTTACACCAAAGTAGAGAGTAGAAGTATTACTGGCATCTAGTCTGCAAGGCCAGGAATGCTGCTAAACTCCTGACAACGCACAGGACAGCCCTGCACAGCAAAGAATTCACCCACTCCAATGGTCAACAGTGACAAGGTTGAGAAGTCATAGCACCACTTGTACACAGAGTGGAAAGCTGCAACTCACAGCAACCTCACAGGACAGAGCACAACCACCCTGCAGGGTTTCCTAAGATATAGTCATGACAGAAATAGACTTTCTTTCTCCCATGGCGCAGCTGGTGGGTTCAAACCACTGACCTCTTCAGTTAGCGGGCAAGTGCTTAACCACTGCACCACCAGCATCCCATGTGTGAAGGTGAGGGAACCTTAAAGTCAAACTCCTGCCTTGGGACCGTAAGTCAAGATTTATTCCCAACTGGAAATGTAGTCTCTTGGGGAGGCAAGGGTCTTCCCACTAACCACCTGACCTCGAATAGGTGATGTGCTCAATTTAAGCCTATTTCTTCAACTATAACATGAGAGCAATAAAAACACCTGCCTCTAAAGTTTTTTGTGTCTGTGAAAATGATGTGAGATTAGGGACATAAAGCATTTACGGTGCTCCTGAGCCCAACACGTTGCAAACACTAAACACATCGGAGACTGACAACAAGGAAACCGCACCTGGACACAAAGAGTAGTCTCAGTCATAAACCACAGAGCCACCTGCCTAAGGCAGGTCCTCCTCCAGCTGTGGAAAGGGCCACTAAGGTAGCTGAGCAATCTCAGGCAGCTCAGGGCTCTCTGAGAAGAGACACCAACATTTGATCAGAATTCTCCGGGTCCCCTGTGCCCTACAGAGATGTCCTGGATAAGGGCAATGGCTCACCAAGCAAAAGCATGGAGAAGGAGGGGCCAAGGTGGCAGGCCACTCTCAGGTCAGCAGTATCAAAAAAAAAAAAAAAATCTGGTCACTTCTCCAGGATCCTAAAGACGACATGCCATTGTCCTTCCATTTACACAGTAAAACCTGTGAAGGTCAGAACCTGTGTAAGGCAGAAAAAAGAAAAGGAGAAGAAAGGAAGAAAAGCAGAGAAGGAAAAGGAAGGCTCTGAGAAAGAACATTCAAATCATTTCCACAAAATGTACCCTCGCAAAGGCAGAAAACTTGAGAGACCTGGAAAAACAAGGCAGCCCTATTAAGTTCCAGCTGTCACAGATTTTCCCGTATAATGTAGAGAACAACTACCATAAATATGGGGTACAGAGGCCTGAAACAGGTCCCCTAAAATGCCCACTCACTGACAGGAATCCCCCAAGAAACCACCAACAACCAGAACCAAATTAAGTCACTAACAACCAACTCACAAAAACCCTATGAGAGGCCTGCACGGGCAGTGGGACTTCTGTTTCCAAAGAGAGCCACCGTGGTGTCTGCCCGGAGGGAGGCCACGTCACCCTCCCCAGCCCAAGTCACAGTCAGACTCACACGTGGCAGGGTCACTGATACCTCAGCCCGGAATTTTCACGTTTCTGTTTTCTACAAGTTTGAGCAGGGTTGAAAAATTCGTATCAGTTACTGTTGGCACCAAAATTTGAAGGGATTACATAAAGAGCAGGAAGCGCTGTGTCCCAATGGCTGAAGTAGAAAAACCCTGCCACAAAGTCCATTTCCACCCCCAGCCACCCTACAGGACAGTAGGGCAGAAAGAAGCGCCCTTGCCGAGTCTCCAAGGCTGCCCATCTTCACGGAAGCCAGCCACCACATCCTTCTCACACTGAGTGGCTTATGTGCCAAAGCTGCAAATCTTTCTGACGGCAGCCTGGTGCTTACCCACCACGTCACCAGGCTGTCACCAAGGCTCCTCTCATGTGTGGTTCAAGTGCCTAATTGCTAACTGAAATGTCAGTGGTTCCGATCCCAATTGTGGCTCCCTGGGAGAAAGGTGGGACAGATTGCTCCCATGAACATGACAGCCTAGGACCTTTAGGAAGCAGTTCTATTTGGTCCTATCGAGTCACTGTAAGTTGGAATCTGCCTGATGGCAGTGGGTTTCTAGGAGGTTTTATGTTAAGAGCTTTCTACTCCACTCTAACTGGAACATGACTGTCAAACAACAGCCAAGCCCTGTCTCTTCTGACACCTCCTGACCACAGACAACATATACTCACCACAGAGTTCAGATTACAGATAAGACACAGGCCTGTCCCTTGCCTGGGCAGCAAATTTGAGTTTTTTTTCTTTAAATGTGTGTCAGGAGTTCACCAAAATGTTAACCAAATGATTGACTATTCTCTTGTAGACTATTTATTTATTTATTTGTTTGTTTATTTTAAAAACTCATTCTCAGGTAGACAGCATACTATAGTAAAACTCAACTTAGAGCCCGTGCAAATTCCAGCTCCTCTACTGTGCAACCTTGGACAAATCATCCAGTGCCATCGAGTCAATTCTGACTCATAACGACCCTACAGACAGAGTAGAACTGCCCCACAGATCCAAGGAGCACCTGATGGATTTGAACTGCTGACCTTTTGCTTAGCAGATATAGCCCTTAACTACCACGCTATGAGGGTTTCCTCACCCAGCCTTTAGGAGCCTTAATTTATTTTAGATTTTTAAATTATACTTCCAGTGAAGGTTTATAAAACAGACTAGCTTCTCATTAAACAATATAGCTATTGTTTTATGACCTTGGTTGCCAAGCCCATGGCACATCAGCACTCCTCCCTTCTCAACCTTAGGTTCTGAGCCTCACTTTACATCCATGTAAACTGTGCTAATAATCCACACTTGGCAGGCAATTCAGTGTGCAGAGAGGCATGCGGTGCTAAGACAGTATAATATGCAGTATTTGAATAACATAAGCTAAAATCTTTGCCCTCCTACCAGTCACTATAGACCCCATATCTCATCCCCAGACCACTAGTTCTACTGGAATTGGAGCCTCCTCAGTTTTGTCCACTGAAGCCGGGTTAGGCCAGGGCCCAGTGCCCAGTAGACAGTAACTCTCCACTGAATGAATAAATGAGCGGAAGTCCCCCCGGGCTCCAAGGCTCCATTCCTTTATCTGTCAGGCAGAGCTAACATCACCTCCCTGCATATCAGTGACAATCAAATCAGCCAACAAATGAGAGAGTGCCCTGAAGAGGACTTTTACTTTCATACCCTAGGTGCTCGTTTCCTAGCAATCCACCCGCTGCATGGCTCAAATGAGGTCCCAACAGAGCAATAGTGGGAAACTGCACACTTCACAGACACACAAGCAGGTGGCATTTTCATTTTCTTCTTAATTCCGGACGCGTTTGGGTAAGTGCCAGGTGGCCAGCCCCTCTCCCCTGGAGGGAGCGGGGAGATGAGACTGCGTAATGTGCGGCCCAGTTAACCACCTGCACCAACCCCAAGGGGGTCTGTGAAACCAGCTCCATGCCCACAGTGGCAGAGTGGTCCTACATACATACTCCATTGGTCCCCCCCTGCCCAGCTAGAGGAAAAGGGAGAAAACCAAGCTGTCAAAAGAAAAATCTCGATCCAGCCATGATGCAAAACAAATCCTACCTAACATATGCTACAATACCAATGAACCTTGAAAATATCATGCTGAGTGAAATACAACTAGTCACAAAAGGGCAAATACTTATATGAAATATCTAGAACACACAAGTATACAGAGACCAAAGTTTACTAGTGGTTTCCAGGGGCAGGAAGTAGAGGGTGAGAAGAGTGATTTCTTGGGGAACACAGAGCTTCTGTTCCCATTTTTCCATTACCCTGGACACAGATCACTGTGATGGGTGAACAACATGATCAACTTAAATAATGTCATTAAATTCTACATGTGTAAAAAAATGTTGAAATGGGAAATGTTCTGTTACAAATGTATGTACCATAATGGGAGAGGGGAAACACAGGCATCTCCCTCACAGAAAAAAAAAAAAAAAAGAAAGAAAAATCCCTGTGAGATTGTAACCTGAGTCTAAGACCCTAAAACCACTGTTGTCAAGTCAATTCCAACTCATAGTGACCCTACAGGACACAGCAGAACTACCCCCCGAAGTTTACAAACGGCATCTGGTGGATCTGAACTGCCGACCTTTTGATTAACAGCCATAGCAGTTAACCATTACGCCACCAGGGTTTTCCAAGTTCTTATGTGTATGAAGAAACATTCTTGTCAGTGTTCTGCACTAATGAGAAGTTTTCTCTCTCGGCCTCCTGTGGCAAGAACCAGGAGAGCTCCTTAGTGAGACTCAGTCTCAAGGGCTGTCCTCGGGTCATGCTGCTCGAGTCCATTCCTAGGCCATGTGATCTGTGTCCCATGAAGACTATAGCCAGGAAAACCCTATAGAGCACCATGCTGCTCTGTAACACATGGCATTGCCATGAACTGAAATCAACTCAAAGACAGGAAGTTTATAGCAGTTTGTTTTTTTCTCTTTTTAACTAGCTGTGCGATACTGGTCACCCTCTGGGATTTGGGGTGGAAGTAACTACTACAGAGAAAGCAATGCAGCAAAATGCGGGGTCAAACCTTGGGGTGCCACTGCTCGTGGGAAGGCCTTAAGCAGCTCCAAAACTTCTCTGGGACATGCTCTCCTACGTTGTCAAATGTAACAGGTTATATAAGGACTCCTTTCCAGATCACCAAAAGGTCTGTCTCAGAACAGAGCTACAATATTCAGAACTCCAGTTCATGCCCCGAAACGGGAAAATTACCAAACTCTCCCAAAGGGCAATACTAAGTCTTAGAATGTGGGGTAGGAGAGGTGAAGAGCCAGACGCAAATGAGTATCCCAAGGATGCCCCTCAGAGCTGATCCCCCTGCCCTGGGGCTTCTGGACACTTTAATAAGAGGTGTCACCCAATCAGGGAGGAAGAGGAGGAGGGAGTCACAAAGAAGCAAAAGTTCTGAAAACCACTCAACCAGCTGGATTCCTAGCCAACACACCTCCTGCGAAGCCACCACCCATCTGTCAACAGAGGCTTGAATGTTACTATGATGCTGAACAGGTTTCCAGTGGAGCTTCCAGAAAAAGACAGACTAGGAAGACAGGCCTAGGGATCTACTTCCAGAAAATCAGCCTATGAAAAGCCCGTGGATCACAACAGCCTAGTCTGCAACTGATCCTGGGAACAGAATAAGTTGGGGCATCATTTCTGTCCACTGTGGCGGGGGTCACTGTGACTCAGCAGATGACTTAACAGCAATGAAGAACAGCAAGCTGAGCAAATCAGCGAGCTCATCCCCCTGCCTGAGAAATTCTTCCACATTTCTGGCAAATACTTACGGAGAAACTGTTCCAGCCAAGCCCTGCCAGAGGCTAGGGACACAGACCTGACCCTGAAGGTTTCTACTCCATCTTTGGTCACTGCTAGCCTTCCCTCCACAGGCTGTGATCACTAGTGGAATGACTGGCCTGTGTCTCACTCTGGTCTTTACAACACAGTGGAAAGAAAACCAGACTTGGAAGAAACAGGTCAGAGTGCAGCTACCTGACCATCGCCAACAGCTCTCCAGTTTCTTTTGAATGGAATGGGGTTGAGAACCACCTGACTTGAACTTAACTGGTTTGAGGTACAAAATCCATTAAATGCAGAGGATAGCTTTATGCAAATAAGTTCATTCTTTGTCCAAAGTCACTGGAGAGCCAGCCCATTTTGGAGGTCCCTTAGAATCACACTGAAAATCACAACAACTGTCGGTTGCAACCAGCCCCAGGCCAGTCCCCGAAAAATCATAATCCACTTCTTCCTAGGCCCTTGCCCCCCATTAGGCCTGAACTCAGAGCAGCTGTGAACGCGCCCAACCACACAGTGGTCCTCACTCGAGGTCACCCTCCCACACCCCCAGGTGGGCCCCACTGAGGAAGTCAACCCTAGATCCAGCTGGGTGCAAAACCAGTTCAATCCCATCCAAGCAAGACGCATTTAGGCCTCAAAATAAACACAAGTGTAAAGCATTAGCGAAGACTTCAGCATCCCAGGGAGGGCTGTGGGCTGAGGTCAAAGCCAGCCCCACCCAAGCCAGTGCATCAGATGTTCCTCTTGTCTCCTCCCCGCCCCCCATGACCGGTTCTTCCCGCAGGAGGAAATGTGCCAAGCCCCCCCAGAGAGCCCATGGAGCAAACTGAAGGCCTGGTTCTGAAACTTCCCAGAGCATCAAAGCCACAGTGAAGGATTGTGCTTCCTCCTTCAGAGGGAGGGGAGAGGGGCTGCACAATTGCCCTTCTGAAGACTTCAAAGGTTCCTCCCACCTTCGCATCAGCCATGCTTCCGAAAGCCACTTACTAGCTGTGATGACCCTGGGTGGCACAAACCCTATGCGTTTTACCAGTCACCTAAAAGTTGGCTGTTGGAGCTCAGCCAGCCTCACTTGGGAAGAAGGGCCTGGTGATCTGTGTCCAGAAGGACTCCAGCCCAGAAAACCCTATGGAGGAGCACTGTTCTACCTGTAACCCATGGTGTCACCAGGAGTTGGAATCAAGTCAAAGACACTGAGTTGAGTTTGGTTTTTTGTTTTGTTTTTCACTAGCTGTGAAGTATTAGGAGTATGGTCTTCTCTAAGCCTCCACCTCCCTAACCCACACAACTGCTGTGAGGATTAGCACACAAGCAGCTGGCAAATGGCAGCTGAGCCTCCTCAGAGACCACCATCAGCACCCCGTCCCCAATGATCCCAGGTTTTATCTCACTGGGCCTAGCCAACTTTGAAACATCCCTCTTGATAGTGGAAAAGGAAGAAAAAAATCTTAACCATTTCCTTTCCCTATTCTGGTGTGACAGTCCATGGTGTCATATAGGTGACACTTGTTAGCGGACCACTGCACTTTATCTGGAACCCCTGGTGGCATCATGGGTTAAGTGCTACATCTGCTAACCAAAAGGACTGCGGTTCAGACCTGCCAGATGCTCCCTGCAAACTCTATGGGGCAGTTCTACTCTGACCTGGCTATGAGTCAGGCCCAACTCAATGGCAGTGGGTTGGTTGTTGGCTAGTTTGCACCTTATCTAAAGACAGGAAACCTTTGCTTTTCCTGCACATCCTGACCCTCAGCCTCCACAGCCCTCTAGCCCAGAGACAATGGCCTCCCCAGGAGATGAGTCTTCCTGGCCTCAGGGGTATGGTTCTATTCCTCTGGAAAAGAAAAAGACTTCAGCCTAAAGGTGACCTTGCTAATGAATATCAGGCTAGAGGAAGAGGTTCCCCCCAGAAGTGAGGTGATCAAAAACCACAGTCTGTGCCAGGCTGTGGATCTCACAGGTCAACAGCCACTCTGCAGGACTTTATTCTTTCCCCTAAGGCAACCTACCAGCAGGATTTTTACACTTTGCTAAGACTTTTCATGTGAACAGGTTTATAAGCCATTAAAAAAAAAATAAAAACCTTTTGTCAGACTTGATGCCTAACCTGGGGGTTGGAAAACAGGAATACCTGTGATGTCCCGCATTTCAGGAAGATCTATGTGGCAACCTCCTAGCAACCAATCTTTGTCTGTCTGTCTCTATCTGTCTCACACACACACCCCCATAGCAAAAGAGAATCAGAGCCCAGAATCATGGACTTATCCTTGCAAACACCTCACAGGTTCAGAACGGCTGTCTTCCGGTCCTGAACACTTTACACCTCCTAGTTGCAGTCCACACTGTGCTTTGGTTTGGACAAATGGGTGAGGGGAAACAATTTCGGACCAATGGCAGAACACCCATTTCTGGTAACTCCGCAAAGATTAGTCATGTAAACCCAAATATATCTTTTCAAAGAGGGAAGGGAAAGAGAGTGAAAGAAAAGACATGGCACAGTTTCCTTGTCACGCATGAGCCCCAGAAAATTTTTACCTGGACTGCCCCCAAACGAACAGTTCATTGGTCCAAACATTAGGAAAATACACCACGTGCTAGGCCCAGTGGAGCAACAATTCAGAACACAGAGTGTTCTATTCATGATGAAAACATAAGAGATGTTTTCTTTGACTATTCAGAGCCTCAGTCATGTCCTGCTGGGTAAATAAAACTCATATGACCAAGAAGACCCTGAAGAGATGCCTTATACCGTGACTCCCATCACTGAAACGCCCCACCCAGCAACCCTGGGTCCCGCACAAAAGGTGAACTCAGTCTAACAGGAACGTCAGATTCTGAATTATTCAAAGAGATAGTATTTTCATTGATTCAATAAACAATCCCAACTTGGCCTTCAAATAAATGTAAGCTATTTGAAAAAGAAAACCTTCGCCCCATCCCCAACGCCCTGCACTCAAGAGTTTGGCAACTGGCAGTTTTCCAGGGCTGAAGCACCTAAAATTCTGTCTGAAATAGTGTCACAATCATTTTCCTGGATCATAAGGATGAGCATTTTTAGTTTTTAATCCAGGGCACACCCTGAAGACCTCTCACTCCAGAAACAATGAGAAACACAGCCCCAGTTTCTTGCTCTCTGTCATGGAATAACATTTTGTGTGTATGTAGGAGCAGTAGCAAGGTTAACAGGAAATTACATGATGCACACAAAATGCACACAGTAGGCACTCAAAAAATGAGACTGTGTGCTATATAGCACTATGCAAATCTTGAGGAACAAGAGATGTTCACTTTTTCCATCTTCCTACTTTTTCACAGGAAATAAAAGCACATGATTAATCATTCAATCAAAAGTTACTGAGCTCCTACTGCGTGCCAAAAGGTCCCCGGATGGCACAGTTTGTGATTAACTCCTAACCTAACGGTGGACGATTCAAACCCACCCAGTGACATCCCAAAAGAAAGGCCTGGCAATCTGCTTCCATAAAAATTACAGCCAAGAAAACCCTGCGGCCCTCTCAGTTCTGCTCTGCAGCACAGGAGGTCACCATGAGTTGACGTCAACATGACAGCAACAGCTTCGGCTTTTTTAGGTGTTTCACTCTGTGCCAGGCATTGAACTGGGGGATACAGAAAAGAATAAGGCAAGAGGTTACAACCTAGGTGAGTGGACAGCCAGAGAAACCAAACAGCACAGTGAGCCAAGTAACACAAGAGAAGTATAGACCCAGGCTGGCAGGAGCAGCTGCGGATTCCCAGAAGCGGCCAACAGGAATCCGCCAGGTAGAGCAGAAAAGAGTGACGTGGACTTCGGGGGCAGCCATCCTGAAAGGCCTGGAGAAGACAGAGAACTGCACACAGCAGGAACGACATGGGGTTTGCCTCTGCAGGAACAAACACACAAGCACTTTGAAGACGTGCTGGATCTGCATTTCAAAAACACCTCTCTGGTCGGTGGCAGCAGTACAGAAAATAAATCTGTGGAATCTGAAGGTAAATAAAGATGAGCAAACCATATGGAATCACTGTCGAAGCTGCATACATAAGGAGAATACCCATATTTTGCCTCTGGGTATGAAATGTCTAATACTCCCCCTAAATGTTTACATCTGATTAGGTGGACAGGTGTGCAAACATACGACATCCATACACAACAACATCAGGAGGTCTCCGTACTTCGCTGTTTAGCAACGCCTGTGCTGTCTGGGACCTTTGGGAAGAAGTGGCACCTACCTGCAGCTTGTCTCGCAACAAAAACCAAGCCAATCCTGAGAATTTGGAAAGGTTGAGGGCCAGGACGCCTGATGAGGCTGAGAGAGGACAAAAGGCAGACACAGCTGTTACTTTCAAACTTGACATTGGGTACTCTCTAGCCTCATGCCAGCCAGTTTCTCAATACAGCTTCCAGAGTGAAACGGAAAATGAGAACTAAGAAAACACACAAAGCTGGGTAAACGAGAAGCACTGAAATCCCCAGGTACCATGCTCAGAAGAGAAGAAACAGTATCATTCAGAAAGAGACAGGGGTAGCAGAAAAGCAGGAGGAAGGATTCCAGGAGGAATTCAACAACCCAGTAAACTCTATCTGTGCACACACACACATACACATACACAGTCAAACTCAGTACAAGGCAGTACCTACAGTCTAGGGGGTACAGTGACTCTGCAGTCAGAGGGACCCCAGTTGAACTGCCAGCACTGCCACTGACTACTGTACCTGGCTTCAGGCAGTTTTTAACTCCTTTGAGCCACAGTTTTGTCACTGCCTGAACAGCAAAACCTACCTGGGTCTAGAGAAGGATTAAAGGGCTAACATGGATAAAGCACAGAGTCAGTGCTCAAAAAGCAGGAGGCTATCATGAGTGTTGCTGTTCGGTGTCCCTGAAGTCAGTTCCAACTCACAGCAACCTTATGTACAGCAGAACAAAACACCGTGCAGTCCTATGCCCGTCCTCACTGTCAGTGCCACGTCTGAGCCCACAATTGCGGCCACGGTGTCAGTTCACAGCACTGAGGATCTTCCTCTCGTTCACTGACCCTCCACCAGGCAGATGGAGGTCCTTCTCCAGACCCTACTCCCTCCTGATAATGTCTAAAGTACGCCAGACGAAGCATGGCCAGCCTCGCTTCTAAACAATCATCATTGAACAGAGCAGAAAACCATTGGAGGCAAAGCTGTCTTCCCCATCCCAGCTGAATGAGGGTGGAGGGTTTGTAGGAGGCAGATTCTATGGTCCATGCAATGACCCGCTGGAGGTCAGCGGACACGTTGCTATGGCAACATCTCCCCTGTTAGCGCTAAGGCCCGCCCCTGCACGGGAACTATTTATTAATGATGGGCTCATGATGAACGTCCGTTCAACAAGCAATGACTGAGCACTTCACAGCGGGAAAGGCCACAGGCCAGTCTAAACTGCAGCTCTTGTCTTCAAGTAGATGAATCAAATCCAAAAGGCACATACATTTGCGAAGAAGGTTAAAATGGCCAGTGTTCTATTACATATATATAGCCTTACCACAGTAAAGAAAAAAAAGTTAATACAAAAAAACTTTAATGTAAAAAATACCTCAACATACATCCACAAATAACTGTAACACCAAACAGAAAACCATGCAGCAGGTAGCAACAGCAGCTACAACGGTCCAGCAGGTCAAGAGGTTACAGTGCCCACCATAAGGAACACGTCAGGATCACATGAAGAGGCTGCTCTGAATCGCCTGAAAAAACTGGTTGAATTTAGCCACCTGGAGGTACAGAGAGGGCACTCCAAGCAGAAAAAAATGCCATTTATAGACTCAAAGAGGTAGGAAAGAACAAGAAATGAGAGGAGGGCAGCAGGCAGTTGGACGAGGCAGGAACCAAGCACCCAGAAAGGGTACAGTGAGGAATTAAGGTGTGGTATATTATGGCAGACCAGGCCATCATATAGTGCTTGAGAGCGAGGAGTGTGGCCTTTAATCCTCAGCTCAGCATTGTTCCAAACTCAAACCAGATGCCATCAGGTCACCTCTAAGTTATGGCGACCCCACATGTGTCCGACTTGAACTGAGCTCCATCAGTTTACGATGGCTGATCTTTTCAGAAATGGATCACCACATCTTTCTTCCAAAGTGCCTCTAGGTGGACTCAAACCTCCAATCTTTGGGTTAGCAGGTGAGCATGTTAACCAGGTGCGTCATCCAGGGACTCCTATCATTGTTCCAGAACAAAAAAAAAAACCTAGCTGCCATCCAGTTAATGCTAACTCATGGCAACCCCAAGGAGAACTACGGTCCACAGGGTTTTCCTGGCTGTGACCAATACTGGAAGGTCACCAGGCCTTCCTTCCAAGGCACCTCTGAGTGCACACCACCTTCTAGTTTGCAGCTGAGCATATTAATGGTCTGCGCCACCCAGGGAACCCAGCATCATCCCATCTGCTGCTTATTCCATAGGACATACCCACAGAATCAGAGGCTTCACTGGCGTTTCTTGGAACCCATAACTATTTCACAGGCTTCAGGAATCTCCTTATAATGGAGCTCTGCCCCAGTCTGACCCAAAAGCCCTGTTCCCCACACAGGATCTCATGGTTCTGAGCAAACAAACCCGCTGCTGTCAATCCCAACACACAGTGAGCCCACAGGACACAGAAGAACTGCCTCATAGTTTGCAGGGGGCAGCTGGTGATTCGAACAGCTGATGTTTGGGTTAGCAGCTGTCGCTCTTAACCACTATGCCACCAGGGCTCCAAGACAGTGCAGAAACTACTACTGTGTTGACCAGGACTCTGCTTTAGGAAGTCTATTTCATATATATTATAAATATGGAAAGCATGTTAGTATTGTGACAAACTGGTAAGAGATTCCAAACAACAGCTAGGAAGCACTCTGCACAGGGTCAGATTTGGGCAAATTAAATTACATTCAAGACAGTCTTCCAGCGTGCAGTCACCAGGCAAGGGGAGCAGCAGGCGCTGTACACAGGCAGGCATGCAAAATTAATATGGATTGTATACTTTCACTTAATCACAATGAAAAAAAAGAGTCTTCAAACTGTATTTTATTCTTTAAAATGTAAATTTTTTAACAATGGGACAGTCTTTAAAATGTTTATTTGCACGTGCTATATACGAAACCTATACTCTGTCAAGTAAAAGAGATAGCCCCACGACACAACCCGGTGCTGCTCCAGAGAACAGATAACCATTGTCAGACTGCCAGAAGAAAAAGACCTCCTGAAGCCTACTCGACCTGGACCACCCAGGTGAGCACTACGTGACTGCCGTCTCTGAGAAAGCACCTGAGTTCTGATATGGAAAAAAAACCCAAGTAGTAGAAAGCACACTGGACATGAAGACAGACAAATCCGGGTTTAATTCCTACCTTTCTCTACGTTTCAGATCATATTCTGACTCAGTCAACTTATTTCTAGGCATCTGTCCTAAGCTAACAGCCAATGTAATGCGATTTGTAATAACAAAAGAAAAAAACAAAAAAGCCAGGACTCAAACAAAACATTCCAAAAACAGTAAAACAGTTAACAACAGCAAAAAAACAAAAATACCGACTGCCATGGAGTTGACTGCAACTGAAGGTGACCTCCTGTGACGCAGAGCAGAACTCAGCTTCACAGAGTTTTCAAGGCTGTGACCTTTCAGAAACAGATCGTCAGGCCTTTTCTTCCTTGGTGCCTCTGGCTGGGTTCAAACTGCCAACTTTTGGGTTTAGCAGTTGAGCCCTTAGCCATATGCGCCATCATACGCGGACAACGTGCATTAAGCACAGTTAGTGCTCAAAAAGGTGGAGGCTATCACCTGGGTTGTTGTTGAGTGTCCTCGAAGTCAGTTCCAAATCACAGCAACCCCACGTACAACAGAAGAAAATGCTGCGCAGTCCTCTGCCCATCCGCTGTTTAACAACGGGACAGCAAAATGGTCAACTAAGTAATGATACACATACATGACAAATTCCAAGGCTACAACTGAAAATCACTTTGCAAAAGGCATTTTGTCACTGATATTCACAACTCACATAACATTAAAGGGGAGAAACATCACTGTTTTTTATTGTTATTTTAGATGAGGGTTTACAGAACTAGTTCTCTTTAAACAGTTCGTAGATGTATTGTTTCATGACACTGGTTAACAACCCCACGACATGTCAGCATTCTCCCTTCTCAAACCTTGGCTTCCTTACTACAAACTTTTGTATCCTCTGCCTTCTAGTCTTTGCCCCTGGGTGGGCGTGCCCCTTTGAGAGGGTGACTTTGAATCTGATACAAGTAACATGAAATTTATAGGCAAAAGAAACAGAAAAAAAAAAAAAGGAAATGCAGGAAGTTTAGGATCAGGAATGACTGGAAGAGGGGAGCTCTTCCAATTAAAACCAGGGGAGAAGTCCACAACACGAAACCCAAGCGCCTCTGCCCTCGGACAGATTTCCTTGTTCATTGTACCAGGAGCGTCAAGGAGCGGGCAGACGGGAGACAGACTCTTCTATCTGTGCAGCCAAGATGTAGGTCAGTGTGTCATTTCTTCAAAGAGGTGAGTCAGGATCAGAGGAGCCGATAATTCAAAGGCAGAAGAGACAAGAGCTAAATTAAAGAGGCCCCTCTCAAGAGCCCAGCAGTCCCCGAAGACTTAAGTCTTCATGCTATTTTTTACCCAGCTATTGACTGAGAAGAATGCACTATTAAGCAGACCGTTTCTCCCCCTTCTAACCATCCTATAAATTGGTCCTGTGTTTCCCAGCACCAAAAGAGGGTAGTAACAGAGAGCAAAATGTCAGGCATACAAATTTAGAACACGGGTTAAAAAATATTCTGATCAAACCCCCAGCAAGAGCCCTGAAGAGACAGAGGGGAAGATAAGCCAAAGCCTGGTTCTCCCTACAGCTTCATTCCAAGCGCTAATTCAGACCAGTATAATTAACCCAAGTTTCACTGCTAACACTGAAGTTCTTCAGGCTGATGAGATTATCATGTAGTATCCTGCAATCGCCAATAATAGCGATATGTCACAATGGTGCCTATTGAGGCTCTAATCAGGGCACACAGTCATTTACATAGAGCATTTTCTGTGACTCTGTAATACAACGCCACAAAGACTCAATTGAGACACAAGTCTCCCTTTCCCATAAACTTAAAAAAAAAAAAAGAAAGAAAGAAAGAAAGAAACCACAATTTCCTTTACAGGATAGCACAGATGGTCTCCACCCTTCACAAGGGTTTGCAGGTCCACACACTTCACTGGAAATTGCTCATCCTGATGCCAGCCAGAAACTCGTCGGTCACTTGCACATTACCGTGTGTGTGTGTGTGTGTGCGCGCGCGTGTGCGTGTGCGTGTGCGTGTGCGTGCGTGTGTGTGTGTGCGTGTGTGTGTGCATGCATGTGTGCATTTATGTGTATACACACTGGCCTAATCTCTTCACAAAGGAAAAGGAGATCTGTGACGCTTTAGGTAAACCTTAGGCTTAACAGGGAACAAGGGATGCAAGGGGCCTAGCTGGATTAGGCCTAAACCAAGCTCTGACTTTGCTAGTCCCCCAGGGTGGTTCCTCTGTCATCAGATTCCAGGAACCTGTACCACAGGGTCACAGAGCAAGTCTGAAGGGAGGCAATCAGGTATCATGAGTCACCACAGAAAGACGATGTTAAAATTTTGCAGGACAGTCACTCTGCTAAGGGAATAATAGGATTTGAAAGCCAACCAGTTTCAAAATCAAATCCCAGCCACAGTTCTTAGCTTTGGATTTTGAGCAAGCCATGTAACTGCTTTGAGCCTGTATTTCCCCTCATCTGTAAAATGGACATGTAATACCTTGTGGGGGTGAAGCTTTCTTACTCATGCATCTAAAACACATGGTACATAGTATATAAAAAGCAATAATTACCAGCATGGTGGTGGGCATTATTCTTTGGTAAGACCAATAGGCCCTAGACTATAATGTTTAAGAGCTTGGGCCCTGGAGCCAGATTATCCCAGTTCAAATCCCAGTTCTCCCACTTGCTAGCTGCATGATCTTAAATAAAATTCTTTAGGTCTGTTTCTTCATCTGTAAAATGATCAGAACAATAGAGCCCACGACCAAGAGTTACTACAAGAATGAAATGGGTTGATAACATAGAAAGCACTGTTCCACAGGGTCATTATGAGTCAGAATCAACTTCATGGCAATGGCTTTACAGGACACTGGTGTGTCAGAAGGACACCCTGGGTAGTTACAAACCAACACTCAACTACCAGCAGACAAGTCAGTGGTCTGAACCCACGCAGGGGCACTTCCACAAAGTCACAGCCTTGGAAACCCTACGGAGCAGTTCTACCCTATACATGGGGTTGCCGTGAGTCAGAATTGACTTGACAGCAACAGCAGCAAATGTGACACTGTTTCAATGATTTGTTATAGAAATAAAAATAAAAATAAACAATTAGAGGCCTAGGGAGATGAGATGCTCTCTAATGCTGTAACAGCAATAGTTACTAGCATTTGTATCAGGCTTTCGTATCTACAATGTTAATCCTTTGAAAATTCAAGAAAAGCAAAATTCCATGATATCAAATTGGTGCTTCCATTCTAAGGAAGGCATAGAAATTCTCCCTTGTTAAAAGTTTCCTATGAAGAATTAAAAAAAAAAAAAAAAAAAAAAAAGGTCCTGCCGAATGGGATATGCCAAATCAGTAACTATCTGTTCTTCTTGTAGAAATCAATAATTATCTGTTCTTCTTGTAGCTCAAGTCTTTGCCAGCACAGTCAAAGTCTTCTCAACAGAGCACATCCTTCTTACACACCATTTTGAAGGGGTCGCCAGCAGGAAGGTCAGAGCGAACATCTAGCACCAAGACAGGATGAGTTGAAGGAGAGGGAAGGGGTGATTTGAGCCAAAACTCCAGGTCCATTTCCAACCAAGCCAAAAGGGAATCATCACTCTGCTCAGCCACTGTTGAGTCCCATTTTTCTGTTCCTCGTCAGAGCCAAATTCGTTAGAGAAAAGGTTCTCTCCCCGAGACTTAGATAAATGGAAAAACCTACCCTGCTCATGGATAGGAAGACTTAATATTGTGAAAATGTCTATTTTACCCAAAGCAATTTATTTATATAATGCAATCTCAATACAAGTTCCAGCATCATTTTTTAATGAGATCAAGAAACAAATCACCAATTTTGTTTGGAAAGGGAAGAAGCCCCGGATAAGTAAGGTACTACTAAAGAAGAAGAACACACTGGGAGGCCTCTCATTACCCGACCTTAGAATATACTACACTGCCACAGTGATCAAAACAGCCTGGTACTGGTACAAGAACAGACAGATCGATCAATGGAACAGAACTGAGACCCCAGAGATGACACCATCTGCCTATGAACAGTTGATACTCGACAAAGGCCCTAAGACATTAAACTGGGGTAAAAACAGTCTCTTCAACAAATGGTGCTGGCAAAATTGGTTATCCATCTGCAATAAACTGAATCAAGATCCATATCTTACACCTTATACAAAAACCAACTCCAACTGGATAAAAGACCTAAATATCAAACCTAAAACGATAAAGCTCATCCAAGAAAAGGTAGGAACAACAATGGAAGTTTTAATACACAATGAGGACAGACTCCAAAATCTGTCAAAGAAACCTCAATCAACAGAAGAGAAAATAGATAAATGGGAACTATTAAGAATCAAACACTTTTGCTCATCCAAAGACTTTATTAATAGAATTAAAAGAACACCCACAGAATGGGAAAAAATATTTGACAACTCTAAGTCAGACCGACGCTTGATCTCCATAATCTATAAGACACTACAAAATATCAAGAAGAAGAAGATAAACCATCCAATTAAGCAATGGGCAGAGGAGATGGACAGATGCTTCACTAAAGAGGAGATCCAGGCAGCCAAAAAACACATGCGGACATGTTCACGATCTTTAGTTATTAAAGAAATTCAAATCAAGACAACAATGAGATACCATCTCACCCCAACAAGATTGGCCATGATCCAGAAAACACAAAACAACAAATGCTGGAGAGGCTGTGGAGAAAGTGGAACCCTCCTACACTGTTGGTGGGGTTGCAAAACGGTCCAGCCTCTTTGGAAGGCAATCTGGCGCTTCCTTAAAAAAATGGATATCGATATACCATTTGACCCAGTAATTCCACTACTTGGAATATATCCTACAGATTCAAGGCCTTTCACACCAACGGACACATGCACCAGAATGTTTATCGCAGCACAGTCCACGATAGCAAAAAGATGGAATCAACCCAGATGCCCAACAATAGAAGAATGGATAGGTAAACTGTGGTACATATACTCAATGGAGCACTACGCGATGATAAAGAATAACGATGATTCCAGGAAACATCCCCTTACCTGGTTTCAACTGGAAGACATTATGTTGAGTGAAAGTAGTCAGCGACAAAAGGACAAATACTGCATGAGACCTCTACGATAAGATCTCAAAAACAGACTTGTGTATAGAAGAAAAGACTCTTTGACAGCTGCAAGGGAGGGGAGGGAAGGAGGGTGAGGGGCGGAGGGTTTAGTTTAGATAGTTACTAGAAATCTAGTTGGGAGAAAGCGGTGACAGCACACATTAGAAACAAGAACAACATTAAGTGGACTTCAGCATAACTTGAGTACTCCTTCCATCTTAACTCAATACTGCAAGGATAGAGTAGCTGGGGCGGGGGGCGGGGGACCATGCTCTTAGGCGAATTCCAGGCCAATTGGCACAACTAGCGTTTTGCTAAGAGAGCTCTCTGCACCCCACATTGGTGAGTGGCGTCTGGGGTCTTAAAAGCTGCCAAGCTACCATCCGAGGACACAGCAAATGGTCCCAACTCAGCAGGAACGGATGCTCACCGAGGGCCAAAATGGCATGTGGTAAAGACAACCGAGAAGACAGAGAGACCCACAAGAGTGGGTGCCTACATCGACTTGGGACCAGAAGAACCGGATGGTGCCCAGCCACCACCAGTGATAGCCACGACGGAGCTCACAGAGAGGAGCCTCACTGACAACACAAGAATAAAAAGAGGTGCATCATGAGATCTCCACTAAAAGACCTCAATTGATGGTCCAGCGGTTTTGGGGTTCCTCTGAGAGCATGGCCCCCTTCCCTGATGCTGCCCTTTCCCATAATTTATAACAAAGGTCCACTCTTTGGACAGGAATGGATTGGACTTGGCAATGCAGAGTAACCATATATTGGAAGCACTTTATGGTTCTATACATCTATAGGATATCATCTTGCTGACCTCTGGCTGGAGGAAGGGGAGTGGACGGAGAGGAGGGGAAAGGAGACTGTTGGGAGGATGAGACATGTATGGAGCAGAGAGAAATAGTGTGCAGTCACTGGACAGGGAGAGCAGTGGAAGCTGCATATAGGGGGGCACGTAAATTTACATGTTAATGTACATTTTCACTCAGTTATGTTAAATAAAAATAAAAATTAAAAAAAAAAAGAAAAAGAAAAGGTTCTCTCCTGTCTCCTCTTCCTTACATCCCACTTTTGGTTCAATGCACTCCAACAGAGCCTTCATTTCTGTCATGGATTGAATTGTTCCCAGCAAAAAAAAAAGTGTGTAGAAATGTGTGTGGCTGGTATTGTGTGATGCTCCTTTGTGTTGTAAACCCCTGCCTCTGTGATGTTAATGGAGAAGGAGGGCAGCAGTGTGTTGGTGTGGCAGGATTCAATGCATGGTACTCTACTGGGCCTTGGGGCAGTCTCTTGGGAAAAAAAGGAAAGGAAAGCAAGAAAAGATTTGGAGACTTCAAATCACCAAGAAAGTAGTACAGGGAGTTGATCACATCCTTTTGGAAAGGAGGTCCCTGTGCCTCAAAGCTTCCAGTCCAGGGGAAGACTGACGGCAAGGACCTTCCTCCCGAGTCAAAAGAGAATACCTTTCCCGGGCTGACACCCTGAATTTGGGCTTTTAGCCTACCGGACTGTGACAAAATAAAATTTCTCTTTTTAAAGCCTTCCATTTGTGGTGTCTCTGATCCTCACCACCCACTGAACTGGCTCTCGGTTTCCAATAACCAGTACCTCGCTGAAGCCAGCAAGCGAGTTCCCTTTCGTCTCACTCTAGCTCTCAGCAACACGTGGCATGACTGACAGCTCCCTACAGAATCAACTCAACAGCAACCAAAATACACACACTTCGTGAAATACAGGCTTTCCCTCTATCTCACGGGCCATCTGCCCCTCCAGTTTCATAACTAACTGTTGAGAAGCCCTCAGGTTTGGCTCAGGGACAGTTTCCTCACTCTCTTTCAAGTGTCACTACTTGACCTTAGCCATCACCGTGGCTTTTCATGTAATCTCTACACACATCACTCAACGTATGTCCAGAGCTCAGAGGACTGAAGACTAGACTGGAATATCCACCTGTCTACACCACCTAATTTTTAATTTATAAAAAGAAAAATGCCATAGAGTCAATTCCTACTGACAGTGACCCCACAGGACAAAGAACTTCCCCATTGAGTTTCCAAGGAGCAGCTGGTGGATTTGAATTGCTGACCTTCTAGTTAACAGCTGTAGCACTTAACCACTACGCCACCAGGCATCTTAAAATGAACATGGCCCAAACAATTCCACTGTGATTCCTTGCCAAAGCGGCTTTCGCTGCCCATTCCTGGGCCTTCATCATCTCCGTCAATAGCACTTTCTCCCATCTAGCTGCTCCAGAAGACAAAAATCAGTGTCACCCGTGATTCTCACACATGGGTCCTATGGACTGTATCACCCAAACAGTACCTGAATCCGACCCTTGTCACCACCACAACAGCCAATGACCTTCCTGAATCTCATCATCTCTCACTTGCTCAAATACTTCCAGTGGCTCCCAGTGCACCCCAAACCAACTCCCGCCTCCTCAGGAAGGCCTGTAAGACCCTATAAACCTGTCAGACCTCCTCTCCCTGCCGTCCTCTGTTCATTCCCATCACGGGCCCCTTTCCTCACTGACCTTCTATTTAGGATGTTCTGTTCCCAAATCAGAACACTCTGGTGGCGCAGTGGATTAAGTCCTATACCCGCTAACCAAAAAACTGGCAGTTTGAATCCACCAGGCACCTCCTTCAGAAACTGTATGGAGCAATTCTATTCTGTCCTATAGGGTCGCTATGAGTCAGAATTGACTCAGTGGCAGTGGGTTTTGGTTCCCAAATTACTCAGACAGCTCCTCCTCAGAGGCCTTCATGACTGCCAACAATCATACCAGTTTTCAACATTCATTGTAAGAAACGCATGCCGGAGGTGTCTGACTACCACCAACCCCACATAGAGGAAGGAGAACCAAGATCAACACCACAAAGCTGACACCCATGGGGGAGGGCAGACAAGTCTCCTCTCTCTACCACCTTTATTAACTCTGGCACCAGTAGTCCCTCCACAGCACTGTCTACTGAGTTTGATAATTCACTGCAATGGCCATGCAGAACTCACAGACCATACTATAACTACAGGGTGTAGTAGGAAACAACAGTCACAACTCAGGCTCAAGAACACTGAGGATACAGTTATTCCATCAGGATATCCTCTACCAAGTGAACTCTCAGGGGCACCTCACCCTGGCCCACAGTCTCTGTCCAAAGGCACTCAGCTTTTTCTCTTTCCACACATGGCCTGGGTAGCCCACCCCAAAGTCTCCTGCTGCGGGGTCTCTCCTTCCTTGGTGGTAGGCTCCTCTCTGCTCTGGAACTGGCTCTCCTTTAGCGTAAACCGACCAATGCCGTTAGTAGACCACAATCACCCTACCACACAATAACCTGGGTGAGACTTACAAGTTCAAGGCTAGAAAGCCTACACCCAAAGTCGTTAACCCCAAAGGGTATACATTAGTCCCGAAAGATCTCTCTTATTTCTATACACAGGAACTGTCCAAATCCCTTCGTTACAGCACAAGCTCCGTAAGAGCACAGGCTCTGTGTTCCCAGTCAACTTCAGCACTTGTACATGCCTACCAAGTATTTCTTACCTGAGCCACTGCGACTCAGTCAGCCGATAGCTTCCTATCTAATTTGGTCACCACCCAGTGAAGCCAGCTGATATGCAATGCTCATTTTATTCTGTATTTAGCATAATAAAGTATATTTAGCAGGTGCCTAAACATTCATTTGGGTTTTCTTCAACATTTTCCAGACAGCTTGCTTAAGCATAAAATATGCAACCCCCAAAGCGGTTGAATCTTGGGCTGCAGCTTCCAAAAATACTTTCCAAAGGTTTGCAGAAGCAGCACTTCCCTTTTACTGTGCTGCTACGATGAACTAGGATTGGTGCCGCTCTCTGGCTCCTTTTTACAGATGAAAAGATGGATGGTCAGAGCAGCGCTGTGACTTGCGCTTGTCATTGTGGCCAGACGCAAATCCACAGATAACAAGGTGGACAGAGAGCTTCTCCAGGGGAACATTTGCCACCAGTGGACATGTGCACCATCTGGCTAGCACCATCTCTCTAATATGACGGTGTTCATCCAATCCCATGGCTTCACATGACTGACGCCTCTCAAGTTTGTCATTCCAGTCTTGGTATCTCCCTAAACTCCAGGCTCCTGATTCCAAATACCTGCTCAATAAACATCTCCATGTAGGTGTCATATAGTCATCCCAAGCTCAACAGCCCAAACTCATCCCACCTCATTCTACTCCCCATCCAGTGTCTTCTTATTACCCCTCAAACAAGCAAGCAGTCTCACCTCAGGGCCTTTGCACTTGCTGCTTCCTATGCCTATGACACTGCTCCCCTAGATATTTACTCGTGTGATTTCCTTACATCATTCAGAACTCCATTCAAGTGTCACCCCCCGAAAGATTTTCCATGACCATCATATGCAAAGCAGCACTTGCTACCCATCACACTGTACCCACCTAACATATTCTGCACAGCCTGACATCATACTTTTGTCTCTCTTCTGTATGAAACATAAGCTCCAATGAAAGCAGGACCTTAATGTGGTTCAGTTTGTATCTCCAGGACATACACAGCGTCTGGCACACACTAGGTACTGAATAAACTGCAGCTGCTGAATGAATCAGTTAACTGAGTAGTGAGTCACTGAGGTAGAAGAAGGAGAGGGTTAAAAAAAAAGGCACAACAAAATAGAATGGGACCTAATTTAAAATTTGGACACTACTCGAAGCCCAACCGAAGAGTTGCCTGAAGCAACTCTGCAATCAGTTAACTATTCAGGTTTCTCAGCTTCTCTCCGCTTCCTACCCCCATCTAAGCTTCATTTCACAGCGTTTGAAATGAGGGGATGAGAATTTCACAAAACAGGGCCAGGCTAGAAATATCCAGGCAAGGGGCAGGGTGAGACAGCGGGAAACTGAGTCAATCTCTGCCACCAGGACTGAACTTGCCAGCTAGACACAGCAGAGGCAAGCTCCTGAGCCACGGGTACCAAGCAGGGCACTGTCCGTGTTTACTTTCGTCCACATGACAATATGACACAGTCACACAGACACTGCCTCTAACACGGGGCTAGGTTCTAAAGTCTACCTTTGGAGTGGGAGTAGGCTATGCAGAAGCCAAAACAGCCCTTGAAAGGGTCCATCGAGACATTTAGCAAATGGCAGGTTGTCCCCTGAGCTCCAGCACTGCTGGATTCACCCAACACTAGACCAGGAGTCATTTCTTCAGGGGACGTAATAGACTAACAGGCTTGGACTGAGGAGTCACACAGAATGAAAACTCTTGTTGTTGCTGTCGTTGTTAGCTGCTACTGATTCAGCCCCTGACTCATGGCAATTCCATGTGCAACAGCACAAAAAAACCTGCCTGGTCCCCCACCTGTCCCTATAACTGGTTACCGATCAGACCACTGTGATCTGCGGGGTTTTCAGTGGCTGTTTCTCAGATCACCAGGCCTTTCTTCCCAGTCCTTCAAGGTCGGTAAGTTTTTCTGACAACTGTTTGGCACCATGCCATCATGCGAGCCGCCACCAACAGCTGGGTGCTGGCTGCTCGTGAGATGCATTAGCCAGGAACTGAACTTGAGTCTTCTGCCCCTGAACGAAAACTACACCTCTCTGAATCCTGGAAACACACTCATCGTGGCAGGACAACCACATGGAAAGGCATGAGGAAATGAACACAGTGAAACACACAGCCGCTAACAAGCAGAGCAGAGCCAGAATCAGCACCCATGCTCTTGATCCTGTCCTACCAGTGTGCTGGGCCAGACTCGGCCACACCACTCCGGTCTTTCTATTTAAGCGCTTCCTCCAACAAGAGTGGCAGCCCCACCATGGTCCATACAAAGACACCTCTCCTGCCCCATCCCTTCTGTTTCCCTCCATCCCTAAGCATCCTTCCCATGTCTGTTACAAGAAAATGTTTCAACCAAGTAAATGATTAATCTCCTGGATGATATCTGAGAGTCCACAGTAGGCTTCCACAGGCTTCAGATCTGCAGAGGCTCGTAACAGCCCCCTAAGCTGGTATGACTACTGTCGATGTGGGGAGCTCACAGAGGTGAGAGGCATGACCCATGTTCCAGAGGAGGACCAGAGTTGGACTTGGGTCTTCTGATAACCAGAGCCCAGGCTCATTGCACAAGGCGCCCTAGTTGGTCTTCTGCTCCTGCAGCTAGGTTCACTTTAAACCACATTTTTCAGTCTCCCTATACCCTCATTCCACCACCTATAAAAACAAAGTGCAGGCTAGGAGTCTGTACACCAAGACACTAACTGGTGGTAGCCACTGCACAGATCAAAGGATACTTTGGAGGCAGGCAGAGAAACAGGAAACAGGTCAGTCTGCAGACTGTCTACAGTCCATTACAGTACCCAGAAAACAGTGCTTGCCAAGCTCCAACATGCAGTCTCCCCTTTCTCCTAAGTACAAAGGCCCTCATTTTCAATTTTGTATGCTGCCCTCAGGACTAAACAGCTACACTGATCAGCCTCCCTTGCAGCTATGTGTGCACAGGTGACTAAGTTAAGGCCACTGAGATGAAAGCAGAAGGGTTCCATGGAACACTTTCAGAAAGCCTGCTTAGGAAACTAATACAGCACAGAAAGGTCGTCACTGTGGCCTGGCCCTTTCCTCCTGTGACAGCATACCACTCAGTCATGAGACCTGGAGCTTCAGGAATCATCCCAGACTGGAAATGACCTTAAAAATGGAAGTCATGTGCTAAGAAGACAGAAGTCTGGCTCCCAGATGACACCCTAGGTCCTCTAACAGCCCTGAATGGCTACTTCCAAGTTATTTTTATGTGAGAGAGAAATAATACTTGATTTCACTTACATTTCTGTCAAATGACTATTAATCTGGACTTTTTTGTCATAGGCGGCTCAAGTTAATCTAACTAACACAAGCCTGAAACAAAAATAAAACACCAACAAACGCCTGCCCCCTGGGAATCTTTTATTCCCAACCAGTACCATAAAAAGAAAAACATCTGTCCAGATAAAAATCCAACATTCCTACAAATTAATCTGTTTTACATTTGAATGTCCAGAACTTCTGACACTATCATCTCTATCACTGGCTCCAAACAACATACAATCAAGATTCTGTATCCTTTTCTAATTAAGGGAAAAATCTCCTCCAGGCTTCCAGGGTGGAAGGAGGGACCTCATCAGGGGTCTCCACAAATCCAGGCAGGGGGTGGGGAGGGCTGTACTTGACTTGCCTGTTAAACACAAAGGAAAAGGCAGAGTTTTTGCTTGGGGAGTACTGAGTTTATATTAACGTGGCAGAACAATTGAGAAAACACAGTGACAACGTTTGCACAACCTGAAGACTGCAAGCAGTGTCACTGAACTGTACATGCAGAAATTGCTGGATTCAAGGTTTTCCTGTGTATGTTTTTACCACAATTTAAAAAAAAATTTTAAAAGTGGATTGGTCAAATACTCTACAGTATGCCTATCTAATAAAAAAGATACATGCTGCCTTAAACACACATACACAAAGGAAAGACTTTCACTAGTGTGGTGTAATCATGCTCTCTCCCCTTGGTTTGAGGAACCATGGTGGTGCTACAGTTAAGTAAGTGTTCAGCTGCTAAGAGAAAAGTCAGCAGTTTGAATCCACCAGTGTCCACCAGTGGCTCTGCTGAAGAAAAGACCTGGTGATCTGCTCCCATAAAGCTTACAGACTAGGAAACTCTACAGGGCGGTTCCGCTTTGTCCTTGAGGACTTTGTCCTTGAGCACTATGTGCTGCAACCAACAATACACACCACCACCTTTCTTGAAACTCCAGCTCTGTTTCTTTCAATTTTGTGCTTCCAATAGAGGTATGACACTGAGGAACGTCCCTCTCATGGGGGAGAAACAGGCTGAAGTGTGGTGACAGCCATGACATAAATGGGGCGGGGAGTCACTTGGGGAGCACTCTGTGCCCAACTCCATGCAACTTTGCCCTCTGTGCTCCCCCTACTGCCTCCTCCTCAAGAATACATACCAGGGTTGGGGTCACCCAGCTCTTCAAGAAAAACTCACAATCTGGTGTTTCATGTGAAATCTCTTGACTCCTACTTAGGAAGACGCTTGACTCCTGATATTTCACCCATCTTCCGCCCTTTTTGGAAACCCTGGTGGCGTAGTGGGTTAACTGGTATGTCTGCTAACCAAAAGGTCAGCAGTTCAAATCCACCTGGTACTCCTTGGAAACTCCATGGGGCGGTTCTACTCTGACCACTAGGGTCAATGAGTCAGACTCAACTTCATGGCTGTGGATTTGGTTTTTTTGTTTTTTTGTTTTCTTCCCTTTTCTGCTAATATCTCAAGGGGATTCCAAGGTTAATCCAAATCTGGCCATTGTCATGAAATCCTGTTTCAAACCTTGAAAACGGCCTTCAAACCTGAAACTCGATGTTGTCCAGTTGACTGTGAGTCATGGTGACCATAGACAATAGAGCAGAAGTGCCCCATAAGGCTTCCAAGGTTATAATCTTAACAGAAGCTGACTGACACATCTTTCTCCCATACAACAACTGGCAGGTTCCAAACACTGAACTTCCTGGTTAGCAGTCGAGCATTTTAACTACCTTGCCACCAGGCCTTCTTGAAAAGGCCTTAAAAATAGTCTTTCCTCTAAATCATCTCATTTTAAGTCCTGTATTAGATGGATGGAAACCCTGGTTGCATAGTGGTTAAGTGCTACAGCTGCTAACCAAAAGGCTAGCAGTTCAAATCCACCAGGTGCTCCTTGGAAACTCTACGGAGCAATTCTACTCTGTCCTGTAGGGTTGCTACAAGTCAGAATCAACTCAACAGCACTAGGTTTGGCTCGTTTGGGGTTATCAGATGGGTGTGGTGGGGGCAGAGGGTGACAAAAGTGGTCATGAAACTCCATGATATTCTCCCTCAATCCACAAAATACAGAATCACAGGATGTCAGGGCCCAAGAAGATCTTAGCAACCACTTAAATCAAGTAAGGAAATACAGGCTGAGTTTACGAGTATTCCCAAAACTCACGCAAACCAGACGGAGGCACACCTGCCACCAGAAATCCACTCTAGACTCCAGAACCAGGGTTCTCCCCATAACACACAGCCTCATCTTGCTCTCCTGGAAGGTGGGCTTCTGACTGTGGGCAACTCCTAGGCTGTCCCCATCACCTTTCATCTCAGAGAAGCTGCAGAGCAGCTGCCGTGGTAACAGGAGGAAGTACATCTAAGGAGAAGCCATTCTGGCTGGGAAAAGGATGGACTCGGGTGACTTCCGTTCTGCCTCTTCATGTTCATTTCCTGGAGCTGCCAAAACAGATTACCACAAATTGGAAGGCTCACAACAACAGAAATTTCAATCTTCTCACAGTCTTGGAGGCTAGATGTGCAAAATCATGGCCAGTAGAGCCAAGTTTCCTCCGAAAGCTCCGGGAAATGAGGCCTTCCTTGCCTCTTCCAGGGTCTGGGGGCTCCAGGCTGTCTTCCTTGCCTTGCAGCTGCTTCCCTCTAATCCCTGCCTCGGTCTTCACACGACCTTCTCCTCCCTCCTGTGTGCTTCTCCTCTGCAGGCTTCTCCCCTGTAAGTGTATCTGTCATTGGATTAAAGACCTACCTGGATAACCAAGGATGATTCTCAAGGCCCTTAAATTCACTACATCTGCAACGACTCTAAGGCCATATTTTAAGTTCTGGGAGTTAGACTGGAGATGTATCTTTTGGGGAGACACTATGGGGACTGCCAATTAAGTTCACAAACTCATCCTAGAGAAAATGCTACAATAGCTCTTTGCTGAATATCACTACAGTCAACTTCAAAATACTCCCCTTGGGAAGCTATGCACCAACACCAGCACCTAGTCCACCCTTCAAAGCAATTCTGGAACTCTTTTTCCACAACAGCCATCAAAGCTATCGTCGTATTACCCTTGATGTCCTGAATGTCATCAAAATGTTTTCTTTTCAAAATTTCTTTTATCTTCATGTAAAGAAAAAAGTCACTGGGGGCCAGATCAGGTAAGTAGGGAGGGTGTTCCAATATAGTTATTTGTTTACTAGCTAAAAACTCCCTCACACACAACTATATGATCAAGTTCACATACTTGCCACCATGCACACTGGCCATTCTGGAAAGAATTCCAAAATTACTTTGAAGGATGGACTAGGTGCTGGCATCAGTGCATAGCTTCCCAAGGGGAGTCCTTCAAAGGTGACCACAGTGATATTCAGCAATGAGGTATGTAGCACTTAGAACAATTGTTTGCAGACTTAATTGTTGCACTGTATATTCTACCCACTAAGAGTCCTGGGGTGGCACAAACAGTTAAGCACTTGACTCCTAATCAAAAGGCCGAGATCCACCCAGTGGTACTTTAGAAAGTCAGGTAGTTTGCTTCCAAAAAGTTCAAAACCTTGAAAACTCTACGGAGCGCAATTCTACTATGCAATACATGGGACCACTGTGAGTCAGAGTTGACTTGATGTCAACTGACTAATAGTTTTTACTACCTGCTACACTCTGCCTTCAGCTTCTTACGGGTCTCAAGGACAAACCTGAAACTCAGTAATCAGGTCAGGCCCACACAGGGCTTGCCACCACAGCAAGGAAGATACGCAGGACACTGCCACCCTAAGTCTAAGGTACGGGTTGCCTCAGGCTGAAGTAGAGCTAGATTGAGCCTTAACTGCTCTCTTCCCACTGTTTCATACAAATTTTCTGTGCTCACTGAAGACCTTAAGCAGCTTTCTCAAGGATCAGTTCCTATACTTGACCAGAGTATCTAATTCAAGAAATTTCTGTGGACAGTGACCCTGAACCATTGAGGGGATACAGTGATCACTGTGTGTGAACCCTCTCTCAATGATTTATCATCTGTTAAGACAGAACTCTAAACCACTGTGACACAAGGAAGACAGGGGAATGGTGGGAAAGGGCTATGGAAGTTGAGAGAAGATTGCAATTTATTCCAGATTTAGAGCAGGGAGGGCAGCCGACTTTGGGGAGAATGAGCCTTTTGTGTACAGCCTTGAGGGGTGAGAGGAAGAGTGGGATTTCCATTTGCCAGGGGAGCAAGCATTTCAGCAGGAAGAACAGCATGCGTAAAATCAGGGCGGGAAGAGACTGAAGGCACGTCCGGGAACACTGAGCCATCTACGGCCACTGCAGTGAGCACGTCTGGAGGGATTCAAGAGGGGATCAACCTGTAGAGAGACTCTGAGGCCACACACTGAAGCAGACGCATCGTTTATATTGCATTCTACATAAACAGCACGTAGGAGGCCTTAAATGCCAGACTGGATAGTTCAGACTCACAGTACAGGCCGTGGGGAGCCCTAGAAGGTGGAGGAGGGAGGGAGACAAGGAACAGAAGTAGGCTTTCTGCAGGGCACAGAGCCTGGCCTTTGTCTTCAAACTCTCCTTGATGCCAACTTTTGGCATCTGCTCTCCACATTACATCTTTGTCTACAGCAATCCTGCCGCCTGACCAACTGAATGATAACTAACCACCCACCTACTATAACCCTGTGGCATGTGTGTGTCTCCCAGTGGCCTCTGGCATTCACCACTCCCATTCCTCCTCAGAGGCCAGCAGGCATGATAGTGCAGTTGAACCGGGTGCCAGCAGTAAAAAATTTGGAGACATGGTATTAAGAAAACTGGATTTTCTATAGAAGCCTGATCAAAAGGGGGGACACGCAGAGCAAACCTACAAATCCTCATGAACTCCACACTTTCTAGAACCACGGGAGACTGGACAAACCCCTGAGACTACTGCCCTGAGTTAATCTTTAAACCTTACCCCAAAAATGTCCCTGCAAGTTTTCTTAAAACCAAACAATACTTGAGCTTAACTAGTAAAGGAAGTCTGCCCTGAGCATTATGCTCCCTTGAGACCCATCTACATGGAATCACATTAACAACAGCACCTTGAAAGATTACATGAGAAACTTAGGGGGCAGTTGACTGTATGTTAACAGGGCAGAAACAAGTCAAAAAAGGAGGTTAGGTATGGCTGCACAACTCAAAGGATGTAATCAATGTCACTAAAATTCACATGCAGAAACTTTTGAATTGACATTATATTCTGTTGTGTATATTCTCAACAAAAAAAATAAATTTTAAAAAAAAAAGAAACCTTGATTTCCGGGCCTGTACTTCTACATGGCAACCAAAAATTGACTGGCAGCTGCCCCCCTCTAGGCAGGTCATGCAATCTCCTGGTTCCAATACCTTTGTCTCTTTCGCACCTCCAAGACTGCCAGCAAGTGCCCACTGCCCACTCAGCATCTTTCACCAGGTCCCCTACACACCCCCAAAGACCTCTGAGTTAGCACCAACCAGCACATTTAGCCTAGATTTATGGGTCCACTAAGATTCCAGATCCTTCCAGCCCAAGCGCTAACCCCTACTCAGAACCCACAGCCCACCCACATCCCACCATTGACAACCCAGCACCTCGTTCCTACCCATAGCCTCTGAGGCCCTGGCAGATGGTACTGATGAGGAGCAAGCGTACAGCCCCTGGAGGGAACTGGGCAGCAAGCCCAGAAGAAATTCAATACACCTGTAGTTCCCCTCCTATGACCAGAGTACGTGGCCTCTCAAAGGGGCTGCTGTGAATTCGACTTTTCCTGATTACCTACCAAGTATCAGGACTTCTACTCAGGGCTCAGGAAATACTGCTGGGTATGAAGGGATGCCCACCTGGCCGGACTGCAGGAAGCACTGGCATAGGTACCACTCAGAATGAATGAAATGACATCACAGCTCACGCGTGAAAAAAACTGCACAATCCGCATGCATTCTACCCACATTCATTCTACAGCCAAATGAACATTCAGGGCTTGCCAGCTAGGAAAGCCAGCAGCAGAAAAGGGTTTTAGAACAGGAGAGGAGTACGGTCCATGGCTCTTATTCCTATTAGCATCAGCATTAGCATCAGCTGTTGGTGACAGATTCAAGGACACTGAGTTCACAGCTCTCATCTTCGAGTGAGGGAGTGAGAGAGACAGAAGAAAGTCTGGCCAGGACAGAAAAATGAAAAAGAAACACAGCTGTGGTTCCTGTGCTCCTTCAGTGAGCAGGGTAGGTAAAAAGGCAACAGGGAACCCTATAGAATGATGAAGCCCCTAACTGTCTTTATTGTAGGTGTGGTAAGAAGGACGTGAGCATGGGCCAGGGTCCAGGTGGGAAGCCCATTAGATGGGTTTCGGGTGTGGGGGAGGTAGCCTATAAAGAAGTCACCAAAACAAAATAAAACCTACGCCTGTCAAGTCTATTCCAACTCACAGCAACACCAGAGGACAGAGCAGAACAGGCCCAAAGAGTTCTCGAGGCTGCAATCTTCACAGGAGCAGACGGCCAGAGCTTTCCCCTGAACAGCTGGTGGGTGTGAACCACCATCCTTTTGGTTAACAGACAAGTGCTTAACCACTGCCCCACGAGGGCTCAAATAATCAAAACTCTATTTGGAGCAATCATCTCAATCCAGTTGCTGTCGAGTAGATCCCGACCCCTAGAAACTGCATATATGTCAGAACAGAACTATGCTCCACAGAGTTTTCAATGGCTGTTTTTCTGGAAGTAGATCATCAGGACTTCCAAGGAGCCTCTGGGTAAACTTGAACTTCCAACTTTTCAGTTAGCAGCCAAGAAGTTAACCATCTGACCCATCCCAGCATGCCTACCTACCCCACTCCACAAAAAATTGTAGAACTAATAAACTGCAATTGAGGAAATGGTAAGAGACATTAAAACTCTCTACTAAGAGTGGACAAGTTCTAAAGCCCAGGGAAACTCAAGTTCACAAAGACGTAATCAGCCTGTAAATGGGTTTTCCACTTGGTAGGGCAGTCCTCTCTGAGAGAGGCTACAAAAGAATGAATGGGCGTTGGTATCTGTAGAAATTCCTGGTGATTATTAGAATGGAAAGAAAAGAAAGGAGGAGGAGGAAGCCTGAGTATTAGCTACCAAGGGGTACCCTCAGGCAACAGCTGTTTTGTTCAAGTTAAGGAAGCCTCCAGCAAGAACATTTAAGTTACAACAACACTGAATTTCTATGCTTTTAAGACAGTCATTTTTATCTCTTTATTCACCCTTAATTTCTCCTCCAAACTCTGGTCACCTTACCCCAACAAGGAACTTGGCACCTGTAAGAGGCAGCCACTTGTATCTCCCTGGTAAGTGAATTAGCTCTTACAACCTGGACCAAATTGATAAAAGCATCATTTCCCACTGCTCAGCCTCACACCACAGGAGTCCCTGGGCGAGACAAACTGTTAACACACTCAGCTACCAACAGAAAACCTGGAGGTTCAAGTCCATCCAGAGGTGCCTCAGAAGAAAGACTTGGTGATCTGCTTCCCACAAATCAGCACTGAAAAACCTTATGGAGCACAGTTCTGCTCTGATGGGGTCTCCAGGAGTCAGAACTGACTGGCTAACAACAGGCCGGTTTTACCCTACCCCATGTTTAGGCCTCCCTCGGGACATACGACCTCCAAAAAAACAAAAACCAATTTCTGATTCATCGATTATGACTCATAGTGACCCTATAGGACAGAGTAAAATTACCCTGTAGAGTTTCCAAGGAGTGCCTGGTAGATTCCAACTGCTGACCCTTTGGTTAGACGCTGTAGCACTTAATCACTACACAGGGCTTTCAGGTGACCTCAGTGAGGGACCTCTGTCCCCAGAATTCAGAGAGGTCATCTTATCCACTGACCAGACCTGGTCATTAGCTGAAAAGAGCCTGGTATATATGCCCCACAGGCACCTAACTATAAATCTGTAAGTAGTTTTTGCATCAATCACCCCTCACTTCTTCATTGGAACTTTAATACTATAAAAACTGTCCACACCAGCTATCGGGTGGGCTGAACCACATCTTGGTTCAGACCCCACTTTCTTTCTTTCTCTTCAAATGAACTTGACCGGACTCTCTGACTTGTGTGTCTATACCCGTTTCATGCCATTCTATTACCAACACTCAGACCTTTCGAATTTCTCTCTCAAGACCCATCATACCCACCAGGCTGCCCCCATTCATCTCCCTTGGCTCAGCCACTTCTTCCTGTACCTCCTTGTGACAGAACCTTGAGCCGTACCATCCAGCCAGGTATCTACGCGTCCATGTCTAGAACACACACACAAAAGCAGGAGAACCCTTCCTTCCTCCAGCATCACCACCTTACTCTGAAATCCCATCCATAAATTAAACAACTCCACACCAGCTGAAGTGGGGACAGAGGTCTTGAGCAGCCTCTGTCAAACGGCATGGGGGCTGTCCCCTAACCCTACCCCTTACCACAGAGTTAAAACAAGCACTGCTAAGCCAAAAGTCTTCAATTTATAGGTGTGAAATCAGAGGCCCAGAGACAGCAAGTGCCTGGCCCAAGGACACACGTGGTTTCTGAGAATCGAGCCAGAAGCCAGGTGCCCCGACTCACCAAATCAGTGCTCTTCTCACTGCCCAACAACGCATCTCGATTACCTTATGTAAACAGCACTTACAGAAAAGTAAGTGTCCTGGTGGCGCAGTGGTTAAAGTGAGCAACTGCTAACTGAAAGATTGGTAGTTTAAAACAAGCAGTGGCCATGCAAGAAAAAGATGTGGCTGTCTGCTTCTGCAGGGATTTACAGCCTCAGAAGCCCTGCGGGGCGACCATGAGTCAGAGTGGACACGGTGGCAGTAGGTGTACTCAAAACTTACCATGTGCCCAGCATTCCTCTAAGCCCTCCACACTGACTAACATATTTGATCCCCACAACAATCTTAGAGTGTGTTCTATCTAGAGTAAGCAACAGAGACACAGAGGCTTAGTAACATGGTCAAGGTCACAGAGCTGCTAAATGGCCAAGCTACGCTTTGACCCCACGCAGTCTGCCTCTGTGCCCACCATTCTTAAGCAGTTTGCCAAAAGGAATCACTTGTTGCCTTTGAGCCAAAAAAAAAAAAAAAGGAATGTTGTTCTTAATCACTCCACAAAAGTACCTGGTTTTGCTTAAAAAGCAAAGTCTTATAAAAAAGCAAAAGAAACAGAATGAACCAAAAGGTTGAATGTACTAAAACTCCAATAAAGCGTCTTTATTAGCTTGCTTTTTCCCGGTGCTACAGACTGGGAGAAGGAGAGCGGAAGCTGAGCAGAGGCCTAAATGTTCTCACCTAGTCTCAGCGCAGCTGTCCTTCGGGCACACCTGTTATGGCTTCACTCCCACCCCTCATCCCCCAAACCCTGGGGCTTCCACAACAACTGCCAGAAACAGCCCATGTTCAAAACTTGACCTTCTCTTCACAGCTCTGAGCTGTGGCCAGCCTACCTTCCTACGGCAGAAAAGTCAAATGCCTGGCCCTTTGTTTAAAAAAAAAAAATCACTGCTGGCCACCTGGCTCTTTTAGTGATCTTTCTTTACCCACTTGGGCTCGTGTCCCTTAAAATAAAGTCAGATAATTCAGAGGTGAATTGGCCAACCCCATCTCTTCACCGCCTCATTCACTGAGCCACACAGCCTATTTGTAGCTCACCAACACATCCACACCACAGAGGAACAGGAAGAAAAGAAGGGGTGCCCCTGCGCTGAGACCCGCTTCACTCAGTGAACCTCTTCCCAGAAGCTCCATACTAGAAACGGACACCTAGAGACCGCACACATGGCATGACTTTCAGTGGGTTGGAAACGCATGCCTGCACAGCTGCTGACTCACTTTGAGTAACTCCTAGCAACCCTGTAGAACGAAGCAGAGCTGCCCCTTAGGGTTTCCCAGGAGCAGCTGGGGCCTTCAAACTGCCCACCCTTTTGATTAGCAGCCAAACTCTTAACCACGGCATCACCAGAGCTCCAAGTTGCAACTGTGCAGTCTGAAAATTCAGTCTGCACCCAGCCTGCACCACACTCAGCAAGAAGCCCTAAAATGGGAGCTGAACAAGGGTTCTCATGATCCCAGCGAACTCTAAAATGACCCTAAGAAGGAAAGGGGCCACCCTAAATGAGAGATTAGGAGAAACATGAGACCCTCCCTTGACAGCAAAGGAACAAAGAATATCCCTACTCTCTACACCAACCCCGCCACCACCGACATCATCTATGGTATTACATGCACAAGCCTCGGGCTAACTGACTCATATTCATCAGTTTCCCTAATTTGCATAACGAGTTCTGACATTTGGCTAGCATTTAACAGTTCACCAAGTAAGATGGGGTTAAAAAAAAAAACAATTAAAAGCCATATTTACTGCCTTTGAGGAGCCCTGGTGGCACAATGCTTAAGAGCTTGGCTGCTAACCAGAAGGTCAGCAGTTCAAATCCTCCAGCCACTCCTTGGAAACCTTATGGAGCAGCTCCACTCGGACCAATAGGGTTGCCCTTAGTTGAAATTGACACACCGGCAACAGGTATGAGTTTTTCACTTTATTGCCTCTGCATCACTACTAACTGAAACTGAGCCTTTATCAAACTCAGTCCTGAAAAACACAGGAAAATGAACAGTTACGAATTTCAGCCTAACCAGGATTTCAGGACCTGCCTGTGCTTTGTACTTCTGATTTTCATAAATATTGGTGCAGCACAGAAACGGGGCAATGTCAGAAATAAAACAGTCCTATTTTGAGAGCCACATGACCAAACGCGACCATTTTTATTCGACTTCTTATCTCAAATCCACAGCTCCCTTTTCCCTTAAGAATATCCTTCTTTTAAACAATAAGTGATGCAAAGCAAATATTAACAGGGCACCAAAACAAATTCTTTCCTGCAAAATTTATGTTCCCCTACTGTCCCCAGTGGCACATGGAAACACCACCCAGGCCTGTCACTATGTCCACAACACAGACAATGAAGTCTAAAGAACAGCTTTTATCTCTCTTGACTTCTGCACAGTATGACAGGGTATGCGTCGATGCTGATTTTTAAAGACAAAGAAGCTCTTCTCAAATAATTAAGACAAAGCATCAGGGGAAAGGAGGAAAGCTGACAGCATCGAGCACAACAGGGGAAATAAAAAAAAAAAAAAAAAAACTAAATGTTGAGAGGCGACAGGGTCGTGCCCTGGAACAAATAAGACACAGCTGACTTGACAGCACTTGGCAAGACCCATTAGTCAACTAGGGCTGCTCTAACAGAAATACCACAGAGTGAATGGCTTTAACAGAGGAAGATTTATTCTTACACAGTCTGGCAGGCTACAAGTCCAAATTCAGGATGTCCACTCCAGAGGAAGGCTTTCCCCTTGTCAGCAGTGGAGGAAAGTCCGGTATTGCATCAGTCTTTGTCCAGGGAGCATCTTGGCACAGGAACCTCAGGTCTGAAGGACACGCTCTTCTCCCAGTACTGCTTTCTCGATGGTAGGAGATTCCCAATTCTCAGCCTGTTTCCCTTTTATCTCTTGCAGGATGAAAGGATTAAGGGTGGGGCAAGCCATACTCCACGGAAACTCCCTTTACAGTGGAGCAGGAAGGTGATCTTATAAAGGGATTTACAGTGTCCTACCCTAATCCTTTTAACACACAGCATAGGAAAATCACAAAAATGGGGGACCATCATAGAATACATGGAATCATGGCCCAGCCACACAGCTACACATATTTTTGTGGGGGACACAATTCAATCCACGACATCAGGTACAATGTCCGTCTCAGCATTTCTTCACCCCTCACCTACTTTCTAGATTTGGGCAAAGGAGAGTTTGCAGACTGCACACAGACTGAAGGCTCTTCCGTCATTTCTAACACAATTAAGTACTCCTGTGGAGAAAAGGAAACCTCGGCAGCATAGTGGTTAAGGATGCTAACCAGAATGTTGGCAGTTCAGATCTGCCAGACGCTCCCTGGAAGCCCTATGGGGCAGTTCTACCTTTTCTATAGGGTTGCCATGACTCAGAATCAACTTGATGGCAGTGGATTTTGAGTTGTGTTTAGAGAAAACCCAAAGCGAAGTTCACGGAAAGGTGCTTTGTGTTCTCTTGGTGGGACTGGTGCAGACTTCAGACTAATAAAGCAGGAGTCCTCAAACCACCACAGGCTTGTTTCCCTGCATCTGCCCAGCAGGCTCAAGTGCAAGACAGGTGAACCATGAAGGCCATTTCCTTTCCAATCAGGAACCTTCTCTGCTGCTCTTCCCTTATGCCTGACCCAACGCTGCCACCTCCACGTTTCTTAACAGGAAAAAAACAACCAGTGGCCTTCGGGTTGATGCTGACTCATGGGACCCCAAGTGTGTCAGAGCAGACTTGGGCTCCATGAGCTCCAATGGCTGATTTTTTTAGAAAAGAGATCACAAGCCCTTTCTTCTGAGGGATCTACAGGGCCCTTGAACCACCAAACTTTGGGCTAGCAGCCATCTACACCTGGGTTAAAGCGTGCACCACCTGGAGGCGTTTTCTTCACCAGAGGATGTCCCAGTGGTAGACAAAAGAACAGAGAGATTTGTAGGGTGGCCATATGAATTTGAACAGCCTGGAAGGGCATACTCAACATGTGGCTTCTCTACTGGCTGTGTGTATGCACACATATAAGAAGGGGAGTAACTCTTACACACACACACACACACACACGCACACGCACACGCACACGCACACGCACACGCACACGCACACACACGCAGGTGGAAACGGCAGTAACCTGACTCCCCCAGCCACAGAGGCTTGCCTTGGCTTTATCCTCCCAGGTATCTAACCCTCCCTCCAGCAGCTGCCAGCATCAATTTGCATGAAGGGAGGCTGTGGTCAATTTAATTTGTACCTGGGAGAGAACAAAGCAGGAAATAAAAGAGGCTGTCAGTTACTCAGATCTAAGGCTCATCAAGCCTAAGGAAAGGCTCTTCAGAATGAGGAATTTGTTCTGTCGGTCCCCTAGCGCCCCTCCCCCTCCACTGGCATTTACTCAGAAAGGAGCTCAGGTTCTCACTTAACCTGTTTCTCTTGTGCCTGTTCCCAGTGTCCAAAGGGATTCCATTTACATCTTGAATTAGCTGCTATTTACAGAAACAATCTTTTTTAAAGTATTCCTATTACTCGTGCATGACAAGCAAAGAAAACCTCAACAAAAGAAAGAAAACTCCCCCACTCCAAGAGAAAGGGCTGGAAGACAACACAGGCAAGAGAGTCATGGACCAAAATACATGCAGGAATTTAGGAGCTGAAAAACCAAATCCGTTGCCATCAATTTGCTTCTGAGTCACAGCAATCCTATAGCACAGCGGTTTCACGGCTGTAAATCTTTATGGAAGCAGACTGCCGCATCCTTCTCCTGCAGGGCGGCTGGGGGTTCAAACTGCTAACCTTTCAGTTAGCAGCCAAGTGCTTAATCGCTGCACCACCAGGGCTCCTATTAAAAGGTTTCCATTGATTAAAAAGAAGGGAAAGAGGGAGCAAGGAGGGAGGAAAGAAGGGTGCCCTTTGAGTCCCTGTAATCCCAGCCTGTCATTTCAGAGGCTTCACTTTGAAGATTCTTCCCAGTTCTCAGAAGGCAGAGCCAGGGTTTCCTGCCACTCCGAGCCATCTGCCCCTAGCCCCCAACCCCGGCAGAGCCGGCCCAACCTCACCTTGGATCAACAACATCCCTGGGTTGGTACTTTATACTTAGCGCCACACTAGAACTTTACAAAACAGACTCTCAACAGGTTGGCTGAAAGAAGAAAAGAAATATTTGAACAGTTTCCAGGATGTAAACTGTTAAAAAAAATTCTTCGCACATAAATGCACAGTAAAAAAAAAAAGTACATGATGTAGTAGGTTAGTAAATTACAGATAATATGTTATTGTCAGCTTCATGCTTTTTCTCTCTTTTCCAAGTCTGACATAAATCAGCTTGTTTTCATAATCAGAAATAAATTACATCCATACATGCACACACGTTCATCTCCTACACCGCAGCATGGCAGATTGATCACTTTTTTGCAGAGTTTTGTTTTCATTACATGTCAGTGCAGGAACTTGAATTTCTAAAGCGCTTTACAGTTTACAGAGTTCTTCTGAAATGGCAAAACCTCCCAGGAGTTAGCAGTGGTACTCTGGCACTCCTGTGACTTGTACCTTCCCACAAGCCCTGTCCTTGTGCCGAGCCCAGCATCCCTGCCCAAAGCTCTACGAGAAACCGACACTGAAAGGTCTCTCCCTTTGTCTCTTGCCCATCTTCTTTGCAGACTGGCAACTCTGTAGCTGGCAGAGCGCAAAGTGCTTTCCGTGTCTAAAAGCACACTTTTTATAAATCTGGCACCCACCGGGAAGCAGAGGAGGTGACATTCCTGCAGATGGGAATGCTGAAGCCCAGCAAGGATCTGGGGCTACAACTTAGGTGCTACTCCTAGGCTAGCAGGTGACCCAAGGCCACACAGCAGAAGGGTCAAACCATCTCAGCAAGACAGAAGATTCTAAACCCTAAGGTGGCTGCTCCAGCTAGGTTACATCTACGCTGCACTGCGGAGGAATGTCTCTCACCTATTAGAGACATTTTTATAGCAATGTATACTTTATATAGTTATCTATGGATCACTGGCTAGTACAAATGGTCACCATGCTCTGCAGACTAACTGAAAGGTTGGAGGTTCAAACCCGCCCTGCGGTGCCTTGAAAGAAAGGCCTCATGACCTACTTCCAAAAAAATTAGCCACTGAAACCCCTATGGTGCATTGTTCTACCCTGTGACACAGACGGGGTCACCATATGCTGAGAGTCAGCTTGGCAGCAGCTGGTACTGGTATACATCCCTATTTCACTTAATCCCTTGGGGCACATTATTATCGCCCCATTTTACAGGTGAAAAATCTGAGGATCAAAGATAAGGTCACTCACCCAGATCTATCACCCTGCCAAGTCCCAGATCCTACTGCCTCTCCAACACCAACTGTCATCTACATCCAACTCCCTGCCCTAGATGGTCCTGACTGCACCTGCTAGAGTGATATGCATAGATGCCATCACCCAAAAAGGTCTCAGGCATTTGCTGCTTCCTCTATGACAGTGCTGGTTAAAAAAAAAAAAGCCTGCAGCCATGTCAATTTCAACTCACAGGGCACCTAATTGACAAAGCAGAATTGCCCCGTAGGGTTTCCAATACTGTAACTTTTAGGTCACTGACCGCTCCACATCTTTCTCCCAGAGCGGCTGTGGGATCAAAACACCCACGTTTTGGCTAGCCGCTGAGCACTTTAACCACCTCGCCATCAGGACTACAGAGGGATGGTGAGAACAGCTATAAGATCAACAACCTGGGTTCAAGCCTAGGCTCTACCACTTAATAGCCCTATGGCCTTGAGCAAACTACTTAACCTTTTCAAGCGTCTATTTCCACATCTGTAAAAAGGGGACTCTGGTGACATAATGGTGAAGTGCTATAGCTGCTACCCAAAAGGTTGGCAGTTCAAGTCCACCAGGTACTCCCTAGAATCTCTATGGGACAGTCCTACCGTCCTGGAGGGTTGTTACGCATCAGATTCAGCTCCATGGCAGGGGGTTGGGCTGGGTTTGGTTTTTGAAAAAAGGGATAAAAATAAGAGCTCCTAATCATCTGCTTCTCATTCTATGGTCAATAAAATTCAGGTATGAGAAGTTTACCGCAGTGACTGGTACAGTCGTGAATATTTCTTAAAGGTCTGCATTTTTAGCAGCAGCAGACTACAGATAGCACAACACATGGGAACAGTGCTTAACATCAGACCCTTCCATTCAATTCTCACAACAGCCCTGTTCCTACTTCAAAGATGACGCTACCGACGCTTAGAGAAATGACTTACCAAAGAGTCAAACCTCATGTCACCCGGCTACCAAAGCCTAAGCTGGTCTCCCTTTCCATGCTTACCTCCTACCCTCCCTAAGCCAAATGTGCTGCTGTCAAGTCAATTCCGACTCATGCCAACCCTACTGGACAGAACAGAACTGCCCACAGTTTCCAAGGAGTGCCTTTTTGGTTAGCAGCCATAACCACTGAATCATCACGGTTTCCTCCTAACCTACAGAAGTGTTCAAAAAGCTCTCATTGGTGTCTTCTGGCCTGGGAATGGCCAGGAAGTCAACGTTTTATTGTTGGTGTACATGCTCAGCCATCCCTGGTAAGGGCATCATTTATACTTTCTGAGCCTCAGTTTCCTCATCCATAGAAAACAGGCCTGATGCCACTTGCTGGTCCTCCCTGTCTCTCCCCCAGGGCAGTGACGAGGATGCTGAATGAGCGAGCAGTAGCCACAAGGAACATAAAGTGCTCATTTTGTCTGGTCTCCCCTTTGAATCTTAAGCACCAGGGACCAGGAATTAAGAGGTATCATCTCTCTCCTGGAAACCCTTGACTGCAACAGCTGCTAACCACAAGGTCAACAGTCCAAATCCACCAGGTGCTCCTTGGAAACTCTATGTGGCAGTTCTACTCTGTCTATAGGGTCTCTATGAGTCAGAATCAACTCAGGAGCAGTGGATTTGTTTTGGTTTGGTTTTGGTTTTTGGTATCTGCAAAAAGAAATCCACAGTGGCATCCAGATCAATTCGAGCAACTCAAGACCTCCCATCCAGTCAGCCCAGCTTCCTCTGGAACCCATAAAACAATGGCTGAAAGAGCCAAACAGGCCCTGGCTCCCACTGCACAAACAGCTGGTGGATCATAATCTGGAAAGGTTAAGAAGTGTGGTGGAAACTGGGTGGGACCAGAGCCAGGGGAGGCTGGACGCTGTAGGAGCCTGGCCCCCACACAACTAGCTGGGGGATCTTAAGCAAATCATCTTACCAGTACTCATAAACCTAGTTAAACTCAGCTCTATTCCACCAAGTATTCTGCAGTGGCTTATGGTCAAGAGAATTAGGCCAGATAAAAACAAGTGCAGGGAAAATAATAAAGTCAGGGGTAAGATTAACACATGCAAGTACATTGCACGTGGTCCCTTCCCACAGAAGTACTGAGATGGGTCACAAATCTAGCTCTCAGGTGCTTAGTAACCAAAGCCAAAAGGAAACACGATCAGCCACGAGATTCTCGGTGCCCTTAACACAACAAACCAGGTGCTCTGGACAAGCGTGGTTTTCCCCGCCTGACTTGGAAACTGAGAGACTTCCCCACTGGGTCTTTATAAAAGGACACAGTGACATAGCAGCAGTGACACAGCAGCAGGGCCTGTGACATCCCAACCACAGACCCTAACATCTCTTCTGCATTCCTCATTTCACCAGCATCTCTTGCAATTTAAAGACCCAACCCAAAAAGGGCAGTTCAGCCAAAGTGGACAAGTCCCTTTACCCTTTCAAGCCACAGTGGCTTCATCTGCAAAATGGCCCACCTATTTCAAATAGGATAATGGTAATAATGCTATAAGACAGAAGCAATTTGACAACAACAGATTTGGTTTGGGGGTTTTCCAACGAGAACACATGTGTCTAACACACAGTGTTTTTCTTACTTTTCTAGGGCTGCTGTTAACAGAAATACCACAAGCAGATAGCTTTAACACAAATTTATTTTCTCCCAGCGTAGGAGGCTAGAAGACTGAATCCAGGGTGCTGGCTCTAGGGGGATACGTTCTCCTTCTGTCAACTCTAGAGGAAGATCCTTGTCCCTTCAGTTCCTGCTTCCTTGTTTCTTGGAGATCTCCACGTGTCCTGGCAGCTATCTTTTATTTTCTCACAGTCCAGTCAGCCAGAAGTCCAAACGCAGGGCATCAGCTCCAGGGAAAGGTTTTCTTTCTGCGCCGGCTCTGGAGGAAGCTCTTTGTCATCAATCTTCCCCTGAATCAGGAACTTCTCAGCACAGAAACCCCAGGTCCAAAGGACACACTCCACTCCCCGTGCTTCTTTCTTGGTGGTGTAAAGTCCCGAGCCATTAGCTTGCTTCATCCCTAAAAGGTGGCGCAGGCCACGTGCCAGGGAAACTCCCCGAACACTGGATCAAGCATGTGACCTTAGCAAGGGTGTCACATCCCACCCTAATCCCCTTTAACCACAGGCAGATTATAATTTATAATCATAATCACAAAATGGAGAAAACTACACCACACTGGGAATTGTGGCCTCATAACGTATTTTGGGGGGACACAATTTAATATATGATACCAGGAAACTCTAAATGATTCTAAGAAGGAAAGAGAGTCACTCCAAATGAACATTCCTGTCACATCAAAGAACTAAGAACTGTCACACCACTCTCTACGGGGACCCCTTCCACACCACCACCTATTAACTTGGGGCAACAGTGCATTTTTAAAATCAAGAGCCCCTCAGTTGGACAGACAGACACTCTGGCTGCCCCTGTACATTCTAGAACCCACTTGCTCAGCTCAACTTCAGCAAAGCTAAGTCCAGCTGTGTGGCCAGTCACAGCAAAAATCCTAGAAACTGGGGCCAGAGAAGTTCCCCTCCACCCCCCAGGAAGGATGGCATTTCTTTGAAGGAAGGACAGAGGGAGAATAATCTGCGTCCATGTCTGAGTCAGGCCCCAGGCATTCTTTAGCCCCTGGGACACCACTGGGACACTCCGTGCACAGACCATTACATGTTCCTGCTTAGGTCACTAAACGCACAGGCTCCCTGGCAGGAGGTCCCACTCACCACACTCACTACCACCCCCACAGACTCGTACCACCTGCCCATCTCCCACAGGTCAGGAGGTCCCCTTTGTGTCACTATCCAAGTGGGGCTAAAAGCCCAGCACTGGGCCACACAACCCCACCCGAACATGGCTGCAAGGCACAGTACCAGCTTCACCAAGCAGGAAATGATTAATAAGTGTTTGCTGACACTTCCAGTAACTACTTCCAGGAAGTACAGGCTCCTTCCAGCCCCATCTTTGCACAGTCCTAATGCCCACTCTCTTGTTCATAAAACAGCTGTTAAGTGTCCTAGATTGATTTATGTCCCCCGAAAAATGTGTGTATCAATTTGGCTGGACCACGAGTCCCACTCTTGTGTAGTTGTCCTCTATTCTGTGATTTTCCTATGTTGTAACTATTTATTTATGCCTGCAGTTAATAAGGTCAGACCGGATTATGTGAAGGAGGATCCACTAAGGTCACCTCCCAGATCCTAGGTAAAGAGAGTTTCCCTGAGATATGGTTTACACAATATTTTATCCTACAAGAGATAAAAAGAAAGGGAAGCAAGCAGAGAGTGGGGGACCTCATACTATCAAGAAAGCATCACAGGGAGCTAAGAATGTCCTTTGGACCTGAAGTTCCTTCACGGAGAAAATGCCTAGTCCAGGGGAAGCTTGATTAGAAGGACCTCCTTCCTCCAGAGCCAAGAGGGAGAAAAAGCCTTCCCCTGGAGCCTGCACCCTGAATTTGGACTTGTAGCCTAACAGACTGTGAGAGAATAAACTTCCCTTTGCAAAAGCCATCCACCTGTGATATTTCTGTTAGAGCAGCACTAGATGACTGAGACATCAAATGTCACCGAGTCACTGGCCCAGGCTCCTGCAGGAACCCATCAAGGTTCTGACTACAGCCTGGATGTCTCCACTCGATAGGCTGCTGGGCTCCAGGCCTGCTGCCCACACCCAATACAGACCTTCACAGCCACTAGATTCATGGTTCTGGTAGTTCTATGGACCCATTCCATGTGTTTGAAAGTAAGAAATAAAAGTGGCCTGAAGCTAAAAAGGGAAGTGACCCCAAATGGAGCTTAATCTCTTACTTTATCTCCATGAAGCTTAACATACTGAACATCAACTTGAAATGCACTCTCTCAGCATCAGCCCCTGTGCTCAGGCCCTGTGCTGGGTGCAAGGAGACAAAGATGGCCCAGACCCAAAGCCCTCTCTCAGGAGCACACAGTGGCCCCAGAAGGGCCTTCTCTCCGTGCCTTTCCCCAGTGCCTCCACGCGTCTGCCCTGACCGTGTTCTGGGCACCGTGAACACCCCTCCTCAGAGGTTACAGACATCTGCTGTGTAACAGGCAGACGAGCTATCCCCCTGACCCTCACTAGATCACGAATTCCTTATTGCAGGACACTGTCCCCATTTTCACACCCCTGAAAACCCTGGCGGTGTAGTAAAGCGCCACAGCTGCTAACCAGAAGGTCAGCAATTCAAATCCACCAGGCGTTCCTTGGAAACTCTATGGAGCTGTTCTACTCTGTCCTATAGGGTCACTATGAGTTAGGATCGGCTCCACAGCCCTGGGTTTGTCTTTGTTTTGTTTTGTTTGGGTACTTAAAACTGAAACGTTGCTGGCACCATAGTTAAGCACTATGGCTGCTAACCAAAAGGTCGGTAGTTCTAATAATCTACCCGGTGCTCCCTGGAAACTCTGTGGGGCAGTTCTACTCTGTCCTTATAGGGTTGCTATGAGTCAGAATCCATTTGACAGCAATGGGTTTGGGTTTTTGGGTTTGGTACTTACGACAGAGCTTGGCACAGAGCAGGTTCTCTGGGACAGCCACGAACAAAAAGAAGGAAGAAGAGCCTGTCAGCTTTTTGGTTGGCTAGAATACAGAGTAAGACCTTCTGAGAGACCCACACACAGGCCTACTTTGAAAACACCACCCTGGGACTATAGCTTAAGGCAATTAGCATGACTTAAGGGAGAGGGTGTGGATTACAGTAAACTGATCTGCAAGGCTAGCAGTCACAAAAAAAAATGAGAGTTATACTTGGGGTCAGGGCTAGCACCCCACTAACTCCAGGAATTTCCGCTTCAGTGCTTCCCCAACACACGCCCCAAGTTTTCAGACCTAGACTCCTATGACACCCTCCCCCTCCCCTGCCCCCACAAGGAGCCACTCTAATCATGCAAATGGAAACAACTACTGTTCTCACTTCAACAGGAGCTGAATACATTTTTCTCATTGCACTTTTCAGTTCTCTTTCCTTACACAGATATTTAAAAAACTGAAAATCACTCAATTACTATCTCCCCACTTGAAAGAAAGAACACTGTGGAGTCCCTCAATGGTGGGTTGTAGATGTGAGTTCAACCAGAGACACTCAGAAGAAATGCCTGGTCTACTTCCAAAAACCCAGCCACTGAACACCCCATGAAGCACAGTTCTACTCTAACACAGCCAGGGTGTCACCATTAGTCAGAACAGACTCAAAGACAACGGGCTGGTTGCAGTCTCGCAGTCTCAAGTTCAAATCCTGACTTCCCCCTCCTGGTGATCTTGGCAAGCAACTTAACCTCTCTGAGTGTCAGTTCCCACCTCTGTAACAGAAAGCCCCATGGCAGCCTCAGGACTCTGACAGTTAAACGAAACAGTGTGAGGGAAAATGCCTAGCATGGTGCCTGGCACCTGTCAGGACTTCACAGACGTTCCTTTCCTTCCCATTCCCCGGTAATTCTTCATACAGCTGGGTCTACACAAAAGCAACGAGCATAGCACACAAAGCCCTATTGCCTGGGTTCTAATCCTGCCTCCACCACTTCCCAGCTGTGCAACCTGAGACAACATATCTGACCTCTCTGTGCTTCAGCTTACTCATCTGAAAAAAGAGGAGAGGAATACTGCAACCTCAGAGGGAAGTTGTGAAAACTGAATCACAAAGTACGCGCTTGGGTACATGGTCAGCACTCAGCAGCGAAGTTAGTCCCCGCATTATGGTGACCCTAGGCAAAGGAGACACTTCCCAGTCCTGCGCCATCCTCATAATCAGCTGTAGACGGGATCATCACTATCCACAAAGCAGATTGCCAGACCTTTCTTCCTGATCTTAATAAATGCTCTCCACTGAAACTTGTTCAACATCACAGCAACAGGCTTGGGCATCATGCCTCCGTTGACAGACGAGTGGTAGCTGTAGCTGAAGTACACTGACCGGGAATCAAACCTGGGTCTCCCATGTGAAGAGAAGTATTCTATCACTGAACTACCACTGCCCCTACAGGCACTCAAAAGACAGAGTAGTTACTATTACTAACCCTATATCAGACACTGGAAACTCTGGTGGCGTAATAGTTAAGTGCTACGGCTGCTAACCAAAGTCTCAGCCATTCAAATCTGCCAGGTGCTCCTTGGAAACTGTATAGGGCAGTTCCACCCTGTCCTACAGGGTTGCTATGAGTTTGAATCGACTAGATGGCAATAGGTTTGGTTTTTTTGGTGTTCATACTGACATTTACATTGCTCTTTACAGGTGACAAACTAGTTTAATGAATATTATTTCCCTGGTGCATTCTGACCACTTCTGAGACCAGCAGGGCAAGTATTAGTATTCCACTGAGTCCTGTGAGCACCTCACCCCAGCTGACAATGAACATGGGTGTCACCCAGTCCCAACAGGGATTTGTTTGACAAATTTTCAGCAATATGTTTTAAAAATCCAGGCATTTTCTTCAAGTAAAAAATCAGAACAAATGACAACACCAAGTTCCCTAGCTGTCAGAATCCCAGTTCCAGCACTAACTAGCTGTGTGGCCTCGGACAAGTTACCTCACCCCTCCTGTCTCAACCCCTTCAACTCTCTAATGAGGATAAAAACTCAGCCCCTTCAACTGTCACATGAGGATAAATCTCAGTTACCTGACTGAGTTGCTGTCAGAGTGAAATAAGTTAACATTCATAAAGCAGAACAGTAAGACACATGCCAATTTCAAAAAAGGGGGGCAGGGGGTGCTTCCTTTCAGAGAAAGCATGGTTTCTCAGACCTGCCTAAGTCCCTACCACTCCCTACTGCCCTCATAAGCACAGGCCTTATGTGTGTGGTCTATCCTTAGGTAGTTTCCCAGCTACAGACTTCCAAGCATACCCCTGTTGTAAGAGTTCAAGAAGAATGAGACATGTAAAGTCACTTAGAACATTCTGGAGGTGTGAAAAGCATTCAATTACTTCCTAAAGCCACACCACTGGAAAGCATCAAGCTAGTAAGTGGTGAGTATGGCTAGGAGAATGCACACTGTCTGCACCTCCAAGCCCAGCTCTCATCTAACACAAGGCCAGCAGCCCCATGGACACCAGTTTGTGCACAGGCTGAGTCTGAATGTACCTTCCACATAAACAGGCATACACACCTCCAAGCTATGAAAGGGAATAAAACTGATAAAACCTTACAGATTCAATGTTCTACGATGTGTAGGGACTGCTGCATGGCCATAAATGCTAAAAGGCAGGTTGCAGCAATGTCAGTCTCTGCCTCTGCCTAGCACATCTGGACCCTGAACGCACAGTGACCACTAGTGCCCTCTGTCCTGTCCACCACTTGGGACAATGGTTCTACTCTGCTCACCAAGTTCCACTTTTTATTAAGCAAGCCAACTCAAATCACTCCTCTTCAGTTCATTAAACAAACGAGCGCCTATTGGGTGCCAGTCCCCATGACATGGTGACCCCGGAAACTCAGTCTAGCAAGGGAGACAAAAAAAGTAAAAAGGTTACTTCACATGTGCAAGGGCCTGGTAGCAAAAAGAGGCATGACGCACTGGAGGAACCGCAAGAAATCTGGCATGGAAGGCCCTGAATATGTGTCCAGAAATGCTGCCCTGTGTGCCTACCCACAAGGCATCCTTGGATGGTGCCAACTGAAAGACTGGAGACTTAAGTCCACCCAAAGGCACCTTGGAAACCCTAGTGGCTTAGTAGTTAAGAGCTGTGGCTGCTAACCAAAAGGCTGTCAGTTCAAATTCACCAGGCACTCCTTAGAAACTCTACAGGGTAGTTCTATTCCGTCCTATAGGGTCACTACGAGCCATTATCAACTCGACAGCAACGGGTTTGGTTTTTTCTTTTAGAGGCACCCTGGAAGACAGGCCCAGCGATCAGCCATTGAAAACCCTATGGAGGTTCTCCTCTGACACATGCGAGCCACCATCAGTCAGGAATGACTTGACAGCAACTGATTTTATGCCAAGGCAAAGAATTTAGCAATACCCACAAGGCACTGAGAAGGCCCTGAAAGGCTTGGAGCAAAAGATAACATTGAAGTCGGTGTTGGACCTTAACTGGGAGGTTCCAAACTGCAGTCTTGAAGGCCTTTCCCTGAAGGCCCAGATTATCTCATTTAATTCTCTCAGCAACCCACTTTACAGATGACACTCCTGAGCAGTGCCTGAGGGTATATACTAAATATGTTAGAGAATCCAGACTTGTCCCCCAGGTCTTCCTCATGTGCTTTTAAACCATCATTCTTCTCTAGTGAACCTCCAAAAACAACTCTTTGTCATCAAGTCCTACAGGGCAAAGCAGATCCGCCCTACAGGGTTTCCAAGGCTATAAATCTTTAAGGAAGTAGACTGCCACATCTTTCCAGGAGACTCTGGTGGGTTCAAACCTGTGCCCTTGGGCTTAGCAGTCAAACCCTTCACCACTGTGTCACCACGGCTCCTCCATATCCCACAGACCCCCACAATCCCCTTGTTCTGAGTTTGAGATCTGCTTGATTGTGTTATTATGCCAACTTGTTTCTACTGTGTATCTTGTTGCCTACATCTGTACATTTCTTATATTGTGAACAACTTCCCCTATCATGAAACACTCCAAGCTTTGGTAATGGTTGTGTAAAAATCCGTGACTTCAGCAATATTGGACTGCTGGACATTTAAGTTGTTTACAACACACACCCTCTTGTTTTTCCTTTAACAGACCAGTCCTTGCAAAGTTCATCCCACTCAGTCCTCTGGGGGGAAATTCTGTGTCCCTGATACCACCCAGTGTGTGACTTATCTCGGATATGGATGAGTAAGACAATGACTTTCAACATCACTTTTACAAGAATATCAGCAAGTTTTATTATAGAAAGAGCCCTACTGTTTTTCTTCCCCATCCCACTTCCCAAACTCAACTTCCCAGTTTCGCCAAGTTCATCTGGGTTCTCGGTTGATGCAAAGGAAATAAAAGGAGACGAGGGTGGGGAGTGGCTGGCAGCAAATACCCCTGGGACCCTGTAAGCTGAGGCCTCCCCACCTCCAACCCTATTCCTACAAGCAGAGATTTCCAAATCCAAGAGACACCTTTGACTCTACCCAAAAGGGATGGATTTCCCCCCAGAAGGTCACAAGGCACACGTTCAACCCCAGAAAACCAACTCAGCCTCCATTCAGACACAGGTCAAGGTACTATGTTCCAGCCCCTGTGGTCACTTCCAGAACTTTAGGGCCTAGAAAGAGGAAGCAGAAAGAACAAGGGACTGGAGTCCTGAAGGCCCTTCCCTGAAGACTCAGATTATCTCATTTAATTCTCACAGCAACCCATTATACAGATGACACACCTAAACTGGGAAAAGTCTAGTGGCTTCCCTAAAGGTATATACTAAATACACCCAGACTGGGACTGGGCGTGCACTGTGATAAGCTATGTGGTCTTGGATACGCTGCTTCCCCTCTCTGGGCCTCTGTTTCTACAATACGTGAAGTGAGCTATGACTTGGAATTGACCAGACAGCACACAATACCACCAGCAAAGTGCGGAGTGGCCCTGGGTGGTATAAACCATTAGGTTCATCTGCTAACTAAAAGATTGGAGGTTTGGGTCCACACAGAGCCACCTCAAAAGCAAGGCCTGGTATTCTACTTTCTAAAAACCAGCCCCTAAAAACTCCACGGAGCCCAATTCTGCTCTGAAACACGTGTGGGCACAAGAGTTGGCATTAACTTGACAGCCACTGCTTTTCTGAAGTGAACAGAGTGGCTTTGCCTCCCTGCTCTGAGGAGACCCTCCTCAGGCCTGCCCAAGGTCTATAAACAAGCAGAGAATGCACTGTAGGCAGCTAACTGCTAAGTGTTGTAGCCCCCAACCAAACAGCTCCCACCTAGGGGGAAGACAGCCTAAAGTGGTCCTCCTGTTCCTTCTCCTTACCTCCTCACTGATCAAGATAAAGGAGAAGACGTCAGATGGGAGGAGGGAGCAGTTGCTGACTTAGTATTAAAAACAAACCATCTAACCGGCATCCTGTAAGCCTAGCTTTCTGTAAGAAGGAGGCAAACATGTTTGTCACGCTTAAAAAAAATTAACTGACTGATTCATAACCACCTTGCAAAATACTGAAGTCAGAACAAGAGCAAGTAATCACCATGCCAGCTCCAAAGTTTCTGGTTTTATTTTCTAACTGATGGTGACATGCTTTTCACAAACCCAAGCAAGCTGCATGTCAGTGATAAAGCAGACAGTCACTCCTGCCACATGAACGGACACAAGCCCAGATAGGAGAGGCGACCCAAGTTACCTCCAGAACCCAGAAAAGCCCCACTGACTTCCAAGTGATGCCCAGCTGGAAGAGGGAGAGAGATGCCCAGGGGAGGCAGCTGATGCCGTGGGAGGGTCAACAGCAGCTACCAGCCAAACAGGAAAGCTCCAGTTCAAATACTAGTGGAAACTGACAGTCTCTGGATGACAAGCAACTCACCAGCCCCCATGATCCTCTGGGGTGGAAACTGTGACAAGGCTCAGAACTCCCCCAAATGGATAGGGACACCTGCCTAGACCCACTGGCTACGTCTCTCCACACCTGCCTGCACAGGTTTTTATGCCTCCTTGTCTCCGAAATCATCAGTTCAACACATTCTAGAGGATTCCAGTTCTCGCTCTCTCTCCCTCTCTCTCTCTCTCCCTCTCTCTCTCTCTGCCTCTCTGTCTCTGTCTCTCTGTCTCTCTCTCTGTCTCTATCTCTCTGTCTCTCTCTCTCTCTCACCCCTTCAGGGAGGCAGAAGGTGGGGGAAAAGAGCCCCAAGTTCCAGGACTCAGAAGGTACTGCTCAAAGGAGACAAGATCAGCCGAAAGTCACAAACATTACACCAAGAATCCAACCCGCTCTCCAGACGCTCAGATCTTTCCTCTCATCACATCTATGAACCCGGTTCTGCTAACACAGCCTGTGAAACACCCTCCCTACAGCCCCTCGCTCCAAGGCCCACACCCAGAGCACTCAGCCCACCTCGCCACCTCTCCAGGATCCTGCTCAGCCCCTGGGCCCCTCCCATCTCCTGGTCTACTGGAGGACAGGTGGCAGGAAGGCTAGTTAAGAGCCGGACACACTGGGATCTGCCCTTTTCTAGCTGTGCGGCTTTCTTGAACTTCTTGGGCCTGGGTACGCTCATCCATAAGAGATGTCTAATTTTAAACTGTATATAAATAAAGCCCTACCTCACAGGGCCATCTAAGAGAATGAAGCACATATAGCTCGCCTGAAATTTGCCCTGGTAATGGGAAGAGCACCCACAGGTGCTTCACAGGGTGTCCTGCCCCCAGTGCTCTCTCCCACCAGCTCGAAACCCTGCTCCTCCCTTCACCCATGGCCAGGTCAAACTCTTCCTGTGCTGAAAATACATGTCCACACAAGAACGCGTGCAACCGTTCAGTTCAGCATTGCTTGTAACGACCACAAAGTGGAAACAACCCCAAGGTCCATCACCTCGGGAACAGGTCAACAAAATGTGGTATAGTCACACGATGGAATATTAAAACCGCCAAAAATAAACAAATAAAAAATCCACGCCTACTTCTGTTGAGTTGATTCCAATTCACAGCAACCCTGTAGGACAGAAAAGAATGGCCCCATAGTGTTTCCAAGGCTGTAACCTTCAGGAGAGCCGAGTGTCCGAGGAGCAACTGATGGGTTTGAACCACTGATCATGTGGTTAGCAGCCAAGGGCCTAATTAACCACCACACCACCAGGATTCCTTAATGAATACAATTCAACCATAAAAGAAACGAACCACTGATCCATCTACAATATGGATAAACTCTGAAAACACCCCACTCAATTGGGGAATTCAGACATTAAAGGCCCCACATGATACTGCAAAACAAAAACAAACCCACTGCCAATGAGTCGGGTCTGACTCATAGCAACCCTAGAGGTCAGCGTAGAACTGCCCCATAGAGCTTCCAGGGAGCACCAGGATGATCTGAACTGCAGACCTCTTGGTTAGGAGACGCATCACTTAACCCACTAAGACACCAGGGTTTCTTTCCCCATATGATACCATTTATATGAAATGTCCAGAATAGGCAAATTCACGGAGACAGAGAGCAAACTGGTGGTTGCCAGGGCCCGAGGGGAGTAGGGAATTGGGGGTGACTGCTAATGAGCACGGGAGTAATTAAAATATCTTGAATTAGAGATTATAAACACATTATAACACATTATAAACCACTGAACGGCACGCTACAAGATGGTGAATTATACGTATGTCAATGATATCTCACTAAAATTGTTATTTAGTTAACTGCCATCAAAATACACAGAATAAAAATAAAATGATTAATATTCACAACCTGAAAAAAAGTCCTTTCATAAGGTCTTCTCTATAAGCAGCAAAATCACGGAGAATTCAGAGGCCTCAAGGTCTGACCCCAGTTCACCTCGCTACAAACACTGTTCAATCTGCCGGGCATGACCCCTCACCGTAGGCGGAAGGAGCCCCTTCCCACTGCTGATCCGGGGCCCCCAACACTCACCTCCAGATGGCAACAATGGTAGCCATGTGACTTACCCCTACACCTCAACTCTTGGCTGTTAATCCTGCCTGAAAACCAGCTCCATCCAGCCCACCCTCTCTCCAACTAGATTAAACCAAAAAATTTAAATTAAAAAAAAAAACACTGCCCGTGGAGTCCCAACTCATAGCGACCCTATCAAACAAGGCAGAACTATCCCCCCTCCCCCCAGAGTTTTCAAGGAACGCCTGGAGGACTCAAATTGCCAGCCTTTTGGTTAGCAGCCATAGATAGCACTTGACCACTGCAACACCAGGTTTTCCAAACTAGACTAGACCCTCCTAAAGGAGACAGACCTGCAGCTGCTGGCTTTCTTCCTTTTCCTTGTCCTCCCACCCCCGCCCCTCAGGCCACTGCTGACTCAATACCAACAACAGGCATGACTTCCTCCTAGCAATCTATCCTTGATTACATGATACCATTAATCCTGATATGAGTCCTCCTGATAGAAACTATCAGCCTAATTTATAGGTGGGGAAACTACAGTGTGTGGCGGCGGAAGGCTGGGGGGAAGAGAGGAACTTGATGGAGGTCAGCCCTGCAAGGGAGGCGGCTGGGATATGAACTCCCCACTCTCTTCCCATTGTGCAAGCACACACTGCCTCTCTTAAGATGCAACCAGGAAGGTTACAGGAGGTGCTCGGGAGGATCTCCCTCTGCAGTGTTTAGCCAGCAATCACACCCGTGATTTGGGTTTAAAGCCAGATAGGTCAGTATCCGCAAAGCTGAGCATGAACCTCTCAACTTAGCTCTAAAATGAGTGGAGCCAATTATCTTTGCCGCTGGGTCAAGATGCAGCCAGGCCTAGGTAGTCTCTGGCTGCAGTGAGAAATGCTCTAGATGCCACAAGACCAGAGCAGATTGCAGCACAAAACACAGATGGAGACTTAATGCTTTCCCAAAGCATATAAAAATGAATGTTTTTTAAAAAGTCTCACACAGAACAGTTCTCCATGAGTCATGTATGGTCAAAAAGTGGTGCAAGGCAGCCACCATGCAGCTCAGCTGGTGCATCTGCAAACGCAAATATTAAATTTAAAATCTGTTTTCAAAAAATGATAACACCCAGTGCTGGTGTGGGCGTGATAACACAGGCAGTCTCACACATTCTAATAGCAATGTAAACAATGCATCCCTTTTGGAAAGTCACTTGGCAGGCAGTGTCAGTGATCATAAAGAAGTCTGGAAATGAATCCTGAAGAATTAACTCTGCTTAATGGTTAAATGTCATATGTGTGAAAATCTTACCCCTACACAACTTACAATAGTATAAAATTGGCAACTGCTTCAACCTCGTTATTAGGTGCCATCAAGTCAGTTCTGACCCATAGCAACCATATGCACAAAAGAACAAAACATTACCTGGTTTTGAGATATCCTCATACTGGTTATTAAGCTCGATGCTATTCATAAGGCATCCAGTGGCTAATTTTTCAGAAAGAGAATACCAGGTTCCTTCTTCCTAGTCTGTATTAGTCTGGAGGCTCAGCTGAAACCTGCCTACCATGGGTGACACTGCTGGTATTTGAAATACTGATAACCTAGCTTCCCATATCACACACCCCCACCACAGTACGACAAACCGGCAGACGTGCGAGGCGTTTAAACCTCTATACAGGGCAGAAAGACTCACAGCAACCCTACAGAATGGAGTAGAACCGCCTCACAGGGTTTCCACAGACTGAGTAGTAGATTTGAACTGCTGAACTTTTAGCTGGCAGCTGAGCTCTTAAATCCTGCATGACCTGGACTCTAAACAAGGAAAGGTTAAGTGAATTATAGTACATTCACTCCGTGAAATATCCTGCAGCCATCAAAAAGTATGGTTAAGAATCGATGGTCCAACAGCCTGGAGGGTCCCCTGGGGACGTGGAGGGTCCCCCTAGGGACATGAAGAGTCCCCTGGGGACATTCACTGTAGACTTCCTGTTGGCCCTGACCTGAAACCAGTACTGAGGTCAACACTTCAGGCAAAGAATGGACTGGACTTGGAGACACAGAGTGAGCATGTGGTACATGTATTTTATGGCTTTATACATTTATAGGAGGCTGTCCTACTAGTTTCTAGAGGGGAGAGGAGAAGGGACAGGTGTTTGTTGGGAGGATACGAGAAGTAAAATGTGAAAAGGAAGAGTGTGCTGTACAGGGTGGGGAGAGCAGATAGAGCTGCAGAGAAGAAAGCATGCAAAGTTGACTTGGATTGCATACGTTCACTTAATCACAAAAGCAAGTATGGTTTTATCACTCGTGTAGCACCATGGAAAAAATGTTTTCTTCATTTAGCCTTCCGGCATAAAAAGATCTGAAACTGTCTCAGCTCCGTGATTACAATTACAGTAAAACCTGTGAATGCCAGAACCTGTGTTTAAGGCAGAAACCTGTTAGAGAAGGAAAAGTCAGATATTCTCCATTAAAATGAGCCATAGAAACGTCCTAAGACTGCCCCAGTCAAAAGTGGAAAACTTGCAAGACCCCGAAAAACAAGCCTGACTCGGCAGGTTCCAGCTCTAACAAGTCTACCGTGTCTGAAATAAGAAGCCACCTGGTACAAATCACAGCTATAAGGTGACAGTTGCTCTGAGAAGGAATCGACTCGACAGCAACAGGTTTGGCTTGATTCTCATGTGATGGGGAGGGGAATAAGTGGTTTCTTTCCTTCTCTATTTTTGAAATTTTTCAATATTGTTATAACACTCCTATATAATCAGGAAAAAAGAAACATTAAAAAAAAGCCAGACTCATTTTGAAGCTGCTCAGTCTCCCACGAACACTTGAAGTCTGCCTGACCCAAGATAAACTGGCCACTTGAAGTAGGGGGCTGGCTGCTCAGCACTTCTGTTTATCAAAAAAAGCTTCAGCAAAATGACACACTCCCCAGGCCCACGACAGTCACAAATCTGTACCCCCAGTAAATAGGATCGCAACCTAGAAAAAACCCAGGTGAAGGCCAGAGAAATTAACGCCTGGAAAGCGCAGGTGATGGGACTGTGAATTATTTTCATTTTTTTTTACTGGTGATAGCCACAATGCCTGGCTCAAAGTAAGCACTCGACAAATGAGGCAGAATTCTTTTTTAATGGGAAAGGCATATTCCTTGGTCCACACTCCCTGAGGGCCACAGCTGGACACACCTGTCCACCCCTCAGGGGCCCCCATGAAGCTCCATCACTGAGGTCCCGTCAGCAGCAGCTGTGTTTGGAAATGAGCACCTCCAGCAGACACGAAATCAGTACTTTTGTCACTAACTTGAGAACAAAACGGAAAACTCAAATGTCAGTGAGAGAGTAAAGGTCAAAGGGGGAGGGGAAGTAACACTTGAATGTGTCTGTGTCACCACCTGTGCTGGGGCTGTTTGGGCACAATTTCATAAATTCCTATTGCCCTACCTCTGGAATCAGGCAGACAGCCCAGGCTCCTCTGCAATCTGATTAGCTGTGTGACCTCAGGCAGGTTGCTGAACCTCTCTGTACCTTATTGTCCTCTCCTGTATAATGAAGAATTCACTCAGTTAACACACAGAAAACACTTAGCACACAGAAAGCATTTAATCACTGTCAGCTATTCATCACTACCAAGATTCATTTCAAGAAATCAAGAACTGGGTCCCAGAGATATTCAGGAGTTTCCCACAGGACCACTAAGGGCAGGGCTGGGATTCAAATTTGAGTCTAAAGGACTAAAGAAAGTCTATGTTCTTTTCACTAGAGAAAGCTAAGCCTTCCCCCCAAAACACACACACAGTCACAAATACAAACTCTGACAATTAAGTCTGCAAACTTAATTGCTGTAAGTGTTACACACCTCATTGCTGAGTATCACTACAGTCACCTTTGAATTACTCCCCTTGGGAAGCTATGCACCAACACCAGTACCTAGTCCACCCTTTAAAGCAATTTTAGAACTCTTTTTGGAATGGCCATGGCACTCTGGGGCACGGTGGCAAGTTTGCAAACTTAATTGTATCACTGTGTGTGAGGGAGTTTTTAGCCAGTAAACAAATAACTGTATTGGAAAACCCTCTCTACTCCCCTAATCTGGCCTCCAGTGACTTTTTTCTTCACCTGAAGAGAAAGGAAATATTGAAAGGAAGACACTTTGATGACATTCAGGACATTAAGGGTAACATGATGACTGCTCTGATGGCCATGCCAGAAAGAGTTCCAAAATTGCTTCGAAGGGTGGACCACAATCTGGCATCAGCACATAGTTTCCCAAGGGGAGTGCTTCCAAGGTCACAAGACCACAGTGATATTCAGCAATGAGGAATGCAGTTACTTCTTCTAGGATGAGTTCACGAACTTAACTGTCAGCCTCATATTTAAAGTTGTCAATACAAAAGCTAAGAAAATTAAAAGGTAGCATGAAATGAAGTGAATCCCTGGGTGATGCCACTAAAGCACTCAGCTGCCCATGGAAAACTAGAGCTCTGAGTTTACACGGGGCACCCTGGAAGAGAGGCCTGGAGAGCTACCTCTGAAAAATGATGTCACAGGGCACAGTTCTACCCCAACACACATGCAGTCTTCACGACTTGGAACAGACTCTCCAGCAGTTGGTGTGATAGTGCTAAGAGGCAGGAAACCAGATTCCTGTCAGTGGTAATGGGGATAATACCAGCTCCATGTCACAACTGTTCTTTCTATTCCTTCATTCAACAAACATCTTTTTGAACCCGGCTCTGTTCTAGGCTCAAGAGATGGAAAAAAAAAACCAGACATCTACACAAGGTCCCCTTCCTCCTATAGTTCAAATTCCAGAGAGCAAACAGACAGAAGTGAACAAACAAGTCGGTTTCAGGTGGTGATAAAGACCAGAGGAAATGAAGCAGGCTCGGGGGAGAGAGCGGATGGGGCAAGGGCAGGAACCTGGAGTTAAGGGCTCAGTGATAAGGCAGAGCCAGGAGGATCCGGGGCTGAACCCCCACAGCAAGCGCCAGGCTCCAAGAGAGAGCTGGGTGAGTCCATGCGTCCTGAGGTTGGGGAGGTGACAGAGGCCAAATTACCTAATCTGAGGTTCAGGGCCTCTCAGGCCAACAGTTTGGGTTTACACTAAGTGCAGGATGAAGCCGCAGGGGAGGTTAGGCAGGGGAAGGACACAACTCATTTGTGGGATAACAAGTGTCTTGGCCAGAAAGTAAAAGAGCCTAGCATATGGCTGACACTTGATAAACAGTTTTTTTCCTCATTTTCTTTCTCTTCACGCCATTGTCTACAGAACCCTGGACCTGAAACCAGACTTCCTTTCTGAGACTCCTCTTCCAGAAAAGCAGGGATGTCCTCCATGCTTCTCAACCCTGTCCTCTATCAGCATCACTTGATAAGGCTGAAAAAATACCAATGCTAAGGGTGAAATGCACCCAGCTACCCCGAAATTCAGATTCCATTGATCTGGGGTGGAGATCCTGACTCAGTATTTTCTCTTACGTTCCTCAGGTGCAGCCATGAATGAGAAGAATTTGCCCAGAGGGGTGCTTAAGGCCTCCCCGTGACCAAGGCCTCCCCGTGTCCAAGGTGGAAGTAATAATCAGGAGAGCTGTCTGGAAGAGCAAATGCATGTGTTCTGAGAAAGTAGGTTCCTTGTCACGGGAGATGGGTAAGCAAACACCACTTTCTCAGATAGGAAATCCAAGAATCAGACAGATCCCTTCCAGGGCGAATTTTTTGGGTTTTTTGGCTTGCTGGGTGATGATCCTCCAGTGGGCAATTCTTAGGCCTCAGTGTCCTCTGAAATCAAAGATGAAAAAGAAACAAAATGTGTGTCATCTCTTACCTTGTTGCAATGGTAGGCATCACTAATCAAACCCAGAACTCGCTCCTACAGAACCAGGATGTCCCAAGTGACCTGAGAATTCCTTCTTTGTGGGGCTGAGCAACCTAAATCTGGATGCAAACTGGAAGCCATTTGTCTTCCCTGGCCTCACGTCCCTAAGTTCCTTTCTAACTGTAACTTTCTCAGAGGCAATAATCCTTTATTTATCTTCCTATGAGCAACAATCGACTACCAAGTTACACAGCAGTAAGGTGGTCCAGGCCATCAGACCAGGAGATCACACCTTCCATCCTTATGGGCAAGTTTTGCTTATTTTCTGAAAATCACACTCTAGGTCCTTTCCAGGTAATACCATCCCTCCCTCCCAGGCAGTTACACCCCCAAACACTCACTGAACAGAGCCTGAGGCAGACTGTACACCTGGATCCAGTAAGCCAATATGCATTCCAGGAAAAGCCAGTAAAAGCGTAAGGGCACAAACCCTCGGCTCCCGCTGCTGAGAGTAACAATGACAGCACCCAGCATTTACAGAGCACTGTGTGTGCCATGCACCTATGCTGGGGGCTCCCTCTGTATTATCTCATGGAATCTTGATCCAACCCTCTGAGGTGTTTATTACCCCCACTGGAAACACAAGAAAATCCAGACATTTTGAAAGCTACTGTTGCTGATATGGAGCCCTGGTGTGCAATGGTCTGGGCTCAATTACTGCATGACCTTTTGAAAATCCTGGTGGCGCAGTGGTTAAGTTCTACAGCTGCTAACCAAAAGGTCAGGGGTTCAAGTCCACCAGGCAATCCTTGGAAACTCTATGGGGGCAGTTCCACTCTGTCCCACAGGGAACCAAAAAGGAGCCTGGGTGGCCCAAAGGTTACATACTCTGCGGCTAATTGAAAGTTCCGTGATTTGAACCCACCAACATCTGTAAGGCAGAAAAAATGGGGCTTCAGGAACTAGTTCATTTCCATTCGAACCCCTGCGGAGACTCTGCATTTGTATCCCAGATATACTGAATCCAAACCTACAGTGTAACAAGACCCCCAGGTGATTCTTATGTATCATAAACATGAGAACACTGCTCTGCTAGCAAAGCCCTGGTGGCTTAGTGGTTAAGAGCTCAGCCTGCTAACAAAAAAAGTCACAGTGAGAATTTACCAGTTACTCCTTGAAAACTCTACGGGGCAGTTCTACTCTATCCAACAGGATCACTAGGAATTGGAAGTGAGTCAATGGTAATGGGTTTGGCTTTGGTTTGGGCTGTGCTAGTGGTTCTCAGAACTGGTCCCTAGCCAGAAGCATTAGCAGCACCTGGGGATTGTTGGAAATGCAACTTCTAGTAGTTGGAACCTGAACAAATCAATGAGAACTCCTGGAAAGAGACCTGGTGATCTCCTCCTGTCAAGACCACAGCCTAGAAATACTTAACGTCTAAGTTCTACTGTGTCCTGTAGGGTTGCAATGAGTCGGGAATTGACCCAACAGCACCCAACACCATCATCACCACTACCTTAAAAGCTGGTGGTCTGAACCGCCCCAGCAACGCCACAGAAGACCTTGTGACCTGCTTCCATAAGATTACAGCCAAGAAAACCCTCCGGAGCAGTTCTACTCTATCCTACAGGGTCACCATGAGTTGGAGTCAACTCAGTGGCAACAGGCTGGTTGACTGGAACTTGCAGATGATCCCAGCAACAGAGGCAAGGTTAGAAGTCCATCAGGACACTGACTGGCTCTAGGCAAGTCCTTTCTCCTCCAGGCCTCATCTCTAAAATGGGGATGATGATTGTCAGCATAGACGAGAGCCTGGCACACAGCTGCATGTAACTCTAGGCACTGACTGTGTTTTCACAACGTATACTGCAGAGTGCGTGACTTGGAACAACCTGCTGGGATCTGGGCAAAACACTGAGCCCCCATATAACAATGTCCCGACTTGCTCTTGGACACTGAACTGGGACTTTTGTGTGACTTCGACGGCACTTGGCTGGCTTGGCTCACAAAGTGATGTCTTCCTGAAAAGCTGTGTGAACACTGTGTTCAGAAAGCTGATGCTACCTCCTCCCTTGCTGGCATTACAATCTGAGTGGGTTTCTCCTCTGGCTCCATTCCAGCTGTCCAGGGTTCAGAAGGCACTATCTCTATTTGCATGCCCCTGGCCTCATGCTGAAAATCGCTGGGGGCTTCTGGGAGAGGGAACTTGGCAGTGACTCTCTTTGTAACAGGATCTCTGGACACCAGGTCTTGCGTGTGGAACTTGGCACATTTGGCCGCACAACTAATAAACTGTAAAACTTTCCCTCCTTCAGTATCACATCCCAGCAGCAGAGCTTGAGAAACCCACTGTTATCGAATCGATTCCAACTCATTGCAGAGCTTGATACCCTGCATGTCACATTATCACCCCAAGCTTTCTTTCCCTCCCTAGGCAGGATGGGAAAAGTGCAGTATTCCAATTATACAGAGGAGAAAACTGAGGCTGAGAAAAAGAATCTTCCCAAACGAAAGCCTGCTCTGCCACAGCATCCCTCAAAAGTATTGTCACAGATTGAAGTATGTCTCCCCAAAACTGTATCAGTTTGGCTGGGCCATGATTCCAGGTATGGTGTGATTTTCCTGTACACTGTAAATCCCGCCTCTATGATGTTTACGAGGGGTAATGGGCCAGAGTTGTGCTGGTGAGGAAGGACTCAATCTGTAGCATTGTACTGTGCCCTGAGGCAATCTTTCGGGAGCTAAAAGGCAAGGGAAGCAAGCAGACAGCTGAGGGACTCAAAGCAAGCACCAGGAGCAGAGGTTTGGATTCCAGGTCCCAGGGAAGACTGGTAACAAGGACCTTCCTCCAGAGCCAACAAAGAAAGCCTCCTCCTGTCCTGCTGGAGCTGATGCCGTCAATCTGGACTCGTAGCCTACTGGACTGGGACTGTGAAAAAATAAATTTCTCTTAGTTAAAGCAATCCCCCTGTGGTATTTCTGTTATAACCTGCCCTCAAAGCATCCCCCCTCCTCATCCCTTGAGCACGTGGCAGCCACTGCCAATTCTCTACACCACTCTGCAGACCCCAAAGCTGGGAGGCATTGCATTAAGAGGAATTCACCAGAAGTGGTCATTTACGGGTCTACTAAATGGCCTATTTGGAAAGCCTGGTGGCGTCGTGATTAACTACGACAGCTGCCAACAAAAGGTCAGCAGTTCGAATCACCAAGTACTCCCTGGAAACCCGACAGGGCAATTTTACTCTGTCCTATAGGGCAGCTATGAGTCAGAATTGACTCAGAGGCAATGGGTTTGTAACTGGCCTATTAAAAGCAGTCATGATCTGAACTGTGTTCCCTACACACTTTCCTCTGTTTAAATGCCACAGCGTGGCAATTACCACCCCTTTCACAGATGAAGTAACAGGTTCTGGGCAGACAGCAGAATCACATAGCTGCCAGCAGAAGAGCCTGGATGTGCATCCATGCTTCTGCTGATGGAGATGTCCATGCTCTTTTCCATAGCCCTGTCCTGTCATTTATGTCCCATTTCAAGCTCAGGAAATCCAAACTCATTCACAGCAGGAAGGTCAAGACCTCTGGAGACACCACTGTGTCACTCACTTGATTGAGGCCAACGGCAGCAGCTAGGAGCCAGGAAGTCAGGCAGCCTCCACCAGCTCACAGCTGCAGAGTCTGAAATCCATTCTAAACCTTCTGGAGACTTTGGGAAGCATTCACTGCTGCCACATCAGGGTTCTGAGCGGGGACTGTCAACGCATCACCATCCTTCAGAAAGATAACCTCTAAACCCTGTGAGAATACACTGTGAGCCTGACTATCCTCCCATGAGACTCAGACATGCCCTGACCTATGTCAACTTTCTTGTCCAGCTTCCTTGTTCCCCAAAGAAGCCTACAACTAACTAGCTGGTTCAAGTTTCCAGGACAATGTGTGGCCAAGAATCAGACCATAACTACCTGAGCCTGAATTTCCTTTGTCTACATCAGGGGACTATACGACTTAGTATGTACACAGCACTGACACCAGTTCCCAATAAATATTCCCTCTATGGGAGCTGCTACTGGTATTCTTATTATCTCAATTAATCTAAGCAAATCATCACAGACGTGTTCAGAATGCTCACCACAGTAAAAGGATACTGGCCAACGGTATGCTTCTCAGCTTAAATACATACATGAGGCTGTCTCAGCAGCTCTTATTCAGAGGTGAGACGAGGGTGGAGGGGGACAGAAGCTGGTTGAATGGATACAGGAAAAGACAAGGTGGCAAAGAGGAATGTGCTGTCACGAGGTAGGAAGAGCAACTGGAGTTACACAGTAGCATGTTTTTGTGTAAAATTTCATGTGACAAATTGACTTGGATTGCAAACTTTCACTTAAAGCACAAGAGAATACTGAAAATGAAAAGAACGTTCACCACAAAGTCATCTCGATAGTATCTGTCATGACACATAATTTGAGAATTACAGTAGCAAGCTGAGGACAAGATTAATTCCATAGGTTATGGTGCCTCCCTAGGAAGGAACAGAATGCAACAGCTAAAAGTTATGCAAGAGAAGACTGACTACAGAGTGGCAAGGAACAATGTTTGCGACACACTGCCAGTCCTTCACAGATGGCCACTAACTGCCCCTAAGAACAGCAGAGGAGACAGAACTCCTGTTCCCAGGGAAGGATTTATTGTCTCCTAAAGTTGCCCCCAGAGGGTGGGGGTCATGAGATACCTTGATGCAAATTTGGAATCTCATCTATGATATTCTGTGTTTGTTTGTTTGTTCCCAAAAAATCTTTCCAAATACTTTCCACTGAATAGAAGTGACCCTCCAGGAAGAAACTCCATGTTTATCTTCTGTCTTCCTAGAGTACCCTTAGGGACACAACATCTCTCTCAATTATCTACAAAAAAAAAAAAAGTAAATTACAAAAGAACATGTAGCCAGTAATCCTCTTTTAGTACACACAGATAGACAGATAAAACATACACTACAAAAAACAAAGATTACCCATCAAAACAGCACTAACAGTTATCTTGGGGGGAATGGAGATTACAGGTAATTTTGCTTTTTCCTTTTATTTATCTACATTTTCTACTTTGTTATAAGGGAAAAAAAGAAACCTGGCTTACATGGAGGAAACTCTGGTGGCGTAGTAGTTAAGTGCTACGGCTGCTAACCAAAAGGCTGGCAGTTCAAATCCATCAGGCTCTTCTTGGAAACTCTATGGAGCAGTTCTACTCTGTCCTATAGGGTCACTATGAGTTAGAATCAACTGGACAGCAGTGAGTGGTGGCGGTGGTGGTGGCTTACAAAGGAATGGAATCAATCTCAGGGTCTGTATCCCCCTGACATCTAGGCTAACAGCCCCCAGGCAGCGGACTCTCAGAGTCCTGTACAAATGAGCCAAAAACTAAACTGGATGCCGCTAAGTAGATTCCAACTCATACAGACCCTAAAAAAACAGTCTAGAACTGCCTTACAGAGTTTTTACAGAGCACCTGGTAGATCCGAACTGCTGACTTTTTGGTTAGCAGCCACAGCACTTAGCCACTATGCCCCTAGGGTTTCCTGTGAACTGGGCCATAAGTCCTATAATCAGCACAGCAGGAATGAGGGCAGAGCAACCTAGAGGTGCAAAGTCAAGACTGAATCCTCCAACTGAGCGCTAACAGTCTCAGTTTCCCCGAGGTGGTTGAAAGTTCTGATTTAGAGTAGGCAGCACAGTAGGCAGTTAAAAAGTACAGTACATTGCCCAGTATCTTGTTTTATTGGCCGTGGTCCCACAGACATTTCCAGAAAGGCATCCTCTGCTTTCACTTGACCGGCTCCCTGCCTGAGATGCTCTCAGGATCTGCTCCTTTCTGGTCCCGCTGCCGCACGCTGGTTTTTTGTGATATGTGGGGCACTGACCGAAGCACAACTGGGGACCTGAATAGCGGGTTTCGCTCTCTCTGGAAACAGAATCTACCTTCACCTCCTAACCTGCACCTTCCCCTACCTTCAGACTATCAACAGCGATGTACAGTTTTGGGGGGCAATGATCTAACTCCTAATAAGAAATTCATTTTATACACAATGCATTACATGTGTGTGCCCAAGCGTACATGTACTAACCCTTCTGACATGCAATAAACTTTGATATTTCTTATTCCAACAGTCTTTGATGCTGACCATAACTCACTAAATTGCTTTTATGACCCACAGTTTTAAATACACTGCCCAACAGCATGTAAGTCTAGGACTCGATTTTTCGAGCCTCACTTTAAAGGCACATTTTCTGGAACATATTAGTTGGAACCACATAAAACTGATAACATGCAAAAGAATAAAAACCATCATTTCACGTGGTTCAGTTTGATGACCATGTTGGAGCCCACCTAGGTTATTCACCTGCCCAATTCAGCTCTTAAAGAGAATTCTAAGTCTCACGTAATTTGAAAATCTCAGCTGCATCACGAATGTACATTATTATTGGGCAAAAAAAGCCACTGTCATCTGAATTGGGTAAGTCACTTACAGTCATTCTGAGCCAAACCTGCTGAATGGAAAAAACAGTGACAAATTCACAGGGATGCTGTGAAGACCGAATGACCTCATATATGTGAAAGCGCTTTGCAACCCCCATGGTAATTTTTTTTAATGTTCTAAATAGTATACTATGCCAATGTCCCTGCAAAATACGACGTCAAAGCACCTACTGACACGACGCCTGCTGAGCATCTGTTTCATGCTAAGCACCTGTCATGCAGTTCCACTTAATCCACCACCACAACCATATGAGGGAAGTATTCCTGTTGTCCCCATTTTATACGTGAGGCCCAGCTGAGACTCTGAGAATTAGGAGAGTCGGCGGCACAGCCAAAAGGAGTCATGTCTGTCTGAGACCAATACCCGTGCACCTAGCACTGGGCTGCAATCTCCCTCCACACCCAGAACAATCTCCCGGCAGGCCTCCATCTCCTGGCTGGGAAACAAAACTGCCAGCATGGTCCACTCTCAGTGGGGGAGGAAGAACCCCCACGACACAATAACATGAAAACGGCAGTGGCCTCTTTCAGCCTCTCACCACGCGGAGTCACCTCGTGGCCGTGGAAACCAGAGGCACAGTCACCACAGACCTGCGCAGTCTTCCATCACCCACAATCACAGCCAAGGATTAGGTCTTTAAACTTTCAGTTAGAGGCTGAAAATAACTCCTCTTAGCCCTACAGAAAATGGACCCAGAAACAGAAGGTGGTCATAGTCAGAGCCAGCGATATCACAAGATAAAGAGAAGTGTTCCACTTAAACCCAAAGAGGACCCACTTTTAAAGACATCAATATCCAAGTGGTACCTCAGGGCCAGAAGCAGCAAGATCACATTTTAGTCACATCCCAGGTGATTTAATCCATATGATTTCAATTGCACACACTTGGTCAAACAAATATAAATTGGATCTACTATTGATACATTTTAATACATACATATCTATATATATACATGCACATATGTATGTATGTATGTATGTATATACACATAGGCAGTCCCCAACATATGACATATTCAAGTTACAGCAAACTGCACTTAAAACCATCTGTTTTTGTTTTTGTACATAGTACCATTAGTGACATGTACTACATAAGATATTGCAGTGCAGAACTTGCTGATGTTATCATTCTCAGATGTTCACTCACAGATGTTCAATGCTATGATTTATAAAGATACCGATAATAAAAAGCAGTGATAATTAAAACAAAAAAATGAGGTATTCAACCTAAGTCAAAATCAACTTATGGTTGATTTGTCAGAATGGAATTGCTTCATAAATCAGGGGTTACGTGACTATATCTACACATATGTATACACACACACACACACACACAAACACGCATACAAACGATACTTTGTGGGCAACTTAAGAGATTCTGTAGCACAATTTAGATGATTCATAACTATGAATGCTAAGCACATAATTATGGCCTTTTCCCCTAACTGCAGGATCTAACTCTTGAGTAAATGAAAGGCAGTCTGTAAAATGTTCTTTATTTCTATACCCATTAACAAGTTTTAATACAACATGATCTCCCTCACTTGACCTACCCACCTACCCTGTGTGACAGGTACTATGATCATTAGCGCTTCCGAAATGGGAACACCAAGCATGGGGAAGGGTGAGGCTCTCACCAAGGTCACATACATAACTAGCAGGTGCTGGAGTCACGACTCCCACCACGCAGTCTGGCTCCAAGTTCTCTGCTCTCCCCCCTCAAGTCCCTATGTACTAAACTTAGGGTCTTATTTATTACGGACCTCTGAAGGAATAAGAGCTGCATCTAAGAGCACTGGAAAAACTGTATTTGCAACACAAATAAGAGACAAAGGACTAATGTGCAAAGAGCGTAAACAAATTGGTAACAAAATCTTTTTTTTTTAATGGGCAAAAGAAACAAACCGGGAGTTAACAAAGAAAGAAAGAGAGAGACTGAGAGGGACAGAGAGAGAGAGAGAGACAGAAACAGAGACAGAGAGAAAGAGAGAGACAGACAGACAGACAGACAAATGGCCCAAATTTAGGAAAAGATGCTCAACTCACTCAAGAAGATACAATTTTTCACCTCTCAGACTGGCAGAAACTGAAAAATGTAACACTCTCAATTTAGAAGGCACAAAGAAACAAGCTTTCTAAAAGCTCTGGGTAGGAGCACATATTGGAGCAACTCAATAATCACTATCAAAACTTAAAGAAGCATACCCCATGGAAAAACTGAGCTCAGGAGACAGGAGGACCCACGTGACTGGAAGACGACATAAGCATGAGATCAGAAGAATCAGATGGTGCCCGGTCACCAGCAAAGACAGCCCAGACAGGGAACACAGTGTAGAGGCCCCCGGGAGCACAAGGAAAAGGGGTGTGCAGACCAAGAACTCTGTTAAATGAAGACCAGACTTGATGGTCCCATACCCTCAAGGGTCCCCTGAGAACATGGCCACTGGACTTGCTGCTGGCCCAGAGCTGAGATCCATACAGAAGACAACACTTAAGACAAAGAATGGATTACACTCCAGGACACACAGCGATGATGCACGTGGTGTGTGTACTTCACGGTTTTATACACTGGTAGGAAGCCGTCCTACTGGTTTCTTTCTGGAGGGGAGAGGAAAAGACAAGTGTTGGCTGAGTGGGTACCAGCAGTAAGGAACACAAAGGAAGGTGTGCTGTCACAAGGCGAGGACAGCAGATAGGGCTGCAGAGACATGGGTATGGAAAATTGACTTGGATTGTAAACTATCACAATTTTAAAAAATTATATCCATGTACCCTCTAATTCAGCAATCCTTATGACTCGAAATTTACTCTGTGGATATTCTTGTGAAGTTACAAGACATAGGCACCAAAGACTTTCTCTGTAATAGATCTAAAACACCCAATAAATTACGGCCAATTCACACACCACAAGACTAGAGACTTATTTAAAAGTGTTAGAGCTATAGGTACTGATGATGAGACAATCTCTAAAATCATTTAGAAAATTAAAAGACCAGGCAGACAGCAATACATATATGATCTGTTGTTGTCCAGTCAACTGCGACTCACAACAACCCTAAAAGGATTGAGTAGAACTGTCCCATAGGGTTTCCCAGGCTGTACCCTGGGAAACGGACTGCTGCATCTTTCTCCTAAAGGGTGGCTGGTGGGTTAAAATCACTGACCCTTTAGTTAGCAGTTGAGCACTTAACCACTGCACCATCCAGGCTTGTATGTGTATATTATAGTCCCTTTAATGTAATGTCTAAGTAAGGACACTGGTGTACATTACACACAAATGCACACATACATACACACCTACATATATATATATGGAAACCCTAGTGGTATAGTGATTAAGGTTGGCAGTATCCAGGTGCTCCTTGGAAACTCTATGGAGGCAGATGTACTCTGTCCTATAGAGTTGCTATGAGTTGGAATCGACTTGATGGCAAAGCGTTTATATATATATGTATTTGTGTATATATATGTACATGTATATATATACACACACACATACATATAATTTTTTTTCCCCTGGAAGGAAGCTGAATTCTACAATTGTTACCTTCGAAGAGAAGGACTGATATTTTTCACTTGATGAAGGATAGAGGAGTCTCTAAGCTTATACAAGTTTTAAATCCCAGGTTTTTTAACCTAGGCTTCATGGGCTATTTCAAAGAGTCCATAAAATTGGGCACAGATTTGTATAAAGTCGTATGGAGGATTCTTTCCTCGCACACACACCCTGCAGAAAGATTAGTCCCACTATGTTATGGACTCCATGACAGGGCTGGTTTTTAATATTCATGTATTTACTAGCAGCCATGAAGTAACACTGGGCCGGGTCCTGAAACAGGCCCCCAGAAAAATACCACCCCGTTCCTGCCCTGGAGAAGTAGATCATTTCGGGCATAATAACGACATTGTTTGCTCGAGCCTCCGAAACAGCGACAGGGTACAGCTTCCCTCTAACAGGAAGAAGGAAAAGTGGAACTGAAAATTATTTGCATGTTTAAAATTAGCCCTTCTGTGGGAGCTGATGGTACTTAGCTTTCAAAATGCCCCCATCTGCTGTCTGAATACCACCAGCCCTCACCCCCAGCATTTACACGGCATGGAAATTCTCAGACGATAGGATGACTACAGCTATCACTAATAAGGAAGCAATAGACTTCCTACCGCTTTTGTCCTCCGAGGGGTCACCAGCAAAGTCTCTCAAAAGCCACCTGAGGTGGTGACAAAATTGCTGTAGATACCTCTGGTCTCCAAGACCTGCTATTTGCAGGGTTCACCACTCAGGGACTTTCTTGGGCCCTCTCATCACCACTCCTCTCCTCTGGAAAATCCAGTGCCAGCCCCTTCTCTGAAGAGGCACAGGGACTGTCACATTTGTGTCCTCTGGGATGTTCTGTGTCACGTCTCTCCCGCCACTGGCCTGTGGGATCCCTGAAGCCAGAATACCTACTTCTTCACCACCAAGGCCTCTCTCTGCTGACTGCCCGGCCCCATCCGCAGTAAGCCACCCGGTGTCCTCTCGTCCACTGTCACTCCTGGCGACCCCATATGTGTCCGAGCACAACTACTTCACAGTGTTTTCAGTGGCTGATTTTTCAGAAGCAGAGCCTCCAACATCTCTTTGTTCTGACAGACCTCAGTTAAAGGTTGGTGTCACCTGGGGACTCTATGAGCTGCACTTCGTAGTTTCTAAGCAGAAGCAACTGACCATCTTCACAATTTTTGCCTAATAACATCACATTCATATAATGATTTACTCATTTTCTTCCTTCAGATCAATTTTTTATTAAATTTAAACATTTTCTTACCATGGCACTACACTCACATCCAGACTCTTCCTACCCATACAATCATGGGCTTGGTATGCTACTTAGAATTTTTCTAATAATCGCTAAAAGAAAGAACTAAAATTAAAGAAGTTTCATTTCTACTAAAAGACCAGGATTGATGGTCCAACAGCCTGGAGGATCCCCTGGGAGCATGGCCTCAGGACCTGCTGCTGCCCCTGACCAGAAAACACTACAGAGGTCAACTCTTTGGACAAAAATGGACTGGATTCAGGGACACAGTATGACCACATGATATGTATATTTTACAGAAGAGGAGGGTGGAGAGGAGGGGACAGGTGCTTGTTAAGAGGATACTAGAAGTACAGAATGAAAAGGAGAATGGTGCTGTCACCAGGCAAGGAGAGCAGAAACAGCTACAGATAGGTGGGCATGCAAAATTGATTTAGACTATATACTTTCACTTAATCAAAATAAAAATAAATAAATGAAGTTCTGTGACTCCAACTCAGTTCACCTGGTGTGTCCTTGGGTTGTTCTGTACACTCCTTAGGGGTACATGGCTGTGGGAAATACCTGCCATGTAACTGACACCCTACGTCTTCACCCTCAAACAACAGTAGCAGGCCACAGCTAGCCACTGACTGGTACTTGGTAGTGACAGAGCAGTTCCTCTGCTATCTTAGTTGATCCTCCCAGCCACCCAGTGAAGCAGGAAGTATTGGTCCCATTTTCCAGATAAAGAAATGAGAAGTCACAGAGGTTAAGTAACTGGGCCCAGTTTATGCAGCTAATCAGCAGTCTCTCCACTGCAGATCTTGTTCTCTCTCCACCCCAGCAGGCTTGCCTTGCAAACTCAGGCTGCCAAAAGGATCATGAGAGGAAGAGAAGACACCTGGGTAGTTCATGAGCAGGTGGAGTAGATGCCACAGGGTTTAGGGCACCAAACCAAAACTCAGTGCCCTCAAGTCCACTCTGACTCATAACAATCCTACAGGACAGAGCAGAATTGCCCTATAGGGGTTCTTTAATCTTTAAGGAGGCACACTGCCCCATCTTTCTCCTGCAGAGCAGCTGGTGGATTCAAACTGCCAACTTTTTCATTTGCAGCCAAGCACGTGACCAGTGTACCACCAGGGCTCCTTGTCAAGGATGCAAACAACTCAAACTGATTCTCTCATCTATCATGGTTCAGGCTCTACTACTGAGTCCCCTGTCACGAAAGTCCACAGCCTCATCTCTTACTTGCATGCCGTGAAAACACTCTGTAGAAAATATGAATTCTTACAGCACGGGCCTGTAGGTGGTCTCAGACAACGGAGAGGTCAGGCCTGTTAGTCACACACTAGACGTGAATGCTTAGGAGTTCTGGGCCTCAGTCTTCCCTATTGATAAAACAGCAGCACGAACAGTGCCTACCTCTCAGTGTTTCTGAAATGGTCAAATCGGTTAATGCATTCAAGCCCTGGACACTGTGCCTGCCACATATAAAGTCACCTATTAATTAGAGTATTATCAGCACCATTACCTGAGCAGGGAAATATACAGAAAACTGCCTCTTACCCTGCCGTTTGGTCACTTAAAATAATTCCCTTGGCCAAGAAGGGAATGCACTATGAAGTAATTACTGATGCTGCGCAGGCTAAACCCAGGCCTGCAGTCACTCAGCAACTTGGCCTCGGCCTCAACCCCAAGAAAAAATTACTTTTAGGAGCTAAATAACCTCTCTGCTGACCGAAATTGCTCACTCGGGAGCCAGCATTCTCTCTGCTTAGGAAAGCCTGGGTATTCTGTGGTTATCTGTATCATGGAGCTGAACACGAAGTTAGCTTCAAGTCACAGTCTAACCATAAACCAATTTGCTCTGTTTTCTTAAACAGCCCGTAAACAAAATATGACCAGTTGGTTTTTCCATTGTTATTCTGCAAGAACATAAAAACACTTCAAGTCAGCCACAGGAGCATTTAACAAGCAGTTTAAAGAGTCCAAATATTTTTGTACTCTGCCTAAAGCAGGTAGGTAACCAAGGCTGAAGGATTAGCTATAATAAATAATACACACAAACAGCTATTATTCACTAGGAAACAAGAAAATGTACATGTGAAACAGGAGAAGGCCAACAAAAGCAGCTATCAATCACCAGCTTTCATTTTTCATTTTTAAGAAGTCCACTGTCAGGTTGACTTCTTAAAGGAATCTGTCAAGGCTCCTTTGTTAAGAGAGACAGCAGAAAAATGCCTTGTCGCATTGCCTAAGACACACACATAAACCAAAACGAGTATGTAAAATGCTAGAATAAGTGGAATCAGACACCGCTACCAGCAAGCCCTCATGTCAGGATCATCTCCCACTGTCCTTTCTGTCTTAGAGAAGAATGAGATGCCCGGTTCAAAAACTGCTTTCCAAGCCTATCATAAGTACTAAGCCTTCCGGCATCTCAGCTTTCCAGCATCCACACCCATCCTCATTACTGCCCAAGCAGAGCTGAGTCTTTTCCATGACCTGCCTTTTTTTTTTTAAGCTGCTATAGTTGATTTCATTTTCACACGCAATTATTCAAGTCTCACAACACCAATCAAGCACTAAGCAGGTAGGCAGATGCCTTAGTCCAAGTTTCCTAAGCCCACACACTTCAAGAATATCTCCACTAGGATTTGATTTGGGGAAACTCAATTTACAACTACAGACAACTCCAGGAATGCAGTGTGGCAGTGCTCTGTCTATGCGGTTTCCAAATACTGTACCATCATGACAATACCAGACACAGGCAGGAGGCCCAGGTTCCAGTCTAGCACCCCTTTACCTCGCTAGACCACCTCAGCCCAAGCACTGTCTTCTCAGGGCCTCAATATCTTCACCCAAAAAAACGAGGGGTTTGGACTAGCTTGAAGGTCTGACTCAAAAATACTCTGATTTCCTGAAACAGCCAACACAGAAAAGAATTACCAAATGTGAGTTTAGAAGATGATTTTTCAGAAAGCCTTTTAGGTTTCCTATTTTATAGTATGGACAAAATTGAGACATTTAGGAGATTCTTCTTGTGTTTCTAAAGAACGAACTAGAGGAAGGAAATACCTGACCATGGGACAAGCAGAGAGTAGCAATCCGTTAACGTAATACAAGGAAGGGTTAGGCAAGAAATAAATTTACCTAAGCAGCTTTTTGCTGTCACAGCATAGCCAGCAATCAACATGTCTGACAGGGAAGAAAATATCCACCCCCCACACCGCCACACACACACACACACACACAAAATCACTGCCATCGAGTGGATTCCAACTCACAGTGACTACAGAACATGGTAGAACTGTCCCATAGAGTTTCCAAGGACTGCCTGGCAGATTGGGCTGCCAACCTTTCAGTCAGCAGGCGTAGCACTTAACCACCATGGGTTTCCTATGTATACACATATACAAGCAAATACAAATTGCCAAGCCAAGTGCCGTCGAGTCGGAAACTAAAAATAAATGAAGCTCAGCTCTTTCAGTAAAATAAACTTTGGTTAAAAAAAAAAAAAAATTCAATGGAGGCAATTTTCTCTCATTTTCTTGTTTTTTGTTTTGTTTTAAATCCCATACGCAAACACACTGTCACTGAGTCAGCTCAGACTCATGATGACCTATAGTACTGGCCAGAACTGCTCCACATAGTTTCCACGGAGCAGCTGGTGGATTTGAACAGTCAACCTTTGGGGTTCGCAGCTGAGCTCTTAACCACTGTGCTGCCCAAGTTTCCTTACAGGGATAGGGTGATGCCCATACACATAATACATTACTGACAATCTCATCGAGACATGTTTCCATAGTCCTTTCAGATAGTTGCTAGTGAAGCCCCTCAAACAACCCTACGAGACAAGTGGTAGTACATCCAATCTACAGATGACGCTAACTAAGGATGGCAGGAGACTGAAAAGCCGGTCCAACCCTGTTGCCTATGCTCTAGTACTCTCCACGGAAATCCTGGTGGAGTAGTGGTTAAGTGCTAAAGCTACTAACCAAATGGTCAGCAGTTCAAATCCAAGGTGCTCCTTGGAAACTCTATCTACTCTGTCCTATAGGGTCACTATGAGTAGGAATCAGCTCCATAGCAATGAACGGTTAGAGAATTCTTCACAGAAGATGCACTGCCTTCCAGGCCCTCAGGACAGCACCCCAAAGCCCTCTGAGAAAACTGTGAGAGGGGTGTTGGCCACCCAGAGTGACCCACTGAGGGTTAACCACAGCCCCGAGGCCCCAGCTCTCTACTAGTCCTGCCTGCTAGGCCTGCTTCAGCAGAGCTGATGTTTCAGTTCTCAGGCAATCCTGTATTTGCGCTTGCAAACTTTTCCCTGAAACCAGGTTCCATCCCCAGCCAATAACTCCCTTCCTGGGTTTCCAGCATCATCTCCTTAGAGCTGGTTTCTATAAAACAATGAGATTTTCACTAGCAAACTGAGCAACAGGGACATCACGAGGCCACTCTCCCTAAGGTCTGAAACCCCTGTTTTAACAGGCTCCTCCAAGACTCAGAGAATGAACCAGCTCGCTCAGCTCCAAGATACCCACTGGATGCTGCTTTCTTTCACTTCTGTCCCTCAGTTCCCTATCTGTGAAATGGGAACACCACCACCCCCAACCAGCTGTCCTGCCTCACCCACCTCCCGTGGGGATGGACAGAAGGGGAAACGACGCTTTCACCAAAACGCCAGGCACATCGTTATCTGAAAAGTCAAGCTAGACAGCAGGGCGGTGGAGGGTCAGTCGGTGCCCCTAAAGCTCGAATTAAACATACAGAGAAAAAAGCCCTAAAGCGCGCCCGGCAAAAATGAACGCCGGCGAGTGGCCACCTCTTCCCGGGCTGGGAACTTACCCCAGAAGCAGCGTCGTCCGCCCGGAGGCCCCGCGCCTCCCCCGGGCCCCCAGGCCAACGCCGCCACCGCCCTTCGCCCGGCTCCTCGGAGCCCTGCAGGCCGGGTCGGAGGTCGGCGGAGGCCGGGCCTGGCCAGCCCCGCTCCGCGTCCCCAGCCCTCGACAAACACGCCCCCTCCGGCCGCCTCCGGCGGGCAAGCAGGGCCCGCGCCGGCCAGATGTGACCGGCTCCGGGTAGGGCCGGGCCAGAGACCGCCTGGAGGGGGCCGGGCTAGCGGCGCGCTCGCCCGCGCGGGGGTTTCCTCGGCAAGGCTGCCGGCACCTCGCAGCCTCGCGTCCAGCCGCCCTCCTCTTGGAACCGGGCAGCACGCAAAGGGGCTCGGCTGCCGGCGCGCGAGGCCGGCCAGGGTCCCCGCTAGCCCCGCGCCAGGAGGGGGACTCCGAGGAGCCACGCAGGAGGGGCTCCCCGGGCAGGTGCAGGGAAGCCGAGCGCCCCCCCGCCCCGGGCTCCGCGGCTCACCTGGCCCAGCCGCAGCAGCAGCAGCAGCGGCGGCAGCGCCCAGCGCAGCCCGGGCGAACGCCGAGGGGGCCGCGCCGCCCGCGCCGCCGGCTTCATGCCCCGCGCGCCCTGCACCGCGCCCCGGCCGCGCGAGTCGGGCCCCGCGGTGGTCGCCGCCTCCAGCCGCCGCCTCCGCCTCCTCCTGCGCCAGCCCGTGCGCCTCGTCTCCGCTCCGCCCGCCCCGGGCTTCCCCGGGGACATGGCAGCGGCGGCGGCAGCGGCCACACGGCGGAGCGCGGCGCGGCGGCGGCGGCGGCGGCAGCGGCGGGGGGGCCGCGTCCCCGGGCGCGCAGGGGCTTCGCGGGGCGGAGCGAGTGGCGCCCACCCCCCGCGCGCGGCTGCTCGAGCTGGGCTCCCGCGGTCCCCGCGGCTCCCGCTGCCTCCTCGGCGCGTCATGCGGCTCCGGCTGCAGGGAGCCGCGACCGGCGCTCGGCCCCCTCCCTCCCCTTCTGAATATTCATCGCTTCCTCCGCCCGGCGGCCTGGCGGTGCAGAGCCCGCGGCCCCTCGCCGCGCGTCCCCGCCCAGCCGGCCGGCGGCTCCCCTCCGCCGGCGGGCGGAAGAAGCGCCCTAACTGCCCAGCCCTGCGCCACCTACCCCCGCCCCTCTCCCCCGCCCACCCCTCCCATATTCCTGAGACTTGGGACCCTGGACGTGGCTCCTCTACTCTCGGCCCACGAACCCGCATTCGGCGGCCGTTCCACACCCCCCAGGTTGGGTCATCCCATGGTGACTAAGACCCCTGCCGAGGGCACAGCTGGGCCCCCTTCAGACACCAAGCCGGTCAGGCCTGCGGGTGGGCTTGTGGGTGCGTGATCCCCGAAACTGTTGGCGACGTGCTCCGTATTGTGTCCTCTTCAGCCCTGTGCCCAAGCCAGAGAGGCAGTGAGCCGGCTCTGGAGCCGGTCCAGTAATGTCAGGACCCCAGCTGTGGCATATGGGAAACCTGGCTCTGCTGGTAGTACTGGCTGGGTGGCCTGAAGAGGGCCATTGCACCTCTGTGAGCCTCCCTTCCTTCATCTGTGAAATGAAGATAGTGCTAGTACCTGTCTAGAGAAACCTGACTGAGGATTGAACGAGATAACGGGTATGAAAGACCTAAACAGGGAGCCGGCTACACAGTGGACCTCAATAACTAGTAGCTATTGAGAGAGCATGCGTCCTATTATTAAAGGGCTTCATGGCCTGAAAAGGGTTAAGACGATTAACCCACTTCTCTCGAGTCAATGCCGACTCGTAGGGACCCTATAAGGTCAGACTAGAACTGCCCCATAGTTTCCAGAGAGTACCCGGCAGATTTGAACTGCCGACCTTTGGGTTAGTATCTGTAGCAATTAACCCACTATGCCAACGGCGTTTCCTACAACAATTAATGGGAGAGACTACTGATACGCCCTTGCACTGAGGAGGGATCTGAGGGTCTGGGAGGCTAAGTGACTTGCCCAAGGAGAAGAAACGGAAGAGCTAACCCCCAGGAGTGGCAGGTAGGGAGAGATTAATTCCAACCAGAAGAAGAGGTAACCTGATAACTGGTCTGTGAAGAATGGGTTGTCTTTCACCAGACAGATGTTGGGGGGGGCAGCACCTCAAGAAGTGGGAGCCACTTAGCAAAAACTAGGAGGTGGATGCTTCAGGTTTGGCCTTCTGAATAGGAAATGTGGACGTTCCTATTTGGGGAACTTTTTTCAAGTATCTTAAAAAAAAAAAAAAAGATGTCACTTTGAGGACTAGGGTGAGCCTAACCCAAGCCATGGTACTTTCAGTCATTTCACATGCCCGTGAAAGCTGGACAGTAAGTAGAGAAGTCCCCAGAAGAGCTGATGCCTTTGAATTGTGGTATTCATGAAGAATATTGAACGTCCGGCAGACTTGCCAGAAGATCCAATGAATCTGTCTTGGAAGAAATAATCCGAATTAGGAGCAAAGATAGTAAGATTTCAACTCATGTATTTTGGACAAGATATGAGGAAGGACCAGACCCTGGAGAAAAGCATTATGCTTGATAGAGGGTTGGCCTAAAAAGGAAAGACCCTCAGCTGGATGGACTGAGACAGTAGCTGCAGCACTGGGCTCAAGCATAGCAGATGACTGTGAGCCTGGCATAGCCCCAGGCAGGGTTTCTGATGTACGTGGCATCTAAGGTACATGGGATCGTGAGGAGTCAGAAGCCACTGAAGAGCACCTAACAGAAATACAACGTATTTGGGGGAGACTTCAAAGGCCACGATAAGGAGTCTGGGCTAGAGACAATGTGCAAACCGAAACTCCCGTTGTTGTGTATTCAATTCTGACCACATGTTGCAGAGTAGAAGTATGCTCCAGAGAGTTTTGTGACCTTTCAGAAACGAATTGTGGGGGCTTTCTTCCAAAGCACCACTGCCACTGTCCTCGAGTGGATTCTGACTCGTAGCAACCCTATAGGTCAGAGTGGAACTGCTCATAGACCTTACAAGGAGCACCTGGCGGATTTGAACTACCAGCCATTTGGTTAGCAGACGTAGCACTTAATCACAAAGCATTATTAGGCAGGTTCAAATCACCAACCTTTACTAGTTGAGAGTTTAGTGTTTGTGCTAGCCAGGGACTCCACTCTAGGAGGAGTTGTGCAAAACCCATCAGGTGTCCCATTCTGCCTCCAGGCATCCCTTTGGGCCTCAGGTTCCCAGTCTGCAAAATGGGAACATACCATTATTCAAAATGTCTTAAGGCCTCCCACCCCACTGCACACACTGATTAGCATAGAAGGGCTGGGAATCTCACCTAATGACTAACCCAGCTTCCCATCCTATACACTCCACAGTGCCAGCCTTACCCCTCTGTCTCAGGGCACAGACAGATAGTTTGAAAAGGTGTTGCTATTCATGATGCCTGGTGAAAAGGAAAGGCTAACTTGCCAGAGGTGCTCTCGTATCTATTCCCAGACCCAGCTGACCCTAAAGGCCCATCCAGGGCTCCACAGCTTCTTGGGGTGGGTCTGTGGATGATTCTGCATTCCTGTGTGCCTGTGAGTTTTCCCCTGAATAAAACCCATGCTCACTGCATGGCAATGAAAGAGAATAGCCTTTTCAGTAAAGGGAGTCGGGACCCGAGTAAACTATCTGTGCAGTCATAAACAGATTGCATGGACTAATGACCAGGATGAGGAAATGAGGAAACCCTAGGGAAGCAGTAGTTAAGTGCTACATCTGCTAACCAAAAGGTCAGCAATTTGAATCCACCATGTGCTCCTTGGAAACTCTGTAGAGCGGTTTTACTCCGCCCTATGGGATCTCTACGAGAAAAACTAAGGGTGAAAATGGACCCATGCTTAGGAACATGTACTTGGAGACAAAATTAACAAGCAAAATGGTTCAGGTTATGCTCCAGATACAGTCACATATTTCACTTTGCCTGTTGCAATGTCTTCTTTTGAGCAAAGGCTTAAGCTTTACTGACTAGGGAGCCTGATGCATAAAGGACAGAAGGGCCATACCAGAGTTCAGAGAGAAGGACTTTTGGTTTCTTTCCAAATTGCCTGACACAAATCCCCAGGGCTTATTATAAAACAGGTTACCATGCTTGCCTCAGACTGGAGAGAGTGCAACCTGGGAACCTGTATTTTAACGAGCTCCTCAGGTAATTCTGGTAGGATTTGGGAACACTGTTTATTCTGTGACTGGTTTGATCATGAACATAATACTGATAACTACCATTTATCAAGCATCTACTAAGCAGACTCCTGGTGGTCCAGCAGATAAGCCGCCGGCTGCTATCCAGAAGGTCAGCAGTTCGAATCCACCAGTTGCTCCTTGGAAACACTATAGGGCAGTTCCACTCTGTCCTATAGCACCACTGTGAGTTAGAACCAGCTAGATGGCAGTAGGCTTGTTTTGGCACTAAGTGCTGGGTACTAGTCTAGGTCTTCTGCACCTGTTATTCCTATTCCCAACGAGAACTTTGTGGAATCAGTATCACTATCAGTGTTTTATAGTCCCTGAATTGTACACGTGAGGATTGTTGAAATGATAAATCTCTGATTACCTACACATTTACCCCCATTTTTTTTTTAAGTTTTAGAACCAAAAAATTAAGCGTTTTCTGCCGCTGACCAGAAAACATTACTGAGGTCAACTCTTTGGACAGGAATGAACTGGACTCAATGACATAATGTGACCATATGGTGTGTATAGAACCATACTTCATGGTTCTATGCATCTATAGGATACTGTCCTACTGGCCTGTTACTAGGAGGGGGAAGAGAGGGTAGAGAGGAGGGGACAGGAGATTTTGAAGAGGGTACAACATGTATAGAAAGAATAGGAAGAGTGTGCTGTTACTGGGCAAGGAGAGCAGAAGAAGTTGCAGACAGGAGGGCATGCAAATGTAATTTGGATTGTATACTTTCACTTAGTCACAATAAAATAAATAAGTATTTTTTTTGAAGCAAAGAAACTGAGTCCCAGAGAGGTTTAGTTACTTACACAAGGTCCCACAGCTCTGGAGTGACAAAATCAGGATATGAACCACTATCTGTCTTGCCAGTATGTCATGTGGTTTCTCCCCTTGACATTGCAGGTGTTGTGGCTGTCATTAGGGGCCACTGAATTGATTTCAATTTCAACTCCTAGTGCTCCCGTGTGACAGAGCAGAACTGCCCATAGGTTTCTCTAGGCTGTCATCTCTACAGGAGCAGATGGCCAAGTCTTTCTCCTGCAGAGCCACTGAGTGGGCTCCAACTGCCAGCATTTTCCTTAGCAGCTGAGCGCTTAACTGTTGCGCCATCAGGGCTCATTCCACATTGCAGATAAGTTAATATAAAGTGTTCTGTGTGTTGGCTGTTACAATGACACATATTGTCACTCTCTTGGACCTCAGTTTGGGAAAGGACAGAGTGTGCAAGACTGTCTACGTCATCCCCAAGAAGGGGAACCAGGTGAGGTGACCATGTCTAATGACATGTCCACCATCCCCCCCAGGAGGCAGGCATGCTGGGCACCAGCCTGGAACCAGGTCACCAGCCCTGCAGGGAGTCCACTCAGCCTGGCAACCCTCAGTTTGTTTTAAAAGCCACCTTGAGCCAATCATTCTCCAAAGCCCTCCTAAGCAGAATGGAATGTTTCTTGGGAGTCTGATTAGCTAATGTTGCAGGCATGGCTGCCCTGAGACCTTCCTGCCTCACGGGCTTGAACTGAATCACAATAGATAGGAAGATTTTTTGAGTGTTCTTTTTAAAAAAAAAAAAAAAAAAAAAAGGAGCAATTCGTCTATTTAATTGTAACAGGATGTTTCCCGTGGACCTGTGCTGTGGTTAGAACTCCATGTTGTCCCTAGACCTTGGTTCCTCCCTAAGCTGTGCCTTAATCACCTGCCCCGGCACCTTGGTGGGGAGCACAGTGTCAGGTCTTTTTGTGACTACAGTCAGCGTTCAGCATTTTCTCTCATGTGTATGTCTGTGTTGAGATAGAAGGCAGCATTTGACTTTGAGAGAGACTGTTGCAGGTGGCAGATTTTCAGTGCAGAAAAGAAAGCCTGTAGTGGCCATTTCAGAATCTGGGGAGAACAGAAAAGGAGTCTATGCTCTCAGTGGACCCCACCCTGTCACAGAAGACAGGCACCTACAGTGATGAGCCTGCTGTCTTCTGTGCTTCTGTTCCTCTTCCAGTGCCATCAGTTCCTGAGTCCAGCCCCCAGGGAGCCCAGGTGTTAGGGTACCTGAGACATGGTAGGGAGATGGGGGAGGGAGTGATGAAGGAGTAGCAAGGAGATGTGAGGCCGAGGGTATAAGCAGCTTTTGTCCTGGGCCTGAGAACAAGTTTTGCACAAAGAGCAGAAATGGCAGGCAGCGGGAAAGAGGCAGTGAAGCCTGCCGCAGAAACATCACCTCAAACAAAGAAAGGGCTGAGAGGTTTAAAGACAAGGACAGGGAACAGGAGGTTCCAAGTTGCAGGGCTTCTGGGCAGCTGGGTCCTTCCAGGCTTGTTAAAAACAGTTTTTTCAGTTTGGAAAAGAAATTTTCCTTTTATCCTTGGGTTGAGATAAAAATACTTCTTAATCCTATTGTGCTGGGTTTTAGAATGCCTGGTTCCTGCAATCTAAAAATAAAAAACAATCTCAGTGTAAATACATGTATGTGGTACCCACCACTGGTGAGTCAATTGCAACTCACAGTGATACTATAGGACCGCTCAAAGTGTGGTCCCCAGACCTGCATCAGGAACATCACCAGGGACACAGCATGTTAGAAATGCAGAATTCTCCATTTCACCCTCAGGCCTCCTGAATCAGAATCTGCATTTTAACGGGAGCCTCAGCAGATTCCTGAACACATTCAAGTCTAAGAAGCACTGGACTAACAGTGGCTGGGAGCTATGGCTGTTAACTAAAAAGCTCAGCAGGTGCTCCTTAGAAACCCTATGGGGCAGTTCTACTCTGTCCTATAGGTTCCCTATGAGTCCGAATCAACTTGACAGCAGTGGGTTTGCCTTGACTTTTGCTTGGGTGAGAGTCTGTTCAGTGGCAGGGTCATGAGCTGATAAACAGCCTGGCTGCTCAGCCTGGACCAGTGGAGCTGCTTAGCGTGTTTACTCCAGGGCCACCCCCAGGATCTCACAATTAGATGTGAGGGTAGATCTTAGGAGTCTGCACTAAGAAGCACACAGGTGATTCAGATGAAGTGAGCATCTGTGTTTTACTCACTCAGTGCTGTCGTAACAGAGATAAGCCAAGTGGATGGCTTTAGGAAGAGAAACTTTATTCTTATGTAGACCAGTAGGCTACAAGTCCAAACTCAGGATGTCCACTCTAGGGAAAAGGCCTTCCTGCTTTGTCAGCTCTGGAGGAAGTTCCTTGTGTTGCATCAGTCTTTGGTCAGGGAGCATCTTAGTGCAAGAACCTCTCAGGTCTGAAGGACACACTCTCCTCCCGGTGCTGCTTTCTGGGTGGTATGAGGTTCCCAACTCTCTCTGCTTGCTTCTCTTTCTTTTTATCTCTTGTAGGACAAAAGGATAAAAGGTGGTGTAAGCCGTACTCCAGGGAAACTCCCTTAACATTGGAGCTTGGAGGTGACCTTAGGCAGGGTGTTACAGTCCCACCTTAATCCTCTCTAATGTAATCTACTCTGCCACAGGCAGAGATTAGAATTTACAGCACAGGAAATTCAAAAACTGGAGGGCAATCACAGAATACAGGGAATCCTGGCCCAGCCAGATTATACACATTTTATATGTATATTCATATTTTACTTTTTATTTTTATATTTCACACACTTTTGGGGGGACACAATTCAATCTATGACAGCATCCTCCAATCATACTTTGAAAAAATACCATGAAGTCCATTCTGAGTCTGTGGGACACACACACACACAAGAAATGCCAATTCATTTTGCAAACTGATCCTAAAAAAAGTACTACATACCTCATTGCTAAATATCACCATGGTCACCTTCGAAATGCTCCCCTTGGGAAGCTTTGCACCGAAGCCAGCGCCTAGTCCACCCTTCAAAGCAATTTTGGAACTATTTTTCTGGAATGGCCATCAGAGCTGTCATCATATTACCCTTGATGTCCTGAATGTCATCAAAATGTGTTCTTTTCAATACTTCCTTTATCTTTGGGTGAAGAAAAAAGTCACTGAGGGCCAGATCAGGTGAGTAGGGAGGGTGTTCCAATACAGTTGTTTACTGGCTAAAAACTCCCTCACAGACAACTATACAATTAAGTTCTCACACTTGCCACGGTGCCACAGTGCACAATGCCCATTCTAGAAAGAGCTCCAAAATTGCCTGGAGTGTTGGACTAGGCACTGGCATCAGTGCATAGCTTCCCAAGGGAAGTACTTTGAAGGTGATCACGGTGATATTCAACAATGAGGTGCATAGCACTTACAACAATTAAGCTCGCAGACTTAATTGCCAGGCTGTGTGTATGTATATATATGTATATGTATGTATGTATGTATATATATGTATATGTATATACATATATACATACACATATGTGTATACATGCATATATACATATTTTTTGCTTCATATTATGTGTATGTGTATGTATATACACATATATATACATACACATATAATATGAAGCAAAAGTAATTAGAAAAGGCTCTGATTGCCATGTCACCCATGGTAGACAGGTTTCCATGAAACTTCCTGACCGGAAAGAAAAACTTGGCGATGTGCTTCTGAACATCAGCCAATGAAAGCCTATGGATCACACCAGGACACTGCCTAACTGGCTTGCTTTGGACCAGGTCATGGAGGGGATCAGTGGCTAGAGGAGAGCATTACATATGCTGGTGCAGGAGGTCAAGGGCAGTGAGGGATGCCCCTGGTGAGGTGGGCTGGCACAGTGGACTCAAATGTGCCCACAATTGTGAGAACTGGGCAGGACCTGGCAACAATGCCTTCTGTGATACCTAAGGTCCCCATGAGTTGCAGTCAACTTGACAGCCACCTCTGTCTCTGTTTACCGTGTATTAGCAGAGTGGTTAAAGAGTTTCCTTTCACTTGCTTAGAAACTACAACTCAAGACAAGGAGAGGGTAAAACCCTAGGAAATAGTTTTCGGGCAGCTAACTATGTATCAGGCTGTGAACAAGCTACTTGATACAACTGATCCGGCTGAATCGTCACCAAAGAGGAGCCCCGGTGGTGTCGGATGCAGTGATCAGCTGCCGAAGGAAAGGTCACTGGTCTGAAGCCATGGGACAGAGACGTGGCAGTCTGCATCCATGAAGATTACTGCCTTGAAAGCCTCATGAAGCGTGTCCCTTCCGTCCCAAAGGGTCATTACAAGTTGGAATCAACTCAACAGCAATGGTTTTGGGCTAAGCCTCTCCACAACCCTACGTGGCAGGTATTTTTGTGATCCTGATTTTTGTATGTAAGAAAATTAAATCACGCTAGGTTTAAACAACTTGCTCAAAGACACACAGAAGTCAGGAGCAGGAGGCAGCCGCAGATGTGTCTGAACTCAAAGGTTATCTTAACCACTAGCTGGTCAATTTGCTTCCCAAGACAAGCACCCCTAGCATTAGGACATCCCCCTGCAGAAGTTCTTCCCCATCCTGAGTAGTCTCCCACGTGGTCTTTTCACCACCAGCCAGTTGCCAAGGGCAACACTATACAGCTACCCCTGAATTTCCTGCAAGCTTCCAGCAAATAAGCAATTTCAAGACAGGGACATACAGACAAATCCCTCATGTCTCTCAATTTTGATTCATCTGCTGCTGTCATTTCCCTCTGTGGTTGACATTTTCACTGGGCTTTTTTTTTCCCCTGAGCCTTGCATACCTTCTGCAGAAAGATGTCATCGTTATTCTCAGGGTTTACTATTCTGAGATTCCAGAGACAGTAAAATGAACACACGACAAAGAAGCTTGGAGATCATCTAGTCTAATCTGCTCATTTCATAGATGAAGATGCTGATGAAGAAACTGAGGCTCAGAGACATCAAGGGACTTTGTGGTGGTGTCACAAATCCAAAACCAAACCAATTATAAATATGCTCAAGGTAACCAAGCCTTGAAGTTTGCACTTACAAAAGAGAAACAGACCATGAAGCATCTGGTCTTGCATCTTTGGGCAAACTGGGCTGGGCTGATCCTGGGCCTAGTTCTGGCTTGACCATTGCCCTAGGCAAAAATCAGCAGAAAGAAGGAATTCACAGACCAGCTGTGATCCCTGGGTAGATGAGACTCCAGCAGGTGTCCCCAGGGTCCTGGCTGTCTGGCAAAGCTACACTTGCCTCGCTCTGGCCCCCACTGACAACTTGGAGGCTCCTAACCATCTGGAAACATGGGCACTCTTTTTTCTATGTATAAAAATGCAGTTAGTGTTGTCTGGAGCAAGACATTCACACAGAAGAACCATAAAGCTAGGTAGGACTTAGCAGCCAAAAGCAAGATCCTACCTCCCTAACTCCACCTAGCATTGTTACCTGAGAGGATCCCTGGCTCCTGGCCTCCTGGCCCAGCAGCACCCACCAGAGGGAGGCATGCTTGCCTGGACCCTACTCTGATGATGGCCAGCCAACTTGAAGTTCAACTGTCAGAGCTGGGTAAAAGTTTAAAGCTCATGCATTCAAACCCCTTACTTTACAGATGAGTAAACTGTAAGGCCCAGAGAAAGACAATGACTTTTCTAAGGTCATGGAGATGCACACACATGCAATTAGATACCACTTTAAAACTTACAATGTTTTTTCACATATCATCCAGGGTGGGCAGGGCAGATGACTCGGTAAGCAAGGTCACCAAGGGCTTACGTGTGCTTACTAACTGATCTGTAGTGAACAGTTTGGGGGGTGTATTTACTGCACCACAGAGGTGGGGTGAAACCTATGTGAGACTGTTGACTATAGATTAGTAGGTAAGCACACGTAGCCCATGCTTACCTTCTTTCCTGGGTTATCTGTCCAGCTAGGGACTGCAAATCTGAAACAAGGCTTTGATGCTATGGGGTTGGGAGAGAGACAGGGGACAGCCACACGTAGAAGCAGAATCTTTGATGTGATAACAAAATGTGAACCTGTGCTTACCTTACTTATTGGACAATTCACCCCTAAGTGTTATACTCAAAATAGTCTCAGCCTGTCATCAGTCACAGGCTCTGATGAATTCGAATGGACACTATCTTATGGCCCTACAAACATTTGATCTTCTCCACAACCCTAAGAAATGGCTACTATTATTATTCCCACCTCAAAAAACCAAAAACAAACAAACTTATTGCTGTCAAGTTGATCCCAACTCATAGTGACCCTGCAAGAAAGAGCAGAGCTTTCACATAGAGTTTCCAAGGACCACCTGGCATATTAGAACTCCCTGTCTTTCGGTTAGCAGCCTAGCTCTAACCACTTTGCCACAACATCTTCATTTCTCCCTCACAGACATAGAAATGGAGGCTAGGAGTGATTGACATTGACCCCTTTTTATCATCTTAGGTGAGGTTTGTGTTTACTTGCTTACAGGTTGCAGAGGCAGTTGAAGCAAAAAGGGAGAACTTTATTTTGAAAACATTGGGGTATCTCATAGACTCACAGAGGTAGAATACAGAGGGGCTTTCCCCAGGCCTGGCATCAACAACTGGAAAACCACCAGAATCCTGGCCCATTGTCTCTGATGCATCCCCTCAAATCTGCTTCTCATCAGCACTTGCCACAGTAGCAAAAAGATGGCATCAACCTAGGTGCCCATCAAGAGACGAATGGATAGACAAACTATGATATAGCGACACAATGGAACACTATGCAATGATAAAGAATAATGATGATTTTAGGGAACATAACCTGGAGTCATCTGGAAGACATTATGCTGAGTGAAATCAATCAGCTGCAAAAGGACAAGACCACTATTATAAGGACTTAAGAAAAGGTTTATGCACAGAAGAAAATAAACTTGGATGGCTACAAATGTAGGGAGGGAGAGGGAGGGGGATTCACAGATTAGATAGTCGATACGAATTTGCTTAGGTGAAGGCAGTGACAGCATGCAGTAGAAGAGAGGTTAGCACAACTGGACTACCGCATAAGCTAAAAGGTGTTCTAAATACAACCCAATGTTTTAAAAGACAGAGTAGCAGTGACAGGGGTCTGTGACCATGGTTTCAGGGGACACCGAGGTCAATTGGCGTAACTAGTTTTTTTCTAAGGAAACGTTCTACATCCCATACTGGTGAGTGGCACCGAAGTCCTAAAAGCCAGCACGTTGCCATCTAAGGAACATCAATCAATTGTTCCTAACCTACCTGGAGTGGATAAAAATCAAGAACCCACCAAAAACATGAGGAAAATATGAGCCAAGGAGACAGAGGACCGATATGACTGGGAGACTACATCAGCATGAGAACAGAAGAACTAGATGGTGCCCAGCCAACATCAAAGACTACCCTGACAGGAAACACAATGCAGCATGAGGGAAAGGGAAGCACAGATCTAGAACTCTGTTAGAAGACTAGACGTAATGGTCCAACATCCTGGAAGGTCCCCTGAGAACACGGCCCCTGGACTTGCTGCTAGTCTAGAGCTGAAACCAGTACTGCAGACAACTCTTCAGACAAAGTTGGACTGGACTGTAAGACATAAAGTGATGCAGGTTGTGTGTGTACTTCCTGGCTTAAATATATATATGAGGCTGTCTGACCAGCTTCTCTCCAGAGGTAAGAGTAGCAGGTGGAGAGGACAGGACAAGTGTTGTTTGAACGAATACAGAAGTATAGAACGGAAAGGAGGAGTGTGCTGTCACTGGGTGAAGATAGCAGATTGAGTTGCGCAGAGGCATGTGTTCGGGGTTATACAAGGCAAATTGAATTAGAATGTAAACTTTCACCTAATCACAATAAAAATAAAATTAAAAATACATATATATCTGCCTCTTGCTTGGCTCTCACAGACCTTCTTCTGCTGCATCTCTGTGCACAGCTCTCCAGATTGCCTCTCCTCCATTTCTGGCTCTTCTGGTAATTTCTGGTCCATTTCAAATCCAAATTCCTAGGGGAAGTCTGATTGGCCCACCTTGGCTTCAGTATCTGCCACTGTCCCAATCAACATGACTCAGAGGACAACATCATATTGTATAAAAACAGCCACCAAAGATCACCTGCACTGTGGCAGTTTCAGAGACAATGGTGACAACAGCCTGGGCAGGTACCCCTGTCACACACACACACACACACATGCACACACACAGAGGTTGTGTACTGTGGTTACACAGAACATGCAGAACCAAAGCTCAGACCTGAAGGCTTCAGAAAAGGAGGTGCTTTCTACCGATCACCGATCAATCTCTGTTTCCAAGGCCACATCCAAATCCAAGCCGGCTCACTCTGCACTGTCCTACCACTCTGGATAGAGAGCATCACTTAGGCCAAGGGCTGAGATTCAGTTCCCACTGTGGCCAGGCCAAATGCAGATAAAGGAAGGTCTATTTGATGGATGCCTGAGAGTATGAAGAAGGACAAAAACTGCCTTCAGTCACAGAGCCCCAGACCTCCTGCTTGTCTCGTGCCACCTGGTTGTCTGCGTCTTCTATCTGGGAGCCAAAGAGAGCTGGTTCTCGTAGGGTACCCTGCAGGGGACCATGGCAGGTAGAGAGAACATCTGCAGGGAACCTCAAAATCAAAGGCATACACAGAGCCAGGCAGGAAGCCAGGGTCAATGAGGCAGAGAAGTGCCAGCAGACTGAAGGGCCAGAAGCTGATACTGAAAGGCAGGGTATATGTGGCCAAGAAAAGAACCCATAAGAAGGGGGAGAGAGGGAGAGCAATGAACACATAAAGAGCACACTATTAGGCGACCCCTGCCGAGATGGTCTGGAGCTGGCTCTTAGACCCTGGTGGCGTGGGGTGCGGGAGCCTCACACATTATTGGTGGAAATGGAAACCACTGCATATCTCTAGAAACAGCTGGGCAGTATGTATTAAAAGTCAGTATCAGTAATGGTGTCTCCTTCAACCCAGAAAAGACACTATTTTTAATTTGTCCTAAGAAAATAACTGCAATTGTCTGGGTTTTTGTTTTTTGTTTTGTTTTACATGAAGGCAATTTATTAACAGAAAACAGTGATTTGAGGGTTCCTGTTCACAGATGACAACCACAGTGGCAGCCCTTCCTGCAAGTGCTATCAGAGGGGACGAGGTAACTCCTCAATCCACTGGATCTCCGTTCCTGAACCGGCCAGGGTTCTGAGGGCAGACTGGGCCCCAACCCCAGGAGTCTTGGTCCCATTTTCTCCTGCTCCTTGGAGTTGGGTGTGTAGGGCAATGATTCCCAACTCCTGGGACCTTGGGGCCACATCCTGGGCAACCAATATGGAAGCATATGACATGGATTCATTTTGGTTGGACTTCATCCCACTGGTCACACGGCAGATGGTCTCCTGGGTAAAGAGATCAGAGACAGGAACTAAAGGGTTACTGAGGGATGGAAAAATGTGGCAGACACCAAATTCTCCCCTTTGGCCATGTGATGCCCAGTGCTGATGACTTGCTCTTCCCTCTTTCCTTTTCCTAGGGAGGTGCCATTCCTATACAGGGTCTCTAGACTCCAACACTGGGAAGAGAGGATCTGTTAATTGTCTGTTTGATCACTCTTGTTTCTCCAGTGCCTGGAAAAACAAGCTGACACACAGAGGTACTCAGTAAAAGAAACTGTTAAATGAAATACTGATTAAACAGCATGTGTAGATAGAAAAAAATACAAAAATGCATTCATTATGGTAGCAAATTAGAAACAGATTGAAGTGTCCACCAACAGGAGACTAGTTAAATAAACTATGGTATGGTCATAACACAGAATGCTTTAGAGACATTAACAAATGATGGCATACATTCATATTTATTGTTGTTGTTTTTATAATACTGTACTGTGTTTTCAGTGAAAGTTTACACAGTTCAGTTCAGCTTCCCAGTCGACAAGTTATCCAGTTACATTCTCAACAATGTGTGGATATTCTCATTTTTTCCATTCTGGTTGTTCTATTTCTGTGAATCTGTTTTCCTGCCCTTTAGATTCTTATCTTTGTTTTAAAGTATTTTGTTTGTTTTATGGTAATTTAAAGTTAAGGTCTCATATAGGTCACCATGAGTCGGATCTGACTCAACGGCACTTGGCTTGGCTTTATAGGTTACATATATATATATACTTTTTTTTTTTTTGAGGAATACTCAATACACTGTTGGGTGAAATAATTATAAAGTTATTATAAAAATAACTCTAGGTGGAGAAAAATATTTGAACATACGCACAGAAAAAAGTTGATAATGCTCACAAGTGATAATACTGGCAAATGAGAGTTTGGACAATTTTAGCACTTTTTCTATTAAGTATTTTTTTACAGTGATGTTGTATTACGTGTATAACTAAAAAGAATAAGAGAAGAAATTAATACATGAAAATATTTCTCTTCAAATAAGAGTGGAATGAGCTCAGAAAAGGAAGGAATACAAGTGATCAGTCAACAGATGGTGTCGGAGCTCTAACTGTGTGGGACATCGAGTGTGTGGTACCAAGGGCTCCTGCAACAAGCTGGGATTGGAAGGCAGAGGCCCCACCCTCTGGGCACCCTGGTAGGATGGCCCAAGCCATGGGACAGTAAGCAAACAGCTGCAAGAGGTTGCTGAGTCTATGGAGGGCTTGGAGGCCTCCAGCAGCCCTTTGGTTACCTCCTACCTGGGGCCATGTAGCCTGGGGTGGACGAAGACAAGGCCTGGAAAGGTGTGGGCAGCAAAAGTCAGAGATGCAGCCCAACTAGGAAGAACTAAAACAAAAGGCCAGGCCGGGAATGATGGGTAAGAAACAACTACGTCGGTGAGAACTGAGTAGAACTGAAAACTGAAAACTTGACTTGGTGCTAGGCACCTACTTTGTGCTAGGCTCTGTGATCAAAGCCAGCAAAGTCTCTTTCTTCAGACCTATTATCAAGTGGTGAGAGAGGAGAGAGAATCAATAAATAAATCAACACATAAACATACTGAGAAAAATATCAGATAAGTGCTATTTGTTTTTAACTCTTGACTGCATACCCTATTGTCTCACTTTAAAAAGCAAATGTTGTGGAGTAAAAATAACATAATGAACATCCATGTACCTATTACAGCATTTAAGAATTCTTCATAGTTTGCCTTCTTTCTTCCCCTATTTTTCTATTTCTGCTGTTGCTGAAACGTTTTAAAGCACAAACATCATGACACCCCATTTCCCAGTGCTTCAGCATCTATCCCTCAAAAAATGAAGACATTTTTCTTTTTCAACCAGTTTTTCACACAGCCAACAAAATAAATAATTCCTTAATACAAATATATACAATTGTTCCCCAAATATTTTTTACTCCTAGTTTTTTAAACCAGAGCATCCTCTGTTGTATTTGATTGTTTCTCACTTTAAAGTCTCTTTCATACCTACCTCTATGTCAGTATCTACACATACAGTTATAAACACAGATGTTATCTCCACTGTCAGTGACAGAAACCCTGGTGGCACAGTGGTTAGGTGCTGCGGCTGCTCACCAGACTGTTGCCAGTTTGAATTCACTAGGTGCTCCTTGAAAACCCTATGGGGCAATTCTACCCTGTCCTATGGGGTCACTATGGGTCGGAATAGTTTCAACAGCAGGGGGTTTTAAAGAAGAGAACAGCGTGACCGCTTCCAAAGGCCACATTCCCAGAGGAGGACACATTCTACCCAGATCCAACCAAAGACACTCGGGCTGTTAATGAACAGCCAACACTGCAGCCTGTTCCCTCACAGCCACAGGTAAGGGGCGTCTAGGGGCTGGCATGGGTAAAATCTGTGATCTTGGGAAAAAAGAAGATACCTACACACAAATTAACCCTGCCGAAAAATTACTGCAGTCTCTCCCCGCCATGCTAGTCTCGTATAACTAGAGGCCGGTAGATGGGATGGGAAAACAGAGACAGGCAGCTCTCACGTCCGGCTCCAGAACTGGAAGAAATTACCTAGCCTCCGGCACATTCTACCTTTTTTGAACCTCAGTTTCTTTACTGTAAAAAGAGGAGAATGCCCAGCTGTGGGCTTTCTGTGAAGGTGAAATGAATTAATGTCTATTAAGTGACATCCCAGCACCTTCATGCCCTATAAATCTTGGAGCAGAAATTGTTACTGTTGTTGCTTATGAAATCCAGTTCCTCTTCTTCCTGGAGGCACAACTGGACTACATTTCCTAGCCTACCTTGCACTTAGGTGTGGCCATGTGATCCAGGTGTGGCCATGTGATCCAGGTGTGGCCATGTGATCCAGGTGTGGCCATGTGATCCAGGTGTAGCCATGTGATCAAGCTCTGGCAGCTGAACATGAGGAAAAAAAAAAGCCTGCTTGTGCAAGCCACCTCTAGGCTGAGTACACAAAATCTTCTATGTAGGATGCTACCTGCTCTTCTCCTTGTGTCCACTGCTTATGGGCCCAGGGCAACACTTCAAGTCGCCTGTTAAAATCAGCAAAATCTCCACGTGCATGGGTCCCTGAATAGAGTCCCTGCTGCCAGTCAGAAACACCTTATTTGGACTTTACATGAGCAAGAAATAAACCTTTACAGTGTGCATCGATGAGGTTTCACAGTTTATCTGTTATGGCAGCTACCTTAACTAATAGAAAGTTCGATGTAAAGTGAAATCACTAGTTAGAAGAATAGTCTAAAAGGTTGGCTGTAAAGCACAGTGGCTTATAGAAAACCACACATGTGTTAGATGGGCACTTAAACAACCCCAGAAAACCAAAACCTGTTGCCATCAAGTCCATTCTCACTGCTAGTGACCCTATAGGGCAGAATAGAACTGCCCTATAGAGTTTCTTCCAAGGAGGTCCCCGTGGATTCAAACTGCTAAGCTTTCAGTTAGCAGCTGTAGCTCTTAACCACTACACCATCGGGGTTTTGGGGGGACACTTGTATTTTAATCTTGTATTTCATCAACTTTTAAGACTTCTCTCCTACATTTTTACACTTCTGAGATAAAGTCTTATGTTGCAATTGATGACATCTTACATAGCTGTCTGCCAAGTAAGACACAAACTTGGTCACAGCTCTCGGTCTCATCATCCTTCGCTTTGAGATATGCACGTTGCTGGGTTTGCTCACCCCTTACCACGTCCTCAAGAAGATTACATGCTGATTCGGCACTGAAATGAAAAGTCATTGTATGCTAAAAAAGAAAACAGAGCAGCTTCATAGAGGATCAAAATCTGTCTAAAAAAGACTTGGAAGAGCTCTTTCAATCTGTATAAAATCTACTTACACAGTTATAGGAACAAAAGCATTGGGCCATGATTTTTCTATTTCTTAAAATGTATCTAAGGTGTGGCCTGTACCTGACGGTAGCTCAGATCCCACACATGTCAACATATGTCAACGATCACAACCCAGGGAAGAAATCCAATGTAAATAATAACAGTAATAATGGTAACAGCTCATACTTTCCAAGAGCTCTGTATTTTACTTTCATTATCTCATTTAATCATCATAGCAACCCTGGGAGGTGGTTACTCTTGTGTATTGTAAGGTGCTGGAGAGTGGATTTCACCTCATAGCAACCCAGTCTTTACAACTAATGCCCATGGAAGCAGCCATCAAGAAATCAAAAGATACACTGCCTCGTGAAAATCTGCTGCAAAGGACCTATTCAAAGTATTCAAAAGCAAGGATGTCACCTTGAAGACTAAAATGTGCCTGACCCCAGCTATGGTATCTTCAATCGCATCACATGCATGTGAAAGCCCGACGATCAGCAAAGAAAACAGAATTAATGACTTTGAATTGTGGTGTTGGAGAATAATGTGGAATGCACCGTGGACCGCCAAAAGAACAAAAAGATCTGTTCTGGAAGAAGTACAACCAGGATGCTCCTTGGAAGCAAAGATGGTGAAACCACATCTTACATACTACAGACATGTTGTCAGGAAAGATCAGTCCTTGGAGAAAAACCATGTGCTTGGTAGAGTGGAGAGTCAGCCAAAAAGAGGAAGACCCTCGACAAGATGGAGCGACACAGTGGCCGCAGCAGTGGGGTTAAGAATAAAAACAATCATGGACACGGCGCAGGGCAGGGCAGTGTTTCATTCTGCTGTCTGTAGGGTCACTATGAGTCGGAACCAACTCGACGGTACCTAACAACAACAACAATCTTTACAGAAGCTGATCCACCAGGTCTTTCTTTGGCAAAGCCACTGAGTAGGTTCGAATCACCAAACTTTTGGTTAACAGCCAAGGGCTTAAACATCTGCCCCACCAGGGCTCCTTTCTGTTTCGTATACCAACTGTCCTCAGGAAGGGAACAGGGTGTGGCTAGGATGAATAATTATGAAAGAATACAATTAACACTGGGAAGGGAGACCTCTCTGAGGAAGTGAGGAAGCCTGAAAGTGTAGTAGGCAGCGTTAATAAGCACTTTCCATGTAACAAGAACCACTCTATTAATTCACTTAATCCTGAGTGTCATTAGTCCCATTTCACAGATGAGGAAATCAAGGCAGAGATATAGAAGTTAAGTAGAATGTTCTAGTTTACACACCTAACGAGTGGTAAACCTGGGATTCGAACCCAGGTAGATTGGCTCTAGAGCCCCTGCATTTTACCCCCTGATTGCCATCTTTGGTTATTAAAATCAATGAGCTTTCTCCATTTTGCCAGCAAGGGTGGTAGCAAGGGGCTGGTTCCAAGCACTGGCTTCAGAGCCAGATAGCCTGGATTCCAAGCCAGGCTCTGCAACTGACCAAAGGTATATTGCCTTTTGATGCCTTTCTGTTTGTTGTGAGGATTAAACAAGTTAATGTCAGTAGGGAGCTTAAGTCAGGAGCTGGGATGCAGTGAGCTCCCTATAAATATTATATGATGGTATTATCTCCATACAATGCTCACAACACTAAGGAAAAGGAAACTCACAGAGGCTTAGCAATTTGTCTAAAGCCAGACATTTCAAGAAAAGAACAGGGTTTCAGACCTAGGTCTGCTCACTCACAATTCACTGCATTATGTATTCCCCTACAGAGCTTCCTGTTAAAGATGAGTCAGTAGATTAAGTCTTCATTCCTGAAGAGTTCTAGGACACCTCACTGTAACATCCCAAATCCCACCCAAAAGTAGGGCTTTCTCTTCCTGCCAATCTGGATTACATCTGTTTTATTTTAAGGCCATTTCCTCTCTGAGAGGGCTGAGGAAAGACGGAGTTTCACTAGTCGTTTTCCTTTCATGCCCTTCATGTAGTATACATCACATTTCCTCTACGTAGAAAAGGCAGGATGACTGGAGGGTCCAGCCCAAAGCAGGTGTTCAACAAAATTGCTGTGACATCATTGAAGAAATGAGTGACAGAATGAGCGGATGATCTCGAAGGTTCCTCCCAGATTAGAAAATCCCGTGCCACCCCCACCCCTTCCCATCAGTTTACTTTGCTTTGAGTTCCGTTTCTTAACCCTCATATTTCTCAAACAAGGGAGTTGCAAAGCCATTCTGAGGACTCTGTGGAGCTACAGCAGCCCTGGCGTGTGGTGACACTCTGCATTTCTTCATTTCTCAATCCCTTTGGCCAGTTTTTGACTGGAAGAGGAGATAGCAGAGGGAGGGGCTGGGGATGAGGCTAGATAAGTAGGTGTACTGGTGGATATCCCGTCCATCATAGTCCAGGTGTCGTAAGCAGAGGAAGGTCAGAATCCCTAACAGACACTCACTGTCAAGAGAGGAGTCCCTAAGAGGTACAAAAGGTTAAATGTGTGACTATTAACCAAGAAGTTGGCAGTTCAAGCACACCCAGAGGTGCCTCAGAAGAAATGCCTGGTGATATACTGCCAAAAGGTCACAGCGTTGAAAACCCCAAGGAGTGTAGTTCTGCTCTGCAATCCACTCAAATGCAGCTGGTTTGCTTTTTCTTTTTTAATCACGGTAAGATCCCTGGTCTAAGGGAACACAAGTTCGATTCTTTTGGTTGCAGTAATGGAAACCAACCTCAAAAGAAAGGAAAGCTGTAAAGAACATACCACTCACACAACTTGGAACTCCAGAGGTAGTGCTAGTTTCAGGTATGATGGATTTACAAATTCAAATAAGGCCTCAACTTCTCTCTCATTCCCTCACTCCCTGTCCTGTTGCTTTTCTCCCTGGGTTTGATCACGCTCTTCACCAGACAGGTTTTCTCCAAATCGTGTCTGCTCACAACTCTCCCTTTACCTCCTTCCAGCTGCAGAGAACACCTGCGATCATGACTGTGACTCAATACCTGGGGCTGGCCACATGGTCACCGTGAACAAAACAGGGGAGTCTTTAGCCAGGGCAAAGAGGAAATAGACTGGATAGGCAGCTGATGATGTCTATCACAAGGAGCAGCCCTGGTGGCGCAGTGGTCAAGGGCTTGGCTGCTAACCAGAAAGGTTGGCAGGTAAGACCCACCAGCAGCTCTGCAGGAAAAAGATGTGCGACTCTATTTTCGTAAAGATTACAACCTTAGGAACCCCGTGGGAGCAGTTCTCCTCTTGCCTATAGGGTTGGTGTGAGTCCCTATCAACTGAGTGACAACAGCTTTATTACAAGAGGGTGCTGTGAAGCAACCTCACCAGATCATATACAGACTGTAATAATGACATGGGGTTGATATATGACTTCCTCTACCTTCACAAGGGGTAAGGAGGATCAAGATTGACAGTTCAAGGCTGATTGACAGGAGGCAGAGATCAGACATGCCTCCTCTCTCCACCACCTGTAATCAATTCTGACACCAACCATCCCTCTCATGGCAATCTTTACTTCTCTGCAGAGTTCGATTGTTCGTTCCAATGACCACACAGAGCCCACAGACTATACTCACAATTATGGGGTTTGTTATGGAAGTAACAGGTTACACTTGAGGTTCAGAAACACTTAAGATATAGTTCTTCTATCAGAACAGCCTCTTCACAACTGTTCCTGCAGGCACCCTCTCCTCTCCTTGGCCGCTGACCTCTGTCCCTGCTCATGTTACAAAGCTCTTTTAGCTCAGCAGCTAAGTGCCCGGAGGCACCCTACTTGGCCCCCAGATCTCTTGCCTGAAGGTGCAGGGTTTTCCTGCTCTGCGTGCAAAGCTACCTCCTGCTTGTTTCTGGTTCCACCGCCTTCATTTCTCTACCGTTGCTTCTCACCATCTTCAGGGTTACAGCACTCTCTCTCTCTCTGTCTATGTTTCTCTGTTCATGTCTCTCTCTTCCTCTCTCTCTCTTTCTGTCTCCTGGATCCAGTCCACACAAAAGACGTGCTCCACTCTTGGCTCTTCTGCCTCGGTGGCGGTAAGTGAGATCTTTCCCTCCTGCCTCTGGAGTAGCTCATTTTAAATCTAGTAAGGGAAGGCAAAACTGAGCAGTCTCTTCCTTAGGGTTTTATAGATATTTGCATGCTCTCCGTCCTACACTGCATCCGTCAGTTTGTCTCACCGCGGGCGCGTACTTGCTGCTGCAGTGCTGTAAGCTATGGCACTAGTATTCAAATGCAGGCAGGTGGCCCACTGCACACAGGTTTCAGCTGAGCTTCCAGACTAAGACAGTCTCGGAAGGACTTTGTGGTACACTTACGAAAAGACTTAGCCAGTGAAAACATAATGAACAGCAGTGGAACGCTGATAAAGTGCCAGAAGATGAGCCCCTCAGGTTGGAAGGCACTCAAAACATGACTGAGGAAGAGCTGCCTCCTCAAAATAGAGTCGACCTTAACGACATTGATGGAGTCAAGCTTTGGGATCTTCATTTGCTGATGTGTCATGACTAAAAGTGAGAAGAAACAGCTGCAAACATTCATTAATAATCAGAACCTGAAATGCATGAAGTACAAATCTAGTAAAATTAGTAATCTTTAAAAACAAATGAAACACATACCACCAGAGTGAGTGGCGACTGGGGTCTTAAAAGGTAAATAACACGAAATGGTCCCAATTCACCTGGACCTGGGACAAATGGAGGACATCGAAGACAGGAGAAAAATACAAGCCCACTACACGGAAGGGGCCACATGAGCCCCCGGACTCTCTAAGGGAACACAAGTTCGATTCCTTTGGTTGCAGTAATGGAAACCAACCTCAAAAGAAAGGAAAGCTGTAAAGAACATACCACTCACACAACTTGGAACTCCAGAGGTAGTGCTAGTTTCAGGTATGATGGATTTACAAATTTAAATAAGGCCTCTGGACTCTCTAACTCAAAACTGCATCCAGCACCGGGGCCAGCTCCGCAAAGGCTGTCCTGGGCTGTACAAAACCGGGAGTGACACTGGAGGCGAACAAACTTTAAAAATATACACGAGGTTGTCGGAGGGGCACTTTGCTGCCGCACAGTTGATTGGATAAGGAGGGCCAGACCTTATCAGAAGGTCACAAGAAGTTCTGAACAAAAGGGGAAGCGTGCTGTCACCTGCGCTGTGGGGGCGGGGAGGAGACAGTAAGAATAGAGGTGGAAGTTCTGGGGGTTATATGGCACATGATACAGACTATAAAACTGTTCTTAATTCACAATAAAAAGAAAAATGACACAAAATGGAACACTTAAATATTGATATCCTAGGCATTAGTGAACTGAAGTGGAATGATACTGGCCGTTACGAATCAGACAGGAATGACAACTTGAAAAGGAATGGCATTGCATTCATCATCAAAAAAAGGAAACTTTTGAGTTTTATCCTGAAGTACAAGGCTGTGACAAGCTAATATCCATATGCTGACACGGAAGATCAGTTAATACAACTGTCATTCAAATTTATATACCAACTACTAAGGCCAAAGATGAAGAAACTGAAGACTTCTACCAGCTTCTGCAGTATGAAATTGATCAAACATACAACCAGGATGCATTTATGATTACTGGTGACTGGAATGCCAAAGTTGAAAACAAAGGATCTGTAGTTGGAAAATACAGACTTAATGATAGAAATAATGATGGAGATCAAATGATAACATTTTGTGAGACAAATGACTTCTTCGTTGCAAATAACTTTATTCAGCAATATAAATGGTGACTGTACACATGGACCTCACCAGTAGAATACATAGGAATCAAATCAACTAGTTCTGTGGAAAGATGACAGAAAAGTGTGATATCCTCAATCGGAACAAGGCCAGGGCTGATTACAGAACACACCATGAACTTCTCATCGCAAGTTCAAGAGGAAGCTGAAGAAAATTATAACAAGTCTGTAAGAGCCAGAATATGACCTTGAGTATATTCCACCATGTCAAAAATAGATCTGATGCATCGAACACCGACGACTGAAGACCAGACTAGTTGTGAAATGACATCAAGCGTATCATATGTAAAGAAAACAAGGGATCATTAAAAAGACAGGAAAGAAAGAAAGAGCAAAGTGGATGTCAGAAGAGATTTGGCAACTTGCTCTTAACTGTCGAGTAGCTAAAGGAAATGGAAGAAGCTGTGAAGTAAAAGAGCTGAAGGGAAGTTCTGAGGAGCGGCTCAAGATGACCAAATAAAGTATTGTAATGATACGTGCAAAGACACAGAGTTAGAAAATCAAAACTGAAGAGCACACTCAGCATTCTCAAGCCAAAAGAACTGAAGAAAACATTCAAGCCTCAAGTAGCAATATTGAAGGAAGAGGTCCAAGCTGCACTGAAGTCACTGGCAAAAAACAAGGCTCAGAGAATTGATGAAATACCTACACAGGTGATTCAACAAACTGATGCAGCACTGGAAGTGCTCACTCATGTATGCCAAGAAATGTAGAAGATAACTACTGGGCCAGCCAACTGGAAGAGATCCATGTTTATGCCTATTCCAAAGAAAGGTTAGCCAACCAAATATAGAAATTATTAAACAGTATCATTAATAGCACACACAAGTAAAATTTTGTTGAAGAACATTCAAAAGTGGCCATAGTAGTATATCAACATGGAACTGCCAAAAATTCAAGCTGGATTCAGAGGAGGAAGTGGGATAAGGGATGTCTTTGCTGATGTCAGATGGATCTTGATTGAAAGTAGAGAATACCAGAAAGATGTTTACCTGTGTTTTATTTGACCGTATAGACCATTACAAATTATAGATAACACTGTCAAGAATGGAAATTCCAGAACCTTTAATTGTGCTCATGAAGAATCTGTGCCTACATTAAGAGGCAGCTGTTCGAAGAGAACAAGTGGATACTACATGGTTTAAAGGCAAGAAAGGTGTGCGTCAGGGTGTCAGGGTTATATTCTTTTACCATACTTACTCAATCTGTATGCTGAGCAAATAATCCAAGAAGGTGGACTACATAAAAAAAAAAAAAAAAAAAAAAAGGGCATCAGGATTGGAGGAAATTCATTAACAACCTACTTTATGTAGATGGCACAATCCTGCTTGCCAAAAGTGAAGAGGATTTGAAACACTTACTGAAGAAGATCAAAGACCACAGCCTTCAATATGAGTTGTACCTCCACATCAAGAAAACACACAACTGGAACTGTAAGCAGTGTCATGATAAATGGAGAAAGGATTGAAGTTGTAAAGAGTTTCATTTTACTTGATTCCACAATCAATGTTCATGGAAGTAGCAGTCAAGAAATCAAAAGACACATTGCATTGTGAAAATCTGCTGCAAATGACCTCTTTAAAGGTTAAAAAGTAAAGATATCACTTTAAGGACTAAAGTGTGTCTGATCCAAGCCACAGTGTTTTCAATCATTTTACACGTATGTGAAACCTGGATGATAAATAAGGAAGACCAATGAAGAACTGATGCCTTTGAATCGTGGTGGGACTGCCAGAAGAGGGAACAGGTCTGTCTTGGAAGCAGTTACAACCAAAATGCTCCTTAGAAGCAAGGATGGTAAGACTACATCTTATGTACTTTGACATGTTGTCAGGATGGATCAGTCCCCAGAGAATGATGTAATGCTTGGTTGACGGTCAACCAAAATAGGATGAGCCTCAAGGAGATGGGCTGACATGGCAACTACAACAATGGACTCAAGCCTAACAAGAACTGTTAGGATGGCACAGGACTGGACAGTGGTTCATTCTGTTGTACGTAGAATTTCTGAGTCGGAACTGACACGGCAGCACCTAAAATCACAGCAACAACTCCTGCACACGTGCCATGAACTTTATTTGCATTATTAACAAGCTATCCAATCCCCTATTTGGGCCACAGTGGCCTTATTTGTCTAGTGCTTGGTGGCACCTAATCACTTGGATAAGAGTTATAAGACGACGGCAAGGAGAGCAGCTAAGGTCACCTAACAAAGTGCGTGTAAGTTTTTGTATGAAAAACAGACTCAAATTGTAAGCTTACACTTAAAACACAATTTAAAACAACACCATGGCAAGAAAGCCTGTGTACAAGCAACCCATCACACCTCACAGATAACCCCCAAGTGAAAAATGCCCAACTTACAGGCAACCCCTAATTACAAACCAACCCTTATAAAGCCTATTACATTAAAAATATGAGTTACATATAATGATTTGCAATAACAACTACAGCTACTTTGTAACAGACATGAAACGTCATTATTATTATTACTATATTATTATGTTAAAGAAACCCTGGTGGCATAGTGGGTTAAGTACTACCTCTGCTAACCAGAAGTTCGACAGTTCAAGTCTGCCAGGCACTCCCTAGAAACTCGAGGAGGCAGTTCTACTCTGACCTCTAGGGTCCCCATGAGTTGGACCCAACTCCACAGCAGTGGGTTTTCGTTTATCATGTTAAAGATAAATGTATCTGAATGTATCTGAAACTACTTCTTAAATGGTTATTATGCATAGAAAGTTACACTATATACTGTATACTAAGATAAGCATTTAACTGACATTCAATGGGAACTGTACCTAGCTGTTTCAATTTACAAACAAATTTGATTTAAAGACAAACTTAGGAATTGAACTCAGTCATAATCTGGGGAATAACTGTAACAGGAACGTGGTGGAGTTTTGCAAAAGAAGTAAAGTACTGGCTAGACAGAAAAAATTAGCCAGCACTAGAATTGAGAAGGAAGGGGGTGAAAGCCAGGAAGAGTGTGCAGAATCACAGGAGGTAGGCATGACCAGAAAGGAGAGAGCCAGCCAGCAGTGGACAGCACTAGTTAGGATTTTTCCCTGGAATATGTAGGGTTTTCTTGTCGGCACTCTCCCTCTCTCTCATCTTTATTGTTGTAAAAATGCATGTAACACATTCACCAATTTAACATTTTCCATGTGTACAATTTGGTGACATCAATTATATTAATCATGTCATGCTGCCATCACCAGTATTTGTGGCTGAATTTTCATCATACAAACAGAAAACTCAGTGCTACCTAAACAGTGAGTGCCCCTCCCTTTCCCACTGACCCATTCCAAACTACTACCCACCACCAACAGACTAGTAGTGACCCAGAAGAACAAAGTATAACTCCCTTGTAGGGTTTCCAAGCAGCGGCTGGCAGATTCCAGCTGCCAGTTTTTAGCTTAGCATCTGTACCTCTTAATCACTACACCACCGAGGTTCTGCCCACCAGTAATAACCACTAATACACTTTGGTCCCTACATATCTGCCTATTCTAGATCTTTCATAGATAAGTGAGTGTTATAGATTGAATTGTGTCCCAAAAATATATCTATTGTAAATCCTAAACCCCTCTACCTATGGATGCAATCCCATCTGGTAATAAGATTTTTTTTTTTTTATTTAACATAACTGAGTGAAAATGTACATTCACATGTAAATTTACATGCCCCCCTATATGCAGCTTCCACTGCTCTCCCTGTCTGGTGACACCACACTATTCCTCTCTGCTCCATACCTGTCTCATCCTCCCAACAGTCTCCTTTCCCTTCCTCTCCATCCACTCCCCTTCCTCCAGCCAGAGGTCAGCAAGATGATATCCTATAGATGTATAGAACCATAAAGTGCTTCCAATATACGGTCACTCTGCCTTGACAAGTTCAATCCATTCCTGTCCAAAGAGTGGACCTTTGTTATAATTTATGGGAGAGGGCAGCATCAGGGAAGGGGGCCATGCTCTCAGAGGAACCCCAAAACCGCTGGACCATCAATTGAGGTCTTTTAGTGGAGCTCTCATGATGCACCTCTTTTTATTCTTGTGTTGCCAGTGAGGCTCCTCTCTGTGAGCTCCGTCGTGGCTATCACTGGTGGTGGCCGGGCACCATCCAGTTCTTCCGGTCCCAAGTGGATGTAGGCACCCACTCTTGTGGGTCTCTCTGTCTTCTCGGTTGTCTTTACCGCATGCCATTTTGGCCCTCGGTCAGCATCTGTTCCTGCTGAGTTGGGACCATTTGCTGTGTCCTCGGATGGCAGCTTGGTAGCTTTTAAGACCCCAGACGCCACTCACCAATGTGGGGTGCAGAGAGCTCTCTTAGCAAAACACTAGTTGTGCCAATTGGCCTGGAATTCACCTAAGAGCATGGTCCCCCGCCCCCCTGCCCCAGCTACTCTATCCTTGCAATATTGAGTTAAGATGGAAGGAGTACTCAAGTTATGCTGAAATCCACTTAATGTTGTTCTTGTTCCTAATGTGTGCTGTCACCGCTTTCTCCCAACTAGATTGCTAGTAACTATCTAAACTAAACCCTCCCCCCTCACCCTCCCTCCCTCGCTCCCCTCCCTTGCAGCTGTCAAAGAGTCTTTTCTTCTATACACAAGTCTGTTTTTAAGATCTTATCGTAGAGGTCTCATACAGTATTTGTCCTTTTGTCGCTGACTACTTTCACTCAACATAATGTCTTCCAGTTGAAACCAGGTTAGGAGATGTTTCCTGGAATTATCGTTATTCTTTATCATTGCGTAGTGCTCCATTGAGTATATGTACCACAGTTTACCTATCCATTCTTCTATTGTTGGGCATCTGGGTTGGTAACAAGATTTTCCTTGTTACATTAAGGAGATTCTATTAGCACAGGGTATGTTTTAAGTCAATTGCCTTTGAAATATAAACATGGAGATTAGGTAGAGATTAGGAAGAGAAGGTATAAAACCCATGACAGTCATCACATGAAGACTACCATTGAACTAAGGAACACAAAGTTGAAAAGAGACAAAGACCTTCTTCCCCTAGAGCTGACATACAGAAGCAGCCTTCCCCTAGAGCAAAGGTCCTGAAATCAGACTTCTAGCCTCCTAAACTGGGAGAAAATAAATTTGTGTTCTTTAAATCCACCCACTTCTGATGTTTTGTTACAGCAACACTAAGAAACTAAGACAGTTGGGGTCATACAGTATTTATATTCTTTTGTGATTGACTTACTTTACTCAGCATAATGTTTTCAAGGTTGGTGCGTGTTGCAGCAAGTATCAGAACTTTGTTTTTCTTTGTAGCTGAGTAATATTCTATCATATTATATACCACATTTGATTATCCTGTTATTTGTTGATGTATACTTGGGTTGTCCCACCTCTTGGCTGGTGTAAAAAGTGCTGTAACGGACGTTGGTGCACGTAACACATGGTTTTTATCCAAAGATACTCTGGGGCAGAAGTTCAGCAAGTGGAGAGGATAGTTGATGAACAAGAAACAAGGAGGAGATCCCCAAAGCAATCTGGGTTCTTTCTATTGTTTTTGTTTAATCCTCACCGTTCATGCTTCTGGAAACCCTAGTAATACAGTGGTCAGCAGTTCAAATCCACCAGGAGCTCCTAGGAAACTCTGTGGGGTAGTTCTAGTCTGTCCTATAGGGTCATTGAGAGTCAGAATCAACTCCACGGCCATGGGGTTTTTTTTGTTTGGTTTGGTTTTTTTGTTTTGTTTTGTTTTTTTTAACTCCAAGTCAACCCTAAACCAAATCAACCAAGAAACAGCTATGGAGCATCAAGAAGCAAACTGCTCAAAAATAGTGGCTCCCCACCTCCTGGGAACTCAAGTTCAAGCTCCATAACATGGCCCCACCATCCTCTCCAGATTATCTCTCACTGTAACTTCTCCATCCACTGGTAGTAGCCTCCATGGCCCCCCACACCAGCACCAAGCCAGTTGCCGTGTAGTCACCGCTGACTAATGGAAGTCTGTGTGCATCAGAGTGGTACTGCGCTCCACGGGTTTTCAATGGCAGTGGTCTTACCAAAGTGACATCATCAGGCTTGTCTTCTGCTCACAGCCCCTCAGAGTCCCTAAAATCCAACCTGCACTTTCTTGACTCTAGGAATTTGCTTCATGGTCCACTCACCCTTTCTGACTGCACCTGCATTTGATTACCTACCAAATGGGAAATAACTCCCTTCCAGGTATTGTAAGGTCTATAAAAAGGGGGTAAAACATGTTAAACGCTTAGAACACTACCTGGCACACAGTAAGCACTCAGAACATGTTGGCTTTTACTATTATTCATTAATCCCACTTTCAAAACATTAACAGACTTGGTACATATACTATAGCACTCACCCATTCCTTCTTGGCTGGATTTGTGTATGTGTCCAGGGAATGAGGGGCCCTGCTGGCTCAGTGGTTGAGTGTATGGCTACTAACCAAAAGGTCGGCAGTTAGAATCCACCAGCTGCTCCTTGGAAACCCCGTGGGCAGTTCCGTTCTGTTCTCTAGGGTTGCCATATTTGGAACGGACTCAAAAGCGAGGGATTTTTCTGGAGAGGGAACGTCATGAGGTCTAGGGGTGATTTGTGTGGCTCCCCCCAGCATCTTGCTCGCTTTGTGATGGCATACAAAGAATGTAACTGTTCTTGAAGAGTTCGGCCTGAGATAAAAGACAGCCAACCTAATCAAGCCCATCTACCCAGTAGATCCACCTTACTAGTAGGTCTTCTCCCAGCCTCAAGGAGCCAGTGATGGATTTGCAGACTGTGGTACAGTTTTAAACTCTGAACTTTTCTGGACATGCTCTGTGCATCCAGGGCATTCTGGAGGATGTGGTGCTGGGCTGGGCAGAAAGTCAACCTCCACAGTTATTCCCTCATGCTAGGAGTGGGGCCAGATGAGGAAACAGAGCCCACCCACAATTTCACAATAGAACTGTGAGGAAAGTTAGGCTGATGTGTCCACTGACAGTGTGGTGTTAAGCCAGTGGCTAGGCATCTCCCCCAAAAGGCAGGAACCTGCCACTGTGAGGAGGTGAGGGCTGAGCACTCCTGCCTTGGCCCTCCAGCAGTGACTCAGCAGGAAGCTGGCCAAGGCCTGAGTCACTCTCTCTCCTACTGCCACACCCAGGCTTTTCCTTTGGGGCTCAAGGCTTGAAAAGCTAGCTGCTAGCTAGAGGTATAAATCTGGGGTACCTTGGTCTACTCAGGCCAGTTAAATTATTTATTTAACATACCTCAGTATTGAAGACCACTGCCTGGGTTAGAAGCCTGCCTCTGCCTCTTTATGTGGCCTGGGCCTGGAACAAATTGCTCAGCTCAGCCTCTGTGGCCACAGTCTGCCCATCTGTAAATAGGAATAATGACAGTATCTCCTGTATAGGAGTGAGAGAGCTTCAAATAGTATGCATAGTATATTGTTAGAGCTCTTCTACCACACCAGGCCTGGTCCTATCTCAGGGCCTTTGCACTTGCTGTTTGCCTTGCCTAGAATGTTTTTGCCGCAGATACACATATGGTCAACTCCCTCATTCTGCTCAGGTATTTACCAAATATTCACTCTCAGTAAAGCCTACCTGGCCACCCTCACTAGCTCTTCATCCTTCAGCAGTTCTTGTCCCCTCCCCTACTTTTCCTCCTTAGCCCCTATCAGACTCCAACCAACTATACCTGAACTGTATGGCTTCCTTGTCACCTTATCTCCCCTAAAATTAAAGCTCCATTTTTATGTTTTCTTCCTTGCTGCATTCCTAAGATCTGGATCAGTGTTGGTACATGGCAGGGCTCAATACATAGGTACAGAATGAATGGGAATGATGTCAACTACCATCACGATAATCATGAGTGTTCATTACAGTCAGAATCAGAAAGGTTTAGAAAACACAGCAGAGTCTTCAACTCCACCACTGGTTCAATAACATGGAATTGTACACCCTCAAGACTTGAAGATGGTTTATAGCTAAACAAACAAAAAGAAACCAAACCCACTGCTGTCCAGTTGACTGAGACTCGTAAGAAAGCCTGGTGGCCTAGAGGTTAAGTGTCATGACTGCTAACCCAAAGGGTCACAGCTCTAACCTGACACATGCTCCTTGGAAACTCTACAGGGCAGATCTACTTTGTCCAGTAGGGTCTCTGGGAGTCAGAACTCCCTACCAACAACTAACCAGAAGGTGAGGTGGTTCTACTCTGTCCTATAGGGTCACTATGTTTTGGAAGCAATTACACTGCAGCAGGTTTGATCTGGACTGGTTCTGGCTACTCCTTGTTGTTGGTTCATACCTCAACCCCCCCCCCTTTCCCTGTCATAATCATTTCTACAGAAGTTTTAAGTGGCCGCTGCTCATTGACAATTGCCAAACCCAAAACCAAACCCATTGCCGTCGAGTCAACTCTGAGTCATAACACTCTATAGGACAGAGTAGAACTGCTCCATAGAATTTCCAAGGAGTGGCTAGTAGATTCTAACCGCCAACCTTTTGGTTAGCAGCCAGCTCTTAACCGCTGCGCCAACAGGGATCCATTCAGAACCACAGGAGTGGATATTTTTAGAGAATTTCTACCACAAACAGCCACTTGAAGACATCAGAGAAAAATGCCTAGCAGCTGTATGTTCTTGAGAACATCACTGATTCCAGTTTTTCTGAGCCCCCACAGCCCCTTGTGCTGGCTCCAGTAGTATAGTTTAACACACAGTTCCCATCATCTGGTTATCTGTCCCTCCCACAAACTTACTAGCCCCCAGATGCTGGGATTGAGGCTTTATCCCACACTTCTTCATCCCCAGTGCCTGCCACTCAGCAGAGCTGAGTAAGTACAATTGTTGTTTGTTAGGTGCCATCAAGTCAATTCCTATTCACAGTGGCCCCATGTGACAGAGTACAGCTGCACTATGGGGTTTTATAGGCTGTGATCTTCATGCCAGCAGAGAACCATGTCTTTCTCCTACTAAGTAGCTGGATGGGTGTGAACCGACTAGCACTTGAGCGCTTAACCATTGCATCACCAGGGCTCCACTGAAAAAATACTCCACATCAAACTTGTCAAGTCAATTCCAACTCACAGCAACTCTATAGGACAGAGTAGAAATGCCCCATACAGTTTCCAAGGAGTGCCTGGTGGACTCAAGCGGCTGACATTTTGGTTAGCAGACATAGCATTTAACCACTATGCCACCAGGTTTCTGAATAAGTAGTAACTGACTGTTTATCTGAATGAAAGTCACCAGAGAAGCCCTCTCTTACCTTACCATCTCCTCATGTAGGACGGGAGAGGGTTCCAGACTTTTTTCTCATTACCTTTCTGACCCATGGGGTCTTGTGCACTAACAGAGCCAGATAGTTCTACCACATTGACACTACAGCCTCTGACCTCTAAGCTTTAAATGGCTCAGGGGCTGCTTAGAGTTCAGGCTTTGCTGCTAACCTGCCGTGTGGTCTCAGACTAGTAACATCAGCTCTCTGAGCCTTTGGTTTGTGAAAGCAGAAAACCAGACTTAACTGCAGGCTACATGATATTTAAGGGTGCATTCATATTTTTGGCTCATTTGATCAGTAGAATGAGAGGTTTGGACTATCTCATATTTGATTTTCCTCTGGGAGAAGTTTCAGGAGGTGCTTTCAAAACCACTCTAGCTGTAAGGCTGAGAAAGAGCTATGACATCATAGAGAGAGCACAGAAATTGGGCCAGGCTGACCTGGGTTTGAGTCTCTTTTCTGTTACTTCGCAGTTGTGCTGACTTTGGGCAAGTCACATAGGCATCCTGAGAGTAAGTTTTCTCATCTACAAAAATGGGAAAAATAGTATCTCCCTTTACAGGGCTGCCTGAAAGATAACAGTGAGGTAGAGTGTGGAGATGCCTAACACAGAACTTAGCACACAATAGGGCTTGACCAATGTGAAGTCCTGCTCCACACTCACACTAGTCAACGGTTATTTAAGGATAAGTCTTTGTGCAAATTAGTTATGCTAACAACTTGGGTGTAATTTGCAAGAAGGAAGCAGGAAATTGCATTTACTATGCTGACAGCAAAAGTTTCGTTTCTGCTGTCTGCACTCAGAGCCACAGGGAGCCCAGTGGTTATCACAGCAGACTCTAGTAAAGCAGCCTTTCTCTCAAGAATCTAGTGCCTGAGAACAAATGTGAGTCTTTTTTACAAAAAAAAAAAAAGTTTCCCCTTCACTGTGCTTGGTGCAACTCAGAACCTGGGTCATGTTCTCTGAAAGGTCTTCTGGGATCACCTGCGAAGGTTAACTTTTTGTGTTGATTTGGCTAGTCAATAGTGCCCAGCATTCTGGTCAAACACCATTCCAGATGTTGCTGGGAAGCTATTTTAGAAATATGAGTAATATTTAAAATTCATGGACTTTAAATAAAGAAGACTGTTCTAACAAGATAGATGGGCCCTGTCTACTCAGCTGAAGGTCTTAAAGGCAAAAACTCAGGTATCCCAAAAAGAAGGAATTCGACTTTAAGACGGTAGCATAAAAACCCTTCTGGAATTTCCAGCCTGTCGTTTATCCTACAAACTTCAGATCTGCCAGTTTCCACAATCACATGAGCCAGTTCCTCAAAATGAACATCTCTCTTTCTCTCTCTGTGTATATATCCTCTATAAGAGCTGCATCAATGGGCTCAAACATAAAAAACAATTGTGAGGTGGCACAGGATCAGGCAGTGTTTCATTCTGTTGTATGAAGAGTCGTTATGACTCAGGATTGACTCAATGGCACCTAACAATGACAACAACATACCCTATTGGTCTGTTTCTCTGGAGAATCTTATCTACAATTCTAGTATATCTCCCACCTCTGGCAACTCCCCACCCCCTTTTCTGGTGTTACCTTTCTCCACAGCACTTTTCACTACAGAAACACACACACACACACACCTTCTATGTATCCATCCATCCCAAAGCGAAGGTAGGAACTGTAGGTGTTGGGTTCGCTGCATTATCTCCAGTGCTTAGGACAGAACTCGTGTTGTTGTTGTTCCTTTGTGTTGTTGAGTCAATTCTGACACATAGCAGTCTTACAGGACAGAGTAGAACTGCCTCATGGGTTTCCTAGGCTGTAGGAATGATTACAGATTTCAAATTTCAACTCGAGAAGGCAACGTAAAGTACTACAATGACACGTGCATAAGAGTCGGAGATAGGAAACCAAAAGAGAAGAATATATTCTCCATTTCTGAGGCTGAAGGAACTGAAGAGACAACTCAAGCCTCAAGTTGCAACAGGAAAAGATTCTATGGAGAAAATATTAAACAACGCAGAAAGCATCAAAAGAAGATGGAAGGAAAACAGAGTGCCACCACTATACTAAGGAGAATTGGTCTGTGTGCAACTGTTTCAAGGGGTAGCATATGATCAGGAACTGATGGTACTGGAGGAAGAAGTTCAAGTTGCACTGACAGCCCTGGTGAAAAACAAGGCTCTACAAATTGTCAGAATATCAACCAAGATGTTTCAACAAACAGATGCAGTGCTGAAGTACTCACTCACCTCAGTCAAGAAATTTGGAAGACAGCTACCTGGCCAGTCAATGGGAAGAGATCCATGTTTATGCCTAGTCCCAAGAAAGATAATCCAACTGAATGCAGAAATTATCAAATGTATCATTAATATCACATGTAAGCAAAACTTTGCTAAAGATCATTTAGAAGCAGCTGCAGCAGTACATCAGCAGGTAGTTGCCAGAAATTCAAGCTGGATTCAGAAGAGGACACAGACCCAGGGATGTCACTGCTGATGTCAGATGGATTTTGGCTGAAAGTAGAGGGCACCAGAAAAACGTTTATCTGTGTTTTATGGACTATGCAAAGCCATTCAACTAGATAGATCATAACAAATTATGGATAACCTTGGGAAGAATAGGAATTCCAGAACACTGACTTGCACTCACAAGTAAACTGTACACAGATCAAAAAGCAGTCAAGGAGATACTGGTAGTTTAAAGTCAGGAAATGTGTGTGACACAGTTTGTCATATCATTTCACCATACCTGTTCAATCTTTGTGCTAAGGAAATAATCCAAGATGATGGACTATGTGAAGAACTAAGCATTAGAACTAAGCATTGAAGAAAGACTCACTAACAACCTGCATTATGCAGATGACACAACTTTGCTTGCTGAAAGTGAAGAGGACTTGAAGCACTAACTGGTGAAGATCAAAGACTACAGAGCCCTCGATATGGATTACACCTCAACATAAAGAAAACAAAAATCCTCACAACTGGACTAATAAGTAACATCATGATAAATGAAGAAAAGATTCAGGTTGTCAAGGATTTCATTTTACTTGGATTCACAATCAACACCCATGGAAGCAGCAGTCAAGAAATCAAAAAATGCACTACACTGGGCAAACCTACTGCCAAAGACCTCTTTAAAGTGTTAAAAAACAAAGATAGCACTTGAAGACTAAAGCAAACTGACCCAAGCCATGGTATTGGTCATGGATTGAATTGTGTTTCACCCAAAATATGTGTAGTCATTTAGCTAGACCATAACTCCTGGTATGGTATGTGATGTTCCTTTATGTTGTAAACCCTGCCTCTATGATGTTAATGAAGGAAGATGGGCTGCAGTTGTGTTGATGAGGCAGGACTCAACGTGTAGGGTTGTACTGTGCCTTGGAAAAGCCTCTTTTGATACAAAGGAAAGAACAGCAAGCAGAGAGCTGGGGAAGTCACACCACCAAGAAAGCAGTCCCAGGAGCAGAACATGTCCTTTGGAAAGGACCAGGGTCCCTGTGCCTCAGAAGCTTCCATTCCAAGGGAAGACTGACAAGGACCTTCCTCCAGAGCCAGAAGAAAAACCCTTCCCCTAGAGCCAACACCCTGAATACGGACTTCTAATCAGAGATTCATGTGGTATCTCTGTTACAGCAGCAGTAGATGACTAAGATGGCATTCTCAGTTGCACTGTTTACATGCAAAGATGGACAGTGAATAAAGAAGACAAGAACCGATGCCTTTGAATTGTGGTGTTGGCAAAGAATATTGAATATACCATGGATTGCCAAAAGAATAAAAAAATCTGTTTTGGAAGAAGTTGCAACCAGAATGTTCCTAAGAAGAAAGGACGTTGAGATTACATCTTACATACTTTGGACATATTGCCAGGAAGGATCGGTCTCTGGAGAATGACGTAATGCTTGGTAAAGTAGAGGGTCAGCAAAAAAGAGGAAAAGCCTCAACAAGATGGATTAACACAGCATCTGCAACAATGGGCTCAAGCATAACAACAATTGTGAGCATGGCACAGAGCTGGGCAGTATTTCATTCTGTGGTACATAGGGCAGCTGTCAGTCAGAACAAACTTGATGAACCCAGCAGCAACAACAATCTTTACAGAGCTGAACAATGAATAAAGAAAACTGAAGAACTGATGCTTTTGTTGTTGGTGCAGACTACTAAACATACCACAGAGTGCCAGAGGAATGAACAAATCCATCTTGGAAGAAATACAGTTAGAATGCTCCTTAGAAGCAAGGATGAAAAGACATTGTCTCACCTACTTTGGGAATAACAAACAGCTCTGTTCTGGAAGAAGTACAACCAGAGTGTTCCTTGGAAGCCAAGATGGCAAGACTGCATCTTACATACTTTGGACATGTTGTAAGGAAAGATCAGTCCCTGGAGAAGGACATCATACTTGGTAGAGTGGAGGGTCAGCGACAAAGAGGAAAACCCTTTACGAAATGGATCGACACAGTGGCCGCAACAATGGGCTTAAGCATAAAAACGATTGTGGACATGGCACAAGACCAGGCAGTATTTCATTCTGTTGTTCATAGGGTTGCTATGAGTCAGAACCAACTCGATGGCACCTAACAACAACAACAACTTTGGGAACATTATCAGTCCTTGGAGAAGGCCATCATATTCCATAAAGTACAGGGTCAGCATAAAAGAAGAAGACACCATCAACAAGATGGATTGACAGAGTGTCATGGCTTAAATTGTGTTCCACAAAAAAATGTGTGTAGAAGTTTGACTGGGCCCTGATTCTTGGTATTGTATGATATTCGTCCATGTCGTAAATCCTGCCTCTAGGACGTTGATGAGGGAGAATGGGCTACAGCTGTGTTTGTGGGGCAGGACTCCATGTATAAGACTGTTTTGTGCCTCCAGGCAGTCTCTTGAGATACAAAGGAAAGATGCTAACAGAAAGATTTAGGGGACCTCATACTGCCCATAAAATATGCCAGGAGCTCAGCATGTCTTTCAGAAAGGACTGGCATCTCTGCACTTCAGCTTCCGGTCCAGAGTAAGACTGACAAGAACCTTCCTCGAGAACCAGCAGAGAAAGCCTCACCCTAAATTTCGACATACAGCCTACTGAACTGTAACAAAATAAAAGTTCTTTTTTAAAGCCATTCACATGTGGTATTTCTGTTAAAGCAGCACTAGATGACCAAAATACAGAGTGACTGAGAAATGGGTTCAAACGAAACAACTGTGGGCATGGCGCAGGTCTGAACAGTGTTTTGGTCTGATGCACATAGGGTTGCTATGAGTCAGAATTGACTGAACAGCACATAACAACAACAGTAACAACAACAGTCTTTATAGGAGCAAATCACCAGGTCTTGTCCCTGCTCTAGTCTTGGTGGTTTTGAACTACTAACCTTTCAGTTAGCAGCCAAGTCCTTAACCACTACACCACCAGGACTCCTCTTTGGACACAGATCAGCAGCGCTGTGGTTAGCTCAGCGGCTAACCAAAAGGTTGGTGATTTGGACCCACCAGTCACTGCAACGGTGAAAAGACCTAGAGATCTGCTCACGTAAAGATTACAAACACAAAGCTCACTGCCATTGACTTCATTCGACCCATTCTACATACTACTCAGAAATTAGATAAACCTTTCTTTCAAGATACCAAAAATCTTCAGCAGTAGCATACTGCCTATAAAATACAGTTGGAGGATTTTAGCCTGTCATCTGAGGCTCCTCTCAATCTTGCCCTAAGCCTTTGATCTTTATCTCCCCACTGTACACCATACTGTCTTTCACCAGAATTCCTTCACTTCAATTAGTGCAACTTGTTAATTTACCCCAAAAAATATTTATTAACTTCCACAGCATGCCTGGCACTCACAGCTCTAGGCACCGGTGTGATGAATAAGACTAGTTCCTGCCTTCAGGAAGCATACATTCTAGAAGAGGAAAGGTAGACAGTAAGCAAGCAAACAGCTGGGCAAGATTATTTCATATAGTGCTGAGGGCTGGGACAACAACACCATAGGATAAGGTGATGGATAAGGCAACGGGGCGACCTGAGATCTGGAGGCCAGGGAGGGATTTCCCTGTGGCGCTTGACAGAAGACTTGAGTAAGGAAGGGCCAGTTATATGGACACACGGAGGCAGAGTATTCCAGACTAATGAAGTGCAAGTACAAAACTCATATAGGTGAGAATAACCTGCACCTCTGTCTTTGGGGTGGGAAGAAGGCCAGTGTGTCTGAGGTGACATGGGCAAGGAGGAGGTTGGCAGGGGATGAAGTCAGGGAGGTACACAGGGGTAACTCAAGTAGAACCTGGTGACAAGTTTAGATTTTATTCTAAGTTCACTGGGAAACCATTGGAGGATGTCCACAGGACAGTGGCAAGATCTGATCTGTGTTTTTAAAAGTTCATTCTGGTTGTTGTGTGAAGAATGAGTTGTAGAAAGTACAAGAAGACAAAAGAAGTATAGAGGCTTCTGAAGAGTAAAGGTAACAGCTGATCGACTTGAGCAGGGAGATGGCGGTGTGTAGAAAGAGAAGTGATCATGAGTATTTTCTGGAAGTAGAACAAACAAGACTTGCCAGTGGATTCATTAGAGGGGAGATGGGTATTAAGACCCACAGGTGGTTCAGGCTCAACTGCCAACCTAAAGCATGGAGCTTTAAACCCACCAGTGGTACCAGGAAAGAAAAGCCTGGGCAATCTCTTTGATTAAGATTACAGTCAAGGAAATCCTGTGGAGCAGTTTTACGCTGTAACACACGGGGTCACCATGAGTGGAAGTGACTCAGCTAACCACCAGCAACTCGTTGCCCTTCCCAACAAAAGCTTATGCATCTTATCCTCCCTACGTCCTCTCCACCTCTGTCCTCTCATCTCTCCTTTCTCACTGCTGTCTCTACACAGTCCCCTCACTCCCCGCCATTCCAGTGGTCCTTCCCTTTTCTGCAGAAATCCTGGTGGCCTAGTGGTTAACTGCCACAGCTACTAACCAGCAGCTCAGCAGTTTGAGTCTACCAGGTCCCCCTTGGAAATTCTATGAGGTGTTTGTACCCTGTCCTGGAGGGTTGCTGTGAGTTGAAGTTGATTCAATGGCAATAGGTTTGGTTTGGCTTTTTTCCTTTTCTTTCTTTAGATCCCAAGGATTTTCCTTCACTGAATCTCTGGTTTCTTGTGTGTATATATACTCATCAATAGGCATTCAAATTCATTTTTTTGTTTGTTTGTTTTTTATGGCTATGATCTGTCTCTTCCCAATTTTTTAAGGACAGGTATTCCACAAAATAATGGGGCAGAAAGGTCTATTAGCTATGGGCAAAGGTAGTCTCCTTTTTTTAGATTTGTGACTTCAGACAAGTTAATGACTCCTCTGAGCCTCAGTTTCAGAAGTGAATAGGAGGAACATGGATGAGGAACACACAGATAGTGCACACAAGCACTTAGCACAGCGCCTGGCACACAGTAAGTCTTCCTTCCAAGCCTGAATGCTGTGATCATTATCCACACTGCAGCTGTGCTGCTTGCAGCTGTGATGCTGGGCAAATCATTTTCGCTCTCTGAGTTTCAGTTTCCTTATCTGTTAAACGGGGTATAGATGGAGTTCAGGTGTAAGATACTAAATGGTTCTGTCCTGTTTAGGAGCCCTTCAAAATCAACTGTCCACAAACAGCCTGAGATGTTATCAGTTATTCTTGGCTATGTTGCACCGCCCTCTATTGGAGGTACTCTGCCAGCATCTATTTGATCCTTAAAATCAGCAAGAGTCCAGATGTCCTTCCCCTCTATTCTGCAAACAATGTCGCAAATACCATCTCTCCTCATGTACCTATGGATTAATTTTTACAAAAAGGAAAAGAGGTTTTGGGGTTTCTGCAGTTTCTAATTTTGTCCTTGTTTTCTTTTCCTTTGTCATTGTTGCTGCATGCTGTCAAGTCTGTCCTGACTCGTAGAAACTCGACAGGACAGAGTAAAAGAACTGCCGCAGCAGGTTTCGCAGGCGGCTGCCTTTATGGGAACAGATGGCCAAGTCTTTTCTCCCACAGGGTCTCTGGGTGGGTTCAGTTCACTGACCTTACAGTGCAGCCCAGCACTTAACCACTGTACCACCAAGTCAACAAGAGTCAGAATCTTCTCGTTGCCAATTTCTTTTACAGGACTTTGCAAAAGTTTATTTCTCAGATTAACTGTATGTTTTCACACAATTTCAGACGTAAAGAAATGGCAAGAATAGCACAAGAATTCCAGTATATCTTCTAACTAAGTTCTCCAAATGTTAACATCTTACTCCGTTTGTTCTATGTTCTACTTCTCTCTCTACATAGAAATATATACAACATATACATAGGCATGTTGTATTTATAAATATATTACAATTTTTTCCAAATTGAGAATAAATTACAGAGATGGTGCTTTTTTATTCTCCAAGTATTTTCTTGCATATTTCCCCAAAACTGGGAAACTCACAGTACAATTATCCAAATTAGAAAAATTGACAAATGATGTGTCATTGCTGTCTGATCTTCAGATTAAATTCAGGTTTCTCAAATTGTTCCAACAATCTCTTTTTTTTTTATCCCAATAATCACTTTGCCCACAAAACTTCTAAGAGTGAAGGCAAGAATTTGACTCTGAAGCCTTCACACTGCTATCTAATTGCTATGAAACACAGATACTGCTATGCAAACTCAGCTACATTCAAGTATTTTGCATGGTATTTTTTTAAAAGTTATTTTTTATGTCAGATAAACACCTAATACAAAAAATGTCTTCTAGTCTGGGTATGCTTGGTTCAATAGCTTTCCTCTGACACCCAAGCATGTGATTTTTTTTCCCAAAGAGTAAATATACAAAATAAATTACAGTTGCTATGCATTATTTGGTCATTTCATGTGTAATACAGATTTTTAAACATGGTGCAGTATTTAACAACATTTCATAAAACGGAGTCATCTTCACAAGGAACTCAAAGACTGTCTTTCAGTTTGTTCCCATGCATCAAGACCAAAACCTTTTACTAAAGCTGAGATCTATCTGAAAGGCTCAGAAGTAGGAAAACCAAAATCTAAAAATCTGTTTTGATTTAGTGTAGTTGAGTTTTAATGGCTTTTGTTCTTAAGAAAAAGAATTGGAAAAATATGTGAGCCGTCCTCTGTGCATTACAGGTCAACCACATGGCTTGGGGTCAGAGTCCTGGGTTTGGGTTAAGCCACTTCCCCTCTCTGAGCTTTTATTTCCTAATTTATAGAGACTGGACCAGACAATCTCTAAGGAACCTCTCAGCTCAAAAATTCTATGACTTTACAACTAGATTGCTGTACATCATTCTGCTTTGTATCACTCTCCAAATCTAATGAATAACCATGTGTGCCTCAGTGGTTCAGTGGTAGAATCCTCACCTTCCATGCAAGAGATGAAGTTTAGTTCCAGGCCAGTGCACCTCAAACGCAGCACCTTGATAAGACTTTGCATTTCCACACTAGGCGTGCTCAATCAGAATACCCATTGTAGCAAAATCCATGGGTGATTCCCTATATGTAAGCATCACCCATGGGTCCTATTACAATGTTGCTCCTGATTCAGTGCATCTGGGGCAGAAATGCAAATTCTCATCAGAGATTGCAACCAGAATTCTCAGCAGGGGGTCTAACCGGATATAACCTATTCAAAAAACATTTCCTGACTAAGACCAAATAGGAAGATAGGTGATCTACTTTCAAAAATCAGTCTGTGAAAACTTTATGGATCACATTGGTCCAATCTGCAATCAATTACAGTATAGCAAAGGTCCTGGCAGCGTTTCACGCGGTTGCACATGGGGTCACCAGAGTTGGAGAACTGGACAGTAGCTAACAGCACCAACAGTACATGCCTGAGTGACCCTTTTTAGTCTCAGATTGTGACGGGCAGTTTCTCTCTGCCCCTCTGTCCTTCAGGAACTCTGAGACTGCCCAAACCTAGGACAGCATCTTGTCACTGCTGCTATAAGATGGCCACATGGCCCACACCAAGCAGCAGAGGAGCTGGGGCTCAGGCCAGCTGGAAAGCAAAGTTTCAGAGTTTTCATAAGGGGACAGCAGGGTGCAGCTGCTCATGCCACCATCTGGCTCTGGACTAGTTCACGTGTAGACTCCAACCTGAAATCCCTGCTTCTGCCCCTGCCCCCTGGAATCTATTCTCTGCTCAGTCTATTTTGTAACGTCTATTTTCCACAACGATCCTGCTACAATGAAATCAGGTCATCATCCTTCAGCTAATAACTTTGAAGAGTCCCCCGTTTCCATCAGAGCACAACCCAAAGGCACTGCGGTGGCCTAGAAGTTCCCAGGAAAAACCTGGTGGCATCGCGGTTAAGTGCTACGCCTGCTAACCAAAAGGTCAGCGGTTCAGATCTGCCAGGCACTCTTTGGAAACTCTATGGGGGCAGTTCTACTCTGTCCTATAAGGTCACTCTGAGTTGGAACTGACTGGACAGCACCGGGTGCTGTGATGGTAGAAGGCCCTAGAAGGTCTGCACACGGCTCTCTCCCTTTTCCTCAGCTCCTACTTCCCTCACTGCACACTCTGTTCCAGCCACACTGCCTCCTGGCCAAACCTATTCTGGCCTCAAGGCCTGTTGGCCTCCTGGGAAGATCTTTTCACAGTGAGTGACCTGGGGACATAGTGCACTTCCTCTTCTCTGTAAGTGTTGGCTCCAGCATCACCTTCTCAGTGAACCCTTCCCTGATCACCATATTCAAAACCATAACTCTTTTGCTTGCTTTATCTTTCTCCTTATCATTTATATCCATGCTAACATACTATTACATTTTCTTATGCTTTTTTTAGGTATTTATACTATGTGTTGTCTATCTCCTCCAGACAGAGTTGACCCTTTCCATGACAGCTGGAACCTTCGCTTTGTTCCCTGCTGAATCCTCAGCTCTACAACGTGCAAATAGTAAGCACTCAATATGCGTAGTTTTGAATAAACTGTAGGCTAAGCACTGAGCTTCATTCTCTTAGGAGTTCTATCCAGAGCTGTGGGGCCATCTCCTAGAACAGAAAGTGTGGCAGAAACCTCTTCTCCCTATGACCCCCGGTTTTTGTTACTGGTCACAGGCTATCCAGCATTTCTAATATTTAAACTAGTGACACTTCACTGTTTAAGTGCACTGCAGACCTTTCCCCAGCCCCAGGCCACAATGGTACGGACACCCCAGAACTGCACAGCCTGATAGAAACAGAAAGCAAGCCACAATGTCGCTTCACATTTTCTGGTGACCACATTAGAAAGGAATCTCTGGGTGACGCAAACAGTTGAAGTGATCACTACTAACTGAAAGGCTAGAGGTTCAAGTCTACCCAGAGAAGTTCAGAAGAAAGTTCCAGCAACTTACTTTTGAAAACTCAGCCGTTGAAAATGCTATGGAACCCACCTCCACTCTGACACACGTGGGGCCACTGGTGACATTAAAAAAATAAACTTGCTACTAACCGAATCCACCAGCACTCCTTGGGAGAGAGATGCAGCAGTCTGCTTTCACAAAGATTACAGTTAAGGGAAACCTATGGGGCAGTTCTACTATGTCACATGGGGTTATCAGGAGTTGGAATCAACTTGATGGCACACCACAATAACAACAGCAACACAATATTGTATATATTAACCGATACATCACCTACCATCGCAACATGTAACCCATATTTAAAAAAAATAATAATGCCTTCTATCACACAACATCTCAAAATTCAGGATGTATTTCAGACCTACAGCACATTTCCACATGCTCAGTAGCCACATGTGGTGAGTGGCTGGTGACCTCACTGGACAGCACAGCCCTGCGTCTATGGAGGGGAGTGTAAGGAGAACCTGGTACCAAAGTAGGTGCTTTGGGCCCCGGACCAGACGGGCTGGTAAAAGAACTGCATCAGCAGAAGCTCCAGGACTAGCCAAGCCTCATTCCCTCTCCCTGCCTCAGCCCCGTCCCTAAACCCCTTTAGCCTTTTGGGTCTCCCTAGGGTGCTGTGGGTCCCTGCCTCTTGCATGCCTCTTTCCTCCTGTGACATTTCTGTGACCCACCTGAATTCAGCTTCCTCACCCAGGGGAAGGAATTAGGAAGGTTAGCAGCCTCTCTCCCAGCAACCCCAGGAACGGAATGCACTCAGCCGGCTGCTCTTGGGAGAGAGAAATCGCCTGGCAGGCAGAAGAGGGAGAGGGGGAAAGAGCCCTCTGAGCTGGGATTTCTGTTCACACTTATTTTCAGAGAGGTTAAAAAAACAGCTTTCTAAAGCAAGTTTGGCTTCCCCGTCTTACAGAAGACAGTTGTCTGGTTTCCAGGGTGAAGTTCTTGGGATTTTAGCCCCCCATCTCATGAAACCCTTTCCCCAAAGACTGCCATATCTTCTTGTTTCACATCTGCTGATTCATCCAGTTTGAGTCCAGGCTGCTCCATTTCTAGAATGCTTGGTTACTTATTTTTCTTTATTTTTTTTCTTTTGTTACTGTTTTTGAGAACGTACACAGCAAAAAAGGTATCAACTTAATAGTTTCTACGTGTACAGTCCAGCGACAGTGATTATGTTCTTCAAGTTGTGTGACTGTTCTCACTCTAGCTTTTCTGAAGTGATGATCCCACTTGAACATAAACTCGCTGCATCCTAAGAGTTCTAGCTAATCTTTCCAGTTATTGTTGTCGATTTGATCCCACGTAGATAGTTCTTTAAAGAGCATAGTGCTCAAAACCACTGCCATGCAGTCGATTCTGACTGGACAGGACAGACTGGAACCACCCCATAGAGTTTCCAAGGAGTGCCTAGCAGATTTGAACTGATGACCTTTTGGATAGCAGATCTGCTATCCAACTGATGACCTTCTGAACAGCACATTTGCTCAAGGTAGACATTTGTTTTTGTTAATTAAGCTAAATTATTGCCTGGTTTTAAGAGGACTCCAGGGGATATTTTTGGTTTAAAGATTATCTCAGGGTCTTAGTTTCAAGGGTTCTTCCAAACTTCGTAGCTTCAGAAAGCCTGGAGTCTATGAGAACTTGAAATTCTTTTCTCCATATTCCTTCCTCCTGTTGATGAGGATTCTTCTATGGAAACTTTGATCAACATGTTCAGTAGTGGCACCATCCATTTCTGGCCTTGTGGCAAAGGAGGCAATTGTTCATGGAGGCAATTAGCCCCACATCCCATTTCCTCCTATTCCTGACTCTCCTTCTGTTGTTCCAGACAAATAGAGACCAATTGTTGGATCTTAGATGGTCAAGTGTAGACTTTTAAAAACCTAGGCACTACGCGTAGATATATGAAGTAGAATGGAAGCACAAAACACCATTGTTAGGTCAATCAACTGAGATGTCCCATGAAACCATGACTCTAAACCCCCAAGCCAACAAACCAAATCCCGTGAGGTTTCGGGGCATACACAAGCCGCAGCAGCAGGTACTCTTCACTTGTTGTTATTGTGAATGTGTCTATCACATAACTTTTGCCAATTCCACTTTGTTCAGGTACACAACTGACTGACAGCAATGACAATAATGGATTGTACAACCCTACCCTTAATCATCAAGGTATTTCCATCGCCATTAGTATTCCTCTGTCTCTCCCTCCTGCCCCAGGTAACTACTAATAAATTTTGATCTCTATACATTTGCATTTTCTTGTCTTTTTATAGAAGTGAGGTCATCCAGTATTTCTCCTCTTGTGACTGGCTGATTTCAATCAGCATGAAGTCCTCCAACTCCATCCATGTTGTAGCATGTATCATGACTTCATTTCTCCTACTGGCCGAGTATTATTCCATCATACATATGTATGTACCACCCTTAGTTTATACATTTATCTGTTGGTGGGCATTTAGGTTCTTTCTACCTTTTGGCTATTGGGGATAGTGCTGCAATGAACACTACTGTACAATTCTCTGTTTAATTCTCTGCTTTCAAGTCTTTTGGGTATATCCAACTGGAATTACTATGTCATATGGTAGTTCTGTCTTTAGAGGAAGCATCACAGTGTTTTCCACAACGTAGGAATGGCTAAAGATTCCAGTTTTCCTGTATCTTCACATTTGTTGTTTTCTTTTACTTATTTATTTTACCCTAGTCAGCCTAAAAACCTATTGCTTTCGAGTTGATTCCGACTTATAGCAATCCTGTAGGAAAGAGTAGAACTGTCCCCTAGTGTTTCCAAGGAGCACCTCGTAGATTCGAACTGCTGACCCTCTAGTTAGTAGCCATAGCTCTTAACTATTACACTACCATGGTTTCCTTGTGGGAGTGAAATGGTGTCTCACTGTGGCTTTGATTTGCATCTATCTCTCTGATGGCTAATGACGCTGTGCATCTTTTCCTGTGTTTGGCGGCCATTGGAACGTGTTCATTGGTGAAGAGTCCATTCAAGTCCTTTGCCTGTTTTATGATTGGATTGTCTTTTTGTTGTTAAGTTGTCGAAGTTTTATATACACTTTGACTATTAAACTCTTATCAGATATAAGGTTTCCAAAGATAGTCTCCCTTTTGGAAGCTTGCCTTTTCACTTTTTTGGTAAAGTCTTTGGATGAATGAAAGTTTCTAAATTTTGTGAGGTCCCGTTTATTTATTTTGTCTTGTGTTACTCTATTAAACATCAAAACCTCAAACCCTGCTGCCACTGAGCCAATCCCACCTGATAGCAGTCTTAGAGGATGGAGTAGGACTGCCTCGTAGAGTTGCCAACTAGCAGCTGGCAGGTTTGAACTACTGAACTTTGGGTTATCCCTCAAGCTCTTAATCAATGTAGTATCAAAGCTCCTATAACAGACAATCTACTGTCAAAAGTTAGGCATGACAGCATTACACCTGCTTTATCTTCTAAGAATTTCATAGTTTTAGTTTGCACAGTCAGGTCCTTAATCCATTTTGAGTGTGTTTTTGTGTATGGTGTGAGACGTGGATCCTGTTTCATTTATCCGTGTGTGGAAGCCCAATTTTCCAAGCACCATTTATTAAAGAGATTCTTCTTTACTCATTGGCTCATTTCACTTTTATCATTCTCCCCTCCCCTGTCAGGTTCTGTTCTGTTTTTTTATGATTTCCCCTTTGTTTAAGCATCCTGATGAAATGAGACTCAAAATAGAAAACGAGAGAGTGCTGACTTGGACGGGAAATAGACTCACCAGAACAACTTCAGATGGCAGCAATGCTAACCGCTTACATAGTTAAGGACATAAAACCAAAACCAAACCTACTGGTCTATAGATGCTAACTCACAGTGACTCTAAAGGACAGATTAGAACTGCTCATAGGATTTCCAAGGCTATCCTCCTTATGGAGGGCCCTACTGATGCAGCGGTTAAGAGTCCAGCTGCTAACTAAGAGGCACTCCTTAGAAATCTCATGGGGTCTTTCTACTCTGTTCTACAAGATCTCTACGGCTACAACTGACTCAACAGCAATGAGTTACGGGGTTTAATCTTTATGGAAGCAGACTGCCACAGCTTTCTTCAGAGGAGAGGCTGGTGGGTTTGAACAACTGATCTTTTAGTTAGCAGTTGAGTGCTTAGCCACTGTACTACAAGGGCTCCCTTAAAGACATATGTTACCTCACAAATCAGGAACAACAGTTTACCCTGCAACCAGCAGGTGTGGGACGGGGGAGATCGCTATGGACAAGGGCTTATCACACCAGTCTCTGCTGGAGAGGCTGAAATAAGTAAGACTCTAAGCCTTTCAAGAAGGCTATGAAGAGGAGAGACTCCATGAAGGAGGAACCATATGAACCAGGACTTGACAAACAGGAAGGACTTTTAAAGGCAGAAACGATGAAGAACTGCCTTGCAGATCTATGTAGAGAGCACGAGAGATGCACCAATTCGCCATCCTTGGGCTTGGATCAGTTGGTGCCTGTCCTGAACTGGTGATTGTTTTTCATTTTACCCCTAGGGGAAGGGTAACTAACTGCCATCGCCAAGCCCTGTTTCCTACACTATGGCTTTCCAGGTCTGAGAGCATCCAAATCAGACTGCTGTGGGACAGAACAATCTAGATCCCCAGAGCTGAGCCACCACCACCATTGAAATCCCAGTGAGATTCAATTTCCGAAATTTGTGGGCCCATCAGAGGAGAGGAAAATGCTGAGCTCTGATGGCCTGGGTGATTGAGGCCCAGCTTGCCAAGGACTGGCCTGAGGCCACTCCTCCACAACGTCTCCTCTTCAGTGTGAGGATGGATAACTGAAGATATTTCCTCTTTGGCAAAAACAGAATTAGAGAGAGGGAGAGAAAAGAAAACACTTCTAACCCCTCCCCCATCCAACAAATTAATCCCTGCTATTTGGGCAACTAACAGATAGAAACGTCTGAAAGAGTTTACACATACCACAAAGTCAAAGTTCTGGGTATGTTTTTATGGCCTCTGGAACTACTTCTCTAAGCACAGCTCAGTTATCCCAGAGGCTATTCCTGGTCTCCGTTCTAAAGTTGCTGCCCCACACACTCCGCTGTATCATCTAGGTTTATTTTTTCACAGTATTTATCACAATCTGAGATCCTGTTGTATATTCATCAGTAGGTTCTTGCAAATTATTGAGTCTTGTCTCCACTTCCCTCCCTGTCCCCATCCCCACCCTAGACTGCATCCTCAGAAGATCAGGGGCCGAGTTTGTTGGGTCACTGTGGAATGTCCAGTGTTTTGCAACAGTGTGAGAAGGAAGTGAACACTCAACAAATATTTTGTCGAACTTCACAGAGGTCTGAAAAGTAGTCTTTATCAAATTTACCAATATACATACCTTGTGACTCTGAGTGACAGTGAATGGGAAATGTAAATCCCTCTGCCTTAACAAAGAGAATCGTTCAACTTAATCATCAATGTTATTTATTACACCACTGTTTGTCAATTTAGTAACATGCTATTTATTGACTTGATCAACCTAAGTACCCAGCTGATTAAACAGATGACAGCATACTTGCATAACGAGAATACTAGTATGCCCATAAAAGAACTGGGAAGCTTTTTGTAAGCTAATATAAATACATTTTCTGGATATACTGTTAAGTGAAAAAAGCAAGGTAAAGAATAGGTATATGATCACTGGTGAAAAAAGGAGGGAGAATATATATATAATTGCATGTTTATATACAAAAAAGCTAGTTATAATGACAGTCTGCAGAAAGGAGTCCTGGGTTACTTGGGACCAGGGAAGGAAATTTTTTACCATAAACCTTTTTCAAACTTTTGAACCATGGAACATAATGCCTATTCAAAAATAAATCCAATTGAATCAAAAATTATATATGTGTTTATAAGTATATGTTGGTTGAATAATTTGGTGAATATAGGTCAGGGTTTCCCTTGGTGGCTTTTAGGACTTGTAAGCCACAAAGATGCCCAGTGGCACAACAGTTAAGCACTTGGCCACTAACTAAAAGGTTGGCAGTTCAAACCCACCAGCCGCTCCATAAGAGAAAGATGCAGCAGTCTGCTTCCATCAAGATTTTGACCTTTGAAACTCTACGAGGCTGCTCCCCTCTGTCCCATAGTGTCACTGTGGTTAGTGAAGGCAATTAATCTTAGATGGCAGCCCCTCCCATTCTCACTGATGGTCACTCGCCTGGGCTCACCCTCGCTCTTCTTCTCCTTGTCCCTCCTGTCCCCAAGGGGCACCCTGGCAGCTGTCTCCCTTGCTGGAGGTGCATGAAAGACAGGTAAACAGTGACATGTTGTGGCAATAGAACTGCCCTCCACGCCAGTGTGTCCTGTAAACAGAAGAAAAGAATGTCATCATGGTTACCTTCTGGGGACCTTTGTAAAAACAGCTTTCCTACTTCCTTAGGTTACTAAATAAAACAAACTCAGCTCTGCTCTGAGTCAGCTGACTTAGCTAGAAACCACTCAGTCTGATGGGAAGTTTTCGGTAAACAGGCTCCTATGGGTCTCAGGAAACTTTGGTGGCACATTGGTTAAGTGCTACTGCTGCTGACCGAAAGCTGAGCCATCCAAATCCACCAGGTGCTGCTGGAAACTATGCAGCAGTTCTGATCTATTCTATAGGGTATCTGTGAGGTAGAATGGACCAATGGGAGTGAGTTCGGTTTGGTTTGTGGGCCTGATATGTCTTGGTCTCGTAACTGCTGAGAGTCTTTTGGAGAACCAGTATTCTTCTTGAGTTAATGGAAAAAGTTTCTTGAAAGTTGCAGTGCCCACTAACAGAGCAGGGTCTGTCCAGACATTCCAAACTAATCTCCTGGCCTGCCTTATTGTCGGGTGGGACCCAAGCTTAGAGTGGCCCAGTTGGTCGGCTGTGACCATTTTGAAATCTGTAACAATTTTTTAACAAGGGACCCGTATTTTCATTTTGTGTTGAGCTGTAAATTCTATAGCTGACCCTACAAGAAGTGTCACAAACACGATTCTGGTTTATCATACTGTTTAAAAAATAAATAGTGTCTGGTCTCCTCGCCAGTGTGCCTCAGTCTACCAGATCCTTTCCCTGAAAGCAGTTTTAGGGGAGCTTGAGGGTCCAGGCACCTTCCCCTACGGACCTAAAGGAGGGGAAGGGCATGGTCAAAGTCAAGGAAGCAGACCAGATAAGCTAACCTATTAACACGGGATCCAGTCAGGCATGTGTTCCAGCATGGAGGGACTGGAAACAGAAGATTGGAACTGGCCGAGTACAGTAAGTGACTACATCTGGAACACAACCTGCACTATCTTGTTTCTTAATTCTGTCTCCAAGCATGAGTCCACTGTGGCCCTTTGTTTCTAATCTGTGCTCTTCTGTGCTCTCTCTAGGACTTCGGAAAGACAAGCCATAGTAATCTAAACCCCAGGAGATATAATGACCAGACCACCTCCAGGCCCCAAACACCAATTAAGGTATCAGAGATGTGACCATTGTAGCCACCTAAAGAAGATGAACATTCTAGAAATTCCTAGGACTCATAAATCCTCATCATCCTTCTCCTATAAAACCTCCAGCTAGTCTTGGAAATGCTGGTGGAATAATGGTTAAGTGCTACGGGTGCTAACCAAAAGGTTAGCAGTTCAACTCCACCAGACACTCCTTGCAAATCATATGGGACAGTTCTGCTCTGTCTTACAGGGTCCCTGTGAGTTGTAATTGACTCGACAGCAGTGGGTTTGCAGTCTACATCTCAGGAAGGCAGATTTTGGAAAAGTCTATCCCCTCTGTCTCTTTATGGACCTGTACACACTACAGTGTCTTGCTTCTCATCTCATCTGTCTCGAAGATGGGCTGTTTGCTGCAGGCAGCATGAACTCCGCTTAGGTTTTTGGTAACAGGGTCATGGGCCCTTTCAGTGCTGAGTGGGCACCCTTAGGGCTTCAGAAGGAAGCTGAGCCAATTACTATTCCTTACAGCAGTCTTTCTTTATTCTTGGCACTTACCGGGTACCTATAGTGTAGCCTCTTTTAAGAACAATCTTCTGAAGAAGACACAGGGGAAGAGTTTCTCACTTTTGCACTCATCATTCTTTCCTTCAAGAAATGTTTGAGTCCACACATGCTGGAGAAACCACAGGAAACAACAGAGGCCCTCTCCCAGGCCCTCATGAGGCTTGCTTAGTGTAGAGGAAGCAGGCAGTACGCAGCTAAGCCAACCCTCACTAAGGCCAAAATTGTGGTAAGCTTTGCAGAGGAAATGAATAGGCTGCCAAGAGGAGAATAATTAGAAGGAAGAAAGTAAGGGGTTACTTGGATAGGGTCATTAGGGGAGGCCTGAGTGAAACAGAAGAAACAGGAGCAGCTTTTTGAAGTAAGGATGAAGTTCCGATTAGGCAGGGAAAGAGCTCGTGAGCTTTCCCAGGGCCCACAGAAGTCCTGTCCTATCCTCCCTTTACAGCTGAAGAAACTGAGACTCGGGAGAAAAGGAAGTTTGTGTGCAGGCGTTTGTAGCAGAACCAGGACTAAAATCGAAATCTCCAATCCAGAGCTCTCCCCACTTCACTCGTCCTTCTGGGAGTGGCCCTCCGCCATCCGTACAAAGGTCAGCCCTTGGGCCACAATTCTGTGGAAAAGAGAAGTAATCACAAACAAAAGGTGCACGGTTGCTTGGAAACTTGAAAGGATGGCCTCTGAAATGCACCATTTGCCCCTCTTTCTGGTGTCCTCCTTCTAGAGAGACCACCTCCGAACCCCTTCCAGGCTCTGTGCCCTGGCGCAGGTCAGTCTCAGAAGCTCGTCTCACTTCCTGCTCCAGGAATGTGCATGTGACTCAGGTTTGGCCAATCAGAGCATCACATTTTCCTTGGCCGCTGTGATTGGCTCGGGAGTGGCCATGTGACCTATACTAGCCTGGAAACAGTCTCCCCCAAAGACCTTAAATCTTGAGGGGAGCGGGGCTGGTTCTACAGGAATGCTTCGAGTTCATTTGTTTCTGCAACTTGTGGTTTTTAGCCTAGTTCTTTAGCCTTCCTGATAATTCAGGAAGACCTCTTTACAACCCTTTGGAAATGATAGTTAGAAAATCAAGTGATAACATTGTTTCCCTTATTTCCTGACTGCTAGAATCTCTTTCACTGAAAGAAAAATCTCTTCAAAGGCTTATCAGCTTTGCTCCTAAAATATTACTCGGAAAGTAAGATCCAATGCAAGAAAATCAGCTGACACAAAACCTTTAAATGATCCCTTTAAGCCAGTGACTCGCTACTGCTCCAGGTGTGGTCCCCAGAGCAGTAGCTTGTGCCTCACCTGGGACTTTGTTATTGTTAGGTGCAGTGTGACAGAGTAGAACAGCCTCATGGCTTTTGCTAGGTTGTAATTTTCATGGGGAACCCTGGTGGTGTAGTGGCTAAGAGCTAGGCTGGTCACCTAAAGGTTGGCAGTTCAAGTCCACCAGCTGCTCCTTGGAAACCGTAGGGCGCTGTTGACAGTTCACATCTACCAAGTGATCCTGCTGTACAGGGTCATTATGAATTGGAGTCAATTCGACAACAATAGGCTTTCAATTTTAATCTTTTGGGGAGGCCATCTCCAGGTCTTGCTCCTGCAAAGCATCTGGGTGGGTTTGGGTTCAAATCTACCTCTCAGCAGCCAAGTGCTTTTGTGCCACCAGGGCTCTTGGGAACTTGTGAGAAATGCAAGCTCTCAATACTCCACCCTTAACTGCTGTATTAGAAACCTCGAGGACGGGGCTCAGTGACGTGGGTTTTAACAAGCAGCTCTCCTGGTGATTCTGCTGCACATTAGAACTTGGAAATTACTGCTTTAAACCATTAAATTCAGTAAATCTATATGGATTTACTTAAAGCATTCAAGTATGAAGAGAGATGTTTATAAATTGTGTGTCTTTCATTCCAGACCAAATCTTACAGAATTATTTACTGTTGGTATAGTGGCTTTGAATTATGGTGGTTGTTGTTAGGTGCCATCGAGTCAGTTCAAACTCATAGTGAAGCTATGAACAACAGTACAAAACACTGCCCTGTCTTATGCCATGCCCACAATCATTTCTATCCTTAAGCCCATGGTTGCAGCCACTGAATCAGTCCATCTCGTCAAGGGTCTTCCTCTTTTTCGCTGACCTTCCACTCTACCAAGCATGAGGTCCTTCTCCAGGGACTGATCTTTCCTGACAACATGTCCAAAGTATGTAAGATGCAGTCTTGCCATCTTGACTTCCAAGGAGCACTCTGGTTGTACTTGTTCCAGAACAGATCTGTTGGTCTATTGATACATTCAACATTCTTCTCCAACAGCACAATTCAAAGGCATCAATTCTTCTTCTGTCTTCTTTGTTCACGGTCCATTGAATTATAGTGCTGGTGAAGAATATTGAATACACCATGAACTATCAGAAGAATGAACAAATCTGCCTTGGAAGAAGTACAGCCAGAATGCTCTTCGGAAGGGTGGATGGCAACACTTCATCTCGTGTTATTTGGGTATGTTATTGAGAAGGACCAATGCCTGGAGAAGGACACTGTGCTTGGTAAGAGAGAGAGGGTCAGTGAAAAGGAGACAGACGGTCGTGAGATGGATTGACGCAGTGGATACAACAGCAGGCTCAAACACAACAACAATGTGAGGCTGGTGCAGGACTGAGCATCGTTTCACTGTGTTGTGCAGTGAGGTCACTATGAGTCAGAATCTACTCAACAGCATCTAACACAACAACAACACAGTGGCTTGAAGACAGGTTTTCCACCACGCACACGTAAGTCATATCCGTAGACAGGGTGGGGTGGGCAGGCAGACACCAAGTTACAACACTTCTCTAAGTCTCAGTGTTCTCCAGTGAAAAACTTGGAATCATGACTCCCTTTTTATGAGTTAGTGTGGAAAATATATTACATGGTGACTATAAAATTGCTAGCACATAATATGGTCTCCATAAATTTCAGTTCACTATTATGTTTATGGAATTAGGACTACTAATGACTTAATTATAGGCACTGACTCCCTTTCAGCATCCCATGTTGGCAGAGAACCCATTTCTCGTTTGTCTGAAATTGATGCCAAGCCTGAGAACACACAGAATAGAACTAAATCTTAAGCCTGGTGCTTCCCAAAACTTACAGCATGATCTTTGGTGAGACAGTTTTCATCTCTGAAGTTCCATTTCTCTGCCCTGTCTTGTGTAAGTGGGCTGGTTGGACTAGATGGGCTCTAAGACCCTGTGTCGGCCTGGCACTCTGAAATTCTATGGATTAAGCTTTGAACAGCGTTTTGTTTTTTTTTTTAATTGGCCATAGGAAGCATAGGGTTTCAGGACCAAAATGTACCTGGATGTGGCTGTTTATTGGGATGCAGGAAATGAGAGCCAGTCTCTAAACTGAGCATTAACCAGTTTCCACTGAGTCTGTACCATCTCATGATGATGCCATGTATTGCATGGGAGAACTGCACCCACAGCATTTTCAAGGCTGCAACCTTTCAGAAACAGATTGTCAGGCCTTTCTTCTGAGGCTCTTCTGGGTAAATTCTAGCCATCAACTTTCAGTTGGTAATTGAGAGCTTAATTTTTTGTGCTGCCCAGGGACCCAAAAGAGGGCATTAGAAGGAAGCAAATCATCCCTGCAGAGCAAATATTCTTGTAGATTTATCCAGCTGACTCATGGGCTACCCTGTCTTTGGGGCTGTACCTCCCAGGAGCCTTCCTGTTGATTAGGTCCTCCAAAAAATAAACAGAGAGCAGTAAGCCTTGAACCTGCCAAGAAGATCGAGTTCATCTGCTGTTGGGTTTTAAGCCAGGCTCCAGTGTATCTTACAACAGCCCTGCTCAGCTTAAGCAAAGACGGCAGAGCATCAAATCACCCGCTTACAGAGAGGCAGAGGCGTAAATTTCCTTTTTCTTTTTCTTCTTCTTTCTGATTTAATTGTCTCTGGTTCCCCCCACCCTGACTGTTTTTCATTGCCCATTACTCCTGAAAGCTGTGGCTTCCAACAAGGATCTCACCAAACAGAAGAACGGTGTTTCTTTGGCAACAAGAGTACAGTACATGGGGAGGCTGGAGGCCCTATTCTAACACCCGGTCACCGAGTACCCTCAGCTAAATACCATCTTGCACTTCTGTGAAGTAAAGGAGATTGGACCAACTTTTCATATGTGTTTCCCAAGACTGCAAACCACCACTCCAGGGCTGGCAGCTGTCTCATTGGCTGTTCAGAGACAAGGTCCTGTCCCTTGCTCCACAGCCACAGGCTGGCATCACAGCAACACGAAAGCCTCCATGGACAAATAGGTGGTAACTATGCATAAGTTACACTGGTTGGGAAATCATCCCGGGTCTTCCTCATGGAAGGCAAGAATTCTACCATTGAATCACCACAGCTCTGATTTTCATCAGCTGACCTGTAGATGTGAGTCAATAGGGAAGAAAATGTGAATTGATTAACATATTTTTTAAAAAATCCACTGGAGACTACATCAGCATGAGACCAGAAGAACCAGATGGTGCCTGACCACCACCAAAGTCAGCCTTTTGATAGAGGCCACAATGTAGAGTCCCTGACAGAACACAAGAAAAAGAGGTGCGAAGATCAAGAACTCTACCGAAAGACCAGAACTGATGGTTCAACAGCCTGGAGGGTCCCCAGGAAACATGGCCCCTAGACTTGCTGCTGGCCCAGACCTGAAACGAGTACTAAGGTCAATACTTCAGGCTAAGAATGGACTGGACTCAGGGACACAAAATAAGCATGTGGTGTGTGTACTTTATGATTTTATACGTTTATAGAAGGCTGTCTTACTGGCTTCTTTCTAGAGGGGAGAGGAGAGGGTGGAGAGAACAGGTGTTTGTTGGGAGGGTACCAGAAGTAAAGAGTGAAAGGAGTGCTGTCACAGGATGAGGAGAACAGACGGAGCTGTAGAGAGGCAGGTATGCAAAAATTGACTTGGGTTATATAATCTCAATCATACTAATAATACAAAAATCCATTGTCATCCTATAGGATAGACTACAACTGCCCCATTGGGTTTCCAAGGCTGTAATCTTTACAGAAACAGGATTCCACACCTTTTTCCAAACGAGCTGCTGGGGGATTCAAACTGTCCACCTTTTGGTTGTCAGCTGTCATGGATTGAATGTGTTCCCTAAAAATCTGTAACAATTTGGCTGTGCGGTGATTCCTCCTATTGTGTTCTTCTGTGTTGGAATTCCTGCCTCTATGGTGTTAATGAGGGTGGATGGGCAGCAGTTGTGCTGGGAGAGCAAGATTCAATGTGTAAGTTCATTTTGTGCCTTGAGGTGGTCTCGAGCTATCCAGGGAAAAATCTGGCAGAGAGATTTGGGAACATCACACCGTCTAGAAAACAGCACCGGGTGAAGAATGCATCCTTCAGATCCGAGGTTATTGCGCCAAGATGCTCCCTGAACAAAGACTGATACAACACAAGGAACTTCCTGAGAGCTAACAGAGAGAAAGCCCTTCCCTTGAATTCATACTTGTAACCTACTGGATTGTGTAAAAATAAATTTTCCTTTGTTAAAGCCATCCGCTCATGGTATTTCTGTTAGAGCAGCACTAGCTGACTAAGCACTGTAATCAGTGGGCCACTAGGGATCCTTTAATTGACAGACATCTACCAGTAGTAGAACCATGATGTCCTGCTAAGGAGGACTCTTGGAGAAGTCACATTATTCCAGATTCCTAGACACATACAGAACAAACTAAGAAGAAAGGTGGCAGCACTCCGGATTCACCCATCTGCCTGTATTTTAGATAAGGAGACTGAAGGCTCAACTGGGGAAGAGACTCCTCAAGACCATAGAGAGTAGGCGACCCCAGGCCAGTGCTCAGCCCACAGCAGCCTGACTCTGCCCTTGTTGTTGAAGCTAATAAGCTCAGGGTAATTCTTTGTCACCAAGTGGGTAGATCCAACAGGCCCTTCAGTCCTGCTGACTGGGATGCCTCTCAAAGCTGAAGACCAGCCCCTGGCACCCTCAGCCCCTCAGCAGCGGGACCAGAGGCAGCTCTAACCCAGTCGCATTTTTCCCAGGCTATCTCAGACAAAGGACCTGCCTGGCCTTGCGTTGTTATCTCTTGGAACTAATCAGCTACACTCCATTTTCTGTCGTGTTTTATCCACAAAAGCTCTGTTGGCTGCCCAACAGGAAAGCCGGGCGGACGTCCCAGATTTTGTTTGAGGGGCAGGCTGGGGCTATTGGACGGGAGCAACCTCAGTGGATATTGCTGAGGCTGTGGCGCCTTCAGGAATTCTTTCTGCAGTGTGGAGTAGCGGAAGGCACAGGCAGACGGGCCTGGGTTCAAATTCCAGCTGCTTCCCCACTGCAGGACTTTGCGTAGCATACTTAGCCATCAGTTTCCTCACCTGTAAGATACAGATGACACCACTTGCCTCATGAAGTCACTGAATTTTGTGTGTAACATCATTTGCTCTGGGTCTGGGAGATGGAATGGGCATGTCCGTGTTCCGAAAGCTCAAGATGTGGAGTTGTGCTAATGAGGAATCAGAAAGTCATCTCTGGCCTGGAAGTGGGTTGTGGCGTGACAGCACAACCCATGCACTGGCTCTGAGGATGGCTGAGACGTCTACCAGCAATCGTTAAACCCTCCTCTTTTCTGAGATTCAGTTTCCTAGTCCCTAAATGGAAAGCTTCATACCTTTCCTTCACCCCACGATTATGGTTTTGAAAGTGTAAGTTGGTGACTTGTCCACAGCAAGCAAGACTGGCTGGTTTGTTCTTCTGGCAGTCTATGACATGGTCAGTATTCTGCACCAACACCATGATTCCCATACATCAATTCTTTCTTTTTCATTGTCCAACTTTACCGGGCATCTGAGGTTGTTAAAAATACCACAGCTTGGGTGAGGCACACCTTAATCATTGTGACAGTTAACGTTATGTGTCAGTTTGCCTAGACCACAATTCTCATATTATGTAATTATCTTCCAGTTTTGATATCTGATGTAATTATCCTTCACTTGGAGATATAACAATCACCTATGAGATGTGATCTGATGTAATCACCCAATCATTTGTAAAGGGTGTTTCCCTGGAGGTGTGGCTTACACCTACATAGAGAAAGACAGAGAGAGAGAGAGAGAGAGAGAGAGAGAGCTATTTCTCTGTCTCTACATACCAACAGTCTGAGAAAATTTGCTTGCCTGAGATACTGTTGCTGGCCTGGCAACATCTGACCTCCGTTTCTTGGGACGTGAGCCAGCAACCTGTCACAAAATCTACTGACTTTGGGCTTCACCAGCTTCTGTAGCCCTGTGAGCCAGGAGTCTGCCGTCTGGGCTGCTGATTCTGGGTTTGTCAGGCCTTGCAGTCGTGTTAATCAGGAAAAGCCTCCAGATGATGCCTGATCCACAAGCTTTGGGACTTGCCAACTTTCACAAAAGTATAAGCCATTTCCTTGAGATAGATACCTCTATCTCTATGCGTGTATGTGTGTGTGTGTGTACATCTTAATTATCTAGCACTGTTGTTGTGGTTGTTAGATGCCGTCAAGTTGGTTCCCACTCATAGCAGCACTGTGTACAACAGAATGAAACACTGCTTAGTCTTGCACCATGCCCAAATTGTTTTTATGATTAAGCCCATTGTGGCCACCACTGGGTCAACCCATCTCCTTAAAGGTCTTCCTCTTTTTTGCTGACCCTCCACTGTACTAAAGATGATGTCCTTCATAGACTGATTTCTCCTGACAACGTGTCCAAAGTATGTAAGATGTAGTCTCGCCATCTTTGCTTCCAAGGAATATTCTGGTTGTACTTCTTCCAGAATAGATCTGTTTGTTCTTCCGGCCATCCACAGTACATTCATTATTCTTCTTCAACACCGTAATTCAAATGCATCAGTTCTTCTGTCTTCCTTATTCATTTTCCAGCTTTTACACGCATATGACGTGATTGAAAATACCATGGCTTGGGGCAGATGCACCTTAGTCTTCCAGGTGATGTCTTTACTTTGTAACACTTTTACAGCAGATTTTCCCAATGCAATGCGTCTTTTCCTTTCTTGACTACTGCTTCAGTGGGTGTTGATTGTGGATCCAAATAAAACGAAATCCTTGACAACTTCAATCCTTTCTCCATTTATCACAGTGTTGCTTACTGGTCTAGTTGTGAGGATTTTTGTTTCCTTCGTGTTGAGGTGTAATCCATACTGAAAGCTGTAGTCTTTGACCCTCATCAGTAAGGGTTTTAAGTCCTCTTCACTTCCAGCAAGTAAGGTGGTATCATCTGGTCACTCAGGTTGTTAAAGAGTCTTCCTCCAATCCTGATGCCTCATTCTTCTTCATCTAGTGTAGCTGCTCAGATTATGGTGAAAGGATACAACCCTGACGCACACCTTTCCTAGCTTTAAACCATACAGTGTCTCCTTGTTCTGTTCGCACAACTGCCTCTTGATCCATATACAGATTCCTCAAGAGCACAATTAATGGTTCTGAAATTCCCTTTCTCTGCAGTGTTACCCATAATTTCTTATGATCCACACAGGATTGGAGGGAGATTAAAAACACTGATGAGGGTCAAAGACCACAGCTTGCAGTATGGATTATACCTCAACATCAAGGAAACAACTTTAGATGGAGGTTTACAGAACAGAGTAGTTTCTCGTTCAACAGTACACATATTATTTTATGACATTACTTAACAACTCCATAATAGGTCAACACTCTCCCTTATTAACTATGGGCTCCCTATTAATAGCTGTCCTGTCCTCTCCTACCTTCTAGTCCTTTGATCCTCAGCTGGCATGCTTCTGAAGTCTCATTTTGTTTTATGGGGCTGTCCAATCTTTGGTTAAAGGGTGAATCTCAGGAGTGACTTCACTACTGAGCTGAAAGAGTGTCCAGGAGCCATATTCTAAGTTTTTCTCCAGTCTCTATCAGGTCAGCAATTCTGGTCTTTTCCTTTTGGAGCTAAGAGTTTCGGTCTACATTTTTCTCCAGCTCTGTCCAGGACCCTCTGTTGTGATTCCTGCCAGAGTATTCAGTGGGGGTAGCTGGACATCCCCTAGTTGTACTGGATTCAATCTCCTGGAAGGTATTGTAGATGTGGTCCTTTAGTCCTGTAAACTTATCTTTCCCTTGTTTCTTTAGTTTGCTTCATTCTTCCTTACTCACAAAGGGTTGAGACCAGTGGAGTATCCTGGATGGTCACTCACAGGCTTCTAAGACCCCAGACAGTACTCACTGAAACAGAATGTAGAACATTTTCTTTATAAACTATGTTATACTACTTGAGCTAGAAGTTACCCAGGGCCATGGTTCCCAAAAACCTCAGCTCAGCAATTCGGTCTCTCAAGGAGTTTGGATGTACCTGTAGAGCTTCCACAGCCTTGCCTTGTACAAGTTGTGCTGGCTTCCCCACTTTTGTGTACAGTCTTACCCTTCACCCAAATTATCACTATTTACTCTTTTTTCATCCCCATTTGTAGTGGATTGAACTGTGTCCCTCCCAAAAATAGGTGTAGCCATGTGACCATGATTCCCTGTATTTTACAATTGTCCTCGGTTTTGTGATTTTCCTGAGCTGTATGTTAAAGGATTAGGGTAGGACTGTAAATCCCTCTGTAAGATCACCTCCCTACTTCACTGTAAATGGAGTTTCCCTGGAGTATGGCTTGTCCCACCTTAATCCTTTCATCCTGCAAGAGGTAAAAGGAAAGAGAAACAGGCAGAGAATGGGGAACCTCACACCACCAAGAAAGGAGCACCGGGAGAAGAGCGTGTCCTTCAGACCTGAGGTTACTGTGCCAAGAGGCTTCCTGGACAAAAACTGATACGATACTGGACTTCCCTCCAGTGCCGACAAGAGGGAAAGCCTTCCCCTGAAGCAGACACTCTGAATTTGGACTTACAGCCCACTGGACTGTGTAAAAATAAACCTTCCTTTGTTAAAGCCGTCCACTCTGTGGTATTTCTATTAGAGCAGCACTAGCTGCCTATAACACCACCCTTACCCTTCCATGTAACCATCAGAGATTGTTTCTTTTTATATTCAAAACTTTTCATGAGTTTTTACAACAGTGATCTCATACAATACTTATCTTTTAGTGATTAACTTATTTCACTCAGCATAATGGTCCTCCCATTTCCTCCATGTCACAAGATGCTTTAAAGATTCATCACTGTTCTTCATTGTTGTATAATACTCCATTGTGTGTGTATCAGAGTTTGTTGATCTGTTCATCTGCTGATGAGCACTTAGGTTGATTCTGTCTTTTTGCTATTCCAGACAGCGCTGCAATAAACATTGGTGCATATGTATCTATTCATGTGACAGCCCTTATGTCTCTATGATATATTTCAAACAGTTGGATTGCTGGATCGTGCAATATTTCCACTTCTAGCTTTTTTAAAAAAAACACCAAATCTATTTCCAAAGAGCTGTTTCATTTTACATTACCACCAGCAGTGTAGAAGTGCCCAGTCTGAAAAAGGTCTTTAGCATTGCAACTCAAAATGTGAAGTAACAGCTGTAAGCATCCATTAGTAACTCAAACGTGGAATGTATGAAGTATGAATCAAGGAATACTGGAAGTTGTCAAAAACAAAATGGAATGTTTGAATCTTCATATCCTACTCAATGTTTTTGTTTCTTATGAGGTGCCATCAAGTCAGCTCTGACTCACAGTGACCTTGCGTACAACAGAACAGAACACTGCCCAGCCCTGTGCCATCCTCACAGTTGGTCCTGTGTAAGCCCGCTGTTCCAGCCACTGTGTGAGTCCACTGTATTGAGGGTCTTCCTCCCTTTCACTGACCCTCTGTTTTACCAAGCATGATGTCCTCCAGGGACTGGTCCCTCCTGACAACTTGTCTAAAGTCTGTGACACGAAGTCTCACCATCCTTGCTTCTAAGAGGCATTCCAGCCATTCTTCTTCCAGGACAGACGGATTGGTCTCTCTGGCAGTCTATGATGGGTTCTCTATTCCTCTCCAGCATCATAATTCAAAGGCACCAATTCTCTGTTTGTCTTCTTTATTCATTGTCCAACTTTTGCATGCTTATTAAGTGATTGAAAATATCATGGTTTGGGTTGGTGCACCTTAGTCCTCTATAACATCTTTGCTTTTTAATATTTGGGAGTGGTCTTTCACAGGAGATTTGTCCAGTGCAATACATGGTCTGATTTCTTAACTTCTGCTTCCATGGTCCTGATTGTGGATTCAAGCAAAATGAAATCCTTGACAACTTCAATCTTTTCTCCACCTATCATGATGTTGTTTACTGTCCCAGGTGTGAAGATTTTTATTTTATGTTGAGCTATACTCTATACTGAAGGCCGTAGTCTCTAACCTTCACCAGCAAGTGTTTCAAGTCCTCTTCACTTTTGGCAAACGAGTGTGTGCCGCCTATGTATCACAGGTTGTTCATGAGTCTTCCACAAATCTGTTCTACGTATCATCCAGCTTCTTTCATTGTATTTGCTCCACATGCAGACTGAATAAGTATGGTGAAAGGAAACAGCCCTGATGCACACCACTCTTGACTTTAAACCACATAGTATCTTTTGCTCTGTTTGAACAAGCGCCTCTTGGTCTATGCACAGGTTCTGGATAAGCACAATTCTGGAATTCCCATTTTTCACAGTGCTGTCCATCATTTGTTATGATCCACACAATTAACTGCCTTTGCGTGGTCAATAAAACACAGGTAAATGTCTTTCTGATATTCTTTGCTTTCAGCCAGAATCTATCCACGTTTTTTACTATATTGTATTTTATTCTTTTACTCTAAGTGAGCCAGATGCATGTTTCAAATGCTACGCAAATATCCTTCTGTTCTTATATATTGTAAGAAGCATGATGCAATATAGAAGTCTCTTCAAGTCATATCTAGGAGACCTTTAAAAATAACAAATTGCATAAATGTGAACATCCTGGAGCAACCTAATTTCTTCTAATATCTTCTAGCTGATGGGCAATAGGCTCCCAGGGGATAAATCAAAAAGTTGTATAATCCTGGAGGGACAGTCATTCCTGACTTTTCCTGTTTCATTTCATCCCTTTCTGGATGGGTGACATTTATCACATGCCTATAAAAGAAAAAGAGGACATCACAAGAAATCTCAGCACGGGTAATATGAAACAGTGGGTAAAATTATGCATAGAGTAGCAAGGCCTGGGTTTAAATCATTGCTCTGTTGATTAATAGCTGTCTTTGTGATTTTGGGGAAGTGTTCTAAGCTTCAGCTTCTTCATCTCAAATAGGCATGATAATAATGCTTTACTTACTTCATAGGATTAATCAGAGAACTGAATGAAATGGTATAAAGTACTTAGCACATAATAAATGTTCAAGAAGTAGTACTCTGTTATCATTATCATTATCTATTCTGACTTCCAACAACCCTATAGGACAGAGTAGAACTGCCCCACCGGGTTTCTAAGGCTATGATGTTTACAGGAACAGACCACCAGCTGTTTTCTCCAGAACTGGAACATCCTACCTTTCAGTCAGCAGTTTAGCGCTTAACTCCCCCTTCCTTGCATTTCAGCCAAATATATTATCACCTTGCTCTAGCGAGGTCTGCTTGCCACACCCACAGTCCCTTGGCTGAGAAACACTGTCTGTTTTAGTCATCACATGCTGCTATAACAGAAATACCACAAGTAGACGGCTTTAACAAAGAAAAGTTTATTCTCATACAGTCCAGCAGGCTAGAAGTCCGAATTCAGGATGCCGGCTCCAGCGGAATGCACTCTCTGTCTGTCCACTCTGGAGGAAGGTCCTTGTTTTCCATCAATCTTTGTTTCATCTGGGAGCATCTTCGGTTCGGGAAACTCAGGTCTGAAGGAGGAGCTCTGCTCCCAGCACTGTTTTCTTGATGGTATGAGGTCCCCAGCTCTCCTCTTGCTTCCTTTTCTTTTCCTCTCTTACAAGATAAAAGATGGTGCAAGCCATGCCCCAGGGAAACTCCCTTTACATGGAATCAGGGAGATGACCTTAGTAAGGACGTTACAGTCCCACCATAGTCCTCTTTAGCGTAATCCAATCTTGCCCTGTTCACCACAGTCAGAGATTAGGATTTATAGCATAGGAAAATTACAAAAGGGGGGACAACCACACAATACTGGGAATCATAGCCTAGCTGAATTGTTACACACATTGGGGGGGGGGACATAATTCAACATACGACAGCATCCTTCTCCTACTATTGTAGGTCAAGGGTAGTTCTCAGAGCCTTGAACAAGCCATCATCACAAACACTGTGTATTAGCTACTCCCTTCACTAGAGAACACGGGGCGTAGCAGAGCCCTCCCAGAGGATCACCTTATCCGTAAGAACTACAGGAAAGACATCAGCAGCTGTGGCAACACCGGTAGTAGCCATGGAAAGCCAGCTTGCAAACACAAACCATACTTAGAAAAGAAGAAAGGAAGGGTGAAAGGAAAGGAGGAGGTTGGAAACATATTTACCACATGTTTTTTGTTTACCATGAACTGGCGGGGGGTTTTCCTGTGAGTTCATGGGGTGAGGAGCATAACCCTAGAAGAAGCTTCATCCTCCCTTTGGTCACAGTGGAGGAAACTGCAACCCAGAAAGGCTAAGTGCACGTCTTCCTCAGCTAGTACTGCTTTAATAGAAATACCACAAGTGAATGGCTTTAAAAAGAGAAATTTTATTTTGTCAGAGTCTGGGAGGTTAGGAGTCCAGATTCGGGGTGTCAGTTCCAGGGGGAGGCTTTCTCTGCTGTATCTGGAGGAAGGTCCTTGTCATCAGTCTTCCCCAGAGTGGGAGTTTCTGAGGCACAGGGACCCCAGTCCTTTCCAGAAGACAGTGGGGCTCCGGACACTGCTTCCGGGTAGTATGAGATCCCTACTGTCTCAGCTAGCTTCTTTCCTTTATTTTTCTGGAGACTGCCTCAAGGCACAGAACAGTCTGACACACTGAGTCTTGCCCCATCAACACAGCTGCTCCCCACCCTCCCTCATTAACATCATAGGGACGTTTGCAACATAAAAGAGCACCACATAATAGCAAACACAACCAGCCAAACACATTTTGGGGGGGGGTGCGGTGGGAACAGGACACAATTCAATCCATGACATTGCTTTACACAAAATTACCCAGCTTGTTAGAGAAAAAGTTAATCTCAGCAAATTGATACATATACTTTACAAACCTCGGCAATGCTACCCCCTTTAAAGTATGCTGTTAGCCCTCTATAAACAGCTCCTGAAGTTGACTGATTTATGCCTCAGGAGTCAACAGTGCTGACTACTTCACAATGCTGTAAATTTTCAGCAAGATCCATGTCTTAGGCTGGGTTTTCTAGGGAAGCAAAACCAGTAACACGTGTAGGTACAAGGAAAGATTTATAATATATATACAGACAGATAGATAGATACAAATATAGGAAACAGCTTACATAGTCACAGAAGCTGAATGTCCCAAGCTCTAGCACAAGCCTCACGTGTCCACGGAAGCTGAGGAACCCAAGGTCAGCAAGTCAGAGACCAGAGTTGCAGATCACCGATTGTGTAGGTCAGTGGATCCCAAGCTGGTGGCAGACGAAGCGACAGAGGCTGGCGAACCCAGGATCGGCAGGTCAGGGAGCAGGACTCTCAAGTGCCGACTGTAAGGACTGATGAGCCCAACAGCTGCTAGCTCAAGTCCCGGAACCAGACGCTGGAAGAAGAGAGCAGGAGCTCCTGGCCACGTGAGTGATCAGCAGCTGTAGTCCAAGGTCAGGAGATGAGAGCCGAGGGGCAGGGAGCCACCACAAACCCCGCCCTGCCACTTAATACAGCAGCCAAATAGGTAGTAGCCAAGTTGACATAATCCTGACCACCACAATCCATGTGCTCTATAGCTTAATATACCTAAGGAATTTTTTCTAATCTCTTGTCTAATTTTTTACATCTATCTTCTGTAATAATGGTGGCAAGACTTCAACGCCCTTAGTTTGGACACGTCATCAGAAAAGACCAGTCAATGCAAAAGAACATCATGTTTGGTAAAGTAGAAGACGGATGAAAACAACGGAAACCCTCAATGAGACGGAGTACGTTAACAATGGACAGATACCAATGAGCGCAAAGATGGTGATGGCAAGGGAAGGCTTCATTCTGTTAGACAGAAGGTTGCCCTGAGTCACAGCAACTTAGTAACAAAATGACAACAGTAAAGAGGAGTCGTCTGAGAACTTGAGGTTGGTGCTCTCACAGCCCAGGCTGCAGTGTAGGCACCCTCTTTCCTTCCTTCAAGAAGCCTTAGTAAATGACAGCATCTTACTCTAAAATCTGGAGTCTGTATTCTTATTTTTCCACCTCTTTCTCCTCTTTCCAGCCCTGCTACAGTTGTTCTAGCTGAGTTCTTCACTACCCCTCCACCTGGTTTATTGGAATGAACTCCCAGTGGTCTCCTCACCTCCTGTATCTTCCTATGTTAATCCATTTTTAACAGAGTATTAGTTGGAGTTCTCCAGAGGGGAGAAAATTAGCAGCATATGCATGTGTCCTATGAGAACGAGATTTGTCTTAAGGAATTGAGTCATGTGATTATGGTGTCTGGCAGCTCCAAAATCTGTAGAACGGTTACAATCCAAGACACTTTGGCAGGATTTCTATGTTATAATCTTGAGGCAGAATTCTTCCTCTGAAACCTATTTTTGCACGAAAAGCCTTCTACTGATTGCTGAAGGTTCATCCACCCTATAGAAGGTAATCCTCTTTTATTAGAATCAACTAACTATGGCAAAGCCAAGTGCCGTCGAGTTAGTTAATCAGAGCTACAAAATACCTTGCAGCAGTATCTCGACTAGTGTTTGACCTAATGCCTGGGCACCACAGCATAGCCAAGCTGGCACATGATATTAACCACACACATGTTGCTAATTAATTTATTCACAACCCTGCTCATATCACAGTAGTTAAAGACTTTCATCAGCTTCCTATTGCCTAGAGGAAAAAACTCCCAACACAAGACTATCACTGGTGTCTTTTGAAACTACGTTTCCAATACTAACACCTTTGCCCCCATGTTCCCATCAAGTAGAACTGTTCACTGCTGCCCTGTACTCTGAACTTTCCCAAAATGAGCTGTCCAGGACCCACTTTCTCTCCCTCTGACTCCTTGCTCACCCTCCCACCTCCCTACCTGCTCATTGAGATCTTCGTTTTCAGGAGACACTTCCTTTGCACCTGCTAGGTGGCTGCCAATCATGCTCCAGGTTATGTGCTTCCCTGTTCAAATATAACAGAGCAGAGAGCTTCTTATTCCTGATGTCCTCATTGCCCTTCACTGGCCTAACTTTTGCCATACCCTCATTCTCAAATCAATGCCTGTGCCAGAGGGTGGAATAGGCTGGCTGTAGAAGCTCCTTGAATTTTCCCCATCACTAGGTTTGGGTGGGATTGACCTTAAGACTGAATTCCAGGGCAGGTGACCGATTGGTTTAGGGGATTGAGGAGTAGATGCTGAGGAGGTCCTTTCTCCCATGAACCTTCCTTACTCCCATGCGAGAACTGTTCCTAGCAGCACCAAGCTAGGAGAATTCATTGGCATGGATTAACTTTATTTATACAATAACCGTGAGATCTTAAAACAGAGATTAAGTAAACTTCACAAGACTGTAACTCTTACATGATGTGGTCATGATTTATCTCAGGACTGGCTCCCTCCAAAGCTGATGTTCTTTCCACAATTTGCTGCTGCCTCCAGAATAGACAAGTAGGGCCAGCCCATCAGACTGAGGATACAAACGTAACAAAGGTTTTTGTTTCATTTTCTTTTTATTGGCATCAGTAACGTTCACAACAGATTTCTGTCTCTAGTCTTTATATTTCAGCAATGACACACCTGCAAAATGCCCAGCAAACCCCTGACTTGCTTAACTAGCTGGTATCACGAGTCCAGGGAGTTTGCGTACGTGGTCACACCCAACCGCAAGCTGTGGTGTTGAAACAAGTGGCTACCCCAGGGGCACTCACAGACCTTGAGATTCTCTTGCAATGAGAACGTTACCAGTAAGAAAGCTTTAAGGGCCTGAGAGAAAACCCTCCCTCGATTATGGAAGACTACCAAATACATCTGAGTTAGGTTGGAAATGGACATGTAGCGCCCTGATGAGAGCTTTTCTCTGTGTGTCTGAAATTGATTAGGCAAGTTGGCTTAGAAACACTCCCCAGATGTAAGTAAACTCCAAAAGTTCAATGGCATGTATCCACTTACCAAACCATTTTACTGTAGGCTTCTATTGCTACAATCTATTTAAAGAACACTGCACTGCACTGGTTTGAAAGAAGGAAACATTTTCTCTTTCCTTTATAAAGTCAACAAATTTCTTCTGAGTACCAATATAGGACAGGTATTATGATGGTGCTGATAATTCAATGGCAAAGGAGGAACATGTTCACCATTCAAAAGAAAAGTACCCTAGTGTTAGCTGTTAACTGAAAGGTTGGCTGTTCAACCCACCTATAGCAGCACCATGGGAGACAGACACGGTGTTTTAGTCAGCTAGGACTGCTCTAACTGAAATACCTCAGCGTGGATGGCTTTAACAAGGGAAGATTTATTCTTACACAGTCTGGCAGGCTACAAGTCCATATGCAGGGTTTCCACTCCAGGGGAAGGCTTTCTCCTTGTCGGTGCTGGAGGAAAGTCCGGTATTGCATCAGTCTTTGTCCAGGGAGCACCTTGGTGCAGGAACCTCAGGTCTGCAGGACGTGGTCTTCTCCCAGTGCTGCTTTCTTGATGGTATGAGGTTCCCAATTCTCTACCTGTTTCTCTGCCCTTTTATCTCTCATGGGATGAAAGGATTAAGGGTGGGGCAAGCCATACTCCAGGGAAACTCCCTTTACAGTGGAGCAGGGAGGTAATCCTATGAAGGGATTTACAGATCCACTCTAATCCTTTAATATGCAACATAGAAAACCACAAAGTGGAGGACAGTCACAAGATACTGGGAATCATGGCCCAGCCACATGGTGACACATATTTTTTGGGGGACACAATTCAATCCATGACACATGGCAATCTGCTTCTGTAAACATTACAACCAAGGAAACCCTATGGGGAAGTGCTACTCTTTCTCACAGGGTTGCTATTGCTTGGAATCGACTTGATGTCATCCAACAACATCAACAACAACAACCATAAAGGAACCGCCAGTCTTTAACTCATAAGGTGTTTCTACCATTCTATGGCAGTGAAAGTTAGAGCTTCTTTCTGTTGATGTGTTATTGTTCATACAAGCTTCACAATAGTCCTGGGGTAGGTGGAATAGGTTTAATAATCCCCATGTTACAAATGAGAAGACTGATGGGTTTTTCCCAAAAACCCACAGTTTATAAGTAATAGACTTGGAACTCAAGCCCCACTAACCTGGAGGTCTTTTTATGAAGTCACATTGTAGACTTGATTTATTGCTCGAAGATACACGGCTTTCTGCATGTGGTACCCCCAGAGGAAGTATCAGCTAACCACAGCCCACGGGCCAAATCCACTGCCACTTGTTGTTGTAAATCAAATTTTATTGGCATACAGCCAAACTCATTTATTTACATGTTATCTATGACGACTTTCGAATTACAGCAGCAGAGCTGAGTCATTGCTGTAAACATTTAGCCCCAAAGGCTAAAGTATTATTTCCAACCTTCTGCAGAAGAAGTTCGCCAACTCCTGTCCTGCAATCTAAACTTCACTTGTCTTTCCCCTTGATCATGGTTCAACCTAGAGCCATGGAAGATTATAGTTCTAGAAATTCTACCTCACATGGAACTTTTCTCCATCTACTTAAGCTTAAAAAGGAGTTGCCGTGTACCTCTGCTCCTTCAGTTATAACTTAGAGGGGGCCCCCAGAACAGCATATGACTTCATATCTAACAGAGGACAGGAAGTGCATAAACAGGGACTTGATTTGCCTGAAAACTGCCCTCATCAACCCTAACCTATAGTCATGACACATTCAATTCACTATACGTAACATCTAACTCAAAACATGACCACCCGAAAGCCCACTTGATCCAAAAGCCAAAATGCTTCTCTGAGACCAGTCCTGTGCTTTTCCAGTTGTACTTAAACTCGATGAAGGTTGTCCCCACTTTGCAGTTCCAGATGGACAGCCAAGCAATCACTACAGTTTGCATATCTGAATGGTCAGGGCCGTGAGTCACAAGACCTACGTGTCTCCTCCCAACACTCCTCTTGCCATTCCATCAGTGAGAGCGTCTACAGACACCTTCAGTTTCCTTGAACAATTCCTATAATAAGCACCAAGTTCTCCCCCTTGGTGGCAGCACAGTTTGGAGGGGGAGAGGACAGGCATTTAACCTGGAGCTGAGATTGGTAGGAAGGCTTGGTGGTGTAGTGATTAGGTGCTACAGCTGCTGACCAAAAGGTTGGCGGTTTGAATCTACCAGGTGCTCCCTGGAAACTCTATGGGAAGTTCTACTCTGTCCTATAGGGTCACCATGAGTTGGAATCGACTCAACAGCAACAGATTCATTTTGTTTTGTTGTTTTCAGGCTGTTAAGTATTTCCAGTTCAGATTTGGACGTCATGGGCCAAGAGCTCATACCTGTAGTCACCATGCTACACTCTGGGATGGTACTCAACCCTGGTACACGTCGTGCAGCGTCTAGGTTGAATTACTATTGCTTTAGAACGTCTGCAATTGTTTTGTGAATTCCCTGTGATAAAACTAAACTTTTTTGTGTGTGTTGAAAACACTAATTTGATAATGTAAGCATTTAAAATCTACTACGGTTTGTGTGTAACATTTGTAAAGTGTTTTCTTACCTTAAGAACTGCAACAAAATGCAAGAGGCCTTGAGCTTCTCACGATCTTTGGGCAGACTGATGCACTCAATCAAAATGCACACTGACACACTGACCTTCCTGACAACGTCCCTAACAGGCACTAAGAAGAAGTTTCCACTTCCCGCTACTGTGCCGTATAGTATTTGTACATCCCAGGGTCCACATAGCTCACTGAGGAAGGCTCCCTGCAATTATAAGAGTCTTTCACTCTCCTGCACCTCCCTCCCATAACAGGGGAGAAGGATTAGCCCCTGACCACGGTCTATTTTAAAATCTCAGACCTGGGGCAACCCAGAGCTAGCTTGCCCCCAAATCTACTGCATCAATAGAACCAAAATGCAAAGTGCATGGCCTACTCAAATAGCATCAGGGTCCTCTACCAGTCACCTGTTTAACTTAGCCCAGTGCTGCCTGCACAGAAATACAGCCCTGGGGGTGCCACTATTAAAATCTGGGCTGCTAGCCAAAAGGTCTGCAACAGAAAAGGTGACAGCCTAAGGAAACTCTGGGGCAGTTCTACTGTGTTGTACAATGTTGCCATGAGTCAGAATCTACTGACCAGCATACAACAACATATACGCATGTATGTATATATATGTTCACGTATGCACATGCACGCAGCCTCACTGACGTAATATTAAGAGCTTGGCTGCTAACCAAAAGATGGGCAGTTCAAATCCACTAGCCACCCCTTTTACCTCCAGCTACTCCTTGGAAACCCTGTGGGGCAGTTCTACCCCATCCTATAAGGTCACTGAGTCAGAACTGACTGGATGACAATGGGTTTGGTTTTGGTGTGTACGTATGCACATATACAATGAGTTGAATTAACGCTGATTTCTGAAACAGCTTCCAGTTTTTAGGTGATAGGGATTAAAACTACTACACGTTTGCACAACCTAGTGGAGCTCAGATTCCGACGAGTCATTTAGGGTTAGGGTGTCAGTCACTTCATAATCCCTTATTAGGAAGTCTGGACCTCTGGGATTGAGACAGCCAATAAGCCCCTGCCTGTCAGGGGATTATAGAGTAGTGAGAGAGACCAATTCTATCATTCAGGTCCCACCAAGTGCTGTTTTAGAGATAGCAACATGTGCTACTGTGTCTCCTAGGAAGAAGCAATGAATCGGGGCTGGATGAAGAAGCAATATTTTGTCTCGGCTTTGAAGCATGAGAAGATTTTGAGAGATAGGGAAGGAAGAATGTGTCTGATTCAATTTAACAAACCCTGTCTGATCACCTACCCTCTATTAAAAATACTAGGGTTTGTGCTTGGCTTGTAATAAGCACGCAATACATGTTAGCTTTAGTGATACTATTTCAGCACTAGAAACAGACAGGACTAACAGTAACTATATAGCACCTTTGTTCAATTAGAAAAGGTATCCCTCCCTCTGGACATTCAGAAACTAAAATTAGGGTTCATGGCTTCATGACTTGGGCTGGATTTTAGCCCTTGCTCTGTGCTAAGATCCTTTATAGAGCTAGGACTCCAAGCTGGTTCATTTTGGTTTGAACCCCTGCTGAGCATTTACATTTCTAACAAGTTCCCTGCATATGTACCGAATCAGAGTCTGCATTCTAACAAGATCCCTAGGTGATTCTTACACATAACTGCAAGCCTTGCACACAACCATATGTGGCAACCCTGGCACAGTGAGCACAAATGTGAACAGACATATGTGGTCCCTGTCCTTGGGGAATTCTACTGGCCAAAGAAAGAAATATGAAAACCCATCTCATGTCGTATAAAGTGGCATGACAAGGGAATTCCTGGGTGGCACAAATGGGCTACTAGCTGCAAAGTTGACAGTACAAACCCACACAGGGATGCCTTGGGATACAAATCCGGTGACCTGGTTCTGAAAAGTCACAGCCTTGAGAAACCCATGGAACACACATGGGGCTGCCATGAGTCGGAATCTGCTAGACAGTTCATTCAGACGTAGCAGACGAGAGCAGCAAGAACGAGGTCCCATCAAAGATGAGGAGGCATGAAAACTTGTAGCTGGTTCCAGGAAGGCCCTTGACCAGAAACAGATAAGTGGCTGTCTCAGTTGTTCCCAAGCCCAGAGGGTCATCAAAATCACTTTACAGGCACTTACAAAATACAGACCCCTGTCCTCTCTGCCCACCCTACAGTAGGTCTGGGGTGGAGCCCTGGAATCTGCATGATAACAAGTTCTTCCAGTTGATTCTGTGGATTTCCTGGGCTAAGTAGCATGGGTGTGAACCATGTCCCCTACCCAGCCTCCACTCATCCAACCACCACTTTGTGTTGGTGAAATAATCACGTTCAGTACTTTCTCCCTCCAATAAAAAGGAAATGAAAGTGCAGTGTTCACTAGAGCTGACAGCCCAGGTACAATTTCAGTTCCACTTTAAGCACCTGAGGCTTGAAATGAGGGACCAGATCTGGGGGGCGGGCTGCTACACGGGCTGGTACCAGCACCTTCCAATGATGACTCACTGCTGTGGCTACGGGGATGCAGGGGCAGGCAAGAGGCAGGCTGGCCAGATGGGAGAAACTTTACCAGCAGTCCTGATGACAGACCCTCTGAGGAAACCCTTCTGGTGTCTGCGAACCTGACCCTGATGCCCACACCCTTCACGGGACTTGGCTGGTTGTGACCTTGACCCGTGCATTTGGAGAATTCAGAGCTGGATCGCCCAGTTAGGAAATGCAGCATGTTCCCAGGGCACCAACAAACAGGTAGAGCAACACACACACACACACCTCAGAAAGAAGAAAAAGGTCTTGAAAGAATTTGACATTTTAAAAAGACAACAAAGAAAGAAACAACTCTGATGCCCTCTTGTTGTTGTTAGGGGCCATCAAGGCCATTTAGAATCATGGTGACCCCATGGAGCTACACTCCACAAGATTTTCAAGGCTCAGAGAGCCTTACTTGTGAGGCACCTCTAGATGGGTTCAAACTGCCAACTCTGTGATTAGTAGCTCAGTGCTTAACCATTTTTGCCACCCCGGGACTCCCATATTCCCCTTGCTTTGTTTATTAGTTCCTAACGTGAATTAATTGTGAGAATGGAGGTACACCGTAACGTGTCAGTACTTAGGGAGGCGTGAGTGGTTCAGTGGTCAGTGAGCTTTCCGTGCAGGTTCGATTCCCGGCAGATGCACCTTCTGTGCAGCCACCACCAAACGTCAGGGGTAGACTGTGTATTGCTGCAATGCTGAACGTGTTTCCATGGAACTTCCAGACTAAGACAGACTAGGAAGGAAGGCTGATAATCTACTTCCCAAAATCAACACTGACAACCCTATAGATCTCAACAGTCCTATCTGCTATGTATTCTCGGGTTGGTACAGGACCAGGCAGTGTTTTGCTCCATTATGCATGGGAATGCTAGAGACAGGGGACAAAGAGACAGAAGCTAACAACAGTAGGGTCTCAGCAAGCTCTCAATTTGCCTTGAAAGAACCGGATTTCAGCTAGCACTTACCAAGCACCAGCTATACTCCAGATGTCTGCTACTTTGTCACCCATTAAGTCCTCACAACATCCCTAAGAGGTGGGTGTTGTTATCCTCTTGACCTCTAGGGTCGCTATGAGTTGGACCTGACTCGACTGCAGTGGGTTTTCTGGTATTCACAGATGAGGAACCTGATACTCAGAAATCTGAAGTGACTTGACAAGGTCACACAGTAGAAAGTGGCAAAGCCAAGATTTAAAACAAGGCACAGTGGTTAAGCATTTGGCTGCTAACCAAAGATCAGCAGTTCAAATCTACCAGCTGCTTCTCAGAAACCCTATGGGGCAGTTCTACTCTGTCTTATAGGGCTGCTTTAAGTTGGAATCTACTCAGTGCCAATGGATTTGGGGTTCGTGAGTGCGTGTGTGATGGCTGAAGCTGTGTGTCTGCTTGGATGGGCCATGATTCTCATTGGTTTGGCAGTTATGATATAGTGTGGTAGTCATTTAATGATGTAATCACTTCCATGATCAGATCTGATACAAGGTGAGGGATCTGCTGTGAGTAACCAATCAGGGGAAGAGATGTTTCCCTGTGGGTGTGGCCTGCATCCAATACAGGTGGACTTTCTGGCAACGCTCCCGGGCTCTTGCTCCTTCTGGATCCTGCAGCTAGCTCCTGTTTGTCTGATTTCTGGGTTTGGGGACTTGAGCTACAGCTTACCTGTTGTCTCACCTGCTGAACTTGGGATCCACTGGTTTTCACAGCCTGTGAGCTGAGCCCTGGTCTCTGACCTGCTGATCTTGGGTTTGCCAGCTCCTGTGGCTGCATGAACCAGAAGAAGCTGCCAGCATAATCCGTGAACTTGCAATGTTCCAGCCTCTGTGATCCTGTGAGCAATTTCCCTGATGTTAATCTGTCTACACACACGCACACACATACACACACACACACACACACACACACAAATACATGTATCTGCTTTACTGGTTTTTTTCTTTGCAGAATCCAGTCTAAGACACCAGGTCTCTGACTTCAGTGTTTAGCACTTCAGAAAATGGAAAGTCTCAGATGATTTCCTGCTCACCCGCCTCCTCTCACTGGGCTTTTCACTCACATTGAGGTTGTCATGGAGATCGGGGACATTTGGGGATGCTAACTGCCCACTGAATCCATGCTGTAGCAAAAACTTGTGCAATTACATGGTAAATACAACTCAGACTTGTTCTGACTTCTCAAAATGGACCACCAGAATTGGCAGACTACTGCCGCAGTCCAATTTCAGCAAGCAGTCCTTCAACTTTGTTTTTTGACTGTATGGACCAGAAGTTCTTAACCAAGATCTACGGATACCTTAGGGGCCCATATGCTTTCAAAGGGTTTATGGCTCTCTTGAACCCATATTTCAGTTGGTAGGTATGTGGGAAAAAAAGGAATTTTTCTAAGGAGAGAGTTTATCTTTTTCATTAACTTCTCCAAAAGTTCACCAGTGCAAACAAGGTTAAAAATAATTGCTATAGACTTGGTCAATGAAATGTTTGTTTTAAACATTCTAACCACAGCCTAGGGAGAGATCCAGATACAAGTGAGGAATGCAGCAGTTCATATCAGGAAATAATAATAACACTAATACTTCGGTAATTACTTTTTCCTCTGTGCTGATGGAGACAAAGATCTGGCTTTGGTGAAACAAAAAAAGAATTTTTTAAAGAAACCCCAGTGGTTTGTGCTGAAACCAAGAGGATACATCTGTTTCCTGAATCAACCAGATCAAATGAACACTGAATCAAAAGTTGCCTGTGGTGAGACTTTTTTTTTCCTTCCAAAGAAATACGACACAGTTAGGCTCAAAGGGGTTGTAGTGAAGCAGGAATAAGTCCAGACAAGGGGAGAAGTGTAATTTCTGGTTTGGGATGATGCCCAGGGATTCCTTGATATGGTAGCTTCTCCAGGTGAAAGATTACTCAATAGCAGATATTAGTCCTGACGTGCCTATAAAGTAACCCTGCTCCCTGAAATCTTTATACGATAGAGGCTTTGGCTGAGTTGGTCTGATTTCTTTCAACAAGTGCTGCATTGTGTGTGGCCATTGACCCCTGTACCTACTACCCCAGTCTTCCACCTACCTCCTGGTAGCCCACCGTGCTGAATTCTTGACCATGCTTTCGGTTACCTCTGCACCTTTGCATTTGCGCTTCCCTGTGCTTGAAACTAGAAACCCTGGTGGTATAGTGGTTAAGTCTGTTAACCAAAAGGCTGGCAGTTCGAATGCACTAGGTGTTCTTTGGAAACTCTATTGGGCAGTTCTATTCTGTCCCATGGGGTCACTGTGAGAATTCGTTTGATGGTACCCAGCAATAATATCTTGTGCTTATATTTTCCCTACCACCTACAGCACTGCTCCAACTGTAAACCCCCTGAGAGCGGGAACCATGTCTTTCACCTTAGATCTTAAGTGTATCTGCTACATAACAGGATTTTACTATGCATGAAATGAACGAATGGTTAATTTCCCATTAGTGCCTAAGTAAGGGCTGTTAAATGATAGACCCTTGGGCAAACATTTTGCTGTTGAGAATAACAGGAATATTTCCTGTTCTTTTTGTAATTTTTTTAATGGAACCCAATGATTTGAGACAAATTATTTAACACCCCCCATCCATATCAAAGGAGCTCTAAGAAAAAACAGAAACACATATTTAATCTGATTTATTTTAAGAAAATTCCAAAACACCCACTGCTGTCGAGTCAAGACGACAGATTATGTAATATATGAAAAGCGAAAGTAAAGTTTTGGTATTTTGTCTTAAAGTGTCTTTGTTTCCTTCTTTCAAGAACATTGCTGTGATATTCAGGGTCTATTGCCATCGGTGGCCTTTTTTGAAATCTGCTACATGTGGTGGCTAAATTCCTCTGATTATTTGATTTTCCAAGGGGCTAAATCAAGTCTGATTATTCAGACATCCTGATAGTCAACTCAAAGTTTGAGATACATGTTACAAAACAGAGAGGCTATGTAAGGTTTGCTTGTATGTGCTGTCCTCTAAGAAAGATAATGTGTGGAAGAGACAAGGAAAAGGGTCTTCAGTAATGACATCTGAGTGGGAAGACCCAACCAACCCTGGCCTTGAACTTACTTCACGTGCTCAAGTAAATGAAATGAATTAAATCACGTACAAAAAGAAATACTTTTTATCCCAGAAAAGAAATCTGAAACAAACCCAAATTCATAAAGAATAGAACAGTTGCTCTCTTTCCTGGAAGCCGAAAGCTACACAGAACAACCAGCTGATACTAGAATTCTATTGTCCTTTCTTGGTGTTGGAATGTTATCAGATTTTAAAAAAATTAGATTTTAAAGGGACTTTGAAGATCAGCTACTCTAGGCGCTCACTCTCTCTGTCCTGACGTGATGTCTGTCTCTGTCATTATATTCCTGAAGAGCAGAGATGGAACCCAATCCAAAAGAGCCTTCCTGACAAGGGTCCAATCCTCTAAATATTTACCCGAAGGATCATCTGGTCTAAACACTTTCATTTGTCACACAAGGAAGATAGTATCTAAGTGGGGGCCCCATGCAGATGTGTCCGGTGCTTTGTGATTTACAAAGTCTGCTCTCAGGACAGTACCAAATTCAATAAAGAATGATTCAGTGACTTGTCCAAGGTCCTCCAGCTTGTTAATGATAGAACTCCGTCCAGGTGTACAACCTGGTGCAATGCTCTTTCTCCTCAACCATGATACTCTCTGGCTGAAAATTGTTCTACTTGTACAGTCTAAGCAGGAGGATGTGATCACATCCAGGCCTAAGAAAGAGGCAAATAAAAGACTCTGGTGGTTTACAATGAAGTAAACCAATGCCCTCATGAGGTAGGCACACATTTTCCATAGTCCTGCAACACAGAAAAGGTTAACGAGGTATTTCAAAACTGAGGACAGAATGGTGTCATCAGAGCTGGTGGTGTTTTGCCTCATTTCAGAGCACTTGTCAGGATTACAGGGGGGATGTGTTGAAGCAGGTCTCAAACTTTAATGCATACGACATCATCTCAGGATCATGGGAAAATGCAGATTCTGATTCACGAGGTGTTGGGTGGAGCCTGAGAGTCTCCATTTCTTTTTTTTTTTAATTTAAGATGACTGAGTGAAAATGTACATTCCCGTACAAATTTGCATGCGCACCTATATGCAGCTTTCACTGCTCTCCCTGTCTGGTGACAGCACACTATTCCTCTCCGCTCCATACATGTCTCATCCTCCCAACAGCCTCCTTTCCCCTCCTCTCCAACCACTCTCCTTCCTCCAACCAGAGGTCAGCAGGATGATATCCTATAGATGTACAGAACCATAAAGTGCCTACAGTATATGGTCACTCTGCATTGCCAAGTCCAATCCATTCATAGCCAAAGAGTGGAACTTCATTGTGATTTATGGGCAAGGGCAGCATCAGGGCCAGGGGCCATGCTCCCAGGGGAACCCCGAAACCGCTGGACCATCAATTGAGGCCCTTTAGTGGAGGCTGAGAGTCTCCATTTCTAACAAATTTCTAGAATATACCAATGGACCGTGGGCTGCACCAAGAGCAGCAAGTCGTAAGGAAAGAACACGGGTCTAGCAAACATCAGACTTGGATCTAAGTCTCGGCTCTGCATTTGTTAGCCCTGTGAACTTGACTAGATCTCACCCTGAGTCAGTTTCCTCATCTGTAAAATGAGGGTTTAATCACATATCTATAGGCACCAAGGATCCCTAGTAGTGCAGTGATTAAGAGTTTGGCTGCTAACCAAAAGGCTGCTAACCAGCGGCTCCTTGGAAATCCTATCAGGTAGTTCTACTTTGTCCTATAGGATCACTATGAGTCAGAATCAACTCGATAACAACAAGTTTGGTTCATTTCATGATACAAGCACCAAGAGCTTTGAGACGGTGTCTACTCTGTCTGTCTTCCCTCTTTTGGGACTCTGTGCTAAGCAGATGATCATGTGTGTATATGTGTGTAAACATTCATGACCAAAGATGTTCATCACGTACTTTTATAGTTATAAAAACAAGAAACTAAGTAGCTGAAATTAAGGAAATAGCATTTTCTGGAGAGAAAGGAAAAGCGAAGAAAACCTAAGATTCAAGGGAGCAGTTAGTCCAAAGGACTGCTGTACCGCATGAACCACAGCCTACATGACTCTCAGAGTAGGCCTAAATGCTACCTGGCCACCACTAGGAACCACTGTGACTGGAATCACAACAGAAGGTCCTGGACAGAGAGGGAGAAAAACGTAGGACAAAAAATCAAGTTCACAAAAAAAGATCAAACTTATTGGTTAGACAGAGACTGAAGGAACCCCCAGGACTATGGTCCTGAGACAGTCTTCTGATCTGGAACCGAAGCCATTCCTAGAGACCACCTTCCAGCAAACCATAGACAAACCTATAACATAAACAATAACACCTGAAGGAACATGATCCTTAGAACAATCAACTACATCAGATTAAAAGGACTATATTTGCCCCAAAGCAAAGATGATAAGACAGGAAGTGGTAGAAACTTAGGATGTAAGGATACAGGAAACCCAAGGTAGAAACGGAGACAGGGCTGACACTTATGGGGAATGAAAGCAAGCCCATGAAACACTTTATGTACAGACTATCAGATGGGAATCTATTTGGCTTTAGAAACCTTCACCTAGTGCACAATAAAAAACAAAATTAGGGAAGGATTTTAGTCATTTAGTGTTATGGATTGAAGTCTGTTTCCCAATGTTACAGTGAAGTCCTAATCCCTGTACCTATATGAGGTCTGTCAATTAAGTTTGCAAACTTAACACCACGTGCTTACACTGGCAGCACTACACAGACAACTCGGTAAGATTTCATAACCTTTGTATATCAGTGTCTCACAGCTGTGTTCGTGTCGGCATGTTGCGGTATCTTGCTGAATGGTGTTCACTGTTATTGTTGCGTGTTTTGTGCCATCATGAGAACGTTGGAGACTGAATTAGAACAATGAACAAGCATTAAATATCTTGTTAAACTTGTCAAGAATAGAAGTGAAATCAGGGCCATGTTAGTCCAAGTTTATGGGGACAATGCCATAAAAAAAAAAAACAGTGTACAAATGGATTAAATGTTTTTCTGAGGGGAGAAGACTGGTAAAGAGAGGTTAGGGAAGTCAGTAATGAGCAGAACTGACAAAAACACTGCAAAAATTCATTGAATTGTGTGTGAGAATTGTTGGTTGACTGTGAGAAGCATAGCAGACCAAGTAGACATTGATAAAGAAACTGGAAAATCTTAACTGAAAATCTTGGCATGGAAAAGTCGTGTGCAAAAATGGTCCCCATAGAGCTCAGTGATTAATAAAGGCAAAGGAGAATCAAAGTTTTCCAAGACCTTTTGGAGAGGCAGGATAATGTTTTGGGCCACATTATCACTCATGATGAAACATAGGTACACCAATGTGACTCTGACAAAAAGGGTCAAAGTTCACGATGGAAGTCAATTGTCCACGATCAAGAAAAGTTCCATCAGTCCAAATCCAGACACAAAATGATGTTGCCAACCTTGTTTTATATCAGAGAGGTTGTTCATTATGAATTTGTACCACCTGGACAAACAGTTAACCGAGTTTACTATTTGAAAGTGCTGAAAATGCTGCATGAAAAAGTTAAATCAATGGCTTGGACCTGGGGACTCAGTGTGACCATATGGTTATGTGCACTTTATGGTTCTATGCATCTACAGCGAGCTGTCTTACTGGCCTCTTACTAGAAGTCAGAGGAGAGAGTGGAGAGGAAGGGACAGGAGATTGTTAAGAGGGTATGACATGTATAGAAATGAAAAGAAGAATGCGCTGTCACCAGGTAAGGAGAGCAAAAGGAGCTGCAGATAGGCAGGCATGCAAATTTAACTTGGATTGTATACTTTCACTCAATTACAATTAAAAAAAAAAAGTTTAGACAAAAATGACCTGAACTTTTCACCAACAATTCATGGCTCTTGCATCACAACAATGTACCAGTTTATATGTTATGGTCTGTGAGGGAGTTTTTAGCCAGTAAACAAATAACTGTACTGAAACACCCTACTTACTCACCTGATCTGGCCTTCTTTACCTGAAGATAAAGGAAATATTGAAAGGAAGACATGTTGATGACATTCAGGACATCAAGGATAATACAATGACAGCTCTGATGGACATTCCAGAAAAAGAGTTCCAAAACTGCTTTGAAGGGTGGAGTAGGCACTGGTGTTGGTGCATAGCTTCCCAAGGGGTGTACTTTAAAGGTGACCATGGTGATATTCAGCAATGAGGAATATAGCACTTTTTCTATGATGAGTTTGAGAACTTAACTGTCAGACCTCATCTGTGTGACTCTTTTGGAAATAAGCTATAAGCAAAATAACAATAAACAAAGGAAAGATTGAAGTTGCCAAGAATTTCATTTTACTTGGATCCACAATTAACAGTTATGGAAGCAGCCGTTGAAAAATTGAAAGACACGTTACACTGGGCAAATCTGCTTCAAAAGGCTCACTTTAAAGTGTTGAAAAGCAAAGATTTCCCTTTAAGGACTAAGGTACACCTGACCCAAGCCGTGGTTTTTTGTCTTCAATATTCTTACATGCATGCAAAAGCTAGACAATGAGTAAAGAAGAGAAGACTGAAGAAGCATGGGTGCTTTTGAATTATGGTGTTGGCCAACAATATTGAATATACTATGGCAGTTCAAATCCTCCAGGTGCTCCTGGGAAACTCTGTGGAGCAGTTCTACTCTGCCCTATATGGTCACTATGAATTGGAATTGACTTAATGGCACTGGGTTTGGTTTGGGTTTGGGTTTGGCCAAAAGAACAAATAGGTCTTGGAAGAAGGACAACCAGAATGCTCCTTAGATGCAAGAATGACAAGACTTTGTTTCACTTACTTTGGACATGTTATTTGGAGGGACTAATCTTTGGAGAAGGAAAAATATCTTCCCTGGTAAAGTAGAGGGTCATCAAAAAAGTGGAAGACCCTCAATGAGATGGACTGTGACAGTGGCTGCAAAAGTAGGCTCAAGCATAACAGAGAGCATGAGGATGGGACCAGACAGGGCAGTGTTTCATCCTGCTGTACACAGGGTCATCATGACTCGGAACTGACTCAGTGGCACCTAACATCAACAACAACAGCAAAATTTTGATGAGGTCGCACCAGAGCAAGATGATTTCTAAACCTGGTCACTTTGGAGCCACGTCATAAAAAAGGGAAATGGACATAGAGAGACCTACTTACAGGAGAGACCATGAGACAATAAAGCAGATACAGCTCTAAGTAGCAAAAGAACACCAAGGACTGTAGCAGCCACCCGAGCCTAGGACAGAAGCCTTAGCCCAAGACCCTGATTTGGGCAATCAACCCCCAGAACTGGGAGAAAATAAGTTTCTGTTCTTTAAAGCCAGCCATGGAAACCCTGGTGCCATAGTTGTTAAGTGCTACATCTGCTAACCAAAAGGTCAGTAGTTCAAATCCACCAGGTACTCTTTGGAAACTGAATGAGGCAGTTCTACTCTGTCCTACCAGGTTTCTATAAGTCAGAATAGACAAAATGGCAGTGGGTTTTGGGTTTGGAAAGCCAGCCACTTGAGGGATATTTCACTGCAGGCAAATGCAGTTATGAAATGGGTACATTTCACATAGCCCTTAAGCAAGAAAAAGATTGACGCAGGTACTTAAAGTTAGGAGAAACTGGTTAACATCTAGGAGATAATCCACTGAACTGAGTATTAAGCAGTCATTGAGGAAGAGGCTATGGAAAGTGGGAAAAAATGTCATTGCTAATATAAAGTTGTTAAGCCATAATACGAAGTAGTGTATATAGAAAACTCTCCGTACTAAAGACATGATATCCCTGCCCTGGCTGCCTTACAGGAACACAGAGGATAAAATGAGACAGCTGCTGATAGTTCACTACATAACTATGAGCCAGTACGATAATAATTTTCTAACAGCATTGAGAAAATCCAGGTCCGGCCTCGTCTCCTGCTTTGGCAGCCTGCCCTAATTCTGCACCATAACATTTCCTAGAAGGGCCCGTTCCCATCTGAACAGTCCCTGTAGCAGGAAGAGCTCCTTCTGACTCCGCTTAGAAAGATGAATTCAAGATGTGAAGAATATGTGTTTCCTACTCCTGTGTTACGCTTGAGAAAAGGACAATTTTCTTAAAAATATGCTAGGAGAAATTGCTTAAAAGGGGAGAGAAGATGGAGTGGATTTACAGGTTAGATAGATTCAGGTGTGCGTCACAGATTTGTCATTTATTGGCCGTGAAATCTTGAACAAGTTAAGCACCAATTTCTCTAAGGTTCAATTTCCCAATCTGTAAAATGGCTCAATGACTGATCAATGAACCTCACATACAGTCACCACCCATCTGTCAGTGGAGACTCGTGAGTTGCTATGGTGCTGAAGTTTCAGCAGAGTTCCAAGTTTAAGATGGACTAGGAAGAAAGGCCTAGTGATTCTTTTAGAAAATCAGCCTATGGGGATGGCCAGTTAAGTTCATGAACTCCTCCTAGAAAAAGTGCTACATACCTAATTGCTGAATATCACTCTGGTCACCTTCAAAGTACTCATCTTGGGAAGCTACGCACTGACACCAGCATCTAGTCCACCCTTCAAAACAGTTTTGGAACTCTTTTTCTGAAATGTCCATCACAACTGTCATCGTATTATCCTCGATGTACTGAATATGATCCAAATGTCTTCCTTTCAATATTTCCTTTATCTTTGGGTAAAGTAAAAAGCCACTGGGAGCCAGACCAGTTAAATAGAGAGGATGTTCTAATACAGTTATTTGTTTACTGGCTAAAAACTCTCACAGACCCACGTGACTGGGTGACTACAATGACATGTGACCAGAGGAGCTGGATGGTGCCCGGCCACCACCAGCAATAGCTGTGATGAGGCTCACAAAGTTGAGTCTCACTAGCAGAACAAGGATAAAAAGGAGTGCACCCTGAGGTTTCCACTAAAAGACTGCAATGGACGGTCCAGGGGTCTCAGGGTTCCCCTGGGAGCATGGCCCCTAGCCCTGATGCTGCCCCTGTCCATAAGTCATAACAGAGATTAACTCTTCAGACAGGAATGGATGGATTGGACTTGGCAACACAGAGTGACCACATTGTGTGTGCACCTCATTGTTCTATGCATCTATAGGATGTTGTCCTGTTGACCTCTTACTGGAGTCAGGGGAGAGGGTGCAGGGGAGGGGATAGGAGATTGTTAGGAGGATATGACGTGTATAGAATGGAGAGGAAGAGTGTGCTGTCACTGGGCAAGGAGAGCAGAGGGAGCTGCACATAGGGGAGTATGCAAATTTATACAGGAATGTATATTTTCACTCAATCTTAATAAAAAAATAAACCTTCCTCACAAACAGCTATACAGTGAAGTTTGCAAACTTGCCACCTTGCCACCGTTCACACTGGTCATTTCAGAAAGAGTTCCAAAATTGCTTGGAAGGTGGACTAGCCGCTGGCATTGGTGCATGGCTTCTCAAGGGGAGTACTTCAAAGGTGACTGCAGTGATAGTCAGCAATGAAGTATGTAGCACTTAGAACAAATAAGTTCATGGACCTAATTAGCAGACCTCGTTTGAAAAGGCTATGGGTCAAAACTGTTCAATCCACAATCCATCATGGGGATGACAGAGGACCAGGCATCGAGTCAGCATGAGCCAGGGATCAGCTCAATGGCAGCTAACAACAGCAACAACTCTTGTTTGACTGGAGCAGAACCAAAGAGGAGGAGAGAGCAGAGTGTGTGGAAGAGGCAGAGAGGGTGAGCGAAATGATAAGGAAAGCCAATAAGTGGTAAGAAGGAGATACAGCCACGGTGGGAATATTTCAGCCAGTTCAGGAAGGATCTGACTAAGAAATAGCCAGACAGAGAGGAGGAGAAGCATCTCAGGCAGATGGATTAGGACATGCAGAGGTCCGGAAGGAGGGGGAGTGTGTTACAAATTGTATCTCAAGCAAAACAAATCACTGATGAGAAAAATTTTCTCCTCGCAGAAATAGATAGAAGTATGCCAATTAATGAATGAAGAAGGAAGTACGTACAAATTTTGTGCCCTTTGCTGATAGGTCCAAGCAATGTTCACTGAGGGCTGCTAAAATAAAAGTGAGGAAAACAACTTGCAGACACCCAGGGCTTGTCACTGTGGTCAAAGACGCGTACCATAAAATCCACCCTTTTAGCCATTTTTAGTAAATAATGCGTTGGAATTCCGGACATTCCAATGTTGAGCAACCATTACCGCTAATTCCAGTACATTTTCACTGGCCCAAAAGGAAGCCCTGTTAACCAGTCTCTCCTCATTCTTCCTTCCTCAGCCTCTCCCAAACCAAAGCAAACCAAACCCACTGTCTTTGAGTCAATTTCAACTCACAGTGACCCCAGGGGGCAGAGTAGAACTGCCCATGTAGAGTTTCCAAGGAGCACCTGGTGGATTTGAACTGCCAGCCTCTTGGTTAGCAGTTGTAGAACTCATCTACTACTCCAAGGGGTTTCCCTCAGCCACTGGCAACCACTAATCTGCTCTCTGTCTCCGGGACTTGCTTATTTGGGACATTTTGTGTAAATGGAGTCATATAATGTACAGTCTTTCGGAACTGATTTCATTTATTTGGTCTAAGATATTCAAGGTTCATCCAGGTTGTAGGATGATTGATTGATGGACATTTGGGTTAACTTCATCTTTTGGTTATTATGAAGAGCATTGCAACGGACATTCATGTATCAGTTTTTGTTTCAAGCCTAGTTCTGTTAATACGTTAATAGTAGTTCATAGCTGCATTTCCAAAAAAAAGTGTTGGATCATACCACGTCACATCACTAAGATGGTTATAATAATAATTTTTCTAAAGGAAAATATCAAGAGTTGATAAGGATGCAGAGAAACTAGAACATTCATACATTGATGGTAGAAATGTAAAGTGCTGCAGTTGCTGTGGAAAGAGTTCAGTGGTTCCTCAAGAAGGTATACACAAATTATCATCTGATTTAGCAATTCCACTCCAAGTTACCTACCCAAAAGAACTGAAAATAGACGTTCAAACACAACTTTTTCCCCCTGGTGGCACAGTGGTTAAGTGCTACTACATCTGCTAACCGAAAAGCTCAGTAGTTGGAGTCCACCAGGTGCTCCTTGGAAATTCTATGGAGTAGTTCTACTCTATCCTGTAGGGTCACTGTGATCGAGTAGCACTGGGCTTGGGCTTATAATAGAGGGAAGAGAGAAGGCACAGGACATGAAATTAAAACATCAGGATGGAACCAGACTGAAGAGGGGTGATACACCACACTAATACCAAATTAGTGTATTTGGATATTACTTCCGAAGATTGGTATATCTTACACTTTACCATGTATCAGAAGCATCTGAGAAATATGATGGAAATTTGCAATACAGTGACTCTGAGGTTTTTTTTGTTTTTTTTTTTTTTTTGCCATATGGGGCATTCCCTGGTCGTATTCTGACTGTATAATCCACCCCAATCAAATGAGCAGGGGATGCATGAATAGCCCCAGGGATCCATTTTTCTGACCCATTTTCCAAGGAATGGGAAGGTGACATCAGCACAGCCAACAGGTGTCTTTCCCTGAGACTGACGGATGTACAGGTAGAAGAACTTCCCCTCTGGATGTCAGCAGGAGGCTGCAACTATTTAAAGCCCAGAGCTCTAGCAGCCGTCTTCCTAGGGCACACAGAGCAAGACAGTAAAAGGGAATGAGCTCCAAAGAGATAAACAGGGAACAGATTCAAATTACGGGGAGACAGATACCATTTGACCCCAACTGGTCTTGACCAATAAAAATGCAATATGAGACACAATCACACTTTAGGTTTCCTGGTGGTCACGTTTTAAAAGAATAGCAAAAAAAGAAGCAAATGAAATTCACGCTCATGTTGTATCTTATTTAACCAAATCTACCCAGAATATTATTATTTCAACATGAATTCAACAAAGGATCACTAAAGAGATATTTTTCACACTAGATCTTGGAAATCCCAAGTGTACTTTACGCTCACGGCACTTGTCATTTAGACCAGCCACATTTCAAGTCCTGTATAGCCACAGGTGGCTGGTGGCTGGTGGCTGCCTTGCTGATAGCAGAGCCCCAGTTCCATTCCTACCGACCAAAAAACCCAACCCACTGCCACCAAGTTGATGCCGATTCATAGCAACCCTACAGGAGAGGGTGGAACTGCACCATAGAATTTCCGAGAAGCATCTGCTGGGTTTGAACTGCTGACCTTTTGATTAGCAGCTGTAGCCTTTAATCACTACACCACCAGGGTTTCCACTGAAGCCAGTTCTTTTCTCAAACTTCCTAATCAGAGAAAGTGTTTATTTTTTGTTAAGTGCCCTGGAGTCAGTTCTGACTCATAGTAGCGTTACATACCACAGAGAAAATAATGAATTCCTTTTTTTTGGCCTAAGCCACCTGCAACCTGAAGAATTCAGAATAATGCATACGTATGTCCCAGTTTCTTTTCTAAACTCTGGAATCTGCATTTTAATAAGACTATTCATCTGCAGCCAATCATGCATAGGGTCCAGGCTGGAGATGACAAGCTGTGGGCTGGTCTCTGGTCATACCAACAGTTAGGCATTGGCTATTAACCAAGGGAGGACTTGGAAGAAACATCTGATGATCTACTTCTGAAGGAGCTCTCACTGAAAACCCTGTGGCGCAAGATGCCATTCAGACACAAGCAATGGAGTTGCTGTAAGTCAGAATCCATTCAGTGGCTACTGGTTTTTGACTGATGCTGTGGGCCATGACAAGGTCTCGTGCAGATGGAGTGGAACGATTAGATTTGAGTTTTAGGAAAATCGCTTTTGGCACCTGGTCTGGAAGATGGAGCAGGAGGGCAAAAGGTGAAAGCCAGGTCACTCCCGGGCCAGCTCGGGGCACACATAGGTTGGTGGTGCAGATTCCCCCAGCTCCCGTGCCATTCCCAGGCCACTGGGTGTAGAAGGAAAAGGAAGGGATGTGGGCACTTGGTAACGCCCACAGCCAGCTCTGCTCTCTTTGTGCGGCTTGCCCAGGAGGGTGGATTTTTGGGAAGGGGTGTGTTCTGCATGGAGGGAGGAAGTCGCCACCCCACTGGAAAGAATCTGCCACCCTGCCTTCCAGCTGAAATATCAGATAGAGTCTGTTCTTCTCCAGAGGCTGCAGGGAAGTAGAAGGACCAAAAGAAATTTTTTTTTCAGGGATTGTATGAAAGAACACGATGTGTTGAGCTCACAAGGGAAAAAAGATAAGGGAAAAGTGGCAAGTTAGAAAGTCCATTGTTTATGTTATCTCTGTTATTTTGGAATAAAAACAGTCAGTGCAGCCGACTGTGCCCATGGTTTCTGCCAATCCATTCCAAAAGAGTTGCTTTTACCCTTGGTTTTGCAACTGGGACAGAAGGTTACCCCTGGGAGTTTTCTGGCACTCAGACCACCTTGCCTGGTTAAAGAAGGGAACAGGAGGCCCACTGAGTCAAGCAAGGGAATGCTGCAGAAAACAAACACCAACTCTCAGAATTCTTGAGGTATTTAGAAACCATAGACATTGTAGGTACCACTGTGCTTAAAAGCACAGCATGAAGATAGGAAGCGGGGTTGGAATCAGAGTGCGAGTTTCCAACAGAAACACAACGGAGAGGTTGGACCCTCCAGGGAGGGCCGTAAGCTAGCTCCTGGTAAGCCTCGTTATGCTGGTGAATATACCGCGGGCTGCTTCTGGCCTCAGCTTAGCCATTCAAAAAGCGTATGCAAACTCTTTGCTGTCCAGCCCATCCTGACTCATAGCGATTCTTTACAAGTCTGTGTAAGTCTACACGAGGCTGTAATCTTTATGGAAACAGACTGCTTCATCTTTCTCCAGAGGAACAGCTGGCGTTTTGAACAGCTGGCTCCCGATTAGCAGCTGAGCACCTAACCATTGTGCCACCAGGGCTCCTAAGCCATTCAGAATTCTGATTTTGTCAGTGCCCCAGGACAACTTGAACTCTCAGAGGCAGACACACTTCAGCTAAACTGAATCCAGTGGATGAAAGTAGAATGGCTACTGGTTAAGCAGTAGACATGGAGCAGTAGACTCTGGCTAGTTGAGCTGGGGCTCACACGCTTCATGCAGCCAAAGCTTCAAGTATCTACGAATTGTTGTCGGGTCAGTTCTGACTAAGGTTGGCAACTTCCCTGGGAGTCACAGAAGCCACGGGGCACACTTTAGAGACAGAGGCTAAGTTCCACTTGAGACTGCGGGTGGCTTGCAGACTGTAAAATCTGGACATGTGCTTCCTTTTACATATTCTGGTTCATGACACTGTGGAGATGACATCCCGTGAGAATGAATTGCCATTCGGGGGGCCTGAGCGGCCATGTCAGCACGACCAGGGCATCCTCTAACTGAAGGTAGGCCCACAGGGGACACAAAGTTGTGATCCTTTCCAGTGTTGCTTCCTCTGAAATGCCTCCTTGATCTTTCCCTTTATGTGCTGTCTTGTTGAAATGCACCCCCAGCACCTTCCTGTCCTACCCATGGCCACAGCTGGAGTTTAATAATCCTTTGTTGAATGTCTGTCTCCTCTACTGGACTGTCAGCCTCATGGGGATAGAAATCCCATCTGTTAGTTCTTTGCTTTCACACAGTGTCAAAGTAAAGCTTCAGTAAACATTTCTCTGCTCCCTAGCACAGATTAGCTTCTCAAGCATCTTTCTTCTTTACCAAACATTTACTCTTGTAGGTGAGCAGGTCTAGAACTCTGTTCAAAGACCAACCTTGATGATTTGACAACCTGGAGGGCCCCCAAGAACATGGCCCCTAGACTTGCTGCTAGCCCAGAGCTGAGACCAGCACGGAAGTCAACACTTCAGACAAAGAATGGACCGGACCTGGGGACACAGAGAGATGTCTGTGATATGTGTACTTCATGATTTTATGTATATGAGGCTGTCCTATCGGTTTCTTTTTAGAGGGCAGAGGAGATGGTGGAGAGGAGGGGACAGAGTTGGCTGAGCGGATACTGGAAGCAAAGAGTAAGAAAGAAGAGTGTGCTGTCATAAGGTGCAGAAAACAGACAGAGTTGCAGAGAGGTGGCTACTTAGGGGTATGTATGGAAAATTGACTTGTGTTATAAACTTCCACTTAATCACAATTTAAAAAAAACAATTTTAATTTACTCTCACGCCTGCTCCCATCTAGTGACCTTCCATCATTCTGCTGGGATTGCTACCACCTTCATACTGCTGAATCCAGTGGACATTTTCAGTCCTAGTCTTCTGGTTCTCAGAGTAGCTCTTCACACAAATTTAATCCGCTTTCCCCCTAGCCTTCTATTGTACTTGAGGCACTGGGTTTCTCTTTTCCTGCCTCTCTGGCTCAGTCTCCTTGTCGATTCTTTCTCCTTCTGACTGGCACATGCTGGTGCTCGCTCCTCCCTCCCTCTCTCCCTCTCCTTCCTTCTTTCCACAAATATTGGAGTGTCTACTGTGTGATGGAAATAAGTAGTGAGCAACAAATGCCAAATTCTACCCTCATGGTGTTATTCTACCTGCAGGAGATGATCTGTAAACAAACAACCAAACATATAGTATGTTAGATGATTGTAAGAGCTATGGAGAACAATAAAGCAGGGCAAGAGGAATTGGGATAGTCATGGAAGGGAGAAGAGGTTGCTACAATTTACAGGAGGGTCAGAGAAGATCTCTCTCATACGATTACATTTGAGTAGAGAACTGACCATAGTGGGGAAGTAAATGATCCTCTTATTTGGAGGAGCTTTCTAAGCAAATCACAGCAAGTGCAAAGGCCCTGAGGTAGGATCAAGTTTAGTGTTCTTGAAGAATAGCAGAGAGGCCAGTGTGACTAGAACAGAATGAGACAGGGTGAGTAAGCAGTAGGGGTGAGTGAGTATTCAAGGAGCAGTAGAACTGGGGGACGCAGGTCATAAAGAGCCTGATGGACAGTTTTAGCCTGAGTGAGGTGGGAAGCCACTAGAATGAGCAGTGGAATGGTATGATCTGGCTGACAGTTTACCAAATCACTCTGGCAACTGTGCTGAGAACAGATTACAGGACAGCAAAAGTGAAAGTAGGAGGCCTGTTGTAGTCAGCTAGTGCTGCTCTAACAGAAATACCACGAGTGGATGGATTTAACAAAGGGAGGTTTATTCTTACACAGTCCAGACGGCTGTAAGTCCAAAGGGAGACTCTGGAGGAAAGTGCTCGTGTTGTATTAGTCCCTGGTCCAGCAGCATCTTGGCACAGGAACCTCGGGTCTGAAGGACATGCTCTACTCCTGGTGCTGCCTGCTTGATGGTATGAGGGTCTCAGTTCTCTGCTTGCTTCTCTCTGTCTCCCATAGGATGAAAGGATGAAGGGTGATAGAAGCCACACTCCAGAGAAACTCCTTTAGCAAGAGTGTGGCAATCCCACCCTAATCCTCTTTTAATGTAATCATCCTACCTATTAGTCACAGGCAGAGATTAGGATTTACGGCATAGGAAAATCACAAATGGAGGGTAATCACAGACCACAGAAAATTCTGGCCTAGCCAAATTACTGCACATATTTTTGGAGGGGACACGATTCAACCCACGACAAGGCCACTGCAACAATCTAGATGAAAGACGAAAGTGGCTTAGGCCAGTGAGACAGTAGTAGACTTAGCGATAAATGAAGAACTGTGACTACTACCTGAAGATACGATTTGCTGAAAGATTGAATATGAGGTGTATGAGAAAAAGAGAGGTGAAAGACAGTTCAGTGTTGGGGTCTGAGCAACTAGAAGGATGGAGTTGTCTGTCACAGAGGTAAAGAAGGCTGGGATGAGCACGTTTGAGAATGAACATCGGCCGACCAGTTTTGGATATTTTGTTTGAGATATCTCTTAGATTTTCAGAGGAGATATGGAGTAGACAATTAGACACATGACTCTAAGATTCAAGGACAGGATATTCATCAGTGTAGATACAGAATCTCAGTATCCAGTCCTGAGCCTCCCTCCTTCTCCTTAACAGTCTTGTCAATTTCCTTTACTTTTGTTTTAGTTAACTAATGCTGCTGCAACAGAAAGACCAAAAATAGATGGCTTTAAAGGCGGAAATTTATTCTCTTACTGTCCGCAAGGTTGTAAGTCTGCATTTAGTACACCAGCTCTGGAGGAATGCTTTTTCTTTCTGTCCATTCTGGTGCAAGTTCTTTGTCACCCATCTTCCCCTGGTCTAGTTGCTTCTCAGGTCCAGGACCCTGGGTCCAAAGAATGCACTCTGCTCCCAGAGCTTTTGTCTTGGTAGCACGAGGTCCCTCTCTCTACTCTTCTCTTTACCGTTTTATCTTTTGTAAGGCAAAAGATGATACAGACCACACCCCAGGGAAACTCTCCTTACTCTGGATCTGGCCGTGACCTGAGTAAGGATGTTGCATTCTACCCTAATGCTCTTTAACATAACCTAATCTTGTCTCACTAACCATAGACAGAGATTAGGATTTACAGCACATAGGATAATCACATCAGGTCACAAAATGTTAGACAACCACACGGAAGTGGGAAACATGGCCTAGCCAAACTGATGCAGATTTACGCAGGACAGAATTCAATCCACAACAGCTTTAAATACCACCTATAGGTTCGTGAGCATGTGGCCTGTACAGTCATACAAGACCCCATGTTTGTTTTGCTGGCCTGCTCTCATCATCTTGCAATTTTACATAATAAGTTTTTGAACAAGGAGCCTCACATTTTTTATTTTTGACTCAGTCCAAAAATTGTAAGTTTAGCCTGAGTTTCACTTTGGAGCACTTAGCTCATACTCTCAGCTGTCTACTTGCCATCTGCACTGGGATGACTACAAGGCTTCTCAAACCAAACATATCCAAAACTGTATCAGGATCTTGTCCTCACATATCTGCTCCTTCATTCTTGCTCCCCATTCCAGCCAGAAACCAAATGCCATCCTTTCTGTTTCTCTTTTATCTAACCCATACCAAACCCAGTGCTGTCGAATTGATTCCAACTCACAGTGACCCTCTAGGACGGAATAGAACTGCACCACAGTTTCCAAGAAATGCCTGGCAGATTCAAAATAATCCACCAGTAAATCATGAAGATTACACTTCAGAATTATGTTTTGGACTCATCTACTTCTGTGTATTTCCTCTCCTGCTACCCTGATTCAACCATTCTCACTTCTTCTCTAGACTACTGCAGAAACTCCTAGTTGGTCTCCTCATCTCTCTCTTAGTCCCTCCCAAAGCTCCAAACCATTGTCCCACATAGCAGCAATCTTTCAAGATAAATCATCATGTGCTTTTGAAACACCTCTGCCTTAGCCCGCCAAGGTCCTCCATGAACTGACCTCTCGTTGCTTCTCTAGTTTACCCCTCCCTAACCCCAGATCATGGCCAGTGGGCTTTCAGTTCCTCAATGTACTGGCCTCCCATCCCCCACCCCACCCACCCCCAACTTAGGTCCACATATTTTGCTTAGAACCCAATTTCCCTGCCTTCCTCCTGTTTCTTGCTTCTTTGCTTTTTGCCTAATTCTTACTCATCTGACAGATCTCAGCTCCAATATCACTTCCTGAGATGGCAGTGTTGCCAAAGAATATTGAATATACCATGGATTGCCAGAAGAACAAACAAATCAGTCTCAGAAGAAATATCACTAGAATCCTCTTGAGAAGAAAGGATGGTGAAACTTTGTCTTGCTTACTTTGGACATGACATCAAGAAAGACCAGTGACTGGAGAAGGACATCATGTTTGGTAAAGCAGAAGGTCAGCAAGAATGAGAAAAACCTTCAGTGAGACAGATTGACACAATATCCTTAAAAATGGCCTCAAGCATATCAATGAACATGGAGATGACGCCTCTGGCAACATTGCATTCTGTTGCATATAGGTCATCATGAGTCACAGCTGGCTAGACAACACCTAACAAGAACAACATAAGAAGTTTCTGTGTCCGCCTGAGTGTTCCAGAAAGTAAAACCCAAGGCAAAGAGCCGATAGGCTGTTGCTGTAATAGGGAGGACCATCCCAGGAAGCAGGAGTGAGGACTATGGGGAGTGGGAGGGAAGGAAGGTGCAAGAGCCCGTGCAAGGATTTGTTGGGTTTCTCCGAATGCAACTCATGCTCTGTCTGCAGAACTCTCATCTCCAAGAAGCCAAATCATCCTTTGGTTTCCACCTCCTAACGCTCAAAGGTTTACCACATGAGATGGGACCTTCCCTCCATCTCCGCACACTGTGATGTGTGATGGTGTAGGTTCTGAGAACTTCTGGCATCATCAACAGAGCAACAGCAGTGCAAAGCAGAGAAGGGAGGTGCAAGCACAGAGCAATGGGCTATCATGCTGCACCTGCTGAAATCAGCCAGAACCCCGCAAAGCTAGAACCACAGACAAGGAAGCTGAGAAGCTCAGAAATGATGCATAAACATGTCCCCCACACTCTCCTTGACCTTCCCTAATTCTACCCAGGTCACCTCTGTGCATTTATTCATTGCACAAATAATTGTTGCGCACCTGTACTAACAGCTAATGGATGAATTTATACAAAAGTATATAAACTGAACAAAATCCTGCCCTCCTGGAGTTTATGTTCTAATGAGTGTGGCTGTTAAAAAACAAGTATACTGAAAAAATAGATAAAATATACTGCAATGACGGCAGTGTGAATAAAGGAAATAAACGTGATGCCAAGACAGAATAATTGTTGTTGCTGTTGGCTACCACTGTGTTGGTGACCTAATGTATAACAGCAGAAAATGTTGTTCAGTCCTGTGCTGTCTTTGTGATCCTTCATCTCTCTGAGTCTATCATTGTAGAGCCTTTCAAACCAGGAACCTGATTTTCCAGAACTATATCAGACAACATTCTGTTGTGATCCATAAGGCTGTCACTGGCTAATTTTTGGAAGTAGATCAACAGGCCTTTCTTTCTGGTCTGTCTTAGTCTGGAAGCGGTCCACCTTGAGTGACCCTATGGGTATTTGAAATAGTGGTGGCAAGGCACTTCCAGCATCACAGCAACACATAAGCCACTGCAGTACAACAAACTGATAGATGAAGGGTGAGATATAGGTATTATTGTTGCTGTTAGTGCTGTCAAATGGATTCTGACTCATAGCAACCCCTGTAACAGAATAGAACTGCCCCATAGGGCTTTCTAAGCTATAATCCTTTCTTGTTTTTTAATAATATTTGGTTTAAAAAAGGGAAAAAAGAAAAAGGATTGATAGTTGGAAAATATGGCCTCAGTGATAGAAACAATGTCAGAGATTGCATGACAGAATTTTGCAAGACCAATTTTGCACAACTTCTTCATTGCAAATACCTTTTTTCAACAACATAAACTGGCTACACACATAGACCTTCCCAGCTGGGAAACTACATCTGTGGAAACAGATGATGGAAATGCTTAGTGTCATCAGTCAGAACAAGGCCAGTGGCCAGCTATAGAACAGATCATCAATTGTTCATACGCAAATTTAACTTGAAGCAGAAGAAAATTAGAGCAAGTCCATCAGAGCCAAAATATGACCTTGGGTATATCCCATCTGAGTTTAGAAACCATCTCAAGAATAGATTTGACACATCAAACACTAACGACTGAATATCAGATGAGGCACAGAATGACATCAAAGACATCATACGTGAAGAAAGCAAGAGGTCATTAAAAAGATAGGAAAGAAAGAAAAGACCAAAACAGTATCAGAAGAGACTCTGAAACTGGCTCTTGAATGTTGAGTAGCTAAAGTGAAAGGAAGAAATGAAGTAAAAGAGCTGAACAGAAAATTTCGAAGGGCACCTCAAGAAGATAAAGTTTCATAATAAAATGTGCGAAGAGCTGGAGATAGAAAACCAAAAGAGAAGAATGTGCCTGGCATTTCTCAAACTGAAAAACTGAAGAAAAACCTCAAGTATTCAGTTGCAGTATTGAAGGATTCTGTAAGGAAAATATTGAACGATGCGGGTAACACCAAAATGATGGGAGGAATGCACAGTCACTGTATCAAAAAGAATTGGCCGATGTTCAGCCATTTCTGGACAGAGCATATGATCAAGAACCAGTGGTGCTGAGGAAAAGAAGTCCAAGCTGCACTCAAGGCACTGGTGTAAAACAAGGATCCAGGAACTGGATCCTTCCAGCAGTGGAAGTCCTCACTCGTCTCTGCTAAAAAAATTGAAAGACAGCTACCTGGCCAATCCCTATGTGTGCCCATTCTTAAGAAAGGCAATCTAACCAAATGTGGTAATGATCAAACAATATCATTAATATCACACACAAGTAAAATTTTGCTAAAAACAATTCAAAAATGATTGCAGCAGTGTATCCACAGGGAACCACCAGAAATTCAAGCCAGATTCAGGAGAGCACATGGAACAAGGGCAGTCACTGCTGATGTTAAGTAGATCCTGGCTGAATTCAGAGACTACTCGCAAGATGTTTTCATGTTTTTTTGGTGCCAGTGAAGAATATTGAATATATCTTGGACTGCCAGGAAAAGGAACAAGTCCGTCCTGGAGGAAGTACAGCCAGAGTGCTCCTTGAAGTGTGGATGACAAGACTTCATCTCATGGACTTTGGACATGTTATCAGGAGGGACCAGTCCCCAGAGAAAGACATCACGCTGGGTGGAGCATCCGGGAAAGAGAGAAAGATCTTCATGAGATGGGCTGACACAGTGACTGCAACAATGGACTCAAATATCAACCGTTACGAGAATGGCACAGGACCAGGCAGTGTTTCATCGTGTCGTACGAAGGGTGACTATGAGTCGGATTTGACTCAACTGCATCTAACAACAACGAAAACAACAACCTTTAAAAAATAAAATAAAATTATTGTGTTTTTGGTGAAAGGCTATGTTTCTCTTTGATAATGTGCACACCAATTGATCAATTAGTTACATTGTTTACATTGTGACAACATTCTTACTAGTTGTGTTCTGCTTGTTTCATTTCCCATACTCTAGTTTCCCTGCCCCCCTTATCTTCTCATCTTTGCTGTGGATTAAATGTTACCTTTTGGACTCCCACAGGTGTTTTTTAGCAGGGCAGTAGTCTAATCAGGTAAAAGCAGTGTGCCACTCTGCATTTCTGTTAGAAGGTGATCTCAGGGAACAGCTTTGGTTCAGTACTTAAAGAGCACCTAAGAGTGATAAACTCAAGGAGTCTTATGGTCTCAGGGTGTCCAGTTTAGTCCGGCCCTTCTTAAGAATTTGAGCTTTGTTCTGTATTTTACTTGCATTCTAACCAGGATCATCTGTTGTGCTCCCTGCCGGACTGGTCAGTCACGAGAGCTGGGCATCGTCTTGTTCTTTTGGTCTCAGGAAAGCTGAGGTCTTAGCTTGTGTAGACTATCAGCCTTGGATATTTGTTTCTCCTCTGGACACTGTAGTGGCATAGTGGTTAGATGGTATGTCTACTAACCAGAAGATCAGGTGTTCAAATGCTCCAGGCACTCCTTGGAAATGGGGTGGTTCTACTCTGACCTACAGGGTTGCTCTGGGTCAGGATCTTTTGGCTAGCAGGTGACTTCTCAAATGCTGCACCAACAGGGCACCTAGCACAGTGCTGAGCACATAGTAATTATGGGCTGCTATTAAATGCTACAGCTCCTAACCCGAAGATTGGCAGTTCAATTCCACCGGGCACTACTTGGAAACTCCATGGGGCAGTTCTATGTTCTACTCTGTCCCATAGGATTGCTATTAGTTGGGACTGACTCAATGGCAATGGGTTTGGGTTTTGTTTTTTTAAAAAAATAATAATTGTTATGGTATTCATAACTGTAAAAGCTTGGTGTTCTTTCTTTTCCTTACAAGAGGCTGTGGGCACTTGTTACATGCTAGTACTTCAGTGTAAAATAGTACAAGCTGCCATGGCCTCTCTCCTTAAGGATAGCTTCTGTGTCTGAGATGACCTGCACTTTCACTCCCCGTATTTGTGGCAGTTGAGCAAAGCTGGCAACTGCTAACATCGTCAAAGGGACGTGCACCACCGCTCAGCTATGCAAAGGCACAAAGCAAGTTTTTCAAGGGCTCCTGACAGTCCAGGATTTTTTCCCCCCCAAAGGTTCTGTGTAGAATTTTCAGTTCAAAAATAGGTGTGAACTCTGTGCACTTTGGAAAGGAATGAGCTGGCTGGACACTGTCCGTCTAAGATTGGCATTGTTCGGTGAACAAAATTCCTGTTCACTGATGTTGTTTTGGGTTGGGCTGACCTTTTGAACTGGATTTCTTTCAGATGGGTGTATTTTTCCTTATTGCAAGTTTCCTTCAATTCATCAGCAGAGATTCTAGCCACTTTGCTGGGAGCTCGTGACCCTAGCTGGGACAGCTAATGCACTCGCCTTTCGACAAATGCTGATTTATTTTTTTGTGATTTCTGCTTGGCACTTCTCCCTTTCCCTCAAGGACTCCATCTTTAGCTTTCCATCACCACTCGCTAGCTTTGTCCTCTGTGAATCACTTCCTTCGGGTCACTTGAGTTTCTCTCTTGTTGGCGAATCTAACCTTCTTTCATAACTAAAGTAAAAAGACTTTTAAAAATTCCTGTCTTAGAATTTGCTCAACAATTCCTGAACCTCTTGGCCTGAGGGCACATTGCACACTTGCTGCTGGTTTTATCCACACCACAGGGATTGCCCTACTACTCCAGAAAGGGTATTGCATTTTCTAACCCAATCCATACTGCCCTGTGGGTTATTTCTGGTAGGCTTGTTTTATTAGCTGACATCAAGTCAGCTGAGACTTACAGCAACCCCACACTAGGAACAGGACAATTCTGCTGTGATCTAGAGGGTTTTTATTGACTGAGTTTTGGAATTAGAGCTCCAAGTCTGTCTTCCTAATCCATACTAGTTTAGAAGCTGTGCTGAATGTTGTTCAACAGCATCGTAACAAGCAACACTGCTCCCAGCGCACTGACAAATATACAGCTGCTATGCATGAGGTGCCTTGGCCGGAAATTAAACTTGGGTCCCCCCCATGTGGGAGGCAATGGTTCTACCATTAAGGCACCGCTATCTCTTGTGGAGAAACCCTGAAGTCTTAGTTAGTGGTTAAGAGTTAGAGCTGCTAACCAAAATGTCAACAGTGTGAATCCGCCGGATACTATGCAGAAACTCTATGGGGCAGTTCCATTCTGCCCTATGAGGTCATTAGGAGTCAGAATCGACTTGATGGCGGTGGGTTTGGTTTTTGGTCTGACCACATATGATAGGTTTTGGTGTTGATTTCACCATCCGTAAGTGTTCATTTCACTTCTTTATCTCTAGCTTGTCTTTTTACAAGAATTTAAGGCAGTTTGTGAAGATACATGGAAATGCTGGTGGTGTAATAGTTAAGTGCTACAGCTGCTAACCAGAAGGTCGGCAGTTCAAGTCCACTAGGTGCTCCTCAAAAACTCTATGGGGCAGTTCTATTCTGTCTGTAGGATCACTGTGAGTCAGAATCAACTCGTCGGCAGTGGGGTTTTTTTTGAGGGTGAAGATGCAAGCACGATGGAAAGATAAAATAAATTTGAAATAAGGAACACATAGCATAGAGAAAACAAAGACACAGAAGTAATATTCAAGTCAGGAAGTCTTTGCTGTAGAAGGAAAGGTGGCCTCCAGCTTCCTGGAAACCGCACAAAGAGAGAAAGGTGATGAGTTACAAAGTATACCATGTCCCAAGGGTCTAAACAGGACCCCAGTGATCAGCACAACTGTTCTAAAATGGCAGTCCCTGTCTTGGCTTCTCCCGAAGGAGTTGGTAAACAGTGTTCTAAGGAACAACTTTCTCAAAGCGTAAGTGAAGGGTTTCATGAGTTTTCTTTATCATTCCAAAGTACCAGTCAGGCTGTCTACTGTGGCTAGTGCTACCAGGGCCCCTTGAGTGGGATGGGTGGGATGACCTCCACTGAAATGTTATGGTAATAGGAAATGAGAGACATGTCTGGTGACAGCTGTCAGAATTTAAGGCACTGTAAAAAAAAATAAGTGCCAAACACCAATCAGAAGCTAAGGATTTTGTCAACTCTATTATTTGGGGCTGTGAAGACCAAAGAATCTATTTGTTTTATTGAACTCAGTGATCTGAATTTCATGCCTCGTTCCCGCTACTCTTGTCCTTGATGGACCCTTGTGGTCACTGCAGTACCTTTTGTCCTCCCAGAAGAATGGGAGAGGAAGAGAACAGATGCTTGAGACAGACAGAGGGACAGCCCCAGCAAGCGATGTGAAAGCAAGTGGGAGCACAGAACAACCAGAGTAAGTTCTGTGGATTCCTTGGCTCCACACTGTCGTTTGTGTTTCTTTGCCTCCAATGAAATTTCATTGTCTCAGCTGCACAGGCTGACATCCTCTAGCAAGAATGGCAATGTTAGACACGACACTTGGTTCAGCCAATATTAAATTGCACATTATGCCTTTTTTACTAAAAACTGATTTAGCTCCTTTTATCAGGGTTGAGGAAATCCTCGTGGTGTAGTGGGTTAAGTGCTAAGTCTGCTAACCAAAAGGTCAGCAGTTCAAACCTGCCAGGCCCTTCTTGGAAACTCTAAGGGGCAGTTCTACTCTGACTTCTAGAGTCGTTGTTATTCGGACCTCACTCAACAGCAATCGGCTTGTTTTTTTGTTTTGTCTTGTTTTCTTCGTACAAGAGTCAAAAAACCCATCGAAATCACTTGCCACGGAGTCCAACTTTGGTTCATAGCAACTCCATCGTGTCAGAGTAGCACTGTGTTTCATGCAGTTTTCAACGGCTGATTCGTCAGAAGTAGATCACCAAGCCTTTATCCCAAGGCACCTCTTGGCAGACTCAACTGCCAAACTTCTTTTTTTTTAATCATGATTAAGTGAAAGTCCACAGTCCAAGTCAATTAGCCCATACAGAACCTCAAGCACCCTCCTTTATGCAACTCTGTTCTCATCCTGTGACAGCCCACACATCCCCTCCACTCTTTACTTTCAGTATCCACTCAACCAACACATGTCCCCTCCTCTCCAACTTCTATCCTTCATAAAAAGAGACCAGTTGGACAGCCTCATATATATATTAAACCATAAAGTACACCTCCATCACTTTGTGTCCCTTAGTCCAGTCCAATCATTGTCTCAAGTGTTGGTTTCAGTACTGATCTCAACTCTGGGCTAGCAGCAAGTCCAGGGGCCACCTTCTCAAGGGACCCTCCAGTCAACAGCCAAACTTCTGGTTAGCAACCAAGTGTGTTAACCATTTGTACCAGACACGGATGCCTCTAAATAGGGCTTGGCAGTTTCTACTGCATGATATAACCCAGGAGATGGCCAAATTCTTTCCAAGCTGGGAAAAAGAATTCAGCTTAGCTGAAAGTAATGTTGGTATACTGTAGTCATTACTTAATTGATATTAACTGAAATCATACAATGTTTTCTCTCTGAAATTTAAAGACATTAACAAGTAAGTGGCATACAATTGTCCTGTAAGGTAGAAAAGCAGGGAGCCAGGTGAACCCAAGAAAACAGGGCCCCTGTGTCTTGTTTAGGGTTTTTTGTTTTAATAGAACAGTTTTAAAGAACACAAACCCACTGCCGTTGAGTAGAGTCCAACTCACAGTGACCCTAGAGGTCAGAATAGAACTGCCCCGTAGAGTTCCAAGGAGCACCTGGGGATTTGAACTGCTGACCTTTCGGTTAACAGACATAGCCTTAAACCCACTGTGCCACTGACAGGACAGTTTTAGTGAGATACAATTTACAGACTATACAATTCACCCTTTTAAAGTGTGTTTTGTTTTTTGCGTATCATTTATCTCAATTATTTCCATAGCAGCGTGGATACACTTGTGTCTTTCTTTTCTACAGCTGCATCTCATTCAACTGCATGGATGTACCACAGTCTTACTTATTTGGTCCTATGTTGATTGACATTTAGGTTGTTGCCTATGCTGCACCCTTGAATACAGGTCTCAGAGCACGTCCAAGTTCTTCTCGGTAACTTCTCTTCCTGCTCTATAGATCCTCTCCCTTCACTGGGAGCATGAGTGTGGGGGTCTGCCACTTAAGTTCGCAAAGTCACCTAGAAAAAGTGCTATACGCCTCATTGCTGAATATCACTATGGTCACCTTGAAAGTACTCCCCTTGGGAAGCTATGCACTTACGCCAGTGTTTGGTCCACCCTTCAAAGCAACTTTGGAATTCTTTCTCTGGACTGGCCATCAGAGATGTCCTCCTATTACCCTTGATGTCCTCAACGTCATTCAAAATATCTTCTTTTCAATATTTCCTGCATCCTCAGATAAAGAAAAGTCGTAGGGGGCCAGATCAGGTGAGTAGGGAGGGTGTTCCAATAAAGTTATTTGTTTACTAGCTACAAACTCCCTCATAGACAACTATATAGTTTAATTTGTGAATTTGCCATTGTGCCACCATGTGCAACAGCCATTCCAGAGAGAGTTCCAAAATTGCTTTGAAGGATGGACTAGATGCGGGCATTAGTGTATATCTTCCCAAGTGGACTACTTCAAAGGTGACTGTAGTGATATTCAGCAGTGAGGTCTGTAGCACTTAAAACAATAAAGATGGTGGACTTAATTGTCAGACCTCATATGTTCCTCAGTTATTATCAGTAACATCAGTAACAAACCAGCATGTATGTGAGACTTGTAAAATACATGCCCACATTTTTCTATTGCTGCTGGCTTATGATTTTAACATATACTCAAGGCTCCCATGTTTTCACACATCAAGAGAATATGAAGAAGAGGGGAGGGTAAAGGTGAGAATGAAAGGTCAGAAATGGCGACAAACATTAATCATCAAAAATTCAAAATCCCTCAAAGGAAAGCTAATAATAGCTGTCTGTGAATCACCATCCAGGCAGCACAGCATATCATCATCAACAGGAATCCTGCACTCATAAAAGAAAGAAAGAAAGAAAGGGCTGTTTTTTTCTAACTTCCCGTTTGTAGATTAACGACCAATTTCATTTCCAGCATGGTAACAAGGCATTATCCAGAATTAAGATAAATGATTCTCTAATAGGCTAAGAATCACCAGTGAATTTACAACTTTTTAAAGAAAAGGTTTTCAAAGTATGTTACCAAATTTAGAAATTGAAAATTAAAAAAAAAAAAAAAAAGATCTTCAAAACTACATGTTACTTAAATTAGCATAGACCTTTGACATTTGTCTGAGGAATTCTCTAGAGGGAAAAAAAGATTTCATCCATTGGAGACAACCGGGGCCAACTCATCTGCAGTCTTTGGTTTAATTAGCTAAACACTTCCAGATGGAGAAGGCTCAAAGCAGAGGAGTATTTCTGAGCCCCCTGGACTTGTCAATAAGTGTAACAATATGTTACGTGTAAAAGAAAGATGTGTCCTTTATCTTTGCCTTTAAAGGGCAAATGAGAAAGTGTTTGATAACATTATGATTTTCAATTTGACTATTGAAAAAGAAATGCCCTCATTGTATTCAATATTCAGCAAATATTGAGTGCATGCTTTTCCCCTGTGCTGTAGTCGCTAGCTGCATGAGTCAGATTCAGCAGCAGTATAAAGAGAAAGGCAGCACTCAGTATTTGTGCATAAATGGAAAAATCATAAGACAGTATCCCTGCCCTTGGGGAATTGCACAATTTAACTAGTGCCTGGCACACAGTAGGGGCTCAGCAACTACCAGTTGACAGCATGAGTGTGCGACACAGACACTGAATAAGGAATTGTATTGGAGTCCTATAATAAAGGTCTGAGCAACATACTGTTTTCACAGGAAAGTATGGGGGCCTCAGGCTCTCAGGGAAGCCTTCACAAGGAAGTCTGTCAGGTAAAGAAGAGCCAGAAAGACTTCCAGACACAGAAAACAGCATGTGCAAAGACGTGGAGAGAAGAAAGAGCAACAGGTATCTAGGTAACAGCTAGTGATTTGCGGGCTGTAACATGTATGGAAACCCTGGTGGAATAGTGGTTAAGTGCTGCAGCTGCTATCCAAAAGGTCGGCAGTTCAGATCCCACTGGTGCTCATTGGAAACTCTGTGGGGCAGTTCTCCTCTGGGTTACTGGGAGTTGGAATCAACTCAATGGCAGTGAGTTTTTGTTTTGTTTTGTAACATGTATGTGGAATGTGACAGAAAGGTGGTGAGAAGACAAAGCTGAGTTGGAGCTCATTGGAGGAGCCTTCAAAGTCTAAGTGTAGATTTAATCTCTTCGTGTATCTTGGTATATGGCAGAGATAATACTAGAGGATGTATAGAGGCTACGTGGAAGGAGACAAAGGAAGTACAAGGTACCACACATTAAGTGCCTCATTTGTGTCAGTCACTAGGATAGAGCCTCTCTGTATCTCTATTAAATCTCATTTAATCCTTGCAACACTCCCAGCAGGTACACGATATTGTCCTTATTTTCAGAGAGAGGAAACTCAGACAGGTTAAGCCACTTTCCCCAGATCACACAGCTGGGAAAAAAAAATAAAAACAAAAACGTGAGCTGGGATTTGAAACCAGAAAGATAAACCCATTGCCGTCAAGTTAATTGCAAGTCACGGCGACCCTCATGTATGACAGACTAGGACTGCTCCATAGGCTTTTCTTGGCTGCAATCTTCACAGAAGCAGGTTTCTGCCCTTTCCTCTGTGCGGCCGCCTCAACCTTTCGGGTCAGCTGTCGAAAACTAACCATTCGTTACCATCCAGGGACCTGGATTCGAAACCAGGGTTCTAGAAATCTCAATGGAAAACAAAAATGTCGTTGAAGTCACACAAGTTAGTATTAGCAAAGAAAACAGAGTTCAAGTTCAGAGAAATTTAGTGAATATCAAGAAAGACACATGCAAAGAACGAGGAAAGAAAAACATGAGTATACAAAAGGATATTTACAGCAAGGGAGATACAACACAGGAAATGGAAAGATAATCATAGAAAAACCACAACATGTGTTTTTAAAACGCAAAACCCCAGGGAAGGGAAAGCAAACAATACAATAATGCCCTTCACTCTGGCATCCTATGCATTTGGTTTTGCCCTTTACTCTTTATTCCCCCCTTTAACTTTAAACAATTCGTTAGGAAAGTAACAAAGATACAGCTCATGATCTTGCAACTCTAATGCTCTAAATCAGAAACAGATGGTGCCTATTGTACCCTGTTTCCTAGAAACTGCAGAATTTTGAGGACAACACCCTCTCTGCACTGCACCACTGATTTCAGTTCCTTTGCGGACACTAATGCGTGGCTAGGTAACATGGGTGCTGGGCATTGGGTGGGGACATCTGTTCTCCTTGCTCCAGAGTCCTTTTGGAGGTTAAAGCTGTTCTCCACTTTTATTGTACCTTTTTTTTTTCTGATTTCAAAAGCAGTCCACTTTTGAAAAAAATGGTTTGTTGCAGAGAATATACACAGTAAAAACACACCAATACAAGTTTTTACACCTACATTGAGTCACACTGATGACATTCTCCGTTGGACTCACATCTTCACTCTCTTTTTCTGAATTGTTCTCCCCTATTAATATACACTCACTGCCTTGTGAAGATCCTAACCACTCTTTCAAGCATGGTGCATTGGTCAAGCCCTTGACAGCTAACCAAAAGGTTGGTGGTTCAAAGCCACCAGCCACGGTCCTCCGGTGCAAGATGTGGCAATCTGCTTCTGTAAGAATTACTGTCTTAGAAAGTTTACGGGGCAGTTCTATCCTGTCCGAAAGGGTTGCTAGGAGTTGGCACTGACTTAATGGCGATGAGTTTGTTGTTTTTTTTTTAATTTTTATTTAACACAACTGAGTGAAAATGTACATTCACATATAAATTTACATGCCCCCCTATATGCAGCTTCCACTGCTCTCCCTGTCTGGTGACAGCACACTATTCCTCTCTGCTCCATACATGTCTCATCCTCCCAACAGTCTCCTTTCCCCTCCTCTCCGTCCACTCCCCTTCCTCCAGCCAGAGGTCAGCAAGATGATATCCTATAGATGTATAGAACCATAAAGTGATTCCAATATATGGTCACTCTGCCTTGCCAAGTCCAATTCATTCCTGTCCAAAGAGTGGACCTTTGTTATAATTTATGGGAAAGGGCAGCATCAGGGCAGGGGGCCATGCTCTCAGAGGAACCCCAAAACCGCTGGATCATCAATTGAGGTCTTTTAGTGGCGATCTCATGATGCACCCCTCTTTATTCTTGTGTTGCCAGTGAGACTCCTCTCTGTGAGCTCCATCGTGGCTATCACTGGTGGTGGCCGGGCACCAACCGGTTCTTCCAGTCCCAAGTCGATGTAGGCACCCACTCTTGTGGGTCTCTCCATCTTCTCGGTTGTCTTTACCGCATGTCATTTTGGTCCTCGGTGAGCATCCGTTGCTGTTGAGTTGGGACCATTTGCTGTGTCCGCGATGAGTTTTTATGAGTTTACAATTTGTCCTCGTATCCAAAAGCCATTGCTGTGGAGTTCCAGCTAACTCATAGCAACTCTAGGACATGGTCCAACTGTTCCTGCAGGGTTTTTATGGAGTAGATCTTAATTAAGATAACACAGTGCTCATAACAAAGATTCTTTCCCAGTTAAGCTAAATTATGGTTTGGTTTTAAGAAGACTTTAGAGGATAGTTTTGGTTTAAGGTTTAAAGATTATCTCAGGGTGATCATTTTGGGGTTCATTCAGGTTCCATGGCTCTAGAAAGTCTGGATTCCATGGCAGTTTGAAATTCCGTCCTCCACTTTTCCCCCTCTTAACTGGGATTCCTCGAGAGACTCTTATCATCAACAAAAGTAATTCTTCTATTGTTAAAATTTTTTTAAATAGTGAACAAGGAGGAAAACATAAAATCTGTATAAACCTGCCACCAGTAATACAAAACAACTGCTATTCACTTCCTGACTCTCACTATTCTTCTAGTTCTTTTTCTCCTTACATGCCCATACACATACACATATACAATTTTATAGAAAGTAGAATCTGGAGAAATTGTTTTTGAGTCTGCTTTGTTTACAGAATAATGCCATTAACATTTTTCCATGTTGCCAAATATTCCCGGAGACTGCTAGACTCTCCGTCATAATGTACAAATAAATTGACTTAACTGATCTCCTCACCCAACAAATTCTGTTAACTGAACACCTAATGTGTGTTCTTCCTACTTGGTAAAGGGTCAATGAGAGAGAGAGAGAGACAACAATGGGTTCAAACACAGCAGTGATCATGAGGACAGCACAGGACTGGGTGATGTTTCATTCTCTTACTTGTAAGATCGCTGTGGGTTGGAACCGCCTAAAAGGCACCGGAAAACAACTACGCGTCAGACTTGTGCTTGGCGCTGGAGGCACGGTGGTGAGAGAAACAGACAAAGTTCCTGCACTCATGGAGTTTATAGTCCCCTTATTGACCTCTAGAATGTTTGTGACCTTTCATTATTAAAAAGTAACAATGAAATCTGGCAAATACTACCTCAACTTTTCATTAATGATAAGTCAAGTTGAAACAACGTGACAAGAATGACACTTTAAATTGTATACTTAAAAATGGTTATAAGGACAAATTTTATGATATATATTACCACAATAAAACTAAAATTAAAAAATGACTTTTGACCTCTGTGACCTTCCTCCCAAGAACCAATAACTTCAGTTGAGACCTTATAAAAACATCACATAAATCCAAATTGAGGGGTGTTTTACAAGATGCCTAACCAGTGCTCCCCCTAAATGCAAGGCTATCAAAAACTAGGGATGTTTAACAAAGTGCAATA